>LR990348.1:0-2805649 GCA_905147345.3 Mythimna impura
GGACCAGCGCCAAACTCGATATCTGGCTGAGATGGTAAACGAGTGGAGCCATTATGAAAAACATGATCCACCGTTTACCCAAAGCGAGCTACACACGGCCGTAACGTCGTTTAACCCAAAGAAGGCTCCCGGAGCCGACGGCTTCACAGCCGATATCTGCGCTGAGGCCATAGCATGTGACCCTGATTACTTCCTGGCACTGCTTAATAAGTGCCTCGAACATCATTACTTCCCAAAGGTCTGGAAGGAGGCAACGGTGGTGGTGCTCAGGAAGCCGGGCAGAGACTCGTACACTGTACCTAAGTCATATAGGCCGATTGGGCTTTTGCCTGTCTTGGGGAAGGTGTACGAAAAGATGCTGGTTGCTCGTCTCAAATTCCATTTGCTGCCAAGGATCAGTACTCGCCAATACGGCTTTATGCCCCAAAAAGGCACTGAGGATGCCCTCTACAATCTTGTACAGCACATTTACGTGAAACTGGTGCACAAAAAGATTGTGACTCTTGTGTCGCTGGATATTGAGGGAGCTTTTGATAGTGCGTGGTGGCCCGCAATCAAGGTACGATTGGCTGAGGAAAAGTGTCCTGTAAATCTGAGACGAGTAATCAGCAGTTACCTGAGTGACAGGGTTGTCAGTGTCAGATACTCCGGTGAGGAGATCAGAAGGCGAACGAGCCAAGGGTGTGTCCAGGGATCAGTGAGTGGACCGATCTTCTGGAATTTGGTGCTGGACCCGCTCCTCAAAGAGTTAGAAGATGGGGGATATTACTGTCAGGCTTTTGCCGATGATGTGGTGCTGGTGTTTGACGGTGAAACGGCTCAAGAGATCGAGGGGAGTGCCAATGCCGCTCTCGAACATGTTCGAGCGTGGGGTGTTAGAAACAGGCTGAAATTCGCACCGCACAAAACTTGTGCGATGGTACTGACGCGGAAGCTAAAGTATGACACGCCTCGCTTGAGCATGGGAGGGGTCGGTATTGGAGTGTCCCAAGATGTCAAGATACTGGGGCTGACGATCGACTCTAAGATGACCTTCAACAAGCATATAGCTATCGTCTGTAAGAAGGCGATAGCTATCTACAAACAACTTGCTCGTGCAGCCCGTGTCAGCTGGGGCTTGCATCCGGAGGTCATCAAAGCTATCTACACCGCGGCAGTGGAGCCAATTGTGCTGTACGCTGCGAGTGCTTGGGCGCCAGCCGCAAACAAGTTAGGGGTCAAAAAACAGCTCAACGTGGTTCAACGAGGGTTTGCTCAGAAATTGTGCAGAGCCTACCGGACGGTCTCCCTGAACTCAGCACTGGTACTGGCTGGAATACTCCCGCTCGACCTTCGTGTACGAGAAGTGGCGAGATTATACGAAGCGAAGAGGGGAGTGCCCCAGCCCGGACTAGGAGACAGGGAGATTGAGCGGATGGCTCCAGCGCTTGAGGCCCCGCACCCCGCGGAGCAGACCAGACTAGAGTTTGGCAGCCTGGTGGACGAGGAACAGTACAGGAACCACAGCAATCTTGCTGTGCGTATCTTCACTGACGGCAGTAAGATTGAGGGCAAAGTTGGAGCGGCGCTATCCTTGTGGAATGGCACCGCCGAAACAAAGGCCCTCAAACTTACTTTGCCGTCCTATTGTACCGTCTACCAGGCTGAACTGTTGGCCTTGCAAAGAGCGGCTAGAGAAGCCCTAAAGCTCGGGGAGAACCCGATCGGCATTTTTAGCGACTCCATGGCGGCTCTTCGGGCGGTGGTCAATCCGGGTTGCCCCCATCCCTTAGCGGTGGAAACAAGAGACACCATTAGACGCTGTAAGATCCAAAATAAAAGCGTCTCCTTGTTTTGGATAAAGGCCCACGCAGGATTGGAGGGTAACGAAAGGGCTGACCAACTCGCGAAGGAGGCCGCTTTGCGGTCGAAAAAGAAGCCGGATTACAACCTGTGCCCCGTTTCATTCGTCAAGCGTAGCATCCGATTGCAGACGCTTGACGAATGGAACGAACGATACAAAACCGGTGATACAGCTGCTGGCACAAAAATGTTTCTCCCTGACGCGGTTGAGGCGTACAGTATAGTTCGGAAAATCACTCATACCAGCATCACCACACAGATTTTGACGGGGCACGGTGGGTTCTCTGCATACTTGAATCGCTTCAAGTGTAAGGAGAACTCATCGTGCATTTGCGAACCTGGTGTGGAAGAGACGGTTTCGCACATCCTCCTGGAGTGCCCTATCACTGCCGGTTCCCGGTACGAGCTGGAGCAGGAGCTTGGAATAAATTTAGTAAAAGAAAACTTACCAAATTTGATACGAAGTAAAGCTAGAAACAAATTTTTGGAATATTGTAGTAAGATTGGTCAAAGTGTAATAAGTAGAAATAAGATAGATTAAGAAAAATGATACTTGTATATATTATAAGAATATAGAGCATAGTATCATAAAAAAATTAGAAAAAAAAAAAAAAAACAAAACTTGTGATTGATTGCATTACATATTCAAAAAAAAAAAAAAAAAAATTTGAAAGAAAAAAAAAAAAAAAAAAAAAAAAAATTATTAATAATAAAAGGAAGAAAAAACAAAAAAAACATTTATAGGAAGAAAAAAAAAAAAATTAAAAGTATTGTTATGTTACTTATTAATTACTGTGTAAGCTCCCTTTTAGCCTGTCTAGTTATTATTATTATTTTTAATCTTGTTTAGTTGTTTATGGAAATAGCGACAAAACATTGCATATAGAATAACAAATAAAAAAAAAAAAAAAATAAAAAAAAAAAAATTGCCATTATATAAATTCTATATTTCATTAAATGATTTGGCATAATAATTCTTAAATTATTTTATAAATGGTTTAGGAATTATTATGTCAACTCCCTTCAAGCTTAACTGAACTGTCAACCTGTCAAATTAGTAGGTGCAAGTTGTATTGAGCTATAGTATTAGTATACAGTTCTATCTAAGTAGGCAGTTTAAATTACATATAAATATGAGTAGTAAAGGCTTTGACTCAGTCAAAGGTTCATAGCCAGAGCAGGAGTGGTTTTTAGCCGGTAAGAGTCCGGCACTGCCGCGACTGTCCTATTAGTGGGACAGTCGCGGCGTCCATGAGGATTTTCCACCCTGCTCCAACAAAAAAAAAAAAAAAAAAAAAAAAAAAAACCTAACCTAACCTAACCTAACCTAACCTAACCTAACCTAACCTAACCTAACCTAACCTAACCTAACCTAACCTAACCTAACCTAACCTAACCTAACCTAACCTAACCTAACCTAACCTAACCTAACCTAACCTAACCTAACCTAACCTAACCTAACCTAACCTAACCTAACCTAACCTAACCTAACCTAACCTAACCTACCTAACCTAACCTAACCTAACCTAACCTAACCTAACCTAACCTAACCTAACCTAACCTAACCTAACCTAACCTAACCTAACCTAACCTAACCTAACCTAACCTAACCTAACCGCACTTAAACCAGCAGTAGCAGATATAGTATTATACAAAAACTTTATTCGATAAAAGTACATTATATAAGGATATTTTAGGAAAATTTGTAAAAACTTGGAAAATTTGACAAAAAATATTTCAAATTTGATTTATATATTTAAATATTAATATTTTCTAAAAAAATAAAAAGCCTCGGTATAGGAAATTCAGTAAAGAATTCGGTACAACCTTTTTTAGATTTTTAGGCCTTATATACGAAGAAATATTCACTTATTTTGGGACAGAGGGAACCAAAAAATTGTTAAATTTCAGGGGGTAGTTTCTCCGGAAATAAGAGCGCTATAGGATTTTTCTCACCGCAGACCCAATTTTTTATACAAAATCTCTCAGAAAGATAGAGTTCTGGGGTGAGAAACTGGCGGAGGGGAGAGTATCAGTAAATTGTACAACTGGACCCAAGCTCTTCGGGAAGGACTTGGTTTTGGTAGAGCTCCAAAAAAAAAATTTTGAACTCTACATAAAATAACTGAAGACACCATAGTGAAGAGCTCGGTAAACCGAGTGCAGCAAGCTCTCGCACTCTCTTCTACGACCAGTAGGCCGGGAGATATAAAGCATCAAAGTTACGGCCGCCATCTTGGTCCGCCATCTTGTTTTTAGTTAAACAGCCGTATCTTCCGATAGAATTAACGTAGAGGGACCGCGTTACCTATATTAGGTTCGGACGGACCAGCTCTATCTGATAGAGTAGACATCTTTGAGATTGGGGAGTGACTTTATTTTTGTAGAGTCGCCCAGATATATTGATAGAGTTGGTGGCAAGCATTACTTTAGCCGAAGCCGCGTTTCTCTAGGGCGAAGGATAGCGGAGCTGGGAATTCTCAAAGTTTGGTCGGCCATATTGGCCGCCATCTTGAAAAGTTTTAAGCCGGTATATCTCCACTCCTACTTGTCCTGGCGGGACGGGGTTTTGTCTGAAGTTATCAGCTCGAAAAGAGCTATTAGTGCAGAGGGTAGAGGAGTCAGTGACTCTACGTAGAGAAAACTTGAAAAAAAAAAAATTTTAGCCTTTATTTATTTATTTATATATATACTGACACCTCTTTTGAGGACTTGATTGACACCTCTTTTGAGTACTATATTGACACCTCTTTTGAGGTCCTATTTTGACAAATTACTGACCCCCCCTTTACAGGGATCAGTACAAATTTTTATTCATTTATTCTGATTAATATTTATTATAGGTACTTATTTATTTTAATTTCTGCTCCTCCACCATGTTTCTCTCGAGGACCCCAGCCAAGAAAGCCTCCGTGGGTCCCCATGTCTCTCCATCGAGTTCGGCGCTCTCCATGACCTTCGAGAAGGAATCCTCCCCTCCCAGTGCTTCAACTCGAGCCTCTAGTGTGAGGCGAAGTATTGGTGAGTGGGAAAATGGAAAGATGGCGGAATCCCAGCCCCCTCCATCAGCTGCCACGCACTCACCCAAGAAAGCAGCCCCGACTGTGTCAGCCCCTCAAAAATCCACAAAGCGCGAAACGTCTCAGTCGGACAACAAGGCTGTGGCGCGCCGAACTTCCACTGAGACGCTGAGAACATCACCGGGGACAAGCCAGCTGCAGTCGAACAAACCCACCGATCGGGTGACTGAGGCTCGCAACTGCCTTCTGCGCGCGAAGTCGCACCTTGGCGATTCGCGCAATTTGAGGGCAGACCTGAAAACCGGGATCACCCAATCGGTGGAACGGTTGTACCAGCTGGTGAAGGAAGAGGCGGCGGCTGCAGTACAAGCGAAAGGGGCTGAGCTGGTAAGGGAGGAGGCCATTAAGGCAACACCCCCGCCAGAAGCGCCCAAGAGCCTTCCGGAGGTTAACTCGCTGCTCGCTTCTCTAGCGGAGCATAGCGCGCTGGTGAAGGAGAGCAGCGAGAAGATGGAGAAGTTGCGGCGGGCGATGGAGAGGCAGGGGGAGCCAACTATGATGGACGTATTGGAGGAGGTGAGGGAAAACAGAAAACAAATAGCAGAGTGTTCGCTCTTTACACGCACACTCTGTGAAAAACTTGACACCCAAAAAACTGGGTGGCCCCCTGCTTCCCTCCCCTCCCCCCGTGGTCGGAGTTATGCGAGTGTCGCGGCAGGTAAACAGTTCGTACCGCCGCGGCCGCTGCACTCGCTTATTATAAGCTCTGACGAGTGACACCAGTAACATCGTCGTAGATAAAATTAGGATCGCGGTGAATGCCAGGGAGACGGGCATTCGTGTCGACAAGGTCCGTAAGGCGAGGGACCAAAAGGTAGTGATCGGGTGCCAAACTCGCCAAGAACTCGAAATGGTAAAAAACAGACTGGGGGACTCAGCGACCGGACTCAAAATAGAGGAGGCTGTAAACAGGGATCCTCTGGTGATGTTGACGGATGTCTTATCATACAACACCGACGACGACATCACCAGAGCGATCCTCAAACAGAATCAGCACCTCCTGGGCGAGCTGAAGGAAGATGAGGTGAGGGTCGCAGTAAAATACCGCAGGCGAGCACGAAACCCGCATGAGAGCCACATAGTGGTCCAGGTTTCTCCCCCGGTGTGGCGGGCCCTAACCGAGGCAGGACGTGCACACATAGATTTGCAAAGGGTGAGGGTGTTCGATCAGACCCCCCTTGTGCAGTGCACGAAATGCCTTGGTTTCGGCCACGGCAGAAAACAATGCACCGGAAAGGACGATCTCTGCTCGCACTGCGGCGACGCTCACCTCAGAGCGGAGTGCCCATTGCGTCTGTCTGGGGAGCCCCCTAGATGCTGTAATTGCAAAAAAGCGGGCCTTGACAATCTGAGTCACAACGGATTTAGCACGGATTGCCCGATGCGCAGACGGTGGGATGCAATAGCGCGATCCACCGTCGCGTATTGCTGAGGGCGCCACCGTGGTCAATATGCCGAGAGTACTCCCCCGTGAAGAAGTTAAGAAGCATGGATTCGTCCAAGCAAACTTGCAAAGAATGCGACTGGCCACGGACGAGCTCATGCTAGAGGCCGCCCGTCGCGGTATCACGGTTGCGCTGCTCCAGGAACCATATGTGGGTAGTGTCGGAACATTAAAGTCGTATAGGGGGGCCAGGATTTTCCAGAACGGCGGCCGTCCAGGAGGCACTGTAAAGGCGGCAATTGCCGTCTTCAATCAAGATATTGAAGTAATACAGTGCCCAGATTTCACGACCGACAACATCGTGGTCGTGAAAATCCGCACGGCTGCCTGGGAAATAACACTGGCCTCCTTTTACTTCGAGCCAAACACACCCATAGAGCCATACTTGGAGCAGCTTAGGAAAACAGCGACGGCGGGCTCGACGAAACTGTTGATCGGGGGAGACTCAAATGCTAAGAGCGTCTGGTGGGGTAGTAGAAGAACGGACTCCAGGGGAGATAGCCTGGCGGGTGCTCTAGATCAAATCGGTTTGCAGGTGCTAAATGTCGGTGACACCCCGACCTTCGAAACCGTGCGGGGGGGGAATACGTACACCAGCTATGTCGACATCACCGCTTGCACGATTGACATGCTCGACCTGGTGGAAGACTGGAAAGTTGACCAGGGCCTGACAAACTCGGACCATAACGGCATAACCTTCAATGTTAAATTGAAAAGAGGTGGGTCTACATACACACAACGGACGACGAGGCTGTATAACACAAAAAAGGCAAACTGGAGCCAGTTTCGTGAGAAACTGGCCCAGTTAAATGCAGAACATTCAATCAGCCCGTCAGAAGTTACAGCAATCACTAACACTCAACAACTTGAAAACATAATAAACACACTCACAAACAACATACACAATGCATGCACCGAACACATACAACCCATAAAATCACACACAAGGCTCACCTTGCCGTGGTGGTCCGACGAGTTAGCTGCCCTTAAACGGGAAGTGGCCACCAGGAAGAGACGAATACGCTGCGCGGCCCCCTCCCGAAAGGCCGGGGTGATAGACGAGTACCTGCAGAAAAAGACCGAGTACCTTGCCAGGACCTGTGATGCCCAGACTCAAAGCTGGAAGGAGTTCTGCGGGAAGCAGGACAAGGAAGGGCTTTGGGAAGGCATCTATAGGGTAATCGGTCGCACGTCGAAACGATTGGAAGACGTCCCCTTAAAATGCAATGGAAAGTTTCTGAGCCTGAAGGAGTCGACGAGACTGCTCGCTGAAACCTTCTACCCGGAGGACCTTGAAAGTGAGGATAATGCAGACCACCAGGCCACTCGACGTGAAGCCGAATCCGTGAGCGGGGAACATGATGACAACCATGACCCCCCGTTCACGGAGCAGGAGCTGAGAGTGGCCATGGAAAGCTTCAATCCGAAAAAGGCCCCGGGTGCCGATGGTTTCACGGCAGACATCTGCGCGCGAGTGATTTCGCAGGACCCAGACACTTTCCTGGCCATCACTAATAAGTGCCTACAGCTGGGCCACTTCCCGAAACCCTGGAAAGAAGCGGCCGTCGTTGTCCTGCGGAAGCCCGCCAAAGAAGACTATTTCCAGCCAAAGTCCTATAGACCAATCGGCCTGCTCCCGGTCTTAGGCAAGGTGCTCGAGAAGATGATCGTGGGGAGACTGAAATGGCATCTTCTCCCCAAAATGAGCGCCCGCCAGTACGGTTTTGTGCCCCAAAGGAGCACCGAAGACTCCCTCTATGACCTAATGGGACATATAAGAGGTAAGCTCAAGTTGAAAAAGCTGCAAACCGTGATCTCATTGGACATGGAGGGAGCCTTCGATAGTGCATGGTGGCCGGCCATAAGGGTCAGGCTCAAGGAGGAGAACTGTCCCGGCAATATAAGAAGGGTGATCGACAGCTACCTTCAGGACAGAAGAGTCGAGGTTAGATATGGCGGGGAGACACACTCCGTAAGCACGTCCAAGGGGTGTGTCCAGGGCTCCATAGGAGGCCCAATCCTGTGGAACCTCGTCCTCGACCCGCTCCTGAAGGAGCTGACCGACAGGGGCATCTATTGCCAGGCGTTCGCCGACGACATAGTCCTGGTTATTGACGGAGACACTGCGTTGGACATTCAAAGACAGGCCAATGCTGCCCTCGCCTATGTTGGGGAGTGGGGAGTCAAAAATAAGCTAAAGTTCGCACCCCATAAAACACAAGCGATGGTGGTTACGCGAAAGCTCAAATATGACGAACCACTCCTGACCATGGGTGGGGTCAGTATTGGCATGTCAAAGGAAATAAAAATCCTTGGCCTAACCATCGACAGCTGCCTGACATTTAACAAACATATTAATAATATATGTAAAAAGGTTGTTAATATATACGGGCAGCTGTCAAGGGCGGCCAAGATCAGTTGGGGCCTCCACGCAGATGTCGTAAGAATAATCTACAATGCCGTCATAGAACCTGTGGTTATGTACGCGGCGAGCGCCTGGGCACCGGCAGTGAGGAAGCTGGGAGCTAAAAAACAATTGAATGCCATCCAACGTGGGTTCGCGCAGAAGCTCTGCAAAGCCTACCGCACGGTCTCCCTGAACGCGGCGTTGCTTCTCGCCGGGATACTCCCACTCGATATCCGTATACAGGAGGCAGCCGCCCTATACGAGGCAAAGAAGGGAGTACCCCGGCCAGATCTGGCGGGAAGGGAGGTCGAGCGAAGGGCGGGGCACACTGAAAATGGACACCCGGCGACGCATATGCACTTGGAGTTCAAGAGCTTGATAGACGAGGAAGAGCTTAACGCTAACAGCGACTTTGCCGTAAAGATATTTACAGATGGCAGTAAAATTGACGGTAAGGTTGGAGCCGCAATATCTTACTGGGAGGGAGCGGTGGAAACCAAGGCCGTCAAACTTAAACTGCCGTCTTACGGGACCGTCTATCAGGCTGAACTCCTGGCCATATGCAGAGCCACGGATGACATTATTCGAGGTGCTCAGCAGAGCTTCGCAATATACAGCGACTCCAGATCTGCGCTGGAGACAATTGTTAACAACGGCTCCCCGCATCCCCTGGCGGTCGAGGCCCGCAAGAATCTCCGAACAGCCTTCGGCCAAAGCAAAACTGTGTCTTTGTTCTGGCTGAAGGCCCACGCGGGACTTGCGGGCAACGAACGCGCTGACTGTCTAGCCAAAATGGCCGCCCTCACCCTGAAACGCGCCCCTGACTATGATAAGTGCCCTGTCTCGTTCGTCAGGGGACAAATCAGGCGTGGGTCCCTTGACGAATGGAACCGGAGGTATCAGTCAGGGGAAACTGCCGGGACAACGAAGGTCTTCTTCCCGGATGCTATTGAAGGACATAGAGTCATTCGCCAAATAACGTTTGACAGTGTCACAACGCAGATATTAACGGGGCACGGTGGGTTTTCTGAATATCTAGCCAGATTCAAATGCAAGGAGGACCCATCGTGCGCCTGTGCCCCTGGAGTGGATGAATCTGCCCTACATGTCTTGCTCGACTGCCCGATCTTCGGTCGAGCGAGACATGATAGTGAGCAGGAACTCGAGCAGTCCATAAATAGGAATACAATGAGAGGTATAATGGCTGGAAACAATACAAGAACGATATTCTTAAAGTACGCAAGGGAAGTAGCAAAGGTTGTGATAAGCAGAAATAAGTAAAGCAATATATTAATGAGATGATAACGATAACTATTAAAGATACGACATACAAATATAACATACAATATCAAATTTAATATACATACAATTCAACAGGAAATGAAGTAAGTTAATAACAGCAGAAAGGCCTCAAGAAAGCGCAAAGTATTGGAATACACCAAGCGTTTGCGCAACCCTTGAGGAAGGAAAGAAGTAACTGAAAAAGAAACGAACATAAATATAAACATACAATAAAAACACTACCTTTACCAACTAAAACATGTATATGAATAGTAACATATTAAACAGCAAACAATAAAAACACAAAGTAGAATAAAGCAATATATTAAATAGAAAACTCCAAACAATTATTATAATTAAACTCACACATTTATTATTCAAATACGATTATACAACGACCCTGCTCAGGGTAGGGAGTGGCGTAACTGTTTAAAAAAAAAAAAAAAAAAAAAAAAAAAAAAAAAAAAAAAAAAAAAAACCTAACCTAACCTAACCTAACCTAACCTAACCTAACCTAACCTAACCTAACCTAACCTAACCTAACCTAACCATTGCCATCTTTCGACGGGAAACCTGAGAATTGGCCTGTTTTCTATGAGTCGTTCAAGTCGAATATTCATGACAATGATCAGCTGACTGACTCGCAGCGTGTGCAGTATTTAGTGGGTAGACTTACAAATAACGCGTTAAAGATTACAGCCGGTATTGTGCCTACGGCTGATACCTATCATTTTCTATGGGACAGCTTAGTTAATAAATACCAGGATAAGCGTACATTAGGTATACACGTCATACATATCAGTAATTTAATAACTACAGATTGTTGTAGAAAACTCAACTTAGTAATAATATTAAGTTGAGTATATTACTAAGTTGAGTTTTCTACAACAATCTGTAGTTATTAAATTATTTTGCGAACCATTGTCAATTAAGCACCTAACTATTGTTTTATGGCCCGAACTATTATTGTTAGCGCGCGCATAAACCTGAGCGGTCGACAACAAGACTGCCGACTTAGCCCTCGTATCTGCAGCCAATAATACGGCCGTGTTATGGGTCGGACATGTTTGAGCAACGTCACCCGAACCACAAGACGCCGCGTGGGGCGGGGGGAACGCGGGGGGCGCAGTGGCCAGCGGCACAGCCAGGCTGGACGCGACGGCCACATTGCAATTCGTCGGTTTAACATCAGCTACATGCGATTGTTTATTATTTTTCTCAAAATGTAATAAAGTATGATGGCGTTTTTTACATACGTTACAGACTGAGGTCGACTTGCAATTACTCAAACCGTGCGACGTGCTCAGACAATTTGCGCAAACATGTACGGATTTAATAAACTCAAACCTAGTTCTAGGAGTCAACGCGGATTGAAACTCAGCGCACTTATACAAATGAACATGAGCGTTATCTTTACAATACGCGCAGACGGAGCGGGGCGGAGCGGGAGGAGCTGTAGAATTAGGCGATACATTCACAACAAACGCTTTCGTTTGCGTGCGAGGCTCGCGAGATGCGGGACTATGAGGTTTATTATAATTATTTTTCGCGTTCGAATGAGATAAATTCAAGCGTTCTAATATCTTAGTCTGATCTTGAACAAAGCTAATTAACAATTTAGTTGTAGGTATTTCAACATCGCGAACGGAAAGTTCAAACGATTGACCAGTCTGTGAATCTATTTTTCTCATAGCACAATGCAAGAGAATAAAATCCGCAAGATCCGGAATACCAAGTTGTTTCAAGGCAGAAATACTTGCACTAAATGTTTCAATGAAAGAATCGAGACTATTTGCGTTACACAAACAACTTTTTAAATCTAATATATTATTTAAATAGTGTATACCTAATGTACGCTTATCCTGGTATTTATTAACTAAGCTGTCCCATAGAAAATGATAGGTATCAGCCGTAGGCACAATACCGGCTGTAATCTTTAACGCGTTATGTGTAAGTCTACCCACTAAATACTGCACACGCTGCGAGTCAGTCAGCTGATCATTGTCATGAATATTCGACTTGAACGACTCATAGAAAACAGGCCAATTCTCAGGTTTCCCGTCGAAAGATGGCAATGCAATCGGAGGCAGCTTTATTTTTAGTGGTTCAAAAGGCGTTTTCGAATTACTACATTGAGATAACTGAGATTGACTACTGTCGATTTTATTCCTAATACGCTTAATGCGAATAAACAAATCTTCAAAGGATTCTAAACAAGCATAGTCGGGACTCGAACCAGGTTTCAAATTAATGTTTATGTGGTTAATTTGATCGACATAAGATTCAAATCTATCACGAATGTCGTCAATAGTTTCCGATTCAGTCATAAAACTTTCACTATTTCTCGTATCGAACGACGAAATATTTTTCGATAATTCATATAATCGATTAAGGCGTTTGAATAACAATCCTTTCTTCTCATGAAGGATAGTCAGTAAATCTTCCGGCTTTAATTGTTTCTCAGTCATTTTGTTAAGTTAATATCAAGAGCAATATCTAAAAATATGCGCGGGTAAACTTATCAGGCGGTTAGCAATCGTAAAGTATCCTCCCGCTCTGTGGCGGTATCTGAATAAAAAATCACTAATACGCACAAAGCCGAAATGATGTGAAACTACCTCCTATTATATGTTATCAAATCAAAGTGAAATACGTATCACATTAAATTCTATGAAACAATATTGACAGATTTACCAAAACCTACGTAGAATCTATTGTCAATTATGTTTATGTTATAGCGGAGAGCGGTTTATAGGCAAGAATAATTTACCAAAGGTTTACGTAAATATCTATAACCTATATATACCTATTATGATTTTCACCAAATATTACGTAAAAATCTAACTAGGGAGCGGTTACCTGGTTATCTATCCAGGCTCGAAAGGACCAAAAAATTATGGTGACGCGTGTAAATAGCAATCACCTGAATGGGATGGTGTTTTAAGACTACCAATATGGCGGTGAAATTATGGTTATATTACACAAAATTAAATCCCTGTTGACGATTCCCCGATGCACCGACCTCTACAACAACGATAGCAACTTATAACCCACGTACCTTGCTAATCCAGTGACCCCAACTCGTCGTCAGGAAAGCGCTTCATCCACGGACGCGTGGTCTGTCTGTGTGCTGCCGGCCGGCGAGCTAAATCTTCATCCATCCACCGGTGGGCTGGTCAGAACTCGTGAAACCAACACTGCACTTTATGGTCTTAATGTCTCACAGTAGCAGATACACTTATTACAGGAGAATTCTCAGGTTTTCAACAGATATGGGATTTTTACAGCGGAGCGGTTTTTATTCGACGCAATGTCGATTTGCGTAGCGGACACACCTGATTTGTTAGCGGGTTAGACGCCATCTAGCGGTCTTTAGCGAGCGTCTCAAGAAAGCATTCGATACGTCACCAGTGGGCGTTGCGGTCGTAGATATTGGTGAAGGAAATCGTCAACAGAGACTCAATTAACTTAGAGAATGCGGGAAAGATAACTAATTTATATTATTTATTCTCTAAAAATACATATACCTTAAGAAAAGGCATTGACGCTTCACCAGATGTCTAAATTACATCATTTAAATAATCGTCAACATAAATTTTTAAATACAATAATAATAAAATCCAAAGAGCAAAATCATAAAATTCGTCAAATTAATTAAAATAATAATAAAAATGTCTAAATAACATCATTTAAATACTCGTCAACACTATAATAGCATTTATTAACTAAAAATGTCTTCATGCTTTTATTAAAACTATTAATATCTAAATCTTTGAATGCCTTTGGTACCTTGTTATATAGTTTTGGGGCCATACAGAACACACTCTTACGCATGAGGGCTGTTTTAGCCCTAGGTATACGAAGCCTCCGATTATCACGTTGACTTCTTTCGGAGCCATCTGAAGTTGTGACTGTTCCTAAAAGACCCTAGGCTGATAAAATTTTCGTTTTTCCTGAATTTGCCTACATGAAGGTATGAAAGTCGGCTTCCCACTAAATGGGAGGGAATGGGGCCCTTCCTCCGCCCCATTCTGTGGTCCTCATCCTGATGACCTGGACAGACCTCCACCATAGTAATGGATTCCCAGGAGATTTATCACCACGTCCCGACTTAGAAAGTTTGAGGGACGGAGATAGGATAGAGAAAAACAAAATTAAACAATTGGGGTTGGGAATCCAAGGGTAAGGAAGGATAATCTACTTTTCTTTTGAATTATGAAATTTAGGGGACTGAGAGGGCTACAAAAGGGAATATGACACGTGACGCTTGTATTTAAAGTTAATTATTTTAGAATTACTTTAATCCATTTCACCCGTGCATGTCCTGACCAATCCTACGGCAGAGGGTTGTGAGGCCTCTGCTATTGGATAAGACACACTTTCTATAACAATCAATTCCTTATAACACCCATCAATACAATACAAGGCTTAAGCAAGCGTGACGCATCGTCAGTCGCCGCAGAACTATTCACAGCTGCCTCGCTAGACGCCGAAGTGGTTTATAAATCGACACTTCTCACTTCCTTACTGCCCCAAGTTGAGGACATCATAACCTCCAAGCCTCCGAGCTACGTCTAGCTGCGGGACTTTTCTGAAATGACTCCAAATTACGTGTCTCGCTAAATATTATTTTTTTGTATCAGTAAGAGGCCTACGGGGGCCGGGTGTAATTTAACGAGATACGTTCACTAGCGTTCCTTAGAACGACTACCAATGCAATCTAGGGTGCTCAGCGATGACTACCCCCTTCTTTCAGGAAGTGTGCGCCTATCAAGAGCAATGTAAAGTATTCTACTGTCAGTCAGTCCATAGGGGGAGGTAACCGTCGCTAACGTTTGGTGGTTTGTGATCTTGTTATAGCTTAAACTGGCTCTAGTATGTAACGAATATTTATTCGGTTCAGCCTTCAATCGGCAGTGCCTCAGTCATAGTTGTGTCAAGTAGGTACGCCGGCCGGCAAAGGTCAGGTCCACTCCGAAGGAAATCAGTGTCGAGCCCACTCCTAAGAAGTTAATATCAAGTTCACTCCAAAGGAAGGCTTTCTCCGAGTCCCTAACACCAACCGCAAGCTTAGGTCACCTTGTCATGGAACGGAATAAAAGGATGAAAGAGTTAACACTCACCCATTCGGTCACCAACACAGTCGCTAAGGTTCACTCGCGTACTTACACACTACTTACGCACAACCTACGCTCATCCATTCGTACTCAAACTCACACACGGATCTGTATTATAAATATTATGCAAGCCTAAACTGGACTTAGTCCACTTGTATCTAATACTGTATCACAATCCTAGCACTTCTAAGAATTACCACGGGACATTATGTAGCCCTACAATATCTACTGAGTTAGTCAGCTCCGTTCCTGCTGGATGTCCGAACCCTATCTCTGCCCGAAGCCCAGTGTCCTGTCGTCGAGCCAACACCCTGGCTCCTCCGCTTTACGGGTCAGTTTCGCCTAGCAACTCCCACGTTTGCTAACAAGTTTTTATGACGGTTTTTGTATAGTTTCTTAATTGCCTCTAAAAGGCTTGGATCCTGATTCCCAACGACTGACTTGCACATGTGCGCTATTAGAAATCCCATAATTCAATAGTTTCTTTAGAATTCTATCAGCCCTTTCTTTAAAAAGGACAATTTATGAGGGTCCAAGTGGCCCGGCATCATTCGTGGTATTTAAAAATAAATATAATTTCTCGTTATTAATTTGGTATAAGTGACAGACAGTCACAAAGTCTTCGGAAATAGTTGAGGATTCTTTTTAACAAATAATACCGTTTCTAATATGTACAAGGAAGGCAGTGAGAGAATTTGATGTTCAATAAAATATGGTTTGCAACTGTCTGTAATTTTAAGACCAAACATAGCTCTAATGCATCGTTTTTGCCTTCTAAATATTATGTCTTTATTTGTTGAGTTTCCCCAGAAAATTATGCCATATCTAAGGATCGATGCAACAAGTCCGTGATAGGCAGTAAGCAATGTATCCGCATTAACGATTGGGGCGAGTTTATGCAATGCGTAGGAAGAACTACTAATTTTCTTACAAATTTCCTCAATGTGATCTTTCCAGTCAAGTTTTTTGTCAATAATTAGTCCAAGGAATTTTGCACTACCAACTCTGCGTATGATGTTATTTTTATAAATTAAGGTAATGTCATTTTTTACTGTTAATCTTTGACTAAAATGTAAGATGTGTTTTATTTAAGTTAATTTTTAGATTATTACTATCTAACCAGTGAATTATAGATGCTAAAGTATTATTAATGTCAAGTTCATAGGTGTCAGTTTTCTTACATGCTATTGTGACTGTACTATCGTCTGCAAAAAGCGTCATGTGATGGTCAATAGATTTTGGAAAGTCGTTTATATATATGATAAACAATAATGGTCCCAGAACACTTCCCTGGGGTACACCAAATTTTACTACACGTTCTTGAGACAAGTACATTTTCTCTTTTTTGGTATGATCTATTCGTGAGATTGCTGTGATTTGCCTTCTATTAGATATATAGGATTCAATTAGTTTGAGAACATTGCCTCTAACTCCATATGCGTAAAGCTTTTTTTTTTAAGCCGGTTCTGCTCCACAGCCACAGCCTTCAAATTAAGTTTTTTTTTTTTTTTTTTTAAATATATATGTTTCTAATTATTTGAAGAGATACTTACTATTCCCCTTTTTGTTTTGTTGTTTTCGAAATCTTTCTTATTTTATTTTATTTGTTTATTTCAATAGAGCTTATGATAATTTATATTACCTTTTGCATTTGGATACAATAGCATTGTATAATGTAGAAGCACTTTTTTTTCCAAGTTTTGTGAATGTGAAGTACCATGGAGCATTTTTATTATAATAATAATAATAATAATAATAATAATAATTTATTAGCACACACACAAGTTTGAAAAGCAAAAAGTATACAAATATGAAGAAAATAAATAGAAAACACATCAGAGGTAGCTGTGGGCCCCAAACTAGGCACAGCCTGTATCTTGGTGGCCCAAAACTAATTGGCAGCAGGTAAATACTGATTAAAAGTTCCGTGTGAAACAGTACAATATACAGAGAAGATGCAGGAAGGAATTCAAAAGTATACAGAAATAATAATAATAAATTAAACAAAAATAAAAAAATAAAAAAAATTACAAATATAACAAAAATGACAATTGCAAGAAGAAAGAAAAAAAAACTGAATTAAATTAAATTAAAATTAATAAACAAAACTTCAATGTCAAATCATAAATAGAAACTTAAAAAGAAAAAGAAATACATTAGCATAAATAAAATTAAAACAAAATAAAACTAAATCACAATTAATTTAAAATCAAACTATAGCAAATAAACAAAAAAAAAATTCTAAATACTAAGTTTAACCAAATGCCATAGAGGACTTAAAAATAATAATAATAACTGGATATAATCAAAATTAATAAATGAATGAATGAATGAATGCAATATAATTAAAATAAAATAAAATGTCAAATTGTCAATGTGTCAAAAAAAAAAAAATTATATATTTAAAAAATAAAAATTAAATGTCGTGAGTGATATGAGTGGTGTGTGTGAGCGATGGGCTGGACTATGTGTTGTCGAGGTGAAGGTGATTATGTTTAGGAGCTTGTCATCTCAGTGGGCAAATTATATTTTCAGTTTCGTCATACGTCAGGTCTTGCAGCCATTTCTTTAACACATATTTTGCTTCACGCGTATTTCCAGGGACCCGCAACGTGGATTTGTTTACAGCATTGAAGACCCGAATCGGAAGAAAGAGCGAGAAACGAGTGGCAAATTTTGTTCTGACTCTTGGAATAGGTAGACTGTCAGCTCCCAACCTTCCTCTTTGCGTGTGTGTGAATTGACTCCCTAACATGGCAACTAGTTGAAGGAGGGCCCTAAGCAAATATAACTGACGGACGCGAAGGACATTTGCTTCTTTGTAAAGTTCATCCGTTGGAAAGCGCCGCGGTTTCCCCAGGAAGACTTTTAGCACTGCCCTCTGAGCACGTTCAAGTTCAAGCAAAGACGACTTGGCCGCGCTACCCCAGACGCCTATACAATACTGTAACAATGATTGACACAGAGCAAGGTAAATTTTTCTACATAAGTCTTTTGAGGCACTAGCGCGCAGAGATTTCATGATATAGATGAACTTGCGGATTCTTTTGGAAAGTATAGAGATATGCTCTCTAAAGGACAGATTCTGGTCAACGGTAATACCCAAGTACTTGGTTGTCCTAACTCTATGTATAACACTACAATTACAGAAAGTGTTTTGACAGTCGATGCTGTGTACTTTTATTTTATCTATGTCCGGACAGCGAGAATGGCTGATATGGAAAGTGAGGAAACTGGTTTTTTGAACATTCAGTGTCAGAAGATTTTTATCAAGCCAGTAGGAAATGGTGCGCATGCCATCCTCCGCAGCGTCTACGGCATCCCGCCATGTATTACCGCGGAAAACAATAGCGGTATCGTCTGCATAACAGATCATATCTGACTGTGGGATGTTAAGTCTAAGTATGTCATCTATGTACATTGTGAATAATGTCGGCCCCAGTACGCTGCCTTGCGGGACCCCAAAAGTGATTGGAAGTGCTTCGCTGACACTATCTCCAATCACAACATACTGCTGTCTATTAGATAGGTAAGAACAAAACCATTCCTGAGCAATGCCCCTTATGCCAAAACATTCTAATTTTTTAAGTAGCATTTCAGTAGAAACTGTGTCGAATGCTTTGGCCAGGTCAAGGAAGACCCCAATCGATCGTTGTCCCCCATCAATCCAAGAAGAGACAGTGTCAGCAAGAAGCCCCACAGCTTGCTCAGTGGACCTACCTCGTCTGAAACCATACTGGCGCTCAGACAGTAGGTTGTGTTTTTCCAGAAAGCTGACGAGGCGATTATTCACAAGTTTCTCCAGTATTTTAGATGTGACACATAACAAAGAAATTGGCCTGTAGTTATCCAGACAGTCTTTGGCACCATTCTTGTGGATAGGAGCGACAGCAGCTATTTTCCAGGAAGCAGGAAAACAGCCCGCCGACATGCTCAGGTTACAGATATGCGTTATGGGCTCCAATATAGAAGATTTAACAAGTTTAAGAAGGAATGGACGAATCCCATCAGAACCGGGTGCACTGTCATCTTTCAAATCAGAAATTATACTATCTATTTCTTGG
Source organism: Mythimna impura (assembly GCA_905147345.3). NCBI lineage: Eukaryota > Metazoa > Arthropoda > Insecta > Lepidoptera > Noctuidae > Mythimna > Mythimna impura. Next base: position 19,236 of record LR990348.1, read on the forward strand.
ATATCAGTAGGGTGAAGAAATAGAGAGTCACTGGAACGATTCTCAAGAATAGTATCACTACAGAGCTTGCACTCCGTGGTCTGGAGTTTGTCTAAGATGTTGAGCGCCAAGCGCTTACCCACTGAGACAAAATGACGGTTGCAGTTATTAACAGAGGACAAGTTATCCACCCCGGAATCCAGCAGTGCAGCACAATCATTGTTTTTTTTCGGGAAATCACAAATTTCTTTAATGATTCTCCAAAGTTTTTTAGGTTGACCGCTGTGAACTTCCAATTCCCTACTCTCATACTCAGTCTTTCGTTTGTGAAGTATGCCGTTACAGAAGTTTCTGTAGCGTACATATACACGTTTAAGCTCAAGGTTAAGAGGCTGCATTTTCACCTGAGCATGCAACGAATCCCGATGACGCATGCACCGAATAAGACCAGGAGTTACCCAGGGTTTCAAATTAAACTTAGAGCGACTCATTTTAACTTTTTGTGTGTGTTTTTCCACGGTGTCCGACAAGATTTTATTGAACACTAGCACCGCTTCACCCACCTCAGTCTTTGACATAACCTCAGCCCAGTTGACACTATTAATCTCATCAGCAATCTTAGCGTAATCTATTTTTTGCCTAAGCCTATTGCGAGGTGGATTGTTAACTCTTAGTTTCTTAATACCTAAGATCACAAGGTCGTGGTCTGTAATTGACGATTTGCAAACAATTCCTTGAGTTGACCTTGAGCTTTTCGTTTTGATAAAAGCATGGTCCAGACATGCCTTATCTCTGGTTGGTTCAGTGATACTAGGCAGTAGTCCATGCTCAGACAATAAACACTGATAGGCGCAGTGAGAGGCATTAGGGGAACTATCGAGAAGGTCAATGTTCATGTCACCCGTCACGATCACACAGGGATAGCTGTTCACACTGCTTAGCGACCGATCTAATGAGTTCAGGAATTTGTCGATATTACTGAAAGAGGGAGAGCGGTAGATCCCAAGAACCGCAATATTTTTGTTAATTTTGGCAACAAGACAGTTAGCATCGTCGAATTCCGGCTCAAAAACAGAAACCGGCCAAGTGTCCTTCACGTAAACAGTGACACCACCACTTTTATTGATCACTTTACGTGTATGAAAGCAATTATATCCCGGTAACTGATTGACTATAGAGTTATCGTTAAGCCAACATTCTGTTAATACTAACACATCGAATTGGGAGTCGAGCCGCTGTAGCACGGTTACCAATTCTAGAAAGTTTTTATGAAGACTCCTTATGTTACAAGTTAACACTTTAAGATCATGATCTACTAGCAAATCCCGACACAATTCTGGTTTATCAATGATGCGGCAAGGTATAGTAAGTGTGTCGTCTATTTCATCTGATAGATCTACCTTATCCAGTATCTAAGAGGCTTGTGTAAAGATGAAAATATGTAGTAAAGGTATTTATTGCCGCCTTTGAATGTAAGGGAAGGGGTTCGCTGAGTTCATCAGTTAATTTGGGAATATGTTTGGTGTGTGACTGGTACGAGAGGGCCGTAAATTGAGTGTACAAATTATGAGTTTGCTGATTTTGTGACAAGGCATATGTATAAATAATTTTGTAAGTTAGGGTTGAGTTTTTAAGTGGTTTAATGAATGAGTATTTATGTGTGGTGAGGTTGCAGTTAAAGAAGTACTGACAAACCGCAGTACTATATTCATTATTTTCTTTAACAACTAATAAATTATGACATGCAATTTTGAGAACGACTTTTTTTATTACAATACAAACTGGATTTATATAAGTAAGAAAGGTGATTATTACGTTATAAATGCATCTTTGGTTTTTTCCATAAATTTTAACAATTGGAAGCATCTGGAAAGGGCTGTAGGATAGTGTGTGTTGTTCCAAAAATGTTATCCAAATCTCGAATATTTTTGACTTGAATTGCTGACTTCCCCTCAGCCTGACGAACGAGAATTTGGCCTCTGCTCGTCCAGCAATATTTAAAACCAGCGTTTTTGGCTCGGGTTCTGGCTTCACGAAATGTAACTCGATTTTCCTTGGTGAGATGGTCATTTATATAGATTTTGCCAATCGGTCCCTGGATCTCAATATCCTGGGATGATAAATTACGTCTTGTTTTGAATGCTTTTATTAATTCATCCTTTTTTGCACGCCGCAGAAGTTTGATTATAATAGGCCGGGAAAAATTTGAGTCAGAGTTAGACGATGGCGGTTTCTTCAAACCAACACGGGCAGCCCAGTCGATGTCATCTACGGTCAGATTAACACCAATCTTAGTCGCCGTTACCATTGCGATATGCTGCAGATTTTCATTTGATGTCTCGCGAACTCCAATGATCTCAATTTCATTCCTCATGCCAGCCTGCGTCTGCTGGTTCAGTTGATCCTTTAATGTACATATGAGGTCGCTCATCGTAGCCACTTGAGTGTAATTTTGTTCTAGCGAGGCGATCCGCTCCTCGAAGTTATCTAACCGAGCGTTGCATTTGTCCACCCCATCATACAGTTTATTAAGAGTGGACTTGACCTCAGCCATATCCGAACGCATGAGGCGTATTTCTGTGACCAGCTCCGAAAATGTCACTGAGTTTTCATGATCGTCCCGGCCAGGTGAGCTAGTAGCCATGCGTTTGTGAGCGCGAGATTGCGTGTTAACATGCAAGACGTCAAACTCAACATTTGGTGCGGGTGGGCGGACAGGCGTGTTGTTATTGTCAGTCCGTGGCGTATTAGAGCGGCAGGAGGGACACAGCCAGTTTGCATTTTGCTTTGAGGAGTCGTGTATCGTTGCATTTACACAGATCTGGTGGTAATTTGCTTTACACTGCGTGCAGCTTATAGATCTATTAGTTGTTATATCCTGTTTACAAGCAGCACAAATAGTGTTCATTTTAAACAGAAGCAAAATAACGTCTCAATACGTAGACAAAAGCGATGACTCAGTCTGCTAACGAGGCGATGACACACGCACAGTTCGTGTGGAGGCGCGTGATATGCGAGCAAGCGGTGAAGCAATAGTTTGTGCACGTAAGAGCAACAGCGACAGCAATAGTGTAACAGGTAGACCGGTCGGCGCATGCGATGACTCACCCGTGACAAGCAGCTGATTCGAGTTTAAATTAACTTTCGTAACTTAATACTGTGATATCTTCGGTAATAGGTGATCAAATTAGATGAGCACTATCACACAGCATAGAACTTTTCTTGGGCTTCACACTGATGTCACTTTTATAGATAAATTCAGACTTTAAACTACTTTTTGAAATTATTTAAAACAGAGTGTGTAACTTGTACTGCGCACGCGAACAAGTCGAGCGAGCGAATCAATATCAATAATATTAGGTTACAACTTGTTTGACATTACGAGCATGGCAGGTGAGAGTTTGTCATGCTCACTCAAATGTCTCGCTGATGGTGGCACGTGTTATTGGGTCATTCAGTTCCCTTCAAAATGGTTGAACTGAGTGAGGCTGATGCACGCGTCATGCTCGTGAACGGGTGCCGTCGGTTGAGACTGGTCATCTCTTAGCTGCCAGTGGCTTAATTCAATTTCTATCTTTTTAATTAGTTTTTATTCTTATTTATCTACATTGTGCTCACATATTAGAAGCGACATGAAATATGTAACCAAGATTTATGTAACTCATAATATGATTTAAAAGCGTGTCCATGGAGTTTCTTGCACGTTCTTCTCCATAGAGATCTACGCTTTGGAACGTGCAATTTAGCTTCACTTGTTTTTTTTTTTTGACTGACTGACATTTTGACAATTCAAAAGTGCCTGTAATTGGTCTATTTGAAATAAACGTTTCTGATTTCTGATTTCTTTTTCATTAAAATAGTGTGATCAACGTAGTCGAATGCTTGTGTCACATAAAACAGAGCAAATGGGCGTTTTTTCATCCATCCGTAACATAACTTTGTGTAGAAAATCATAGACCGCCATATTGATTGTCTTATTTTGTCTAAAACCTTTTTGCTCACTACAAAGAATGTTATTTTTTTCCATATATGTGTATTTGTGTTCTTTATAAATATATTTTTCAAAAATCTTCGACATAATTGGTATCAGCGCTATTGGTCTATAATTTTCAATTAGGTCTCTGTTTCCTTTCTTAAATAGTGGTTTTATTATTGATGTTTTCATGCCATCAGGAAAAGTACCTACACTGCTGTACTGATACACAGATTCATGATGTGTATATGTGTGTGTGTTCAATGGGTGCATATTATATCACCGACAGATTTAATTATTTTGGTAGAGACACCGTCATATCCCACGCTGTTAGTATTTTTAAGTTGTTTTATAATATTTAAAATATCACACGGTAAACTTGGGGCCATGAACATTGATTTTTGTTTATTCAAAATGCCTGATGTGGTATTTTCCCCCGACTTTTGTATAGGTACAACTCAGTCAATGAAATAATTATTGAATTGATTTGCTATTGATTCTGGATTTGTAATTATAGTATTATCAACATCAATTTTAAGTAAATAATCTCGAGGTACATTTAATTTTTTATTATTTATTAAGTAAGAAATACCATAAGCCAATTAAAACGCACTTATAGATCTGGTCAAATAATTGACATAGACATCAGAGATTATTACGAAATTCTTAGCCTAGCTTCATATAGGTTAGGTTAGGTTAGGTTAGGTTAGGTTAGGTTAGGTTGGTCCAGAGGGACGGCGGACTCGGGGTCGTCCGCCGTCACCCATCCAGCAAGACCCGAGGCGGCAGCGCGTAGTGTTCCACGCGCGCCCCTATTGGACGTCGCGGGGGGAGGACACCTCACACTCCCCCCGGCTTGAGGTGGCCCGCGTAGGCGGGCCGGCACTAGCCGGGGATCATGGATGGTGTATCAGCTCCCACGATCCCCGGTCCAAGTGTGGGAGGGAACACCGAGGTGGTTTTTAAATATTAGGACAATCAACTATTAGGTTAGGTTAGGTTAGGTTAGGTTCCTCGCCTCGCTGTACCGGTGGCGCGAGGAGATGAGGACGCGGGGTGGTGAACCGATGCAGCGCGAGATCGAGCTGCGTCGGTCTCAGCTCCGTGAGGTCATGGTGGTCGAATGGCGGGACAGGCTTCTGCGCCCTACCGCCGGCCTCGCCACGGTCGATGCGATCCGACCAGTGCTCGACGAATGGCTCGGGAGGAAACACGGCTCCCTGTCGTTTAGGGCGACGCAGGTGCTCTCGGGGCATGGCTGCTTCGGGAAGTACTTGTGTCGCATAAACAGGGAGCCGGACGCTCGGTGCCATCACTGCACCGACTGTCGGGAGGACACGGCGCAACACACACTGGCAGAGTGTGCCGCATGGGAGGAGCAGCGCCGTGCCCTTGTATCTGAAGTGGGCCCCGACCTGTCGCTGCCGGCCGTCGTTCGTTCGATGGTCGGGGGCGCCGAGTCGTGGGATGCGGTGATCTCCTTCTGTGAAGCCGTAATTTCGCAGAAGGAGGCTGCGGAGAGGGAGAGGGAGGCCGTGGCCACTCTCCCGTGCCGCAGCAGGCGAACCGGGCGTCGGCGGAGGGCAGACAACGCCCTCTTCCAGCCCCCATAAAGAGGTCCGGAGGGACGGCGGACTCGGGGTCGTCCGCCGTCACCCATCCAGCAAGACCCGAGGCGGCAGCGCGTAGTGTTCCACGCGCGCCCCTATTGGACGTCGCGGGGGGAGGACACCTCACACTCCCCCCGGCTTGAGGTGGCCCGCGTAGGCGGGCCGGCACTAGCCGGGGATCATGGATGGCGTATCAGCTCCCACGATCCCCGGTCCAAGTGTGGGAGGGAACACCGAGGTGGTTTTTAGTCAGTAAGAGTCTGACAGACCCCTTCGCCTGCCCCAGGCGAAGGACATCCATGAGGATTTTCCACCCCGGCAACAAAAACAAAAAAAAAAAAAAAGGTTAGGTTAGGTTAGGTTAGGTTTTTTTTTTTTTTTTGTTTATCTATTCTACCGCAGACATGATGGTCCGCGCCATTTTTTACAGTGTTCTTTGTTTATGAAAGTTTAACAATGGCATTTTGTCGTGCCCTCATCTTAACATTTACTTAAAAACTAAGCTTAAAAACTACGCGAGTCCACCTCAGACTCATATATATATATATATATTTTTTTTTTTTTTTTTTGGTTTTGTTTTTTTTTTTTTTGTTTTGTTCTTTTTTTTTTTGTTTAAATTAGTTAAGTTAGTAACTTATTTATACAAATTACTTTTACTTATATTAAATTAAAACTTAGACACATCAATATATCAAATCTATAGACATATCACACCGTCAATCCAACACCTCCACGAAACGAAACTCAACGCCATTTGTTTGCTGAGCGCTAACTTTACAGGTTTTTTCACAAACAGTTTCCCTGAAGAATCCCGCCCAGCGACGGTATTCGATTAAAGGTGCGATATGCAAGGTATTAAAATATACTTATTACAATGGTTAAATTGTTTCAAAATATACTTATGTATTTACACACAGTTATCTTGCTACATGTTACATTATTTTTTTTATTTTTTTTTACGACTGGATTTAGGGTTGGTGGGTAGAGTTTGGGTATTGGGCTCTTGTTGATCTGCCACCTAGAGTCTTCACTAACTCCATCAAAGCTTCCACGACTGCGGTGTCTCGATGCTGCATGGCCGTCTTAAGGTTGTATTCGACGACCACTTTAGAAGGCGCATCCATCGCTTTACGGGCGAAACGGCCCGTGGCATCGTCGGCGTCGTCGGTGTAGTACACACAGCTGACCGTGTGTCTCGACACTGCAACAACTGCATGGGAAATGCTGTCGTGGATTTGGAGCCTCCTTGACTTGGTGTTTATTATGATAACGCTGTCGCAGGTCAACCCCTGAGCTGCGTGGATGGTGAGGATACGCGACCCTTCGCCAGACCCATAGCCCTGGTCGGCAAGAGAGGCTCTCTCTTCCTGCGTATGGACCAAGAATAAGGTGTTCTGGGCGGTTATCGGTATGCGCGCTCCCGTGAACCTTTCTACTTTCAGAGAGTGGACCCGCGACAGCGAAGTCTTGGAGGAGTATATACCGGGGTATATCTCACTCAGGGTCAGTGCTATGTCCATTGGGTTCCGATGCGTACAGAGTAACTCCTGGGTGATGCCAGCCACCAAGTTTGGACGGGTGTACCTTAACTCAAAAAGGTTCTCTCTGTCCAAAAATGGTAGCTGATTTACGTCTCCGATGAGAACGACCTCGCTCGCTCCAGACAACTTCACTGCCATGACTATTGCCCCAAAGACAAATAAAATTTATCTTATCTTATCTTATCTTACATCTTTAACAGAAAGTATTGAATGATGAATCGATTTATTTCTACTAAATGTATATAATTATACTCAATATATACTCAATTATTTATTGCATTCCACAATGTACATGATTAGGTGGTAGGTCAAAAAATTGGACACAATCGTGGACCCTGTTGGGCACAGCAAATACAATACTTATTCTACTTAAAAAGTAACTTATTCTAAGAACAATTTTATTAAAGAATTATTACATTATAAATTATTATTTACTACATTTCAAATTATTATTTATTACCTTATAAATTATTATTTAGTACATTACCAATTATTATTTATTACATTATAAATTAGTATTTATTATTATTATTTTATATTATTTTGCGAGCTGTATAGATTTATCATTTAAATATTCATTTACGCTATAATAACATTTACTTAGTAATAGTTTTTTTAAATTTATTTATAAAAACAGCGATCTTTTTTTCGTTCCTTAGTGGCTCGGGTAATTTATTATCAATCAATCCGCTCCTAGCTGTGCGAGCGAGTGCGCGTGCGCATCGAGCCGCGAGTGCAAAAGAGTCGAACATACGTGACTGTGTAATGTGACAATGGCGGGTAACATCGTGAAATGCAATAATTGCAATATTGTGATTAACGAGGTGCTTGCTTTTATCCAAAATAAAGCGGCAATCATGGATGAGGATAGCATGATTCGATTGTGTGTAACAGCGTTTTCAAAGGAAGACATAACGCTTGCAAAGAAGCTATTGTTCGAGTCGGTTGATACATCTACCCGAAAAATTAACAGAAGGAAGGAAGGGAAAAGTCAAAGGGATATTGAAGATATTATTGCGCTGATAAAGGAGACAGATCCTGAGTTGTTGCCGGTTTTTGTTGCGAGGTATCTTCATAAACTTCCACCAGTCACCTTCGACCATCTGGACGCCACAAGGCTGCTAAGAGATTTAATTAAACTGCAGGAGGATGTGGCAGTTATTAAAGAAAAGTATGTCACTATGGATGATCTGAATCGCATAAAAGTATCGGGAGATCATCGATATAGGAACATTAATATAAATCGCAAAAGGGGGGCACATCTAATAGACAATAGTTTTGAATGTGAGAGTGGTCCGATTGGCCTGATGACGCATATCGTGTCGGAGGAGTCATTGAACGCTGCGAGTGACAAGGGTGCGAAAGGCGTGAGCGAGATGCTTAACGATACCATTTTAAATGATAGTGTCGTCTCACCGCCGGCGCAGGAAACTATATGCGAAGGATCTAGCAATGACAAGTGCGAGGAGGCCTGCACCGCGTTTTCGCCAGGACTGGACGTTGGCGCGACAGAGACGGCGACACCAAAGAGGGCGTTGAGCAGAGACGGAGCTATGAGGCATACTGCGGAACCGAATATCGAGTCTTTTGACGGTAGTGAGCGAAAACAATTAATGTCAGATGTGTTAAAGCAAGGCGGTGATTGGAAAAATGATTTGCCAAATGACGGATGGATTAAAGTGCAACGTAAAAGGTTACAAAATCGTTTCGTTGGTTTCAAAGGGAGGGCAGAGACCTCGCCTCAGTGTATGTTTAAAGCGGCGGATGTCAGTGTTCCTTTTTACATGTATAATATAAATACGGAAACGAAAATAGAAGATATTGTGTCGTACATTAAAAACAAGACAAATGTTGAGGTTTCATTGCAAAGAATGGATATGAAAAGGAACAAAGGCTACGCGGCTTATAGGTTCTTAATACCTAAGCGGGCTCTAAATGTTTTTTTGGATGAGAACTTATGGCCTACGGGTGTATCTTTCCGTAAGTTTGTTAACTATAGTGGTACGATAAGGCGGAGGTATAGTGAGTTGCCGCCAACCGTCAGTGTAAATTATAATAATACCCGTTAATGGTTAGTACAAATTATAAACGTGATATTAATGTATGTGGTAATTTTGTGAGTTATAATTGTAAGTCATTAAAAAGGTCGACTGTATGTATTCAAAACTTGTGTGAAACTGCAGATATTATTGCGTTACAAGAGACATGGCTATTGCCTAATGAGATTTCTTTACTTGGGAATATTGATGTAAATTTTGGTTTTTTTGGTAAATCGGCTGTGGATACGTCGGCAGGAGTATTAAAAGGTAGGCCTTTCGGTGGCGTGGCACTCTTGTGGAGAAAGTCTTTATTTACTTCTGTCTCGGTTATACCCTGTATGAGTGACCGCATAGCGGCTGTTAAATTGACTTGCGCTGACCGCACTTTGTTATTGTTTAGTGTGTACATGCCGACGGATTCTCTTAATAACTTAATAGAATTCTGTGACTGTTTAGGGGAAATAGCGGCTATTGTTGAAAGCGTAAATGCTGAATATGTTTATATCCTAGGGGATTTTAATGCTCACCCTGGCGAATTATTTAATAGGGAATTACTGAGTTTTTGTGAGGAACAAAATTGGATTTGTGCTGACTATGAAAAGCTAGGTATTCTCTCTGACACGTACACCTTTGTCAGTGATGTGTGTGGAAGCAGACGTTGGTTGGATCATCTCCTGGTATCTGAAATGGCGTGGGAGTCACTCAAAAAGGTTGAAGTTTACCATGATATTTATTGGTCAGACCACTATCCACTTGCATTTCAGGTTGATCTGGGGATGGTAGGGCCAGGGGATGCTTCGGTCCAAGTGACCAATAAAAATAAAAACATTGATAAGGCTATATGGGGGGAAAGAAATGCATCACAAATTAATTGTTTCTATAGTTTATGTATGGAGAAACTAAGAGATATAGATTTTCCTTCAGAATTGAGAGAGTGTTGTGATAATTTTTGCCAGGATAAGAGTCACAGATCTGTAATTGACATTTTGTACAGAGATTTGGTGTCATCCCTTCGGGAAGCGGCTGAGGGCAGTTCTGGTTTGGTGAACGATGGTAAGAGACGGCGTGCAGTGATCGGATGGAATAAGTATGTCAGGGACGCGCATGGAGATGCAAGGAAGGCTTTTCTGAACTGGGTGTGGCATGGAAAACCTCGTAATGGTAGGGTATTTGAGGAGATGAATGTGACGCGCAAGGTATTTAAGCAGAGGTTGAAATTTTGTCAGGATAATGAGGACCAAATCAAAATGAACAAGCTAGCGACTGAACATGGGCGCAAGCATTTCCGGAACTTTTGGAAATCCACTCAGAGGCTAAATCCTAAACCTACGGTTCCGGTGAGTGTGGATGGAGTTGAGAAACCGGGGGAGATTGCGGACATGTTTAGGAGGCATTTTGCGGTGGATCCACGTCGGGCAGAGGAGCAGGTGTGTATCACTGAGGGCATCATGTCTGGAAAGCCATTAAACATTTCGGCAAAAGAGATTAAGGATGTTATTAAATCTATGACTAAAGGAAAATCTCCCGGACATGATGGCCTAAGCATTGAACACTTTCAGTGTGCGGGTCCGCATCTTCCTAGGGTCCTATCGATGCTGTACAACTTCTGCGTGAGGCATTCCTACATGCCTGTGGATCTGATGAGGACGATAGTTGTGCCTATAGTTAAAAGTAAAACTAAGGATGCGTCAGATAAGGATAACTACAGACCGATCTCTTTGGCCACTATAGCAGCTAAGGTGCTTGACTGTGTGTTTGAGCGTAGGATAAGGGGACATCTTAAGCCAAATGATGCACAGTTCGGTTTTAGAGCTGGGTTGTCCACCGAAACTGCTATTCTGGCGCTCAAGCACACAGTTAGGTACTACACTGACAGAAGTACTCCTGTGTATGGTGCCTTTCTGGATCTCTCCAAGGCTTTTGACCTGGTTAATTATAATATCTTGTGGTCTAAGCTGAGGGAGAATGCCATACCCCATGAGCTGATAAACCTCCTCGAGTACTGGTATAACCATCAAATTAACCAGGTCAGATGGTCGGGTTCTTTGTCTGGTGAGTATAGGCTGGAGTGTGGCGTGAGGCAAGGTGGGTTGACCTCCCCAGGGCTCTTCAGTCTGTACGTCGATCAGCTGGTCGAGGAACTCGGCAGCACTGGTGTCGGATGCTCTATTGATGGTAAGATGATTAATAGTATCAGTTATGCTGATGACATGGTGCTGCTGAGTCCCTCGATTGATGCACTCAGACGGCTGCTTGGAGTGTGTGAGCGATACGCCACGGCTCATGGACTCCTGTACAATGTCAGGAAGAGTGAGGTCATGGTGTTTCGTGCTGGTTCCAGAAATCCTAGGTCGGTTCCTCCAGTTTACCTATATGGGGTAGCGCTTGAGAGGGTTTCTCAATTTAAATACCTTGGGCACGTTTTGAATGAGGATCTGAATGATGACGATGATTTGGAGAGAGAGAGAAGAGCGTTGTCGGTCCGATGTAATATGTTGGCCCGCAGGTTTGCTAGGTGTACTAAAGAAGTGAAAATTACACTGTTTAAGGCCTACTGCCAGACTTTTTACACCTGCAGTCTGTGGGTCACGTATACGCAGAGGGCCTACAACGCTCTTCGAGTTCAGTACAATAATGCTTTCCGGGTGTTGTTGGGGCTTCCACGGTTCTGTAGCGCGTCAGGCATGTTTGCTGAGGCAGGCACGGATAGTTTTGAGGCTATCATGCGCAAAAGAACGGCATCCTTGATGCATAGGATACGTGGAGGCTCCAATAGCATCCTGAAAGTAATTGCTGAGAAACCAGACTGTCCTTTCCTGAGGCACTGGTCCCGCAGGCATGCCTGCGGGCCTGGTGCTGAGGGAAAATATATGAATTAGGAGGGGATGATTTCTATTTAATTTTCTATTTTGTTTTAACACTTTTTTTTTTTTTTTTTTTACTAACATAGTTTTAAGTATCTCTGTTACTAACACATTATGGATTTTCTATATCTGAAATAAAGTATATTATTATTATTATTATTATTATAGATTTTTATCGACATTACAAGTGGGCCAGATGAATGCATTTTTAATCGAGATGTTGGTAGGTTTAGACGTGTTTTGTATCGAAGTGTGAATCTTGTTTGAATATCTTCTCGTTTCGTGTAAAAGTCTTGGTGTGTGTGTGCAAATTTACAGATTTCTAGTACCTATGTAAATAGAAGGTAGCGTTAAAATATTTAGTTTTTTGAAATGAGGTTTGCAGCTATCGGTTTGTTCAATATTAACCAAAATACGGATTTTTTTTTTTTGGGTTGTAAACAGTGCTGGTGCGTCTGTGCTATTTCCCCACATTATAACACCGTAGCTGAGCCATGCATGAGCATAGGCGTAGTACGTAACTAGAGCTGTCTGCAAGTTTGTGATCTTTTTTATTTCGCGAAAAGCGTACAAAAATGTTAAAGTTTTGTTTTTATTTTCTGAATGTGAGATGTCCAGTTTATGTTCGTATCTATGGTTAAGCCTAATAGTAAAAACTCGTTTACTAATTCTAATTTGTGGTTGTTGAAAGAGAAATTTACATCAAGACGACTTTTTTGGTGGGGGTGGAAAGTTATAAGTTTAGTTTTTTCAAAATTAATTTCAATTAAGATCATTTAACCAGGTTATTGTTTTGGTGAGTATATTATTAAGTGCATTTTTTAGGTTTTTGCTATCATGACAGGGGGTAAGAATAGAAATGTCATCTGCAAATAAAACGCATGGTCCGGAATCTTGAATTGTTTTCGGAAGATCGTTTATATAAATGTCTGATGAATCATAAACTTCAAGCTTCAGTTATATAAATATTTTATTCACTTTGATCAACACAATTTCATATTTATCATTCTATTAACAATCATTTACGAATACACGGATTGGTACGACATGTTCACTGTTCAACAACTCAAAGCAGACTGACTGTCCAGAATGACAGTTACAAACTCAATGTTTCCCCACCACAAACTTTCACAAGCACTCGGTCCGACCAATCAGAGCAAAGTAAACAGTACGTAATATCAATTGACTAACTAATATACATTAGGGTTTATCAATAATTAACTGCAAGTAAATATTTCATTTTAACAATTATAATATATTTATACAAAACTAATACATAAACTCTAATACCATAAATCATTACTTAATGTCTACAACAAGTGCCTTATGTTCATGTAACTACTAGCGCCATCTATCGCTTATAGATGGAAGTTGAACGATTTATGAATATTTTCTTTAAAAATCATTACAAATGAGAAAAAGAAGACATCCAATTACACTCCCTTGTGGTATTGAGGCGTTTATTGCCTTAATGCTGTCAGATCGAATCTTTTGAAGTTCGTTAGTTCTATTATTGAAGAATTCTATTTCGACTAATTGCGCTCTGTTTGCTAAATAGGACTTAAACCATTCATGGGATTTGCCGCGGATTCCTACTCCATATAATTTATTAAGTAATATTCTATAATGGACTTTATCATAGGCTTTACTCATGTCTAGTAGCGTACCAATTGCGTATTTTTTATTATTTGTTATATTAAGAGCTTCCTGTATAAATTTGTAAACAGCTGAAGTTGTTGATTTATTTTTACGAAAGCCATTTTGACATTCGTCGAATATTTTATATTTCTCACAGAAGGCGTACACGCGATTACACATTGCTTTCTCAAAAATCTTTGAAGCCGTAGGCAGTAGAGCTATTGGACGATAATTGTTAGGGTCTGTTTTGTTATTTTTTTTTTGTGTAGAGGTTTGACTAGTGCAATTTTTAGCTGGTCAGGGAATACGCCCTCTTCGAAAGATTGGTTTATTAATTTATAGAATGGTAAAGTGAGTTCGTCTGCACATTGTTTGAATAAATTTGGTAGGAGTTCGTCTATTCCGTAACTATTTTTATTTTTTAGGCTTTTGATCAAAGAATTTATTTCATATGGGTCTACAGGGCTAAGAAACATTGTGTTTTGGGTAGGTGAGTGCACAGGGGAACCTTCCGGCTTATTTTTTAACCGACTTCAAAAAAAAGGAGGAGGTTATCAATTCGGCTGTATTTTTTTTTTTTTTTTTATCATTTTTTTTTTTTTTTTTATGTTTGTTACCTCAGAACTCCGTCGTTTATGGACCGATTTGCAAAATTTTTTTTTCCCTTTATAGGATATGCTTCCAGATTGGTCCCATTTTTTTCAAAATCCAGTTCTGATGATGGAATCCATAAGGAATCGAGGGAACTCCTCAAAAATTATAGGCAACCCTATGGTAATTTTAGTATTTGCATCAAGAACTTAAGCATTTACAGTCAAAAAGTAACATTTGATGAAGTGGAACTGATGAAGAAGACCAGAAATGGTCAACGGAACTTCATACTCAAATAGATATCACAATGAAGATATACATTAAGCGACTATGACAATACAAATAAATGAATGATTCTGAATAGTTACGTTGAAAATGGTATCATCGAAGTGATCTGATGATGATGATGGAGCCGGAAGGTAGGCACTGGAACTCCGTAATTAATCAATGTAACCTAGCCGTGTTTGGACTTATTAGAATTGTCATGAGATGCACTTTGGCTATAAGGTACTATCGAACTGATCTGATGATGGAGCCGGAAGGTAGGCACAGGAACTCCGTAATTAATCAATGTATCCTAGCCGTGTTTGGGCTTATTAGAATTGTCGTGAGATGCTCTTTGGCTATAAGGTACTATCGAACTGATCTGATGATGGAGCCGGAAGGAGGAAGGTAGACACAGGAACTTTATAATAAAACAATGTAACCTAGCAGTATTTGGGTTAATTGGAATTGTCATGAGAAATAGGCACTCTGTTTATAAGTGTATCGCAACTAAAAAGTGTGAAATAAAAACTTTTTAGAAAAAAAAAATAACCGACTTCACTAAAAAAATACACTAAAAGGATCAAAATAACTTTAATTTCGGAAGTCGGTGTTAAATAAGAAACAAACAAAACCGAGATACACCGACTTCCGAAATTAAAGTTATTTTGATCCTTTTAGTGTATTTTTTTAGTGAAGTCGGTTATTTTTTTTTTCTAAAAAGTTTTTTTCGTAAAGGGCTTCCCTCGCCGATAGATGCAAAATAGTTGTTGAAGATATTTGCAACTTCCTTGGGTTCCGAAGTTAGGCTATTGTTTTTTGTTTGTAGTTTTATATTTTTTTCTCTTTTTTAATTGTTTTATTAGTTCGTTCATTTATAATTCTCCACATTGTTTTGACTTTATTAGTAGATGTTTTAATTTTGTTAATGTATTCTACGGTTGTATTTTTTTTTTTTTTTTTATCATCATTTTTTTTTTTTTTTTTTATGTTTGTTACCTCAGAACTCCGTCGTTTATGGACCGATTTGCAAAATTTTTTTTTTCCTTTATAGGATATGCTTTCAGATTGGTCCCATTTTTTTCAAAATCCAGTTCTGATGATGGAATCCATGAGGAATCGAGGGAACTCCTCAAAAATTATAGGCAACTCTATGGTAATTTTAGTATTTTCATCAAGAACTTAAGCATTTACAGTCAAAAAGTAACATTTGATGAAGTGGAACTGATGAAGAAGACCAGAAATGGTCAACGGAACTTCACACTCAAATAGATATCACATTGAAGATATAGTTAAGCGACTATGACAATACAAATAAATGAATGATTCTGAATAGTTACGTTGAAAATGGTATCATCGAAGTGATCTGATGATGATGATGGAGCCGGAAGGTAGGCACTGGAACTCCGTAATTAATCAATGTAACCTAGCCGTGTTTGGACTCATTAGAATTGTCATGAGATGCACTTTGGCTATAAGGTACTATCGAACTGATCTGATGATGGAGCCGGAAGGAGGAAGGTAGACACAGGAACTTTATAATAAAACAATGTAACCTAGCAGTATTTGGGTTAATTGGAATTGTCATGAGAAATAGGCACTCTGTTTATAAGTGTATCGCAACTAAAAAGTATGAAATAAAAACTTTTTAGAAAAAAAAAATAACCGACTTCACTAAAAAAAACACTAAAAGGATCAAAATAACTTTAATTTCGGAAGTCGGTGTTAAATAAGAAACAAACAATACGGAGAAACACCGACATCCGAAATTAAAGTTATTTTGATCCTTTTAGTGTTTTTTTTAGTGAAGTCGGTTATTTTTTTTTCTAAAAAGTTTTTTTTATAATGTTTTGTTAATGTTGGGTTATTAGTTTTTAGCGTTAATGTTTTCAATTATCTTTTATTTTTACAGGATATTTTTATACCTTTGGTTAACCAATATTTCTTGTAATTAGCTTTAATTTTTTTTGTATAGGTATGCATTTATTTAGGATGTTAGTTAATGTATCATGAAAAACTTTATAGTTGTCGTTCATATTCTGGTTTGTTGATATAATGGAGTTCCAATCAACGGTATTCAATGCAGATTTAAATTTTAATATATTTTATTTATTAAATAGTCTCTTATTAGTGTACCAAGTTGTTTGCTGGGTGTATTTGGTATGGTGATATGTATTTCTGTTGCGCAATGATCCGAGAAGCCTAATTCCTCTACTTTAGTGTAAAATTTGTTAGTGTTCAGGTTTGTGAATATCAGGTCTAAGCATGTTGATGTAGTTTGAGTAATTCGGGTAGGTTCTTTTATTTGTTGTGTAAGTTTGTATTCTAACATTAGATCTAGGAGTTGGCTAGTCTTCCTGTTGTTCTCTAAAATATTAACATTTAGATCCCCACCTATAATAACATTTAGTTTTGAATACTTATCATTTATATAATTCAAAATTCTTTTTAATTGACTAATAAAAATATCTTCTTCTCTCTTATTAATAAAAATTTTCTTTGGGTAATTATATTGCACATATTTCTAATATATATTCTATGGACATGTCTGAGATATCGTTTCTCTCTATACAATCGATATGATCTTTAAGCAGGATGCAGACGCCACCACCTCCGCGACTGCTACGGCAATATGAGGCTGCTATTTTTAACCGACTTTAAAAAAAGGAGGAGGGTATTCAATTCGGTTGTATTTTTTTTTATCATTTTTTTTTATGTTTGTTACCTCAGAACTCCGTCGGTTATGGACCGATTTGCAAAATTTTTTTATCTCTTTATAGGATATGCTTCCAGATTGGTCCCATTTTTTTGAAAATCCAGTTCTGATGATGGGATCCATGAGGAATCGAGGGAACTCCTCAAATATTATAGGTAACCATATAGTGATTTTGGTATTTTCATCGAGTACTTAAGCATTTACAGTCAAAAAGTAACATTTGATGAAGTGGAACTGATGAAGAAGACCAGAAATGATGAACGGAACTTTATACTCACATTGATATCACAATGAAGATAGTTAAGCGACTATGACAATACAAATAAATGAATGGTTCTGAATAGTTACGTTGGAAATGGTATCACCGAAGTGATCTGATGATGATGATGGAGCCGGAAGGTAGGCACTGGAACTCCATAATTAATCAATGTAACCTAGCCGTGTTTGGACTTATTAGAATCGTCATGAGATGCATTTTGGCTATAAGGTACTATCGAACTGATCTGATGATGGAGCCGGAAGGTAGGCATAGGAACTCCGTAATTAATCAATGTATCCTAGCCGTGTTTGGACTTATTAGAATTGTCATGAGATGCACTTTGGCTGTAAGATACTATCGAATTGATCTGGTGATGGAGCCGGAAGGTGGAAGGTAGACACAGGAACTTTCTAATAAAACAATGTAACCTTGCAGTGTTTTGGGTTAATTGGAATCGTCATGAGAAATAGGCACTCTGTTTATAAGTGGTTCGCAACTAAAAAGTGTAAAATAAAAACTTTTTACAAAAAAAAAAAATAACCGACTTCACTAAAAAAACACTAAAAGGATCAAAATAATTTTAATTTCGGAAGGCGGTGTTAAATAAGAAACAAACAATACCGAGAAACACCGACTTCCGAAATTAAAATTATTTTGATCCTTTTAGTGTTTTTTTTTAGTGAAGTCGGTTATTTTTTTTTTGTAAAAAGTTTTTATGTAACCGTTGAATTGAATCATTGATAGTTTTTTATTTGATAGCCATGTCTCTGATATGCATACTGACTGGATAATGCAGAATCATGAATAATTTTATAAACTGTTTCCATTTGACCACGATGTTCTTGAATATAAGTTTGAAGATATCGGTCCGTCATATTTAAACTGATAGGATTTCGAAGGTCGAAGTGACCGGAAATAACATCAAATGGCCTACACTTGGTTAGACTATGGATGGAATTATTAAAAGCAATTAATGCGTACGGTATAAGATTTCGACTGGGTTCATTTTTAACCGACTTCAAAAAAAAGGAGGAGGTTATCAATTCGGTTGTATTTTTTTTTTTTTTTTTTTTTATCATCATTTTTTTTTTTTTTTTTATGTGTGTTACCTCAGAACTCCGTCGTTTATGGACCGATTTGCAAAATTTTTTTTTCCCTTTATAGGATATGCTTCAAGATTGGTCCCATTTTTTTCAAAATCCAGTTCTGATGATGGAATCCATGAGGAATCGAGGGAACTCCTCAAAAATTATAGGCAACCCTATGGTAATTTTAGTATTTTCATCAAGAACTTAAGCATTTACAGTCAAAAAGTAACATTTGATGAAGTGGAACTGATGAAGAAGACCAGAAATGGTCAACGGAACTTCATACTCAAATAGATATCACATTGAAGATATATTTAAGCGACTATGACAATACAAATAAATGAATGATTCTGAATAGTTACGTTGAAAATGGTATCATCGAAGTGATCTGATGATGATGATGGAGCCGGAAGGTAGGCACTGGAACTCCGTAATTAATCAATGTAACCTAGCCGTGTTTGGACTCATTAGAATTGTCATGAGATGCACTTTGGCTATAAGGTACTATCGAACTGATCTGATGATGGAGCCGGAAGGTAGGCACAGGAACTCCGTAATTAATCAATGTATCCTAGCCGTGTTTGGGCTTATTAGAATTGTCGTGAGATGCTCTTTGGCTATAAGGTACTATCGAACTGATCTGATGATGGAGCCGGAAGCAGGAAGGTAGGCACAGCAACTTTATAATAAAACAATGTAACCTAGCAGTATTTGGGTTAATTGGAATTGTCATTAAAAATAGGCACTCTGTTTATAAGTGTATCGCAACTAAAAAGTGTGAAATAAAAACTTTTTAGAAAAAAAAAATAACCGACTTCACTAAAAAAAACACTAAAAGGATCAAAATAACTTTAATTTCGGAAGTCGGTGTTAAATAAGAAACAAACAATACCGAGAAACACCGACATCCGAAATTAAAGTTATTTTGATCCTTTTAGTGTTTTTTTTAGTGAAGTCGGTTATTTTTTTTTTCTAAAAAGTTTTTATTGTGCTGAATTTTTAGTAACCGTAGGTGTTCTAAAAGCGTATTATGGAAACGTTCAATGATACCACTCTCATTAGATGCATATGCACTAGTCATATGATGTTTTATATTATGCAAACGGAGAAATTCTGATATGACTTGATTGCTAAATTCGGTGCCTTGATCAGTTGTGTTAGCGATTTTTATGATTAGTTACATACACTGATTGTTTTCTGTATAGGCAACATTAAAATGTATTTATTTCGCACTGACAACTGGAACGTTATGCGATTTGACAGCTCAGCGCTATGACAGTTGACAAGGTTATAAAATAACGCGCTGCGCTGTCCTGACACATTCCGTTCCAGTTTTTGGGGTAAGCAACATCTCAGAGTAAGTGCTACTATATAATTATTATTATTTTAAATGGTATTGATTTATGATATTTGTAATAATTGTGTGCTGTCAAGGCAAAAGTATAGAGGGTGTGTTACCCGTTTTGGTCGTTTTATTTAAAAACCTTCCCGCTACACTTATCTAGGTACACTAAATAAGTTTCTTATCCAATCTTTCTCTAAAGTTAACACATTAGCTAACAATTCAGAAGTGGGATAAACGAGTCGTTTATTTAAATGCATTCGTTTATCCCGCCCACAAGCGATTTTTTTTCCTAAACTGCATCTTCTACTTTTGCTTTGAAAGTACCTACGTATGTAGGCACCGTTACAATGTTGTTGATAAAATAGT
The DNA here is from genome assembly GCA_905147345.3 of Mythimna impura. Taxonomy (NCBI): domain Eukaryota; kingdom Metazoa; phylum Arthropoda; class Insecta; order Lepidoptera; family Noctuidae; genus Mythimna; species Mythimna impura. The sequence goes on from LR990348.1 coordinate 39,509, forward strand.
ACCTATCTAAGCGGGCATAGTGATGTGTACTTTAAAATGGTGAACTTTAAAATATTCAGGCTTATCGCTTTTGTTGTACTACCTTATTCAATATGAGTTTCTTCTGACACCACCACACGTGCCTTGCCCGGGGCTACACTCTGGAAGTACTACCACACCACCACACGTGCCTTGCCAGGGCTACACCCTGGAGGTATTACCATACCACACGTATGTAAATCTATTGAGTACCTAAGGACAACTCGGGGTGTGTTCAGATGGATTAGGGACCGGTTTTGGATCATTGTTAAATGACCGTAGCAAACATATCTACCAACTTATGAATCGTTGTTACCATGACCTGCGTTCTGAGCTTACTTATAAAGTAAATGAGCAGACCAGTAATACTTTTGATTAGGAATAATCTAAATCCAACTAAAGAGGACAGTCAATGAAATTAAAATTAGGTAAATTAATATTATATGGATTGCCTTTTGACAGATGGTCTGACATTTATTACATTTGCCTCCTAGCTTTTGCCCGCGGCATCGCCCGCGTACATATTAATATAGCCTAGGTCACTCAGGGATACAGTGGCTTTCTATGTGTGAATGCAATCGGACCAATACTTTCAGATTCAATCAATATTTTGATACCTTTAGATTCCAAGTTATAGATTTTTAAAGTGAGCATGCGATGACCGATCATTTGACCCTTGATTTCATAGTGCAGCGCTCGCTCAGTCCGTTTCCACTGCCTTGCGTTATTAGATATTCTGTGCTTGCGTTTCACTATAACTTATAAATTTATTATTTTTCCTAAATGTCTAATATTCATACTAGAAAATTATGCGTTGTGCCAAAATGTACAGATTTACATTTTAACGGCAAAGAAAACATTATTTGTCACTAAATAATGAGTAACCATTCTAATGTATTTTAGGTAGGTTATCTGATTGTCCCTTTTTCCTTGTATGATAAAATAAAACGAAATACTGCGCGAGTAAACAGTTCTACTTCAGCTGGCGAATTGCGGCTGAGCGGAGCGTAGTAAAATGACGTCACACGCGGTCACGTGACTTTACCGAGTTTTATGCAAACATTGAATGCAAATATAACTTCTTGGTATTTCCAAATAAAACAAAAGGGTGTATCTGTATACAGCTTTATTTTTGGTATATGCGAAAGCTGAATATAGTTTGTTCAGAATTAGTGGCTGAATCGATTCCAACAATTTTTACACCAATGTATAAAGTTGGACACCACCGACACTAAGTACGACACAGGTCATAGCGGGCATTGGGCACCAGCGCACGGCTGGGTGCGGGAGCAAAACAACCCCTCAGTCACCTGGATGGCCCGGTGACCATGTATTTTTCGGACGGCCGAGTAACATGGCAAGCTTATAACTTTGTGATTTTACACGATAGTTTGAAATTTGGTACATAGTTTCTTTACATAAGGGTGCTACCCACGTGTATCAGGCTTCACATATGCTGAAATAGATTCTTTGCTCTTAGAAGCGGCAGAAGGGTAGGCTAGTAATAACATTTTATTACATCACCAGAGTAAATCGCTTTACTGGAAAAACTCTAGATGTAGAAATATTAATAGTCAAATCTTGTTTCCGTGAAACTCCTTTTAATGTGTATAGGTATTCTGTAAAACATGAGCTTGTAGTTGGTACAAATCGGAATAGTAAGTACAGTAGAACATTATGTCTAAGGTGATGGCCTATATAATTTGCCATAGGTAGTGGTGCGAAGAATATACAATTGCATATTATCCAATTGAACACAAGTAGTTGCCAAATACATAGTTTAACATAGTTAAAAAAGAAACTGTTTGTGACAAAATGACATTTTTGTCTAATGAAGGAGTTAACACACAGTAAGAGGAAATCTAGCAAGTAATTAAATTACTATACAAAAAAAAAAGTGTAAAAAAAGTTTCAGCACTTTGTTTAATATTATAGGTGCCAGGCGTATGATGCATATATTATTATGCATCAACGCTGTTGGCTCAATTGAAACAGTGACAATAAATAATAATACTCATAGTTAAATAAGCAAGGCAGAATAAAAATATTATATTTAATAAAATATGGTTGGCAGTTGTCGATAGTGTTGAGTCCAAATATTACCCTAATGCATCTTTGTTGTTGATTAAATATTTTTTATTTTGTAAAGTGATGTGGGTATCAATGGAAATGGAGAAGTGACACAAGTAATTACACAATATTTTTATGTGGTGCTACACCAAGGGGCTCGTATACTCTATAGGTTAAAAGAAGAGCGCACAGTGCCATGTTATGCTGTTGGCATAGCTTCATTTTTGACAACTGCTAGGTTTAGACAAAGTTCTTGTTCAATTATTAATATCTATCAATTGTGCTATGTAGGGTACCAAGAGTGTGTTTGTTCTTGGTTTAAAACAAAGACATTAAATATATACTACCAATAGACAGGACATAGCGAACAAAATCGTGATCCGATACTTATTACCTAGTGGTCATAAGTCGCTCTGTCTAGTATGACGCCCCTACACGTCAAGTCGTGTTTGTATCCGCTCTATGCACTAAAAGAAAATAATTTTCTGAGAAAATATGCCGAACTGCTCATTACGCTATTGCAAATCTTATGATAAAATGACTGAACCTAACTTCGGTTTATTTTCGTAAATATTTTTTGTATTTACGAATTAATTAATTAAAATTCAATAAATAGTTCTAGAACATTTGCTGATTTTGCGATAACGCCATCTATTGCTGAAAAGCTTAACCTTACTTTTATCACACACTGAGGCTCTACCACGAGCTCATAACGTGATCCATTTTACGACCTAAACCGAGCTGTTAAAGGGGTGGTGCTATATAGGGTGTATGGCTCCCTCACTCTTTTTTGGTGGTACGACTGACATTTTAACATTATCATGGTAAGGCCCCTGGCCACCTACCGAGCGATAGTTAAATAATTATAAATTTCGACAAATTTAATTCGCGTGTTTGCTATTCAAAGCCAGATGGCGTCACTGAGACATAGGACGACAGTTTTTCTAAGACATTTGTTCTGATAGCCGCTCTATTATAATGATCTCTTTAAATCTCTTTGGTTTAAAAGGAGTACATACTGATTATGTACTGTGTACTTTCAAGGGAATAGCCACACGCAATTAATTTTTTTTTAAGTATACCTACCTACACTGATGAAAAGTTGTGATTTTATATACAGTTTAACAGAAAAACACCGTAGCTCATGTTGTTCAATAAACCACGTTTCTGAACGAAACATTGTAGAATTTAACATTATTTTCATGCTCGGAAGTCATTGTTCATAAAATGGCATTTGTGGACAAATTAATGTTGACTAGGCGTGTAACTCTTTACTGAACCGACTCACTGTTCCGAAATATTTTAGTGTTCCGAAAGATTGGAACATCAGTAATGTTTTAAATTTAAATGCATCGTTTGGAACAATTGGACCTCTGAGACACTCTTTACTTTAAGTGACCAGCAGTCTTTTAAAAATTCAAATTATAACGTAAATGGCGTACATATAATTAATGACCTGAACTAAAAACCTCTGCTTTAATTATTCTCAAATCAAAATTCAATTAAATAAAACTTTTAGTGTATATGACGCAACGTAACAGATCACGACTCGGTGTGTATATTTTGAGCCAATGTTCCAAATAATATGTTCCAATCGCAAAGATGACACACTTTTTTCCACGCCTAATATTGACCTACAATAAAAGTGGTGACATGACAGCAGTTTCATGTCACTGACGTAACACTGCCGTCAAACAAACGTTTCATGAATTTTACCGAACTTGGATACTTGCCTTTTGAGATTAGTTTGAAACTTCATAACGGTTTTATCTTCTATATAAAGTTAGGAGACCAAATAAATAAGATTGACTTTGAATATAACTATCGAAATGGATTTAGTGAAAGAATATTTTCAATACCTTCTGCGTAATAAATTTTCGTATGAGATTGTAATTCGTGCAGAGACATCTGAGGACATGATCGCTAAGCTTCGTAAATAACTTGAATGTCTGATTTGGACTTTAGTCCTGCAGAATTTGCAATGTAATGTGAATTCTATTTAATGACTCCCAGAGCACTTCCAAATTATATTCATGAATTACTAATTTTAGTGTACCAACTTAGGGGATAGCATTGATTGAATTATAGGAAGTAATTTTCATTGAAAATCAGATGGTGCGGCAAAAAGTAGTTGCTAAAGTCAGTAAGCCTTTTGTAGGCATTTTTGATTTGTTTTTAGAGATTTGTCTTATCAGGGGGATGTACCTAAATATCTGTAAATGTTGAGTATTTTAGGTATGGTAAAGAGTTATTGTGGATAAATATAATACAATAACTCCCAATTTGTTCACTAGGGACATGGAGGGATACAATGATTTATTTATTTAAAATAAAATGGTAACATCCAAAAGATGTCTCACTGTAATTTATTTAGTATAGAATGTCTATGAATATTTTGATTACCAGAGGTTATTTTCACGGAAGTGTACCTGACTTCCCACATCTAAAATTGTGTTAACGAAATAAGTGATTAACGTAAAACCTATTATTCTTACATTAATAGAAAGTAGTCTAGACTGAATTTGCCTTGAGTATCTTAAAAGTGATGGTATTTACAGCGTACCTACTGGTAATTAATAGTTGGTAATTTTAATGAATGAAATAAAATAGACGAAACAATTTCATAGTTCGTGATCTCGCATTTTGATTAGTTATTGTATCGAAATTTGGAGTTTCAATAAAAACTAATCAGAGCCAAATGAGTAAATTAAATATATACCCTCACGTTTTAGTCGGGTCAGTGATTACAACTGATATCAAATGTAAACAAACAGTCATTGTTGGTCAATGATTCACAAATAACGGGTGAAATTTTGTGGTTGAGGTAAATCATTGATGTTATTGTGACATGCACTTGAAACTTATCATGTACCTGGCCTGAGTGGCCATATCAAAATCAAAAGGGTATTTACAGAAACTATTGAGGGATCTGTTTAGGAACATTGAGGGATCTGTTTAGGACCATTGAGGGATCTGTTTAGGACCATTGAGGGATCTGTTCAGGACCATTAGGCCTGTTCAGGACCATTGAGAGGCCTGTTCAGGACCATTGAGAGGCCTGTTCAGGACCATTGAGAGGCCTGTTCAGGACCATTGAGAGGCCTGTTCAGGACCATTGAGGGGCCTGTTCAGGATAAACCAATTGGCTTTATCAGGCAATTGTTTATTTACTAATGTTTGTTTTTCATTACAGGCAGGACATTTGAGGGACCTGTCTGTTTATATTAGAGGCAGGACATTTGAGAGGCCTGTTTTTCTTCAGAGGCAGGACATTTGAGGGGCCTGTTTGTTTTTCATTAGAGGCAAGACATTTGAGGGGCCTGTTTGTTTTTCATTAGAGGCAGGATATTTGAGGGGCCTGTACGTTTGTCATTACATGATAGCGACAAGAAATAAGTAACATAGATTTGTAACTTGACTTCTTGACATTTCAAAAGTGCCTGTAAATTGTTTATTTGAAATAAAATGCTTTGAATCAGTAGAGGCAAGACATTTTAGAGACCTGTTTTTGAATGACTGTATAAAGAATAAGATAATGATTTGTAAGAATAATAATAATATATATTTATTGAGCAACAAAGTAAAATCATGTATACACAATTGCTTATAAGCTACTTTTACATAACAACTAAATAATGCAATCAATTGTGTCTAAATAGTAATTGGTAAATTGATAATTATGTTTAGTCTCGTTCCTAGGTACAGCAACCAGTGTATGAATAATCTAAAGTTTTATTCGCTACTGTAATAGATATCTGTTTGCTTTATTGCTGTTATTCTTTTTTTCTTCTCTCATTATTTTGTGTATAAAACCAATTTCTGTATTCTTTCACATACGAGGTCGTATTTGTAATACGGATGGCCGACTGTTAGCGATTTTTATGATTAGTTACATACACTGATTGTTTTCTGTATAGGCAACATTAAAATGTATTTATTTCGCACTGACAACTGGAACGTTATGCGATTTGACAGCTCAGCGCTATGACAGTTGACAAGGTTATAAAATAACGCGCTGCGCTGTCCTGACACATTCCGTTCCAGTTTTTGGGGTAAGCAACATCTCAGAGTAAGTGCTACTATATAATTATTATTATTTTAAATGGTATTGATTTATGATATTTGTAATAATTGTGTGCTGTCAAGGCAAAAGTATAGAGGGTGTGTTACCCGTTTTGGTCGTTTTATTTAAAAACCTTCCCGCTACACTTATCTAGGTACACTAAATAAGTTTCTTATCCAATCTTTCTCTAAAGTTAACACATTAGCTAACAGTTGTTAGATTTAGAGGGAAACCGTGATGAGTACTAAAGTGTAAAAGTGCTTTTAATATATTGGGTGAGGTACAATCGGGTAAAAGATAGGCTTGAGCGTACTTAGAAAATGAGTCTAAAATAGTTAAATATTTGTCATGATCAACAGTTAGAACATCCGCATGTGCTAATTCAAACGGTTTAGTTGGTGGGGGAACAATTCTGAACTGTGGGCGTACTGGGTTGCGTTCATATTTTGCGCATCTGCATATGCTACATTTGTTAATAAATTTTGTAATTTCGGTTTTCATTTTAGGCCAAAAATAACGTTCTGATAATGAAAGATAGGTTTCCGTAATTCCGAGATGATTGGTCTGGCCTTCATGATATTTTTTTATTATATCTAATTGGTTCGAAAGGTCATTAATATTGGATACCTCATGTTTAACTAGAACTAAGTTCACAGATGAACTTTCGAAAGTTTGTTGCAAGATTGGTATTATATCGAGCATTTTTTCGATGGGGCTTACTAGAATAGCAGTACGGATCTTTGGATCAACGTGACATTTTATAATGTTTATAATATTTCTTTGCAAATGATGTTCGCTAATTTCTACTGAAGTTCTTTGCATAGACTGAAAAGGTTCGGTTATTATTGGTCTAGTTTTAGAGTTACCGCTTATTACTTTTATTACTAGTTGTCTCTTAAACTTATTTAAAGGTTCATCTGATATCGGAATATCTAGAACGGGATTTTCTGCGCTAGTGTGGATGGTTTCAGTACGTGGTGAGGCTGTATGTACTTGTGCTTGATGTATGATATTTTGTGGAGCTGAATAAGCAGATAGGGTGGACGATGAATGTTGTGTTGAATGCTGTGTTTGTTTGTCCGCGAGTAAATGTGCAGTAAAAATAGATGACGAATGTATTGGACTATTGCCTTCAGCGGTGAGAGTAGAGTAGGAAAGTGTTGGACTATCTTCCTCGGCCGATAATGTGGAAGACGTATCGGAGTGATTAACGAACAAAGACTGAGTTTCATTATGATTGATTTGAATACGTGAGAGAGCGTCTGCGTTAGTATTGATTTTTCCCTTTTTGTGAACAATAGTGTAATCATAATCTGCTAACTTGAGCCTCCACCTTGTAAGACGTGAACCAGGCTCTTTTAGATTCATAAGCCAAATTAAAGGTTTGTGGTCAGTTACTATTTTAAATTCTGTACCAAAAGGTAAGGCCGGAAGTATTTTGTAGCCCAAACTATTGCCAACAACTCTTTTTCGATGGTAGAGTAATTAATTTCGCTATCGTTAAGAGTTCTAGACGCATAAGCAATAGGTTTGTCCGAGCCGATAGGACCCTGAGAAAGGACTGCTCCTAAGGCCACATTAGACGCTTCTGTAGTTAAGATAAACTTTTTACTGAAATCCGGGTATATTAAAATGGGGTCATTTGTAAGAAGAGATTTGCAATGCTCAAAACAGTTTAAATATTCTGGGGTTAAATTTATTTTGGCACCTTTTTTAAGACACGATGTAAAAGGTTTAGTAATCCGGTATAAAACGTCTGTAATAACCGAGTAGACCCAAGAATGCCTTAATTTGCCTGGGAGTTTTCGGGACTGGATAATTTAGGGTAGCTGAAATTTTATCCGGGTTTGGTTTGACACTATCGGTGGTGATAATATGACCGAGATAAGGCGTTTCGTGTTTGAGAAATTCAGATTTATCCATCTGAATTTTTAAATTTGAATTTCTAAGACGGTCGAAAATGGCGCGCAAGTTAACTATATGTTCTTGTAAGGATGTTGAAAATACCAAAATATCATCCATATATGTAGTACAATTTCCATAACTCGTTGAAATGTTGCCGGAGAATTTTTCAAGCCCATTGGCATTCTAATGTACTCAAAGTGGCCTTGCTCTACACTAAATGCTGTTTTCGGTATATCGGATGAATTTAGCTGAATTTGTAAAAATCCTGATTTTAAATCTAATGTAGAAGAGTAGAAACACCTGCCTAATTTGTCTAATATGACGTTAATGTTGGGAATCGGATACTTATCATTTATTGTTTTTGCATTCAGTTGCCGAAAGTGAATGACTAATCGCCACTTAACTTTACCAGATGCGTCACTTTTCTTAGGCACAATCCATATCGGAGCATTCCAAGGCGATGAAGATGGACGAATAATACCTTGCTGTAACATAGATTCTATTTGATTTTGTACTTCTTCTCTATGTACGTAAGGATATCTATAGGTTTTACTATAAACTGGCTTATCGTCTACGGTTCTGATATGATGTTTGATTTCGTTAGTGAAGGTAAGTGGTTCCCCGTCTAGGTAGAAAACATCGGCATATTCTTTGCAAAGATTAATTAAATTGACTGTCTCTTCTGCATTTAAATGTTCTATGCGCAATTGCGATAAGACTTCTCGTGTTCGCTCGGCGGTATAGGTACCTACGTGGTACGGTGGTGTCAATTACGTGATTTATGGGAAACGTTTCTTCGTTAAAAACTTGTGCGCATATGTATAGGGTTTTCTATAGGTATTACAATGGCTGTATCCCACGGGTTTGAAATTTGTATCATGGTATTATTATTTTCGGCGAATGATATGCATTCGGTAATGTAACAACCGGAAATAGTTTGCTTCTCAATATAGATGTCTCCTTGTGCAATGTCAGTAGGTACCCTAATTAATTGAGTAGTTTGGGCCGGTATAGTAATTTCGTGAGAGTTTAAGCATTGAGGATTGCAATATAAAGTTATAGGAATTTTTGTGAATTCTGTCTATAAAGCATGAGTAGCAAGGTCGATTTTTGCGTTCCACTTTTTTAACTGTTCGCAACCTATTAAACCATCAAAGAAATTATGGAATTTGTAGAGAAATAATTTTATGGGAACATTATCATTTAATTCCTCAAAACAAGGGACAGTTAGTGAGTAGTAATTTTGGGTGGTCACGTGCGTATTTGTAACTAGGAATGGTTCATAGTCAAGTGGAATGTGGGGGTAAAATTTTTCATAGGCTTCTGGGCTAATGAAAGACTCGTTTGCCCCGGTGTCAATTAAAAGTTTAATTGGGGGATTTTTAATTTGGATATAGGGCAAATGACGTTTACCTTGCACGTTCAATTCTATACGAGGGCATTCTTCTCTATAGCCGGGCAAAAATTTTGCTCTGTAGTGCCTTCAACGGGGTTCTGATTTGGATCAAGTTCAAGGCCAATCATAAAATTATGAAAATAATTTGTATCGATAACAGGATCAAAATTTTGGATATTGGGATCATATTCGTGAAAATTTAAGGCTGTATTATCGTCTAAGAATTCATTGAAATGAGTTTCTCCAATTTGTGGAAGGTTTGGTTCAAGGTTACGTTTACCATTGTAGTTCGTGGGCGGGAGAGTTCGCGCGACTGGATGACTAATACCACTCATAGGTGTTGGGGTATTATATTGAGGTACTTGATTTATTTGGGGTATTTGGGGTACTTGGGGAGGAGGGGTGAACTCAAGAGGTGGCAGCACTGTGCCCATGTTTACATCAGCTGTGCCGTAATAAAATAAAATAAAAGTTTTTAAGAGTATTTTTACGTGTTATGGTGCTAAAACCAGTAAGAACTATGAGTGAGTGACTGTATCAAGAGTGGACTTTAGTGATAATACACTACGGACAATAAAATAAGTGAAAACAAACTTGTGTTATAACGGCTTATTTAAACAGTGAATCTAACATCTTCGAATGAAACGTATTGATGCAAACATCTAAAAGTGTAAAGGAACATTTGTAAGACATTTAATAATCCGGGTAAAGAGTGAATTGTAGAACTTATACTAAAAATAACCTCAAGTTTTTTTTTTTTTTGCAAATCATGTTCGATCAGCGCTATGTGAGCCATCTAGTAAGAAATAACTGAACTATTCCTTTTGGTACAACGTCTGTTTTTTTATCGTAAGTTACACCTGACTTTGCAACTTAAAGTGCATTTCAACAATAAGAATATAAAAAACAAACAAAAAAAAAACAGTAAGTCAGTGAAAACTCCAAAAGTAAAAAAAAAATCTTGAAAAAAGTGTAATCTATCTGACAGTTGTGTAAAGTGTAACAATACTGCAAAGTACACGATGAATGGTGCAAGGACTTAAAATAAACACTACTCTCAGGGTACTAATCACTTAAAAACCATAATTTGCGCAAATACAAAGTGCGAAAGCATTAGGTACCATAACATAAATCTAAAAAACAACATTAAAACTGCAACTCATCATCACATAGAAGCAGGCGCCATCTGTTTTGATTTGCCAATACTACAAAGTCCTACACGAAACTATATCGATCATCAGCGGCTGCGCGTACGTCGTGCATGCACCACATCTCGTTCAAAATAACTAGGTAGATCACCGATAGGGGGCGTTGCTTGCTTGCTGCTACATTAAAATTGTTCAGTATGGAAGACATAAAAAAGCTGATTGTAGACATGAAAAATGATTTTTCAAATAGATTTACCTCCATAGAATCAAATATTGCACAGCTAGAAGATAAAATTACCACTAAAATAACAACACATTTGGATACGAAATTTAGTGAAATAAACGAAGAATTAGACAGCCTGAAATTAAAACTAAAAGAACAGGAACAAAGACTATATATAATAGAGAAAAACAGCGTACAAAGAAATATAATGTTTTTCGGAGTAGAAGAAAATGAGAGCGAAAAGTCGTACCTGGATTTGCAGCAGAATATTAAGGAAATTATAAGTAAAATAGTTAAAGAAGATATTCAAGAATATGAAATCCAGTCAGTCAGAAGAATAGGGAAGAAGGGAAGCAGACCAAGGCCTATATCAGTAGCATTCACCACATTAGGGAAGAAAATCAACATTCTTAAAAAGAAGAAGAACTTGGAAGGCACAAAAATTTATATCACGGAGGAATATCCTGTAAATATATTGAGAAAAAGAGAAGAGCTTAAAGACCAACAAAGACAGAAAAATGAAAAAGGCAACATTGCTTTCATAAAATACGACAAACTCGTTATAAAGCATACTAACAAAGACACTTACACCAACAAAAGGCATCTTTCCATATCACCGCCGCAAAATTCTTCTCAAAACTCTCCGACTTCTGACTGTACAGCAACCGTCCTCCAACAAAGGTCATCTTCTCAAATTAGAAAAAAATACAAAACTAACAATAACACGATGATCTCATATCTTAAAAGAACTGAGGATGCATGACAACCCCAGGCCTCCTCCACAAAATCCATACAAACCACATTTAACTCTTTCAACCCTCTCCCAATCCGGCCGGTCACCGTGGGAGAAGTAGACTGCAACCCTCCAGAGATAAAAATGTCAACTATAATAGAACCCACCATCAATAACCTAGTTTATATAGCGACATACAATGTAAGGACTCTATCAACGCATGCCCGCTTACTAGAATTAATGAATGCTTTGGAAAATACAAAGTTTGATATAATTGGTTTATCTGAAACCAGAAGGCTGGGAAATACAATCCAAGAATATGACAATGTTATCTTTCACTACATAGGAGAAACTCCAGGCCTCTACGGGGTGGGTTTTCTTGTGAAGAAATACCTCAAACCTTACATCGAGAGCTTTAATGGTTTGTCAGAACGCGTGGCACTGCTAATACTCAATATTAATGGTAACAGAATGAGTATAATACAAGTATACGCCCTAACAGAAGCTGCAAATGACACTGAAATAGAGCTGTTTTACGACACAATTGATAATGCTTTGAAAATTTCAGGGAAAAACATTATAGTCATGGGAGACTTTAATGCTAAAATTGGTCAACCAAAACCAGAAGAAAATCTAATTACGAAATGTCATGGATATGGTACACGAAACAAAAGAGGCGAAAGACTAATAAATTTCGCATACGAAAACAAGCTATCAATAATAAATACCTTTTACATAAAGAAAAACAAACAAAGATGGACCTGGAGATCCCCTGACGGTACTACCAAAAACGAACTGGACTACATCTTAACGAATTTCCCAGCTAACGTACATAACATACAAGTCATCAACCTGAATTTTCCTACGGACCACAGACTCGTGAGAGCGACATTTCACACACAAAAACCAAAGGCTTCCAGAATCAATTATGCGAATAACTCAAGAAGCTTACTACAAAATGAAGAAGAAGTTTCAAGATACAAAAAGGCACTAGACGAATACAAAGAAGACCTCATTAGTTGCCAAGAAACCAACTCCGTACAAAAATGCTATGACCAAATAATAAACATAATAGACACTAGTTTGAAGAAAGCCGTCATACCAAATAGAAATAAAATAAGAAACAACACGATATCCACCCATACTGCAAAGTTAATACAACGAAGAAGTGATCTTCAAAAAATAAAACCAAAGACGCGAGCCATGAAAAACGAGTTGAAAGCTCTCTACAAACTGGTCAGCAAGTATGTTCAAAAAGACTACGCAAATCATAGGAAACTTACAATAGAAAAACATCTAAATTCTACAGGAAGCCTAAAACGAGCTTACAAAGAACTGCAATCGCATAAGACATGGATAGAGGGACTACAAAGCTCTCAAAAAACAACACACGATCGAAAAGACATCCTACACATAGCCACAAACTTTTACAAACACCTGTATAGTGCCCCTATACAACAAAATATTGACCAAAATGAACCAGAAAACCATAGTGACGACGAGGACATACAACCAGTCGATGAAATTGAAATTATAACGAGAATAAGAAACCTAAAATCAGAGAAGAGTCCAGGCCCAGATCGGATTACAAACGAGGCCATAAAACTAGCTTGTGCTCATCTTGTGAATCCACTAACACATCTATTCAACTCAATCCTAAGTACGTCCACAACACCCTCACAATGGTCCGAATCTGATATAATACTGCTGTTTAAAAAAGGTGATCCAAAGAACATTGGCAACTACAGACCAATCAGCCTCCTTCCATCACTGTACAAATTATTCTCATCAATTATAGAGAAGCGAATCAGTTCTACCCTGGAAAAAAGCCAACCGATCGAGCAAGCAGGGTTTCGAAGAGGCTATTCAACGGTAGACCACATACATTCACTTGAATTACTTATTGAGAAATATCAAGAATTTCAACGTCCTCTATACATTGTGTTTATTGACTACCAGAAGGCTTTTGACTCAATACTTCATCCCTCAATATGGAAAGCTTTACGAGCACAAAAAGTGGAGGAGACATACATAAAAGTTTTAAAATACCTATATGAGAACACCACAAGCAGAGTGAAATTAGAAACTACAGGACCCGCCATCCCTATTAAAAGAGGAGTACGCCAAGGTGACCCTTTATCACCTCGAATCTTTACAGCAGTCTTAGAATTTATAATAGGCAAATTAAATTGGGATCGGGTTGGTATATACGTAGAAGGGAAATATATAAGCCACTTGAGGTTCGCCGACGACATCGTCCTGCTGTCAGAAGATAGTTCAGAACTGGAAGCTATGCTAAACACACTGCAACAAGTAAGCAGAGAGGCCGGACTTGAAATAAACTTCAACAAAACAAAATTGATGACAAATTCGGCACAAAACGTAATACTTCTCAACAATACACCAATGGAGTACGTTGATAGTTATATCTACTTAGGGAAAAACATTTCATTCAAAAAGAATAGCCACGACCTAGAAGTAGATAGACGAATAACTATAACATGGAAAAAGTTTTGGAGTGCCAAAGAAATCCTAAAAAGCCGTATGCCGATGAAAATTAAGAGCAAGGTCATGAACTCATGTCTTTTACCTTCACTAACATACGCATGTCAAACATGGAAGTTCACTCATCGGGTTAAAAATAAAATTATGTCCTGCCAGCGAGGTATGGAGAGAAGTATCACTAAAATAAGAAAGATCCAAAAAATTCGGCACTCTGTTATCAGACAAAAAACAAAAGTAACAGATGCTCTCACATATGCTCTAAAGCTCAAATGGAGATGGGCAGGCCACGTAGCGAGAATGAGTGACGACCGCTGGACTATCCGCATGACGTCATGGCCTGGTCCTACAGGCATTAGGAAACGAGGAAGACCAATAACTAGATGGGTAGATGACATCACACGAGTCGCAGGAAAAAACTGGATGTCAAAAGCCACAGACCGAGACCACTGGTCATCTCTGGAGGAGGCCTTCACTCACACCAAGTGAGAGATTCATGCATGCTAATTTATTTTTTATTTTTTACATAATAGATTATTTAATACGATTTTTTATGCTATTTATTTTTAATTCAATCATCAATCATATAATGTTGTTTTATTGCAAAATCAATGAAATCTTTATTATTTATTAATTTTATATTATTAATTATTTTTTATGTTACATACTTTTAATTGTTTGACATTTTGTAAGAATTGGCGATGTAATTAACTGTGATAATTTATATAATTTACAGCAATGTTTGCCAAAATTTATGATAACACCTAAAGTAGAGATTTTATTAATTAGCCAAATAACATCACTAATATTTTTAATTTATTTCGAGCAGAATTTTAAGATCCATTAATTGTACAATTTACTTATTATTGCATGAATTAAAAGGCTTTTTTATTTTTATTTTTTATTTTTATTTTTTTTATTTTTATTTTTTTATTTTTATTTATTTTATTTACTTGGGGAGCTCGCAGTGGGATTCGGAATCCCGTAGACATATTGGTAGGGGCGGCCCTAAACATTTGTAGGGTCTTTGTGGGGTTTTGAGGTCTGGGATAGGGTTGCCTATTCTGTTCTAGTGGTACGGGTGGTGGGTATAGCTGTGGAGGATATTGAGGACCATAGGATCGAATTTGAGGTCTGGGGTATTTTATTTTATTTTATTTTATTTTAATAAGTACAGTGACAGACTACAGATTAAGACAATCAGCACAGTTAAAAATAACATACAATACATAAATCTGAAGTCCAATTATTGCTGTACACAACACTCAAAGTTAATATGCTTCAGAAATAGAAAAGACACAGTAAAGGTGAAGTATTATTGAGAAGTTAATAAAGTATATTAATGAGATTACATTTTATATAAACAATTTCTAAATTCGTTAAAACTGTTCAAAAACAAGTCTACCTTAGGGCATATTACATTATATTCATTGCACATTCTAGATAACGGGTTATTCTCAGAAACATTATTGTTACTAGCGGGAACACTAAATAATTGTGGAGTGCGCACAGATCGAGTTGGTATTTTAAAGTTTAACTGGTCAAGTAATTTAATGTCAAAGGAGCCATTAGCAATTTTATGCAATATACTTAAATCACTAACCCATCTCCTTCTCTCAAGACTCTTCATGCGAAAGTGTGTGAGCCGCTGATTGTAATTGGGGAGTTTACGTCTGAGGCCACATTTCGCGCTTAAAACTCTGACAAATCTTCTCTGTACAGATTCTATGCGATCTATATGAGTGTTATATATTGGAGACCATACAGAGGAGCAGTACTCCAATATAGATCTTACCAGGGAATAGTACAGTATTAAGAATGTTTGCGGATCTTTAAATGGTTTGGAGTTTCGTAATATAAAAGACAGTAAACGGTTGGACTTATTACAAATGTGATCGTAGTGGGATCTAAATGACAAAACCGAATCAAACATAACACCCAGGTCACGTACCACCTTTACCCTATCTACTACTACTCCCCTGATAGTGTAGTCATAATTAATTATGTTTTTACTATTTTTCGAAAATGTTATAGCCTGACATTTTTTGGTGTTTAGTGACATCGAGTTTTCATCACACCATTCAACAATTGTATCAATATCTGACTGAAGGACCTCGCAGTCTTGATTATTTGAGATACGCCTATAAATTTTTATATCATCTGCATAAGCTAGGCATTCGCTTTTAATTTTGGTTAGCAGATCATTAACGAATACCAAAAATAACAACGGACCCAAATTCGAACCTTGGGGCACTCCAGATGTTGCTTCAAATGGTATAGAGTCGTACCCACTTAGCGCGACTAGTTGTGAACGATTCAACAGATAGGACGAGAGCCATCTATAAAGTGTCCCGTGAATCCCGACATGATGCATCTTAGCAAGCAATATAAAATGATCAACCCGATCGAAGGCTTTCGAAAAATCCGTGTATATTGAGTCTACCTGACGTTTACAGTTAAATGAATCACATAGATATGTTGTGTAGCACAATAAATTAGAATTTGTTGATCTACCAGTGATAAATCCATGTTGACGTGGATCTAATATGTGCCTAAGGTGAGTATACATGTGTTCATACACAAAACCCTCAAATATTTTAGCAAACAAGTTCAATATACAAATTGGTCTGTAGTTAGCGACGTCACTCCTATCGCCAGATTTATAGATAGGTGTGACTTTTGCTATCTTCCATAAACTTGGAAATGCACCTTCCTGTAGAGATTTATTAAATATAATGTGTAGGGGAGTCACAAGGGCAGTAGCACACAACCGGATAAAAATAGGTGGTATACCGTCAAAGCCTCCATTCTTTGAGAGATCGATGTTTTGTAACTTTATCAAAAGTTCTCTTTTTGATATATATAAATTTGCAATGGAGTAGTTGGATGGCTGGAAATTGGGAGTATAGTTATCAGTTTTACTAGAGCTGTATACTGATGAGAAGTAACACGCAAATAAGTCTACTATGTCTTTACCCGTATTGCCCACCCTATCATTATAATGCATACAGCTAGGGATGCCGTTTATTCTTGGTGTAACGCCAGAAGGCTTTTATATTGACCTTAAGGTCGTCTTCAATTCGCTTAATATATTCTTTAAAGCAGTGATTTGTGACAATTTTGGCCCTTGCTCTCAGCAGAGAGAAGGTATCATAGTCTCTGGGATTCCCAAAACGTTTATACTTAGAGTGAGCTTTGGATTTAGATGAAAGTAATCTTATTAAACTTTTTGAGAACCATACCGGGTATTTATTACTTCCGACTCTAAATTTAGGAGTATACTTTTCAATGATCATATATATGCTATTGTAAAAGAACTGAGTAAAGTCATCGCAACTCATAGTCAGCGCATGTTGCGTCCAATTTATTTGTGATATGTCTCTTCTACAACTGTCGTAGTCTGTTTTACGGAAACATAGTTTTTCGACAAAGCTGTGCAATGTGGAAGATGCAGTTTTGCTGCTAAGTACGAGTTCAAATGGGGGATGATGCATGTCAAGGCGACCTATAGGTATGGAAGGTGTTAAAGTGAACAAGTCTGGGCAATTAGTGATAACCAAATCCAATATTCTACCATTTTGGTTTACTATATGATTGAGCTGACTAACAGTGGTTGACTGGAACAAGTTGAATAGTGATTTAGATTTAACACAGTTGTAATTTAGAGGACAGCCCGTCTCTATGGACCACTTGATGTCACCCAGATTTATATCTCCCAGAATACAAGTCATGTGATTTGATGAATTAGTGATTTTGTCACCGCATTTGTTGAAAAAGTCACAAACAACACTTACTGGAATATATTCTGGAAGGTAGACCACACATAAATTTATGGTAAGGGACCGGTTCACTTCAATTTGAACCCATAAATCTTCCAACAACTCAGATTTCCAGTCTTCTTTAATTGAAATGTGAAGTTTCTTTGAGTAGGCAATAAGTACACCTCCACCATGGCTCTTTCCGTACCGGGAGCAGAACACAGCATCTCGATCTCTACGCACTACACAGTATCTGTCATCAAAAATTTCAGAAGACAATATATTATCATCAAGCCAGGTCTCGCATAAACAAATTATATCATAGTTATTGCATAGTACAGTATTATAAATATCAATAGTTTTACTTTTCATACCTCTTATGTTTTGGTAATATATTGAGATATACATTCTAGTGCTAATCTTTCCAATCAACTATTATACTAAAGAATAAAGAGACCACAAAGGAGAAAGAGTTAACATATGAGATCGAGACTAGAGTTATTTTTAATTAGAATAAATTTTGATTCTACTGTTTTTCTTACATATAGAGTGGATACGACAATACGACAATAAATGAAAACACGCATAATACTAGTTCATAGGAATAATTCTACACTATCAAAAAAACCCCAAAATCAAAATAGAAAAAAAAATTTTTTCAAACAAACTAAATGGCTTAAAACTGAATAAAAAATAGAACACCATTTATGAATATTGGTTCACTAACCTGTTGTAAGAGCGGCAACAACGCAGTCGTGTAGCGACTTGATCTTTTGGCTAATGTTTAGTAAAAACAATTACACTAAATCACAGACTATTCACCAAACAATCAGGCACATCTCATCCGCTGGTTATTTTTTAATTAAATTATTAATCACTATCTGGATCACTGTTCAATCACTTAGCGGTACCTACGTGATCTACGTCACTAAATATTTCGTTTTTCGATATGGCCGCCATTAATTCTAATGCACAAACTGCAACGTCGCAGAAGATTATTTCTGACGTTTGACAAGAGGTCCCCATTCGCAGCCATGTGTTTTAATTTATTAAAAGATAAGATTATCCTGTCTTTTAAATCATCCACAGATTCAACAGCTGTTGCGTACACGTCATTTTTGATGTGACCCCACAAGAAAAAATCCAATGGCGTAAGGTCAGGGGACCTGGCGGGCCATCGCGTTGGTCCATAACGGCCAATCCACTGCTGTCCGAACATTTCAGACAAACGTTCTCTTGCACTCACAACTGAATGAGCTGGTGCTCCGTCTAACTGGTACCACATCTGCCTGTAAACATCTAGCGAAAGCTCTTCCGTGTACTCGGAAACGGGTCCGTTGAGGAGTTCCAAAAACTTTACGGCATTTAAATTTCCTTCAATAAAAACCGGACCAATTATGGTGTTTCTGTGAATGGCAGCCCAAACATTGACAGCAAATCTGTACTGGTGCGAAGTCTCCCGTCCTAGACGCGGATTCACCCGGCTCCAGTAACGAAGATTCTGTCTGTTCCATAAACCATTCCTAGTAAAAGTACTTTCATCAGTCCACATCACATTGTACAGAAAATCAGGATTCTCGATATGTTTTGTTTCTATCCAGCGACAGAAGTGTACCCTTACTGGCTTGTCTCTGGGTAACAACGCATGTAATTTTTTGTACTTATACGGCTTCCGTTTGTCGCGTTTTAAAATTTTTAAAATAGTTTTATGGTTAACACGAAAATGTCGACCTGCCCTACGCAAACTAGACGTTGGGTTGCGTTCAAAATAATTTAAAATTCGTTCCTCAAGGGTCACTCTTACACGTGGAGGAGCACTATCCACATGCGGGATTAAGGATCGATTTTCACGTATCCTCTGGACAGCTTGAACAATCGTGCGCCCGTTGGTCGGACAAACTCGAGTGTTCCCATACCTCTCTCGGTATGTCCGTATAGCCAAAGCAGCATTTCTGTCACACTCCCCGTAAATTAAAACCATGTCGGTGTATTCCGAAGCTGTGTAGGAGTAACGAGGCATGATTATTACCTACAAACAAAACACGAAAACACAATAAAAACTAAGCGTCTAATCTCGCACAATTCACTTAACACTTAACTTGATACCTATTAAAATGTTACGTGTCCTGTCACTAAAATAATAAAGCGTCCAATTTCGCACTTATGTTAAATAACTAACAAATCACAAACACAAACACACGAACGCGGGCGCCGGGTACTTCAAAGGAGGCGCGGCGAGGCGGGCAAAGAAAGTACGTCCTGCGGTAGGTTGTGCGCTTGCGAAGCGATGACGCGTGGATCGTCACAGGATTGTAGCGACACACTGACCTAAATTTGTAGTTTCAAGTTTCGACAAAAAATGAAGTACAAAGCAAATTACATTTATCTCTTTCGCACTTACTAAATTTTCTATTAAGTAATACAGTGCATAGTTCAACTTCCGCATGCGTTATTTTCTTATCTAACTCTAAGGATACTCTTTATGACTCTTATTGGCCTGGTTTAAAGTATAATTTGCAGTAAATCAAATTTAAAAACTAATTTGGCGAAAGTTTTTAAATGGCGAGTTGGCAACGTGTCTTTAATGTTTTGATGTTTTACCGATGCGGGGGTCGTTAACCTGTTAGTGCTTCCTTAAAATCAGATACATCATGTCGCAAATGTTGAAGATGAAAAATAATTTCCAGTGACTAAACTACTTGATATATTCAATTTTTTTTTTGTATGTATATTGGGAACGTCTTAAGGTATGCGAAGTTTAATTTAATGTCGTATAGTCATCTCCACTCTGTATATGACCATTTTTAACCCAAACAAATGTATATCCCAATTCTTTAGCTTTTTTACGTGCGGCAGCATGTAACGACTTGTTGGCAGGTGACAAATGCTCCGATACAAATACCGGCTTTCTATCCCCTGCAATGCCCAGCAACGAGGTGTTCAGCTTTTCATTGGGGTTGGACTTATTGTATCTGTATACAGCAGAGTAAAATTCATCACGTATCCTTACATTTTTAAATTTGACAATTATGGCACGGGGAAACTTACTTTCTTTATTTTGTTTAGCGACTCTGGTACACTTAATTACATCATCTTGCTGTAAGCTATGACCAACCACTTTAGAACATTGCTGTAAAAGTATGGGTAAGTTTTCGTTATGAAACTCAGGAACACCCTGTATTTCCAGGTTACTTTCTCTTAGATGTTGCTCCAGATTGTTGAGGCGTTCGGATAACTCTGTTACAGTATTATTGATAACAATAAACTTTTTTGATAGCGAGGCATTGTCTTTGACTAATGTTTCGACCATTTTCTTCATTTCATCATGCATTGTGCTCATGGTGTCAACGGAATGACGAAAATCAGACATGTCATTCTTAATTGACGACAACTCGGTCTTTAAAATACTTGTGATCATTCCCGGTAATTCAGCCTTAATCGCTTTGAGAACTTGTTCACTTATAGCCGATATAAAATCTTCATCCTTGTTGTGTGAGGAATGAGTGTAAACTGGCCTCTCAGGAGATAACTGTTGACAATCCGATGGCTTTTTTCTCATAGTGATGTTTTCACGGCTTATTGTTTCGTTGCCGGACACCTGAGAGCTTGCCTCACCCTCCTTAATATTGCGCACTGGCGTGTTCGAGTTGCCAACTTTCGGCAGCTTGCATAAACACTCATAACATTTCCATTTGGATTTCATCTCCTTGCTCATGGAAGTAAATGTTTTTCTATCAAGTATATTTGCGCAATCAAGATCATAGAATTTACTGCACTTCGTGCATTTCAAACAATCGTTGTTACCTATGACGTGCCTACAACCACCACAAACAGTACCTTTAGACGCCATCTGTGATGTTGTACGTGAACTTCGCTGGACGTCGCAAAGCTCAGGTGTAATGCACAACAGAGAGTCAATAAGTCGTCTTGGTGATTTCTTAACAATGGTAATAGATGTCACTGTTTCACCTTTTAGCCAGGCAACAGGTCGCCAATTTCAAAGCGCAGCCCCACTGTCCCGATGGCACGATGGCTCGAGGCCCCACCAACGAATATGGAGCCGCGGGTTCAAATCCCGGCGACCACACAGCTCTTTTTCCAATTCGAAATTAATAGATTATGTGCAAAATTTATTTCTCACCAATAAAGACGTCAAATTGGGATGATTGGAAGCCTCGAGGGAGTGTCCTGAATTTGGTATCTCACTCACACCGCCCACTAGGAGGAGTCACTCGTAACAATTCCACAGGAAGAAACGAGAGGCACCGAGTTCAGGCCACCGACCAGTCACGAATTTAGAAGAGCAAAATTTAATACTTTTTAAAACAAGCAACAACACACGTCCTTTCACAGCGAAGCTCAAACGAAGTAATATGTATGTTTGGAACTATATTGGTTATAGTTTGGTGGCATGTATGAACGAAAATTTTGATGTTGATGAGATAAATTGGGAGCAGATGAACGGAAATTTTGCTGCGCGTTAGAAGTATTAGGTGCTTGTTCGTAAAAATTATATAGATTTTTCTTCGCGGGTAAAGACTTATTTCTTTTTTGTAAATAGAGAACATTTAATTCCTCTTGGGCAAATTCAAGGGCACTTTCGAGAGATGAAGGTCGCATACACCTTACCCTAGAACCTAGTGGTTCGTCTAAACCTCTCAAGAATGTTTGCAAAGCTAAGTTTTTATAAAGAGTTCTTTTTGCTTCCACAGTAGTTCCTACAGATTCGTGTGTTAGAATTATGGAGGAGGACCTACATTGATTTAATATATTTATATGTACCTACATATCATGCTAAATTGTCAAGATGGATAACGGTTATTTACTGTGTATCAAAGTTCCTATGACTGGTGTGTAGGGAAAGGGTTTTATGAAGAAAAGCACAGAAAGACAAGACTAAGTATTTATTTAAAATAGGCTTGTCAATTAATCGAATAACTAGTTGCTTGTTCCAAAACTAGGTCGTCATGGGAAAGAACAAGCAAGAAAACCCATGGTAGCTTCAATTATAGTATTTTATAGGCACATTTTACAACATCATTAATTATGGTTTATTACAATAACATCTATAAGAAATTCTATGTTCTAGGTCTTGGATCATTTCATAATAGTAAGCTGAATAAGTATTAGAGAATACCGTATAACATAATTAGAAACAAAAGCCATAGTAAGACACATACACAGAATCAATACAATCAATAGCAATAATAACAATAATCAAGATAATATTAATCAACTTACGTGAGCTTTGCTGGATCACAACTATTCTATCACCAAAAGGTCACAAACCCTTTTATAGTAAACTGTCGACGGGTGGATGGACATCTTTTTTTAAACGTCAAATAATAATATCCCGCCATTTTCCACCAATCACAGTTTACCATAATTTAACTTATTTTATAGGTCTTTAATTACAATTGTTACATAGTTAAACAGTTTTAAAACATTATAAGATCATTTAAGCAATTTTACAACACTTGGTTTGTATTTCTTAGTTCTTATTTCAAAGAATATAATACCGACTGACAGTTCTGTACTAATCAACTCAAACAACTTATTACAATAAAATATCAATTTAAAATGAGAGATATAGCTTCATGATCATTAATAATTACGAAATAATTTATAGGATTATCATCAATACGTCTAAGTTTCAAGTTTTATATTTGTATACACAACAATATTACTCATTAATCTTGTTAAGTACTTTTAAATTTGATTTGAATTGCATAAATGTTACCAATGTAAACAATACAACAAACAATACTCGTGAAACATTAAAATTCGTGACTTAACTACGTCATATATAATGACATTCGTCATTATATATAACACGTGCAACTCGACATACGTTATTATAGTACACAATAAATGCTGAACTTTTTCGTAGTATACTTGTATAAATGTATAGTATCATTACCTTGAACTAAAAGAGACAGATCGGTATATAATAAAGTTTCGTCCCTGTGATCTGAAAAGCTGTTAATTAACGTGGTTCTTATGCCCTGCCAATCACTAGGAATTCCATTAGTTGCCAAAGTACGTGCAGCAGTACCAGTTATCTTGTTCAAAATTCCATTAATCAGAGCCAAATTCGAGAGTCTACTTCCTGGTTCCGTACTGACATAAGTGAGCACTAACTCATCACATAAATTCAAAAATCTGGTCAAAACATTAGGATTACCATTAAACTCTGGAACTAATCTAAGGGATTTATAAATCTTATCAGTTAAGTCTGACGAAGCCATCTGACTCGTCTGACTCAAAGATGGTTGTGAACTGTGACTTTGTTCAGTCATAGTTTCTAAATCTAAGTCGCTTAAGAGTTCAAGGTTACGATTGGCGTCACTTCGGGTTATCCGAAGTTGAACTCGCCTACTAGGACTAAGGTCCCTATTACTACGTGGGTGAAAAATCTTGAAAAATTATAGTACACTGCGTAAAAATATAGCATACAATTATTAAGAATATATGTAATTCACTTACATTTGTACTATTGCTGGCGAGCGTCGATTCATCGATTTTTGG
Source organism: Mythimna impura (assembly GCA_905147345.3). Classification (NCBI taxonomy): domain Eukaryota; kingdom Metazoa; phylum Arthropoda; class Insecta; order Lepidoptera; family Noctuidae; genus Mythimna; species Mythimna impura. The sequence goes on from LR990348.1 coordinate 63,853, forward strand.
AAGTCTCGATGTCCGCAGCAGCAGCTTTCCCGACTGGCCTCCGAAGGTTCTTCGTCTGGACGGTCGACGCGGCGATGCCCGATTTTTGGGTGATTCACACCACGACAACACTTTCAAAGTCCTTGACGACTTCCGACTGCGCCAAATACGTGTGTGGGGGCGTGTCGGGAAACTTTTAGAACAAAGGCCGTTTTATAAAGTAAAAAAAGTTTAATTAATGTTCACAAAAAGTTTTTAAAAATGATGTAAATTAAACGTAAACTAAAAGTATATAAAACTATACGCGATTAGCGCGAGTGTCTGTTCCCACCGATGTTAGGATGGAAAAAGCCCAGGGAATCGTCGTTACCGTGGGAAGCGCTAAGTACTCGTGGAATTTGATGCTTCGAGCTTGTTTGCAAGTGTGCTGAGCCAGCATCATGGCATCGTAACACCAGTAAAAACAAAAAACAAAAACATTGCCGTCTAGAAATTTTTTCCAAGTGCCAGTAAATCAAAATCTTGCAAGAGATATTTGAATAAACATATTATGTGATTTTTTATGGCGATTGAAAAGGAGTCGGACGGAAACAAATAAAAGTGAAGTGAAACCATGAAATTCCTGAACACAGATGCAACGGGCTTACCGCATCAAGCCCACCCACTAGCTACCCCCTATAGCCAAGAAATAGGTACGTAACGTAAGGGTGAGTTTTTATATTACGCGATAAAATTAATTGATTAAAATAAATTATTAAAATTCAAAGAATGTCATTAGATTGGTGATTAATTAAATAATATATTATTGTATTTTTAAGAATTATTATATTAGCCTGTTACCTACTATTGAATTATATAAACGATTTATCAACATTAACTTCATTAAATTGGATTTGTGAACTTAAAATAAATTGCTTAAGTCTAGTCTTAAAAGTACTTATATTTTTTAGGTCCCTAATGGGTGGGGGAATATTATTCCAACATTTGGAGGCCGAGTACCGGAAACTACCCCGAAAAGCTGCAGTACGGTGATGCGGAGTAGCCACCTGCTGAGCACAACGCCTGGCCTTGCACTGCCGGTGACTATTTACCCACGAAAGCTTTGAGTACAGGTATGACGGATATTTAGTCTTGATGACGCCAAAAAGAAGACAAGCCAGATGCAACTTGCGACGCGACTTCATTTTTAAAATGTTATGCTTGTTTAGAAATGGTGTGATGTGACTTCTTGGTGGAACATTAAAACAAAATCGCGCGCAAGCATTTTGAACCCTTTGTATAAGTTTCGCAGTACGTGACAGAAGTCTAGGTCCTACAACGGTATCGGCATAATTCAACTTCGATAGAACCAGACTTTCAACTAGCTGTACACGCAGGTCTTCGCTTAAAAATGGACGTATCTTATACAGGACTTTCAACCGGTAAAAGCAGTTTTTTACGCAGTCTGCAATATGAAGCTCAAAACGTAGGTCTTCGTCCATGATTAAACCGAGATTTCTCGCCTGATAAATGCGCTCAATACATTTTCCCATCACGAGCACGTCTGCACGAGGAGAGGTTATTGTATTTAGTTGAGTTTTTGAACCAAATAACATAAATTTTGATTTGGCTGGGTTAAGCAGTAGAGAGTTTTGTTTTGACCAGGTTACTATCCTATCCAGATCTTCATTTAACATTTCACTGCGATATTATAATCTTCAGCTAAACTAAAACTGGCCAGATCGTTTTAAACATTAAAGTTTGATGATATTTCAATATTTTTGGCCTAATTTCTTTATTATCTTTGAAATCCTACATCAATGATAAGGCCAAACGAGGATTGACATATCCTCAAATGTTGATTAACGTTTAAACGATGTGGCCAGTTTTAGTTGGACATATCATGAAGTGATCAATATTCTTAGATGAGCGGGGCTATTGCGTAACTCTGTTGACAGTTCAAGTGATGATCACTTGTTAACAATGTGCATCATTGAACTGTCAAACAGCTAGTTTCGTATTGCCTATCTTCAGTGACCAACTGCAGTGACGTCATTAGCCACTGGTGCCTTTGATAGCCACCGTAACACGTTTTGACAGATGTTATTGTATCGATACTTTTAAAATTGCGATTGTGTAAGCTTTTGAAGCTTTATAATAGTCGATAAAATTTTAGAGTGATCACAATAGGCACCGTATTTTTTTATAATTCACCACATTTCCACCGTAGTTTGTTAGTCAATTGTGTGACACGTAATACCAATTTTATGAAAGTGTCAGTTGACAACTAAGTTTAGTGTGCAACGAATGCTAGTTGTCAACTGTTATTGAAAAAGTTAGCCAATAGCCCCCCTGCGGGGATATTGCGTAACTCTGTTGACAGTTCAAGTGATGATCACTTGTTAACAATGTGCATCATTGAACTGTCAAGCAGCTAGTTTCGTATTGCCTATCTTCAGTGACCAACTGCAGTGACGTCATTAGCCACTGGTGCCTTTGATAGCCACCGTAACACGGGAACCGATCACTTTTCCGAAATTTTTTTGTTCGAATTTCATTTTACCAAAAACTATTGACCGACGCGACGTCTTTTTTGCTATATGTATTATTTGACATATTTCTAGATCATCGAAGTATCAAGTGTCATAAGTATTATTTTACCGAACTATATTTCACCAATTTACAAAATAACTTTTTGCTATTGGCCGAAGCCTCTTTTGAACTTTTTTCATTTGCCAAATGATTTATTTGCCATATTTTCACCACACCGAAACAACATTTTACGGAATTTTGGTCGCAAATATATAGACGGTTACTTGGTAGCATTTTCAATATTAAATTAAAATAGTATCATAAAAAGACATTATGTTGTGTTACAAAATTTAGTGACAGAAACGAATCGTTGCAAAACCGACTTCACACAGTCTTGTCTGCCCTACCCCTAGAGTGTAATTAAAACCCGCGTAGGCGCGGAGGGGTAGGGCGGCCCGCGTGCTGAGGAGCAGTGCATTTTGCATGCCTGCTTGCATGCTACATGCCTGCTTGCATGCTGCATGCCTGCTTGCAAGCTGAATGCCTGCTTGGCAAGGATGCATGCTTAAAGCAAGCATCCTTGTTTGCATGCTTCTTACTGGAACCAATTAAAACCACTTTTGTTCATAATCAACTATATTATGAAGTGCATTTACTTTTGAATAATTAATTTAAAAAATATTAAGTTAAACTAATCTGAAATTAGCTCCTGTTCCCTCAATCATGCCACTGTAATAATTACATTTGTAGGCGTTTGGTGAAATGAAAATATAGTAATTAAAACAGTGGTATAATGAATGTTCGGAAACATAATACTTCGAACAAATGTTATTTCGGTTAAGTGTAACATCGGTGAAAAGTTTTTCGACCAAATGAAACGTCGGAGTAACGAAAAAAAATCGAATTGATAATAGGTCAACTGATACAGTGGCAGACGTGACTTCGAGGAAATAAAAAAAAACGAAACGAAAATAGTTGAAAAGTTTTAGGTGAAATCAAATTCGGTCAAATATTTTTCGAACTTATGATAGGTAACCCCGTAACACGTTTTGACAGATGTTATTGTATCGATACTTTTAAAATAGCGATTGTGTAAGCTTTTGAAGCTGTATAATAGTCGATAAAATTTTAGAGTGGTCACAATAGGCACCGTAAATTATAATTCACCAAATTTCCACCGTAGTTTGTTAGTCACTTGTGTGATACGTAATGCCAATTTTATGAAATTTTCAGTTGACAACTAAGTTTAGTGTGCAACGAATGCTAGTTGTCAACTGTTATTGAAAAAGTTAGCCAATAGCCCCCCTGCGGGGCTATTGCGTAACTCTGTTGACAGTTCAAGTGATGATCACTTGTTAACAATGTGCATCATTGAACTATCAAACAGCTAGTTTCGTATTGCCTATCTTCAGTGACCAACTGCAGTGACGTCATTAGCCACTGGTGCCTTTGATAGCCACCGTAACACGTTTTGACAGATGTTATTGTATCGATACTTTTAAAATTGCGATTGTGTAAGTTTTTGAAGCTGTATAATAGTCGATAAAATTTTAGAGTGATCACAATAGGCACCGTAAATTTTTATAATTCACCACATTTCCACCGTAGTTTGTTAGTCACTTGTGTGATACGTAATACCAATTTTATGAAATTATCAGTTGACAACTAGCATTCGTTCGCTCTTCCCTTACATAATATTTATAATGTAAGGGAAGAGCGGAGCCTTCAAGTACAGGCATTTATATGCCTAAATGGAGACTCCTCGACATGCAATTTAATGCCAATATGTTAAGCAATAAAGTTATTATTTTTTTTATTTATTTACAACTAAGTTTAGTGTGCAACGAATGCTAGTTGTCAACTGTTATTGAAAAAGTTAGCCAATAGCCCCCCTGGCCACGACATATTTTATGATATTTTATGCGTTTAAGGTACTTCGGAACGTGTGTTGGCGCGCTAACATCGAAAATATCGTATTTCGGAACACGGGGCTAAAAAATTGACGTTTTGTGTCAATAAATGTGGGTTGGTGACTTGAAATAATACGTGTTGTCTCTTGTTAAAATTGTTCTTTGTTTTCAATTTTATACGTGATTATAAAATAATTCCTGTTAATAAAACTAATTTTGTGAAATTGATTCTTATTAGTTCATATTGTGTAAAGTAAGTGGCTAATTTGTAGTGTTTCATGGGTGCTTCTATTGTATAAATATGGGGATTTTCGGAAATTCATCACCATTTGATCAAGATGTTGGTAAGTATTCCTTAAAATACAGTCTCAACAGTAATACGTACCTAGTAAACAGCATGGAGATACTTACTTACTTACGATGTCCGTGTGCTGTTACAAAATTGACCGCTAGGCGAAGGATCAAGTTGCGGTGACTCACTGACCAACTTGCGAATTTCTTTGTAAACAAAGATAGTTTAGTGATAGCAGCTAATTATATTTTCGTGAAACATGGGTATGATTATATCGGCAAGATCACAATTATACTTGGTTTTAAGTAATAGAGTATATAAATGTGATCCACTTGTTTTACTTAACACTTTTTTTGGTGTCAATATTGTCAGACAAAATTGAAGCATTAAAATGCTGTCACTGTAAGGATAGCATAACGGATGAGTCAAATCAAGTTTTCAGCACCAACTACATACTTGTATTACATCATATATAGGTACCAATATTCTAGTAGGCCCATAAAGCAGGAGTCAAGCTTTCAACTACACACAACTGCAATAAAGTGTAACAGTTCTGTTGTAGTTTCCTTGTTGGTAAGCATACAAAACTCGATGTGGCTTGTAGGCTTTTTGTGTTTGAATAGAAAGAAGTATTATAACCATTTTTAAAATACATAATAATAATAATACAATGCATGTGGTTGCCACATTGAAAACTTAACATTATGTTGGTTTGGTTATGGTTGAGTAGCAACTAAGTACAAGTAGTAGTAGTATAAGTCTTCTACAACAGATACATGACTGCTTTCCCCATTTCTATTTTTGAAAATGGTGTGTATGGGACAAACTGGACAAATTTCACGAGAACTGGAAGTAGGAATCGCGGGCTAGCAAACAATGGAAGGAGTTAAGGGACGGCTTTGCACAGGAGTGAGACAAAGCAGGATTTAGAATACATAACAATCCGCCCCTAAGGCTACCCACTGACCAAAAACTATTATAATAATATTCCACAACTATCACACAACGCCGTCTTGTCCCAAGCTAAGCACAGCTTGTATTATGGGTACTGGACAACTGATAAACATACTTATATATTTCTAAATACATCATATTATAGATAAATTACACCCAGACACAGAACAAATGATCGTGCTCATCACACAAACATTTGTTCTGGGTGGGAATCGAACCCACAACCTCCGGCATAGCAGTCAGGGCCACTAACCACTAAACCAACAGGCCAGTCTAAATAGTCGGATATTATGTCTATTAATCTCTTGCTTTTGACTGGTCTGACATGGACTATGATGCTATTGTAAGGTCAGTCAACCTATTTTGAAAGTGGTTCCTTTCTGTCAGCAGTAGTCAGGCATAGTAGATAAAGTGTACTGTAAAACTTTCCAAGCTATTAAAATTAAAATAAAAAACCAACTTGTACTAAAGTTTGGTGCTAAATATGTTACCAGTTATTTGAAAAGTAGTTTGATATCAAGTTAGAAATATTTTTTGCAATGAGAAAAGTACTGGGTCTCACCATAGTAAACATTACCGAGGTCCAAGGCCTCAGAAAAAAACATTGGCATAATAAGTCAACTATAACTATTTTCATGGAAAACATTCCTATCCTTCATGCCTAGAATTTTTTTACATAATTCACAATATTTTTCTCATTTTACCTACTTGAAAGTAATTTTAGAAAGATCAGGTCATAAAGGTGATTTGTATATCAATATTTGGAAACACTAAAAATAGAAAGAAGCTACCAACTTATTTTTTTTTTTTTTCGCGGGGGAAAATCATCTAATGACATCCCCCGCACTTGGGCGGAGCGGGAGATAGTGTCAGACTTTTACTGACTAAAAACCAACCAACTGCCACTTGGTTTCCATATGATTCAAGCTAAAAATGTTATACAGTTTGTATTTGCTTTTTTAAGAAGTGTTTTCCAAACTGTGGTATCAGAGTGTAACACCCGAAACGATAAAGAGGTAATTATTTCTTTAATTTTTCGCCTAATTGTCTTTAAACTAACACATTTTGCCAATGTAAGGCTATGTGGTTAATCTATTTGAATATACAGGGTGTTTGTAAAAAAAAAACAACTTGCCAAGCTGTACACAAACTGACAAATTATATTACTACTAATCTGAATAAGGGCTTGCACTGCTTGGGAATATTCCTGGATCTTGCCAAGGCTTTCGACACTATTTCTTGTTTTAAACTATTGCCCAAGCTTGAGGCACTTGGGATAAGAGGAACACAACTCCTACATTTTTCTGATTATCTTAGCAATCGTTATCAGTGTGTAAAACTCAAAAAAATAGCTGCTAGGCATTCCCCAAGGAAGTATTTTAGGACCAACCTTGTTTTTAATTTACATAAATGAACTGTGCAACCTAAAATTACAAGATGCTATCATAATGTCATATGCAGATGACATGAATATGCTCAAAGTGGCTTAACATACACTAACATTTGACTGGCCTATTGGTCTAGATGGTTAGTGGCCCTGACTGCTATGCCGGAGGTTGTGGGTTCGATTCCCACCCAGGACAAATGTTTGTGTGATGAGCATGATCATTTGTTCTGTGTCTGGGTGTAATTTATCTATATATGTATGTATTTAGAAATATATAAGTATGTTTATCAGGTGTCTAGTACCCATAACACAAGCTCTGCTTAGCTTGAGACTAGACAGCGTTGTGTGATAGTTGTGGAATATTATGTTATTAAATGCAGATAAAACCAAATATATTTTATTTAGAATGAGAAACACTAATATACCTCTTACTAACCCTAACATTTACTTTCACAACTGTACGGCAGACGCTGACGCTACATGTTCGTGTCCTACTCCAGCTAAAACCGATTATATGAAATATTTAGGAATCACGATTGACACAAATTTGAATATCCGTAAACATATTGATTTGCTATGTGCTCGAGTTCGTAAATTAATATATATCTTTAAGAGTTTACGCCACATTGTCGACTTTAAATTAATTAAACAGGTATATTTGGCTTTGTGCCAATCTGTTCTTACCTACTGCATAACTGCATGGGGTGGTGCTGCAAAGACAATTCTGCTGCCTCTAGAACGTGCTCAAAGAGCAATTCTAAAGGTGCCACCTTTAGGCCTTTTAGATTCCCTACACATCAGCTTTACATTGCATGTGAGGTACTACTAACAGTACGCCAATTATTTTTACTGCACATTGTATTACATCAGCATGTTGAAGTCGCTTACAAGCCAGTACCTTCGGACAAGAGAAGGGAAGATTTGGTTTTCATAAAACCTCGTACTAGACATGCTTTTGTAAGCCGTTTCTTTGTCTATCATCATCATTTCCTAGTCTGGTTTCGGCACTTCCTTGTCTATTTATATATTTATATATATATATTATACTTAATATTTATAGTGTTAGTTATAAACATTGTATAACTTAAGACAAGTTATACGAATATTTGGGAAAACTTGACTACACAGACACAGAAAAACTTCTTAAATTACTTCAATAATTTTTATAGATATTAAATTTATAGTTCTTGTTTTTTAAACTGTATTTGTTAATTATCATAGTATTCTTTAATAATTCATTTAATGTGAACCAAAATAAACTGATTGCTTAGTCTAGTGATGGCCTGGAACACAGGTTTTTGTTAACCTAGCTCAGGCAAGTCGCTACAAGTTATAATGGCAGTACTAATACACCATTAATAGGTCAATATAAACAATAACATGTGTAAATAAAACTTAGTTTTTATATAATTAGGTAATTAAGCCAATATTTTTAGAAATTAGTAAAAGTAAGTATTCATAAGTACGTTACGTACGTTTTGGGAACACATTTATTGTGCTTACAGCTAAGGAGTGGAATTCCCGGGAGTCTTTAAGTCAAGAGTGAATAGGTTACTTCTAGGTAAGCGCGTTACATCGTCGACCGCATCGTCGCCTTCCATCAGGTGAGATAGCGGTCAAGCGCGAACCTATCAATAATAAAAAAAAAAGTAAAGGGTACTGCCCTTACAGCCACTAACTACTGGACCAATAGTTGGTACTTGCCTGTTTTCGATCCCGTAAACCTCATGCTTGATAGACGGGTGCCTTAACCACTGGGCCATCTCGACACATGTAAAACGATTAAGACATAATATTGCATTAATGTACCAACTATTAACTAGCTGTTCACACCTTAGTCATAGATAACATGAATTGGGTAAACCATATTAGTAACCGAGTGCATTCTTTACAGAACGCGCAACGAGCGAGAACAACACGAGCGAGGAATGGGGGCTGATCATGGAGATCTGTGATCGCGCCGGTGCTTCTGCCACCAGCGCTAAGGAGTGTCTCCGCGCCGTCATGCGCCGCCTCGCGCACCCCGACCCGCACGTGCAGGTGCACGCCGCCACGCTGTTGGACGCTTGTGTGGCCAACTGCGGCCGCGCCTTCCACCTCGAGGTGGCCTCGCGCGACTTCGAGACCGAGTTCCGTCGGCTGCTGGCGCGCGCACAGCCCGCCGTGGCGCAGCGCATGCGCGCGTTGCTGCGCAAGTGGGCCGAGGGCGAGTTCCGCGACGACCCGCAGCTCGACCTCATCCCCTCGCTGCACGCCAAGCTGCGCGCCGAGGCCGGCGAGGCGCCGCGCCCGGCGCCGGCCGCGTCGCCGCCCGCAGAGCGCGCGGCCGCGCAGCGCGAGCAGGACGAGCTCGCGCGGGCCATCGCGCTCTCCCTGCGCGACGCGGCGCCCGCGCCCGCGCCGCTCTACCCGCGCGTGGACGCGCCCGACGCCGCCCCCCAGCGCAAGGTGCGCGCTCTCTACGACTTCGAGGCGGCCGAGGACAACGAGCTTACGTTCCTTGCCGGCGAGATAGGTACACTACGCTCTCATCAAACCAGCACACGCGGATGTCGGCGTTGCTCACGTCCGACCTTTCATTGTTCGCAGTTCACGTGACCGACTCGAGCGACCCGAACTGGTGGAAAGGGTACAACGAACGAGGTGAGGGCCTGTTCCCGGCCAACTTCGTGACGGCCGACCTGGCCTCGCCGGCGCCGCGCGCGCCGTCGCCGGCCGCGGAGCCGGGCGCGACGGGCAGCGAGCCCCTGCGCGACGAGCCGCCCGCCAGCATCGACGAAGCCACGATGGACGCGGCGCTGGCGCTGCTGCACGAGGCGGACCCGCGCGCGGCCGTGGGCGACGAGGCGGGGCTGGCGCGGCTGGAGGCGCGCGCGCACGCGATGGGCGCGCTGGTGGACGCGGCGCTGGAGCGCGCGGACCGGCGGCACGCGCGCCTCACGCAGCTGTCGGCGGAGCTGGTGGACGCGCTGAACCTGTATCATTCGCTGATGCGCGACCCGCTGAAGCCGGCATATGGGCCGGGGCCGGGCATGCCTCCCCCCCCCTCGTATCCGCCGCACGCCTTCGCTCCTCCGCCGCTTCACCCGCCGCCCCCGAGGTACGTCACGGCCTTCTTATAAGTCATGATTAGGGTAAAACTCAACGACGCCGCTAAATTCTCGTGTGCATCAGAATGGCGGGTGTAATTTCCAGATTTGCCTAAATTTATTACAGTTATTTGGTACTTTCTGTGTACCTTTACATACCTCTCTTGAAAATCTGTGTACCTACACCCGTACGATGATATTTTAAAAATTAGGTACACCCGCCATCCTGATGTCAGAACCGCGAGTGTACTGCTGACCAATATATATGTAGCCAAGCGTACTGTATAAGTAAATTTGATACCTCTTGTGTACCTGAAGATACAAGTATTAAATAAACGAAATACTGTAAGGTTGCTGCGAAAAATAAAAAATAACTACGATTCGTCCGGAAGAAACGCCCGGGTGTCACCATTGTGTTGATCGCCCGGTGGACACGCTGAAGGTGTTCCCCGCTTGGGCGGAGCACAGCCGTGTCCTCGTGGGGGCGATCGGCGGCAACGGTCCATGGTTATAACTACTGCGATATTACAGGAAATACTAAAAAAAACGTACCTTTTTATTTAAGTTTATTTGAACTTATAATTTCAAGTCAGTCCAAAGATATAAAACTTTAAAAAAAAACCTTTTATAATAAATATGAAAGTAACTGTCTGTCTGTCTATTACGCTCTTTTTCTCGTTAAACTACTAAACCGATTATGTGAAATGGACATAGGCTACTTTTTATCCGTATTCGACTTCGACTTCGCGTCCGCAATAACCAACATTCGCGCGGATGAAGCCGTTGGCAGAAGCTCGTGTTCCTATAAATCAAACACGATTTTAAATGCAAAAATACAGTCGAAAGCGAGGAAAACACAGTTGTTCGGTACATTTTGGCTCGCAAACCTCGACAAAATGTAGGGAACAGCTCTGTACAGTCTTAAACAGTACATTTTGCTGACGCTGGGTCTTACACCCGACGTGCGTCACTTTATTACTATAAATAAACATACATTACAATAAATCGATGAGTGCAATTACTGCTACGCGGTGACTAACATTAGAGAAAGGAATCGTCAACAGTTTTCTTTGTAAACAGTGTTCTTACGGAATAAACCTTACGGAAACCAAGTGATCTTTTCTCTACGCAGACACACGCTGTGTGTCTCCTTACGGTAGCGGATCGGATTAGCTGGTCTCCCAGAAGCGGGTCGCCCCAGTTAGATTGAGAAGTCGCATAATATCGTAATAGAGGCGCAAGGGTGCTGAGTTCCATTGACCATTTCAAATCAAGGAAGAAAACGATTCTAAGATTTGAAACGGAGAAGACTACAAGCAACGCAGTAGCCTTCGCAACACAACGCAACGCTGTTTTGGCATAGTAAACGACGTGCCAACTCTCGTGAGCTATCTAACCACGCTAGCAACAAGAAGCCATCAACATGGACAAACTCGAATTGCAGTCAACATGCTTCGAGCACATAAAAACACTATGTGTTAACTACAACAAGGATTCCGCATCACGAAAAACTATGGAATACTTGAAGAAACGCTTGACGTCGCTAGACAATCAATGGCAAGACTTCGAAACCAAGCATGCCCAACTGTTACTGGAACTTGAAGATAAGGATATAGAATACTTCAAGAATGACATATATAAGAAAACTCAAGATATGTTCGTATCAACAAAAAAGGACATTACCGAGAGACTAGCAACTTTAGGCAAACAAAACGTGAAGTTCGACCTAGGTGGGATTTCAGAACATGACGGCAACAATATACAACTCTTGCTTAACAAGCAAGGATGCAACTTCAACGCAATATACCGTGTTATGTCCAAGATCGACCTAGCTACTACTACTAACGACGAAACTACGGGCAGTGGATCTCCTTCAAGGACCTTTTCCTGGAAGCCATTCACAAAAACCCAATGATCAACAAAGCGCAGAAGATGCAGCACCTGAAGACCAAGCTGCGAGGCGAAGCTGAACGATTGGTGCAACATCTAACCATCAGTACTGAAAACTATAACGCATGTTGGGATATACTAAATCAGCGCTACGACAACCGTCGCCTGCAGTTCTCCACATTCATGAACAATATGCTCAATCTGCCAATCATACAACATGCAGATTCATTCAATCTGAAGAAGATGCATGTCGTCATTACCGAATGCATGAACGGCATCTCTAACATTGGGATTGATACGTCAACTTGGGACCCTATCATTGTGCACATCATGTCACAAAAGCTGGACTCCAGTACCTTGAGTGACTACATGAAGGAACTCCAAGATCACAGAGAAATTCAGAACCTCCACGACTTCTTGTATTTCCTTGAAACACAGTTCATGGCATACGAAACGATGAAGTCAGCTAAAAAAGCAAGTCCTGCAGCTTCAGAAAAATCATACAATTGGAAAACGTCTAACAAGCAAACCCAGATGAAGAAATATAACTATAACGTCAATCAAAATAAAACAAACAACTATCACACTATACATGGAAAATGCCCATTCTGCAACGGTAGTCACGTACTCCGCCAATGTGACAAATTCCTTTAAATGGACTTTGGCAAACGAAATGAAACAGTTTCGAAACTGCAGCTATGTAAAAACTGTTTGTTCAGCCATGGAAGTGATGAGTGCAAATCTATGAAAACATGTAGAGAATGTAACTTGAAGCACCACACACTATTGCACAATTCGGACAAACAAAACATTACGTCATCGACTAGAAAAAACAAAACTGAACACCGCCCTTCATCATCAGGTCAACAACCAACATCTAACCATTTGTTTAAGGACAACATGGAAGTCCTGCTAACAACGGTCCTGCTAAAGGTCAAATCCGCAGATGGGACTTACGTAAAACTTCGCGCGCTACTCGATCAAGGATCACAAGTGAACTTGATAACAGAGAACGCTGCGCAACTGTTACGCCTTCCTCGAAGCGGAATCAACGCATCAGTATCGGGAATCGGCTCTGTCTCCAGAGAATGCAGGGGGAAACTCAAAATTACCTGCCAATCGATTCACTCTGATTTTAGCTTTGAAACTCAAGCACTGATCCTAACGAAGCTAACAAACAACTTGCCTACAAAAACGTTCGAGAGAGGCGCCTGGACGCACTTAGAAAACTTGAAACTTGCAGATCCAGACTTCAACATATCTCGGCAAATCGACCTATTACTAGGAGCCGACGTATACTCAGAAATTATCCTAGAGGGGGTACTGAAAGGCGATAACAGCTCCCCAGTTGCACAACACACGCAAATTGGATGGATTTTATGCGGGAAAATGAAGCAAACGTTTGACTGCCACGCCACTCTATTTAACCTAGAGGATCTCACAAAATTTTGGGAGAATGAAGAAATTCAAAACACGAAAGATATCCCCAAGGACGACCAGTGCGAACAATTTTATAAGGAAACTGTGAGAAGAACATCTGATGGGAAGTACATCGTCAAGATGCCTCTCGTTCCAGACTACGAAGAAAAACTAGGGAAGTCTAAAACAATTGCTGTTTCGCAGTTTTTACAGCTAGAAAAAAGGCTGAAGAAGAATGAGAGACTTTCCTCAATGTACAAACAATTCATGAAGGAGTACGCAGATCTGGGTCACATGAAATTTGCGCCTCAGATACCTACTGACATCTACTTTTTACCTCATCACGGTGTGCTGAGAGAAAACTCGACAACAACAAAATTGAGGGTGGTATTCAACGCTTCTCAGCGGACTACAAGTGGCCTCAGTCTGAACGATGTCATGGAAAAAGGTGCCAATTTACAAAAGGATATTCAGGCTCTTATCCTTAAATGGCGAACTTATAAATACGCTTTTACGGCCGACATTGAGAAGATGTACCGCTGCATTTGGATATCAAACGAACAACAACATCTACAGAGAATTGTGTGGCGGGAATCACAAGACCGTCATCTTCAAGAGTACCAGCTCTGCACCGTTACCTACGGAACCAAATGCGCACCGTGGCTAGCTATGCGAACATTGAAGCAACTTGCCATTGACGATGGTTACAAACATCCGGACGCCGCCAAGATTCTCATGGAAGAATGCTACGTCGATGACGTCATCAGCGGTCATAACGAACTTACGGAAGCGAAAAGGCTGCAACAATCCTTGATTCAACTATTGAAAGGAGGTGGCATGAACTTACGGAAGTGGACAGCCAATGACCGAGCTATAGTGGAAGACTTACACGAGGATCAAATTTCAACTCAACACATGTTCGATTTCAAAGGTGAAGAATCAACCAAAACTTTAGGACTCGACTGGAATCCAAACAGCGACACTTTCCACTTTAACTGGCTTGCTGAAAACTGCAAACAAATGACGAAGAGGGCCTTATTGTCAGCCATATCAAGATTCTACGACCCACTGGGATGGCTCTCCCCAGTGACAGTCAAAGCCAAACTACTATTCCAGAAACTCTGGATGAGTAAACTTAGCTGGGATGACGTAGTACCCAGCGCAATCGAATCAGAATGGCTGAAACTGAAAACGGAGCTGCCGTGCATTAGTCAACTAACTATAAACAGATGGATTGGCGACTTCACCCTATGGTGGCAAGGCCCCGAATTCTTAACAAGACCTGACCCATTGGAAGACATTCCCTGCGCTTTCCAAACGAACCTTGGCTACATAAATCACGTTCAGATCGACAAATCTTCACAAGCAAACAGCGAACAGAGCATAATGACAAAATTATTGAACAAATGCAGTTCATTGACACAAGTGAACAGGGTCATCGCATGGATATTACGCTTCATTACAAACATGCGCAATAGGACGAAATCGGAAACTCCGTACCTAACAATAAGTGAACTAAGCGCAGCGCGTAAAAGTGTAATAATTCAAGCGCAGCGACTGCAGTTTGATTCTGAATACAAACAACTTGTAAAAAATGAAACCGTATCAAAGAAAAGCGCAATTTACAACCTGAATCCCTATATAAATAAAGAGGGAATGATTTGTGTCGGAGGACGACTTAAGCACTCAATCTTATCCGGGGAGATGAAGAATCCAATCATCATACCTCACAGTGGACGATTTACACAGCTTCTCATAGAACAAGCTCACTTAACCACGTTACATGGCGGAGCTCGGCTGACGCTGACCTATATAAGGCAACGTTACTGGATTGTTAGCGGTAACCGGGCTGTCAAGAACCAACTACGAAGATGTGTACGCTGTCATCGCTTCAACAAAACGAATGACTACCAACTGATGGGTGATCTACCACAGCAAAGGGTCACTCCGTGCCGACCTTTCACGCACACAGGAGTAGACTTTACAGGCCATGTAGATGTCAAACACAACAAGGGCAGAGGCGTGAAAACTTCCAAGGGATACGTCGCCATATTTATATGCATGGTGACCAAAGCAGTTCACATCGAACTCGTGTCCGACCTTAGCACAGAAACGTTCATGGCTGCCTTCCAAAGACTATGTGCGAGGCGCGGCACCCCCAAGCATATGTACTCTGACTGTGGAACAAACTTTGTCGGCGCTGCAAAGGTGCTTTGTCAAGAATTCGAAGAGTTCAAACGACTGTTGAAACCTGACCTCTTCAACGTACTGGCTAAACTAGAGGTGGAGTGGCATTTCAACGTCCCCGCTTGGCCAACTGCTGGCGGTTTGTGGGAAGCAGCCGTCAAGTCCATGAAGCATCATCTGCGACGAGTCCTAGGGGAACAAAAACTGACGTACGAGGAGTTCATAACGATGTTAGCGAAAATAGAAGCCTGTTTGAATTCAAGGCCTCTGTGCCCGCTGACTGAAGATCCAGAAGAGTTTTACAACTGCCTCACCCCTGGACATTTCCTAACAGGAAGCCCAATATTGTCTATGCCACTATCAGATTACAACGACGTAAATAACATCGATTTGCGTCGTAGGTGGCAGCTGACTGAACATATGTTTCAACAATACTGGAAAAACTGGTCAAACGATTACCTTACTACTTTACAAACACGTAGTAAGTGGAACAAGCCTTCTAGGAATATCAAAGAAGGCGATATAGTACTGGTGAAAGAAAACAATCTACCGCCGGGAAAATGGGCCTTGGGTCGTATACAGGAGACTCATCCAGGATCCGATGGATATGTTCGAGTTACTACCGTCAAGACTCAAGCTGGAATCATCAAGCGCCCAATAACAAAACTATCGCCATTACCACTGAACTCTGAAATTGAAGATGTCAAGGAAAACGACACAAAAAGTAAGCCTCAACAGAACTCGAGCAATCAACGGTGGCAAAGGTCAAAGAAGCCTATTTCAACGTTACTAATAACAATGTTATCATTGTTTACATTTGTAACTGGATCTTATAGCGCCACTGATCGCACGCGCCAAACGTCGTCAACCGCTCAGATTACAAGTCTGGAACGCGAGCGGCCCATATACTACGACGCGATCGGAAAAATGCAAGTAGTGCACGATGAATGGATACTCATGATGTACTACAATCTAACTAACTATTGGGAAGGAACTCGTCGAACTCAAACATATTTCGAAAATATCAAAAACTTATGTCATAAAACGAATCTACAACACTGCAGATCTACTATGGAACAACTAAACCATGAAATAGAACTCCTAAACTACTACAACTCCGTACTTATAAATCCCCACAAACATCTGAGCAACAGGAAGAAGCGGGGTTTAGTCGACGGAGTCGGCTACATAGCTAATAGCTTATTTGGAATACTGGACCAAAACTTTGCTAAGAAATACCAAAACGACATCCAATCTTTGCAGACTAATGAAAACTACTTACTTGAGCTAATCAAAAACCAAACGACTATCGTGGAGCTTGAGAATCAAGTAATGAAGCAAAGCGAAGACAATATTCAGCGTCAATTCAACTCCATTGATAGCTTCATCAACTCGACCAACATGAACATAGCATCCATCGAAACGGAAATGGAAATACTTACGGCTACTAGCTACATCAACTCTGCCTCCCTGACGACGTACCTACTGATCAACAGCTTAAGGACGTTCCAGGAGATGCTGTTCAACACTCTCACTAATGTCTACCAAGGTCATGTGGACATTCATCTGATAACTCCGGTTCGTCTGATACAAAAACTGTCGGAAATAGCCGGAAGTCTTCCGAAATCTTTATCGCTACCAGTTGAAAACTACAAAGAAAACATCAAAGATATCTACAAACTGATTAACGTGAAAGCACGAGTCACTGAAAACTATTTCTTATTCGAAGCTCATATTCCACTCGTAGCTAACGAAGACTTCGACATATACAAAGCTATACCCTTACCGGTTAACATGGCCAAGGAGACAACATATGTGCAGTTATCAAACAAGTACATTGCGGTCAACTTCAAGAAGAACGTCTACGTATCTATGACCGAAGATGATCTGAAACACTGCATGCAACAAAAATCGCGGAACTTTCTGTGCAAGAACAACCTGCCATCATTTGAACTACACAGCAAAAGCGCTCCGTGTGAGGCAAAACTGCTATCTCATCATAACAGCGGACCTTGTGACGTCAAGCACGCGTCATGCAAGGACGCTTGGATAGAGTTACAAACACAAAACAGCTGGCTAACGATTTGCTGCGAAACGTGTTCGTTACGAATCATATGTAGCAATGACGTCACATCACAAACCATCTCGTCCTCGAGCATAGTGAAATTGTCTCAAGGATGCGTACTGCAATCTACCGACTTAACCATTTACGCACAACGCCAGTACCACAGCAACATGGAAATGGATTATGAGCTCACAGCTCCAACATTTGATACATCTATCAACAAAATAGTGAATTTGACATATCGCTATGCCCCAAATATCCTTCAGTCAAGGGCCACGACTCAAGATATTGCAACAATTGAACAGAAACTTGCGACTCAAAGGAAGAATGAAGTTTTTCTACCAGCAATAACGAATCACGACATTCATCAATATGCGATCTGTTACTTCTTACTGACGGCCGGCATCATAGCTGTGCTTGTGGTGGTTGGGAGGAACCGTTGTGCGCACTACTGCACAAACAACGCCAAGAACAAAACTACTAGTTCACCGCCTGAAGACATCGAACTTCAAGTCATCCGTCAACCAGAGTACCAACAAGCAGCAGGTGCAGCACGAGCGGCACCGACGGCAGCACAAACAACAAAGGACTTGAGGCTGGAGTCACGACCTGGGCATAGGAACGTCGCCTTTCAACTTGATTAATTAATTTACTACATTATTTCTTTGTGATGGCTTTTCCTCTCTCTTTTGGTCTATTTCTCCTTTTGGGGTTGCCAAGATGTACAGTCTTAAACAGTACATTTTGCTGACGCTGGGTCTTACACCCGACGTGCGTCACTTTATTACTATAAATAAACATACATTACAATAAATCGATGAGTGCAATTACTGCTACGCGGTGACTAACATTAGAGAAAGGAATCGTCAACAGTTTTCTTTGTAAACAGTGTTCTTACGGAATAAACCTTACGGAAACCAAGTGATCTTTTCTCTACGCACTCCAACCTCTACAACAACAACTCTTGCAAGTGTACGAACCGTACAAGCTCCTTTCTTTGTAAGTGTATTATTTATTTTATTTTATTTTATTATTTTGGAAAACTTACAGCTAGGATACAGGTAATTGAAAAATATTGAAAGAAAGCCAATTACAAGTTTTCACAAATAGTATTAGAGCAAGACAAGAGACAGTAGACAGATAAAAAAAAGAAAGAAGTAAAGACACTCGGAGCAAGCACATAGATATAATATTATTGACTTTCGAAAAACACTACACACACAGTACACATAATTTTCTTAAGTTTAATGACGCTGGTATGTTTACGTTAATCATATTTTTAATTAATAACTAAAATTAATTGATAATAAAAAAGATTGGCTGGTCATTGAAAAATAACTGCAGCAAAAATAAATATTCGCAGTGGGCCGTGTTGCTGACCTGTTGGGATACATAATAACTGGACATTCGGTCGCCGGCAGGTGCTGATGCTCGCGCTGTCCGTCCGACGCGACACTGTCGCCCGTCTGTTGTCGTAACGTGTGACGTGCCTGCTACACCAACATTGTTCTTGGACGACACCTTGATAAATATACTTTATGGTGATATTGTTATTACGTTAATAAATATTGTATTTAAATTGTAACATTCTGTAGCGAATTATATAATAAAGGATCTTTATTCAATAAATTGGCTTTAATATTAGTAATACTTGCACTTCCTCATTATTGAAATATGAGATTATATATTAGGTTTTAAGGGTTCCGTACCTAAGTTGGCAAAAACGGATGCCTTATAGGATCACTTTCTCCGTCTGTCAAAACCCATTTTCTCAGGAACGTGTGGTGGTATGAAACTGAAATAATATCAAATACTCAGGTGGATTAGCCGCAATGACAAAATCAGATTTCTAAGTCAACGCAATCTAAAAATAAGGCCGTTTATACATAGATTTTGATATTTCACTAAAGTTATCGGGTAGTCCCGTTGACCTAGAGTCCTGAAATTTGGGATGATGCAAGGTTTCATAGCATAAGTATAGGGAAAAATATGAAAACTAAATTTGTAGTCACGACATTAAAAATATAACACATTTTTGAGATTCAGAAATATCTTCGAGACTCGACTCGATTCGAAAGAATTCATCGTCAATCTTAACCTCTGCGTCTAGTTATTAGGGATTAGTCTCAGGTTAGCTGTATGAACTTTCGTGCTACCATTATGAGCGTAGACTAGCACGAAGTTGTATCAACAAACTTACTGCCCATTGAAGACTTAGCCTTAGCAATTATAGAAATTATTTCTAATAAAGAACAATGGATAATTTTGTATGGAAACCGTACCCACTTTGTAGCATTTTAGACTGTGTGTCATTTAATTGATTTGAGAATTTTTATTTTGAGGCTTTATTGAGTAACTCGAAAATGAATGAATGAATGAGACCGAAGTTATGATAATTTCTTTATCATATTTTCAATTGCAAAGTGATATAAACAATCGCACCTTTTTCTGTTCAGTGGACCAAATAAATAGCCAGTCGTTTTTAACACGCTTTTATTAGCTTCACTTGTAACTATGTATGTAAGAAAATCTTGGAATCTTAATTTGACCCACTTCCCGGTCTTCGATTAGGATGAAATTTTGCACACGCTCAGAGCTAAGAAACGTCATTACAAATCCAATATGGCGGCCTCCCTAAGATGGCGGACTGGCTGTTTGAAATCCACCCCCAAGATATGGGTATCAAATGAAAGGGTTTGCTGCCAGGAATACGAAAAAAATAGTCACGTGACTTAAATCCAAGATGGCGGACAGGCTATTTGAAATGCACCCCCATAATATGAGTATCAAATGAAAGGGTTTGCTGTCAGGAATACGAAAAAAATAGTCACGTGACTTAAATCCAACATGGCGGACATCCAAGATGGCAGATTGGCTATTTGAAATGCACCCCCGTGATATGGGTATTAAATGAAAGGGTTTGCTGAATAGGATACGAAAAAAATAATCACCTGACCTAAATCCAACATGGCGGCCGTCCCAAGGTGTAAATATCTTTAAATACCTATTAATATTTTAAATTAGTAAGTAGTAAATTAAGTTTGAATAATAAGAAGACTAAAAAGTATAAAATAAAATAATAGTTTAAAAAACTAAAAAACACGCATTTAGTCATGCATAAGGTAGGTATAAAGTATTCAAGTTTTCCTGAGTGGTACTTTTTAGTCGTGGTACCGTAACTAAAAACTGTAAAATAAATATATAATTTCGAAAGTCGGTGTTTCTTTAATAGCTTTGTCTCTTCGTTATTTAACACCGACTTCCGAAATTAAAGTTATTTTGCACTTTTAAGTGTTTTTTTACATTGAAGTTGGTTGTTTTTTTTTGTAAAAAGTTTTTTTATCATAATCACAGATTTTTTCATAATTAAATCTACATATAGGTACATATAATAAAACAGTAAAATTATTTTCCGATGGTATTAATTGGCGCAAAAACTACTGAACCGAACCTGTTCAAATTTTGCATACGTAATCCTTATAGGTCAGGGCAACTTATAGGCTATAAATTATCACGCTATTTGCTATGGTATGCTTCGGTTTTTTTTTTATAGGTGGGAAAATCATCTTATGACAAATCCCGCTCTTGGGCGGAGCGAGAGATAGTGTCAGACTTTTACTGACTAAAAACCCACTCCTGTTCCTTCGTTGCCTTCGTCCCAGGGCCCCGGTTTCGTTTTCACACTACCCAAGGCCCCAGTAGGCTTCGACCCTGCTGGGCCCCTACGATTTGCTGACATCTCCCTGAGGCGCGCGTGGAACAATACGCGCCGTCGACGACTTGGGCTCGGTCCGGATGGTTACCGGACGGTCGGACGGCGGGCCACCCATTGCCCGCCGTCCGCAAGCCCGCGCCTACGGTGGCCGGAAATCGGGATCGGAATCCCGGCGGCGGTTGGGGCGTGAGGACCGTTGCCGTTGCCTCACGCGATCGGCCGCCTCCTTTGCTAGCATTACTGCTTCGCAGAAGGAGGCGACCGCCTGCCACTCCTCCTCGCTCCGGATCATAGCCCGAACCAGGGCCCGGCGACAGAGGTCACTGACGCTGATTGCCTCCACGAGGACACGGCAATGCTCCGCCAATCCTAAGGTTGTCTGGTAGAAATCGCTGTTAGCGATAAGACCGCCATTGTACCCATAGATTAAGTTAGTTTATAAGTTTTTGTTACTATTTTGGTGTACAATAAAGTTTTATTCTATTCTATTCTACTCTATTCTATTCTATTCTGTGTCCTTCAGTTGCGTTTTGCGTTCTAGGACTACAGGTTTCCTTTTCAGAAATTCCCCGCAGTCCTAGCTAGCGGGCATCGACCCTGCTGGGCCACTACGGTTTGCTGACATCTCTTTGAGGAGCGTGTGGATCACAACGCGCTGTTGACGACTGGGCTCGGTCCGGTCAATTACCGGACGGCCGGACGACAAGCTACCCATAGCTCGACGTCCGCAAGCCCGCGTCTACCGTGGCTGGTAGTCGGGGTCGGAATCTCGGCTCGGCGTGAGGACGTTTGTTCCCTAACGCGTGCGGCCTCCTCCTTCGCTAGCATTACGGCTTTGCAGAAGGAGGCGACCGCCTGCCATTTCTCTTCACTCCGGATCATAGCCCGAACCAGGGCCCGGCGACAGAGGTCACTGACGCTGATTGCCTCCACGAGGACACGGCAATGCTCCGCCCTTGCGGGGCACACCTCCACCGTATGCTCCACCGTGTCCTCCGGGATGATGGCACCTTACGGCCTAATAATGGCGTGTTTTATTATTTGCGGTCAATGCTTCATATAATACGGGGTCAAATCGCCCGGAGGACCCGGTGTAGTATGCGGTGGAGGTCTATCCCGCTTGGGTGAACCGCCGTGTCCTCATAGAGGCAATCAGCGTCAGTGACCGCTCGGTTTGGCCATCAATATGCGAGTTCGATTGGGCGGAGATACACGCGCTCAAGATTTCACCGAAATTCATTTAAAAGTTGGAGACTCTTCATAGGGTAGTTCCCACTATGGAAAAACATTTGTCGGATATACGGGGACGTCAATCAAATACAGTCACACCAAAAAATCCTAGGTAAATGAACAAGTAATTTTAACGCCCAAAATGATCAAGCTGCAACAATCAATGCAAGCATGCTCTCGCAAATTCTTCATAAGTACTGTTGTGAAGGAAAATAGATGATGATAATAGTAGTTTTTGAATTCACTTCCGGCTTTGTACTATCAGTGCACGTTATCCAGCTGAAGGTCGGTGTCCCTATTATGCTCCTTCGTTTACTTCTACCAAAGCTGTCTAACGGCTTAAACTCTTCAGTGAAACATTATTGAGACGAAAATTGTTACTGGAGGTAAGTTTTTCAAACAATCTCGCAGCCCTAGCAGACATCGGCCTTAGAGGGCCCTATCCATGTATCCATCATCATTTCAGCCGAAAGTCGTCCACTATTGTACAGTGACCCAGCAAAAGTGCTTAGATACCTTAACGCCTATTTTCCCTTGCACGTTAGAGTTCAAGTTTTCGAAAATTAAACTAGATGGCATTGGTTTCTTCACAGCTAAGTGGCGAGCAAAGGCAATCTTACAAAGTATAAACTTGACTTTTAGTTTAACAAATAATAGTCACATGCGTCATCATTGTCGTCAACAACTGATTGTAGTTCATAATTTCATCATTCAAATTAGAGTCATGTTGACCTAGCGGTTTAGCATGTGCAGATAGATGCGTAAATCAATGAGCCATGAGTTCAAATCTCACGTAGTACTCACACTTTTTGTAAGTTTTTTTGTAAGTCTTTTTGTAAATAACAAAAGAAGTTAGAAGGAATATTATATCAAAGCTAACAAGTGGATATTAATTGTAATATAATATTCAAGTGGGTAGTT
Source organism: Mythimna impura (assembly GCA_905147345.3). NCBI lineage: Eukaryota > Metazoa > Arthropoda > Insecta > Lepidoptera > Noctuidae > Mythimna > Mythimna impura. The sequence continues at coordinate 87,402 of LR990348.1, forward strand.
ACTCAGCAAAACGAAAAAAATGCAGGTAAACAGGCTCATCAAACCAAAAGGCACTATTAAAAAATAATATGTTTATTTCTTACAATTTCTTAATCAAATTTAACAATCACCGTTTATTAATCACCGAATAAGATTATAATATAATAATAATATCTTTATTCATCAAAAACATTGTAGTACATTATGACAATTTTCAGAATCGATTACAGTGTACAAATACTACTACAAATTGGTGGGTGAGGTGCTGTATTCCTAGCTAGGTTAATATATAACCTGTGTTAAGGAGTACAGTGCCAGTCCCCAAGGAAAGAAACAATAAAATCGTACATAGTATGCATTAAAGTACATTATAGTGTGCTACAAATAAATCGTAATAACAATATATCAAAATGTAGTTAATTAAATAAAACAATAATTTTAACTCAAAATAAATAAATCATGTAACTTGAGGGTAGGTGAGTATTTGTTGTGTCCAAGTGTGCGCTGTACGAATGTATGTAATATTTCCGCTACAGGTTACGAGTCATAAGCTGTAGCGGGTTAAATTGAATGACCAGAATGTTAGTAAGATTTCGATGTGCCTTTTTACCGTAAACTTAATTTATTGTATCAAATAGCATATTATTTGTTCAAATATATATATAGTAAATTATTAGGGGGACAAAAAAATAAATAAATAAGTCGAATCAATCAGTTATGAATTTTTCTGTTTCGTCGTAATTTTTAGCTTGTAGGAATGAGTAAACTGCTCTTTTGCACTTGTAATATGACAGACCATATATTGGACAGTACTTATTCAACTTATTGTAGAGAGCTGGGCCTTGGAAATAAAAAAATCTTTTAGAGAAGTATGATCGCGTTCGTGGGAGTGTGCATATTTGGTCTTTTCGACGTTTCGTTATGTTTTTATATGGGGTTTTCCTGTGTTGTAATAATATTACTTGTAAAATAAAATGTTGTCGTATGTTGAGAACTCCCCAGTGTCTGTACAATTCATTGGTAGGGAACATAAAATGCCGAAAGGTTGCAACCTTCAAAATGGCCCTGTGAGCGACTTCCAAAGGCATCAAAATAACCTTGGCAGCTCCGCCCCAACATGAGATACAGTATGTGATAATAGAGGAGCAAAGGGCAAAATAAACAGTACGAATAATTTTTAGGTTTGCAACGTATCGGAGGGTTCTAAATATGTATATATTAGAAATTATATTATATATAATTTCTTATTGAGGCCATAGCTTAAGTATTCGTTTCCAAAATTGGAAAGAGGATTGAAGCTTATGTAACCTTAACAAAAACAAACAAAAGACCAGATAATTTTATCACAAAGGTCAAAAGGATTAAAAATGTAGGCTAAAAACTATAAAATTACACAACAACACATCAAGTGTTCATAACTTTTTTAAGTTGTTATAAAAAAAATAACAAGGTCTCCAGTTAATACAGAGAATAAGTACTGAGTAAATAACATTAATTCAGTATTATAATTATTTATTATCTTGTAGCCACAAACATAACCGTCCGTGTTCACTGGACTTAAAAGTTTTTTCATGAGTAAATATGACATTACTCTAATCAAAGTTTATGTGATCCAAAGCAAACTGCAATCTTGCCCTTTTATGGTTTTCTGTAAGCAAGGATTTCAAAGCATGCTTCCGATAATGCAGTTTTTCACTAAGTATGAAGAGCACGACGGACAGTGTCAACGCTTGTGTCAAATGAACCAGCATAGTATTTCGTCGACCGACGTCCGTTTTCTTCGTACTCCCTTATCATGGTTTGATGCTGCAACATGTTTATTAGTTTTAGTCTGCCAGCTCTTTGATGGTGTTTCAAAGAACCCTCTTCTTCAAATCATCATATCCATAGAACAACTGTTTTTCTCTGCAACAATAAAACAGAAATATATAATATCCAATAATGATTATTATATAGGAGTTTTTTGTTTAAAAGCGTTAAAAAAAAACGACTTACGTTTACACCGGTCTCTCTGGCTACTTCTGACAAGTTTTTACCTTGATTATGCATAGCAATTATTTGAGTTCTTTTTACTAAATCTATATAACAATGCATATTTACTCATTTTGGTAAAATAAGTAGACAATACACCTGGTTAAAAATAAAATTGAACGAAAGGAGCTGGAACGAGATAATCGAAATTAACTTAGCGAACAACCAATTGAGCTTAGTCAGAACTCTTTGGTCTAAGTATTATTTATACTACCTACTAGTTATTATTTATAAGTAAATCCATATTCAACCTACCCTCTCAAGTTTGAAAACTAACACATGGATAATCAAATATTTATAAATTGATATTCAATTTTAATATCTTCATCTGGCGACCACGACCACGACTGGCCTATTGGTCTAGTGGTTAGTGGCCCTGACTGCTAAGCCGGAGGTCGTGGGTTCGATTCCCACCCAGGACAAATGTTTGTGTGATGAGCACGATCATTTGTTCTGTGTCTGGGTGTAATTTATCTATAACATGTATGTATTTAGAAATATATAAGTATGTTTATCAGTTGTCTAGTACCCATAACACAAGCTCTGCTTAGCTTGGGACTAGACGGCGTTGTGTGATAGTTGTGGAATATTATATTATATTATATATTTTTATATTATATATCTCTTTAAAAGAACTAGGAACAAGGTACTGTATGGTGTCGGACGTAAAGAATAGCACCATCCCATTTCTTCCCGTGGGTGTCGTAAGAGGCGACTAAGGGACATTTTTTGAGACTGTTAAGCACCTCAGGTCACCGCGTGGTGGCGGGTAAACCACCAGCAACAGCATTCCCAAGGAGGGTTAGTGTCAGGCAGGCGGCCGACTGTAAAACAGTAGCCATATCTCTTACAACATGACGAGTAAAAATGGAATGCGCGATAGGGTTAGGGCGTACCCCACAGGCGACGCGCAGGGGCAGCACCCGGCTCCTGTGGGAAATGGACTAGGGTTGTTGCACCATCCCGAGCGGGGGCAACGTAAGAAGCTAGCTCGGGAAATGAGATTGAGGTATGCAAGTTGGAATGTAGGAACAATGACTGAAAGGGCCAGAGAGTTAGCGGATGTATTAAAAAGAAGACGAATAAACGTGGCGTGCTTACAAGAAACTAAATGGAGAGGAACAAAAGCGAGAGAAATTGGTGAGGGATATAAGTTTTATTACTGTGGAAGTGATGGTAAAAGAAATGGTGTAGGAATAGTGTTAGACAGCAAATTGAAAGAAAGCGTGATGGAAGTACAAAGGATTAATGATAGGCTCATAGTTGTGAAGATTATGTTAGAGAATGTAATGTTGAATGTAGTTAGTGTATATGCACCACAAGTAGGATGCGATGAAACGGTGAAAGAGAAGTTTTGGGAGGATTTTGATAGAGCTTTAATGGCCATCTCTGTACATGAGGAATTGATTGTTGGAGGTGACTTTAATGGACATGTAGGAAGAATGAGAGGTGTTTATGAAAGAGTACATGGGGGATGGGGTTTTGGAAGTGCGAACAGTGAAGGGGAGACGCTGCTGCAATCCGCTACTGCATTTGACCTGGCAGTAGCCAATACTTGGTTCCAGAAAGGAGACGAACACCTGGTCACGTACAAAAGCGGTAACCACAAGACGCAAATAGATTACTTCCTGGTTAGGCGTAACCAGCTAAAGGAGAAGACCTAGTCTCACAGCACAGGCTCCTGGTTATGGTGTCAGTAGTCAAGACACGTAATAAAAAAAGCAAAGAGCGTCCTCCTCCTAAAATAAAATGGCATATGCTAGAGAAGACTGACTGTGCAAAGAAATTGAGAGAGCGAGTGGTGGACAAAATGATAGAAATGGGAGACATGAATGATCGAAGTATAAATGAAAGCTGGAATGAGATTGCTGAGTGTATTAGACATGCAGCGAAAGATATTTTGGGAGAGACGAGAGGAAAGGGTACAATAGATAGGGATACATGGTGGTGGTCGATAGATATACAGAATGTGTTGAAAGAAAAAAAGACGAAATTTAAGGAATGGCAGCGTATAGATCCGGAAAACACTAGCTTAAAGTCGGCGAAAAAAAGTGAATATGATCACACAGCGGCTATCGTGGTTCCAGCATCTTGAACAAGTCGCAAACAGAGTTAGGAGACTGAGCTGGATTTTTAAAACACTTCGACATATTGTACCAAAAGGCTTTACCAGTAATCGAGACCCCCCAAGAAATGTTCTAAATGAGATTTACAGCGCGTTGGTTCAGTCCGTCTTGCTATACTGCATACCTATTTGGGGAGGCGCTGTGAAAACAAATTTTATACATCTTGAAAGAGCCCAACGCGCACTGTTAAAGATCATGCTTTTTAAAGCGAAGATATACCCCACTGAGATCTTGTACAGGGATAGTGATCTTCTTTCCGTAAGAAAGCTGTACATTGTCCAAGCAGTCTTAAAACAACACAAATCCATGCCATTTGATACAGTGTTGTTGCAGAAAAGAAGAGCGGATATAGTTGCACAAATCCCACAAACCAAAACTGTATTCGCTACTAGGCAATTTAGTCAAAGGTCAGCGAAACTCTATAATAAATTAAACAAAAAAATTAACCTTTACAACAAAACTAGTTTCGAATGTAAGAAAATCTTAACCAAGTATATTAAGACACTCACTTATGATGACACGGAGGCACTTCTAGAGCATATACACTAGCAAATACAACACCACACCACATACACTCTCACACTCACACTCACGCTCTCATTCACCCTCACCTACACTCCCACACTCACCCTCACACTTACACTCACGCTCACATTCACCCTCACACACACACACCCACTCACACTACATACACGAGAAATACTTTCAACAACGCCCTCATTATTATTATCTTTTACCTTTTAGTTCTAAGTTTTTTAATTGTAATTTTAATTATCCTAGCATTAGTACTTGTGAATATTGCTAATTTTGGAAGAGCGGGGTCTCCTAACACAGGCATTATTTGCTTAAAAGGAGGCCCCAAACACTAAACACAATATTATGTAAACTGAAGCATTAATAAACTTATTATTATTATTATTATTATTATTTCCTTTATTTACTTTATATACATATTTTGTACATTTTTAAATATTTCTTAAAACATAAATAAAAAAAAAAACATTTAAAAATATAAAAAATAGTACCCCACCGGTATCGGGAACAGGGTCCAAGCTACCGGCGGTCAGGGCTCCAGAGAAAGGAACCTCCTAACGATACGAGCCGTGTCCAGGAGTACCGCTTTCTGAATCAAGGCCTTGATCCAGCCGCCTAACGCGAGCCTCCTAAGGTGTTGGTCGAGGCTCTTGGCTATTAAGCCATTGGCTGACACGACTATCGGTACAATGATCGCTGAGTCCACATCCCACATGTCGACAACCTCGCGAGCCAAGTCAATATACTTGATTTGTTTATCTTTCTCGGCTTTCACGAGGTTCTCGTCATGCGGAACGGATATGTCAACAATCATTGCACGCCTCTCGCTTCGGTCCACCACCACTATATCAGGCTTATTGGCTACAATAGTCCTGTCAGTGATGATGGACCGATCCCAGTACAAAGTGATATGACCATTATCAAGAACTGGGTCGGGCTCATACCTGTAGTACGGCACTTCCGATTCCACAAGAGAGTATTTCAGAGCAAGTTGCTGATGGATAATCCTGGCTACAAGGTTGTGTCTATGCAAGTACTCTCCGTTAGCTAGACGAGAACAACCAGAGATAATGTGACGAATTGATTCTCCCGGACGGTGACATGCCCGACAGATGTCAACCGTGCCGTCCTTCACAATAAATCTCCGGTAGTTATTCGTCATGATAACTTCGTCCATAATTGCACAGACAAAACCTTCGGTTTCCCCAAAGAGGTCACCGAAACGCAGCCAGGCTACGGACGCCAATTGGTCTACATCGGGCCCGTGAAAGGCCCGGAAAAAGCGTCCGTGAAGTTCCTTGCTCTGCCATACTTCCCTGCGATCGTTAGTGTCAAGCACTACCGGTTTACGCCAGTTCTCGTTAGCCAGAGAGAGCGGGGTGAGTCCCTTGTCCACTGCCACTACATCTCGATGCATACCCACGTCGGTAGCTAGGAAATATTCCCTGAGACTGCAATCTGTGGCTCGGCTGTCAACCAAGTGACAAGCTAAAGTGTTTATTATTATTATTATTATGATGCTTTAAAGAAAAAAGCCAAGAAAGCCGTGGCAATAGCGAGAGCAAAAGCACAGGACAAACTATACGACACACTGGATAGTCCGGCAGGCCAGAAAGATCTATACCGGCTTGCTAGAGCAAGAGAGAGAAATGCGAGAGATGTTTGTCAGATAAGATGTATAAGGGATGAAACTGGAATGATTCTATCAGAAGATAATAAAATCAAAGAGAGGTGGAAGGACTATTTTGAAAGACTGATGAATGAGGAAAACAACTGGAATGGGATTTTAGAGAGCAAACCAGTGAACGTGGGTTTAGTGAGAATGATTAGTATGGATGAAGTCAGAATAGCTGTAAATGGAATGAAGAATGGTAAGGCAATTGGTCCAGACGGAATACCAGTTGAAGTGTGGAAGTTGCTGCGAGTGGATGGATGGATGTGGTTGGCTTTGTTCTTCAATAAGTTGTTGCGGGAAGAAGCCATACCTGATGAGTGGTGCAACAGTTCCCTGGTGCCCATCTTTAAAAACAAGGGTGATGTGCTTGAATGCAACAATTATAGAGGAATAAAGCTAATGTCACATACTATGAAAGCCTGGGAGAAAGTTATTGAAAGGAGGCTAAGAGAAGAGAGTGAAATTTCACAGAACCAATTTGGTTTTATGCCTGGTCGGGGTACAACGGATGCCATTTTTGCTATACGCCAGCTTTGCGAGAAATACAGAGGTGCGCATAAAAACTTGCACATGGTATTCGTTGACCTCGAAAAGGCATATGACCGGGTACCTCGTGAGGTTCTGTGGTGGGCCCTTAAGGAGAAAAGTGTGCCTGGGAAGTATGTGCAGTTAATCCGAGCGATGTACAGCCAATGCAGTACCCAAGTCCGGTCTACAGTGGGCAACACTGGCAGCTTCAATGTGGCTGTCGGCTTACACCAAGGGTCGGCCCTCAGCCCTTACCTCTTCCTGATGATAATGGACGCTCTGACGTCGGGCATCCAGGAAGAGGCTCCCTGGTGTATGCTATTTGCCGATGACATTGTACTGGTTGCCGAGAGTGGCCTAGAGGTTCAGAGCAAATTGGAGGTGTGGTGGCACAGACTGGAGAGTGTTGGCTTAAAATTGAGCAGAACGAAAACCGAGTACTTGTTCTGTGATTTCGGTGGTCTCTCCGGTCCTATGCCCTTAGCTCTCGCTGGAACGCCCATACCAATCTGCTCCGACTTTCGGTACCTCGGGTCGCTTATCCAAGGAGATGGCGAGGTAGACCGAGACGTATCAAATCGGATCAATTCAGGATGGATGAAATGGCGACAGGTCACTGGAACAATTTGTGACCCACGGATGCCCCCCAAGTTGAAGGGTAAAATCTACAAGTCCGTGATAAGACCTGTCATATTGTATGGATCAGAATGTTGGGCTGTGAAAAAGACGGATGAAAAAAGATTGCATGTAACGGAGATGAGAATGTTGAAATGGATGTGTGGTGTGACGAGAATGGATAAAGTGAGAAATGAGTATATTAGAGGAAGTTTAAAAGTGGCGCCAGTGACTGAAAAGTTGAAAGGGAATCGTTTGTCTTGGTATGGTCATGTAAAGAGGAGAGATGAAACGCATGTTACTAAAAGAGTTATGAGTATACAGGTGGATGGGTGGAGAGGGAGAGGGAGGCCAAAGAAAAGATGGATGGATTGTGTGAACAGTGATATGAAAGAAAAGGAAGTTTGTGATAGCATGACCGTTGACAGGATAGAATGGAAGAAAAAAACATGTTGTGCCGACCCCAAATAAGATGGGACAAGGGCAGGAAGATGATGATATCTCTTTAAAAGAAATTATAAATTATTTCAATGTTTGAAGAAACAAAAAGAAAGTACAAAAATAAGCATTAATTAAGCATTAATCATTTGAAGCAGTGGCGCCATCTATTAACAGTATAATGTAATGTTGTCGATAGCAACATTTCAATCTGGTTTTACGCTAGATGGTGTCATTTCTCGCTTCACACGATTTTATTTCTGTAGTACCTATGCACTTTTGCTTTTGACCGTACATAGGCCACCTCCAAGTGTCGCCACAATTAACGGTCCTGTGCGTCTCGCATCCATCGGATTCCCGCAACCCTTACCAGGTCATCGGTCTACCTTGTAGGAGGCCTTCCAACGCTACATCTTCCGGTATGTGGTCGCCATTCCAGAACCTTTCGGCCCCAACGGCCATCCGTTCTGCGAGCAATTATCCATTACTTATCCATTTGCTGACATCTCTTTGAGTCGCGCGTAGGATACAACGCGCCGTCGATTCAGGATTGTTTTGACCAGACGGCCGGATGGCACCACCGCAATCCCGTGTTTGCGATGGATGGGAATCGCCCTACGGTTTTCAACACCCGGAGCGTCACCTGCAGCGCCAGCTAAGGCGTGAGGATGTCCTTTCCCTCATAGTTTCAGCCACCTTCTTCGATCGTAGTGCAAGAAGGAGTAGTGTGAAGGAGGCTATTGGTTGACATTTTCTCCACTAATCGCCTCCATGAGGACACGGCAGCGATCCGACCAAGCGGGACTGACTTCCACCGTATTCTCCGGGCGATCCGCACAATGGTGAGACCCGAGTATTTCTTCCCGCTGAATTCGATACAGATACCTCCCAAAACACCCGCTTCCGTTGAGTCCTGCACAAAGAGAGGACGCCGTGACGCCTCTGTAGCCACTCCTCAAAGACAGGCATTACCGCTGCGATTGTGGCGTGCTCACTGTGGCCCTGAAACGCAAAGGGCAACTGAAGAAAAACAGTTCGGTTTTTAGTCAGTAAAAGTCTGACACTCTCTCTCGCTCTACCCAGAGTGGGAGAAGGTATTTAATGATTTCCCTACCTTAAGAAGAAGGTGCAAACGCTAAAGAAGCAGGTGCAAACCCTAAAGGCTGCGGGTGGTGACCTCAGGATCAGCTCCACTGATTCCTTTTTTTTTTGACAGCCTACATTTAAAAGCACTTAATTTATTTATTTATCTATCATCATTTTAAAATCACACAACGTGGTTTTACCAGTACATAAACCAGAAGCATACATAAACTAAAACCTTTTCCCTTGGGGTAGACAGAAATGCCAACTGCTACGACCTTACTTACATACTCTTTCTATTCATTGACGTTCATACATCTGGATCTGGACGAGTAGGTACATAACATGTTTTCTGAAAGTAATTTGCGTTTTTATCTTTAACCGTTTTATGTGAAGTACAATAAATAATTGGGATGCTTTTGGAATTAATTACAAGTAGAGAATGATTGTACAGTTTTACGACCTTAACGCGGACGAAGTCGCGGGCAACGGCTAGTAATATATATAATAAAACAGACTTATAAATTAGTCTTATAAATAATAAACTAACATTAATTAGACCTTTTTACTGGTTTAATAAAAAAAATACAACAAAAAAATAACCGACTTCACTAAAAAAACACTAAAAGGATCAAAATAACTTTAATTTCGGAAGTCGGTGGTAAATAAGTAACAAAAAATACCGAGAAACGCCGACTTTCGTTTTTTATTTCACACTTTTTAGTTGCGATACACTTATAACCAGAGTGCCTATTCTCATGACAATTCCAATTAACCCAAATACTGCTAGGTTATATTGTTTTATTATGGAGTTCCTGTGTCTACCTTCTACCTTCCGGCTCTATCATCAGATCAGTTCGATAGTACCTTATAGCCAAAGTGCATCTCATGACAATTCCAATAAGCCCAAACACGGTGAGATTACATTGATTAAGTACGGAGTTCCAGTGCCTACCTTCCGGCTCCATCATCATCACCAGTTCACTTCGATAATACCATTTTCAACATATTCAGAACCATTTATTTATTTTGTCATAGTCGCTTAACTATCTTCTCCTCTAGCTGCTCTGTACAATCAGTGCATCAAAACTGGGACGTACCCGCGCTCTATAAAAATCAGTCAAATTTCCCCACTGTATAAGGGTAAGGGCAAACGCGATGACATTGACAATTATTATACGCCTGTGTCAGCGGTTCCCGCACTCGGAAAAATCTTTGAAAATGGCATAAGCAAACGTCTCGCGGATTACCTCTCTGCGACAGATGCACTCTCTGAGATGCAGTGTGCGTATCGCGCTGGGCGGTTGACAACCTCACTCGCTAGTGAGGTGGTTCTACACGTGATGGAAGCCTGTTAAAAACGTCATATCGTTACGGTCTTGTGCTGTGACTATCTAAAGCTTTCGACGTTTCAGATCATGGCGTACTAACTGTTAAACTAGGCTATTATAGAATAACTGGTGCTACTCATGCTATTCTGACAAGTCTGTTAAGCCAAAGATGCCAATTTGTGTCTGCGAACGGCGCTCGGATTCGGTGCGTTTTGTTTTTGCTTTTAGGCTCTGAAAAGCTGCGATTGGTTCGCCTAGTGCATGCGGAGAGCTGCATGGTTAAATAGAATATATCTTCGAACGAAGCTACGTATAATAATGATCGAACATCACAGGTAAGTTCGTTTGATCATCTATTATTTATACATGACAAAACAAAACATATCTGATGTTTTGGCCGATAAATAAGATCAGATCTTTTCAGAATAAATACATATTAAGTGGCATTTGTGAAACTTTATGAGTTTGAGGCGGACGTAGTCGCGGGCAACAGCTAGTTTGAACATATTTGGTGAAATGAGAGCCATACAAGTGTGAACTTTATACATCTGCGGTATCCCTTCAGAGCATACTGGCCTGGCATCCTTTCAGAGAGTAAATTACATTATGAAATGGTGTTAGCAATATACAGACACGCGATTGCAGCAATCGGACGATTTGCTACCATTTATTGATGTGTTCCTTGGTCTGTCTTCAACAGATCAATACCAAATTTAAATGGGACCACTCGGCAGACAAACACTGGAACAAAAAATCGTTAAAATCGGTTTACACTTGGCCAAGATATCTCATATCATATAAAGTTATTTGACAAGTATATTTTCATTTCAATAACGTTCAAAAGACATTTCAATAACGTTTAAAAGTAAGATATAGGTACCAACTGTTGATATAATTTCTTTACACGCTTAAATACTTACCTATAATATTTATGGAAATACCTACCCTATGAATTTTGATTCCCTTGAGAGGTCGAAATATACCTACTTTTCTGACTGCTGGTCACTTAAAGAGTGTTTCAGTGTTCCAATTATTCCAAATGATGCATTTAAAACCTTACTGATGTTTCAATCTTTCGGAATACTAAAATGTTTCGGAACAGTGAGTCGGTTCAGTAAAGAGTTACACACGCCTACTTATGAGGTCATCATCATCATCATCATTTCAGCCGAAAGACGTCCACTGCTGGACATAGGCCTCCCCCAAGCATCCGCGTACTTATGAGGTACGAAACCCTAAAAACACATCACAATCGATGTCGCAAGTCACCACAAAGTGAAATTAGAGAATCCTCCAATAAAGTAAGTCACGAACTACTGTATTTGTAAGTAGGTATCTAAAAAGCAGATCTATCACTTAGTCTAATCAACAGTCTATTAGTACACCCATAATTAATTAGAATAATAATTATCCTAAGAGCGAGCTCAGAATATTGTTTTGTTGCCCGACACGGACAGGTTAGGTTGGAAAGCTAAGTCGGGAGCGGAGCAGAACTGGGCCACCCAGAGATGGGAGCCCCATAGAGCGGGCTCCGTCGAGCTATCTTAGTTTTGTTGCCCGACACGGACAGGTTAGGTTGGAAAGCTAAGTCGGGAGCGGAGCAGAACTGGGCCACCCAGAGATGGGAGCCCCATAGAGCGGGCTCCGTCGAGCTATCTTAGTTTTGTTGCCCGACACGGACAGGTTAGGTTGGAAAGCTAAGTCGGGAGCGGAGCAGAACTGGGCCACCCAGAGATGGGAGCCCCATAGAGCGGGCTCCGTCGAGCTATCTTAGTTTTGTTGCCCGACACGGACAGGTTAGGTTGGAAAGCTAAGTCGGGAGCGGAGCAGAACTGGGCCACCCAGAGATGGGAGCCCCATAGAGCGGGCTCCGTCGAGCTATCTTAGTTTTGTTGCCCGACACGGACAGGTTAGGTTGGAAAGCTAAGTCGGGAGCGGAGCAGAACTGGGCCACCCAGAGATGGGAGCCCCATAGAGCGGGCTCCGTCGAGCTATCTTAGCAGGTGGTAATCACTTACTAGGCATAACCATTCAGGATACTATGATAGAAAAGACAAAAATAATTATTTATCACACAAAAAAATATTGCTTTTTAAGCTTGAATTAGAAGCCAGAGCTCACACAAATATTTACATCTTTATATTTAGTTATACGCAGCGTTGGAAGGCCTCCCACAAGGTGGACCGACGACCTGGTGAGGGTCGCGGGAGTGCGGTGGATGCGAGAAGCACAGGATCGGTCGTTGTGGCGACGCTTGGGGGAGGCCTATGTCCAACAGTGGACGTCTTTCGGCTGAAATGATGATGATGATGATGATTTACTTATATAAAAGGTGAAACTGACTAACTGACAACGCACAGCCGAAAGTGATGGGACTAGAAACATGAAATTTTGCACAAGGTTTCCTTTTACGATGTAGGCGAGCTCTAAGAGAGGATTTTCCAAAATTCATCCCTAAATGGGATGAAACGGGGGTCAGAAGTTTGTATGGAGAAACCTATTTTCACGCGGGCGAAGCCGCTGGCAGAAGCTAGTTCTCTAAATATTGTTGTTCTGTCATATTAGACTAAATAGGTTTTATTTCTTTTGAGTGGTATATCTAAAGATTTTCATCATCATCATTTCAACCGAAAGACGTCCACTGTTGGACATAGGCCTCCCCCAAGTGTCGCCACAATGAACGGCCCTGTGCGTCCTGCATCCATCGGATTCCAGGTCATAAAATATACGTTGCCTGAAAAATTCATAACCTTTCGTAGAGAGATAGCGTAGTCAGCTGAAAATACTTAACTTGATGAGGAAGAAGAAAACGATTCTGTTTTACATATTTTCATTTAATAAAAACTTAAGAGGATAGGTAGATTCTATATACATCGTTATATTATATTTAATTAGTTTTTATATGTTATTCCTATTTTATACCTGCATTTTGACTAGAAAAGTTTTGGAATGATTTACGTTTATCGCCCGAAGACAAGTCTTTTCATCGGTCGCATTGTGAGTGAGGCATGCTATTGTAGTATAGCTGCTTTGAGGACGCGTGCCTCCCCTGGCGGTCACGGCAATATGGCGCCGGTGTCACTTTTTCCCCAGGGTCACTTTAAGAAGGCGCTGGTGTCGCTTGCCCATGGCAGTAGGGCAGCGGTGTCACTTATCCCCTGAACCTACATCAAGAAGGCGCTGGTGTCGCTTGCCCACGGCAGTACGGCAGCGGTGTCACTTATCCCCTGAACCTACGTCAAGAAGGCGCTGGTGTCGCTTGCCCATGGCAGTAGGGCACCGGTGTCACTTATCCCCTGAACCTACGTTAAGAAGACGCTGGTGTCGCTTGCCTACGGCAGTAGGGCACCGGTGTTACTTAGCCCTTGAAGCTACGTCAAGAAGGCGCTGGTGTCGCTTGCGCCGGCGGTCACGGCAGTACGGCGCCGGTGTTACTTGTCCCCTGGAGCCACGGCAAAAGGCGCTGGTGTCGCTTGCCCGAGCGGTCACGGCAGTAGGGCACCGGTGTTACTAGACCCCCGAGGTTATGTCAAGAAGGCGCTGGTGTCACTTGCCCCGACGGTTGCGGCAGTAGCGCGCTGGTGTCACTCTACCCCCGGCGCCGGTGTCACTTGTCACCCGGGATCACAGCAGTTGGGCGCCGTTGTAACTTATCCCCCGGGGTCACGACTGTAGGGTGCCAGTGTCACGGCACTAGGGTGCCGGTGTGTCGCTTGCCTCCCGAGGGTCACGACAGGAAGGCGTCGGTGTCATGAGGTGGCGGCGCGTCGCTCAGGTACGTGGTGTCAGTGGCGGCGGAGGCGGGCGCGGCCCACGACACCCAGCGCGCCTGTAACACAGTGGTTCTTGTATAATAATTCTATAATAATAATTGTTATCTATTTTTTTCTAATTAATTTTGTTTTATTTGTTTAAGTACTTCTTGTAAGATTTTGATTCGATGTAAAAATAACAATTGTTAATGTAATAAAATTGTTTTCTGTTGTTTAAGTAAGACTCGTGAGATATTGGCCTAACAAAGACAATGTTTTTTGTTAGGTTAATACCTCAGGTTATGATCACTTGATTAACCAGCAGACAGTTTATAAATTATAGCACGTAGTTACCTAATCTCTATCCCAATCTTTGACTGCTGCCACAGTATAAGAAATAGTACAAGTAAGTACCTACCTAGCCTATCCTTCGATTGATTACCTACCAGGTACCTGCCAATAACCCAATATCCAATAAATGTGTTTTATTTTCAGGCATCGAAGTCCATAGCGTGTTAGTACTTACAAAGGATATTAGAATTTATTTATTTTATTTCATACGCAAAAAGATCCTTAAAGTGTTAGTAACTTAATATATTACTACTATTTGCAATAACTACTAGGTATATTGCCAGGGTTTGGACCAAGTGCTGCCTAGGAATGAAAGTAGTTCCAGTGGTATCGTAGCATTAATTTACACTAAAATAAAATATTTAAAAAAATGCTGCCAGGAAAACCAAATAAAAACAACTTTTGTTTTTAATAAATATTTCTCATAAAATCACGTTTCTTGTATCAAAACCGTTCGAGTTAGTGTTTGAGGTATAGCTATATAGCTCTTATCTGACTTCAGAAATTCAATTTCTTTGCTCTGCGCACAATAAAAATCTTCTATCTACAAATAATCGTCTTCTACGTTGTCCGACACACCGCTCTGGGTTTGTCCATTCCTCTTTCTTTGTCCAGGCGATTTCTCTTTGGAATGCGCTCCCTCTGAACATCAGGACGGCAACCAGTCGGTTGTCCTTTAAAATGAAAGCACGAGAACACTTTCGCAAGAAGTTGGTAGATTCATCACACTCTTGATTTGTTGTATTCGTTTTTTTTTTCTCAATATCATTATCATTTAGTTCTAAGTTTTTTCGTTACCTATGTATATTCTACAAAAGTATTTAGTAATGTATAAAACCTCGTAAGCTTGTATTTTAATAATTTAGATAGTAGGTATTCTAGTAGTATTTTTACAATGTTACTTATAAGAGTCACACTGCATTATCATTATAATTTGTAACTCGTAAAAACTTGTAAGATTCCTGCGGGACAGGCCTTGCCTAGTGCAGGAAGTCGTGGCTGATGCATTCGGTATGCAGTCAGCAGTGTACCGACCCGCCTATCGAGGGCATCAAGTTCCGTTTGAGTCCATTTGAGTACGCCGAAAGAGTACGTCAATACCGGCATGACCCAACCGTTGAAGGCGCGCACCTTGTTTCCGCCTGAAAGAAGGCGTCCAAAGAAACGCTCCCTCAACGTTTGCTTCATGTCAGTAGCATTGATGCCTAACGCTTCCGACATACCTAAATACTTATAGGTTTCGGTTGGTGAGAGAGATCTCAAGTTTATGGAATCCAAGAGTTGGATACCCACGGATTCCACAATCTCCCCTCTCTTTACATGCATGACTGCACATTTATCCACACCAAACTCCATCCTCATGGCACTCACTACTGAAGGTTTCAGTTACCTTCAGTAGCTCCATCAGTTGCAGATTGTTGGGAGCAAAAAGTTACAAGTCATCCATGTAGAGGCTTATTCTGTGGTAGAGGCGGTGAGATATAACCTGACCACCTCTCTTCAATCGATAGCCTAGGCCTGAATTCTCCAGCAGTGTGCTTAGAGGATTCACGCACGGCCAGGCAGAACCAAAGCGGACTCAAACTGTCACCCTGGAATATACCTCGCTCGATCCTTACCGGTTCGCTGTTCCTCCGGATATGTCGACATCCTGGATAGCGAAGGACCGTCGCCCATTGCCTCAAACATGACATCAGGAAGGTGCGTAATGTTGCATCAAGTTTGTATAATTCTAGCACCCTCATGAGCCCTGTATCAGGAACTGAGTCGTAGGCCTTCTTATAGTCTATCCAACATGTCGACCGATCCATTCGGGAACGCCGAACCTGTTGCCTAATGGCCATATCGATGAGGAGTAGCTCCTTAGTACCGCGGGACCCATTCTTACATCCATTTTGAGAGGCAGACATGATAGCGTTATTATCTACATGGTGGTTAATCTTTGCTCTCAAAATGGATGTAAGAACCTTATAGACTGTCGGCAAACACGTAATCGGTCGATAGTTTTTGGGTTCCGCGGTGCTACCATATTTGTGGAGCAGGTGGTTAACTCCTGTTGTAAGAAACTCGGGTAGCGAGCCAGACTCCAAGGTTGTCTGATATTGAGATGCCAAACGAGCGTGCGATCTTTGAAGCCACTTTATCGAAAAGTTGTGCAGTCCGTCCGGCCCTGGAGATTTCCAATTAGGCAACGGACGGACTACACGGGTCACATCTTGGGGGCTGATTGTAATTGCCCCCATTTCTGGTATCGGTTCGCACGCTTGTTCGACCTCTCGAGGCCAACCACCTTCAGTATGACTGACAGGCACCGACCAGATGTTACGCCAGAAAGAACTAATGGCGTCATCATCCGGAAGGCGCGTGTCAGCCACACCTTGGTCCGGCTGCTTCCAAGCCCACCCACCTTTCATTACTCCGGAATGTGCCTTTCTGGGTGTATCGCTCAACCCGCCGCTTATACCTTCGGATACGGTTTGCCCATGCGTACACCTTCTGCTTCAGGAAGTCGATGCGCTCGGGGGCTGATGTCAGTCCCCGAAAACGCCCGTCTCACAAAGCGCATCACTCGTGGGCAAGTGTTGCCCTCCCTGAACCAGATTAGTTTGCCGATGAGTGCTCTGGCCCCACCAATACAACGCCCGATCCTGCACTGCCGGTCCGGCACAGCTGGTTTTGGTCGTGTAGCTACGTGACTGTTTGGAAATTTGACGTGAGCTACACGACATGCCGCTACAGCCGCGCAGTACATTATCGAGTGTGTATCAGTGAGATCTTCGCAGTCATCAAAATAGTTTGACAACTGCGAATCCAGAGCAGCCACCAGCGCCTTATTCTTATTACACATGGGCAAACGAGGTAACCGCGGCCTAAGTTTAAGCGGCATTTTGCGATACTCCCGAATAGCACACTCCCGAAAAGCACTTGCTACACTGGGTACTTACATGTGTAACCGTGTCAGTGCTCTCCTCGTCAGCGTGGTTGGGAAGATGGTTGGACGGTGATACCTGTGAAGGTACCACCGTCTGCGACGAAGAGGCAATGGCATGGCTACCCATTTCCGTTCGGAGACGATCAAGTACGGTATCGTCCAACATATGATTACGCTGGATGACCCGCACCTGATCCGACAGCCGTTGGGCCGAAACGTTGACGGCTGGCTCAAGCACCAGAAACAAAGAGAGCATCCGAACAAGGTACGCGGTCAGGTTGTTTCCTCCCTCTGTAACCCCATAGTATGAGCGCATGACGTTCTCATTGATAGATTGCGTCCATCGCATGCGCTGCACACTTCCGCCGGGAGCTGGGCCCCTATCAGAGGCCGGTGGGACTCGAGATCCTAAGCCACAGCGGCCGGCGTCCTCTCCGTCGACGCGCAGGTGGTGGTGACGTGGGCGGCGAGTAGTACTCGTCGCTCAAGCTCGATGCAGCTGCCTCGGCCGGTGTCACAGCTTTCACAGTGGGGCTGGGTTCCGGCGGCGGCAAGGCGGAGCTGAGCGACGAGGCCTTGCTATTTTTATTGTAGAATTTTGGTCAAAGTGGTCCAGAAATAAATATTTTAAAATTAAAAATTTCTTGATTGAAAAAAAAAAATACAACTCCTGTTGACAAATTATTATTATCTTTATTTATTTTTATACATATTTTATATATTTTTAAATATTTCTTAAAACACACATACTTATAAAAAAATATATATATAGCTTTTAAAAATATAAAAAATAGTAGCCGACCGGCATCGGGAACAGGGTCCAAGCTGCCGGCGGTCAGGACTCCTGAGAGAGGAATCTCCTAACGATGCGCGCCGTGTCTAGGAGTACTGCTTTTTGGATCAGGCCCTTGATCCAGCTGCCTAACGAGAGCCTTCTCAGATGTTGTTCGAGCTCTTGGCTATTAAGCCATTATTCAAATTATAAACACACCATAAATTCAAATTATTTGTAAAGCGAAAACTTTGCCAAAAGGCTTTTTACACTATAAAGGACTATGTTGAGGACCAAAAGGCTTGGGATTGACCTGCTCCAGTACGCACTGCAACTGTTGTCTTATTTTTTTTTTTTTCTTTTGTTTTTAATTTCAATTTTGCTTTTTATTATTATTATTTATTACAATTTGATATTGTAGATTATTTTTATTTTGCAATTTGACTTTTTTTTTTTTCTCTATTAATTTTTGACATCAATGTTTACTTTGCTAAGTATTACATTTTGTAAACATTATTTTTCTTTTTATTATTGTGAACGTGAGGACTATGTTGATTGCTTTTTTTTCCTTTTCAGTAATTTTAACGTATGTCTGGCAATTTGAGTATTTTCTGCGGCCTACCCAAATGTCCTTTCCTTGGCATTGTTCGTCAAGTAGTTGAGCTCCTTAGTAGTCATGAGTTGAGCTTTACGAATACTGGCAAATGCTTGCACTGACTGGACAGGTCCACTCAAATCTGTAAGGTTCTTTCTTCAAAAGACCATTTCAGACAAATCTGCATGGTTCTCATGTGATTTGACCATTACATATTTACTGTATGGACTTTAAAAGAGACTTTGACCCCTGAGTTTGTTTCGGTGTTTCTTCTCAGGGTAGTCAGCTAGGAAACACCGGCCTCATCTAGTTTAAAAATGACGAAAAAAAAATTGACGTGTAAAAGTGTTTTTTTTAAACCTATTTACAAAATAAATATCATTTATCATTTATTATTTATCATTGGCCGTTACGACTATCGGCACAATGATTTTCCTATCCACTTCCCACATGTCAACAACCTCGCGAGCTAAGTCAAGATACTTTGATTGCTTATCTTTCTCAGCTTTCACGAGGTTCTCGTCATGAGGGACCGCTATATCAACAATCATTGTGTGACGCTCTAGTCGATCTATCACCACTATATAAGGTTTATTGGCAACAATAGTCCTGTCAGTGATGATAGATCGATCCCAATATAACGTGATATTGCCATTGTCGAGAACTGGGTCGGGCACATACCTATAGTACGGTACTTCTGATTCCACAAGATTGTATTTAACAGCAAGTTGCTGGTGGATAATCCTGCCTACGAGGTTGTGTCTATGCAAATAGTCTCCGTTAGCTAGATGAGAACACCCAGAAATAATGTGTCGGATTGATTTTGCGGGTCGGTGGCATGCCCGACAGATGACAACCGTACCGTCCTTCACAATGTATTTCCGGTAGTTGTTCGTCATCATAACTTCGTCCATAATCGCAAAGACAAAACCTTCGGTTTCCCCGAAGAGGTCACCGAAACGCAGCCAAGATACGGACGATAACAGGTCTACATCGGGCCCATGTAAGGCCCGGTAAAAGCGTCCGTGAGCTCCTTGCTCTGCCATACTTCCCTGCGGTCATTAGTATCCAGTACTATAGGTTTGCGTCAGTTCTCGTTGAAATGAAATGAAATTTATTTATTTGTTAGAATATAGGTATATAATAACATGTTGAAATATTTTTTAGACTCACTATATTCGACTTATCAGTTGTGCAAATATTTTTAGAATATGCAAATAATAATAATGACATGAATTTTCATCACTGTCATTAGTCACATTAGTTAAACATAATAAAACAGTCAATAATATTAATTGTGCACATGTCACTATAAAATATATTAAAATAGTGTAGAATTTACTGATTAGATAATTTATAAATAATGTCAAGTTATAATTTAAATAAATGTTAATGTTAAATGTCATATGTAGGTACATTACGTCTGTTTAAAATTTAAATAATTATCTATTGAATAAAAACATCTGTCACAAAGCCAATTGGTAAAATAAATAAATAAATAAATCTCACTCATAATCTCCTTCTCTCCCACAAACATACACACCCACACCATCACACACCCACACCATCACACACACACACACACACACACACACACACACACACACACACACACACACACACACACACACACCCAAATACACTCACGCACATATACAATTGATCGTTTATTATTATTAATAATTATAACGTAAATTATATTTTTAAATATTTCAATAAAAAAAATAAAAAAACATTTAAAAATATAAAAAACAGTGTCCCACCGGTATCGGGAACAGGGTCCAAGCTACCGGCGGTCAGGGCTCCAGAGAAAGGAACCTCCTGACAATACGAGCCGTGTCCAGGAGTACCGCTTTCTGGATCAAGCCCTTGATCCAGCCGCCTAACGCGAGCCTCCTAAGGTGTTGGTCGAGGCTCTTAGCTATTAAGCCATTGGCTGACACGACTATCGGTACAATGATCGCTGAGTCTACATCCCACATGTCGACAACCTCGCGAGCCAAATCAATATACTTGATTTGTTTGTCTTTCTCGGCTTTCACGAGGTTCTCGTCATGCGGAACGGATATGTCAACAATCATTGTACGCCTCTCTCTTCGGTCCACCACCACTATATCAGGCTTATTGGCTACAATAGTCCTGTCAGTGATGATGGACCGGTCCCAGTACAGCGTGATATCGCCATTATCGAGAACTGGGTCGGGCACATACCTGTAGTATGGCACCTCCGATTCCACAAGAGAGTAATTCAGAGCAAGTTGCTGATGGATAATCCTGGCTACAAGGTTGTGT
This sequence comes from Mythimna impura, assembly GCA_905147345.3. NCBI lineage: Eukaryota > Metazoa > Arthropoda > Insecta > Lepidoptera > Noctuidae > Mythimna > Mythimna impura. Next base: position 108,436 of record LR990348.1, read on the forward strand.
CTATGCAAGTATTCCCCGTTAGCTAGACGAGAACAACCAGAGATAATGTGGCGGATTGATTCACCCGGTCGGTGACATGCCCGACAGATGTCAACCGTGCCGTCCTTCACAATAAATCTCCGGTAGTTATTCGTCATGATAACTTCGTCCATAATTGCACAGACAAAACCTTCGGTTTCCCCAAAGAGGTCACCGACGCGCAGCCAGGCTACAGACGCTAGTTGATCTACATCGGGCCCATGAAGGGCCCGGAAAAAGCGTCCGTGGAGTTCCTTACTCTGCCATACTTCCCTGCGATCGTTAGTGTCAAGCACTACAGGTTTGCGCCAGCTCTCGTTAGCCAAGGAGAGCGGGGTGAGTCCCTTGTCCACTGCCACTACATCACGATGCATACCCACGTCGGCGGTTAGGAAATATTCCCTGAGACTGCATACCTCGCGATTGTGCAGGGTCTTAGCATTTAAAAAGCCTCGACCCCCACACTTCCGCGGGATATACAGTCTCATGACCGACGATCGTGGGTGATGCATTCGGTATGCAGTCAGCAGTGTACGGACCCGCCTATCCAGGGCATCAAGTTCCGTTTGAGTCCATTTGAGCACGCCGAAAGAGTACATCAATACCGGCATGACCCAACCGTTGAAGGCGCGCACCTTGTTTCCGCCTGAAAGAAGGCTATTGAATACCTTCTTCAGGCGTCCAAAGAAACGCTCCCTCAACGTTTGCTTCATGTCAGTAGCATTGATGCCTAACGCTTCCGACATACCCAAATACTTATAGGTTTCGGTTGGAGAGAGTGATCTCAAGTTTATGGAATCCGAGAGTTGGGTACCCACGGATTCCACAATCTCCCCTCTCTTTACATGCATGACTGCACATTTATCCACACCAAACTCCATCCTGATGGCACTACTGAAGGTTTCAGGTATTATTATTATTTTTCTTTGTTACTTTTTGCTCTATTTATTTTATTTTATTTTTTGTTTTTCTTTTTGTCATCTGCTTAGTTCAATATTTATAATGTAAGGGAAGAGCGCAGCCTTCAACTACAGGCATTTATATGCCTAAATGGAGACTCCTCGACATGCAATTTAATGCCAATATGTTAAGAAATAAAGTTATTTTTTTTTTTTTATAAAATTTCTATTAAATTCTAAGTCATTCAATTTTCTAATTTTTTCAGGTAGTTTATTATAAATTTTCACCGCCATGCAGTTTCTGATAAATAACTTTAATCTGTTTCCAGGCACTACTAGAGGTTTTTGTACTATTTTCCTTTTAAATTGGGCCTTATCATCCTGCTCAAAGAGTGAAAGGTGGTTTCTAACAAATTTACACATTTCAAAAACGTATAGGGATGGCAGTGTAAGCAAACGATTTTTAGTGAAGATTGGTCGGCACGAATCAGTCCACTTGAGTCCATAGATAGACCTTATGCATTTTTTTTTTGGACGATAAAAGCTCTGGGCGTCTGTAGAGTTCCCCCATATACGAGTAATTATCCCATACCTCAATACTGAACATACATGACTGTGGTATACCATTAGTGCTGTTTCTTTATTAGTTATTTTTTTATTTTACGAAGTGCGTAAACGAATTTGTGATTTTTTTTACAAACAAAGTCTACGTGAGATTTCCAGTTACAATGATTATCAATATTTATTCCTAGAAATTTTATTTCATTTACTTCTTTAATAATGTTATTATTATACCTTATTTATTATTTATTTATTATTTATTATATTCTTTATTGCACACCACATAAACAAAAATACAGAACAAACATAATTAAAAATAAGTGTACAATGGGCGGTCTTATCGCACAGGGCAATTTCTTACAGACAACCTTTGGATGGACTGAAAGAAAGAAGATGGATTTAGGGTTGTCAGTGTACAACATCAGAAAATACTAATAAGACATAATAACACAAATACATACATACAATATAAGAGAAACATATACTAATAAATATTAAATATATAATTGAGCCAGGAGAAGAAAAAATCAAAGTGAAAGGTAATGCTCCTTCACCATTATTGGTAAGTCTATTGTGTCTTTTTTATTTCTATTGTTATTATATGTCAAGTATCTCATGAATTAAGTTTTTTCAGTATTTATTTCTAAATTATTTGCAGTTAACCAGTCATGTATACCCTCCAGGGCTCTATTGGTGACGTTTATCGCCAGATCAGTAATGATTTCTTTAGTTAATACCGTAGTATCATCTGCGAATAATATAATGTACTGGTCCGTTGATTCTGGCAATTCATTTATATATGCTAAAAACAATATCGGGGCTAGCACAGTCCCTTGTGGTACACCATAGTAATTTATTAAGAAAGGGGACCTATAGATTACCTGATCAGTAACGTCTTTGGATCCATTTTTACTATCTATGTGCATTGTTTACGACCTTTTAAATAACTTTCGAACCAACTGTAGGCAGGGCCTCTTATACCGTATTGTTCTAATTTATTTAATAATCTATCATGGCAAACCATATCGAACGCCTTAGTCAATATCTAAAAATACAGCTATAGGAATTTCTTTTTTGTCGATTGATTTTAGAATTTCTATTATTAATTTAAAACATGCCAATGTAGTAGATTTATTTATAATAAAACCGTTTTGTTGTATACTTATTTTTTCGTTTTTTTTTTTTCCAAAAAGTTCATAAGCCTAACACACATTACTTTTTCAAATATCTTGGAAAGAATCGGCACCAATGTAATCGGTCTGTAGTTCCCTGCTTCTGTTTTCGAACTCTTTTTATGTAGTGGTTTTACGACGGAGAATTTTAGAGCATTAAGAAAAGTTCCATTTTCCAAGGACAGATTTATTAAATAGGTCAATGGCTTTAATATAGCAGCTATATTATCTTTTAATATTCGAGTTGTAATACCATCATACCCTGCTGAGTTCGTATTCCTTAGCTCTATTACTATTTTTTAAACTTCAATATTATCAACTGCTTCAAGATAGATAGAGTTTGCTAACTTTCTTCCCATTATTGGTTTGATTTTTGGGTGCTCGATGGGTTTTGGTTTCGCGATATTTTTATAGAAGTTGTTGAGATATGTTGCAATGTCATCGCCTCTGTCCAACATGCATTTCCCATTCGTTTCCTTGATTTCATTGATTGCATTATTTTGTTTAAGTCGTTCATTTACTATTTTCCATGTGGCTTTACACTTGTTTTTAGCTTTTTCTATAGTATGTTTGTTTTTACTGTTTTGAATATTAGTAACACATTTTTTTTTTTTTGAATTTATACTTCTTTTGGCGCGATAGAGAAAAATGATGAGAGTGAATTTTTACGATGCGCGCGCACACCGACACCTAAATTCTACATCGTGAAGTTAGTTCTAGGTGGCATGCATGAAAATTGATAACTATGTTCAAGTTGTATATTCTAGTATTTTTATATTTAGAACACGTGTTTCGTAAGAGTACAATTAAACAGTGTGAATAAATAAATTTTATTTTGGTGTTTTTATTATTTAAATAAAATCTTTTTGATTAATTTTAATATTTATCGTTAATCACTACTGCATTTTAGTTATTTTTTTTCCATACGCCAAAGAAGTATAACTTCTAACGCGTGTACATAAGTACACACACTCTTTTTTTTATATGTAGTGTATTTGAGCTTATTTTGTCTACTTTTATTTTTACAATATTCGTTAGCCAAGGAGAGCGGAGTGAGGCCCTTGTCCACCGCTGCCACATCTTGGTGCATACCCACGTCGGTTTTTAGGAAGTATTCCCTGAGACTGGATACCTCGCGGTTGTGCAGGGTCTTATTATTTAAGAAGCCACGACCCCCGCACTTCCGCGGGATTTACAGTCTCATCACCGATGACCGTGGGTGATGCATCCGATTTGCGGTAAGTAATGTGCGGACCCTCCTATCCAGGGCGTCAAGTTCTGTCTGAGTCTATTTAAGTATGCCGAAAGAATACTTCAATACCGACATGACCCAACCGTTGAAAGCGCGCACTTTGTTTCCACCTGATAAAAGACTATTCAGTACTTTATTCAGGCGGCCAAAGAAGCGCTCTTTCAACGATTGTTTCACGTCATCAGTATTGATGCCTAACGCTTCCGACATACCCAAATACTTGTAAGTTTCGGTTGAACAGAGGGATCTAAGGTGTATAGAATCCGAGACTTGAATTCCCACGGAAACCATAATCTCACCTCTCTTTGCATGTATGACTGTGCAGTCATTTGTCCACACCAAATCCCATCCTGATGGCACTACTAAAGGTTTCAGTTACCTTCAGTAGCTCCACCAGTTGCAAGTTGTTGGAGGCAAAGAGTTTCAGATCGTCCATGTAAAGAAGGTGAGATATGACCTGACCGCCTCTTTTCAACCGGTAACCTAAGTCAGAACCCTCCAGCAGTGTGCTGAGAGGGTTCAAGGCTAGGCAAAACTACAGTGGACTCAGACTGTCACCCTAGAATATGCCACGCTCAATCCTTAGCGGTTCACTGTTCTCCTGAATCTGTCGACATCCCGGATAGTGAAGGACTGTTCTCCACTGCCCCATACATGACAACAGGAAGGTGCGCAGAGTTGCATCAACTTTATACAGTTCTAGCACCCTCATGAGCCATGTATGAGGAACAGAGTCATAGGCCTTCTTATAATCTATCCAAGATGCCGACAGATTCTTTCGAGAACGTCGAACCTGTTAGCTAATGGCCATATCGATGAGGAGGCAGACATGATAGAATTTGTCTCAATATGACTATTGATTTTAGCTCTAATAATATTATTATTCCATTTATTTTCTATATACACATTCTAATTACATTTTTAAATATTTCTTAAAAAAAACATAATAAAAAAAATATAAAAATAGTAGCCCACTGGCATCGGTAACAGGGCCAAGCTACAGGTGGTCAGGGCTCCTGAGAGAGGAATCTGCTAACAATGCGCGCCGTGTCCAGGAGTACCGCTTTTTGGATCAAGCCCTTAATCCATCTGCCCAACGAGAGCCTCCTTAGATGTTGTTCGAGGCTCTTAGCTATTAAGCCATTGGCCGTTACGACTATCGGCACAATGATTGCTCTATCCACTTCCCACATGTCGACAACCTCCCGAGCTAAGTCAATATATTTAGTTTGTTTATCTTTTTATTTTAAAAAAATGAGACAATATGACCATTATTCATCTCGATATAAAATTCTGAATACTTGGGACAGCGTCAAAACGGCGCGCACTTAAAAGTGAAAATGCACATGTTCGCAAAAACTTAGGACTCTTCAAATAAAAGCTTTTTTAAATATAAATCGCTTTGGAAATTGTAATACCCAAATGGAGACTAATTGAGAAAAGCAAGTCATTCTTCATAAACAGCATACGCTTTTATAACAAGCCTCCAAAACGTCGACTAGTCTACACTGTCCTCTCATACTTATTAATATTGTAATATGTATATATTTTTTTTAGAAAGATTAACCATATAGTTTCTTGCTGGTTTTTCTTCATAAGAAAACACTGGTTGGAATCGTGCACTAGCTTGTAACGTTTTACAAGTGTCCTTGTAGGCTTATGTGAAATAAAATATTTTAATTGAAATAAAAGATACTATTACTGTAACAGATATATCACTATTTCATTGTACTTTACTGTCATACATCGATTTATAATTGTGTCATAATTATGTAATGTTCATTAATGTAATAACATTTTAATAAATCATATATTATTGATACAAAAAAAAGTACGGCACAGTGGTTGAGTGATTGACTACAGCGCTGCGTGTCACGGGTTCGTTTCCCGCACGGAACAAATATTTGTATGGATATCTGTAATAGGTGTTTCGGGTCTGGGTGTCTTGTGTTGTATGCGAGTTTACATGTTTGTGAACACACCCATGATACAGGGGTAATTCCTAGTGTGGGGCAAAGTCAGTAATCAGTTACACTGAAAACAATTGTTAAGTTTTTTTTCGTAAATAAATAATTCAATAACAAAACATTTTTTTTTTCTCTTGACTCCTGGGACAGATTTTGGAGCGCTTCAGTTTACTGATTGGTGTTGGCCTGAGGAACAAAATGTACTGTGTATTCATTCTGAGCAGCGCGCGCTTGGGTCAACTCCCATACAAAGATTGGCAATTTCCTTTTCAGTGTAATTGATTATTGATTATAATTATATTATTATAGTCAGTAATCAATTACACTAAAACAATTATTAATTTACTTTTCGAAAATAAATAATTCACAAGAAAACATTTTTTTTTTCTCCTTACTCCTGGGACAGATTGTAGAGCACTTCAGTTTACTATCTTACTGCGGGTAGACCCAGCAGATGAAAGTCTCCTTAGAGTGCTTGCCAGTTTTTAATTATTTGTAAATACAAAATGGCTCAAAAGGCCCTAGAAAATTGTGTTCGCGACATGCAAAAGACGCTAAGCATCCTTACAGAAAAAGTGAGTGTACTGGAGTGCAAAATAAACGATCAAAGTGCTATAATAGCAAAGCAAACTGCATTAATCACCGAACTCATTTCTGCGTCTGAGGGTAAGCCGCTAAACTGTGAGTCAACTAGTGCCCAGGCCCAACAAGCGGTACAGCGACCGCTGCGTCAAGCGCGGCTAAATAAGATCTCCAACACCGCCGCACGACCATCTAAAGCTGCAGGACAAGGGACAGCTGTCTTAAAAACATCAAGCGCTTCAAAAGCTGTTTTGTCGAACGACGATGCGCCGAAGACTCCCGAGCCAAGTCGACTTAATGTAAATAATGTGACCAATTGCGGGTCACCAATTAACGATGAGCCAACGCTCGTCATCAATAACGGTGTGGCCATGAAACCTAAGGTGAGAGCGATCCCAAAAGCGGGAAGTGGGCAAGTTATTGACAAGCCTCCAGTTAACACAAACAATGAGGACCAGTGGAAGATCGTCAACCGAAAACGTAGGTCTCGCAGAGTGGTGACCGGAACTGGAAAAACGGATGACGAACTTTTAACAGTGGAGCGTATGAGGTATATTCAGGCATGGTCATTTCGCCCTGAGACTACGCAACAGAACGTGCTGAACTACCTCAATAAAATTCAACAGTGCGAAGAATACTATGTCGAAAAACGTGACATTAAGTCGGACAAACATGCAGTTTTTGTAATTGGTTTCCCTGAGAGTATGTACGAGCGCTTCTCCTCGCCGACTGCATGGCCGCCGCGAGTGAAGGTGTCAGACTGGTTTCGCGTGCGTCCCCGCGGGGAGCGGGGAAGCGGCAACAACACCGAGACCGGCCTCTGAGACGTCACCAGTACAACGGAGCGGCTGTGGCGGTGATGTATGCAAAAATGTGTCGACTCAGATTGAAACTGTTATTGTATGCCATCAAAACATTGCGTCGATCGATAAAAAAACTAATAAGTTGGAAGTGTTGTTGCGCGGTGATTTGAAGTGTGACATTCTGGCAATTACGGAGCATTGGTTACCTGAACCTAATCTAAAATGTGTGGATATAAATGGGTTCAAACTTGCGTCCAGCTATTGTAGAAAATTTATTAAACATGGAGGATCGTGTATTTATGTTCGAAACGGGGTTAAGTGCGTTGAGAATGACGAATTAGTATCGATGTCGGTTGAGCAAATATGCGAGATATCGGCGATAGATTTAATAGATTTTGACATGAGTATTATTTGTATTTATAGAACGAATTTAATTAGTGCTAATGACTTCTTAGGTAAATTAGAACAATTGCTCGATAAGATCTTAGACCTTGATATTGAGTGTATTATAGTGGGCGATTTCAATATTAACACCTTAACTGAGTCAACCGATGTAAAAAGGTTGTTGGATATACTGTCGGCCCATAACATGACGAATGAAGTAGAATTCCCTACCCGCATAAGTTTGACAATTTCTACGTGTTTGGATCATGTGTATTCTAACTTGCAAGCAGGGTCGGTGGACACGGCACCTGTTGTTACACACTTGAGTGACCATCTAGCAGTCAAGGCCGAGGTGATGCGCAGTAAACGCACTGTGTCAAAGTCTCCACGCTATGTTAGGTCGTTTTCAAATGCCAATCAAGCTAGTTTTGTAGCGGCTATCGCTAGTATTGACTGGGACGAGATAAGAGCGCGCAATAGTAATCCTTCATTAATGGCTCGCGCGATTATTAACATTATATCGAATAAGATTGACATTTGTTTTCCTCTTAGGAAATGTAATTCCAGAAAAAGTGACTCATCGTGGGTAACATCTGAAATTGACGATTATAAATTACTATTATTTGAATTAGTTGACATTTGCGAGCGTTACCCGAATAATGACATGCACAATTTAATTACAGACATGCAACAGAAATATGTAGACCTAATTAAGATTAAAAAATCTGGACATTATTCTGACATTATACAGCGTTCTAAAAATTCCTCGAAGGCGATGTGGACAGTCATAAATAAGGAGCGAGGCAAGGACAATTCTCCAATTCTTGACTTTACAGAAATTGTAAAAAATTCGGACGGAACACCGTTTCTCACAAAAGAATCGGTAGTTGACGCAATGAACGAACGTTTCTTGAGCGCTGCGTCTGCGAGCGGCGCGCCGCGCGCTGACGTGCTGCGAGTGCAGGCTGAGCTGCGCGCGGCGCGGCCGCCGGCTGATCGCTCACTTCGGCTCACTGCTTTTAGTGCATATGAAGTTCACCAGATCATCACGTCACGGATCCCACCTAAACCGTCGAAAGACACGTACGGCATCTCGATGAGACTTTTAAAACTGGTAGCGGCTCCTCTGGCCTATGTTCTTGCTGAGTTATTTAATGCTTGCGTTAGGGAAGGTTCTTTTCCTGTGCCATTAAAGCTCAGTAAAGTGTCCCCCCTGTACAAAGGAAAAGGGAAAAAAGATTGCATGGACAATTACAGACCAGTCTCTATTATACCCACAATTGCCAAAGTATTTGAGAACGGTTTGAGTTCCCGACTTATTAAGTTTATGTCGGAGACGAACGCCCTTTCTGACCGTCAGTATGCGTACCGAGAAGGCCGCTCGACCACGTGTTTAGCACGTGAACTCGTACATCGAGTCATGTCTGCACGTGAGCAAAAGAAGCAAGTGGCTGTCCTATGCTGCGACCTGTCCAAAGCGTTCGACGTTGCTGACCGCGCCGTGTTAGCTGTAAAACTACAGCACTACGGAGTGGTGGGACCGTCGCATGCTTTGGTTACGGATTTGCTGCACGACAGGACTCAAATTGTGGTAGGTGGCCAAGGAAAGGTGAGGTCGAAACCTCTTAAATCGGAGATGGGAGTGGCTCAGGGGTCATCCGTATCCAACATTCTCTTTTCGCTGCTGCTGAATGACTTGCCTGATGCTGTGACTGACGCAGAAGTACTCATGTACGCTGATGATGTTGCAGCGTTAGTAACAGCTGAATCAGTGGATCAGTTGGAGCAGAGGCTAAACGATGCCGCGAATCAATTGGCATTATGGTTCCAAGGAAATGGTCTTGCTCTGAATCTGAAAAAGACCCACTTCATTCACTTTGTTCTGTCAGGGCGGTCTTCACGACCACTGGCGGTATCTGCGGGTGGAGTGGCTCTGGTTCAGGTGAAGACAATAACCTTTCTTGGATTTGAAATTGACGGGTGCCTCAAGTGGGATGGTCAGATTAGCAAAGTGTGTGGTAAATTGGGTAGTGCATGTTTTGCTCTTGGCAGAATATCACGCGTCTTACCCGAACGCGATGTACGGACCTGTTATTTCGCGACGGTGCACTCGTAACTCCAATACGGCGCTGAGCTATGGGGACGTGCTGCCGATTGGCAGCGCGCCTTCCGAATGCAGAAGCGTGCCGTGCGGGCCATCGTCGGGATACCGCAGGACATGTCCGCTAGACCCCATTTTGCTAGACTAGGCATCCTCACGTTACCTGCTATACTTATATATCAGGTCGCGCTTTACGTGAGGATGAACCTCGACCTTTACCCAAAGGTAGGCAGCCGTCATTCATATTGCACCAGAAGCAGGGGTCAGCTATCGACGGTCTCAAGAACGCTCACCAAATCTTCCAAGACGACTCATGTTATGGGCCCGACAGTTTATAATCAGCTGCCTGTAGCTATTTCTGGTGCCCCAACTATAGGGAGCTTCAAAGCTCGTTTGAAAAAATGGCTTATCGAGCAAGCTTTTTATTCTTTTGACGAATTTATAATTTAATTTAACTTTGACGCGAATGTTAATTTGAATGAAAATTATTTTGACTTTTATTTTAATTTGTAATTTTCTTCGATTATTATTATTTTTATTTCTTGTATTTTATTTTATTTGTTTGACATTTTTTATTATTTGACATTGTTATGTACATAATCATTTGTTTTCATATTTTATGTAACATTATATAAATGACTTGTAAGAATCCCTTACCAATAAATTACTATGACTACTATGACTATGACTATGACTACTAATTAGTGTTGGCCTGAGGAACCAAATGCACTATGTGTGCATTTTGGTCAGCACTTGGTCCAACTCCCATACAAAGATTGGCAATGTCCTTTACTTAGATAAATATTTTATTTAAAAACCTTTTACCACGCTAGGAATTATTCCTGCGTCATGGGTGCATTCTTAAACTTTACGCGTAAACTCACACAACTCACTCAAACCCAGAACAACTATCAGTAGGCTATATAAATATTTGTTACGTGCAGGAATCGAACCAGCGACACGCAGTATGCAGCAGTCAATTGCTCAATCACTACGCCAACCGTGCTGTCTAACAGGAAGATCTCTGAGAACTAAATAGCATATTCCATAGCGTAATCAGCCCTTTAGTTTTCCCATTGCTGGGACTCAGGCCTCCTCTTTAGGCTCTCCTAAAGAGGAGGCCTTCACCTCTGGTGTGGGCCCCTAATACACCACGCGGGACCGGTGCAGGTTGGTGGATGTACTCAGTTTTCATATTGCATAAAAAAAAGTAAAAAACTAAAACCCGACTACGACAAAAAAAAATGACGCTGAAAAAGTATGGAACAAGATTTTCAAGATGCTGAAATAGACAAGGTAACTGGAAAAACAAGAATAGAACAAAAAGAAAAGCCGTAGTCACACGTTATAGGTAGGTAATAATCGAAACACTTTAATAACGTGTGACTACGGCTTTTCTTTTTGTTCTATTCTTGTTTTTCCAGTTACCTTGTCTATTTCAGCATCTTGAAAATCTTGTTCCATACTTTTTCAGCGTCATTTTTTTTTGTCGTAGTCGGGTTTTAGTTTTTTACTTTTTTTTATTTAAAAGATTTTGGTGTTAAATCACTGTGCTTCTTACTATTTATTTTGGTATGTACAAGTAAAGCCCTTTCAAATGATACGAAACACGACATATTTATCGTATTTTTTTTAACACAATACTTTTTGTCTGCTAGAGGGCGCCACATTGAATTTTGATGATATTTTTTGATAAGTACTAGCGAAGCCCTTTCAAATGATACGAAACACGACGTATTTATCTTATTTTTTTTTAACACAATACTTTTTGTCTACTAGAGGGCGCCACATTGAATTTTGATGATATTTTTTGATAAGTACCAGCGAAGCTCTTTCAAATGATATCAAACACGGTATATTTATCTTAACATTTTTTTTAAACATGACTTTTTGTCCGCTAGAGGGCGTCACTTTAAATTTGAGCAATATATTGGAAATGTAGAAGTGAAGCCCTTTCAAATGATACCAAACACGGCGTATTTATCTCCATTTTTATTTTTTAACACATACATTTTGTCCGCTAGAGGGCGCCATGTCGAGTTTTGTGACACGTCACGTAGCCTATGTTCAGCGGACAATGAAGACGGTTCTAACGATACCTCATATGTCGAGTTCCGATTGGTAGATTAGGAGCTATGAGGGAACAGATGAACAAACTCACATACATACATAGCCTGTCAAAATCATAACCCTCCGTAGTCGGGTAAAAAGAGAGCTGTCTGGTTTATTTATAAATGGGTCCTCGCGAGTCCCTTACAAACACATTCGAAGAAATCGATATACTAACTATGCCTTCACTTTATATCTTGGAAAGTGTTTTGTATGTTCGTAAAAACTTAGAACTTTTCGAAATTAGAATCGATTTTCATATTATAAATACGCGTAGTACACATCAAATCTTAAATAAGTACCCAAATGGAGATAAGCAAGTCATTCCTCATAAACAGCATTTATGCTTATAAAAAAAACTGTCAAAGTTGGTTACAGAACCCAGTGAAGGCCCACATTAAATATGTCCTTGCCAAGAAAGCGTGTTGTGTGAAAGTTAAAGACCATGTTGAAGAAGCGCATGTTTGGCCATGACTGTTTGTTGACCCATGGCTTGCCAGGGGTTGAGGTCGGCGTGGTCGAGCGGCAGCGCGTCCAGCGGCACGTCCAGGCACGGTGCCAGCAGGCGCGGCGAGTCCGCCAGGAACTTACCTCAGCGCGGTCGCGCGACACTTGCCAGGGGTCGAGGTCGGCGTGGTCGAGCGGCAGCGCGTCCAGCGGCACGTCCAGGCACGGCGCCAGCAGGCGCGGCGAGTCCGCCAGGTACTTACCTCAGCGCGGTCGCGCGACACTTGCCAGGGGTCGAGGTCGGCGTGGTCGAGCGGCAGCGCGTCCAGCGGCACGTCCAGGCACGGCGCCAGCAGGCGCGGCGAGTCCGCCAGGAATGCCGCCACCTCCGCCGCGCACGGCCGCGCTTTATGCTCCTGCTGCCAGCACGACTTGATCAGGCCCTCGCTGCGACATAATACCGTTCTAAATTATTATGTGTTCAAAAGTAAATCATAGGAATATTTAGTGAAGATCAGTAGGTATCTATTGTAATACTTAGTGATAAACTTACAGCTGAGGCTTTAAGCCCGGCGGCAGTTCCAGCGTGTGGCCTGCCTTAACGCGAGCGAGCACCTCGGCGTTGCTGAGACCTTGGAAGGGTAGAGAGCCGAAGGTGACAATCTCGTACAGCAGCACACCGAAGGACCAGACATCGGAGGCGGGCGAGAATACCCCTAGTGCTAGGCTCTCGGGCGCCATCCAGCGTACGGGCAGCATGCCCTTGCGGCTGAAGCGATAGTAGTCGTTCTCGAACACCAGGCGCGTCATGCCGAAGTCGGCCAGCTTGACGACGCGGTGCGCACTCACGAGGCAGTTGCGCGCGGCCACGTCGCGGTGCACGTAGCGCATCTGCGCCAGGTACGACAGCGCGCGCGCCGCGTCCAGCGCCATGGCCGTGAGGCGCGTCGCCGACACCTCCGCCTCGCCCGAGTCGCCCGCCTCGCCTGCGGCCAGGTGGCGCCGCGCCAGCAGGTAGTTCTTCAGGTCCCCGTACAGCATGAACTCCATCACCGTGCACACCGGCTCCGTGTTCGTCACCACACCCAGCAGCCGCACTACATTCTTGTGGTCGAAGCGTTTCATGGCCTCCGCCTCGGACAGGAAGTCGAGTTTCTCCTCAGTGGAGGCTCCGGCCTTCAGAGTCTTGACGGCGACGGCGGACCAGCCACGGTCCTCCGCCAGCAGCGCGTGGCCGCCGTACACCGTGCCGAATGCGCCCGTGCCGAGCTTACGGTTAATGACCACACGCTCACGTGGGATTTCCCAGCGATCCAGGCCACCGGGCTTCGGACTGAGCCTCGTGAGCCCCAGTGCGGCCAGGCGCTCGCGGTACTTGCGTTCGGCGCGTCGCTTGCAGTGCCACGCCGCGCCCGCTAGCGCCGCCACCAGCAGCGCCAGCAGCAGCGCGCCCAGCGCCACGAAGGCGGTGCGGCAGTCGGCGCGCAGCACGTCGGCCAGCGGCTGCAGCGCGCAGCGCTCGGCGCCGTCGTCGGGCGCGCGGCCGTCGGGCGTGAGCCAGCGCGTGGCGGCGGGCCCGGCCGCGTAGCCGGCGCGCGGCCGCCAGCTGCCGACGCGGCGCCGCGTGCCGTTGAGCCACTGCGTCAGCACCAGCGGCGCCGCACGCGCAAGGGCTCCCCCTGTACTCCATTGGAACTCGCCCGTAAGTCCGGTGTAGTTAACCGTAGTTACGTCTTTTATGAGGGCACTGTAACAGTACATTTTGTATCAAAATCTGAGTTCAAAAGTTTCGACATTCGTAATCTTTTTTTAAAATATTTTTAACAATAAGTAGCAACAATGTACATTAAATAATATTTCATTAAAACGAATATTTTTTTTTTCGGTAGATGTCTATAGTTAAATTCAAAATTAATACTAGCAGCTTGGTTTCAGAGCCATGCATGATTATAAGACTCACTTCTCCGTGGTCATGGGCGACTTTAACGCGAAACTGGGTTAACGAGACGGTGACGAGCTGCGAGGTCAGACAAAGAAGGAACAGGAGTGGGTTTTTTGTCAGTAAAAGTCTGACACTATCTCACGCTCCGCCCAAGAGCGAGGGATGTCATTGGATGATTTTCCCACCGAAAAAAAGGGGTTCCGTTTTTTCCTTTTAAGGTACGGAACCCTAAATATTCGGGCAAGTGCGGGTTCTGTACAATCTTACCTATGGAAACAGTTCAATTCCCGAATTGAGTTATAAAGATTTTTCCGAATCACAAAAAAGTTTTGTTTTGTGACGTACCTAACTTCAAATTTACAGTTTTCAGATTTTTTTCCTATACTTGTGCTATGAGACCTTGCTTCATGCCAAATTTCAGGATTCAACGGAAAGTACCCTATGAATTTTGATTCCCTTGAGAGTGTCGAAATACACATTTTTTGCAACATAAACGGCCGTATCTTTTTTTCGTTAACTCAGAGTTTTGATTTTTTCACAGCTTCGAGGGACCGCAGACTTGAGTATATGGTTTTAATTTTAACTCGATATCTCCACGCGTTCCCGATATAAAGGGTCTTGAAAGACAGACAGACAAACGGACGGACAACAAAGTCCTATAAGGGTTCCGTTTTTTCCTTTAGAGGTATGGAACCCTAAAAATTATATTTCTATGAATTATGTGCTGCTGAATGGTTCGCACATCTTGGATTTTAGTTTGAAATAATGGTTGCATATGGTGCATTTTTGGCCAAAGAAGAACTGGGGCCTTACCATAAAATGTCAGTCGTGCCAGTTAGAAAGATTGATGGAACTATACACCCAATATAGTTCCATCCCTTTAACAGTTCAGTTAGGTCGTCGAATGGATCGCGTTTAAAGCTTGTGGTGGGGCCTGTGATGTACAGTATACAAACACTAGACTGGCCGCTAGGTGGCGGGGGTAGTCGGCCCTCAGTGGTCTCAGTTGTGAGCTAGCCAGCGGGTCGGACGTGTCAACCTCTAGCTCCGGACATCGTAATAAATATAAAGTATAGTGTGTGACCTAAAACATCACAATTGGTGACGAGGATAAAAGTGAGTACGAAACGAGAAAAAAGTTAACTGTTATACATGTGAATTGATTACTCAAAGACATAATCTCTTTGTTTTGAAAAAAAAAAAGAAGAAACGTTACCCCACACTAGGAATTATTCCAGTATCGTGGGTGCGTTCGCAAACGTGTGAATTCGCATACACGGGACACCCAGAATTATCGAAAGTTTGAAATATGAAATAGTTCGAAACTGTTGAGAGAAAAATGAAAGTTTGAATTATCGAGTAATGTACGTACCGGGGCTTATAGCTTAGTACGGCGGTTATTCCAAATGTGTACAGTGTGGCTAAGTTTAAAAGAATTGAGCCTGGTACCTATGAGTTACCTAAGATCCTACTGATTGTAACCAGGCCATATAGCAACTACCTAGCATCCTAGTTACCCTAACCTATGATACAAACTACACCAAACGTGAGTTGTGTGATTATGGTCTTACGTGCGGGAAGTCTGTTACCAATATGATTATTAAGTACTTAATAACTAGACAGGTTGTGAACTGTCAAAGCGTGGTAAATCCATGTAACCTAACGAGGCAGGTTGTAAACTGTCAAAGCATGGTAAATCCATGTAACCTAACGAGGCAGGTTGTGAACTGTCAAAGCGTGGTAAATTCATGTACCTAAACAAGGCAGGTTGTGAACTGTCAAAATGGTACATGGTACCTAAATCTAGTTATCCTAACGAGGCAGGTTACGAACTGTCAAAACAATATAATATATGGTAAATTCATATATCTAAACAAGGCATGTTGTGAACTGTTAAAACGGTACGGTACGGTATCCTAACGAGGTAAGTTAAGTATTGCTAATGTTACGAGTTTATTGCCGCGAGTTCGATCCTTGCACTAGAATAGATGAGTGATGAAAAAATTACTGTATCAATAATAAGTATTTCGATTAACTTTGTTGATTTGGAGCTGAATAATCATTATCAATGAATAGAAATTGAAATAATGAATTGTCAATTCGAAAATCAAAACAAGTATTGAAATACCAAGTCACAAAAAAATAAAATAAAAAATAAGACAGGTCATGAATTATCAAGTGGAAAAAAAAAGTTAATTGTCAAGTTTCGAAAATTAAGACAAGTTATGGATTGTCAATTCGAAAACCAAGACTATAGCGTCAATAACATGCGTCGTTATGTTTTATACATCTACGCAAAACCTTGATACGTACTACCCATATACATGACTATTATTTTTTGATAGATTCAAACAATAAAAAAACCTGTAGTTGATTCGTTATTTACGTATAACAACAACAACAACAATTCATTATTGTCATGTTTCAAAAATAAAGACAAGTTATGGATTGTCAATTCGAAAACCAAGACTATAGCGTCAATAACATGCGTCGTTATGTTTTAAACATCTACGCAAAACCTTGATACGTACTACCCATATACATGACTATTATTTTTTGATAGATTCAAACAATAAAAAAACCTGTATTTGATTCGTTATTTACGTATAACAACAACAACAACAACGTAAACTACTGCTAATAACTAAGAAAACTACGATAAATATTATAACTTCTGTGTGAAGTTATTTCGCGCACAAAAGGTAATGTCAGTAGGTGCGTTCTGAACATTAGTATTGATATTTTTCTTGGTTTTTCCAAGAAAAATATCAATACTAATAAAAAATTGCGGATGCGGATTTTCTCATGTATCCGGCAAATCGGGGGCGCAATTAGGTACGATTTGGCCAATGTCCTTTTAGACAGTAAGTAATTTGTATTTTACTGGAAGTACAAATTAAAATACGAACACCTTATCAATAGCACAAAGGGCAATACACAATACAGGGCCAAAACAAAGAGCTAAATGAGAGAAAAGAGCCAAATGAGAGAAAAGGGCCAAAAGTGCCAAATTGACCAAAAGGGCCAAATGGTCCAAATGATCAAATGGCCAAATGTCAAACGTCAATCAAATGTCAAAGTCAAAGACTATGGCAAAAGTCAAATAACAAGTCAGTCAAATGTCATGTCAAATGTCAAACGTCAATCAATTGTCAAAGTCAAAGGCTATGGCAAAAGTCAAATATCAAGTCGATCAAAAGTTAAATGTCATGTCATATGTCAAATGTCCAAAAGTCTGGTACATGGTTAACACCACCTACACGCATAAAATGTTTTGGGAACACAATCATTGTGCGTACAGCTAAGGAGTGAAATTCCTTGCCGGAATCTGTGTTTCCTGATACGGCTACAACCCGGGAGTCTTTAAGTCAAGAGTGAATAGGTTACTTCTAGGTAAGCGCGCTCCATTGTCAACCGCATCGTCGCTTTCCATCAGGTGAGATCGGTCAAGCGCAAACCTATCAACCATTAAAAAAAAAAATTCCAAATATTACATAAAAATCATAAAAAGTACAAAATATACCTAAAATACCAAAGTACCAAAGATACCATAAGTACCAAAAGTACCAACCAAAGGTACCAAAAGTACCAAAGTACTAAAAGTACCAAAAGTACTAAATGTACCAAAAGTACCAAAAGTACAAAAGTCTAAAAAAATCTATAAATTCTATAAATGTCCTTTGAGAGACAAAATTCACCCTTAAATAGATATTGAGTTTGTACCTCAATTATTGAGACTATAGCGCATATATATTATAGCGTGTTGATATCTTTTTTGTGTGTGGATCTAAGAGTATTTCTGGATCTAATGAAATATAGTAAAGTGATACCACTTTTTAAATCGGAGGACAGCAAAAACACATATAATTATTACAGACCAGTAGTCGTGCTGTCGGTCTTCTGCAAGGTAGTGTTGAATCTTGTGCTCATTTTAACACGAACCACGGTTGCACAAGCAACCTATCTAGGGCGTTTGATCGTGAGGTTCATGAAACATTACATCTGGAACTTGAGCATTACAGACTAGGTAAAACAGTCTAAAACTTAGTAAAATCTTATTTGAATGACAGAATTTTCAAGGGCAATTAGTTCAAATTGACGGTGTCAATTCGTCGAAATTAAGTGTGTGTTTAAATGTCATTTTCATTACTATTGATTGCAAAACAAACTTAATGTAGTGTTGTTTGCCGACGACACTTCTGTAATTTTTAAGATAAATAGGGTAAGAATATTATAAGTTGGGAGATTATATTGAAGATTAAAATGCTTGGATTAATGCTGGTCTAGCTCCACTATCACTAGCGCGCACATACTAATTGATTAGTATTTGGAAATTACGTATCTTTCCAATTACAAAAAAAAAAATTATAGTATTTTATAAGGTATAAGCATATCAAATTTTGTAAATGTGACTACCGTGGAGTAATTTATGATATAAATCACTATTTGATTTGTTTGACATAAGTTTGTCATACTCACTAAAATGTCCTACTGATAGGCGTTTGTAATGGATCATTCGGTATCATTAAAAATGGTGGAATGGACGTTACGTATTGTGCAAATATATAAACATCTAAACTTCTTAATATTAAAACTTAATAGGTAGGTATATATACTTACAAACTAAATATAATAAATAGGGTTAAGGCGGCAACAGTGGCTATAGCGACAACAGTGGCGCACTGGCCGTTTTTTCAAAAGTACTATAGGTAGCTTTCTATCTCTCTCACTCTCCGGAAGGTCTCCCGATAGATACAGGTCACAACCAGTTTCCTTGCGTCACCCATGTAACAAACTAGTATTGTGAGTGGTTTTTCGTTTTGACGGAAGATAAAGTGAGTTTTAAGGTAAGATATACTTAGTATTTTTTCACAAACCTTTTGTTTTACCAATGGATTAATATTTTTGCCAAGAAATAAACTTAATTGAGGTCATTTTGGCATATACCGCACTTCGATTTACGTAAAAGCATCACACGTGGTATGAGTTAAATCTGAAATGGCGGTTTTGTGCACAGTGGCTCAAATCACTTGAGTACACAGTGGTTCATGATCCACTGTGAATTATTGGTACTGGATAACGGTTGCCCAGACATTAATTTAGAAAATTTAACGAGATTTAATATTTTTTGTTCATTTTCCCTTTTAGGATAGCTCGTCCAGCAAGACCCCGTAAAATAGGGAACACACAGTTGATGACATGAACAACACTTTAAAAATAATTAAAATGGTATGATAAAGCGTATTTTGTTTTATAGTTTATGCAAGACAGTGATTAAGTAATGGTAATTACTTAGTTTGTGTAGAAATCATCTGTTTATTTTTAACTAAGTCAAATAAAATTTATGCTATGACTGTGTAAGACTGATAGGTCACTTTGAGACTTCATTCAAAAAAGCTTTTATTTTTCGATGCGAAACTTATTGTGTGGTTAAAACAAAAAATAAATACCGATTAAAAGCAAAAAAACTGCATTTTTATTTGAATTATATTATAGATGATCCACTGTGAACTTGCCTGATTCACTGTAAACTGAGGGCCGATTCACTGTATCCCACCCCCTGTACACAGTGGTTCAAATGAGTTTTCTTAAAAAATGTTATTTATTATCCAAAATATTATCTTGTTGAGCTAAAGCGATTGGAATAATCAATATACATTAGTTACACTATAATACTAATCCTTTAACATCTTTCCAACACTCACCCAAATCAAATAACAACCCTGGAAAAAAAAGTGACCCACTGTTGCCGCCTTGACCCTACATACAAACGGGTAGAAAAAGAACTTACTGGGCATCAAAAAATTCATCCACATCGAGATCAATGGGAAAAGTGCCCAGAACGCTGGCAGCATTACCACGTCGGATAGCAATGCTGATTCGTTGACCGAGAAAAGGCCCAGCCCTCTGGTCACGCGAAAAGTCGACTAGCTGTTGCTAATATCACGAACAACTTGATGAGTGCTCGGACCCCATGGCCCCAGTGTTTCGACCCCGAGCGGCTCAAACATATAACTTCCAACAAGGTTACTATGTTTATGCCGTTTGAGGTTTTCTGCACTTGCAGCAGCCGCCCCAGCCCAGCTTGCTGTACTCGGAAGATAGGATAACGCAAGGGTGTCGTCATATATTGCATCCCACACCAAAGGCCTATCCAATTTCCAAGGCATTATGCTCATCTCGTCTGGCCTCTTTCTATTGACCCGTGCCGAGCTGTTGGGTTCTAAAACAGCTGGCACCCCGGTGACAGGAGCTCGGCGGATGATAGATAGATAGATATATATATTCTTTATTGTACAACAAAAATACAAATGATGATGAAATTCAATGATATCATTAGTGCTGATATGTCGTGCTATCCGACCAGTACTTCTACTGCATATATATTGTTTTTAAGAAGTGTCCATGTCTTTTGCGTATTCTTCTCCATGGGGATTTGCGCTTTGGAGTGTGCACTGTTTCTGACTGATTAACATTTTGACAATTCAAAAGGTGCCAGTAAATGGTAATATTTGAAATGAATGCCTTGACTTTTGATTCCAACTTCTAATTTTAGTACAGTTACACATAGGAGTCAGGACAAAAGGCATTGAAATAAATGTTTTGTAGACAAAATTAAGTGGGCGGGAACTTTATAGAAACGTAATTTCTTTAAAAAAGTAGAAGGGAAATGGAAAGTCTGCGGAAAAGAAGAAAGACAAAGTAGACATGAAATTGAAAAAGATTTATATATAAATTACCACACTATCAAATTAAATATTAATACGATATGAGTTCAGTGAGTCTAAGATAATTTGTATTATTGTGAACTACTAGATTAACTTCTTGCACAAATAAGTAAAAGTATATAATAAACTTAGGTAATATATGTATCTGAATATATAGTGTTAAAAAAAAAATAAGGAAGAGATGTGATGTACAGTATACAAACACTAAACTGGCCGCTAGGTGGCGGGGGTAGTCGGCCCTCAGTGGTCTCAGTTGTGAGCTAGCCACCGAGCGAGTCGAACGTGTCAACCTTTAGCTCCGGACATCGTAATAAATATAAAGTATAGTGTGTGACCTAAAACATCACAGGGCCTATGGTCTATTGAATGCCTTATGAATGTAGCGTGTATGATCGCCAATGACTGTTTATGAATAGGTACCTACTGATTGTGTAAGTATTGCCGCTTTACAATATAATTCGTGCAAGGCGACGGAAAGTGCTGATCTACAAATACGCGAGTACCATTTACGATACGAAAGAGAGGCTATGGTAGAGCGTACGAATGTCTCACTTCAGGCAGTCTCCAAGTGGGGTGAAGCCAATCTGGTGGGATTCAACGCCGCCAAAACACAGGCGTGTCTATTCACCGCTAAAAGGACCCCGTTCACCTTGGCTCCTGTTTTTCAGAATGTATCCCTGGAGTACACCGACCGCCTTCAGCTCTTGGGAGTTGAAATTTCCTCAGACCTTAACTTTGGGGAGTTCATTGAGTCCAAAGCCAAGGTAGCTTCTAGGAAACTCGGCGTACTTGCAAAGGTCCGGCGGTACTTTACACCAGGAAAGCTTTTAATGTTATACAAAGCACAGGTCCGTTCGTGTGTAGAGTACTGCAGCCACATATGGGCTGGTGCTGCAAAATGCCACCTGGCAGCTTTGGACTCGGTGGAAAGGCGTGCAAAGAGGCTAATTGGTGATCCAGATCTGGTTAATTCCAATCTACAAAGTCTTGAACACAGGCGTAGGGTAGCCAGCCTTTCGGTGTTTTACAGAATGCATTTTGGAGAGTGTGCGCAGGAATTGCATGACTTGATTCCACTATCTCATTTCCACCATCGGACAAGCCGACGAACGGCGAGTATCCACCCTTACGTTGTTGAAACCTCTACGGTCCGGACCAAGCGTTTTGCCTCGTCGTTTATACCGCGTACATCGAGGGACTGGAATAATTTGCCTGCTGCGGTTTTCCCGTCCGATTATAATTTGGGTCTCTTCAAGGCTAGAGTGAATAGGCTCTCAATAAATTAGTGCGCCTCACCATCAACGATTGCATTACCACTTACCATCAGGTGGGATCGCAGTCAAGCACTAGTTTATATCAATTAAAAAAAAAAAATACATGACTTCTCATCATCATCTTCCTGCCCTTGTGCCGTCTTATTTGGGGTCGGCGCAGCACGTTTTTTTCTTCCATTTTATCCTGTCAACCGTCATGCTATCACTAACTTCCTTTGCTTTCATATCACTGTTCACACAATCCATCCATCTTTTCTTTGGCCTCCCTCTCCCATGTCACCTATCCACATGTATACTCATAACTCTTTTAGTAACATGATTTTCATCTCTCCTCTTTACATGACTATACCAAGACAAACAATTCCCCTTCAACTTTTCAGTCACTGGCGCCACTTTCAAACTTAATCTAATATACTAATTTCTCACTTTATCCATTCTCGTCACACCACACATCCATCTCAACATTCTCATCTCCGCTACATGCATGTAGCGGAGATGAGAATGTCTTTTTTCATTCGTCTTTTTCACAGCCCAACATTCTGATCCATACAATATGACAGGTCTTATCATAGATTTGTAGATTTTACCCTTTAACTTGAGGGGCATTCGTGGGTCACAAGTTGTTCCAATGACCTGTCGCCATTTCATCCATCCTGAATTGATCCGATGTGATACGTCTCGGTCTACCTCGCCATCTCTTTGGATAAGCGACCCGAGGTACCGAAAGTCGGAGCAGATTGGTATGGGCGTTCCAGCGAGAGCTAAGGGCATTTAATTATTATTATTATTTTTTTTTTTATTTGGCTCTTCAACAATGAGTACACTATTAAATATAAAGGGAAACAATTCGAACTTAAGTCTAAGTGCCCCATCACTTAAAGAAGAGCACTACATGCACTATTAAATACGCCTTAACAGCTAATAACAGCAACATAATTAAAACACAGAAAAACAAAAACACAATAAAAATAAACATTAAAACAGAACAGAACAGAATGAAATGAAAACAACATTAAATTTGGACAAACAGAATTTAAAGGTTAATTGTGTAACATAAGTTTTTTTTACAGAGGGCACAGATGTATGGTACAAGTCGATATCTTCATCATGTTGTTTGTATAATTTGTAATGCTTTTTGGCATTCAAAACAGCTTCCCATTTGATTTTCTCGGTAGGTTTCGAGGCACATGGAAGGATACTTTACTGAGCAACTCAGGACAGTTTAAAGAACCTGTCGCTAATTTTTATACGGCATAGAACCGGAGAGACCGCAGAAATCGCAGAACAAGTATTCGGTTTTCGTTCTGCTCAATTTTAAGCCAACACTCTCTAGTCTGAGCCGCTACACCTCCGATTTGCTCTAGACCTCTAGGCCACTCTCGGCAACCAGTTCAATATCATCGACAAACAGCATACACCAGAGAGCCTCTTCCTAGATGTACGACAACAGAGTGTCCATTATCATCTCAGCTGAGAGCCGACCCTTAATGTAAGCCGACAGATACATCGAAGCTGCCAGTGTTGCTCACTGTAGACCGGAATTGGGTACTGCATTGACTGTACATCGCTCGGATCAACTGCACATAATTCCCAGGTACACCTTTCTCCTTAAGGGCCCACCCCAGAACCTCACGAGGTACCCGGTCATATGCCTTTTCGAGGTCAACGAATACCATGTGCAAATTTTTATGCGCACTTCTGTATTTCTCGTACAGCTGGCGTATAGCAAAAATAGCATCCGTTTGTGAGGGTTGGATTAAGTAATTAGTATTAGTACCTACTTTAAGATCTATATTATTATAATCTATGCACCTTTGTAACCATTTATATGCACTATCTTATTTAATATAATTCAATATTACTTTGGCACTCGTTGGTTTCATTTATCATCAACACCGCACCTTACATGGCGACCCTGCCAAAGCGCTACGCGCGCTACGCGAACTTGAGACGTTAGGTGTGACTTTTATTGTGCCTCAAGATTATTCAATAAGTAAAATATTTGTGACCATGGAACGATTATTGATTTATTGTGCCCACGGACTAGACGTCTACGCAAGTGTACGAATCATCCACGAAAATGGGCAAGCAACAGTCTAAAGAAGAGACCCTGATCTCGGGGCTGGCTGTGGCGACCTGACATGGCGGTACACGTACCAACATGGCGGGCCGTCACGGACCGCCAGGCACTTCTTCTCATGCAACCGAGCGGGTGGGCAGGTTGCGGATAGCCCAGCTCCGGCTTGGGGACCGCTTCCTGACTGCTTGAGGTTGATCCCCTTCCTGGAGTGCCTCGGGTGAGGCTCCGGACAAGAGAAGTTCCCCGAAGCCAAATCCCAGGCTAGGGGTAACCCGATACCCCCTATTTTCCCGTCTTCCTATACCCCAAACTCACTCCCTCCTTTCATCCCGCCATCCTATCGATCCAGAGGACGGGCAACCTCGGTTCCAAAAAAGCCCACCAACTCTTCAAAAATGAAAAAGCAGGTAGATAAAAAAACTACCCAGGTGGGTCCCGGCCAAGCCGGGGAATCCCATGCCGACTCGTCGGTCAGCCCCCATCGTATTCTGGGAGGGGGCACCTCTCTGCTTTTTGAGGTCGCGCCTTCAGCGCGACCGGCTGCTACCTCAGCGCCACTATCCTGCACAGACCAGGCTGCTGTCTCGACAGCGCCCTTAACCCGCACAGACCAGGCTGCTGTTTCGACAGCGCCCCTACCCCGCACAGACCAGGCTGCTATCTCTACAGCGCCAGAGCCGACTCCACCGGACGCTATTTTTGCGCCTACTGACCCTGACATGACTGGTGCGCAAGCACCGATCAGACCGACACTGAGCTTACCGTCCACGAGTGCCTGGCAACAGAGCATCGTTAGGAACAGCGTAACGCATAACCCTGACAACGACACGGACAAAGCCCAACTGACCAGCCTCGGTGACGAACTGCGTGCATTAGCACGACAGCGCGCGAAGACCGAGGCTAGACTGAGAGACGCTGACCCAGAACTAGGTTCGGGAAAAGTTGATGGCTCAGGTGGGTTCACCCCAATCCCAGCGGACGAAGTACGCTTGCTTTCCTCTAAGCGCGAAAAAATCCGTATTAGGGAGAGGGAGTTGAGCAACCGCATGCGCAAGATCCGCGCAGGCCTCGGCCAGCGCGATGTGCAGGTGGCTAGCTCAGCAGGAATACGCGACCAGCCCGAATTACGCGAAGGGTTCGCCCAGCGCGGAAAAAGGCCGGACGCGGAAACTGCCGGAGTACGCGACCAGCCCGCAGTACGTGAAGGGGAAACCCAACACGGAAAAAGGCCGGACGCGGAAACACGCGAGCGGGGGCAAGTACGCGACGGGGTCACCCGACGCGAAAAGCCTTCGCTGGCAGCGGAATCCGCCGAAACCACTGACCAGACCCAGGACCGAACTGACAGACAGCACATGAAGAAGAGGGGGAAACGGGCTGGGACTAATCGCCAGTTTCGGATCCCAACTGGGCGCACTACGCCGGGTACCTCTAAGCCACAACCTGGGCCAAGCGGCTCAGGGGCGGCGAAGAGAGATCGCCCGGACGACTCGGCCTCACCGAGCGCACTGCAGGGGGATCCGAAACGGGTGAGGACCCAGACCGCTCAAGGGGAGCAGAGAACATACGCGCGGGCCACGAAGGATATTCCGGCGCGGTTGGCCGTAGCGATCTGCTTCCCTCCCCCCTCGAGAGACCTGACGAGTGACGAGGCGACTTACGTCAAATCGGAACTAGAAAAACTCCTGATCATGTCAGACCCCACGAAACCACTCCCGGCCTTCCGAGGTTACCCTCGGGTGACGGACGGCACCGTGCAGATGTGGTGTGAGGACGACAATGCCCTGACTTGGTTGACACTGAACACACCGTTGCTGAAACTCCCTAACACCGACCAGACACTGACAGTCATGAGACAGTCCGACGTGCCGACCCGTGTCCGAGCGGCGCTCTTTGTTCCCAGGTTCAATGGGGACATTGCGCTGCTCCAGAGCCTTCTGATCCGTCAGAATGCTTGGTACGACATTGGGAGGTGGTCGCTATACAGGGCAACCAAAGTCGGTGGGGATAACTTTGGGACATATCTGACCCTGGGTATACCCACCGATGAAGTTGACAAGGTCTTGGGTCGGGAGCGACGTATATCGTACCTTCTGGGCTCGATATACGTTCGCTTCTACCCCCAGACCCATCCCAAAACTGAAGACAGCACTGAACTGACCAAGACGGAGACAAATGACACCGACAAGGACATGGACACGCTCGAGGAAGAAATGGCCCGAGCAGCCATGGCTGACGCCGATGCCGATAAGGCACCTGCATCCCCCGGATGGACGGCGCAGCTGTTGGCGTCCTCACCCACCGATGACTGGCGAAGGATGGAGGAGGGAGAAACACTTTCCGATGGCTCCACCTCTTCCTAACTCCATTCCGACGCCGTCGTCGACCACACCAAACCCAATCCCGATCATCCAGACCAACCTTCAGCACAGTCAAACTGCCACAGCTACTTTACGCAGGGTGCTGGAGACCAATCCCCGAACCATAGCAATGATCCAAGAGCCGTGGGTCAGAAATGACAAGATATGCGGACTTGGAAACATTGGAGGTAAACTGATATCAAATACATATAATATAGATAAACCTCGAACTTGCATTTACATACCCCAAGATATACCGATCACACCACTAACCCAATTCTGTTCCAGAGACCTGACAGCAATCAGGCTCCAGATTGGTAATGATACCCCGAATCTAGTACTAGCCTCGTCCTACATGCCTGGCGACGACGAAAGCTGCCCACCAAAAGAACTGACTGATCTGGTTCAACACTGCGAAAACGCCAACCTGGACCTGATCATCTGCACCGACTCAAACGCGCATCACCCACTATGGGGTAGTGAAGTATCAAACACCAGGGGTGAGTCACTATCCACATACTTATTCTCCACTAACCTTAACATCGTGAACCGAGGCACGGAACCCACTTGGGTCACGGTCCGCGGACAAACGATCATAGACCTGACTTTAGCTACAGAAAACGCGACAAACTTAATCTCTAACTGGCACGTATCAAATGAACCCTCTTGCTCTGACCACAGAAGAATATGTTTCTCTCTGGCAGCCATTACAAAAAACCCAGAACCACGGCGCAATCCTCGCCGTACAAATGTACCTGAATATAAACACCACTTAACTTCCCTACTAGCCAGGGAACAAAGACCCGTAAATCAAATAACTGACTCCGTAGAATTGGATAACGCCGTGACAAAACTCACAGACAACATAATCAAAGCATACCACACAAACTGTCAACTAAGCTCCCCACACATCAAGGGAAAAGGAAACCCCTGGTGGAACGCAGAGCTTGGCAAACTCAGAAATGCATTACGCAAACAATTTAACAGAGCCAAAAACTCAAGACTTCCAGAGGACTGGGAACAATACAAAGAAACTCAATACAGATATAAGAAAGCAGTTAGGACCGCCAGGAACTCCGCCTGGCGCAATTTCTGCGAAAGCATTGAATCCAACACTGAAGCAGCACGGGTCAGGAAAATCCTGTCAATTGACCAGGAACGTACCCTTGGTGCGCTGAAAAAACCAGACAACAGCTACACACTAACAGACCATGAGACCAGTAAGGTCCTACTGGAAACGCATTTCCCGGACTGCAACCTACTTGAGGACAGGACGTGGTCGAGCGCACCGGAACAGACCCCAACGGATCTTGACTGGTCCAGAGCACATAACATAGTGACAGAAGACCGAATTAAATGGGCCATCAGGACCTTCCAACCGTACAAGTCACCAGGACTAGACGGTGTCTTTCCGGCGCTACTGCAGTGGGGAGAACACTCCTTGGTGCAGTGGCTGCTGGTGATATACCGTGCCTGCATAGCACACAGATATGTACCACACACATGGCGTGAGGTGAAAGTTATTTTCATCCCGAAACCCGGCAAAACTGACTATACACAACCCAAGGCGTACAGGCCCATAAGCTTGACATCCTTCCTACTGAAAACCCTGGAAAGGCTTTGCGACAGATATATCCGGGACGGACCTCTCTTGGAGAGACCGCTCCACAAGCAGCAACATGCCTACTCAACAGGTAAATCAACAGAATCTGCACTACATAGCGTGACCTCAAAGATTGAATGCGCTATAAATCACAAAGGCTCTTCGTTAGCAGTCTTCATAGACATCGAAGGAGCTTTCGATAAGACTATGTTCCGAAGCATCAGCACAGCACTCAAAAGTCACGGTGTTGACCCGACCTTGAGTGGCTGGATCACAAATATGCTCAGACTTAGAGCAGTACAAGCAAATATAAATAACACTACAAGGGCCATGGTGTCGAAGGGTTGTCCCCAAGGGGGTGTCCTCTCGCCTTTACTATGGAACTTAGTTGCAGATGATTTAGTTAAAAGACTTAACACCAAAGGTTACTTCGCCGTAGGATATGCCGACGATATAACCATTATAATAAATGGCACTCACGAAAATACACTATGCAACCTTATGCGACAGGCCTTGAAAATAGTAGAGGACTGGTGTAAGGAACACCAACTGACTGTGAACCCCACTAAAACTGAATTAGTACTTTTCACCAAAAAAAGGAAATTGGCAGCACTACAGCTACCACGTTTCTTTGGAACTACCCTTAGCCTGTCAACTGAAGTCAAGTACCTGGGCGTCTACCTGGACAAACAGCTGAATTGGGCAAAACATACTGAGTACATCACCAAAAAAGCCAGTATATCTATGTGGCAGTGTAAGCGCATGTTAGGCCGCAGCTGGGGCATAGCCCCAAGGATCACTCACTGGCTATACACCTCTGTTATTAGACCAATAATCACATATGGCTCCCTAGTTTGGTGGCCCAGGACCGAACTGAGCACAGCACAAAAAGATCTTGAAAAACTGCAACGACTCGCTTGCGTAGCGATCACTAGCAGCATGAGAACCACACCCACGGCTGCCCTGCAAGCGATGCTGGGACTGCCCCCACTGCATCTAATAGTGCAGGAGGAAGCGGCCTCAGCGGCCTTCAGGCTCAGCGCATCGGGCACCCTGAGTAAAGACTCCAGAATCAAACACATACGCATAATGGAAGACGCCATCAAACGACAGCCTATGATGGCAGCACCTACCGACAAAGCTCCAAAGGCGTATCATTTCCAAAAGAATTTCAATATTCAACTAACAGAAGAAGAGCACGACTACTCAGGCCCAGCTGAACTGAGAGTCTACACGGATGGATCAAAGACAGATGCTGGCACGGGAGTTGGAGTCTTCTCCAACGACCTCAATATCAGAATATCCAGAACGCTAGGAGAATTCAACACCGTCTACCAGGCGGAATGTGTTGGTATAATCCTAGCGGCCCACGCCATAGAAACTAGGAATGTAACGGACACACACATTCGGATACTCTCTGATAGTGCTTCAGTCATACAATCCCTAGGCAAAAACTCTACCACCTCGAAAATTATACAAGAATGCCACTCAGCACTGGAAAGTGTCACAGTGCCGAAACGCAACACGGTGACACTACAGTGGATTAAAGGACATAGCGGCTCACTGGGCAACGACGCGGCGGACGAACTGGCCAGGAGAGGATCTGGAGCGATGGCCTTCGGGCCCGAACCAATTGTGCCGGTCCCCTTTGGTCAGCTGCGTAGTTGGCTACGTGAACACACGCATATACAAGCAGAACGCTGGTGGTCCTCGACACCGGGATGCAGGCAGGCCAAGGAGGCCCTACCACATCTCAATAAAGCCCTCACCAAAAAACTCATAAGACTGGACAGAGGCGGCCTGCGCCTGGTGACGGGGACCATCACCGGACACTGCACACTGAATAAACACCTTCACACGATAGGCATCACAGACAGTCCCTTGTGCAGAGCATGTTTGGAGGGGGAGGAGACAATTGCACATGTGCTCCTGGACTGCACAGGTGTCACCGAAATACGCACACGAACCTTAGGATCCCCGAA
Source organism: Mythimna impura (assembly GCA_905147345.3). NCBI lineage: Eukaryota > Metazoa > Arthropoda > Insecta > Lepidoptera > Noctuidae > Mythimna > Mythimna impura. The sequence goes on from LR990348.1 coordinate 138,700, forward strand.
CTCCCTTATTGATGCCCTGAAAAACCTAAGAGGCCTTATCTGTTTTTGGAGAGAGGTGGGCTGGTTGGAATAAGCCCACCTAAGGTTGTGGCCGCTATGGCCCACGTACAATGGTCCACACAGGACTAAGTGCGGAAACCGTACATGAATAGATAGATAGATAGATAGATAGAGACCCTGATCGTCCAAAACGCGGCGGCTGGCAGTAACCAAGCCACAGTAGACGAACTTCGCTTTCATATGTCCACATCCAACATTATTCTGACCTGCGTCCTGCTTATACTTCTACTCGGCGTATTGGGCTTCGTGTATCGGCAGTATAAAAGGTGCCATAAAAAATGGATCACCAACGAAATAAATAGGACGACTATGAGAAGATCTCTTTTCCGTCGACGCATGCCGTTGGGGGCCACGGAGCCATCTTCAAAAGCTTATGAAGAAGAAATAGTGTAAAAAGAAAGGTGATTAAAAAAGTGCGTGAAAAGTGAATAAAAATAAGATATAAAAAGGTGCGTTTCATAAGTGTTTCAAAAAAATAATAATTAAAAAACCACTGAAATCCATACTTCCATACTTCCATACTAATATTATAAATGCGAAAGTAACTCTGTCTGTCTGTCTGTCTGTCTGTCTGTTACGCTTTCACGCTTATACCGCTGAACCAATTTGGATGAAATTTGGTACAAAGATAGAATAGAGCTTGAGAAAGGACATAGGCTATAAATTATCACGCTATTTGCTATGGGGGGTGAGCAATATTCCAAAATGTCGGTATTGAACGATTTGCCGTGACTTCGATCCCCAGTTATAGTAATAATTTATGTGAGTATTTTGTCGTCTTTTTTGTATATAATATGCGATGGTACTTCGATTACAATAATAATAGAACTTTTAGCATATTTTTAACACATCTTAGACATTTTTACTCCATATTTTTGTAAAAAGTAATCAAACATGTAATAAAATCTAAGTGGAAAAACGAAAATAATATTTCTTTTTTTCATTTAGCTACAAATTTAATATCTGAGATGAAAATCATCACGCTATCATCGACAAAGGGTTAAGCAGACAATGATGACGTTTATTTAAGAACACCTATTTTACACAAAAGTCAACGAACACCGAGTGCAGTCGAGTCTGGATTAGATCGGCACGTAAGGGGATAGTGGTTCTAAACTCAGTTTCTTTTTTGTGATAGTTTTGTTTTATTTTACTGTAAACAAGAAATTTTTACATATTTTTGCGTTCTTACTATTATTTTTATCGACAGTCTGGTTTCTACATCAGCACTTTCGAAGCAGTTTGGCAGATTATACTGACCTTCACTATACATGACAGAAATCCAGCGGTTATGCATTCAAACGTCTACAAAGAGATTTAAAGAGATACAATAGAGCGGCTATCAGAAAAAATGTCTTAGAAAAACTGTCATCCTATGCCTCAGTGACGCCATCTGGCTTTGAATAGCAAACACACGAATCAAATTTGTCAAACTATTTATTTAACTATCACTCGGTAGGTGGCCAGGGGCCTTACCATGATAATGTCAAAATGTCAGACGTACGAACGAAAAAGAGTGATGGAGCTATACACCCTATATAGCTCCATCCCTTTAACGGTCCGGTTTAGGTCGTAAAATGGATCACGTTATGAGCTCGTGGTAGAGCTTCAGTGTGTGATAAAGGTAAGGTTAAGCTTTTCAGCAATAGATGGCGTTATCACGAAATCAGCAAATGTTTCTAGACCTATTTATAAAAATTATTGAATTCTAATTAATTGCTTCGTAAATGCTAAAAAGATTTACGAAAATAAACCGCAGTTAGGTCCAGTCATTTTATCATAACAAGATTTGTAATAGCGTAAAGCGCGGTGGGCCTTGGGCGCGGTCGCCTCCTTCTGCGAAGCAGTAATGCTAGCAAAGGAGGCGGCCGCACGCGCGAGACAATAACCCTCGCGACCCAGCCGATCCGAACCGAGGGGTTCCGATCCCGATTTCCGGCCTCCGTAGGCGCGGGCTTGTGGACGGCGAGCAATGGGTAGCTCATCGTCCGACCGTCCGGTAACCGTCCGGACCGAGCCCAAGTCGTTGACGGCGCGTAGTGTTCCACGCGCGCCTCAAGGAGGTGTCAGCAACTGTAGGGGCCCAGCAAGGTCGAAGCCTATTGGGGCCATGGGTGATACGAAAGAGATTCCCGGGGCCCTGCAACAATGGCAAAGAAGGAACAGGAGTGGGTTTTATGTATGTTTCTTTCTGGTTTATGTTATGATAAAACAACGCTGTATGATTTTAAAATTATTGGTTCATTAGATATACTAAAAGTATATTATACCGTAGAATTATCTTTTTTACAACACTAAATAAATGTTATTTAACGTAGGCTATCAAAAAAAAAGTGGATAAAGTAGTTTTCAGTTGCCAAAATGTATAAATAGTGTGAGTCACGGAGTTGATACTGAGGTCGATACCCACAGTTTTTAGTGTGTGCACCTTTTGCTTTTAGGTAGGAAATCATCAAATACCTTCCCCCGCTCTGGGTAAAGCGAGAGGTAGTACCAGACTTTTACTGACTGAAACCCACCTGTGTTCCTTTAGTTGCCCTTAGCGTTCCAGGGCTATGGTAACTTGCACGCCACAATTGCGGCAGCAAATACCTTCTTTGAGGAAAGTCTAAAAAGGCTCTCTTTCCGCCTGACGCAGGTCTTCATCGAACGTAGATGTTTCGGAAGGACCCCCAAAAAACCAGCAAATATAGGTAGGTACTTAATCACAGAAAGATGCTTCTTGAGCAGTTTGTGAAGGTTACCAGTACTTTAAGTAGTCTCTCCCTCGGACTTGACCACAACCTACTGTTTGGAACAAGTACCTAATTTCAAAGATTCTAAAAATTGAAGACCATTAAGAATTTCATGAAAAACCCATGAAGACATATTTCACACAAGGCCCCGACGTGGTTTGCGTTCCTGAAGATAGTTTGATTACGTATGATGTATCCTACATTACTTGCAGCTTTAAGTCGACAACTGGACGTTACCTCCTTAAGAGTGGTCAGTGAGTGGTGATCAACACTGGGACAACATTCTGACGGATGCCAGAGTCAGTCACAGCCCCAATTGGTTGCGACATTTGTTCGCTGTCATTTTATAGTTTTGTGGAGTCACAAACACGGAGTAATGAGGGGGTATTAGGGTGTTTCGAGAGGTTTCTGTTTCAAATTCGACGTGATGTAAGTCAACATCAAACTGCAACAATTTTTTCACAAATTCTTTATAAGTACAGTTGTGGAGCAAGATGACATCGTAGGTTACTCTGTAGTATTTTAATAATCGCTACCAGCAGTGGACTATCAGTGCACGTTATCCAGCTGAAGATGGGCTGAAGCCGATTATGCTCCTTCGAAATTCACCTCCGCCAAAGTTGCATATCGGACCCGGCTAAAAGTCTGCAGAGAAATATCATCGAGGCAAATTCTTCTTTCGAAAAATCTCATAGCTCTAGCAGGCATTGGCCCTAGATATCTTCGTCAGGCGAAAAGAGAGGACGCTGTGGTGTCTTTAGAAAGACACAACAGCGTCCTCTCTTTTCCTCAAAGAAGGAAGATTTGCTGCCGCGTGCAAGTTACCGTAACTCTAGAACACTAAGGGCAATAAAAGGAACACAGGTCGGTTTCAGTCTGTAAAAGTCTGACACAAACTCTCGCTTTACCCAGACCGGGGGAAGGTATTTGATGATTTTCTTCCTAAAAGTAAAACGTGCAGACACTAACAACTGTGGGTATTGACCTCAGAACAAGATCCGTACAGACTCTTTATACATTTTGGCAACATTTAACATTTTGAAAACTACTTTATCCACTTTTTTTTATAGCCTACGTTAAATAACATTTATTTAGTGTTGTTAAAAGAAAACATCGGTTTAATACACTTTTAGTCTATTATAATGAACCAATCATATTAAAATCATACAGCGTTCTTTCATCATAGAATAAACCAAAAACAAACTTAAACTATCACCTTTTCCTTTTAGGGGTAGGCAGAACCATAGTTTATCAACTACTTCGACCTTAACATGTCTGTTTCTGTTTATTAATGATGATAAGTAATTTATTTGATGTATATCATGAACGAGTATTCTATTACTGGTGAGCCAAATAAATAAAATAAATTATATATCTGGACATAAAAAATACATTTTACATAATATATTTACTGAAATTAATTTCCGTTATTTGAATTAGATGTTTTTAGCACGAATCACAAGCACAGAATTATTAATAACGTTTGTGCATTTTTACTAAGTTGACGCAGACAAAGTCGCGGGTAACAGCTAGTATAATCATAAATATACCAGTTAATCGCGTTCACATTCCAATACGAACCTCTCTTACCAAATAAGGACAATGCGCTGATTGAAGTTTGGACTTTGGCATATTATTGTTTAATGATGTACTCGTTTTACAAGAATGATGGTAATAAGGTATGAATACTATATTAAAATTATATAATGATTTAAAAAAGATAAGAATTTATTTAATAAAGTTAGGACCGGAAAGAAGAACAGAAAGAGTTTTAGAAAATAAATTATATGAGGTTGATGCAATTTATAACCAGTATGAAATTTGGTTGATTGATTTTAAAGAAAATATTAAGAAAAAACATTATAGTGCCCAAGATATTATATTAATAGAAAATTATTGTCGACAATTTATAGAATTACGTGAGGATATTTTATTGTTGTGTGAAAGTGATACCTTAGAAACGTCGTCAAACATGAATTCATTTGATTTGAAAACTGCCTTAACTTTATTACCGATTATGACGAATGAGGAAACTAGTATAAAACAGCTGATTGATAATATTAAATACTATAACTCTCTACTGAAGGATAGCGCTTGTAAACAAAATTTAATTAATTTTGTGTTAAAAAGTAGACTTTCACAAGGAGCTAAGATAAAGTTAAATGCAAAGTATGACACTGTTAATGACTTAATTGCTGACATGAAAAAAGTATTATTGTCAAAGAAAGCGGCAACGGCTATACAAAATAAGTTATTAAGAATGAAACAAAATGAGTTGACGATTGCCGATTACGGTAAAGAAATAACGGAATTATTTGTGGATCTAACGATTACGCAAGCCAACGACAATGAACACAATTATAATATATTAAAACCAATTAATGAAAATATAGCAATCAAACAATTTGCCGATGGTTTGCGAAATCGAAGACTAAGTACAATTATTTCAGCAAGAAATTATAGCTCATTGAAGGACGCGGTCCAAGCAGCTCAAGACGAGGAGGCCTCATCAACAACACTTCAAGGAGAAATTATGGGTATGTATAAAAGGCCCTACAATAATTACTATAATAACAGAAGCCTATCAAATAATTATAGAAGTCAACGTGGTGGAGGTAGAAATTTCTACGCTCACAGAGGCCAAGCGCGCGGGCATCAGCAACGATACCGCTCAACTTCACGAGGGCAGCCGGCTCGAAGAGGAACTGGCAGTCACAGATGGGAAAGAAGTAACTTTACTTATTCAAATAGAAGAAATCAAGGGATACCTAAAGGTCGTGAGGTCAATGTTCTTAATAACTCAGACACCGACACAGGGTTAACATCCAACCAGTTTTTTCGTGACTAATAATGATAAATGTATTTTAGCGAATGATAGTAATTGTTATATTTCTTTGTGTTCGTCATTACATAACCGTAATATTAAGAAACATTATTTTCTAGTAGATTCTGGTGCATCGGTGTCAGCGTGCACATATAAACATGCCCTTGAATGCGGCATTCCAATCCATAACGAGCGTGTAGCCATAAACGGTTTAGGCGGCAGAGTTCAAGCAATAGGATACTCGTATTTACAATTAAATTTAAATGGAGAAACAATTAGTCAGAAGTTCTATATATTTCATAACTTACCCATTAAGGGAGGTGGAATTTTAGGTCGTGATTTTTTAAATAAATATAAGGCTGAGTTAAATTTCAGTAAAAATACTTTAACTTTATCAACTGATAGGACAACTGTTTGTTTTCCACTAGTAAATAAATATACCGATACTATAAACGTACCCGCTAGAAGTGAATCAATACACTTCATACAAACGAACTTTAGTGAGGATTGTGTAGTATCTTCAAAAGAATTGACACCTGGCGTGTTTTTAGCAAGTTCTATAGGTACTCCTAAACATGGATTAATACCAATTAAAATATTAAACGTTAATGAAGAAGATGTGTTACTAACGGAAATAAAACCCGACATTAAAAAACTAAGGGAATATGACGTCTGTAATTATGAAAAAACGCAAAATAACGCAGACAGAGTAAAAAACTTATTTTCTCAATTAAAAATTCAACATTTAAATAATGAAGAACAAAAAACTATTGAAAATATTTGCGCAAAATATTCAGACATATTTTACCTCCCCAATGACAAATTAAATACTACAAATGTATACAGTCATACTATATCCGTAAAGCCTAACACGACCCCAGTATTTTCAAAACAATACCGTTTACCATATTCACATAAAAGTGAAATAAAACGTCAGATTAATAAAATGCTAGAAGAAGGTATTATAGAGCCCAGTAAAAGCGACTGGTCCAGTCCAATATTATTGGTACCGAAGAAAACGGATTCAACTGGAGAAAATAAATGGCGACTAGTAGTCGATTACCGAAAACTTAATAATTGCATAGAGGACGATAAATACCCATTACCGGATATCACAGAAATTTTAGAATCACTATCGGGCAGCATTTATTTCACACATCTAGATTTGCACCAAGGCTATTATAACGTTAAATTAGAGGAAAATAGCAGAAAGTACACAGCTTTTCATTCGGGACAGTACCAGATGACACGTATGCCTATGGGATTGAAAACCAGTCCCAGTTCATTTTCGAGAATGATCACAATAGCAATGGCTGGTCTAAATTATGAAAAATGTTTGATTTATTTAGATGATTTAATAGTGTTTGGTCGAAACTTAGACAGTCATAATAAAAATTTACAAGATATTTTTGAAAGATTACGAACCGTCAACTTAAAATTAAACCCCGCCAAGTGTGATTTCCTTAAAAAACAGATTTTGTACTTAGGACACATTATTTCAAGTGATGGAATAATGCCAGACCCAGCAAAAATTACTGTAGTTCAAAATTATCCATGTCCAGCAAGCACAGAAGAAGTAAAAAGATTTGTAGCATTCACTAATTATTACAGAAAATTCATACCAAAATTTGCTGACATTGCTCATCCATTAAATTCATTAACTAAAAAAGGTGTACCATTCGAGTGGAGTCAAGCATGTCAACAAGCATTCGAAACATTAAAACAAAGTTTAATACGTCCACCAGTGTTACAGTATCCCGACTTTTCAGAACAAAATCGTTTTATAGTTCAAACAGATGCATCAAATAATGCGATAGGAGCCATTTTGTCAAATAATAATGGAAGACCAATAGAATACGCTAGCAGAAGTTTAAATAAAGCCGAAAAGAACTATCCCGTCATAGAAAAGGAACTACTTGCAATGCTGTGAAATACTTTCGTCCATATTTATATGGTCGACCATTTAAGATATTAACGGACCATAAACCATTAGTATATTTGTTCAACATGAAAGACCCATCAAGTAGACTAATGAAATTTAGAATGACTTTAGAGGAATACAACTTTGAAACACAATACATAAAAGGTTCTTACAATGCAGCTGCAGATGCACTGTCTAGAATAACTTTAAAAGACTTGAAAGAAATGCATGAGAGCTTAGTGAACGTCATGACAAGAGCACAAGCGAAAAAAATAAATAAACGAGATTCAACGGTGGATATGGATGTTTCAGACTTGGGGCCTGATCAACCAAAAGTCGTAAGCACTCATATCAAACCCAAAGAATCAGTCGAGTTAAAATTTATTGACGTTAAAGAATTAAGAATCTTAAAGAAAAAGGGAATAATTACTAAAGAAAATAAAATATTGTGTTATGTAGAAAATAAATCAACAATTTACGTGAAATTCCTATGTTCTCAATCACAAATGACGCGAGACGAGTTTGTGAGAGAGTTAGATGAATTTTGCAATATATTACAATTAAAGGAAATATACATATTAAAAAACAAAGATAACGAGATCTTTATAAAAAAATTAACAACGTCAATACAAAATAATAAAACGCGGTCCGGACCACGCATATGTATTTTAAATGATGTAAAAAGGATAGAGAATAAGGATGATAAAAAAGTAATTTTAAATGACTTTCATCTCTTACCCAGTAGTGGCCATGCTGGTATGAGACGAATGTCAAATAACATAAAGAAATACTATTATTGGCCTGCTATTGATAATGATGTTCGAGAATTTGTAAGGCGATGTGACAAATGTCAGCGGCAAAAATATTCAATACCTAAGAAGGAACACATGGTGATTACTAGTACAGCTAATACTGCATTTGAAAAAGTTTTTTTAGATTTAGTTGGACCACTTGAAACAGACAATAAAAATTGTACATATGTACTAACATTACAATGCGAACTCACTAAATATGTAGAAGGCTTTAATTTCTAAAAAATCAGAAGAAGTAGCGAGAGCTTTTGTCAACAACTTTATTCTCAGATACGGTGTGCCGAAAGTAATAGCGACAGACAGAGGAAAGGAGTTTCTCTCAGAAATCTTTCAACAGGTATGTAAATTATTAAACATAAAACAACTTAATTCTACAGCGTATCACCACCAATCCATAGGAGCATTGGAAAACACCCATAAGCATTTAAATGCGTTTCTGCGTATCCAGACAGAGAACCACCCAGAGATGTGGAGTAAGTGGATTCCTTTTTGGTGTTTTTCTTATAATACGGGCGTACATACAGAAACAGGATTCACTCCATACGAGTTAGTTTTTGGTAAGAAATTTTCTCTACCTAGCAATCTTACAACAGATTTAGATCCACTATATAATTACGACAGCTATCCTCATGAATTAAAATACCGATTGCAACTTTCACAAAAAGAGGCAAGAGAAAATCTAATAAAAAGTAAGTTGAATAGGAAAATAGTATATGATAAAAATGTTAATCCAATAAACTACGAAGAGAATGATTTAATTTTAATTAGAAATGATACATCATGTAAGAAATTAGATAATTTATATTCGGGACCATTTAAAGTTGTAAAAGATATACCACCAAATGTAGAAATAATTAATCAATTTGGCAAAAAGGATATTGTTCATAAAAATCGAACGAAACCATACTATATAATGTCATAATTTTATTAATGTAAAAAAAAGCATAATGATGTTTTTTTTTTTTTCTATTAGTATGAGGGTTGGATTAAGTAATTAGTATTAGTACCTACTTTAAGATCTATATTATTATAATCTATGCACCTTTGTAACCATTTATATGCACTATCTTATTTAATATAATTCAATATTACTTTGGCACTCGTTGGTTTCATTTATCATCAACACCGCACCTTACACGTTGTACCCCGACCAGGCATAAAACCGAATTGGTTTTGTGAAATTTCACTCTCTTCACTCAGCCTCCTCTTAATAACTTCTTCCCAGGCTTTCATAGTATGTGACATTAGCTTTATTCCTCTATAATTGTTGCATTCAAGCACATCACCCTTGTTTTTAAAGATGGGCACCAGGGAACTGCTGCTCCACTCAACAGGTATGGTTTCTTCCCGCAACAACTTATTGAAGAACAAAGCTAACCACGTCCATCCATCCACTCGCAGCAATTTTCACACTTCAACTGGTATTCCGTCTGGAACAATTGCCTTACCATTCTTCATTCCATTTACAGCTATTTTGACTTCATCCATACTAATCATTCTCACTAAAGCCACACTGGTTTATTCTCTAAAATACCTACTATTCTAGTTCTTTTCCATATTCATCAGTCTTTAAAAATAGTCCTTCCACCTCTCTTTGACTTTTATATCTTCTAATAGAATCATTCCAGTTTCATCCCTTATACATCTTATCTGACAAACATCTCTCGCATTCCTCTCTCTTGCTCTAGCAAACTGGTATAGATCTTACGACACATGACTTGTTCATAAATATTAAAATATTCGTGTGATGCTATTATAAAGGAACTGAGCCGCATATCACACTCATAGTCAAATAACCCTTGTTATGTTACAGTATCATATAAAAGTTGGTAGGTCCCTACAATTAATTAATAGCTCAATAAATAGGACAAGACTGTTACGGGGCCAGTCCTTCCTACAAAGTAATTGAACATGGCGCACGATTTCCCCTTTTTCAACACACAAAGAACGTTAGGAACCCTGGCTCACCTAGCGAAGCTCCCGCGGTGGAGATTGTCTAGCGCTGCAGGAGACTTGTGCAGCTGACGACGCAGCGAGGCGTCCCACATGCGCAGAGCGTCGTAGAGCAGCGCGGCGTGCGCGGAAGCGCGCGTGCAGTCACCAGGCACCGCGCAGCCACCGCGCTGCACACAGCACTGAGCGCGCCAGCGCCGCGACCACTCGCGCCGCGCCACGTCCGGCGGCTGCTCGTCCCAGTCCACCAGCCAGACGGGTGCTACGCTAAGGTGGCCGTCGGCCACCTCCAGCAGCTGCTGCTGCGTGCAGTTGTGTCGGTCGGCGGGCTGCACGGACAGCCAGGCGGGCGGAAGCGCGGCCGGCAGCAGCCACACGGCGCCTGCGGCGGGCGTGAGGCCAGCGGCGTGGCCGGCGCACAGCGCGGCGCGCACGACGCGCGCGTCCTCTGCACACACATACAGCACACGTCCGTTCACCGCCGCCACGCGCGTCGCCCACTGCAACCAGTTTTTTTTTGTTTACGCTAAAAAAGACTGATAGTTGCAGACCCATATTTAATAAATATGATACGACTATGCTTTGATTTTGACTTTGTAAATATAAACTACTTAGGTACTTTACCTTGTATGTACATTTACGAGACAGCAGTATTCGCAAAATCAAACTTGCATTTGTTTCCAACACTGAGGTCGAAAAGACGATATAGAGAGATATGTACTATTTCACAAAAGACTGCACTATACTCAAAGAGTTTTTTAGGAACGGCATTGGGTGCCATTCCTAAAAAGCTCTTTGAGTTATATAATAAATTGCCAAATACATTAAAAGATCTTGACAGCATACATCATTTTATGAGGGCTCTTCTTTAATCTATTGTGCGAGAAAACTTACTAGGTATATAGTCAATGAGTAGGTACTTGGAAGACAAATTAATCTATGGACATAATCATCTTAATTATTATATTGAATCTAATTCTATTTTAACGTTTATTATTTGGTTGAATTTATAATTAATTCGATTATTGATGCTTTTGTACTGTATTTTAATTTTGTTTTTAATTAGTATTTTGAATTTATTTTAATTAATTTTGAATGTTCATTTGTACACCGTTGACGGCAAGACATAGTGTTCATTTTTATTAATCCTTTTATCATCATTTTTTTTTTTTATGTTTGTTACCTCAGAACTCCGTCGTTTATGGACCGATTTGCAAATTTTTTTTTTCCCTTTATAGGATATGCTTCCAGATTGGTCCCATTTTTTCAAAATCCAGTTCTGATGATGGAATCCATGAGGAATCGAGAACTCCTCAAAAATTATAGGCAACCCTATGGTAATTTTAGTATTTTCATCAAGAACTTAAGCATTTACAGTCAAAAAGTAACATTTGATGAAGTGGAACTGATGAAGAAGACCAGAAATGGTCAACGGAACTTCATACTCAAATAGATATCACATTGAAGATATAGTTAAGCGACTATGACAATACAAATAAATGAATGATTCTGAATAGTTACGTTGAAAATGGTATCATCGAAGTGATCTGATGATGATGATGGAGCCGGAAGGTAGGCACTGGAACTCCGTAATTAATCAATGTAACCTAGCCGTGTTTGGACTCATTAGAATTGTCATGAGATGCACTTTGGCTATAAGGTACTATCGAACTGATCTGATGATGGAGCCGGAAGGTAGGCACAGGAACTCCGTAATTAATCAATGTATCCTAGCCGTGTTTGGGCTTATTAGAATTGTCGTGAGATGCTCTATGGCTATAAGGTACTATCGAACTGATCTGATGATGGAGCCGGAAGGAGGAAGGTAGGCACAGCAACTTTATAATAAAACAATGTAACCTAGCAGTATTTGGGTTAATTGGAATTGTCATTAGAAATAGGCACTCTGTTTATATGTGTATCGCAACTAAAAAGTGTGAAATAAAAACTTTTTAGAAAAAAAAAATAACCGACTTCACTAAAAAAAACACTAAAAGGATCAAAATAACTTTAATTTCGGAAGTCGGTGTTAAATAAGAAACAAACAATACCGAGAAACACCGACATCCGAAATTAAAGTTATTTTGATCCTTTTAGTGTTTTTTTTAGTGAAGTCGGTTATTTTTTTTTCTAAAAAGTTTTTTATATTGACATCACATCTGTACTTTTTCCTACCTATGTTCTACAAATAAAAATATCTGAATTCAGATTCAGATATTTTTATTTAAGGATCGTAGCTTAAACATGGACAAGGTAATAACATTCGATGTTTATAACAGTTTTCTGAATGCCACATCCATAGGTAGTCTTGCATTGACTGACACCGATAGGTAGTGAGACAGCGATTCTGAAAGGCGCTGCCACGATAACATTTTTTAACCGACTTCAAAAAAGGAGGAGTTTATCAATTCGGTTGTATGTTTTTATTTTTTATGTGTGTTACCTCAGACATATAATTATGTTACCAGAAATAGGGACCAATTAGTTCAACCACGTTTCAGACGGGCTAAAGTAGCCTCTTCTTTCATGGGGTAATGTTTGAAATGTTATATAAATAAATTATATGAACGAAATTTAAATCTTGTGCTAAATGCACACTATGCAGCCAAGCATATCATAGTAACTTGGGGGATTATAAAGAAGATAAAAATGCTTGACTCGATGCTGGTCTAGTTTCACTACCACAAGGGCCCACAAATTGATTAGTTTGACATTTGAAATCACTGGTGGTAGCGCGTGTGTTGGATCATTCGATTCCCTTCAAAATGGTAGAGTTGAGTGCTATTGATGTATGCGTCATGTCCGTAAACGGGTGTTATAAATCGATGATTACCAACTTTAAGCCTGAATTGGATGATATGGACATCAGCCTGATTTTTGCTCCAGAGTCATGGGAAATTTAACATTTCGGATGCGCGCTGTCCAGCAAAGCCGCGGTGAACATTTGAACGATTTTATATTCTATACTTATGTATCATTGACCCCTTATTCCATACTTAGGTATGTATCTGAGGAAATGTTTAGATAGATTTCGAATCAACATTTCCTCTAACCATTTCATGAAGTTGGTTTCATATCATCATGGTAGTCAGCTAATTTTGATTTTGTGCTAAACACCAACTATGCACCTGGTACAAAACCTTCCTCTGATCCAGCATGCACTATAATGCGTCTTTTCCCGAGGATATATTACTAGTGACACCACTTGTTGAAGGTCCTTGCCATGACTTTTCTATTTTATAGTTCTAATGAACATATGTCTCATCAAGATAAATAATAATTTGGCTGGTTTTTTCACATCATAAAATTTAGTTATTTTATTTCTTATAGCCGAAATATCAAAATTATCCAAATTGGAAACTGTTGCACAATGCGGGCGCTTTTTAAGTTGATATTTCAATTTTTTCAAGAGTTTTCAATGCCTTTACCGTTCTGGTAATTTGAAGTTTCACCTACTCACGGTCGTTATCTCCTAAAATTATAATGCACAGTGAATAATATTGCAATTTGTTGTAAATAATCGAAAACGTAATACGAATTTAAAGTTACGAATAACGTTGTACGACTGACGCTGGTGTCACTTTATTAAAACATATATTTGCAGCGTGGGAACAAGCCCAAGATGCGATAGGAATTTTTTGTGACCTCTCAAAGGCTTTCGATTGTGTTAATCACGAAACCTTGCTTTTAAAGCTAGAACATTATGGGCTAGGTAAACTTGCACTCAGCTTGGTAAAATCTTATTTAATTGATAGGCAACAGCAAGTTCAGATAAACGGTGTCAATTCTCCGGGTTTGAAAGTCAAAATGGGTGTACCACAAGGCTCAATATTGGGGCCTTTCCTCTTTTTAGTATACATAAATGATCTACCACATCTATTAAAAAAACAACCACATATTGTATTGTTTGCTGACGATACGTCGTTAATTTTCAAGATCAATAGACGTTCCACAAACCTTGATGACGTAAACAATGCTCTACAGCAAGTCCAAAACTGGTTTACTGTTAATAATTTAGTATTAAATGGAAAAAAAACTAAGTGCATAAGATTTGCGTTACCGAATGTTAAAAGTAATTACTCCGACATAGTATTGAACAAGGAGAAACTCGAATTCGTCGAAGATACGGTTTTCCTAGGGATCACGCTTGACTCGAGGCTACAATGGGGTCCTCATTTAACATCTCTGGCAGGTCGGCTTAGTTCGGCAGCATATGCTGTCAGAAAAATCCGTCAATTTACTGATGTAGATACTGCGCGACTAGTTTATTTTAGTTACTTTCATAGTATCATGTCTTACGGTATTTTGCTATGGGGACGGGCTGCAGACATAGAGTCTATTTTTATTCTGCAGAAGAGAGCTATCAGAGCCATATATAATCTTCGCAGACGCGATTCTCTTAGAGAACTATTTAAGGAAATAAACATCCTGACGGTCCCTTGTCAATACATTTATGAAAACATTATGTATGTTCGGAAAAATATTCATCTTTTTACTAAGATAAGTGACAGGCACAATTTTTATACTAGGAATAGGAACAAATTAGATCAACCTCGATTCAGATTGGCAAAAGTACATAGTTCTTTTATGGGGTACTGTGTAAGATTTTATAATAAAATACCACTTGAGATTCTACAACTAAATGAGTCCAAATTTAAAACATGCATTAAACGCACACTATGTAGACAAGCGTATTATAAACTGGAAGATTATATCCTTGACAAAAACGCTTGGCTAAATGCCGGTTCTGCTCCACAGCCACAGCCTTCAAATTAAGTTTTGTGTTTTTTTTAATATATATATTTCTAATTATTGGAAGAGATACTTACTATTCCCCTTTTTGTTTTGTTATTTTCGAAATCTTTCTTATTTTATTTTATTTGTTTATTTCAATAGAGGTTATGATAATTTATTACCTTTTGCATTTGGAAACAATAGCATTGTATAATGTAGAAGCACTTTTTTTTTTTCTCCAAGTTTTGTGAATGTGAAGTACCATGGAGCATTTTTATTAGGTTACAACTTGTTTGACATTACGAGCATGGCAGGTGAGAGTTTGTCATGCTCACTCAAATGTCTCGCTGATGGTGGCACGTGTTATTGGGTCATTCGGTTCCCTTCAAAATGGTTGAGCTGAGTGAGGCTGATGCACGCGTCATGCTCGTGAACGGGTGCCGTCGGTTGAGACTGGTCATCTCTTAGCTGCCAGTGGCTTAATTCAATTTCTTTCTTTTTAATTAGTTTTTATTCTTATTTATCTACATTGTGCTCACTTAATAGAAGCGACATGAAATATGTAACCAAGATTTATGTAACAATAATATGATTTTAAAAGAGTGTCCATGGAGTTTCTTGCACGTTCTTCTCCATAGAGATCTACGCTTTGGAACGTGCAATTTAGCTTCACTTTTCTTTTTTTGACTGACTGACATTTTGACAATTCAAAAGTGCCTGTAATTGGTCTATTTGAAATAAACGATTCTGATTCTGATTCTGATTCTGATTCTGATTCTGATTCTGAAAAGTATCTATGAAGCTGTTTTACTAGGTATTCAAAACACTAGCCTATAAATGAAAGTATTGTTCCTAGCCGTCGCATTTTCTCTGCAGATTTCTGATTAGTCTCTCTTTTTTGGTCCTTAAATTTATCAGTCATCTTGAAGTGAGGCCTCCTCGTCTTCCTTCGTTTTTTTCTAGCATTTTAAGTAAATAATTTAGACAGTTATCTTATAACATTAATTTTATAACTGTTTCTCAATTTGCATAAAATATCCTTTTCAAATATATAATACCAAGTGCGCAATATTTAACTCTGAACATACTTACGTAATTTGAGGTTACAATTTGTTTAATTTCCGTAGGTACTGTCATCGATATATATATATATGTAGAATATAAGTCGATGCGTACCTACTGTTGAGTTCTCGTTGTGTGTAGGGTCGTTGTGTCGTTGTTGTGTGTTGTGTGTTGTGATAGGTCTTTCAAATGAATAAATTTCGATGATATCTCACACAACTTGTTTTATTTAAATTTAAAGGTAAGAAACGCTTTATTTTATAAATACACTTACTATAAAATATAATATTTTTTGGTTTTATTCATTAATCTATATTTTGGTTATCTTCAGCTTTATAATATTAGATTATAGTTTAAAAGGGTGGATGAATTTGCATAGCGGAAAAGTTTTTAAGCAAGACTTCACAATGTCAGCTCTAGTTCCCCTAACTATATACTGGCAATGTTTGGCGAAAATCACCAGCAAACTTGAAAGTAATTTCACCCATGATTTTTTTACAGCTTTTTATGTCTCTAAAGGTCCTGCCTCTACATGAGCTCTATGAATCATAGTGCATTCATCACATATGATTATACTGACATGTTGCAAAACTTTTTCCAAAGGGCACATGCACATGCTACCTTCCTGCAAAGTCTGCGGTGCATTCACCTGCTAATAGAGTCGCAGCATTCGCGCATCATTTTGTTGCAGCGTTAACCTATAACCTTCCTCAATAAATGGACTATCTAACACTGATAATTTTTTTTAAATCGGACCAGTAGTTCTTGTGATTAGCGCGTTTAACCAAACAAACAAACACTCTTCAGCTTTATATACTAATATGAGTGCACAATTAAGCGGAGGTAGTTCAAATTATCCATCAAAGTTACTTTTGATAGGAGACGGGAAAGTACCTGAAGACAATATCAAAACTGATCGTGATTAGTGAGAATTGACCTAATCTCTTTGGTCTATCCAGATGTAGTCTAAATAGAAAATTAATACTACCAGTCGATGTGTCAAAGGGCAATATTGGCGGCTGGAAATAGTAGCATTGACAAAATTGATACCAAATAATTCAGGATAACCTACAGGAGATCGCATCAACTAGTTTTCCATTGATAATAATAGGTCTTTAGTTTTAGGTACATCACGCACGCTATTATAAGTAAGAATGAACTAAAGAACGTTGGGTGAAAGTACTGGGTCTTATAATAATAGGTCTTTACCTATGAAATTGGAGATTTTTAAAACGGGTTGCTTTGAAGTGTTATATCATTGGATTGACTTGGAATCATAAGTTCAAATAAATTTTATATTAAAGGTAAGTTATTCTTCTTTTGAAATTAGGTATTTATTGGTTTCTTTGTGTTTTGTATTTTCTGTAATAGGTATCGCAGTACCTACCTATAACCATGAAAAATAATAAAAAAACGTTTTTTCTTATTAAGAGTTTCAACGTAGATACTATGCATTGCAAAGGGCAAACAATATCAATGTCGCATACCTACGACTTTCTTCTAACAAAAAAACTCTGTGTTCTTGGTTTAATAGATTTCGTTTTGGAAATTTTGTCTTGTAGTCGCCCTAAGAAATAAAGTTATTCCTGAGATAAAATTTCTCACATGAAAGTGATTGAAACCAAAATAGACATCTCATTCATTCGCAGTTTTAAGTCCGTATAAATCATCAATATTGCATATCACTTGAGTCCCATTCATAGATTATATGGTCCCATTGTTTCCACGGTAGAACTCATATTACAAAATAATGCGAGTTTTCTTAGATTTCATACAAAAATGGTTATAAGTACTGCTATATTACAGAAAATATAAAACACAAAGAAACCAATAAATACCTAATTTCAAAAGAAGAATAACATAGGTACCTTTAATATAAAATTTATTTGAACTTATGATTCCAAGTCAATCCAATGATATAACACTTCAAAGCAACCCGTTTTAAAAATCTCCAATTTCATAGGTAAAGACCTATTATTATAAGACCCAGTACTTTCACCCAACGTTCTTTAGTTCATTCTTACTTATAATAGCGTGCGTGATGTACCTAAAACAGCCTTCTAATGTACTTAGACTTTACAAATACTTCCAAATTATAACAGAACGAAGTCATGGGCAAGTGCTATTGATTATAATAAAACAAAATCAACCAAAAACCTTATAGAAACATTTTCGAATTCTACGCGGACGAAGTTGCGGGCAAAAGTTAGTTTTTAATAAATATGCATCGCATATTATTTTAAAGAATAATCTAAAGTTGTGCCATTTTTCGTTGGCCAGAGTCTAAAAAGTGTCAAATAAAAAACTTAAAAAAAACAACTTCACTAAAAAAAAAATCACTAAAAGGATTAAAATAACTTTAATTTCGGAAGTCGTTTTTCTTGGTATTGTTTGTTTTTTCTTATTTAACACCGACTTCCAAAATTTAAGTTAAGTATTTTGATCCTTTTAGTGTTTTTATAATGAAGTTGGTTATTTTTTTTTAAGTTTTTTTATTTTGTCATGAGACGAAAATAACCGTTCTCATGAAATCGACTACTTGAGCCCTTAGAGATATTTAGATAGACCTATACATACAATATACTGTAAATAATTAATACCTAGTATGCATCTTTTTTGGTAGGTTGTGATAAATGAATATTTAATACATTCTACAAAAACATTTGGAAAAATATCGAGTAAACATGTAGGTAGATGTATTATTATTATAATTTTGTTATGTATTATTATGGTTTTGTTATTAGGTAAGTATTGTTGTTTAATTTTTTTTAAATTTTCGAGTTCAAACAGATGGTCGATGGGGACGAAAGGTTCTGGAGTGGCGACCACGTCCAATCCGATGAATATGAGACGTACACGACCGGTAGTTATTGCGACACTTGGGAGAGGCCTATATCCAACAGTGGACGTCTTTCTGCTGAATTGATGATGATGATGATGAATCGTCTAGTCGAAGTAGCGTTGGGCGATAAATGGTCGTTTTGCAATTAATTCCATTCGAACAATCATTCAGTCGACTTTTCATTTCTTTCGGCTGAAATGATGAGTCGAGTTTCATGGTGGCCAATTTGGGTTCAGTGCAAAGTTGTTTACCGAGAGTGCTATTTTGAGTTTAAAACATGCTGTCAGATTATCTCGTTGCCACTACAGCTCTATATAAGATTTTCTAACCTGCAACACTTTATCGTGATCGACTTCGTCAGTGTCGGCCGGCAGCTCGACGTGCACGATGACGTCGGCAGCCAGCTCGGCCACGTCCAGCGCCGCGCGCGTGGCCAGCTCGCTCAGCACGGCCACGCGTCGCCAGCCCATGTGCGCGCACAGCGCCGCCCACGCCGACGAGTACAGGCGCGCGTCGCCGGCCACCAGCACGGTGAAGTTGGCGGCGTGCGCGGGCGGCGGCGCCTGCGCCGTGTAGCCCAGCACCGGCAGCGCCAGCGTCGGGCTCTGGCGCGCCACGTCGGTGAAGGCGGCGCCGCACGCCGGGCCCGCCACGCCCGACAGCGCACCGAACTCCGCGCCCAGCGCGTCCGTCAGGTACTTAAAGGCCAACGTAGACTTGCACTGGTCGTCGAGTAGCTCTACCTTGAAGCTGACGGCGATGCTGTCGGGCGAGTCCTGCTCGGCCAGCACGGCGGCGGCGCGCAACGCGCTGGCGTCGAAGGCTTCCCGCCGCGTGTCCGTGGGCACCATGACGGCCGTGCGCGCCTCGCGCGGCGCCCGCGTCCAATCCGCGTGACGCGCTAAAATCTCGGCCACGGCCGCCTTTGGCCCGGATATGCGATATTGACGAATAAGATGGCGTAACTCAATTTCCGTAAGTTCCAACCGACCTAGGATGCTAATTACGCTTGGCGAATGCAATTCGCGCTCGTTTACAACCTTTGCAAGGCGATAGGGATCAAATGCACAAATTTGTGAAGTTGTGTAGCAGGGTGGTGGTGCTAGCATCGTGAACCCTAAGTGCGCGAGCGCAGCACGGTCCGCTGCGCGCGAGCACAGCAGCAGGCGCAAGGGGGCAGCGGGGGCGGCGGGGGAGGCGGGAGCGGCCGGAGAGCGCGCCAGGCGCTCCGCCACCGCCAGCAAGTGAGCGCCCAGAGCGACGATGCTCGTGTACAACTTGTTACTACGCACTACGTCCACAAGGACGCGCGCCTCACTCTCATCGTCCACCAACAGCACCGAACATGTGGAGTTCGCTAACGAGCACCACTCGGGAGTAAAACTAAAGCTCGAGCAGTTCGAAGCAAAACAGCTAGACCTGTAACATCACAAAATAATTTTTCTTTTTAATATTTACCTATTGGTCTACTTGGTAGCGTTAGTTTATATCTATGTTATCACTAATTTGCGTAAATCAGTTAGAGTGCAGATTAACTTGTTAATCTGATACCTATAGTCCGTTAAAATGAAAAAAAAAAAACTGTTTAAGTTCTTATATTAACTAGATATTCTGCAAAGTTCCTAGGTAATCTGCAGACTAACGCTTTGAATAAAACATTCGAATTCATTGTGATTATTTAATTTCTAAAGCTTGATGACATTTCACGCATGAAGAACGAACCCTGGAACGAAGGCAAAGAAGGAACAGAAGTGGATTTTAGTCAGTAAAAGTCTGACACGCCCTCTCACTCCGCCCAAGAGGAGTAGAAGTCATTGGACGATTCCCAACCTAAAAAAACCCTTCGTGATTATTTTTATTATAACCACCCAGAGCCCCGCGGAGCGGGGGCCCCGTCGCGCTAAAAGGGTACAAAAGTATATATTGTCTTGGTTAATAGGGTTATGTTACGTACGTTAAGGGATCCGTGTCGGCCGCCGCGCGCAGGGCGGAGACGATGTCATCGTGCGGCACGCGGTACTGTGCCGCCACCGCCGCGTCGCTGAAGTCTAGCAGAGAGCGTGGAATGGACGCGGTCGCGGACACGTGCGCGTGGCAGGCGAGGCGCGCCGCCTGCGTGACGTCCCCCAGCTCAGACAGGCCGACGTCCCGCAGGCGCAGTGCGTGAAGTGGGTGCGCGGCCGGCACGGGCAGCAACGCCGCGTGCACCGCGCGCGTTGCCAGCGCGCGCAGCACGGCGTTACTGCAGTCGTCGGAGGAGGGCGCGGCGCAGGCGGCGGGTGCGGCCACCAGTTCGGCGGACACGCCGCGCGTAGCCAGCGCCGTCACAGCCAGCGCGCCGAGCGCGGCGCCCACGTCCGCCGCGCCCAGCGTCACCGGCATGATGCGCACGGTCTGCACGGCGTCCGAGGCGCCGGCAGCGGTGCCCGCCTGCTGCTGCGCCAGTCCGCACGCGACCAGCACGCCGCACATGACTGCATGCCACAACCTGTCAACATTAACTTTTATTATCCCTTACGAGTACAAAACATGTAAACTTATGAATTAGGGGTGTTGCGGATCAAGTCGCGGCATGGCGGACTGAGTTCGCGCGGCGAGATCGCATAGTGAAATGGCGACAGCGACTGTCGCATGCCAGTGCTGGGTACGCCATAATCACGGCGTTAAGTTCCTTCTTTGAGGCAAGGGCGGATCCAGCTTTGGCGCCAGGGGGGGGGGGTCACATAGTCATGGTCAAGTCATAAGAAGTTATGATTTAATTTAAATAACAAAATCAATTTTTCTTTTACGTCTTCTCCCTAAACGCGTTATCACTCCATCTACTTCAATGGTAACAAGAAAAGCAAGTGGCGAACTCTAAAAAATAGACTGCCACAAGGTAGTGTTTTAGCCTCCTTGCTGTTTAACGTTTACACTAATGACCAACCGGTGAGCCCCAACACAACCCGCTTTCTGTATGCAGACGACCTGGCATTAATTTGCCAGGCCATTGATTTTGAGGAGATTGAGGCCAACCTTACCACCGCTCTCTCAGATCGTAGCCAGTATTATACTGCTAATGCGTTTAATGCAAATCCCTCAAAAACGCAGACGTGCGTGTTTCACCTTTGTAACAGACAAGCGGTTCGAATGCTCAATATCTCGTGGCAGGAGGTGCTAATCATTCATAGCCCCCATCCAAGATGTCTCGGCATCACTCTGGATAAGTCTCTCAACTACAGAATGAATTGCGAGAACGTTAAGCGGAAGGTGCATACGAGAAACAACCTACTACGTCGCCTAACATCCACTAGATGGGGGGCGTCTCCCCAAGTTCTGTGAACAACTGGAATGGCGCTCCGCTTTTTCGTGCCGAATTGCCACTGGTTGCCTTATGCCGACTCCGGTACGAGCTGTATCCATTAATCGGCATTGCACCCCCAGAAATTCGCAGGACTGCGGCTAGCCGCATAGAAAGGACGAAAAAAAGGGCATGTGCCAGTTGGACTCGCGCACTGAGTTCCGTACAAAATTTCCTATGAAAACATTAACGAAGATTTTTTTCGAACCGCAAAAAAAAATTGTGACGTAACTACAAATTTACAGTTTTCAGATTTTTTCCTATACTTGTTCAAGACCCTGCTTCAAGCCAAATTTCAGGATTATAAGTCAACGGGAAATACCCTATGAATTATGATTCCGTTGAGAGTGTCGAAATACACGTTTTTTGCGACATAAAATATCTTTTTTTTTCGTTAACTTAGAAGTTTGATTTTTTCGCAGTTTTAAGGGCCCGCAGACTTGAGTATATGGTTTTAATTTCAACTCGACACCTCTACGCGTTCTTGAGATAAATGGTCTTGACAGACAGATAGACAGACGGACGGACAACAAAGTGATCCTATAAGGGTTCCGTTTTTTCCTTTTGAGGTACGGAACCCTAAAAAAAGGACCCTCGCTATCCAATGCACTATTACAGCTCGGTACCCCTGAGACTTAAAAGTCGTAAAAGTTTTGTTGTAAGCGTGAGCCCATCTCAAAGTAAAACCATATCGGAGTGATGCTCTCTCCTGGACACGAGTTGCCATGGTCAATCTGGAATGCTCTAAATAGACTCCGCACGCAGGTTGGGTGGAGCAAAGACAATCTCCACAGATGGGGGTACCTGAATGGTTTCGACCTTCAGTGTTTGTGCAATGTCTCTCCGCAGATCATGTCCCACCTTCCATCATGCATGACGTGTTCTGTTACCTGTTCATGTAGGAATCTTATGACAGCACCAGTGAACGGCATTGTCGTGGCCGAATACTGGGCCAGGCAAGGAATTTAATTAGTTTTACCATCGACACGCTAAGAACGTACGACACGCTACGTTTTTATGGACATGAAGAAGTGCCAGTCTGGTTAGACATTCGACCATTGAAGCTCTTAGCCATAATTTGATTTTTCGTAACGAGAAAGATCTTCCCGCTGTCGCTGTCGCTAGTGTAGCCATAATACATAAAAAAAATCTTATATTAAGATACGTCTCAAAATCACAATTTAAAATAAGGTCAGAAATCGACTGTGGTATATCCTGATTCCGCTGCCACTTCACCATCCACAGCCGATAATCGTTTACAACGACAGAAACTGGAGTAGGTACTATATTAACTACTAGCTTTTGCCCGCAGCTTCATCCTGCGTACATTAAATATAGCCTATGTCACTCAGGAATAAAGCACCTTTCTATCGGATAAAATCCTTTAAAGTTTTTGAGAAAAATTTACGTCATTCAGAATCTCGATTAAATGTACAAGGCTTCTATAGATGTACTTTTTTATATTTTTAATATATGAGTACATTATGGAAAGCAGCCAAAGCAGATTTTCAGAGGTATTTCCTAGATTAGTTTTACACAAGTTTATGTTTTGATTTTTATAGAAGCTTAGATAATATCCACAAGATATTTGTGTATCCAAAATATCTGGGCTATAAGTAATGACCTAAAAGCGTTAAGGTTTGCTCAACACTTACAAAATACTTTTCAACCCAATGATAACTGTACAGATATACTTGAGTGTGAAAAGTTAGTACAAAATCAAGAAATTAAGCTTGTGACTCCTAAAGAAGTTATGAGAGAAATTCAGAATAATATTAGTTCGAAAAAGTCACCGGGCTACAACTTCATAACAGGTGAAATTCTTAAACACCTCCCGCGCAAAGCCATAGTAAAGTTGACAAAAATAATCAATGCTGCGTTTATTCTAAAACATGTACCTGAGTCGTGGAAGGTAGCTGAAGTAATTATGATTACGAAGCCTGGGAAACCACCCCAGGAAGCGTCATCATATAGACCTATTTCCTTGTTGCCAGTGTTATCAAAACTAATTGAAAAGCTATTACTGAAACGGTTTAAACCAATAATATAAGAAAAAGACCTTATCCCAAATCATCAATTTGGTTTCAGAGAAAAACACTACAGTAGACCAGGTACACAGAATAACAAGTATTATTGAAAAAACGCTCGAAAATAAGGAAGTCTACGCCACCGTATTCTTAGATGTCGCGCATGCTTTTGACAAAGTTTGGCATGAGGGCCTAATATTCAAACTCAAATGTCTGTTGCCTCCAGAATTCGCAGACATTCTGGAGTCGTATTTAACTAATAGAATGTTTAGAATAAGGCAAGAAGATGCATATTCCGAGCTTAAAACAATAAAAACTGGGGTGCCTCAAGGAAGTGTGCTAGGCCCAATCCTATACTTGTTGTACACATGTGATATCCCAGAGCTAGAAAATAACACCATTGCGACCTTTGCTGATGACACTGCTATTATGGCTACAGGATCAAATCACAGAGAAGCAGTAGAAAAAGTTCAATTAGGTGTGAACAAAGTTTACGACTGGACAGAAAAATGGAAGATCAAGCTGAATGAGTCAAAATCAATTCACGTTGATTTCACAAACAAACACTGCGACTACCACCCAATCTACATAAACGGTACGCAAATACCTTATGCTAATACAGCCAACGCTCTGAAATCTACGCTCCGTCCTGCACAGATCCAGATCCAAAACTCCGAGAGCTTTCAGCTCGAACTTCAAAATCGTTTCGAATGCCTAGGAAGCTCTGTGGACGAATACAACGATGGGTTCGTGGAAACTGTCCATACGGTCGGGTCTAAATTCTATAAGACTCGTACAAATAAGAGCAAGAGGCTCACAGATCGAACTCTCCAGCTTATGAAGGAAAGGCGTGAGATGATTCTGCAGTCTTCAGACGAAGCGTGCACATATCGGCTGCTCAATAAACGGATCTCTAAGTCCTTGAAACGCGATATCCGTCACTTTAATACTGGAAAAATTAAAGACGCGATTGAGCGAAATAAGGGCTCCAAGGTGTTTGCAAGAGATCTGTCTATTGGGCAGAGCCAGCTCACGAAACTGAAGACCGAAGATGGCAGAGTCATATCCGCCAAATCGGAGCTTCTGGGAGAGATCGAGGCTTTTTATGGACAGTTATACACGTCAATCACAAAACCCACTACGAATCTAGCAAACGACCCAAGAGCTAGGTTGACCCGACACTATACCGAAGATATCCCGGACGTCAGCCTGTACGAGATTAGGATGGCTCTGAAGCAGCTTAATAACAACAAGGCACCGGGTGATGACGGAATTACAGCCGAACTCCTGAAGGCGGGTGGTAAACCGATCCTTAAGGCCCTTCAGAAGCTGTTTGATTCCGTCATATTCGAGGGAAAAACACCACAGGCATGGAGCGGAAGTGTGGTGGTACTCTTCTTTAAGAAGGGCGACAAGGCCCTGCTCAAGAATTATAGGCCCATCTCACTTCTGAGCCATGTCTACAAGCTGTTTTCCAGAGTCATCACGAACCGTCTCGCGCGCAGGTTCGACGACTTCCAGCCTCCCGAACAAGCCGGATTCCGAAAAGGCTTTAGCACCATAGACCACATACACACGCTACGGCAGGTTATACAGAAGACCGAGGAATATAATCTGCCTCTCTGCTTAGCGTTTGTGGATTACGAGAAAGCCTTTGATTCGATCGAGACTTGGGCTGTGCTGCAGTCTCTCCAACGGTGCCAGATTGACTATCGGTACATCGAGGTGCTGAAGTGTTTGTACGAAAACGCCACTATGTCAGTCAGACTGCAGGACCAGACCTCGAAACCTATCCTCCTGCAGCGGGGTGTGAGGCAGGGAGACGTCATTTCTCCGAAACTGTTCACGGCCGCAATGGAGGATGTCTTCAAGGTTCTGGACTGGAGTGGATTGGGCATTAATGTCAATGGCGAGTACATCACTCATCTTCGGTTTGCCGACGACATAGTAGTCATGGCTGAAACTACGGAAGAACTCAGCACAATGCTCAATGACCTCAGTAGAGCTTCCGAAAGAGTGGGTCTTAAAATGAACATGGACAAAACCAAAGTCATGGTAAATAACCATGTAGCACCCACTCCGATCAAGATCGGAGACTCTGCACTCGAAGTTGTAGACGATTACGTCTACCTTGGACAGACAGTCCAGTTGGGTAGATCTAATTTCGAGAAAGAGGTCAATCGTCGAATCCAACTCGGCTGGGCAGCGTTCGGGAGGCTGCGCGGTATCTTCTCATCCAATATACCACAGTGTCTCAAGACGAAAGTCTATGACCAGTGCGTGTTGCCAGTGATGACATATGGTTCCGAAACGTGGACGCTCACAATGGGCCTCATCAGAAAGCTCAAAGTCACCCAAAGGGCAATGGAAAGGGCTATGCTCGGAGTTTCCTTGCGTGATCGAATCAGAAATGAAGATATCCGCAGGAGAACCAAGGTTGCCGACATAGCGCGAAGAATCGCCAAACTAAAGTGGCAATGGGCAGGGCATATTGCTCGCAGAACGGATGGCCGTTGGGGCCGAAAGGTTCTGGAGTGGCGACCGCGTACCGGAAGACGCAGTGTCGGAAGGCCCCCTACAAGGTGGACCGATGACCTGGTGAAGGTTGCGGGAATCCGATGGATGCGAGACGCACAGGATCGTTCGCTGTGGCGACGTTTGGGGGAGGCCTATGTCCAGCAGTGGACGTCTATCGGCTGAAATGATGATGATGAATACAGCCAAATACCTTGGCATAACTCTCGACGCCAAGCTGCGATCGAAAGCTCATGTCAAAAAGAAAAGACAGGAACTCGACATACGCTATAAAAGTATGTATTGGTTACTTGGAAGTAAATCCTGTTTATCAATACATAATAAGATAATCCTTTACAAGCATATTCTGATGCCAATTTGGACTTATGGTATCCAACTCTGGGGCTGTACTAAACGGAGTAACATCAAAATAATACAACAATTCCAAAATAAAGTACTCAGGGATGCTGTAAAAGCACCCTGGTACATCAGAAATGACGACCTCCACCGTGACCTTAAAATGGAACTCGTCACCACCATAATTAAAAAATTTGCTGAAGCCCACGAACACAGACTTCACCGCCACGTGAATGTTGAGGCAATCCAGCAGTTAGACAACATGGACCTAGTGCGTAGACTAAAGAGAACTAAACCTTTTGAGTTAGTGTAGTGTTTAAAGTTAGTGTATAATAGTGATCAATGCTGTGCTATGCATACATATAACACATGAACAAAGTGTTTTTATCAATATCAGACTAAGAAAGTGCTATGGACGCTATTCTTAGTTTAACCTATAACGTATAATATTAAGTCAGAATTTAATGACTTATTAGTCTTTTAGGCTAGATTGTAATCATCATCATCATCATCATTTCAGCCGAAAGACGTCCACTGCTGGACATAGGCCTCCCCCAAGCGTCGCCACAACGAACGGTCCTGTGCGTCTCGCATCCATCGGACCCCCGCAACCGTTACCAAGTCATCGGTCCACCTTGTAGGAGGCCTTCCAACGCTACGTCTTCCGGTACGTGGTCGCCATTCCAGAACCTTTCGGCCCCAACGGCCATCTGTTCTGCGAGCAATGTGCCCTGCCCATTGCCACTTTAGTTTGGCGATTCTTCGTGCTATGTCGGCAACCTTGGTTCTCCTGCGGATATCCTCATTCCTGATTCGATCACGCAAGGAAACTCCGAGCATAGCCCTCTCCATTGCCCTTTGGGTGACTTTAAGCCTTCTAATGAGGCCCATTGTAAGCGACCACGTTTCGGAGCCATATGTCATCACTGGCAACACGCACTGGTCATAGACTTTCGTCTTGAGACACTGTGGTATATTGGACGAGAAGACACCGCGCAGCTTCCCGAACGCTGCCCAGCCGAGTCGGATTCGACGATTGATCTCTTTCTCGAAGTTAGACCTTCCCAACTGGACCGTCTGTCCCAGGTAAACGTAGTCGTCTACAACTTCGAGTGTAGAGTCCCCGACCTTGATAGGAGTGGGTGCTACATGGCTGTTTACCATGACTTTGGTTTTGTCCATGTTCATTTTAAGTCCCACTCTTTCGGAAGCTCTACTGAGGTCACCAAGCATTGTACTGAGCTCCTCCGTAGTCTCAGCCATGACTACTATGTCGTCGGCAAACCGAAGGTGAGTGATGTACTCGCCATTGACATTAATGCCTAGCCCTCTCCATTCCAAAACCTTGAAGACATCCTCCATTGCTGCCGTGAACAGTTTCGGAGAAATAACGTCTCCCTGCCTCACACCCCGCTGCAAGAGGATAGGTTTCGAGGTCTGGTCTTGTAGTCGGATCGTAATCAATTATTAAGAAATTTGTTCTTAATAATAAAGGAAAAAAAAAAACTGGAGAAAGAAAACGTGCCTCGGATTTGCCGCTCTTAAGTTAATTAAATATTGAAGGTGCTTACATAAAATCTATATTGTGACAAAAAATTACACAAGAACATTATGTTTAACAATTTTAATCAGTGGTCCACCTAAGTCCTGGACTCAGCCCAGGGGGGGGTCATGACCCCCATGACCCCCCCCCCCTGGATCCGCCCTTGCTTTGAGGAGTAGCAGGAGTGGCAACACGGCGTCAAAAAACTGGGCAATGCGAGTCGGACTCGCGCACTTCGTAACTTCGACGTAACTTCAAATTTACATTTTTCAGATTTTTTCCTATCCTTGTGCTATGTATAAACCTTGCTTCATGCTAAATTTCAGGATTCTAGGTCGACGGGAAATAGGTACTCTATGAATTTTGATACTCTTGAGAGTGTCGAAACGTTTTTGCGACACGACCGTATCTTTTTTTTTCGTTAACTCAGAAGTTTGATTTTTTCACAGCTTCAAGGGACCGTAGACCTGAGTATATGGTTTTAATTTTAACTCGATACCTACACGCGTTCCCGTGATAAAGGGTCTTGACAGACAGACAGACAGACAGACAGACCACAAAGTGATCTTAAAGGGTTCCGTTTTTTCCTTTTGAGGTACGAAACCTTAAAAACGACAAAAATTTACAAAAAAAGGCGAAACACTCTTTTTGGGCTATAATTGCTTTGACTTACTATATTATTTATCACATAATTGTCACTTAGTAAAAAATACATATCTTTTACTATACAAATGCATTTAAAAATAGTCGGAAACAGAATTTTTTTTTTTAGTGTGTTATTGGCGAAAAATGTCTCATCTCAACTTCGATTGAGCAAAGTCGTTTTGTATTATCTTGATGCTGTCTACCATATATAAAATTGGAATCTTTTTAATAACAATCCTGAAACCCGCATACGCGTCCGCGGATGCCGAAATTATTCGCAATAACCCTATTGAATAATATTATTAGGACTTGTATTATCATGTGCTTTGGGAGCGATGGTTATACGTGAGTGAACAGAGTGCCTAGTGCGAGTTGCTTTCACGTTAACCAATCAGAGGGCCAAATGCGGTAAATGTTTCGATCGTGTAACAACAACTTTCCGACTCGAGATACTTTTTTTTGGGTGGGAAAATCATCCAATGACATCCCCCGCTTTTGGGCGGGGCGGGAGATAGTGTCAGACTTTTACTGACTAAAAACCCACTCCTGTTCCTTCTTTTCCATTTTTTCAGGGCCCCGGGGATCTCTTTCGCATCACAAAAACTTGTACTCAGCGTCTAGAGTGACAACCCAACAAACATTTGATCGGTCGCCACAACGTGCTGATTTTAACTTCTGGTTTTATACGCTGGTCGTAAATACGTCACTATCACGTTGATATGACCGTTGAAAATAGGCCCATTTTATACGAATCAGTGTCGTAATAGAGTTACACAGCAGTCGTATTAATCACTATTTGATCATGTAGTGGTCGTATAGATGTCTTAAGGACCTCTTTTCGTCGACTTACTGTGTTTATTAGCGCTGCTTTGCGGCATTTTATCGAATAACTAGTGTTCATCATGACTTTTATAAGGAATTTTCATGTAAAGTGATGAGATAAATGCGGTAAATTGAAACTTAAAAACCAGACAGTTTAATCTTATACTGTGTAAGAATAATATATATTTTTATCATTGAATGAGGACTACAGCCATTTTATTTATTCATTACGTATTATATTTTATCGTCGAAAGTCGTGTTCAAGTAGATGAATCTATAGGGAAATTAATTTTATTGAGTAATATGGACTATTTTTCTCAATATAATGAATGCGCCTTATAAATTCTTTAAATTAAGCAACATTTTAAAATTTATTTTAACGAAAGTGTTAAAAATTACCTTTATACGACTTAGGGTTTAAGACACAACCATAATATAACATCTAGACAACTTTTCGTTCCGTGCACTTATTTTTTATCTGTATATTGTAAATTATAAGCCATATTAACTAAATTATTAGGGTTCACTTAAAGAAAATCTAATATAAAAAATCATTTTAAATATAATAATTAAACTAGTGACTTATTTATTTTTGGTTTCGGCGGTAATAAAAAATGATAAATAATAAATATAAAGGACATTGCTAAGTTTTTAACATATTGATACAGTATGTATTTGAGATGGCTATTGATATCGTCTATATCTTCTGAGGCACGCTTTCATGAAAGTTAGAGATCACTTTGAAGTGTGCCAGAGACGGATGACATTTTAGTACACATAGAGTGACATTTACATTATCATTTTTACTAGTTTCGCTTGCGCTTTCATAATCGGAACCATCATTAAATCTAGTCTACATATCTATTTTCTTCCAACTCTCCCTTCGCAGGTATGCTGGAAGAGATTTTTTTAGAAATAAGCATCACCTCTGTACCTATTTTTCTGTTTCCTTCTTCTAATATTTTATTTTGTGTGTGTACATAAATCGTTAAATAAATAAATAAAATAAGATATAATTTATCAAATCTACCTTTATAGAACCTGATTCTACTTTTATAGAACCACTAGATCTACTTTTTGCGGTTCGAACAACATCATATCGTTTAGACCCACTTTACATCGAACTCAATTATCTTGAGTTCTAAACAACATTTTGTGCGGAACCAACTCCAGTTTCATTACAATTGACTTGTCCTGGCTGTGGATGTAATGTTGAAATTTTGTTATACACTAATAGGTCATCTAGTCATTGAATAGTAGTATAAAAGTGTTCATATTGACTGAAAATTGTATATGAGTGCAATTTATTACTCATACACGATTATGACTAAAAATCAGTTTTCGTGACTCTAATACGATTAATGACGATATAAAAGTCGTGTAGATGTTACTAAGACGACAGCATCGGTTATACCACTGAAAATTGTGTATCAGTGATATAACGATGTCTGTATACGACTACAAGTTGTGTAAAGATAAGAGGCACTAAGTCATATTTCACGATAAAAATACTTCAATACGATGTTTAAAGCACTTCGAGTCGTGTAACTCTTACTTATACGGCTAAAATGTTTGTTGGGAAGCGCTTGTTACCTGTAACGTGGCATGTGTGCTGCTGGGGCCACGGGGGCCGAGGTGCGCAGGCTCGAGGACCCACTCTCCGCTTGCAACTGCAACCACATGTTATAATAAACTATATCGACTGTCTTTCAATTCTATATTTTTTTTCATATTCTATATATTTGGTGTCATCATCAGATTAGTAACTGGGAGGGTTTACATTGAAATGATTTGATGATGACAAAACTATTATAGAAATACCAACTTTCGAAATTAAAGTAGTTTGCACGATTTGGGTTTCTTTACATTATTTTTCTTAATTTTGTACAAAAAAATAAACATTTTTTAAACTTTTTAGTTGTGATCAGCCAAACGTAAATAGTGTGCAAGTTCTATAGTGTGATGAATCATAAACTTCAAGCTTCAGTTATATAAATATTTTATTCACTTTGATCAACACAATTTCATATTTATCATTCTATTAACAATAATTTTCAAATACACGGATTGGTAGGACATGTTCACTGTTCAACAACTCAAAGCAGATTAGCAGACTGACTCTGTGCAGTTACAAACTCAATGTTTCCCCACCACAAACTTTCACAAACACTCGGTCGACTAACCGACCAATCAGAGCAAAGTAAACAGTACGTAACATTAATTGACTAACTAATATACATTAAGGTTTATCTATAATTAACTGCAAGTAAATGTTTCATTTTAACAATTATGATATATTTATACATACATATCAAATACATAAACTCTAATACTATAAATCAATCAATGTCTTAAGTTCATGTAACCACTAGCGCCATCTATCGCGTATAGATGGAAGTTGAACGATTTATGAATATTTTCTTTAGAAATCATTACAATAGTAAGGTGGGTACATAAATAATATAATTGTTATCGGCCAAACCTGATCTTAGGATGGACTAGTTTCGCCTAGGCCAAAGCCGTGATTTTAGTCCAAGAGCGAGCAAGAGTTATTTGTTTTTTATCCACCCAAACTCAAACTTAATTATTTCACATAGGCCTACATGGGCACTTATAAAATATCAGAAGCTAGCGCATGGTTCCAGTTGGTCGTTTCCTATGGAGAAGAACCGGCAAGAAACTCCATGGTTACTCTTTAAAAATTTTTATTGTTTCTGAACTACAATATTTCCATATTACAATAATAATAGATATGAGAGGACAATGTAGACACCGGTCTAGCTGACCGCAGCTTTGTACCCAAAAGCACAATCAAATTTGTAGTCCATGAATCCGCGGAGTCTACAGTGTTCTGTCACGCCGCACCGAAGCGTTCCATTTTCCACAGCTGTATGTATGTTGTTTAACATAATTCCCCCCCCCCCCTTGGAATCCGTGATTCCAAGAAGCTCTGCTGAATCCTCCGTTGGCAGGGCGTAAACCTTTGTGACGGCTCTGCGTATGATGATCTTGCTTGTGGTGATGTCTACAACCCTGCAGACACCGTCAGCTCCGAAATATAATTTGTTGATGCGCCCTAGCAGCCACTTCAAAGGTGGTAGCTGCTCATCTTTGATAACGACCATGTCTCCAACCTTGACGCCTGGACCTTCGCTGCGTCGCCACTTCACACGCTGTTGTAGCTCGACCAAGAATTCCTTCGTCCATCGGCTCCAGAAGTGCTGTCTTAACCTTTCCAATCGCTGGTATCGATTTATTGACAGCTTCTCTGTGACAGGTGACGGCAGTGATGAAAACGGCCGCCTGATGAGGAAATGACCAGGTGTTAACGGAGTAAAATCCGATGGATCCGCGGATATTGGAGTTAGTGGTCGCGAGTTTAAAATTGCCTCTATTTGTGCAAACGATGTTGCGAGCTCTTCAAAGGTTAAACTGGAATTGCCCGCGATACGTTTTAGATGGAATTTGGCGGCCTTCACGCCAGCTTCCCAGATCCCACCGAAATTAGACGCGTAAGAAAGAAGAAAGAAAGAAAGAAAAACATTTTATTTGCCGGAAAAGGCGCAAACTTATAACTAAACATATTGCAAACATGATGCGGTGTGTAAGCGGGACTAAACTCGAAATTAATACCCTCACTCGCACCGAAATCTGCGACAGACTCATTTGCAGCTCTTAGCATTCTATTCAACTCGCTGTTTGCTCCTACATAGTTCTTTCCGTTATCAGAATATACGTGGCTTGCCATTGGGTTACAAATACAAACTAGACGGGTTATGTATGTGGGTTTTTCGTGGGTAATTTTGGATTGCGTGAACCGATTTTAATAATTATTTTTTTATTTGAAAGAAGATACGTTCAGGATAATAAAATATAAAACTAAGTTTTAAAAAATGGTTGCATATATGGTTAAATTACAAACAAAACAACAAACAACTTTTCAAAAACTGTTCAACCCATCAAGTTCAAAATAATTTTCCTAGAAAGTCTTTATAAAGTTCTACTTTTGAGATTTTTTTCATATTTTCTAAATTTATGGTTCAAAAGTTAGAGGGGGGACACACATTTTTTTTTATTTTTGGAGCGTTTTTTCCGAATATATTAACATTCCCTATTAATTTTTAAATACCTATCCAACAATATATCACACGTTAGGGTTGAAATAAAAAAAATCTCTACCCACCTTATGTGTAAGGGGGTACCATAATAAAACATTTTTTTCCACTTTTTATTTTACCACTTTGTCAGCGTTGATTGATATACATATTGGTACCAAATTTCAGCTTTCTAGTGCTAACGGTCACTGAGATTATCCACGGAGGGACAGACAGACAAACAGACTTAGCGAAACTATAAGGGTTCCTAGTTGATTACGGAACAAAGAAAAAAAAAGAAAGTCACAGTGACACATAAGCCATGCAGGTTAAATGACAATAAAACTAACTGAAACCTCTTTAGACAGTTACCGGTAGAAAGCTTGAATATGAAAAATCTTCTAAAGACGGACAACGACATAACAGAAGCAGTTGAACATTTCAATAGCTATGTTCAACAATCTGCTTGGCTTGCTACTCCAGTTGCTACATATTCGCACCATAAACAAGAATGCTCCTTATCTGTTCGAGAACTACTGGCTGAAAAATTATGGGTTCGAAAAAAGTGGCAAATGACTGGTCATCCAGCTGAAAAAAAACCATCTGAATTATTTACAAACAAAACTAAAGACACTACTACAAGATAATGACAACCAAAATAAACAAACATCTTTAAAAAACCTGGACACAACAGCAGGAACCAATTATTCTTTATGGAGTCACTAAAAAACTTAAACGTCCTGTCTTTAACCAACCTCCTATTCGTAAAAGTAACTCGGAATGGGCTTCCAGTGATGCAAACAAAGCTGGCACATTCGCTGAGCATCTTAAACAGGTTTTTATACCAAATCCAGATACAGGGTCTTCTAAATCTCACGAAGTCACCCAACTATGGGACCAAATCCATCAACTGGATCCGCCCATTCCCAAGGTCACAAAGGAAAAAGTAAAAACAACGATTAAGGCGCTAGACCCTAGTAAAGCTCCTGGATACGATCTCATAACTGGCAAAATTTTAAGAGAACTACCAACAGAAGGCATCAAATTTATAACTTTCCTGATCAACTCTATCCTGCGAAGATGTATAGTTCCGCTTCAATGGAAAGTAGCACATAGTTGCGAAGCCGGGTTAAAATCCTGTAGAGGCGCAATCATATAGACCTATTAGTCTGCTGCCCATACCATCAAAAATAATCATCCTGCGTAGATTGTTCCCGATTATCTCTTCGGAAAAACTCTTACCTGACCACCAGTTTGGTTTTCGCCGGGGACACGGTACCATCGAACAAGTGCAAAGATTGGTGTAGCATATCAACAAAGCTTTTGAGTCAAAACAATAT
This sequence comes from Mythimna impura, assembly GCA_905147345.3. Classification (NCBI taxonomy): domain Eukaryota; kingdom Metazoa; phylum Arthropoda; class Insecta; order Lepidoptera; family Noctuidae; genus Mythimna; species Mythimna impura. Next base: position 174,325 of record LR990348.1, read on the forward strand.
AGTGCTGCAGCCATCTTAGATATATCTCAGGCATTTTATCGGGTGTGGCATGACGGACTACTGTTCAAAATAAAACGGGACCTGCCTATAAATTTATATAACATTACAAAGTCATACATAAGCGACAGACACTTTTTCATAAAACAAGGTGAGAAGAGATGACTTCCTTACGTACTGTCCAACCTGGAGTACCACAGGGCAGTGTGAACGGCCCAACGCTGTACTTGCTTTTCACAGGTGACCTTCCAATGACCGAGGGCGTAGTCACTGGAACATTTGCAGACGGCACAGCAATTCTTTCGGTGGACACTTCACCAGACACAACATCACAGAAACTCTAAACTAGGCTTGATCAAATATCTTAATGGCTTAAAGATTGGTGTATCAAGGTCAACGAAACCAAGTCTGTTCAGGTGACTTTCACTAATAGGAAAGAAACATGTCCTCCCGTAACTCTAAACGGAATACTTCTCCTGCAGGAGGATTACGCCAAGTATCTTGGAATATATTTGGATAGACGCCTAACCTTGGAAGAAGCACATAGTTACCAAACGGCTGGCTATGGGTCAACAGATGCGTACAATTTACTGGCTACTGACTAACAAATCACAACTCTCAATTGAAAATAAACTGCTACATGCATTATAAAGCCTAAATGGACATACGGACAGCTGTGGGGCTCAGCGGCAAAATGAAATGATGAAATAATTCAGAGGTTCCAGTCAAAAACGTTGAGAATGATAGCGAACGTACGTCTCAAATAATATACTCCATCACGATCTCTGCATCAATACTGTAATGGAAGAGATTACAGAAGGGACGACAGCATACAAAGAACGAATCTCAAAACATCCAAACTAGCTAGCAGTAAACCTGATGGACACCCAAACAGTCGCCAGGAGACTAAAGAAAAAGATTCCTCAAGATCTCCTTTGGGAGGCTACAAGAATAAACGAGGCAGTCATTGGACAGCCTGCCTACAAATCTGTTGCATTATCAAAAATATTGCTGAATATTATCTATATGATAGATTGCAATAAAATAGGTACTTAAAAAAAAAACTTGCAAACATTTATTCCGAATTGGAAAAATACAACGTTTTCTTAAACTTGGCAAATATTCTAAATTATCAAAGCGACGTTTTACAAAAGACATATTGTGCGAAAGAGGCATTGTGAGAAAGCGACCATTTGCGAAAAGTCACTCTACGAAAGCGAAATTATGAGAAAGAGCCATTTTGCGACCAGAGATCTTTTGCGAAAGAGATATTTTGCGACTACAGATGCCCAACAGAACTTCAAAACAAAAACAGTTATCTCGATTAAGATAGTTAAGCGACTACGACGAAACTTAAACCAATTGTGTTGATTAAAATGGTACATCGAACTGATATTTTTATGATTTTTTATTTATTTATTGGCACACCAACAGCATTGCATACAGGATTTTTTGTGAAAAAATAATATTAAAATTTAGTGTCTGGTATGCATGCCTATTATAGGTATGCACGGCTTACACCATGTTAGGTATGACATTAATTGTTATGTTAAGAGATAATAAAAAAAATTATTACCACAAAAATTAAACATACAAAATGGAAAAAAACATACAATAACATCCAATGATGAACTCAGAACTCCGTAATAAAACAATGCATCCTAGTCGTGTTTGGGTTTATTATAATAATAATAATATATTTATTTTATTTGCTAAAAACACAGTATAAAAGGTGATAAAAAGTTACAAATAGGAGCAAACATATTATATCGCTTATCATATGCTGGACGACACTGTACTTGATCGTCTGTAAAAAATAGCGCGGCTGTAGCGGCATGTCGTGTAGCTCACGTCAAATTTCCAAACAGTGACGTAGCTACACGACCGAAACCAGCTGTGCCGGACCGGCAGTGCAGGATCGAACGTCATATTGGTGGGGCCAGAGCACTCATCGGCAAACTAATCTGCTTCAGAGAGGGCAACACTCGCCCAAGAGTGATGCGCTTTGTGAGTCAGGCGTTTTTGGGGACTGACATTCGGCCCCCAAGATTATATATTCCGTGTCACAGAGCGCATCGACTTCCTGAGGCAATTCAATTCAATTTCATTCAATTCAAAAATAGTTAAACAAGTGCACATGGACCCTGACGGGCACAGCAATTTCATAAAATTAAGTAGGTACAATTTTAAGAGAACAAAGTTATAATTAGAGAAAAAAATTGGATATACAACTCAAATTACTTAAATGAAATACAAATGTCACTAACATAGCAGATAAAAATGGTAAATGTCATAATTTCATTAAATGTCAAAATACATTCTTTCAATTATCAGAACTAAATTCATTATGAATGTCACAATAAATTCACTATAATTGTCAAAATAAATTCATTACAAATGTCAAAATAAACTCATTATAAGTGTCAAAATAAATTCATTATAAATATCAAAATAAATTCATTATTAATGTCAAAAATATAATCATTACAAATACCAAAAGAATTCATTACAAATATCAAAAAGGAAAAAAAAAATTACAAATGCCAAAATAAATTAATAACAAAAGTCAAAATAAAAAAAAAATAAGCAGAAGGTGTATGCATGGGCAAATCGAATCAGAAGGTATAAGCGGCGGGTGGAGCAGTACACCCAGAATAGTACATTCCGGAGTAATGAAAGGTGGGTATACAGGGCTTGGGAGCGGCCGGACCAAGGTTTGACTGACACGCGCCTGCCATGTGTTCATTCTGGCGCAGCATCTGGTCGGTGCCTGTCAGTCTCACTCGGTAGGTCGAGCGAGCGTGCGAGCCTCCAAGACGTAGCACGTGCAGTTCGTCCGTTGCCTAATTGGAAATCTCCAGGACCGGACGGACTGCACAATTTTTGAATAAAGTGGCTACAAAGATCGCACGTTCGTTTGGCATCTCAGTATCAGGCTGCCTTGTAGTCTGGTTCGCTACCCGAGTTCCTTACTACAGGAGTTGCTCTCACTTGCTCCACAAATCAGGTAACCGTGGAACCTAAAAATTATAGACCGATAACCTGCTCCATCATCATCATCATCATTTCAGCCGACAGACGTCCACTGCTGGACATAGGCCTCCCCCAAGCGTCGCCACAACGAACGGTCCTGTGCGTCTCGCATCCATCGGACTCCCGCAACCATTACCAAGTCATCGGTCCACCTTGTAGGAGGCCTTCCAACGCTACGTCTTCCGGTACGTGGTCGCCATTCCAGAACCTTTCGGCCCCAACGGCCATCTGTTCTGCGAGCAATGTGCCCTGCCCATTGCCACTTTAGTTTGGCGATTCTTCGTGCTATGTCGGCAACCTTGGTTCTCCTGCAGATATCCTCATTCCTGATTCGATCACGCAAGGAAACTCCGAGCATAGCCCTCTCTATTGCCCTTTGGGTGACTTTAAGTCTTCTGATGAGGCCCATTGTAAGCGACCACGTTTCGGAGCCATATGTCATTACTGGCAACACGCACTGGTCATAGACTTTCGTCTTGAGACACTATGGTATATTGGACGAGAAGATACCGCTCAGCTTCCCGAACGCTGCCCAGCCGAGTCGGATTCGACGATTGATCTCTTTCTCGAAGTTAGACCTTCCCAACTGGACCGTCTGTCCCAGGTAAACGTAGTCGTCTACAACTTCGAGTGTAGAGTCCCCGATCTTGATAGTAGTGGGTGCTACATGGCTATTTACCATGGTTTTGTCCACGTTCATTTTAAGTCCCACTCTTTCGGATGCTCTACTGAGATCACCAAGCATTGTACTGAGCTCCTCCGTAGTCTCAGCCATGACTACTATGTCGTCGGCAAACCGAAGGTGAGTGATGTACTCGCCATTGACATTAATGCCTAGCCCTCTCCATTCCAAAACCTTGAAGACATCCTCCATTGCTGCCGTGAACAGTTTCGGAGAAATAACGTCTCCCTGCCTCACGCCCCGCTGCAAGAGGATAGGTTTCGAGGTCTGGTCTTGTAGTCGGACTGACATAGTGGCGTTTTTGTACAAACACTTCAGCACTTCGATATACCGATAGTCAATTTGGCACCGTTGGAGAGATTGCAGTACAGCCCAAGTTTCAATCGAATCAAAGGCTTTTTCGTAGTCCACAAACGCTAAGCAGAGAGGCTGATTATACTCCTCAGTCTTCTGTATAACCTGCCGCAGCGTATGTATGTGGTCCACGGTGCTGAAGCCTTTTCGAAATCCGGCTTGTTCGGGAGGCTGGAAGTCGTCGAACCTGCGCGCGAGACGATTCGTGATGGCTCTGGAAAACAGCTTGTAGACATGGCTCAGAAGCGAGATGGGCCTGTAATTCTTAAGCAGGGCATTATCGCCCTTCTTAAAGAAGAATACCACCACGCCTCTGCTCCACGCCTGTGGCGTTTTTCCCTCGAGTATGACGGAATCAAATAGCTTCCGAAGGGCCTTAAGGACCGGTTTTCCACCCGCCTTCAGGAGTTCGGCCGTAATTCCGTCCTCACCCGACGCCTTGTTATTTTTCAGCTGCTTCAGAGCCATCCTAATCTCGTACAGGCTGACGTCCGGGATATCTTCGGTATAGTGTCGAGTCAATCTAGCTTTTTTTTTTTTTTTTATTATTTTTTATTATTGATAGCCTCGCGTTTGACCACCATCTCACCTGATGGTAAGCGATGATATGGCCGACGATGGAGCACGCTTACCTAGAAGTAACCTATTCACTCTTGACTTAAAGACCCCTAGGTTGTAGCTATCAGGGAACACAGACTCGGGCAGGGAATTCCACTCCTTAGCTGTACGCATTATGAATGTGTTCCCAAAACGCTTTGTACGTATGGGTGGGATGCCCACCATGTACCGATGGCGCAACGCCGTACGTCTAGTGGTCCGATGATGGAACGGACTTGGTGGAATTAAATTGTGCAATTCCAACGCACACTCCCCGAAGTGTAATCGATAGAAAACCGACAGGCCAGCAACTCGGCGTCGATGCTCAAGGCTTTGGAGTTTTGATTCGACAAGTGCATCATCACCGATGATTCTCTTGGCTCGCTTCTCAATCGACTCCAGAGCATCAAGCTGGTATTTGGCAGACCCATCCCAAAGATGAGAGCAGTATTCCATACACGATCGAACTTGCGCTTGATAAAGTTTGAGCAGCTGTTCCGGCGTGAAGTACTGTCTCACCTTGGCCAAGATCCCCAATTTTTTGGCAGCCTGTTGAGCTTTAGCCTCGATGAAAGAGCCGAAATTGAGGGTAGATGACAACGTTACCCCAAGAAGCTCAAGGTCACTGGTTATCGGCACGGTTACACCCCGGAATGATGGAGCCGGGTGGAATTGGCTCCGTTTGGCGGAAAAAAGACACGCCTGGGTTTTAGCAGCATTGAACTTGACCAGATTGGCATCGCCCCAGTCGGATACTGCCTTCAAGGAAAAGTTCAAGCGTTCAACCATAGCCTCTCGGAAAGACTGGATCTGTGACCCACTAGCACGTGCATCGGACACGTATCTCTCAGCAACAGTGCTATCGTCTGCATACCCAAAGGTACCGGGTTTAAGAAGGTCGTTTATGTGCAGCAAGAACAGTGTTGCCGAGAGTACCGACCCTTGAGGGACCCCGGCATTAATTTCCATTTGACCGGACGAGCAGCCATCAATAACCACTCGGATGGATCGCCCCCTCAAGAAGTCTGCGATCCAGTCACACAGACCAGTGGGCAGACCGAAGGAAGGAAGCTTAGCAATAAGGCTATCATGCCAGACCCTGTCAAAGGCCTTCGAGATATCAAGGGAGACTGCAAGTGCTTCCCCATGCTTCTCGATGGCCTCGCTCCAGATGTGAATGGCATACGCTAGAAGATCCCCAGTTGACCGATTTCGGCGAAAGCCGTATTGACGATCACTGAGGATGTCATTAGCTTCTAGGTATGCCAGGAGCTTATTATTGATCACTCGTTCCATACTCTTGCAGAGAATGGACGTTACCGAGATAGGTCTGTAATTAGCAGGGTCAGCCCGACTACCCTTCTTGGGCACGGGTTGCACGTTAGCTTGCTTCCAAGCCATCGGTACTTTTCCAGCCTCAAACGAAAGACGAAATAAGCGTGTCAGGATCGGAGACAGTTCAGGCGCACAAGTTTTTAAAACAATTGCCGGTATCCCGTCGGGACCACTGGCTTTGTTCACGTCAAGGTTACGTAGCACCCTACGGACGTCCTTCTGATGGATGCGTATGTCTGCCATAGTCGTCTCGCATCGCTCAGGAAAGGCAGGGGGCCGCGCGTTACCGGAATCAAGACGTGAAGATTCCGCAAAAAGAGAGGCAAATAGATTTGCTTTCTCCTCAACGGAGTGGGCCAGCGACCCATCGGGTTTCAGCAGTGGTGGTAGTGAGGGACGGCAGAAGTCCGATTCAACAGATTTAGCCGTGGACCAAAACGCTTTACTACCTGCTGGGTATGAAGCAAGTTTGTTACCAATTCGGCTAATGTGGTCAAACCGAGACCTCCGCATCACCTTCTTGCAGGATTTGGCAGCCCTATTATAGGCTCTCTTTTTTTGAGTCACGTCACTTGCCTTGCGCCTACGAGCGTCGACCCATTCTTGGTATGCCGTATGTTTAAGCGCTTCAGCGCGATTACATTCGGCGCCAAACTAAGGTCGAACCTTGTCAGACATTGTTACATCAGAGAATGGAATGTAATATTCCATCCCCCGACGCAACACATCCGACACTGCGTCCGCGCACAACGACGGATCAGCGGAAGAGAAGCAAGTAGGCTGCCAAGGATAGCATGCGAAGAAAGAACGCATACCATCCCAATCTGCTGACTTGTATCGCCAAACCCGCCGGGTGCCTCTTGGGCTGGGATCGGGCGGGGAATAGACGGATACAGGTTTCACCAGACAATGGTCGGAACTACCTATTGGTGAAGATATCGACACTGAGTACCGGTCCGGATCTGTAGTCAACAGAAGGTCCAAGCAATTGGCCATGTGTGACTCAACATCCGGCACCCTTGTAGCCCCCTGGACCAGCTGGGTGAGATTTAACGCTAGCGCTAGTTTCCGCGTCTCTCGCCCAGCATGGTCTGTGCACTGGTATGGGAAGAGCCACTCCTGATGGTGGGCATTGAAATCCCCCAGTATCACCAATTGGGCAGAAGGGTACCGCTGCTGAGCCACATCTGCCGCCTCACTAAGGTGCTGTGTGAGCCTGTTTGTCTCCTGATCACCACTGTGCGAACGGTAGACACAAGCATAGACAATTTGATCTATGCCAGTGTCCACCAAAGCCCAAAGCGTGGAGTACCTGGAGTCCTCAAGATTGCGGAGACGCCGATAGCAGATGTCGTCCCGGGCATACATACATACACCCGCGCGTGGTTTAAAATGGTGCTCCAGGGTAAACCCTGGGTAAGATAAGTACGACACGTCTGACGGACTACTGATCTGCGTCTCCGAAAGAAAAAAAAGAGCAGGTTTCTCAGTCTCCAGATGCTGGTGGACTGCGACGAGATTTGAGTGCAGTCCTCGGATATTACTGAGGTGCACTTTAAGAGAGAGGGAGTGCTGCCGCTGTTTAACATTTCTCTTTTTATTCTTTGCCATTTTGTGTAGTAAGAGTGAATGAAGGAGAGGAGAAGGAAGTGAGATGGGGTTTCACGCTGCTATCCTTCAGGCAAGCACTGATCGGACGGCATCATTGGGGTACTAGTCCGGAGACTGCGGGGACGCCCGAGCCCCCCCGGGAGTGTCCATCGGGCCCTCTCCTCTGGTCGCCAACCAGCACGATGGCGCATCCCGGGATTTTTCGACAGTTGGCGGGGCAGCCTTTCATGTGTGGCTGGTACATTACTTGGGCCCCCAACTACCTGCGGTCGGCCAGCGGCGCACCGTGCCTCGGATCCCGCTACCCTCCGCGACTAGTCTCCCGATACCTCCACACCAGTGTGGGCCTGGTCGGTCTGCCTGCAATGGAACCACCACTTCGACCCAACTCCTCTAATTTGGCTACACTGAGCATCGTACCGGAACACGGCTAGGCCGCTTGGCGGTACGTCTTTGCCCAGTGGGTGGCCGCAAGCCAACGGTCGAAACCTACCACCAGTAAATGTCACCTGATTAGCACCACCCAGGGACCACGTGTAAGGACTTACAATGGGTATTCTCCTACGGACGCGGGTGACTCAGCCCCCAAAAGCTCTTGGGTCGTTTACTAGATTTGCAGCGGGTTTAGCGATAGACGTGTATAACTGTCCATAAAAAGCCTCGATCTCTCCCAGAAGCTCCGATTTGGCGGATATGACTCTGCCATCGTCGGCCTTCAGTTTCGTGAGCTGGCTTTGCCCAATAGACAGATCTCGTGCAAATACTTGAGAGCCCTTATTCCGCTCAATCGCATCCTTAATCCTTGCGGTATTAAAGCGGCGAAGGTCGCGTTTCAGGGACTTCGAGATTTGTCTATTGAGCTGCCGGTATATGCACGCATCGTCTGAAGACTGCAGAATCATTTCACGCCTCTTTTTCATTAGCTCGAGAGTCGGATCAGAGAGCTTCTTGTTCTTATTTGTACGGTGAGTCTTGAAAAACTTAGACCCGACCGTATGGACAGTTTCCACGAACCCATCGTTATATTCATCCACGGAGCTTCCTAGGCACTCGAAACGATTGTGGAGTTCGAGCTGAAAGCTCTCGGGGTTTTGGATCTGAATCTGTGCTGGACGGAGCGTAGACCTCATCAGTCGAGACCTTTCAAGCTTAATGTTAATATTCAATGTGCCTTACCACGCGGTGATCACTTCCAGATTTCACCGCGTTGATCACAGAGACATCATTGAATATTTGCTATTTCATCGACAGGATGAAGTCAATCTCATTTCTAGTTGCACCGTCAGGACTTTGCCAGGTCCACCTTCTATGCTCACGCTTTTTGAATAAGGAATTCATCATATAGAGGCCCTCCTTCTCCATAAAGCTAGCCCGGTGTCCCCGGTGATTCCGACGTCCAAATCCAAATTGCCTCACTCGCAGCTCGTCACCGTCTCGTTTGCCCAGTTGAAGTCCCCCATGACCACGGTGAAGTGAGTCTTAGAACCATGCATGGCTCTTGATATATTCTCATACATGAATTATACTTCGTCGTCGGGATGAGTCGAGGTCGGGGCGTAGACCTGTATGACCTTCAGCGAATATCTTGATGATATTCTGAGTATAAGGTACGCCACTCTGGTCGACACACTCTCGATCCTCACCACATTGTTCACAAGGGACCTGTGGACGATAAACCCGACACCACCCTGGGACTGCTGGTCACCCTCCCGGAAATAGAGCAGGTTATCGGATTTGAGAATTATCGTATCCTCCCCCTGTCTTCGGACTTCAGACAATCCCACAATACTCCATCGCAACCGTGCTTACTTACGGTCTATTCAAGTTTTTACATCCATTTTGAGAGGTAAGATTAAGAACCATATAGACAAAAATTCAATCATGTCTGCCTCTCAGAACGGATGTAGGAAAGGGTCGCGCGGTACTAAGAAGCTATTCCTCATCGATATGGCCATTAGCCAACATGTTCGGTGCTCCCGAAAGGATCGGTCGACATGTTGTATAGGCTATAGGACGGCCTACGACTCGGTTCCTCATACATGGCTCATGAGGGTGCAAGAATTGTACAAAATTGATGCAATACTACGCACCCTCCTGATGTCGTGTAGAGCCAAGATAAGATAAGATAAGATAATCATTTATTTGCTCAAACATGAGTACAGTACATACGTCACAAAATAAATTGTCAGCATGCAACAGATGTTATAATTCAAAAAATAGATCGTCATGTTTGACTTGAACAATGGCATGCAAATATTTCAAAAATAATACAAATAAAAATTTATTCTAACATGTCATTAATTCAAATCAATAAAAAAAAATCCTATATTTTTAACTCTATAATGTCATGTTGAGTTAAATTATTTATACATTAACTAAGAATTATACAACAGTCACACAAAAAATTAAATTGAATTACTCATACAAATTTTATGATATAAAAAAACCTTTTAAATTGAAAGTTGCTTTATGGTAATGACAAAGTTCAAAATAAGTAAAAAGAAACTGTGATGTCAGACAAATACAATAATAATGTCAAAGATACAAGAATAATGTCAAAGGTACAAGAGTTGTGTTAAAATTAAAAGATTTATGTCGAAATTAAAAAGTGTATGTCAAACTTACAAGGTTAATGCCAAAATTACATAATTTATGTCAGAATTACAAGATAAGTGTCAAAATTACACAATTTATGTCAGAATTACAGGATGAATGTCAAAATTATACAATGGAGGACGGTCCTTCGCTATCCAGGATGTCGACATATTCAGAGGAACAACAAACCGGTGTGGATCGAGCGGGGTATATTCCAGGGTGATAGTTAGAGTCCACTTCGGTTTTGCCTAGCCTAGAATTTTCTAAGCTGCTGGAGAATTCAAGCCTAGGCTATAGGTTGAAGAGAGGTGGTCAGGTTATATCTCACCTACGTTACATGGATGACTTGAAACTTTTTGCCCCCAACAAGCTTCAACTGATGGAACTACTGAAGGACTAACTGAAGGGTACTAACTGAAACCTTCAGTAGTGCCATCAGGATGGTGTTTGGTGTAGACAAATGTGCGGTAATGCATGTAAAGCGAGGGGAGATTGTGAAGTCCGTGGGTACTCAGCTCTCGGACTCCTTAAACCTGAGATCCCTCTCTCCTACTGAAACCTATAAGTATTTGGGTATGTCGGAAGCTTTAGGAATCAAGGCCACTGACATGAAGCAATCGTTGAGGTAGCGCTTCTTTGGACGCCTGAAGAAGGTATTCAATAGACTTCTTTCATGCGGAAACTAGGTGCGCGCTTTTAACGGTTGGGTCATGCCGGTATTGGTCTACAAACCGAATGCATCACCCACGGTCGTCGGTGATGAGACTGTGTATCCCGCGGAAGTGTGGGGGTCGAGGTTTTTTAAATGCTAAGACCCTGCACAATCGTGAGGTAAGCAGTCTCAGGGAATATTTCCTAGCCGCCGACGTGGGTATGCATCGTGATGTAGTGGCAGTGGACAAGGGACTAACCCCGCTTTCCTTGGCTAACGAGAACTGGCGCAAACCTGTAGTGCTTGACACTAACGATCGCAAGGAAGTATGGCAGAGTAAGAAACTTCATGGATGCTTTTTGCGAGTCCTTCATGTACTCGATGTAGATCAACTAGCGTCAGTAGCCTGGCTGCGCGTCGGTGACCTTTTTGGGGAAACTGAAGGTTTTGTCTGTGCAATTATGGACGAAGTTATCATGACGAATAACTACCGGAGATTTATTGTGAAGGACGGCACGGTTGACATCTGTCGGGCATGTCACAAACCGGGTGAATCAATCCGCCATATTATCTCTGGTTGTTCTCGTCTAGCTAACGGCGAATACTTGCATAGACACAACCTTGTAGCCAGGATTATCCATCAGCAACTTGCTCTGAAGTACTCTCTTGTGGAATCGGAGGTGCCGTACTACAGGTATGTGCCCGACCTAGTTCTCTATAATGGCGATATCACATTGTACTGGGATCGGTCCATCATCACTGACAGGACTATTGTAGCCAATAAGCCTGATTATATTGGTGGTGGACCGAAGCGAAAGGCGTGCAATGATTGTTGATATATCCGTTCCGCATGACGAGAACCTCGTGAAAGCCGAGAAAGATAAACAAATCAAGTATATTGACTTAGCTCGCGAGGTTGTCGACATGTGGGATGTGGACTCAACGATCATTATACCGATAGTCGTGTCAGCCAATGGCTTAATAGCCAAGAGCCTCGACCAACATCTTAGGAGGCTCGCGTTAGGCGGCTGGATCAAGGGCTTGATTCAGAAAGTGGTGCTTCTGGACACGGCTCGTATGTTTAGGAGGTTCCTTTCTCTGGAGCCCTGACCGCCGTTAGCTTGGACCCTGTTCCCGATACTGGTGGGATACTGTTATTTATATTTTTAAATGTTTTATTTTTTATTTTTGAAATATTTAAAAATGTAGGTAACTAATATGTTTATATAGGTAAAATAAAGGAAATAATAATAATAATTTAATTTTCACCATAAGCCTCTCATTACAAAATTCATAGACATTATTTATACAAATGCTCATAAAAGTATCGCGTGCATACGCGGTAGTGGCAAGTGGCCCGAATGAGATGGAACTACAGGGTTTCGCAAGTGTTCGCCGCACATCGACGCATGCCACCGCAGTCTGATTGCGGTTTTATTTAAATTGTACAATAGGTTAAGGCATTAAAAAATGGTTTTGGTCTTCTCTTAGTGTCCTAGGTAATAAACAGGATCTGGTAGTTTTGATATTTTTCGGCGCGGTGCGTATTAAAAATAATATCGAAAATGCCGTTTTCGATTGTGTACGCGGAATTTTGTGTTGTAAAATTTTGCCATTTTCAATATGATAGATAGATAGATAGATAGATATATTCTTTATTTTTTTTAATATGTTTTGTTAAGTGAGTTTTCTTGTAAATAATCGAGTGCCAGTTTCGATTTATAATGTCAGTGGTACGTATTTGAATACCGAAGATTAAAATACCAACTGTTAAGATATCGATGTTCAAAATATCGAAAATGGAAATATCGAACGACCATAATACCGAAAATTAAAATAACGAAAGTTTATATTATCGAATGGATAAATAACCTACGTCCAATATAATTATCTAAAATCTAAATATCTACAAAAGTTACATCGAAAGATCCAAATATCGAAATACAGATTATCGAATGTCCTAAATATCGAAGTACAAACTATCGAACGTCCTAAATATCGATGGGTACATATATTATTTGAACATCGAAAATTAATATACCTACGTATAAAAATGGGTTAATTTTCAACATTTAATACATTCATTAATTCACCCTAAAAATACGTACAAGTTAAAATATCGAACAAATTTTGATATAAGTAAGTAGTATGAGTGAAATGGAGTGAAAAAAGGTTGCTTCTGCAACGTCTCCGGCGCTACGGGAAGTGCAACCCCTTCGCCCTTGCGTAACAAAGCATGCTTGCTGGTCGCCTCCGGCGCCCAGCCTCAGCCGCTACGGCTCCCACGGGTGCCTATGCTTTGTCACAGCGGGCGGGGGTTGCCCTCCCTTCGCATCTCCGGATTTTTATATACACTCTAGGGGTAACAGCCAAAAGACTACGTAAATTCGGGGTGCCCCAATTCGGCTTTGGAACAATTTCGACCTATTTTATCCATGAAAATCAGTGTCCAGTGTACAAGCATAGGTCAATCGAGAAGGTATTATTTGGGTCTTTAAATTAAAATATTTTCTTGAAAGTCAATATGTTGTGCTACTGAAGTTAGTGACAGAAACGTATTGCTGCAAAACCGACTCCACGTAGTCTTGTCTGCCCTACCCCTAGAGTGTAATTTAGAATCGCGTAGGCACGGAGGGGCGAGGCAGCCCGCGAGCTGAGGAGCAGGTGGTTTTTATAGAGGGCCCTCCTTCTCCATAAAGCTAGCCAGTAGGTGTCCCCGGTCTGGGACTGCCGGAGCCCTGCAGTGCCTACGCGATTCTAAATTACCGTTACATCTAATTAGCCGTGACAGAAACCATGCTTGCTTGCATGTTGCATGATTGCTGCATGCTTGTTTGCTAGATGTAATAACAACGGGTTTGCAGGGTGTGACAATTTCACATCTACCTACATTTATGAATACACTCATACTGCCTATATAATATTTTTTTTTTCGGTATTTTAACTAGTAGGTATTTTTAACGTAGATATTATGAACTTAGATGTATTAAATGTTGATATTTTGAACTTAGGCATAATGTCATTCGATATTTTGAATCATTCGAAATTTTAATCACTCGGCATTTCAATCTTCGACGTTTTAAGCGTAAGTAGGTACTTATAACAATTTTCGACATTTTAATATAATCGATATTTAAATTTTCGATGTTTTGAACATTGGTATTTTAAGCGTAGGTATTTTAATCTTCGATATTCAAATACGTACCCTAATGTCAGTGCAGTTACCTAGTATGATAGTAACAAATATTTCTCAAAAATATTTACAAAGTTATACATAAAATAAACTTCAAATCGCTCTCCTGTAAAGTAAGCTTTTTCAATTCTGATAGTTTACCTAGGGACAGTCGTTTTATTAGCGGGGCAAGCTACTGACCGAAGTTAGTCTAACATAGTTTCAAAATGAAGATGTTACGTAAAATGAAACTAACACATAAGTGGCCACAATAACACGTGGGCTACTTTTATTAGCAGGTAAAGCTACTGGCAGAAGTTAGTTTAACATAGTTTCAAAATGAAGATGTTACGTAAAATGAAACTAACACATAAGTGGCCACAATAACACGTGGGCTACTTTTATTAGCAGGTAAAGCTACTGGCAGAAGCTAGTCTAACATAGTTTCAAAATGAAGATGTTACGTAAAATGAAACTAACACATAAGTGGTCACAATAACACGTGGGCTACTTTTATTAGCTGGGGGAAGCTACTGGCAGAAGCTAGTCTAACATAGTTTCAAAATGAAGATGTTACGTAAAATGAAACTAACACATAAGTGGCCACAATAACACGTGGGCTACTTTTATTAGCTGGGGGAAGCTACTGGCAGAAGCTAGTCTAAGGAGTCCATTACACGATAGGTTTTGCTGTCAGTTTTGCCACAATCAAATATTTTGACTGACGAAAAACCTACCGTGTAATGCGATGACTGACGTCTGCATGACGAAAAACGAATGGCGATAAAATTCCGTCATTCAAACATCAATCATGATTGATGGAATTGATGGACGCCTGCATGACCGTGTACCTACTGGACGCCGTACTCGCACTATAATGACGTAATAGTGTTCTCCAAATAACAAAATCGTAATTTATGCACAGCTACGCCCTCAAATCTTATGACGGTTCTGTCCGCATGCGCATAGACCACCTAATATATTAATATCTACCTACCGATTATTTAAACGGCAATACCCCAAGACCGATTTTATCTCAGAACAAAGTTGGATTCAGTAAATTAAAACCTATAAAAATCACATGTTCCGTTTTTTTTTTTTATCTCAATCAACCTACTTGTTCCTGGTTTTTTTTATTGTCGATTAGATTCAGTACTTACATCTTTTTCCGCTCTGGGTAGTGTCAGGGAGTGTCAGATTTTTACTGATTAAAACAAAAAGAGGAGAAATATGGACTTACTCCGTACCTACTGTTCATATACTATATTAGTATTAACGTGGTAGGGACAAAGGCGCTAATGAATATGACAAAAACATAAAGGCCAATTAGCCTAACTTAAAAACTAAACAAAGAGGACGCATCATCGCTCGTTGCTATGATGAATGTATCAGGCTCCTGTAGGGTCTTAGGTGCTTCAACACCAGCCGTGTTCTTTCGGTTGTTTTTGCGTTCCGCTGGCGTGGTGACTCTTTCTGTCAAGCCCACAGATACTGGGCCTAGCGAGCGTGCCAACTATGCACTACACATGCCAACTACATGCGTGGACTATCATCTAGCTCTTTGGGGCGCGCGTGGAACCCTATGCTTTGTCGTAATGGGTCTGGTCCTTATAGGACGGCAAGCTGCCCATTGCTCGCCGTCTGCTAACCCGCGCATGCAGTGCGCCCAGGGAATCTCCAGCAGTGGCGGGGGCGTGAAGATGGTCACTGCCTCACTGCAGCCACCTTCTTTACTCGTATTACTGCTTCACAGGAGGTGACTGTTTTCCATTTCCTCTCGCTCCGTATTACCATGGCCTGATCTAGGGCCAGGCGCGAAATGTCGCCGCGGCCATCAATCGCGATCGCCTCCAGGAGGAGAGCGACCTCGGCCGAAAGCTCCACCGGGTCCTCCGGGCGATTGCACAATGTCCAATTGCTGAACCAGACTTAGATTTGTTAAATTAAATCTTTATTTTTACTATTCGCCTCTGCATTGCTACCGTTAAATGGTTTCCGTTATGGTCCTAATTTGCACAAGTTTTATACTTGCGGTAGTAGATAATGTATCAATATACGAGTACCAACTTATCTAATGATTCAAACATAAAAAGCCCCGGAGCACGTCATTCTGGTAACCACGAGCATGCCATTGCCGTCAGTGGTTATCATGATAAGTAGTTATCGGTGCGTTTACTAACAGTGAAGTGTTATCAGCAATAAACAAAATGTTATCTACCTACTCGTATCCTCTCGATAGGTTTAATCTGTTACAGGAATCATTACAATAACAAGGGCTTCTGACCAAACCCTTGATTATGACAGTTTCCAGTCCCACGCCACTAATTATGATCACACACATGTGAATTTGGGGATGTTACATTATATAATAACTATTCATATTATTTTCTGATTTAGTGTATACGAGTATAATATTATTGTAATGAGTTAGCTAAGTGTTCTTTTTTATATTTAAGAATAAATACTTGTAAAATTGAAATAAAGATCAACATGTAATGTAATCCTGATTTATAAAATCAGGATTACATTACATACTCGTATACAACATACGATACATTTATTTATGAGACAAACAAGGTAAACGTTGATCGTGCCTGCGAAGGCACGTAACAGAAGGAGAATGGCCGTGGTAGCGACGACGACGCACTTCACACAACAACCTACATCCACTGGCAAAGCACCTCACTAGCACTGCCACTTTGCGTAAGCCTTTGAAACCCACCTTGCTACAAATACCTACTTGGAAAGATTTAACAAATTCTCTCAATAAATACACAGTTCTGAGCAGTTCAATAATTACCTGTAATGAATGCTAAATGTCAGGTAGTCTGTAGCAGGGGTAGTGAGAAGAACACAAGCACTGCATCCACATCCGCACATGAGAGAAATTGCGCGCAAATAAAAACAAGACGCAGGCGCGAAGTTGCGACGTAAGCGTGCGGCGCGCGCGAATCGAGGACATGCGCGCGAAGTGTGCGCGGCGTGCTGACTGCCGCGCGCCGCCGCCGCCGCCGCGTGCGCGGGCGCCCCGCTCCGCGCGGCTCTCGTAAACAAACTCATTAGCGAGGGTCCCTCAGATCTTGATCAGCTATATTTATTAATAACATAACGAAAGTTATCTTTCACCATTTCTGTGGACATATACTCACGTTTATATCAATCACGTTCGTATTGGCAAATAAAAGTACATAAGGTACCTATATACCTTATGTACTTTTATTTGCCAATACGAAATTTTTTTGTAAAAAAACCAGACCCTTCGAAAATCAGCTGCTTCCTTACTTCAGCGTCCTTTATCATCTTCCTTTTCTTTGATCTTTACTTTGAACGCCAACGTACCTATCTTCAATATGATGATCATTTCTCAGAAGTGTGTGTGAAAAATCATCATGATAAACTGTTATATGTCATCTAGTGTTCTGCGTCATTCCCCGTATAGATAGTAAATGCACTTGGTGCATAGTTGTATGACGACGCATGCTCGTGTAGTCAAGCGTAGCTTTCTGTGCGAATTATGACAATGTTTATAAATAATTAATAAGTAAATGTATAGTACTTATGTCGGCTGCCACATAAACCTTGGTGAAATGGTTGAAAACTTTGTTAAAACTAGGATATTAATAACGAGTGGCAGTGTGTAGGGCATATGGCTCGCAGAACAGATGGTCGATGGGGCTGAAAGGTTCTGGAGTGTCGACCACGTACCGGAAGACGCAGCTTTAGAAGGACTCTCAGAAGGTGGACCGACCGGTGAGGGTCGTGGGAATCTGATGGATGCGAGACGCTTAGGACCGGTCATTGTGGCGACACTTGCAGGAAGCCTATGTCCAACCGTGGACGACCTTCGGCTGAAATGATGATATTTTTTTAATATATACCTATATATTTTTAGGGTTCCGTACCTCAAAAGGAAAAAACGGAACCCTTATAGGATCACTTTGTTGTCCGTCCATCTGTCTGTCTGTCTGTCTATCTGTCTGTCAAGACCCTTTATCTCGAGAACGCGTGGAGGTATCGAGTTGAAATTAAAACCATATAGTCAAGGCAACGGTCTCTTGAAGAAAAAAGATACGGCCGTTTTTGTCGCAAAAAGCGTGTTTTTTGCGACAAAAACGGCCGTATCTTTTATTCCGTACAAAAAACGTATATTTCGATACTCTCAAGGGAATCAAAATTCATAGGGTACTTTCCGTTGACCTAGAATCCTGAAATTTGGCATGAAGCAATGTCTCATAACACAAGTATAGAAAAAAATCTGAAAACTGTAAATTTGTAGTTACGAGACAAAAAAAACTTTTTTTGCGATTCGGAAAATCTTCGTAACTCAATTCGGGAATTGAACTGTTTTCATAGGCAAGTCTGTACGGAACCCTCAGTGCGCGAGTCCGACTCGCACTTGCCCAATTTTTTTTAACCCGGTTGCCCGAACCCGCAACCTCAAGCATGAGAGACGGGTGCCTTAAGCACTGGGCCATCACGACGATCCACACCCATTAGTACCTACTGTAATATGGAAATATTGTAAAATAAACCTTTTTAGGGTTCCGTAACTCAAAAGAAAAAACGGAACCCTTATAGGATCACTTTGTTGTCTGTATGTCTGTCTGTCAAGACCCTTTATCTCGAGAACGCGTGGAGGTATGGAGTTGAAATTAAATCCATATAGTGAAGTCTGCGGTCCTTTGAAGAAAAAAGATACGGCCGTTTATGTCGCAAAAAACGTCAAAACGGCGACAAAAACGGCCGTATCTTTTTTTTTTCGTTTGACTTTTTCACAAAAAACGTATTTTTCGACACTCTCAAGGGAATCAAAATTCATAGGGTACTTCCCGTTGACCCACAATCCTGAAATTTGGCACAAAGCAAGGTCTTATAGTACATGTATAGGATATACTACATAGGATAAATCTGAAAATAGTAAATTTGTTGTTACCTACGTCACAAAAAAAAAACTTTTTTGAAATTCAGAAAAATCTTCGAGACTCCATTTGGGAATTGTAGTTTGTACGGAACCCTCAGGGCGCGGGTACGACTCGCGCATGCCTGGTTTTTTATTATTACATATTCAGTCACTGTCACTAGTGTCAATATTATTAACTTACTTTCAAAAATAAATAGTTCACACTGAAACATGTTTCTCTCTCTTGACTCCTCGGACAAATTTTAATTTAGGAGCGCTTCGTTGTACTGATTGATATTGGCCTGAGGCACAAAATGCACTATGTGTTTATAATTTATATGTAGGTATATGCCAACTTAAGAGAATTGAGAAAAACTCTAAAGCATTATGCACGGAAAGTAAAAAGCCGTAGAATGGCTCCCTGTGGTACTCCAGGAGATTGTGTGGATTGCCAATAGTCTCTTGCTTATTTTTTTCTCGTCTCATTTACTTGCATATATTCTCTGATGATGTCATTTTTATTTAATATATGATTACTTTGACTTTGACTGACTACTAGTGACTACATCATTCATACAAGTCGAGTCCCTCCAGAAAGCAAATGCCAAATAAAATTCAGCGCTAACCGCTGCAGTCATACCTATTGTTTTAATACATAAATGAGTGTAATTAAGCGAATAATTTGACACTACATTAATAATTCATGACCAGAGGCATTCAATCACGTGCCTGAGCCTCTAATTATTACTGTTCTTGATTCATACACGCCACGAAACCTTTTTTTAACTAACTTCAAAAAAGGATGGGGTTCATTAGTTCTTTACATTAAAACTCCGAACAACATAGATGTGCACAATAACTCGTTGTCCACGCATGCACTTGCAATTTCCAATTTTTTAAACATTTTTTCCAGTCTGCCGCAAACACCTCTTCCACGGCCTTCTCGAACGCTGCTAGCGCGTCTTCCGGCGATGAAAACTGTATCCCTTTCAGCTGAATTTTTATTTTAGGGAATTAAAAGAAGTCACACGGTACCAAATCAGGACTGTAAGAAGGGTGTCCCAAGACTCTGACGGTGTGGTGTCCAAGAAGTCCCTCGTTTTGAGCGCTGAGTGCGCGGGCGCGTTGTCATGGTAAAGCAGCCCCACGGAGCCCAGTGTTTGGTCGCTTGCTGCTCATTGCAGACAAAACTTCTCGAAGGCATTTTGTGGTATACCATTCGGCGTTGATGCTGCTTTGGTCTCGTAATGGAATTGAAATCAGATACTCCGTCAACGTGAAGAAACTAGCGATCAAAATTTTCCCTGCGCTTCTCGATCGCTTCACTTTTGTAGGCGTTGATTCGTTTTAAAACAGCTAAACTGTTGACTGACGCTTTGTTTCTGGGCAGTACTGAATTACATACAATGTCGTAAACGTACCAAGACGAGCCTGCTTTAAATTTTTGAATCATATCACGCCACCACTCCACACGACCACACGGGCCTGCTTCTGTGCTTTGTTGAGGTTGTGCGGCACCCAGCGGAAAACAATCCTCCTCACGCGAAGGTGCTCGTATAGAATTTTGTGAACGCTAACCGAACCAATCTGCAGTGTATGCTGAATCGCTTCGTATCTAATTCGCCAGCTTTCTTGAATTATTTATTTTACTGCCAGCACACTTTTTTCCGTGACAGCCGTCGTAGGACCTATACCACTCCTTTGTTCATCCAAAGTAAGGCGACCGCGCTTGAACTCGCTATACCAGCGGTAGATGATTGCTTTTGAAGGTCCTTCATCCATAAAAGCAATTTGAAGTCGATCAAATGACTCATCAGGTTTTAGGCCACATTTAAAATCGTAGAAAATCATCGCAGGAAAATGTTCTCGTTGCAGACCCATTTTTAAATGAGACACAATAATTTGATTTGGCTCTCGTAAAGATGTATAGGGAAACTCCAAACTCGAACAATGGTATTTTTACTTTTAAATAATCAAAGTTTTCAAAATATATAATAAGTAATAGGTACAATACAGATGATCATAAACTCATTAGAGTTTTACAGATAATATTACCGTGGTTTTACCGTGCATCATAATCATCGATACAAGATTTTGCCTAAATAAAACACAATAAAAAAAACATACATTCAACCGAACATATAACCTCCTCCTTTTTGAAGTCGGTTAAAAATATCAAATCCTAGATCAAACATAATTATATCCGAAGAGGGTATTAGTAAATAAGACGCAAAATTGTCGAGTGAATAGGCGTAACATCGTCTCAGAGACCGAGCTAACCGCTCGCTTATCTATTCACAAAGTATTTAAAGGAATTTATTGAGACTGATACAGGTTGTTCCTTTATTTTAAGACGCCTATCGTGCATCGCATAATCGATTTATGGGCACAGATGCATTTTGTTTTTTTTTTTGTTATTATTTAGTTAGGTATTCAAATGTAAGAAGTGTTGTTTTAATTTGTATTTTATGTTTTTATGTGTAATTTTATTTAGTGATGTAAACTATTTATAAGGTAGGGTATCATATATTTCAGTCTTCTCTTGCCATGTAGGTTGCTGTACTTAGAAAGTAAACGCCTTGCGTTGATGACACTACGAGTATTTATTTGGTTAATACTTACGGGTTTTGATGTCCTATAATTTCATTAAAGAATTCTTCATTCAAGAGTGTTAATTTAACTTTTTTCTTATTTACAAGTGGCCAGTGCCTTATACATAAAAACTATTTTCGCAAAACTTTCTGATTGACCTGGTAGCTAAAGTAACAATCGTCTCCGTGGCGCATTAGCCGAACGTGTGGTTTATGTAGATTATGTGACTAGGGGATAAAGTAGTATCAGCATATTGAATTCCGAACGAAACAAAGGTTGCTAAGTTTTAACCCCGAACGCTATTAAAGGCGTATTACGTCGAAAAGAAAATTTATAAGATCACTTGTGTATCAGATCTAACTGTTAGTCTGTTACAGTTAATGTGCCCCGATCTATTGAACTGATTCAGTTGGATACTCTTAAGAACTTCTGTGACACAAACATGTTACAAACAGTTACCTACTTATTTTGAATGACTTCTCCCATTTGCATTGTTTCACTATGTATCGTTGCATGCGCCACCGCACGCTTCATGCGCTCTGCAGAACACATCGTGCTGCGTTGTGCCGCTGCTGCTAGTACTTCTCTTCAGTGCGTTACGTATCACTATGTATCGGAGCATGCGCCACCGCACGCTTCATGCGCTCTGCAGAACACATCGTGCTGCGTTGTGCCGCTGCTGCTAGTACTTCTCTTCAGTGCGTTACGTATCACTATGTATCGGAGCATGCGCCACCGCACGCTTCATGCGCTCTGCAGAACACATCGTGCTGCGTTGTGCCGCTGCTGCTAGTACTTCTCTTCAGTGCGTTACGTATCACTATGTATCGGAGCATGCGCCACCGCACGCTTCATGCGCTCTGCAGAACACATCGTGCTGCGTTGTGCCGCTGCTGCTAGTACTTCTCTTCAGTGCGTTACGTATCACTATGTATCGGAGCATGCGCCACCGCACGCTTCATGCGCTCTGCAGAACACATCGTGCTGCGTTGTGCCGCTGCTGCTAGTACTTCTCTTCAGTGCGTTACGTATCACTATGTATCGGAGCATGCGCCACCGCACGCTTCATGCGCTCTGCAGAACACATCGTGCTGCGTTGTGCTGCTGCTGCTAGTACTTCTCTTCAGTGCGTTACGTATCACTATGTATCGGAGCATGCGCCACCGCACGCTTCATGCGCTCTGCAGAACACATCGTACTGCGTTGTGCCGCTGCTGCTAGTACTTCTCTTCAGTGCGTTACGTATCACTATGTATCGTTGCATGCGCCACCGCACGCTTCATGCGCTCTGCAGAACACATCGTGCTGCGTTGTGCCGCTGCTGCTAGTACTTCTCTTCAGTGCGTTACGTATCACTATGTATCGTTGCATGCGCCACCGCACGCTTCATGCGCTCTGCAGAACACATCGTGCTGCGTTGTGCCGCTGCTGCTAGTACTTCTCTTCAGTGTGTTACGTATCACTATCTATCGGAGCATGCGCCACCGCACGCTTCATGCGCTCTGCAGAACACATCGTGCTGCGTTGTGCCGCTGCTGCTAGTACTTCTCTTCAGTGCGTTACGTATCACTATGTATCGGAGCATGCGCCACCGCACGCTTCATGCGCTCTGCAGAACACATCGTGCTGCGTTGTGCCGCTGCTGCTAGTACTTCTCTTCAGTGCGTTACGTATCACTATGTATCGGAGCATGCGCCACCGCACGCTTCATGCGCTCTGCAGAACACATCGTGCTGCGTTGTGCCGCTGCTGCTAGTACTTCTCTTCAGTGCGTTACGTATCACTATGTATCGAAGCATGCGCCACCGCACGCTTCATGCGCTCTGCAGAACACATCGTGCTGCGTTGTGCCGCTGCTGCTAGTACTTCTCTTCAGTGCGTTACGTATCACCCACAGAGTACCGTTTTATGTATAGTAGTATCACCGGCGCGTGCACGTTGACATATCGCACCTTCGGTAGAACAAGGGCATAATTGCAGTTTTTGCTATTTTACAGGAGAGCTATTTTAAGATATTTATTGCATTCAGTGAGGTCTTGCTCTGTTAATATTGCTCGAAAGTTTTTCTTCTTTGCATGATATAAACTATATACTATATCCTTTTTAGGCGTATAGTTTATTTTTAAGGCATTTCTGTATACTTAACTCATTTTTGCAATTTTTGACAATTGTGCCCTTGTTCTACCGAAGGTGCGATATGACGCATCCACTCTGCCGCACTTACACATTGCTGATGTAGATTGCCACGCTGAAGCAGTGCTAGAAGCGGGAATATAATACAATTAACAAAAGCACAGACAAGATTCTGTGCCTAATATATTCCTATCTCTAGGTACGGTACGCCATGTCTAGTGAAGTAAACGAGTTATTCAAGTGAATCGGGTGGTCGGCTCGGTTTAACTATAATATTTTATAAAGCTGATAAATTTATTTATAGTGGTTTTAATGTCTGAGATCTCGGCTAATCTACTGAAGTGTCTAAATATAAGGCGCATTAGTATGATTCTCGATTGCTAGGGACGTCTTTATGACGTAGACAAAGGAGTTTTGTTTCAGAGGTAATATCATTTTACAAAACTTGTTGTGGCGAGAGCTCCGCTGTGCATTTTACATAATACTTCGTTATAAGGCCACACATGTCTAGTTTCTAGGTCGATCCCATAGTATTATTAGCTGGTCCAATTACTGGAAATAGTTTGTTGTATGATTATACTCTTTATCTAAGTAAGCCAACACCCAGTGTAACCAGACCCAAGACAGGCGTGGTCTCTGTCCTGGGAAACTATGTAACGAAAAGTATCCGACAGAAAACTGCTCTAAACAAAAATGACAGGTTAGGTCTATCATAACTGGATCATGGTTCACTCAACTTTTCGCCTAGAAGACATGAGTCGTCGTCGAAGGCGCGTAGTGCCTGCTAGGGCTATGGGAACACGTATGAAAGGAATACGTCCTAGAAGACATGAGTCGTCGTCGAAGGCGCGTAGTGCCTGCTAGGGCTATGGGAACACGTATGAAAGGAATACGTCCTAGAGCGCAAAAGGCAACTGAAGAAACATAGGTGTGTTCTTAGTCATTAAAAGTCTGACACGCACTTTCGCTCCACCCTGGAGTGCGAGAAGTAATTAGACCATTTAACATCTCACAAAAAAACCCTCAAAAAGCAACAAAAACCGTTACGAACGTGCCCCATTGCCAAGTTGTTGGGATATAATCAATTATATATTTTATATAATTATTACTGAAAATCTTTGTCTCCAAGCGTCCAAATATCTCGCTAAGATGGCACTGTAGTGAACTACTTTGCAACCATATTTCGTCCATTGAGAATCAAAATGGTGACTATCCATAGACACGAATAGGCCAATTTCGTTCTGCTGCTATGTCACATTTCGGCAGCGTATGTCAATCCTATACACTACTATAGACTGCTGAGTGTTATTGTCTTGCTTCCAGCCTCTTAGCGGCTGTTAAAAAGCAACGAGACAGATAGGCAAACCACGAAACCACTTTTTCAAATTGTTTTAGAAATGTTTTTTATTTTATTTATTTATTTCAAACTAGCTTCTGCCAGCGGCTGCGCCCGCGCGAAAGTGGGTTTCTCCATACAAACTTTGGACCCCCGTTTCATCTCCTTAAGGGATCAGTTTTGGAAAATCCTCTCTTAGTGCTCGCTTATATCATAAAAGGAAACTTTGTGCAAAATTTTAAGCTCCTAGTCCGAGTAGTTTCGGCTGTGCGTTGATATGTCAGTCAGTCAGTTTCTCCTTTTATATATATATATAGGGTGACTGGTAATTAGTGTATGATACTTAAACACGTGATTGTGCTTATGATAACCAACAACTTTTACTATGGGAACAAACCTGAAATCGCGAAAAAAAATCAGTTGTTCAGTACATTTATGTTTGCCTAATGTACTGAACAGCTGATATTTTTTTTGCGATTTCGGCTTTGCTCCCATAATAAAAATTGTTTGTTATCATGAGCACAATCACGTGTTTAAGTATCGTACACTAATTGCCAGTCACCCTATAGATAGAGCTTATGATAATTTATTATCTTTTGTATTTGGAAACAATAGCGTTGTATAATAGTGTAGAAGCAATTTTTTCAAGTTTGATGGATGTGAAGTACCATAGAGCATTTTTATTAGGTTACAACTTGTTTGACATTACGAGCATGGCAGTTGAGAGTTTGTCATGCTCACTCAAATGTCTCGCTGATGGTGACACGTGTTATTGGGTCATTCAGTTCCCTTTAAAATGGTTGAGCTGAGTGGGGTTGATGCATGCGTCATGCTCGTGAACGGGTGCCGTCAGTTGAGACTGGTCATCTCTTAGCTGCCAGTGGCTTAATTCAATTTCTATTTTTTAATTAGTTTTTTTTTATTGTTATTTCTTATCTACATTGTGCTCACATAATAAGATTGTACCACACTATTCCGACAAATGAAAATTCCAACGAACGCTATCCCAACAGACGCTATCCCGACCTGCAGTAGACCGACAGAATACTAAGTCGATGGAGTTTATCTCGACTGAACGCTATCTCGACGGTCATTTGGTCGACAAAACACTAGATTGACAAACTGTTGGCCGACTGAATGCCATATCGACGTGCAGTAGCCCGACAGAACACAATGCCGAAATGCTTTATCTCGAACAATATACACAGATATAAACAGGGTCACAGATATAAACGGGTCGTCAAAACACAACAGCAGCAAGCGGAATAACCTCGAATTTAGAAAAATAAGGCATAATCATAAATTAACTAGTAGGTATTTATTGAGATATTTAGTAAACATGTAGAAAAGTTAAAATTATTCTCTCGGGTGTGTGAGTTATTTAACTTGACTTCGACACACGGACCACTATTTTCGTGAAGTCTTTAAGCGTGGAACATAATCTACATATACATTGTACGGGGGTTCTTTTTTGGATGATGTGGATTAATGCTGGATTGCGATCCCACCTGATGGTAAGCAGTGATGCAATCGTTTCTCACCTGGGTTGACGCTCGTAAGTGCAATGCTCCGGTTCCGAGCTCAAAGAAGAGACCTGCCTTTAACCATGCTGCCGAGTCCTATAAGTAGACACTAAAGAAGCAAAGCATTACCCACATAAGCACGAAGTTCTCTGCGCAGCCATCCGGTAGCGGAGTATTCTGGTCCCTTGCCAAATCGGTCGAAGCGAACTTTTGTCGGCCCGCACTGCCTCCGCTGGTTAAATCTGATGGATCACTGGCTCATATGGCTAGAAAGAAAGCAGGTCTCTTTGCATCTTTCTTCACCCATAATTCACGTCACGTAATAGGTAGGTATTACCTACTTGCAATACTACTCCACCGATATTGCCTTAGCTGCTACGCCTCGATGTGATGCCTCGATGCTCGAGGTTCGCATATGGAACAGAAAAGTTCTGAGAGCCTGTGTCGTCTAGACGTGAATAAAGCTAGTGGATCAGATGGTCTACCAGCAATTGTTCTCAAAGCTTGTACACCGGAGCTACATATCTCTGACATTGACACCTCTCTTTTAAAACTGGTATAGTCCCTCAATCCTGGAAGCTTGCCAACGTGCAACCCGTGCCCAAAAAGAGCAATCGTGCCGACCCTGCCAACTATCGGCCGATTATCAATCGTTCATTCTCTTCCAAGATAAAGGAGCGTGTATTGAAGTCGCGCCTCATGGCATACCAGGAAGATAGCAATTTCTTTAGTGACCAACAGTACGGGTTTCGCCGAAATCGTGGTGACCACTAGTGTATGGCACTCACTTGTGAGGCGAGGCCCTCGAAAAGAATGGGGAAGCGATTGCCGTATCCATACAAGTCTCGAACGCGTTCGACAGGGGTATGGCACGCTAGTCTTATGAGTAAACTTTTAGTGTAGTTTTAATATTATAAAGCTGAAGTTTGTTTGTTTGAACACGATCATTTTAGGAAATACTGGTTCTATGATAGCCCATTTATCGAATAAGGGCTCATAGACTCCCTCATAACATCATGCTACGGCAAATAAGAGCGGAACAGTAACCAAAGACGTGGGCAAAACCTAGCTAGATAGCTAGTAATACAAATATTTGCATTATACCGGGCGTCTGCTGACTTAGAGAATTGTCAAACGCAAAAAAAGGTGTATGATAATTATACAGTACTCTCTCACTAATCCGCCTACCTATTTAGTAGGTACCTGCTTGTCAGATTACCTCACCGTTTTTTGCAAGATTAGAATGACCCAGATTAAGAAACTATTTGTATTAAATAAGCTCAAGAAAATATGGTCATATAGACATGGTTTCAATTAACATAAAATGGAGGTAAAAGGGCTAGCCAAATTAAAACCCTTTTTCACTAAACTCGGTGGTCCTAGATTCAATGCTTCCGTGCAAAAAGTGCTATTGGGTGTTTGTATTGGAAATTACTATTGACTGGCCTGTTGGTCTAATGGTTAGTGGCCCTGACTGCTATGCCGGAGGTTATGGGTTCGATTCCCACCCAGGATAAATGTTTGTGTGATGAGCATGATTATTTGTTCTGTGTCCGGGATGTTTTTATATTTATTTTAGGTGGGAAAATCATCTCTCTTGGGCGGAGCGCAAGATAGTGTCAGACTTTTACTGACTTAAAACCCACTCCTGTTCCTTCGTTGCCTTTCAGAATTAGACCTTTGGCCCTAGTAGGCTTCGACCCTGGTGGGCCCCTACGGTTTGCTGACATCTCCTTGAGGAGCGCGTAGAACAGTACGCGTCGTCGACGACTTGGGCTCGGTCCGGATGGTTACCAGACGGTCGGACGGCGAGCTAACCATTGTTCGTCGTCCGCAAGCCCGCGCCTATGGTGGCCGGAAATCGGGATTTGAATCCCGGCGGCGGTTAGGCCGTGAGGACCGTTGCCTCACGCGATCGGCCACCTCCTTTGCTAGCATTACTGCTTCGCAGAAGGAGGCAACCGCTTGCCACTTCTCCTCGCTCCGGACCATGGCCTGTACCAAGGCCCGGCTTCAACTTCCGGGCTACCGCATAGTATAATAATAATATTCCACAACTAGCACACAACGCCGTCTAGTCCCAAGCTAAGCAGAGCTTGTGTTATGAGTACTAAACAACTGATAAACATACTTTTATATTTCTAAAAACATACATATTATAGATAATTACACCCGGACACAGAAGGGCACGTCACAATTATGGCGGGA
This sequence comes from Mythimna impura, assembly GCA_905147345.3. Classification (NCBI taxonomy): domain Eukaryota; kingdom Metazoa; phylum Arthropoda; class Insecta; order Lepidoptera; family Noctuidae; genus Mythimna; species Mythimna impura. The sequence goes on from LR990348.1 coordinate 203,045, forward strand.
AGTCACCTCTTTGAGGCGTGGAGGTCGCACGTGCACGCGCGAGGCAATGGCCCTCACGCCCCAGGCATTCCGATCCCGATTTCCGGCCACCGTAGGCGTGGGCTTGCGGACGGCGTGCAATGGCTAGCTCGCCGTCCGATCGTCCGGTAATCGTCCGGACCGAGCCCAAGTCGTCGACGGCGCGTAGTGTTCCAAGCGTGCCTCAAGGAGAGGTCAGCAACCGTAGGGGCCCATCAGGGTCGAAGCCTATTAGTGGGCCATGGGTGATGCGAAAGAGATCCCCAGGGCCCTGGAACAATGGCAAAGAAGGAACAGGAGTGGGTTTTTAGTCAGTAAAAGTCTGACACTATCTCTCGTTCTGCCCAAGAGCGGGGGATGTCATTGGTTAAAGAACGTTTTTGTCGTTCATTTACATTTTAGTTGACAAATTCTTTCATTGTCTTAATAAACACTTATTAATTTATAACTGAACCTTATTTTTCTAAATTCGGTTATTCCGCTTGCTGCTGTTGTGTTTTGACGACTCGTTGTTTATATCTGTGGATATTGTTCGAGATAAAGCATTTCGGCATTGTGTATCTAGTGTTTGTCAACCAAATGACTGTCGGGATAGCGTTCAGTCGAGATAAACTCCATCGACTTAGTGTTTTGTCGGTCTACTGCAGGTCGGGATAGTGATCTGTCGGGATAGCGTTCGTCGGGATTTCGTTTGTCGGAATAGTGTGGTACAATCCATAATAGAAGCAACAAGAAATATGTAACCAAGATTTATGTAATTCATATGATTTAAAAGAGTGTCCATGGGGTTTCTTGCACGTTCTTCTCCATAGATATCTACGCTTTGGAACGTGCAATTTAGCTTCACTTTTTAGACTGATCGACATTTTGACAATTCAAAAGTGCCTGGTCTATTTGAAATAAGCGTTTCTGATTTCACGACTTCAACAGGTCCTACAAATAGCGCCGTCGAATATTCTTTGCAAACCTTGTTTCAGTGAGCTTTAATGTCATACACCATCGTCGCATTGAATTGGTTTCAAAAGTTTGATCAAGGAGCCACTGCTTTCAGGTGAGTCAGGAGTTCAGTGAAGGGGGCAGCCTGACCAAGTGGTGCTGCATGCAAGTGGTCCATATTTGGAGTATAAAGTACCTAAATATTAGTTGGGCACAATATCGCGAATGTATGCTTCCATTAGCACACAATAGTGTCACTCTGGCGGTGGTAATGGTTTGAATTCGATTTAATGTTGTGATACGTTGTACAAGCTAACTTTTATCTTCAGACAACGATTTGGCAACTCTTGATACACTATTTTTATAATCCGGCGACTTTCCGCTTGTTTATATTACTTATCTATTTTTGAGCTATTGTGAAGAGTATTTGTGTTCAGGTGGCGAGGCAGCTCCGGCCGCATCAGTGCCGGCACGTCCGCAGTGCTGGCTGCAGGGGCGGCGGCAGGTCCTCACGTGCCATGTAGCCTGATCATGTTGGAGAAAACATTTACGTATTTTATTCTACGAATTTGTAGTCAATAATTTATTGTTAAGACACAATAGTATCATTTAAATTCCGCAATTCTGAACTCCGAACACTTGAAGTAGTATTTAAAAAAATTGCTGCGAACGAAACAATTAATGTTTATCAAGACCGAATCAATTGGAACATTGTCAAATATTTTGAAACGATTTGTTCAGAGTGTATGAAAGCGGAGCAGCCGTATGTGCGTGCTGTTCGCATCGGGTTAACATGAAGACGCGACGGTGCTGGTGGGTGGCGCGCCACAGCTGCGAGGCAGGTGGAGGTACGGCGAGAGGAGTGCACGCTGATACTATTTACTAATTATTGTTAGTAAATAAGTGTTTATGTATCGGCGAAAGTGACGTCATGTCACCGCGGCCTTCAGCAGTGAAAGTGTTACCGAAATAGCTGATTGCGTATCGCAGATGAACTGCTATAATATAGGTACAATTTATACTGCACGAATCACGTAATTATAGAAATACTCACATTGCGTGATGCTGTAGCTTATAATTTTAACATAATTTACTTTTTATTTCTAATCGACTTCAAAAAAGGAGGAGATTATTTGTATTTTTAGATTGTATTTTTTTATCTACACTACTTAATACTATAAAGAGGTAAAGTTTGTTTTTTGTTTGTTTGTAGGAGGTAATCTCTGAAAGTACTGGTCCGATTGCTAAAATTTTTTCACCGATAGAAAGCTGCTTTATTCCTGAGTAACATAGACTATATTTTATGTACGTGGGCGAAGCTGCAGGCAAAAGCTAGTTATTTATATATCGGGTACCACAGAACAGAACACAGTCATTTACAAATCGTTTTGGATATCTAATAAATCTGTAGAAGAAAAAAAGTCTCAGTTGTGCGCGCATCACGTAAAATGTATGAAATCGATGTAGATAACTTTTATGCATTAAAATTGTGTGTAACTTGATATATTACTTAGACTTCGTGTCATCGCAATCGGTTGCCTATATCGAAAAATATACTAAATTCATTGACTGTTAGGCGGTACGAAATTCGCCGGATCAACTAGTTTTTATCTAAATCTGGTTCCGATGACCATGACATCAGATGACCAACGAAACTTCTCAATAAAAAGTATTTTACGGCTGTTAAAAAGATATCTCGATTAAGACGAGAACGCTGCGATGTAGATTGTTAAAAGACTATGAAAAAGCAAAAAAAAGGTGCACTAATCTGATGGATTGAAAGGTAGGTATATGGTGTTTTGTTATCATAAGAATATAAGATGCACTCTGGCTACCCAAGTAGCATAATAAGCTGTATAATCGCTATATAAAGGTTCATGTGTACACTCTGAGCAGTGTATAGTAAGCTGTATAGATACTTTATAAGCGCTTATACAGCTCTTATAAGTTCAAAAAAGACCCCAATTTATGTAGTTTTAAGCGTTAGTGGAGAATAAAAGCTATACTGTAGCTGTATAATAGCTATATGGAATTTGTATATCTGCAGGCTGTATATATATATATATATGAAATGTGTAGCCGATTACTGTAAGCTGGTATTTTAAGGGAATTTCATAAGAATAAAATTAGAGCGCTAAAACTAAACGCGAGCATGTCAAATTTTATAAGAAAGTTAATGTTAAATTAGATTTGTTGAACTTAGCTAATTGGTGAATTTATAGTGCCGATTTTGTTTTATGGTTAAAGAGTGTATTTTTAATACTGAAACGCCAGCGAAATAATCAAATCTAACATATAGGAAAATAAGGTATAAATACAATACGTATGTTACTTTTTAAAGTTTAGATTAAAAATACGTTTGAAATAATAGATGTAGATTCAAATTAATCATAATCCAAGCTGATACCTATGATACAACTTTAGGTTTTTGCCAAATAATCCTTTAGTTATGTTTATAAAATCATTATACATTGAAAAATGACGACAGTTTGCTAAACCATCAGCAGCGCGCTCCATCGTCGACCGCATCGTCGCTTTCCATCAGGTGATATAGTGGTCAAGCGCGAACCTATCAAGAATAAAAAAAAAGCAGCCTATATCATATTTGGGGATGTAATAATACTAGTAGTTGTACAAAGTAGTTTATGTAGGCTCATGTACAGCTTTTTGCTTTAAATCAGCTCTATAATTTTTTTTTAATAGGCTATTCTGTCCCACTGCTGGGCAAAGGCTCTATATTACAGTATTTTTATTACTTAGACTTTATTATAGTTCTGTATAAGTACATAGTTCTGATCATCTTTAGAAAAATGAAAAATGCAGAGCTGTGACTAAATCCCATTACGATTAATTTAATAGTATAAATAAAATTAAAATGGCAGTAGTAAGTAGTTTGTTACCTTGAACTCCCACCTAAAAAACAACATATACAGGGTGTTTGGTGCATCGAGTGCCAAATTGAAATGGTCGACGGGAGGGGTCATCTGCTATCCTTTAAGACCCCTAAACACTTCTCATGCCCTGTGGATTTTTTTTCATCGACTTTTTATTGTTTTATGAAAATAAGGCCCAAATGTTTAATTCAAATACAAATTTAAAAAAATATATAAGGTGTAGACTCTAAATTTTAATTTTATTTAGATTTGTATTGTATTAGAGTACTTTTAAATTTAATATCTGTATATATCTACAATTCATATTTCAGAAAAAGTACAAAAAGGGTTTTGACTTGGCCAAATAGGCCTATAGGGGACGAAAGTTTCTGGAATGGCGACCACGTACCGGAAGACGCAGCGTTGGAAGACCTCCCACAAGGTGGACCGATGACCTGGTCAGGGTCACGGGAATCTGATGGAAGCAAGACGCACAGGACCGGTCATTGTGGTGACACTTGGGGGAGGCCTACGTGCAATAGTGGACGTTTTTCGGCTGAAATGATGACGATGATGAATATATTTAAACACCATAAGCAGTTAGGAATAGTAAAGTATCATTTATTGAGGAAGAAAATACCTTACGTTCAACGGACAGGGTTCTGTCGTGAAAACATTTAACATTGATTTAATACTAATAATCTGCTTTTTCAATGACGATAATAACAGCTTTTATACGCAGTAATGTAACCCCATGATAATCTGGAGGGTTAGAATTTTCATCCTTCAATAATTCGTCCGACGTCCAATCACTTGCTTAGCCATTTTAGATCGGTTAGAGAGCAGCTTTAGGGGTGCTATGGAGGAAGAATTAAAAAAAAAAAACATTTTTTTTTCCAAAATGTACCAATTTTATTGTAGTATCGTGTTGACTTGACCTCAGAAACCATTTAAATTCAGAGAAGCATGACTCTATGACGCGCCGTTTTGAAGTTATGTGCTTTCGGTTTTTTTTTTATAAAACAGTCTATAATTCCAAAAGTATTGCTCTGATCAAAAACCATGAAAAAAAGTCGTATAAAATAAAAAATAAGTTTTTTTTTTCTAAATTTATGTTGTAATGGTGCTTGCACGGGTGTCTCAGTGAAATGAAATAGCATAATAAAATAATAATATAATATAATAGAAATGAAATAAGGGGGGTAAAATATTGGTCATCATAGTGAAGTAGTTTGAACAGTGTTGTAATCAGTAGTTATAACATCATACTTATAAAAGTGTACAATATAGTAAACTCTATATTTATATAATAAAAAAAGTATACATATCATTAAAATACACAAACATATATATTTAATATAATATATACATACATATTAATATAAAGTAACGAAAGAAGTTTTGAGACGATTCTGCTATTGGTGGAGCAAATGATTCCGCAACTTCCGCTTAAATGCATATCGACTTTTGGCCGTCCTGATATCGAGAGGAAGCGCATTCCACAGAAGGATAGACTGTATATAGAAGAAAGAATGGACAAAATCAGATGTATGAGAAGGAAAGAGCAGTAGGAGATTGTTAGAAGAACGCAGATTCCTTGCGTGTGAAGAAAATAGGTATTGAAAGTGACTAATGAGATGGAGGCGTGGGAGAGTTGAGTGGAGAGAAAAGTGTAGTCAAAGCGCACAAAGTTATTCTCTGGCGAATTGGCAACCATTTGAGCTCAGACCTGAAGTTTGACACATGATCATATTTCTTCAGATTAAATATAAAGCGGATGCAGTCGTTAAAGAGTCTATCGAGCTTATCCAGCAAGACCGAGTTCAGGTCAAAATAACACACGTCACCATAGTCTATAATGGGGAAAATCAAAGTCTGCACAAGCATTGTCTTCGTCTTTGCAGGTAAAAAGTTCCTCAGACGATACAGACACCGCAAAGTCCCGTTGTCTTTTTGACAAACACTAGAAACTTGACTTTGCCAGCCAAGCGTCGAGTTAAGTTGCAAACCGAGATCCTTTACACTAGGGCTGATAGGAATGACGGCACCATTGAAAACAATAGGAGATGGAGAGCTAACCGCTACTCTTCCCATCATGCGTGAGCTACCAATAAAAATGGCCTGACATTTTGAGGGGTTTACAGACACCCCAAACCTATCAGACCAGTCACTGATAGCATTTAGATCCCGGTTTATATCTTCTATAGACTGGCCTGTTGGTCTAGTGGTTAGTGGCCCTGACTGCTATGCCGGAGGTTGTGAGTTCGATTCCCGCCCAGGACAAATGTTTGTGTGATGAGCACGATCATTTGTTCTGTGTCTGGGTGTGATTTATCTATAATATGTATATATTTAGAAATATATAAGTATGTGTATCAGTTGTCTAGTACTCATAACACAAGCTCTGCTTAGCTTGGGGCTAGACGGCGTTGTGTGATAGTTGTGGAATATTATTATATTATTATTATAGCGTCTGACAAAACTTCCACCCGCCTATAAATGAGCCGATTTATTGATATTTAAAACGATTGCATGCTGCTTGGGATAGAACACTATTTAAGTTTAGCTATGGGTATCAGTTATCACAACGTAACTAAAAGTTAAGAAACTTATAGTAAAAAATAGGACCGACTTACATTAAAAAACATAAAAAAATGCAAAATAACTTTTATTTCGGAAGTGGATTTTAGATAACCAGAAATGCCTACTTTCGTTACTTTGTTATATGAATTTGCAATGTTTAAAATAATTTTCCAATAACGTAGCTGTGCATTCCTGCCTGGTGAACTCAACTACTTGACTCATCACTGTCGTATCGTACCTAAACGACGCACTTGCGAGGTTAGTACCGGTTTTGTTAGTGCGTATTCGTAACGGCTGTGTTAGTGCGTAAAACAACACAAAAATTAGGAACAAGTGGCACAGAAGTATATTTAATGCCATCAAAAACATAACTTGTAAAAAAAACCTAGGCTCGCAACTCAGTTTTTCTACCGTAAAAAGTTGTGAGAATGGATCTCAGCAGCAAGTCGGTTAATTTATTCAGTCAGTACTTAAGGGACCTTGATGACCTAGATTGACTTGGCAATCGGACTAAACAATCTAATTTAATATAATACGTATTACTTGTGATATACATGCAAACATTGCCAAAAAATTCAGGATTCTAGTTTTATACACTACGAAGTTATAAGGGATCGAAAATGGTCTAAACTGTTTCGAGAAAAGAATGGTACGGCCTTGCCACTTTTTTGCTTGCCTTGGTGGGAGCACTGCCGTGCCCCCTAATAAATACTGACCCGAGGTTTAGTAGTGGGTGGCGTCATCAGGTCTTTACTACAATTAACAGCGAGTGAGTGTTATTACACTTTAATTATATATTGCGCATTCGCACAGCGCCGGCGCCGCTTCGTTTTCAGTATGTAGAACAGTGCCGCGCTGTCCTGCGGGCTTGGCGAGCGTTCAAGCGTAGGATAGGATACAGTTAGTAAAAATAGAATATTTCGATAAAAACACAAATGAAATAATAAAAATAAGATCTGACAGAAAAGCAGTTAATGCATCAATCCCCCAAGGGAGTGTTATAGGCTGTTTATTATTCCTTACCTATATTAATGACCTTCCTAAAATTATAAAAAGCCCATGTGTCTTATTCGCGGACGATATATCTCAATCAAGCCAAAATGATGACAATATAAAAAAAAATTAAATTAAACGCCAAATTAAATTCTCTTCTCTCTACAATTGTAAACTGGATGAATAACCATAACCTAGAAATCAACTTCACAAAAACAAAATTAATTACTTTTCACCCCCATCAAAAATCACCATTAAAATTAAATTTTATATATAATAATACAAAATTAGAACAAGTAAACGAGTTTACTCTCCTCGGTTTGTCTATAGATACCCATGTAAACTGGAAATCCCATATACAGAAAATAAGAGCAAAACTATCAAAATCTTCATACGCCCTTCGCGAAATAAAAAAAACTACCAAGCTGCAAACTGCACTTTACTACTTACTATGCATATGCCCAAGCATGGCTTAGCTATGGGGTCATGCTGTGGGGTAGGTAACAGTACTGATTTGCAGACCATATTTATTTTGCAAAAAAAGTTAATACGAATAATAACCAATATAGAACAAACAGAAAGTTGCCAACCACACTTCCTAAAACACAAAATACTCACACTTGCCTATTTATACATCTTAGAGTAATGTAAATTTGTCAGAAAACACCCAGATATTTACACAAATTGCGAAGAAACACAAATAAGATACACTTCTCAACACAATAGAAACAAAGTAAACATACCTCGATCCCAATTAAAAATGCACTCAACCAGTCCTTTAGTAATGTCAGCTAAAATTTATAACAAACTGCCAAATGAAATTAGAGAAGTAAGAAAAACAAATATATTTATCAATAAATTGAAAGAATTTCTAGAAGCTAAGTCATACTACTCAGAGGAATTTTTACATGATAAGTCGATCGGAAAATATTTTTTTTTTCTATATTATTATTCACCAAAGATTCTGTAACGACATTTATTAAATATAGTTAATATAACATAGTATGCAAAATAGAAAATTTAATGAAATATAAATTCCCAGAAAAATAATAAAATAATTTAATAATAATGACGATGAAAAATAATTAAAAGTACCTGACATAATTTATCAATTTATCAAACAAGGCACTTGTAAAATATTTAACACTTTGTGCAACAATAACGTTAACGCTGTTGAAATGCTAACGCTCATATAAATAGACGCCAGTGGGCTTCCAGCGAGTTGCAGGACACATGTCCTATTACAGTATTATTTTCTAGTTGACAAATAAAACACTATAAGAAGTATCTACTATGTGTATCAGCGCTCACACTGGTCGTCTCGTGGTTGAAAATCTGTGCGCTGAGTGCGAGTGGTTTTTACGTTAACGCGACCGAAACGTTTGCCGCGTTTGGCTTTCTGATTGGTTAAGCGCTTGGAGCGGACCAATCGGAGCCCCGAACGTCATAAACGTGTCGATCGCGTCAGCGTAACACAAACTCACACTAGGCACTCTGATGTTCACACGTTGTTAACAATGACCGTAAACTGGTACAGGCAGGATCCTCAATATAGGCGACCCGCCAGTCCCTAACGATAACAAGACTGTTTTGACGCAAAAAGCTTAATTCTCAAAATGGCAACCGAATCGCAAAAGGGCTACTTTTTAAAATAGCTAATTTTCTAATTTCCTAATTTTCAGAATGGCCAATTCGCTAAATGCCTAATTCTTTTAACAGTGAATTCTCTACATGGCTAATTATCCAAATGATACGTTTGTCGTACCTTTTCATTAAAAAAAAAAAAATATAATTTCAGAAGTCGGTGTTTCACGGTATTGTAGTCGGTGTTAAATAAGAAGTTACGAAATTAAAGTTATTTTGATCGTTTTCATGTTTTTGTTTTAGTGAAGTCGGTTATTTTTTTTTTTGTAAAAAGATTTTATTTCAGACTTTTTAGTTGCGATACAGTTATAGCCAGAGAACCTATTTCTCATGACAATTCTAATTAACCCAAACACTGCTAGGATACATTATAATATTATGCAGTTCCCATCCACCTCCCGGCCCCATCATCAGGTTAGTTCAATAGTACTTTACAGCCAAAGTGCATCTCATGACAATTCTAATAAGCCCAAAAACGGCTAGGGTACATTGATTAATTACGGAGTTCCTGTGCATACCTTCCGTTTCCATCATCAGATCCGTTCGATAGTAAGTACCTTATAGCCAAAGTGCATCTCATAACAATTCAAACCAACACGATTAAGTTACGTTGATTAATTACGGAGTTCCAGGGCCTACCTTCCGCCTCAGGAACCATTTATTTATTTGTATTATCATAGTTAACTAATAATAATAATATTCCGCAACTATCATACAACACCATCTAGTCCCAAACTAAGCAGAGCTTGTGCTATGAGTACTAGATAATTGACGAACATACTTATATATTTCTAAATACATACATAATATAGATAAATTATACCCAGACACAGAACAAGTGATTGTGCTCATCACACAAACATTTGTCCTGGGTGGGAATCGAACCCAAGAGGCACCCGGCGGGTTTGGCGATACAAGTCAGCAGATTGGGATGGTATGCGTTCTTTCTTCGCATGCTATCCTTGGCAGCCTCCTTGCTTCTCTTCCGCTGATCCTTCGTTGTGCGCGGACGCAGTGTCGGATGTGTTGCGTCGGGCGATGGAATGTTACATTTCATTCTCTGATGTAACTATGTCTGACAAAGTTCGACCTTGGTTTGGCGCCGAATGTAATCGCGCTGAAGCGCTAAAACATGCGGCATACCAGGAATGGGTCGACGCTCTTATGCGCAAGGTAAGTGACGTGACTCAAAAGAAGAGAGCCAATAGGGCTGCCAAATCCTGCAAGAAGGTGATACGGAGGTCTCGGTTTGACCACATTAGCCGAATTGGGAACAAACTTGCTTCATACCCAGCAGGTAGTAAAGCGTTTTGGTCCCTGGCTAAATCTGTTGAATCGAACTTCTGCCTTCCCTCACTACCACCACTGCTTAAACTCGATGGGTCGCTAGCCCACACCGCTGAGGAGAAAGCTAATCTATTTGCCACTCTTTTTGTGGAATCTTCACGTCTTGATTCCGGTAACGCGCGGCCCCCTGCCTTTCCTGAGCGATGCGAGACGACTATGGCAGACATACGCATCCATCAGAAGGACGTCCGTAGGGTGCTACGTAACCTTGACGTGAATAAAGTCAGCGGTCCCGACGGGATACCGGCAATTGTTTTAAAAACTTGTGCGCCTGAACTGTATCCGATCCTCACACGCCTATTTCGTCTTTTGTTTGAGGCTGGAAAAGTACCGATGGCCTGAAAGCAAGCTAACGTGCAACCCTTGCCCAAGAATGGTAGACGGGCTGACCCTGCTAATTACAGACCTATCTCGGTAACTTCAATTCTCTGCAAGAGTATGGAACGAGTGATCAATAATAAGCTCCTGGCATACCTAGAAGGTAATGACATCCTTAGTGATCGTCAATACGGCTTTTGCCGAAATCGGTCAACTGGTGATCTTCTGGCGTATGCAATCTGGAGCGAGGAAATCGAGAAGCATGAGGAAGCACTTGCAGTCTCCCTTGATATCTCGAAAGCCTTTGACAGGGTCAATCAGTCTGCCTTATTGCTAAGCTTCCTTTCTTCGGTCTGCCCACTGGTCTGTATGACTGGATCGCAGACTTCTTGAGGGGGCGATCCATCCGAGTGGTTATTGATGGCTGCTCGTCCGGTCAAATGGAAATTAATGCCGGGGTCGGTACTCTCGGCAACACTGTTCTTGCTGCACATAAACGCTTAAACCCGGTACTTAGGTAATATATACTTTTTATTTATTTTTTCTCTTTTATCACATTGCTTTTGCAATATTTTTTATATTATTAGACGCCAACCACCATAAATTCGTTAGTAATTCATTTTGTTAACATGTCATTTATTGATAATTGTAATTATTTATTTTTCTTGTCTTTTTTTTTGTTGTATAGCCTCTTTTTTGTAATGTGAATGTGAGAACACTGTAGACTCCGCGAATTCTTAAGTTACTTCCTATTACGACTCACTTTTTTTTTGCTTTTGGGTACAATATTGACTGGTCTACACTGTTCTTACATAATAACTATTAATACTGTAATATGAAAATATTGTAAACAACCACTTTTTTTAAAAGAGTAACCATGGAGTTTCTTGCCGGTTCTTCTCCATAGGAAACGACCAATTTTGAACCGTGCACTAGCTTCTGACGTTTTGTAAGTGCCCATGTAGGCCTATGTGAAATAAATACTTTTGACTTGACTTGACTTACTTTTGGGTATGCAGACGATACCACTGTTGCTAAGAGATACGTGTCCGATGCACGTGCTAGTGGGTCACAGATCCAGTCTTTCCGAGAGGCTATGGTTAAACGTTTGAACTTCTCCTTGAAGGCAGTATCCGATTGGGGCGATGCCAATCTGGTCAAGTTCAATGCTGCTAAAACCCAGGCGTGTCTTTTTTCCGCCAAACGGAGCCAATTCCACCCGGCTCCATCATTCCGGGGTGTAACTGTGCCGATAGCCGACGGCCTTGAGCTTCTTGGGGTAACGTTGTCGTCTACCCTCAATTTCGGCTCTTACATCGAGGCAAAAGCTCAACAGACTGCCAAAATATTAAGGATCTTAGCTAAGGTGAGACGGTACTTCACGGCGGAACAGCTGCCCAAACTTTATCAAGCGCAACTTCGATCGTGTATGGAATATTGCTCTCATCTTTGGGATGGGTCTGCCAAATACCAGCTTGATGCCTTGGAGTCGATTGAGAAGCAAGCCAAGAGGATCATCGGTGATGATGCACTTATCGAATCAAAACTCCGAAGCCTTGAACATCGACGCCGAGTTGCTGGCCTGTCGGTTTTCTATCGATTACATTTCGGGGAGTGTGCGTTGGAATTGCACAATTTAATTCCACCAAGTCCGTTCCATCATCGGACCACTAGACGTACGGCGTTGCGCCATCGGTACATTGTGGACATCCCACCCATACGCTCAAAGCGTTTTGGGAACACATTCATAATGCGTACAGCTAAGGAGTGGAATTCCCTGCCGGAGTCTGTGTTTCCAACCTAGGGGTCTTTAAGTCAAGAGAGAATAGGTTACTTCTAGGTAAGCGTGCTTCATCGTCGGCCACATCATCGATTACCATCAGGTGAGATAGTGGTCAAACGCGAGCCTATCAATAATAATTTTAAAAAAAAGAATTTCGTCACCACTGCTCTCAAAACGGTGAAGGAAAACATCGTGAGGAAACCGGCATCTCCTAGAACGAAAAATTCGAAGACATGTGACATTCATCAATCCGTACTGGGCCCGCGTGGTGGATTACGGCCCATTCCCTCTCCCAGAGAGAGGAGGCCTGAGTCCCAGCAGTGAGAACATTATAAGGCTGATTATGCTTATGCTTAATATTTGAGGAGTTCCCTAGATTCCTCATGGATCCCATCATCAGAACTGGATTTTGAAAAAAATGGAAGCATATTCTTTTAGGGGAAAAAAATATCAAAAATAAAAACCTAAAAACTTAGCAAAAATAAAAGAAAAAACCGGGGAGGACTCGCGCACTGAGGGTTCCGTACAAACTTACCTATGAAAATAGTTCAATTCCCGAATTGAGTTACGAAGATTTATCCGAATCACAAAGAAGTTTTTTGTGACTTAACTACATATTTACAGTTTTCAGATTTCGTTATACGTAAATCAAAAGGTATAAATATTATTAAATAGTTATTTGTGCAACAAGATAGCAAAGTAGTTTTTTGCTGCGAGTGCTGATTTTGAATCCTGAGTGTGGCGAGTAATTCAAAGGCACGAGATGCAAAAAACTTTGCTCTCGTGACATAACTTTTCACTTCAGAAGCGAGATAAAATAATAAACAGGAATAGATTGAAATAACTATTTATTGTGAATCAAAATAATTAACATTGTAGGTAGAGGTACCAATTTAATAAAATTGAACATTTTAAAAGTTAAAAGTAAAATTACTGCAATTCTGCAAATTAAAAGTACCTAACAGATTTATTTGGCAACGTTATAGTTGCATTGAGTTGAGTTTGATTATCTGGGGTTAAGGTTTCTGTTTCGGTGGCGGATTGAGAAGGAACAACGGTGAATGTTGGTGACTCTGATCGGCTTTCTGTATAAGTACACTGTGCGTCGTTGGAAGTGGATGGGCGTGGGTGAGACAAAGGAACCGAGGTCGAATTCAGACTTATTGTTTCCACTATACGCTTACAGATTTTTGACTTATTTTCTATTAAGTCTTCAATATAGCCTTCTGCAACCGTATTGGACTTCCACCCACCGTGACGTTTTAAAGTGGTGAGATCCGCTCCGGAATCAGCCAAGAGCGTTGCCGAAGTTCTCCGAAAGCAGTGACCCGTGTAGAGCTGAGGCTCTTCCAGTTTTAAGAAAGTGGCAATTTCTCGCGGTATAGCACCTATTTTATTTACTCCCATAGGCTGTCTTGAGCATTTATTATTATGGTATTGTATGAAAAATCGGTCGGTTTTTTATATTGACTGGATGTAAATTTTGGTATTTTTCTACAATGGTTACATTTTCTTCGCGTACGACAAAATACCAGGGGCCCTAGTCTGCTATATTTATAAATTCGTCATTTCAACACGATTCCATTGTCATTTTGCTAAAAGTTCGTAATCTGTTAATTCATAATGGCCGATCATTGATCGATCAGTGGTCTCGTAATAGAATTGTGGTACGAGCTGGCTTGTAATGAATTATAAAAACTTTTTAGAAAAAAAAAATAACCGACTTCACTAAAAAAAACACTAAAAGGATCAAAATAACTTTAATTTCGGATGTCGGTGTTTCTCGGTATTGTTTGTTTCTTATTTAACACCGACTTCCGAAATTAAAGTTATTTTGATCCTTTTAGTGTTTTTTTTAGTGAAGTCGGTTATTTTTTTTTTCTAAAAAGTTTTTATTTCACACTTTTTAGTTGCGATACACTTATAAACAGAGTGCCTATTTCTCATGACAATTCCAATTAACCCAAATACTGCTAGGTTACATTGTTTTATTATAAAGTTGCTGTGCCTACCTTCTTCCTTCCGGCTCCATCATCAGATCAGTTCGATAGTACCTTATAGCCAAAGAGCATCTCACGACAATTCTACTAAGCCCAAACACGGCTAGGATACATTGATTAATTACGGAGTTCCTGTGCCTACCTTCCGGCTCCATCATCAGATCAGTTCGATAGTACCTTATAGCCAAAGTGCATCTCATGACAATTCTAATGAGTCCAAACACGGCTAGGTTACATTGATTAATTACGGAGTTCCAGTGCCTACCTTCCGGCTCCATCATCATCATCAGATCACTTCGATGATACCATTTTCAACGTAACTATTCAGAATCATTCATTTATTTGTATCGTCATAGTCGCTTAACTATATCTTCAATGTGATATCTATTTGAGTATGAAGTTCCGTTGACCATTTCTGGTCTTCTTCATCAGTCCCACTTCATCAAATGTTACTTTTTGACTGTAAATGCTTAAGTTCTTGATGAAAATACTAAAATTACCATAGGGTTGCCTATAATTTTTGAGGAGTTCCCTCGATTCCTCATGGATTCCATCATCAGAACTGGATTTTGAAAAAAATGGGACCAATCTGGAAGCATATCCTATAAAGGGAAAAAAAAATTTTGCAAATCGGTCCATAAACGACGGAGTTCTGAGGTAACAAACATAAAAAAAAAAAAATATAATGATGAAAAAAAAAAAAAAAAAAAAAAAAAAATACAACCGAATTGATAACCTCCTCCTTTTTTTTGAAGTCGGTTAAAAAGCAATGACTGCACAGTGACGTTCTTATGGGAGGTCACTGATCAAAGGAACTGTCAAAATTTTAGCAGATTACCGCATATGTCAGACATTAATTTGTCATTATGTACGAGATTACCATTCTGTGCCATTTCTTTCAATGGAGTATCAGTGGTTGATCATTGGAAAGTCACAATGACGCCATTATATTAGTAGGTTACCAAACTGGTCAAAATCAACAATTATGAAATCAATGATAGACCATTTTGACACTATTGTAATAGCAGACTTGAGGCCCTGTCAAGGTTCGTCTTCGTATTTTTCAATTTTACTAACAGTAATTTATCTGAATGCTTTTCGATATTATTAACTGTTATCTCGGTATTGCGACACGCTCCACTATTTCCTATGATCAGTACAACCTCTAATGAAAATATTACATAATTAATATGCGTAATTTATCATTTACAGCATCTTTTACATATCGTAATAAATATTTTAACAATATTGCTAAGCCAGACTAGGATTCATTGCGCCTCCAAAAATTAGTAATAGGCAGTAAGTACCTTTATACATAAGTCCACACACAAATTTTAATAACTAACAACATAGATTCATAGGTAGCACTTACTTTAGCGGCAAGAAAATTGCAGTCCGGAGCTTCATTAAGAAATTTTTCCATGTTAAGGGCCGTGAAAGTTTTGGACTTTTTAGCCTTATGCCCAACTGACATTCTTTTTAGAAAAGTTTTAGTTTTGCGTATGTTTCAATATGCTCATTATGTTTTGTTTTTAAAGTAGCTTTCAACATTGAGTAAATACTCCACATTGTAGATGATCGCCTCGTCTGTGATAAATCTAAAAAATAAGATAGCAACACCGTCTCCGAAAAACTGCTTGCGCCCTTTGTAAGTCTCCATTCATTGAAGACATGGTATGCTTTCAGATATTTCTATTTTATCTATATATTATAATCGAAGTTAATAATGTAATTTAATGTAATTCACTTTAATGTTAATCTTTCATTTTTAAAACATCCCCTCAGCTTTCCTACTCTTTTATCATTGCGCATTATACCCGCTACTATATTCGCTCCACAAGCACAATACACATACACAATCTTATTCCCTTCTACACAAGCACCATTCCACTCCACTAACTTAACACACCAGCACATTCATAAATATTTCCCTCTTGCACTCCCTGGTTACTCAAAAAAAAAAAAAAATCTTTGCTATTTTCCTAAATATTTTAACTCCTTTTGCTTTTATTTTTTATTTTTTGTATTTTGTTTTTATCGATTTAAACTTTGAATAACTTCTTTAAACTGTGAAACAATGTTTAGTTTATAGGTACCCAAGTTGTGTGGCTGCGGGAGAGACCTGGTGACCTGTAATACAGGTTCTTATGGAAACCTAATTCAGGCACCAGCCTCTCACTTAGTTAAACCTCGGTAGGCAAATTGTAAATTGTTATTATAAACGAATTTTAATATAATTTTAATATAATTTTATTATAATCAAATTTAATTTTATCAATTTAAATTAATCATTATAATCAAATTAAAAACAAATGATTGATTGATATTTAATTTCATCTGATACCGATATTTAATTACAAATTATATTTATTATTATTATCTTTATTTATTTTTATACATATTTTATATATATTTAAATATGTCTTAAAACACCCATATAAAAAAAAACGGGAACAGGGTCCAAGCTGCCGGCGGTCAGGGCTCTTGAGAGAGGAATCTCCTAACGATGCGCGCCGTGTCCAGGATTACTGCTTTCTGGATCAGGCCCTTGATCCAGCTGCCTAACGAGAGCTTCCTCAGATGTTGTTCGAGGCTCTTGGGCATTGAGCCATTGGCCGTTACGACTATCGGCACAATGATTGCTCTATCCACTTCCCACATGTCGAAGTCAAGATACTTAGTTTGCTTATCTTTCTCAGCTTTCACTCATTGTGCGACGATCAAGTCGATCTATCACCACTATATCAGGTTTATTAGCAACAATATTCCTGTCAGTGATGATAGATCGATCCCAATATAACGTGATATTGAAAGAAAAGAAAGAAATAAAATATTTAAATATATATTCACACACTGTAAAAACAAAATTGAAGACAACTAAGAAAGAAAAGAAAAAAAAGCACTGACACAATGTGTGTCTCACGGCTGCGCCAAATAGGTCCAGTTCAGCAAAAATGCCAGACAACTACATGGTAGTCAGTGGTAGTTGCCTGACGCTGGTTTTCAACTGAACCTTATTGAGAGTGAACGGCAGTTATTTACTTATTAGTATTATGTGTAAGGTAATTAAACATATATGTATAAATGTTAATGCTTCTCTCTTCTTCTTTTTCTGCAGCGGGGTGTGAGGCAGGGAGACGTCATTTCTCCGAAACTGTTTACGGCTGCAATGGAGGATGTCTTCAAGGTTCTGGACTGGAGTGGACTAGGCATTAATGTTAATGACGAGTACATCACTCACCTTCGGTTTGCCGACGATATGGTAGTCATGGCTGAGACTACGGAGGAGCTCAGTACAATGCTCGATGACCTTAGTAGAGCTTCCGAAAGAGTGGGTCTTAAAATGAACATGGACAAAACCAAATTCATGGTAAATAACCATATAGCACCCACTCCGATCAAGATCGGAGACTCTGCACTCGAAGTTGTAGACGATTACGTTTACCTGGGACAGACAATCCAGTTGGGTAGATCTAACTTTGAGAAAGAGGTCAATCGTCGAATCCAACTCGGCTGGGCAGCGTTCGGGAAGCTGAATCAAATTGTATATATATACATATATTTAGTTGCGTGCCACAATGACTGCAGTTTCAGTCAATTGTATGTCACCAGGATGGGTGGCGACGATGATGACAACTAATGCAAGTACCGGACGCAAGTAGGTCAGACACGTAGGGGTAAGTAACCAAAAATAAAAAACAAATGACTAAATACAGTAATATTATTATATGTATTTTCAATATTTATCTCAGGACCCTGAGGTCCTGGACGTTTGGAAGGCGTACGAGGAGCCGAAGCCAACTCGCAGAGGCCCTTTAGATAATTATAATGGAACATGATACCAACCGACGATTATCCCTGTACGCGCTATGCAAGTGCACCCAAAGACAACCCCCGGTTGTTGAAAAACTATTGCGACATATGGAGAACAAAGATAATAGGGCTATGGTTTTTGGAGTCTTAAGTGGACTGGTAACATGGAACTATGTTAAGACTATGGCCCCTGCCTGAACAATGTTATTAATATCCATCGAAAAAAGGCAGGGGGTGACTTGCACACTCAATAAATGGGCCTCCAAAAAACGGCCGCTAGCATGAAGTGACGTAGCAACAAGAGGGCAACATATTCTGAGGCGCTTGAGGACTGGAGAGGTATACCACGGCTATCAGGACAATCCCGGAAGTACGGTCAAGATCCCTACCAGCACCTTACTGGATTATACATCCTTCTCCCGAGCACGTTTGCTCTTGCGAATCTCCACTCAAGCCAGCCAATAAAGGCAAGAGAGAGGTGGAGCTCAGTTCCTCGTCAGTGTTCACTACGGCCGGCCAATAAAGGCAAGCCGGAGATGAAGAACAAGAATTCTCCCGGGAGATCGGGTCCGTGGGGTCGCTAATGCCCAACAGTTCGCCACAAAACTGCACTGCGGATATATTATTATTATACATTTATTTATCTCAGCACCCTAAGGTCCTGGACCTTTGGAAGGCGTACGAGGAGCTAAAACCAACTCGCAGAGGCCCTTTTAGACGCTTTTAATGGAAAGTGGTACGAACCGGTGATTATCCCTGTACGCACTATGCTAGTGTATCCAAGGAAAACCCCCGGTTGGTGGGAAACTATTGCGACATATGGAAAACTAAGATATAAGGCTATGGTTTTTGGAGTCTTAAGTGGACTGGTTACCAGGAAATATGTTAAGACTATGGCCCCTGCCTAAACAATGTTTTTAATATCCATCGACAAAAGGCAGGGGGTGACTTGCACACTCAATAAATGGGCCCCCATAAACGGTCGCTAGCACGAAGTGACGTAGCAACAAGAGGGCAACATATCCTGAGGTGATTAAGGAGTGGAGAGGTATACCACGGCTATCAGGACAATCCCGGAAGTACGGTCAAGATCCCTACCAGCACCTTACTGGATTATACATCCTTCTCCCGAGCACGTTTGCTCTTGCGAATCTCCACTCAAGCCAGCCAATAAAGGCAAGAGACAGGTGGGAGCTCTGTTCCTCATCAGTGTTCACTACGGCCGGCCAATAAAGGCAAGCCGGAGATGAAGAACAAGAATTTTCCCGGGAGATCGGGTCCGTGGGGTCGCTAATGCCCAACAGTTCGCCACAAAACTGCCCTGCGGATATATTATTATTATTATTATTAAAATTACTTAGTAAGTAACGTGTGCTTTGTTTCCTACAGGTCTTCCAACCACGAGGGAACGTAAAGTGTTGCGGACGGCATATGAACACCTCCGAGCCGTGGACATAACTAAATTAAATGAGCAGTCAATGATGCCCAGGGAATCTTCACCATCTACATATTGTGGTTATGTATAAGCTATTTTATATTTCCGTGCAACATTTTCCATACAGCAGAAGAAACACCTACCGTTGTTAAAATTCACTGTAGGCGTTATATAAATGAGACACTAAGAGTGACCAAATCTAGTTTTCTTTGCGCATCTATCAGGTACTGCCGTTAACGCGTTCTGTACGTATGGATACTGCCTAGTACTCTTAATGGTGGCGGAATATTATTCCACACCTTAGAAGCTGCGTATCCGAAACTGCCTTTGAATATTGCCATTGTCGAGAACTGGGTCGGGCGCATACCTATAGTACGGTATTTCTGATTCAACAAGATTGCATTTAAGAGCAAGTTGCTGGTGGATAATCCTGGTTACGAGGTTGTGCTATGCAAATAGTCTCCGTTAGCTAAATGAGAACACCCAGAAATAATGTGTCGGATTAATTCCCCGGGTCGGTGGCATGCCCGACAGATGTCAACCG
Organism: Mythimna impura; assembly: GCA_905147345.3. Classification (NCBI taxonomy): domain Eukaryota; kingdom Metazoa; phylum Arthropoda; class Insecta; order Lepidoptera; family Noctuidae; genus Mythimna; species Mythimna impura. Next base: position 223,332 of record LR990348.1, read on the forward strand.
TACCGTCCTTCACAATGTATTTCCGGTAGTTGTTCGTCATCATAACTTCGTCCATAATCCGATCCGTTAGCCAAGGAGAGCGGAGTGAGGCCCTTGTCCACCGCTGCCACATCTCGGTGCATACCCACGTCGGTTTTTAGGAAGTATTCCCTGAGACTGCATTCCTCGCGGTTGTGCAGAGTCTTAGCATTTAAGAAGCCACGACCCCCGAACTTCCGCGGGATATACAGTCTCATCACCGATGACCGTGGGTGATGCATCCGATTTGCGGTAAGTAGTGTGCGGACCCTCCTATTCAGGGCGTCAAGTTCTTTCTGAGTCTATTTGAGTATGCCGAAAGAATGCAGAGGGTCTCTGATCCAACCCTCGAGCTAATGAAGAAGAGGCGTGAGATGATTCTGCAGTCTTCAGACGATGCGTGCATATACCAGCAGCTCAATAGACAAATCTCAAAGTCCCTGAAACGCGACCTTCGCCGCTTTAATACCGCAAGGATTAAGGATGCGATTGAGCGGAATAAGGGCTCTAAAGTATTTGCACGAGATCTGTCTATTGGGCAAAACCAGCTCACGAAATTGAAGACCAACGATGGCAGAGTCATATCCGCCAAATCGGAGCTTCTGAGAGAGATCGAGGCTTTTTATGGACAGTTATACACGTCTATCGCTAAACCCGCTGCAAATCTAGTAAACTACCCAAGAGCTAGATTGACTCGACACTATACCGAAGATATCCTGGACGTCAGCCTGTACGAGATTAGGATGGCTCTGAAGCAGCTGAAAAACAACAAGGCGTTAGTTTATAATTTTAGCATATATATGTATTTTATTATTATAAATAACTTATTTTTTATTTATTTTTCTGTTGAAGTATCTATTATTTGTTTATTGTGCAAACCTACCACAGTGTTGTCTTTTTTAACCCAAAAGTTGACTGGTAGAGAATACCTTGTTGCATTAAGCCAGCCTATGTACCACTACTGTACATGAAGTTTAAATAAATAAATAAGTTATAGACCCATTTCAGTGCTACCCACCTTTAGTAAAATATTTGAGAAACTTATTTTACAGCAATTACACAAAAAAATAAAAAATTATAGACATAAATTGTTACATATTAAACAGTTCGGTTTTACAAGGGGTCATTCAACAACCGATGCCGGTGTAGAACTTTTAGGACATATTTATAATGCATGGGAAGACAAATACGATGTTCTGGGGGGTTACCATGACATTCGAAGTAAGATTGTTTCATTCTTATTTCAGTGTGGGTAAGAGACAGAGCTATACAGGTTATCTAGCGCCATCTCTTACCCACACTGGAAATAAGAATGAAACAATCTTACTTTAAACGTCATGGTACAGGTCCTGGGCATTTTTTGTAATTTGTCCAAGGCCTTCGATTGCGTTCTCCATGAAACATTAATCAGGAAACTACACCATTACAGGATCCGGAACTCCTCCCTGGATCTTCTTACTTCTTATTTGAGTGATAGGATTCAAAGAGTTGACGTAAACGGAAAAAGATCACCCGGGTTTGTAGTATCCATGGGCCAGGGCTCAATTCTTGGCCCATTTTTATTTCTTATTTATATAAATGACTTACCTTATCTCATAAAGGATAACCATGACATAGTGTTATTTGCAGACGACACTTCGACTTTGTTTAAGCTTAAACGTCAACAGCTGATGATATAAATAACGCCCTATCAAAAATAGTACACTGGTTTAATATCAATAACCTGCTTCTTAATGAAAAAAAAAAAAACCTAAATTCGTTAAGTTTACGATGCCTCATGTTAGTGAAACTAGTGTGCTAATAAAAGGTAAAGAATTGAATCCTGAAGACACAACAGTGTTCTTGAGCATAACTCTTGGACTGACTTTCAATTAATCCCAAACGGTTTTGTCTCGACAAAACAGCTTGGGATTGACCTGCTTCAGTACTCACTATAATTGTTGTCATTTCTTTTTTTTAATTATTATTTTTACAACTATTACATTGTTTATTTTTTATATTTAGAATTTGCCATGATGAAAATTACATTTAGAAATATATGGATAATATTTGGATTATATATATATATATATATATATATATATATATATATATTTGTTACAATCTGTAATATTTACATTTATTGTAAATTGTATTATTGTGAATGTTGGGACTATGTGGATTATTATAATTTTTTTTCTCTTTAATTTTATCATAATTTTTTTATTTATTTATTTTTTATTTATTTATTATTTATATCAGATACATCCATATTATGTTAGTAAAACTTAAAACTATGTTAGTAAAATTGTTCATTAAAATAAATAGAATAAAATAAAATCAGTTCATAAACTTATACATATTATAACTGTGCCCGCTTGCCGCTGCACCAGACCTGCAGCTGTGCAAACGAGTCCAGTGCCCCAAGAAGGGGCAATCCGGCTTATCAGCTATCACCCTCAAAATGCTGTTGGTGCTCCCCCGAATCCTACGCATCACGGATGCTGTTCTCTTTCGCATAATAGCTTGAAAGCTGTCTATATGTGCTTCAGCAAACATGCCCGACGCGCTACAGAACCGCGGGAGCCCCAACAGCACCCTAAAGGCGTTATTATACTGAATGCGAAGAACGTTGTAGGCCCTCTGCGTATGTCTAACCCATAGGCTGCACGTGTAGAAAGACTGGCAAAACGCCTTGAACAGAGTGATTTTCACCTCTCTAGTACAACGTGCAAACCTACGGGCCAGCATATTACATCGGACCGACAACGCTCTTCGCTCCCTCTCAATGTCACCGTCATCATTTAAATTCTCATTCACAATGTGACCAAGGTACCTAAAATGCGACACCCTATTTAGTGGTACACCATAAAGAAAAACTGGAGGAACCGTTAATGGCTTTTTAGAACCCACCCTAAACACCACAAGCTCACTCTTCCGCACATTGTACAATAAACCATGAGAAGTGGCGTACCCTTCACATATCTCCAGCATCCGTCTGAGTCCACCAATCGAGGGACTCAGCAACACCATATCATCTGCATAACTTATACTATTAACAATCCTACCGTCAATAGAGCATCCGATACCAGTGCTGCCGAGCTCCTCTATCAACCCATTGATGTATAGACTGAAGAGCGCCGGAGAGGTCAGACCACCCTGTCTTACACCACACTCCAGCCCATACGCCGCAGACAAAGCACCAGCCCATCTGACCTGGTTAATCTGGTGGCCATACCAGTAGTCTAAGAGTCTAATAAGCTCATTAGGTATACCTTGCTTACTCAATTTCGACCATAAGATATTATAATTAACCAGGTCAAACGCCTTGGAGAGGTCCAGGAAAGCAGCATACACAGGTGTGTTCCTATCAGTATAGTACCTGACCGTATACTTGAGCGCCAGAATAGCAGTCTCCGTGGACAGCCCAGCTCTAAAACCGAATTGTGCATCATGTAGTTTGAGCTGCCCAGCTACTCTTCGCTCAAGCACACCGTCAAGAACCTTTGCTGTTATAGTGGCCAATGAAATTGGCCTGTAATTATCCTTGTCCGAGACATCCCCAGTCCTGTTCTTGACTATGGGCACAACTATCGTCTTCATTAGATCAGTTGGAAGATACGAATGCCTCACACAAAGATTATACAGCATAGAAAGGACCCTTGAGAGATGCGGACCAGCACATTGAAAATGCTCTATGCTGAGGCCATCGTGCCCCGGAGACTTACCCCCGGTCATCGACCGTATTGTGCTCCTTATCTCATTGGATGAAATACTAATCGGAACACCAGACAGTCCACTCTCCGCGACACCATCTCGCCCCTCCGATTGAAGCCTAGAACATACTCCAAAATGCCTCTTAAACATGTTCGCTATCTCCTCAGGCTCAGATATGCCACTGACGCTCACCGGAACAACAGGTCTTGGGCTCAGTCTTTGAGTGGATTTCCAAAATTTTTGAAAATGCTTACTCTTATGTTCTGTTGCCAAAATGTTCATCTTAATTTGTTCCTCATTATTCTGACAAAATTTTAACTTTTCTTTAAAAACTTTTCTAGTTTCTCTCATTTCCACAAAGTGCTGCCCCGAGTTAGGTTTTCCATACCATACCCAGTTAAGAAAGGCCCTTCTTGCGTTCCCGTGAGCGTCCCTGACATACCTGTTCCACCCAATTACTGTACGCCCCCGCCTTCCGCTCTCTCTTAATAACCCTGCACTGCCCTCAGCCGCCTCCCGAAGCGACGTCACAATATCATTGTACAATGTATCAATTACTTTACTGTGTTCCTTGTTAAAGCAAAAATTATCACAACAGTTTCCGAGTTCATGTGGGAAATCTACGTTTCTAAGTTTCTCCATATATAACCTATAGTAACAGTCCTTTTGTGCTGCATCTCTTTCCCCCCAAATAGCCTTATCAACTGTCTTATTTTTAAAAACAGCCGATGCATTCGTTGTCCTAACCATTCCCAGGTTAACTTGAAAGGCAAGCGGAAAATGGTCAGACCAAAAAATGTCTTGGTAAACTTCAACCTTCCCAAGTGTTCTCCACGCTGCTTCAGACACCAAGCAATGGTCAAGCCAACGTCTGCTCCCGCATGCGTCACTGACAAAGGTATAAGTATCAGAGTCTATACCGAAATTAATATAATCGGCACAGCGCCAACTCTGTTCATCACAAAAACTTAATAGTTCCCGACTAAATAATTCACCAGGGTGCGCATTAAAATCGCCCAGAATGTATACATGCTCCACATTAGCACTCTCAACAATAGCAGCAATTTCACTGAGGCACTCACAGAATTCATTTAAATTATCGATACAGTTAGTCGGCATATACACACAAAACAATAACAACGTGCGATCGGCGCATGTCGCTTTGACAGCTGCGATACGATCGCTCACACAAGGTATTACTGAGACGGATGTAAATACAGATTTTCTCCATAAGAGAGCAACCCCACCATATGGCCTTCCCTGCAATATCCCCGCTGACGTATCCACCGCAGATTTTCCAAAGCTACCAAAATCATTATCCAAGCCATCAAGTATTGACAACTCATGCGGCAGCAACCAAGTCTCCTGCAACGCAATGACATCCAGAGACTTACAGAGGTTTTGGATACACACAGCTGACCTCTTTAGAGACTTACAATTATAACTTACAAACTTAGTACATAAATTATTATCACCAGTAATCAGTTTGCTATCCATTATCGAGATTTATCAAATGTACCGTTACTCGGCTGCACGTCACCCTGCCGCCGGTTCGTTGAGCTATTATTATAGTAAACAAACCTACGGAAAGATACTCCCACGGGCCACAAGTTCACATCCATAAAAACATTCAACTTCTGCTTAGGTATAAAAAACTTATAAGCTGCGTAACCTTTATTCCTTTTCATATCTATCTTACGTAATACAACTTCTACACTAGTTTTAGTCTTAATATACTCCACAATGTCTTCCACTTTTGTTTCCTTGTTTACATTATAGATGTAAAAAGGAACGTTAACATCTGCCGCCTTAAAAGTACACTGAGGCGATATATCTGCCTTTCCCTTCAACCCAACGAACTAATACAAACGAATAATGTCTGGCAGTTTTGCGTATTTTTGCGGCCTACTCAAAAGTCCTTTCTTTGGTATTGTTCGTCAAGTCGTTGAGCTCCTTAGTAGTTCTGAGTTGAACTACACGAATACTGACAAATGCTTGCACTGACTGGACAGGTCCGCTCAGAATTGTGTGGTTCTTTCTTCAAAAGACCATCTCAGACTCCAACCTGCATGGTTCTCATATGATTTGACCATTACATGTTTGCTGCATGGACTTTAAAAGAGACTTTGACCCCTGAGTTTATTTCGGTGAAAACACTGGCTTTGTCTACTTTAAATTGACAAAAAAATATACGTTTAAAAGTGTTTTTAAAAAACCTATGTGCAAAATATCATTTAACAATACCAGAAACACCAACTTCCGAAATTAAAGTTATTTTGATCATTTTAGTGTTTTTCCGTACCTCAAAAGGAAAAAACGGAGCCCTTATAGGATCACTTTCATCATCATCATCATCATCATTTCAGCCGAAAGACGTCCACTGCTGGACATAGGCCTCCTCCAAGCGTCGCCACAGCGAACGGTCCTGTGCGTCTCGCATCCATCGGACCCCCACAACCGTTATCAAGTCATCGGTCCACCTTGTAGGAGGCCTTCCAACGCTACGTCTTCCGGTACGTGGTCGCCATTCCAGAACCTTTCGGCCCCAACGGCCATCTGTTCTGCGAGCAATGTGCCCTGCCCATTGCCACTTTAGTTTGGCGATTCTTCGTGCTATGTCGGCAACCTTGGTTCTCCTGCGGATATCCTCATTCCTGATTCGATCACGCAAGGAAACTCCGAGCATAGCCCTCTCCATTGCCCTTTGGGTGACTTTAAGCCTTCTAATGAGGCCCATTGTAAGCGACCACGTTTCGGAGCCATATGTCATCACTGGCAACACGCACTGGTCATAGACTTTCGTCTTGAGACACTGTGGTATATTGGACGAGAAGACACCGCGCAGCTTCCCGAACGCTGCCCAGCCGAGTCGGATTCGACGATTGATCTCTTTCTCGAAGTTAGACCTTCCCAACTGGACCGTCTGTCCCAGGTAAACGTAGTCGTCTACAACTTCGAGTGTAGAGTCCCCGACCTTGATAGGAGTGGGTGCTACATGGCTGTTTACCATGACTTTGGTTTTGTCCATGTTCATTTTAAGTCCCACTCTTTCGGAAGCTCTACTGAGGTCACCAAGCATTGTACTGAGCTCCTCCGTAATCTCAGCCATGACTACTATGTCGTCGGCAAACCGAAGGTGAGTGATGTACTCGCCATTGACATTAATGCCTAGCCCTCTCCATTCCAAAACCTTGAAGACATCCTCCATTGCTGCCGTGAACAGTTTCGGAGAAATAACGTCTCCCTGCCTCACACCCCGCTGCAAGAGGATAGGTTTCGAGGTCTGGTCTTGTAGTCGGACTGACATAGTGGCGTTTTTGTACAAACACTTCAGCACTTCGATATACCGATAGTCAATTTGGCACCGTTGGAGAGACTGCAGTACAGCCCAAGTTTCAATCGAATCAAAGGCTTTCTCGTAGTCCACAAACGCTAAGCAGAGAGGCTGGTTATACTCCTCAGTCTTCTGTATAACCTGCCGCAGCGTATGTATGTGGTCCACGGTGCTGAAGCCTTTTCGAAATCCGGCTTGTTCGGGAGGCTGGAAGTTGTCGAACCTGCGCGCGGAGGATCACTTTAACTAGCAACAACTCACAATCAAAACTAAACTAAACCAAACTAAACTATCCTCATAAACGCACAATCAAATACATACTCGTACCACTCACACAAACACACCCCTACCTCACTACATCACACACTTCCCATGCAAATAACACACAGAACTTAGTACAATATAAAATCAGTGACTCGACAACTGATCTTAGCGAGTCTGTGAATGCATGCAAATTATTCTTGCTACCCTAATATTGTAATTTATGTGATCGGTGTACGAGTACATTATAGTAAGTTTATAAGCAAATGTAGATGTTGGAGATCCTGGTGTCCTGAAATACAGACCTTGAGCCTAGCTTAGGCACCAGTCTCCCACAATATTGAATAATAAAAGTATATTATGTATTTGCTATTTTTTGCTCTGTATTTTGTAATGTTGTGGCGAGAAAATAAATAAATTTATTATTATTTTATTTATCTCAGGACCCTGAGGTCCTGGACCTTTGGGAGGCGTACGAGGAGCCGAAGCCAACTCGCAGAGGCCCTTTAGATAATTATAATGGAACATGATACCAACCGACGATTATCCCTGTACGCGCTATGCTAGTGCACCCAAGGACAACCCCCGGTTATTGAAAAACTGTTGCGACATATGGAGAACAAAGATAATAGGGCTATGGTTTTTGGAGTCTTAAGTGGACTGGTAACATGGAACTATGTCAAGACTATGGCCCCTGCCTGAACAACGTTATTAATATGCATCGAAAAAAGGCAGGGGGTGACTTGCACACTCAATAAATGGGCCCACAAAAACGGCCGCTAGCACGAAGTGACGTAGCAACAAGAGGGCAACATATCCTGAGGTGCTTGAGGAGTGGAGAGGTATACCACGGCTATCAGGACAATCCCGGAAGTACGGTCAAGATCCCTACCAGCACCTTACTGGATTATACATCCTTCTCCCGAGCACGTTTGCTCTTGCGAATCTCCACTCAAGCCAGCCAATAAAGGCAAGAGAGAGGTGGGAGCTCAGTTCCTCGTCAGTGTTCACTACGGCCGGCCAATAAAGGCAAGCCGAAGATGAAGAACAAGAATTCTCCCGGGAGATCGGGTCCGTGGGGTCGCTAATGCCCAACAGTTCGCCACAAAACTGCACTGCGGATTGTATCTCTCTTAGTCTGGGCCCTCACCCTAGGCATATTACGGCAAAGCAAACTTTACCGATACAGACCTAGGGTATATTGGAGCACGCAAGCCCCACCACGACGTCAACGTAGAGATACGGCGATGGGGTTATTATTATTATTATTATTACTTTGTTTTCCGTCTGTCTGTCTGTCAGTCTGTCAAGACCCTTTAACTCAAGAATGCGTGGGGGTGTTGAGTTGAAATTAAAATCATATACTCAGGTGTACGGTCCCTTATAGCTGTGAAAAAATAAAACTTCAGAGTTAAGGAAAAAAAAAAGATACGGCCGTTTAGTCGCAAACAACGTGTATTTCGACACTTTCAAAGGAATCAAAATTTATAGGGTACTTCCGGTTGACCTAGATTCCTGAAATTTGGCATGAAGCAAGATCTCATAGCGCAAGTATAGGAAAAAATCTGAAAACTGTAAATTTGTAGTTACGTTATAATTTTTTTTTTTCGATTCTGAAATATCTTCGTAACTCAATTCGAGTGTCAACTGTTTTCATAGGGAAATTTGTACGAAACCCTTAGTGCGCAAGTCCAACTCGCACTTGTTATAATGAAGTTGGATATTTTTTATTTTTTTTAGTCAAAGCTTTGAAAATGCTGCTTTCATAGTTTTAACTAAATAAAATATATATCTATATATCCATAGGATAATGACAATCCTAAAATATATCTAGATATACATATGATCATCAAATAATATTAACATAACAACAACATAACACACAACATATAACATTAACTTAACATACATATTAACATTATTATTGTTTGCCATTAATATTTCATCATCTACATCCACGCGCTCCCAGTGACGGAGGTGAATTCTGCTCGAGATGAATGCAGTAATGTGCGAGTCCAGGCTAAAGTTCTTGAGTCGTAGACAGTTATATCAATACAATTACAATAACAACCTGATGGCGTCATCAATTGCACTTACATCACTGAGTGTCACCGTGATTTTAATACCATCAGTTCAAGAAACCACCGTATTGCCACCTTCTGACGCGTGTGCAGCTTGCCATATCATCATATGCCAACGAGACAACTAAATAAGTCATCGAGCATTGTCTGTTCAATAACATCGCAAAGACACTGATTAACATAATTTATCATAATATATATATACATATATAACAATCACATGTTTTGCTAAAATAAATTTGGTGTTTGATTACGCAAACGAGACATACGTAGTGAGCCTTGAACTTTAGCTGAACTAGTTTAATAATGAAACGCGGTGAATGGAAGTCAGAAAACAAGAAATGTTTGTTGTAAAACACAGGTAACAGGTAGGCAGTAGGCAGGCGCTACCTTGCCAAGCGTTCATGACTGACGATACTTAGCATAATAATGAAGCGTAACTGAAGACTAAAGTGTTATAATGGTTTTCACAACCTTGAGACGTTGCCTTACGCGACGTCATCTCGCTATAATAACACCAAGGAACTCTCGAAAATCCCGGGAAAAAATCATGGCGTATTTCGTAGACAACTAGGTATGTGCATAATACCAGAAAAAATAATCGCATTATAATAGGGGTTGAAGGATGAAATCAGTAGTAAAATGTTTTCTTCTCAGGAGAGAGTACAAAATGCTTTCATACAGTTTGTCGAATCTAGATCACCAGAGTTCTATCGCAATGGCATAAATGACCTTCCTACTAGATGGCAGCAATGTTTAGATAATAATGGTAATTATTTTGATTAAATAAATATGTTACATTAAAAAAAAAACAATTTTACAGTACAAATCGGCAATTTCATACTTTAACCCCTAATATTTTATGTCGTTTAATCACTATGTCCTGATTTTGCGTTAATTATCCAGATTTATTTTGTTTTATTGCGTTACAAATAAATGAATAGTTACGTTGAAAATGGTGTCATCAAAGTCATCTGATGATGATGATGGAGCCGGAAGGTAGGCACTGGAACTCCATAATTAATCAATGTAACCTAGCCGTGTTTGGACTTATTTGAATTGTCATGAGATGCACTTTGGCTATAAGGTATTATCGAACTGATCTGATGATGGAGCCGGAATGTGGAAGATAGACACAGGAACTTCATAATAAACCAATGTAACCTAGCAGTGTTTGGGTTAAATGGAGTTGTCATGAGAAATAGGCACTCTGTTTATAAGTGTATCACAACTAAAAAGTGTGAAATAAAAAACTTTTACAAAAAAAAAAAATAACCGACTTCACTAAAAAAAAACATTAAAAGGATCAAAATAGATTTAATTTCGGAAGTCGGTGTTAAATAAGAAACAAACAATACCAGAAACAACGAGAGTTTTTTTTAGGGAAGTCGGTTTTTTTTTTTGTAAAAAGTTTTTACATATTTTACACATTATCTCATTGGAAACACTAAAAAATTCTCGAGCTACCGAATATATATAGGACCGACTAGCCAGCTGTTATGATTATTTTATTATTTGAAATCAAATTTAGCTAGCGCCGTGACGGGTATAATTATTGCTTAGCGATTACAGTTATTTCCTGTCATATACTTTAAAAAAAGTTTTCGATTGCGACTACTAGTGCACTAGCTTCTGACGTTTTATAAGTGCCCATGTAGGCATATGTGAAATAAAAAAGTTTTGAATTTTTTGACTTTGACTCCGGTTGTAGTGACTGTAATAATTCAACAGTTAACGAAGGCTCAAGTTTTGGTTAAAATTTTAAAGGATAAAAGTTTTGGTTATTTTTGTCATACTGCGTCAGCTTTACGTGAAGGCCATGTGTGTCATAGTGTCCAACCAAATGTTCGGTTTCGATTTCGGTCGAGTTTCGGCAAAAATACAAGTTTCGGTTTAGTTTCGGTTTCGGCGGCAAACCTGCCGAAACTATGACCGAAACCGAAACTGCATTTGGGAGTGCTCGCGCTGTGATCGGTCTTGTTTGGCGCGTCAAATTGCATCCAAGCGAGAAAGCGACGAAGACATTTTTACCGCGTCCACGTGCCTAATCATATCGTGACTGGCTTGTGTTTGTAGTTCGTTTTGTTTGTTGTGAGCATACGAATAGGTAGTAAACATACATTATAGGTACATTAAAAATAATTCAACAAACTATTATACTTATAGATTATTAGTAGACTCAAGTTAAACCTATCTCAATATTTTTTGCTTGATATATCACTCTCTCGCTAATGCTATATCTAAACAAACATTAATTAGGTACTTGGTACTTACTATAGTTCATCAGTGGTGATAATAATATGGATTCAGAGTTTTCAAATTCATTTGAATACTTAAGCATAAGCATAATCAGCCTTTTAATGTTGCCACTGCTGGGACTCAGGCCTCCTCTCTCTAGGAGAGGGAATTTGAATACTTATTACAAAGGTATTCAAGTGGCAAGTGCAGTTAGATTCTTACCCATGTCCCTATTTTTTTTAATAAAATTAACACACTATATAATTAAATGAATAGGTACTTACATAGGTACCTACCTAAGTATCCGTTGTTATAATCATTATAATAACGTTTTCTTTATTTTTCCCTCACAACGTAATCCTTGTAAGGAAGTGTCAGTTTCGGTTTCGGCCGAAACTGAAACTGTTGCCGAAATTCGGTTTCGGTCTTAAAAACCAGTTTCAGTCGAGGACACTCATTATTTTGTTGTTGTTTTTTTAACCGAAATGATAAAATTCTCCTGCAAATGATTTGGTGTTGAGTGTTGATCGACACTGACAGAGTGTGTCCTAGAGTAGATTTATGATGTCATTACACTAATCTTATAAAGGCGAAAGTTTGTGAGTGTGTGTATGTTTGTTACTTCTTCACACTCGAACGGCTGAACGGATTTCGATGAAACTTGGTACACGGGTAGAACATACCAGGGATAGCACATAGAATATTAATTTTAGCCCGTAGTATGTTTCCTTAAGATAATTTTATACTTTCAAGCAGGCGAAGCTGCTAGCTTGCTGCTTCATGTCTGTATTTCCTGAAGAGTCCGGCGGAGGTGAACAGATAGTAATCAATGCCTACATTCGTAAATGATATTTATAAGTCCCGTGAATATTAATTGGCGAGCTTATTTTACATTGAGAGGAGATCTCTTGACTATGCGCACTGAGTTTTTGAAACTTGTTTTTGAGGCATGGACCGCATGAGGAAAAGTCACGTGATACTTTACGTGTAATTGACGACTTTCCTAAGGTTTTGGAATGTGTTCCTTGTAGAATGACAATATGTTGGTCAGATAATAGCATTACTAAGGAGTTTGTTATTACTATTTTCACTAATAGGATTCTAACAGTGTACGTTGAGAATAAGCGAGCTCGGATATCGATTGTCACTGTGGGAATTCTGCAGGGTGCCGTAAATACCGTACCGAAAAATGTACCCAAACGCTCGGCAGCCGAACGTTCGGACTGTGGTAAATGCTTATCAGCGTTTACTCGACCAGGGATCATTCCAGGCACCGGCTCATAGCCAAGGACGTGGAGGAGCGGCGTATTCACAAAACCTGTATGACGATGTAGTGGACTACTTTGGAGTAGATCCCCGACGAAGCGAAGTATGAATGATGCAGCTCGTCATTTTAACATCAGCCAGCACTGTGCATGGAAAATTATTAGTTCGTCTGGATTTCACCCGTACCACTACAGAAAGGGCCAAGAATTGACCACTGTAGATAACAAACAAAGGATGACGTTCTGCAGGTGGATACTCAACAACACTGAAGTAAATGTGCTATACTCAGATGAGTGCATGTTTACTCGTATCGGATTGTTCAATCAACATAATGAACACTGGTTGTCAATACGTAATCCAATGTTAACAAGGGAGAACTCTTTCCAACACAGATTTTCTGTTAATGTCTGGGCAGGAATCCTGAACAACAACATCGTTGGCCCTTATTTCATTGAAGGGCGTCTTACTGGCGAAAGTTATTTAACTTTGCTTGGGACTATGGTGTCTTCGATGCTAGATGACATTCCATTAGCCAATTTAAGAGGCCTCTGGTTTCAGCAAGACGGCGCGCCTCCGCACTACCATAGCGCAGTGCGTGATTACCTAACGGCCCTGCGTTCAAAAATGAGATTAGAGTTAACTCTAATGACGTCATCGGGTAGATACTTTAAGCTCGCATTTTTGAACGCGAACGTAGAGTTCAACTGTCAATGCCAAGCAACTGTCATTACACCAAGCTACCTTGCTCGGAGTTAGAGTTAGTTGGGTTAACTCTAGGGTAGTTACCCGAGTTATAAAAGAACGACTCTGGGTTGCAACTCGAAGCTACTCTGGTTATTTTTGAACGCAGCCCGGAGGAATTCGGGAGTCAGTGGATCGGTCGGGGCGGCCCCGTGGCATGGCCTCCACGATCTCCTGATCTCACGCCATTAGACTTTTTTTTATAGAGCGAAATTAAGCGTCGAGTGTACATCGGTGAGCAAATAAGTATAGAACAATTAAAACAGCGCATATTGGATGCATTTAGGGATGTAAAAAGTGAGCGAAGCATACTTTTATCATTAACAAACAATTTGATTAAGCGTGGCCCGCCTTTATGTTGATAATTGTGGTGGACATTTTGAAGGACAGCTAAAATACCTGTAAGTTTTTAAATACGTAAATTCTAAAATTACCCACAGACCAATTTTTTTTTTAAATATGCTGATTCAAACTCCAAAATTACTTTTTTATTTATAAGTTCTGAAACTTTAATTTAATTTGATTTCTTTTTACTTTAGATACCTAATTAATTTCTTAATAATTCAATCCCAATTAAAAGTTTGATTTGAGTAAATGCCTATTATTTTTCCGTAAACTGTTTATTTTACTTTTTTTTAGTTTTCAATCGTAAAGCATAAAGATGCGTTTTAGTTACCTACAATTATGGTAACAGCTGTTGGAGGCAGGGCAAGTTTGAGCGAGAGCACGCGAACACGAGAGCGAGAGATTATGATCAATGAATACTCCATAAATTGAGTGACATTTTGGAATATAAACAAACACTAATAACTTTGCTGTTTATAAATATTATTTATTGAGACTTTACTTAAATAACAACAAGACCTGTTCTAATAAGCCCTTTAAATATTTGTACTAATTAAAAACTAGTGGTGTATAATTATACTGGTGAAATGATTTACTATTTTTTATCAAATCAAGCTAATGCCAGTCTAAGTTTCACAAAAAATCATCATAATGGGAAACTTAATTGTTTTCCTGGCTTGACTTCATGACTTTTGACTAAATTGAACTTTTGATGTTGCCACATATACAAATCTCGGTCAAGTAACATAATATAATTTGCTTTATGTATTGCATTAATATAACTAGGAAATACATTTCCGTATTTGATAATAAAAAATATAAATAACTGTTTGTGCTTAGAATATAGTGGTTATAATGATACATATGCATCGTAGTGTATTTCTAGTATAGCAACATCACCAGAAAAGCTGGGTTCGAGCATCATAGTGTTGTACATTTAATTTTACGATCTGACAACGAAATATTGCTGTTAGAGTTGGTCTAAAACGTCAAACTTTTAATTATTGAGGTACAATGAAATCTGATGTAGTCAATACTGGTTGAATAACCAAGGTTGATTAAGAGTTCTTGATCATTGTTTACTGATAGAACCTGATAAAATGTATCGCATATAAGTATTTTTTTTCAAAGATTTAATATTATTATGGGGACTTATAACAATAAAAAAATACAAAAGATTTTCGTTTAGAATATATTTCAGTCTCTTTAATGATATTCTTTATTACAAAAGTAGGATATATTTGGAAAGATAGAATAGTGTCATAAGTAAGTATAAAGTAATAACATAAATCAGGAATCGTAAGACAAATCTAATGCTGATTCATCATCACTAGCCATATTACGATTAATATCTGTTGTAGAACTATCATCATCCCGAGAGACAAGTGAATGACAACTAAAATTCGCGTTGCCAACAACAGATCTTTTATTTCGTTCAAAAATTCCCAAGTCGTTTGACTTTCTAAACAGACTCTAGTGTTACTATTAAAGTGAAAAAAGATTTTGGAAAAGAAAAAAAAATTAAACCTAAGAAAATGTTGCTGTTATTGAGAAGCGAGTCAAGAAGATCATCGGTAATGTTGCACTTGTCAAGTCAAAACACCAAAGTCTTGAGCATCGACGCCGAGTTGCTAGCGTTAGTTTTCTATCGTTTACATTTCGGGGAGTGTGCACTGGAATTGCACAATTTGTTTTGGGGGTTCCCCGTACTTAAAACTGAAACTCAATTTTTTTTTTTCATCAAACCCATATGTGTGGGATATCTATGGATAGGTCTTCAAAAATGATATTGAGGTTTCTAATTTCATTTTTTTCTAAACTGAATAGTTTGCGCGAGAGACACTTCCAAAGTGGTAAAATGTGTGTCCCCCTGTAACTTCTAAAATAAGAGAATGATAAAACTAAAAATAAAATATGATGTACATTACCATGCAAACTTCCACCGAAAATTGGTTTGAACGAGATCTAGTAAGTAGTTTTTTTTTACTACGTCATGAATCGTAAACCGCAATTTACCTTTCAAGTTTGTACGGAACCCTCAGTGCGCGAACCCGACACGCACTTGCCCAGTTTTTTTTAGTTAACGAGAAACGCAGTAGTACCTACTTGTACAAAAATATTACTTTTGCTAACAAGATCTACAGCATTCAGCATGTGCTAGAAGGCTATGCAGTACTTGCTATGGTTACTGCAACTTCATTTAGCATTTAAGTATTTTGCAACGAATACTTACTAAAACTAAATGCAGTATTCTACAGTGCTGCGTTTGAGAGTATGAGGGTAACAAAAAGCTATACACACATCGAAGCCGCAAGTTAAGTGCTGCAATTTGCCTAGTACATCAGTGCGTCGACGTCATTCGCGGACGGATTACGTGTGTGGCTCAGCTGTATTAAGTGAGAAAACAATAAAAATGCTGATAAAAAAAACCCCCTTCACTTCATATACACACTCTCTCTCAATTCTTCTTCTTCTTTCTGCTTCTTTCTTCTTCTTTCTTCTTCTTCTATGGTTACACCCAGTTATTATACCAGTGAGAACAATTAACAAGGCTTGTGCGCCCTGTATTGACACGCTTGTATAACCTATCATTTAGGACTGATATAGTGCCCAAGTACCAAAATTTTGCACAACTATCGGCCGTTTTCAACGAACTCCATACTCTGCAAGATTATGGAGCAGTATATATTATGGAGTATCTATTCAAAGATTCAAAGTATTTTATTTCAAATAAACCATTTACAGGCACTTTTGAAATGTCAAGAAGTCTGTCAGTCAAAAAAAAATTGCACATTCCACAGCGTAGATCTCTATGGAGAAGATGTGCCAGAAACTCCATGGACACTTTTATCAATCATGTTATGTGTTATAAATATCTCAGTTACATGTTTCTTGTCGCTACTATCATGCGAGAACAATGTAAATAAAATAAAAATAAAAACTAAATATAGGTATTAAAATAGCAACTGACAGCACCCGTTCATGGACATGACGCGAATAGTAGCACCACTCAGCTCAACCTTTTTGAAGGGAATCCAATGATCCAATACACGCGCCTCCATCAGTGGGACATTTGAGTGAGCATGACAAACTCTCAACTGCCATGCTCATTTAAGTCCAACAAGTCTAATAATAACCTAAAAACCATAAACTCCATGGTACTCACAATAACAAACTTTGAGAAAAAAATGCTTCTACATTATACAATACCATATTTTCAAATTTCAAAAACATTTAAAAAAAAAAAAATATTTTCAAGCTAATCAATTTATACACCCTAGTGGTAGTGGAACTGGACCAGCATTGAGCCAAGCATTTTTATCTTGAATATAATACTCCAACTTATAATATGCTTGCCTGCGTAGTGTGCGTTTAATACAAGACTTAAATTTCGTTTCATTGAGTTCTAATATTTGGGGAAGTATTTTATTATAACATTCCAAACAGTACCCCATGAAAGAAGAGGCCACTTTAGCCAGTCTGAAGCCTGGTTGAACTAATTGGTCCCTATTTCTTGTAACATAATTATGTATATCGGCTCTTTTGCTAAAAAGATGAAGATTTTTTCCAACGTACATGATGTTTTCATAGATATATTGACAAGGCACCGTCATGATGTTAATATCCTTAAACAGTTCCCTTAGAGAATCGCACCGGCGGAGATAGTAAATAGCTCTGATGGCTCTTTTCTGTAGAATTAAAATTGAGTCGATGTCTACAGCCCGTCCCCATAGTAAGTTATCGTACTCTTATGACATGATACTATGAAAATAACTAAAATAGACTAGCAGTATCAACATCCGTAAATTGGTGGATTTTTCTAACAGCATATGCCGCTGAGCTAAGCCGTCCTGCAAGAGATGTTAAATGAGGACCCCTGTAGTGTTTATGCATGTACCTATTATAGTTTGATCGATGTAACCTATATATTCAATGTTTATCCACAATAAAGTTAGTATCATTTCATCCGAGCTCGTGTTTGAATCTATTCTCAATCCTAACATTATACCCCATTGTAGCCTTGAGTCAAGCGTGATCCCCAGGAAAACCATTTTATCGACAAATTCTAGTTTCTCATTGTTCAATACTATGGTCACAATCACTACTTTTGACATTCGGTAAAGAAAATTTTATGCATTTCGTTTTTTTTTCATTTAGAACTGATTATTAGCAGTGAATCAGTTTTGGACCTACAGTAGGGCGTTAT
The DNA here is from genome assembly GCA_905147345.3 of Mythimna impura. NCBI lineage: Eukaryota > Metazoa > Arthropoda > Insecta > Lepidoptera > Noctuidae > Mythimna > Mythimna impura. The sequence continues at coordinate 241,519 of LR990348.1, forward strand.
TTTCGTCGTCAAGATTATTAGTCCTTCTATTTATCTTGAAAATCAAAGAAGTGTCGTCGGCAAACAACACCATATTAAGTTTGTTTTGCAACAAATAGGGTAAAAAATGTAAACTAAAAATAAAAAAGGACCTAAAATTGAACCTTGGGGTACCCCGATTTTCACATTTAATCCCGACGAATTGACACCGTTTATCTGAACTAGTTGCTGTCTGTCATTCAAATAAGATTTTAATAAGCTTAACGCGGTTTTGCCTAGTCCGTAATGCTCAAGTTTCAGGAGTAATGTTTCGTGAACCACACAATCAAACGCCTTAGACAGGTTGCAGAAGATGCCTATAGCATCTTGTGCCTCTTCCCATGCATTAAAAATGTTTTTTAAGTAAGGAGATACCGGCGTCAGTTCTACAACGTCCTTTAATGAAACATGTTAAAATGATTAAGCATTTGATTTAACATTACTTTTTCAAATATCTTGCTAAAAACTGGCAACACGGACACCGGCCTATAATTATTAGTGTCTTTACTGTCACCGGATTTAAAAAGTGGTATCACTTTACTATATTTCATTAGATCCGAAAAGACTCGTTGATCTATACAGAAATTAAATATCAAAGCTACGTACGGCGCTATAGTCTCAATAATTGAGGTACAAACTTTGATAGACATACCGCATAGATCTTCAGTCGATTTAACCATGATTTGTTTTAAAGCTTTTATACTGTTATGGGGTTTATATGCTTAAAGTTAAATTCAGTCGAGCAGGCTGCAACGTTCGCCTGTAATAAACCAAAAGCATGCGATGGTGACGAATTTAGGGCCTCAGTAGTTTTAATTGGTATACTCGCAAAGAAATTTACAAATTCTTCTGCAACTTGTTTGTTATCTGTATAATTATATAAAAATTAATCCCTATTTCCCTTGGTCACGCCATCACGTGCGAACGACTGGACCGATTTCACAATTATTTTGTTGTGTGTGTTATTGTCAGGAGAAGATTCTTATGAAAGAAAAAAAAATAAAAATTGGTAGTAGGGTAGAGTATGGTAGAGTAGGGTAGATTAGAGTAGTGTAGGGTGGAGTAGGATAGAGTTGGGTAGAGCAGAATAGAGTGGTCAGTTGAAGGGAGCAAAGCCGCGGGCAAAAGCTAGTCGCTAATAAAACTCTCGCTTCATGGAAAATCTGGAAGCTAACGATCTCCTCAGTGACCGACAGTACGGGTTTTGTGCCACAATAAGTCTACTGGGGACCTACAAGTGTATACCACCCACTTGTGGGGAAAGCTCCTCGATAAGAGTAGGGAAGCGATTGCCGTTTTCTTAGACATCTCGAAAGCCTTCGACAGGGTATGGCAAGCTAGTCTTATGAGTAATTAGCTTCCAGCGTACGGCATTTCTCCTGGTTTGATTGCCTGGGTAATAGGTTTCCTGAGTGAACAGTCTCTCCGAGTTGTTTTCCCCATGATGACTAATGCCGGAGTTCCTCGAGGTCTGTTCTCTCTCCAACTTACTTCCTGCTGCATATCAGCGATCTGCTGATGCCCGGTATTTATGGTATGCAGATGACAGCACAGTTGTAGAAAGATACCTGTCGAGTACCCTAGCACTTGACAGATGGAGCTAATCTAACCCGATAGAGACATTCGTACGCTCTACCATAGCCGAGAGGCTATGGCAGTCTCCAGATGGGACGAAGCCAATCTGGTGGGATTCAACGCTGCCAAAATACAAGCGTGTCTGTTCACCGCCAAAAAGAGCCCGTTCTCCTTGGCGCCTGCTTTTTGGACCCTTAGAGTGCACCGACCGCCTTCAGCTCTTGGGAGTTGAAATTTCCACAAACCTTAACATTAGGCGGTTCATTGAGTATATTATACAAAGCACAGGTCCGATTGTGTGTGAAGTACTGCAGCTACATATGGGCGGGTGCTGCAAAATGCCATCTTTGTACTCAGTGGAAAGGCGTGCGAAGAAGCTAATTAGTGATCCAGATGTGGTTAACACCAATCTACAAAGCCTAGAGCACAGGCGTAGGGTAGCCAGCCTTTCGGTATTTTACAGGATACACTTTAGAGAGTGTGCGCAGGAATTACATGACTTGATTCCGTCATCATCATTCTACCAACGGACAACCCGACGTACGGCGAGTGTCCACACTTTTTTTTTAGGTTTGAAAATCATCTAATGACAAATCCCGATCTTGGGCGGAACGGGAGATAGTGTCAGACTTTTACTGACTAAAAACCCACTCCTGTTCCTTCGTTGCCTTCGTACCAGGGCCCCAGGTTTCGTTTTCACACTGCCCATGGCTCCAGTAGGCTTCGACCCTGCTGGGCCCCTACGATTTGCTGACATCTCTCTGAGGCGCGCGTGGAACAATACGCGCCGTCGACGACTTGGGGTCGGTCCGGACGGTTACCGGACGGTCGGACGGCGGGCTACCCGTTGCTCGCCGTCTGCAAGCCCGCGCCTGCGGTGGCCGGAAATCGGGATCGGAATCCCGGCGGCGGTTGGGGTGTGAGGACCGTTGCCTCACGCGATCGGCCGCCTCCTATGCAAGCATTACTGCTTCGCAGAAGGAGGCTACCGCCTGCCACTCCTCCACGCTCCAGACCATGGTCTGGACCAAGACCTGGCGCGAGAGATCGCCGCCGCCGATCGCCCCCACGAGGACACGGCGTTGCTCTGCCCAAGCGGGGCACACCTCCACCGTGTGCTCCACTGTGTCCTCCGGGCGGTCCACACAGTGGCGACACCCGGGCGTCGCTTCTACACGAATCCGGTGCAGGAACTTCCCGAACTTACCGTGTTCGGTGAGAACCTGCGTCATGCGGAAGGTAAGGACGCCGTGAGGTCTTTCCAACCACGCCTCAAAGAGGGGACTTACCGCCATAATTGTGGCGTGCCCAAGAGTTTCCACACTTACGATGTTTAACACATCTACGGTTCGAACTAGTATATAACATTAAAATAAAAACCTTACATAATTAAAAAAAAACTGGTGTGTATTATATAGTATATTTTACATTCATAGATTAATATAAAATGTTCCTGAAGTGAATTTTAAAGACTGATTATAATTTCTAATTATAAATAATTCCATATTGATTTTGATATTATATGTAGTAATATAAAAAACAACTTTCCTAGTACGTACCTAAACTGTTTTATTTCGTCAGCCACTATATATCTGATTTTGATAGCTAAAGTAAAAGGTTAACAAATCTTTTAACTAGTACAAGACAGGAAAATAAGACATGATTACTAACTAGAAACAGTAATAAACACAAATACTGCATTTGGCCTTACTAATAGTGTCATGCTCACAAGTCCAGATGGTAGATAAAAATGCAGTACTACGCATTTTGTCCAAAAGATACATTAAAGTAAAGCAAAAATTATGTCAATAGAAAGTTTGATTTTTTCTTATTTTTTTTGGTACGCTTCAAAAATTATATAACTAAGATTTTAGTTGATTTTTTTGATTTAGTTGATTTTGTTGATTTTGTTGATTTTGTTGATTTTGTTGATTTTGTTGATTTTGTTGATTTTGTTGATTTTGTTGATTTTGTTGATTTTGTTGATTTTGTTGATATTGTTGATTTTGTTGATTTTGTTGATTTTGTTGATTTTGTTAATTTTGTTTTGTGTTTTGAGGTGGACCAATGACCTGGTGAGGGTCGCGGGAATCCGATGGATGCGAGACGCACAGGACTGGTCATTATGGCGACATTAGGGGAGGCCTATGTCCAACAGTGGACTTCTTTCGGCTGAAATGATGATGATGAAGCATTACGGACTAGGCAAAACAGCTTTAAGCTTATTAAAATCTTATTTGATTGACAGACAGCAACAAGGTCAAATAAACGGTGTCAATTTGCCGGGATTAAATGTGAAAATGGGGGTACCCCAAGGTTCAATTTTAGGTCCTTTTTTATTTTTAGTTTATATTAATGATTTACCCTATTTGTTGCAAAATAAACTTAATATGGTGTTGTTTGCCGACGACACTTCTTTGATTTTTAAGATAAATAGAAGGACTAATAATCTTGACGACGAAAATAACGCTTTACTGCAGGTCCAAAACTGGTTCACTGCTAATAATCTAGTTTTAAACGGGAAAAAAACTAAATGCATAAAATTTTCCTTACCGAATGTCAAAAGTAGTGATTGTGACGTAATACTAAACGATGAAAAACTAGAATTTGTCGACAAAACTGTTTTCCTGGGGATAACGCTTGACTCAAGGCTACAATGGGGTTCTCATTTAACATCTCTTGCAGGACGGCTTAGCTCAGCTGCATATGCTGTTAGAAAAATCCGCCAATTTACGGATGTTGATACCGCTAGACTAGTCTATTTTAGTTATTTTCATAGTATCATGTCAATTCATGTCATACGGTATCTTACTATGGGGACGGGCTGCAGACATCGACTCAATTTTTATTCTACAGAAAGAGCTATCAGAGCTATTTACAATCTCCACCGGTGCGATTCTCTAAGGGAACTGTTTAAGGATATTAACATCATGACGGTGCCTTGTCAATATATCTATGAAGACATCATATACGTTAGAAAAAATCTTCATCTTTTTAGCAAAAGAGGCGATAGACATAATTATGTTACAAGAAATAGGGACCAATTAGTTCAACCAGGTTTCAGACTGGCTAAAGTGGCCTCTTCTTTCATGGGGTACTGTTTGAAATGTTATAATAAAATACCTCCCCGCCCCAAATATTAGAACTCAATGAAACGAAATTTAAATCTTGTATTAAACGCACACTATGCAGGCAAGCATATTATAAGTTGGAGGATTATATTCAAGATAAAAATGCTTGGCTCAATGCTGGTCCAGCTCCACTACCACCGGGGGTACAAATTGATTAGTTTTGAAACTATTATTACTATTCTTGAATGTTTGTTTTTTTTTTTGAATTTGTTAAATTTGTAAAGTATTATTGTAGTTAATTATTATTGTATTTAGTATTGTATAATGTAGAAGCATTTTTTTCAAACTTTGTAAATGTGAGTATCTTGGAGCTATTTTATGGTTTTTAGGTTACTATTGGATTTGTTTGACATAAATGAGCATGGCAGTTGAGAGTTTGTCATGCTCACTCAAATGTCTCACTGATGGTGGTGCGTGTGTTGGATCATTCGGTTCCCTTCAAAATGGTTGAGCTGAGTGGTGCTAATATTCGCGTCAGGTCCGTGAACGGGCGCTGTCAGTTGAGACTGGTCATCTCTTAGCTGCCAGTTGCTATTTTAATATCTATATTTAGTTTTTATTTTTACATTATTGACATTTTTCACACATGATAGCGACCATAAACATGTAACAGAGATATTTGTAATTGCAAAACATGATTGAAAAGAGTGTCCATGGAGTTTCTTGCACATTCTTCTCCATAGAGATCTACGCTTTAGAATGTGCAATTAGCATCACTGACTGACTTCTTAACATTTCAAAAGTGCCTGTAAATGGTTTATTTGAAATAAATGCTTTTGAATCTTTGAATCTTTGAATCTTTTGTTCACCGTGTTTATCTCCGAACCACCAATTTTGTAAGTACCGTTTGCAATAAGCAGGGCAGAATTGTAGGTTATGAATTTAGTTTCCAAGTCTATATGGCCACACATATTTTTTTGTAAACTTTATTTTTAGGCTTCCAACAGATCCAGATATACGAAAAATATGGATAGAGGTAACCGATAGAACTGAATGGATACCTACGAAGCTTAGCACAAATTGTTCGTTACATTTTGAAAAACCAGATTTCATAAGAAAAAAGTCAGAAAATAGATATATAAAATCAGTAGCTTATCCACACAAAACTTCTATCATTACGCCTTTTTTACCAACTTCCAAAAAAGGAGGAGGTTATCAATTCGGTTGTATTTTTTTAAATGTTTGTTACCTCAGAACTCCGTCGTTTATGGACCGATTTGCAACATTTTTTTTTTCTTCTTAAAGGATATGCTTCCAGACTGATCGCTGGGCACGCTACAATTATGGCGATAAGTCCCCTCTTTGAGGAGTGGCTGGAGCGGCAACACGGCGTCTTCACCTTCCGCATGACGCAGGTCCTCACCGGACATGGCAAATTTGGGAGGTTCCTGCATCGGATTCAGGCGGAAGCAACGCCCGGGTGTCATCATTGTGCGGACCACCCAGAGGATACGGTGGAGCATACGGTGGAGGTGTGCCCCGCTTGGGCGGAGCACCGCCGTGTCCTCGTGGAGGCAATTGGCGGCAGCGACCTTTCGCGTCCGGCCCTGGTTCAGGCTATGGTCCGGAGCGAGGAGGAATGGCAGGCGGTCGCCTCCTTCTGCGAAGCAGTAATGCTAGCAAAGGAGGAGAAGGCTGCACGCGTGAGGGAACGAAGGTCCTCACGCCCTAGCCGTCGTAATTCCGACCCCGACTACCAGCCACGGTAGACGCGGGCTTGCGGACGTCGAGCACTGGGTAGCTCGTCGTCCGGCTGTTCGGTAATTAACCGGACCGAGCCCAGTCGTCAACAGCGCGTAGTGATCCTCGCGCTCCTCAAAGAGATGTCAGCAAACCAAAGGGGCCCAGCAGGGCCGATGCCCGCTAGCTAGGACCGCGGAGAATTTCTGAAAGGGAAACCCGTAGTCTTGAAAAACTATTTGGATCTGTTTAATCAGTCAACACATAAAAATATCTGTGATTATAATAATTTTAATTTGACGCAACCGTATGAAGACATTGAAAAATATCAATTTAAACGAGGCACTATTCCGTATTACTTTAATAAAATGAACGCAAAACCACTTTTATCTAATTGTAACAGAGTAACTAACGACAGTGATTTTTTTCGTGCCTAATATAGTGCCAAATGCAGTCTGTAAAAATACCTTGATGCAAAAAAACAGCTGTTTAAAGATATTCCATCAAAATTTATGTGGAATAAGTAATAAAAAAACTGAGTTAGAATTGTACATGGAAACCACGGGTTTTCGTGTAGACTACCTGTGCATAACAGAACATTTCTTAAATCCACAGTCTGCTGAAGTATTTAATATTTCCAATTATAATTTAGCTTCATACAACACCAGGACGATCAAAAAAAGAGGAGGTACTCTTATTTTATCACATTTAAATAAAGATTGTGAAAATATTGATTTTGTTGAAAAACTGTATAAAACAGATAGTTTTGAAATATGTGGGGTTAAAGATATTGAAACAGGGTTATATATCTGTTGTTGCTACAGAAGTCCTTACGATAAAAATTTTGAATGTATGTATGTTTATGTCTAGTTTAGAAAAACTGTTAGAACATTTTATCAACAAGAAGTGTATCATATGTGGTGATTTTAATATTGACGTACTTGTTGAGAGTAAGAAATCTGCTGAATTTTCTAGTATTTTGACTTGTTATAATTTTCGGTATCTTCTAAATGCTCCTACGTTTATTAGGAATAACGCACATTCGTGTTTAGACAACATAATTACAAATCTTGCAGACGATGACATAAATCAGTGTTTTGTTGATCACAATGGCTTGGCAGATGGTCACGGTGGACTATTTTGCGACATAGTTCTTGACAAAATCGGCAAAATATCTAATAACTCTGAACAGACTATAATAATTAAAAAAAGAATTTTTAATGATAAAAATAGTGTGGCCTTCAAGAATTATATCAGTAATAAAAACTGGGCTAATTTGGGAATAAATGGTTTTATAAATTGTCTTGGTAAGGCATTCCAGGAGTGTTACCGAAAGAAGACAATTCGAGTAAAGCCATTTAAAAACACGACAATAAAGTGGATTACTAAAGGGCTTAAAGTCTCTAGTAAGATGAAGAGAATACTATGCTCGGGCACGCTAAAAAATGCCAGCCTTATAAAATATAAAAACAACTATGTTCGTATTTATAGAAGAGTAATTCAGCAAGCCAAAAAAGAGGCCATAATAAATAAATTAAATAGTGCTAAAAATATAACAAAACAGACATGGAAACTGGTAAATGAAAGTACAAAGAATACTACAAATAGGCTATATAAAACTTTAAACCTAAAGGTGAACAATAAAGTGATAACTGATCCCCAACAGGTCGCAAATCAATTCGCTGACAGTTTTGTGTTCAAATCTTCATCGGGTGGCAATGAAAAAAAAAGGGCAATGGCCTTCCTATTGGAGACTACTAAAAGAGTAGAAAATGATTTGACTTTTTATCCGACAACACCTTCTGAAATCACAAAGATTATTAGTAAGATGGCCAATAAAAAATCTTGCGGTTATGATGACTTACCGATTTCAATTCTGAAAGAGAATATGGACTTGTTGGCTATTCCTCTTTCTGAATTTTTTAATAATTGTTTCGAAGAGTCGATCTTTCCTGACCAGTTCAAATTGGCCAAAGTCATTCCTATATTCAAAAAGGGTATCAAGACTGACCCAAAAAATTACCGGCCCATATCCCTTTTGCCAACGTTGTCAAAAATATTTGAAAAAGTTATAAAACATAGACTGATGACTCATTTAAATGTTAATAAAATCATTAATTTAAGACAATTTGGCTACCAGAAAGGCGTTGGTTGCTCAGATGCAATAAACACTCTTATTAATGACATAATTAACAAATTGAATGACAAAATGAAAGTGGCTGGGCTATTTGTCGACCTCAGCTCAGCTTTTGACACTGTTGATTATGAGTTACTACTAGCTAAACTTGAATTTTACGGTGTTAGAGGCAAGTCTTTACTTCTTTTAAGATCCTACTTACAAAATAGAAGAATATTTGTCGAAATAAAAAGCATTGATGAAAGTAATCAGGAAGTTGTATCCACGTCAAAGATTACAAATATGCAACGTGGTGTACCTCAAGGTTCAATTTTAGGGCCAATACTATTTATCATATTTACAAATGACTTGCTAAACTATATGCATCACATTCAACCTGACGTAAAACTTATTGTCTTCGCAGATGACACTAATATAATAATGGGGGCAAATGACTTAAAGGATTTGACCAAAATTGTAAATGAAAGCCTGAAAAATCTCTGCGATTGGTTTACAGCCAATGACCTTTTGTTAAATACAAGTAAGACTAACATTATTTTATTCAAGACTACGACTCGCAATAATGACAATTTAGACGTACAGCTCAAAGGAGACAAGATTGACTTAGTAGACAAAGTTAAATTCTTAGGCGTTAACATAGATGTAAATTTAAATTGGAAACAGGAGTTAGCTGCTATTGACTCTTCTATTTCATCAGCGTGCTATGCACTAAGGAGTCTTAGAGATATTTTAAATCTAAAGCAACTAAAGGCTATATATTATGCGCTGGTAGAATCTAAATTAAGGTACAGTATCATGCTCTGGGGTAACAGCTACAGTTATAACTGTCAGAAAGCTTTTATCTTACAGAAACGGGCCATAAGGACTTTAGTAAGAATCTCACAAAGAGACTCATGCAGAGAGCATTTTAAAGAACTAAAAATTTTAACAGTACCTAGTTTATATATATTAGTTATCCTTAATCACTTTGCCAAGTATATTCATCAATTTGAATCACAAGAGGAACGGAAGATAAGAGAAAGCACAAGAAGAAAGGAGTTTAAACACAAGATGATACCAAATTTTAACGTAGCTAAGCATTGCTCCGGATACCAAGCAGTAGAATTGTTTAATAGGCTACCAACTGATTTGAAATTATTAATATATAGCCCTCACTTATTTAAAAACAAATTAAAAATCTTCTTGTTGGAAAAATGTTTATACTCAGTATCAGATTTCATGTCAAATTATATAAAATAAACACTTACTCATACAACTACTACTACTAATACATGATGACATTAACAATGCTTGAGTTTGGTTAATCACTTGACATTACTTTTGACATTATATCCGAAATTTGACATTAGATTATTTGTAGACATGTGTTTAATGATTTGACTCTATATTTTACATTATTTAATTTAAATGTTATAAATTAATATTAATATTATTTTAAAATGATGTAATATTCAACACAATGTTTATTGTTATGAATAAATAAATAAATAAAAAAAAAAAAAGTCCTAGAACGCAAAGGGTAATTGAAGGATACAGGTGTGGTTTTAGTCAGTAAAAGTCTGACACGCCCTCGCGCTCCACCCAGAGCGCGAGAAGTCATTTGGATGATTTCCCACCTTAAAAAAAAAAAAGACTGATCGCATTTTTTTCAAAATCTAGTTCTGATGATGGGATCTATGAGGAATCGAAGGAACTCCTCATATATTATAGGCAACCATATATAGTTATTTTGGTATTTTCATCAAGGACATAACATATTTACAGTCAAAAAGTAACATTAGAAGAAGTGGAACTGGTGAAAAAGACCAGAAATGGCCAACGGAACTTCATACTCATATATGACAATGAAGATAATTAAGCGACTATGACAATATAAATAGATGAATAGTTCTGAATAGTTACGTTGAAAATGGTATCATCAAAGTGATCTGATGATGATGATGGAGCCGGAAGGTATGCACCGGAACTCCGTAATTAATCAATGTATCCTAGCCGTGTCTGGGCTTATTAGAATCGTCATGAGATTGGCTATACTAGTACCTTAGTAGGTATTCTCGAACTGGTCTGATGATGGAGCCGGAAGGTGGCAGATGGACACTGGAACTTCATAATAAAACAATGTATCCTAGCAAAGTTTGGGTTAATTGGAATTGTCATGAGAAATAGGTACTCTGGCTATAAATGTATCGCAACTAAAAAGTTTTTTTTTCAGTAAGTGATAAGTAAAGTTTTTGGTGTGAGTAGCATACCTAGTTATTACCTTTTTGTTATTTTGTAGTCTAGGAAATCTAAGTTTCATACAATATCAAAATGCCCAAAAAAAAACCCACATGGGTAGTTCCTCATTAGTGAATATTATTGCCCATATTTATACATATCATATTAAATAGAGTTACAAAATGACACATGTCTCATTACGCCTTTATACTTGTCTAATTACTGGCGAAATTATTTCTAGTGTTTTTTTACAGTCATCATTAGGTTCTACCACTACTACTAGCGAAACCGTAACTCAAGTTGCAACTACCGGCTCCAGTTTACAGTCATCATTAGCATCTACCACTACTACTAGTGAAACCGTAACTCAAGTTGCAACTACCGGCTCCAGTTTACAGTCATCATTAGCATCTACCACTACTACTAGTGAAACCGTAACTCAAGTTGCAACTACCGGCTCCAGTTTACAGTCATCATTAGCATCTACCACTACTACTAGTGAAACCGTAACTCAAGTTGCAACTACCGGCTCCAGTTTACAGTCATCATTAGCATCTACCACTACTACTAGTGAAACCGTAACTCAAGTTGCAACTACCGGCTCCAGTTTACAGTCATCATTAGCATCTACCACTACTACTTACTTAACACAAGCTGCATCTCCTACAGATGGAATAACAAAGCAAGACAACGTAACGCAATTTATCATACCATCATCTAAATTGGCCATAACAAATAAAAGTAGGGTAGAGTAGGGTAGAGTAGGGTAGAGTAGGGTAGAGTAGGGTAGAGTAGGGTAGAGTAGGGTAGAGTAGGGTAGAGTAGGGTAGAGTAGGGTAGAGTAGGGTAGAGTAGGGTAGAGTAGGGTAGAGTAGGGTAGAGTAGGGTAGAGTAGGGTAGAGTAGGGTAGAGTAGGGTAGAGTAGGGTAGAGTAGGGTAGAGTAGGGTAGAGTAGGGTAGAGTAGGGTAGAGTAGGGTAGAGTAGGGTAGAGTAGGGTAGAGTGGGGTAGGGTGGGGCAGGGTAGAGTTGGGTAGAATAGTCAGTTGACGGGAGCGAAGCCGCGGGCAAAAGCTAGTCTTACTATAAAGAGTAACCGCACTTGAGTTGATACTACCAGTACTAATAATAGCGTAACAATTAATTATTGCAACAAACTCCAAACATCTACATGTCAGATAATAATATTGCATTTCAGTTTCGGCGCGAAGTAAAATTGGGAATCAAACGAGCTTATCTGTTAAGCGAAGTCTTGATTCTAATTTTATGAGCGCCGAGGTTCAGTGTAACAGTATTTATAGTTAATATTTAAGTCCCCTCTATGACTATAAAAATAAATATACTTGTTTAATATTTGAAAATTATATCAATCGTTTATTATATTAACTGATCGTTATATCAAATAAAAAATAGATTCAGTTGTTTTATCTTGTAAATATTAAAGATTTTGTAATTATACCATATATTACTTACCCGATTTCATTGATTGTTTTCTTGTTAAGTGGGAATTGATTAAAGAAAATGTTAAGATCTATTATTGTGCTCGTCAATGTTTACGAACGAGCGTGGCGTGGAGCGGGCGGCCGCGCGTGCCGCGAGCGTTATCCAAGGTGACATTGACCGATAAAGTGGGGTCACGCGGCTACCAGCTCGTGCTGCCGCATCGCCGGCGAGTACGACTGTACTGTTGAACAGCTGATGCAGTACATCAGTAAGGTCAGGTGACGGGGATAGCCACATTATGCCAGTGACATACCATTCATGTCTAGTATAAAATATTTAATTCAATAATAATACAAAATAAAATCGTTTCAAAATAGCTCTTGATGATAAAGTTATTTCGGCAAAGCTATAAAATGTGAAGATGCGGAAAGATTCTGTTGAATATTTAATGTTTGCCAAAATATTACAAATAAAAATACAAAAAAGCGTCATTAAAACTAGACAGGATTCAGTGGTTAATTGTTTAAATGGAATGTGATTACATGAAATAGCGAACTCGTAGAAACACTGAATATTTACGAAGTTATAACAGATATTTGCGCAAGCGCCGGGCGGCGGCGGCGGCCGGCGCGGCGCGGCTAGCGATAAAGGCCCCAGTCACAAAATAGATGGGTGGTCTAGATCTATCTTATGCCCCAGTTCCCAGCACTCGCTCTATTGACGGCACAGCCACGCGCGCTTTCACAAGAACATCAACACAAGCTAGAGCAACTGCCCTCCACAGATTGTTAAGATGTTATCAAAAGGAAAACGCAACTTTTGTTGTGAACGTGATTTGTCATCATTTTTCACAAACGTTTGTCACATCACGTCTGACATTGGCAAAATTGTTGCCATCACGCACCTGTTTGCTGACATCCCTCATCATTTCATCTTTGCGTGGAATACTACGTGCTGTTGACGACTCGGTCCGGAACATTTACCTGACGAGCCGTAGCGCGTAGGCGAGTTACATTTGCTTGTCGTCCGCAAGCCCGCGCCTACCGTGGCTGATAGTCGGGGTCGGGGTCGCGGCGACTGGGACGTGAGGATGTCCGTTCCCTCACACGTGCGGCCGTCTCCTTCACTAGCAATGGGTACAGTATGAAAGGCCTAGTCGGTAAGTACTGAACTTTTGTCTTTGAAAATAACAAATAAGATTATAATACACAGTAGGTACAGTTATTTAGGGCTGACAAGATGTGCACTTCAGTCGTTTAACATTTTATTTGAATATTAATGTTTCTACTTAGTCTTAATGTCTGTCTTATATTTTAAATATTCCCATTTATGTATAGTGACATGATTTACCTGAGTAAGTACGTGATAGTCCATCACCACAATGGACCGAGAGCATGTCGCTGAATCATAATAACATAGTCGTAATTGCGGCTATCTAGGCAAGTTATCAGCGGCTCGTAATGATTAATCCAAATGGCTGGAGGAAAACATCACGACTATCAGCAAGTGCGACGAACTGATGGCTCACGTTACACACCAGCAAGCAGCTGTGTCCACACCACAGCGACATATGTCACCCTTATTATACAGGAGCACAAGTTAGAACCTAATCTCATTTACATTGGACTTTCTCTAAGGAGGGAATACTTAATACTAATTAGGTAATTTGCGGAATCTGAATCCCGAATAATGTCGACCAAAGACGCTTTGTGACTCCAATTTGCGATTAGCATTAGATATAATTAGTATTTAGTCCTTATCAGCTACGGACGCCATGCGGGGTTCTTATGTGTCGAGTGTCGTGTGGCTCTGCCAGCTAGTTGGAAAAACCTCGGCTTGGTGTAAACATGTTACGTTACAGTTCTGAGAAGCGACGTCGGTGCATGCCTGCGTCTCACGTCTCTAGCAATTGTGAATAGGAAATGAAGGTGAAACTATTGCTACCTGCGCATTCATGTGCTCTCAGTACAAGGTCATGACCGCTCTGTCATGCTATCACACGCTACATACTCACAATGATTTTTTCCGGGCACTCTGACTTCTGCCCGGATTTGAGAATTGTCTTTTGATTTCCGAATATTCTAATTAATTTATCCGAGGGACACAGATTAGAAGAATAGATTTAGTGTGCATATTCAGTTACAGTCGTAAACAGCCTTCTGTTCTAAATATATGTAAGCGGCAGCTACTTATAAGGTAAATGGGTAAATTCGAGAAAGAGGTCAATCGTCGAATCTGACTTGGCTGTGTAGCGTTCGGGAAGTTAGAATAGAATAGAATAGAATAGAATTTTTATTTTGCAAATATGGGTAATACACATCAGTTCTTATGATACATAAAAGCTCAGCCACATTTTACCATTTGGCATGCAAATATTTACATTATATTTTTACATCGTTATTACGTTAAAAACAAAAGAGACATGAATATCAGATTAATTTATAAATTAGCGTTATTCAATTTTTATTCATAAATTCAATTAAATATATTTTCTATGTATCAAAAGGAAAATTTAAATTATTATACTATATAGCATGTCATTAAATTTTAAAATACAGATCAATTTATAAATTATCATTATTAACATTAACATTGTAAAAAAAAAAACCAACACATCTTACATCATGCAAAAACAAACAAAAAATTAAAAATTGGTAAACGAAATAAAATAATAATAAAATGTCATCAAACAATAAATTAATAAAATCAATATAAAATTAAAATTTAATTAATAACATTATAAACTCTTATCATTCAAGAAATCTTGTATAGAATAGTAACATTTATCTATTAAAAGAGATGTTAGTCTTTTTTTAAATATACTTAACGATTCTTCTTTATAAGCATGAGGTATTTTATTATAGATCAAGGGCCCCATTGACAGTAAGCTTTTTTTTAATAATGCTGTTTTGTACCTACCTGTGAACATTAGATTTTTGTATTGCAATCTAATAGGTCCCGGACGCGTTCTAATATCGTCCATTCGGGTAAAAAAGTGTATATTTGTTCTAACGAACATTGCAACTTCAAATATATACAAAGACGGAAAGGTGAGTAATTTTAGAGACTTGAACACATGTGCACAACTGTCGGTATTTTTAAGACTAATCATTGATCTAATGCAACGCTTTTGAGCTTTAAATATTCTCTCCCTCTCAGTACAGTTACCCCAAAATATAACTCCGAATCTCAAAACTGATGCAACTAGACCATGATAAGCTTCCAGCACGGTGCGAATGCTTACTTTTTTTGCCAGGTTATATAGTACGTACGCTGACTTGCTTAGCCTATTACATACATCCTCTGAATGCGGTTTCCAGGTCAATTTATTGTCAATTAAAATACCAAGGAATTTTGTAACATTTGTCGAGTCTATTTTTTGTCCATCATATTCAACCTTATAATTTTCAGCTTCTAGACGCTGATGAAAATGCATCACTTTTGTTTTTTTTATGTTTATAACTAGATTATTTCTATTGAGCCAATTTATTATGCTTTTCAATGTATTATTAATATCAGTTTCGTAATTTTCTATATTGCCGCATTTTACTATTACTGTACTATCATCCGCAAACAATACCATAGGCTGTTGAATTTGGCGAGGCAAGTCGTTAATATATAATAAAAACAACAAAGGTCCAAGAACACTACCTTGCGGTACACCATATTTGACTTCTCTATAGTCGAATAGATATTTGTGTTCTCGTTTTGTTTTCACACATATCCTTGATAATTCTGTGCATTGCTTTCGATTAGTAAGGTATGATTTTATCAGATTTAAGACATTTCCTCTAATGCCGTACGAGTAAAGTTTACTTATAAGAGCGTCATGGTTTACGTAATCGAACGCTTTCGTCATATCAGTATATATGGCGCATACGGGCATTTTATGGTCCACACTTGGCATTACATTATTCAATAGATCATATATTGCCATACTAATATTTTTATTCTTTCTGAACCCCTTTTGTTCGTCACATAAGATTTTATTTTTATTTAAGAAATTATAAACATTCTCATCTATTATTATTATTATTTTTTCAAACACTTTGGAGAACACTGGAATTAAGGCCACTGGCCTATAATTAGCTAACTCTTCTTTGCTATTTTTTTTTATGGAGAGGTTTTATGATTACTTTTTTAAGACTATTAGGGAAGGTACCTGAGCTAATACTTATGTTCATGATGTGACTTAAAGGTGCAGCAATTATATCAGACACAAATTTGACCACAGAAGTTGTTACTCCGTCATAGCCATGACTTTTTTTATTTTTTAATGTCCTAATTGCTCTAGCTATCTCTTGCGGAACTACTGACGGCATGAACATTGAATTAGGGTTATTGGCTATACTACTAATATTATCTGATTCGGTATTTCCGTTAGATGTGTTTTGTACTTGGTCTACAAAGAAATTATTAAAAGATTCAGCAATTTCCTGAGGGTCTCTAATAATAGTATTATCTCGGTTGATTTGCAAAATCGGATCCTTAGTGAGTTTAGTGTTATTAATAACTTGCCACGCTGCCTTGGTCTTATTTTCAGAATTATTTATAATATAGTTGTTTTGAGCTTTTTGGGTGAGTCTAATAATTTTTTTAAGTTTCTGTGAATATAATTTAAAAATTTGTTTATTCTTACGCGTAGGATATAATCTGTACTTCCACAGTAAATTTCTTTGTTTCCGACTACACATCCTTATACCTCTAGATATCCACTTAATCTTTCTGTCTGGTTTAACAATAACCCGGTTCTCTATTGTGTCACCTAAATTTTTTATCCATAATTTAAAGTGCCATAACCTTTTTTGTCCTAATCATCATTTGTCCGAATGATAACTTAACCGAATTTAAAATCACATAATATCACATGCCATAAAATTGAAATCCCTAAATATAATATGTCCTAAATCCGTTTGTCATAAATATTACAATCAATAATATACAAAAGACATAAAACTATAGACATAAAACTATGTTTTCAATAAAAGTTATAAATCAGCAGCATGCAAGCAAGCAGCATGCAAGCAAGCATGCAGCACGCAAGCAAGCATGCAGCATGCAAGCAAGCACGCAGCATGCAAGCAAGCACGCAGCATGCAAGCAAGCACGCAGCATGCAAGCAAGCACGCAGCATGCAGCATGCAAGCAAGCATGCAACATGCAGCAGGCATGGTTTCTGTCACGGCTCCGGCGCTGCGGGACTCCGGCGATCCCACGCGAGTTTATCGTCGCAGATGGGTTTAACGCTCACCACCGCAGCTTCGGCTTGCTGGCCGGCTTCGCCGGCCAACCTCAGCCGCGGCGGCGGATGTTACAACCACCTGCTCCTCAACTCGCGGGCCGCCTCGCCCCTCCGCGCCTACGCGATTTTAAATTACACTCTAGGGGTAGGGCAGACAAGACTGCGTGGAGTCGGATTTACAGCGATTCGTTTCTGTCACTAAAATCTAATTTTTAGCAAATGGTTTATGACTAAAAAAATATTATAAATGAACATTCGGAATAATATACACATTATTTAACACAAAACTTAGGACATATGACTTTAGGTCATGTAAAATTAGGAGATTCAATTATTATAGTACTCGATATTATGACAAAATACTTTTAGAACTAAAGATAATTATGTTAAATAAAATTTCGGGATTTTGAACATTATGGTTATTGATGTTTATAGCAAACGTGTTATGGATAATGATTTTCGGACAAACAATTTTAGGTGAAGAAAGGGAGTACCCAATAACTCATTTCATCGGAAAGCAAAGATTGTACAACAAACAAAAAATATCGATGAAGTTATTATAGGCTAGACGCAGCGTTGAAAGGTCTCCCACAAGGTGGACCGATGACCTAGTGAGGGAATCCAATAGATGCGAGCCGCATAGGATAAGTCGTTATGGCGATACTTGGGGGAGGCCTATGTCCAACAGTTTTTTTTTTTTTTTTAGGTTTTTTTTTTTTTTTTTTTTTTTTTTTTAGGTGGGAAAATCATCTTATGACAAATCGCGCTCTTGGGCGGAGCGGAAAATAGTGTCAGACTTTTACTGACTAAAAACCCACTCCTGTTCCTTCTTTGCCTTCGTCCCAGGGCCCCGGGTTTCACTTTCACACTACCCGTGGCCCCAGTAGGCTTCGACCCTGTTGGGCCCCTACGATTTGCTGACATCTCCCTGAGGCGCGCGTGGAACAATACGCGCCGTCGACGACTTGGGCTCGGTCCGGACGGTTACCGGACGATCGGACGGCGAGCCACCCATTGCTCGCCGTCCGCAAGCCCTCGCCTACGGTGGCCGGAAATCGGGATCGGAATCCCGGCGGCGGTTGGGGCGTGAGGACCGTTGCCGTTGCCTCACGCGATCGGCCGCCTCTTTTGCTAGCATTACTGCTTCGCAGAAGGAGGCGACCGCCTGCCACTCCTCCTCGCTCCGGACCATGGCCTGTACCAAGGCCCGGCGCGAGAGATCGCCGCCGCCGATCGCCCCCACGAGGACACGGCGTTGCTCTGCCCAAGCGGGGCACACCTCCACCGTGTGCTCCACCGTGTCCTCCGGGCGGTTCGCACAGTGGCGACACCCGGGCGTCTCTTCCGCACGAATCCGGTGCAGGAACTTCCCGAACTTACCGTGTTCGGTGAGAACCTGCGTCATGCGGAAGGTGAGGACGCCGTGAGGTCTTTCCAACCACGCCTCAAAGAGGGGACTTACCGCCATAATTGTGGCGTGCCCAGCACTGGGTCGCGACAGTCGCTGTCGCCATTTCTCCATGAGAACCCGCCAGAGCTCTGTCCGCCATGCTGCGACTTGTCGCGGCAGCGGAGTTTCGCCCCGGCGTTGCATCTCCATGCGCAGATCGTGCATGTGAGCAAGGCCTGTTGCTACCAGATCCCATGGTGGCTGTCCAGCAAGGAGGCTCGCCGCTTCGCGGGAAATCGTCCGGTATCCTCGCACCATCCGTATGGCCATGACCCTCTGGCACGCGTTCAGCCGGGCCGCCGGCTGCTTCCGCAGCGCTGGCGCCCATACCGGTGCGCCATAAAGGGCCATGGACCGAACGATTCCTGCGTAGAGCCTCCGGCAGGAGGCGTCTGGACCTCCCAAGTTAGGCAGGAGCCGCCCGAGAGCAGCCCCATTCCGATTTAGTTTGGGAGCCAGACGTCGGAAGTGCTCCTCGAAATCCCATCGGCTGTCGAGAACGAGTCCCAGGTACTTCATCGTCGACCCGACGCCGATGTGGACTCCTCCTACCGTTAGTTGAGAACCCGGTGGTGGCGCGTTCCGAGGACCGTGAAAGCAGATGGCCTCGGACTTGTGCAATGCCACCTCGAGTCCCAACTCCTGGATCCTGCCCACGACTGTCGCAACCCCGTGTGTCGCTAGTTCGACCGCCGCCTGGTACGACTCTCCCCGCGCCAGGACCAGCGTGTCGTCTGCGTAGCAGACCACGCTGACCCCGTCAGGGAGGTCGCCGCGCAGCACGTAGTCGTATCCGATGTTCCACAAGGGCGGCCCTAGTACCGATCCCTGCGGAACACCGCACGACATCTCTCGGCGTTCCCACTCTCCCTGGTGACCAGGGTAGATGATGTACCTGTCCGACAGGTACGCCTCGACCACACGACAGAGGTAGTCGGGCGTCCGGTGATACCGGAGTGCCCTCCTAATGCTACTCCAAGGCAGGGAGTTGAAGGCGTTGGCGATGTCCAGAGACACCGCCACGACACACCTGCCCTGGGCCACCGCATCCCCCGTCGTGAGGGCTCGCACGCGCATGATGGCGTCCACCGTGGAGCGCCTCCTGCGAAAACCAAACTGGCCGTCCGCCAGATCCGGCCCCACCCGTGTTAGGTGCGCGACAAGGCGGTCTGCAATTACTCTTTCAAAGAGCTTGCCCACCTCGTCGAGCAGCACAATGGGCCGGTACGCGGACGGAGAGTCCGCAGGGCGCCCCGGCTTCGCGATGAGGACCAGTTTCCCAGTCTTCCAGCGAAGTGGGAACTGGCCCCTCTCCATGCATGCGCTGAAGAGCCCTCTTAGTCGAGGCCCGAGAGCCTCCATGGCCAGGACCCAGGCCTTCCCAGGCAAGCCATCGGGTCCTGGGGCGGTATTTTTGGCACTCAGCCTTCGTACCGCCACTCTCATCTCTACCTCGGTCACCTCTGGAGCGTTGTCGTCGTCGTCGCCATCGTGGTCCGCGTCGGACACCGCTGGTGGCGGAGCCATGGGCGGGGGAGAGTGTTCCCCTCGCGTGGGGAACAGAGTGCTCACCACACCCTCCACAAGCTGAGGCCGGAGACTCTGCGTTAGCGGGGGAGCCCAGGGGCGGAGCTTGTCCCGCACCACCTTGTAGGGGCGTCCCCATGGGTCCCCGTTCAGAGTCGGGAAAATCATCCAAATCCCGCTCTTGGGCGGAGCGAAAAATAGTGTCAGACTTTTACTGACTAAAAACCCACTCCTGTTCCTTCTTTGTCTTCGTCCCAGGGCCCCGGGTTTCACTTTCACACTACCCGTGGCCCCAGTAGGCTTCGACCCTGTTGGGCCCCTACGATTTGCTGACATCTCCCTGAGGCGCGCGTGGAACAATACGCGCCGTCGACGACTTGGGCTCGGTCCGGACGGTTACCGGACGATCGGACGGCGAGCCACCCATTGCTCGCCGTCCGCAAGCCCTCGCCTACGGTAGCCGGAAATCGGGATCGGAATCCCGGCGGCGGTTGGGGCGTGAGGACCGTTGCCTCACGCGATCGGCCGCCTCCTTTGCTAGCATTACTGCTTCGCAGAAGGAGGCGACCGCCTGCCACTCCTCCTCGCTCCGGACCATGGCCTGTACCAAGGCCCGGCGCGAGAGATCGCCGCCGCCGATCGCCCCCACGAGGACACGGCGTTGCTCTGCCCAAGCGGGGCACACCTCCACCGTGTGCTCCACCGTGTCCTCCGGGCGGTCCACACAGTGGCGACACCCGGGCGTCGCTTCCGCACGAATCCGGTGCAGGAACTTTCCGAACTTACCGTGTTCGGTGAGAACCTGCGTCATGCGGAAGGTGAGGACGCCGTGAGGTCTTTCCAACCACGCCTCAAAGAGGGGACTTACCGCCATAATTGTGGCGTGCCCAGCACTGGGTCGCGACAGTCGTTGTCGCCATTTCTCCATGAGAACCCGCCGGAGCTCTGTCCGCGATGCTGCGACTTGTCGCGGCAGCGGAGTTTCGCCCCGGCGTTGCATCTCCATGCGCAGATCGTGCATGTGAGCAAGGCCTGCTGCTACCAGATCCCATGGTGACTGTCCAGCAAGGAGGCTCGCCGCTTCGCGGGAAATCGTCCGGTATCCTCGCACCATCCGTATGGCCATGACCCTCTGGCATGCGTTCAGCCGGGCCGCCGGCTGCTTCCGCAGCGCCGGCGCCCATACCGGTGCGCCATAAAGGGCCATGGACCGAACGATTATGTCCAACAGTGGATGTTTTATGGCTGAAATGATGCTGATAATAATAATAATATATTTATTTACATATTTATTAAGAAATTAAAAAAAATAATGTAATAAGTTTAAATGACAAATAAAGAAATAATATAATAATAATACTTGACTACCGGTAGCTTGGACCCTGTTCCGATGCCGGTGGGCTACTATTTTTTATATTTGGAAAGGTTTTTTTTTGTTAGTCTTTTATTTAGAAATGTAAAAAGTATGTAAATAATATAAATGGAATAATAATAACCGTTATTAAATGTTTTACACAATATAGTGTTAGTTAATGTGTTAACTTTAGAGAAAGATTGCATAAGAAACTTATTTAGTGTACCTAGATATAGTGTAGCGAGAAGGTTTTAAATAAAACGACCAAGACGGGTAACACACCCTCTATACTTTTGCCTTGACAGCACACAATTATTACAAATATCATAAATCAATACCATTTAAAATAATAATAATTATATAGTAGCACTTACTCTGAGATGTTGCTTACCCCAAAAACTGGAACGGAATGTGTCAGGACAGCGCAGCGCGTTATTTTATAACCTTGTCAACTGTCATAGCGCTGAGCTGTCAAATCGCATAACGTTCCAGTTGTCAGTGCAAAATAAATACATTTTAATGTTGCCAATACAGAAAACAATCATAGTGTATGTAACTAATCATAAAAATCGCTAACAGTCGGCCATCCGTATTACAAATACGACCTCGTATTGTGAAAGAATAAAGAAATTGGTTTTATACACAAAATAATGAGAGAAGAAAAAAAGAATAACAGCAATAAAGCAAACACAGCTATTACAGTAGCGAATAAAACTTTAGATTATTCATACACTGGTTGCTGTACCTAGGAACGAGACTAAACATAATTATCAATTTACCAATTACTATTTAGACACAATTGATTGCATTATTTAGTTGTTATGTAAAAGTAGCTTATAAGCAATTGTGTATACATGATTTTACTTTGTTGCTCAATAAATATATATTATTATTATTCTTACAAATCATTATCTTATTCTTTATACAGTCATTCAAAAACAGGTCTCTAAAATGTCCTGCCTCTACTGATTCAAAGATTCAAAGCATTTTATTTCAAATAAACAATTTACAGGCACTTTTGAAATGTCAAGAGGTCAAGTTACAAATCTATGTTACTTATTTCTTGTCGCTATCATGTAATGACAAACGTACAGGCCCCTCAAATATCCTGCCTCTAATGAAAAACAAACAGGCCCCTCAAATGTCTTGCCTCTAATGAAAAACAAACAGGCCCCTCAAATGTCCTGCCTCTGAAGAAAAACAGGCCTCTCAAATGTCCTGCCTCTAATATAAACAGACAGGTCCCTCAAATGTCCTGCCTGTAATGAAAAACAAACATTAGTAAATAAACAATTACCTGATAAAGCCAATTGGCTTATCCTGAACAGGCCCCTCAATGGTCCTGAACAGGCCTCTCAATGGTCCTGAACAGGCCTCTCAATGGTCCTGAACAGGCCTCTCAATGGTCCTGAACAGGCCTCTCAATGGTCCTGAACAGGCCTCTCAATGGCCCTGAACAGATCCCTAATGGTCCTGAACAGATCCCTAATGGTCCTGAACAGATCCCTCAATGGTCCTGAACAGATCCCTCAATGGTCCCAAGTGAACAAATTGGGAGTTATTGTATTATATTTATCCACAATAACTCTTTACCATACCTAAAATACTCAACATTTACAGATATTTTGGTACATCCCCCTGATAAGACAAATCTCTAAAAACAAATCAAAAATGCCTACAAAAGGCTTACTGACTTTAGCAACTACTTTTTGCCGCACCATCTGATTTTCCATGAAAATTACTTCCTATAATTCAATCAATGCTATCCCCTAAGTTGGTACACTAAAATTAGTAATTCATGAATATAATTTGGAAGTGCTCTGGGAGTCATTAAATAGAATTCACATTACATTGCAAATTCTGCAAGACTAAAGTCCAAATCAGACATTCGAGTTATTTACGAAGCTTAGCGATCATGTCCTCAGATGTCTCTGCACGAATTACAACCTCATACGAAAATTTATTACGCAGAAGGTATTGAAAATATACTTTCACTAAATCCATTTCGATAGTTATATTCAAAGTCAATCTTATTTACTTGGTCTTCTAACTTTATATAGAAGATAAAACCGTTATGAAGTTTCAAACTAATCTCAAAAGGCAAGTATCCAAGTTCGGTAAAATTCATGAAACGTTTGTTTGACGGCAGTGTTACGTCAGTGACATGAAACTGCTGTCATGTCACCACTTTTATTGTAGGTCAATATTAGGCGTGGAAAAAAGTTTGTCATCTTTGCGATTGGAACATATTATTTGGAACATTGGCTCAAAATATACACACTTGAGTCGTGATCTGTTACGTTGCGTCATATACACTACAAGTTTTATTTAATTGAATTTTGATTTGAGAATAATTTAAAGCAGAGGTTTTTAGTTCAGGTCATTAATTATATGTACGCCATTTACGTTATAATTTGAATTTTTAAAAGACTGCTGGTCACTTAAAGTAAAGAGTGTCTCAGAGTTCCAATTGTTCCAAATGATGCATTAAAATTTAAAACATTACTGATGTTCCAATCTTTCGGAACACTAAAATATTTCGGAACAGTGAGTCGGTTCAGTAAAGAGTTACACGCCTAGTCAACATTAATTTGTCCACAAATGCCATTTTATGAACAATGACTTCCGAGCATGAAAATAATGTTAAATTCTACAATGTTTCGTTCAGCAACGTGGTTTATTGAACAAAATGAGCTACGGTGTTTTCCTGTTAAACTGTATATAAAATCACAACTTTTCATCAGTGTAGGTAGGTATACTTAAAAAAATAAATTGCGTGTGGCTATTCCCTTGAAAGTACACAGTACATACTCAGTATGTACTCCTTTTAAACCAAAGAGATTTAAAGAGATAATTATAATAGACCGGCTATCAGAACAAATGTCTAAGAAAAACTGTCATCCTATGTCTCAGTGACGCCATCTGGCTTTGAATAGCAAACACGCGAATTAAATTTGTCGAAATTTATAATTATTTAACTATCGCTCGGTAGGTGGCCAGGGGCCTTACCATGATAATGTTAAAATGTCAGTCGTACGACCGAAAAAGAGTGATGGAGCCATACACCCTATATAGCTCCACCCCTTTAACAGCTCGGTTTAGGTCGTAAAATGGATCACGTTATGAGCTCGTGGTAGAGCCTCAGTGTGTGATATAGGTAAGGTTAAGCTTTTCAGCAATAGATGGCGTTATCACAAAATCAGCAAATGTTCTAGAACTATTTATAAAAATTATTGAATTTTAATTAATTAATTCGTAAATACAAAAAATATTTACGAAAATAAACCGAAGTTAGGTTCAGTCATTTTATCATAACAAGATTTGCAATAGCGTAATGGGCAGTTCGGCATATTTTCTCAGAAAATTATTTTCTTTTAGTGCATAGAGCGGATACAAACACGACTTGAAGTGTAGGGGCGTCATACTAGACTGAGCGACTTATGACCACTAGGTAATAAGTATCGGATCACGATTTTGTTCGCTATGTCCTGTCTATTGGTAGTATATATTTAATGTCTTTGTTTTAAACCAAGAACAAACACACTTTTGGTACCCTACATAGCACAATTGATAGATATTAATAATTGAACAAGAACTTTGTCTAAACCTAGCAGGTGTCACTTCTCCATTTCCATTGATACCCACATCACTTTACAAAATCAAAAATATTTAATCAACAACAAAGATGCATTAGGGTAATATTTGGACTCAACACTATCGACAACTGCCAACCATATTTTATTAAATATAATATTTTTATTCTGCCTTGCTTATTTAACTATGAGTATTATTATTTATTGTCACCGTTTCAATTGAGCCAACAGCGTTGATGCATATATGTATCATACGCCTGGCACCTATAATATTAAACAAAGTGCTGAAACTTTTTTTACACTTTTTTTTTTGTATAGTAATTTAATTACTTGCTAGATTTCCTCTTACTGTGTGTTAACTCCTTCATTAGACAAAAATGTAATTTTGTCACAAACAGTTTCTTTTTTAACTATGTTAAACTATGTATTTGGCAACTACTTGTGTTCAATTGGATAATATGCAATTGTATATTCTTCGCACCACTACCTATGGCAAATTATATAGGCCATCACCTTAGACATAATGTTCTACTGTACTTACTATTCCGATTTGTACCAACTACAAGCTCATGTTTTACAGAATACCTATACACATAAGCTGTTGATCCCCGCATTAACGCCGGCGTTCACGCGCCATTGTCTTACTATTGTGTCTCCAATTACGCACTCAAAAGGTTAAAAGGAGTTCCACGGAAACAAGATTTGACTATTAATATTTCTACATCTAGAGTTTTTCCAGTAAAGCGATTTACTCTGGTGATGTAATAAAATGTTATTATTAGCCTACCCTTCTGCCGCTTCTAAGAGCAAAGAATCTATTTCAGCATCATTAGGCATACTAGATAATACTCTTCGTCACCTGGTTTCAGTTAAATGGGTAATACTAGTAGGTATGTAAAATCGCTTTAAACTGTAGTAAACAGTAAAGCATATACAACGCCAGTTCCAGCATATGTGAAGCCTGATACACGTAGGTAGCATTTTTATGTAAAGAAACTATGTACTAAATTTCAAACTGTATCATGTAAAATCACATAAAAATACATGGTCACCGGGCCATCCAGGTGACTGAGGGGTTGTTTTGCTCCCGCACCCAGCTGTGCGCTGGTGCCTAATGCCCGCTAGGACCTGTGTCGTACTTAGTGTCGGTGGTGTCCAACTTTATACATTGGTGTAAAAATTGTTGGAATCGATTCAGTTACTAATTCTGAACAAACTATATTCAGCTTTCGCATATACCAAAAATAAAGCTGTATACAGATACACCCTTTTGTTTTATTTGGAAATACCAAGAAGTTATATTTGCATTCAATGTTTGCATAAAACTCGGTAAAGTCACGTGACCGCGTGTGACGTCTTTTTACTACGCTCCGCTCAGCCGCAATTCGCCAGCTGAAGTAGAACTGTTTACTCGCGCAGTATTTCGTTTTATTTTATCATACAAGGATTCGAAAAAGGGACAATCAGATAACCTACCTAAAATACATTAAAATGGTTACTCATTATTTAGTGACAAATAATGTTTTCTTTGCCGTTGAAATGTAAATCTGTACATTTTGGCACAACGCATGATTTTCTAGTATGAATATTAGACATTTAGGAAAAATAATAAATTTATAAGTTATAGTGAAACGCAAGCACAGAATATCTAATAACGCAAGGCAGTGGGAACGGACTGAGCGAGCGCTGCACTATGACATCAAGGGTCAAATGATCGGTCATCGCATGCTCACTTTAAAAATCTATAACTTGGAATCTAAAGGTATCAAAATATTGATTGAATCTGAAAGTACTGGTCCGATTGCATTCACACATAGAAAGCCACTGTATCCCTGAGTGACCTAGGCTATATTAATATGTACGCGGGCGATGCCGCGGGCAAAAGCTAGGAGGCAAATGTAATAAATGTTAGACTATCTGTCAAAAGGCAATCCATATAATATTAATTTACCTAACTTTAATTTCATTGACTGTCCTCTTAGTTGCATTTAGATTATTCCTAATCAAAAGTATTACTGGTCTGCTCATTTACTTTATAAGTAAGCTCAGAACGCAGGTCATGGTAACAACGATTCATAAGCTGGTAGATATGTTTGCTACGGTCATTTAACAATGATCCAAAACCGGTCCCTAATCCATCTGAACACACCCTGAGTTGTCCTTAGGTATTCAATAGATTAACATACGTGTGGTATGGTAATACCTCCAGGGTGTAGCCCTGGCAAGGCACGCGTGGTGGTGTGGTAGTACCTCCAGGGTGTAGCCCTGGCAAGGCACGCGTGGTGGTGTGGTAGTACCTCCAGAGTGTAGCCCTGGCAAGGCACGCGTGGTGGTGTGGTAGTACCTCCAGAGTGTAGCCCTGGCAAGGCACGCGTGGTGGTGTGGTAGTACCTCCAGGGTGTAGCCCTGGCAAGGCACGCGTGGTGGTGTGGTAGTACCTCCAGAGTGTAGCCCTGGCAAGGCACGTGTGGTGATGTGGTAGTACCTCCAGGGTGTAGCCCTGGCAAGGCACATGTGGTGGTGTGGTAGTACCTCCAGAGTGTAGCCCTGGCAAGGCACGTGTGGTGGTGTGGTAGTACCTCCAGAGTGTAGCCCTGGCAAGGCACGTGTGGTGGTGTGGTAGTACCTCCAGAGTGTAGCCCTGGCAAGGCACGTGTGGTGGTGTCAGAAGAAACTCATATTGAATAAGGTAGTACAACAAAAGCGATAAGCCTGAATATTTTAAAGTTCACCATTTTAAAGTACACATCACTATGCCCGCTTAGATAGGTACTATTTTATCAACAACATTGTAACGGTGCCTACATACGTAGGTACTTTCAAAGCAAAAGTAGAAGATGCAGTTTAGGAAAAAAAAATCGCTTGTGGGCGGGATAAACGAATGCATTTAAATAAACGACTCGTTTATCCCACTTCTGAATTGTTAGTTAATGTGTTAACTTTAGAGAAAGATTGCATAAGAAACTTATTTAGTGTACCTAGATATAGTGTAGCGAGAAGGTTTTAAATAAAACGACCAAGACGGGTAACACACCCTCTATACTTTTGCCTTGACAGCACACAATTATTACAAATATCATAAATCAATACCATTTAAAATAATAATAATTATATAGTAGCACTTACTCTGAGATGTTGCTTACCCCAAAAACTGGAACGGAATGTGTCAGGACAGCGCAGCGCGTTATTTTATAACCTTGTCAACTGTCATAGCGCTGAGCTGTCAAATCGCATAACGTTCCAGTTGTCAGTGCAAAATAAATACATTTTAATGTTGCCAATACAGAAAACAATCATAGTGTATGTAACTAATCATAAAAATCGCTAACAATAGATAGAGTTTGGCCAGCGAAAGAAGTCACCAAATTATTTATCAAACATTGTATTTGGCAGCATTAAAAAAAATAAGAATTGTCTAAATTGTGTTCTAGACGTTTCGTACATAACTCATTTTATGTTTACATACGTGCATCTTATTTTACTCGTTTTGCTTAAAATAATGCCGAAAACAATCACTAGTTCGACGGAGAGGCTTCTTTTTAACATGATTGACAAATTTAAAGACGCAAAAAGTGAATTAAATTAGGTTAGAAACATGCAGGCAAAATGCGACGGTTGGATTTAATAATTTCATTTCTAGGTTAGTTTTTTAATTTTTATTATAAAATTTTGATACTTTTTGACTATTAATAACAAATTTTAATATTACTCACACGGTGAATTATGCTTTTCAGGAGGTTTCGACAATGAGTAGACGAAACTCCTAATAATGAGAAAAGTATAGGACATGGAAAATTTGATATTTCAGATGCGCACTATCCAGCAAAGCTGCGGCGGATAACTATTTATATTCCGTACATCAATCGACCATTCAAATGAATAAAAAAATTCGCTAGCACACAATTAATTTTATTAAAATTTAAACATTCCAGAAAAGTGCTTCTTGAAAGACCCTTTATTTCACCGCCCACATGTGGCTGCACTACTCCATACATGATTGGACCTGTGCTTTGTATAACATTCGATGCTGTCCTGGTGTGAAGCGCCGTCAGTGCCGTCAGCACCGGATTGAGCCGGCGCGGGGCCTGTAGCAAATTAGACCTCCTTGGTCTACTGATTAATTTCATCATCATCATCATCATTTCAGCCGAAAGACGTCCACTGCTGGACATAGGCCTCCCCCAAGCGTCGCCACAGCGAACGGTCCTGTGCGTCTCGCATCCATCGGACTCCCGCAACCGTTACCAAGTCATCGGTCCACCTTGTAGGAGGCCTTCCAACGCTACGTCTTCCGGTACGTGGTCGCCATTCCAGAACCTTTCGGCCCCAACGGCCATCTGTTCTGCGAGCAATGTGCCCTGCCCATTGCCACTTTAGTTTGGCGATTCTTCGTGCTATGTCGGCAACCTTGGTTCTCCTGCGGATATCCTCATTCCTGATTCGATCACGCAAGGAAACTCCGAGCATAGCCCTCTCCATTGCCCTTTGGGTGACTTTAAGCCTTCTAATGAGGCCCATTGTAAGCGACCACGTTTCGGAGCCATATGTCATCACTGGCAACACGCACTGGTCATAGACTTTCGTCTTGAGACACTGTGGTATATTGGACGAGAAGACACCGCGCAGCTTCCCGAACGCTGCCCAGCCGAGTCGGATTCGACGATTGATCTCTTTCTCGAAGTTAGACCTTCCCAACTGGACCGTCTGTCCCAGGTAAACGTAGTCGTCTACAACTTCGAGCGTAGAGTCCCCGACCTTGATAGGAGTGGGTGCTACATGGCTGTTTACCATGACTTTGGTTTTGTCCATGTTCATTTTAAGTCTCACTCTTTCGGAAGCTCTACTGAGGTCACCAAGCATTGTACTGAGCTCCTCCGTAGTCTCAGCCATGACTACTATGTCGTCGGCAAACCGAAGGTGAGTGATGTACTCGCCATTGACATTAATGCCTAGCCCTCTCCATTCCAAAACCTTGAAGACATCCTCCATTGCTGCCGTGAACAGTTTCGGAGAAATAACGTCTCCCTGCCTCACACCCCGCTGCAAGAGGATAGGTTTCGAGGTCTGGTCTTGTAGTCGGACTGACATAGTGGCGTTTTTGTACAAACACTTCAGCACTTCGATATACCGATAGTCAATTTGGCACCGTTGGAGAGACTGCAGTACAGCCCAAGTTTCAATCGAATCAAAGGCTTTCTCGTAGTCCACAAACGCTAAGCAGAGAGGCTGGTTATACTCCTCAGTCTTCTGTATAACCTGCCGCAGCGTATGTATGTGGTCCACGGTGCTGAAGCCTTTTCGAAATCCGGCTTGTTCGGGAGGCTGGAAGTCGTCGAACCTGCGCGCGAGACGATTCGTGATGACTCTGGAAAACAGCTTGTAGACATGGCTCAGAAGCGAGATGGGCCTATAATTCTTAAGCAGGGCATTATCGCCCTTCTTAAAGAAGAGTACCACCACGCCTCTGCTCCACGCCTGTGGCGTTTTTCCCTCGAGTATGACGGAATCAAATAGCTTCTGAAGGGCCTTAAGGACCGGTTTTCCACCCGCCTTCAGGAGTTCGGCCGTAATTCCGTCCTCACCCGACGCCTTGTTGTTTTTCAGCTGCTTCAGAGCCATCCTAATCTCGTACAGGCTGACGTCCGGGATATCTTCGGTATAGTGTCGAGTCAATCTAGCTCTTGGGTCGTTTACTAGATTTACAGCGGGTTTAGCGATAGACGTGTATAACTGTCCATAAAAAGCCTCGATCTCTCCCAGAAGCTCCGATTTGGCGGATATGACTCTGCCATCGTCGGTCTTCAGTTTCGTGAGCTGGCTTTGCCCAATAGACAGATCTCGTGCAAATACTTTAGAGCCCTTATTCCGCTCAATCGCATCCTTAATCCTTGCGGTATTAAAGCGGCGAAGGTCACGTTTCAGGGACTTCGAGATTTGTCTATTGAGCTGCCGGTATATGCACGCATCGTCTGAAGACTGCAGAATCATCTCACGCCTCTTCTTCATTAGCTCGAGGGTCGGATCGGAGAGCTTCTTGTTCTTGTTTGTACGGTGAGTCTTGAAAAACTTAGACCCGACCGTATGGACAGTTTCCACGAACCCATCGTTATATTCATCCACGGAGCTTCCTAGGCACTCGAAACGATTGTGGAGTTCGAGCTGAAAGCTCTCATGAGCAATCTCATCTGATTAATTTATTAGTAGGATACTAATTAATTCAGTACTTTTGGAAAAACCTAGGTGATGATCATTTTTTGCATAGCTACCCCGAACGATTAAAGATTTAAAAAATTCTAAAAAACCGAATTAGTCTCGGAAATTAAGAAATTTTAGGATTTCTTCTGATAAATAACAGAAATAGTGGGTCTTCGATGATGATGATGGTGAAGCCTTTGTAAATTTATATAGAAAGGCTGAACAGTTAAGATTCACTAGGAATAGGATGCAAAATTTATTTTTCTTTGGAGAGGTTTGATAAAGTTATTCTTTAATTGGAATAATCTTTCCGAGAGATTGATCTCATCAACATGCCAACATCGATCGTCATCATCATTTCAGCTGAAAGGTGTCTACTGCTAGACAAAGGTTTCTCCAAAGTGTCGCCGTAACGGCCGGTCCTGTTTATCACGCCTCTATCCGATTTCCGTGAACCTTACCAGGTTATCGGTACCTTTGTTGCGAGGCCTTTCAACGCTGCATGTTCAGGTATCCGATCGTCACTCCAGAACCTTTCGGCCCCATCGACCATCTGTTCTGTGAGCAATGTACCCAGCTCACTGTCACTTAAGTTTATCTTCACTCCTGATAGATTCGATAATGCAAGGAAACTCCAAGCATAGCCCTCTCCATGGGTAGTGTGAAAACGAAACCCGGAGCCCTGGGACGACGGCAACGAAGGAACAGGAGTGGGTTTTTAGTCAGTAAAAGTCTGACACTATCTCGCGCTCCGCCCAAGAGCGAGATTTGTCATTAGATGATATAAGCTTAACCGAGGCTACACATATTATCCGGGAGGCGCTAAGGTACCATAGGGTGCCCCGCTGCCTCCGCCACATCATTGGGGCTGATTTGTCGGAAAGGTGTGTCACCTACAGGGGAAAAAATAACCGACTTCACTAAAAAAAAAAAATACTAAAAGGATAAAAATAATTCCAATTTCGGAAGTCGGTGTTAAATAAGAAACAAACAATATCGAGAAACACCGACTTCCGAAATTAGAGTTATTTTGATCCTTTTATTGTTTTTTTTAGTGAAGTCGGTTATATTTTTTTTGTAAAAAGTTTTTTATTTCACACTTTTTAGTTGCAATACACTTATAAACAGAGTGCCTATTTTTCATGACAATTCCAATTAATCCAAAGACTGCTAGGTTACATTGTTTTATTATGAAGTTCCTGTGTCTACCTTCCACCTTCCGACTTCATCATCAGGTCAGTTTAATAGTACCTTATAGCCAAAGTGCATCTCAGGACTGGCTTCGCTCCCGTCAACTGACTACACTATTCTACTCTACCCAACTCTACCCTACCCTACTCCACCCTACTCTACCCTACCATACTCCACCCTATTCTACCATACCCTACTTTGCTCTACCCTAGCTAGTTACCTACCCTACCCTACCTACCCTACGCTACTTACCTACCTACCTGACTTTGGACCATGGCCTCCCCCAAGAACCCACGTGATGCGGATAGTTCCTTACCATCCGCATTCTCACCGGACATGATAAGTTCGGGAGGTTCATGCACTGGATTCGTGCGGAAGAAACGCCCGGGTATCACCATTGTGTGGACCGCCCGGAGGACACGGTGGAGCATACGATAGAGGTGTGCCCCGCTTGGGCAGAACACCGCTGCGTCCTCGTGGGGGCGATAGGCGGCAACGATCTCTCACGCCAAGCCTTGGTACAGGCCATCCTTTTTCGAAGCAGTAATGCTAGCAAAGGGGTTACCTATAATAAGTTCGAAAAATATTTGACCGAATTTAATTTCACCTAAAACTTTTTAACTATTTTCGTTTCTTTTTTAGATTTCCGTACCTCAAAAGGAAAAAACGGAACCCTTAATATTATAGGATCACTTTGTTGTCCGTCCGTCTGTCTGTCTATCTGTCAAGACCCTTTATCTCGGGAACGCGTAAAGGTATCGAGTTGAAATTAAAACCATATACTCAGGTCTGCGGACCCTTGAAGCTGTGAAAAAATCAAAGTTCAGAGTTAACGAAAAAAAAAGATACGGCCGTTTATATCACAAAAAACGTACATTCAACACTCTCAAGAGAATCAAAATTCATACTTCCCGTTGACTTAGAATCCTGAACGACGACTAATGACTTTTCCTGCTCTAGGGCGGAACGAGAGGGCGTGTTAGACTTCAGTTGCCCTTTCACGGGTTTCCTTTTCAGAAGTCTACCCATTGCCCCAGTAGGCGTCGGCTCCAACGGTTTTGCTGGCATCTCTTTGAGGCACACGTGGAACCGTGGTCGTTCCGGACGGGTACCAGACGGCCGTACGGCGGGCTACACATTGCTCGTCATCCGCAAGCCCGTACCTACGGTGGCTGGTAGTTGGGGCCGGGGTCTCGGTGGTTAGGGTGTGCGGATGTCCGTTCCCTCACGCGGTCGTCACCTTCGCTAGATTTCTGTTTCGCAGAAGGAGGCGTCCCCCGCTCATTTCCCCTCGCAACGGAGGACTACGGCCTGTTCCCGAGGCCCGGCATGAGAGATCACCGCCGCCGATATGCCCCACGAGAACAAGGCGGTTCTCTGCCCAAGCGGGGTACACATCCACTATGTGCTCCACCGCGTTCTCCAGGCGGCCAACAGCCTGATGGGGCCATGGGTCTACTTCTGAAAGGGAAACTCAGGTCCTAGAACGGAAAGGGCAACTGAAGGAACATAGGTATGGTTTTAGTCAGTAAAAGTGTAACACGCCCTTGCGCTCCGCACTGGGACGAGAAAAGTAGTTAGTGTTGTGATTGTGACGTCAGCTCGTTACGCTTTATTACAACGTCAGACGTGCGAGAGAGGCCGCCCGCTGCACCACTGTGCTCACTACACGTGTGTGCTTCAGTGTCGCTGACGTCAGCTCGTATTACACTTTATTACTCAATGCACTTATGTGGCGGCCGCGGTCGGTGATATTTACGAGGGCGTAAACACTATCTCAAGGAATCGACGATTGTCATCTTTGGCAGCACATTATAATAACGCTTCTAAATTCACATAGGTTGGCAGTTTGAACCCATTATAAAGAATTAATCAATTTAGTATGGACGATGGATTGCTGTCAACACAATAAAATTTCTTCTTTGGCGGACTTATAGGCCGTCCTATAGAATAACTGTTAATTCAAGGTATGCTTTGTTATATGTTGGTGGCACGACGTGATCCTGTGGCACGCTCTGCCGCCTCAGCTCTATTCTCGGCGACATCGTCGGCCCAGTAATAATGACGACTAATGTAATGGAGATGCGTCGTAATATAAATACTATTTTGCAACATTCAGTGTTCGCGCTCCCCCCAGTGTGTAAACAACTACTAAACCAGCAACATTACTTGCATGACTGTCTCAGTAACATGCTAATACCTAAACGAAGCTACCTCAGTTGCTATTATAAGTCGTAATACTGACTCGCAACTCAGTTTTAATATTGCTTCAATTAAGGCTAATATACTCAAAATGGACATATTTTTGTCCCTAAACCACTAATTTTGTACTAACTAGGCCATAGTGTATTCGCCTGTTTTCGTAAATCGTCTCGCTCAAAAACCAGCCGGCAGTAGGCAGCCGAGTATCTCTCCGAGGTATGACAATACGACAATTTTTCTGGCTCGCTGCATTCTCCCCGAAAGTGACCGGAATATTCATTTTTAGGGTTCCGTACCTCAAAAGGAAAAAACGGAACCCTTGTAGGATCACTTTGTTATCCGTCCGTCTGTCTGTCTGTCTATCAAGACAACAAGAACGACCGCGAACTTGGGAACGCGTGGAGGTATCGAGTTGAAATTAAAACGATATACTCAAATCCACGGTCCCTTGAAGCTGTGAAAAAATCAAACATCTGAGTTCACGGAAAAAAAAGATACGGCCGTTTATGTCGCAAAAAACGTGTATTTCGAAACTCTCAAGGTAATCAAAATTCATAGGGTACTTCCCGTTGATCTAGAATCCTGGAATTTGGCATGAAGCAAGGTCTCATAACACAAGTATAGAAAAAAATTTGAAAACTAAATTTGTAGTTACGCCAAAAAAAAACTTTTTTGCGATTCGGAAAAATCTTCGTAACTGAATTCGGGAATTGAACTGTTTTCATGGGTAAGTTTGTACGGAACCCTCAGTGCGCGAGTCCGACTCGCACTTGCCCAGTTTTTTTCCTTCTCAAACATACACAATGAAAGGTTAGCCGCGGCAATAATGACTGAGTCAACAAATGACTATTGTTTTCTTCACATTTTTTTTTATATGGTTATTTACCTGCTTAGATATTTATATTTTTCATATGGTTATTTTTATACCTGCTTAGATATTTATATTTTATGTGCTTTCTGATGCTTTGGACTTGGTAAAGTGATTTGATCACCTGGCGGCGTACAGCGCTGCCGCAACGGGTGACTGCAATTGGACCTTCTAGAAAACACGAGCCAGCTGTTCTGAATTTAGAGTTATTTGTTATGTATGGTGATAACTTCCCTCCGGATATGATGGAGTGATAGACGACAACCTGAAGGATTATTCTGCAGATTACTACTGATAGACTCTGATCTGGTACACTTGCGTAAATTCACATTGCCCCAATAAGGTACTTGCGCGAAAGACACTAACGCCATGGTTGTCAACAAAAATCCAAAATATAAAATGGTTCCCGACCCCATATTTGTTATAATCGGCACAGAAAACCATTAAAGGGAAAACCATGATAAAATTTTAGAAAATTATCGTCGTCGCCATCTTGGATTTTGAGTTTGTCCCCCATATTCGTTATCATTGTCCCCGAAAAACCACGAAATTTAATTGAACGGAAAAGTTTATGCGATTTGTGAGTTTTCTAGTACTCAAACCTTAATTGCTACAAAAGACTTTTTAGGACCTTATTAGAAACAGAATTGATTGGCAACAAACATTTTTGGTGGAAATTGCACGTTTTCTTGCCATTTTCATCTTTATCAATCACTTCAGTGGAAATAAGTCCACCGTTGGACATTGGCCTCGCCAAGTGTCGCCATAACGACCGCTGGTCCTGTGCGTCTCGCATCCATGTAAATAATTTTAGAAATCTGAAAATGTAGTTATCAATCTTATTCACATGCCTGCTCTACAGAATATAATCCCCTTAACTAAGTATATCTACGTTTGTGAGGAGTAAACCTAAACCTACCTACACGTATAGGTACGCACACTGCGCAAACAATCACAGTATCATTACGTAATATAGTATCAGTATCACAACAGGTGTACCTACGTTGTACGCGCCAGCATACCTTGCGCCTATAGGA
Source organism: Mythimna impura (assembly GCA_905147345.3). Taxonomy (NCBI): domain Eukaryota; kingdom Metazoa; phylum Arthropoda; class Insecta; order Lepidoptera; family Noctuidae; genus Mythimna; species Mythimna impura. The sequence continues at coordinate 278,377 of LR990348.1, forward strand.
AGACTATGTGTTTATTTAGTGCATGTGTATATTGTGTACTCTTGCTGGGCGCTACATTAAATATGCATTATTTCCGCAAACACTGCGTGACGTTAGGATGCTTTGAAAAGGGAAATAACAGTTTGTATAAATAACAAGTTTTATTGAATTAGAAAGGAATGCTGTCAGTGAATTGAGTGCATATTAGCGAAGCGTGTTATGTTCGTTACGACACACAAACAAAGAACTCGACCCCGTCCCTCCCCCCTCGCCACGGTGACGCAGCTAACCTTGCTAGTATACAACACAACAACTGTACGCTGTGTGCGTGCGCCTTCTATCATCTATTTGTGCATATGTGTTGTTATAATTTATGGCGCTATTTGAAAACATGTTTGTTTAGTGCGCGGCGAGCGCCGACGCGCGGCGTGTGCGTCCGAGCGGCGCGCACGTCTGCGCGGCGGACGTGGGAGCGCTGCCATGCCGCAGCGGGGAACTTCTTCATATTATACTAATGAGCGTCTCTCACTATTTTATTATCATCATTGTAATTTGATGCGCAGTTATATCAATGTCGCGCTCTTATTGGTTTCTAGATATTTCCAAAACATTTTGATAGGATTCATTTGATTTCATAACCTGATGAAAACAACATACCTACCTAGCTATTCGAAAAGGAGCGCATTAAGCACGACACAGAAACCAATGTGAACTGTAAATCAGTCGGATTGTTGATTTATGAAGTAGGCAGGTAATGATGGCTAAGCAGTAGACTTGAGTGAGTATAGAATATATGTATAACTGCGAGGCGGATGTCCGTACGTGTGAATTCGACACTGTTCCGCCGTCTTGTTTATGATTCACGTTTTGCCATAAACACTATGATGTCTTATTTTATCAGGGCATTGCTCGTGTTAGGTAAGCCAGGCCCATACACGCTAGAATATACCGGACGGTGATGTCGGCGCAAACAAAACTGTCATAGTTTGGTGTAACCAACTTCTTCATCTTTTCGTGTCGATGTTCTCAAACTAGATTTTTTCTGACCAGGCAACCTGTATGTATAGCTCTATTATTGGCCTCGTATAGATCCTGAAAAGTGCAAGTGGTTGTGCAGGACGGACAGCATAGCAGGTGACGCATGTCCTGTGCAGCGGCACGGCACTGCACACTGCGTAAGAGATGGATCGAGGAAGCACCATTTGCTCAAATTGTTCTTACAGGGGCAACCTGGGTTCGCAGTCGGTTTAGAGATTTCCAGATTGGCCACTGTAGTTCGCGTTCAGGGGGAAGATGTTCAGATGGGGTGATGAAGTGTGGAGGAGTTGGGTGTTTCTGCCTCCACAGTGCGCATAACTCGTCCTTTGTACTGTCTTTCGAAGAAATCTTTCGCAAATCGCATAAAACTTTTACGGCTCTATAAACATGCAGGTATTAGTTAGTGTTTATGCAGGTGGTGACGGCCGTTCCGTTCCTGTTTACTCTTCTTGATGCGGCTAGCTATCTCGCGGTGAACTTTGGAGGAGCTGTACCTGCTATCACTAAGGGTTATGTTCAACTCTTTAGCGTGGACGGATCGATGCCACACTGAGCATGCAAACTCACAGGCCGAAAAAGAAAGACATAGGCCTGAAGTGGTTGTGGTTGTGTCGGCAACATCGCCATAACCATACAAAGCACTATTTCCATGCTACTGCTACATGCTACTTTTTTCCTTGGACCTGTCATGCTCACATGCTCCCCAAGTGCTTTTTTTTTAGGTGTGAAAATCATCTAATGACAAATCGCGCTCTTGGGTGGAGCGAGAGATACTGTCACACTTTTACTGACTAAAAACCCACTCCTGTTCCTTCGTTGCCTTCGTCCCAGGGCCCCAAGTTTCGTTTTCACACTACCCATGGCTCCAGTAGGCTTCGACCCTAATGAGCCCCTACGATTTGCTGACATCTCCCTGAGGCGCGCGTGGAACAATACACGCCGTCGACGACTTGGGCTCGGTCCGGACGGTTACCGGACGGTCGGACGGTGAACCTCCCATTGCTCGCCGTCCGCAAGCCCGCGCCTACGGTGGCCGGAAATCGGGATCGGAATCCCGGCGGCGGTTAGGGCGTGAGGGCCGTTGCCTCACGCGATCGGCCGCCTCCTTTGCTAGCATTACTTCTTTGCAGAAGGAGGCGACCGCCTGCCGCTTCTCCTCGCTCCGAACCATGGCCTGTACCAAGGCCCGGCGCGAGAGATCACCGCCGTCGATCGCCCCCACGAGAACACGGCGTTGTTCTGCCCAAGCGGGGCACACCTCCACCGTGTGCTCCACCGTGTCCTCCGGGCGGTCCACACCCGGGCGTCGCTTCCGCACGATCTTGCCGTGTTCGGTGAGAACCTGCGTCATGCGGAAGGTGAGGACGCCGTGAGGTGTTTCCAACCACGCCTCAAAGAGGGGACTTACCGCCATAATTGTGGCGTGCCCAGCGCTGGGTCGCGACAGTCGCTGTCGCCATTTCTCCATTAGAACCCGCCGGAGCTCTGTCCGCCATGCTGCGACTTGTCGCGGCAGCGGAGTTTCGCCCTGGCGTTGCATCTCCATGCACAGATCGTGCATGTGTGCAAGGACTGTTGCCTCCAGATCCCATGGTGGCTGGCTAGCAAGGAGGCTCGCCGCTTCCTCGCACCATCCGTATGGCCATGACCATGCGGTTGCAGGCATGCGTTCAGCCGGGCCGCGGCTGCTTTTGCAGTGCCGGCGCCTATACTGGTGCGCCATAAAGGGCCATGGACCGAACGATTCCTGCGTAGAGCCTCCGGCAGAAGGCGTCTGAACCCCCCAGGTTGGGCAGGAGCCGCTCGAGGGCAGCCCTAGTCCGATTTAGTTTGGGATGCTCCCCAAGTGCTGGATGTAAGGCAGCGTAGGATATTTGTTTCTAGTCCCAACTTTTTGTTTTATTTTTAGGCAGTGAGACTTGAATGTCAGGGATTTATCCAGAGTAATGCCCAAATATCGAAGTTGAGACCAGTGCTCTAAGTCAACTCCTTGCCACCTTATACTTAAAGTCCGGTTTGACTGACGGTTGCGAAGCTGTAAAACACAGGACTGGGTCTTGGAAGGGTTTGGTCGTAGTGAATTTTCATCATAGAATTTGCCAAGTACTTCCAGAGCTTCCATCAGTTTTTCTACGGTCTCTTCGAAAGTAGGTGTCTGAGCGGTAAAAGCAAAATCGTCTGCATATAAAAATCATTGCGTTTGCGGTGAACTAGGCTGATCGTTTGTGTAGATATTAAAGAGCGCTAGAGCTAACACGCTACCTTGCGGGAGGCCGTTTTTCAGACTGCACCACCTGGTTTTGTTGTAGCCAAGATAAATTTGAAAGCGACGGTTATTTAAAATAGTCCTAAGAATATGTACAAAACCAGTATCCCTTGTCAGCTCGCCGACCTTCAGAAGGAGACGTTTGATGTTGACTGTGTCATAGGCTGCTAATAGGTCACTGAATACAACACCTGTAACATTGCTAAAATAAAAAAAAATAGAATGTGTGGCATAAGAGGGGTATAAGTCGATAACGTTTAGGGTCTTTTGGGCATTTTCCTGGTTTAAGTAGAGCCATTACTTTAGCACGCCTCCAAAGTTGAGGGACCTTGTAAGTTTTGAGGCATGCGTTGAAGAGAGAAAGTATCCAGGTTACAGCTCAGCTACTGGTCCGAGATGTTTAACTGGTCGACAGTAATCAGAAATCAGAAATCAGAAACGTTTATTTCAAATAGACCAATTACAGGCACTTTTGAATTGTCAAAATGTCAGTCAGTCAAAAAAAAACAAGTGAAGCTAAATTGCACGTTCCAAAGCGTAGATCTCTATGGAGAAGAACGTGCAAGAAACTCCATGGACACTCTTTTAAATCATATAATGAGTTACATAAATCTTGGTTACATATTTCATGTCGCTTCTAATATGTGAGCACAATGTAGATAAATAAGAATAAAAACTAATTAAAAAGATAGAAATTGAATTAAGCCACTGGCAGCTAAGAGATGACCAGTCTCAACCGACGGCACCCGTTCACGAGCATGACGCGTGCATCAGCCTCACTCAGCTCAACCATTTTGAAGGGAACTGAATGACCCAATAACACGTGCCACCATCAGCGAGACATTTGAGTGAGCATGACAAACTCTCACCTGCCATGCTCGTAATGTCAAACAAGTTGTAACCTAATAAAAATGCTCCATGGTACTTCACATTCACAAAACTTGAAAAAGAAGTGCTTCTACATTATACAATACTATTGTTTCCAAATGCAAAAGGTAATAAATTATCATAAGCTCTATTGAAATAAACAAATAAAATAAAATAAGAAATATTTCGAAAACAACACAACAAAAAGGGGAATAGTAAGTATCTCTTCCAATAATTAGAAACATATATATTTAAAAAAAAAAAACACAAAACTTAATTTGAAGGCTGTGGCTGTGGAGCAGAACCGGCATTTAGCCAAGCGTTTTTGTCAAGGATATAATCTTCCAGTTTATAATACGCTTGTCTACATAGTGTGCGTTTAATGCATGTTTTAAATTTGGACTCATTTAGTTGTAGAATCTCAACTGGTATTTTATTATAAAATTTTACACAGTACCCCATAAAAGAACTATGTACTTTTGCCAATCTGAATCGAGGTTGATCTAATTTTTTCCTATTCCTAGTATAAAAATTGTGCCTGTCACTTATCTTAGTAAAAAGATGAATATTTTTCCGAACATACATAATGTTTACATAAATGTATTGACAAGGGACCGTCAGGATGTTTATTTCCTTAAATAGTTCTCTAAGAGAATCGCGTCTGCGAAGATTATATATGGCTCTGATAGCTCTCTTCTGCAGAATAAAAATAGACTCTATGTCTGCAGCCCGTCCCCATAGCAAAATACCGTAAGACATGATACTATGAAAGTAACTAAAATAAACTAGTCGCGCAGTATCTACATCAGTAAATTGACGGATTTTTCTGACAGCATATGCTGCCGAACTAAGCCGACCTGCCAGAGATGTTAAATGAGGACCCCATTGTAGCCTCGAGTCAAGCGTGATCCCTAGGAAAACCGTATCTTCGACGAATTCGAGTTTCTCCTTGTTCAATACTATGTCGGAGTAATTACTTTTAACATTCGGTAACGCAAATCTTATGCACTTAGTTTTTTTTCCATTTAATACTAAATTATTAACAGTAAACCAGTTTTGGACTTGCTGTAGAGCATTGTTTACGTCATCAAGGTTTGTGGAACGTCTATTGATCTTAAAAATTAACGACGTATCGTCAGCAAACAATACAATATGTGGTTGTTTTTTTAATAGATGTGGTAGATCATTTATGTATACTAAAAAGAGGAAAGGACCCAATATGGAGCCTTGTGGTACACCCATTTTGACTTTCAAACCCGGAGAATTGACACCGTTTATCTGAACTTGCTGTTGCCTATCAATTAAATAAGATTTTACCAAGGCGAGTGCAAGTTTACCTAGCCCATAATGTTCTAGCTTTAAAAGCAAGGTTTCGTGATTAACACAATCGAAAGCCTTTGAGAGGTCACAAAAAATTCCTATCGCATCTTGGGCTTGTTCCCACGCTGCAAATATATGTTTTAATAAAGTGACACCAGCGTCAGTCGTACAACGTCCTTTGGTGAAACCATACTGCTGATCGTGAAAGATTTTATTGCTGTTAAAATGGTAAAGCATTTGATTAAGCATAACTTTTTCAAACACCTTACTGAAAACCGGCAATACTGATACAGGTCTGTAATTATTAGTGTCATTATGGTCACCAGATTTAAAAAGTGGTATAACCTTACTGTATTTCATTATATCTGGAAAGACTCCTTGGTCCACACACAAATTAAATATTAAAGATAAGTATGGTGCTATGGTCTCAATTATGGATGTGCATACTTTAACAGACATTCCCCATAGGTCTTCGGTTAATTTGACTTTGATTTGCCGGAAAGCCTTTATGACTGTCAAAGGGTTTATATGTTTGAATTGAAATTCAACCGGACAGCCTGGTAAGTTTGCTTTCAATAAAGCAATTGAAGCTTCAGGGAAGGAATTTAGAGCTTCCGTTGTCCTAAGAGGTATATCGGTGAAATAATTCACAAACTCCTGGGCTACTTCTATGTTAGAGCTTTTGGGACCATGTGAAGTCTCCAATAAAAAATCCGTGTTGCGTACTTTATTCCTACCAGTTTCACTATTAATAACTTTCCACACAGCCTTAATTTTATTGTCTGCCGATTTGATCTTATTGCTAATGTACAGGGCTTTCGCTACCTTGCAAATCTTTCTGAAAAGTTTAGAATATCTATTTACATATTTATTAAAGGTTTCAGTGTTGAAGAATGGCTTAAGGCCGTACAGCTCATATAGTTTTTCCCTACTTACCCTAATACCTTTAGTCGCCCAGTCACTAAATACAAACTTAGGGAAAATATTTTTCGACTTCTTTTCAAATGCTGTATTAAATTCATTGAGTACCACTGAAAAGAAATTATCATAAAATTTATTTGCATCATCAATATCATGGCCCAGAACATTTAACTTATTTTCTAAGTTACTATTAAATTTTGTTAATTTGCCAATTGTAATTGGCCTAAATTGAATTAAAGTTTTTTCCAAGGCTGCGTGAGACTTAAAAGCTACCGTTTGTCCACTATGATCAGACGGAAGATAATTTACTATGGCTTTATCTAAATAGTCACAATTGCAGAAAAGATCTTGATCGGAGTTGGTGCTACATGGTTATTTACCATGACTTTGGTTTTGTCCATGTTCATTTTAAGACCCACTCTTTCGGAAGCTCTACTAAGGTCATATAGCATTGTACTGAGCTCCTCCGTAGTTTCAGTCATGACTACTATATTATCGGCAAACCGAAGGTGAGTGATGTACTCACCATTGACATTAATGCCTAGTCCACCCCAGTCCAGAACCTTGAAGACATCCTCCATTGCGGACGTGAACAATTTCGGAGAGATGACATCTCTCTGCCTCACGCCCCGCTGCAGAAGGATAGGTTTCGAGGTCCGGTCCTGAAGTCGGACTGACATTGTGGCGTTTTCGTACAAACACTTTAGCACTTCGATGTACCGATAGTTAATCTGGCACCGTTGGAGAAACTGCAGTACAGCCCAAGTCTCGATGGAATCAAAAGCTTTCTCGTAGTCCACGAACGCTAAGCATAGAGGCAGGTTATACTCCTCGGTCTTCTGTATAACCTGCAGAAGCGTATGTATGTGGTCTACGGTGCTGAAACCTTTTCGGAAACCGGCTTGTTCGGGAGGCTGGAAGTCGTCGAACCTGCGCGCGAGACGATTCGTGATGACTCTGGAAAACAGCTTGTAGACATGGCTCAGAAGTGAGATGGGCCTGTAATTCTTAAGCAGGGCATTGTCGCCCTTCTTAAAAAAAAGTACCACCACAGCTCTGCTCCATGCCTGTGGCGTCTTTCCCTCAAGTATGACGGAATCGATCAACCTCTGAAGGGCCTTTAGGACCGGTTTTCTACCCGCCTTTAGGAGTTAGTTCGGCTGTAATTCCGTCGTCACCAGACGCCTTGTTGTTTTTAAGCTGCTTCAGAGCCATCCTAATCTCGTACAGGCAGTGCAGTACAGTCCGGGATATCTTCGGTATAGTGCCGGGTTAATCTAGCTCTTGGGTCGTTTGCTAGATTTGTTGTGGGTTTTGTGATAGATGTGTACAGCTGTCCATAGAATGCCTCGATCTCTCCCAGAAGCTCCGATTTGGCGGAGATGACTCTGCCACCGTCGGTCTTCAGTTTCGTGAGCTGGTTCTGCCCTATAGACAGATCCCTTGGAAAAACCTTGGAGCCCTTATTCCGCTCAATCGCATCCTTAATCCGTTCGTATTAAAGAGGCGGAGATCGCGTTTGAAGGATTTTGAGATCCGTCTATTAAACTGCCGGTAGATGCACGCATCGTCTGAAGACTGCAGAATCATCTCACGCCTCTCTTTCAAGAGTTTGAGAGTTTGATCAGAGAGCCTTTTCTTCCTTGTACGACGAGTCTTAAAAAACTTAGACCCGACCGTATGGACAGTTTCCACGAACCCATCGTTGTATTCGTCCACAGAGCCACCTAGGCACTCGAAACGATTGTGAAGTTCGAGCTGTAAGCTCTCGGAGTTTTGAATCTGGATCTGTGGTGGACGGAGCGTAGACTTCATCAGTCGAGATCTTTCAAGCTTGATATTGATATTCAATGTGCCTATGCGATGATCACTTCCAGTTTTCACCGCGTTGATCACAGAGACATCATTAAATATTTGCTTCTTCGTCGTCATGATGAAGTCAATCTCGTTTCTGGTCGCACCACCAGGGCTTTGCCAGGTCCACTTCCTACGCTCACGTTTTTTGAAGAAGGAGTTCATCATATAAGGGCCCTCCTTCTCCATAAAACTAGCCAATATGTGTTCCCGGCGGTTCCGATGTCCAAATCCAAATTGCCCCACTCGCAGCTCATCACCGTCTCGTTTACCCAGTTTCGCGTTAAAGTCCCCCATGACCACGGTGAAGTGAGTCTTAGAACCATGCATGGCTCTGGATATATCCTCGTACATGGACTCTACTTCGTCGTCAGGGTGTGTCGAGGTCGGGGCGTAAACCTGTATGACCTTCAGCGAATATCTTGATGATATTCTGAGTATAAGATACGCCACCCTGGTCGACACACTCTCGATCCTCACCACATTGTTCACAAGGGACTTGTGGACGATAAACCCAACACCACCCTGGGACTGCTGGTCACCCTCCCGGAAATAAAGCAGGTTACCGGATTTGAGAATGATCGTGTCCTCCCCCTGTCTTCGGACTTCAGATAATCCCACAATACTCCATCTTAACCTGCACAATTCTTCCTCAAGTTCGGTGATCTTCTCGTCAGACCGGAGTGTACGCGTGTTATATGTTGCCAGGTCTAGTCGTCGTTTTCTAAAGGGGTAGCTGGATCCCATCCGGAGATTCTTCGCACCCCTTGCCTCGCCGTAACCTTGACCGCTACCGGAGTCAAGGGTAGACGGGCTGCCGGGCACTAGGGGTCATTTTTTGGTTGTGCTTATCATTGGGGGGGGGGTTTTGCCATAATTGCCACGCTTGGCATGTGGGTTGGCGATCGCAGTTTGATTGTTGCAATTCACAAAGAATGCTGCTGCCCATTCTCTGGTATGTCCCTTAGTCGCCTCTTACGACACTCACGGGAAGAAATGGGTAGGTGTTATTCTTTACGTCCGGACACCATACAGAGCATGGTGTCCGCCAAAATTCAATCGGCAATATGGTGTCCGCCAAAATTCAATCGGCAATATGGTGTCCGCCAAAATTCGATCTATTGGGGATCTTCTAGTATATGCCATTCATTTCCATCTCGAAGGCTTTCGATAGGGTCTGGATCGAAAACTTTATTAGTAAACTTCCCTCCTACGGTCTACTCACTGGCCTGAATGATTGGCTTATAGACTTTTTGGGGAATTGTCTGGTCAAATGGATATTAATACCGAGATCACTCAGGAGTCGGTACTCTTGTCAACATTGTTCTTGCTAAACATAAATGACCTTCTGAAGCCGGGTACCTTTGGGTATGCAGACTGTTCCTGAGAGATACGTATCTGATGCATGACCTAGTGGGTCACAGATCCAACCTCTCCAAGAGGTTACGGTTGAGCGTTTGAACTTGTCCTTGAAAATGGTCTCCGAATGGGGCGATGGCAATTTGGATAAGTTCAATGCTGCTAAAACCCAGGCGTGTCTTTTTTCCGCTAAACGGCGCCAATTCCACCCAGCTCCGTCTTTCCGTGCTGTAACCGTACCAAACTGACCATCTTGAGCTTCTTTGGTAACGTTGACTTCAACCTTCAATCTTAGCTCATACATCGAAGCTAAAGCTCAACTAGCTGCCAAAAAAATGGGGATCTGGGCAAAAGTGAGACGGTACTTCACGCAGAAACAGCTGTTCATCCTTTATCAAGCGCAAGTTCAATCATGTATGGAGTACTGCTCTCATCTTTGGGATGGATCTGCCAAATATCAGCTTGATGCCCTTAAGTCGATTGAGAAACGAGTCAATAAGATCACCAGGGATGATGTTCTCGAGTCAAAACTCCAAAATCTTGAACATCGGCTCTGAGTTGCTAGCCGGTCGGTTTTCTATCGTTTACAATTCGGAAAGTGTGCATCGGATTGCACAATTTAATTCCGCCTAGCCGGTTTCATCATCGAACCACCAGATTGGTGAGCGTTACGCCACCTGCCTGCTGGACATCCTAGCCATACGCACAAAATATTTTGGGTAAACATTCATTGTGTTTACAACAGATTACTAAAGAGTGGTATTCCCTGCCGTAGTCTGTGTTGCTTGATAGCTACAAACTTGGAGTCTTTAAGTCAAGAGCGAATAGGTTACTTCTAAACAAGCGTGCTCCATCGTCAACCACATCATCGCTTACCATCAGGAGAGATAGTGGTCAAACGCAAACATATCAGTAATAAAAAAGTCTTCCTCTTTCCATAATAACTAAAATTTAAAAAAAGCATGAAAATGTTCCGTGTGAGACCAAAGAGGCTCCTGATATTTTGAACTTCAGCATCAAGATTTAGTTTTCGAAAGAGTAGTGAGCATTATGTAATTTGAATGACATACAGCAATTAGTTTCGAAGAACGGCGTCAATTTATCGGGATTAGGCAATTGAAGTTATTTTTTATATTTATATATTATTATAAATTTTATAAATTGAGTTAATCTTCATCAGGTCCCACAATCTTTTCGAATGCATACCAATTAGTTGGTGCGCCCTAGTAGTAGTAATAGTAGTAGAGCAGTACTAACATTGGGCCTAGTTTTGACTTAAATGTGCCCTTCAAAATGGTTGAGCTGAATAGTAGGTACTCGCGCATGTTGTGCATTTCTAAGTCAACTAACCAAAATATAATTTCGTTTATGCTCCGTTCATGACGCATATTTTGACACTTTGTAGGATATTCCGTTCTCGTACTCGCGTTCCGTATGGTGTTCGGACGTAAAGAATGGCACCATCCCATCTCTTCCCGTGGGTGTCGTAAGAGGCGACTATAGATATATATATATATACTTACCAGATAATGGGCAGCAGCATTCTCTGTGCATTACAATAACCACACTGCGATTGCCTGGCGTGGCGATTATGGAACCCCCCCCCCCCAAAATAAAAGTGTCTCAAGACGAAAGTCTATGACCGGTGCGTGTTGCCAGTGATGTCATATGGCTCCGAAACGTGGTCGCTTACAATGGGAGCTTATCAGAAGACTTAAAGTCACCCAAAGGGCTCGGAGTTTCCTTGCGTGATCACATCAGAAATGAAAATATCCGCAGGTGAACCAAGGTAACCGACATAGCCCGAAGAATCGCCAAACTTAAGTGGCGGTGGGCAGGGCACATTGCTCGCAGAAGAGATGGCCGTCGGGGCCGGTCGATGGGCAGTACCGTAGATAGGCATGGGCGTAGTGTGCCCTCGCCCACGGCCTTGTACTCATAGGGGCCTCGCACAAGCTCTTTAAGAACGAGGGTTTTTTTATTATCGATAGGCTCGCATTTGATCACTATTTCACCTGATGGTAAACGACGATGTGGTCGAACACTGGGTTGCGACAGTCTCTGTCTCGTTTTCGAATTTATGAAAGGAACAAGGTTTCGCTGATATGCCTTCGCCCATGTCTAAACTAGTCCACGCTACGCCTCTGTCGATGGGGACGAAAGGTTCTGGCCACGTATCGGAAGAAGCAGCGTTGGAAGGCCTCCCACAAGGTGGACCGATGAACTGGTGAGTGTCGCGGGAATTCGATGAATGCGAGACGCATAGGACCGGTCATTATGGTGACACTTGGGGTAGGCCTATGTCCAACAGTGGACGTCTTTCGACTGAAATGATGATGATGATGATGATAGGATACTTCCCGTTGACCTAGGACCCTGAAATTTGCTGACCTGGAACCCTTGATGCGCGAGTCCGACTCACTCTTGACTAGTTTTTTTTATGATTCCTCCCGCTCTGGGAAAGAAAGTTAGTGAAAGGGAGTTTCAGACTTTTACTGATTAAAACCCATCTGTATTCCTTCAATTGGTACCGCTTTTGAACAATCCCGCAGTGCTAGAGTACTACATAATAACAATTCCAATAAGTCGAGAAATGGATAGAATTCATTATTTTATTATGGAGTTTCCATGCCTAGCTTCCATTATAAGATCAGATCGATGGTACTTTATAGCCAGGGTTCATCTCATGACAATTCTAATGAGCCCAAACTCACCTAAGATAGGTTACTTTAATATGGATAATATAATAAGTCCGGATCCTTCCTTCCGGCTTCAACATTTTCCCCCTTTTCTTCAGTCAGCTATCGACTACGCGTATAAGCAAAGCAATCTATACTGCGACAAATTCCGTTTCATATATTTGAAATTCATTATCAGATCATGACAATATTTCAATGGGACCAATTCGGGAGTATAATCATTCAATAAAAAAAATATTTCAAAATCAGTTTACAATTGACCGAGAAATCGGCGGTGAACATACATAAAAACAGCCGAACTTATTATAGGCTCCCCCTTTTTGAAGTCGGTTAAAGAGTGTCCGTGGTGATTCTTACACGTTCTTCTCTATAGAGATCTACGCTTTGGCATGAGTAAATAGATTAGGTAATCTTTTTAGCTGACCAACCTTGTTAGTTCATAAGTGTCTGTAAATCGTTATACACATATATATGTAATAGGTAAATGCTAAGTTTTGAGTTTTTGCAGGTGACAAATACTTTGTATGCTTCAGCTAATGTGTCTGGTCATAAAGGGGCAAGGCACTAGATGTGCATAAGTCCTTAGTAGGTTTATGTTATAATCTACAATTGCCTAAGGGTGTTTTTAGCGGTCTAGTGGGGCGCGCAGTTAATAGAGTTCCTTTCAATGTGAAACTCGAAGTAATAGCAAGTCAGTGCATGGTGCGTATATGTGCATGCGTTCAGAAGCGCGAGGCGAGCCCGCCGCCGCGGCTGTCGGCGTGCGAGGCGAGCGCGTCGGCGCGCTGCTGCACCAAGTTCACGGCGGCATACGGCAGCGACGCGTTGAGGGGCAGCGTGGGCGCCGCGGGGAGAGCCGCCGGCGCGGGCGCGGGGCGGCCAGGCGCGCTCTCCAGCGCCAGGCGGCCCCCCGGGAGCACCTCCACGCGCGCGCGCTCTACCGCGCCCGCCGCGCCGTCCAGCACCAGCGCTGCCGCTGCCTGTGCCAATGCGCTCGTTGACTCTGCGCCCAGCACATAGCGCGTGCCTGATGATGAAACGCAAGCCGAATAGTTATTAAGTAGGTAATCGTTTCTCAGAAATCAGAGACAAATAGCGGTGATGAAATCATATTTTTATGGTTTTAGATATTTATTGTTCTCAAAAGATTACAAATCACTTACTGAGAAAATACAATATATAAATAATATTTTTGTCATAGATATCCTGTATTCAAAACATTTTTCCAGCTAGATTGTATTATACTAATAAAAGTGCGCATAAACGGGCAATCAATTGTGCATTTTCTAGGGCATTATTGTATTTCGGTAAGATTGATCAATTAACGGTGATAGGTTTGTATTGATAAAGCCAATTTCACAATTTCAGTTGATCGTGCAAGTGCGCTTTGGGCTACAATGATTTGTTTCGGTACGGCTTAAATGTTAGATATCGGACCATCCGGGAATCAGGCATAATCAGCATAGGTCTTATCAATCACTAGTTCAGACACCATTCTACTTCTTACTACCAGAACCATCGCAAAAATAAACGTTCACCAAGGATAGCTGTAAACGTTCCGTTAGCGTCGTAGATTTTGTCAGAAGTATGCGAATGCCTCCCATGACCTGAGATTACGACTAAATTGTAATGACATGGCAGGCATGTGTACAAAGTGATTGTTTTGTGTGGATGTGGACTGACCGCAGACGGAGTCGTCGAGCAGGATGGCCGGGGGCAGGTCCAGTGGAGTGGCGGGCTCGTCGCGCGCCCAGCCCGCCGCCGTCACCGGCCCCGAGCCGAACGGCACTGACAAGCCTCTGGAACACAAACATAAAATTACCACTATTGCCATGAATTTTAAAGATTTTTAAGGTCTGCATCTGCATGGATTGGACTCTAATGAAATATTATTAGCCAACTTCAAAAAAGGAGGAGGCTCTCAATTCGTCTGATTTTTTTAGTTTTTTTTTTTAGCTATTTTGTTCAGCGATATCATTGCCAAATATGTACCGATTTTGACGATACTTTTTTTGTTAAGAGTTTGTCTGCCAAGTGGTTCCATTTATATTAAATAGAAAATAATAGAATCTAATTTTATAAAAAAAAATACTGCTATAGGTATTTATGTTTTTTTTTTTGGATTTTACTTATTTATTTTATATAAATTAATATAATACTGATTTCTGTCTGTCTGTTTTGTATTTGTATCTGTACATTTTGTTATTAACATAATTTTACACAAACACAAAATATGGATCTTGTATCTGAAGCAATATAAATAATAATAATAATTAATATATTGCCGATTGTCGTGACCGCCAATGGCCTCATAACCAAAAGCTTCGACGACCATCTGTCGAAGCTGTCGTTACGCGGTTGGATCAAGGGCCTGATACAGAAGGCAGTACTCCTTGATACGGCTCGCATTGTGAGTAGGTTCCTGTCTCTGGAGCCCTAACCACCGGTAGCTTGGACCCTGCTCCCGACACCGGCGGACAACTATTTTTTATATTTTAAATGTTTTTTTTTTAATATGATTTAATTTAAAAAAATATTTAAAAATGTAATTTATATGTATATTAAATAAATAAAGTGAATAATAATTATATATAATTCAGTGAAGATCTGATGAAAAACTACGTAGACAGACCATGGAATACATGGAACAGTCGTCACGGTTGGCGTAGTAGTTAAAAGAGTGGCTGCTGCGTGACTTGAGTGTCGCAAAAAATGATAGCAAATCTTCTGGGATTGCTGCAATCGTATGTCTGTTTGTTGTTAACACCATTTCATAACATAACATCACGCCAGTACGTACGTTCTGAAGGGTTACCATTCGCGCAAAACTTTTAGGCTTATGGACATATCTTGGAAATGCTTTTTGTGTTGGGCTATGTTATACAGGGATTTACTCTGTAGTAATCCCATCACTGAAGGAATATAGGTAGGTTTTAGCGAGTTGAGTAAAAGTCTGACATGCCCTCTGCTCCACCTTAGAGCGAAAGAAGTCATTTAATGATTTTCAACCACAAAAAAAGTTACCTTACCAGAGAACTTGCTCACTATTTAGTTTTAATTGGAACACCACAATCACCACAATTAAATTGTGGAAAAAAAAATAACGAAACCAAACCAGAAACTCCGACTTCCGAAATTAAAGTTCATTTGCATTTATTGGTTTGTTTTTGAAGTCGGTTGTATTTTATTGTAAGCTAATCTGTACAAATGCAAATGCCTCTTTCATGCCTTCTGTCATTCAGTCTGTTTGTTCCGGCTAATCTCCGAACCGTCAGGACCCACTTTGAAGGGTCTTTTCCTGATAGATAGCTAATGTTAAAAGAAGTAACTAAGCTTACTTTTAAATTTCTCGTGGGAGCGAGATTTCAAACTACGGGATACGTTTTTGAATCGAAAGGAAGGAAGCTTATGGCACACCTAGGAGCTAACGACATCCTCAAGGGCAATACGACTTCCACCAAACTCAGTCTTCTGGGGATCTTCTAGCGTATGCCATTCACATCTGGAGCGAGGCATCTGAAGCATGGGGAAGCGCTTGCTGTCTCCCTTGATATCTCAAAGGCTTTCGACAGGGTCGAGGACGAAAGCCTTATTGCTATGCTTTTTTTCTTCGGTTTACACACTAGTCTGTGTGATTGGATCACAAAATCCCTGAGGGATCGGTCCATCCGAGTGGTAATTGAATGAATGAAAGAAAAACATTTTATTTGCCGAAAAAGGCGCAAACTTAAGAACACTTATATAACAGATTAAATAAAAAATAAAAAAAAAAACATATGCGCCACGTCCGTGCAAAACGGCCGAACGCTCAGCATAATGCCATGTCCACACGCGAAAAATGCGACGAGTCCACAGCGCTGGTTTTCAGCGTGGGCCGGTGACTGTGTCGACTGTCGACTAACAGACGTCGGCAACGGTTCTGTGTGCTAAAAGATTGAGTAAAAATAAAATAAAAATAAATTTTAGGACAAAGTCATAAGTGGAAATAACAATAATAAATAAATAAAGATGAAATACAATACGTATAAAGTGACAACATTACATAGCGACTTTAAAAAGGACGATGGCCTAAATGACAAATGACTTAGTATCCAGGCCAAAATCATTAAAAAAAAAAACACAAATTAACACGGATGCGATGACGTATAGCAAAAAAGGATGTGACGAATGCCTATGACGTTACGCCACTGTGACGAAACGGTGTGTGGAAATGGATAATCAAAATTTCAAAAAAAAGCAATGCGTGATCGCTGTTATGTTTGTATTTTGTACAGTGTTATAAGTGTTTGTGACGAAATGTGAATCAGAAGGACTCAAGAGAAGCTGACCTCTGGGCAGATAAAATATATGTGAATAATTGGCATTCACCTGATTACTTTGTTGTGGAATAAATTCCTGGAACAGAGAGCTAAAAAAAACTAATTGAAAAGGTAATGAATACAGTTATTGTTATTAACTAAATTAATAATGAATTGCATTGTAATAAATATTAAATTAAAAATATAGTCATTAAATTACGGTTATTAGAATTAAATTATTATTATATAGTATAAATTATAATTAATATTTATGTTCTTATTTATAGGTATCCTGTATTGACGTGGAAAACAGTGTTTAAACACACGCTGATACCAGCGAACCAATACACAGGGATAGAACTCTGAATGCCAAGCCACAACGCTGCTGAAGATCCTAGCCAAGGACTGAGGGTCATGATCATGAGGTAACAAAAGATTGTTTATTGCTGTAAGAGATGCGCATGCCACGGTAACTTCTTAAAATATTATACTTATTGTTTTTAGGACTCTCATTGGTGGCGAAAGATTAATCCAACAGTGAGTGGCGGTATACCTGAACGACCTCCTGAAAGCTGTGGTTCGCTGATAGTGGACCCACGACAGAGTGAAGACCTTATTTTTAGTGTGTTTCTCGCCATGTAAGTTTTTCAAATAAATAACATGGCTTTTGGGTTGTTATAACGCCGAGCAGTAAACTTGCTAAATGCAGCTTACGCTTAGTTGCCATTTTCAAAATTTTAAGTTGGTTTATGTATGGAGTTACATGACTCCTACGCGGGACATATAAACAGAAGCGAATCAGCCTGTCTGTCCTAGCAAGCAAGCATGGCCCCTAAATAGTGTCACCGTAGTTCAGCTTTGACAGTATTAGGCTGTCAACCAATTGTTTACGGAGTGTGACGCTTAGGTATTACGTATTCTATATAAAACTTTTAGCCTGTAAAAACAGTGTCTTAGTGCACTTTTTATATGGGCCTCGAAGGGCAGCTCTGGATCCAGAATCAACCCGAGGCTACATGCCTGCTCAATTTCCTCCCCCCTGATCATGACTTCAGGCCTGGCCAACAGTATAGCAGCAAACTGTTTTTTTCTGCCTAGTACCACGAATTTTGACTTCAGTGGATTAAGAACCAGAGAGTTCTCCTCAAACCAGGCCACCACCAAGCCAGGTCCTCATTCAGCTTCTAAACAGCCAATGACGTATAATACCTTTGAAATATATCTACCATAGGATATCATCAGCGTACTTGTGATATTCACAGTTTAAGAAGCAACTAATAACATCAGCACTGTAGAGGATCTACAGAAGAGGTCCCAAAATTGATCCCTGTGGGAGGAGTCCCAAGAGGAGTCTTGTCACATGAAAGGGAGGGGATGATACAGTTGATCCATCTTCCCTATGGATTTGCACATACTGGGACCTATCAGTTTGGTAGCTATTAAACCAATCTATAGCGTCCCCGTAGAAGCCATATAAGTACACTAATTTGGACAGCAGCAGATTGGTATTAATTGCATCGAAAGCCCGTGAAAAATTCAATAGGACCTGGATTGATCCCTCCCCCGATCACGCACCTCCAGGATATTACCCACAACATCAGCCAGACCTGTAGCAGTGCCTCTGCCCTTCCGAAAATCTGAGTGGAGGTCAGGAAGAATGTTATTCGCCTCCAGGTACTCAATAACTTGTGAGTATACAACACGCTCCAGATCTTCGATAGGCAAGGCAGAATGCTAATTGGCCTTAGATCCTTCATGTTGGCTGGGTCATTGGTTTTAGGGATAGGGCGCACCATTGTTTGTCGCCAAAGTCTAGGGTATTTATGTATATGTATTATTATAAAGAGGTACTTAAAGTTTTTTTTTGTTTGTTTGTATGTTATTTTGTTTGTAGGAGGTAATCGCTGAAAGTACTGGTCCGATGGCTAAAATTTTTTCAACTATAGAAAGCTGATTTATTCCTGAGTGGCATAGGCTATATTTTATGTAGGCGAGTGAAGCCGTGGGCAAAAGCTAGTTTTATATATTTTGACAGTGTCGTGTTTCAAACTTCTTTTTTTTTACTTATTTATCTCATATATTTTTAACAATCGTTTAACATATTTTTAGCTCGCCAAACTTTATAGTTTGATGGCGAGAAACGCTCGTTATACAATTACTTCTATGACATCGTAAAACAGTAAAAATATGAGTGGTTTTGCTGTCTCAGGATGTGTACAATAAATCATATAAACTTAATACTTCGTGGACGTCAACAAGCGGTACGTGCCGATCAGAAATTTTCTGACTATTGTGACCTGCAAACCGGCGTTCCACAAGGCGGTATACTCTCTCCACTCTTGTTTTCTTTATTTATTAACTCCATCACAGCTATTCTCATATGCTCTTTCCATCTGTACGCTGATGACCTACAGCTCTACGCGCAAACTGACATTAACAACCTTGATGATTGCAACTCCCTACTAAATGCTGACCTCTTGGCAATTGCTGATTGTTCGAGCAGATTTGGGGTGACTGTCAATGTCAGTAAATGCCAGGCTATCCTCATTGGTAGTTCTTACTTTTTACGGAGTTTGGACACTAGCCGACTATTGCCGCTTATTTTTGGCAATACAGTCATCCCTCTCTCGCCTCACGTTAAAGACCTAGGTTTATTTATTGCCGATAGGTTAAGCTGGAATAAGCAGATTGCTCAGGTTAGCCAGAGAGTCACCTTCACGCTGCGGTCTCTCTATAGATTCAAAAATTTCCTCCCGTCAAGCACTAAAACTACTTTAGTACAGTGCTTGTGTTACCTATAATTGACTATGCTGATGTTTGTTACTCTGATCTTTCTCAAGAACTTCTAAACATATTGGATCGACTTCTCAACAACTGCATTCGCTTCTTATTTGACCTTCGTAAATATGATCACATTTCTTCCTACCGTTCTAAGCTTGAATGGCTGCCTATCCATCACAGGAGATCCCTTAGATCCCTCTGCATGCTCTTCACCATAATGAACGATCCTTGTTCTCCTGATTATTTAAAACAATATTTTAAATTTTTGGGCAGTTCTCATAACCTTCGTGCATCCAAAAACATGCTCATTCTTATTCCTTCTCACTGTACTGGCTTTATGTCCAACTCATACGCTGTTTCCACCATAAAACTCTGGAATGTGCTTCCCCTTGACATCAAAAAAGCTGAAAGTAAATTTTTCTTCAAGCGTAAAATTCGAAACTACTACTTGAAGTCTTTTCAACCTTAGTTCGGTCTTCGTCGGAATTATTATTAAGTTCTCTTAATGATTTGATATTTTTCTTAGTATTTATTAGTGTATAATTTTAGCATATATATGTATTTCATTATTATAAATAACTTAATTTTTACTTTATTTTCTGTTTAAAGTATCTGTTAATTGTTTATTGTGCCAACCTACCAGTGTTGTCTTTTTTAACCCAAAGGTTGACTGGTAGAGAATGCCTTGTTGCATTAAGTCCGCCTATGTACCACTACTGTACATGAAGTTTAAATAAATAAATAAATACTTAAATTATGAATAGTTTTTTGCTAACATTATTATATCAATATTTGTGATCTTGTTCA
Source organism: Mythimna impura (assembly GCA_905147345.3). NCBI lineage: Eukaryota > Metazoa > Arthropoda > Insecta > Lepidoptera > Noctuidae > Mythimna > Mythimna impura. The sequence goes on from LR990348.1 coordinate 298,566, forward strand.
GGAGAGATTTAGAGTGTGAAACTGTACGTCGCATAGAAACTACCTGGAGCTGGTGTGTCCTTTCACGGCAGTAATTGATTGGAACATAAACGTGGGTATCTAACATTTCGGCATGATGAAGAAAATTAAGGTCTGAGGTAAGGTAATACGGTATAAGATGCAGAGTATGAACTCACGTGACGAACGCGACGTAGGTATCGTACCGGTCCACGGCCGCCAGTCCAGTGGCCACGCCGCCCGCCGCCAGCGCGCCCGCGCGCGCTTCGCCTTGCAGCGCCTCCAACACTCTGTGGGACACAACGACCGGTCAGCGCTGTGTGCTTGTGCAACCTGGCACAGGCGCGCGACACAGCTCCATCAGGTCAGCGTTAGGGTCTGAACAGATGGATAGCATATGAACTGCGCACAAGTTACAAAATTACATTGGTACGACAGCCTCTGGTCTAGAAATTTGCTGTTATTTACGGCTCTTTTACAATAGGCCGACAAGACTGAAGCCGGATAATTTTGGTATTGAGTGACAAGGACGTTTGTAAGCCTTCTGGCTTACCCCCAGAGTAAATGAGGCATTAACTCATTGAATGCCCGGTGCGCGGATCCACGCGAGACACAATCGCTTTTTAATTGTGTCTCTAATTACAGCATACGAAAGGGCCTTATGGGCGAAAATAATCGACCGTAAATAGTGATTGTACCTGCGTTGCGCGTCGTCTGGAGAATCGGGCGGCGGAGTGAGGGCGGCAGCGAGTGCGCGCGCGGCGGGGGCGCCGGCGCCCGCCACCAGCACGCGCCAGGCGCCGGCGCCGTGCGCGGGCGCCGCGGAGCGCCGCACGAGCGCCGTGCCCTGCCACTCAGCCGACAGTTCTGTAAACGCAAAATCAACTGATATTTTATTTTCACGTCCTATTACTCGTATTGCGTGCTATAACTTGTGACGGTGTGACATTCTAGTCCACACTATAATAACGAGATTATAATTATCCAGTATCAGAGCAAAGTGAAATGTTAAACTAACATAGTTCTAAATCATTTATAATTACTAACAAAATAATGTAATATAGTTATGTGTGTTTTCCTATATGGCATTTGTGATAAGGGAACTGTTACCTGAAATAAAATGATTTATTCGGATCCTGGGCCTTTGGAACACAAATACAAAAAGCTGAACTCAACACGTAGAGACCCCTTAGACACTTTTCATGTAACGTGGTACAATCCGACGATTATCCCTGTACGCACTGTGTTAGTTTTTTTATTTATTAATACTTCATGCAACACAAAGGTTCAATGTGCACTCAAGAAGAGAAAACATGCTAGTGCACTCAAGGACAACTAATGTGGGAAACTATTGTGACATAATGGAAAACCAAGATATAGGACTATGGTTTTGGTAGGCTTAAGTGGACTGGCTACCAAGAATTATGTAAGACTGGGCCCCTCCCTGAACAATATTATTACAATCATGAAATTTAAGACTTGGCCCCTCCCTGAACAATATTATTACAATCATGAAATGATGATTGTAATAATATTGTTCAGGGTGGGGCCAAGTCTTAACATAATTCTTGGTAGCAATTAGTTATCAGAACAATCCCTGAAGTACGGCCAATATCCCTACTAGCACCTTACTGGATTATACTTGGGAATCTCTAATCAAACCAGTCAATAAAGGTAAGAGGTGGGAATTCTGTTCCTTATCAGTATTTACTACGGCTGCCCAATAAAAGCAAGCCGGAGATTTTTTTTTTTTGGATGGGAAAATTATCTAATGACATCCCTCGCTCTTGGGCGGAGCCGGAGGACGTGTCAGACTTTTACTGACTAAAAACCCACTCCTGTTCCTTCTTTGCCATTGTTTCAGGGCCCCGAGATCTCTTTCGCATCACCTATGGCCCCAGTAGGCTTCGACCCTGCTGGACCCCTACGGTTGCTGACATCTCTTGAGGTGCGCGTGGAATTCTACGCGCCGTCGAAGACTTGGGCTCGGTTCGGACGGTTACCGGACGGTCGGACGGCGAGCTACCATTACATATTTAAAATTAAAAAAAAATACTAGCTTATTCCTGTGACTGCATCCATCCTTTCGTAATAAAAATGTATTGTTTTTACCTAGTGTCAGCCACCTGCTAGCTTTGCACGGATAAATTCTCTAATGCATGTATTATAACATCTAGTCTCTAGGTACAATTTTTCTCATAAATAACTCTGTCTATTGCTCAAAACCTCAAATAAATAGACAGGTGCGATGAGAAACTTTGTTTTACATTGCTCACCGTCCGCAAGCCCGCAAGCCGGAGATGAGGAACAACAATTCTCCCAACAGATCGGGTACGTGGGGTCGCTGCCAGCCTGCCCTACAATTCGCTACAAAATTGCCCTGCGGATTGTATCTCTCTTAGTCTGGCTCCTCACCCTGGGCATGTTGTGTACACACCCAGGGTTTATTGGACCGTGCAAACCCCACCACGACGTCATGACGACACGGCGATTTTTTTTAAGATGGTAAATCATCCAATGACTTGTCCCTCTAATTATATCACGAATGTCGACTAAAATTTATCTTAAATCCTGTTTTCACACAATTTGGCTAGAAGCTTAAAGTATAAATACCAAAGAGCGAGTTAGCTAAGTAAGTGGTACTGCTAAATGAAATGGAACAGGGCGCACCGGAGCTGGTGTGGTTGAGTAGGCTGGTGAGGTAGCCGGCCAGTTCCGGTGCCGCCGCCAGTGCGCCGGCCGCGTACGCACCCGCGCCGCCCGCCGCCGCCGCCGCCGCCGCGAGCCCGTCCGACACCACGTACCCGTCTCTGTAACACAAAGTCAAACATCAAGATATCTTTATACCTACTTAGAAATTACCACCGTTTTTAACGTATTGTACTGTACCGCGAATGGCACATGATAATTTTGATTTTTATAGCCAAATCATCACTTTATGTATCAGTACGTGATCAGATCGCGATTAATGCCGTCGCGCTGGCTACCTCGCTATTTTAACAAACGTTTGATACCACTCAATCATCGAAGCAAAAGCCCAACTGGCTGCCAAAATATAAGGATCTTAGCAAAGGTGAAACAAAATCCTTTCGGACGTCCTCCACCCTGTGGTAGGTGGAGGAGTCTATCCAACGACCTTACAGCCCTTAGACGCCTCATGCTTGAACTAGCGCACCAAAACAATTCTGCCAACTAGTCGAGGTACGAGGGAGCGGGGTACTACGTTCTGATTGGCCCAACCAAGGTCAGTTCTCATTCTGTGAAACGTTTTTTAAATTTTTGCAACGGTAAGTTTTTTATTCGGTCAGGTATTTTATTAAAAAATTTAGGAGTCATACAAATCACATTATTTTTTAGTAAGCTAGTTTTAAATGCACGTGTGCATAAATAGATTCTGGTATTGAGATCTCGTAGCTGTGTTTCGTTTTCTAGTTTCTATTAAAGTTGCAAATAGAGATCGACTTGTTATTACAAAAATTGCCTATCCAAAGATGTAAAGGCATGAGAAGGTTAATAATTTATGAGATTTAAATATAGGTCCATGACTGTCTGTTATTGACTGAGTCCTTAAATTTTACGATCATACCTATCATGAAATTTAAGATCTCTGTCAATAATTACGCCTAAAGACTTGGTAGATTCAGTATATTTAAGGTTAGATTAGGTAAGGTTAGGTTAGTAGTCAGTGTTAACTTATGCTTAGCTGTGTGAAAGCACGTAACCCTTGCTCGTATGCCCTCCGCCTGGCGGGTTGTAGTGTTACGTGTACTCACTTTGCTAGCTGTATGGTAGGCTCGAGGAGCTGTGGCCACGGCAGCGTGCCCAGCTGCGAGTGCAGCGTGGCGAGCGCGGCTACCAGCCGCGGCGCGCGCTCCCCGCCCCCTGTGCCCGCGGCCGCCATCACAGCCGCTCCCCCCCACTCGTAAAGAGCGGGCGGCTGCGTGCGCGCATTGCGATACTCCCAGTACAGCAGCGCACCGCTCCTGCAACGAGGATGAGGGATTTTATAGCTACAATAAAGATTAGATGTCCTCAATGAGTTATTTATTTATATCACATTTTACTACATTTAAAAAAGTAAAACATTTTCTTTTCTTTCCTAATTTAAATTTGGAACGAGGCTAATCCATTCAAATACTGTATAGTTTTGACGTCTTCCTGTTTAGTTCTTGTTATTTCTAACAGGAATGTTACGGATATGGAATTTGGGATCAGGATACGCATATAAAAATACTATTATACCGGTTTCGGACACGGTTACGGATATAAAATTATTTTGGATGGTCCGCTAGTTACAGTTATTTGTGATTTTATAAAGCTTAAAGTGGAAATGGAAACTGCAACCATTTTTAAACCGCTGCTGAAACTTGATATTATCATTCAGTGGTATAATTTTGAGTAGAAGGGAATATACATATCTATTAATTTTGTATTTAATTAATTAGTTTCATAACATAATTCGCACCCTTAGTATAAGGTATATAAGGTATATATATAGCATAGTATAAGGGCTCAAGTCAAAATTTTTGTAGTGTGATTTTGAATGCTAAGGGAACAAAACGAAATTATCTACAGCCGGTAGATAATTTCGCCGCTGACAGAGAGAGAAAAAGAACATTAACGACTCGGTTACTATATTTGTGTCTATCTCACACTCCCCTCGCTCGTCTCCCATTCTTACTGCTATAAGGTCGCCATCAGTAACGTGTCCATACTTGTCGAAGGCAGACCGTTCAAACGTAGTGCAATTCGTGTTTGTGCTCTTCTATGACAATAAAACAGACGAGTATTGTTCTAACCATTTTATATTATACAGAAAAAATTATAGCTGTGCCGTTATATTACAATAATAAATAATAATTATAATAATAAAATGTATTTAAATTATACAGTATAATTCAGTGAATATAGTTTTCGAGAGATTATAAAAATATACTAATGTTTTTGGGTTTAATTCTTATCAGATCGCTACATTGTCGAAATGTAAAGATATTGAAGGGATTATTAATTAACATGCTGGATCAAACTTAAATAGGTCCACATTACTGTTATATTTTTTTGTACTACTATATGGGCCTAACTTGAAAGTGTTTTTTTCAAATACTTGACGGTGCTTTTGTATTTAATTTAGTTTTCAAAAGATACCAGAGACGGCGCTAGTTATATTAGAGCGGTGCTAGTGGTTTAGAGTGACGTGTGTCACGTGACTGGTCACGACACTCTGACGCAACACTGAGTGCTGGTGGGATGTCGACGACGGAGGCTCAGTATGGTCGCAGCCTCGGTCGAAGGCATATGTCTGCGCTTCGCGTTCTGTGGAGTGTCTTAATCATGTTGCCTATTTTGCAGTAATAATTATTGTGTGGTGATTATTTTATTAGAACTAAAAGTAAGATTATTATCATCATCATCATCATTTCAGCCGAAAGACGTCCACTGCTGGACATAGGCCTCCCCCAAGCGTCGCCACAGCGAACGGTCCTGTGCGTCTCGCATCCATCGGACCCCCGCAACCGTTACCAAGTCATCGGTCCACCTTGTAGGAGGCCTTCCAACGCTACGTCTTCCGGTACGTGGTCGCCATTCCAGAACCTTTCGGCCCCAACGGCCATCTGTTCTGCGAGCAATGTGCCCTGCCCATTGCCACTTTAGTTTGGCGATTCTTCGTGCTATGTCGGCAACCTTGGTTCTCCTGCGGATATCCTCATTCCTGATTCGATCACGCAAGGAAACTCCGAGCATAGCCCTCTCCATTGCCCTTTGGGTGACTTTAAGCCTTCTAATGAGGCCCATTGTAAGCGACCACGTTTCGGAGCCATATGTCATCACTGGCAACACGCACTGGTCATAGACTTTCGTCTTGAGACACTGTGGTATATTGGACGAGAAGACACCGCGCAGCTTCCCGAACGCTGCCCAGCCGAGTCGGATTCGACGATTGATCTCTTTCTCGAAGTTAGACCTTCCCAACTGGACCGTCTGTCCCAGGTAAACGTAGTCGTCTACAACTTCGAGTGTAGAGTCCCCGACCTTGATAGGAGTGGGTGCTACATGGCTGTTTACCATGACTTTGGTTTTGTCCATGTTCATTTTAAGTCCCACTCTTTCGGAAGCTCTACTGAGGTCACCAAGCATTGTACTGAGCTCCTCCGTAGTCTCAGCCATGACTACTATGTCGTCGGCAAACCGAAGGTGAGTGATGTACTCGCCATTGACATTAATGCCTAGCCCTCTCCATTCCAAAACCTTGAAGACATCCTCCATTGCTGCCGTGAACAGTTTCGGAGAAATAACGTCTCCCTGCCTCACACCCCGCTGCAAGAGGATAGGTTTCGAGGTCTGGTCTTGTAGTCGGACTGACATAGTGGCGTTTTTGTACAAACACTTCAGCACTTCGATATACCGATAGTCAATTTGGCACCGTTGGAGAGACTGCAGTACAGCCCAAGTTTCAATCGAATCAAAGGCTTTCTCGTAGTCCACAAACGCTAAGCAGAGAGGCTGGTTATACTCCTCAGTCTTCTGTATAACCTGCCGCAGCGTATGTATGTGGTCCACGGTGCTGAAGCCTTTTCGAAATCCGGCTTGTTCGGGAGGCTGGAAGTCGTTGAACCTGCGCGCGAGACGATTCGTGATGACTCTGGAAAACAGCTTGTAGACATGGCTCAGAAGCGAGATGGGCCTATAATTCTTAAGCAGGGCATTATCGCCCTTCTTAAAGAAGAGTACCACCACGCCTCTGCTCCACGCCTGTGGCGTTTTCCCCTCGAGTATGACGGAATCAAATAGCTTCTGAAGGGCCTTAAGGACCGGTTTTCCACCCGCCTTCAGGAGTTCGGCCGTAATTCCGTCCTCACCCGACGCCTTGTTGTTTTTCAGCTGCTTCAGAGCCATCCTAATCTCGTACAGGCTGACGTCCGGGATATCTTCGGTATAGTGTCGAGTCAATCTAGCTCTTGGGTCGTTTACTAGATTTACAGCGGGTTTAGCGGTAGACGTGTATAACTGTCCATAAAAAGTCTCGATCTCTCCCAGAAGCTCCGATTTGGCGGATATGACTCTGCCATCGTCGGTCTTCAGTTTCGTGAGCTGGCTTTGCCCAATAGACAGATCTCGTGCAAATACTTTAGAGCCCTTATTCCGCTCAATCGCATCCTTAATCCTTGCGGTATTAAAGCGGCGAAGGTCACGTTTCAGGGACTTCGAGATTTGTCTATTGAGCTGCCGGTATATGCACGCATCGTCTGAAGACTGCAGAATCATCTCACGCCTCTTCTTCATTAGCTCGAGGGTCGGATCGGAGAGCTTCTTGTTTTTATTTGTACGGTGAGTCTTGAAAAACTTAGACCCGACCGTATGGACAGTTTCCACGAACCCATCGTTATATTCATCCACGGAGCTTCCTAGGCACTCGAAACGATTGTGGAGTTCGAGCTGAAAGCTCTCGGGGTTTTGGATCTGGATCTGTGCTGGACGGAGCGTAGACTTCATCAGTCGAGACCTTTCAAGCTTAATGTTAATATTCAATGTGCCTCTTACGACGCGGTGATCACTTCCAGTTTTCACCGCGTTGATCACAGAGACATCATTGAATATTTGCTTTTTCGTCGACAGGATGAAGTCAATCTCATTTCTAGTTGCACCGTCAGGACTTTGCCAGGTCCACCTTCTATGCTCACGCTTTTTGAAGAAGGAATTCATCATATAGAGGCCCTCCTTCTCCATAAAGCTAGCCAGTAGGTGTCCCCAGTGATTCCGACGTCCAAATCCAAATTGCCCCACTCGCAGCTCGTCACCGTCTCGTTTGCCCAGTTTCGCGTTAAAGTCCCCCATGACCACGGTGAAGTGAGTCTTAGAACCATGCATGGCTCTTGATATATCCTCATACATGGATTCTACTTCGTCGTCGGGATGTGTCGAGGTCGGGGCGTAGACCTGTATGACCTTCAGCGAATATCTTGATGATATTCTGAGTATAAGGTACACCACCCTGGTCGACACACTCTCGATCCTCACGACATTGTTCACAAGGGACTTGTGGACGAAAAACCCGACACCACCCTGGGACTGCTGGTCACCCTCCCGGAAATAGAGCAGGTTACCGGATTTGAGAATTATCGTATCCTCCCCCTGTCTTCGGACTTCAGACAATCCCACAATACTCCATCGCAACCTGCTCAATTCCTCCTCCAGTTCGGTGATCTTCTCGTCAGTCCTCAGTGTACGCGTGTTGAAAGTTGCCAGGTCGAGTCGTTTAATAGATGGGTAGCCAAATCTCATCCGGAGATTCTTCGCACCCCTTGCCTCGTCGTGGCCTTGACCGCTACCGGAGTCAAGGGTAGACGGGCTGCCGGGCACTAGGGGCCATTTTTTCCTTCTGTTTTTCATGTTGGGGGGGGGTTGCCATAATCGCTACGCTTGGCAGACGGGTTGGCGATCGCAGTTTGGTTGTTGTAATGCACAGAGGATGCTGCTGCCCATTCTCTGGTATGTCCCTTAGTCGCCTCTTACGACACCCTCGGGAAGAGATGGGATGGTGTTATTCTTAACGTCCGAACACCATACGGAACTCCGAACACCATACGTAAGATTATAGTACTAAGTAAGATTATAGTGAAGTGCTAATATTAAGTGATATGGTTTTTAACGAGTGTCTATACCCTTCGATCGACAAACCATGCCTTATTACGAATTGCATTTTGAGGTTATAGATCCGATTGACATAACTGATGGGACTCGAAAGCCTTTATACTTATAATTTATGGAATTTCATATTATTATTTATTTTTATTTGTTTTTACTTATAGTTTAGGTATCGAAGAATAAATCTGAAGAAAATCACATTTGTAACTAAAATACTAAGCATTTTATTAGAAAAAAAAAGGTGGAATGTAACAATTCAGAATATTTAAACACGTTTTCCCAAAAAGCTACTTTTCGTCTTTATATTACTAAGGGTGCGATCTACAACACTAATTTTTAACCGACTTCAAAAAGAAGATGTATGTTCTCTGGTTTCTCGGTCAATTGTGGACCGATTTTGAAATTTTTTTTTTTGATTGAGAGGTACTTCTGAGTTTGTCTCATAGAAATATTGTTATGATCTGATGATGAACTTCGAAGATATAGAACGGAAGTTCTCATAGGATCACAGCAGAACAGTCGTAACAAGTCAAATTGCTCATACGCGTTGTTCATACGCGTTAACTTTAAGTTTGACTGAGGGGTACTTTTTGTTGTGGTACCTACCGTAACTAAAAAGTATAAAATAAAAACTTTTTACAAAAAAAATAAAAGTGTTCTTCCTCGGTAATTGTAAGAGCTAGCGATATGAGCATAAAAGTTTGCGAGGCCTCTACGCCCCAGGGCGTCGCGATGCACAGTTTGGGAACTCCTGGTCTACATGCTAGATTCAAGTTATTTTGCGTATGTAAAAAAATATTCTAAGAATTCTAAGAACATTCGTTTTTATGAAGTTATGATTTTTTTTATTTGTAACAATATTTATGGCCATATTATGTCATTGTATACTTTACCTGTACCAAGATAATAATTTACAAAATGGAAACCTTACACTATAAGTATAAAACATAAATGGCAGTCTTATCACATTCCAATTTCAATTTATTTCAACCTGAAATGAACAGAGAACTGACATAGGGATGACCGAATGATGAAAAATACGTACGCGTCTAGTGAAGTGCGGTGCGGTGCGAGCACGGCGAGGCAGAGCGCGGTGGTGACGGCGGCGTCCAGCGCGCGGCCGCCGGCCTTCAGCGCGTCTGTGCCCGCGCGCGAGCACGCCGCCGCTGACGACGACACGCTGCCGTGCGGCACCAGCTGCGATACACACAATACAACTCAGCTCAATCGTGGAGGACGGATGGCATAGCCGGAGCAGCTTACACTGGAAGCCAAGCCCACAGTGGCGGATTTACAAATTTTCAAAGCATAGGCTATACAGTTTTTGCCGCCCTTGCCTCTACAATTTTATTGTCATCTCCTGCATTATTTTTACAATCTAAAAATTTCGTTGAAATTACACGTAAAATAATTTTTGGGTATATTTTTGAGCTAATCAAATCTCAGTCATGTACGAGCGAGGTAATGTGTGCTACTTACACAATAATGTACCTACATTTGGTAAACGTGAATAAATAATCTTTTCAATACACTTGCTCAGAAAGTGACTCTTATTGCACTGCACCACGGTAATATTATCTATACAGTATTCCAACTTCATACAAACGGACGAAACGCGAGCTATACCTACGCGCCTCGATCTCGAGGTGCAGACAGTCGCGTCTGTGCCGCGCGATATTTTCAATAAAAATAAGTTCAAGTACATATTTATATATTTAATATGACGAGTAGGATATATTGTACTGTTTTTCATTCACATAAATATTGCTTCATTTAAAACCAAACATATAAATTGTAAAGTAGCTGCAGGTATCTATAACCAAGTAAAAGATATTCCTTTTTCTCCACCTTGTCCATGTTTCCCAAAACAATTCTTAATTAAGCTTTAGAATGCGGATTTTTGTACTTTAAAATGTAATAATAAAGCATTTCGTAGGTACGTCTCAGTCGAGGCGCAAATATTTTTCGGTTGCAAATATTGAACACTTCCTATTCAATTCACAAAGTATTTTATTTGTTTATATAAAAAAAGTATATTTACAATCACAAAACTAAATGGAAACACAAAGTACCGCTAGATGGCGCGCTCTAGTAAACATTACATTTGTTGTGCTTCGTTTATAATTAGTTAAATAATAGTTTTTTCGTATATTAGAATAATGAACTGTGTGTAACAGTGAACCTGAACTTACAAACAAGCTGTGAAAGTGTTATTCAGTATTTTTGTTGAGTAATATTAACAAAATTAGCTGTGATTTAACGACTTCATAACAGTGACTTCATTCGCGTAATTAAGAACAATAATCGTATTTTATTATGATATTATCATTTATAAACTGTAAACAAATATAGTCACCCACAAAACATTTTAAAATACAGTGAGAGTGTAAATATTCAAGAAAAAACATCTATGAATTCCGTTTTTTATTCAAAAGATGTTAATAAATTGATAACAGCACCACCTAGTAGCGAGTAGCAAAATTGAAAAATAAAAAAAGTGTATTACAAGCCTCATCATAGTGTTGCAAGAAATCAATATTTGACATCTATTGACCACAAAAAACAATTTCGATAGTTATACGGTGTTACCAAACTCAATTGAGTGTTGATAGCCAAAAAAATATTAAAGGGTTTGGTAGAATTTTTATTTTATTTTGATGAAATAAAATAAGTATTTTTATTCACGTTAGAAAAATTATCTGCCAATATGAACTTCTTGGACAATATAACATTCCGTCGCAACCGCAGCAGAAGATCGGAATCGAGCCACGATGAGAGTAATAACACAACTTTGAATTGCACTACAAATAGTATGCCAGAAATGTCGGAAGATGAAGAGAATAATCAAATAAAAAGATTGCAGGAAAAGATTGATGAGTTGACGTCTCAACTAAACAGCGCGCATAAGGAAATTGAGATATTATCTTTGGAAAATAGTAGTTTAAAACAAAGTAATGAAGATTTATCCAAGAAAAATAATTTATATAAACAAATTGCTAGCTCTCCAGTCAAACATAAGTCAACTACACCCAAGAAAACCCAGTCAAGACAAGCTAAACATACACAAACTGATGTAAATATTGATAATATTGCTCCTTTAAATCAAGATGGCAAAACTGAAACCAAAGATGTCACTCGTATTTCTTCTCTTAACAATAGAAAATCGAGCAATGTTTTCAAACCTAATCTAAAACAGTCGCCTATAAAGCATAAACTATGCATCCTTAGTAGTGAAAATAGCAGTAGAATATGTAAATTAATGGATAGCACTAGCTTATCAAATAGTCATGAAATCTGTCACTATCGTAAACCGAATTGTAATTTAGAACTGATACTAGACAATATAGATGGTAAAGTTCAGAACTTCACCAAATCAGATTTCTGTATTTAGGTGAAGAAGATTTCAAAAGAACTCAAAACTACATAGAACTGGTTGGAGTTATTCGTAAAAAAATTGTGCCTCTGAATCACACTAATTTTATAATATGCCTTCCAACTTTTAAGTATATGAGTAATGTAAATATTATGTTCAACAGCAGAGTCGAAACCTTTAACAATCTACTTTATATGGATGCACAAACAAGTAATTATGCATATGTTTTAGATTCTAACCTTAACTTACCGTACACTTATGATACGTATAGCCCATATTATGGGACACTTAATAGAAAAGGTTTACAATTAATTATATTAGATTTAATAGATTTGATCACATGCTGTACTATAGCAGCTACAACTGTTATTAGCTCCGAAGTTGATTGTTCCCAAAAAACAAAAAAAGACATAACAGGCGCAGACTCTCAAAATAATTCTCAGTTTTTTCTGTAAGTACTTAAATATACTTCACCAAAATATAGCGGGACTGATAAACAAATCAGATACACTAACAGTCAAAATAGAAGAGCTTCACAATGAAGGAACTAACATTGATGTGATTTGTATAACAGAACATTTTATTGAGACAGGTTATGAAGATTTATTGCATATACCAAACTTTTTACCAGCAGCTTTCTTTTCGAGAAAGGCTAAACGTGGAGGTACGTGTATTCTTGTTAGAGCCGGACTGCAATTTAGAGAAATACCTGACGTAGCAAAACAGTCAGATTCGGGTGTCTTTGAATCCTGTGCCATAGAACTTATACATCATAACATTATTATTATTTGTATATATCGCATACCTAAACACAATTACAGTATATTTTATGAAAAGTTAGAGGATATATTAAGAAAATATTGTTCACTCACTAATAAAAATGTAATCTTAACTGGTGACTTTAACGTTGATATCTTAAAAAGAAATAAAACTACACTGGAATTGGAAAATTTTCTTGCACAATTTAATCTTAACTTAGCCCTTCACAAGCCTACTAGATTAAGCAGCAACTCCTGCATAGATAACTTTGCACACTCGTACAGAAAAGACTGTAAAGCTCAAATAATAGACCTAATGCTGTCAGATCATACATCGCAAATACTAAGTGTACCTATAAATAAATCATGTAAACTTAAATATTGGAAAACTCAAAAGCAGGATATATGCCCAGAAAATTTAAAAAAGTTTAAAAATTATTTGAGTAATTTATCTTTCACACAAGTTTATGGTACTAATGATGTGAATGATTCGTATGACTTATTTGCATACGATTTTTTGATGCTGTATAAACTATGTTTTCCAACAAAATATGTAACGATAAAAACGAATACTAAAACCAAATGGATTTCTCGTGGAATTAAAATCTGTAGTCAAAAACAAAGAAAATTACTTTGGTCGTATCGATTTAAACCTAACTATAAAAACAGATTAGATCTTAAGAATTACACTAAGATTTACAAAAAGATTATACGTCTTACAAAGAAAACTCAAAATAATCACTTCATAAATACTTCTCAAAACAAATCAAAAGCTGCATGGCAAGTAATTAACAAATCCAAATTTCGCCTTCCTCAACATCTAATACCGTCCAAAAAGAAAGGGGATTCTACTATCACACAACCCACTGATATCGCAAACGAATTCAATGACTTTTTTGTAGATGTAATTGAAAAAAATATAAATAGTAACGTTACTTCGAATAGTAATAATATTTTTAACAACCTAACTACACAATCATTATTTATGCAACCAGTTTTACCTATTGACATAATAGAAATTATAAATAATCTAAAAAATACAAATACTGTTGGCTATGATGGAGTAAGTACTCAAGTTGTCAAATATGTCAAAGAAGTTATAGCACAACCACTAACGCACATTATTAATTTATGCATAACAAATGGTGTTTTTCCAAATAGCCTGAAAAAGGTAATTATTAAACCCTTATTTAAAAGAGATGATAAATCAGATGTCAAAAATTATAGACCCATTGCCAAAATTCCTATATTTTCAAAAATTCTCGAAAAAGTAATTTACAATTCCATCTATAGCTATTTTGAAAAAAATAAGTTATTTTACAATGAACAAAAGGGATTTCGAAAAAATACTAATATAAATATGGCATTGTTCGACCTCCTTTCTTATATTATGACGTCTGTCGATGAAAGAGCTCCGGTATGTGCTATATATACCGATATGACAAAAGCTTTTGACTATGTGGATCATAAGATTTTGCTAAAAAAACTATATGGGTATGGAGTTCGAGGAAATATTTTGAAACTTTTGGAGTCATATCTTGATAACAGATCCCAATGCACTGAAATCTCACAATTATGCAGAAAAAACAATTCAGTAACCATTTACATATCTCGGCCCAGAATTATAAAATATGGGGTCCCTCAAGGTAGCGTGCTAGGGCCGCTACTTTTTTTAATATATATAAATGATCTCCCAATACACATATCTCAAAATATGGTTCTTTTTGCCGATGATAGCACAGCTATAGTAAAATGTAATAATCTTGTCAATTACGAGAGTGACATAAATGACTGTCTCAATAAAGTAATTAACTGGCTCAACAACAACAACCTAGTAATTAATTTAAACAAAACAAGAATAATGCACTTTCGTCAAAGACGTGAAAAACCTCCAGTTCATGTTACATATGACAAGTGCCAAATAGAAGATACAGATAAGGCCAAATTTTTAGATATTATGATTGATAGTAAATTAACATGGAAACCCCATATAGAAGAAATTTGTCTTAGATTGAATAGATCTGCATATGCACTGTTTCAGCTGTCGAAAAAAGTCAATACACAAACATTTTTAATAGCATATCATGGATTGGTTGCATCAGTTCTGAGGTTTGGAATTATTTTTTGGGGGCAATCTACTGAAAGAGAGACGGTTTTTAAAGCCCAAAAACGATGTATTCGGTCTATGTGTGGCTTAAAACCTACAGAAACTTGTAAACCTCATTTTAAATCATTAAAATTATTAACTATGCCAGCTATGTACATTTACGAAACTGCTTTGTTTGTTAAAATCAATTTACATCTGTATATAAAATTATCCTCTGTTAAAAAAACTCCAATGCGTTCTCAATATATGAACAGACTGTGCGACAGAAAATGCAGAACCGCTTTAATGAAAAAGAGCTTTTTTGGCATGGCTCCGAAAATATATAATAAAATACCCAATAGTATAAAAAATTTGCCTTTATTAAAATTTAAGAAAAGTCTTTACTCACTATTACTAGAAAAATGTTACTACACTGTAGAAGATTTTTTAAATGATACGTTTTAATATTTCATGTGTAATTTTAAAGACTTTTGAGATTTTTAAGACTGATATTTTTTTAATTAATTTCTTTTTAATTATAAATTCTGTAAGATATTTAACTTAATTTAAAATAGTTCCATAATTATCACTTGTAAGACTTTTAATTTTGTTTTTTATTTTATTTTTTCTCTGTTAGTTCTTTATTTATTAATTTTTTTATGATTTTATTATCAATATTTGTACGCCGTCACGGCAAAACATAGCGCCCATGTACTATAAAATTAAGACCCTTATGTAAATACCTATGTTTCACAAATAAACATTCTGATTCTGATTCTGATTCTGATTCTGAAAGTAGGCAAATGTAATTAAAATGCTGGAGGCGGGCAGCCATAGTGCGGGCAGCCCTATCACATGTTTACGTACCGCAGATACGGCCGAGTTACAATACTGTATAGATAATATTACCGTGACTGCACTTAGGCATATAATGGCACTCGTTACCAAACTGTGACATTTTGATTACCATTACGCACTTGTGCTATAATGTAGTTAAAACCTTTTTGTTCAACCTCTTTGTTCGCAAAACAAATTTTGAATTCGAATAAAATTCCCATTAAGCTATTGCGTAATGGGAATTTTATACAGTATATAAATTAGAGTATATAAATTAGTGTCTTACTTACTTATTTCATTAAATTTACAAGTTAAAATGGACAAATACTTGTAAAAGGTACAAACGATTTATTTAATAAAAAAACATTTAGTAAATAAAACGTACATTCAAAATTTTTTTTTATTTTTGTGGTCTATGGCCGCCATTTCAAGATGCGCACGGTTTTTGGTGTGATTTTTTTTTATTCCAGTGACGTTCAGTGGCTGTATTAATTAAATAAAATTAAATACTACAATATCATTAGAAAATATTACATCCGTATTCTATTGTCACTACGAAAGACATTATTGTAAAAACTTTTCACGTAAGAAAACATAAACGTAAGACTAGGCAGTATGATCAAAATACCTTAGCCTTCCTCTAGGGGTAAATAAAAAAAAAATGATGCGCGTGCTTATGAAAGCAGATTTTTACCGCCATGTAACAGAAAATTTTACTAGTTTTACTGTTGTTTTCTTCACAAGTGTATTGAAACGTCGTATGACATTCATGAGTAATTAATGATTATCGTTCTCGGCTCTCTTAAGACCCTGGTCACGGCTCGGGTCTAAATACCGCCTCGACGGAAATCACTAACATTACACACTTGTATCATAATGTACCATTTATTGCAATGACAAAAAATTAAAAATAATCAACTCAGTCAAGTTATAAAAGTTTGTTACTTCATTACAATACCTTTTTGCGTGATTTTTGTTGGCAAAATCATCGATGATATCGTCGTAAGTACTTTTGTTCATTAATTTCGACTCTATGCACAAAGAGAGCTAAAGCGTTTAATTTTTCTTGGCTTAAATTCCGGATTTATTAAGCTTTTCTTGTTTTTTAACCTAATATAGCTGTAGGCATTTTGGAGTAGTAATTGTTTTTTGAAGAATTTCGCGGGGTCATAAAAAAGAAGGTGCAAAGAAAGTGCCGCGAACAGTAAAGTGGATAAGTTTCGTAAATTTCGGTTCGCATTTACTGACTCCACACAAAATAGAACAGAAAACGTCTCAAATCACGACGTAGTGTTTTTTTCCAAGCGTAAAACTCGTGGTTTTACAGTTTCGTGCCTTATTTTCTTTTGTTTCAATGTTGTTTTCGTTTTTCGCCTTGATTTGTTCAGGTACCCCGGGTGACCAGGGTAACCCAAACGGCAATTGGATATTGAAATATGGTGAATGGGCCTCGCTACGTGCAAGTGCAATATTGACGTCATAGATAACATTGTACCGTTAAAGAAATACCGCATTCGGGGAAAAAATATTTTTTGACTTAAGACTATCCTGACTACCTCACATCACTGTTCAAGGTATTTAAGTTTTTTTTAGAATTTCAATTGAAGTTTTCTACTCTCGGAATGTGCAATGACAAGTGAAAGAGAAAAGTCATCAAAAAAGCAAAATCGGCAAAATTTGTTGCAGACTTCTATCTGTGAGACATCAGAAAACTGTCATGCAAAAATCTTTTTGATTTCTATGAGGTAGCAAAAAAAAAATTTGGTCCCCAAATTTGCCGCCCCAAAAATCTGCCGCCTTAGGCTCAAGCCTACTCAGCCTGCTGGTTTTTTTTTTCGGTGTGAAAATCATTTTATGACATCCCCCGCTCTTGGGCGGAGCACGAGATAGTGTCAGACTTTTACTGACTAAAAACCCACTCTTGTTCCTTCGTTGCCTTTCGTACCAGGGCCGAGTCTTCCTTTCAGAATCAGACCCTTGGCCCCAGTACGCTTCGACCCTCATGGGCCCCTACAGTTGCTGACATCTCCTTGAGGCGCGCGTGAAACAGTACGCGACGTCGACGACTTGGGCTCGGTCCGGACGGTTACCGGACGGTCGGACGGCGAGCTACCCATTGCTCACCGTCCGCATGCCCGCGCCTACGGTGGCCGGAAATCGGGATCAGAATCCTGGCGGCGGTTGGGGCGTGAGGACCGTTGACTCACGCCTCCTTTGCTAGCATTACTGCTTCGCAGAAGGAGGTGACTGCCTGCCACTCCTCCTCGCTCCGGACCATGGCCTGTACCAAGGCACGGCGCGAGAGATCACCGCCGCCGATCGCCCCCACGAGGACACGGCGTTGCTCTTCCCAAGCGGGGCACACCTTCACCGTGTGCTCCACCGTGTCCTCCGGGCGGTCCACGTACTCAGCCTGCTGGTAAATCCGCCACTGCAAGTCCAACATAGTGCAGATAAGGCTGGGCACGTAATGATAATGATGAAGTAGTATGTGATATTAACCTCGAAGTCCCCGAAGTGGATCTGCGTGAGCAGCGCTAGCGTGACGGCGGCGGTGAAGGCGGCGAAAGCAGCGAGCAGCAGGCGGGGGCCGCCCGCGCAGCGTACCGCGCCTCCGCTCCCGCCACGCGCCTTTAGCGGCAAGTCTTCGCGCAGCTCCACGCCTCCTGACAAACGCCATCACACAAATATTAGCCCACGTATGCATGCACGCAATAAGTGCACTTGTTCACTTTTTCACGCTTTGTAAATGAGCGCTGAACTCTTAACACTCGTATAGTTAGATTTTAGCCGACACTGAAAGAAATTTTAGAAATGAACTAAAGTTCGCGCGTTTACTGACCGACATTTTTTTTTTACTACTTTACGTAATTAAGAATTAGATGTTTACTATTTGATATACTTAATGTCAAAATGTGAATTATGAGGCAATTATTTGACTAAGTTCGATAAAGAGGAATGCCAAGTTCAATGGAGTGGAGTGCTCTTCGTATGCTAACTAACTGTAAACATGACTGCACTCTTACCAGCTTAACAAATATTGTGGGGAAAGGAAATGGTGCTAAAGTCGAGCAAGTACTTATAGCACAGAAAATGTGTATTCGAGTTATAGAAAATAAAACAGACGAATTCATGCAAGCCACATTTTCAAAACTTGAAAATATTTTCTATATCATCATTGTATATATCTATGAACCCTGTATTTTTCTAAAAAAAAAACAATATTTTAAATTGGGGTTACTTTGGCCCTGAGGCATAACTAAATAAAAACATAGTAAACACCGTTTCATATATTCTTAATGGTTACTGGAATATTACTGTATCGATGAATAACGTACCTAATGATGACAAATTTTGACTTTTTTTTTTTTTTTAGGTGTGAAAATCATGTTATGACAAATCCCGCTCTTGGGCGGAGCGGAAAATAGTGTCAGACTTTTACTGACTAAAAACCCACTCCTGTTCCTTCCTTGCCTTCGTCCCAGGGCCCCGGGTTTCACTTTCACACTACCCGTGGCCCCAGTAGGCTTCGACCCTGTTGGGCCCCTACGATTTGCTGACATCTCCCTGAGGCGCGCGTGGAACAATACGCGCCGTCGACGACTTGGGCTCGGTCCGGACGGTTACCGGACGATCGGACGGCGAGCCACCCATTGCTCGCCGTCCGCAAGCCCTCGCCTACGGTGGCCGGAAATCGGGATCGGAATCCCGGCGGCGGTTGGGGCGTGAGGACCGTTGCCTCACGCGATCGGCCGCCTCCTTTGCTAGCATTACTGCTTCGCAGAAGGAGGCGACCGCCTGCCACTCCTCCTCGCTCCGGACCATGGCCTGTACCAAGGCCCGGCGCGAGAGATCGCCGCCGCCGATCGCCCCCACGAGGACACGGCGTTGCTCTTCCCAAGCGGGGCACACCTCCACCGTATGCTCCACCGTGTCCTCCGGGCGGTCCGCACAGTGGCGACACCCGGGCGTCTCTTCCGCACGAATCCGGTGCAGGAACTTCCCGAACTTACCGTGTTCGGTGAGAACCTGCGTCATGCGGAAGGTGAGGACGCCGTGAGGTCTTTCCAACCACGCCTCAAAGAGGGGACTTACCGCCATAATTGTGGCGTGCCGATAATTTTGTACAATTTCATTCAATTTTGACAATTTTGTTTCTGGTGTTATTGTGATATTATGAGATTAGTTACGGTTATAATTGAGTTAATTTTGATAATTTTTGCTGACATTATATTTTTCATGACATTTTGTATTATTTAAATTATTTATTTATTTACAAGCACTTGTACAACGTTACGTAGGATATTCAGTTGATTTCATTTTGACAACTTTTTATTAAGAGCCTATTCACTCTAGCCTTGAAGACACCTAAATTATAATTGGACGGGAAGACCGCTGCAGGCAAATTATTCTAGTTCTTCGATGTATGCGGTATAAACGACGAGGCGAAACGCTTAGTCCGAACCGTAGAGGTTTCAAAAACGTAACGTACTACGCCTTACGACGGGTTGTCCCATGGCAGAAAGGAGATGGCTGAATCAAGTCATGCAATTCCCGCGCACACTCTCCAAAGTGCATCCTGTAAAATACCGAAAGGCTGGTTACCCTACGGTTGTGCTCCAGGCTTTATAGATTGGACTTACCCAAATCTGGATTACCAATTAGCCTTTTCGCACGCCTTTCCACTGAGTCCAAAGCTGCCAGATGGCATTTTGCAGCCCTAACCCATATGTGGCAGCACTCCACACACGATTGAACCTATGATTTGTATAACATTAGAAGCTGTCCCGGTGAAGTACCGCCGCAACTTTGTAAGAACGCCAAGTTTCCTATACTTTGGCTTTGGACTCAATCAACCGCCTAAAGTTAAGGTCTGAGGGGATTTCAACTCCCAAGAGCTGGAGGCAGACGGACACAACAGAGATACATTCTGAAAAGCAGGAGCCAAGGTGAACGAGCTCCTTTTGGCGGTGAATAGACACGCTTGTGTTGGCGGCGTTGAATCCCACCAGATTGGCTTCGCCCCACTTGAAGAATGCCTGAAGTTAGACATTCGTACTCTCTACCATAGCCCCTTTTTCGGGTCGGATTAGCTCCTTACTAGCCTGAGCACTTGGCAGGTAACTCTCTACAAGTCTACAACTGTGCTATCATCTGTATACCCAGAGATACCGGGCAGCAGCAGATCGTTGATATCTAACAGGGAGAGAGTTGTAGAGAGGACAGACCCTTGAGGTACTCCGGCATTAGTTGTCATGGGCTCTGATGAATGAGCAACCGTCGAACGTCGTCAACAAACTGTATTGTATATTAAATGTATATTAATATTCATATGAGAATATACCTATATTATATATAAAAGACAATATTGTGCATTATTATATTTATACATAATTCTTCTGTACGTATGTTTGTCACCTAACTCCTTCTAAACGGCTTGATCGATTTAGATGAAACTTTGTATGTATAATTGAGCAAGCTCTTGGACGGTTTGAAAACTAAATTGGACCCGGTAAGTGGTGCTGCAATAGGGTTCTCAATTTTTTTTCTGACGAAATGTCAGCTTTCGGACAAGACAAAGTCTGTCGGGACCGCTTGTGTATAATTATATGTATATACCTATATTATTTGTGTGTACATATTATTTATGTATTGTGTAAGGTAAATAGTACACCACGAACTACCAGCGTATCTTTTCTGTCTAATCCATCCAAAGGCTGTCGCAATAACACCATCCATTGTTACACCCTATTAATTTTTAGCTACTACTGTAATTATTAATGGTGTACAATTAAGAGTATAATTATCTATCTTTCCAACATAACTGTTCAGTCAGGTACCAACCGGCGGGAAGCTGCGAGTCTGGACTGCTGCGGCTGCTGTGCGGCATGCTGGTCGCCCGACTGCTAGCGCTCAGCGTCCCACTCCTCTGACCTTGGGGACATTCAATGTTATAAAGTTTTATCGTCGCCTATCGTAACTTGTTCAAGGGAAGCCAAATGTATGCGATCGATGTTTCCGATGACGGCATAAGGTGAAGTCCTAATAGAGCAGCGGTCACGATCTGGCTCTGACTACTAAATACTTAACTGTAAACGTGAATCCAGCTTTTCCTAAAACGTTTACGTATTTTTAGAAAAAAAAAGCCGGATTCATGTTAAAGAGAGACTTATAAATTATTTGTTGACTACAATAACATTTGGGAATTGAATTTCAACTTTCAAACCAGTCTTGAGGCCAACTGAGGTAGACACGGTGAAAACAAAATTGTCAACGAATTCCTACCAAAATAAAGAATGAAAACATGATCTTGACAGAGAAATAATTAAATGATCATGTATCCTCAGAACTAATTATTAAAGTCATATAAACGACAAAAGAAAATTGCTGAAGGTGGGTTGACCCTAAGAACCTATTGTTTATTGACGTCTACAAAACAGTCAGAACTCATTATTGCTCTATGCGTAAGACTGTTGTGCGACACCTTCCTGTGGCGACAAAAAAAAAATTCATGTGTGTCATCGTGAATTTCATAGTGTAATGTTTGTAGAAAATAGAGTAGCTGACATTTTGCTGCTTATAAGTAACCTAAAACAGCTGTTCCATATCGTTCACCACCACATACCTACGCTGTACAATCCAGTTACTATATGACTCGGTGTTTGACAATAACGCGGCGTCTGGCGCAGTTATGCCAACGCTTCACAAGTATTCCTCTAACACTACGGCACTACACACTGCACATGAATTCACCATCACTCAACAGGGACACACTGCACACGAATTTCTTAGAAAAACACAAACGACGCTTGCGCATTCCTTAAGCACTGGTACTCAAGACGCGTGTCAAGACAGTGCCGAAGACGTCGCTAGTGGCCGGTGGAGGCGGACTCCGCGGCTAACTGTGCCGGAGCTGGAGGGGGGCCACTCCGCGACTACGCAGAAAACCGCTTTGCGACGTCATCGCAGCGATGCAATCACCGCAATACGGTGTCTGAGATCACCGGGTGCTACAGTCTATAGTTTACTCCAACAATATTATAGTTTAAAAACACAGTTATAAGCTCCCTTAGCGAATACATGATCGAAATCTTCGATTGTTTTGTTAGTTAATCGACATTGAGATCGACTATTCCTTGAGAGCGGCGCGTGCGAGCGGGACGGAAGCCCAGGTGAACGACCGCGCTGCGCCTGAGTCACCGCGCGAGCGCGACCGTGATCATTTTACTACGAATGCTGATCGATCGAGACGCTAATGAAAGTTACAGTATGTTTTACAAACATTCCACATTTCATTGAACTATAATGCCAAGTCACAAGTTCACACCACGAGTTGGCGCTGATATCTGGAAACTACAACGGTGGAAGACCATTTCAGGGTAGGAAGCGCCGCGTTAATGTTTGAAAGAGTTACCGTGGCCCAAAAGTAAGAACATAGGTGGGTTTTAATGAGTAAAAGTCTGACACACCTTCATGCTCGACTTGTTACATAAAGTCAAATAAAAAAACAGATTGAAACCAATATCTAGCTATTGCCTGCGGCTTTGCCCACGCTCACTAATTCGGTAAGGTACTGACTATATCTATTTAAACTTCGGGATACATTAAAGGTGCGGAATGTGGCGAGTGAGATACGGCCGACCACGTAGGTATGATACTCAAGCACGCTGTCCAGTTTTTGCCAGAATAATACTTTTTAAAGGAGTACAAACCTTCATTGAAAAGGAAAGTTCCTCTGACCAGACGGGTGTTTTGTCAGGTCCGCGCAACTGCCCGACAGTTGAATTCAGGCCATGTTTTAATCGCGTGGAGCTCTCTAATACAATTCAGGCTATGTTCTAATCGCGCGGAGCACTCTAATACAATTTAGGCTATGTTCTAATCGCGCGAAGCACACCCTTAATGTGATATTGTATGCCCTGACATACATTTTTTAATAGTTAGTGTAACTGTTGGCAACACTGGACGTACTTCCTCTCTTGTAGTAGGCAAAACAGTCTTGTCGCAGACTTGTCTACGACACCGAAGACTTGTCTGCGACAAGACTGTTTTGAGTCCAGTGTTGCCAACAGTTACACTAACTTACCACTAGAGTCAACTTTTAAAACCACCAGAAAACCACCAACTAAGTTGGCAACACTGGCCGTACGCCGCTAGACTGTTTTGTCTTGATAGTGTGCGCCATGACGTAGACAAAACAGTCTTGTCGAGGACGTCGTAGACAATTCTGTCTAAGACAGTCTTGTCTCAAGTGTGTGCAAGCCCTAAGTTGATCTGGCCTATATGGATTACATATGCAAAATTTGAACAGGATTGGTTCAGTAGTTTTTGCGCAAATTAATACAAACGGTCCACAATTTTACTGTTTCATTATATGTAGGTATAGATAATAAACTGTATACATTTATATCTAAATGAGCCCCTGTTTTTTTAACCTGGTTGTAAGAACGACAAACTTTTGTTTTTGTCCTTTTTTCCTACTATCATCATTATGGACATCACTGTATTTTTTGACAGATTTTTTTTTTATGAGCATTGTCTATTAGTATGTTGATTTTGTAAAATTGTCTAAAATGTTTGCCTATACTTTGTAAGCACTGGCAATAAAGTAATAAACTCCTCAATACTCCACACAATCGCGGTGGTGAGTCCCCTCGGCTTACCACGGTTGTTGTAGCGTACCTACTCCTCAGTGGACCCGCTGTATTGACATTTATGTCATACTCGCGTTTTCTTTTAGCTTTTGCTCGCGACTATGCTCTTGTTTAACTACCACTATTATTCAGGTTATGTCAAAAGGTATAGGAAGAAAACAACTGCCGGTATTATGAATCCGAAGCGTAGTACTAAGTTACGTAACACATCGACTCGCTCGAAATCCATTTCTGTTTGTCAATTTATTTTATTTAATATGATGGCATTCATTTTTAGACAAATATTATTAATTGTCATTTACTACACATAAATATACATATATTTATCTCAAACCAAATAAAGCTGATTTCCATCCGTAAATTCCAGTTCAGGTTCAGTTGAAAAACGGCGACCGCATAATATCAGACAACTAAAAAGTTGCCAGGCATTTTGCTGGACTGAACCTATTTGGCGCAGCCGTGAGATACACAATGATATCAAATTAACTTTTTGTTATTAAAAATAATCATTCTTAACACACGGCTAAAGTTTATAATAATCAAAGACATTAAATAATAATAATACATATAATATATTAGGATTCGAAAGGTACGTAGTACCTCCAACTAGCGTCTTACAGCAAATGTGAACGTCTAAAAGTTATTATTCTGTCCCTCAAAAACAGTCCTTTTTTTCTAGATAAAAGCTTTACATGCCCTTCTCTGTATCCCTGGCAACGTATACGTAAAAATTCATGATGGTCGGTTCTGTGATTTAGGTATAAAAGCTATCAAACTAACAAACTTACTTTCTCACTTATAATACCTTTTTTTTCGGTGGGAAAATCATCTTATGACATCCCGCGCTCTTGGGCGGAGCAAGAGATAGTGTCAGACTTTTACTAACTAAAAACCCACTCCTGTTCCTTCGTTGCCTTTCGTACCAGGGCCGAGTCTTCCTTTCAGAAGCAGAACCTTGGCCCCAGTAGGCTTCGACTCTGCTGGGCCTCTACGGTTTGCTGACATCTCTTTGAGGCGCGCGGGAAACAATACGCGTCGTCGACGACTTGGGCTCGGTCCAGACGGTTACCGGACGGTCGGACGGCGAGCTACCCATTGCTCGCCGTCCGCAAGCCCGCGCCTACGGTCGCTGGAAATCGGTATCGGAATCCCGGCGGTGGCTGGGGCGTGAGGACCGTTGCCTTACGCGTGCGGCCTCCTCCTTTGTTAGCATTACTGCTTCGCAGAAGGAGGCGACCGCCTACCACTCCTCCTCGCATCGAACCATGGCCTGAACCTGCCCAAGCGGGGCATACCTTTACCGTGTGCTCCATCGTGTCCTCCGTGCGGTCCACACAGTGGTAACACCCGGGCGTCGCTTCCGCACGAATCCGGTGCAGGAACTTTCCGAATTGACCGTGATCGGTGAGAACCTGCGTCATGTGGAAGGTGAAGACGCCGTGAGGTCTGTCCAGCCACGCCTCTAAGAGGGGACTTACCGCTATAATTATTGCGTGCCCAGCACTGGGTCGCGACAGTCGCTGTCACCATTTCACCATGAGATCCGCTGGAACTCTGTCCGCCATGTCGCGGCTTGTCGCGGCAGCGGAGTTTCGCCCCGGCGTTGCATCTCCACGCGCAAATCGTGCATGCGTGTAAGGACTGTTGCCTCCAGATCCCATGGTGGGAGCCAGCAAGGAGGCTCTCCGCTTCGCGGGAAACCGTGCGGTATCCCCGCACCATCCGTATGGTCATGACCCTCTGGCACGCGTTCAGCCGGGCCGCCGCCTGCTTCCGCAACGCCGGCGCCCACACAGGCCCCATAAAGAGCCATGGACCGAACAATGCCTGCGTAGAGCCTCCGGCAGGAGGCGTCTGGACCCCCTAAAGTCAAAGTCAAAAGTTTTTATTTCACATAGGCTTACATGGGCACTTATAAAACGTCAGAGGCTAGTGCACGGTTCCAAATTGGTAGTTTCCTATGGAGAAGAACCGGCAAGAAACTCCATGGTTACTTTAAAAAAAAGTGGTTGTTTACCTATGTTGGGCGGGTGCCGCTTGAGGGCAGCCCCAGTCCGATTCAGTTTGGGAGCCAGACATCGGAAGTACTCTTCGAAGTACCACCGGCTGTCGAGAACGAGTTCCAGGTACTTCATCAACGATCCGACGCCGATATGAACTCTTCCTACCGTTAGTTGGGAACCCGGTGGTGGCGCGTTCCAAGGGCAGTGTAGTGAAGCACATGGCCTCGGACTTGTGCCATGCCACCTCGAGTCCCAACTGCTGGATCCTCTCCACGACTGTCGCAACCCCGCGTGTCGCTAGTACGACCACCGCCCGGTACGACTCTCCCTGCGCCAGGACCAGCGTGTCGTCTGCGTAGCAGACCACGCTTACCCTGTCAGGGAGGTCGCCGCGAAGCACGTAGTCGTACCCAATGTATACCGATCCCTGCGGAAAACTGCACGATATTTCTCGCCGTTTCATAGGATACTTACGAATAGGAAGTTAAAATCAAGATAAGTCTCTGTGCTCCGAAATGTTCAAAAGACTCTCCGCGGCTCTGGAAATGAGTGAAAAAACTTTATTGGACAACTAAAGGAACAAGGCTGGGTTTTAGTCAGAAAAAAAAAACAAAAACCGGAGGTCACGGAAGTAGCTACTGTGCCAATAATTATTAAAAATAATCTAAATCCTTGTATTTTATTGTTTTTATTCCGACCACGAATGCGTATATCTATGATCAGGAGATTATGTAAATAAATACAAACATGAGTTTGCTATTTTTATGAAGTGATCAGCTCCTAAATCTCATTACAGATGAGTAATAATCATGGTTGCGGTAGCGCCACCCGGAGCCCTGCACCCCGCAGCCCGCACCCTGCGCGACGCGCTAATAAGCCTAACGAGATTACCGTGGCCGAAGCCTCGCAAACAAATAATCCCTTATATAAACGCAGCGCGGCTCCACAGGCGCAGTCTGACGGGAACTCTCCCTGTCACACACAACACTTGTCTCCACAACCCAGTCGCCAGCAGCAAGCAACAGCAAGATGGTGTACAACTTCAAAGTGTTCAAGAAGTGCGCGCCCAACGGCAAGATCACGCTGTACATGGCGAAGAGGGATTTCGTCGATCACATATCGACCGTGGAGCCCATAGGTATCATTACTTACAGGGCGTGCAGTGACTTGTGGATAAGCGATCAATTTCGTTTTCTAAAAATATAATAGTTAATATCTAATGTAGGTAAATATTTTGTGACCGGGCCGTGATGTTCTTGTGTTTAGTTGCAACGATTTGTGTTGACACCTGGGCAACGTTTTCATATGGTATTTCTACACCAATCTAAAGGATTGGTTAGCAATATGTCTCTCCCGACCTATGCTCCATGGAATGATGATGAAGTTTAGTGACAAATCGTTCACAGTCCAAGCGGTGAGATTGTGGAACGCGTTGCCGATGCCAATCAGGCAAGCCCAGTCACTAGTTTCTTTCAAAAATCTAGTCAAAGCTCACTTCCTTTCACTCTAATTGCTATCCTGCTTCTACCTAAATTCAGTTCTTCCGTCACTAACCCACCTTATTGTTCTTTTCTTTTTTCCATCTCTTTGTATGAAATTGTGTAACTTATATTAAGTATATATTATATATATATATATATTTAAATATATATATATAATATTTATATGTTTATATATTTTCTTTTATTTATAATAGCTATATTATATCTATGTATAGTCTAGTATATAATTTTAATCTAATATTTACTTTATTCATTTGCAGTACACCACAGACTACACCCTTTTTCTATTTCGATATCCATCCTAAGGTTGTCTGGTAGATATCGCTGTCAGCGATAAGACCGCCTTTGTACCCATAGATTTAAGTTGCTTAGTATAAAAGTTTTGTTACTATTTTGGTGTGCAATAAAGTTTATTCTATTCTATTCTATTCTATTCTATCACGATCTTTCCCCCCACTACTTTGTTGCTCATGACAGTGCTTCTTAAGATTGCACGATTGTGTAAAACAGTCCCATGTGATCCTCCAGTGGTTCGACCGATGTTATTGTTTACAAAAGGCACATCGTGTATCAACTTTTTAGGACTTTATGATTTTCTATACAAACATTTTAAAAAAAAAAACGCTAATTGCTCATCCAGCTATGGCAATAATAATAATAAAACGTTTACTTCGGAACTTGCCATATCGTGTTAGTAACAATTTAAACTTAGAACTAGTGTTAGTAACATAAAAAAACAAATAGATACTTAATCTAAGCTTGGTGAGACCCACCGAACCTGGGGAATGTCTATTTGACCGCGTACAGTCGTATCCACCGCCCCAAGATCGGAGAGTCCCACCTATCAGCCAGCGTTCTGAAAATGGTGTTGGGGCTGGGGCGTACTCGGCATAGCAAAGAGGCACATCTTTTGCGCATAATGCACGAGAAACTATCGACGTTTGCGTCGGCAAACATGCCGGACGCACTACAATAACGCGACAGCCCCAACAACACCCGGAACGTGTTGTTATATTGAACACGCAGGTCGCTGTATGCCTTCTGCGTAAAGTTCGCACGTGTAAAAGGATTGGCAGTAAGCTTTGAAAAGTGTTACCTTCACCTGCGTCGTACAACGTGCAAACCTGTAGGCCAACATGCCAAATTGAATAGCCAGCGACCTGCGCTCCCTCACCACATCCGTGTTGTCTCTCAAATCGTCTGAGACCCAGTGACCCAAATATTTAAATTTTGCAACTCTTTTTAGCGGTGTACCGCACAACACAACCGGTGGTACACTGGTATAGCATTTACTGCCTGCTTTAAAAATCATGAGCTCGCTTTTGAGTGCATTATATTTGAGCCCAAGGGCCTCAGCATACGATTCACACACATTTAACATTTTCAATAGTGCCCTGATCAATGGGCTCAGCAGTACCATATCGTCAGCGTAACTTATGTTATTAAGACATACTCCTTCAATGTGACATCCGATTCCGGTCCTGCTGAGCTCATCGACTAGACCATTCTTATACAAATTAAAAAGTGCTGGCGAGGATAGTCCCCCCTGCCTCACCCCACACTCTAGCCTGTACTCTGCCGAAAAGGAGTCTGCCCATCTCACACGATTCTGCTGGTTATCGTACCAATATTTAAATAAACCCATTATCTCTAGCGGTACATTCGACTCATGTCGCAGTTTGCTCCATAGCTTATTGTACGCCACTAGGTCAAATGCTTTTGACAAGCAATACCCTGGTGAATGTAACATAATGTTAAGTCGAGCGCAATATACTGACACCCAAATACTATCAAAATGTTTTTATCACCTTTATGAGCGACGGTCACGTTGAGAATATCTTAGTCGGGCTGTAACTTGACACACTACTATGTGGTCCTAGATGGCGTGGTCCTTCTGGATGAGGAGTATGTGCGAGGGCGCAAGGTATACGGACAGCTGGTGTGCACGTTCCGCTATGGCCGCGAAGAGGACGAAGTCATGGGGCTCAACTTCTACAAGGAGCTGTTCCTCGCCTCCGAGCAGATCTACCCGCCGCCCGAGAAACGGAACTATGAAGTTACGCGTACTCAGGTACAATTAACTTTGAAAACTATA
Source organism: Mythimna impura (assembly GCA_905147345.3). NCBI lineage: Eukaryota > Metazoa > Arthropoda > Insecta > Lepidoptera > Noctuidae > Mythimna > Mythimna impura. Next base: position 328,514 of record LR990348.1, read on the forward strand.
CAAAGATTATCGTGAAGGTAGTTTCACGATAATCTTTTCGAACCGCCAATAATTGGCAACTGTGTTATGTGATCATCATATTCACGTGTGGCAGGAGCGCCTGATAAAGAAGCTGGGAGACGGCGCGGTGCCGTTCCGGCTGCCGGTGCCGGCGGGAGCGCCCGGCTCCGTGACGCTGCAGCCGGGGCTTGAGGACGACGGCGAGCCCTGCGGCGTGCAGTACTACGTCAAGGTCTTTGTAGGAGACTCGGAGATCGACCGCTCACACCGCAGGTACGTCCACAAACACGCATGCAGATCACGATGAGTCACTGTTGGGTTTGTAACCTGATGGATTATCCATCTGCTGCTACTAACCTAATTGATATTAATTTGGAAATTGGGATTGAGATTTATAGTCCACTATCTTGTAATACAATTTTATTCATCTGAAGTTTTTATGCAAAACAATAAATATGATACCTACTAATTAATTTGAACTAAAATTGTTTACAATAATAATTGGATTTAACCGGAACTAGCATAAATAAATCTGTACCTGAGGGATCTTAAGAGCTGGGTTGCGGGATTGTTCGATAGAGTAACCGCAGCCCTGGAACGTAAATTACCGTTAAAAAACAGGTGGGTTTCAGTCAGTAAAGTGTGACATTCCCACTCGCTTCACCCATAGCAAAAGTTATTTGATGATTGCCCAACCACGAAAAAAAAAAGGTTCTAAGGAGCTATTAATTGTAATTGCATGATTTACATAAAATGTTTCATATGATCATTACAAAGGAAAAAACAAAAACAAATAGGACTAATGGTTGGGAAAAACACACATAAGATATTTACGAACTACTTAAAACAAGCAATAACTTCGCAGTATCGTCATAGGTCTTGTAAGCATAATGAAATTACATATCTGCTGCAATGCATTGTTTTCAATGTACGCATTCACAAAATTGCTTTTATTTAGGTAGTCAGAAAAAGCCTCAGACACAAACAACATAGACATGAAATAATGTTTTCCGCAGGAGTACGGTGGCGCTGGGCGTCCGTAAGTTGCAGTATGCGCCAGCCAAGCCGGGCCCGCAGCCGTGCACGGTGGTGCGCAAGGACTTCGTGCTGTCGCCTGGCCAGCTTGAGCTGGAGCTCACGCTCGACAAGCAGGTATACTTACATACACTTCTTTCTCAAGAAGAAGACACTGAAAAATATTGCTAGTTCTTTTCTTGGTGCAGGGATGATTATTATGTTTACCGTGTGTTCTACTCGCAGCAAAAATAAATATGTTTTTGGTATCAAAAAAAGAGGATTCTATTTTCTAGATTTGAACTTAGGCTAATGTCGAGTGATACGTAAAGATGTCGATTAGTGCTATAGACAGATGTGCATGATTGTATGTCCAGCTGTACATCCACGGCGAGACGGTGGCGGTGAACATGTGCGTGCGCAATCACAGTAACAAGGTGGTGAAGAAGATCAAGGCATGCATCCAGCAGGGCGTGGACGTGGTTCTGTTCCAGAGCGGACAGTATCGCAACATCGTCGCCAGCATCGAGACGCAGTCAGTATACTTTTTACAACCACACAGTTTTATTATGGAACTATCGGGTATTTAGTTTCAGTAAAACCATTTTGTGAAAATAAAATATTATTTGCTACATACAATTATCATATTAAACATCTAGTGGCAAAAATATCCAAGTAGTTTATACAAAAATAATAAAAATAAGTTTTTTTTTCATTTTTGAGTAACGAGCGCTATTCGATACGGACCATACTCTTGAATTCTTGATCACTTCGCATTGTGGAGTGCTCCTTGCCATACAGACTGTTAAACCTGATCACTGCTTCAGAGACGGCTGCCCGCTGCAGCCAGGCTCCAGCCTGCAGAAGGTGCTGCACCTGACGCCACTGCTGGCGCACAACCGCGACAAGCGCGGCATTGCACTCGACGGCCAGCTCAAGCGATCCGACACCACGCTGGCCTCCACCACTCTGTGAGTCACACAAACACAAGTCTGATAATACCATTTTAATAAGAATTAACATGTAGCGACATCTATGGCGTCACATAAGAACTAATCCTGCATCGCGCAATCAAAGTTCTCCGCGCGATTGGAACATATAGAACAGCCCGAAATCATCTATCGGGCAGTAGCCCGCCAGACATAACACCCGTCTGGTTGGAGGATCCTCCCTTTTCAACGGAGGTTTGCGGGACTTTACACTCTGTTCCGCATACCTCCACACTGGTGACCCTCGACAAAGAACGTCAGCGCAGCCTTCGTGCAGCTACTACTTCGAGACGTCATCATCACTTCCTCAAGCTTTCGAGCAGCGCGCCATACAACCAGCACCCACGGCTTTAAAGGGTATCCTGACCACCAGCATGTCTACCTGGTCATACCTGGTCATCACCCTCAGCCTCATCAGCGACCTTGGCGAAGCACACTGCACCTTCGGCCAGTCACATGAAGAGCTACGAAGAACCTCTCCTGGTCGACGCCAGCAGTCAAGCCCTACGTCGCACAGCACCGCTCCGACTCACTGGAGCCAGCAGCACTACTCCGACTCACTGGAGCCTGCAGCATCATCCCGACTCACTGGGACATCATCACCCCGACTCACTGGGGCATCATCCCGACTCACTGGGACAGCACCACCCCGACTCACTGGGGCATCACCGCAGACAGTTCCGACTCACCGAGAACTATGCGGCATTCGGTTCCGACCCACTGGAACCAACCTACCACTGGCCTGGCACGCATCAAGAAGCATCAAGAACCATCGATCTCCGATCTCCGGAGTGGAGTGATGTAGCGACATCTATGGCGTCACATGAGAACTAATCCTGCATCGCGCAATCAAAGTTCTCCGCGCGATTGGAACATATAGAACAGCCCGAAATCATCTATAGGGCAATAGCCCACCAGACATAACACCCGTCTGGTTGGAGGATCCTCCCTTTTCAACGGAGGTATGTGGGGCTTTACTATCTGTTCCGCATACCACCAAAAACATTTATAGCTCCCAAAACGCTTGCTTTTCACCATGCATTTGTATTTTTTTTTTGAGATATAATGATGGCATAAAGAAGACGCTCTTGGCTGTTAAGTTAATAAAAATAAAACCTGATCAGTGGATATTTTTTTATGAATTAGAGTTTTATACGGAAGAACCGTATTCAGCAGTAAAGTCACTGATTCCCCACTGGTTACAGGCTCCTGGACCCCGATCAGCGCGACGCCTTCGGCATCGTGGTGAGCTACAGCGCCAAGGTCAAGTTGTACCTCGGTGCCATCAGCGGCGAGCTTGTCGCTGAGCTGCCCTTCATCCTCATGCACCCCAAGGTGAGACCTGCCCCCCTCCCGCTGGTGAATTCTAAACTGTAAAGGTAGTAATAAAATGTCAGGGTCAAACGGTGTACATGTGCTCTTTCGAGTCATCTGTCTGATGCAGGTGCATTCAGTTCAAAACTGGGGATTTTTCCTTATTTTTTTCTCAACGAAACCACGTTAAGGTTGTCACACTTTAATGCTTCTTAATGCATAATGCTGTGTCGCCAGGAGGGACGCGTCAAGATGATCCATGCGGACAGCCAGGCGGACGTGGAGATGTTCCGCCAAGACACTGTGCACCACCAGGAGAGCGTCGAGGTCTACTAGATCTTCCCCCGGCACCTGACCCACAACAACTCGCAGGGGAGCAGGGGCTCATTGCTTATTATTTACCCTGGAGTTTCAAAATAGCTTTATTCTATCTTCGATCTCATCAGAGGAATACGGCTGCATATTTGAGATGTAACCAACCAATGTAAGTTATATCCACAACTGATGATGATGGACTCTATTTACGATTTGTATCGAGTTTTGTAAAATAAATAAATATACCCTGGCTTCTTTTGGTCTATAGGTAGTCAAATAACATAAAAAACTATAACCAACCTAATACTACTAGGTTTAAGTTCCTATATAACAATAATTTGTTTGTCGTGTATGTCTTTAAACAATATACAATAAAGGAAATAATAAATATATGAATGATTTTTACTATCTCAAAACATTCGGCTGTTATTAATGACTACTTCCTGTTTGGTCACATTACCTACCGATTCGTCATGAAAACAGTGGAACATAACACACACATAAGTACGTCACTGTGCGCAGTGCTTGATTGAATGGCTAGCGCGCTGCGTGTCGCGGATTCGATTTCAAAACGGAACAAATATTATTTATAGGGAACATATATGTATGTATGTTCCTTCTATGCTGTGCGTTCCAGGGCCCCAAGTTTTACTTTCACTAGCGACCCTACGGTTTTGCTGACATCTCCTTGAAGCGCGTGTGGAACTCTACGCACCGTCGACGAATCGGGCTCGTTCCGGACGGTTACCGGACGGCCGGACGGCGAGTTACCCATTGCTCGCTTATGGTGGCTGGAAATCGGGATCAGGATCCCGGTGGCTGGGGGGCACAGTAGGCTAAATTTAATTTCTCATAGAATTACGATATAAAAAATCGACTATTTTTTAAAAGTATTTCTTTAATGTACATTTGTTTTACTAGTCCACACAAGTATTTAATTGTGTGGGGTCCATTTATTTAGAGTCATATTTTTAATTAGAGTAGCTTCGTCCACGTACGTAAAATATAGCCTATATGTCACTCAGGAATAAAGCAGCTTTCTATCGATGAAAAAATTTTAGTAATCGGACCTAGTATTATCAGAGACTACATCCTACAAACAGAAAAACAAAAAAATAAAAAAAACAATAAATCAAAAAACAAACTTTACCTCTTCATGTAGATTATAATTTTTTTTTGTATGAAAAAATATGTAAATATGTAATTATTCGAAAAGCTTCCATAGTCCTAAAATAATGATTTATGATTTCGGGAACCTCGAAAATGCCAGAAACCGCGTCATTTTGGACCAGATCATTTTTTAATTTTTAAAATTTGTTTCTTCATGGGGGATAAGAACCATAGTCCATAAGGTATTCTTTGCATTCAGTATAAAATTAGTCAAGTGCTCAATCGTTACTCTTTACTTCTGAACGAGATAAAGAATCAGACTTTTAGTGAAGGTTACTGGAGAAACAAGAACAGAACAAAAAGAAAAGCCGTAGTCACACGTTATATACTCGTAGATACCAACCGTAAAACTTTAATTATGTGTGACTACGGCTTTTCTTTTTGTTCTGTTCTTGTTTCTCCAGTAACCTGGTTTATTTCTGCGTCCTGAAAATCTTGTTTCATACTTTTTCAGCGCTTTTCGAAGTCGGGTTTCAGTTTTTTTACTTTTTCAATAATAAATTTTCTAAAATTGCAATACGAAGTCCCGAACAAAATCTTGCTGGTATATGTTTTTAGCGTATAGTGATGAAAAATATACAAAAGTATATAGATTAAATTTCTAAACAATGTTGTCTTAGACATTACTATTAATAGAAACCGCGTATTAAACATATTCCAGTTTAAAGCTGGTTTTTTTTTTTCGGGTGGGAAAATCATTTAATGACATCCCGCGCTCTTGGGCGGAGCGAGAGATAGTGTCAGTCTTTTAATGACTAAAAACCCACTCCTATAATAATAATAATAATAATTTATTAGCACAGACAAAAGTTTGAAAAGCAAAAAGTATACAAATATGAAGAAAATAAATAGAAAACACAGCAGAGGTAGCTGTGGGCCCCAAACTAGGCACAGCCTGTATCTTGGTGGCCAAAAACTAATTGGCAGCAGGTATATACTGATTAAAAGTTCCGTGCGATACAGTACAATATACAGAGAAGATGCAGGAAGGAATTCAAAAGTATACAGAAATAATAATAATAAATAAAAAGAAATAAAAAAATTACAAATATAACAAAACTGACAATTGCATGAAGAAAGAAAAAAAAAAACTGAATTAAATTAAATTAAAATTAATAAACAAAACTTCAATGTCAAACCATAAATAGAAACATAAAAAGAAAAAGAAATACATTGGCTTAAATAAAATTAAAACAAAATAAAACAATCACAATTAATTTAAAATCAAACTATAGTAAATAAAAAAAAATTCTAAATACTAAGTTTAACCAAATGCCATAGAGGACTTAAAAATAACAATAATAATAACTGGATTAATCAATGCAATATAATTAAAATAAAATAAAATGTCTATTTAAAAAAATATATATGGTGACTGGTAATTAGTGTACGATACTTAAACACGTGATTGAGCTCATGATAACCAACAACTTTTACTATGGGAACAAACAAACTGAAATCGCGAAAAAAAATCAGCTGTTCAGTACATTTATTTTTGCCTAATGTACTGAAATGGCACCAGAGGGCGCGGCGATGCAGACATTGTTCTTAGTAACGCTCGTCGATTTTAAAGTTTTAAAAGTGCAATTACATCAAAATATTAGCCATTTTTTCGTAAAGACAGTGCCGAACAGTGTAAACTCTAACTACAAGTGTTATCAACTAAAAATAACTCCAAAAACTCAATATTAAATCGAAATGCATAAGCTCAGACGAAGTAGTGAATGACAGACATTTTCTTTAAAGAAACTAGCCGGTTATCTCCTAAAAACCGTGTAAACACTGTTTTAATCGTGTTTAAAACAATAAAACAGTATTAATCATAGTGAAAAGTTACAAAAGTGATAACAATTACTTATAAAAATAAACTCGGCGACATAACCTAAAAACCTAAAAAGTGCTTGTCATGTCAAACCAATTAAATATAAACATGGATCTATTGCTATCAAAACTCGATGAAAAACTGCAACAACAAACGTTAATAATAACTACTGCCGTATCTAAGAATGTAATGGAAGCATTAGAAGCAAAAATAGCACCAATTATTGAGGAAAACAAAAATCTAAAAATTAAAATGAACCAATTAGAACTAAAACTAAACGATAAGGAGAAAATGAAGCGAAAATTTAATCTTATCTTTTTTGGGACCGAAGAAAAGGGCAAAAGCGAAGTGGAACTTGTGGACTACATAAAGGAAATAATCTTAGACTCTGGAACCCACATAGATAGCCAAGAAATAAGCAATATTTACCGTATAGGAGCGCAATCATCAAAAAGTCGACCGGTTATTATAACTCTAACTACAATGTGAAAAAAACATCTTATTCTCAAAAACAAAAACAGTCTCCTTACCAACATTTATGTTAAAGAGGATTATCCTAAAGAAGCCCTTGAAATACGTAAGCAACTACAACCAAAAGTAGAGGAAGAAAGAAAAAAAGGGAATATTGCATTCATAAAATACGATAAATTGATAGTAAAAAGCCCAAACGGTCATAACCAAAAAATCTCATCAGAACATAAAAGGAAAAGGTCGCAGAGTAAATCTCCAAACAAAACAACACAAAAGAAAATAAATACTAATAGTAACATGGACATTTCAAACATCAGAACGACCACCACTACAAAACAAGCAAACAAAACAAACATATTAAATTATGTAGCACGTGATGGAACTGCTTCTATATCAGAAAAATCAAAAAACAAGTAAGCGCCCCCAACAATCGAAACAATACAAACAATAAACTTCACCGAACTCAAGCAAATCGCACCCCAAGCCGGTTGGTCACCGTGGGGGCAACAGACCAAAACCCTCCTACTCAAACACTCCACATTTGCACGCTAAATACTAGATCACTCCTATCAACTGAAAGGCTATTGGAGTTAAAAGACGCACTGTCTAACATTAATTAGTACAGAAACCAGTCTCTCATATAGATCACAACAATTATCGCTAATGTTTTGTATGCTTCTTTATATTGTTTGCAAATTTCTATGTGAGAGAAGAACAATAAACTTATTATTATTATTATTATTATTAATTATGATATTGTGGGACTAGCTGAGGTAAGAAGAACAGGCTATGCGGTATTAGAGGATACAGATCATATATTCTGCTACTATGGTGAAACCAAAGGTCTGCATGGAGTTGGTTTTCTTATAAAAAAGAACTTGAAAGCAAATATAGAGAGCTTTATAGGTGTAACGGAAAGAATATGCATCCTAAATCTTAAATTTGACAATATATCACTCTCTATTGTCCAAGCATATGCACCAACCAGCGATACTAGTGACCAGGACATAGATAACTTTTATGATAAGTTGCTAGAAATTAAAGAAATCCACAATAAAAATCTCATACTAATGGGCGATTTTAATGCACGCATCGGGCAACGTCTGCAAAGTGAAAAACACATAGTTGGCCCATACTGTTATGGTAGAAGAGATAAGCGTGGCGGGAGACTACTTCAGTTTGCTCTAGAAAACAATCTTACAATTATAAACAGCATATTTAAAAAGAAAACATATAACTTGTGGACCTGGCTTTCTCCGAAAAAGAAAAAGAGTCAAATAGATTACATTTTAACAAACATGAGAAAACATTTTACAAATATAGATATTATCAAACGGTTCAACTACTCCAGCGACCACAGACTTGTTAGAAGCACCATACATCTAACAAAAATAAAAAAGAGCAGAGCCACATTTAATAATTCGTTAACAAAAATCGATAATGAACAAAATCGAACCATTTATCTGGAAGCTCTAAAAGATAGAAAAATACAATATATGTGAAGAAGATGACGTTGATACCTACTACTCAAAATTAAAAACAGCGATCATAAAAAGCCTCAACTTTATAAAACCTATAACAAATAGAAAAAAGTATTCTGTCTCAGAAACTACTAAGGCCATGATGTTAAGAAGAAGTGAACTACAACACAAGAAACCCCTCACCTTAGAAGAAAAACAAGAATTATCAACACTATATAAAAATACTCATAGACGAATCAAAAAGGAATATGAAGAACACAGATTACAAGTAATAAAAAAGCACCTAAATACTACAATAAGTCTAAAAAAAGGCTTCAAGGAACTTAACACTGTGAAGGAATGGATCCCATGTCTAAACAAAAACTCTACCAAAACATTTGCAAGACCAGAAATTATAAATGTAGCAACAGACTTCTACCGGTCCCTATACATGCAGAAAACACATCTTCTAAATAAAAACACTCCCATTTCCACTGCTCATGATCAACAAGAACCAGAATCACTGAAGAGATTTACACAACAAGAAGTACTCTTAAAAATCCAAAACCTTAAGACGGAAAAAAGCAATGGGCCAGATGGCATATCAAATGAAGCATTAAAAACAGCTGACTATAAACTAGTTACTTATATAACTAATCTCTTTAACAAAATACTGGACAATAGAAAAATACCTAGTGAATGGGCACAGTCTGATATCATACTACTATACAAAAAAAAAGACCCAGCTGACATCGGGAACTACCGTCCTATAAGCCTACAACCAAACATATATAAACTATTTGCCTCATGTCTTGAAAACCGTCTTGAACTGTACACTGACAAATACCAGCCAGTGGATCAAGCAGGATTTAGAAAAGGATTCTCCACAATAGACCATATCCACACCCTAGAACAAGTAATTGAAAAATATGAAGAACAACAAGCTCCACTCTATTTGGCCTTCATTGATTATGCCAAAGCATTTGATTCAATCTCGCATGAAAGCATATGGGAGGCTTTACGGGACTGTAATGTACCAAATGAAACAATAGAATTGATAAAAGATATTTATAACAACAGTGTAAGTAGAGTCAGACTAGACAGAAAAGGTCCTGAAATAAAAATATGCAGAGGTGTGAGGCAGGGTGATCCACTGTCACCCAAATTATTCATTACTGTTCTTCAATATATAATGAAAGACCTAAAATGGACAAGAAAGGGAGTCCTTATAAACGGGAAATATCTCAACAATCTTAGATTTGCTGATGACATCGTACTATTTTCAGAAACACCAACACAACTACAATTAATGGTAAACGATCTTAACATTATCAGTCGTAACATCGGATTAGAACTAAACACCACCAAAACCAAGGTTATGACCAACAGCATAGAACAACCTATTAAAGTTGACGATTCCCCTTTGGATTATGTGCATGAATATATTTATCTGGGCAAACAAATTTCCTTCAAGAGATCTAGACACATTGACGAATTAAACAGACGTGTAAACTTGACCTGGAACAAGTTCTGGAGTTTCAAAGAAATATTAAAATCAAGCCTACCTACCAATCTAAAGTCAATTGTTCTGGATTCCTGCCTACTGCCCTGCTTATCATACGCGTGCCAAACTTGGATCTTTAAAAAAACCGAAAGAAAAATTCAAACTTGCCAAAGAGCAATGGAGCGGAGCATACTGAATCTAAAACGCATAGATAAGCAAAGGAACATAGATATAAGGAAAGGAACTAATGTATCAGATGCTTTAACCCACTGCAAAAAACTAAAATGGAAGTGGACAGGTCACATTGCCCGTATGAACAAGGAAAGATGGTCTAACAAAGTAATGCACTGGGCTGGTCCTAGTGGCAAAAGAAAAAGAGGCAGACCGCCTGAAAGATGGCTTGATGAAATCAGAAAAACTGCAGATGAAAACTGGGTTTCAAAAGCCAAAGACAGGAAGCTGTGGAGTAAAATGGAGGAGGCCTTTACTCGATTAGAGGTCCTTGATGACAAAACAAATCACTGAAAAACATAAGTCAATAATTAATTTCTACTTATTGAAAATAAAATAATGTTGGAAAATTAATGATAACAATAATTAAAGAAAATTGGAATTGTCAAGGAATATTAAATGGCTAAATAATAATAATAATAATAATGTACTGAACAGCTGTTATTTTTTTCGCGATTTCGGCTTTGCTCCCATAATAAAAATTGTTTGTTATCATGAGCACAATCACGTGTTTAAGTATCGTACACTAATTGCCAGTCACCCTATATATTTAAAAAATAAAAATTAAATGTCGTGAGTGATATGAGTGGTGTGTGTGAGCGATGGGCTGGAATAAGTATTATCTAGGTGAAGGTGATTATGTTTAGGTGCTTGTCATCTCAGTGGGCAAATTATATTTTCTGTTTCGTCATACGTCAGGTCTTGCAGCCATTTCTTTAATACATTTTTTATTACGCCTGTTCCTTCTTTGCTATTTTTCCAGGGCCCCGAGGATCTCTTTCGCATCACCCATGGCCCCAGTAGGCTTCGAACCTGCTGGGCCCCTACGGTTGCTGACATCTCCTTGAGGCACGCGTGGAACACTACGCGCCGTCGACGACTTGGGCTCGGTCCGGACGGTTACCGGACGATCGGACGGCGAGCCACCCATTGCTCGCCGTCCGCAAGCCCGCGCTTACGGTGGCCGGAAATCGGGATCGGAATCCCGGCGGCAGTTGGGGCGTGAAGACCGTTGCCTCACGCGATCGGCTGCCTCCTTTGCTAGCATTACTGCTTCGCAGAAGGAAGCAACCGCCTGCCACTCCTCCTCGCTCCGGACCATGGCCTGTACCAAGGCCCGGCACGAGAGATCGCTGCCGCCGATCGCCCCCACGAGGACACGGTGGTGCTCTGCCCAAGCGGGGCAGTTTAAAGCTGGTGAGATTACGTATATTATGTCAATAATACCTACACCTCCTTATGAATTTTAAAAATCAATAAACACATTTTTGAACGAACGACAAGATGTCATGTCATTGACAATAGACGATTTCCGTCATTCCATAGTGGTGCGTTGTTATGGCATTTTTGACGGGCATAACGTAACCGTTTTTAACCGACTTCCAAAAAAGGAGGAGGTTATCAATTCGGTTGTATTTTTTTTATGTTTGTTACCTCAGAACTCCGTCGTTTATGGACCGATTTGCAAAAAAAAAAATTCCACTTAAAGGATATGCTTCCAGATTGGTTACATATTTTTCAAAATCCAGTTCTGATGATGGGATTCATAAGGAATCGAGAGAACTCCTCAAATATTATAGGCAACTATATAGTGATTTTGCTATTTTCATCGAGGCCTTAAGCATTTACAGTCAAAAAGTAACATTTGATGAAGTGAAACTAATGAAGAAGACCAGTAATGGCCAACGGAACTTAATAACTCACATACTCACAATGAAGATAGTTAAGCGAATATGACAATACAAATAAATAAATGGTTCTGAATAGTTATGTTGAAAATGGTATCAGTGAAGTGATCTGATGATGATGATGGAGCCGGAAGATAGGCACCGGAACTCCGTACTTAATCAATGTATCGTAGCCGTGTTTGAGCTTATTAGAATTGTCATGAGATGGTGGACACGAGCACTACGTAATAAAACAATATATCCTAGCAGTGTTTGGATTAATTGGAATTGTAATGAGAAATGGGTACTCTGGCTATAGTGTTGTAGTGTGTAACCACCCATGTTTGTAGACAGCCTTATTATAGTGCATCGTTAGCGATACTGTTTTGTACTTGAATATAACTTGTGACACAATATACCGAACCTTCAAACCAAACAGTCGTATTATTCCTCCTTCTAACCGAACCTGTTCAGACCACACTACATGGCGACCGTTTGCTAGTAGAGGCACGCGTCAGCTACCGAAGACGCAGGGAGTTCAGAGAGCGCGAGGACCCAGAAGCCAAGTTGTAAAAATGACCACCAAGTAAGTCGTAATCGGTACCAACGCGCGTCCTAATCTCTTTATTTTTTCAAGTAAAATGTATAATTGAATGAATTTGCCCACTTGCTTCATGTAACTTTAATAGATGTTTAGACACCTAATACCTACTTATAAGATAGATTATGAGTATAGAATTAAAATTTTTAGATATTTATAAGCAGATAAAACATTGTACGGATTCTATTTCTAAGTTAGGACCCACTATTTTCATTTTATTAAAAAATAAATTTTAAATACTACCTACCCTTCGGTAGTAATTTTGAAAATAAGATTTCGGAAGCTAAGAGCTTATTTATATGTATCATTTAAAAGTATTTTAAGTATTTTGCCAAAAGATGTATCCACAGAATTACTATTTTTAATTTCATGTATAAACAGGCAGGCAGGCAGGCAGGTAGGTAGGCATACTGTCAATCCTTTTACACGTGCAGCCTGTGGGTTGGCTATGTGCAGAGAGCATATAGTGACCTGCGGGTGCAGTATAACAATGCGTTCAGGATGCTGATGGGACTGCCGCGGTATTGCAGTGCCTCCGGCATGTTTGCCGAGGCCAACGTTGACAGTTTTGCGACGATCATGCGTAAACGGTGCACCTCGACCTTAACTCGCATGCGAACTAGTTCCAACAGCATCTTGAGCGTATTGACGGACCGGTGGGATTCTCCGATGCTTGAGCGCTGGATACGACTGCACACAGTGAAGTAGCATGTTGTGTGCGTTCTGGTATCGGATTCTCCTAAAATCTGTTTTATTTTCTTTTGTTCTTTTTTGTTTCATGTCATTTGTTTTGTTTTACTAACATTAGCTCTTAAGTATTTTCGTATTACTAACAATTTATGGAGAAATCTGAAATAAATTATTATTATTATTATTATTATTATTATAAACAGATGTTATGATAAAATTTTGAAATTTGAGTTAGAATCAAGCCAAAGTAAAACCATAAAAATGTCAGTGTCAAGTGAAAAGTTCAATTTAAAAACAGCTGTGAGCTTATTGCCTAAAATGACAGGTGATGAGGAGGTGACTAGCGATTTAATTTCAGCGATTGAATTGTATGAGTCAATGCTTGCTGAAGATGATAAAGCAATTTTAATTAATTTTGTTTTAAAGAGTCGATTCAATAGTGGAGCAAAAATGCGTTTAGCAACTTCGTATACCTCTATAAAGTTACTGTTAGAAGATATGCGTAAATATTTGCTTACTCGTAAGTCAGACACTGCTTTACAGTCAAGATTACAAAAGGCTAGGCAAGGTGAAAAGTCAGTTACAGATTTTGGCCAGGAGATAGAAAAGTTGTTTGTAGAATTGACTATTTCTCAGGCTAATGGTGATGACAAAGCGTACGAGGTATTGCGTCCTCTCAACGAAAGGAACGCAATTAGATGTTTTTCCGAGGGATTAAGAAGTCAAAAATTAGGAACAATTATTTCAGCACGAAATTTGACCTCGCTAAAGGATGCCATTAGAGTGGCCGAAGATGAAACTAGCTCAACTTCAGACCACCAGGCCGTTATGTCATATAATCGGCGGCCTACTCGAAATAACAATTTCTTAAATCGTGGATTTCGTGGTCGAAATTCATCAAGGTATTTTCGAGGTAGTAGGCATTCACACGGTACACAACAAAATTTTGCTGTGCCAAGGAACACGTGGCGAGCCAGCCGCGGCGCTCAAGTACACCGCCGTGGAGCGTCAAGTTACGGAGCCAGGTATGTTCGCGGTAGTCGTGGGAATTGCGCAAACCATTCTAATAATAGAAATTTAAATCATTTTACAGCAAATGAACAACGAGAGTCACCATCTGCCGAAAATAGTAGTAATGATAATTCTTCCAATCAGAATTTAGGAGCATTTTTTCGTTCCTAATCAAGTTCTTACTTGCGATAGCATTAATTGGGTAAATTTAAGTTTAAATAATAAAGAGTTAGAATTCTTAGTAGATACGGGGGCCTCTTTATCATGCGTTAGTTATAAAGTTTTAGATTTAGCACAGCTAGAAATGCATAAATGCGATTTAAATATCTATGGTATAGGTGGTAGTTTAAAAGCTATTAGATTTGTTAATTTGACACTAGAGTCCAAGAATATAATATTTAGACATAAGTTTTACGTATTTAGGAATTTACCATGTAAGTCGATAGGAATATTGGGTCAAGATTTTATAAAACGGTACTGTGGCGTTATAGATTATGACTTCAATACTTTATCTCTAAAAGTAGCAAAGTATAAAGTCACATTACCTTTACATTTTTATAATTGTAATTTAACTATCGCACCGCGATGTGAAGTTATTAAATATATACCTACACGTATTAATTATGATTGTGTTATATACTCTAAGGAAATTATTCGAGGAATATTTTTGGCTAGTATAGTAGCTAGGCCGAAAAATGGAAAGATTCCTGTGAGACTTTTGAATACAACTGACAAGGAAGTATCTTTATGCTTGAATGAGTTTGCGGTCGATAAATTAGAGAATTACGAATTTTGTAATTTTTGTAGTCCAGAAGTAAATGTAGGGAGAATTCAGACATTATTTTCATTACTCAATGTAGGTTCATACTTAAATAAGGAGGAACAGTTATCCATCGAGCAAATTTGTGCTAAATATTCGGACATATTCCATTTACCAGGTGATAAATTGAGTGTTACTAACGTTTATGAGCAGTCAATTCATTTGAAAGATAACACTACGCCTGTGTATAAAAAACAATACAGGATTCCATTCACCCAGAAAGAGGAACTTAATAGACAGATCGATGATATGTTACGAGATGAGATTATAGAGAAAGCCAGCAGTGAGTGGTCCAGCCCCTTATTGCTAGTGCCCAAAAAGTTAGATAGGAGCGGTAAACGTCAATGGAGAGTAGTAATAGACTACAGACAATTAAATGAGAGAATACAGGATGACAAATTTCCACTCCCAAATATAACAGACATTTTAGAATCTTTAAGTGGTGCCTTTTATTTTAGTCATTGCGATTTAAGTCGTAGTTATTATCAGTGTAATTTATCTAAAGAATCAAGGAAGTACACCGCATTCACTACCGATAAAGGCCAATTCCAAATGTGTAGATTACCGATGGGGTTAAAAATTAGCCCATCTGCATTCAGCAGATTAATGACAGTTGCAATGTCAGGTCTAAATTACGAAAAGTGTATCATTTATTTAGACGACTTAATCATTTTTGGTAGAAATTTGGCAGAACATAATAAAAATCTCATGACAGTTTTTGAAAGATTACGTAAAGTTAATTTAAAGTTAAATCCGTCGAAATGTGAATTCCTAAAGCGGCAAATCCTTTACTTAGGGCATGTAATATCATCGTCAGGAATTTTACCTGACCCTGAAAAGATCCGAGTAATTGAAAATTATCCGACACCGACATGTGCAGATGACGTCAAGCGTTTTGTTGCATTTAGTAATTATTATAGGAAATTTATTCGAAACTTTGCAGCTATTGTTTTGCCACTAAACAAATTATGTAGAAAGAAGGTTCAGTTTGAATGGACTACAGAATGTCAGAATGCCTTTGGAACACTTAAAAAGTTACTTTCTAGTCCACCTGTATTAGATTACCCAAATTTCACTAATGAAAATGAATTTATTTTGCAAACAGACAGTTCTGGTTTTGCTATAGGAAGTGTCTTAAGTAATTCTAACGAAAAACCTGTCGCATTTGCTAGCAGAGGCTTAAATAAAGCAGAGTTAAATTATGCAACAATAGAAAAGGAACTTCTGGCAATAATTTGGTCAATAAAATATTTTAGACCATATTTATATGGAAAGAAATTTGTAATTAGGACCGACCATCGGCCATTAATTTATCTATTTAACATGACAAATCCATCTAGTCGTTTAACAAAATTTCGTCTTTTATTAGAGGAATACGACTTTAAAATAGAATATATTAGAGGAAAGGACAATGTAGTTGCTGACGCGCTATCTAGAGTTATTTTGACTTCAGACGAGTTAAAACAAATGAATAACAAATTGGTTAATGTAATGACTAGAGCGCAATACAGGAAAAATCAGCAATTAACTGATTTGACAAATACTACTGAGACTTCGAATGACAATAGGTCTGATCAGCCTAAAGTCGCTGAAGTACTTAAAAAATGTGACACGGATGTAGAATTAATTATTTTACCAGAGACAAATCTGCGCAGATTACTCAGATTAATAAATAATAACAATGATTCGTTATTTTTCTCAAGGAAAAAGACTTTTGTGTATTGCAAAAACAAAAATAATTTATTTGCAAGCTCTTCTTCTTTATCAGTAAACTCACGAGACGATTTGCTGAAAGAAATGGCATTATTCTGCAAAAAATTAAATATAGAGGAAATAACCATTATGAAAACGCGTAAAAATAAAGAGCTCATTAAAAGTATTGCCAAATATATTTCTAAAAATAAATCGAGTGATTTTCCTCGAATATGTGTGGTAAAGGCAGCCCAAAGAATATATGATGATGACGATAAAAAAGTAATATTGAATGACTTTCATTTATTACCAACAAGTGGACATATAGGAGTTAGAAGAATGATAGGTAAAATTAAAAAATATTATTATTGGCCATCATTAGAAAAAGATGTTAGATGTTATGTAGAAAAATGCGGCAAGTGTCAAAAACAAAAATATACAAAAATTCATAAGGAGCCATTAACAATTACATCCACAGCATCATCATCTTTTGAAAAAATTTTCTTAGATATTGTAGGACCATTAGATAGAGATGATTTAGGGTACAGTTACATTTTGACTTTACAGTGTGAGCTCAGTAAATATGTTGAAGCATATCCATTAAAAACAAAAACTACAACAGAAGTAGCTAAATCATTTGTGGAAAATTTTATTTTACGATATGGAATTCCAAAAGAAATTGCAAGCGATAGAGGTACAGAGTTCATTTCAAATGTGATGTCAGAATTATGCAAAATTTTAAATATAAAACAAACAATTGCTACAGCGTATCATCATCAAAGTATTGGGTCATTAGAAAATTCACATAAAGTGTTAGGAAACTATTTACGGATCCAAACAGATAATCATCCGTCAAATTGGAGTTCATGGTTACAGTATTGGTGTTTTTCATATAACACTGCTGTACACTCAGAGACTAAATATACATCATACGAGTTAGTGTTTGGACAAGTATGTAGATTGCCTAATAATCTATGTAACATTGTAGAACCACTGTATAATTTTGAAAACTATGTATTGGAATTTAAGTACAGATTACAAAAAGCTCAAAATGATGCAAGAAATAATTTAATTTTAAGTAAGGAACGTAGAAAATTAAATTATGATAAGTCAATTAATCCTATTGTTTATAAATCAGGTGATGCATTATTATTGAAAAATGAAATAGGAAATAAATTGGATACTTTGTACACCGGCCCATATATTGTTATAGAAGACCTAGCGCCTAATGTCAAAATTAATATTAATGGAAAAGATGTCATAGTTCATAAGAATAGAACAAAATTGTATACGGAACCATAGTTAAGTTAATTTTTAGTCTTAAAAAAAAATTCTTTTGTGTACAATATTTTTTTTTCAAATAACGGGGATGATGTAGTGTGTAACCACCCATGTTTGTAGACAGCCTTATTATAGTGCATCGTTAGCGATACTGTTTTGTACTTGAATATAACTTGTGACACAATATACCGAACCTTCAAACCAAACAGTCGTATTATTCCTCCTTCTAACCGAACCTGTTCAGACCACACTACAGTGTATCGCACTGCAGTGTGGTCGCACGCACCTTTTCACAAAAAAAAAACCGACTTCAGTTTTAGTAGTTTTAGTGTTTTTTAGTGAAGTCGGTAATTTTTTTTTTTCGTAAAATTTTTTTTAACGTAACGGTTATAGACAACTGTTGTCGTTGCAACTGGTTTAAAGCCGACTTAAAAGATGAAACTATCTTTGAGCGAAGCAGTTACAGTTTCTTACAACTACTACGAAAGTCATGTTCAAGTATAGTCATCTATTGGGAAATTAATTTGATTGAGTAATATGCGCGTTCATTTTATTGACAAAACTAGTGTTTTGTCAATAAAATGAACGCGCCTTATAAATTATTTAAATTAAGCAACATTTTTAAATTTATTTTAACAAGTGTTAAAAATTACCTTTATACGACTTAGGGTTTAAGACACAACCGAAATATAACGTCTAAATGACTTTTCGTTCCGTGCACTTATTTTTTATCTGTATATTGTAAATTATCTGGGAAACTTACTGACTTACATACCAACGCATATCCGAAACTACTGGGATTAACTAAGAAAGGATTTTCCAAAATTCACTCCCTAAGTGGGATGAAGCGGGAATTTGTATGGAGAAACCTACATTAACGCGAGTGAAGCCGCGGGCAAAAGCTAGTAAGCCATATTAACTAAATTATTTGGGTTCACTTAAAGAAAATCTCATATGAAAAAACCATTTTATATGTATAATAAAACTAGTGATTTATTTATTATTGCTTTCGGTGGTAATAAAAAATGATATGTAATAAATATGGACTATCAATGTCCAGTTTTTAACATATTGATACAGTATGTATTTGAGACTATTGATATCTTCTATATCTTCTGAGGCACGTTTTCATGAAAGTTAGAGATCACTTTGAAGAGAGCTAGAGATGGATGACATTTTAGTAATGTTATTTTTAAAAATTAATTTTCCTGTTGCCCATTTAGATTATCACGAAGTATATCATTTTTACTAGTTTCGCTTGCGTTTTCATAATCAGAACTATCACTAAGAGATAATTTATCAAATCTACCTTTGTAGAATCTGGCTCTACTTTTATGGAACCACTAGATCTACTTTTTACGGTTCGAGCAACATCATATCGTTCAGACTCACTTTGAATCGAACTCTCTTTCGAAATCTTGAGTTTTAACTTTAAAAACAAAATTTTGTGCGGAACCCATTCCAATTTCATCACAATTGACTTGTCCTGGCTGTGGTTGTAAAGTTGAAATTTTTTTATACACTAATAGGTCATCTAGTCATTGAATAGTAGTATAAAAGTGTTCATATATTGACTGAAAATTGTATAAGAGTGCAATTTATCACTCTTACACGATTATCACTTAAAAGTAGTTTTCGCGACTCTAATACGATTAATGACGGTTTAAAAGTCGTGTGGATGGTACTAAGAGGACAGCACCGGTTATACTACTGAAATTGTGTATCAGTCATATAAAATAGTCGTAAGTATAGAAGTTTATACGATGTCTGTATACGACTACAAGTTATGTAAAGATAAGAGGCACTAAGTCATATTACACGATAAAAAAACTTCAATACGATGTTTAAAGCACTTTGATTCACGTAACTTCACCCGGCCAAAACGCCCAATGGGTAAATTAAAATGGGTGTTAATTGGGTTTTTACCCACTCGTTGGGGTGCTGCGACAGAAAACCTCCACGAGTGCCCGCGGGCTGTAGTTCCCTCGAGGATACGTTCGGAGCGAAGGCCAGTCTGCGGGACGGTGCACCCTGGGAGGCGGTCAACGACTACCCTTGGGTACTTCTGCCTAAGGGGTCTCGATGTCCACCTGCGAATATTCTGTCTGAAGGAACACTTCAACGCGTGTCCCTCTGCTATAGCAGAGGGCACAGTGGCGAAGAAGCGGGCTCGGTGTGCACTCACCCTGCCACCGGGCAGGCAGGAGGAAGACTTGGTCCTCCTTCTGCCACCGTTAGTCTCGTAGCCCCAGAGATTGTCCAAGGTCATGTTTCTGACTTTGGATGGGGGTCGAGGGTCTTGGCTTAACCGCCCGGGCCGCGAGGAAGACAACCTCTATAAAAAATTACCCCAAATCTCCAAGCAGCGGCGCACCGTGAGGGAGGTTGGTAGCTTAATTAGTCTCTAGTGCGGACCACTGAATTTGAGCAGGTACACAACTTTCATACTCGTGGGAACAAAATGGATACTAAATTTTTCACAAAACCCAACGACGAGGAGATGGAGAGTGATGCGCAGT
The DNA here is from genome assembly GCA_905147345.3 of Mythimna impura. Classification (NCBI taxonomy): domain Eukaryota; kingdom Metazoa; phylum Arthropoda; class Insecta; order Lepidoptera; family Noctuidae; genus Mythimna; species Mythimna impura. The sequence goes on from LR990348.1 coordinate 349,085, forward strand.
CGGAGTCCGATACGGCATCCAAAAGGAGCTCGGAGGGCTCGGAGGCTGAGGAGGGTCAAGGAGATTCCGGTAGAGACTTGCGTCTGTACCGGAAGCGCCCCATATCAGGGGGCAAATCGTCCTCCGAAGGAGAGAAGGGCTCGGCCCGCAAAATCCCCACCAGTGGGAGGGGCGCAGGGCTTACCTCGCAGGAGGCTGCTGAGCGAGCCGAGAAACTCGCCGCGGAGGGCCGCCACCCCGCAGCGACCAGCGTTAGGGCTGGCCCCTCGAGGCCGTCTGGCGGCAAGCCGGACGCCGGGGAAGACTCCACCGAGGTGTCGCGCAGGTTGCCCGGGGAACTGGTCGTGGAATCCTTGACAGCGGTTTCCAGGAAAAGGGAGAATGGCTCGAAGAAGAGGGGCATCGCCCACTTCGCGCATCTATCTTGGAGGCTACCCAACAAACATTTTAAACGTATAAGTAAGAGTTACGTGACTCGAAGTGCTTTAAACATTGTATTGAAGTATTTTTATCGTGTAATATGACTTATTGTGCCTCTTATCTTTACACAACTTATAGTCGTATATGGACATCGTATAAACTTCTATACGACTATTTTATACGACTGATACACAATTTCCAGTGGTATAACCGATGCTGTCGTCTTAGTAACATGTACACGACTTTTATACAGTCATTAATCGTATTAGAGTCGCGAAAACTACTTTTAAGTGATAATCGTGTAAGAGTGATAAATTGCACACTTATACAATTTTCAGTCAATATGAACACTTATAAACTACTACTCAATGACTAGATGACCTATTAGTGTTTAAAAAATATCAACATTACAACCACAGCCAGAACATGTCAATTGTAATGAAACTGGAATTGGTTCCGCACAACATTTTGTTTAAAACTCAAAATAATTGAGTTCGCTGCAAAGTCTAAACGATTTGATGTTGCTCGAACCGCAAAAAGTAGATCTAGTGGTTCTATAAAGGTAGATTTGATAAATTATATCTTAATGATAGTTCCGATTATGAAAGCGCAAGCGAAACTAATAAAAATTACATACTTCGTGATAATGTAAATGGGCAATTGGAAAATTAATTTTTGAAAATAACATTACTAAAATGTAATCCGCTTCTAGCACACTTCAAAGTGATCTCTAACTTTCATGAACATAAACATGCCTCAGAAGATATAGAAGATATCAATAGCCATCTCAAATACATACTATATCAATATGTTAAAAACTTATCAATGTCCATTATATTTATTATATATCATTTTTATTACCGCTGAAACCAACAATAAATAAGTCACTAGTTTTTTCATATGAGATTTTCTTTAAGTGAACCCTAATTATTTAGTTAATATGGCTTATAATTTACAATATACAGATAAAAAAATAAGTGCACGAAATTAAAAGTCGTCTAGATATTGTATTAGGGTTGTGTCTTAAACCCTAAGTCGTACAAAAGTAATTTTTAACACTTTCGTTAAAATTAATTTTAAAATGTTGCTTAATTTAAAGAATTTATAAGGCACGTTCATTATATTGAGAAAACTAGTGCATATTACTCAATAAAATTAATTTTCCAATAGATTAATGTACTTGAACACGACTTTCGACGATAAATATAATACCTAATGAATGAATAAAATGGCTGTACTCCTCTTTCAATGGTAAAAAATATATTATTCTTACACAGTATAAGATTATTAGTCTGGTTTTTAAGTTTCAATTCACTAAATTTATCTCATCACTTTACATCAAAATTTCTTATAAAAGTCATGATGAACTCAAGTTATTCGATAAAATGCCGCAAAATAGCGCTAATAAACACTAACTCGACGGAAAGAGGTCCTTATGACATCTATACGACAACTACATGATCAAATAGTGATTAATACGACCGCTGTGTAACTCTATTACGACACTGATTCGTATAAAATGGGCCTATTTTCGGTCATATCAACGTGATAGCCACGTATTTACGACCAGCGTATAGGACCAAAAGTTAAAATCGGCACGTCGTGGCGACCGATCAAATGTTTGTTGGGTAATAGACGCCTCCTTTGAGAAGAGGGTCGAGAAGAGGATCGCGATGCTCCGAGCCGAGTTCCTGGGAGCCCAGGAAGTCGACTGCGAGGAGTCAACTAAAGGGGGACGCAAGCAAGGGCAGGGCCAAAGGCCCCAGCCCCAGCCCGAGCCGGAAAGTCAGCTGTTGACGCTGGTACAGCAGGAGCTGGCTGCCCTTCGGCAGCAACAGCAGCAGTAGCAGGAGCAGTTCCAGCAACGGATGCAGCAGCAGCTGTCCGTGTTGGAAGGCATCGTGCTGCGGCCTCCAGCCAGCGGAAGGCGGCGTCATATGCTACCACCGCGGCTGCGGCTGCTGCGCCCAAGGTAGGCCCGTCGGGGCAAGCCGGGCGCGGGGCCGCGGCATCGAAGGCTGCGAAGCCGGCTCTGACGGCCAAACAGCAGCAGCGGCAGGGAGGGCCTGCTCCACTCTCGAAGGGTAAGGTGGCACCTACCGCTAAAGCGACGAGGGCTCCTGCCGTGATGGCGACTAGGCCGCGCCTTTCATCCCCGCCCCCCTTGCAGACCCCTCGGCCGAAGCCAACTGGACGGTTGTTGGCGCCAAGAGGAATGCGGGCAAGGCAACTAGGTCGGCCAAAAAGCGCGCGAGACGACAGGAGCGCAAGAAGCGGGCCATGGCGGCTAGACCCCGCGGCTGTAGTTATTACACTACAGTCAGATGCGGAAAAGAAGGGCGTGACGTACAACACCGTCATGGAAAAGGCGAAGCAGGCGGTGGTGGGCCACCTCAGCGAATTCGGAGCCTCTGGAGGCTTCCGAATGAGGCGCACCGCAACCGGGGCCTGAATATTAGAGGTCCCTGGTGCGGACAGTGGCCCTGCCGCAGACGCCCTGGCTGCAGACGCCCTAGCCGCAAGGATCAGGGCGTCCCTGGACGTCGAGGAGGTCCGAGTGTCCAGGCCCACCAAGCGCATGGACATGCGCATCATGGGCCTGGACGACTCCGTCAGGGTGGACGAGGTGGTGGCCGCCATCATCAGGCCGGGAGGGTGCAACGCCGATCAGGTGCGGGCAGGCACCATCCGCGCTGACAGCATGGGCATGCGAGCCGTAACGGTGAACTGCCCCGTGTCGGCGGCCAAGGCAATCACTGGTGAAGGCCGAAGGCTCTTGGTGGGCTGGGTCTCCACGCAGGTAAAACTGCTGGAGCCCAGACCTCTGCGGTGCTACCGCTGCCACGTGGGGCACCACGTGGGTGCCTATTGCGCCGCGGAGGTGGACCGCAGTGACCGCTGCTTCCAGTGCGGTCAGCCCGGTCACAAGGCTGCAGAATGCCGTGCTACGCCGCACTGCTACGAATGTGTGGTGGCAGGCAAGCCGGCCGATAGCCGGGCTGGGAGCAGGTCCTGCGACCCCCCTGCCAAGGCCAAGGGCAAGGTCCCGAGGCAAGCCCATCCCGACGTCCTCTCCACCGCAGCCTCCTCTCTGGCTGCCGCTGCTGTCACCACCGCGGAAGGGCCCTCACGAGGGGCTCGGGAGGAGACTGTAATGGATCCCGCTTATGTAATCCCGTAATTCTGATCGCGCAAAAAAAGTCGAGATCCCGCATTTTTGGGATCCCGCACTAGCGGGATTGGATTCCCTAGTGGTACTCTGTCGAGCAGTGATGTTCCCGGAAGTGTGCGGCGGATGACCGTTTATATGTTATCGTAAATATGTTGCGCTGCTAGTTATAAATATTCTTCTGAAACGTTTATAAAATCCAGTAAAATTCATCATAATGTAGTTGGAGTCATACATATTATGTTAGGTACATTTGTATTTTTATACTCGTCATCCCTGAAAGAACGTCACTAAGTATGTTAGGACCTCACCGCTGAACAACAGAATACAAAAATACCTCAATAAAAGCTTGGGCTTTTTGCCACAGTATTTTTTAACTATTGAACATTTTGTAACATTGACTTTATACAATAAAAATAAATTTAGATTAACAGCTGTTTTCATCTACTGATATATGTTACTCGAACAAGTGGATGACGAGGAAAAGTAAAATTTATTTTATGACATTGATAGTGAACTTTAGGTAATTAACGAGGGTCACAGGCACGCACTGATAAACAAACAGTTTGGCGTACATGTGTTAGTTAGAAGACTGATAGCGGCTTGTTTGTGGGGCAGCGCTTTGTGGAAAAATTTCCTGTTTGTTTCGCGAGGCGCCTGCACACCGTGACGCCTGCGAGCTGCGTTGGTGCTTTAGTTATAATATTGAAGTGCTGTAATGATTACACTGATTTACTGCGAACTGTTCAACGTAATACCTAACGAAACAGATCGCAGTAGGTAGGTATCGTAGATACATTTGTAGAGTAGATAACTACATTTGCATATATATAGTAGATACATTTAAGTACGATAGATACGCATTGTAATTTTGCTTTTCAGTGCTGCTCGCGTCTCGGTGTGTTGAGGTCTTTTTTGGCTCAGGTAATTTGTAATACGTTAACGTTATTCAAAGAATAATTAAGGCAATTATGTATCATTAGAATTAATAGTACATTGTTACCCCAAGCACAAATGGGCCCGCCATAATCACAGCGGTCAGTCTCCTCTTTGAGGAGAGGCTGGAGCGGCAACACGGACGCCTCACCAGACATGGCAGGTTCGGGAGGTTTCTGCATCGGATTCAGGCTAAAGAAACGCCCGGGTGTCACCATTGTGTGGACCACCGGAGGATACGGTGGAGCATACGGTGGAGGTGTGCCCCGCTTGGGCGGAGCGCCGCCGCGTCCTCGTGGAGGCAATCGGTGGCAGCGACCTCTCGCGCCGCGCCCTGGTTCGCGTTATGGTCCGGAGCAAGGAGGAATGGCAGGCGGTCGCCACTTTCTGCGAAGCAGTAATGCTTTGCTAGAAAGAGGAGGCCGCACGCGTGAGGGAACGAAAGTCCTCACGCCCCAGCCGCCGTAATTCCGACCCCGACTACCAGCCACGGTAGAAGCGGGCTTGCGGACGTCGAGCAATGGGTAGCTCGCGGTAATTAACCGGACCGAGCCCAGTCGTCAACAGCGCGTAATGATTCACGTGCTCTTCAAAAAGATGTCAGCAAACCGTAGGGGCCCAGCACGGCCGATGTCCGCTAGCCAGGACCGCTGGGAAAAGGAAACCCGTAGTCCTAGAACGCAAAGGGCAACTGAAGGACACATATTTTTTTTAGGTGGGAAAATCATCTAATGACCAATCCCGCTCTTGGGAGGAGCGAGAGATAGATCCTTTGCTAGCATTACTGCTTTGCAGAAGGAGGCGACCGCCTGCCACTCCTCCACGCTGTGGACCATGGCCTGTACCAAGGCCCGGCGCGAGAGATCGCCGCCGCCGGAAGGACACAGGTGTGGTTTTAGTCAGTAAAAGTCTGACACGCCCTCACGCTCCACACAGAGCGAGAGAAGTTATTGGATAACTTCCCACCTTAAAAAAAACCTCAGGCACAAAAGAGATACGTAGGTGACCCCAGGGGTGAAAGTAACTTATTTAGTCTCGATATGGACTTTAGTTCGAGAGACTAAATAAATCTATAAACTGAGGTAAAAAACTGTGTGTATACAAGCAAAGTAAAAATAAAAACATGAATCGTCGTACGGTTTCAGGTACCTTTCCTTTGATTTAGGCGGTAAAAGGTTTTCCACTACTGCTTTAGTCTCTTTTCTTATGAAATCAAGCGTTAAATCCATAACCGAATCTGATGAACTTCTGGTGGAAGTATAAACAGAACTCTACAACTCTAAAAAACAAATGAAGATCGGATTGCCACTTTCCCGCCTGTTTTGTTTTTTTTCCTAAGACTGGCCAGTTATTCAGCCATTATTTTTTATTTTCTTAATATTGAGAAAGTGGTAAATGTTTTGACCAAATCCAAAGAATAGGAAGATAAAGATTTAAGTAGCTACATATTTATTGCGTTACTATGAACAAATAAGTTCTTATAATAAACATTACATTTTTTATTTCAACAGTCTACCCAATTTTATTTGGATATGTATTAGTATCTTTGGGAAGATGAAATGATGAGTAGCTGTAGTCGCAGGGGTGGGTCACTAGGGCCATCTAGTGACGCCACTACCTACCCAGTAGGTGGAAACGTCCTCGATAACACGCTCGAGGCGAGGACGTTTCCACTTACTGGGTAGGTTCAAGTTATTCGTTAAAGTACAGCTCTATCGCTGCTAACGACTAGTACCCATGGGGGCCGCTAGATGGCGCTGAAAATAGTCGTCATTAAACAAGGCATAATTCAACGCAGAAAACTGAAACATACGTCCATATAGAAAAATCGGAAAGACCAAGCACTTCATCAGTCGAACTTTTGTGTTTCTAATTATTTTGCGGTCCATCTAAACTTTAGTGAGTTTTTGTACTGAGGATCTCGTCATGGCGCAGCGTATAGACCTATTCACTCTTGACTTAAAAGGGAGGCTGTTGCTAACAGGAAACACATACTCCGGCAGGGTATTCCACTCCTTAGCTGTATGCATATCAGAAATTAGAAGCGTTTATTTCAAATAGACTATTTACAGGCAATTTTGATCTGTCAAAATGTCAGTCAGTAAAAAACAAAGTGAAGCTAAATTGTACGTTCCAAAGCGTAGATCTCTATAGAGAAGAAAATGCGAGAAACTCCTTGGGCACTCTTTTAAATCATATTATAAGTTATATATAATCTTGGTTACATATTTCTTGTCGCTTCTATTATGTGAGCACAATGTAGATAAATAATGGAAAAGAAGTAACTAAAAAAATTAAATTGTAATAAGCCCCTGGCAGCTAACAGATGACGACGAATCTCAACTGCCATGCTCGTTTATGTCAAACAAGTTGTAACCTAATAAAAATGCTCCACGGTACTTCACATCCTTCACATTCAAAAAATTTGAAAAATATGTTTGTATATTATACAATGCTAAATATATTATAATATAATAATAATAATAAACTGGCAACACCCGATGTCAACAGGAGTTGTATTTTTTTTCAATCAAGAAATTTTTAATTTTAAAATATTTATTTCTGCAAGAAAGATTCTACCACATATACAAACTTATAAAAACCATAAGAAATTAATTAAATACAACATAGATGAGAAAAAAATTGCATACACCAGAAATGACATTATGTCACCAGCAAGGAAAACAAATATAATAAAAAAGACGACAATACATAACCGAAATGAAAATAAAATTACAACCATGTTGACGAGAGCCGCAGCTCACCGTGCACGCCCACCACCTCCAGCTTCGTCGCTCAGCTCCGCCTTGCCGCCGCCCGCCGGAACCCACCCCCACTGTGAGTGCTGTGACACCGGCCGCGGCAGCTGCGTCGAGCTCGAGCGACGAGCACTACTCGCCGCCCACGTCACCACCACCTGCTCGTCGATGAAGAGGACGCCGGCCGCCGAGTGGCTTAAGACCTCGAGGCCCACCGGCCTCTGATAGGGTCCCCGCTCCCGGCGGAAGTGTGCAGCGCATGCGATGGACGCAATCCATCAAAGGGAACGTCATGCGCTCATACTATGGGGCTACAGAGTATGATACTATATTAATAACTAAAGCAGACTAGCCTAGACTGCGGTATCTACATCAGTAAATTGACGGATTTTTCCGACAGCACATGCTGTTGAACTAAGACGACCTGCCAGAGATGTTAAATGAGCAACCCATTGTAGCCTCGAGGCAAGCGTGTTCTCCAGGAAAACCGTGTTATTGACGAATTCGGGTTTCTCATTGTTCAATACTATTTCATCTTTTAATATTCGGTAACGCAAATCTTTTGCACTTAATTTTTTTTCCATTTAATTAATATTATACTAAACATTAACACATTTAATACTAAATTATTAACAGTAAACCAGTTTTGGACCTGCTGTAGAGCGTTGTTTACGTCAAAAAGGTTTTTAGAACGTCTATTGATCCTAAAAATTTACGAAGTATTGTCAGCAAACAATATTATATGTGGTAATTTTTTTTAATAGATGCGGTAGTTTATTAATCCATACTAATATTATAAATGCGAAAGTAACTCTGTCTGTCTGTCTGTCTGTCTGTCTGTCTGTCTGTTACGCTTTCACGCTTATACCGCTGAACCAATTTGGATGAAATTTGGTACAAAGATAGAATAGAGCTTGAGAAAGGACATAGGCTATAAATTATCACGCTATTTGCTATGGGGGGTGAGCAATATTCCAAAATGTCGGTATTGAACGATTTGCCGTGACTTCGATCCCCAGTTATAGTAATAATTTTTGTGAGTATTTTGTCGTCTTTTTTGTATATAATATGCGATGGTACTTCGATTACAATAATAATAGAACTTTTAGCATATTTTTAACACATCTTAGACATTTTTACTCCATATTTTTGTAAAAAGTAATCAAACATGTAATAAAATCTAAGTGGAAAAACGAAAATAATATTTCTTTTTTTCATTTAGCTACAAATTTAATATCTGAGATGAAAATCATCACGCTATCATCGACAAAGGGTTAAGCAGACAATGATGACGTTTATATAAGAACACCTATTTTACACAAAAGTCAACGAACACCGTAGTGCAGTCGAGTCTGGATTAGATCGGCACGTAAGGGGATAGTGGTTCTAAACTCAGTTTCTTTTTTGTGATAGTTTTGTTTTATTTTACTGTAAACAAGAAATTTTTACATATTTTTGCGTTCTTACTATTATTTTTATCGACAGTCTGGTTTCTACATCAGCACTTTCGAAGCAGTTTGGCAGATTATACTGACCTTCACTATACATGACAGAAATCCAGCGGTTATGCATTCAAACGTCTACAAAGAGATTTAAAGAGATACAATAGAGCGGCTATCAGAAAAAATGTCTTAGAAAAACTGTCATCCTATGCCTCAGTGACGCCATCTGGCTTTGAATAGCAAACACACGAATCAAATTTGTCAAACTATTTATTTAACTATCACTCGGTAGGTGGCCAGGGGCCTTACCATGATAATGTCAAAATGTCAGACGTACGAACGAAAAAGAGTGATGGAGCTATACACCCTATATAGCTCCATCCCTTTAACGGTCCGGTTTAGGTCGTAAAATGGATCACGTTATGAGCTCGTGGTAGAGCTTCAGTGTGTGATAAAGGTAAGGTTAAGCTTTTCAGCAATAGATGGCGTTATCACGAAATCAGCAAATGTTTCTAGACCTATTTATAAAAATTATTGAATTCTAATTAATTGCTTCGTAAATGCTAAAAAGATTTACGAAAATAAACCGCAGTTAGGTCCAGTCATTTTATCATAACAAGATTTGTAATAGCGTAAAGCGCGGTGGGCCTTGGGCGCGGTCGCCTCCTTCTGCGAAGCAGTAATGCTAGCAAAGGAGGCGGCCGCACGCGCGAGACAATAACCCTCGCGACCCAGCCGATCCGAACCGAGGGGTTCCGATCCCGATTTCCGGCCTCCGTAGGCGCGGGCTTGTGGACGGCGAGCAATGGGTAGCTCATCGTCCGACCGTCCGGTAACCGTCCGGACCGAGCCCAAGTCGTTGACGGCGCGTAGTGTTCCACGCGCGCCTCAAGGAGGTGTCAGCAACTGTAGGGGCCCAGCAAGGTCGAAGCCTATTGGGGCCATGGGTGATACGAAAGAGATTCCCGGGGCCCTGCAACAATGGCAAAGAAGGAACAGGAGTGGGTTTTATGTATGTTTCTTTCTGGTTTATGTTATGATAAAACAACGCTGTATGATTTTAAAATTATTGGTTCATTAGATATACTAAAAGTATATTATACCGTAGAATTATCTTTTTTACAACACTAAATAAATGTTATTTAACGTAGGCTATCAAAAAAAAAGTGGATAAAGTAGTTTTCAGTTGCCAAAATGTATAAATAGTGTGAGTCACGGAGTTGATACTGAGGTCGATACCCACAGTTTTTAGTGTGTGCACCTTTTGCTTTTAGGTAGGAAATCATCAAATACCTTCCCCCGCTCTGGGTAAAGCGAGAGGTAGTACCAGACTTTTACTGACTGAAACCCACCTGTGTTCCTTTAGTTGCCCTTAGCGTTCCAGGGCTATGGTAACTTGCACGCCACAATTGCGGCAGCAAATACCTTCTTTGAGGAAAGTCTAAAAAGGCTCTCTTTCCGCCTGACGCAGGTCTTCATCGAACGTAGATGTTTCGGAAGGACCCCCAAAAAACCAGCAAATATAGGTAGGTACTTAATCACAGAAAGATGCTTCTTGAGCAGTTTGTGAAGGTTACCAGTACTTTAAGTAGTCTCTCCCTCGGACTTGACCACAACCTACTGTTTGGAACAAGTACCTAATTTCAAAGATTCTAAAAATTGAAGACCATTAAGAATTTCATGAAAAACCCATGAAGACATATTTCACACAAGGCCCCGACGTGGTTTGCGTTCCTGAAGATAGTTTGATTACGTATGATGTATCCTACATTACTTGCAGCTTTAAGTCGACAACTGGACGTTACCTCCTTAAGAGTGGTCAGTGAGTGGTGATCAACACTGGGACAACATTCTGACGGATGCCAGAGTCAGTCACAGCCCCAATTGGTTGCGACATTTGTTCGCTGTCATTTTATAGTTTTGTGGAGTCACAAACACGGAGTAATGAGGGGGTATTAGGGTGTTTCGAGAGGTTTCTGTTTCAAATTCGACGTGATGTAAGTCAACATCAAACTGCAACAATTTTTTCACAAATTCTTTATAAGTACAGTTGTGGAGCAAGATGACATCGTAGGTTACTCTGTAGTATTTTAATAATCGCTACCAGCAGTGGACTATCAGTGCACGTTATCCAGCTGAAGATGGGCTGAAGCCGATTATGCTCCTTCGAAATTCACCTCCGCCAAAGTTGCATATCGGACCCGGCTAAAAGTCTGCAGAGAAATATCATCGAGGCAAATTCTTCTTTCGAAAAATCTCATAGCTCTAGCAGGCATTGGCCCTAGATATCTTCGTCAGGCGAAAAGAGAGGACGCTGTGGTGTCTTTAGAAAGACACAACAGCGTCCTCTCTTTTCCTCAAAGAAGGAAGATTTGCTGCCGCGTGCAAGTTACCGTAACTCTAGAACACTAAGGGCAATAAAAGGAACACACTACTACTGCCAATTGTCTGGACCTTCTGCTGACCACCGATCCGGACAGATGTATCGTAACAGTTTCCTCACCACTTGGAACTTCAGATCACTGTCTGGTGAAGTCTGTTTCGTCCTTCTCCCCACCTGACTGCGACTCACGCGGTAAACGGCGAATGTGGCGTTACAGGTCAGCAGATTGGGATGAGATGCGGCATTTCTTTGCATCTTATCCTTGGCAGCAGGTCTGCTTTTCTTCTGAGAGTCCGTCGAGCTGTGCGGATGCTATATCCGATGTGATACGTCAAGCTATGGAGTTTTTCATCCCTTATAGAGACGTACCCGTTGGAGGCTCAGCTCACCCATGGTTCAACGCCGATTGCGTTCAAGCTGAAGAGCGTAAGCATTCGGCGTTTCTCGCCTGGGTTGACGCTCGTGACTGCAAAGCTCCGGATCTGAGCTCAAAGAAGAGAGCTTTCAACCATGCTGCCAAGTCCTACAAAAAGGCACTAAAGAAGGCTCGGTTCGACCGCATTACTCATATTGGCACAAAGCTCTCTGCACAGCCGTCCGGTAGCAGAGCGTTCTGGTCCCTTGCCAAATCGGTCGAAGCGAACTTCTGTAGGCCCACATTGCCTCCGCTGGTTAAGCCTGATGGAACACTGGCTCACTCGGCGAGAGAGAAAGCAGGTCTCTTTGCATCTCTCTTCGCCCATAATTCTCGTCTTGATACTAGCAGTGCTACTCCACCGACTCTACCTCACTGCAACACCTCGATGCCTGAGGTTCGCATAAGAAATAAAGAAGTATTGAGAGCACTGTGTCGCCTAGACGTGAATAAAGCTAGTGGACCAGATGGTGTACCAGCAATAGTTCTCAAGGCATGTGCGCCCGAGTTGTCTCCTGTATTGACGCGCTTGTACCGCCTCTCATTTAGGACTGGTATAGTGCCCAAGTCCTGGAAGCTTGCCAACGTGCAACCCGTGCCCAAAAAGGGCAGTCGTGCCGATCCTGCTAACTATCGGCCGATTTCAATAACCTCCATACTCTGAAAGATTATGGAGCGTGTATTGAACTCGCGCCTCTTGGCATACCTGGAAGGTAACGATCTCCTCAGTGACCGACAGTACGGGTTTCGCCACAATCGGTCTACTGGGGACCTACTAGTGTATACCACTCACATGTGGGGCGAGGCCCTCGAGAAGAATGGAGAAGCGATTGCTGTCTCCTTAGACGTCTCGAAGGCCTTCGACAGGGTATGGCATGCCAGCCTTCTGAGTAAGCTTCCAGCGTACGGTATTTCCCCTGGTCTGATTAACTGGGTAAAAGACTTCCTGAGTGAACGGTCTCTCCGAGTTGTTGTCGATGGATGCTCATCAGAGCCCATGACCACTAATGCCGGAGTTCCTCAGGGGTCAGTTCTCTCTGCAACTCTTTTCCTGCTGCATATTAACGATCTGCTGATACCCGGTATCTATGGGTATGCAGATGATAGCACAGTTGTAGAGAGATACCTTCCAGGTGCTCGGGCTAGTAAGGAACTAATCCGGTCCGAACGAGAGGCTATGGTAGAGCGCACGAATGTCTCACTTCAGGCAGTCTCCAAGTGGGGCGAAACCAATCTAGTAGAATTCAACGCCGCCAAAACACAAGCGTGTCTGTTCACCGCCAAAAGGAGCCCGTTCACCTTGGCTCCTGCTTTTCGGAATGTATCCCTGGAGTGCACCGACCGCCTTCAGCTCTTGGGAGTTGAAATTTCCTCAGACCTCAATTTTGGGCGGTTCATTGAGTCCAAAGCCAAGGTAGCTGCTAGAAAACTAGGCGTTCTTGCAAAGGTCCGACGGTACTTCACACCGGGACAGCTTCTAATGTTATACAAAGCACAGGTCCGATCGTGTGTGGAGTACTGCAGTCACATATGGGCTGGTGCTGCAAAATGCCATCTAGCAGCTCTGGACTCAGTGGAAAGGCGTGCGAAGAGGCTAATTGGGGATCCAGATTTGGTTAAGTCCAATCTACAAAGCCTCGAGCACAGGCGCAGGGTAGCCAGCCTATCGGTATTTTACAGGTTGCATTTTGGAGAGTGTGCGCGGGAATTGCATGACTTGATTCCGCCATCTCCTTTCTACCATCGGACAACCCGACGTACGGCGAGTATCCACCCTTACGTTGTTGAAACTTCAACGGTCCGGACTAAGCGTTTCGCTTCGTCGTTTATACCGCGTACATCGAAGGACTGGAACAATTTGCCTGCTACGATCTTCCCGTCCAACTATAATTTAGGTGTTTTCAAGGCTAGAGTGAATAGGCTCTTGATAAACTAGTGCGCCTCACCATCAATGATTGCATCACTGCTTACCATCAGGTGGGATCGCAGTCAAGCGCTGGTTTATATCAATTAAAAAAAAAAAAAAAAAAAAACAGGTCGGTTTCAGTCTGTAAAAGTCTGACACAAACTCTCGCTTTACCCAGACCGGGGGAAGGTATTTGATGATTTTCTTCCTAAAAGTAAAACGTGCAGACACTAACAACTGTGGGTATTGACCTCAGAACAAGATCCGTACAGACTCTTTATACATTTTGGCAACATTTAACATTTTGAAAACTACTTTATCCACTTTTTTTTATAGCCTACGTTAAATAACATTTATTTAGTGTTGTTAAAAGAAAACATCGGTTTAATACACTTTTAGTCTATTATAATGAACCAATCATATTAAAATCATACAGCGTTCTTTCATCATAGAATAAACCAAAAACAAACTTAAACTATCACCTTTTCCTTTTAGGGGTAGGCAGAACCATAGTTTATCAACTACTTCGACCTTAACATGTCTGTTTCTGTTTATTAATGATGATAAGTAATTTATTTGATGTATATCATGAACGAGTATTCTATTACTGGTGAGCCAAATAAATAAAATAAATTATATATCTGGACATAAAAAATACATTTTACATAATATATTTACTGAAATTAATTTCCGTTATTTGAATTAGATGTTTTTAGCACGAATCACAAGCACAGAATTATTAATAACGTTTGTGCATTTTTACTAAGTTGACGCAGACAAAGTCGCGGGTAACAGCTAGTATATACTATAAAGAGGAAAGTACCCAATATTGAGCCTTGTGGTACATCCATTTTGACTTTGACTTTGAAACTCTGAGAATTGACACCATTTATTTGAACATGCTGGTGCCTGTCAAACTGAGTGCAAGTTTACCTAGCCCATAATGTTCTAGCTTTAAAAACAAAGTTATCTTTTGATTGCGTTCCAAAAGATTGCGAACCTCTTAAAGGCCTTTGAGAGGTCACAAAAAAATCCTATCGGATCCCACGCTTCGAATCGTGCGTTCTTGGCTTTTTTCCACGCTGCTAATATGTGTTTTATTAAAGTGACACCAGCGTCAGTCGTACAACGTCCTTTGGTGAAACTGTACTGCTGATCGTGTAAGATTTTATTGCTGTTAAAATGGTAAAACGTTTGATTGAGCATGATTTTTTCTTTTGCTTACTGAAAACGGGTAACACGGATACAGGTCTGTAATTATTTGTGTCATTATGAAAAAAAAAAACCGGGCAAGTGCAAGTCGGACTCGCGAACTGAGGTTTCCGTACAAACTTAGCTATGATAAAAAACTTGTTACAAAAAAATACAACTGACTTCAATGTATAAACAGGGCAAGTGCAAGTCGAACTCGCGCACTGAGGTTTCCGTACAGATTTACCTATGAAAACATTTCGATTCTCGAATTGAGGTACGAAGATTTTTCCGAATCACAAAAATAGATTTTTTTGTGACATAACTGTCCTATACTTGTGCCGTGAGACCTTGCTTGCCAAATTTCAGGATTCTAGGTCAACGGGAAGTACCCTATGAATTTTGATTCCCTTGAGAGTGTCGAAATATACGATTTTTGCGACATAAACGGCCGTATCTTGTTTTTTCGTTAACTCAGAAATTTGATTTTTTCACAGTTTCAGGAAACCGCAGACTTGAGTATATGGTTTTAATTTCAACTCGATATCTCCACGCGTTTCCGAGATAAAGGGTCTTGACAGACAAACAGACGGACAACAAAGTGATCCTATAAGGGTTCTGTTTTTCCCTTTTGAGGTACGGAACCCTAAAAAAACACTAAAAAGTGCAAAATAACTTTTATTTCGGAAGGTGGTGTTTCTATAATAGTTTTGTCTCTTCGTTATTTAAAATCAGATCATAACAATATTTCTATGGGACCAACTCGGAAGCATAACCTTTCAATCTAAGAAAAAAATACATACAGCCGAACATAGAACCTCCTTCTTAGTCAAAAACAGCCGTTAGAAGTCAGTTAAAAACAGTTTAATTCCCGAATTGAGTTACGAAGATCTTTTCGAATCGTAAAAAAAAGTTTTTTTTTGTGACATTACTACTAATTTGATAATTTGAGTTACAACAGTTTCCAGATTTTTTCCTATACTTGTGCTATAGAACCTTGCTTCATGCCAAATTTCAGGACTCTATGTCTACGGGAAGTACCCTATGAATTTTGATTCCCTTGAGAGTGTTGTCCGTCCGAGAAAAATAAATACTGGAGATAAACATCCCCAGTTCCCTTCTGGTCGTTCAATGATGGAACGGGCTCGGCGGAATTAAGTTCGCACAGCACCTTTCCGACCCATTGCAGCATGCAACACTACTCCGAGTCACTGGGGGCTGCAGCATCATCCGCACTCATTTGGGGCATCATCCCGATTCACTGGGACAGCTGCTGGGGCTGGGCTGGGTAATCTCGACTTTGGGGCACTGGGATATCACCGCTGACAGTCCCGTTCACTGAGAACATGCGGTTTTCGGTTCCGATGCACTAGAGCAAACCTTTTACTAGCTCGGAACGCATCACGATGCGTCAAAAAGTCATTAATCTTCAATCTCTAGAGAGTTCTTCGCGCAATTAGAATATATAGCCAAAAATATATAGCCAGAAATCAACCATCGGACAGTTGCCCGGACCAGACCAAACACCCGACTGATCGGAGGATCCTCCCTTTTCAATGGAGGTTTATGGGACTTTACACCCTGTAGCGCAAACTTCTCAACTAAAGTATTCCTAGTCGTCAATATTAGGATATAGCTATTGATTCAATCCAAAGATTTGACCATTTATTTTACGATATAACGTTCAAGAAACTTGTATAGGTACCATACTGATAACTTTAGATTTTGACAGTATATTTTGACAGAACAACATCTGCCGTTTTACTTTTTGACTGGTTTGAAATTATCCAGAATATCCATATAGTGAAATGGGTTGGATAATAGCGGGCCCTACTAGCAATGACTATACATAATAATAACATAGTAGGGTAGTTCAGGTAATGAAAATCAGTATTACTTCCAAGACAACCTTTAATCTCGTTCAAAATAAATAATGTCAACAGTAGGGCGAACTCTTTGAGTTGTTTTTAACCTTTATAATAACAAATCACGTGTGAATGTGGGGCCACAGTGCGCGCGACGGCGGCGCCCGCGCTGTGCCCCCGCCTCGGTACTTACAAATAAATTACCTAGTGAGTACTATCTACAAGTTGAGGATGTCAGTCTGTCGTAACGGCGGCAGTTGCGAGGCTGCCGGCGCCACTGATATTACACTGATACGTTCCGTCGCGGGCTTGCTCACTGCCAGCTCCCTGCATGTGTATGTATCGTCAAACATTTTGATATGCGAATAAACTTACATCAAATACAATTTAACATAATATAATGTGTTTTATACAAATAATTTGTTCGATTTCGGAATAATGATATGTCAATAAAAGATATGCTCACTTATTCCAGATATGACATGTTGTTTTATACATTAAAAAAAAACTTTATTTTATTTTATCAATACAACATAGGTAATTTCATGATTAAAATGTATAGCAGTAGTGAAACTCTTGATCGAACTTTGAAGTAGCTCTTCTATTTTTAAAGTAAGCCAAGGGTGTGCAGATTGGAATAGTATGAATTTTCCTTGTTAGCTCTTTCTAAATAGTGAAAACTGCATCAAAATACGCTGCGTGGTTGCTGAAATCCGCTGTTGTTGTGTACTTTTTAGAAGTGCTCGTTGCGCGTAGTTCATATAAAGTGTAAAGCTTGAATTTCCACATGGAATTTGAATTCATAGAATTTACAATTTGAATTGACACAGCATTTGGTTACAGCATAATTTAAGACAAGAACATATTGAGAAAAGTAAACGCTGAAGTATAACAACGTGTGATTTATGACGTGCGTGATAACTAATTAGTGTTCCAGGATCCGCGCGTTTTAAACTACGGTTAACGGAACGCTAATGTTGTTGTCATCAAATACCAATTAGCATCGCGTGAGCCGCGTGACGTGACGACGTGACGACGGCGACGCGATGCGACGTTACGACGGCGACACGATACCAGGTGCCGACAGAGGGTCTTTTTCACAATAGGATCAAACTGTGTCAGTACATTTAATTTTGCTTGTACCTAAGCATATGATGAAACAGCATACTTGCGACTTCGTTTGAATACTATGCTTAAAAGGAAGAAAGTTCCTTCTTATTTGATTCCGGATTTCCTGTTTAATTGAAACGATTACATATAATAAATTTTATTTTTGTAGATACAAAATTACAGCTAAAAAAATAATTCGTTTGACGAAAATGTAATGATACAAAGTGACTGATGACACACAGTATGATTGAGTATAACACATAATATGGCTGTAGTCGCATCCATCAGTGAACGTTTTATTGTAATATGTCGAATGTATTGATTGAGTGCGGCGCGACGTCTCGCGGTGTACAGAGAAGCGACGTCACGTGATGACCTGTACAGAGGTGTGACGTCACGGGGCCGCGAGACGCGCGACTCGGTAAATTCTTAAGAGCGAGTACAAACTTTATTTACATAAAATCAGATTTTATACAGATAACGATGAATAGATTTACCTATCGTAGTACTTATTAACTGGTAAATTATTTTATTATCTAATTTCGTAGACATGTAAAAAAGTGGCAAAGACTCAGTCGCTTAAATACTACTATATACAATTACATATCAAATAAAATTACCGATTTTACTAATTAGATTACAGAACTCCTTGGAGAGACGCTCGGAATATCAGATTTCAATCGTGAATATAACGAGCTACTACGAAACTATAATAATGTGATAAGAACTTTTATGAAACGTACTAAAGAAAAGTTCAACCATTAAGCGAAATGAGATTCTGGAATAATACAATAATAAAGTTAAATAAATAAGTTTCTTAATGCTTGCACATAAGCTTCCGCAATACTCTGCGTTTTTACTGCTACTGTCATTTAATTTACAGATCTTTTGATATAGTCACGTTGAAATCGTACATTCTAAGCGCTGAAAGAAATCATCAGGTAACAGAACACCATCACTACAAAATGACGGCAAAGATGACATCGAGGAAATATTCTAGCTACAACATTTACACGGCTTCGCTCAGTTCACACAGCGTCATAACCCACCGGTCACATGGACAAGCTCCGCACACTGTCACACACCCGCGCGGGTAGGGTCCGTCTGTCCACCCCTGAACGTTACGCGCGAAGGTTTTACTAACACAAACATTCGAGGTGCTCCAGTTATTGGGAACGCCGGGACCTACCTACTTATGTATTCTTTAGTAGATTGTCACATTTTCATTGAACATATTTTTATTGTTTAATCGGCGGTAAGTAGGCTAGGCTGGGCCACTAGACGCAACTCTCGGGGATGCGCTGGTCCAGCAGCTTCTCCTTGATGGCGTCGACATTAAGATCGGGCGGCGCCGCGCGCAGCGTCGCAGATGCCGAGCGGCCCAGCGCGCGCGCGCCCACCACCGCGTCTGCGCCCGCGCTGGCGCCCACCGAGCGCGCGCCCCACGTCCACGACGCGCCCGGACCGTTACACGCCTGCAAACAATACAACACAAATGTATATTATCATTTAAAAAAATATGTATACTGAATATGTATGTTAAATGGTAAGTAGGTACATGTTTTTTTTTTTATAATACTTCTAACATTTTGTCATAGTGTCACTTCTTTTAATGTAATTTGAAAAGCAGTAACGGTACTTGGAATGAGTTGCAATAAAGATTTGTCCGGTAACTAGAGGAGGTGATGCCCCACACCTTACAGGCTCAGTTTCGTTCCAGACCTACGACAAACTTCACGTGGTCACCAAAATGGAGAAATGCAATAAAGACCGGTCTCACTGGGAGGAGATGGTAAATATATATATTTTTTTTAAATTATTTTTAATTAGGGTTTTATTGTTCCTTGTAGGACATATCAAACCCATTGTACCTACTAAACAAAATCTACATCATTCCTTTACATTAACCTCATAAATATATTTCTCTATAGGCTACTGAGGGACTCGGTGTTGAGCCTGTGGCAGTACCAGGCAAACTTTTTCGTCATTTCCGATACAGGATCAGCTAAAACGCGCTGAATGACTCCTACATCCATCCATATTAAACTTTTTCATCACCGACTCCCTCTCCACCTCGTTCCGAACACACTCCAAGAGCAAATATTGCACGTCCTGAATTTTACCACAAGTTGTGCAATTTGGAGAGTCTATCTTCTTCATTAGGTGTGCAAACTTTGCTGACGGGTAGTGGCCAGACCGAATTCTAAATGCTATAATTTAATAAATATTTGCTTAAACTACTATTTGAAAAAAAGGCACTCGAGGAGGCTCGGGTTGTATAGTCTTATACCATATTCCCTTAACCTTGCGTTCATCAAAAGACACTTTCCGATGGCAAAGATCTTGGAGACACTTAACTAAACAAAATGTTGAAGACCAGCGGAAGATAGATCACGATGTCAAGCGAAAGACCATCAAAAATGAGCCATAATTATTAATAGTATTCCACAACTGTCACACAACGCAATCTAGTCCCAAACTAAGCAGAGCTTGTGCTATGAGTACTAGACAACTGATAAACATACTCAAGTATATATTTCTAAATACTACGGAAAAATTACATCCAGACACAGAACAAATGATCGTGCTCATCACACAAACATTTGTCATGGGTTTTTTTTTTTTTTTTTTTTTTTCGGTGGGAAAATCATCTTATGACATCCACCGCCCTTGTCATGGGTGGGAATCGAACCCACGACCTCCAGCATGCCAGTCAGGACCACTAACCATTAGACCAACAGGCCAGTCAAAAGTACAAGTGCACGGTTAAATACTTCTTCTTCCTGCCCTTATCCCATATTACTTGGAGTCCTGTCACCGGTCAAACTATTACTAACTCCCTTTTCTTTCATATCACTCCTCACACAATCCATCCATCTTTTCTTTGACCTCCCTCTCCCTCTCCATCCATCGAACCAATACATTATTGAATAATACATTATTTCTATAGAAATAAAATATAATGATTCTGACGTTACAATTAGACAGCACATTATCCCAGTGATGACATAAATTATGGCTCAGAAATGTGATCGCTCACAATGGGCCTCATCTAAAGTGATCCAAATAATAACCCAAGAAGAGGGCTATACTCGGAGTTTCCTTACATGATCGCATTAGGAATGGATATGTCTGCAGAAGAACCAAGTGGCAGTGCGCAGGGTAAATTGCTCGCAAAACAGATGTCGATGGGGCCGAAAGGGTCTAGAGTGGCGACCGCGTACCGGAAAATGCAGCGTTTGAAGGCTTCCCACAAGGTGGACCGATGACCTGGTGAGAATCCGATGGATACGAGACGCAGAGGACTGTTCGTTATGGCGAGACTTGGGAGAGGCCTATGTCCAACAGTGGACATCTATTGGCTGAAATGATGATGATGATGAATTAGACAAATATTAGGGTTTTGAAAACGTCGTTTTATGAAAGCAGTTTCCACGGTTACTTTGAACTGTGATAATTTGCAGCTAAAACAAACTTTATGTTTAAGGCATATTTGTCTTGATAAGTCGTTAAATTTATAACTTCGAAATTAAAAATGGGATTTTCATAATAGTTGAATTCCAACTTGGAAACTGGTCATTTTAGAAATAACCCAGATGGTTCTCTTTTCCAATAAGGAAAATTAAATTAAAAATAAGACAATTAACAGTAATTGCCTTAGTTTTTCTTACTGCATAAGCGGCTGAGCTTAATCTACCAGAGAGAGATATGATTTGAGCACCTCACTGCAATTTTGAATCTATAGTTATAGGTACCTAAAAATACAGTGTCCGTATAAACATCATTTTTTTTACCATCAAGGATTAGAATGAGGCCAACTTGAGGGACAGCTCGTAGTTTATTCGTAGCTTCGTAGACATGCAAGACATCCGTAATTTTTAACCGACTTCTAAAAAAGGAGAAGGTTCTCAATTTGGATGTATTAATTTTTTTTAATGTTTGATCGCGCATAACATCGTCGTTTGCCAACCGATTTAAAAAAAAAAATTGTTGGAAAGGGTATACTTCCAAAATGGTCCCATAATCACCAAGTCGGGATCTGATGATGGAATCTTGGCGAAATCGAGGGAACTCTTCAAATTTTATAGGAAAACGTACAGCGATTTTGGTATTTTCATCGAGAACTAAAAATATTAGTAATATTAATAATTTCCCATCGCCGTATCTCTACGTTGACGTCGTGGTGGGGCTTGTGTGCTCCAGAAAACCCTAGGTCTGTATCGGTAGAGTTTGCTATGCCCTAACACACCTATGGTGAGGGGCCAGACTAAGAGAGATACATTCCGCAGGGCAGTTTTGTGGCAAACTGTTGGGCATTAGCGACCCCACGGACCCGATCTCCCGGGAGAATTCTTGTTCTTCATCTCCGGCTTGCCTTTTTTGGCCGGCCGTTGTGAATACTGACGAGGAACAAAGCTCCCACCTCTCTCTTGTCTTTATTGGCTGGCTTGAGTGGAGATTCGCAACAGCAAACGTGCTCGGGAGAAGGATGTATAATCCAGTAAAGTGCTGGTAGGGATCTTGACCGTACTTCCGGGATTGTCCTGATAGCCGTGGTATACCTCTCCACTCCTCAAGCACCTCAGCACAGCTCATATGTTGCCTCCTTGTTGCTACGTCACTTCGTGCTAGCGGCCGTTTTTGGGGGCCCATTTATTGAGTGTGCAAGTCACCCCCTGCCTTTTTATCAATGGATATTCATAACATTGTTCAGGCACGGGCCATACTCTTAACATAGTTTCTGGTAACCAGTCCACTTAATATTCCAAAAACCATAGCCTTATAGTCTTTGTTTTCCATATATCGCAATAGTTTTTCACCAACCGGGGGTTATCCTTGGGTGCATAGCGTGTACACGGATAATCGTCGGTTGGTATCACATTTCAATAAAAGTGACTAAAGGGCCTCTGCGAGTTGGTTTCGGCTCCTCGTACGCCTTCCAAAGGTTCGGGATATCAGGGTACCGAGATATACTGATACATAAAATAATAATAATAATATAATAAATAAGCTGGCAACACCCCATGTGAACAAGTTGTTTTTTTCATTGACGAAAATCTATAAATATTAATTTCAGGTCCCATTTTTACATATTTTTTACAGTAATAGATAACAAGAAACAACACTCAATAAATACTTATCAAAACCAAAGTAAATAAAGCGAAAATCATCAAGACAAGAAAAAATATGCATACCAGACAGATGACAGATGTCATCAACATAATACAAAGAAATACAGAATGAAAAAAAAAATTATGATTATGTTGACGAGAGCAGCTGCCCGTCGCGCAGGCCCTTCACCCCCGGGCTCGTCACTCAGCTCCGCCTCGCCGCCGCCGGACCTCGGATCACCAGTGTCACTGACGGCTGCAGTTGTGTTGAGCTCGAGCGACGAGTATTTCTCCCCGCCGACGTCGCAAACAGCTGTACGTCGGCCGGGGAGAGGCCGGCCACCGAAGAGCTTAGGATCTAGAGACCAACCGGCCCCGAGCCGGGTCCTCGCTGCCGGTGGTTGTGTGCAGCGCATGAGATGGACTCAGTCTTGGTAGTATATATTTAATGTCTTTGACTCAGTCTATGAATGAGAACGTCATGCGCGCATATTACGGGTCTACAGAGGGGGGAACTAATGTCAATGCGTACCGCAACGAAGTATGGAAAGGCAAAGCGCCCGTGGAGCAGATGTAGATGTAGATTTCTCAGCGTCCGTGGCCTGGTTACGTTTCAGCGACCTTTTCAGAGAAACTGAAGGTTTTGTCTGTGCAATTATGGACGAAGTTATCTTAACGAACAACTACCGGAGACATAATATATTATGAAGTATGGGACGGTTGACGTGTGTCGGGCATGCCATCGTCCGGGTGAGTCCATCAGACATATCGTCGTATCCTACGAATAGTGCCCTAACGGACACAGGGGCTTTTTTTTATTGCATAATCCAATTCTGCTCATCATGCCACATATAACCAGTTCAACAAAACAATCAAAAACGGTACAGGTTATCAAATAGTTAGGTTTTCTAAAAACCACAATTTTAAGCACTACGTTTTTATCGAAGAAAAAAGCTGCAATCGCCGTCGCGAGTAGTGGGGGTGCGCGGGCGCGGAAAGAGCGTACTAGCGCCGCTCGGCCACTAGTCGGCGGAACGCGTTTTGTTAGATTGTAGTATTGAATAAGTTCAAATATCATAACATCAACGAGTTTGTACTTAATTAGGTCATTCTAATTACATAATACGAAGTAGTGCTGGACTTGAGCAATAAGTTACATTATCCTTTTATATTCTTCAACGGTCCGGACTAAGCGTTTCGCTTCGTCGTTTATACCGCGTACATCGTAGGACTGGAACAATTTGCCTGCTGCGGTCTTCCCGTCCAGCTATAATTTAGGTGTCTTCAAGGCTAGAGTGAATAGGCTCTTAATAAACTAGTGCGCCTCACCATCAATGATTGCATCGCTGCTTACCATCAGGTGGGATCGCAGTCAAGCACTGGTTTATATGAATTAAAAAAAATATATATATTCCAGCCTTTTATCTGCGGAAGAATAAAAGACAAAAACATAATTTGAAACAGAAGAAAGACACAAACGTACCTAATTAGGGCTTCGTATCGAAATATAGCCATTCCATAGAACACGGCCACAATCACCATTATGGTTTTTTTCTATGTACCCAATATTGAAAATTGATTAACACAACAGAGAATAAGAATTTAAGGGACAAAATGCGTTTAAAATATAAAGATAATTTATTGAAAATAATCCTAGCCGAATCTTAAAATATCAATACACATTATATGAAATCACTAATACACATTAATTTGATAATATTTAATTTAATTAAGCTGTTGATCCCCGCATTAACGCCGGCGTTCACGCGCCATTGTCTTACTATTGTGTCTCTAATTACGCACTCAAAAGGTTAAACACAAAAAAAAGTGTCTCCTGAAAAGTTGCTATTATGCAGTTACGCTATTCGTAGGATACGACGATATTATCTCTGGTTGTTCTCGTCTGGCTAACGGCGAGTACTTGCACAGGTATAATCAAGTAGCCAGGATTATTGCTGAACTTGCTTTGAAATACAACCTAGTGGATTCGGAGGTACCATACTACAGGTAAGTGCCCGAACCCAGTTCTCGAAAATGACCATGTCACGTTGTACTGGGATTGGTCTATCATTACTGACCGGACTATTGTAGCCAATAAGCTGGATATAGTGGTGTTAAACCGATTAGCGCGCCGCGCAATGACAATCGACGTCACCATTCCACATGACGAGAGTCTCGTAAAAGCTGAGAAAGAGAAACAAATCAAATCAACTAGAAAAAGGAAAGGACCAAGATTCGAACCCCGATGCATGCCCATCTTTACTAAAGACGTTGAAGATTAGCGGATACTGTTTCATTCATTCATTCATTTCAGCCGAAAGACGTCCACTGTTGGACATAGGCTTCCCCCAAGCGTCGCCACAACGATCGGTCCTGTGTGTCTCGCATCCATCGAATTCCAGCGACCCTCACCAGATCATCAGTCCAACTTGCGGGAGGCCTTCCAACGCTGCGTCTTCCGGTACGCGGTTGCCACTCCAGAACCTTTCGGGCCCAACGGCCATCTGTTCTGCGTGCAATGTGCCCTGCCTATTGCCACTTAAGTTTGGCGATTCTTCGAGCTATGTCGGCAACCTTGGTTCTCTTGCGGATATCTTCATTTCTGATTCGATCACGCAAGGAAACTCCGAGCATAGCCCTTTCCATTGCCCTTTGGGTGATTTTAAGTCTTCTTATAAAGCCCATAGTAAATGGCCACGTTTCGGAGCCATATGTCATCACTGGCAACACGCACTGGTCATAGACTGTCGTCTTGAGACACTGTGGTATATTGGAAAAGAAGACACCGCGCAGCTTGACGAATACTGTTTGCTGCCCATAAATTAAATAGGAAACAACACGATTAGCAGCTTGTCCATGAATTCCGACTCGACAAGTCCATGAGATCAGATTAGTGTAGTCAACACAGTCTAATGTTTTTGAGAGTTCACAGAATACGCCAATTGCATCCTGGGGTTTCTCCCAGGATTCCAAAACGTGACTGATGAGTTTCACTCTTGCATTCGTTGTTGACCTTCCTTTCGTGAAGTCTCTGAACTGACGACTATTCAAAATTCTATTTGAATTAAAATTACACAACACCTAAATGTGCCTGTTAGGACAGGAGCAATGTGTCAATGATATCTCCTAGAACGAGTTTTTTATGAGAAGAGTTTTGAATATTTTTGTAATTGCATACCGTTTAAGACACGTTGTTTCCACAGTAGAACTTATATTCCAATATAACACAAGTTGATTACACTATTATTTCAAAGTAGGTATTGCGTTTGTAGACAAATTCTTTATTGGCTTGAAGTAGATATTTTTTTGGTATATCCTGTCTTTGCTATAATATTTTATGAACCAAAATAAAATAGGTATGTAATGTTGTTTCATTATCCCTGGCAGACAGTAAGTGTGCCCAGATAGTGTCCGTCCAATCAGCGTGTAGTAATTACGTGAGCGTCCCTCTGTGACGAATTACATCACATTAGCCGCTGTGATCACCGCTATCGCGCCGCACATCTCTGCCATAGTCACCCGCTCCGCACCCCTCAGCTCCGCACGATGTGATAACGTTAAATTAAAACAAATTCAAAACAGCGACACGCACTAAAGGGGTGCGAGCGACGACACCAGCGCGATGCGGCGTGGTGCGGCGGGTCGGCGGCGCGACAGTGGCGGCGGCGAGGTGACGCGACAAAAGAAGGCGCTGATAAAACTATTGCGACTTAATTAAACCGTCCCTTGTTAGCAGCGGGTCCCGGCGCGGCGCGCTCCGGCCCGGACAATGAGCTCCTCGCTATAGCTTGTACTGGTAATCAGGTGGACCGGATTTATTGCGCGCCAACACCTTCCCTCGCTGGCATTGTGCGACAACACAGACCTGTTGTAGGTCGCTCACGCTTGACATTTTTGTCACGCAACATTGTTTGTGATGTTGAAGTTCGGTGATAGGTGACATGTGTCAGTGCATATCTAATCTCGTTGACGCGCTAAGTCGCGCGCGTCGCCGCTTCGCTTGTGGCGCCTGCATATGCACCAGAAGTAATACGTCGCCTATCGACGTGACGTTCATAATATTCCACATTTGGGACGTAAATGTAGTCGTCGCCGCTGAGATGTGAAAGAAAACGTAATCTAAAAGTGGAAATATTCGAGGACCAGATGCATTTAAGTGTGGTTCGAAGTGCGTGATCTACCGAACGATGAAAGACCGCCAGAAAAATGAGTTTTTACTGAGGGACCGCCGCCGGGCGCTGGCCGCCTCGGGCGAGACACACGAAAATTGGACACACAAATCATACTTATGGCTCATTCGGCGAGCAGCACGCACGCACAAACGCTCGGGAGGCTCCCGGCGCGAGTCGTGTTTGTTTAATTAGATTTCATCTTGTTGCAACATCGACTCGTTAGTATTACCCTTTAACTCGACTTCTGGCAACACTCCTCGACTTTCGTCAGTATTAAAATTCAACTCGTTCGTTACTTTATCGGTTCGTAACTCAGTTAAATGAAGTTCCATGTTTCTCTTTGATGAAGGAGTCGACTAAGTAAATTCTCGATGAAAGTTTGTATAAATACGCTGGAGTTGATGCCGTGGAGACCGCGCGATGTTTTGATCTGAGGCGTGAGCGCGGTGCGGTCACACGCGGCGAGGTGTTCAGCTCGTGCGCGGAGCCGCCCCGGAAGGAATCCGTTCTGAGTTCAAAAGTAACTTTCAAAATAAGGCAAAGAATATGTCGTAATCAGTTCATAGGAAAATCATGTAGTTAACTCATTGTTAATTTAGTAGGCGCATCATGAATTACACTCGGCTTCGCGCGGTAACTGACGACCGAGTGTATGTACCGCCTACAAGAGAATGACGTGACGGACGTGGAGACTACTTGGTCGTCGTAAAGGGCCGGTCCCGCGGCGGCCACAGTTCGTCGCTCACATAAAACAAACGACAACTTGAGTAGATTACTGCACTAGTCCGGGCGCGGCGCACGGACGTGTTCACTTTAGCGAGTCGTCGGCAGCGGCTAGTTTTACGAGCGGTTCGCACTTTGCTGATGTGCGATTAAACGTTAATGAAAAAATACTTAGCGCTGCCGACCATCTGCCCTTTATATGAGCCCGAGTGATACGGTGTGTGAGACGTATGGTGAGGGAACTCAGGGTTGCGCCCTAGTGGATTAAATTATATTATTACACAGTGATTTGCTTATTATTATTTTATTATCATATAATAATAAGCAAATCATTAAATGGTTACATTAACGCAATTTATGATTATTGTTATGACAAACGATTTTTATAATAAATTATGGTGAGAAAAATAATTTTAGTTTAGAAAAATATTTATTTTATTTTATTGGCACTTTATATTCTTTTAGTATATAAACTACTTCCAGTCATTTTTGCAATATCCAAGTAATGAATTTACGTAGCATACGCGTAGCAGATATAAGTATATTCAATGCGCGCCTACGCGGCTACGAGACTACGCGTCTACGAGGCTCCGGGGCTACGCGGCTACGCTTTTACCAGATGAAACCATTGGGATTGATGACATCGCTCGCACGATCGAGAACGGATCGCTGTTGATAGAGTGCCGCACTGAGCCTGCCTACTTATTCGTGTGCCCACGCGGCAAAGTGTGTGTACTTGTAACGTTTTTTTATTCCATGATATCGTGGTATATTTGTTTCTTTCAAGACATGGCTAGTTAACTCAGTCGTAATCATTACAGCCTACTCTTTCGTAATATTACAATATTTTTTTTAGTATGGGCATTGTTTACTTTTCACGTCAACGAAGTTCTGATACTTTTTACCAACGTGGTCGGGTTTGGTCACCGTGCTGCATCACAGGCTTCCAGGCAAGAATGTAGGTCTGCTGCGCAGACATAATTGAAAACGAATCGAGCCGGTTTATAATGAACTGAAAGACCAATTCAATAAAGTTTATTAGTGCATTAACTTGCAGAAAGGTGACTCGAAGGACGTTACAGGACTTAAACTATTAATTAAATCGAATAATTAATTAATAAAGGGTTAAAATAATTAGGTCATTTTTAAAGGCTCTGAGTCCCAAAACTAGGTGTGCGTTCCTGTGGTTTAGGAGTCAGATCTATTTAGTTGTTGCTTAATTAAATATCAATAGTTTTTTCATTGACGAGCAGATGAGTTGACAAGTACGCTGCGATGTAAGTGTTGCTACACACATAAGCGCCCGCTTATGTGTATAGGCATCAATCGGCATAGCTGGGCGCTAAAATTGAACACATTTAGATGAATATTCAGGGAACATGCCGCTCAGGCTTTACTACGTCAACATAAGTCGAATAATGCCGAATGTAATGTAGTAGTGGCTACGGATCGGTTTTTTTTTCCACAAATATTGCCGAATTAAATAATGTGTCGACCCGAATGACCTGCCCGATCCGTACAAACCGATTGAAACCGAACAAATGCAATAATTGCTTCGGGCTGGTTTTGTTATTTGACAAATGCTGCTGAACTGACTATGCCGCTTATGTGTGTCGCAACCCTAAGGCAGCACTTACCGGCGTGGAGAGAGGCGCGGGTGCGGCGCGGCTCGGCGACGACACCGTCAGGCTCGGCGCGCTCGCCGCTGCCGTCTCGCCTGGAACGCACACAGCTAAATCAATCAAAGTAAAGTCATTTATTTATTATTATTTATTTGAATTAGACCTATAATCGTCACTTTTAAAAAGACTTTACATTAAGCCAGAACCTTCAAACGCTGAACTGCACCACTTCTTAGCTTTGCTTTTAAGAAGGAAAAGTGGTGCAGTAAACTCCCCAGCGATGCAATTGTCTGTTCAGTTTGAAAGCAACACAAAAAGCTCCCCAAAAGGAATAAGAATAGAATATAAAGTTTGCTTGTAATTCCAAAAATGTAATATTAACCAGTGAAAAGTGTGGAAAAAGGTATTAGGAAACGTTTTGTTGCAGACGATCATAGGCCGACACGAAAGCGAAAATTAATACTCGTAATATTTGTTCTCGTACGTCATTGGGTGGAGATTTTTAGGTTTAAAATCGATCGCAGACCACACCAGTAAATAAGGAAGGCCAACTTCAAAATGAGCCCTTACCATAACCGAACGAGAATGACAATTACAATGCTCATAGCTCAAAAATATAGGACCGGCAAATATCGGGAATGACCTGAGAACGTCTGGGGCTTGTTTGTTATATTGATGCACCAGATATAATGTTAGCTGAATATTAATTTCACACAGTAAACATACTCTGTAGTGGTTCTGCCGCACGCACCTGCTAGGTGGCGCAGGGGCAGTTATTATCGCTATAGACAGCGTGTGACTTCCCAGCGCTCATGGATACGTGCTTGTGGAGATTGATTGCGATCATGTCGATGTGATTGAATGAGGCTAATTCTGAAGACCAATCCGTTTTTATAAGTATTATAAAAAAATCAAGTTTTTTTTATGAATACGATTCCTGCTAAAAATTCCAAGTATCTTTAAAATAACAACTGAGTAGTGACAACATTTTTTTTTAAATGTAGCTAAATAGTAAAAACCACTATTTTTTTAATGAATATTAAAAAAAAAATTATCCGTACCGCGTTACTGATCATATTTGTTTAGTCAAAAGTAAAAAAAAAAACGAAATCCCCCCAAAATTGTCTACGAAAATTTGACATAATACTAATATTATTAGTAAATTTTATTAATAAACTAATATTATTAGTAAATTCAAAATAAATCTATAATTTATAATAATTGCTACTCGAAAATACTACGCGCAGTGTTTTTTCCATTTTGATCGACATTTATTAATTCATAATCTGAGCAATATTTGTCTGTACAATATTTCCATAAATTGAGTGAAATTTTGGGATATCAATAAACAAACGCTAAAAACTTTGCTGTTTATAAATATTATTTATTGAGACTTTACTTAATAATAACAAGACCTTTTCTAATAAGCCCTTTAAGTATTTGTACGAATTAAAAATTAGGGGTGTATAATGTCCGTAGGGTACATAGACATGGGTGCCATAGGCCGTGACATAGCCTAGGCCGGTGCCGGACCACTGGCCGGCTCGGTTACTACCAGCCCCTACTCCAGTAATAGCGTAGTGTGTAAAGGCTCGCCTGCACTGACGTCGCAATAAATAACGTCGGCGCGTGTGCCCGCAGCCGCCTGATCCGCCGAGATTTATCAGCAGAGGGAAAAAACCTGATTAATCACTACATTCAAAGACGGAGGCGAGCGTAAGTCAGGACACAAGAAATAATTAATTGGTGCGAGCATCGAGCTAGCACTCCCCCTCCCCCCCTCTCCGGCGCACCACCGCGCCACCGGCCCCCGCCGCGTCTAATGTGCCTGAGTTTATTCAAATTGGCTTCATTAATAGGTGAGGTGGCGTTCGCTCTGTATCACTACACCTGAGCGATGCGGATGTTGTGCTGTGCGGAATGCGGGTTGCGGGGCGCGCGGGGAACTATTCAGAAAGGGACTGTATTAATATTGGCGGTACAAGTCGCTAATTTCACACAAGTGGCATTACAACAAGCATGATTAACATCTGACGTCTAAGCGCTGCGATATCTAAACATGTAAATGAATTTATTTTATACGTCATGTCCTTGTAGTTTTTGCATTTGTATTATAATGTGACCAACATTGAAATGTCATTGTTATTATTTGTATTATTATTGTAGTTGGTGTTGTGTTGTGTTGATTGTTGTTGTGGTCACTAAGATGTTGTTCAATAACATCTGCGTATCGAGCGCTTCAAAGCGCTGGCCTGCGATTGAGCTGTAGTGTTCGAAAGCGGATCATCGTTGTTACCGTCATAAGTCAAAGGTTTGAATGTATCATGCGCTGTCTTTTCCCCGAATTTAATACAAGCCCACGGTACGATTCGAAAGCACATTTATTTTCACACCCTACTTACATGTTTTAATGTTTCAGATGCAGAGATAAAAGTTTAATAATCTACATGAGGGTGGGAAATCATCCAATGACTTCTCGCGCTCTGGGTGGAGCGTGAGGGCGTGTCAGACTTTTACTGACTAAAACCACACCTGTGTCCTAAAATTACCCTTTGCGTTCTAGGACTAAGGGTCTCCTTTTCAGAAATTCTCCGCGGTCCTAAGCTAGCGGGCATCGGCCCTGCTGGGCCTCTACGGTTTGCTGACATCTCTTTGAGGAGCGCGAGGGTCACTACACGCTGTTGACGACTGGGCTCGGTCCGGTTAATTACCGAACGGCCGGAGGGCGAGCCACCCATTGCTCAGTCAGCAAGCTCGCGTCTACCGTGGCTGGTAGTCGGGACCTTCGTTCCCTCACGCGTGCAGCCTCCTCCTTCGCTAGCATTACTGTTTCGCAGAAGGAAGCGACCGCCTGCCATTCCTCCTCGCTCTGGATCATAGCCCGAACCAGGACCCGACGCGAAAGGTCGCTGCCGCCAATTGCCTCCACGAGGACACGGCGGTGCTCCGCCCAAGCGGGGCACACCTGCACCGTGTCCTCCGGGCGGTCCACACAATGGTGACACCCGGGCGTTTCTTCCGCCTGAATCTGATGCAAGGAACCTCCCAAGGACTTACGATACTATATACTTGGGATTATGGCGTGCCCAAATCTACATGAGGGTTGGCTAAAGATGAGGTAAGTCACGCTGTGTAGTGAAACTGTCGTCCTCGCTGCAATGTCGCCGCGATACCGGCTCGGTGTCGGCGCGGTGTCGGCGCGCACTTTGAATATTCACGATGTGGCATCAATATTCATGAATATACCTAGCCCATGCACCGCCGCACCCCCCCCCCCCCCGTCCTCTCACCCTACCCCGCACACGCCTGGCGTATATTTTCAAAATAGTTGTTGAATGGTTGTCACGTGATTGTATTCCAGAGTGACAGCGCCGCGTGTAAGGTGCTATGGCTTCGCGCTACGAGCTACAACTGTGTAGCGAGGACTACCTGTACGTAAAGTTAACTTTTACAGATTTTTCGATTTTGCTGCTGTCTATATAATTATCAAATTTTATTGTTACGAAACTATGGTCAAGTCGATATGCATTTAAGCGGAGGTTGCGGAATCATTTGCTCCACCAATAGCAGAATCGTCTCAAAACTTCTTTCGTTAATTTATATTAATATATATGTATATATATATATTATATTAAATATATATGTATGTGTATTTTAATTATATGTATAAGTACCTTTTTGTTTTACTCCTGTTTTTCGCATATAATTTTCTTTTTATGCACCTACCATATTGTCTCTTCACCACCCTAGGTTGGCTGGTAGAGAATGCCTCAGGCATTAAGTCCGCCTTTGTACAATAATGTTGCATGAAGATTAAATAAATAAATAAATAAATAAATTATTTTAGTCAAAAAAAAATAAAGTAAAAAACTAAAACCCGACTACGACAAAAAAAAAACGACGCTGAAAAAGTATGAAACAAGATTTTCATACTTCGAACAGAACAAAAAGAAAAGCCGCAGTCACACGTTATAGGTACCAACCGAAACACTTTAATAACATGTGACTACGGTTTTTCTTTTTGTTCTGTTCGAAGTATGAAAATCTTGTTTCATACTTTTTCAGCGTCGTTTTTTTTTGTCGTAGTCGGGTTTTAGTTTTTTACTTTATTTTTATTTAAACAATTTTGGTGTTAAACTTAACACATGACTTTTTGTCCGCTAGAGGGCGTCACTTTAAATTTGAGCAATATTTTCGAAATTTACAAATGTAGCCCTTTCAAATGATACCAAACACGGCGTATTTATCTCCATTTTTATTTTTTAACACATACTTTTTGTCCGCTAGAGGGCGCCATGTCGAGTTTTGTGACACGTCACGTAGCCTATGTTCAGCGGACAATGAAGACGGTTCTAACGATACCTCATATGTCGAGTTCCGATTGGTAGATTAGGAGCTATGAGGGAACAGATGAACATACTCACATACATACATAGCCTGTCAAAATCATAACCCTCAGTAGTCGGGTAAAAATTGAGAGTTGATCTCTTTCGACTAAGTTTGAAAAAAACACTCATAATTTGCTGTTCATTATATCTTCCTGTGGCCGGATAACCAGTAACAACATAATAAGAACAATAATATAATAATAAATTCATGTACGCATAACTAATGAAGTGACCACTCGTGTATCAGAGTTCCGCACTGTGTAGTAGCGAGCCTAACTCGCAGAGAGAATAAATGGCGGGCATCGCTTCCACTTCACTGACTGACCTCGTCTGGATCTTTTGTACACTTAAGCCTTGTTATACTTAAACAAGACAATATTGAAATTAAGATTTTTTCTTATCAAGCCCTTACTGTCCCACTGCTGGGCAAAGGCCTCCCCAAGTCTTTCCAGACTTTCTTCTCCTGCGCCGTCTCAAACATAAGAACATAAATATTAATTTTTGCCCACCAAGATACTGTGGGCTACTTACTAAGGAATAACTGAATAATGTAAGTGTACATTGTCTAGGTAGTTATCGAAGAGCTGATGATTCCAATATTCCTCGCTGAGACTCTTTTCATAATCGTGTGTGAATGTCGACTTATGTTTATTATTTTCGTGAGAACGCCGACTGCGGCGCTTGTCCGGCTCGTCACGGCCGGTGCGGCTCGCGCATAAATCCTATATCATATAATGTGCAGAGTTTTATTGAGGCGAGAACGGCATTCATTACGTCACAATTTATGGCGTCTGGCCATCAGCCACCCCCTCCCCCTCGCACCGCACCGCTCTGCTTCGCAACCCGCGCCAAACTCCATAACACGCTTATGAATACCAGATGACTTTATTTATTATCGACCTTCGTCGATCTTGTCAGATGGGATTCATAACTGGCGTGTAGTTCTGAGTGAACGATGGGAACAAAGAGTTATTCTTAGAAGTAACAGACCGCTAACAGCTAACACATACAGTTACTCAGTGTACCTGCCAGGACTAACTAGGTGTACTGCTTGCGCTCACTGCTCGAGTGCACCGAGCTGGTCCAATTCACTGAGCTCTCCGTAAAGCCAGCATTTGTAGCCGTTTGTGCAACCGTGACACAAAGCAGCTCACGGCTATTCCCTTGTAAAGCATAACGCGCGACCGACACGCGTTTTTAACCGAATTCAAAAAAAGGAGGAGGTTATCAATTCTGTTGTATGTTTTATTTTTTATGTGGGTTAGGTACCTCAGAACTCCGTCGTTTATGGACCGATTTGCAATTTTTTTTTCCATTTTCCTTTACCATTTGGTCCCATTTTTTAAAAATAAAGTTCTGATGATGGGATCCATGAGGAATCGAGGGATCTCCTCAAATATTATAATAGTGAGTTTGGTATTTTCATCACGAACTTAAGCATTTACAGTCAAAAACTAACATAGATATCACAATGAAGATAATTAAGCGACTGTGATAATACAAATAAATAAATGTTTCTGAATAGTAATGTTCAAAATGGTATCATCGAAGTGACCAAGGCCTCAAGTCTGCTATTACAATAGCGTCAGAATGGTCTATTATTGATTTCATAATTGTTGATTTTGACAAGTTTGGTAATCTACTATTAAAATGGCGTCATTATGACTTTCCAATAGTCAACCACTGACACTCCATTGAAAGAAATGGCATAGAATGGTAATCTCGCACATAATGACAAATGAATGTTTGACGTATGCGGGAATCTGCTAAAATTTTGACAGTTCCTTTGATCAGTGACCTACCATTAGAATGTCATTGTGCAGTAATTGCTTTTAATAAGCTCAATATTGTCATTCTACTACAAGACCATTGACCGATCAATGATCGATCATTATGAATTAGCAGATTACGCATTTTTAGCAAAATGACAATGGGATCGTATTGGAAAGACGAATTTATAAAAATAGCAGACTTGGGCCCCTTATGATGATGATGGAGCCGGAAGATAGGCACCGAAACTCTGTAATTAATCAATGTATCCTAGCCGTGTTCGGGCTTATTAGATTTGTCATGCGATGCACTTTGGCTATAAGGTGCTTTCGAACTGATCTGATGATGGAGCAGGAAGGTGGAAGGCAGACACAGGAACTTCTTAATAAAACAATGTAACCTAGCAGTGTTTGGGTTAATTGGAATTGATATGAGCAATAGACACTCTGGTTATAACTGTATCGCAACTAAACGGTGTTAAATAAGAAACAAACAATACTGAGAAACACCGACTTCCGAAATTAAAGTTATTTTAATCCTTTTAGTGTCCTTTTTTAGTGAAGTCGGTTATTCTTTTTTTTGTAAAAAGTTTTTTTTATCGTACATTTCGGGCTCGTGTCGGTCGCGGCGGTGCGGCGTAGGCGTGGCGCGCCGGTGGAGTTATGACAGCAATAATTCCCGTATAACGTATTATTATAATAGTAGGGGCTCGTTGCCGCCGGTCATTCTACTGATTTACAAGCTTTTTAATTGTTAACAAGTTCGCACGCGGCACCCGGCGTGTGCGTCGGATTGCGTCGCGACGAGCTTGTTAGTGAACTCACCACGCGCCAAGTTCAGTGATCCCATTCATACTAGATACCCCGATTTGTATCGGGACTTTTCGTTTGACACCAATCTTTGCAAGTTCCCGACAACTTGAAAAACAAATCAGTAGCAGTTTAGTTGGCACTTGCCATTGATCACACAACTATGTGCAAGTATGGCAAGAAGTGGCGACGTTCTGAAAGTCGTTAATGTAACGTTAGAATGTTTGGCGCGTGCGAGTTAATTTGCGATCGATAGTTACCGCGGGCTGGCGGCTGCTTGCTAACTTGCTTGCGAAGTCGGATCCACATTAGCTTTTAATTAGGGCCATCGTTAACGTGTTGCACGGAGTAGCAGGGTATCGCACCAAGTCGCACGACATCTACATACATATTTCAGATACAGTTTAAAATGAATAGCTGTTTAAAATGCCATTGCGGCGAAGTTGTCAACAGCCACGGTCTTCACGGCCTGTCATGCAGTCGAAGCGCGGGACGCATAGCACAGCACGCGAATATTAACAACATCATCAGACGAGCCCTTGTCACCGTCGGCGTTCCGGCTGTTTTAGAACCTCATGGCCTGGCACGCGACGATGGTAAGAGACCGGACGATATGTCTTTATTTCCATAGAAGATGAGTAGGTCTTTAGTGTGGGACGCTAGCCGTGTCGACACCTTTGCACCATCCCATTTTCCTAGCTCGTCGTGCTGTGCTGGTGCTGCCGCTGCGGCTGTGAAGAACCTCAAGCGGCGAAAATATAACAGCCTTGTCGGCAGTTATATTTTCGAACCGTTAGGGATTTAAACTCTTGGGCCGTGGGGTCTGAGTGCGCATACGCTTTTTAAAGAATCATCCAAATGCCTAGTTGACACTTCGCGTGACCCAAGGGCTGGCTTTTACCTCGGTCAGAGATTAAGCATTGCCATACAATGTGGTAATACCGCCAGTCTTTTGGGCACACTTCTAGCCGACAGCGATGTGGAAGAATTTTTGACGCCATATTTTAGGTAGAAGTTATGGTCTTTAGTGTATATGTAGTTTTAATTAGTTAAGTGTTTGATTATGCTAAATAAATAGCTGTTTAAATAGTTCTAAAACGGTTACAGGTAGTTGTCGTCCCGCTCGGTGCAGAAGAATTGTTATGTACGCTGCTCATTGAATGTAAACTTGAGTCTATGTTATCTGTTCGAGTAACTTTATGTAGTTTACGATCTACTTTAAATAAAATATCATCATGGACTAACCGCTGTTTTACTTGTAAGTTGTACTTTATTTTGCAGATGTTTATATCTACAACACTGTTAATTTTTATCTCTAGAATTTGGGTGCAAACACCTGACAGCAAACTAGAACCTGCTCACAATCATAACTGAAGGTACGGTACGATATTCACGAATAAAATAATTTCGAATATCTCGATGAACGTATCACAATAATTCTCACTCACATAACACTAGAAGTGAACTAAGATTAACAATATGACGTATACTTTGACTGGCAGCTCCTGGCGAAGTGACGCTTAATTACGTTATAAGGAATGGAACGCGCCTTTACATTCAGATGGAGAGGATCACGTCATGAGCTGTCAGGGTGTTTGTGTCCGGTCCATCCCGCGGACACTTCCAGCCGTATATTAAGCTTTTATGAGGATTGCCTTTTAAACCGTGTCAAGTGCCACCGTACCCCCCTGTCGGGGCTACACGGCAACCTCACCCCACCGCCCTACGCTTTTTCCCTTGTTATGCGCTTAATATGAATATTTGAATGCTCTCCGCATAATCTGCGCGCTTGTAGCAAACGTTGATCACGATTCTGAAGAGAAACAATTGAATGGAGAAGGTTTGAGACAGAACCTGACGATATTGTAACGTGTGTGATGTACTGCACCGCAGAATTTGATTTTGGGAGAAAGAACCATACACAGGCATATTATTTCTAAAACAAAAAGCTATTGTTATTCCTTTATTTGATTCCTAGGTTTGAAATTTTTAACATCGAAGTGTAATGCCTTAGAGCTGTGCTGCGGTTCGCGGGTCGGGAGGAGCTTCGATCTCGTATGCATGAGCACAATCCTCGCGTTAATGACGGAGCTTCATTGTTCCCCACGTCATGTTTTATGCACACTCAATGCATATTTTATTAGTTTGTAACAACCAGATGTTATTGATCTTATTAGAACACAATTTTCCATCATTAAGTACCTATTTCGTGTTAGAAGAATAAATGGGTAGTGAAGAGCATTTGCTTCTCAGTTGTATATCCACTGTAGTATGTCATAGCTGACTCACGATTAACAGGTAATTAATCTTGAGCCTTTGAAAAGCAATTCAATAAAAACACTAATGTCATTATCAGTTCAATGAAGTCCTAATCCTACTTGGATGTTTGTTACTCAATCATGCTTAAAGGTCATAAAGTATCAGGATAAAAACTATACTTTCAGAAACACACAGGGTAATTGAGATTTTTTTTGAAAAAAATTCAGCCAGTTTCAAGTTTAAGAAAGTGTTAAGTTTTCAGTCACTTTAAGTTACTTTGAGTTTCATTAGAACGCGGATGTAACATGTACATTCTAATGTTTTTGCAGTATTTGGCAACAAATGTATCAAGTCAGCCTACTCGGCAAGCTTCGCTGTGGTAGTCGATACTACAACAATTCTCAGCTCCATTTTACCAAAATCGCGTCTGTTTCAATGATTCCACATAAATTGTCCAGCTGCGTACAAAACTGCACCAATTTTACATCACAATATCCAATATGAATCAATTTGCGAATAATTAAAACAGCCACTGAACTTCACTCGAAAAAATCCTGCCAAAAACTCAAATTGAGGCTTTGGTACTTTTAACTTGATGATGTGATTGCTTCCTTGGGATTCAAGTAACATCATAGACAGCAGCAAGTGAACAGTGTTGTGACTCACAGTAGTTGTTGGGTATGAGGTCGGGCTCGGCGTCATCGTGGTCCATCTTGGCGGGCGGCGCGGGCGCAGGCGGCGGCTTGGCGAGGCGTGGGCGGCGGCGCCGGCGCAGCGCCAGCGCGCACGCGCCCGCCACCAGCGCGCACACGCAGCCCGCGCCCGCGCCCATCGCACCCACCACGCCACTCACGCCCAGCTGCGCCTCCGTTGCTGAGCGGGACAAACAAAAACTAGTTAAATAAAAATCGGCCAAGTGCGAGTCGGACTTGCGCACGAAGGGAAAACTAGATTGTTTTGGTATAATATATACCAAACGTTCTTTGGTTTTTATTTCATACAAGCCTTTTGAGCACATTTCCGGGTGACAGCGATGTGGATCGACGCCTGAGTGTACTTTGTGTTTGTATTATACTTATATACATAGGTTATAGTATTAATAGTTTAGTGAATATTTAAGTTTTTTATATACCTAAATGTATGTAGATATAATATTGTTCGTACTGGTATATAAAGTGTGTTCCACTAATAACACTTATTCTAATGTCAGCCGTCATCTGCTCGCAACTGGATATGAACCAATATAATACTGCAATCAGTTGCAATGGCCGTGTCTTAGACCTATTTTTCTATAGTACCCATGTAGAGGTCCCCACTCCTAATGTATCGCTTTTACCTACCATCCCCCATTCTGCGTGGGGTTGCGATTAAGAAAACCACCAGGGATATTAAAAGAAAATAGAGCAAACTAGTTTAACTACCACAAGTCTGATTATGATAAAATAAATACTGAAATAAAGGGCGTTGAGTGGGATAATTTACTCGAGAAATCACCCCTCGACGAAACAGTCTCAATTTTTTACGAAATCGGGTTCTCAAAATTTCTTTTACATAAAAACAAAAATCGTGTTTGGGTTAAGTGGAAAAAGTACAGGAACAAAAGTGACTATAAATTGTTTTCCATTTATATAGCAAAGTTTAAAAAAGAAGCAGACATCAGCAGCTATAAAAAACTATTTAGACACAACGGAAAATAGTGTAGCCTCCAACGTAAAGGCTTTTTGGTCCTATAACTCGAAGCGCAAGTCCAGTAATAGTGTCCCTTTTACAGTTTTTTTTTTTCAACAATATTCCTCACATGATCCTATTAGTACCTACCTACAACTTATTCGCAAAGTTTTTTCAATCAGTTTATGAACCATCTACGTTCGATTCTACTTCTAGGGAACCGCTGCCCCAAATCCTGTCAGTGATATTCTTCTTTGCAATCTACATTTTTCAGAACACACAATACAAAAAGAACTAAAGTCGGTGGACGCAACCAAAGGTCCTGGGGTATACCCGCGATCTATTTAAAAAATATAAGCAATACACTGTGCTTTCCTCTTTACATTCTATTTAATAAATGTATGTCTAAGGACGTATTCCCAGAGGTCTGGAAACATGCAAATAATTATTCCTGTCATATCTACTTGTCGTTCAATATCCTTATTATCGGCTCTTTCCAATATTTTTGAAAAGCTTGTGCATGCTGAGATTAACCCTGTCATGCGTCGTGTGATATTAAAAGAACAACATGGATTTGTAAAGGATCCTGAATTATTAACCTTCTTGCCTTCACATCGCAGCTCTTTTAAACCAAAGACAATAGGCAGCAAATTGACGTAGTATATACTGATTTCAAAAAGGCGTTTGACAAAGTGGATCACGAGCTGTTACTCAATAAAATTGCATATCAATCAGAGGAGACTTGCTTCGTTGGTTTGTATCTTATGTCACTAACAGAACTCAAAAAGTTGTGATAAATGGTTACGAATCGCACTATATCCAAGTCACATAAGGGGTTCCACAGGGGTCAATATTAAGGCCACTCTTATTTATTATTTTTATCAATTATTATCAACGATATTTACAACTGTTTTCAACATTGTAATTTTTACTTTATGCAGATGATTTAAAGATATACAAAAAAATTAATGATCGTACCAATTTCCAAGAAGACCTGGACCGCTTTTTAGACTATTGCTCGGCCAATAAACTGTATCTCAGCTTGTTTAAGTGTTATAGTATCACGTTTACTCAAAAACAGAAAACCATCAAGCATAATTACCGCATTGGTAATACCAAAACTACTTGGTGTGCAATCTTACATGCCTTCGAAATTTAGGTGTTCTATTGGACTCCAAGCTTACCAACTGTTTGGGTTCGTTATGAGATCATCTAGAGAATTTCGGCGCCCTTCCACCTACTTACATTTATACAAATCCATACTCCGCCCACAGCTAGAGTATGCAGTACCTATCTGGAACCCCTACTACAAAAAGTACTCTGAAATTATAGAGTTAGTTCAAATAAAGTATCTTCGTGAGTATAGTGCATACACTATAGATAAAAAAATGTCATACGTCTCATACCACCAGTCTCTACTTAAAAATATACGGCCTTTTGACTTTACTCTCTAGACGCACTCTCCTTGAGATGATGACGCTTTTTAACATATGTCGTAACAAGTTTGATTGTACTAATCTGGTAGATAGTTTGTGTTACCTGGTTCCTCGCACAGCACATGGGCGTGACTCCCGCTCAAATCAATTATTCGCTGCCCCTTTCTGTCGTACTAATTCGGGAGCTCGCTCACCGCTGCGTCGCTTGGTTGACACTTATAATAAACAATTTTGTTCAGTGGATATAATGTTCCTTAGTAAGTCATCGTTTAAAAAAGAAATATAGAACATCTTAGAAGTCCAACAGTAGTCAATGAGGATATGCATGTTAACTCTGTGAGTCGTTTAACTGCCTACGGAGTCCATATAGAGCTAGATTACTTTTTCTTGATTTGTATCCCTCTTTTTCTTCCTAACAATTAAATTTAATCGATTTTGTCTTTTAACAGCCAGCTATTTTGTATAATTATTATTTGTGGATAACGTCGTTAGTAGTGTATATGTTACTTCTATTGACTTTGTGCCATATTATTGTATTGTATACTGCTGTTTGTTATCCCTATAAAATAAAATCACACCAATATTGCAAAGGCTAATTTTTGTGAGTGTGTGTTGTTTGTTACATCTTTATGCTGGAATGGTTAAACAGATTTAGATGAAATTTGGCACACGGGTAGATTATGTCCTGGAATAGCATGTAGGATACTTTTTATCTCGAGAGTTTATTACCTTGGGCCAATTTTCTACTTTCACTCGGGTGAAGGTTCTGGCAGCAACTAAGTTATATTTATATATTGTACAGTAGGCTGCATGTCAGTGGTAACAAAACCAGTTTAATCTGGCTTCTTTTTAGAGTACCCTAGTTAATAAGAAGAGGTTAGCGTAAAAGAACGAGAGTACTCTCTAGTTCAGCTCAAATTCAACGTCTACTGTCAACGGGATAGTTCTTGTAAAAAAGCGAGTAGCCAACGTTGACTCCAGCAGTCAACGACTTAGGCTATGACTTAACTTCAAAAAATTTGTATGAAGCGCCC
This sequence comes from Mythimna impura, assembly GCA_905147345.3. Classification (NCBI taxonomy): domain Eukaryota; kingdom Metazoa; phylum Arthropoda; class Insecta; order Lepidoptera; family Noctuidae; genus Mythimna; species Mythimna impura. The sequence goes on from LR990348.1 coordinate 391,673, forward strand.
GTGTTCAATGTTTTATTTGTCGACATGAACTACTCAGTAAGACATATTATACTGACATTATGCTGTACTAAATCTAGTAAATTCTTAAACAGTTAAAATGACTGAACTCATTCCGTCGTCACATTTAACTCCGTTATATCAATAAAGTCAATACGGCGTATAGTCGGGCATAGTCATTTACTTTACAGAACCCTTATTTGAATTGTAGATATAGCTCGGCATGATTTTTCCTCTTCCTTTCAAATTAAGAGTGCAAGTCGATATCCAATCGCAGTCAGCCGGCGGCCGCGGAGTCCAGATGGAATTAGCATTTTGTATAAAAAGACCTTTCGTCCGTCGTTACCTTCATCACTTAATTGAAAGTTTCCCCGACTCCCCTCGGCCACCGAGCTGTAGTCGGTGTGCGAACATTATGTAAGTAAAGCTTACTAGGCCAAAAACATTGCTTGCACAATAGTATACTTCAATTTGCGATCACTACTCGAACCTCGACCTCATTCAATGGTCAGCTGCCTAAAGACAGATAGACGGCTCTTCCGACAAGTATTTGGAAGTCTATGGCAACACCTCAGCCTAAGCAGTGTCCTTCATTAAACACAATTACAAACATCTAATAAAACTGAAGGACACAATAATGCTCCCCGGTCTGCTCCACATAGCTCGCTGCAACTCAATAATGAAGTTGCTTCTTGTACCGTACACCTGTTTCTTTTTTTTTAAGGTAACCCATCAAGTTACAAGCAGTTCCGGGTTTCGTCGACCATACACTTAGTTTTTAATTTGACTCCTAATTTTCGTTTTTAGATTGCAATGAAAGATGATTAGGTATATCAACGCGTAGGGGCGGATCGTGAAATTGTTAAGCTTTGGGAAAATACTACTTGAGGGCTCACCTATTACACAAGAAACCTTCAACTGGTTATGGGTTACTATGGTTAACTTGAAAGACTATGAATTGTATGTATTGTATTTCATTGTTGAACACAAGCTGAATTATAATACCGACGTTGAGCGCTCGTAAACCATTGACTCGCCATATTAGTAGAGATATCAATAACTGCTAACGCAGATCCTACAAGTGAGTTTGAATTGGAGCCATATATTCTTCTATCTAAATTCAGAGCGGCCATCAGTCATTTATAAAATGGTAAAGCTACTGAAAAAGATGAAATTCCGATTTAAACCTTATGGGCATGGGAAAGATTTCGGCAAACGCTGCTTATTTTTTTTTGACTTGGTTAGGTTATTTTAAAAGGTGAAAAGCAAAAAATCTGGACGTGCTGGATTTTCCCTATAATTTTGATAAAGCAGTCATAAATCTTATTGGAGAAAGACATAGAATCGCCTGTGATTATTAGTATAATTTTGTGTTACCAAAAATAAATAAGAAAGCCAAAGTCCTAAATCAAACGTAACAACTCATATTTTAAAACCCATTAATTGATACAATTAGTATCAGTACATTCTGTGGTGCTAGACAACTAGGCTCTACTACTTCTCTCAGTTCTAGTCATCATTTCATACTATTTGGCCTAATTCTGTTCTATGTCCTGCTTCATATGGAGGAAAGTGGACATTATCTTCCTCCTCCGATGTACTTTCCTTTACATCGTTTTTTTTTAACTCGCCGTGCTTCATGGCCTCGGCGCTTTTGTGGTGGTCACCAGAGTTGATTCTGATTAAGACAACAAAATAAATACAAGAGCCTTGAACTAAGGCTAGGCACATAATAAGTTCATGAAGTTTACTTTCTTCATCAACGCGAACTGGTGTCGAGTCTTTGTTTTTTAATTCTTGATAGGTTTGCGCTGACAGTCTTCTTCTTTCTCAACATAAATTTTACCGTATGAAGTCCAGGCCGCTTCAAGCTTTTTATTCTTAACGTTTAAGCGCGCAATGTAGAAAGACATCTTGCCTTATCTGTTAAGTATTCGGATGTTTAATGTACATGGCGGTCCTGGTAATTTAATATGCTCCGAGTTGAGATACGGCTGTTTGCTAAAGCGTCTGCATTTATTGTATGGCTTGAATTTTGAAATCAGTGGTTCCTTTCTGAAAGTAGTGCTGAAATCCACCAATACTGCTTCGGACTTGGAGCGAAATATGTCCCTAATCTCGGACTGGTGTGTAGGGGTTTCAAAGCCTAGTGTCGAACCGAGCTGCTGGATTGTGCCGATAAGCACTTTCTTATCTTCGTTTTTCTTTTTTGGAATGTACATATCTAATTTCAATAGTTTAACAGTACGCATTCTTATCCAGTTGTTCCAGCGTTCATTCCAGAGTCAACACTCGCTTTTTGTACTCCTTATTTTAGCTACAAGGTCTTCGTGCTGGAGGGTTAAAGATTCGACTGATCTGTATATACCCTGGTTTTGGGTAATTATGGTAGCGAAGGTAATAATTTAATAATTCGAACTTCGTGTCTTGTTGGTCCCTGATTTGGTCGAGCATTGTTTTTTGTTCGCTTGAGTGGCCAGATGGTTCCTTGATGTTATCAAAAGTGCGCTTCAGGCACTTGGTAATTTTAAAATAATTGTCAGCCGGGTTCGTGGTATTCGACATATTAAGGGCTGAGTCTGAGTTGTAGTGTATGATATTGGGCGGGGGATGAAGCTGAGGTGTGCTCGGGAGGGAATGTCACACAGTCATTGCACCAGGAATGTAATATAAACTCTTGCCGTTTCAGAACTCTATGATAAATTATTTTATTTTTTATTGTAACTTTTAATATTGTAGAAAATTTTAAAATTTCATAAAAATTAACTCACAATAAGAGCTGTTTTGGGTTGTCAAGTGTGTGGCTATAAGAGGTGTCCAAATAGCTCAACTAATGCCAACATTTATAATTTTAGTAGGCAGAATAATCTTCCTTTCTCTTTGAAGATTGCTCGCGCGCTCTGTACACAATGACAACACACCAAAATCCACTTTTAATGACGGTTTTGAATTGTTTTTTTGCTCACTTTTGTTAAAATCACTTTGAATATTGCTATTATTTTACAGTTTTGTTTTTTTAACTGGAATTGATACTTTATAATCCAAAAAATAAGCTTTAAACGTAACATAATTATTATTAAAAATAAATATAATGTTTTATATAAAAAGCGTTATACGCTTACGCGTTACGTTACGTTGTTGTTGAACCCTTACGTTGTGGAAACCTCTACGGTCCGGACTAAGCGTTTCGACTCGTCGTTTATACCGCGTACGTCGATAGACTGGAAAAACTTGCCTGCTGCGGTCTTCTCATCCGATTATAATTTAGGTGCCTTCAAGTCTAGAGTGAATAGGCTCTTAATAAACTAATGCCACTATCAATGATACATCACTACTTACCATCAGGTGGGATCGCAGTCAAGCACTAGTTTATAACAATAAAAAAGACCAATATTATTGTAGTACATATTATTGTATTTTGACTCATTTCACATCGTTTAGTCAGCGCACGCCGATAAAGCAATCAGTCGGCTATTTTTTATCTGACTTGAGTTACAAATACATTAATTTTATGATACAATCATTTTTTTATGCTTAAAATATAGCTTATGTCACTCAGGAATAAAGTAGGGAAAAAAATTTTGCAATCGGATCAGTACTTTCAGAGATTATCACCTAAAACCAAAAGCGCTAAACCTCTTTATAATATTAGTGTAGAAGTGTAGATTACGTTGATACTCGTACTATTGCAGGTTAGTCAAACTGCTCGAGAGGAATAATCATTGACTAAATCCTTGTGCTTTTATAACTAGCTAACTGGTTATGTAGCTAGTTATCAATAGTTGCATAATAGTAATAATGTAAATAATTTTACCTATTACCAAATAACTTTCTGTGTTATCAGTTATCACCAGTGTTTTTGTATTATTATCTGTATTATATGCGTTAATGTGTAATAACGAGTAAAACCACACGGCTGTTATCGGTCTCACAAACTACAACAACGCAAATTAGTGCATGTGTTTATTTTAATTAATGCCATTTAGTTTTTAGCTACTGTAATCAAGTACACGGTAAATTTTTTAGGTTTATACATTTCAGTTGCTATGTGTATCCACTTCCTTGCGTCGTATTCCACAATGCTGAGGGTCGTGACCTCCCTGCTTCATCACTTTCATTTTTATGATGTTCCCCCATCTATTCCTGTCTCTGGCGGTGTGAAGGGCCTTGTATACCGTGCAGTCAAGAGCCGTGCGTATCTGGTCGGACCAACGTATTGGACTGCGCCCGGGAGGCCTTTTTCCATCTATTTTACCGGTCACGATGAGCCATTCGAGGTTTCCGCCGTCTTTCCTTGCAATGTGACCGAAATCTTGCCGAATCTTGAGAAGACACTCGGACAACCACCGTGAGGAGATCGGAGTATGGATACGTTGGCCCGGTTTCTTTCTTTATTAAATGCTGTCGAAGGGATACGGAGCATTTTTCTTCAGCACCACATTTGAAAGGCATCAATGCGTTTGTGATTTACAGCTTTCAGCGTCCAAGTCTCAGCACCATATGAAAAGATCGACAAGACCAGAGTCCACACCAGTTTGGTTTTGGTATTTACGGAGATGTTGCGATCCCTCCAGATTTTGTATAGCTGAGACATGGCGCTCTTAGCTTTTTTTTTTTTTTTTTTTTTTAATTCATCTACACCAGTGCTTGACTGCGATCCCACCTGATGGTAAGCAGCGATGCAATCATTGATGGTGAGGCGCACTAGTTTATTAAGAGCCTATTCACTCTAGCCTTGAAGACACCTAAATTATAGTTGGACGGGAAGACCGCAGCAGGCAAATTGTTCCAGTCCTTCGATGTACGCGGTATAAACGACGAAGCGAATAGCTTAGTCCGGACCGTTGAAGTTTTAACAACGTAAGGGTGGATACTCGCCGTACGTCGGGTTGTCCGATGGTAGAAAGGAGATGGCGGAATCAAGTCATGCAATTCCCGCGCACACTCTCCAAAATGCAACCTGTAAAATACCGATAGGCTGGCTACCCTGCGCCTGTGCTCGAGGCTTTGTAGATTGGACTTAACCAAATCTGGATCCCCAATTAGCCTTTTCGCACGCCTTTCCACTGAGTCCAAAGCTGCTAGATGGCATTTTGCAGCACCAGCCCATATGTGACTGCAGTACTCCACACACGATCGGACCTGTGCTTTGTATAACATTAGAAGCTGTCCCGGTGTGAAGTACCGTCGGACCTTTGCAAGAACGCCTAGCTTTCTAGCAGCTACCTTTGCTTTGGACTCAATGAACCGCCCAAAATTGAGGTCTGAAGAAATTTCAACTCCCAAGAGCTGAAGGCGGTCGGTGCACCCCAGAGATACATTCTGAAAAGCTGGAGCCAAGGCGAACGGACTCCTTTTGGCGGTGAACAGACACGCTTGTGTTTTGGCGGCGTTGAATCCTACCAGATTGGTTTCGCCCCACATGGAGACTGCCTGAAGTGAGACATTCGTACGCTCTACCATAGCCTCTCGTTCGGACCGGATTAGCTCCTTACTAGCCCGAGCACCTGGCAGGTATCTCTCTACAACTGTGCTATCATCTGCATACCCATAGATACCGGGCATCAGCAGATCGTTGATATGCAGCAGGAAAAGAGTTGCAGAGAGAACTGACCCCTGAGGAACTCCGGCATTGGTCGTCATGGGCTCTGATGAGCATCCATCGACAACAACTCGGAGAGACCGTTCACTCAGGAAGTCTTTTACCCAGTTAATCAGACCAGGGGAAATGCCGTACGCTGGAAGCTTACTCAAAAGGCTGGCATGCCATACCCTGTCGAAGGCCTTCGAGACGTCTAAGGAGACAGCAATCGCTTCTCCATTCTTCTCAAGGGCCTCGCCCCACATGTGAGTGGTATACACTAGTAGGTCCCCAGTAGACCGATTGTGGCGAAACCCGTACTGACGGTCACTGAGGAGATCGTTACCTTCCAGGTATGCCATGAGGCGCGAGTTCAATACACGCTCCATAATCTTGCAGAGTATGGAGGTTATTGAAATCGGCCGATAGTTGGCAGGATCGGCACGACTGCCCTTTTTGGGCACGGGTTGCACGTTGGCAAGCTTCCAGGACTTGGGCACTATACCAGTCCTAAATGAGAGGCGATACAAGCGCGTCAATACAGGAGACAACTCGGGCACACATGCCTTGAGAACTATTGCTGGTATACCATCTGGTCCACTAGCTTTATTCACGTCTAGACGACACAGTGCTCTCAAAACTTCTTTGTTTCTTATGCGAACCTCGGGCATTGAGGTGTTGCAGTGAGGTAGAGTTGGTGGAGTAGCACTGCTAGTGTCAAGACGAGAGTTATGGGCGAAAAGAGATGCAAAGAGACCTGCTTTCTCTCTCGCCGTGTGAGCCAGTGTTCCATCAGGCTTAACCAGCGGAGGCAATGTGGGCCTACAGAAGTTCGCTTCGATCGATTTGGCAAGGGACCAGAACGCTCTGCTACCGGACGGCTGTTCAGAGAGCTTTGTGCCAATATGGGTAATGCGGTCGAACCGAGCCTTCTTTAGTGCCTTTTTGTAGGACTTGGCAGCATGGTTGAAAGCTCTCTTCTTTGAGCTCAGATCCGGAGCTTTGCGGTCACGAGCGTCAACCCAGGCGAGAAACGCCGAATGCTTACGCCCTTCAGCTTGAACGCAATCGGCGTTGAACCATGGGCGAGCTGAGCCTCCGATGGGTACGTCTCTATAAGGGATGAAAAACTCCATAGCTTGACGTATCACATCGGATATAGCATCCGCACAGCTCGACGGACTTTTAGAAGAGAAGCAGACCTGCTGCCAAGGATAAGACGCAAAGAAGTGCCGCATCTCATCCCATTCTGCTGACCTGTAACGCCATATTCTCCGTTCACCGCGTGAGTCACAGTCAGGTGGGGAGAAGCACGAAACAGACTTCACCAGACAGTGATCTGAAGTTCCAAGTGGTGAGGAAACTGTTACAATACATCTGTCCGGATCGGTGGTCATCAGAAGGTCTAAACAATTGGCAGTATGACCAACTACATCAGGCACCCTAGTCGCTTGCTTAACCAGCTGGGAAAGGCCCATCGATACTGCAAAGTTTCGCGCTTCTCTCCCAGCGTGGTCGGTCTTCTGGTATGGGAAAAGCCAGTCTTGGTGGCAGGCGTTAAAGTCCCCCAGAGCGACGAGCTGCGCATCAGGGTGTCGATGCAGAGCCTTATCGGCGGCCTCACTGAGGTTGTCGAACAGCCGAGTCGTCTCCTGATCACCGCTGTGCGATCGGTAGACACAGGCATAAACAATTTTGTCCATACCAGTGTCCACCAACAGCCATAACGTAGAGAAACTTGGGTCTTCAAGGTGACGGAGACGCTGGCAGCAGATGTCATTACGGACGTACACACAGACCCCGGCACGCTGCAGGAAATGATGCTCCAGTGAGTATCCCGGGTAGTTGAGGTACGCCGTATCTAACGGACATCTAATTTGGGTCTCCGTCAAGAAAAGCAAGTGTGGCTTGTCAGTCTCAAGATGGTGGTGGACCGCATCGATATTGGAGTGCAGCCCTCTAATATTAGAAAGGTGCACTTGAAATGAGAGGACGTGCATCCGCTGTTGACACTTGCCTTTCTTTTTACCTTTCATGTTTTGTGTGTGGAGTGAATAGGAGAGATGGAAGATGGCAGTTGAGCGAGGTGATGCAATGTTAAACCCAACAACACAACCAGAGTTGCTGTGCCAATGGAGGGTTGATCTGGAGACTGCGGGGACGCCCGAACCCCCCCAGGGATCGCCATCGGGTCCTCTCGCCCGGTTGCCAACCGGCACGATGGGATGGCACCCTGGGATTTTTCGCAGTTGGCGGGGCAGCCTTTCGTGTGTGGCTGGCACACTACTTGGGCCCCCAACTACCTACGGTCGGCCAGCGGAGCACCGTGCTTCGGATCCCGCTACCCTCCACGATCAAACGTCCGACACAACAATAGCTGGTGCATCATACCCGGTATACATCACAACACAACTGCTCAGACCCATCTTCCACCATACGGCTTCACCAGACATCACGCCGGAACACGACGAATCGCTTGGCGGCATGGCTTTGTCTAGTGGGTGGTAACTTTTAAGCCGGCAGCCGATGCTGTGGCCTACCACCGTATTTACTGCTCGTTTAGCACTACCCAGGGGACACGTGTAGGGTGGTCAGAACTAAGTAAATCCTACGGACGCAAGCAGTTCATCCCCCAAATAGCTATGCCAATTCTTCTGCGGCCTTCCTTCTCGCACAATCCATCGTTACTGACATTGGAGCCCAGGTAAATAAAGTTCTCAACTATTTCTAGATCTAACGAGTGGGCTCCAATTTTCCAGACCGATCAACCACTATGACCTTGGTTTTCGACCTGTTTACGGAAAGCCCCATCTCTTCGCTAATCCGCTCCATTTATTCTAGGAGTGCAACCATTTGCGACTCATTTGCTACAAAAAGAGTGGTGTCATCAGCGTAGTGCAACAGAATAGGCGATAGAATATATTCCTGGCGCACTCCTTGGCGAAATTTAAAGGCTGTTGAGGTTGATTTATCGACTCTTACGACTCCCTGGCTTGAGTCATATAGGGTGCGAAGTAGGGCAATGAGATGTTTAGGAACTTCGAGTTCGTGTAGGACCTTGCATAAGCAACCCCAGTTGGCAAGTCGAAAGCCTTGCTGTAGTCAACGAAACACATTATCACTGGCGTATCAAATAAATAAATAAAAAATAATAAAAAAGTTTATTGTCACAATCATCGTAATCGTTTCAAACTCGTATGCCTTCTCAACGAGCTGCTTGACATTGAGAATCTGTTTTCAAGTGTCCTAGCCAAGTAGTAGCGGGTGCGATTGTTCAGGATATGGAGCAAGATTTTGCTGACATGAGAGATTAGGGACAAGGTTCGATAATTGCCGCAATTCTTGTTTGACCCTTTCTTGTGCAGTGGAAGAGTTACGGATTCCGACCAGTTCTAAACTAAATTAGTGTATGATCTGCTCTGATGTCGGGGAAAAAGGAACGGGATCAAAATAGAGTGTCACATAGTTTTTGCCACAAGTCACGATACATTAACTTCGTAAATCAAATATATCGACATTTGATTTACGGAGGTTCTTAGGCGAAATAAACTCTCATGTCATATATTATTCTGGTGTATTGTGGGCTGTTCGCGCACCGCGGGCGGGTGCGGGCTGCGGGGTGCGCGGTGCGGGGCGCGGGGTGCGGGGGGCGTGATGCGGGCCTATTTGTAACTTCAATAATTAATTAGGGGCAGGTGCGTCTGCCGCCGTATCCACGGGATTTGCTCTCGTTCGCGTTTTTTCATTTTTCAAGGAGCATGCTATCTTTGAAATCCTTCTTAAATTAATATTGTACATTATTTTTCCCCGAAATGGAACGATGCTAATGTAATTAATTTTATTTATTCAAGTATCCTACTAACGGATAGGTAGTATATTATTATATTTAGTTACAAACGTTAAGCGTTCTATTACTAGAAAATTACATTATTTTACTAAGAGTACATTAATCTACCTTATCTTTTCCCAACTATTGCCTATTATGGTAACAGATTATGTAAACAGTATTTTGCATGCCTTAGTTAAGGTAGTTAGTATGGACCATCAAACTTGACAAAGACCTGTAACCTGTACCTACTTTCTGTGCAAATAAAGATCTATTCTATTCTATTCAACTATGGTGGCTTCCGGTCAAACTGTATCCAGCTGAGTACCAGTATTTTACCCTTGGTTGACTGATAGAGAATGCCTCAGGCATAAAGGCATCGAATCCACCTTTGCACTTTAGTGCTGCATGAAGTGTTAAATAATAGTACTGAAAGTAAGTATCATTCTTTATTGTACACAAATTGACAACACGATATCGCTCATGTCGTTTATTCCCTATATTTGTGCGTTATTTTATTTAATAAGCTTGTTTTATTTTATTTGGGTGGCTACAGCTAACAATACAAAATATAACGACAAGGTAGATCACGATGAGCTATTTACAAGCCTCTCCTCATGTAATATGGAAGTATTGTGGAAAGTTACAGTTATAGTTCGAAGTGATATTTTAGATTATCTTAGTGTTCCGTGTCCATGCCTGACCTTTCACAATCTCTTCACAATATCGTCAGCGCACAACTAATTCAGCGGTATTTCCTCCTAAATTGTGACCTACAGTCTGAAGATCCGTTTGCAAAACTCCAAGAACAACTTAAGAAATAACTTAGATGTTACATTGTTTAGTGACTTTTAATTTGACTTAGTACACAATTGTCTTGAAAATTGAACTGCTGTCGATTCATTTGAACGCTCAAACACGTGCACAAGTTGTGTAAATACGGCTTCTTTATACGGAATTTATGATGTTGCTTAGCGCAGGCGCAGGGGCTCACAGGGAGTCCTCCAGTTTTACACAAAAATATATTTATTAGGTGTTAATAAAGCGGCGGGTGTAGTAGCTACATCCATCCCGCGGCGGGTAGGCACAGCAGCCGCGCGCTGCCACCGACATAAACATGATGGCGCTGAAATAACCAAGCTATTGTACGGCGCGTCATTTTTATACTTTTATACGTCCCTATAAAAACTTAAAAGGTATTCCATTATTCAGGTGTTCTCGTTTTAGTTTAGTTTTCATTTATGTCAGTGTTGACTATTGACATTGCCTTGATAAATGGCTCGCAAACCAGTGCACACTCAGCCCCCACAACCGACAATAGTGAGTCCACGCTCGCGGGTTGTTGTGCTAACTTTTGTTTATTTATTTTTTGTCAGCAACTCTCATTCATCTGTTACTTTGTAAATAACGAGAAACCAAAATCAACTTTAAAATTATTTCTAAATTATCATTTGTACTTTTATTTTCTACGTGTTTTAGTTTCTGCATAAAGTGAAGAAAAAAAAAAACTAATGAAACGAGTTGAGAAAAAAAGTATCGTAGTAGTTTTGTAATATTATTTTCTAATACGTTGTTGTAATTTAATCTTGCAAACACTGGCTAGCTGGGTATTCTTATCTACTAAACCCACAAAGTGACCTATTTGCCACCAATAACAGATAGCAACGTCCACCGATTAGCTGGTCACAACAGGCAAAGTGAATTGTGCTAGTTATACATCATGGTCATGTAGCGGCATCTATATCGTCACAAACGAACTAGACTTAGAGCTACTGTCATGTCTTCTCGCAGTTTGAACACATAGTAATAGGTACAACAAGCCGACTACAATCTATAGATACCTCTCGCGCCAGGCTCTGGTAGTTACAGGCCATGAACAGGAGCGAGGGGGAATGGGCGGCGGTCGCCTCCTTCTGCATAGCAGTGATGTTAGAGAAAGAAACGGCCGCACGCGTGAGGGAACGAACATTTTCACGCCCCAGCCGCTGAGAGCCCGATTCCGACTACCAGCTACCGCAGGTGTGGGCTTGCGGACGACGAGCAACGGGTAGCTCGCCACCCGGCCGTCTGGTAGCCGTCCAGACCGAGCCCGAGACGCCGCTGGTGCGTAGTGTTCCACGTGCACCTCAAAGATATGATAATAAAACCGTCGGGGCCCAGCAGGACCGAAGCTTACTAAGGCCATGGGTAGACTTCTGAAAGGGGGACGTGGTCCTGGACGCAAAGGGCAACTGAACTAACTTAGGTGTGGCTTTAATAATAATAATAAACTTTATTATCAGACCAGAGATCCATATTTTCAGTTACATTAAATTGATACTTACTAAACAAAAACCTAAAGACATACAATACAATACAATAAGTCTGTAAGAATTTGATAAACCCGATTCGCCCTAGAGCGGGAAAAATTATAAGATGAATTCCAACCTTAAAAAAGGCATCGGGCAGAAACCCACCAGACACAGCACCCGTCTGATCAGAGGGTGCTCCCGTATCAATGGAAGATGCTGAACTTTATACCCTGTTCCACATGCCACTATAGTCCCATTATAATTAACTTAGCCTCGACGTCTCGTCCGATTTTCAGGACTTCAGTACGAAGGATCACCTGTTTTAGTTGCTTACAATCGTTATCAATCTCAAAAATTCGATTAGAAATGTATTGCTTTAAAAAATAGATGTACGGTACGGTTTATTGGTTTTTTTTTTTTAATTTTTGGACATGTATAATCATTTTTTGACCCTTTTTATACAATTTTACAACTGAAATTTTAGATGAAATTAACTTTTATTAATGTTTTAAATTAAACTCAATATAGCAAACAACAACAACGAAAACATCGTGAGGAAACCGGCAAGTCCTAGAACGAAAAATTCGAAGACATGTGACATTCACCAATCCGCACTGGGCCCGCGTGGTGGATTACGGCCCATTCCCTCTCCTAGAGAGAGGAGGCCTGAGTCCCAGCAGTGGGAACATTAAAAGGCTGCATATGCTAGCAAACAACAGCTACCTCCAATAGTATTGTTGTTGTTTATTTATTTTATTTTATTAATTACAACGGTTACACAACCAATTACAGTAGCTAATCAAAAACAAATAAAATTATAAACACTATGTACTCGTACATCAATCCCTCTCACAACAGATATTCCTGATATGCCTATAGAATCATCTTCCATTCATCCAAAAACCAAATTGTGTGTTGGATTAGAATCCAAGAGCACGTGAAACTGGTTAGAAATTTAAATCTTGTATTAAACGCACACTATGCAGGCAAGCATATTATAAGTTGGAGGATTATATTCAAGACTAGCTTCTGCCCGCGACTTCGTACGCGGATCCTGTTGCTTATGCCAGCGACAACGGGGTCGTCAAAATCGAAAATCTGAAAAGTCTGATGTCGAATTCTAAGAGCCCGGAGATAGGAAAACAACGTGATGCGCGAGACGATTCGAGACGTTCCAGATCTTTCATTTTTGTAAATCAACAGGAAATGCCCATCAGACTAAACAACTTTTGCTAAGACGTCATTCCTATATATGTTATATTAGTGTCGCTGGGCTTATATATTTAGTAATAGTTTGTTGATTTACAGAAACACTCTAAGATGCTTCCCATACTATAACTATAGCATAGATTCCTCAAAAACTATTTGGCTTAGTAAACTCAAAATTTGAAAGTTATGTAGTTAATTTACTGGTAAGAGACGTCAGGTTAATAAGGAAGTTTAGGAGACGTCGAATAACAGAAGTGTTATAATTTACTGTAACACTTCTGTGTAAACAACGTTCGTTGTTTTTCTCTCGGTCTCATTCAATACGTGCAGCGAGTCAGACGCGGGAGCAAGCGACGTAAAGTTGTCCGTGTGAGAAGCAGCTCGACCTGAGGTCGACACCCGCAGCCTTCAGTGTCTGCCCCTGCGACTTATTTATTGTCACGTCGAAGCACACGCTCACAGGAAACGCGCTTGAATTGAAAGGGGTAATTGTGGAGAATCAGTGGTATACGTGGTATAAACACTGTCTCGCCGACACCACAACCCGTTAGAATTTCCGCCTCAATGATATTTCTCTGCAGCGAGACCTTAAAATTATCGTGCTCGACGTGTCCAGGCACCGATTCTAGAGCGGTTTTGAAATCGGTAACGTATGGGTTGACACTGTGCAGAGTGTTTTGTAATCCCCTTATAAGGCTCAAGTCTAAATTAGGAATATGTCGGCATCGGACATTAGCCTGTTCAGCAAAATCTGCAATGAAATATATTTGCAAAAATTTCGGCATTTCGGTGGGAAGCAGGAAACCTATCCGATAGTAGACTTGCCCCTGATCCAGAGAATCCAGATTCAGTGACTTGATGAGCTCCAAATGAAGTCATCTGGAAAGCACTGTTGTAGGCTCGAGTATTGTTTAAGAAATGGCTGGACTTGGGATGCTCGCCATTCAAAAGAACTCGTAAGATCTCTGGTGGCTCTTGCATAGAGTTTAGTCGTACCTTTCCAGAAGCACAATACATTCCCTTGGTCTCTCCCTTTCACTTACGCGCGTGACAGTGTGCACACACCTCAGACATGGTGCCAATGTCTCCGTGTTCGATGTAATTAATAAATGGATTATATGAAAACGCGCTCCTTTCTTTATTGAACCACGGTTGCACTTCAGGATCATAAACCATCATAGACTCAGTATCAGATGAGGATGAATTGCGAAAATTGCGACGTATACGGTCTAGATCAATTTGGGCCACACGCTGTTCAACTGATTGACTTGCCCGAATTTCTTGAATCCGCTTCTTGAGCGGATTCAAGAAATTCGGGCAAGTGTAAAGTTCCGCTTCGTGAGCGTGGAAAGAACAGACACCTCAACACGCATGTGTGTGATATCTTTGCCGAGCAAGTGCGTTGCGTTGCTCACGCTGCTCGTCTGTCTCCAAAGACTGAGCTAGAGCATGCTGTGAGCGGTCTGCACTAAGGCGCGTCTCATGCTCTTCAGGATTCTCAAGTGATCGAGATGTGGCAGTGCGAATACGCTGGGAGCTTAAACGCGAGTCTCTCTGCGTGTAAGTCTCCGAAGTGCGAGATACTGCGTGGCGCTCGCGATCGCTTGCTTGGCGTGTATCGCGCTCCTGACTGTTCTCGAGCGACCAAGCAGTCTCAGTGCAGATAAGCTGAAGACTTAATCTCTGCTCTCTCTCTGTATCCGTTTCGGAAGCCCGAGATAAATAATGACGCTCTCGGTCACTCGCAAGTCGTATCTCATGCTCCTGACTGCTCTCAAGTGATCGAGCAATCTCAGAGCGGATATTCTGAAGACTCAACCTCTGATCCCTCTGTGTACCTATCCGTGGTGTACCCGTTTCGGATGCGCGAGACAAAGAATGACGATCCCGGTCGATAGCTAAACGCATTTCTCGTTGTTCCACACTTTCCTGAGATCGAGAAGCAGTAGTGCGAACTCGTTTAAATTCTAGTCGTAATTGGCGCTGCGTGCTAGTTTCTGCGGGAACAAACTTAGTGCATTACGCTCACGGTTAGCACCTAGCCGTTGTTCACGCTCTGCGTCGGTTTCGAGAGATCGAACTAACCTGCGCATCGTAGAAACCCTTGAGTTTCGAGACAGATTTATCTTTTTCTAAAATGCATAGCTAAAATTCCTTCTTAATCCGATACTAACGATATTGAAATCAATGAAAAGTAATCGAATAAGTATGTGACAATTGCTAGTAAGTAGAAAAATAATAATGTTTCGCAGGAAAATTAAACACATCAACCAACACAGTTAACAAAGGTAACCCCCGTTTCTATAGGATGAGAGCGGCACATCAGGACCTATAACATCACTTTTTGGGAACGAAACCATAGCGCGATCTAATTCGACGCCAACGCCATCTAGTTAGAAAACGGAAACAACATATTATTTACCCAAATTAAATTATGAAAAAAACTAAATTGTCGTTAATTTAACAGACTATACAACTACATTATTTTTGCATAAAAAAAAATGGTAACAGCAGCAAGGAACAACTCTAAGAATTACATATTTAATAAATTTAAATTCCCCGCTAAATTCCCCGTTGTAACTTGCAATTTATAATATTACTGCCCCGCTCCTTTATAAAAATAGCGTGATTATTATGTTCCCAGAGTTATTTTTTTATTAACTAAATAACATGTCATTTTGTGCATTCAATTACGAACAAAAACCTTTTAAAATCAATATTGCTTACCTCCCATAACATACGGCGTGATAATATGTAGCCTAAAGCCTTCCTTGGTTTACAAAAAATATTTTTGCTGAATTTCAATTCAATCTATCCAGTAGTTTTGGCGTGAAGCCGTACCATACACACAGACAAAAAGACAAACAGACAAAAATTCTAAAAATTCACTTTTTGTCGTCAGTTACGTTTTTCTAACAAAAGCCACTTATTTTTTCTTGAAAATTCTCAATGTACAGTTTTTCTTTCGTTACTGTTTTATTATATGTATAGATTATATGTATAGATAAAAATGCCTGGCTCAATGCTGGTGCAGATCCACTACCACCGGGGTGTACAAATTGATTAGTTTTGAATCTATTATTACTATTCTTTAATGTTTTTTTTTTTTTTAATTTGTTAAATTTGTAAAATATTATTGTAGTTAATTATTATTGTATTTACTATTGAAGCTTTTTTTTCAAAGTTTATAAATGTGAGTACCATGGAGCTATTTTATGGTTTTTAGGTTACTATTCGACTTGTTTGACATAAATGAGCATGGCAGTTGAGAGTTTGTCATGTTCACTCAAATGTCTCACTGATGGAGGCGCGTGTGTTGGATCATTCGGTTCCCTTCAAAATGGTAGAGCTGAGTGGTGCTAATATTCGCGTCAGGTCCGTGAACGAGCGCTGTCAGTTGAAACTGGTCATCTCTTAGCTGCCAGTTGCTATTTTAATATCTATAATTATTTAGTTTTTATTTTTACTTTATTGACATTGTTCTCACTTGATAGCGACAAGAAACATGTAACAGAGATATTTACGGTTTGAATTCATTTATTTCTAAAGATTACAAATCACTTGTACAGAAATAAATACTTAATATTACTTGATAACATTTTTTTTTTTGTTGTCCAGGAGTAGCAGGATCTTAGTGTTTACATTTAATATGAAGTAAGAAGGTAATTGATAAAAAAATTGTATTATCTACCGCCGTACGGCGCGTTGACGCGCTCGATGTGCGGTAACTCGTTAGCTTTGTTTTTATGTTTGAAATCTAAGGACACGTTTACACTAGGAACAAAAAATTTTATTACTTAGTTTAATTAATTCTTTTATGACCTTTTAAGATGTGGCATTTTAGTAGTTTTTTAAATAGTAATAACGATTGTGTATTTTTAATATCTTTAGGTAACGAGTTATACAGTTTTGCTCCCTCATGTATTATTGTTTTTTTTCCATAGTTAGTTCTAGTACTAGGTATGTGTAAGTCTTGTGCTCGCCTCAGAAAACGTTTTCGCACTTGTAAATTTTTTGTGAGTGTGATTTGTGTGTGTAAGTCTTTGGAAAGAATTTTGCGAACTAAAATACATGTGTTATAAAAATATATGTCAGAAATGTTAAAGAGCTTAGTTTCTTTGTAAATTTTGTGTGTAGGGGTCAAATAATGGTAGTGAAATAGGACTTTTATAATTCTGTTTTGCGCTCTTTGTAGCTTTTCTAAGTTGGTTTTAGCTGCTGAACCCCACAGTTCTATAAGATATTCGATATGCGGTTTCACCAACGAATTATAAATAGTGTGGCGGACTTTTAGAGGAAAGCATCTCACAATTTGACGTAACGCCCCCGTTAGGCTCAGTATTTTAGAACGGGTTTTTTCTATATGTGGTTTCCATGTAAGTTGATTATCCAGAATAAGTCCGAGATATTTTTCTTCATTAACTTTATTTAAATTGACTCCATTAATACTAAGAGGTTTGTGATCTGAGATTTTTTTGTTTTTAGCTGCAAATATCATGTAGTTGGTTTTGGATGTATTGATAGTTAACAGGTTATTTAGAAACCATCTTTCCAAGATTATAAGATCTTCTTGTGCGTCCTGTATTATTGAGTCAATTGAATGACCGAAATAAAAAAGGCAAGTGTCATCAGCATATAAAGAAATATGCCCCTTCAAGCCTATCTTGTCTATATTATTAATGTAGATTAGGAACAAAAGGGGACCACAAATTGAGCCTTGGGGCACGCCGCAATTGATATCCTTAGGCGCGCTAACATTGTCACCGATTTTAACAACCTGTCGGCGCCCCTGAAGATACGATTCCAAAATTTTCAAAGCATTTCCAGTTATACCGATCGAGGCAAGTTTATTCATTAACAGGCTATGGCTAACAGTATCAAACGCCTTTTTTAGGTCAATAAAGATCCCTAAAGCAATGTGTTTCTTGTCTATGTTAGTTTTAAGACTTGTGATTAAGTCTGTTGCTGCTGAAAGGGTATTGGACTTTGGTCTGAAGCCATACTGTCGTTGAGAAAGATAGTTAAACGAATTTAAATATAGACTGAGCCGATTGTGCAACAGTTTCTCAAAAACTTTAGACAGTACAGGCAAGACCGAAATAGGTCTATAATTTCCCGGGGAAAGTTTGGAGCCAGCCTTAAAAATAGGGGTAACTTTGGCGTACTTTAATGTGTCAGGGAAGTGACCTTCACTCAAGCATTTGTTGACACATTGAGTTAGACTAGCCAATATGAGATTTTTTATACATTTGAGTGTTTTAACGCTAATACCGTCCAAACCTGTACTGGTATTTGCATTCAGGTCATCAATTATTTTCCCAATCTCGTCAGCCGCAGCTGGTGCTATCTGAGAAAGTGTTGCCGCATCTACGGCTTTGTTTGGGGTGATAGTGTTAGTCTGATTATTGTGATATTTAGCAGGTATCTGATTAGCTAGGAGTGTACCTACACTAGAGAAGTAATCATTAAAACACTCACATATTTCCTTCTCGTCAGTAATCAGCCCTGTAGATGATTGTAATTTGGAGGGAGCAACACTTTTCTTTAATTTATTATTAGATAAACTATTTATCAACTGTCACATCTTGAGGGGCTTACGCTAGCATTCTTTGAAAGATTTATGATAAAATTTACTTTTTGTCGCTTGAATATTCTCAAAAACTTTGTTTCTCTCTTTTTTAAATGCTTCTTCCGATTCTCGGTTATTTGGATTGTTCTTGTAAATTCTCCACAATTCATTTCTCTTGTCTATTTGATTAATTATGTCCTTATTTATCCAATCTGTCCTTGGAGGGTTTAGTATTTTACTTTTAACTGTTTTATTTTTGTTGATTGCTGACTGGATTGCTTCCTCTAATCTGGTATATTCCTCCTCCCATATTTGTAATTGCAAAACATGATTGAAAAGAGTGTCCATGGAGTTTCTTGCACATTCTTCTCCATAGAGATCTACGCTTTGGAATGTGCAATTAGCATAATTTTTTCTGACTGACTGACTTCTTGACATTTCAAAAGTGCCTGTAAATGGTTTATTTCAAATAAATGCTTTTGAATCTTTGAATGTTAAAACGGGCCTTTTATTTTTTGACAACTTCAACTATTAGGTATTAGTTGGTTCATCTCTAACCACTTCCTGCCAATTTTTTACGTACGAAACGAATTTACCTTTTATTAATTAAACTCTGAAATTATGAGTCTCCACACTTCATTCATGATATCGGCCCCAACGCATCGCTGCCCCAGTTAGGACGTATAAAATCCCCCATTTGATTTGGGATAATGAATCGACGGAAACACACGAGTGTTGCCGAGTGATAGCGAGCGGCGGCCGGAGGGACGGCGGTATTAGCGGACTACTGGAGTGGAATGAGCGGACTGAGCGAGCGGAGCGGTGAGCGACACCTGGACTCTGATTGCGTAACACGTTTGAAATGGAAATACCTTAATTTTGTCAATATTACTAAATCAGTTTCTTTCTACGATTGGGAAAATATTCTCGATGAACAGAAGTGGAATGGTTTGTTAATGAATTGTGAAATACAGTGAGAAGTCTATAAACCTAAGTGAGATTTATTTAAATTGATATTTATAAACTATTGCTTGACTGCAATCTCACCTGATGGTAAGTAGTGATGCAATCGTTGATGGTGAGGCGCACTAGTTTATTAAGAGCCTATTCACTCTAGATGTCTACAAATTACAGTAAAAGGCCAAAATATTGTAGTGCCTACACGCCTTGTCTTACGATATCTAATTTTGTCAGTTAAGTATCTTAGTTTTTCATGAAAATCCCTGATACATATTAAAAGTTTACAAAAATCATAAAGGAGGCAACATTTTACAAGATATTCTGAACTCGTAAAATCACAATGTCTCCTTAGAGATCACTGCAAGCTCCTGTTACGGCGTGTCTCATAAAACACGATATTCTATTCTTTTGATAATAAAAAGACCTTTGTTTCTCTCAGTCGGCAAATGAGTAAATATGAGCATTTCTCGTATCAGCTGTCTGCGACCTGTACCTACTTTAACAAGACTACCTATACAATATTCAAATCACTCAGTAGTTTTATTAAGTGAAGCAATATCAATACAGTTTTGCAATCATATCCAATATAAATTCATAAACTCGTAGACAAGGAGCGGCGCGTGTGCTGGAGGGAACTAGAATATATCACGTTATTGGTTTGTTAGTTTTATTGGCGTCTCGAGAGGGCGCCTTCGACCTGTCTCTGTAACACTACGAGAGACTCTGCCACTGCCGATATTATTCTTTACGACAAATAAGCTTTTTATTAAAATAAAACTCGACTACACTCACAATGGTGCTCGATATTCGGTAGGAAATACGTTATTTTCCTATCAGTCGCTTCCCGGAATGCTCCGCTGTTTTCCGGCTCAAAGGCACAAAAGTGGCACAATCAGGCGGCATGTTTTTTCTAAGACCACTTAAGTTGGTTCATGGAAGCATCTGTTGTTATAGTCGCTTCTAAATAACGTTAAGTTGTCATCAAAGGGGTAATTTGCATAGAATTAATGTAAATATTAATCACAAGGGTGGTTATTAATGATGAAAGTTGTGTAGCGGGCGACGACGACGAGCGCAACACTAATGTCGCGCTACTGACGAGGGCGACGCGAGCGACACGCGCTACACACGCGACGCGGCGCGGCGACACCAGCGGGCGGCGCTACAAATTACTCGCGTTACGTTCTATTGCTGTTGTTACTTGTTACGCGGAGATTATAACTTGCGAACTATTCGCAACGTGTTCGGCAATTGAAACTACGTGTAATTTGATGTTCCTTACAGTGTGGATGTGTCTCTACTTTTAGTTTGATTCCACACCATTACTTGAAATTAAGATAAGGAGAGGTAGGTACCTAATCTAGTACTTAATATGTCTTATTTTGTGAAGTGACTGTAGGTTCCTCCTACTGAATGTAAATATGACTTCACTTATCTCTGAACATTTTAGTTATCTCTATTTATTGGGACCTAAAATTCTTTCACTGAGGCTAACATTCGGCTTTGCAATTAATTAGCTGTTGTTTGTGTTAAAACCTAATTACTAGGACTTTTTTATTCTAAGTAGGTACCTATCTAAAGTTTCTTAACGTGGTAGTGTATAATACACTAATGAATGTTCGTCTTTTAGTCCTTATCTTCAATCGGGCGCGGGCATCGGGCAACAAACATCCTGACGATCTGTGACGCGGTAGGCGAGCACTTGGTAGCGGCGCCCGGCTCTGTGTGCTCGGTCGCTGTCCACTGCACGCGCCGATAAATCATCGCCGATGCCGGCCGATTCGTAAAAACGACGACGAATGAATAATCATTATTCATTGCACTTTATCAGTGATTTATTACACCGTTATTGTATTTTTCCGCGCCTCGTAATTAATACGACAAATCTGATCCAAAATATTGCGTATTCATCGTCAGAGCGATGGCGTTTTGGTGGCAATTTTAAACATATCAATGATGATTTTTACAAGGACGAACAGATAAGATTGTTTGTTTATTAAAAAAAGATGCTTCATTATATGGGCTTAAATTATAGAAACATGGTTCTGCAACATTTGTACTGGGTGATGTGCTTGAATGCAACAATTATAGGGGAATAAAGCTAATGTCACATACTATGAAAGCCTGGGAGAAAGTTATTGAAAGGAGGCTAAGAGAAGAGAGTGAAATTTCACAGAACCAATTCGGTTTTATGCCTGGTCGGGGTACAACGGATGCCATTTTTGCTATACGCCAGCTGTGCGAGAAATACAGATGTGCGCATAAAAACTTGCACATGGTATTCGTTGACCTCGAAAAGGCACATGACCGGGTACCTCGTGAGGTTCTGTGGTGGGCCCTTAAGGAGAAAGGTGTGCCTGGGAAGTATGTGCAGTTGATCCGAGCGATGTACAGCCAATGCAGTACCCAAGTCCGGTCTACAGTGGGCAACACTGGCAGCTTCAATGTGGCTGTCGGCTTACATCAAGGGTCGGCCCTCAGCCCTTACCTCTTCCTGATGATAATGGACGCTTTGACGTCGGGCATCCAGGAAGAGGCTCCCTGGTGTATGCTGTTTGCCGATGACATTGTGCTGGTTGCCGAGAGTGACCTAGAGGTCCAGAGCAAATTGGAGGTGTGGTGGCACAGACTGGAGAGTGTTGGCTTAAAATTGAGCAGAACGAAAACCGAGTACTTGTTCTGTGATTTCGGTGGTCTCTCCGGTCCTATGCCCTTAGCTCTCGCTGGAACGCCCATACCAATCTGCTCCGACTTTCGGTACCTCGGGTCGCTTATCCAAGGAGATGGCGAGGTAGACCGAGACGTATCAAATCGGATCAATTCAGGATGGATGAAATGGCGACAGGTCACTGGAACAATTTGTGACCCACGGATGCCCCCCAAGTTGAAGGGTAAAATCTACAAGTCCGTGATAAGACCTGTCATACTGTATGGATCAGAATGTTGGGCTGTGAAAAAGACGGATGAAAAAAGATTGCATGTAGCGTAGATGAGAATGTTGAGATGGATGTGTGGTGTGACGAGAATGGATAAAGTGAGAAATGAGTATATTAGAGGAAGTTTGAAAGTGACGCCAGTGACTGAAAAGCTGAAAGGGAATCGTTTGTCTTGGTATGGTCATGTAAAGAGGAGAGATGAAACGCATGTTACTAAAAGAGTTATGAGTATACATGTGGGATGGGTGGAGAGGGAGAGGGAGGCCAAAGAAAAGATGGATGGGTTGTGTGAACAGTGATATGAAAGAAAAGGAAGTTAGTGATAGCATGACGATTGACAGGATAGAATGGAAGAAAAAAACATGTTGTGGCGACCCCAAATAAGATGGGACAAGGGCAGGAAGATGATGATGACGATGGTTCTGCAACATTTGACTTTAATCCTAATTTGATGGAAAATAATAAAATTATTGTCATAGCTGTCTTCTGAGTATATCACTAAGCTACGGTACCTAGGGCTAGGGACGTAATATTATTTGACTAAAAACCAGAGAATATAAATTTGGACCTCAATGCAGGTGAAGTTGTTTTCTCGGTTTTGAATGCACTCAAGTAGTAGTAGTAGTAGTAGTTTTTCACAAAGTATACTTATAATTTATTAGTCCTTTGCGCCTTGTTCCGCCAAATAAAATGTTTTTCCTTCTTTCTTTCTTTCAAGTACCATTCATGGAAGAAACGCCCGGGTGTCACCATTGTGTGGACCGCCCGGAGGACACGGTGGGGCATACGGTAAAGGTGTGCCCTGCTTGGGCAGAGCACCGGTCGTGTCCTTGTGCGGGCGATTAGCAGCAACGATCTCTCGCACCGGGCAAAGGAGACGGCTGCACGCGCGTGGGAACGGCCCTCATGTCCCAGCCGCCGGGATCCAGATCCCGATTTCCAACCGACTTAGGCGCGGGCTTGCGGGCGCTGCGAGCAATGAGTGGCTCGCCGTCCGACCGTCCGGTTACCGCCCGGACCGAGCCCAAGTCGTCGCGGGCGCGTAGTGTTCCACGCGCGCCTCACGTAGATGTCAGCAAATCTGTAGGGGCCCTGGGTTCCAGATAGTAAAAGTCTGACACGCCCTCCGGCTCCGGATGTCATTGCGTGATTTCCCACCTAAAAAAAAGTACCATTCATCCAGGTTTCAATTCTAGATTATATTCTGTCTATTATATTGTAATTCTAGATTATAACAATATATTCTACTTATTACTCGCATCCCTAACATTGCACTTCGTATTTCAGCGCACATAATATATACACATACGTACCTACTCGCTTTATTCTAGAGCATGAATAAAATGTTAGCGTCCACATCTTACAGAATGAATGCGTGGAACTTTCTAAAATGACTGCTAATGTTGTCATAAATCCCAAGTAAAGCCGTACGAGCGCGAGCGGGAGCCCGTCATTGTTGCACTCCGACTGAATCTATCGTCTGTTGCAGTTCGGGAAGCTTTCAGGAACGTGAATATTAAGACGGCGACACGCTGCGCACCTCGGGGGCACAGACTCATAGGCTTGTAAGACCTGTGTGGCGGCCCCCGTACTCCAGTGTTCAGTGTCTTGTGTTTCGAGCATTTTTAGGGTTCCATAGTCAACTAGGAACCCTTATAGTTTCGCCAAATCTGTCTGTCTGTCTGTCCGTCCTTCCGCGGATAATCTCAGTGACCATTAGCACTAGAAAGCTGAAATTTGGTACCAATACGTATATCAATCACGCCGACAAAGTGGTAAAATAAAAAGTGGAAAAAAATGTTTTACTAGGGGACCCCCCCCCTCCCCCTACACGTAAAGTAGGGAGTGATTTTTTTTTTTCATTTCAACCCTAACGTGTGATATATTGTTGGATAGGTATTTAAAAATGAATAGGGGTTCGCTAAAGCAATTTTTTGTTAATGTTAATATTTTCGGAAATAATCGCTCCAAAAGTAAAAAAAATGTGTCTCCCTCCTCTAACTGTTGAACCATAAGTTTGGAAAATATGAAAAAAAATCTCAAAAGTAGAACTTTATAAAGACTTTCTAGGAAAATTATTTTGAATTTGATGAGTTAAACAGTTTTTGAAAAGTTGTACAAAATAATTTCTGAACTAAGTTTGTAATTTAACCGTATATGCAATCATTTTTTTTAACTTAGTTTACATATTTTATTATCCTGAACGCATCTTCTTTCAAATAAAACAAGAATTATTAAAATCGGTTCACACAATCCAAAATTCCCAACGAAAACCCAACATACATAACCCGCCTAGTTTGTATAAATTAGTAACCCAATTTCCCGGTTGATGGCGCTGTACTTCGCGCTGTTAAGATTTTTTTTTCCTGAGTTGATGGGCTCGGGACGGGTATGAGCTATTATATTGTCGAATTGTTCGGTTGGTCTCTCGTTGGCATTGGTGGTATTTGTTCTTGCTCGTTGTCTGTCGTTCATTAACTCTTAAGTGGGGACACTTATTGTGACGGACGGAAAACTACGGAACCCTACACTGAGCGTGGCCCGACACGGTCTAGGCCGTTTTTTAAATAATTCAATAGATGAAATAAAATAATTGACTTGATCAATTTAAAGAAAAAACTTTTCAAAATTCCAAAGTGAGCCAAAAATAGGTAAGTAGGTAAGTAATTTATTACAATAATATGAGATTTGAGTGGTCTCGCTTTAGTGACAATATGTTAAGTGGCGGGTCCGGCGGCGCGGTCGGGTGTAATGGCTCTAAAACAAAAGGCGGATTAGAGTGGCGCGCGATCATATTTCAGTGCGGGCAGGACGGCTTGAAGCGGTTGATTTATTCGAGCTAGCGGCTCGACTCCACTGAATACGGCTCAAATAGCCGGCTAACAAATGGCCGCCCGGCCGAATGCCAACCAAATAAAAATGATATGTTTTCTGGCATAATTTTTGTCTAAATCCGTCGCAGATTCAATCACGCTACTACTTTGATTGAGCCAGTATAACCCCGATTTATGCGACAAAAAGTACATTTATTCGAAGGGTGGCATCGCGCGGGTAGTCACCACGTACTCACCTGTGCGCACGGCGCTCGCGGCGTCAAAGGAACCATTACCATAACGAGTGCAGTTTGTGACCCAGTGCCGGTCGCTTGTGCGGAATATGTATTTCTATAACCATGTTCAGTATTTATACGAGATTAGGCGTGTTGTGATTTGGTGACGAGCCACATTACCTCGTCGCGTATTTATGAAGACAGGGTCGGGTGCAGCGTGTAAATCATTCATGAAGTGTTCCGTATGCAACCGGCTGTCTGTACCTGTGTCGCATCTGCGTGCGGTGTGTAGCTAAGTGTGCGGCCCGCCTAGCTGTCATTTGTTGCCTATGCATGCGACCGGGACGCCCCGACGCGGCCCACTTGTGTCTCGGGTTATGATTATGAGTCGGAAGCAGGCGGTACGTTTGTTATTAACTTACACATGTCAGACTTGATACTCAAATTTTGTAGTCATAAAATTAGATACTGAGTAAGTGAGTACCTACTAAAACTTTTGGTGCCAAACTTTTTCACATCACTGCAACAAATTTGCTCGTTTTGACAGAATAAGTAAGACCTCTATGGCACTTGAATTAATTCGAGTAGGCCGTGCTATACAGGGGGTGTTAGTAGTGTAGTAGATACTGGTATTACCGCCGCAATCGTCCGGACGTCCGCACCGGTCCGGCTAGCTCCGTCAATAGGAAACCACAGAGAGCATTGGATTAATCCTGCTTCCGGTCCGTATCAGGCGCTAATTATTTCTGCTTTGTACCGTACTATTATCTATACTAATATTATTATGAGGTAAAATTTGTTTGTGTGTAATGGATACCTATATATAATATCCCGAGCGAATGATCCAATTCTTTTTTTTTAATGATATAATCCAGTACTTGACTGCGATCCCACCTCCACACACTACTTTATTAAGAGCCTATTCACTTTATCCTTGAAGACACTGTATCGGCACTAGTTAAGATAACTGACGACATCCGACTGGCCATGGAAAAAAGGCAACAGGTATTGATTCTACTGGACTTAAGCAGTGCTTTTAATTCATTTGATTTTGACATCCTCCTGGGTATCCTACCCTCTCTTAATATATCTCCTCCTGTGATTGCTTCGTTTAATTCTCTATGTAGATAATAACTTGCAGTTTTATCGCCACTTTAAACCTGAAAAACTTTCTGACGCTATCGATGCCATCAATAATTATCTTAAAAATATCAATCAACAAAATGGGCTAAAAGTTTTGGACTTTTAGTAAATTCAACTAAGTCACAAGCTCTCATTATTAGTGGCAGATAAAACCAGTTGTTACCTTCAGTGTAGTATAATGCTGTGGTTATAGAATATTCAAAAAAACGTTAAAAACTTCCTAGACTGTAACCTGTCTTGAAATGTCTACGTTGCGGTAGTAAGTAGGAGGGTGTTTTGTCCGTTTCAGTCACTTGAACGTCACTAAAAGTTCCTGCCTTTCTCAACTAAAGGTACTCTTGCTCAGTCTCTTCTTCTACCTGTTCTAGACTACGATAATGTCTACGTCCTTGATGCGACTGAGGAACGTCTTGATAAGCTGGAGCGTCTGCAGAATTTGTGTATTCGCTTAATTTTTGGCCTTCGAAAGTACGAAGACCAAAAGTGATGAAATTATGCATGTGTCGGAATTTCGTAGGCAACTGAAGTGGTTGCCTTTTCAACCGCGTCATGCCACACTCTTTCTTTTCTCTTTTCTGTTCTTCATAATTCCAACTCTTTCTTCGTGAACGCTTTGAGTATCTCGTTCCAAGAGGAAAACCTTGTCGCTTATTATCCTCTCTTCTTCTTCGTTTTCCTCCTCATTCTTTTAGTCGTTACAGTAGATCTGTTCGAGCTGTGCGTCTTTGGAATTCTCTTCCACACACATTAAGGTCTAGCCCCTTGTTGGAGACACACAATTCCTGTCTATATGATATGACTCATAAATATGTATGTATAGGTATTATTTATTGTATATAGTATGCATTCGTATTGTGTGTCAGTTTATTTTTTGTTTTAAGTATGAATTAATTTTTGTTAGCTTATGTTCTGTTGCGTATGAGTATAGTGTATGAGTTATCCTCATGTATAAAATCTCTTTACATAATTAATGTTACCGGCAATCTGTATACTTCAGGTATTCTATACAATATCTAGGCAATGTATAGAATGCCTGGGCATCCAGGCAATTTATAATATTATGAATATTAGGTATTGTCCATTACGTACTTTACCTTGGTAATCTTTACAATTCCTAGGGATTAATAGCAACCAACCACCAACCAACCACCAACCAACCAACCAACCAACCAACCAACCAACCAACCAACCAACCAACCAACCAACCAACCAACCAACCAACCAACCAAAACCAACCAACCAACCTACCTATAAAATGATGAACAAATAAAACATGGTCTATTGTCCTAACCTAACCTGTCTGTGTCGGAATACCCTAAAATTACATCACCTTCTTCCCTACTCTCGTTTTGTACACACACTACCGGCTATGTAATGTATAGAAAACCCAGGCAAAGTATAAAATAATAAAATTTTATACATTAGGTACCTATTTTAAAGAATACCAGATTATATAGATTGCCGGTAACATAATTATATAATACTTAAAAGGTTTGCTGTAAGAAAACCCAATTGTGAGTTAAGCTCGCCTGTGTACATCAGCTGTCCTACTTTTTATTATTTGTTAAAGTTGTGTACAATAAAGAATATAAAAATACTATTATAGAGCAAGTTCTCTACTAAGTTATCCTTTTTTTAAAGTACAAAATCATCAATTGATTTCTAATAGAGGAATATCTTAAAAAGTTATGGATGGTCTGCTAGGAACTTTTTCCTATAACTTATATAACCTGTAATAGTACCAACGCTAAAGTGTAACAAATAATATCCCCCAATAAAAAGATTGTCCCCCAATGGGAAGCAGCGAGTCCTGGGAGTTTCTCGCATAGGATACCTGCTGTGTAAGTATCTGCTGAAATTTCGTCACGTGAGCGGTCATGGTGTCCTTATACAGCCAACAGACATCATCAGGGTATAGACAAATGAGTGCTACCCTTGCGAAACCGGGCCGGGTCGCTAGTATCTTTATAATTGTTTTTTGATTTATGCTCTATTATCTCTGCGATGGGAACGTGATTAAATTCATAACGAGTTTTCATTTGAGTTAATCGCCGACTGAGCTATTGTTCTCAGAAATTATTGTGTTCTAGTTTCAATTATTTTATTATTAACTAGCTGACACCCGCGGCTCCACCTGCGTGAAATTAGTACTTTTCACTTTTATAAATTAAAGCCTAGGTATGTGTTAAAAAATATTTTCAAACGTACCTACTTGATCCGTAAACACTTTTGTTGTCTGTACTTACTTACCTATATTATTTATAATTAATAATAATAATTTTTATTCATGTCAAATATATATATATATAGGTCAAATATACATATATACCCATATATATTTTGTTTCTCAATTTTTTGACAAATCGGTTGTATGTTTTTTAAGAAAGTTTTTTTTTATTATTTTTCACTTTTAAGTTGTGGTATTCCACAGCTAAAACTAAATAGTGAGCAAGTTCTCTAGTAACGGTAAGGTAACTTTTTTTTGAGATAGGAAAGTATCAATTGACTTGTTGCGCTCTAGGGTGGAGCAAGAGGGCGTGTCAGAATTTTACTGGTTAAAACTCACCTATATTCCTTCATTTGCCCTTTTGCGTTCTAAGGCCACAGGAACCCTTTCAAACGTTCCCGCAGCCCTAGCAGGACCGGTCCTATTGGGCCCCTTCAGTTTTGCTGACAACTGTGTAAGGCGAGTGTGGAAAACACTACGCACCGTGGCTTGATCTTTACCCGATGACCGGACGGAGACCTATCCGTTGCTCGTCGTCCATAAGCCCGCGCCTACGGTGGCCGGAAATTGATCTGTCGCTCTGATTTATGTTATGAAATGATGTTAACAATAAACAGATATGCAATTGCAGCAATCCCGGAAGATTTGTTATCATTTATTAAAATAGTCATGGTCTTTTTCCAAAGTTCTTCATTAGATCTTCACCAAATTTAAATGGAACCACCTGGTGGAAAAACTTCTAAACGCAAAAGAACAAACAAAATCAGTGCACATTTGGCGACGATATCGCTGAAAAAGTTACAAAAAAAATTCAGAAAAATTGAGAACCTCCTTCTTTTTTGTAAGTCAGTTGAAAAGTAAAAGTACTTATTCCATATGCTCATTCAGCTGTCACATCATCAGATTAGTTTAACTAAAGCGTATTAATAATGCTGCTACTAAGCCCCACCTCCCTAACTTTAATTCATCGTTAATCCGCCGGAATCCCGAAAGATTAGGACTTATCATTATTTGCGATCAATCAGTTGAAGCAGCTGAACCACTTCATAAATTACAGATAATCCAAATTACTTATTGTGCAGGACACAAGTGGCCGAGCGGCGAGCGGCCGCCTCGCGCCGGTCGGCGGCGCTCTGTTGAGCTGTTTACTTTCAATTTCGTTTTAAACTTATTGCCATTTGTTGTAGAAGGTGATCTGGTCGCACCATTCTCCCCGTCTCTCTTCACTCTCCCCCTATTCCTCTCTAGTCCCCGGAGATGGGTACTAACAGTGATGGCTCGTACCTGGCTTAGACGCAGAGTAGTACCTGATATACATGAGTTTGTGTTTAGAAATTCAGGTTTTGACTAATATCAGTACATTCATCAGCTCCAAGGAACGCAGGCAAGCCATCACATTTTAACTTTTCACGACGACGAACAATCATTATTCACATTGATGAGTGTTCATTATACAATCATCGTAGAAATAAAATTAAATTTGCTAAATTATTCATTCGCTGAGCGTAGCTATAGGTGCGGTAGGACGTGCCTTAACGAAGATGAAACTGTTGTGGCGATATATTATCTGACACCTCTGCGGAAATAAACAATATGTGACGATGACGGCTGTGTAGACGATCGCTCATTGCTAAACTTAATAAACTTATTCATTACGTTAGTACATCTCTTCACGTGCAGTACAACTGATGCTCATAACTGGTCGAAACCATGGATCCACATACGTTGTTATGTCCTGCGGAACTTGGACCTCTGACCGTGAGTAATGACATTTAGTAAATTGATTCCATCAAAAATTACCTACAAATAGTCGGCGAAGTAAAAGGGGTGAATTTTCGAAACTCTGTAAATTTACCACGAAATCATGATCGGGGGCGAACAAAATCAAACGGTCAATATTAAAAAAGCTTTGGTCGAGGCTCGGTCCTTCGAGGCGAGAAATTAAAGGTCCCACATGTCGACGTCGGCGTCGATAGCACGCGTATTAGTTTTTCCGCATCAGCAGGCTCCGCGAGTGATGGCCCACTTATTTCTGTCGAGTAACGCAAGATTTTTCACTGAGGCCTTCGATGTTCTACATGAGCAAATAAGTAAATTGAGTTTGAATCGAAGGCAAATTGTGATATGCGACTTCGATACTCTAAGATCAACTTCCCCTAAAATGCACGATATTGTTCAAGTAAGCAGTGAAACATGGAAATCAGAGCAAATCTTTGTAGCTCAAACAAATATTAGTTTGTCCCTCTGTGAAATCGAACCCTCAGCCAGTGAACTTCTGGGGTCATCGACGATGAATTCATACTAAAGTTTATAATGTTTGTGAGAGTGTCGGTGGTTCTTGTAGCAGGGTAGTGAGGTAGTGAGGTGGAGGAGGACGCACGAGGAGAGCCTCTTGATTAATCTCGCCGGTAAATCCGAGCGCGTTTAATTAAAATGGGATTATCTTGAGGTTGCAGGGGCGGCCTACTTCTGCAGCGATCGATGTGACACCGCTGAGCACTGACAAACGTTACTGTTGGCTCCCAGTCGTGAGAGCCGACGTTTGTACACTGGCAATAAGGGCAGACACAATGATGTATCTTACGCAGAACAGAAAATTTATTTGGCGAGTGTCATTAAATAGCGTATTAATTCAGACAATGGTGTAACTAAATCATACAGTCCGTCAAGCTTATGAAGATGCCTCATATCAATAGAGTCATGGTTAACGCTCTTGTATGAAAAGGAATTCATAATGTAGTGTTCACACTCGGTAGTCGGCACACGACGCCAGTAAGTGCGAAAGTCAGGCGGCTACCGTTTAGTGCGATCACCGACTGCTGAACGTTTTAGGCGGTACTTTTCCTCGTTACTTATATTTCCCGGGCGAGGCTAATGTTTTCCCTTGGCTAATAATTCGCGGAGGATAAAGGCCGCTCGGCCGCCACTTAGTGCCGCCGCCGGGCCCCGGGCCTCGGGCACCCGTGGGACCCGCCCTTTACCCTCCAAATTGAGTTTCGCTGAGTGATTTAGAACAAAAACTAGTTATAGACGAGTGCCGGCGCTCGTATGTTTCAATGGCGAGTTAATGATTGTACTTAAATGTCGTGACGGTATTCTATTGAGCGCTGCGCTGTTCGCGAGTGCTCGCTTTATCGTCCGCTATTTGAAATCTTTTCAATCGCGCAAAGTGGCGACTCAAAGGGGTTTGTTGGAGGCGAATGTAAAACGAACGAGATCGCCGGGACTGGCCGGCTGGTGGACCTAGTGTATACAAGCGTACATGTTTCCATAATTCATTGGATATTTCTTCATTCGATGACAATTTTACTCGCATTATTAAAGACATATTGCTATTGTAACTTACCTGTTCTCTTCTCGGGGTCTCTAAACAGCACGTCGTCTAGCTTGGCGGGCGCGGACCGGCCCTTGGAGTTGAAGGCGACGGCCACCAGTCTGAAGCGCACGTCCCACTCCAGCCCGCGTACAGTCCACGACGGCTCGTCCGATGAGAGGTTCACCCTGCGGGAGCACAGAGATAAATAGGTAAACCTCTAAATTGTGGATGTTGATGAACGTGATAGCGACGCTGCTTGTAGAGGAAACATGTCATAAACAGCTTTAGTACTGTCCATGTTAGTACTCCATCACGCCATTTTCAATTATATGCATGTTGTATTTTTTAGTATTACATTTTAAGCAGGTGTTTACAGTTCACATGAGTTCTAAAAACGCACATTGATAAAAAACAAATTAATACAATAAAATTGATGTTTCGTGGAATGCTTTGCTGGCCGCATCCAGTCTAATCATATAGGTAAAGGTAAACTTATATCTTCGATCGATCCAGCTTTGCACCGGTGCTATTTAATTCTTGATAGATTTTTTTAAGAAATATTTCAGACACATCTTGCCCTGACACTATGAAACAACGAAAAAAAAATATAGCCAACTTGGACGAGAAGTTTTCAACTTACAGAACAAAATAGAATAAAACCAAACTTTTGTACGTTAGATTTTTTTCTCTACTTCAATAAATATTACCTACAAGAAAGATATTTTATTATTATATAAATGGTTTTATTTATTTTTGAAGGCACGGTTCTCGCACGGAACAAATATTTGTATGGCCAACAGATAGGTGTTGCGTCGGTCTATCCAAGGAGTATCGTGTTGCCCAGTAACTTGGTTGTGGAGCTCTGATAGCCAGTCGCTCCATATAAAACACAATTATTCAGCCGCATTTGTTTAGGCTGGAAGCCAAACCCAAGCTAGTTGGAAAAAGGTGAGGGAGGTGATGATGTCAACAGAAGTGTTTGTGTTACTATATTCTATATTATATGGTACGATAAACCAACACACGACTGATATCAAGTTTCCTTATCCCTATCCTTACATCGACTCAATCTTTAACTACAGAAAAGAACCATCAGAGCTATTTACAATCTTCGCCGGTGCGATTCTCTAAGGGAACTGTTTAAGGATATTAACATCATGACGGTGCCTTGTCAATGTATTTATGAAAACATCATGTACGTTAGAAAAAATCTTCATCTTTTTAGCAAAAGAGGCGATAGACATAATTATGTTATAAGAAATAGGGACCAATAATTAGTTCAACCAGGTTTCAGACTGGCTAAAGTGGCCTCTTCTTTCATGGGGTACTGTTTGTAATGTTATAATAAAATACCTCCCCAAATATTAGAACTCAATGAAACGAAATTTAAATATTGTATTACGCACACTATGCAGGCAAGCAAAAGTTGGAGGATTAAATTCAAGATAAAAATGCTTGGCTCAGTGCTGGTCCAGCTCCACTACCACCGGGGTGTGCAAATTGATTAGTTTGGAAATTATTATTATTATTATTTAAAGTTTTTTTTTAATTGTAAAATATAATCAATTGTATAATGTAGAAGCATTTTTTTCAAAGTTTGTAAATGTTAGTACCATTGAGCTATTTTATGGTTTTTAGGTTACTATTGGACTTGTTTGACATAAATGAGCATGGCAGTTGAAAGTTTGTCATGCTCACTCAAATGCAATTTAGCTTCACTTCTTTTCTTTTTTTTGACTGACTGACATTTTGACAATTCAAAAGTGCTTTCAAAATTGGTCTATTTGAAATAAACGTTTCTGATTTCTGATTTCTGATTTCTGTCTCACTGGTGGTGGCGCGTGTGTTGGATAATTCGGTTCCCTTCAAAATGGTTGAGCTGAGTGATGGTAATATTCGCGTCATGTCCGTGAAGGAGCGCTGTCAGTTGAGACTGGTCATCTCTTAGCTGCTAGTTGCTATTTTGATATCCATATTTAGTTTTTATTTTTACTTTATTTACATTGTTCTCACATGATAGCGACAAGAAACCTGTAACAGAGATATTAGTAATTACAAAGCACGATTGAAAAGAGTGTCCATGGAGTTTCGTGCACATTCTTCTCCATAGAAATTTACGCTTTGGAATGTACAATTCATCATCATTTCAGCTAAAAGACGTCCACTGTTGGAGATAGGCCCCCCGAAATGTCGCCACAATGACCGGTCCTGTGCGTCTCGCATCCATTGGATTCCCGCGACCCTCATCAGGTCATCGGTCCACCTTGTGGGTGGCCTTCCAACTCTGCGTTTTCCGGTACGTGGTAGCCATTCCAGAACCTTTCGTCCCCATCGACCATCTGTTCTGTGAGCAATGTGCCCTGCCCACTGCCATTTAAGTTTGGCGATTCTTCGGGCTATGTCTGTAACCTTGGTTCTCCTGCAGACGTCTTCATTTTTGACGCGATCACGCAAGGAAACTCCGAGAATAGCCCTTTCCATTGCCCTTTGAGTGACTTTAAGCCTTCTGATGAGGCCCATTGTAAGCGACCACGTTTCGGAGCCATATGTTATCACTGGCAACACGCACAGCTGGTCAGTGGACAGTGCAATTAGCATTTTTTTTTTATTGACTGACTGACTTCTTGAGATTTCAAAAGTGCTTTGTGTTTCGCGCCGGGCCCTGGTTCAGGCTATTGTCCGATGCGAGGAGAAATGGCAGGCGGTCGCCTCCTTCTGCGAAGCAGTAATGCTAGCGAAGGAGGAGGCTGAACGCGTGTGGGAACGAAGGTCCTCACGCCCTAGCCGCCGTAATTCCGCCCCTACTAACAGCCACGGTAGACGCGGGCTTACGGACACTGGATAGCTCGCCGTCCGGCTGGTCGGTAATTAACCGGACCTAGCCCAGTCGTCAACAGCGCGTAGTGATCCTCGCGCTCCTCAAAGAGATGTCAACGAACCGTAGGGGCCCTGCAGGGCCGATGCCCACTAGGACCGCGGGGAATTTCTGAAAAGGAAACCCGTAGTCCTAGAACGCAAAGAGCAATTGAAGGAGGTGATGATTTTAATCAGTAAAAGTCTGACACGCCTTCCCGCACCGCCTAGAGCGAGATAAGTCATTGGTTGATTTTCAACCTAACAAAATAAAAATAAAAACACTCTCCATGGGAAAATTCTTCACTATCAATCATATGGATTATTTTAAATGTTGAGGTCGGTTATCAATAGAAACACACACACTCTCCATGGGAAAATTCTTCACTGTCAATCTTATGGATTGTTTTAGGGACTACAAATTATCATGGCCTTTATAGCATGCTATACCTACTCACTGAAGCTGCGGTTTAAGATTGGGATAGATGGCGGTTTCAGCTCTGATGAAGTGTGCAAAGTTCGTTTGCAATCACGTTTAGGTGGATTGAACTTTATGACCCAGTGCTGAGTCTTGCTGATAGAACCATTCTTGTACCCATAGATTTAAGTTTATGTATAAGTTACGTTGCTTTTTTGGTGTACAATAAAGTTTATTCTTAGCATGTTTCATAGAACATGGCGCTTTACTTCCTTCTCAAGAATCATATCTTGATACACTTGTACCGCTGTTTTGACACCTTTTTCACAAAAATATGGCTCAGTCACTCCTTGACAGCTAACAACCCACTAAACCATCACTGAAGTCGGATAATGTCCACGTTGTACTCTGCTGACTAGTTAGGTTCGGTTAGGTTAGGTTAGGAGCTTAAACTTGATCATTCTGCTTATTAAAATATTGCGAAAACAAATGAGATGCTCTGGGCATTTTTTGTGATTTGTCCAAGGACTTCGATTGTGTTCTCCATGAAATTTTAATCAGGAAACTCCACCATTACGGGATTCGGAACTCCTCTCTGGATCTTCTTACTTCTTATCTGAGTGATAGGATTCAGAAAGTAGACGTAAACGGGAAAAGATCACCCGGGTCTGTAGTAACGATGGGTGTCCCTCAGGGCTTAATTCTTGGCCTATTTTTATTTTTAATTTATATAAATGATTTACCTTACCTGATAAAGGATAACCATGATATAGTGTTGTTTTCCGACGACACTATACTTTTGTTTAAGCTTAAACGTCAGCTGCCGGTTACTGACGATATAAATAACACTGGTTTAATGTCGATAACCTGCTTCTTAATGAAAAAAAAAAACTGAATGTACGTAATGTAGTTTACGATGTCTCATGTTAGGCAAGTGGAAACTAGTGTACAAATAAAAGGTAAAGAGTTGAGTCCTAAAGATACTAGAGTGCTTTTAGGCATAA
Organism: Mythimna impura; assembly: GCA_905147345.3. Lineage (NCBI taxonomy): Eukaryota > Metazoa > Arthropoda > Insecta > Lepidoptera > Noctuidae > Mythimna > Mythimna impura. The sequence goes on from LR990348.1 coordinate 428,052, forward strand.
CTCAAGATTCTAAGCTTCAGTAGGGTCCACATATAAATAAATTGTCGAAAAAACTTAGCTCTGCAGCATATTCTGTCAGACAAATTCGAAATATAACTGACTTAGAGACAGCCCGTTTAGTTTACTTCAGCTATTTTCATAGTGTATTGTCATACGACATTCTTTGTGGGGAAATGCCGCCGATATTCAGTCAATTTTTGTTTTGCAGAAAAGGGCTATTCGTTTAATTTCTAAATTAAGTCCCAGATACTCCTTCAGAGATAAATTTAAAAACATTAATATATTGACTGAACCTTCTCAGTATATCTATGAAAATATTTTGTATGATCATAAAAACAAAAACTTGTTTAAAAAATACAGTGATTTCTATAATGTCAATACTAGGAACAAATACAAATTTGTGGTTCCAGCAACGAGGCTCAAAAAAATAGGGGGCTCATTTAGATGCCAATGTACACACACTTTACACTTTTATAATAAACTTCCCAGTCACATTCAAGAACTTAGCTTGAATGAATTCAAATTATTTGTAAAGCGAAAACTTTGCCAGAAGGCTTTTTATACTGTAAAAGAGTATCTTGAGGACAAGATGGCTTGGGATTGATCTGCTCCAGTACTGACTATAATAATTGTAGTAATATGTATTATAAATATGTCTTTTTTTTTTTCTTATTGTCCTTTTTATTATTTTTTTCTCGAATTGGACATTGATGATTATTTTTTATTTATTTTTATAAACCCAATTGTGGGTTAAGTTCGCCTTTGTACATCAGCTGTCCAATTTTTTAAATAATTTGTTATTTTTTATGTACAATAAAGAATATAAGAATAAGAATGACTTTGATTATTTTTATTTTATTTTACAAATTTGAATTAGAAGGTTCTTTATTTTATTTTACCATTTTACACTGATAATTTATTTTTATTTTTTTATTTATTTCTTTCTTTTATATTTTACGACTTGCAACAAGCTACCTACTTTATAAAATGTTACATTTTTGTAAATTTTATTTTATTGTTGTGAATGTGGGGACTATGTGGGTTACTTTTCTTTTTCTGTAATTTTAACATGATGTCTGGCAGTTTTGATTATTTGTAGCGACAAATGAGAAAATTAAGTGAATATTCATATAAAAATGACAGAATTCAAATGTACTCGTACCTATTATAAAACGTTTTTTAGGGTTCCGTACCCAAAGGGTAAAACGGGACCCTATTACTAAGACTCCGCTGTCCGTCCGTCTGTCTGTCTGTCACCATGCTGTATCTCATGAAACGTGATAGCTAGACAGTTGACATTTCTGTTGCCGCTATAAAAACAAATACTAAAAACCGAATAAAATAAATATTTAAGGGGGCTCCCATACAACAAACGTGATTTTGCGGACGGTTCGGAACCCTTCGTGTGCAGGTCCGACTCACACTCAGCCGGTTTTTATTTTTATTTGAACAGTATTTATGAACAGACTAAGTAGGTTAATTCCCCATATATCCTGGCCCACTAGTGTTAGGTTTTAAATTTGATACCTTGTCAGATTATTAACTCTGTGTTTGTAACCAAGAACTATTTATTTATTTTGTACTAGCCATTGCCCGCGGCTTCGCCCGCATACATAAAATATACATAGGCGATATTTTATGTATGCGGGCGAAGCCGCGGGCAAAAAGCACCACTCAGGAATAAAGCAGCATTCTATTGATGAAAAAATTTTCGCAATCGGACCAGTAGGTACTTTACAGAGATTACCTCTTACAAACGAAAAAACATAAAACAAACTTTTCCTCTTTATAATATTAAGTGTAGATTTGGTTATTTTTATTTATTGCAATTGACTAATTGTGCTGGAAAGCTGTCGATGCAGAATAATGGCGGGCGACAGCCCTCTTGACTGGCGATGGAGGCCATGGAGTATCTTGTACATACTTCACCGTAGTTATCTACCTATGCTTTGAAATTAAAATTAGTATATTTTTTTCAGAACGAGTGACTTCTTGACTATTCAAAGATAATAAATAATTCTATTATTTTATACTGAACTGTTTGTATGAACCAATGATATACCCCTATTTATACTAAAGATTTAAAGACAGACTATAGCGAGTAAAATAACGTACAGAGGTTATTATGATTCCTATCCGAGCGCAGCAACGCACAACTGTAGCTATTCGGATAACACTCAGATGAGGAGCACGGACTTCTGTCTGGCAATCACTGACAAATAGAAAACACGGGAGGTGCTTTTTTGCTGGAACAAAAACGTAACTGATTAATTTATTTAAACAAAGTGTCTCGTGACTCTTAGCCGGTATGGTTTGCGCACATGCGGCCTGCCCAAGGGATGTGATAACATTATATCACACCACGCAACCGCCACGCAGCCGCCCCGCAGTCACTACGCGTCCGCGCCGCATCCGTGTCGAAGCAAAACGAAGTAACACGAATAACATTATTCTTGCTTGGGGAATTATATCGCAGGCTTTGTTAATTTGTACCTTTTTTATCTGTTTGTTGGCTCCAGGTAGATATTTTTACATTTCTGTGATAAATACATTCAGCCGAACATAGAACCTCCTAATTTTTGAAGTTGGTTAAAAACCGAGCTACGTATGAACGTTGGATTGGAGACAATTTAGTTTTTTTGTTGAAATATTAGACTACCACCACTTAATCAAACCTGGTTTTTAAGCTGGATCGCTTTTCAACATAAAGGTGCTCATCCTTGACATTCGATAATAGTGCTTTTATGTAGCGCGTCAAATATACCCTTAATTTATTATTAAGCGGTACATGTAAGGTAATAACGGTAACCGCTGACGTCACGTAATTATTATTTAATACTTTATTGCGCGTAAAATGTACACGCAGCCGATTTCGATCCTAACAAACATTTTACGAGGTAATAAAAGCGTGTCATATTTAAACATTTTTCTCGTTATCCGCGCGTTATTGTAGCTAATGGCGAACTGAACCGTCGTCTGTTACGTTTATTGGAAATTATTTAGCGGCAGTAAGTCCAAGCATAGCAGTGACGCCGCCGTCATACTGTGACAATACTCATTTACGATAGCATTGCATATTTTGTGGAGCATCTTACGGAGACCGATTACCGTTACGTTAAAGGAGCGATTTCATTGTAGTTTTAGGAAATGGAGACCGATCTGTGATGAAAACATCAATATTATTATGTACATATAGTTATGATTTAAGTGCGTTAATAGCCTATTTCTAGGTAGTACAGTACCTGTAGTACCTAAATGCTGAAATACATGAATACGGAATAAGACATTAAATGCTTGTCGGCGCCGTGTTCGTGGGAGGTGTCGTGCTCGGGGACGGCGGCTGCGGGTTAATTCATAATTAACATTGTTCCACCAACTTTAATGAGACCCCAATGTTTACACGGGATTCCACTTTGGGACCTCTACCTGCGCCTCGCATCGCCTCTCATTTCTGCGTTAAGGAGCCATGTGTCGCGTTGAGACAAATTGCCTCCCGGCCTCGCTCCGCTCATTCCTATTGCACCTCCAATATATTCGCTTAGGTATTATAGTACTCAGTTACTTATATAACAATAACGATGGTAGGCAAATGGATCAGAGTATCTACGTAATAGCTTCAGAATAAGGTTTCCGTTTTTAGCAGTTCCATAAAAATAATAAAATATCAGGGTCGCGCGCGTTTCCATATCCATTACGGTTCCGATACACATTATTTCACTTAAGCCGGTGCGTTCGGCGAAATATAATAAAGGAATTTTGTAATAATACGGAGTCGTTAAGTCTGCGCACGTCACCGGGGGCGCAGCTTGAGAGCCCAGATTGCCTCTGTAATATTAAAAACAATGCTCGTACCTCCCCCTCCCGCACGCCGCTCGCCCCGCCCGCACACCCGCAGTACGGCGGCCTTGCCACTAGCGTGAGCTTCAGGATACGGCTGGTCCTGGGATGTCACGAACACCATGATTGTGACGCCGTGTGATAAGCGAATTAATAGAAAGTGACCGACTTTGATTGCGGCAGGACAGTTTTGAGAAACCGGGATAAGTGATTGAATTAATAGAAAACATGTTTAATATAATTAGGTGTAAGATTTCGTTTCGGCAACGGTGAAGACGTCATTTTAATCGGCAATAAGCACGAAGTTCCTCGTGACCTTGTGACCGACTTCCCTATAACAAAGCTTAGCTCGGCAATGTATGTAGATCGCATTCCCGGCGCGCGTCTAGCCCGGGGTGTAGCGTTTAGCTGGGGGGGCGACACGGCGACTTCCGGGGGTGTATCACCGGCATCAACGGGTACTCACGGGCATCCGTCTCACTAGTCGCGACGGATATAGTCATTACGAATGCCGAAACATTGAAGGGTAGCTGTTATTTGCGGTATTGGATTACAGCAGTAGTGAGGAGAGGAGTGTGGATTTTGATACCTTCAAGAGGATTATGATGCCCTTTTGAGGTAGTCACGCTTCAAGAGAGGTTCTCTTCCACTACGACTTCCTCATCTGAGCACATTTTTGTCACCATATCCTCACCTGGGCACGTTGCTGTCAGCGTACACCTCCAGCAGGAACCTCTGCGGCAGGCCGCCGTCGAAGCCCGCCACGCATGACACCTCTACTGACTCCGCCGTCTGGTTCCACAGCGTGCAGTTCCGTGGCGCGTGCGGCTTGCCTGTAATAAACATGGCATTAGCATTTTGAAGCCACAGTCATGTGTAAATTAGCCGACAACCAGCAATACCAAACGCATTGCAGGTACGTTCTTATCACTAACACATAAATCAAAGATTACTTACGTGCCGAACAAAACAGGGACATTCATCACAATATAAACACTGCATGGTGACAGACTTAAGTATAGTTACAGTAGTTCGCCGGACGAGCTCCTTTTCATTGTGCTTCTAACTATAATATTCCTGCAATAACAGGCACCTTCATATCTATGCCCGAGAAAAAAAGACTAGTGTGCAACAAGGACCATAACAGCGTATCTCTGACCCACTGTAATTATAACTAGTGAGAAACCCTATGGACTCACCAGCGGCTACCATCTGGAAGACACACGGCGTGAGCTGCGAGCCCACCTCGTTGGACGCCGAGCACGACAGCGTGCCGTAGTCCAGATCTGCCACCGGCGTGTATCTGTGAGTACATAAGGTGGTAAAAGAAGAACACTTCGATTCAGTGTACACAATGACCTGGAGAAAGCATTACGCTAGGAAGTATGATTATAAGAGTGGTTTCAATACTAACCCTAGTTTACTCAAATATCCTACACGTTGTTACTAAACATTCGTAAAAATAACGACCTGAAAATAATTTAGAAATAATTAAGAGAATCATCAATTTTAATTCACTTTATGTCACATACGCAACACCGGACACCGGACAGACCCGGAACAACTATCTGTAGGTTACACAAATATTTGTTACGTACGTGAATCGAACTCGTGATACACACCTCAGTAGCCGATCGATCGATCTATTTATTAACTACTGTGCCAACTGTGCCATCAAATTGATTTTACTTTAGAGCTTTGTAGAACAGAGGTTAACAGTCCCGCTAATCTTGGTTGAAAAGAGAGGATCCTCCGACCAGATGAGTGTTGTGTTTGGTTCAGGCGCCTGCTCGATAGTTGATTTTAGACTGTTGTACATGTTCTATTCGCGCAGAGAACTCAAATACTGCGATGCGGGATTTTGAATTTATTGTAGTGGCGTCATAGATATCGCTTCATCACTCCCTTCCGGAACACTCACTTCAGGAATAAGATAACTGAAGTGAAATACCTTTTATAAGCCCCAATTTGCCTTACATTTTCTTCCTTTGTTCAAAGTCACACAAATACTAATATTTGCGTATAATTTACGATGACTAATGACTGCGATCCAAATACAGCACGTGAGATACTGACTTATTAGAAATGTAATATGAAGCAGGGGTCGCGGAAATGACGCGAATATGGTTTTTCCTAGGAATCTTACTTTCGACTTTGTAATTTTACGAATGTTTAGTAATCTGAAGAGATTAATTTGAACATTCTAATCTGACAGAAATACCCTGACAGGCTATTTTTACACATGATTGGATTGTTTAGTGATAATAATTTGCTTGGGATGATCGATCTAGCCTTGGTTGGCGTGGGCACGCCATAATTATGGCGGTAAGTCCCCTCTTTGAGGAGTGGCTGGAAAGGCAACACGGCGTCCTTTCCTTCCGCATGACGCAGGTCCTCACCGGACATGGTAAGTTCGGGAGGTTCCTGCACCGGATTCGTGCGGAAGAAACGCCCGGGTGTCACCATTGTGTGGACCACCCGGAGGACACGGTGGAGCACACGGTGGAGGTGTGTCCCACTTGGGCAGAGCAACGCCGTGCCCTCGTGGGGGCGATCGGCGGCGGCGATCTCTCGCGCCGGGCCTTGGTATAGGCCATGGTCCGGAGCGAGGAGGAGTGGCAGGCGGTCACCTCCTTCTGCGAAGCAGTAATGCTAGCAAAGGAGGCGGCCGATCGCGTGAGGCAACGGCCCTCACGCCCCAATCGCCGCCGGGATTCCGATCCCGATTTCCGGCCATCGTAGGCGCAGGCTTGCGGACGGCGAGCAATGGGTGGCTCGCCGTCCGACCGTCCGGTAACCGTCCGGACCGAGCCCAAGTCGTCGACGGCGCGTGTTGTTCCACGCGCGCCTCAAGGAGATGTCAGCAACTGTAGGGTCCTAGCAGGGTCGAAGCCTACTGGGGCCAAGGGTCTGATTCTGAAAGGAAGACTCGGCCCTGGTACGAAAGGCAACGAAGGAACAGGAGTGGGTTTTTAATCAGTAAAAGTCTGACACTATCTCCCGTCCCGCCCAAGGGCAGGGGATGTCATAAGATGATTTTCCCACCGAAAAAAAAAAAAAGCCTTGGTTGGCAACAATACTTCTTGAGAGCAAACTGCCGAAGGTACACGACCCAACCAGCAAAAACTAGGCTTACAACAATCTCAAGACTACTGTTTTTTTGCTCTTAAATCACTCCTATATATAATGATATAAGCCTGGATTTGGGCACTATTATAAGCATATTTAGTTTAATATCGTTCTAATATCAGTCTAATTGAATGCTGTTTGCACTTACTGAAATCTAGCCAAAATTAATTTAAGCCGATTTAGGCTAATATTGCTTTTACGTAAGTATCTTGTAAGCCTGCATTAGCTTATATTGGCCTAAGGTTAGAATATTTTGAGAATTTTACGTCAGATCCAACTTAAAAGTTCGTGTGAGTGTTGGTTTGAAATTACATGAAGACAAATTAAAGTTGCGTGAAGTTAATGTTTATAATAACGTACGGCACTTTAGTATAAAAGTAAAAGTAGTTTTACGGTAAGTAATCGTATTGGAATTTATTATTTACTGTTAATTAGACCACATATTACGCTTCAAAATTCATGCGCCTTGTTAAATAAGGTATTTCCTGTTCTCGTTTAATTATTTTATTTGTTAATTTGTATTGATAGTGTCGCCATTAGTATAGCTGCATTTTACAAGCGCACTATTAGACTAATGTAAGATTGTTTACTCTAATTTTAGCATTCGGTATACTAAAGATAACTCCACATTGGAATAAATTAGGATTCCTCGCAATTTTACATAAAACCTTAAATCGACAGAGAAAAAAAAGAATAGAATAGAATAGAATAAACTTTATTGTACACCAAATTAGTAACAAAACTTTCAGAAACCAACAAGAACAAGAACTTAATCTTAGGGCTATACGGACACGAAGTCGGCTTTTTAGCATAGCATAGCATAGTCGGCCTTATAATGTTCCCACTGTTGGGACTCAGGCCTCCTCTCTAGGAGAGGGAATGGGCCGTAATCCACCACGCGGGCCCAGTGCGGGTTGGTAGATGTCACATGTCTTCGAATTTTTGGTTCTAGGACATGCCGGTTTCCTCACGATGTTTTCCTTCACCGTTTTGAGAGCAGTGGTGATGAAATAAATTACACAAAGTAATGCGCCTGGCTGGGTTTGAACCCGCGACCTACAACTCCGTAAGTCGGGGCCATTACCACTCGGCCACCACTGCTCTACTCTCGGCTTTTTAACCGACTTCAAAAAGGAGGAGGTTCTATGTTCGGCCGAATGTATTTTTTGTATTATAAATATGTTGATCCAAAATCACTCTAATATCATACTTATCCAGTGCTATTGATCTTATAGTAGTTTCAAATAAGATCAGAAATGCACGTACTCACAGTACACTTATGCTATGCTGATATTAGTCTGACATCTTACAATAGCATTTAGCAAGTCTAATATAAAATCAAACGAGCTTAGAAAATACCCATACAAGACCAAGTTTTTCTCAAGTGCAACTAGTCTTAGTAAATGCTCTTATATACATATATGAGACTTGGTTATGAGACTGAGCCACAGTAGAAATATATACAGTAGGTTATCTAAGGCCGTACCGGCTTGTCTAAAAGTAATATAGGATCGATGGTATGTTCTAAAACAAATATAAGAGCGCTTTAAGCCTACCACTCTTAAAAAGTGCGAGTTCTGAGACTGTTTTGCTTGTTGGGGAGGTAAGGAATTAGGTAAGAACAGAGAGATTAGGACTACGACGTATGAATTTAGAATGAATACGTACTTGAGACTGCTGGCGCTGCCGTTGGAGGTGTACCTATCAGCGGCCACGTCGAGCGTCTCGCCCGAGTTGTTGAACTTCCACTTGAAGACGGCGGCGGGCGGGTCGGCGTCCACCTCGCACACGATCACCACGGACTCGCCGCGCGCCGCGCCCACCACCGACACGCCACCCGTGCGACACGATGGCGAATCTGCGGGGAAACACCAACAGTCAACATAGCATTGTTTTTGGACCCAAAAAGTAACGTCTGCTTTTTATTGAATATTATTAACCAAAGAGAAATGCATGAATAGAACTTCTTAGTTAGTGTCAATTTAGTAATCTTGATTTTTTTTAATCTACATACAAAAAAATTAAGAGAATATATATACCTCGGATTGGACGCTCTTAATGCTTCTTGAAGCTTGAATAATCTTAGATCTCATGTAGAGAGATATATTACAAATTCTTAAATCCAAAACTATAGTAACAGACACTTGTCTTAATCTTTGCTCTTAAATAATTGAAGTCATTGCTTCGCAGCAGATTCACTGCATGTAGTTTTATCGTGAGCTAATCAATTTATAGAGGGTCGCTAGTTATCTAGTAACAGCCAAGCTAAGTGGGCTTCATCGTGAGGTATGGCGGCTATTCCACAGAGCGGCGTCACAAATCTTGTACGTTGTGTGCCGGTAATAGGGTGCGTGATGGTGCGTGATACGTCGGACACACGATGGAGCGATGCCGGAAGTAATATGACCCTATACACCGCACCGTGAATACAGAACAGATAGGTACAGAAGTCAGTCTCATGTATGTACTTACTTCACTTTTCGAAACTCGACAGGCCGGTTGGTCTAGTTGTCAGTGAACCTGACTGCTATGCCCGAGGTCGTGGGTTCGATTCCCACCCAGGACAAATGTTTGTGTGATGAGCACGATCATTTGTTCTGTGTTTGTGTGTAATTTATCTATAATTTATTTAAGTTTGGAGAGGGGCCAGTTCCCACTTCGTTGGAAGACCGGGAAACTGGTCCTTATCGCGAAGCCGGGGCGCCCTGCGGACTCTCCGTCCACATACCGGCCCATAGTGCTGCTCGACGAGGTGGGTAAGCTCTTTGAAAGAGTAATTGCAGACCGCCTCGTCGCGCATTTAGCGCGGATGGGGCCGAATCTTTCGGACAGCCAGTTTGGCTTCCGCAGGGGGCGCTTCACGGTGGACGCCATCATGCGCGTGCGAGCCCTCACGACGGGGGATGCGGTATCCCGGGGCAAAGTCGTAGTGGTGGTGTCCTTGGACATCACCAACGCCTTCAACTCCCTGCCCTGGAGTAACATTAGGAGGGCACTCCGGTATCACCAGGTGCCCGACTACCTCCATCGTTTGATCGAGGCTTACCTGAACGACAGGTTTATCATCTACCCTGGTTTCGAGGGAGAGTGGAGACGGCGAGAGATGTCATGTGGTGTTCCGCAGGGATCGGTACTAGGACCGCCCTTGTGGAACATCGGTTACTACGACGTGTTGCGCGGCGAACTCCCCGACAGGGTCAGCGTGGTCTGTTACGCAGACGACACGCTGGTCTTGGCGCAGGGGGAGTCGTACCAGGCGGCGGCCGAACTAGTGACACGCGGGGTTGCGACAATCGTGGACAGGATCCTAGAGTTGGGACTCGAAGTGGCACTGCACAAGTCCGAGGCCATGTGTTTTCATGGCCCTCGGAACGCGCCACCACCGGGTTCCCAAATAACGGAAGGAGGGGTTCGAATCGACGTCGGGTCGACGATGAAGTACCTGGGACTTGTCCTCGAAAGTCGGTGGAACTTTGTGGAGCATTTCCACGTCTGACTCCCAAACTGGAACGGACCGGGGCTGCCCTAAAGCGGCTCCTGCCCAACCTTGAATTGGAATTGGAATTGTTCGGTCCATGGCCCTTTACGGGGCGCCGGTGTGGGCGCCGTCGCTGCAAAAGCAATCGGCGGCCATGCTGAACGCTTGCCAGAGGGTCATGGCCATCCGGATGGTATGGAGATACCGCACGATTTCCCGCGAAGAGGTGAGCCTCCTTGCTGGCCTGCCACCATGGGATTTGGAGGCAACAGTCCTTACACGCATGCACGATTTGTGCGTGGAGATGCAACGCCGGGGCGAAAGTCCGCTGCCGCGCCAAGTCGCGGCATTGCGGACAGAGTTCCGGCGAGATCTCATGGTGGAATGGCGACGGCGACTGTCGCAACCCAGTGCTGGGCACGCTACAATTATGGCGGTAAGTTCCCTCTTTGAGGAGTGGCTGGAGGGGCAACACGGCGTCCTCACCTTTCGCATGACGGAGGTCCTCACCGGACATGGCAAGTTCGGGAGGTTCTTGCATCGGATACAGGCGGAAGCAACGCCCGGGTGTCATCATTTTGTGGACCACCCGGAGGACACGGTGGAGCATACGGTGGAGGTGTGCCCCCCTTGGGCGGAGCACCACCGTGTCCTCGTAGAGACAATTGGTGGCAGCGACCTTTCACGTCGGGCCCTGGTTCAGGCTATTGTCTGGAGCGAGGAGGAATGGCAGGCAGTCGCCTCCTTCTGCGAAGCAGTAATGCTAGCGAAGGAAGAGGGTGCACGCGTGAGAGAACGAAGGTCCTCACGCCCTAGCCGCCGTAATTCCGACCCCGACTACCAGCCACGGTAGACGTGGGCTTGCAGACGTCGAGCACTGGGTAGCTCGCCTTCCGGCTGTTCGGTAATTAACTGGACCGAGCCCAGTCGTCAACAGCGCATAGTGATCCTCGCGCTCCTCAAAGAGATGTCAGCAAACCGTAGGGGCCCAGCAGGGCCGATGCCCGCTAGCTAGGACCGCGGAGAATTTCTGAAAGGGAAACCCGTAGTCCCAGAACGCAAAGGGTAATTGAAGGATACAGGTGTGGTTTTAGTCAGTAAAAGTCTGACATGCCCTCCCGCTCCACCCAGAGCGCGAGAAGTCATTTGGATGATTTCCCATTTTAAAAAAAAACACCCTCATGAGCCATCTATGAGGAACAGAGCCATAGGCCTTCTTATAATCTATCCAACATGTCGATAGATCCTTTCGGGAACGTCGAACCTGTTGGCTAATGGTCATATCAAGAGAGCAGGTCCTTAGTACCGCGGGACCCGTTCCTACATCCATTCTGAGAAGGTGACATGATCAAATTTTTGTCAATATGACTATTAATTTTGCTTCTCAGTATAGATGTAAGAACTTTATAGACCGTCGGCAAACACGTGATCGGTCTATAATTTTTAGGCTCCGCAGTACTACCTGTGCAGCCCATCCGGCCCTGGATATTTCCAGTTTGGCAACGAACGGACTGCACGAGCTACATCCTTGGGGCTGATGTCAATTGCCCCCATTTGTGGTATTGGATCGCACGCACGATCGACCTCCCGAGTCCAGTCCCCCTAAGTGTGACTGACAGGCACCGACCAGATGCTGCGCCAGAATGAACTCATGGCGTTATCATCCGGGAGGCGCGCGTCAGTCACACCTTGACCCGGTCGCTCCCAAGCCCTATAAATCCACCTTTCATTACTCCGGAATGTGCAATTCTGGGTGTATCACTCCAGCCGCCGTTTATACCTGCGGATACGGTTATTATTATTATTATGTATTTACTTAGGTAAGTTTGTATGGAACCCTCAGTGCGCGAGTCCGACTCGCACTTGCCAAGTTTTTTTATTGGTAGTCGGTGGTATTTTTCCATCAATCTATCCAAGGAGTATTGTGTTGTCCAGTAACTGGGTTGTGGAGGTCTGATGGGCAGTCGCTCTATGTCAAACACGCGTAATCAGCCGATTCCGGTTTGACTGGAAGCCGACCCCAAGCTAGTTGGGTAAAGGCTAGGGAGATCTCCCTAGCCGGCTTCCAGCTTCTTTATTATTATTTTTATTATAGATAGGCTCTCGTTTGACCACTATCTCACCTGATGGTAAGCGATGATGTGGCCGACGGTAGAGCACGCTTGCCTAGAAGTAACCATATAATCACAGTTTTATATTCATAAAAGTGTGATTGTCATTAATAAACAAACAGGCTTATCTGGGTATCAAAGCAAAATATGTGACAAATCGTAGTGTGTAAAGGTGGCGAGAGGTGAAGGTCAGGGGTGTCGTCAGCTGGGTATTAGGGGCAAGGAGTAATTATGTGGCCGCGGGTCGCGCCCCACAGCAGCCGGCCGCGCGACGAGCGCCGTGCAGCCCTACTCGCACACTAATTGACTATTCAGCAATTAATACGATATCCCCAGTTAATGGTACAACTGATTGATACAATATTTATTCTGATTAGATCATTCTGTTTCATAGTTAGTGAGCCTGAAAATAAAATGGCGGGACACAGCTGCAATAGCGAAATCTCGAAACATTTAATCCGAGACAAAATCCATTTAAATAGGTAATGTACAACGTAATAGGATAATCCACCTTCGAGTAGGGGCAAGTCATTTCAACAAAAACCAGTGACTAACGGCATTGGGTCATGAATAAAATTGCTTCGATCGTAACGAGCAATAACAACAACTTCATTACAAAACATTTTTTCTTGAAACAGAATTTATTGCGACATTACTCGCAGTTATGTTCGCCATTAAAAATTCCCATCTTATTTTGTCAGGGCCATATCTTACAATTGGCAAAATAGATCGACAACCATTACTGGGGCGCGGGCGGGGGCAGCGCGGGCACGGGGCCAGGGGGGATGGTCGATGTGGAGCAGCGAGCCGCGAAGGAGCCTCACCTGCGTCGCTACACAACACTACAGAATCCATTTAATTGAAGTCGTTTATTTATCGTTTGACAAGGAGACGAGTTTAATCGGCGCAATCCAATCCGCTCTAATTGAGTATCGACGGGTGAGTGTCAGGCGAGGCGCCAGTGAAGTGATCAAGTTGTCGCCGGAAGTATCTCGTCGCCATTGTTCGTCTGCTTCGAGGAGCTCTCGACGTGACCGGAGAGGGTGCGAAGATTGTCAATGCGAATTGCGTTACATTGAACTTTCCTGTTTACAAATCTACTAAGAAGCAGTTCATGGTCAAGGGGCATCAATTTATCCCAACTTTATCATCAGTGGACGCGATCGATCAGCGAGATTTGTCAGCATGTTCCGGATGTGAAGAGCTCTCCTCATAGCCTTTCATGGTACTCTATAATACAACAAAATTGTGTTCTGAATAGACCTAACGTTTAACGCGTCTCCAGGTTTACGAGAAATCTTTTGATAGCTGTACAAAATAAAAAAGTAGGTCGTTAAACTCGAATAAAAAGGTACTCCTTTTAATCCGAAATCGCCAAACAAGAAGTTTATCCGTTCAGTATTTCCTTTCAGAAGGCATCAAGGCAAACGACGGAGAAAAAACAATTAGTGGAAAGTTTTCTGGCGAGGGGCGAAACGCGATAACACGTCGAGATGCGAGTCGTGCAACCGCGCGGCAGCGCGTGAGCGAGCATGCGGCGCGATGCGGAGCGGCGCGGCGCGACCACAATGCTTCTTAATTTGCGCGGCGTATTTGTGGCGACACAATGCGCGGACGTCGCGATTAATTAATTCTGAGCAATTTAAGTGTGGGTCGGTGGCTCGCATTGTTCCAGATTTGTGCCGATTGTTTTGAATGAGCTTCGAGAGGTGCCGTAATGAACCCGGCGCGGCCCCTTCACGAGTTTTCTATTTAGCGCCAAACTTTCACAGCGTCGGCTGTTGTTTAAGTTTGTTTTAGCACCGAAATATGATCTGCTTCGCCTGCGGTTCATAGCCGGACTGCAGCAAACGGAATAACGTTATGTCCTAGAAACCTATCCCACCGAGTTATTGGAGAACGCATAGCTCACGGGCTTGTGGTTAACACTCTAGAGATGCGGAAGCGGTCAGATTATAATATTCAAAAGGTCGAAGTTGTCGCACCGGGCGTGCGTGCAGCCGGCGCCGGGTCCGTCACGTGCGACACCTACTTGTCGCAACTTTCGGTAACTTCCAATATGTGTGTGCTTTATCGTCTTGCATAATTCTGTTTGACGTGAAACGACAAGACCCGAATGGCGCGTGAATATTGCATGAAACTGTCGAATCCTTCGAAGATTTAGGGAGCCAACACTGAATTTAAAATACTATCAATGAGATGAGGATATATCCCCATTCACTGGCTGCTGGAATCGTTTCTTGAGATGTACTTTACGCGTTTAGATAGAAACGAGGTGAAAGAAATAAAAAAGATTGGCTAGATGAACGTTATCTCACGATATATCTATCTACATTATCTGAAGAAAAGTATCTTTAGCTATATTTGTTTAAACTTTTCAATATATCAGTATATACTTTATACGGGCCAAACTCGAGAACTAATATGAAGTAGGTATTAGGAAAATATTCTAGGAGGTGTCTCTAGCATTGACTGAGGTGATCTATTGTACCTGGCAGTTGTGATATCCCACCCATACGCACTAAACATTTTGGGTACACATTCTTTGTGCTTACAGCTTAGGAGTTCCCTGCCGGAGACTGTTTCCTGATAGGCAGGCCTAGAAATATTTCAGTCAAGAGTGAATAGGTTACTTCTAGACAAGCGTTCTCCATCGTATAACACGAGTATCAATAATAATGATAATAAAAAAATGTCTTTTCCTCTGCGCTGAGCACAAATTAGGCGGACTGTATCACTATTGTGTCAGGCATTTACGATGTCAAAAGAGTTGTCTTTTACTCGGAATAGCAGCTGACTGGGCACGGCTCACTGCAGGCATGCCTAGCGTGTCACTTATGGATTTTACAGACGGTTACAATGTATCGGGAGCTTTTCACTTACATTTGACGCGGAACAGCAGCTCGTTGGAGACCGTCTCGCCTTCCGCGTTGAGCGCAGAGCAGGCGTACCGGCCGCTGCTGTGGCGCGTCACCTTCTGCAGCACGAGGCTCTGGTTGCTGTGGAACACGCGCGCCGTCGCGTTGTGCGCCAGTGGCCGGTCCTGCGATAACATAGCAAATGTTTACTAGAAAGATAGCCATGACGGACGCTTTGTACCAACAGGTATTACCAAATATATGATCTAGAAATGACAACAGTTTACTGAGTTTTTCAGCGTATTTTGACCAAATAACAGTAATATCACTTGAATATTTTTATTTACAACTTGCCTTAGTAATCCGTTATAATGCAGGATTAGGTTCGCAGGAAGAACCCTATCTCAAACAGGATAAAAGCTAAAGCAAAAAGGTGGGAAGTAACATTTTACAAGCCACGTCGATCACGATGTAACGTAAAAAAAATATTCCTGCAATATTATGATGACGTAAATGTTCTTTTCTGAGGGTCTGGGGAGCAAGGCTGGGGGCTGGAGAGGGCGAGGGGTACAATTACTAGAATATATTTACACAAAGGGTCCGCCCATTACCACGGCCTACAAAAGGCGCCACTCCAGCGGACAAAGGTACTCGTTACGTCGTAGAGAGGACTGATTATATTTTTTGTTTCTAACAAAAAGATTTTAGTACGTGTTCTCTGGCTGTGTTGAGATCCGTTCCTGATTAGGCTGACTTTTATCTCGAAAGGATGATTGTCTTCTGAGACTCTGATACTCCGTCATCTTCTACAGTAATATGAGCTATTTATTTTGTGAAATTTTCCTTAAAGTATTATATTTCGACAGAGCATACTAAATATCATGCATTTTATGATGCTGTTCGGATTTTGGATCTCATTATAATTTTCTGAAATGGTTGTAATGTCAAAGTTGATTTATTTGAAACTTGTTAATCCATGTATCGTCCAGCTATTCCACTTTGTGACTGCACCTCCAAGCGCTCCCCACTGAGACGGCACAAAACGTAATTTTTACCAATGAAGTCGCCGAAACAAGCAACAAAAAAACTGTTTAGCCCGATGACTCTGTTGTTTCACTACAAAAGGGGAAATTAAAAGAGACATTTTGAAAGCTGCGTGAAATTAGTACTACAGCCTGTTGGCGCTGATGAAAAACACATAATTTCGCCTTTACCTTTGTAGCGAGCTTGTACAATGTACAGTTTGGGGAGAAATGCTTGTTTGTGTAGCTACAGGGACTTTGTTTCAGTGGAATATTAAGATTATGAGACAGGATAATATAAAACGTACTTTTTAATGAGCAGGGCAAGTTTTAGGGAATTCTACTGTCTATACTAATATTATAAAGAAGAAAGATTTGTATTTTTATTTGTAATTAATAAACTCAAAAACTACTGCACCGATTTTGCAAATTCTTTTCTCAGTAGTATGTTACTTTATCACTGAGTGACGTAAGCTATATATTTTCTACTTTCACACAGGTGAAACCGCTCGTAGAAGCGAGTATCTACTTTATATTATTAATTGTGACGTGTATGACTTTACAGGAAAAAAAAAAAGATCTGCAGCAAGCTATTCTAGTAAATTGAAATCTCAATTCCAACTTGGAGTTTATTATATACTTTCAATCCGCACCTGACTTCAAAGATGATCGTTATTAAGCAACTTTCTCTCAAGTAAACAAAATGTCGATCAGCGGCTGCGAATGCGGTGCGGGTGCGGTGCGGGTGCGGTGCGGTGGCAGCCATCAATCTCGTAGCGCAGTAGGTGAGGCGGGCGTTTCATTACGTTCAACAAACGGCATCAGTGGCTGAACGCAGTAAGTAGGAGCTGCTGATTGTCTTAACATTGTCAATGTCTATGCCTTGATGTGCTCAATTGGATTAAATGTGTGTGTACCTGTAGATACGTGTCTTACCCATTTAGTCACTCCTAGGAATTAGAAAAAAAATCAAAAGGAAGTGCAGTTTCTTCCGATGCACGACGCATCTACATTTATAATTTTATTCTTTTTAACAAACAAATAGAAAAGTAAGAAGAACGGGAAAGTCAGTGAGGTCACTGAATTTCCCGTTCTTCTTACTTTTCTATCGCGTGTTTTATTTTAATTCAATAGTACTAAGTACTGATAGAATAGACTTCTGCGGAGGTTCGCGGCAGCCTGCAGTGTAAGTCAATAATCTTAGTGACGGGCTTGAGATGTTGGAAATTGGAAAAGTTGCGGGGCCCCCGAGGGGCCTGGGCGTCTGGGTTCCCGGGCCCCGGCAGCGTCCCGTAGGCTTTCAGCGCTTAGAGTATCTACGATGATTGATGAAGTATTTCCGACCGAGATAAGTACCTTATGAGAATGCCCGGAGATAACTTGGGAGAGATTACGACAATACCTGCGATTGTTACGTAGGCGGCTTTGATTATCCTCCAGCGAGTTATATTCTACCTTCAGTTGTATTATTTTATTGATTTTGGATTCCTTAACATTTACATAGCTTTCACTTGTTAATGTGGTTACCGAAGTATCGAACAAAGCCTCAGGTATGATTTTTGTTTAATGAAACGTCCCTGTTAAAGAAATAAAATTTATTTACATGTAGGAGATATTTTCTGGAACCACTGCACCTGAAAATTCTTACACCAATTCGATGGCTTATAGTGAATACCTCGTAATTACGAAATACGTAACTTTTCAGGAGGCACAAAAACCAAATTTGACCTTTATTAGATAACAGGTATCTACCAGGCCACTAAGAAAGTTTTGCGAAAAAAAGTTTTTATGTTTATGGCACTGGCCACTTGTAATTATTTTGAAAACTTTGGTTATTTAAAAGAAAAAATATCTTTGTTCGAATTTTGAATTTTCCTCCACATTTTTTCGAAAGCCAAATCATACTATCGTGTCTCATTTAAAAATGGATCTGCATCGGGAACATTTTCATGCGATAATTTTCTACGATTTTAAATGTGGCCTAAAACCTGATGAGTCATTTGATCGATTTCAAATTACTTTTATGAATGAAGAACCTTCAAAAGCAACCATCTACCGCTGGTATAGCGAGTTCAAGCGCGGTCGCCTTACTTTGGGGGATGAACAAAGGATTGGTCGTCCTACGACGGCTGTCACGGAAGAAAAATGTGTACTGGCAGTAAACAATTTAATTCAAGAAAACAGGCGAATTACATACGAAAAGATTTAGCATACACTGCAGATTGGTTCGGGAAGGGTTCACAAGATTATACACGATCTTCGCGTGAGGAGGATAGTTTGCCGCTGGGTGCCGCACAACCTCACCGAAGCTCAGTAGCGGAGTGGTGCCATGGTATGATTCAAAAATTTGTAGCAGGCTCGTCTTGGTGCGACATTGTGACAGGTGACGAATCCTGGATTTATTAATACGATCCAGAAATAAAGCGCCAGTCCAGTAGACTGTTTCAAAACGAACCAATGCCTTCGAAAGTGAAGCGATCGAGAAGTGCAGGGAAAATTTTGATCGCTAGTTTCTTCATTTTGACGTGGTATCTGATTTCAATTCCATTACGAAACCAAAGCAGCATCAACGCCTAATGGTATACCACAAAATGCCTGCCAGAAGTTTTGTCTGCAATGAGCAACAAGCGACCGAACACCAGGCTCCACGGGGTACTGCTTCAGCGCTCAAAACGAGGGACTTCCTGGACACCACACCGGTCAGAGTCTTGGGGCACCCCCTCCTTACAGTCCTGATCTGGCACCGTGTGACTTCTTTTTATTCCCTAAAATAAAAATTCAGCTGAAAGGGATACAGTTTTCATCGCCGGAAGAAGCGCTAGCAGCGTTCGAGAAGGCCGTGGGAGAGGTGTCTGCGGCAGACTGGAAAAAATGTTTCGAAAATTCGTTCAGACGCATGAAACTTTGTATAGATGCTGGTGGAGAGTTCTTTGAAAAGATTTAATAAAAATATTGTATCCATAGAAGTTAGTTTTTTCAGTTTCTAAAAACCTTTTTGAATGTCCCACATAATTTATCATAAAGTTCTAAATACAGTCTGAAAAAGCGTAAAGTATATCTTTAAGTTTCAGGGTATTAATCGTTATCTACATAGGTAGGTACATAAGTATGTTAGGCTTCTTGAGTGTTTAATTTAGAGCTTGTCGCTCATCATCCTCTCTTCTTCGTTTTCCTCCCCCCGGCGCCACACATAGCTTCACTTATTTGAACACTTATTTGATTGCTATGTGTAGCACGAGACTTTGAATATGTGTTCAAAGTTTGAATACACATTTGCAATTTGCCATTCGGTGTCGGTTTTTTAACGCACATCAAAGCGTTCAAAGTTGACTGTGTTCACTTGTTTGCGTACCCTGCCACACTTGCCTCACAATCCAGTCGCGTGTGCAGTGTTGAGCTGAACGGTTGTTTTGTCGTAAGCGCATAAACACGTGCCACATTTTTCAAAATGGACTGGAGCAACGAGTGTGTGCTAGAATTTATTGAGTTGCTACAAGGGGAACCATGCTTAGGGAACCCAAAAAACAAAAACCATAAAAATAGAAATTTAGTAAATGACGCATGGGTCAGAGTAAAAAATAGTTTTTCCGTGCCTTGTTCCCTTCCCTTGTTGCCTTGCCTTGACGTTTTCTTAAATTTTGTTGCAAATGAATTAAATAATTATTTGCGCATAAATAATAAAGGCACACTGCGTCCACAAAATCGTAGTCCATTGTCTTTGTTGTCTAGTAGCCAACTGTGGAGAAAAGTATTTGCAAAGCATGTGTGGCAGGTTCAAAAAATATGTGTTCAAATATGTTTTCAAAGCTCTGCAAAGTCTTCAAAGAAGTGTTCAAAAAAGTGAAGCTATGTGTGGCGCCGGCTTAATCGGTACAGTGGATCATTCACTGTTCAAGCTGTGCGCCTTTGGAATTCTCTTGCGCACACATTAAGGGCTAACCCTTCGTTGAAGGTCTTCAGGGGAAGAATTGGGAACATTTCATGTCAACGTGCCTGAGTCCCAGCAGTGGGAACCTTATAAGGCCGACTATGCTATGCTATGCAAGTCAACATGACCCATAAATATATTATAAGTATAGGTTTAATTTATTGTTTAGTATTTTTATACGTATTGTGTGCTGTGCACGTTTTGTATAGTTTATTTCAGTTATTAGTGTGATCAAATTTGTGTTAACTTACTATTATTTTATCGTATAATGGTTTATTATTATGTTATCTTTAGTTTGTTTATTGTTTTTAGTTCATAAGATGTTGCTAGCCGTTCAACGACTCGTCGACGACGGC
The DNA here is from genome assembly GCA_905147345.3 of Mythimna impura. Classification (NCBI taxonomy): domain Eukaryota; kingdom Metazoa; phylum Arthropoda; class Insecta; order Lepidoptera; family Noctuidae; genus Mythimna; species Mythimna impura. The sequence continues at coordinate 448,771 of LR990348.1, forward strand.
TGGCGCTGAAAATCAGCGCTGTGGCTCTGTCCAGCACATGAGCCCCAGCATTTTGCTGAGCGCTGGCCGTTTTGCATGAATGTGTCGCATAATTTAACTTTTTTATATAATTTGTTATATATGTATGTTATTATTATTATTTTTTAAGTTATGTGTCATGTTTGTGCAAATAAACTGTTTTTCTTTCTTCTTTCTTTCTAACTTAGATTTTTGTTGTGCATTTGTTTGAGTTATCCTCTTATATATTTCTTACAATGTATTAAGGTTTGCTGCAAGAAAACTCAATTGTGGGTTAAGCTCGCCTTTGTATATCAGCTATTCAATTTTCAGTTAATTGTAAAATTATGTACAATAAAGAATATAAAGATAGAGCAGTAATGTCGTTTACTCCATTTAACGTCAACACGGTTGGCGCAGCGATAGTGCGATTGACTGCTGCGCTGTAAGTTGCGGGTTCGGTTCTCGCACTGAACAAATGAATAGTTGTCTGGCTGTCTTGTGTATTTGATTTTACATGTTTGTGAACACAACCACGATACAGGAATAATTCCTAGTGTGACAACGTTATATAAGTGTGTCGTGGTCAGATCTTAGATTCAGGTGCAACTCCAACGGCTTAAATGCTTACTGAGACATGGTATATCACACCAGCAACTTTTAAATTTCGGGTAGCTACAGAGTAGTTATTTTTGCTTGGCGCGAGAATCGAACCCAGGACACCACGCTCAGTAGTCCCAAGGGCGGCTGCTCAGCGAGAGGCAGTTAAAAAGTTGGGTGATTGGATACAAAATAAAGACTGCTATCCTTAAAATTAACAGCTCCCGGGTCGGGCCGGCGCTAATTGTCGGCTAGGCCGGGTTCCTTGCCTGACGCCACTCCGGCTGTCACCCCTCGTGGACCGACAAACATTTTAATGACGTCCCTTCTTTGTGACTAACACTGAGACTGTAAATGAATGTGTGTTCGTAATTATGAGATCGTTTTGAGAGTTAGCAAGCAAACAGAATGTGATTTTGTTTCTTATTTTGTCTAGTGTTTGTTTTGCAAAGTGTGCGTTGTTTGATGTATTTAAAATTAGCTTTTAGGGAGCAAGAGTAATGTGAGCGAATGGTTGGAGGGAGTGCTAAAGGATTCTCCGCTGTCCTTATTATTAATAGCGAAACTTTTACAATGTGTAGTTAAACTATTGTTTTATATGTCTGTCTATTTCGTATTGCTTGTGGCATCTGGCATACAGGTAATATCTTGTAAAATCGACTCGAGGAAAAAGGAACATGTTTCTCATTCGTATATAAATAGGCATACGTGGGTATACATGTGTAGGCGATTTTCTCATCAACACTACAGGAAACGTTCCGAAAAATCTTGATCTCGGGATCCATCCCGCATGAATGGAGAGCGACTGATTGAATCAGGCTTGTCCATTATAAGGCAGACGAGTTTCATTGGAGCACAATCTTGTGGATGATCATGGGAGGTCGCGAGGGAGCCCCCCCCTCTGCCGACACCCGCCGCCCGCACTCCCCCGCGCTCCTCCGAAATAGCTGCCATTAACGAATAAAGAGAAGTATTTTCCACCTGATAACACAGTTTGCTTACGTTCAGTTCGAGTGTTCTCTATTATTGCCGGAGTGCGCGCGCTTGAGACACGCTGTGCCGCGCGCCTCGTTACATACATCACATGTATGAGCCGCACAGCGCACGGCGCGCGGCCGCGGCCTCACGTACAATTTGAATGGGCGCATAAATAACACAATTATCACTCACGTGCTACACAAGGGCTATTACGAACATTGCTATCGCTCGGTATGAGAGTAGGATGTTTCTAGTAACATCGTTAAATAAGTAGGTACATGTAGTTACATAGGTAATACTTACTTAACAATATAAAAAAACGGTTAGCCTACTTGTACAACAAAATTCATAAAATTATATTTATCTATGACAAAAGAACAATTAACAAAATGGCAACCAAATTTAAATTATAATGATACAGAATTAATTTTGCAACGTGTGACTTAATTATCAAACTCATATTCTCCGTCTCTCCCACACACTTACACACACACCCAAATATACTCACGCTCATACATTGGAACGTTTTTTTTTTTTCCTTGTTACTTTTTACTCTATTTATTTTATTTTTTTTTCCTTTTTGTCATCTGCCTAGTTGAATATTTATAATATAAAGGAAGAGCGAAGCCTTCAACTACAGACATTTCTATGCCTAAATGGAGACTCCTCGATATGCAATTTAAGCCAAAATTATATGCAATAAAGCATTTTATTTTTATTTATTTATAACAATCCCATATTTTTGTGCTACCAATATATTTGTGACCAATCGCGAAGCAAAGCTATACACCGTATAAGAAGACAAAACATACACTAGGTTATTTTCTTGTGTCTTCATTCTTTTTTAATGACCTCTACGGTACAACAAGTTTATTTTCCCACTATCACCTAAAGTGGTAAACTGGTAACGAATGGTCGCTAGGTGAAAATAACTGTGTGTGGCGGTCAGCGCGGGTAAGTGGCTTCGTGGGTTTATTGCACGCCGTAATGAGTGCACACCTGAACTCGAACAAACCCCCTCTCCTCTTTCCTCCATTCTATTCGCTTTAAACACATTCTGGCTCAGATAGTTAAGTGAGAAATAAATTTCAATAGTAATTTAAGCACTTCTTTACGGCGAGGAATTAAAACGCCGTTTTATAGATTACAGCAGTGTCGGCCGCATGTGTGACACGTCTGCGAGGAATGCGAGGATGTGTTCTATACTGGTTGGTGCATTGTGATTTGTGAAGCGTATTTAGAAATGGCACATTCAGCGTCCTACGTCACTTTTTAAACCACCATTATCGTCATGATAAACGCAGAATCTTCAGCATTATCATTATTAGAATGCAAAAGTCAAAGTTATGGACATAGCCTGAAGAATCTCCAAACTGAAGAGGTATTAGTAGTGGGGCAGGGCACATTGCTCGTAGAACAGATGGTCGATGAGGCCGAAAGGTTCTAGAGTGGCGACCTCGTACCGGAAGACGCAGCGTTGGAAGGCCACAAAGTGGACTGACGGCATGGTGAGGGTCGCGAGAATCCGATGGAAGAGAAACGTACAACACCGGTCATTGTGGGAGAGTACTGTGTCCAGCAATGCAAAAGTATATGAAATACATTATCATCGTTTTAATTTTTATAGATATGTACCTAATGAACAGAAACTTTTTGGAAGAATGAAAACTATAATTGAAGTCGATTCGTTTATTATGAGTAAATATATAAAGTTTAATAAGTACTTGTACCAAAGTATTCAATGTTATGTTTTGCTTCAAATATTAGTGTTCATATCACTGGAGGCTGTATAGCCTCATAGTCATTGTATCATATATAGAGACCTTGATCGATGCGCCCCAATTCGACGACATGCTCAGCAAGGAGATCGCGACACACATTCTTGGCATAACTGCTCCAACTAGTCATGACTTTCCGATTGGACGAGTACCTATTCAAATTGCATTCGGCATTCAGTGGAACTTTATTACAACTATTAGGCGGTAATAACTATTTAAATGAGATCTGGGTGCCGGATCCGGCGGTGGCTGGTGCGGCCCGGAGCGAGAATTTAGCGCGGTGTAGGCACACGGGTTGGGCAGCAACGTCGACTTAATGGACTATGATTCTTTTCATATCGTTCCCAGTGCTGATTGTGTGAATTTGCTGAGTGTTATTAAAACTGCAGTGATCCGTATTTATGTGATCTCGTAACTATGGTGACACCAGAGTAGACGTAATCAGAATAATCACAGTCATGCTGGTGACATACCGCAGTAGATACCATTTTCCCAAAGTAAACGTCCCAGTTCACTGTATCGCTGTGAATAATAGTACAGCTACAGTTAGGGCCATCAACAATGAAATTCTGCGTCTGTATTTTAGGCGTGGATTTTAATTTTCGTCTAACTCAGGTGTTTGAGCAGTCGCTATTAACTTAAACTAGATTGGACCAAGTTTTATTATTCCAGTAAATCGAAATAAATGGTCCCGAATTTAGGTTACAGGTTTGTGAAAACAAGCGATTTTGTGGCGACTTGTAGACTTAAAGGTTCTGCGGCTAACAGTGGATATTACTTTGATAATCAGAGTGATCTAATTCCTTTCCCGTCGGCGGGGGCTTGCACAATAAAACATGGCGTCGGCAGCTGAGCACAGTGGGCACTCGGGCAACGTACATAAGTCATCGGCTCACCAGCCGGCAGACCCGCTCTGAGTAATTGTTCAGATTATAATATATATAAATTCGGCTGAAATTTATGATGGCTTAAGACGAGGAATTTATGCGGCGTCTTATTATTGTGACAGCTCATCGGTCGTTGTGATAGAGGGCGGAGGCGCTGTGTAGGGTACAAGGCAGAAGAGCTACAAATTCTTAAACATTAGATATCACCAAAACCAAAAACCAAATGTTGTTTTTGTGTTGTTTTGTTAATATACTATATAATTCTATTCTATCACTCAATCGCGGTGCCCTTTAAGAAATAATAACACGACTGTACAGAACCTTCAATTCAGTCTTGTTTCGTTGACTTCCGGTTTGTATTATAATTATTGTATTTTAGGCCACAGCATCGCACGTACAAAAAAAACATATACTTGGTGAGAAAGGGTTCATAAAGCCTTGTTAAGGGTTTACAAAGTGTAAGTAGTAAATAGATAATAAAACAATGATCGAATGGGAAGTGTGCACATCGATTGTTAATTACGTTTGCTAACAACAGCCTAACACTGCCATTTGCCAACTGTGTGTGATCGCACACCTACTTGTTCTCCCCTGAGGTAGTCACACGCGCGCCCGCAATTATCGCGTGTAGCGTGATGCAGGCACAGTACCACAAAACAGGGAATATGCACCGAACTTGTATCAACTTACCTACCTATATATATTTTCTTTGAGAGTGAACCACTACAATGAATAACAAGGAATGTCATGTCATCAGGTATCTGTAGCCAGTTTCAGGGATCTAAATATCACCGCAGGCGTGAGCTAGCGGACGGCGAGCAATTGGTAGCTCGCCGTGCGGCTGTCCGGTGACCGTCCGGACCGAACTCGAGTCGTCGATGGTGCGTAGTGTTCCACGCGCGCCTCATAGAGATGTCAGCAAACCGTAGGGGCCCAACAGGGTCGAAGCCTACTGCGGCCATGGGTTGTGCCAAAAAGAACCCCGGAGCCCTGGAACGAAGGCAAAGAATGAACTGGAGATGGTTTTAATCAGTGAAAGTCTGATACACCCTCCCGCTCCGTTCAAGAGCGAAAGAAGCCATTGGATGATTTCCCACCTTCTGAATATAATGTATAGACTGGTTGTTAAGAACCAGGTGTTATGGAGAATGTACAACACCAATGTCGACATCGGCGACCCTTTCCTGTTTTAAATTTGAGACACACTTGCACTCAATTTAAAAGGGTGTCCTCCTCTGGGCCCGTTCAGAATGATTTTCGTAATCAGCAAGCCGGCTGGCGGCACCTGATTGTAACATCCCAGCAACGTAACTGAAAGATGCGAGTCACGAGTCACGAGCTCCTCAAGCGACCAATTTCAATACTTCCTCCTTGATTGACGGCTTGGCGCCATCTTGAATTACGATTGATATTAGTACGCGGGTCGCGGGCAGGCATTCGATGCCAAAGATATTGATACTCCAATCGGATTGAGAGCTCACTTTGGTGATATTGTTTTGATAATTTTATTAAATCCTGTTATTTGAGAAGTTATTACTCAAGATTTTATCAATATTGTTATCCTCTCTAGACAAAATTGGGAGTGAGTTGCGACATTTATTTTCGGTATTAAATTCTAACATGCTAGATGAAAGAAGGCTTGTTAGAGAAGGTTAACCTTCTCTTAAAATCATCATTCATTAGGTATCCTGCAGAATCATTAATCGGTATTGTGCACAGTGAACTAAGACAGTTTTTCACACGTTATATTTGAACAAGGACCTCTGACTTCTAATACTGACTTGATAATCCATAAATACAAACGGAGTCTCCCCGCAGGTAACGGCCACAATATCACGGTGTATATTATGATAATACCGCTGCCCTTCAAGCTTTATGTAATCCCGTAATCACCTATTACGACACCCCCGGGGAAGGTGGGAGCCTATTACCAGGCAAGGACTGTCCAATCATCGTTTGTTGTGTGATTAAGTAGAAAAAATATAAGATCAACTTGACCCTGATTTCAGTCACCAGCTTGGAAACAGTGTTTATGGGTTTTTCCATTATGATCTTTTACACGAGATTAAATCGCAACTGACAAAATGAGCACTTACCTCTGACTACCTTTTTGGATAAAATGAGTCATGTTTTGTTTAAAAAATACTTTTGTTTTGTCGGTGTATTCGTGCGTCTCGATGGCTGCGCGGCCAGGCGGCCAGGCGGCCTGGCGGCTGGTCGCTCTCAACTTGCGGCTGGTGGCGTGAACTTTACTCGCTGTCACATTGATATTAAACAAATCGGTGACGAGGGACGTCCGCGCCGCCGCGCTGTTCGGTTGCAGGCTGTTATGGCAAAATGCTTTTTCAGTTGGGATTTTATTTGACTTACGTTTTGTGGCACAGAAACTTTAACAAAAAAAATCTCACATCATTTAACGTAATACGGTTGAAGTATTTCAGTAGTTTATTTGAATTCATCAGAGAAGTTAGAAGAATAGAACATAGGTTACAAATGTTTCGCCTCAAAGCAGTGTCCAACGTACTAAATCATTCCACTACAATACATATTATTTAAAACGTATAAATGATCCGTTTTAAACGATGTAACATATCGTTCGAACTTAAAATGCGTAGCTAATTTCGGAGGAAATTGCATTTCAGTTGATAGAGTGGAATATTGAATAGGACAAGTTAAACAGTATGTATAAATAGAAGTGATATACAAAAACATACGTAGTATGTATGTAGATATATAACAAAGTTAGTGTGTTTATACAGTAGGCTTTGTGATAATATTAGTTTAAATACACTCACATCTTGTTAATACTCGTGCGAAAACATCCGAGCGGCGGATGGGAAAACAAACGGAACAGTTGTTCGAAGATCGAATTTTCAAGTTTGATTTTGTCTTCACAAATTCAATACAGAATGTAATAATGTGTAATTTTGGATGATTTGGAAACTGCAAAACTGTAAAACTGTAATAGAAACAAGATATTACTACTCTACAGGAAGCCAAACCACAACAGAATAAGTAAAAGAATATCAGTTGTGGGAAACCTAATTACCTAGTTGATTAGGTCCTGGAGATGTGAGGCACGCCTCTACTTCTGTCTCTCAAAACATTTTTTTAGTTTTTAGGGTTCCGTACCTCAAAAGGAAAAAAGAGAACTCTTATAGGATCACTTTGTTGTCTGTCTGTCTGTCAAGACCCTCTATCTTGATAACGCGTAGAGGTAACGAGTTGAAATTAAAACCATATACTTAGGTCTGCAGTATCTTGAAGCTGTGAAAGAATCAAGCTTCTAAGTTAACGAAAAAAAAATACGGCCGTTTATGTCGCAAAAAATGTATATTTCGACACTCTCAAGGGAAACAACATTCATAGGGTAATTCCTGTTGACCTAGAAACCTAAAATTTGGCATGAAGCAAGGTCTTATAGCACAACATCATCATCATTATCATTTCAGCTGATAAACGTCCACTGCTGGACATAGGTCTCCCCCAAATGTCACCACAATGAACGGTCCTGTGCGTCTCGCATCCATTGGATTCCCGCAACCTTGACCAGGTCAACACTGCGTCTTCCGGTACGCGGTCGTTACTCCAGAACCTTTCGGCCCCAACGGCCATCTATTCTGCGAGCAATGTGCCATGCCCATTGCCACTTAAGTTTGGCGATTCCTCATGCTATGTCGGCAACCTTGGTTCTCCTACGGATATCTTCATTTCTGATTCGATCACGCAAGGAAACTCCGAGCATAGCCCTTTCCATTGCCCTTTGGGTGACTTTGAGCCTTCTGATGAGGCCCATTGTGAGCGACCACGTTTCGGAGCCATATGTCATCACTGACAACACGCACTGGTCATAGACTTTCGTCTTGAGACACTGTGGTATATTGGACGAGAAGATACCGCGCATCTTCCCGAACGCTGCCAAGCCGAGTCGGATTCGACGGTTGACCTCTTTCTTGAAATTAGATCTACCCAACTGGACTGTCTGTCCAAGGTAGACGTAATCGTCCACAACTTCGAGTATAGAGTCTCCAATCTTGATAGGAGTGGGTGCTACATAGTTGTTTATCATGACTTTAGTTTTGTCCATGTAGTCTTTATAGTACAAGTATAGGAATAAATCAGAAAATAAAAAAATTGTTGTTAGGTCACAAAAAAAACTTTTTTCTATTCAGAAAAATTTTCGAGACTCGAATCGAGAATTGAAGTATTTACATAAGTTAGTTTGTACGAAACCCTTAGTGTGCGAGTCCGACTCGCACTTGCCCAGTTTTTTATCTACGTTTACCCCTATCCTTCACACATTTTAGTTTAATAGCCTCAGTAAGTGAGATAATTCATTAAATAATTTTTTAATACACTTACTCGAAAACCCGCTCTTATCCTACCGCTTTTAGGTACGCAATAGACTGTTTTCCGCACTAGTGCAGAAAAGGCTGGGCGCGCGTCGACCCCCACGAGTCGCCGGTCAACCCCCGTTTATTCATTTCATAAGTGTATTGAAAAAAGTCGTTTGATACGATTCGTGCGAGTTCCGCCTCGGTCGCAATGACAAACTTTCTGCACTTGTATCAAAATGTACTATATCAGCATGTTGCTAAGAACAGGTTGCGCCAAGTTTTTTTGCAAACATTCAAATTTCTTTGTGGGGCTCAGTAAATGAGATCCATCACATCACACCCCTTTAAACCTGTCTATTTGGTAAACTGTAAATGAAAAGCCTCTAGATAAGTGATTGATAAAACATCCTAAGTCTCTTGAGCAGCCAGTTATTCAGGTATCACTTTGGTAGGTGCCAACCTAGGTACTAGACATCAATTTATTTTGAAAATCATTTAGGTGGTTCACAAATTAATGACAGTTTTCACTTTTCTTTTGGCCTTAAAAAATCATACATGTACTCGTATGTCACAACTAGGTACCTACATAACAGATAGTGTATATCTCTAATCGGTTCCCATTACAGGCATGTGAGCGGCTACGTTCTACACGCCGCTGGTCCGTATGTGGTACCTAATATTTGAGGTTTTTGTTATACGAGCCTCCCGGGGCGCGCGCCGAGAACTTCGTTATAATACACGCTGTAATGACCTGGAAACCGCTATCGTTCTCATTTTATACAAAACTGATATTTCTAACATTTGAAGTACGAGCTGTTCATATAGAACTATTTCGGACATACCAATTCGTGTTGTGTTTGAGTTACGGAGACCCAAGCAAGGTTCATGAATAACTTATATCAGCGACGACTAATAATAGGTCAAAATTAATCTATTGTGAGACTCCGGGACTCTTGCGTCATTTTATAGATAATTTACTTTACAAAGAAATATAATGGTGTGTTGAGTTATTAGCTGATTATTAAGTCATGAGATTCCACAACAGAATAAGCCACTGGCAAGTCTTGATCGGGCTTAGTGCAGCCAATAGAGGATTTCAGTATAGGTATTTTTTTTAGGTGGAAAAATCATCAAAAGACATTGCGCGCTCTTGGGCGGAGCGAGAGGGCATGTCAGACTTTTACTGACTAAAAAACCACTCCTGTTCCTTCGTTACCTTTCATACCAGGGCTGAGTTTTCATTTCAGAAGCAAACCCTTGGCCCCAGTAGGCTTCAACCCTGCTGGGCCCCTACGGTTTGCTGACATCTCCTTGAGGCGCGCGTGGAACAGTACGCGCCGTCGACGACTTGGACTCGGTCCGGACGGTCGAACGGCGAGCTACCCATTGCTCGCCGTCCGTAAGCCGCGGCGTAAGCAGGTGGCCGGAAATCGGGATCAGGATCCCGGCGGCTGGGGCGTGAGAGTCGCTCCGTCACGCGTGCACATACGGCTTCCTCTTTTGCTAGCATTACTGCTTCGCAGAAGGAGGTGACCGCCTGCCACTCCTCCTCGCTTCGGACCATGGCCTGTACCAAGACCCGGCGCGAGAGATCGTTGCCGCCGATCGCCCCCACGAGGACACGGCGGTGCTCTGCTCAAGCGGGGCACACCTCTACCGTATTCAGTATAGGTATGGGTTTATTACAGTTTTATCACAAAATAAAACAGGTGCGTAAAAAAACCACTAACTTCATCAACGTGAGATGAGGAAGCTCTTGATCACATTAGCAATTAATGGCCAATGTTATAGCAATAGTTCACCGCACAGTAACGAGTGATCAGCGTGTGTAATACTTCGAAGTACATCAGACACCTCTCTTATTTAGCAGTAAAGGCGGCTGATGGATTTTAGTACATATTCCCTTGTCTTGGCCCGGGCGGCTTATGGGCCAGATAACGGCCATGGCGGGCAGCCATACTGATCATACGGCTGGTTATTATTGTGTTATGGCCTGTTATACTCTTATGTTAGGCGGATATTATTATGATGTAACTCATGTCAGGAATCTGCTGTAGATTATGTTTTATATGTTGGGCTTGACTGCACAAGTTTTATTTTAAATCGGATTATGACTTTATAAATAAAAAAAATAAATAATATTTATTTATTTAAGGCAACTTTTGGTCCACTTTATGGATTGTCAAAATAACTAGTTTCAATAATTCATTATTTATATCGATTGCATCGTTTCTGAATAAATTGGCTACCTATAGATACTTTCTTCATTTGAGATTCTAAGGAATATCTCACTTGGCAAATAGCACTGTATCAACAAGCCACCCTGCCAGTACGTACCTAAAAAAAAAACACTGAGTTTAAAAAAAAAGACTTATAATGCTATAAATATATATTATGTAACAGAGACTTTTCAAACACATTTACAAACTGTACTTTTTCCTTACCTAATATACAAGTTTAGCTACATCCGTAAGTAACTCAGAACCAGAAGTCCCGAGTTATTAAAACTATAAACTTCAAACACACTTATCGTATAATCCGCAGGAGCCCGGGGCTGCTGAGCCGTCCCAGCCACTGGCGCTACGCAGAATAACATCAAACGTTAGAAACACTTGACTTGTGTTTAGCGAACAATATCGCAGATTGCATAAAGGCAGGAACAAACAGCGCCAGTTGAAGGGAGAGTGCAGGCTGATGCAAACGTGGGCATCTATTGATTGTTTCACGTGTGTTGTAGATGCTGCGTGTGCTTTTCAATATGTTACTATTGTTTTCAGATAAACTTCAAGTCAGAGCTGTTTTCGATACCTACGTTTTATGGCATATAATGTATCTTAAAAGACCAGTTTCATATTTGAGAGTAGACTAAATACCTATATTTTAGTAGGTAAATTTAAATTCATAGTAAATTACCTCGTCATGCGGTGAACGCTCCCACTATTTACCCCGGGGACTGCACCGGGCTTGGCTACATTATTATAACCTAAAATATCTGACAGAATAATGATGAAAATCCCAAGAATTTGCATGGAGGCGCGTCCGTTGTGGGGTTCAAACAAAATTGACGTTTTCCTTCATTTGCATACATTGGCTGGATAAACTGGCTTCACATTTGCACGTGTCTGTATTTTAATATTGTACGTACATACAACATATATGTGGGGCCGTCGTCAATTTGCTTTTAATACGTTGGACAGTGTTAGCGTTAATGATGAATAATTTAGGCGGTCCCGGGGCGATCTACGCGCTGTCCCGCGACATTGTGGAGAGGTGCGCCAGTAGGCGTACTACATGTGATGACAATACCTTATACGGAAACACGGATCATTTCTATTTCTGTTCTCAGATTTATAGGTTTAAATATGGTATTTATCACTTTGTTATAATCGTCTAGAAGAGGAAGTCGTCTTTCTACTCGTAACTAAGGCCTGTATGTATGCCTGTACGTCCATTCTTTTCTTCATAAAAGTAAGCCTTCTGCATGTGCTGTGGTTACTTGGCGCCGAGATGAGCGTGTCCCATTAGTCGTGCGCCGCCATTACTGCCACCCTTATAAATTACCAGGACAGGCGACAAAAATACTCACAATTTATATCTAACGGTGACCCGCGTGTCCACCCGTGCGTGAGTTCTCTTAGACAAACAGCTAGTACAGCGTGCCCTACTTACAGTTCATACTGTACGAGTGTACCTACGACTAGTCTGGGATCCCACAGCTGAGCACTGAGCAGCCGAGATGTGCGCTCCACTTTCAATTATGACACAATTTATACGACAACTGGCAAGATAAATGAAACTCCAGTGAAAACATAATGCTAAAGTGGTGGGAGTCTGATACATGCTTAACGTGGCTGTAATATTATACCCCCGCCCTCGGTACTCAGCGATACTGAAAGTAGCTAACGTAGAACTGCCAACAATAGTATTTAGTCATTCATAGCTCAAAATAATTTGGATAGAACGACGCACATTTATATAAAACAGACTGAATATTTTCGACGGGATAGTGAGTGGTGATCGTAAATAGCGGATCTACCTACGTACTCGTACATATATCCAAACCGTCACAAATGACCGCTGTAAATTATGTGCGTTTTAATTCGCGCTGCTTCTCTGCGTCCGCCGTTTGTCAAAAACAATCACACATAAAACAATGAGCGTGTCATCGGCGCGCGACAAATGGACGCGGCGCGGCGCAGCGCGACAAAAATCACGCGAATAATATCGCGCGTCATACGTCACCCAGACAATGCACGCGATGCACGCTTTTATTTAATCATTGCGGCTATCAGCACCCTACTGCTATCTGTACTACACGGGCAGATCTAGCTGTTATTCCGCGAATGCAACATTAAATTAAGCTTTATTTCTCCGCCCACATAATGCTTTAAATAGGTACTAGTTTAGATGCGACCTTCTAAATAGAAATTGGACAGTTTTCTAGTAGTTCCCGAAATATTTGTCAGTTGAAGTTGCCCCAGTAAGTCACCGCATGCTTTACCGACGCCGAGTGTATCGAGCGCTACAAAACCGCGGCCAGCTAAACCCGAATAATTTGTTAGTATGGGTAACATTATATTGCGATACAAATTTACATATCTCGTCGTCGATCCTGCGATTCAATCTTACGTTTTATCTATTTATTCGTTCAATGCTCACGGAGGTCCTCACAAAGAAGCGTATTACGGAAATTAAAATGCGTATACAGCACGCCATGCGTTGTACGTCAACTTCACTCGTATGTAACGTAACGTCAGAATCAGAAACAATCGCATTTGGAGCGGCGCGGCGCGGCTCGGTGCGTCACCGTGCGGTAAGTGGGTCGCGTGAGTCGCCGCCGCGCACCGCGTGTACACAACAAAACGTGAAAACAATACAGAGAAAAAAAACCGTGGAGTGGAGGCTCGCGCGGTGATGCGTGTCGCGATCGTGTAACAACGCGCGGCTGATTGCCGCTGAAAGGGTGAAGCGGAACAAAAAAAATTGTGTCCCGTGCCCCGTGCCCCGCGCCCCGCCCCGCCCCGCCTGTATATTGCTGATTAAAACAGAGCGACACAGTACAAAGCGATTATCGGACCGTACATCGTCGTCTATTACTTTACCCCGTATCTCCCCCCGCCCGTACCTCGCCCCGCGTTCGCCCGTCATTCGTCAACTGTTCGCTTCAGCATTGTTTTCACATTGACGTCGGATTCATTTGTTGTAATTATTATTTTTATGGACGTACACATTATTTATACAGGATAACTTATATTCGATTTAATTGTTTGGCAACAAAAAACATCAGAAATAAATAATTTTACTGTGATTGTAATTTGGATATAAAATATTCCAAGAATGTCTTCTTGACACGCAGGGAAGTATCAAGTCAAACACGCACCTCAGACGTGCTACGCAGCTACGCGACTGTGCGCCTACGCAGCTACGAGCTCTTCGTAGCTCTACGAGCTACAACATTCAGATGAGAAGTTCAGAAAGGCACACTAAACTGGAGAGGAATCGTCAACTGGCGAGAAATATTCACTGAGACACAGTTTATATTGAGATATAATATCTGCTGACTCCTAATGGAGTCAGCAGGTATATGAACCGAAATAAAAACCCCCAACCATGATTTTTTTGTTATTACTGTCTATATTTTAGGCAGTCTTGTAATAAAGGTACTTACGTCGTGCAGCCAGCTGAGTTTCCTGGCGGGCGGGTTGGCACGCACGTGGCATTCGAAGTACACGTCGTCGCCCTCCTTGATGTCGCCCGCCGCCAGCGAGCTGCCCAGGCGCAGCCGCACTACCGGTGGATCTGTGATACAACAACATGATATTACATAAAAAAAATCATACAAACTAGTTAAGTAAAGAACCCTCCTTATTCTGAGAGACGATTCCCGTGTTTTTAAGCAATTTTTACATTCTGTAACTAAGTCTCAAACTATCAAAATCACAACATTTTGACAGGTTATTGACATTGATTGTCGCCAAGATTATATTACGACATGAATGTGAAGGTTTTTCAGTTTGAAAACTTTATTGGCTTTCTGAAATGCTCTTGAAATCAATGCAATCGGATGGCGCGTAACACGGGAGCAAACTTGTTCAGGTTTGTCCTAGAAAACAGTTTCCAGTAGCATGGGCGTGGGGCGCCGCGCGCCGCCGCAACGGCATGGTACGTGATGTCCCTTTGCACCACTCGCCTACTGCATACTACCGTCCCTATTAAGAACAGACTCGGATACATGAGCGGGGAAGAAGGGATAGACGCTGTATTGCTTCAAATACAAAAACCGAGTTTTATTTTGAATTCTTTCCACCATGAGACTATACTTAGCTTCATGGGGGTTCCAAATGGCAGCATTCGTTTCGAGACGGTTCCGTAAAAGCGCATTGTAAATAATTTGGATGAACATTCTAAGATCGTGGCACTGCTTTAGAATAAACCCAAGATTTCAGAAAGACTTGCAGCATATTTCTATTATGTGTCTACGAAACATTAATTCCGGAAGCATCTCCACTCCCAGGTCCCACACCTACATGACTCGTGCCATGACCGCGGCTTTCATCTCATACTGAAGCTCCAGAAGTTTCCGAGAGTGTAGATCATTATACAGTATTTGGAAATGTTGAAACCTAACTTGTAATTTACGCTCCACTGCTTCAGCAAGATATCGATAGGGTAGTATCGATATCTTGCTGAAACCGTTCACAGTCTATAGAATCTGTCACCGACAATTCCAACTTGAGGTCGTCTGCGAACAACAAACGCTTTCACCTTATTCACGACTTCAGGGAGATCATTACCATCAGTATGAATCCTAAGGGACCGATATTGGTACCCTAAATAACCCTTGAAAGCGTTAAATAAGGTTTGGAAACGTATACACCGTATTCGACTTTCGGCGATCAGTAAGGTAGTTCGCAAAGAATTTCAGAAGATGTGGTGTGAATCCAAATGCTGCACTTAGCCAACATCACATCATTGTCGACGGTGTCCACAAAAACAACGAAAATTGTGGAATGACGACGCTCACTCCACCTCAGTTTTCACGGTAAGATTTTTATGGACAGCTGACTCTCGTAATGTCATCTATGCGCATCCTGAGAAAAGCTACATGACTTTGAAAATTACACACTGTTTTTTTTTTTTTTTTTTTCGAAACTCGTCAGTAACCACGACCACGTTATATTCTGTTTTTATTTTTAGTGGCCAGTTTGAATTTTGAATAAACTTGTTTGATTCACATACATTTTAGTTCACTTAATGTTGACGGTTTTTGACCTTCCAAATTCAAATCTCATTATTCCCTAGGGATCGCCTATACTGCATTATCTCCCTAGGGACAGAATGACTTGCTTTAAGTGATGATTGTATGACATATAAAAGGGCATTATCGAGCCGGTGGTGTAAAAAATAAAAAACAATTCGAGTAATTAAAGATAAAAGAGATAACTAATACACAATATATTTTGTAAAAGCTGTTTCATTTCAATAATTAAGTCGTGGTGTAAGTCGCGGCACACTCGTAGCCAATAAATTAATGTCTGCGGCTGCGGCGCTCCGCAGCGCTCCAGCGCTCCGCAGCGCTCTAGGCGCAGTCGCTTTCTTTGAGAAAAACACGTCTATGAGAATAATAGCTTCATTACAAGAACATATTCATTAGCGTTGTTTTATTTTCAACTAATTATTATCTGGGAATGCGGTCTTTGTGAACGTTTTGTTCTCTTACTTTGTCATTATGATTTTCTCAAATATAGTATGTAATTCGCCGTCTGAAATTACGATTGTTACATTTAAACATTTACTTATTTTGGAGGATTTATACGAAGACTACTAACTTCTAAATATGTATTGTGTACATTCTTCTGTAAAACTTAAAACCACAACGACTGGTTGTTGTGGTGTTCAATTTTAACACAGAATTTTAATATAATAAAGTGGTAAAAATATGTAGGTACCTATCAACCTGTAAATTGTATAACACACATTATGCTTGCGTATTTATTCCCAAAGAACTAGAAGTCAAACATGACCTTTATAAAAGCACCGAGCCACTGAGCAAGTAAAACTCGTTCTTGGTCATAATTAGTGCGGGCATGTGTAAGTTCACCCCTTGTCCGCCAGTGCCCGTCCGCCACCCGACCACAGTGACGCAGCGCGGTCGGACGCACTCGACCGACCTGTCCGACTGACCGATGCACCGACTGTTCTCAAACCTCACCCACCAGCTGTGATTACCATTATATAAGACCAGCAGTGATGTGGCTGAACAAATACATATAAATAAGTTTTGGCAACACTTCTATAAGTGTTGCAATTTGACCTCCAATATTTGAGTGCAAAAGTGAGTGTTTATACACACTCACTTTAAAGTTTTAGTATTATAATTACTTATAAGTTTTTATTTTTATTTTACTCTAGTATCTATGTGTTCATAGTATTTAATCAATTAACATTCCCAGAGCTCTGACAAATTGTTCTTTTGCGTGATTAGGAATCAGGCAAGATATTACAATATACACATAATATACTCAACCCGGGATGGAATCAAGTCTAGCCTGAGTGAGGCTGGTTGTTCGTGGGACTTTAACATAAAGATTGACAAAAGCCTCGAGTATGTTTCCCAAGTCTGGAACCCTCAATACGAGACTAACAAATCTCGTATTGAATCCGTTCAGAGAACATTGTTACGATATCTAGCGAGCGCTGTTGCAAGCGAAATAATTTCTTAACTTTAAACATAAGGCGTAATATTATTTTTAAAAAAATATAGCATACGAATCGATTGATTATCCCGAATTACAGCTTAATTATTTCTTCGCACTAATCAGAACAACCTACGTAAGCAGCCTCTACTACAAGCATCATGCTCATCAACAAAGTACTGGCGTTACACCTTCAATAATTTACCATCGCACCTAGAAATCGCTCTAATTTGTACCAGTGCACTAAATATAAGAAAGTATCCACCCTTACGTTGTTGAAACTTTAACGGGCCGGACTAAGCGTTTCGCTTCGTCGTTTATACCGCGTACATCGAAGGACTGGAACAATTTGCCTGCTGCGGTCTTCCCGTCCAACTATAATTTAGGTGTCTTCAAGGCTAGAGTGAATAGGCTCTTAATAAACTAGTGCGCCTCACCATCAATGATAGCATCACTGCTTACCATCAGGTGGGATCGCAGTCAAGTACTGGTTTATATCAAATAAAAAAAAAGATCCTAAGTACGGAATATTCTGGAGACAATCATAAATAACTTAGTCGTTGTTATTTCAAATAATGTTATGTTATGTTGTTTCTTCGTCTTTGATACAATTCTTAATTTACCTACAGAATTTAACTTAAATCTTTATCATATAAAAAAAAAGTTGGAACAATTTGTAACTAGATAAATATACTCGTAATAATGTGGAAGCTTGTTTTTAACAAATTTCATTAGGTAGGCACCTATGTAAAAATATATTTGTTATTAGTCCGTAAGTAAGCCTTCTGTAAAAATAAATAAAATAAAATGCAGATATTAGATACTTACGGGTGCACGACTGTACTCGTAAATATCTAATACCTGCATTGACCAACTAGACCAATCTTTAGGGCACTATATGCGTTGTGTATGTACTCACAGACGACGTTGATGGTCCAGGACGTGTCCATGTTGAGCGTGGTGACGTTGGGGTTCTCAGCGCGGCACGTGATGGGCTTGCCGTCGTCGTCCAGCGTCGGCACGAAGCTCATCACGCTAACTGTTAAGTTGTCACGCAGCTCCTCCTGTAACAACCACAGATGTCTTTACTAACGCTCTTATCTATCAATCTGTGTAACCTTTTCCAAAAATGTAGGGGCCGGCTTCTAGTCTAACCGGATGAATAAATGTACCAGTATCTTACATGTAGCTACTGCCTATCTAACCACCTCTACCCTAGTAGTTGAGAAACACGAAAATATAAATGTATAAATAAAAATATTAGTGTCACCTTCTATATCATCATCATGCATACTAATACAAAATCAAGACTATGTCGCTTTAACCCTCCCGCGCCACGTGGCCGCTATCTGCCCGACTGTCCGGCTGGCCGATCTGGCGGCACGCCGATTACGAATCAATCGCGACATTGACGCGTGACGCGTCCGGCTCGAGCTGCGTCAGCGCGCTGCTAATGTCAATTCACGCTTCATATCACACAATAGCCAGGGGATTTGTGATACACTGAAATTATTTGGAGTTAGTTTCCGTGATTTGGCTTGTGATATTTAAAAGATATGTCTTGGAAACCAGTAGTTTTGATAGTAAGACCATTTTACTGACAAGTTTATTAAATGTGACCAGACAAGTGTACAGACACTGTCAAGTTTGTTTCTTATATTAGTAACACCAACCGACGAATATTTTGCTACAATTCACATTAATTTATTCAGTTTAATCTCGTTACGAACACTTAATGAACGTCGCTCCGTTGAATAATGAACACCCCCACGCCGTAAGCACTAACAAAAGATTTCGCTTAATTGATATGTGGAAGTGTAGGCAGTAGTCTACAAAACTCACTTGGAACGCGTTTTAATCGTGTTGGAATACGAAGTAAACAAACTATGGTTAAGAGTATTTTAAAAGACTAAGTGTAGATTGAAAAGATTAAAGGCTTTAATCTTATGGTACAAGAAAGTTTTTTTTGGATCGGCGAGCGGCCGGCCTTAAAGCCTTGTAACAGGCGAGGGTTATTCGTTAATAGGTAGCGAGCTAAGTGTTCAGTCAACACTAAGCCAGTACTGTCTGTAACCGGGACCCGGCGATCGACGCGATGGTGGAGACTGGCACGCTACCGAGCACTCGCCGTCCCACCTCACATTTTTTCCTGCCCACCAAACAGAAATCCGCTCAGACATTGAAAGGGTTATTGTTGTAAATTATCTTGACAACTGTTCAACGAGATTATAAATAGTGCTCGACATTGTTTTGTTAGCACAAAATGGTCTGACTTTCAATTCACAATATGCCCGCCATTTTGATCTTGTAACTTTGTTATTTAGTTTCAGATTTTCAATCTAAAATTCATGAATATTATTATGAATATTATTTTAATCCAGTTTCTGGATTTAGCAAACTTATCTGTTCAGCAACCATTCGTGGAACTACTGTCTTCTGATTCATGTATTTCCAGTTTTTAATTGAACCTTTTATGTTGTACCTGAATTATGTTGTTTGCTAACTAATAGTGCTTTTTTATGTGGGAAATCATCAAATTACTTCATAATACTAATTAACCAGCCTTTTTCCCAACTAGCTTTTTTTTTAGGTGGGAAATCATCCGATGACATCTCTCGCCCTTGGACGGAGCGAGAGGGCGTGTCAGACTTTTACTGACTAAAACCCACTCCTATGTACCTTCGTTGCAACTCACTGCCAAGTGATAATATTATAGATTTGGAACAAACTCCGGATCATTTAAACTAGTTCATAAGACAACAGAGGGTACCAGAAACACCGTAGTTATACCAACCATCAATAAGGTATCTTCTTGCTCTCAAATAGTTAAGCAGCAAAAGGGGTCTCAGCAGCATGAATTGAAATTGTTTCATCAAAATATTCAAGGTATCTCTTCTAAATTGTTAGAAATTGAAATGTTATTAGAAAGAACAATGTTTGACGTTGTATGTCTTAGTGAACATTGGTTGAAGGACTACCAGGGGCTACTCAGTTATGAAAATTATAGTGTGGGCAGTTGTTTTAACCGTAAATCTATGCTGCGTGGTGGTTCCCTAATCTTAATAAAAAAATGCTTAAAATTTAAGCAACGTAATGACATAGTTAACTTGTCAACGGAACATTGCATTGAACTGTCCTGTGTTGAGCTGGATAAGCATGATATAGTGTGCGTGTACAGACCCCCGAACCCTCAGAACTTTAGTCTTTTTGAATCAACAATGGAAGATGTTTTAGCCAAACTTGCAGATAGTAACAAATCCGTAATTATTTGTGGAGATTTTAATATTAATATTTTGGAGAATAATTCAAATAGCATCAGATTTTTAAGCCTTTTTAAATCATTTAATTTGACTAATGTTTTTAAAGAGCCAACTAGAGTAACTCCAACCTCTGCTACTTGTATTGATAATGTTTTCTGCAATTGTGACTATTTAGATAAAGCCATAGTAAATTATCTTCCGTCTGATCATAGTGGTAGTACAAACGGTAGCTTTTAAGTCTCACGCAGCCTTGGAAAAAACTTTAATTCAATTTAGGCCAATTACAATTGGCAAATTAACAAAATTTAATAGTAACTTAGAAAATAAGTTAAATGTTCTGGGCCATGATATTGATTAGACATTAGCAATAAGATCAAATCGGCAGACAATAAAATAAAGACTGTGTGGAAAGTTATTAATAGTGAAACTGGTAGGAATAAAGTACGCAATACGGATTTTTTATTGGAGACTTCACATGGTCCCAAAAGATCTAACATAGAAGTAGCCCAAGAGTTTGTGAATTATTTCACCGATATACCTCTTAGGACTACGGAAGCTCTAAATTCCTCCCCTGAAGCTTCAGTTGCTTTATTGAAAGCAAACTTGCCAGGCTTTCCGGTTGAATTTCAATTCAAACATATAAACCCTTTGACAGTCATAAAGGCTTTCCGGCAAATAAAAGTCAAATTAACCGAAGACCTATGGGGAATGTCTGTTAAAGTATGCGCATCTATAATAGAGACCATAGCACCGTACTTAGCTTTAATATTTAATTTGTGTGTGGACCAAGGAGTCTTTCCAGATATAATGAAGTACAGTAAAGTTATACCACTTTTTAAATCTGGTGACCATAATGACACTAATAATTACAGACCTGTATCAGTATTGCCAGTTTTCAGTAAGGTGTTTGAAAAAGTTATGCTTAATCAAATGCTTTACCATTATAACAGCAATAAAATCTTTCATGATCAGCAGTATGGTTTCACCAAAGGACGTTGTACGACTGACGCTGGAGTCACTTTATTGAAACATATATTTTCAGCGTGGGAAGAAGCCCAAGATGCGATAGGAATTTTTTGTGACCTCTCAAAGGCTTTTGATTGTGTTAATCACGAAACCTTGCTTTTAAAGCTAGAACATTATGGACTAGGTAAACTTGCACTCAGCTTGGTGAAATCTTATTTAATTGACAGGCAACAGCAAGTTCAGATAAACGGTATCAATTCTCCGGGTTTGAAAGTCAAAATGGGTGTACCACAAGGCTCAATATTAGGTCCTTTCCTCTTTTTAGTATATATAAATATATATACCGCATCTATTAAAAAAACAATCACATATTGTATTGTTTGCTGACGATACGTCGTTAATTTTTAAGATCAATAGACGTTCCACTAATCTTGATGACGTAAACGATGCTTTACAGCAAGTCCAAAACTGGTTTACTGTTAATAATTTAGTATTAAATGGAAAAAAAAAACTAAGTGCATAAGATTTGCGTTACCGAATGTTAAAAGTAATTACTCCGACATAGTATTGAACAAGGAGAAACTTGAATTCGTCGAGAATACGGTTTTCCTAGGGATCACGCTTGACTCGAGGCTACAATGGGGTCCTCATTTAACATCTCTGGCAGGTCGGCTTAGTTCAGCAGCATATGCTGTCAGAAAAATCCGTCAATTTACTGATGTGGATACTGCGCGACTAGTTTATTTTAGTTACTTTCATAGTATCATGTCTTACGGTATTTTGCTATGGGGACGGGCTGCAGATATAGAGTCTATTTTTATTCTGCAGAAAAGAGCTATCAGAGCCATATATAATCTTCGCAAACGCGATTCTCTTAGGGAACTATTTAAGGAAATAAACATCCTGACGGTCCCTTGTCAATACATTTATGAAAACATTATGTATGTTCGGAAAAATATTCATCTTTTTTTCATTTCAATTTTAATACTAGGAACAAGAACAAATTAGATTAACCTCGGTTCAGATTGGCTAAAGTACATAGTTCTTTCATGGGGTACTGTGTAAAATTTTATAATAAAATACCAGTTGAGATTCTACAACTAAATGAGTCCAAATTTAAAGCATGCATTAAACGCACGCTATGTAGACAAGCGTATTATAAACTGGAAGATTATATCCTTGATAAAAGCGCTTGGCTAAATGCCGGTCCTGCTCCGCAGCCACAGCCACTTTTACCTTCAAATTAGTTTTTTTTTTTATAATGTTGGAAGAGATACTGTTCCCCTTTTTGTATTGTTGTTTTCGAAATGTTTTTATTTTATTTTATTGGTTTATTTCAATAGAGCTTATGATAATTTATTATCTTTTGTATTTGGAAACAATAGCATTGTATAATGTAGAAGCACTTTGTTTTTCAAGTTTTGTGAATGTGAAGTACCATGGAGCATTTTTATTAGGTTACAACTTGTTTGTCATTACGAGCATGGCAGTTGAGAGTTTGTCATGCTCACTCAAATGTCTCGCTGATGGTGGCACGTGTTATTGGGTCATTCGGTTCCCTTCAAAATGCTTGAACTGAGTGGGGCTGATGCACGCGTCATGCTCGTGAACGGGTGCCGTCAGTTGAGACTGGTCATCTCTTTGCTGCCAGTGACTTAATTCAATTTCTATTTTTTTATTTTATTTATTTATTTATTTATTTATTAAAACTTCATGCAACACAAAAGCACAAAGGCGGACTTAATGCCTTAGGCATTCTCTACCAGTCAACCTAGGGTGGTGAAGAGAAAATGTGGCAGGTGCATAAAAATACAAAAGAATATTTAGAAAATAACAGTTCAAAAGTATGTAGGTATATATATATACAAAATAAACATACATATATAATTTAATATAATATATACATATATATTTATATAAAGTAAAAGAAAGGGGTTATTGAGACGACTTAACTATTTGTGCAGAAAGTACTTTCGCAACATCCGCTTAAATGCATATAGACTGGTCGCCGTCCTGATCTCGAGAGGAAGCGCATTCCACAGAAGTATGGACTGTATATGAAAGGAAGAATGAACAAAGTCAGAAGTATGAGAAGGACAAAGCAGTAGAAGATTGTTAGAAGAACGCAGATTCTTAGCGTGAGAAGAACATAGATATTTAAAGTGTGATATAAGATAAGAAGGAGGGTTGGGAGAGTTGAGCAGAGAGTAAAGAGTAGTCAGAGCGCGAAGACTCCTTCTCTGGCGAATGGGCATCCATTTGAGCTCAGATCTGTAGCTCGAAATATGGTCATATTTTCTCAAATTATATACGAACCGGATGCAGTTATTGAGGAGTCTATCAATTTTGTCGAGTAACACCGCATTCAGGTCAAAGTAGCACACGTCACCATAGTCGATTATAGGGAATATTAAAGTTTGCACAAGCATAGTCTTTGTCTTCGCAGGCAGAAAGTTCCTCAGACGATACAGACACCGCAAAGTCCCGTTGACTCTTTGGAAGACACTGGAAACCTGACTTTGCCAGCCAAGGGTCGAGTCAAGATGCAAACCGAGATCCTTTACGCTAGGACTGATGGGAATGACGGCACCATTAAAAATATATATGTAAAAAAAATAAAAAATAAAAAATAAATATTCATATTATTTATTTTTATTAGTTTTTATTTTATTCTTTTAATTATTATTACTTATCTACATTGTGCTCACATATTAGAAGCGACAAGAAATATGTAACCAAGATTTATGTAACTTGAAATATCTAACTTGAGAATTTGAAATATAGTTCAAATTCTGGAAAACGTTCCACATGGTTTGTATGCACAGAGTTAAACGCAAAGGTTTCATTATCTTTTATTATGTTATATTAAGGTTATAGTAAACGTTTAAGCCTACATTCTAGGTCTTCTTTTACAGTTTGACCTAGCTATAACCAAGGGGTATTTAAGTCAAGAGAGAATAGGTTACTTCTAGGCAAGCGTGCTCCATCGTCAACCACATCATTGATTACCATTAGGTGCGATAGTGGTCAAACACGAGCCTATCAATAATAAAAAAAATCCAGTGACCTACGCCATTGTCCCGTTATGTATTGGAGTACTTGTATTTGCTAGATAGCTATCGTATGGTTTTTCTTTACTTACTGTACTTTTAAAGATAATGTAATTTCGTTATTATTGATACTTTGAAAGGACCCAACTTCCTCTCAATAAAATTGAGTAGGATTATGCAAATATAGTAAAACACTTACCTAAGTGAGCCTATTTTCTTTAATCCGGTTAGAGATTTTCTGAAAATCTAATTTTTGAAGCCCAAAATTCAAACCGATATCTGTATAGTAGATTTTTAAAAATCTACGCGTCTCTAAAGTCTCGGTATTCCCAAGACTGGATATATTCTCGAGTCTCGAAAATGCGAAAAAATCTACGGGACTCTCGATATTTTCGAGACCGAGACTCCCGGATGAAAGCCCTAGTCCGGATGGTTACCCGGTCTGACGGCGAGCTTTCCCAACTAGCTTGGGGTCGGCTTCTTTATAAGATAGAAAATAAATTATAAAATGTTTTTTTTTTAATACTTTTTAAATTCATCAATTTCATACGGTTTTCAATTTTATCATTGTTAATAATTTAATAAATTTTTGTCTACCTTTCATACCGTACATTTTTATGATTAGATGTTATTTTATTTCATTTTATAGATATAGACTTTTATATTTACAAATAGGTATGTATATATTGATGTTTTCGTTAGGTTGTGGCCTTGTGTTGCCATCTGGCATTATGCTAAGCTGAGGCCCTTCCTGACATTGGCATGACAGAGTTTTACTGACTATAATCCACCTGTGTCCTACAATTGCCTATTGAGTTCCAGGGTCGTCATAACTCTTAAAAATCCCAGTGGTTTTAGCCGGCATCAGCCCTGATGGTGCGCGTGGAACTCTACGCACCTTAGACGACTTAGGCTCGGTCCATACCAAATGGTTGGACGGCGAGCTACCCAATGCCCTGCGGTGGCCAAGGTGATCCCCAGGCATCAGGAGTCACGAGGTGATCCTTGTGGCTCCTGATGCCCGATGCGTCTCATGTGGCGGTGGCTAGGGCGCGAGGATGTCCGGCATCTCACGGCTGCAACTCTCTCCTTTGCTAGCATTACTGCTTCGCAAAAGGAGGCGACCGCTTTTCATTCCTCTCGCTTTAGATCATGGCCTGAACTAGGGTCGGGCGCGAGAGTTTGCCACCGCCGATCGCCTCCACGAGGACACGGCGGTGCTCCGCCTAAGTGGGACAGACGTCCACTATGCCCTCCGGGTGGTCCGAACAATGGTGACACCCGGGCGTTTCTTCCGCTTCAATCCGAAACAGGAACCTCCCGAACTGGCCATGTCCGGTGTATGTCCGTGTCCGTGTGTGGTTTGTCAATTAGTATAACTAGACTTATTATAAAATAATATAGAACTCATAAGTTGTGCTTGGTCCACACAGTATACAGCTAAATACCCTTTATACAGCACGAGGAAATGTAATTATGCGTCGTATGTTGTGAAAAACTCGTCACTACCATCGGACAGCAGGGCACTGCTACTTTTCTATCCACACATTGCTGTACCACCTGCCTATTAAAAACTACCTGAAAAAGTTCTCTAAGCCAAAGGGTCGCCGCTGATACAATAAAACAACGCCTCGTTAAACTGTAAACATAATTATGGAAATATAATTTTTTGCTCCCAATTTGAATTCAAAGTAAACTTTCTACTCCATTTGCGCGAAATTCTCGTTTGCTTAATATTTTTCTTAGTGGTTATACTTTCATTTAATATTAAGCTCCGTTAAGGCTGTGAAGTGGGATTATGCAGAGCTCACGGAACTGTCGCGCTGTGCGTGAAACTGACGGCGAACGGCGAGTACATCCATCGACAGAGTTGCTAACTCGTAATAATGTGGAGATTATATCGTATTCTACATGGTTTCACAGCGCGTTGACTATACCGTAGTTTTAATAAATAAACAAGGCTAAATAGGTAATGATGATAAAAAATAAATAATTAAAGAGCTCTCATTAGGAAACCATCATGTCGTAGTAGCACAGAGCAGCTACGCTTTCGTAGCCTTGGTTACGCAAGTGTTTAGTCAAATTTTGTAACATTGGCTACATAATTTAATGTTGCACATCTCAGTGCATGGTCGCTCGCGGTGTGTAGTTACACCGCGGGGCTGCACGCCGTGCCTCCACCGCGCAGCTCTCACGTGCGCGCGATAAATCCCGCGCCGCGTGTGCTCCGCGTGCTGCCCGCGTCCCCGCCGCCCGGGAATGGATGTTATAACGCTACGAATTATTCCTTTTCTCCACTTTTATGTGATACTCCTTTTTGCTTATAACACATTATACTAGAATAGCAACACTCTTCTGATGAAAGCTTCGTCCAAAAGCTCACTCTTGATCGTATTTTTATTTTTTTGTTAACGAAATGTATTTTTAAACTCATTTTCGCCGAAACCATGTTTCAAAAGCTTCTCTGGAATGTTCGGAAAGCATGGTTATAGTGAGCCGGTCGTGGAGCGCCAGATAATGGACAAAGTATGTTGCAGAAGTCTTATTTTCAAAATGGAAAAGTCGTGTGTGAGATATATAAGAATGAATGTGGAGTGTAAAGTTAAAAGCGCCCGTATAATGGCTCTGTGGAGTCGTGTGAAGAAGTGTCACCATTATTACTGAGATAAGCTTGCTAAGACGTTGAGAACTAATTTTCTCAACGAAGTAGTCATAAAAAAACAATTCGTAGGAAGGAAGCGGGTCGAGCTATTCGTTCGGAGGATGGCGGTGGCTGCAAAAATCTTAATCACAGCTGAGTCAGCGTGTGTTGTGCAGTTCCATAAGTCTGCAGTCTGCATGCTGGGGGGGAGGGCTGGCTGGCCGCCAACACGACACCGCTTATTAAGCTAAGCGATCAGCGCACAGCGCATATTTACTCGCGACACACACACACCTGATTCACGGCGCGCTGACTGCGCGAACACACACTACATTGTGCTCCCGACTACACTGCAAGTGCCCGGGGTTTGTGATGTTTTGTACCGTTAAGTAGATTTTACAGAAGGTTGAATTACTACACAGGACGCGTAAAATAAATAAAAGTTTTGAGATATATAATCTGAATGTGACTCTTGATTCTAGATGTTGCTTATTAAAACAGGGACGTTATCGTATATAGTGAGGAGTAGATCTTCTGTAGCCTTGTAGTGCACAGTGATCCAGTGTGGCCCCCACAGTGGTCCGCAGTGGCACGTCGTGGCTGGTCAGGGGGCTCCTCCACCGCACATAAGTCCACACTTTATGACGGGTGCAACGTTGTTGCTTACAACGTGCGCCGTCTACTGTATTATGGTGAGTTTTAATGCTGCCACTTTTAAGTTCCGCTGCATTAATTTACCTTGCGAGTGGCGCTTGGAAATATTTCCATACTACAGATCAGCTGTTATTGCTACAAAAGTGAATAAAATAAAATGGGAAATACTATCATTATCACTTACATATCCTCTATTGGTTCACGTTTGTTATATTAAAATATTAAATTTTATAATATATTTTGAACTTCCAATTGTCTTGTTCTGCATTTTATAACAAGAATTATGAAATATAAAAGAAGTCAGTTAAAAAGAGAAGTGCGCATTGAAAATGGTCACGTTTTCATTGATTATTTAGGAGAGAGTCGAAATTAGAATGATAATACTCGTGTACAGGCGGGGCCGTGCCGCCGCGGCGCGCGGGGGGCTTATTGTCGCTGCTTTAGCTTCCAGCCCTCAGCACTCGCACCAATTACATTCAATTAGCATCAATTATGCTACATTTTATATTCCGTAGCTCCCTTGGCCGTGAGGACAAAGAACGCGATGATTTCGATGTACCTACAGTGTACTTTGTCGTTCGTGACGCGACTGATAAAACTCAGGGCTCGTTGGATGAACACGACTTTTACAAATGTTTTTGAAGGAATCGGATATTTTTGTGTTTTTAGCCTTTTTGTTAGCTTTCGCCAATTAACATTTTATGAGTGTGTTATTGTGTCCTGTCGGTGCTAAGGCTCTGCTGGTATCAAACATGACCTGTATTTAATAAGAGTATTTCGGTGTGATAAATCTAGATCATCTAAACGTACTAGCGATAGAACCCGGCTGATGACGTAAAGCTGATATTATTATCACAAGTACTTGACTGTAGAACCATTTATTTGCCGTCTCTAACATGTTGACTTGGCGCTGTTTACAGTCAGAGCGGCATTTGATGTAACACTCAGATATACCATACTACACGTACGTACCTTGCTTCTATAGAGTCATGGTGATCTAACTCATAAGTTGTTGAGACTATTATGACTATGACTATTTCAAATTGGGACTGTAAAGTTATGATTTAGATTCTCTAAAATGTCACCTTGTTGAACATTCACATTTTCGTGTACAGCCAATACGATTAACGAATTTTAATTTTAACTAAAAAAAAAACAAAAGCTGTAAGTGAATTTCTCAAAACACAAAAACAAATATCCAGGCTACAGTGGCGCGCAGTGGCGTCACTAGCCTAATAGGTCTAAAATACAAAGTGTCCTCACATTGTATTTTAGACCTATTAGGTAGGTAGGTATTTTATTTATTCTATTACCTTTTCTCCTGAAAAGGAGGCCTGGTGTTCATATTTTTAGAACAGACGACATACGACAATCCTATGAACTGTTATATAATTATATGAACACCTTTTCGAGACAGGAAGTGATTTTTGTTGAGAATCAAAAAGGCAACATGTCCGAAGCAAACCCCCCAGCTAGGTAATACACGACCCAACTAGAGGGGATTTTGTACATTAGCGGCCCTAACGCCTCGCCGTAATAGAAACTCATCAATTTCACGTAACCGACTCCAATAAGAGATTGCTCGTTCCGTCCTTCAACAAAAAAGGCTGCGAAGGTAATGTCATTACAAATTGAAGCCAAGTCCGCCCGGGTCAGCCAGGCCCGGATGCCCGGGGCGAAGTGAGGGGGGCCATTAACGAATATCTCCGTTTAATTAGCGACGTTTCCGGACGGTAATTGCATTTTAAATTGTCGGGAGTGTTTGTTATGTCGGCGGCTGATTACGTGCGGGCACATTTATCAATGGCGACGTGCTCATCAATCTGCGACCGCTGCCGCCTCCGCACCCCTCTGTGTCCACGACTCTCACGAGATCAACCGACGCCGGTTTTACTATGACTCGTCTTCCGAGATTACAAATGACGTGTGAATGGATCGAAGAAAAGCATTCAAAGGAATGAAATAAACAAGTTAGCCGAATGACGATCAACTGTTTAATAAGAAGAAGTATTTCAGCTTAACATAAAACCGGCCAAGTGCTCATCGGACACAAAAGGTTCCTATAGGGTATCGTAAACCGAAAAAATCAAGTATGGCCCCCCACAGCTATAATTTTTTATTTTGTTTAATTTTTAAGTATTTGTGGTTATAGCGGTACAAGAAATGCACATTAAGTGTGTGAAAATTTCAACTGTTTAGGTACCTATTACGGTTCATGAGATATAGTGTACTGACAAACAGACGGATGGATGGACGGACAGTGAAAGCTTAGCAAAAAGGTTCCGCTAGTTATCTTTCGGCTATGGAATCCCAAAAACGCTTAAAATGGCGCCGTTTTTTTACAAGCACTTGGTCAAAAAAATTAACCAATTTGAACGATAAAAAAATCCCATAAAAAGTTATGATTTACACTTTATCGTAAGATTTAACTATGTTTTAACAATCAAGCGCGTAATGAAGGGTCTCTGTTTGATGGCTCCGGCGTCCGCTTTACGAGCGACGTTACGGAGCGCTGCAAGCGCCGACTTCATGTTAATACATTACGACTGAAATAACTGACGAGTTATGGATGATTTATAATAAAAAAATAAGTGCCTACGTAAATTAAAAAAAAAACTTCATCATCATCATCACTTCAGCCGAAAGACGTCCACTGTTGGACAAATGTTGCCACAATGACCGGTCCTGTGTGTCTCGCATCCATCGGATTCCCACGACCCTCACTAGGTCATCGGTCCACTTTGTGGGAGACCTTCCAACGCTGCGTCTTCCGATACGTGGTCGCCATTCCAGAACCTTTCATCTCCATCGACCAACTGTTCTGCGAGCAATGTGCCCTGCCCACTGCCACTTAAGTTTGACGATTCTTCGGGCTATGTCTGTAACCTTGGTTCTCCTGCGGATATCTTCATTTCTGACGCGATCACGCAAGGAAACTCCGAGCATAGCCCATTCCACTGCACACTCTCCGAAATATAAACGATAGAAAACCAACAGGCTAAAAACTATCAAAAATGATCATGCCACTAACGCAATAAAAGCCAAAGTCGGTTGAACGGACATTAAAAAAGTTTGTATAATGGTCCAATCTTATTGTGAATGGAGTACCTATAGATACCATATATCCATGAAGTTGCTACTTTCACCTACGATAACTTCGAATTGACTTAAGGTTATAAGTTCAAATAAACTTTATATTTAAAGTATAATATAATTTATTCCTTTTTCAAAATCAGTTCATATTTTGTTTTTCCTGTGATATCATATTTTTTTGGAGATTATAACATTTGGCGACACGTGAGCAAGCGCGCCAAACTTTCGGCATGTTTATCCTCTGATTGTACGTCCCTCCGGATCGGACACATGCGTCACAATCCTTCCTTGACGACACCCGGCTGTTTGTTGTTATTCCTCAACAAAGACTTGGTTATACCTGTACAACCTCCGTGTAACTGTTCATCAGGACGAGAATATTTAATTACATAAACTGTTGTCTGTTGTATCTTCGCAGAAAGAGGTAAGCTGTGCATGTTGACTGAGTGAGACTGACGGCGACTTGCGACGCGACGGCACGGTTGGCGCAGTGTTTGGGCAATAGGCTGCTGCGCTTCGTGTCGCGGGTATGATTCCCGTACAGAACAAATATTTCTATGGCCTGCAGGTACGATCTGGGTCCGGGTTCGATACAGGAGTTACTCCTAGTGTGGGACAAAATATTTAAAAAATAAATAAAAATGAGTGGCAGACTATTACTAGCTAAAACCCACTCGTGTTCCTTCAGTTGTCCTTTCCGTAACAGAGCCATGGAACTCTTTCAAACAACCCTACAAAACTTCAGGTTCTTGGGCTTTCTTTTATTCTTATCGAGCTAACAGTAGTTCCCAGAATTTTGAACAGATATCATCGGGTAATAAAACAGATCATGTTATAAATTATCACTAACTTTATCAGTTATGTGATCCGTAAAAAATCATATCACTCACAACAGTAAGGTAATTAAGGTAGGTCAGTATCCATATCCAATAACGACGCCATGTTTACTTATACCAGTCCATGTAGAACCTCCACACACGAACTGTTTGCACATAATCCGATGCCACTTACATGTAGTCTACTGGAACTACTCGTATATCGTAATTGAGCGTCGCTGGAGGGTTTGCTAAACACAAAGCTATCATAACGCTGTCGGGCTAGTGCTTGTCCTGCCGCACCACCCGCCGCGCCGCTGTTTGCGTGCGATATCCGATTCACAGTAGGTAAGGTTACAGACTGTATCTTTAATTCCTATGCTGTCATGACATAAGTTCTTGCCACCTGATCAGTATAGAAGGCCTACACGTTGTACGAAATTCAGAGCAAGTCACAAGAACAATAAACCAATAACTCATAGAGCGCAATGCAGTTTAAGATCTTTTATTTCACATAATTATGCGTTTATAAAACATGAGAAGTTAATCCTCGGTTCCACTTGGTAATTTCCTACTGAGAAGAACAAGCTAGACAATCGCGGTGCCAGTTTAAAAAAACCGGGCAAGTGCAAGTCGGACTCGCGCAGTGAGGGTTCCGTACAAACTTACTTATGAAAACATTTCAGTTTTCGAATTGAGTTACGAGTACGAAGAATTTTCCGAATCGCAAAAAAAGATTTTTTGTGACGTAACTACAAATTTACAGTTTTTAGATTTTTCCTATATTTGTGCTATGAGACCTCGCTTCATACCAACTTTCAAGATTCTAGGTCAATTGAATTTTGATTTAATTGAAACTGTCGAAATATACGTTTTTTGCAACATAAACGGACGTTTCTTTTTATTTCGTTAACTTACAAGTTTGATTTTTCACAGCTTCAAGGGACCATAGATTTGAGTATATGGTTTTAATTTCAACTCGATACCTCCACGTGTTCTCGAGATAAAGGGTCTTGACAGACAGACAGACGGACGGACAACAAAGTGATTCCATAAGGGTTCCGTTTTTTCCTTTTGAGGTACGGAATTTCTTGAGCTAGGACCTAATAAAGTCCTAAAACTGAAGACCAAAATAATTTATCAGTTCAATAACTCCAAGTCAGTGAAGAGCTATGATGAGCTCTGATGAGTTAAAACCACCAGTAAATATCTTTTTGCAAACAAGGATGCTTTCTATGGCGATGACATGCCTATGCCGAACCATCTACCCTAGATATGAAATGCGATTGCATTCAACATTCAAAGAGAGTAGGTATTATAGAATATAATCTGTGTAGTGCGGTGCGTTGATCAAACAGCAGTGTTGGTCTGTTTGTTCTCGCGGCGGCTACGTGGTGGCTACGCGGCTAGTGCTCAAACATCGCGTAATTGGTGGCCACACCTGAGGAGCAGCATCTTACCGCGACCGCGACTTTGTCACTTTGCTGGCTTGTTAAACTGTAGTGCTCTTAATCGTTCTTTTTACTGAAAAATTTAAACGTTCGAATGATTAAAGACCACTTCCATTTGTGATCTAAGCATTTGTCCAGTTTTCTATCAGTGCAAGAAAGTTTGTACTCGGGTCAGTACTTCAACCTCTTTACGTGATTAGTTTTGATAATTGTTGCACAGACAGGAGCTCGCTTCTAATGTAATAACAGCTTCAAGGGTCAATCTTCAAGGTTAAACCTACCTTATTTTACCTAGGGGTATCGTGTCACTAGGTTGTGGAGGTCACATAAACAGTCGCTCCATGTAAGATACTGGTACTCAAGTGCAGCTGGTTTGAGTGGAAGCCGACCCCTATGTCGTTGGGAAAAGACTAGGCAGATTGAATCGTTGTTCAGATTATGCATTTTTCAAGTAGGTAGTTAGAGCCAAGAAGATCATCGGCAATGATGCACTTGTCGCGTCAAAACTTCAAAGTCGTGATCATCGACGCCGAAATGCTAGCCTGTCGGTTTTCTATCGTTTACATTTCGGAGAATGTGCCACCGGTACATGATGAACCCACAAAGCGTTTTGGGAAAACATTAATTATGCGTACAGCTAAGGAGTGGAATTCCCTGCCGAAGTCTGTGTTTCCTGGTAGCTATAACCTAGGTATCTTTAAGTCAAGAGTGAAAATAGGTTACTTCTAGACAAGCGTGCTCCCCCTTCGGCCACATCATCGCTTACCATCAGGCGAGATAGTGGTCAAACGCGAGCCTGTGCATAATAATAAAAAAACCGAGCAAGTGCGAGTCGGACTCGCGCACTGAGGGTTCCGTACAAACTTACCTATGAAAACAGTTCAATTCCCGAATTGAGTTATGAAGATTTTTCCGAATCACAAAAAAAGTTTTTTTTTTTTGTGATGTAACTACAAATTTAGAGTTTTCAAATTTTTCCTACACTTGTGCTACGAGACCTTACTTCATGCCAAATTTCAGGATTCTAGGTCAACGGGAAGTACACTATGAATTTTGATTCCCTTGAGAGTGTCAAAATACACGTTTTTGCGACATAAAACTCAGAAGTATGATTTTTTCACAACTTCAAGGGACCGCAGACCTGACTACCTATATAGTTTTAATTTCAACTTGATACCTTCACGCGTTCCTGAGATAAAGGGTCTTGACAAATAGACAGACAGACCGACAGATGGACAACAAAGTGATCCTATAAGGGTTCTGTTTTTTTATTGATGTACGGAACCCTAAAAAGGGCAAGTATTTTTAGTGTATACCTTTTTTAGGGAATTCTCCTAAATCAGTCAGCTTTTAAGCAGATGAAAAACTGTTTCAAGTTGTAGACACTGTCGCTAGGTGAGTGTGTTACAGGATACGAGTCATTTGAAGCTAATACCGCACACGTGGCGATAATGTAGCTGTGTGCTCGCTCAGTGTTCGGTCACGGCGAGGTCGCGGCGAATTGCTGCAATCAGTGCTCATTGAGTGGCCGCCCGGCCGGGCCGCGCGACGCAGCACCGCACCACCGCCCCGGCAACATTCACATTTACTACAAAATCCAATCAGCAGGGAAGTAGTTTAAAAAGAACTTGCGATGTCTACGTTATCACTCGAAGAAGTACAAAGTAGGAAGTTTTTAAAATTTGGTTTCACCCGGACAGTTTGTAGGCAATATTTCTTTTCAAAACCCACCAGATTTGTACACAAAATTTTCTGCTTGGTGGTAACCAAGAAAAAAATGTGACAAACTGATTCTCCCGGACCGTGGTATGTCCGACAGATGTCCACTGTGCCGTCCTTCACAATAAATCTCCGATAGTTATTAATCGAAATAATTTCGTCCATAGTTGCTAGAATACCTTAGGTTTCCCCAAAGAGGTTACCTTAACCCAACCAGGCTACGGACGCCAAGTGGTCTTCATCGGGCCTATAAAGGGCCCGAACAAAGTAACCTTGAAGTTCCTTACTCTACTTACTCCCTACGATCGTTAGTGTAAAGCACTACAGGTTTGCACCAGTTGTTCTTAGTCAAAGAGAGCGGGGTAAGTTCCTTGTCCACTGCCATTACATTTCGATACATAACACATGCAGCTAGGAATTTATGTTTTATAAGACAGCACACCTCGTGCTTGTGCAGGGCATCTCCGCGGCATATACAGCATCATCACCGACGGCCGTGGGTGTAGCAGGCAGTAGCGTACAGACCCGCCTACTTAAGGCGTCAAGTTCCGTTTGACCTCATTATTGTTAGTCGATTTACTAGAGGCAGTAACAAAGTGCTCTTAGATACATTTTTAGTGAAGATAATTTATTGGTTTAGGATAATTATAATTAAATTAATTATTGATATATGTTCAATGCCAGATTGTAATAAGATTGGGAACCATCTTTTGGATGTAGGTACTTTTGAATAAGGGAAAAAATAAAAATATAAAGTGTTACTAATATAACTTTGCTCAACCAAAATAGTGTTATTTTCAGTAAAAGAATTTCAGTGCTATTTAAGTTAAAGTGTGTGAGAGTGTAAACGGAGAGGTTGGAAATAATTCAGTGTCACGTTGCTCGTGAAACCACGCTTATGAAACAAACATTGTAGTACGTAGAGGTGGTTTTAATTACCATACATTATTACTATGTATCTATACACGCGTAGGTTTAGCACAGTAAATAGTTAGCAATAAGCTGCATACACGTGCACAACTACCTCCGCAATCTAGCTTCAAGTATCACTTACTCGTATGTCAATAATTAAATGCACCCTGATCACAGCGGTGTCGCGGTGCTTTGCGATGCGTCGCAGAGTGCTGCGTTGTCGACTTGATCACGGCGAGGACAGTTCTATTTTATTGTCTAATTAGTCGTATTTTATTGGGATTAATTACGTTTTAAAGTATCTACGGAGGTGCTTCATTTTATCTGGCCGCTCCAAATTGCGGCCGTTTTCATTAAGAGGCGGTGCTCGCAAATAAATATAATTTAATTAGGGCGCGTCCAAACCCCGCCGCGCGCCGCTACTAGTCGTGCTCGAGACCTTCATCTTTACGTATTGTTGTATTTAGTTTACTGTTTTATTGGTCAACATTTTGGAGCGATAATTATTTCATTACCTACATCAGTGTATTATAGTTTCGAACTACAGCAGTTTAAAACAGCTTTACATCTACGATTTGAACATCCTTTCCCATGACTTGACTCTTCCGATAGCTTACATACATATTCATACAAGCCAGGTCACCCTCGTTCTTATAATCTCATAACCTCCCCTGACTGTTGACAACAACAAGAAACAAACTTGCCGTCACTAGAATAATTTATGATTATGAGTCCATTAATTTCTTCACCCCCACAACAATACAGCCGACTCCGGTCTACCAGGAAATCATAACTCTTAGGAACAACGTGTAGGCTGTAGCCGTGTCACTTGATTAGGCGGACATTAGTTAAATATTCGCCATGAATAGCTGGCGGGCTGCCAGGGCGCCAGGATGCCAGAGTCGCCAGTACCTAGCTGCTAGTGTACCCCGTAGTTTGGTCCGCGTGCCTCTGACTATTAGCGGCTGAAGCAGTTTACCTACTAGTTAACTGTATTAGTTGCAAGAAGAATAAAATAGAATAAACTTTAATGTACACCAAAAAGTAACACAACTTGTAAGTAAATAGAACCAAACTTAAAATAATTACATTAAATAAAACAATATTAGGTATTTTATATTTCTCTATCTTGATGTAAATTTTGGTAGGCAGGTTGCATAACATGACAAGAAATTGTGTATTTCCTTCATCTTTAGTGCAATTCTTCATAGAAAACGTCGTAATTAATGGTAGTATTGTTGCTAATGTGTATTATGTTTGTTCACCATCGTTTGATGGTAATTCAATTTCCATGCAAAAAAGTGAACTTCCTACGTACAGTCAAGGTAGGTAGTATAGCTTGTTCCTAACCAAGTTTTGTAATCATAACAAACTCCTGAGTCAACGTTATCATAACTCTCTTCCCGAGATATTTCACGAAGGCCTCCCAATTAAGATTAGTCAAAATACTTGGCGGCTTTGTTCTCCCAGGTAATATCTTAGCGTCCCTTCAAAATTTCCCTTAAATAATAACATTACCGAGTTTCCCTCGAAGCGTCCATTAAATTGACATCTGTCGAACATTGCAACTATCTCGTCATTAATTTTATGCGTAATAAAAAGTTTATTTTACGGCATTTGAAGGGTTTATGTAACCATGTCTAATTTATTACATAGCATAGTTATGTTTGATCGGTGCCACCCCCTCCCCTCGTGCCGTGCTTCACTGACAACAGCGACAAATTAAACTTCAGCGTTATTATTTTAATAAGTTCAAATAGTTAGGTAGCTAAATATTAAGGGTTTGGGCTTGGGCTCTTGGCTTGAAGTTGCCTTTTGTCGAAATATCTGAATTTTCAAGCAGGTACTTGTAAGGCGTTCCTTTTGGTTATAACCTAACCTAACAGCAAAAAGGTGAGAGGTGGTTTCTTTCATCATTTGCGTTTAACTTTGGTTTCTTTCTTTCTGTGGTACGTCCTTTGTCAAATCAGTTGATTTATGCAGCAGATTTTCGAGGTATACTCCGACACCTGTGTCATCAAGGAGGCACTCATTCAGTCGCTGTCACTTTATCACGTCGCGGCGAGACAGATCAGAGTCGTTAGCTCGAGCAATGACAACCATTGTCGCACCGCATACAGTAAGCCAACGTGTATAGCTGTTTTATTCTGGTCAAGGGCATGCTTGTGGTCAAAGCCTACTGGGGCCAAGGGTCTGATTCTGAAAGGAAGACTCGGCCCTGGTATGAAAGGCAACGAAGGATCAGTAAAAGTCTGACACTATCTCTCGCTCCGCCAAAGAGCGGGGAATGTCATTGAACGATATTACCAACGAAAAAAAAAGGACATGCTTGTACTTTTAAAATAAATCAGTGCCAGGTATAAATACATATTTCCAAATCCAATTAATTTGTCAGTGAAACCTGTTTACTTACATCTTTATTCTCTATTAAACGTCATTTCAGCAATCACCATCTTTCTAAACTTCTAGTCTAACACACTTGTGTCACAGAGGCCAGCCATCTTTTTTTTAGTCTTCACCTGATCTTTGTCATTCGGGCCTTGGTACAGGCCATGGTCCGGAGCGAAGAGGAGTGGCAGGCGGTTGCCTCCTTCTGCGAAGCAGTAATGCTAGCAAAGGAGGCGGCCGATCGCGTGAGGCAACGGTCCTCACGTCCCAACCACCGCCGGGATTCCGATCCCGATTTCCGGCCACCGTAGGCGCGGGCTTGCGGACGGCGAGCAATGGGTGGCTCGCCGTCCGATCGTCCGGTAACTGTCCGGACCGAGCCCAAGTCGTCGACGGCGCGTAGTGTTCCACGCGCGCCTCAAGGAGATGTCAGCAACCGTAGGGGCCCAGCAGGGTCGAGGCCTACTGGGGCCATGGGCGATGCGAAAGTGACCCCCGGGGCCCTGGAAAAAATGGCAAAGAGGGAACAGGAGTGGGTTTTTAGTCAGTAAAAGTCTGACACTATCTCCCGCTCCGCCCAAGAGCGCGGGATGTCATTAGATGATTTTCCTACCCGAGAAAAAAAAAAAAACCTGATCTTTGTCATCCACATTCATATTCAAAATTATCGTCACCACAAGTTTGCTGTTCAATAACCGTTCAGGTTTGGACGGCTGTGCCTATGAATGTGAATAAAAATCGATTATCGACCACAATAGTCTTGCAGACAAATATTTCACAAAATAACTTTTGTTTATTAAGTAAGTAGTTTGAGTTGCAGTACTGGTTGTGCGGTGCAGTGCGGTGTGCAGAGTCGTGCGCGAGGTGGCTGGAACTCATTAGCGCAGGAGTACATCCCTAGAGGCTCTTACTCTGAGACTAAATTAGCGACACTATTTACTCTTTACATTCACCCAGTCACTCGCGTACAGGGGACGTGAGCACATCTTGACGAGTGTGCCATTCGAGAGAGAGCTGTTCTCGTAACATAAAAAGAAGAGGCGGCATTATATTTTACAGTTTAAAATTATTTTGATAGAATTCCACTGAAAGAATTGCATATTTAAACAAACGACAATATTATCGAAGTAAATTTCTCTTAAACTTTGTACGAACTGCACCAGCAGCGGAAATGTAACAAAGTAAAATAAAAGGTAGTCGCAATTAAATGCTGGAGATGCACCGATTACAAGCTGCAGAGTTGAAGCCATCAAACAAATGAAGAAATCTCGGTCCTCACTGAGATGTAAATAGGCCTTTTGTTCATTCTAATTAAACAATATAAGAGAAAAGTGGAAAGTGTACAAATAGTGACGCTTGGTGCGGGACTACGGGTGCGGTGCGGGTGGCGGGGAGTAGGGGAGCGTTTAAAAATAAATATCAGACTCGGTTTTAATTTGCGCGGAGAGCTCCTGGGGTGCTCCGCGGGTAGGGCTGCCTCGACGATACAATAGTCGCAGTGTAATGCTTGGTTCCACTGATTTGTGTTACGTAAATTATATTGTAGTTAATAGTCCTCAATGATCAAATTTTCTTTTGCAACAATTGATGGTTATCATAATCCTATTTTATTTATTTAGTTACAAATGGCTCTGAAAGTTTAGTTAAATCGAATTGCGTTTGTACATGTGAGAAGCTAATAAACGTATCTTGCCACAACACACGGCACCGGGGTACTGGGGTAGCCCTCAAGAGTGAGTGCAAGCCCTCTCGTTGCGTCCGAGTGCCGCATACTTGCACTATTGCGATACTAACTGCGTATTAGAGTGGAGCGCTCTCCGCTCGCACAACTTCACTCGCTCCAACCGCTCCATACCAATTTAGTGATGGGCGCAAACAACGAGTTTTGTTAACAACCAGCGTATATTAAAAAGTGCATTGAATAAGTGCGAGCGCGCGTGTTGATTGCTTATTCACTCGATATGCGGTGGACTCCATGAAAGAGGATTGAATCCGCAGCGGAATCATTGTGTCACGTTGGCAAATAAATTGTTGGAAATTGGACTTGTTATTAATATAGCACTGGGCAAAACAGGTTCTACAGGATATTGTGGGACCGTGTATATGTTCAAGTGTATTTTCATTTCCTTGTGTGTAAACGGTGCTAATTAAGTCACAGACGTGGTCTTATTGCAGTTGGTATCTGGGGTGTTAGTGAGGAAGCACCTTGCTTATTATACCATAGGTACATGTTACTAGAGCTGCTGGTTATGTTTCGTAAAATTTCTCTAATAGAGGTCTGCGATTTTACAGTTTTTCAAATAATTTGTCTTACTTATCTAATGATAAATGATATTTATTCTGCAAATAGGTTTATAAAACACTTTTACACGTCAATTTTTTTTTTGTCATTTTATCTAGATGAGGCCGGTGTTTCCTAGCTGACTACCCTGAGAAGAAACACCGAAACAAACTCAGGGGTCAAAGTCTCTTTTAAAGTCCATACAGTAAATATGTAATGGTCAAATAAATGTCTAATAATAATATGTTACCGCTAATGTGCGTAAAACAGAGTGTAGATTAACTTATTAATCTGCACTGTAGACTTCGGCCCTGATGGGCCACTACAGTTTGCTAACATCTTCTTGAGGCGCGCGTGGAACACTGCGCCGTCGACGACTTGGGCTTGGTCCGGACGATTACCGGATGGTCGGACGCCGAGCTACCCTTTACTCGCCGTCCGCAAGCCCGCGCCTACGGTGGCCGGAAATCGGGATCAGGATCCCGGTGGCTGAGGCGTGAGGGCCGTTACCATCCGCGTGCGAGCGCCTCCTTTGCTAGCATTACTGCTTCGCAGAAGGAGGCTACCGCCTGCCACTCCTCCTCGCTTCGGACCATGGCCTGTACCAAGGCCCGGCGCGAAAGATCGTTGCTGCAGTTCACCCCCACGAGGCCACGGTGTTGCTCTGCCTAAGCGAGGAACACCTCTACCGTATGCTCCACTGTGTCCTCCGGACGGTTCACACAGTTGTGACACCCGGGCGTTTCTTCCACATGAATCCGGTGCAGGAATCTCCCAAACTGACCATGTCCGGTGAGAACCTGCGTCATGTGGAAGGTGAGGATGCCGCGAGGTCTTTCCAGCCACACCTCAAAGAGAGGACTTAGCGCCTCAATTATGGCGTGCCCAAATTAAAGGGGAGTTGACACGCGCCTCGTGGGGGTCGACGCGAGCCCAGTCTGACAAGATAAATGTAATAAAATTGTGGCTGGGGCGAACACGCGCACTTTTCCGCCCTAGTGCAAAAAAACAATTAATTACGTACCTAAAAGCGGTGGGATAAGAGCGGGTTTTCGAGTAACAATAATAATCTAAAGTTTGATGACATTTTACGTGCGGACAGGTCAGGCCACGATCCCTGGTCCAAGTGTGGGAGGGAACACTGGGGTGGTTTTTAGTCAGTAAGAGTCTGACAGACCCATTCGCCTGCCCCAGGCGAATGACATCCATGAGGATTTTCCACCCCGGCAACAAATGGCATAAATATGTAGATTAACTAGGTAAAGTGGAGATATGTGCAACTTTAAGTCAAACACACTTTGACGGATTGTACCCGGTAATTAGCAGATTAACATATTCCGTATTCTAACGGTAACATATATAATATGTAAGGTTCAAATGACTGGTACCTACATAACATTTTCTTCCTGGAAATAATAAGCTGTGGACCGTGTTCCGTGTATTTGTACTAGAGCACCACTTGATGTGTGACCAGGAGATTAACTTTATTGTGCGCCTTAGATTGCTGGCCCTCACCCTGATTTGTAGATAGTGTTGAGCATCGAGTACTTTCATGTTCACTGCTGTTTTTTGTTTGATAAATGTTTTGAACACGGTTTTTGTCAGTAAAAATCAAGTTTTTAATCGGTGATTTTAAAGTAGATAATGCTTATTAATTCTAATTGAGGGTTATATTAAGCAA
This sequence comes from Mythimna impura, assembly GCA_905147345.3. Taxonomy (NCBI): domain Eukaryota; kingdom Metazoa; phylum Arthropoda; class Insecta; order Lepidoptera; family Noctuidae; genus Mythimna; species Mythimna impura. The sequence goes on from LR990348.1 coordinate 490,955, forward strand.
ATAAAGAAGTCTGTAATTTTTTAATCTTTTTTTTGGGTTCCGGAAAAAGGAAAAAACGGAACTCTTATAGGATCACTATGTTGTCCATCTGTCTGTCAAGACCCTTTATCTCGGGAACGCGTAGAAGTATCGAGTTGAAATTAAAACCATATACTCAGGTCTGCAGTCCCTTGAAGCTGTGAAAAAAAAACTTCTGAATTAACGAAAAAGAAGATACATCCGTTTATGAATCAGAATCAGAATTATTTATTTGCGAGCAATATAGGTGCAATTTTAAGATGGTACAGAGTTGGGTGTTTCCACTACATTCTGCCTTACGGCATGCAAAAATCATTATTTTTGGAAGTTGCAATACATTCAATATAATCGACTTTGTAAAAATACGTACAAAATTCGTATAATAAATAAGTCAATTTTCAAATAAATAGTCAGTTACTAATCAAAACTTTACCTAGAAATTATAATAAATTATTATTTAAAATGTCAAAAAAATTTAATTTAAGTACAAATATAAATCTTTATCATTAACAGAATATAGTAACATTGTTGCAATAGTAATGTAGTCAACTTAGTTTTAAATATGCGTATGGGGTGTTCTTTTAAACTGTGGAATTTTATTATATATGATAGGGCCCATTGACATTATACTCTTTCTTAATAATGCTGTCTTGTATTTTCCTGTATGTAATAATTTATTATATTGTTGTCTCATAGGGCCTGAGCGTAATCTAATGTTAACTAGAGCCGGAAATAAATTTAAATTCGACCTAACAAAAATGGACACTTCCAATATGTAAAGACACGGGAAGGTTGGTATTTTCAGCGACCTAAACACAGGCTCACAGCTATCAGTAGCTTTTAAAGACATTGATCTTATGCATCGTTTTTGGGCTTTGAAGATCTCCTCCCTCTCACTACAGTTGCCCCAGAATATCACTCCGAACCTCAATATTGATGCAACCAAACCATGGTAAGCTGTTAGAAGTGTAATATTGCTTACTTTGTGCGATAAGTGGAGCAGTGAATAAGCTAATTTACTCTTTTACAGACATCCTCAGAATGAGGTTTCCAAGTCAGATTGCTGTCAATTAAGATTCCCAGGAATGTTGCTGTAATTTGTTGAGTCAACTTTTTGGCCATTATAGCTGACAATTATATTAGCGGGACTAATCCGTTGGTAAAAATGCATTACCTTTGTTTTTTTGCAAATTTATGATCAAGTTATTTATGCTAAGCCAATTAATAATACTCTTTAATGTGTTATTAATCTCACTTTCATATTTTTTTAAGTCCGAACATTTTACTATCACAGTACTGTCGTAAGCAAACAGCACCATAGGATGATATATTTGACGGGGCAAATCAAACAAAGGTGGCCTCAGAACGCTACCTTGTGGTACGCCATGTTTAACCTCTCTATAATCCGAAATATATTTAAGTTCACGTTTAGTTTTAAGGCATACTCTCGTTATTTCTGTGTACAACAATCGACTTCGTATGTATGATTCTATTATCCAGGATATTTCCTCTTATACCATAGGTGTAAAACTTCTTTAATTTATGACGCAAAAAACGTGTATTTTGACACTCTCAATGGACTTAAAATTCATAGGGTACTTCCTGTTGACCTAGAATCCGGAAATTTGTAATAAAGCAAGGTGTCATAGCAGAAATATAGGAAAAAATCTGAAAACTTTTTTTGCGATTTGGAAAAATCTTCGTAACTCAATTCGGGAATTGAACTGTTTTCATAGGTAAGTTTGTACGGAACCCTCAGTGCGCGAGTCCGACTCGCACTTGGCCGGTTTTTATACTGTATATTATGTTTATTATTTCGTAAAATCACAACATTGAAAACGCGACGCGCATTCATCCCTGAAAACGCGAAACCACGATTGATAATATACATATGAAGTTACGGATGAATTTTCAGCAAACAACAAACCAATATATTTTTTCTGGGAAAAGCAGTAAATAAAATATAATATTTGTAACAAATAGTAAAAAAAATCGGAAAATAATACAGGAGTAGGTAGGTAGAGGAGAGGCAGTATGTTTAGCTTTTTGTAGGATACTACAAGTCATTTGGAATACTCGGATAGCTCAATGAATGTGAAGGGCATGACTAAGTTGTTTCACCAAAAATGTATGAACACAATAACAACCATACACAGCAACGCCCAATGATACCCGTGATATCGGTGAGTACCGGTATTGGTATCGGTAGTAGTAATATCTTGACATTTCAGCACAAAATACAACGGTAGTAGTGTTTCTGGTTGTGTTTCGTCATTTTTTAACACCGAAATCCGATATTAAAGTTATTTTTAGGATTCCGTACCTCAAAAAGAATAAACGGAACCCTTTTAGGATCACTTTGTTGTCCGTCTGTCTGTCTGTCTGTCTGTCAAAACCCTTTATCTCGGGAATGTAGGTGTCAAGTTGAAATTAAAACTATACATTTAAGTCTGTGGCTCCTTAAAGTTGTGAAAAAATCAGGCTTCTGAGTTAACGAAAAAAAAGATACGGTCGTTTATGTCGCATAAACGTATATTTCGACACTCTCATGGGAATCAAAATTCATAGGGTATTTCCCGTTGACCTAGAAACCCGACCTGACCTGATCATAATTTGGCATGAAGCAAGGTCTCATAGCACAAGTATAGGAAAAAATCAGAAAACTGTAAATTTGTAGTTACGTCACAAAAATCTTCTTTTGCGATTCGGAAAATACTTAAAAACTCAATTCGGGAATTGAATTGTTGTCATAGGCACCTAAGTTTGTACGGAACCCTCAGTGCGCGAGTTGGACTCGCACTTGCCCTTTTCAGTTTGTTTTTGAGGTCACTTGTATTTTGTGTTTTTTTTTTATTCTATCTAGTTTACAAGATTATTAATATACGAGTATTAATGACTAAATTCTGCCAGCCGTTTTGCCAGTGTGAATATCGAAAATTATCCCACGGAAACCTTACCTTATTGGAATTGTACATTAGAAATTCATCCTACATACACGTGCATTTCCCTTTTAAAATATTAAGTGTGATAAGATTTAAAGCAATTTTAATTGGCTGACTCCATAGTCACAAGAAAATTAATGGTCATTTTCGACTTATTCCTGAAAAACAAAATGGTGTTCCAAATATGCTGCACTTTCTCTAGTTATGTATATGGTTCAACATTTCAGCGGCAAAATTAACGAACAATATGAAATAAATAAAATCCGAGTGAAATTTTAATAAATGCCTAAACCTACGTTACGACCAGCTCGAGGCTTGTTTTAAACAAACTTTATTCTGAAATAAAATCTGTTATTAAAAAATCCAGAACATTATTACAATCTAAACCGAATACTCGTCTACCGACAATCATACATAATAACGTATGATCAGCAGTAACGTTATTGTATTTATTGAACAAAAATTACCTAGTTTCCCAGGTACAAATTTCATTAAATGAATCAATAACAATCACAGCACAATAATTAGTTGGTACCCAAGCTACGCAAAGTTTTTGTGTGAATCATTAAAACAATTTCAGATGGTAACTCGTTCACTTCTGTACCAACCGAACGAACGCAATCAACTGTAAAGTTTCTCTATTAAGTACCTCTAATTTAATGAAGTTTCAAAAGAAAAGCACCCTTCTGTGGTGGCAAGAGCGCAAGTAGGTCTAATGAAATGATCCTATTAAGTAATGATCTATTCAGCGCTAAGTGTGTCACTGTCGCGGCTGCGCTGCGGCGCTGATGTGGAGCGCTGCAGTCGCTGCAGGGCGCACGGTGTCGCAGCCGGATGGAATGCCACTAATGAGCTAGTTCCGCTCACACACTAGCGATATGTGCCGTACGTGAACTTTCCACACTCTCAAAGACTCATTTTTATGAACGTTAGGTACATACAAAGTCACAATTAAAAATTAAATAAAATAAGCACTAGAAATAATAGTGCTGTGACCATAATTTCTACTAACAATTGCAAAGAGAACATTATAATTATTCCAATATAAATAAAACTAAATTAAAATGGCGTATTAAAATAATGAGTCGGTAATTAGTGAAGCAATTCTACTGGCTTTAAACGAATCGCACATTCGCACCGCGCGGAATCGTCGTTCACCGTACGCAGTCGCCCCGCACTGCGCGGCTCGTGTCGGACGAATGAAGATGCCGCGCTGTGCACTTTGTGTATATTATCAACAGCGCAGCATGTGAGATTTACTGCGTTCTCAGACAAGTTTTAAACGCTTTATCTTGCAGAGGTTTCTCTTTAAAGCACTAATTCGGAGATACGAATGCACACAGAAAAGAATGAGAGGAAGCCACTTTATTTTAACCACTAAGAAAATAAGATTTATACATTTTCTGTTCCACGTTACACTCTACAGCGAAATTGCATTACTTAATATCGAACGAAACGAGAAAACTGTGACGGAACCAGATGGAACCTACGTACTTAGAAGTTTTAGTTTCATTTGAATAATAATGGTTTCTACTTACAAGTAGGAGCTAAGCTAGGCTAATAACAATATCTGAGAACGAGGTTGTGCAGCGAAAAGAACTGTGAATTGGTATTATCTCGGCGGGTGATGCGACCGAGGTGCGCGGCGGCTCGTGCACTCGGACCTCGGACGCAGCTGGCCGCGTGCCAGCGACGTGCGACGCGACGCAGAGCGGTGCGGTGCGGTGGTGCGACGTACCGACTTGCCGAGGAATGCCCAAATTACACGCCGACACTCGCCGTAATCAACTCGGTTGGTTTAAGCGCGATTTGAATTTTGTAATTAGAACTATATGGAGTCCGGCCGGCCGGCACAACTTTGCCGTCTGTCTGCGATAGATTTTATGACGTATTCAATTAAAACTGGGGACAGGGAAGTTCTGGCGAGTCGGTTTAATGGAAGCCTCGCCGTCTCAAAACAATCGACAGTTCGTTAAAGTTCGTTATGGGTTATTTTTTATTGTTTGCGTCGTCGTGCAGCGCCGGAGCAGTAGCTCCCGGTGCTGGGCCGGTCACCTGCCGGTGATAAATCTCACCTCGCGACAACGAAAGAAATGTTCGTTTGTTTTTGTTTTTGCTACACGTTTGTCGTGTTTACTCATCGTATTATTTCATTTTACCTTCCCAGTAAATAACGAACGTATTTCACAATATCAACGCTCACAAGAACGTGGATCACTTCCCTCGAACAACAAACTCAATATGCTAAATACTCCCGTATGTATAAGTATGCCGGGAAATCGTATTTAGCTGCTTAATGAAACCGCATACCAAATTGCAAACCTTTGAAATCCTGTTAACAACTTCAGCAGTTTAGCGGAGGCACTTATCCTTGTATACCGGTCTAATATAGCTCAAACTAGTAAATTTCCTAAAGCCAAGCGAGTCCCGGCTTAAAAGCGGCCAAGTTTGGAGTGAACTAAACTCGCAATAGAATAGCGGCGACGACAGTAGAGGGTTGAGAGGGGGGCGGCATTGGAGGGTTAAGTGCGAATATTTCAAATCTGTGAAGTATTTAGCGCATGCATTAACCCGTCGCCGCGCGCTAATTAACCGGTGATGGATGCGGCCTGCGCGCAGTTGGTATGTGCACTGGCGTACGCGCGTGTAGGCGGGCAGGGCCTGGTGAACGACAAATATGATAGGTGTTCTCTTCACTAACTCAAACATACACCGAGCGTGCGCTTCAATTGAATGATTTTCGCTCATTCAAATATAACTATTACCTATTTATTTTCTAAAAATATAGTCACAATAATAAATACCATAGAAAAATTGTTATTGATTCCGTACTAGCCCAATCCCTCACTGGTGAAGTGTACAAGATAAAGTTCACAAACCTAATAACAAAGTGTTGGTGGCTCCACTGACTACGCTGCGTTACGCTCTTACAATCAGACGCGGCTGCACTCGTCTTATATCGTGTTTTATACTAAACTACCTAATTTTCTTAAGTTTTGTTGACCAAAATGATGAATTTTACATGAAATAGCCAATTGATATGCTAAAACGAACTAAGAGAGTTATATTGATGGTTTTATTGAAATATGTAAGTGAGCCCGATTATATTTCATTCAACATACTACTATATGCTTATGCTTGACATACGACTTGACACTGACCTGCAAAATATAAAAAAATTAAGAACATTTGAACTTCTTCAACCTACATTGTCTGATAAACTGACAAAAGAATAGCCGGGAGCAAGTGGAAAATTGTAACAGAGCACAGGACACTTAAAAAAGACAAAAAAAGCAAAAAATATATATATTTCCTACTTTATGATTCTGCATTTGAACCTCTTTGATTACTTTCTAACTTTTCAAATGTAAATATAAAATATAATCTCTTTGCCTATAACTCGGTTAACAGTCAAAATTGGCAAAATACGTAAACAAGAAGTCAGTTTAAGTGCATCAAAATTTATCTAAAGCTACTTAAAGTGGTTCGATTTTCGATGGCATCAGACATTTTTATTAGGAAATACTGTTGTTGTCAGGATAGAGAATTACAGACAAATAGACGACAGATGATTTGAAATTCTTTCAGTTCCGTTTTTCATCGCGGCAGGGTGACATTGCAATCTGCTCCACGCGACTACTGGTAGGTAGCATCGCGAGTCACATGTAACAGTCAGTGACGTCACTCGGAAGGTAACAAACGGCGAAACGGGACATTCGGGTGGGGCCATAAAAAGCGCGCGACTGAGGCGGGCAATTTATCGCTACATCGGGCCTCGCACGTCCCGCGGGAACGATTCGGACCTCTTTTAAGTTCCCTCGGATTTCCTCTTGAATACAAACCACTGTTATAATGTTTTCTTTTGTCTTGCGATACACTGGGAGGATTCTGTTGTAATTACTGCGACGTGAGTAAATATTGTGGCGGTCACTTTATTGTACTTTCTTTAATAATAATATGTGAAAATTGGGGATTTCTCGACCTTCCCGTGTAAAAGAGAAAATAAGTTTTACCTTCCCGGAAGGTTCGGCCTACAGTCTACCAATTGTGTTTAGTTTCCACGTACCTATTTTAAGGGACTATTGTCAATGACATTAACTGATTTGAGGCCAGTGGCTACTGGCAAAAATAAAAAACTGGGCAAGTGCGAGTCGGACTCGCGCACTGAGGGTTCCGTACAAATTTGAAAGGTAAATTGCAGTTTACGATTTATATGACATTTAAAAAAAAACTACTTACTAGATCTCGTTTAAACCAATTTTTGGTGGAGTTTGCATGGTAATGTACATCATATATTTTTTTTAGTTTTATCATTGCCTTATTTTAGAAGTTACAGGGGGGGGGGCACACATTTTACCACTTTGGAAGTGTCTCTCGCGCAAACTATTCAGTTTAGAAAAAAATTATATTAGAAACCGCAATATCATTTTTGAAGACCTATCCATAGATACCGTACACGTATGGGTTTGATGAAAAAAATTTTTTGAGTTTCTGTTCTAAGTATGGGGAACCCCCAAAATTTATTGTTTTTTCCTATATTTGTGTGAAAATTATAATGCGATTTACAGAATACACCTACTTACCAAGTTTCAACAGTATAGTTCTTATAGTTTTAGAAAAAAATGGCTGTGACATACGGACGGACAGACAGACAGACATGACGAATCTATAAGGGTTCCGTTTTTTGCCATTTGGCTACGGAACCCTAAAACAAATATGTTTAGGTCTCACGTCCAGTCAATAAAATATAACACAAAGTTATCTAATTCGTGGCTAAGCTAAACGCCAAACATCTTGCAAAAGACTAAGCCCAAAACATCTTGAAATCAAACCCAGCACATTGTCCGCCCACACTGTCAACCACCTATTTAGTCAGCTTAGCCTCTGTAGGATAGAAAATTTAGTTTGGTGCGGTGGCGGCGGTTCGCCGCGTGGTTCACTTGCGCTCACCTGTGGCTATCGATACTTTCACGTCATTAAGTTTTACCGTGCCGTGCCGTATTGCCAACAAATTACACAAGCACGTGATTGCATCCGATTGTGTGCAATACGCTGCAAAATCTAAACAATATTGTTTAACATTCATTGGAAAATTAAATATTATTGTTGATTGGCAAATTATAATTTAATGTGTACTCGTATTGTGGTTCACGCTGATAACAACTAGATGAGAGTAGACGAGAGTAGAGTTAGATGACATGATTGGAACGCCTGCTACTAAACTACTATAATTAATTCTGATGACGAGATGCGTGAGAGCTTGAGAATCCAGTCAGGTGTTCTGTTATGTTATCCGGAGTACTATTTGTTTATTACCGTTCACTAAGCTGGCCCACATATCGGTGAATTGCTTGAACTTGGTAAACATGGCTGGCCCACACACTGGCCGGCCGTCGCAGACTAATCTTTAGAATCCCATGCATCGCCCCGTTCGTAAACAGAGCCGTCAAAGTAAGCAACAGAAATGGAAGACAGAAGTAATTTATTGACGTATGTAAGCCTGTCAAGTCTATAGTCTAGGACCGAGGTCTGTTGACAGACTTTGTGCAAATGCCTGGGATGTCGTATTATATTTATTTATTTATTTATTTATTTAATCTTCATGCAACAACAAGGTACAAAGGCGGACTTAATGCCTTAGGCATTCTCTACCAGTCAACCTAGGGTAGTGGAGAGACAATATGGCAGGTGCATAAAAAAAAAAAAAAAGAATATATTATATGGTTCATTAGAAGTGGTCTCTTGATATTTTTGTTAACAGGCACCGCTTGTCTATATGAATTCAACATTTTCAGCCGAATGCGCAACTGGATATAGGTATCCCTTACTCTGTGGATTACTGCGGCCTTCACCAGGTCATCAAGCGTCGAGGATGCCTTCTCAAACGAAAACATAATTTTTAATGTAACTCCTGCTTAAATACAAAAGAGGCTATATTTACGTAAGGAGTAGTTTGTGAGGGCTGGAAGTTAGCCAGCAGTCAACACACAAGTTATCACTCGCTAAAAATAAAACCGCGTCGAGTGGAACCTAACTTTGACGAACGCAGGCTATTTGTGAGCTCCAAACTAAACTGAGAGCAGCATTCACTGCCTACACTCATATATAACTGAATGCAACTGCCGCTATTCCGTATAGTTGTGAGTTTTAGTGACAACAAATTCATCGATCTACGTCGTTGTTAAGTAGTTTTTAACTGACTTCCAAAAAAGAGGAAAGTCTCAAGTCGTCTGAATGTTTTTTTTTTGTGTATCTTGTTCAGCGATATCATCACCAAATGTGAACCGATTTTGATGGTTCTTTTTTATCGAAGAGTTTGTCTGCCAAGTTAAAAATTTGGATAAGATCTTATGAAAAACTTTGGATATAGACCATGGAACACTTCAATAAATGACAGCAAATAATCTGAAATTTCCGACCTCATCATATGAAATGAGAAAAATATGCTAAATAATTTAGAATTTTTATCATTTTACCTTCACATTTAAATTTGTGGTTGTGGATACAGACATTTGAAAGTTTCACTCCAAAACGAAAACGAGTACTCCATTTATAACATGAGTATGTTTCTGTGACTAACAAGTTTTAACAGGTTTCACTTTGAGCCGGCCAGTTTGCACTTAAAACCAACACGCCGACTTATTCCACCAGTCCGTGACTCCACAGGTACATTCGGAAATGAAACTAGAACCAGATACATTAGTTTTGATAACTACACTGGAATTGTGCTCTGTTCTGCTGAAATTATAAAGTTCGGTGAAAGCTAAATTAAATAGATTTGTTTAGCGTTGTGGGATAGCTCGAGACTGTTAGAGAGAGGTACGAGGAAGGGGATGTGTAAAGTTACTTTATTATTTATTTAGACTGTTTACTTATCTCAGACAAGACTTACTTAAGAGGATTCTTTAATTTCCTTTCTTTTTGTAAAAAAAACGTTGTGGAATTACTCCTGTATTGTGGGTGAGTTCACAAACATTTAAACTCACTTGCGCAAGACACTCTAACCCGGAACTGCTATCTATGGGCATACAAACATTATGCTCAGTGCGGACCGTCAATTTGTTGAAACTTGTATGTCAACCGTCCTTATTATTGATCTCTCGTTTATTATTTATCTAAACAGTCACGCCCTTTCTTCATACCAACTATTACTACTATGTACTGGAGAAATAAAAAAATGAGTACGAAATTTTTTATTTATAAAAACAAATCGAAAATATTTAGCTAAACAGGCTGTTGCACAGGCACATTTCAGATCGAAGTTGATGCAAGAAGAAAGAAGCAGGTGTGGGACATACCGCGCTAACTAGCTCCTCGTCCCACTGGTACAGGATTGCGCAATGCAAATGCGACGCCCTTTGGATAAACGTGTACCTAAAGCTACACACTGACGGTCCTCAGAAGCCAAATAGCGATATCTCAAAATTCTGATTTTGTTTTGCATCGAAATGCTTGGAACCATCGAAGTCCACAACAGGCTAGCTCGTCGAAAATCCCAAAAAAAACTGGATTAATGAAAAATAAACACATAATTACTTATTTTATGAATGCAAAAGTAACTCTGTCATTTGTTTCGCCGCCAAACCGCCAAGTCGCCTTAGCCGCCAAACCAATCGGCAGTGGCAACCTGTCGCGAGCGGCCCTGGTTCAGGCCGTGGTTTGCAGCGAGAGGGAATGGGAAGCAGCAATGCGATCGAAGGAGATGGTGACCACCTTGAGGGAACGGTCATCTTTACTCCCCAGGCGCTACCACAGGAGACGCCTCGGGCAACCGGAGTCGCAGGGCGTTTCCTAGCCATCGTAGACGCGAACTTGCGAACGACGAGCAAAGGGTAGCGCCGTCCGGTCGTCCTGTAAGAACCGAGCCCAAGTCGACGGCGCGTAGTATTCCATGAGCATGTCAAAGAGTTGTCAACAGAAGCAGTTACTATGTCCCTGGAAAGCAAAGGGCAACCTACCAAAGGACACGTAGGTAGGTTACAGTCAGTAAAAGTCTAACACGCTCTTTCGCTCCATCCTAGAGCGAGAGAAATCATAATGATGATTAAAGATTTCAATAAAAGACTCTTAACCGATCTAAATAAAATTTAACATACGAGTAGGTATGACCTGGAAAAGGACTGAAGATAAGTACTTTTTACCAAAATTCAATGTGGGTAAAGCTGCGAGCAGAAGCTATTTTTACCCGACTACGGAGGGTTATGATTTTGACAGGCTATGTATGTATGTGAGTATGTTCATCTGTTCCCTCATAGCTCCTAATCTACTTATCGGAACTCGACGTATGAGGTATCGTTAGAACCGTCTTAATTGTCCGCTAAACATAGGCTACGTGACGTGTCACAAAAATCAATATGGCGCCCTCTAGCGGACAAAAAGTAATGCGTTAAAAATAAAAAAGGAGATAAATACGCCGTGTTTGGTATTATTTGAAAGGGCTTCACTTGTACATTTCCAAAATATTGCTCAAATTTAAAGTGACGCCCTCTAGCGGACAAAAAGTCATGTTTAAAAAAAAATATAAATACACCGTGTTTCATATCATTTGAAAGGGCTTCACTGGTACTTATAAAAAAATATCATCAAAATTCAATGTGGCGCCCTCTAGTGGACAAAAAGTATTGTGTTAAAAAAAAATAAGATAAAAACGTCGTTTTGGTATCATTTGAAAGGACTTCACTTGTTCATACCAAAATAAATAGTATAGAAGCACAGTGATTTAACACCAAAATCTTTTAAATAAAAAAAAGTAAAAAACTAAAACCCGACTACGACAAAAAAAAATGACGCTGTAAAAGTATGAAACAAGATTTTCAAGATGCTGAAATAGACAAGGTAACTGGAAAAACAAGAATAGAACAAAAAGAAAAGCCGTAGTCATACGTTATTAAAGTGTTTCGATTATTACCTACCTATAACGTGTGACTACGGCTTTTCTTTTTGTTCTATTCTTGTTTTTCCAGTTACCTTGTCTATTTCAGCATCTTGAAAATCTTGTTTCATACTTTTTTCAGCGTCATTTTTTTTCGTCGTAGTCGGGTTTTAGTTTTTTACTTTTTTTTTTTAAATATATGTCTTTATGAAGACGTTCACATCTACGGAATTCTTAATTTCACGAAACTATTACCTACTGCTTTAATTGAGTTACTGCTTTTTGTCTTCCGAGGGCAGCACAGTACTCACACACTGTGCCACTTAGCTCGGGAGACTTATCGCTCTACTCTACACAGTCGTCCTCCGAGTGAGCCACACGATTGTACTTAAGTCCAGAGGTTTCGTTTGTTCTTACATGTAAGTAGTAATTCCTCCGTCCTTCAAAATGTCTCTGTTTAGCTCTGAGGCGTTTCGTTTGTGTTGATAAATACTAATGTGTCCTTCCGAGGGACACGTGTGAAGATAAAAATAGACCCTTTTTTCAGTTGTGTAGTAGGTACAGAAAATACTTGCCGGTATTTTCAATTTGATGTTATACTTTAATATTTTTCTGTAACATTTACCATTATTGTCACTAAATGTTCAGCGAATTTGAGCATTGTAAAAACTTAGATACATGTTGATTCTAGCACGACAATATTTCCCTACTTATTTGTTGATCATAGGTGAACCGAAACTAATTAGAATCTGTAAATGTTATAAAACAAAGTGGCTTTTCGCGTCAGGCCGTCTGTTTATTCGCTAACTCCTAAATCACGCGACGGATTTTTTAATAAATGGAACAAGAACCGAGGAAAGTTTGTGTATTTAATTTGCACCCGGGCAACGTCGAGAGGCAGGCGGAACGCTAGTTCATAATAATAGAATTGAATAAACTTCATTGTACACAAAAAAAGTAACACAACTTTTACAAAAACTTAAATATCTAACAACCAGCCACTCAGACCACTCAGTTCGCTGTCAGCGATAAGATCAACCAGACAACCTTAGGATGGATGTAAGAACTTAAAATAATATAGAGAGTAGTCTAGGCAAGCCCTAAAAGTACAGTACGAACGTAACGTTGTCCTTGGGAGCGACACGTGTCTAGAACTCTTAACTAATCAAATGGGAACAGGCTTATAGCGCACGTGGCGCTAGCGGCGTGCCCTCAGCTAATTGGGTAATGGGGACTAGTCAGTGATAGCCAGCCGACGACGCTGCGGTGATTTACGGCAATATTAATAACCAATCGTCGCGTCAGAGCGTACGTACGTGATGGCGGGAAACCTGGCGTGGTTATTAGCGAATCAGTATTTCATTGAAGTGTTCGACCAACTCTCGTAATGGGCATAGTAATATTAAACTATTTGACCGAGTGTCACTGATAAATATGCAGTTTGAAAAATTTTACAGGTAACAATTTTATCCTAAACCTCCTATAATGTCTCCTAGCTAAACCTAAATAGCGTCCATGTTGTATAAGTTACCTATAGAAAATAACCATTAAACCACTTATAGCCAGAGTACTACATATCAATTATCATGACAATTCCAATACGACAAAACATGTGAAGGGGATGCAATTCGACATACATTTTCACTGTTTTTTATACAGCCGCTCTTACGCGATTATGACGTTATTACACTTTTTTCATTAGGTATTTTGGAAACACAGTATCTTGTGGATATTATCTAGGTTTCTATTAAAATCAATTTATAAATTTGTGTAAAACTAATCCAGTAAAGACCTCTGAAAATCTGCTATTTTGCATGAACTTTGACACTTCATAATTTACTTAAAACTCAAAAAAGTATAACAATAGAAGCCTTGCAAATTTAATTAAAATTCTAAATGACGACAATTTTTTTCGAAAAATTTTAAGGGTTTAAAAAAATACACGTATTTCCTGGAACAAGTTTTGTAAAATATTCAAATAAATCACGGAATTACCGAATGCTAACAGAGTTTTTAGGCGTTATTTCTCTTTTTTCGCGTTGCTTTTTCGTCAAACATCGCGTTGGAATACGTTAGATGAAGTAACAAGCTTCTAAACTATGTTCGATGTTGACGATAGGCGAGTGAAAAAGGACCCTCTTAAGATGCATTGTTTTATTACAGAGTTCCCGTGTCTAACCACCGGCTTCATCATCAGATCAGTTCGCAGGTACCATTTTCATGAGCACACTTTGTTTAAGTGTAATACGGCATACTTGTTTAACTATACAATGTTAATCTAGACATATAAGTAGATACCTATTTGTGAAGTTCCGTTGATCAACTGAGGTTTTCTTAAAAAAGTACCAAATCTGTGATACTTTCTGAATGCAAATGCTTGACTTCTTAAGCTAGCTTAGCTTCCTAATGTCCCTAGGGTTCCCAAAAATAAACTACGGTACTATACACATTGTTATAAAAACTGCAACCTGTGACGGTTAAAATCACGGCAATTGGTATCAAAAATAAAAAGTTATACTAGTAACAATTTGTCCCGGCACCTCGCCTGCACACTATCCTATAATTTCCCAGCAACATAACCCAGTATCCCCGGCTGGGGCAGCGCTGCATCATGTTGTGCTCCTCTATCGCTGTCCGGCGGGGGTTAATTGTGTAATGAGCGCCAATCGCCCCAATAGCGTCGCCGGCCCTGATTTATTGACGTATTAATAACCGATCCGAGTCTTTATCCTAGCGGGAGAGGATAGAGAAAACCACGTTCGAGGTGAAATAAAATAAAATACGGTTGATGTAACATTTGTAACTAAAGTTTTAATATGCAATCATTATTTGGGGTAGAGCTTCGTGTTTCATGACGATATTGTTTAGTTGCTTCGATTCTTTGTAACAGAATGACTACTATACACTACTGACTACTACTACGTATGACTACTATATTAGTCACTGAGCCAAGTAAAATAAATCGATATTCAAACACGATAGAGATAATAATGTCCATACTGTACCGATCTGATAACGTAGGATCATATAGGTAAGTAACACAAAATATTGAAAAATATGTAGAACTATTCTGAAACGCTTACAGTTTTATTTCCAGTGAACGCTTACATAACTCGGCACCGTCAATGCTGCTACTCCGCTGAAGCACTCGCGTGTATCGGCTTTAAGTCGCAGCAGCTATAGCTGCGAGCACATACTCGAGTGTATTGGCCTACTTCTCACTTGTTGTACTGTACGCATGCGAAATGGCAGGAGCAGATGAAGTAGTTTTTTTTGTTAATACCTGCACATCATTTGAGAGATCAGTATGATATATTCTTTTTTGTTGTCAAAATATTAAGGCGTTTATTGATTGTGTTGTTGTTATGCATGTTCGTATGGTCTCACCATCGTTGTCAATATTCTTCGTGTTTTCATAAAGTGACAATTATGACCTTGTCCTTGATGATATTAGTAGCCGTTAATTGAATCTATCAGTTACAAAAATATTGTAAAACACACGTAATTTAAAATAATTATTAAATCGAAACCAAATTCAGGAAAAGCACTTAAAATAATGACCAATTTCATAGGCAGCCGACAGCGCGGTGCGTCTAGTTGCGGCTGGCTCATTAAGTGATTAAATATGAAGGTCGGGCCACAGAACCCGCGGCCGCGCACCGCCCGTTCCAACTAATGGATTAGAGAGGGCCCGCGCGTCTCGTGGCCGATGTGTCGATCTTACAACACGGTACTCATTGCGAGAGATTGTACTGATTGTATTGGCTTTTTGTTATGTTGATCATTTTAGAGATATAGTTAAAATAAGGGTTCAAAAACTGCAATATAATTAAAGCGGTTTTTCGGAATCCTATTTATATGTATACTATTGTCACTATCCATTATGTTTGAAAGAAAGAAAACTGTTTATTTGGCACACAATGAACAAACAAGAATTGAAAAAACTTAAATTAAAAGAAATAAAATAAAAACAACAACAAACAATGTGTCTCACGGCAGTGCCAAATAGGTTCAGTTCAGTATAATGCCAGACAACTACGTAGCAGTTGCCTGACGCTGGTTTTTAACTGAACCTTTGAGTGTAGGCGATGTTTAAATGTCCCTTATCATCATGCCTACCGAGTGGATTCCTGATTTCTTTATTTATGTCAATCATAAAAACAACATTACTTTGTTGCTTCCCGTTGACTTTTACAAACAATAAACAGAAATGGCTAATTCATGAAAAGACTTTCCAGAAAACCTTTAGTTTAGTAGTCAAAATAGAATATCTCAAATATTTTTATACCGGGAAAATTATTATTACCAAAAGTCTAGTCGTATTTCAAGGTAAATAGAGGTAGTAACAAGATAAGTAATTGCTGGAATTGTTTTGCTCCCGAGAGGTATTTATTTATTTTTATTTGTTTGTACAACTATTTACTTTATCCTTACTGTATCTTTCAACAATATTAACCAAAGAAAAAACTATTTGACACTTTCAAGGCTTCAGTACCTTTGTATATACATAAACTAGTGCGCCTCACCATCAATGATTGCATCGCTGCTTACCATCAGGTGGGATCGCAGTCAAGCACTGGTTTATATGAATTAAAAAAAATATATATATATAAACTCAGTTAAAAGCGCACTTTTGAAAAAAAAAATGTATATGTACATAATATAATAATTACAGTTTCCAATATTAACACATAAAAAATATAAATGTATTTAAATTATAGTGGGTTCCTGCCGAGGAAAAGCTTCATGGCGGCTGGCCTACAAAGCGGGATGATCTGGACACATACTGCGAGGACTGGTTTGAGATGG
Organism: Mythimna impura; assembly: GCA_905147345.3. NCBI lineage: Eukaryota > Metazoa > Arthropoda > Insecta > Lepidoptera > Noctuidae > Mythimna > Mythimna impura. The sequence goes on from LR990348.1 coordinate 507,596, forward strand.
CCCGGGAGAAGAATGTCTGAAAGGACTTGGGGGAGGCTTTTGCCCAGCAGTCGAACAGTATGGGCTAGGAAAAAGTATAAATAATTAATAGTAGCCCACCGACATTGGGAATAGGGTCCAAGCTGTTGGTGGCCAGGGTTTCTGAGAGAGGAATCTCCTAACTACACACTTGTGTCCAGGAGTACCGCTTCCTGAATCAAGCGCTTGATCCTCCTGCAAGGTACACTACTGTGTTTGTAAAGGAAAAGCTCTGATCTGAATTCCGATTGCAATAACTAACTATTCTTGTGATTAGCACCATAGGTTTGTTTATAGGTGATGTCTATTGGATTGTTGTATTTGCTAAATTGGAAAATCTTTTTATGTACCTAAAACATATGTTTAAGGAAATCTGAAAAGATTAATCTTTTTTCGCATTATTTACTTTGAGAAAATAGTTAATTCTTCACTCATAAATTATGTTCTATTTACATACAAACAGATTAATATAATTATTTACAATTAAAAGCACACTTCGTATCGTTCGCACAATATATTCAGAAGTACATAAGACACATTCTTGGCACAAAAGCTTTCTTTCCACTTACGATTGTTTGCTCAGCCACAGTCAACGATATTACGAAATTAATTAACTACGAAATGATAGCGGTATGAATATAATGTTAATTACAGTTTATTTGCGTAGGCTATTTGTCTTCCAACTGATATCCAATAGAATCAGTTGGAAGACAAATAGCAAAGGTACCTACATAGTGTGGCGGCACTAGTGTGGTGAGGCTCCGTGTGATGGCCGCGACGCGACACTGTCGTCGCGTTTTCAAGGACGTGATCTAAAACTAACCATTTTTTAAGTAGGGAAACAACAAATGACACCACTATGACTTTTACTGATTAAGCCATACTTGTGTTCTTTCACTTGCCCTTTGCGTTTCAGGGACGCCATGAGTTTTTCATATGACCCCGACAGATAGGGCTCATAATTATGAAGGAAGGTACAATAATTTCCATGACAACGCATCGCCACATCGTTGTCTTACTGTCGCGTCGTCGCACCTGTCTACGGCAGCCTCCCATTTGAAGGTTTCGACTTCTCTCATTCGGACATATTGTTTTTTAGTATTTGGTGACGGGGTTTTACCTGACCCAGATAAAATAATTTTTTTACAAAATTATCCTTGTCTGAAAAATGCAGAGGAAACTAAGAGATTTGTAGCATTATAGAAAATTTATTGCTTACTTTACGGTGTCTATTACTGTCACATGCGGGTGCCGACGCCCGTAGGCAGGGTTGCCATGTAAGGACAAAGGTATTGAGAGAGAAATAATACCACTGGCAGCCGGAATAATACTCTCTCTCTACTTTAACATGTGCATTGATAGTGTTCAATTGCATGATACAACTCTAGTTACAACGTTACCGTCGGTACCGTAAGAGTACACGAACAAGTCAATTATTTTCCTCAAGGAAAATGTATATTGTTATAAGTTTTGTTTATATTTTTCGTGTTGGTGTCAAACAGAATTTCGCCAAGGAGAAACTTCAAACATTCGATTGTAAAATATCAACGATTCGATTGGTTATTGACTGCGGTTTGTATAATTCCGGCTCCCCCTCCACACGCACAAGGAACTTGTTCATTTCTTTGTTTTATTCAATCAAACATTTGAATACGACCATTTACCGAAATTAAACCGATTGTCTGTTTGTGTTTTGGCTATTAAATTGAACATGGTGGCTTACATACCTATCCAGAATTTTGGTTAAAACAGGTACCGGTTGATTTAATCATAGATGGGCGATTGTGTTGTTGATACAATTTGTGCGCCTAACTAAACATTATTGAACTAAATGAATCAAATCGATTACTTCAGTTCACTATCGACTAACCGCTATACCAGCAACTCTCGCGACTATTAGACAGCACCTATACCGCACATTCAGTATTTTAACGAGATTCCTGTATCGCCTTGCTGCTACCCTGGTATTTAGCCTGCTTGATATGCGAGTCCTAATGACAAGCTGCGCACTCCGCCACAATTACGTCACATCTCAGTCAGTGCACTTCACTTCAGCAGCTCGACATATGTTTATGTTGCTAATTAATACTTCCTCGAGAATGACGCCACTTGGTACTCTAATTCTAGGAGCGTTTAACAAACTACTACGATTTTTGTGGTGAAATGTAAAAGGCTAAAGTGACAGTTATTGATTTGCCAGATAGGTAACGTCCGACAAGACATAATAAGACAAGTCACCATCTTGACAAACGTACAAAGTATGCAAGACTTTTTGGAAAGAGTCATACATCCACTGCATTTACTCTGAAAATGATTTGCACGTTCGCTTCTATGGTTTTTCCTTAAAGAGATCATAGATGTAGCTAGATGTTGCTAATTGACACTTCTCGATTCACTTCTCGACTGATGCTCGCCTAGTACTTTAAGTTAACAGACACATTCAAATAGTAAAGCAGCTCTGTGCATAAATAAATTATTACTTAATACAAATAACTAATGTTAAGTATAATTATGTGTAGTACCTACTCGTAAACAGTAAAACAACGGTATAAATAATACTTGAATCTCAGAAGACCCAGCGTTATGTTGTAACTTAATATAGGCCAACAAACACAATTGAACTATACCTATATTGTTATTAACACGAAGCTCCTTGTATTGTTCCAAGTGCCTGATACTCTCAGTTACTCCTCATATCGGATTGCTCACTAAACAAAGGCCTAGTGCGCATTGTTCGCGTGTCAGACATATATGGTGTTTTTCTCCCGGGCCCATGTTACTATCGACACCGCCATATATCTGCGAGACGTTTACGCTTCCGCCGGTTATCGATGGAGTGTCGCGAGATTGATGGGCGGTCTAGCGACACTCGGCGACACGCTTCACGACACTCGCCGAAGTGGGATTTAGACTTAGTTGCGACATGATATGACTTACTCTTTGTCTTAAATGAATCTATACTGTTTCTAGACTCAACAAAGACATCGATGAAATCAAATAGTTTTACAGTAGAATGAAGAACATAACAGTTCGCTAATGATTTAATTTAAGGACACTCAAAGTCTTAACTCGAACCCACAGCATGTAAGCTTGAAAGGAAATAGGCAAAAATATTGTTGTTGACTCGTAGCGCCTAAAATCTGGACCAGTCCTTATCGTTTCGGATTCATAGCTACAACCGTTTCTATAAACTATTTGGGGTATAGAGCAGTGGTCTATTATGTCGTAGTGTATGTTAATAGGACGGGCCGTTGAGCCGGCCCGGGGGAAATCGACAGCTGTCAAAAGTTGGACACTTGCTGCGCGTCTGATTGTGTCGCGGCAGTGCGGACGCGCCCTAACGCGTGACGTCAGCTTCAAATGTGACATGCTTGATTGTGTAAGAGTTGGTGACAACGATAGTAGTTTGTGTCAATACGGAAACAAAAGGCATTTACGTGGTGTTGCGGCCTATGGTTACAGGTAGGCAGGTTGGTATTTGGTTTGTAATAACTACCCTGAAGTTACAAGTGCCCATTGTTACAACGATTATTTTACACTTAGATACCCATAAAGACTTGATTTATTGATAGGTATATTCACTTTGTAAGTAAGAACATTGAAGTTAAGAACTGTAATTTAGTTGTAATAGCTATTTGTACGTCCAAAATAATTTAACATAAAACCGTGGGCACACTAGCGGCGCGCCCGCGTCCCCTGCGTGCTCACGTTGTCGGCTTATTTGCGGCGTGACGTCGTGCTGTCGTTTGTTTTTAGGGAGGTCTGATGAATCCCTCGATGATATAGCGCAGTTTTTACAAGATACGCCTGCGTAGGAGGCCATTTTATTGCGAGTAAAAAGTTGTTATTGCAGAAATATTTCGATGACACACCATTTATGTTTTTTTTAGTTCTGAATATCTGGATATGGGTTATTCTTCGGTTTTAGAGATTCTGACGCTAAGAGCCAAACATAGTGTAAATAATGAGTTTAAGAAAATCGGTGAATAATATTTTAGGCAGAAAAACTACACAGATTTTCATGGTAATAATATTACAAGAAAATACATCGAAGGACTGGAACAATTTGCCTGCTACGATCTTCCTGTCCAACTATAATTTAGGTGTCTTCAAGGCTAGAGTGAATAGGCTCTTGATAAACTAGTGCGCCTCACCATCAATGATTGCATCACTGCTTACCATCAGGTGGGATCGCAGTCAAGCGCTGGTTTATATCAATTAAAAAAAAAAAAAAAAAAAAAAAATATAAAAAAGAAAGTATAGCTTATCATGTCACACATTTTCCAAGGAAGAGGATTACAATATTCAATCTTGCCAGATGATTAGATTCGCTTGCACTCCCCTCCTCCCCCACGCACAGCTAGTAAAGGAAAGTGTATTAACTCAATAACATGTAGGCTGTGTGTACAACTTGCGAAGTTAGCAGCTCTGCGAGGACTTGGGATCGAGATAGAACGGAAGCAACGTATAAGTAGGTACATGCCCATTTTTGGCATTATTTTTAGCGATTTACAAGAATACTGCAGGTCTAGATAACCATAGATTATCCAGTTCGGATTTAGTCAGGAGAAACGCCCGGCAATGGTGACACATTGTGCGGACCACCCGGAGGATACGATGGAGCATAGGGACAGTCTGCCCCACTCGCACTGCAGTGCCTTCGTGTAGGTGACGAGAGTCGGCGCGAGAGGTCACTGGCACCACTGAGCTGTCGCGCCCGACTCTCGTTCAGGTTAATGTCTAGAGCGAGAGAGAATGGAAAGCAGTTGCCTTCTTCTGCGAGGCAGTATTTTGGCCGAAGCAAATGACCGCAACTGTGTGGGAACGAACATCCCTACGCCTTAGCCACAACCACAGAAGACGCCCTGGGCGTCGAGAGGTGCAGGAAGATTTCCGGCCAACGTTGGCGCGGGCTTGTGAACGACGAGCAATGGGTAGCTCGCCATCCAGCCGTCCATTAAGGACCAAGCCCGAATCATCCACGATGCGTAGTGTTCCATGTGTACCTTGAAGAGATGTCAGCCAAACAGAAGGGACCCTGTACAGCTGGGGGAATTTTCTAAAGTGTTATCGTGATCTTAAAACGCTAAGGGTAACTGAAGAACACAGGTGGGTTTTAGTCATTAAAAGTCTAACACGCCCTTCCAGTCCACCCTAAAGTGGGAAAACTTATTGGAATATATCTCATCTCAAAAAAAAGTACGGCGACGTCATCGATAGTGTTTAATAGGAAACCCAGCAGTGGTAGCTAGCAGCATGTCACCGAGTGTCGGCTGCTGGCGCTCCGCCAGCGAGGCACGTGCCGCGCCGGCGACCCCGCTATAATCGATACCAGCGCACGTGCTGCACATGCTACCACTACCACATATTTGGTTGGAAATCTAAACCTCTCAAGACTTCAGTAGGTTATTTAGAACTGCATTTTTTACTTGAGGTGAAATTTAGGATTGGCGTTTAGATTGCCAATTACTAGACACAAAGTACGCTTCGCTTTACCTATAATAAGCTTTTGAAGCAAAGCATGCTGATTATCCGAAAACCCGAATAAACTTATTCCGATAAGAGCATTCCTGAGGATATTGTAAGGGGAAACACGCGCCGAAAAAACCGAAGTGATTTATTTTTATCCAGGGATTTCAAGTCACATTTTCATATCAAATGCTCCAGTAAAATAATAACGATATGGAATTTTTAGCTGAGGTTCCAGTTAGGCTTTTTTATACTTAAACCTAACTGTTGACTATTCAATACTTCCCAGAAACTGAACGATGAACAAAGTGACTGCTGCGATCCTTGGAACCACTAAGTACTAGATCAACTCGGTTATCGGTTAACTCGCAAATACCTTTTCGTCCACCAACGTTACGGTGAAACGATCAACCAGTTAACTGGCAATAAATCGCTTCCAATCACCGGCATCCTCTTTGTTAATACCTGTTGTGATCTTCTAATACAGCGGCTTACGAGGGCTGAAGGGGTTATCAAAAGGAAGGACGTCGGGAATCAATATATCGGCCGGACTCCGCGGCGGTCGGCACTCGTCCACTTCGCTTTACCAAATAATCTTATGACAGATCTGCGACAGAGTGCGGCTGCCTCGGGCGGTAGCCCTGGGCCAGGGCACGGCGCGCTGCTGGCCGCGCGGCTCGTCGACTGCCCGCTATTGTATGTGACAGATCTCGTTTCGCCGCGGGCGCCACCAAATGGCTCGAGAAAAATGGAGATTAAAACGTTGTCGCATTTTTGTTGTAGCGACGGAACGAATAATTGAAAAGTGTAACGGCGTATTGTGTCGAGTTGTATGACAGATTGGCGTCCTTCTCAAACAAATAAAGGCAATTCAAAAAACATTCCGGCTTCTCTTTTGCTTCGAATATTCTGTACCGATGCTGCGCCTACTGGCTATATTATTTATAGCCACGACCTTCCTCGCTAACTAAAGTCAACTCACCGAACAGCCAACTTTGCAAGGTGCAAACAAGTCAGCTTGATCTCGCCAAAGACGTTTTATTAATGACTAAGGAAGTGCAACTCATCGGGCGAAGTGAGTCGTCCGCACGTATTTTGTTGGGTCGATGAAAATAAAACATTAAACGGCCTGAATAAGGTAGCACGTTTGCCTGAACTTTTTCTTAGAACCTCATGAAACATTTCACAGCTTCTGCATAATTCCGTAAGCGGCTATGGTATCGAATTTGAGCGAAAGCGTGCCTACGCCGTAGCGGTGTGCTACGACGTAGGCAGCAGCGTAGCGGGCTACGACTTGCTGTTTAGTTGTATAGAGAGCATGTATCGGTGCAAATAATAGTAATGTTTTATGTAAATAGAACTTTGAGCTTTGCATGTGATAAAGAAAAAAATTTTTCGATATGTAAGTTAGATGAAAAAAGCTCTTCACAAAGTAACATTCGATCAACGATAACGATTGAAAAGACAAGAAGTTCAAAATTTGCTCAGCTAAAATGTCACGTGGTTTATCGCTATCTATACTATTATTTGGTCTAAAAATTAAAGATCTACTGATTTTTAATGAATAAAACAAAAAAATGGTGTATGGATTGATTCTTTTTAGTTTTATTAAAAAGTAAAACAAGCCCTATGTAATCTAAAGGAAATTCTAGTAAGGAACGTTCGCAGTCATACAGCAAAAACACCTTTAATTTTCTGTTCAAATTTAGACAAGTTTTTGATATTGATTGTTGTGGAGATAAAATAACGATTAGAATTTGAAAGTTTCTTAAATATGGGAACTAACTCTCATATTTAAGATCTCATGTTCAGGTCGCACCATCTCGTCACTTGCCCGCTGCGGCGCAGCTCCGCTCCACTCTGCTCCGCTCCACTCTGCTCCGCTCCACGTGGGAAAGAGTTGCGGCTCACTGACTAAATTATTTATTCGTCTATTTTCCTGTTGACTTTCATTTACATTTAAGAAAGCAATTTCGGCGTCATTTCGTGCGCCAACGAGTTGAGTTCCCTCGGCCTGTACTGTGTGTGTGTGCTGGTGCCGGGGATATTATCTGTATAGTCTTCCCTTGTATGGATGGGAACACTCTACAGATTTTTTGTGGAACATTTTATATATGCTAAAATAACGCGACTACTTAACTAGTATGATTAAACAAACTGGCTTTTGTTTCAAATAAGTGCTATGAGCATAGTCTTTGATCTGGTTTTTCTTGCCTGTAAATTGTTACCATGGGGCTGTGTTTGAATGACACACTAACATTTTGCCAGCTAATTTAATTTTTATATTTTATTTTTCACATTTTTATATTTCTTGATTTTGACCTTCAAAATATCTGTAGATAATTGAGAGTGATCGTTAATTGAAGCGAGTGTGTGCGAGTGACCGCTGACGTGCAACGCTCCGTGTTACTGCTAATTAATATTAACTGGTGATGCGCTCATTAGCGCCAGCTAATCTAACATGTTTACTCCGTAACATAATATATTATTGAGATTTGATTCTTTGAAACCGAGAGAAGGTCTCATTCATCTGGCCTAGTTTTTTCTTTACAATTTGATATTTTTATTAGCATTTTAGTTTTCCCCGATCAGTGAATGTATTAAAGGCATTTATTTGCGCCCAGTGGCTTACGACACAAAATGGATGAATGAGATGATGGAATGAGACACTGTCTCGCTTTTAAAGAATCACCCTGAGGCTTTTGTTGGGAAAGTCTCATGATTATAACTTAAACATCGTTACCGCCATAAAGTATGGAGCTTGGTTAAGTGTTGATAGGTTACTTCTAGGTTAGTGAGTTAGGTACATCGTCGATCACATCATCGCTTACCGCCAGATTCTTACCTGCCGGTAAGCTGGTCAAACGCGAGCCTATCAATTTTTAACTTTTACCTGACAATCTTTCTCCCTCTTTATGGTTTCAATATAAACACAGCTCTGAAGTAGTTTCCTAATAATTCATTACCTAAGAAAATAATGCGCAAGTCACACTGAAGTAATGGTAAACTTTAAATATTTTTGGAACCATGTTTACCCTCTGAGAGATACATAAATCACTCACCGCTATGGGTCGACTTCCTTCACTATCAGCGGGTCTGCCATCGCGCTCGCTCTGTGTTTGTACAACTTTTCACATAGACTTGGCCGCTTCGCTTCGCTTTACTTCTTATCGCTCCTAACGCGTGAGGCTCTAAAACCCCACTTGTATTGTAAAGGAGACAATTTTTTTTGGGCCCACTATTAAACGGTTACGTTTATTAATAATATTACACATGGAAAAAGCGATCATCTTATTATAATTAACAGACCAAAAATTATATAGAAATCTAACCGGAATAATGAAATAATAGTAAAAAAGTGTTACGGCAAAAAATGCTTGTTTAGGAGCGTTTTCAAGTTTATTTTAACGTGAAAAAAAAAATGTTACTATAGTGCGCAGCGGTGACATCGGATTTAAATGCGTTTCAAGAGATAATAATTAATTGGTCCAGCGAACTTGTTTTTAATGCTGTTATTAACGGTTAACACAAATATCAAGTAACGTACTTTAAAAATCAACGTGGAACGAAACGTAATTAATAGCCCGTTGCAGATGCTCTGTGGTCCAGTTTCAATCAGTTTGACACTGACAGACAACTAGTGGTGGGTCGTTGTCGAATTTTAGACGGACGAGACGTAACCGTTTTGGCGACGACAAAAACGGCTGCAGAAAACGGTCGTCGTCGCAACTGGTTTGAAGACGAAACTATCGTTGAGTGAAGTAGTTGCAGAAAACGTTCGTTGTCGCAACTAGTTTGAGGACGGTAATAAATTCTGTACTCGTCGCGTCGTCGTTTCAAAACCAGTTATTACAATGAAAAATGAACTTTATGACTATAATCATAAAATTCATTTCTCATTGCAATAACTGGTTTTAAAAACGACGACGCGACGAGTCAACGAGTGTGATAGTTGAAGCAATGGATTTTCGACCTTATTTTCTTAACAGTAAGATAACAATTCGCATACAGTAATTCGAAGACTGGTTTGTGCAACGAAGACTGTTTGGTCGCAGGATGGAAAACGGTTGTTACGTTGCAGAACAAAAAACGGTCTTTGAAAACTGTTCGTCGTTGAAACCCCCACCGCTACAGACAACATTATTATTGTTTCCGATTACTAGATAGTTGCATGTTTCTTCTGTTCTTTTCGTATTTTTATTCGAAAGATTTTATGAAAATGTCATCTGTAGATACATGCATAATCCACAAAGCCGTTGTATCAATTGTGCAGCACGATTTCAACGGAATGTTGAATACTGCTCTTGCTGGATACTGTTGTAATTGTTTAGTGGGCAGACGCACTGTTGGCTGCTGTGCATATGTGATGTGTATAGTGTGGTTTTTATCTTGGGCGCGGCATCAAGGTGAGGTTGAGCCACCTGCATCTTTTTTAGATGAAATACTGCTTTTAAGAGATGACTTTGAAAATGATGATGATGAACAGTAATAAATACTTACTTGTGATGCTATAATGTGTTTTTTTTTCTCCTTACACAACCAGCATAAAACACATCACCTTATTATTTTAGATCTACAGTCAATGGCCGACAAAAGCCGCGCTATTTCGAAATGAATACATCTACGCATTTTCATGAATAAGTCTATCAAATCGTGTAAATCACATCAAAGTCTGTCACGTAGTACAGACGTGACTTTGTTTTATACTGTATATTATTGAACAGTGCACTATTTTAACTTAAACCAAGGAGACCTATCCACTCATTAGACAATCGCTCTTGTGAGATTTTAGGTTATTATGAGAGTCATGTTTTGACTGTCGTATTTCACGGTACTCCAGTTAGATAAAGTTTTGCCAATATTACCAATGTAATCTAGAGATTATAAGGAATAAACTAACGTGCATTTCATTGCTATATGCCACAATTTGTGGTGGGCCTATTCCCCAAACAAAAAAAATTGTCTCCTTTGTGTCTCTTTCTATAGTTAATAATCTCTCTATTTAACAATCACAAGTTAAGTAGATAGGTAACTATTTAGATGAAGGCACAAACTTTAACTCTCTCTTTATTTTCAAAGTTTTCCCGAAAGATTTCCTAGCAAGAATATCTTATATAACAACCCGATTGAAAACAAATTGGTTGAAAATAGCAAAGCTAACTGAAGTCGTGAATGTTGAACATATTATTTTCTTTATTGAAAAATCATGCAAAAAAAAAAATAAACGAGGCCGATTGGAGCCGTAAAAAGTGGTGATTTTTCAGCCGCTCTGGTCCGCTTTCCACCGCACGACTCGCAAGCAGCGGCCCGTCCGAAGCTGTCGGAACCCGCAAATATTGGCGCTGCCTTATCTAAATTGCTTGTATGAATAATGTGAAGCTTACAGAGTAACGGCTTTACTGTTGTTTGTTAACTACCCTAGTGTAACTAACAAATTGATTAGTTTCATTGGCTAAAAGCTTTTGCTTTTTAACCAACTTCAAAAGAAAAAGAAGGTTACAAAGTCGGTTGTATTTGTTTTTTTTTTTTAATTTGTTTTACTTCTTATCTAAGTAATTTATGAATCGATTTGGAAAATTGATTTTTTATTTGTAGGATACACGAATTGGTCCTACTTTTATTAGAAACCTGTTTTGATGAAGATACCTGTGAGGAATTAAAGGAACTGGTCAAATATTATCAGCTCACTTGTAGTGATTTTGGTATTTTTATCAACGAGACAAGCATTTAATTCTGAATGGCCTGGTGGTCTAGTGGTTAGTGGCCCTGACTGCTATGCCGGAGGTCGTGGGTTTGGTTCCCACCCAGGACAAATGTTTGTGTGATGAGCACAATCATTTTTTCTGTGTCTGGGTGTAATTTAACTATAATATGTAAGTATTTAGAAATATATACGCATGTTTATCAGTTGTCTAGTACTCATAACACAATTTCTGCTTAGCTTGGGACTAGACGGTGTTGTATGAAACTTGTGGAATATTATTTGAGTTCTGAAATTGGCTCTGCATTCAGCACAGATGACCAACTACACAAATACACAGATATTCCGATTAAGATTGTTAAGCGACTACGATGAAACACGTATCCTCGAACTATCTTTGGTTCTTATGAAAATGGTCGATCAGTCTGATGATGAAGCTGGAAGGTAGGCGGAACTCCGTAACAAAGCAATGTTTTCTAACCGTGTTTGAGCTAAAGTAACAACAGCCGCGCAGATCGATTTCCTAAAGGCTAAGGTTATCGTGTTACCCGAATGCTGGGTTAAGGAGGCCAGACAAGCAGTTGTTTCGTGTAATGGTATGTCCAGACCTGGCGAATGCGCCGCTCGCGAGCCGCTTACAAACGGCGCGCGTGCATTTCGCGAGCGGGTCTTTCGTACGAACATGAACTACATGCGCGCAGTTCTCAAGCGGCTCGCGAACGGCTCGCGAGCGGCGCATTCGCCAGATCTGGATGCTCCTTAAAATACTGATATTCAGTTGCATTTGGATAAGTTAGAAGCCAATCCCGACATAGTTGAGAATAAACTGTTTCCTGAAGGCTACAACCTAGGGGTCTTTAAGTCATGAGTAAAAGAGATTATTTTTAGGTAATCGTACTCTATCGTCGGCCAAATCAGCGCTTGATGATGATAGTAGTCAAACGCGAGCCAATTCATACTAATAATAAAAAAAAGTTGAGTAACGAAGATTTTTGCGAATCGCAAAAAAATTTTTTTTTTTGTAACGTAACTACAAAATTACAGTTTTCATATTTTTTCCTATACTTGTGCTATGAGACCTTGCTTCATGCCAAATTTCACGTTTCTAGGTTAACGAATATACTAGATTCCCTTAGGAATGTCGAAATAGACGTTTTTGCGACATAAACGGCTGTTTCTTTTTTTTTCGTTAACTCAGAAGTTTGAATTTTTTACAGCATCAGCTTCAGCCACAGACCTGAGCATATGGTTTTAACTTCAACTCGATACCTCCACCCGTTCCCGAGATAAAGGGCCTTTACAGACAGACAGACGCACAACAAAGTGATCCTATAAGGGTTCCGTTTATTCCTTTTGAGGTACGGGACCCTAAAAAACTAGGCAGATGATGATGCATATGCATTCTGGCTACAAAGTGCTTTGGAACTGAGGAAGGCGGAAGGTACTTCGGCACATAAACTCCTTTACAAAACAATGTAACCTAGCCATGTTTTGGGCTTATTTGAATTTTCATTTACAAGCTATTTGCAAAATAGAAATCTTACTCACAGATCTATTTCCAATGAAATAGTTTTTGGTTTCTTTCCATGGAAGATAAATTCGTATAGAAAAAATAATTGACTGGCCTGTTGGTCTAGTGGTTAGTGGGCCTGACTGCTATGCCGGAGGTAGTGGGTTCGATTCCCACCCAGGACAAATGTTTGTGTGATGAGCACGATCATTTGTTCTGTGTCTGGGTGTAATTTATCTATATATGTATGTATTTAGAAATATATAAGTATGTTTATCAGGTGTCTAGTACCCATAACACAAGCTCTGCTTAGCTTGGGACTAGACGGCGTTGTGTGATAGTTGTGGAATATTAATTGCGGGCTTGGAAAAAATATTTAAAGAAAAAATCGAAAATCGTGGGTATGTTTTCATGTTTAACTGGCCTGTTGGTTTAATGGTTAGTGGCCGTGACTGCCTATGCCGCAGGTCGTGAGTTTGATTCCCAATAATATAATATGTATGTATTTAGGAATATATAACTAGGTATGTTTATCAGTTTTATAAAACTCATACCACAAACTCTGCTTAGTTTCTGACTAGATGGCGTTGTATGATAGTTGTGGAATAAGAATAAGAATATTTTAATAACTAAACCATACATTTTATGGGTTGAATATTATTATTATGTATGTGACCAGTATCTCAGGTACTCTCACGATCCCACATTTGGTCGGCGAGCAAAGAAATTATGATCTATTCATGTGCCCACCGACGTACTTCCTACTTACAATATTATCTTTTGCAAGTATTCCGTTAACTCAGAGTCTTTTAAAAATAACCTTGTTTACGTTGTAAGGACTACATAATTTATTATACATTTTTATAAAGAGCCTACTTATAACTTTTCTAAAGTATAATCTTCAAAGTATCTTGTATTAACGCACTTCCTTATTGATTCAATACAAGGAAAACCAGCAATAATATAATATGCTAAAGATGATTAAACACCCACTGTTAGTTAAAACACAAAATTTCTTTTGAACCAAACTTCTATAGTACTTAGTGTGGCCACCAAGACAATCTCCAGAACTCTCTAATAGAAAAAGCTCGTATAAGGCATTAGTGTTTATTTAGTGGCAATAGAGACGATCTCCGTGAACGCTATCACTCGTTTTTTATTGTCGTTCGCAACGATTTGGCTGCGAGATTAATAGGGGATAATTATCTGCGCGCTGGCCCCGAGCCAACCCCCAGTCCCGCCCCGCCCCTCCCCGCACGGCAGCCCCGCGCCATCACAGCCCCGCGCGTGGGGAAAAACTATCAGCTTACGTTCAGGCGCTAATTTTAAGTCATTCCGGATTGAATTGGATGTTTAGAGTGAGCCGATTTCATTGTTTTTGATTCAGAAGCTTCTTAAGAAAAATATTGTAAATTCCATGTGTTTCTTGGGACAATAAAACAGTAGGTAATCCATGTTGAGAAAATATGACTATACTCTTATATTCTATGCTTGTTTTGTATTACAACAAAGTTTCTTGACCCGCTCCTATTTCCAAGAAAGGTTTTCATCAGCAGTATGTCAACATAACTGAGAACATCAATCAGTCCGGGAGGGATCACAAACATTCGGTACAACTATGCGAGATATTCGTTTTCTCATATTTTCTTTGATCCTTCAGTTGGATTCACGACTGTATTGGTTGGTCATCATTCCATACAAATTGTAGGAACAAACTAGGTTACTTATCAAACGGGGTCCTTGAGAATTAATGCTACCGTAGGCTGTACTATACCACATTATAAGTATTAACTTATTTAAGTTTAGTAGGTAATAATAAGACATACCTATGGGAAAATAATGGCCAAGTTAAGTTACTTAAAACATGTAGCACCTATAGAAACACTTCTGTCTAACAGTCGGCGTCAGACGTAATGCTATTCAATATTGTACCTATTTGTGAATCTTGCTCTTGCCTATAATTTTCTTTCTAAAAGAATCAGTTTTCGGCCAAAATAATGGCGTATTTACGTAGCCTGCCGTTTGTCTTCGAGTGAGGAGCATTGGGATGCAGCTCAGGGCGCGCAGAGGTTTAACGAGCACGATATTACCCGCCAGGCTCCGGGCCGGGCCGGGTGGCTCGGGTAATACCACTCGTACGGCGCCTCAATATTACACACTTCGGGAATGGTTAGTGACTTTAGAAGACTGTTAAGTTTTAACCTGAATTGTACCTACTACTGTGTGAACAGTGGAGAAATATCAACTCAATCTATTGCTAGATACAAGATTCTTCAAGCAGTTCAGACAGTCATATGCACAAATAAAATCTTCAAAATGAAGTTTTATTATTTTTTTGTTTATTAAAGTATCCTGTTGGATATTATAATAGTGTGACCTATTTGCAACAATTAAGCAGCCAAGGAAGCCGAGGCAGAATCCCATGCGTTTCGAGAAAATCTACGGTTTCATTAGCAATTTGAAAAGAAAAATTATGCTTAGGAAAATTTCAAAATAATATAACTTTTCGTGAGGTGCTTAATTATTTATTGTAAATAGGTGACACTATCACGGCCGGGAATATGTTGAGTTACTAGTAACTCTGTAACCAGTAAGTCTGCTGGTGGCTATGTTATAGTGTCGATAGTTTTCTGTACGAATCTAGTACTTACAAGAAAAGTAATTGTAGGTACCTACTGAGAATTTACTCTAAACAACTGTATACAAAAACTACATTAGCCACGTCCAGATATCAAAGGAAATAGTTTGTTTAGCCACAACCACTCAGAACTAGCCATGGTTGGAGAGCGCGACTGTTCATGTATGCTAATTCGTGATTGGCAATGTGTTATTGTTGGGAACTAAAACAGCGAGTCGGAGCTCATTTAAATAAAGGTTAGGTATAACTTTTTGGTTCATTGTTCCGCTCTCCGCTCTCCGGGACCGCTGCCGCAGTAGGCGCCGCTTGCGTGCTCATTCATTATTATCTAGTGGAATACATCATTTTAATTAAATCGTGTTTTAAACAAAAAGTTGTAGGTGGCTACTCATAGGATAATTTTTGTCTGAAATATTCTACCTACTTTTTTTATTTTATTTGTATAAAGGGCTTTTTTGCTTAGCGACCACATCGCTCAGTACAGAAAACACTAAAACTTACAATCTACCTTAAGGACATTGAAGAAGCGAGGATTGTATTAGATATACCAATATATTACATTTTACAGTGTCCAAAAACATTGATCGTATTTTCATTCCGGACACACTCCATCAAATTCTACCTACTTATTAGCAGAAATTAAAACTTTCAATAAATACCTAATTATTATTGCCTAACAGAGTTAACCGCGAATCACCTCCAATTAACCAACCCCATTTCAATAAATTATGAGACTAGAATAGCACAAAACGGTGCGCAATAATAATTAAAGTGAGGTAATAATCATGAATACTGCCTTCGATTATTATAACGCAGTGAAGAAGCCTGGCGCGGTTCCAGCAGGCGGGCGGCGCCGGGAGGCACGCCATGCGACTAAATCGATAATCGATACGATAAAACTTTTATTCGATCCAATTTGAATAGAGTTGAGCACGTGCGGCCGCGCTCGGCGGCAGGTATGGGGAGCATCTGAGGACGCATCGCCATCGCCGGCGCTCACTACGTGCAGCTTGAGTGGGTTTGAGAGGTTTAGGGAAGTTATTGGTTCAATAGCAACGTGCTGAATAACTAAAGAGTATTGTATATTTAGATTACCATCTTATCTAAAATCAAAACTAAATTTGAGTAGACATTAATGGATGTCCCTTCTATATATAGGAGTTGTAGGATAACGTCCGTGTTCTTTTCAATTTGGTGGCAAGCACACGATAAGGAAATCACACTCTTGGATTTCAACTCTTGGTACCTACTAAACCAACTTGAAAATCTAATAACGCGCGTTTATTATGGTCTCGTTTTAAGTATCGCATAGTCATAGTAAAAACAGGCGTAGCTGTCTCATAAAACCGTTTTGAAGTTTTCATCAGCTCTATAAGTATCAAAGCTGCCGAGCTCGTGTTAATAAAATAGTTTGATTGCTCTCCCGATGGTTTAAGCTTCACTTACAACTTTATTTATTTCCTAAACTAAGATGAGTTTACTAAATTAGTTTAGTAACGCTAAAACCGATCCATGCGACCTTACTAACTTTCTTTTTAGGTTTGAAATTATGTAGGGACTTCTCTCGTCCTTAGGCGGAGTGGGAGGGCGTGTCAGACTTTTACTAACTAAAGCCTACTTCTGTTCTTTCTTTGCCTTTATTCCAGGGCCCCGGAGTTCTCTTTCGCACAACCCATGGCCCCAGTACGCTTCGACCCTACTGGGCCCCTACGGTTTTGCTGACATCTCCTTTAGGCGCGCGTGGAACACTACGCGCCGTCGACGACTTGGGCTCGGTCTGGACAGTAATCAGAAGGTTGCACGGCGAGCAATGGGTAGCTTGTCGTCCGACCATCCGCAAGCCCGCGCTTACGGTAGCTGGAAATCGGGATTGGGATACCGGCGGCTGGGGCATGAGGGCCGTTCCTTCGCACGTGCGGCAGCCTCCTTTGCTAGCATTACTGCTTTGCAGAATGAGGCGAGTTCCTGCTACTCCTCCTTGCTCCGGACCATGGCCTGTACCAAGGTGGGGCACACCCCTATCGTATGCTTCAACCTGTACTCCGGGAGGTCCACACAATGGTGACAACCAGGCGTTTCCTCCGCACGAATCCGGTGCAGGAACCTCCCGAACTTACCATTTCTGGTGAGGACCTGCATCATGCGGAAGGTAAGGATGCTGTGTTGTCTTTCCAGTCACTCCTCAAAGAGGGGATTTACCGCCATAATATGCGACCTTACTATTTGCTTTTCTATACTTACGTAAGTATGAAACATAGCATTGTTAAGGGTAAGTAGGAAGATATCGGCTATTATTATTTTTATTAGTTTTATATTGTATATGAGTCAATGTTACTTGAGATAAATAAATTATATAATTATATATTCAGAAAATAGCGTCCTAAAATAGAATGTTGTTGTTTTGTGAATTTGCCTGCTGCGGTTTTCCCGTCCGATTATAATTTGGGTCTCTTCAAGGCTAGAGTGAATAGGTTCTTAATAAATTAGTGCGCCTCACCATCTACGATTGCATTACTACTTACCATCAGGTGGGATCGCAGTCAAGCACTAGTTTATATCAATTAAAAAAAAAATGTTGAAAGAAAAATTGGACAAAAGTAGATTAGTTTTAAATACACGACAAATATGTAAATTCATAGAGCTAATGAAAAAGATTGTCCTATACAAAAAGATTGCTCACTAAAGAATGAAATAGCATCAAAGTTCAGATATAGTGATAAATAGAGTGCAGATATGATCCGGATGATGAAGCCGGAATCAATGGCGCATGCGGCGTCACGGCTTAACTCTCGGAGGCCAGTGAGTAACGACCGGCCAGCAGCGCGCCGGGCCGGACCGCCGTCTTTACGAGCCGCGCTTACGCCGGTCATTACCGGCTGATGGACGTCCGGCGCCGCTGGCCGCCCTCCAACCGACACTGTTGCCAACCTATCATACTGCTAATACTAAGTTTTTGGTACCGCGCTCATGTTTCGCCAGAATTATGGAAACAAAGGAGACAATTAAGTAGATACTTGCCAGGCAATCAAGCACAATGTAGCGGCAGGAAATGTAATATGAAGTTAGTTGCGAAAGCTATACGATACGTGTGACCGTTGTTGACTGTCCTGACTCCTGACACAGTAGTCTTCCTCTGTTCGTCCGTCGTAGGGTTTGGTCGGTAATCGTTGTAAATTGTTGTATCATAAATTACCTATTATATTCCGTAAAAGGTATTTTGGCGTTTCCTTTGTCTCTCAACTGAACAACCTTTCTGATTGGACTACAGTGAGATTAAATTAACTGATACACCACAAATAAAATCCAAAAACAATAATTTCGTATCGGGTTATTTTTGTGTTTGTAATTATATCTATATTCGCCTTCCTCGAGCTTGCTTTCGTGACATTCCCTGATATAATATATATAATGTATCGTTTGCTGAACTGACGATACAAATTAACAACAACTATAAGTACTTATCCAGTATAATAAATCGGGAGACTAACTAACTCTATGCACTTACTAAAAAATCTATAGGTTCTCTAGAATAATAATAATCATCCTCCCGACAAATTTTTGACCAGAGTGGCAAATCTCAACGGAGGTCAGCCAAGTATTGTTATAGTGCTGCAGTGTATACACGAACATAGCCGCACTATCTGTCCCGTTATTCTCATAGTTCTCGTTACAAAACGATAATCCGATATGATCAAAGATTATTCGCAGGACCACCGTAACATTCTAACGTGCTAACTTTCAAACTCTTGGTTACTACTGAGAAGTTCTCAATGGAAAACTCAATATTAAACCAAAGACCTCTTGCTCGGCCGTTGGTCTCGTGTCTTTGAGAATAATAATGCAGATAGATAGATATATTTTTTATTGTGCACCAAAAATAAAAATTACATTAGTAACTTAAAATTAATAGGGTGTCACAATGGGCGGTCTTATCGCTAAAAGCGATTATTTACAGACAACCTTTGGATGGATTTGACAGAGAAGGAGAAAAAAGATATGCAGGTAGTTTGTGGTGTACTATTTACATGTATAAAATACATAAACTAATAAATTGCATATCATACAAACAATATATTATAAATATATTTAAAATTATGAAAGCAGAGAAATAATGTACTTAATGACGACGTTCAAGAGGAAAGGTAGTGATCCTTAACCATATTGTCAAAAGACCATTGTACATTTTGTTTTAGTACATACTGTATTTTCTGCAATATAATGTGTGTACAAAAATTATAAAATAAATAAATAAATAAATAAGACTCATTAAAACAGCCAAAATAGAAAAATATTAATAAATACCTAATTAAAGTTCATGTCAAATTAGAATAACTAGAGCTACTGCCCAACTTCGTATCATGCCTCAAGTACCATGTATCGATAGACAAAGTTTAGATGAAAACTCACCCTCGCCAGCCCGACCAGCGCTGTCAGTGCTGCTCACTACAGCGCACGTTAGACGATAGAGGTTGGACCGCTGAGCGCTGCAGGGTATTAATTATCCGGTGATCATGTGGGGATAGGCTCCTAACTTTGATTGGCTGTTAGTGGGTCAACGTTTTAAAACTTTATTCGGCAAACATTTGAGAGGAAGTAGTTAAAATATTGACTGAATTAAGTAAGTACCTAGTTGAGTTGTTTATTACTATATTCTATTATTTTTGTAATCATGCCTTAGACGACTATTTCCGAGACGCAATTTAGTTACCTAATAAATTATTCTACTCAAATTGACTGACTAATAATATTAAGACGAAAATACTGTACTTTTAATTATATTATGCTCGGTAATTTGCCTTCAAAATTCCAAGCAAAGTTAAAATACCGGAAAACTACAACATTTTTAAGAATATTAATTCAGTGGAGCATCTCGACTCCGGAGGCATTCGGCCGCACTATCGAAGTTCCCGATTCTTCCAAGCTCGGAACTTGTCCGGTGTTTAGCTGCTCCATTAGTTGCTGCCCATAAATCCGGGGTGGGCTGGATTAGCGGTATTGGCGCCAATTAACAGCCGCTACTGACCTACTTGACGCAAACTTTGTTTTATGAAAAAGTGATTTATTTACATCCAGGTGGCCGGTATTACGGCGGACTTCTGGAGAAGTTAGACGTCTCAGTTAGTAAGTAGATACCTATGGTTTATTTGTAAGGATTGGAGGTATGTTCAAATAGCGTCATTCCTTACAAAAAGTATATAAATGCAGAATGATGCTATTCTTAGTTATAACATAATCTATAACGTATAATGGAGTTAAATTTCTTATTAGTTTATAAGCCTAGATTGTATTCAACAACTAAAAAAAAAAATTGTTAATAATAAAGTATAAAAAAATCCCAACAAAGACTGTTGCCTTAAATCCGATATTTTTATGTAACGCAGGAACTAAGTAATCTAATGGTTTGGAAGTTAAATCTAGTGCTTATATTTGATAGTCCGTGAAAAAAGAGATAACTACGACCTACATTAACTCTTTATTTTGTGTATCTAGTACCTACACAAAGTTTTTAAAATTATAAAACAGTTGATATTGAATACAGAATGTCCCTCTCGTACAGAGGAGGCTTGAGTCCCAGCAGTGGGAACATCATTCAGAACACCAGCATAGAGAATATCGAAAAGTTGACTTCGCAGGTAAGTCTCGATAAAATATTTTTGACATGGGCAAAAAAACTTAAAAAAAAAACTGGGCAAGGGTGAGTCGGACTCACGCACTGAGGGTTCCAAACAAACTTACCTATGCAAATAGTTCAAATCGCGAATGGAGTCACGAAGATTTTTTCGAATCACAAAAAAAGTTTTTTTTTCTGACGTTACTAAAAATTTACGGTTTTCAGATTTATTCCTATACCTGTGCTATAAGACCTTGCTTTATGCTAAATTTCAGGATTCTGGGTTTTTTTTTTTCAATTCTATTCTACCGCAGACATGGTAGTCCGCGCTGTTGTTTGAATGTTTTTATTATTTGATTACGATATTTGTATTTGCTGTTGTGGTGCTCCCGTGTCGGACACACATTTTCCTTACTTCTAATTATTACTAATAATATTATTATTTTGTACTTGTCTAGCTACTCCTTTAAACATTTCTATATTAAATACAAAAATATTCCAAGTGCAAACTTTTCAATTTGTTTTTTTTTTACTATTGTTATATATATATGTATATTTATTTATTTTTTTCTTTTTAAATGTTTTTTTTTATTTTTTCTCTTATTTTTATTTTAAGCATGTATTTATATTTTTTTTTCTTTCTTTTTTATTCAGGATTCTGGGTTAACGGGAAGTATCTTATAAATTTTGATTCCTTGGAGAGTGTCGAAATATACGTTTTTTGCGACTTGAATCTTTTTTTTTTTTTGTTAACACAGACGTTTGATTTTTTCACAGCTTCAAGGGACCGCATACATCTACGCGTACCCGAGATAAAGGGTCTTGACAGACAGACAGACGGACAGCAAAGTGATCCTATAAGGGTTCCGTTTTTTCCTTTTGAGGTACGGAACCTTAAAAAAACATAATGTTTTACGAAAAAAATGAGGCAATAAACGTGGCTAATTCTGCAATACGATAACATTGACACAACGGCCATTGAAGTGCACACAAGCATGTGAGGGTAAGCCTGCAGTAATCCGATAATGCGGGCAGCGCCGGGAGTTACAGCAAGCAATTAGTGGCTAGTGATCCACGTGGAATGAGCTCCTATCTCTATAATACGATGCGTACTGATGGACCGGGGGTAGAGACTAGTCTCATTATCTACATAGACCAATTATTATTTTGCGTTATTTGATCAAATCGGATTGAATTCCGTACAATTAATACGACTTACATGCTACAATATCAAAAATTGTACAAAAAAAAGTTTTTTGTATTTATAGAACACAAGATAGACTTGAAAGAATAATAATAATTAATTATACATAATTATAGTTTTATGACGCCATATTTTAGCTAGTAGTTTTTGCTTTTAGTATACGTATATAGGGTGACTGGTAATTAGTGTACGATACTTAAACACGTGATTGTGCTCATGATAACCAACAACTTTTACTATGGGAACAAACCTGAAATCGCGGAAAAAAATCAGCTGTCCAGTACATTTATGTTTGCCTAATGTTTACTTTGCCTACGTTTAGTTTACTGAACAGCTGATATTTTTTCGCGATTTCGGCTTTGCTCCCATAATAAAAATTGTTTGTTATCATGAGCACAATCACGCGTTTAAGTATCGTACATTAATTGCCAGTCACCCTATATATAGTTTTAATCAGTTAAGTGTTTTTACTGAATTAATTTGAAAAAAAAAAACTTACTTCCATTGTGATGAAACAAAGCCTAAGTAATATATTAAAATATAGCCGGTAACCAATTAGGCATTTTAAAGTTAATTTTCGCAGAACTGACGTGAACATTGACAGCAAGGTCCTTTGACTCTGCCATGACCGGCGGTATACCTATAACTAATTCTATGTCTACCAGTTCACTAAGACTACTAGACTAAAGCAGTAACTCAGGCCGAGTTAGCTGCGCGCTGCGGCAGAGCTCTTGATGTTCATCAGCGGGCTAAACTTGGAGCGTTTGCACAACGTTACTACTCTTCTCCTGTGTCGCGTAGCTACCTCCAGCACCGTCTTCGTTACAAGTAGGCCTTTGACAAAGGTTCTGTTCAAAATTCAAAAATCTTGTCATGTTGCAAAATCATCAGAGTAAGTTTTATAGTTTATCTATGTGAGTGCTGTGTCTTTAAGCCAGTAAGTATCCAATAGAAAAAGAAAGATTTTTATAATATTGATATTTTCAACTGTATCATAATAAATTTAAAAGTCTCATCTACTGCTCTTTGTTCAAGTACTGTCCTTGTGTGTCCCCCTTGTGAATTTTTCTCTCATTTTAATTCTACTTTTACTGTCCCTATTATATATATACTGTACTGTTACTAGCATCCCTAGCTTATACATTTAGTCGACCCGTAGGCAACGCTGTGGGTTGCATTATTGCCAAAGTTTGTCTTTTTAATTAGTTGTGAGATCTTCTATTGTGAATGTTAGTTCCTTTTCCTTTTTTATAATAAATAGATAGGATGGTTTTATTTGGCAGCTGATAGATCACAAGCCCACTGACCGTTATTCTCTTAAGCTGCCGCTTGCCCTTGTACCAGGTGATGACGGCGGGCGGCCTGCTGCCCGCCGACTCGCACGCCACCTCGTACCGCCGCTCGGCGGTCAGCACGCCCCCTTCGCCGGTCTCTGCTGGCTTCTTGATTTCCACTGTTAGAGGTCTCACTGTGGAACACAGGGTAGAGTTAATATCTTGGTGCATTTTTAAGGAAGTACCTACTCATTTATTTTCAAGAAATTTAGCACAAAATGTCAGTGAGAAATGAGTCAGTTACTGTTCAGAGTTTTTATTATTTTTAAACTCTAGCTATTATAACCTAACACAAAGTAAGATTTATAGTCAGAGCGACTGTCAACTAGTGGTTTGAACCACAAACCACGTGACATTTCGGTAGCGTATGTCAATTATAAATAAATTTTTAATTTTACTAAAATTGTGAGGGCTGAACTATTTAGTTCAATGAAATGCAGAGGCCTTTTCTAAAGTGAGCCACTGGTGCTCACTCGACCCTCGCCCTTGTAGAAATAAATGGTCCTGTTCAAAAACCCCGTCTTATTTTTTGGTTTTATTGTAGTAGAAGTATTTTCTGCGTAAAAACCAAGAGACATCACTTACAAAACATATCCAGCACTAGCGATAGCTCCTTAGGCGGCACGAGATGCGAGTTGGTGGCCTGGCAGGTGAACACCGCGGCGTAGTCAGCGCGGCGGATGGCCGGCCAGAGGAGGCGGTTCTCGATCACGTCGCCAGTGTTGTGCTCATACTCCTCGTCTACTAACACTCCGTTGACTAGCCAGCGGACTGACGGCTCTGGTCGACCTGTGGAGCAGAGGAATAACAATGATATTCGTCTTTTTATGGCCTTAAGATCCATGGGTCGGTCGAAAGGGAACCCCTGGGACGTAAGACAAACCATAGAATAGAATAGAATAAACTTTTATTATTCATCAAAAAAGTAACACAACCTTTACATAAACTTAAATATCTATGGGTACAAAGGCGGTTTTGTCGCTGACAGCGATATCTACCAGACAACCTTAGGATGGATCGTAATAACTTAAAATAATACAGGGGGTAGTATACGGTGTACTGCTAACAAATTAATCAATCTCTATTTAAAAGCATATATATTATATAAAACAATTATATAAGTATAAAAAAGTAAGTGTAAGTAAAATTCTAGGGCAAGTTACAAAGAAGGAACATAATAGTTGGATTTAATCAGTAAAAGTCTGAGACGCCCTCGCGTTCCGCCCTGGTGCGAGAAAAGTCATGATTAGATGATTTTCCACCTAGGAAAAAACTAATAGCCTTTAGGTTTAATGGTAAACGTATGACGACATTCTGGTTGGGATCGCCGGACCGGCGGACCGCCGGAACTGGGTAAAGATGGTGGGACGAGCTCAATGCTTATGGACAAAACTAGTCCAAAGTTCACAAGCAGGCATTTTGTTAAGAACAAGACAGGCTTTTATTTTGAAAAGGACAAATAATAAATACTAATAATACTGTGGTTTCTTTATATAAAACTGGTGATAATGTGGATGCATAGTCGGGTTTTAAACCACCGCGTTGTATCGTTTTCTTTTGTGTTATTTACTACAAGCACATATAATTATTTAACAATGTCGTATGATGTAACTAATTTTTGTTAAAGTAACATACATAGATCCGATGAAAATACCTCATTCAATAAAAGGTAAAGCGGGGTCCCAACTACAAATTATTTCTTTCAATCCGCAAATACAAACAAGGCTTTGTGCTTTAAATAAAACGAAACATCTTACAGGCACTCGTTCTCCGAAACGCAAACATAACGATTACAGTACGTCAAACGCAATATCCAATGCTTTCATTGGTCCTCCGGTACGTAAATAAATTTCAGTGATGGCATTCTCTTTCAGCGCAGTGGTCCTTTGTCCTTTGTTTGCTTGTTTATTTGTAGAGTGTGTGCGCTTTTGTTCGGGCCCGGACACCGCGCACTATCCAAGGATCCACTCTGGCCAAATTGAATTAGTTCAAGTTTCAAGCACTGTACGAAGATCTAATTCGAAATGTCAATGGATTTAATCTGGATTTGTGTACTAAATACACGTTTGGTGTACGATTTCGATGTGCTCGCGGTTCGGGGTATTGAGACGAGCTTGTTGCAGTGTATTACTATCGAGATTGGTTTTGATGAGCTATGCAACGTGTGAGAGATGCTGCCTACACACAGGAACCGAGATGCGCAAATTAACGTTTCCCGAAACCAACTCCGTATAGAGCTAAGCTCGGCGTGCGGCGGTCGCAGTATCCTCCTCCGAGGCGGACCGAGACCCGCTCACTGACAAACTATTCACCTCACTGTCTGCAGAAAATTGATCCAGTTTTCATTCACCTTTTCATAATTGCGGAACGGGGTCAGGGGGTCTATTGTGTCCTCGGCCTAATTTATTGCTGGCTCCGATGCTCGGGCGGTACGTTTTCTAAATCAAAAGTCGTAGGGCGAGAGCTTCCGGTCGGCTTATTGTTTCGCTTGTTTTTCCCTTTGATAAACAACGTCGAGGCTTCTTTGTATTGGATTTCAGTGTTTACTGTACAAACTGAGCGCTAGCCGCCGCTCGTGGCCGTCCGTCAAGATTTATTAATTTGTTAAAGTCGAAGCACGGAGCGCAGGGTCGTCATTCCCAATATTATCTTTCAATCCTCGCAGGCCCCGGTCTAGAAGTTATTATAAATTTATTTAGAGCAAGAGGATATTAAAATAAATAATGTAACAAAACATGTACTTACAACATTTTGCAATAAACATCTATTAATAGATGTTTATTGCAAAAAGCATTCACCCTCTGTAAGTGTCCAAATTGATTGTGTTGACGGAAGGTGTTCGTCGGAGCCGACAGGCGGCACGTTACCCGCTGCTGGAGCAACAGGCTCTTCAATAAAAACTCTCCGCTGTCAGAAAACAAAGTCTCCCTCGGAGCTCCCATCATTAGAAAGGCATCTGCCTTCACAAGAATTGAATATCTTTTTTCTCTCGTCCGTATTTTTAGGGAATACGCTTCAATCAATTTCTCGATTATGTAAATGTGGTGGCCTTCCGTCAATTCAAATTTCGCTTTGTGACAGTATACCGTAATCTTTAAAAATCCATTTTGATTGAGATTTTAACTTTGTGACTTTAAAATACTAAGTAACATATTTTGTCTTTAATTAGGAAGGAGAAAATATTTACGAGGCCGTCTTTAATTTCGAGAAAATTGTCAGGAATGGCAGGAAAATAAGGCGCCGTTATATTAATTAACTATACGCAGCATTTGGCGCTGTCAACTGTTCAATGTTTAATTTTCGGGGCAACGGATAATCTGAAATTCGCTCAAGATCAATATATTTTCAAGGGGCGAAATTAACCCATTAGAGGTCAAACAAAAAGTACCAAAACATTTTTTAAATTTTCTTTATTTTCATATTGAAATAAGAATAAAAAACACAAAATACAAGAAAAATAAATAAAATGTTTAGTTTTCATGAAGTTATAGGGGTGTACTTAATTGAGTACACTGACCGCCTAAGTACGAAAATTTTCAAAACCCGTTTTTTTGCCACAAAGTGTTCTAAGGCATTTTTAACAATGCCAGTATACTCTAGAATGACAAAGGACACATCGCAGCTATTTTTCAATTTTAATAAAATAATGTCCAACTCCATCTTGAGGCAAACCTTTGACTATTGATACCTTGGCGTAAATAGTATCGCGCGATATGACTGCGAAGCATAAGTTGATCAATAGGAATATCATTGCTAATTATATGTAAACGTACGGAATTAGCAATAACCATGTCTACCATGTAGGTAAAGTTAGACAGACTGGTCGAATTCATCCACACCTCTCATGTCTTTATTGTTGGTTTGGAATAAAGGTGGTATCGCTACCGTCAGTTCTTCACAAACAGGACTTTTCCTATCGTAGACTTCGGAAGTATTCTGAGAAGCTAGGGTACGTTTCCGCCAGATTGAATTCAAATCCGGAGTGGATTGGCGGGTAGTATCTAGTCGCCGTTTTTTTGACCCCAGCTGTCCATCATCACTCTCGTCGTACGCACTATCTTCGCTACCACTATCTCCTCGATTCATAAATACCTCAATATTACAAGGTTTATCTTGTGGCATGAACCACGCTGCCATATCCTCATCGGCTCCTTTTTCTTTATCAGTCAATGCACTTGGATCAGGTGGTATAATAGCCAAGAGACATTCATCATCATCGCTATTCTGTAAAACGACTTCAATCGCTTCTTCTAGTCCCTTGTAGCTCTTTTGCGATGTCATTTGCTGAGTCTTCATTGCAAGAAAACTGAAAAAGGAAAACGGGTATTTTACTTACGTATGTTGTCACTGTACTTAACCGAGTACAGTAACATTTATGTTACTCTAGTTTTATTTTAGTCATAAAAAATCGACTATATTGTTCCTTATAACTTACTCTGACATGTATTTTATAGCAACGAAATGAAAAAATCAACTTTTAAACAATAATAATTTTAGAAAATCAAAAATCATTTGCTTACCTCCTCTGTGTTTTGGTAACATAACTTCAAGTGACACTTTTTATCAAAAAGAGTTGCACTACCCGCGTAATATTTATCTGCGTAGTTCAACAGTGTTATGATGAAGTAAAATAACTAGGAAACTCACATAAACTACAAAAAATCTGTAATTTATACTTAGGAATATGGCTGTACTCAATCGAGTACAGTGACCTCTAATGGGTTAATTCATGTTGTTCATGTAACATTTAATGTATAATATGGTCCTTGCTTTGATCGGTAAGCCTCTTGAGCGTAACTCCGGTCCTCGCTCACTGCTGAATGGTGCTCAATTGATTCGATGCGTAATAACCTCACACAAACGTATACGCCGCGATACGCAATGTATCCACTGAATCGTGTTTTGTCAGATAAAAGCGTTTCAATGTCTACAGTCGAGCAGGGGGAAGAAAAATGTAACCTTAAGGTTGGCGCACAGTGGTGCTCAGCGGAATTCAGTGGCGCTCAGTGCATTCATAGTCTAGTCATTATAGTAAGTTCACCTCGGAATTCGAGATACCCAGCTGTAGTCTGTAAATACTTGTATATTGACACCCTAAAAGTTGTCTCAAAACCTAGATTTTTTTTTTCATCATGTAAGAAGTTATTAATATAAATTAGGTTAAAATTCAAATATAATTATCGCGAAAAAAAAAATGATAGGTCATAATTATCATTTTTTTCCGTGTGTGATGGAAGTTATTTTGAGGTTAGTAATGACTGTCATCTTTTATAACTTGATGGCTTCAGTTTTGGTGTTTTTACGATACATTTATTTTTGTCAAATATATATTTTAGATTACTACTAGCTTTTAATAAAACATAGTCTATGTCGCTCAGGAATAAAGCAGCTTTCTATCGGTGAAAAAATTTTTAGCAATCGGTCCAGTACTTTCAGAAATTCATCATCATCATCATCATCATTTCAGCCGAAAGACGTCCACTGCTGGACATAGGCCTCCCCCAAGCGTCGCCACAACGAACGGTCCTGTGCGTCTCGCATCCACCGGACTCCCGCAACCGTTACCAAGTCATCGGTCCACCTTGTAGGAGGCCTTCCAACGCTACGTCTTCCGGTACGTGGTCGCCATTCCAGAACCTTTCGGCCCCAACGGCCATCTGTTCTGCGAGCAATGTGCCCTGCCCATTGCCAGTTTAGTTTGGCGATTCTTCGTGCTATGTCGGCAACCTTGGTTCTCCTGCGGATATCCTCATTCCTGATTCGATCACGCAAGGAAACTCCGAGCATAGCCCTCTCCATTGCCCTTTGGGTGACTTTAAGCCTTCTGATGAGGCCCATTGTAAGCGACCACGTTTCGGAGCCATATGTCATCACTGGCAACACGCACTGGTCATAGACTTTCGTCTTGAGACACTGTGGTATATTGGACGAGAAGATACCGCGCAGCTTCCCGAACGCTGCCCAGCCGAGTCGGATTCGACGATTGATCTCTTTCTCGAAGTTAGACCTTCCCAACTGGACCGTCTGTCCCAGGTAAACGTAGTCGTCTACAACTTCGAGTGTAGAGTCCCCGACCTTGATAGGAGTGGGTGCTACATGGCTGTTTACCATGACTTTGGTTTTGTCCATGTTCATTTTTACTTTACTTTACTTTCAGAAATTATCTCCTACAAACAAAACAATGGGTACACTACATAAATACGAAAAACTTTATTCCAACAGTCACAAATACAAATTTCAAAATACCGATTTTCATAATTCCGAATGGTTCAAAATTCCGAATATAACAACTCCGACTTATCATTACTCCAATTTTTATAATTCCTAAATTTCAATATTCCTAACGTTTATAATTACTATTCTCAAAATACCGAGTTTCATTAGATCGAATAACAAAAAGTTCGACTTAATGATAATTCGAAACACCAAAAATACGAATCCCGATTATTAAAATACCGATTAATACAATTCCGAAATAAAAACACCTTGTAAAACTGTATAGCAAGACAAATAAACCAACAATATAGGGAATCTGGCAATCGGCCGCCGCTTCCGCGGCACGCTCGCTTAGATTGCTCGCCTTCGCGCTTTATTAGTCACAGTTCTAACCAAACCTAACCTAAGTGATTCATCAATAATACAGGAGATTTGCAGCATGCAAGCAGGCATGCAGCATGCAAGCAGACATGCAGCATGCATGCAGACATGCAGCATGCAAGCAAGCATGCGACATGCAAGCAGGCATGCAACATGCAAGCAAGCATGTAACATGCAAGCAAGCATGCAGCATGAAAGCAGGCATACAGCATGCAAGCAGGCATGCAACATGCAGCATGCAAGCAGGCATGCAACATGCAGCAAGCATTGTTTCTGTCACGGCTCTGGCGCTGCGGGGTTTGGGCGGCCCCACGCAAGCTTGTCGTCGCAGATGGGATAAGCATTGCCATTCAGCGTGGCAATGCCGCCAGTCTTTTAGGTACATTACTAGTCGACAACGATGTGGAGGAGTTTTTCGACGCCGTACTTTAGATTGCTTTTTTTAGTACTTTATGGCTTTTATTTTTATTTTGTAAGTTAGTTTTAATTACGTTATTATTAGATTTAAATGTATATAAAATGTTAAGAATAAGTTAAAAACTACAATGTGCACAATGTCATATCTTTGAACTTTATAGCTTTTTTGTTTTGTTTTAAATGAATTAAAATAACCTTAAATCTTATTATCTTGACTAAAAATCAAATTTCACTACGAAATTATAATGACTGAGTTTTAATATAAACTTTGTCTACAAAGTTTACGTTTACAATGTTGTGTTTGACTTTTCTTTCATTTGAAGCAGTCGTATTTTTGTTATGAAATTAAAATTTTCCATCGCGTGGAGAACAAAGGCTGGAGGCACTTTATGAATGTACAATTGTACAATACGCAAGCTCAGAGCATTCCGATGTCAAAAGTTCCGTTTCTGTCTCAATATTATTGTTTCTGTTTTCGTGATTGCGAGAACTGGAGATCGCGGCTGAATGATAACAGTGTTACCCGGTAAGCGGGATGTGGAGGTGAGATAAGCAATCGTTCCAAGTGAAATACTGGTATCTACAGGGCGAGGCCAGCAATAACCAGGGCTATGCTGGCCGAGACTGATCACTCGAAGGAAATGGACTCATTCTGAGAGACTAGAAGGGTCAGAAGGAGGCCACAGAGCTAGATCTTTAAAGCGCTCGACTAAGAAGGTGTCGACGAGATCTTAGAAAAGGGTCATCAATTGATGACGCTGTTCGTACGTGTCTATGTTTGTTACTCCTTCACACTTAAACGGCCAAAGAGATTTTGGATGTTTGTTGTTAGGATAGATTATATCCTATATTTTCACATTAATTTACAGTTTGTTTGTGAAATCCATGACAGCCACTTGCGACTTCCAAGTAACCAACTAAGTATAAACAAAGCATGTTTTTCGTGAGTTCTCGCGAGAATTTTATAAATCTGAGTAAGAAGTGAGTAGGGGCGATAAAAGCGTTCCTGTGTACCCGAGTGTAGAGGTGCGCAAACACCGGCCGCCTACCAAGAATTCGCACGAGAGAATTTTCTTCCTATGTATTGATATGAATTTGGCGTTAAAATAGGTACTAGGACTAAGAACTATATTGAATTCTAAATAGGGTGAATACACAGACTGGAGCCCCAAGTGCGTAATTGTCGATATGCACATTTTTCAACCGATCAATCATTTATATTGTTAAACATAGGTGGGTTTTCCAGTCCTGATGAACGCCTTTTTACTACCCTATTTTTTATTACCGTGGTAATCAGCTGGGCATAAATTAACTGTCTATATATATAAAAAAACAACTCAAGAAGAAAAATAATGGTAAGAATTATTTCACCATTTTCACAGATGAAATGCAGTAGGTGCATTTATTTAATACCTGCAAACCTACGTAACAAAGACATTATATGTCGTGTACGCTTAATAGCATAACGATAACATTGGCAGCACCAACATCGACGTAAAAACCAGGTTTACGATCATCGACGCCTATAACTTTTACCGTACCTACACGTCGCTTTTCTTAATTCTAAGATTGAAATGAAAATTTGAAACACGCCTTAAAGTGCTACTCACATATGTATACCGGAGCATTGTTGAGCTGTGACGTCGTAAAAACAAGAAGCATATTATTGTTGATGTAGCTACAAGCCAGCAGCCACGAGCCACGAGCCACGAGTGGAGCAGCTACTCTTTTATTCAACGCTCCAGATGAACATTATCGTAGCCTACAAATGTTATATCCTGAATTATTTTAAGTCTGCTTTTGAAATTTATTTCAAACGTAAAGTGGTCGCTAGAGATTGTGTTGCGGTTGAGTTTTTAGCTCGTGGAAATAGGTTTTGAAAAGGAATTTTATAATAACAAGAGAGTTTTCGTTTTGATTCAATTTGTTGTATTAAATACCTATTGGAATTGTACGAAGCTTACTGCAAAACTTTTTATATTCTTCTTTTTAATATAATAACGGTGATGTTACATGTATATATGATGTAGGTACTTTTTATGCCATCTATACCAATTTTAGAACATATTATTTTATACTACAATCTAGGAACATATTTAAAACCGTGAAAATTCTTTAGGAAAACTGTCTCATATATCTATTATCTACTAAAAACAGCGTATGAAAGGACCAAATTATATAAAATCTTAGCTAGCCAATAGGCCGAGCATCCCAAGTGTGTACTCGGCCCAGGTGTGAGACAGAGCGTCACGTTACGATCGCATAACGCCGGATATTTACAGCAATAGCCGAGATGCGGTCATTCAGCGTAATGGCCGTTACGCAGACAATACAGTTATTGTACGAACTGCCTGCTGCTCGTAAGGTTCCTCATAACACACTTATGACTATGAACCATTGTGTTCCAGATATTATATAAAATGTAAATGATACAAACATTACAAATATTATTTTTCTTTTGCTTACTATATAAAACAGCGAAAAAAGCGTAAAAAGCGTAAAAAGTTATTATGTAGTATATCTCTTAAGATGATTCATTCTGTACTAAACATGGTGTTATTTGTACAATTTTTAAAACGTTTTATAAGTTTCTATCAAACTACATTGATTAACCTCATCAATGAATAAAAACCTCATTCATTTGGTCACATAATAGTTTACTACATAGAATAACTGTCTTAAAATCGATTAGCACAGTATGATAACGACATAATTATGTTGCTGAGACAAGTGCTATCAGGGAAGTATTGGGCATGAACGTGGGAGAAGAGATGAACGAAAAACGATGGATGAACTGAGAAAACAATAATATAAAAGTGAATACTGAGATGAGAACTAATAAAAAATCAAGAACATTAAGAGAGTATTGAACAGAAGTAATTGTTGCGCAGACCCCAAATAAGTAAGGATGGAAAGAAGGAAGACCAGAGAATGACGAACAGTTAACTAAAATGTTGACTGTAAACCAAACACCTACTAACCTTTACACAATCATAATATTTGTGCAGGGTATACCATGGTATCATCAGCCCGTGTTTAGATGTCCTTAGTTGACTACATTCAATATTGACATGATTCAAGATTCATTATAAAACATATGTACATGATAAGTTCTTATTTAATACATTGAGGGCGCTATGTTTTGCCTCTAGGGCGTAAAAAGTAGTATTACATGCAATATAATAAAACAAGAAATTAATATAGATTTATGAACCACAATTAAAGAATTAGTAATTTAGATCATTTATCGCATTAAGAATTTGCAATCACACTGAACATTATCGATTCGATAATTAGATAAATTATGTGTAGTAAGAAATCAAAAATTGCCAGCACTTATTTATAGAATAAAGAATTTGAATGATGTCATAAATTAAATGTCAAAATTTAAAATTAAATGTCAACATGGAAAATGAAAAATGGTTACTTATGAAATTTCAGAAGTTTTATAACAACGTGTCATTCAAATTTTCGGTGATTGAATAGTAGCATTTTTCTATTAATTTAAAAGTTCTTCAGTTTTCTTTTAAAGTTGTGCAAATTTTCGTTCTTAATGCTGTCAGGAATTTTATTGTATTATATTACTGGACCCATACCTAACACTACTCCTCCTTGCTAGTGCTGTTTTGTATTTACTTGTACACAACATAGTTTTGTATTGGGATTTCCTAGTATCAACTACCGCAGGAAACAAGTTCAGGTTACATTTGACAAACAATGCTACTTCAAGAATATAAAGGAAAAGTCAAGATTTTTAATGATTTAAAGACACGCTCACAGCTACCAGTAGGTTTTAGGCTTACCATAAATCTTTTTAGAGTTTTAAATATAGTTTCTCTTTCAGCACAGTTTCCCCAAAATATTTCGGAGAAATTACATCTCCCTACTTCACACCCCGCTACAGAAAAAGCCAAATAACGGATTATCCGAAGGTTTTTATAAATTAAGTCCCAGATACTCCCTCAGAGATAAATTTAAAGAAATCAATGTAAAAACTGTACCCTCACAATCTATTTACGAGAATATTTTGTATGCACATAAAAATATTAAACATGTTTAAAAAATACAGTGATGTTCATAATTTTAATACTAGGAACAAACACAAATTTGTGGTTCCTACAACCAGGCTGAAAAAAATAGGGGGCTCATTTAGCTGCAAATGTATACACTTCTATAATAAACTTCCTAGTCAGATTCAACAACTAAGCCTTAATAAATTCAAATTATTTGTAAAGCGAAAAATTAGCCAAAAGGCTTTTTACACTATAAAGGACTATGTTGAAGACGAAAAGGCTTGGGATTGACCTGCTCCAGTACGCACTACAACTGACAGTTCTTTTTTTCAATTGTGTTTTTTATTATTATTATTTTTTACAATTTCAAATTGTAGATTATTTTTATTTTGCAATTTGTCATTTTTTTTCTATTAATTTTTGACATCAATGTTTACTTTACTATGTACTACATTTTGTAAACTATATTTTTCCTTTTATTATTGTGAACGTGAGGACTATGTTGATTGCTTTTTTTTCCTTTTCAGTAATTTTAACGTATGTCTGGCAATTTGAGTATTTTCTGCGGCCTACCCAAATGTCCTTTCCTTGGTATTGTTCGTCAAGTCATTGAGCTCCTTAGTAGTCCTGAGTTGAGCTTTTGTTGAGTTTAGTTTTTCATAAATCACCTTTTCTATCACCTTCGAGAAAACTGGAATCAATAAATACAATGGACCTGTAATTTTGGATTTGTTCTTTACAATGGAGTGGCTTTATGATTGTGGTTTTGAGGCCTTTCGGAAAGATGCCAGTGCTAAAACATAAGTTAATAATATGACAAAGTAGTGTTGCTATGATACTGCATAATGATTGCATTGCGTTGGTTCTAATTTCATCTTATCCTGTGCTGTTTGTGAGTCGAAGGGATTTTATTATTCGTATTTGTGGTACAACTGGTGACATCAAGAAGGAATTGCTGGGGTTTTATTTTATGTAATGTTGAAGTAGATTTACTATAAATTTGGTCAATAAAGAAATCGTTAAATTCCGTAGCTATTTCTTTCGGGTGTTTAATAATGTTACCAGATATTTGTATTTTTTCTATTGGCCCTGGAACGAATTTGGTATTGCTTATTAATTGCCATGTTGCTTTAGATTTGTTCCTGGAATTTTGTATTAGGTGGTTATTTTGTGATTTCTATGTTAATTTGATTATTTTCTTTAATCTGTGTGAGTATGATTTAAAAGCAGCTTTATTCACACTTGTTGATTTTAATCGATATTTCCAGAGTCAATTTCTTTGTTTTTTATTACATATTTGTATTCCTCTCGAAATTCATTTAGTCGGTTTTTTGCATTTTATGGTAATTAACTTAACGGGAAAACATAAATCGTATAATAATCTAAATAATTCAAGAAATTCGTCGTATGCTTCATTCGGACCTGACTTGTCTAATATTTGTGAGAATGTCAATCATTTACATTTTGTTTGAGGTAATTTCTAAATTTAAATAAATTATTTTTTGATAAGTCACGCTGTTCGACACGCCAATAGTTTAGTTTATATGTTTTATTGAACATTATTTTTAATAATTGTGCATTGTGCTCAATCAGATAAGCCTAATCTATAATATCATTACTACACTTTTGTTTAAAATTGTGGGCAAAATTGTCTAAGCAAGTTTTGCTTACAAGAGCTTAAAGATTTGTACTGCCGTTAGTCATTAAGTAGTGACATATAGTGAAATTTTCATGAAAGTTTCTTCGGCAACATGTAAAATATTGTTGTTCTTGTTGTTGCTAATTATGCAGCTTTTTTTTTCATTTTGAGTTTTTTAGGTTGTTCTTCCAGTTATTGCAACTTTTCTTGGTTTTCTGAGCCTTGGACTGCACCAAAAGAGCATTGTGATTTATGTATTGCTTGCTTTTGTTTATGTTTCATATTTTGGTTTGATGTCTGGGGCGTCTTCGTCTTTTCCTAGATTTTTGTTAGAGTCTTAGGTGTGGAGATTCTCCATTTTATCCTGGGGCTAAGAATAACCTTTTTATAGAGATTCTCTATAGTATATTTTTTATTTTACTGCTGCTTGAGATTTGAGTTTTCTAAAGATAGCATTACAATCTCCTGATGTGCGCTTTTTACATCAAGCGTCAATCTGCTGATTCATTGTTCGAGATTATTTATTTATTAATTTACACAATTTATGTACACACAATAATAAAAGAAAAGAAGAAGGAAACAGAAGAATAGTCCAAAGGTGATGTTTATGTGTTTTTTACATATTTCATCTGTTGATCAGGTCAGGTAAACTTATCATTCTATCGCTGTACGCTATGGAATGGGACGATTGGTCAATTTGCGTGTTAGGGTCTAAACTTGTACGTCTCCTTCGAAACGTTCATTTTGAACGTACATATGTTTGCATACAGCTACCGCCCTCTATCGAAGTGTTCCTACGTAATGTCAGGTAATCAATTAATCAATGATGATGGTTTTGAATGCGATGCCGTTAGTGGTATCCCGCCATTTAACTAGATGGTTCCATGTTGCCAGTGACCAAAGGTGCGTCATATCAAAGCTTGCTCCGGATTTTAGATTGATTTATCACACCGTAAATACCGTTTCTGAATGTAAGAGAATTTTCAGATCCCAGATCTAAGCAGTAAACGAAGCAGGAGCACTAAATGGTGTTTTAATTGAATTAACTAGATGTATAGCAAGAGCCGCAGAAACAATCCACTGCAGGAGCTCGGCCACCTGTTCCTCAAACAATTTATTAGGAATTCATCACGGTATCCTTCGAGTCGGATACATTAATTCATCAGGCTAATCCATTGTGCGCGGATCATAATTTATTAGATCTGAGTAAATTTGCGAGATGGAACTGATTGAAACTGCCACCGTTCGGCTGGGCCTCGAAACATTGTGTTTGGATTAATTAAGATAATAAACAATGGTAGATGTATTGTATAAGATACAGAATTTCGTTCCTTAGTGGATTAATTTGCGAGAAGTACCTTGAATTTAGAATTGTTTTGGAAATTATTTGAGTAATAACGTTTAGTACGAGTAACTTAAGTTGGTGACTACAGAGTGCCACGCTTTACAGTGCTTGCGATCTTTAAAGCAACGTGACCGACTAGGGGTGGTACAAGTCTCACAGATGAATGATAATCAAAAGACATACCTCCGAGCACTCTGCAGGTGAGCAGCACATCATCCCCTTCTTCGTGTGGCCCAAGTGTGGTGGTGTTGATGACTCGTCCCCAGCGGTCGACCACCACTGGCTTCTCGGGAGGAACTGCAAGAAAATAGGTACATGAGGACCAAATAAATAACTATAATTCTGGTTTAAAATTCTTTAAACTATCACAGATAAGTGATGACCACTCCTTAGAATCTTTATGTGCTTAAGAATTGTGCGAGTATTAAATATATAAATAAATATATATAAAATAGGTTAAAGGTAAAGAAAATTCCTGCAGCAATACATTGTAATGTTTTGGACATTACTTGACATTGATTCCCAGTTAATAAATAAAAACGCTTGAGGTCAGTATTTTTGTTGGGAACTAATCTCGTCTGCAACCCCTGCGCCGTCCCTGGACCACAATCTATGTTTAAGCCTCTATAAGGAGGATTTATTCAAGTCCCACGCCACTCACGCCGCCACATTATGCCGCCAACTTCACTTTGGATTACATAAAAACGACTTATGCTTCAAGTACACATAAACAATTTAAGCTTCGCTACGAAAAAGTTGTGTCAAGTAATTTGTAGCGTTTACCTTTTACGTAATTTTCTGGTATAATATAATATTTTTAGACAAAGCAGACTGTTTGCGGCCGCGACATTAGAGGCTGTCTAGGTACAATCTGGGTGTAAAAGTGCTTAGATACCTTAACGCCTATTTTCCCTTGCACGTTAGAGTTCAAGTTTTCGAAAATTAAACTAGATGGCGTTGGTTTCTTCACAGCTAAGTGGCGAGCAAAGGCAATCTCACAAAGTATAAACTTGACTTTTAGTTTAACAAATAGATAGACACATGCGTCATCATTGTCGTCAACAACTGATTGTAGTTCATAATTTCATCAACTTAGCATAAGTCAAGATGGCCTAGTGGTATAGAGCACACAGATTGAAGCGCAAATCAGTGTGCCGCAAGTTCAAATCCCACGCAATTGTTGACTTTTTGTAAGTTCTTACCCGATTGGAAGTTATGGATTAGCATTACATATTATTATATTAAATTATTCTTTAACTTGTTCACACATTTCTTAGAGTTAGAAAGGGATTACAAAAAAACTAAATAAAGAATTAGATTTCTGCGAGGTAGACATAAGTTTTAACTTGACCGAAATGAACTGTCGTTTGGTTGTAGTTGTTGGTTAGTGACGTGTGGTTAACAGTATTGTAATATTCGCAAAATGCAGGCTAATATTAGTATTGAAGTGAGGGCGACTATCATTGGGCTGCATAAAAGCGGTCTTAATAAAACACAAATATCTGAAGAAACCGGACTGAATGTGAGTATAATAGCTATTAATGAATTGTAACTTTATTATAAGTTAATCTTCTAATTAAAATGTAAGTATGCCATTTATGAATCCATCCATCGTATCTTTATGAGGCTTAAAAGAAAAATACATAAATCGTTGGGTTTATTGGATTGGTTATTGGATTTATAAATGCAGTTTTATTTTAAAATTATATTCAATAATTATGATTGTTAACATTTTATATAATGAAAATGAAGTCAAGTAGGTATAGCTGCCTAATATATTTTTTTTTGTTTTAGAAAAATACTGTAAGTCTTTGGATAAAAAGATATGAGGAAGAAGGTAGCCTTGCTAGTCGAAAGAGAAGTGGGAGACCGAAGCTTATTAGCGAGGCGCAGCGACGACATATGGTGGACGTATAC
Organism: Mythimna impura; assembly: GCA_905147345.3. Lineage (NCBI taxonomy): Eukaryota > Metazoa > Arthropoda > Insecta > Lepidoptera > Noctuidae > Mythimna > Mythimna impura. Next base: position 547,009 of record LR990348.1, read on the forward strand.
GAAACAAATGGTTTCGCACCAACGAGACATTTTGCGGAATTATATGACACCTCGATTGATACTGTTCGCCGTGCACTTCACGCTGAAGGCGTGCATCACAGAAAACCTGCTAAAAAGCCGTACTTGACAGAGAGGCATAAACAGGAACGATTACGTTTCGCACGTGATTATTTAGATTTTGATTGGAATACTGCGGTATTTTCAGATGAAAAAACATTTAAATCCAGTCAAAAGGGCAGGCTTCACTTATGGCGCAAGAATAACACTCGCTGGTGTGATAAAAACATTATACCTAACACCGAATCAGGTCGAATCACAATTAATATGTGGGGATGGATGAGTGCAGCAGGACCAGGAGAACTGGCTTTCATTCCTCCACGCGCAAACAGTTCAACTTATGTGGAAGTGTTAGACTCAATTATGCTACCTACTGTGCGCAACATTTACCCAGCTGATGAGTTAGCACAATTTCCGTTTGTCCAGGACAATTGTCCTATTCACCGAGCGAGTACTGTGCGTGAGTGGTTTCACAATCACCCGGAAGTAATTGTTATTCCATGGCCAGCGCGATCACCCGACCTCAACCCCATAGAAAATCTATGGGGTTTGATGGTGCAAAGGTGGGACTCGCGGAATGAGAGGTCTACGGAACAATTAAAAACCCATTGCATGGAGGTATGGGAAAGTTTTAGAGGGAGCGAAATATGCGGTAATATGGTTGGGTCCATGCGCAAACGTCTACTTGACTGTATCGAAAATAATGGGGGTTATACAAAATATTAAGTTTTAGTAAAATCAGTCGGTGTAATTAAATATTTAGTAGGCCATTTTATTTTAACATATTTAAATGATTATTCGTTAACAAACACTGTATTATATTGTGTTTACTTTCGTTTAAAACAGCTATACATTTTAACTTGTGCCATCGCCTTATCTTAAGAATGCAGTGAACTCGCTATCAATTTTGTTGACAATAATCATGATTCTATTTCGTTTTTTATTCTTCTACCCACACTGTTCTAACATAATAGTTCAATTTATTTTTCTCATCTAATTGACGATTATCTTGTGAGAACTAAAGTTCTTTTAACAGAAATTGAGGTTTAGTTTCAATCTTCTTTTCGTCAAGAAAATGAACAATTAAGCTATGACCTCAATACATTCATTGTGACGTTACATACAAATAAAATGTTTACAAAGTCTAAATCATATATCACTTTTCAATAAATAACTGGATATAAACAATTATATTTTATTTTATTAAAATTTTAATATCCTTTCATTGTTACGTTATTCATATTATGAATGGTCTAAGTGGATATACTTCCAACAAACAATCTTACACGTAACATAGATAACGGTTACAAGATAATTTTGTTGTCTAGGTAACAATTCGGCGTCACAATTCTCATATATGTTTAATTTGTAAATATAAAGAATATTTTTTTTTATTAAACACGTCTTTTTATTTCCACCTTACAACATTGAAAAGATGTAACAACTAAATAATTGAAAATTACTAATGTGTTCTTCTTGTGGTTAATAGATCATATTCGTAATTTGCAACTATTTAGTGCAAAAAATGCAATAGTATTTTTCATAGAAATATAAAAAACAACTATATTAATATAGATTGGGAATAAGTAATAAATAACCACAACGGACCGACCATGATTTGAACTCGGGCTACGTTGTTTGCGAATCCAACACTTAGTTCATACGGCTAACAGCACATGACACGTTTGCGTGAATTTTATCAATGCAATGGTAAGAACAAGTCGCCTCTGTGACTGTGTGATGCATATTCAATGGCACAGAAAAATAATAATGATATTTTAAGCTCAGTGCGACGACAGTTCCTTAGTATGTGTTATCTGTGGAATGTGGATACTCATACACGCGCACACATACGCACGGAAGTGTCGTGCGTGCTCGCTCGGTTCGTAGCAATGTAATCTTTAACTTTTGCGGCCTCACTGTAAATCCATATTCAACCTACCCCTCAAGTTTGAAAACTAACACATAGATAATCAAATATTTATAAATTGATATTCAATTTTAATATCTTCATCTCTTTAAAAGAAATTATAAATTATTTCAATGTTTGAAGAAACAAAAAGAAAGTACAAAAATAAGCATTAATTAAGCATTAATCATTTGAAGCACAGCGGCGCCATCTATTAACAGTATAATGTAATGTTGTCGATAGCAACATTTCAATCAGGTTTTACGCTAGATGGCGTCATTTCTCGCTTCACACGATTTTATTTCTGTACTTCCTATGCACTTTTGCAGCAGACTTTACCATATTTAGGTGAAACAGAGTTTGTTCATTTTAAGCTGTTAGGTCCTTTTTGGAGAAAAGGAAAACGTAATGTTACAATAAGAAGGTTTTCCGTTTGGCCACACGTCTTTTTAATTTTATTTATTTATTTATTTAATTACGGTTCATCAACAGTTGTTACAGATATTTTAAAGATAGTGAAGAATTAATGCAAATTAATATTCTTTTCCGGGTTCACGAGACTGGTTTTTTTAGGAATTTATCTCGTATCATTACGGGTGTATTCACAAACATACAAACCCATCTACATAAACACCCAGACCTGGAACAAAAATCTGTAGGCCATACAAATCTTTGTTGAGAGCGGAAATCAAACCTACGACACGCAGCACAGTAGCCAATCGCTCAGCCACTGCACCCACAGTGTTACTTGTTATATTTTGTTTTGACATTTACTGAAAATTAGAAAATAAATATTAATAAATTACAAAAAGACCGGTCTTTTCTAAAACTATCAACTACAACATTTAAGGAAAATATCATAATTGAAATTATTATATTAATAGTAAATAAACCTAAATTTTCTTCCAGCATTAGATTATACTAAATAATTTGATGTCTATTATTGTAGATAAAAACAAATATATTAAGAAAAAACTAAGTAAACAAAACAATGTTAAAGAATTTTCAGGGATTATTTTTAAGAGCATCCCGACGCTTCCGGGAAATATTCATACAAGCTTAAACGAATGAAAGCTGGACATCTGTCCATCCCCCCTGTCCTCCACGTAGCTATATGCAGTCAACACTGGAAACTCATTCCCTCGGCTAAGATAGGAGGAATCCTCTAATTGCATTAATGTTAGCGAAGATATTTTTATTTCTACACTTTTACAATTTTATTCTTATATAGTTTTAACTTGCGCGGAAAATTATATTCTTATCTTTGTAAATATTAGAGATTGCTTGTAGTTTCTAGTTTGATCGGCAATACAATGTAGATAAAATAAAAATTTTAATTAAAATAATTCACCATTAAAGCTCTGGTTTAATTTTCAGCCTGCAACGATAGGTCATTATAAAATTAACCGATCACTCCATTAATTAACGTTTGGTGCACGTTACATTATATATCTAACTGCGCAAATTAATTAAATCAAACGTAAAACAATATCGGACGAGAGCCGCCGGAACCAATAGCAATTAATCAGTTCAATACAACGCAGGTGATCGCTAACAGCTCCGTCCGATTAGCATCGGCCTACCCGCCACCCGGTGCTACACTACTGCACAAACAAAGCCTCTAATCTAACACCATAGGGTTCAAAGTCACGCAACTGGAACGCAGCAGAAGGCGTGTCCATTCCGCCACGCTGGTGGGCTATTTCGGTCGGCGCCGTTTAAAGCATCAAAGCCCAATTGGGTTTTACATTCGACACAGCGGGCAGCGGGCAGCGAGCTCGTCCAATCTAACTTTAGCTTCTAATACTGGACTGAACGGTTGACTCTGGTCAGTGAAAACCGTTGCCAGCTTTACAGCGCTTTTTATTCGAATCCCCAATTCCCAACAAAATATGTCCTCTAGCGATCAGTTTGTCAGATACAGGCTATTCATTAAATCCTCTAACAAAATTGCTCTTTTAGATTTAGGTTTATTTTATCCGACAAGCTTCATTGTGAACATATTAAAGTAGGCGCTAAGAAGAAAAGCGATCAACCCTTTAAGTACGCGAGTAGCAAATTAAAACGATAAGGAATAGAAATGTTTGAAATCAATTTAAACTGATAACGAAGAGTGATATAATCTGCATTGAAATTCGTTCGACACTGTTCAAAAACGACAGAGCCTAATAGAAAGACAACAGTCTGTAATCAGATCGCGACCCGAGGATCGGGCGGCAGGCGCTCACTGCAAAGTGATTTAAAGTTTAAAACTCAATTGAGAGACGATCGCGTTCAATAATGAATGTAACACGTTCCAGGCGACGGACGACAAACAAGCCTGCTAAAGTTGCCGTGAAATGGAACTGCGCGACCATCGGAACCGCACTGTGCCTCGGTGCTGGCGTAGTGCCTCCCAGGAGCTGTAGCGCTGCCCGTCCGTGGCGCGGACCGGCCTCTGATACGAGTTCCAAAGTGTACACGTAATGTGCCACGAGATTCAAGATTGCGAATGTTTGTACAACTTTAACGTAAACTAGCTTTTACAAGTTAGCTATCAGTAACTTTAGCTTATTGCTAATGTTTTATTCACGAAAACTAAGTTGGACGGTATTCCCAGTCCTCTGAAGCGAGAAGTGTCACAGCAGAAGATAATGAAGAGTCTGTAGTCTCTACCTTTTTAATTCTTCAGTGAGTGGAGAGGGCAGATGAGATTGCTTTTCGATATCGAATAGAATCGGCACTAAATTCGATTGTCGTAATGAGGAACATCGGCCGGCTGCCGGGAAGGGATCCAATTAATGCGCGCCATATTCGGCACGATTACATGCGGTCCGAGGGGACCTTGCGATTCACGCTCATAATATTTAACTTAATCACACGAGTCCATACAGTCGTTGCATTTTATTAGCAAAGATAGTTTAGTTCCTATTTATTAGTAAGTAGGTTTATTTTACCTGCGCTACACAATAACTGAATGATGATGATGAGATGTGAGCATTTTGGAACTATCAAATGAATTTGTGTCTGTATTACGCAATGGGGTGTAATGTTTTTTAGAATAAGGTTAAAAAATGAAAATAAAGAAAATTAAATGACTCAACCTTCATCGCCATTAATTGTATCAATTGAGTGTCTCATGTATTAAGGACAATCGACTTCTCACGCTCTGGGTGGAGCGAGACGGCGTGTCAGACTTGTACTTATTGAATAAAAATCATCTGTGATCCTTCAGTTGCCCTTTGCGTTCCAGCAGGGATACGGTAATTCTTTGGCATCGATCCTACTGGTTTCGTTCAGTTTTGTTGACATCTCTCTGAAGCGCACGACTTGGTAAAAGTTCATTTGTTAAATTCGACACGCCCTCTAGCTCCACCTTAGAGCAGAGGAAGTCATTTGATGCTTTCCCATCCCAAAAAAAAAACCAAAACACGGAAGTGCTCCACCCAAGTGGGGCAGACTTCCATCGTATGCTCCGGCGTGTTCTCCGGGCGATCCGCACAATAGTGACACCCGGGCGTTTTTACCTGTCGAGTTCAAAACAGGTACCTCTCCCTTAACACCCATGTTTGGTGAGGACCTTTGGGACGATTATTTTTAGCTGTAATTGTAACACGATATTATTTCAAGAACTTTTTTAAGATATTTTACGATCGTGTGTCCATCAAAGACCAAATTTACCATGTTTCCAAATACAAGGATCAATAAGATACCAAGAAAATACGAGGACAATAGGTACATATTATCTCTGTCAATACCCTCCAGCTGTAATAAATAGCTCTGTCTGTCTATCTGTCGCCATGTGGATATGACATTTATCGGCTTGTACGGTAGCTACTAGGGCGAATACTCCAAATATTATTAGTATTTCAATTTACTGTTTGGTCTGTATAAGATCCCTGAATTGGTTTTTTCAATTTTTCTGTTGGGTTATTGTTGGTACTATTTTGTTTTGTTTATTACATGCCCACGACTTCGTCTGCGTGAATGTCAGTTACCTTGCAATCCTGAAAATGGGAGAATATTTGTGAAAACCCTACCAAAAACCTTTAAAATAAATGCTTTTATTAGATGGGTAAGTATCATCCATAACAACGACAGGGAATGACCAATTGAATTTAATTCATATCTTCGTTCGTGGTAAAAGGTTATAATTTTCACCCTAAACTAAACAAATGAATTCTTTATAAGTCTAAACTTGTGCAGTCATAGCGAAGTACTTGTAAAAGTAGCCAGTTCAACGTCTAAAACTGCCCAAAAGTGTATAAAATCTACATAATTGTTTGTCAAGAGGGCGTTGTAAGATATTTGGGTAAGCTGAGGGGCTACCGGGCTGGAGAGAGTCGTTTGTTAGAGAATAGCCGTTATCTGAAGCGAGGGACAAGGCTCATTCGATTATAATTACGCACTTTGTCGTGCAAAAATTGCTTTCTACTTCAATATTAATATACGATACTAGGGCACAGAATTTTGTCAAAACTGGCCTTGAAAATATGACTTGCTTTATTTTGAATCTATATAAATAAAAATTAATGGCTAATATTGTGTTGCTAAGTGAGACTCGAGAGATGAACTTTTTTATAGTTTTTTATTGAAATGTTATTAAGGTTCGAATGAAGGATGGAAAAATTGCGCGGAAAATCATCATAAGTCGACGACGCGTAGTGTCCCACACGTGCCTCACAGAGATGTCAGCAGAACCGTAGGGGCCCACTAGAGCCGATGTCTGCTAAGACTGTGAAAAGATACCGTTAGCAACTGAAGGACACAGGTGAGTTTTAGCCAGTAAAAATCTGACACGCCCTCGTGTCAGTCTAGAGCGGGAGAAGTCACATGATGATTTTCCAAAAATCCGGTTGTCCAGTTGCAAAGAGAGGCATAAGCCTTGGTAAGAACCAGGACAAACTCAGTTTCTGTTGACCAAAGGTTTAATAAGGTAAAAATACTTCTCATTATTCATCACATACTGATATTGTTGAATAGATCCTTATATGATTTATCTTCGAACTCAAGCACACGTTACTCGTAAAATTTAAGCGCGACAATTGATTATCAAGCATTACCTACAGGAGGTAGTTGAATTTTATCGCTGACATTACCGCACCCTGTGTAACGCAGCACGTACAGGCTGATGCGAGTTACGACGTGCACGCGTGTACATAAACATGGCTGACATTTTTACGTGCACCTCTCACCTTCAGTCAGCAATCGACGATTAGCATTTACTTGGCATTTGTGAAGGGCAGCTGTTTACCTGTCTCGTGACAATTACTCACGCTGTTTACGCCTACTTTCAGAACAACGCTGTATATTTTCTAGGTCAGTACGAGCTATTATAGTCATCGTAGCTCCTACGCCATTACCTACTAATAACAGATACGACGTGGGTTTTGTAAACATTGTGCGTTGTTATGGTTTTACTTTTCGGTGGGAAAATCATCCAATGACATCCCCCGCTCTTGGGCGGAGCGGGAGATAGTGTCAGACTTTTACTGACTAAAAACCCACTCCTGTTCCTTCGTTGCCTTTCATACCAGGGCCGTGTCTTCTTTTTAGAATCAGGCCCTTGGCCCCAGTAGGCTTTGACCCTGCTGGGCCCCTACGGTTGCTGAAATCTCCTTGAGGCGCGCGCCGTCGACGACTTGGGCTTGGTCCGGGCGGTTACCGGACGGTCGGACGGTGTGCTACCCATTGCTCGCCGTCCATTAGCCCGCGTGTCGTCGTTAATCGTGTTAAGATTCATTTATACTCCAATTTTATCTCTCATATCACGTTCTATTTGTGCTTTAATTTTTATGTGATTATGGTCAAACACAATACTGCGATGCAACATCGTATCGTAAAAATCTACGAGCTCAAACGACGCATCGCAACAACCCGCGAATTGAATCGCATCGCAGGTATCTGCGGTGATGATGATTTTAAAATAATTTCGTAGATTATGGTAAGTACCATAATCGTGATGATTCTAAATAAAATGAAGATACAATAACATTCCATACTGACATAATATTCTATCAACTTAAGCTACTACATGACTAACAACTACCGACTAAGATACGATTATATATAAATACACAGGGTTACTGGCAACTCGACGTATTCCTTGCAAGACGTTATGGTAGGACTAAAATGCAACAAATTAAGCCACCAAATGTTCAGTAGATTTTGATTTAATATTTTTAGATTTTTTATGCAAAATCCCGGATTAAATAATTTGAAGCCAATTTGAAAACTATTTACGGCGCGACTGTACTGAAATTTAAGTTATTATCATAATTGATGCCGTAGCAGATCTTTCTTAGTTATTAAAAGTCTAAAAATGACTAAAACTTTAGCAAATATTACTTATCGAAAATGTAATCTTTTGTAACTTTTGCTAATACTCTATACAAAATATTGTCTTGTGCAAAAAAAAAATACTACACCTGAAGTACAAATTACTAGGAAAATATCCTTGTCTTATCAGTTATTCAAAAAGGTGTGATTGTCAATTCTTATAATACAATATCTTCCCTATTGTATTATAAGTATTGACAATCACACCTTTTAGTTGAGTTTTATGGGGAGTTGGTAAAATTGCGAGACGGTCGTCAGCGTTACTTAGTTTCAACTCTAGATCTCACAAGCATGTTTTGTTAACTAACTGTTGCCGCATATCTTTTTTGCTGTGCTGTGCCTTCATAAGTGCTGATTATGGCTGGATATTTTATTTCTGATTTAATCCGGGATTTTGCATAAAAAAATCTAAAAATCTTACTTACTCAAAAACTATTGAATGTCGGTAGCATTTTTAGTGGCTTAGTTTGTTCCATTTTAGTCCTACCATGACGTCCTACAAGGAATACGTTGAGTTACCAGTAACCCTGTGTATCATTTCAGGATCCCAACCAGCGAGGGAATCTCCTCCGGAGAACATATCGCAAGGGTGTTGAGCGGGTTACGAGCAATAAACAAATTATTACAATTTAATTTACATCAATTAAAAAAAAATAGAGACCATGCAAATGATTTATTACGATATACTACTCTGTCCAGAAAGTACCGGGAAAAGATCAATAATACACAAAATGTTTGTTATTCATCCAAATTTATTTTATCACCGTCAAAGTATAATCCAATAATGAAAACATTTTTTAAATGCTGTTTCCGGAATCGAGTTCAGTTCTCGCCGCGAATTCTCCTTTATGTCTTCTACCGATTGAAAACGGGTGCCACGAAGTGGTAATTTGAGTTTAAGAAAAAGAAAGAAGTCGGCTGGAGCCATATCTGGTGAATATGGTGGTTGCTCGATGGTATTTGTTGTGCGTTTAGTCAAAAATTCGTTCACAATGATAGCCCTGTGCGAAGGCGCATTATCATGGTGCAAAATCCAAGAATTTTCTTTCCACAAATCTGGCCTTTTTCGTCGAATTTGCTGTCTTAAATGCCGCATAACACTCAAATAATATTCTTTATTTACCGTTTGACCTTCCGGCAAGAATTTTGAGTGCACAATATCGCGATAATCAAAGAAAATAGTCAACATGACTTTGACTTTTGATCAACTTTGGCGTGGTTTTTTCGGTTTCGGTTCAGTTGGAAGGCGCCACTCCGAAGCTTGTTGACTAGTTTGCATGTCAAAGTCGTAAACCCACGCCTCGTCACCAGTAACAATGCGTTTCATAAATGTTGGTTCGGAATTGACTCGTTCTAGCATGTCCTCAGCGACTCTTATGCGATTGAGTTTTTGGAGAAAATCAGGTCTTTTGGGACTAGCCGAGCGGTAACATGTTTCATACCCAAATGATTAGTTAAAATGGTACGGATCGACTCGCGAGATACAGAAAGTTCGGCGGCTATCTCTGTCAAAGTTGAATGAGGATTTTCAGTCACTATTTCCTTCACTTTTGCGATGTCAACTTCAGTTGAAGACGTTGATGGCCTACCAGAGCGAGGCAAATCTTCCATCACATCTCGACCGCTTTTGAACGCTTTGTACCACACATAAGCACGTGTTTTTGATAAAATCGATTCACCGTAAGCCTTCTGTAACATTTTCAGTGACTCCGAACACGAAATTTTATTGGCGATGCAAAATTTAAGACAAACTCTTTGTTCGATGTTTTTGTCCATTATGAAATTCACAATACACACTAGATATGTTATAACTAAAAACAGCACTGTATTTAATATAAATAACAAATGCAACTCAAACTCTGCGTCAAAAATTTGAATTTGGAACCATAAACAAATCATCCATTCTCAATACTTATCTGACTGAATGTATAAAGACTAGGTATTCAACTCATAACGAGCTGAGAGATAGTTCTTAGGTACTCGTTGTCCGCGCGAAATCTAAATATCAAGAGAGGTCTTGATCACCTCTTTTATAGCTGAACGACATACCAGACTCTGTTAAAGCTTGTATGTCACACAAGGCTTCGTCACGTTGTCAAACTGGCAATCAAATTAATCAATAAAATGTTTGTTACATTTCATGAATACTGAAACGCTTGTTTTGTAAAGCGTAAAATGTCCATAAATTGGAAACAAAGTTGTGTCATATCATTAACAAAACTCACAAACTCCATCAAAAATTCAAATGTAAAAGAAAAACATTCCTCGTAAACTGTCGAACACGAACGTTTCATACAGCGAAAATACATTACCGAAATTAACTGTCGCATGTAAAAACAAACACAATACGGATGTCGATCATAGTCACTGATTCTGATCAACTTCATTCGCCGAATTTCAGTAAACATGTTTGCCAACGTTTAAATGAGTAAACTCTCGAACTCGATTGGAAAAGTCGGTGTCACACATCGAAACTGCTGAGTGACGAGCGCTCTAATAGAATTAATAAATCGATTTAATTAACAGCGATGATGAAGCATCCCCGAACACTGCGAACATTGATTGAACATTCCACAAGTTTGTCGACAATCGATTATTCGCCGTCTTGGAGTTTGCTGCAAAAAGTTTGGAAGCCGGCTCGATCACCGCCTCGCTGGTACACGGTATGTTGAGGAGCAGTGCTCCGAAATATTCGCAATTCAAATTATGATGTCTACAGCAGATGTCACGTTAATTCCGTTGCGGTGACGATGGGGATGACAGGAAACATTAATGTTTACGTTTTGTTTTCTCTTTTTATTTTTTCTGATTTTCGTAAAAGCCCGGAATTAAAAAGACACTTAGTTAAAATAGCAGTAGGTACCATCTATTAACGAACAAAACAGTTAAACAGTCGTGAGATCATTAGACGACTATCAGAACAGTTAGTCAGTGGTGGCGGCAATAAAGGCCGCAGTAAGTCTATCCCATAAGTCAGACACCTTCCAGCTTGTAGGGGCCCGTACAGCCGTATATCTGGCGCACAATGCGTGCCGCGTAAATTCCCGGTACCGCCAGCACCGCCATGAGCCAACACCGCTACAACAATTAAGCTGCACGGATACGTATGGGCAAACAAGATCGGTAAATTGATGACTACTGATTAATTGTTTGTGTTGATGGGCGTGAGGGATGCCGAGTTCATTAGAGGACTGTTTACTTGCGGCTTTTTTGGTTTAACTTTAAGTAGGAATCAGGACGTTTAGGAAAGGACAATGTTACAAAAAAACGTATGGGAAGACGTGATGAGAAATTCTGAACTGTGCTTTTGATCAATGACGAAACGGTATTATTTTGACGAACATGTATTATTGTTTCTAACAATAAGATATTGTTAATTTCCTAATTTGACTTCTATTTGAATTTTGATTAGGAATAATCTATTGATTATTCGTAAGAATATTCACTTTGTTATGTGGTTGACCACATCGTCGCTTTCCATCAGGTAAAATAGTCGAGCCTATCAACAATAAAAGCACCTCGAATATTGTGACGGACAGCAGTTTTGTCCCTCCTAGGACCAATAAACACAAAAGGCATATTGCGTCGTTTGACGTTACGTTGCGTCGCTTGACGTCGCTGACACTTACCTACAACGGTGAGGTTGTATCGGAAGCTGGTGGTCTGCGTGTTGCGGAAGTCGACGCGGCACCGGTACACGCCCTCGTCGCGCCGCTTGACGTCGCGCACCAGCAGCGCGGCCGGCGGCGGCGACGTGGCGAAGTGCGCGCGCGGCCCGAACACCTCCGGCGCCGACCAGTGCCGCGCCTCCGACAGGTGCTTGCCGCGCACGTCGAAGCTGCAACAACATCATAGCGAGTAAGGACAGATTGGTGACAAACAAAATGACACAAACTTAACATTAAACCACCTGCGTCGGATATATCCGACAAACTCTTTAGCGTTTGTACCGCCAGGGTCGAACACTCGTCAGCTCTTCTGTCACCTATGGGGATTGAAAAGCAAAACGAGATGGTACCTGGTCACGAACACACCCTGACGAAAATAACTACAAAATAAATTTATTTAAGACAACAAAAAAATACTAATTCACATCAAAAAGGTAGAAAACTATGACGTTGGCTCGGCGTAGCATAATTGGCTACGCCGTAGCTCCACGCGTAGCAAAAAAACGTAGCCACATGGTGTTTTCCGAGCATCGCCAAAATCTAATACACTCAGAATAAAAGAGCTTTGAATATTTGTGAGAGGTTATGTTGCGGATAAAAGGACTTGGCCTTGGGGCTCGTGTTGTTATTACAGAAGGATTTATTTGGAAAATATAAGATAAATAATTCAGTTGTTTTGATTTCTGTTCGGAGATTGATAAATAACGGTTTATTCTAAACTTTTCTCAGAAGTCGTAAATAGGCTCAATAGCACACAGTTACATACAATATAACTTCATACCTAGTTTAATATTACGTTCAACAACAGAATCACATCAAATCTAAAATCTGTTCACATTGAAAAAGCGTCACACGCGGCCGCAGGCGGTGGACAGGCGCGCACAATGGTCATCAATAAAGTTCGCGTCGGTATCGTGACGTGACGCGCGAGATAACATGTGACGTATCGTGACAGACGACTCGGCGGAGTCCGCTGTGCGCCTATAAGACCCAGATTTTTCTTTCATATGAGATTGACGTGTGGAATATATACATCGAGTTAGCGTTTTTCTTCGTGACAGTAAACGTTACAGCGTATTTGTAAACTTAACACTAATAGTAATAATATAAGCTAAAATCAAAACAACAAAATCATAGAAAAACCGGCCAAGAGCGTGTCGGGCCATGCTCAGTGTAGGGTTCCGTACTTTCCCGTCCGTCACAATAAGTGTCCCCACTTAAGACTTAATGAACGACAGACAACGAGCAAGAACAAATACCACCAATGCCAACGTGAGACCAACCGAACAATTCAACAATATAATAGCTCATACCCGTCCCAACCCCATCAACTCAGGAAAAATCTTAACAGCGCGAAGTAGCCCAAAGTACAGCACCATCTCTCGGGAAATTGGGTTACTAATTTATACAAACTAGACAGTTTATGTATGTTAGGTTTTCGTTGGTAATTTTGGAGTGCGTGAACCGATTTTAATAATTCTTTTTTTGTTTGAAAGAAGATACGTTCAAGATAATAAAATTTGTAATCTAAGTTTAAAAATTGCTTGCATATACGGTTAAATTACAAACTTAGCTCAGAAATTATTTTGTACAACTTTTCAAAAACTGTTCAACCCATCAAGTTTAAAATAATTTTTCAAGAAAGTCTTTATAAAGTTCTACTTTTCAAATTTTTTTCATATTTTGTCGTCGGAGCGGTTATTTCTGAAAATATTAACATTATCAAAAAATATTTTAGTAAAACCCTATACGTTTTTAAATACCTATCCAACAATATATCACACGTTAGGATTGAAATGAAAAAAAAAATCACTCCCTACTTTACGTGTAGGGTGGGGGGCCCTAATAAATATTTTTTTTCCACTTTTTATTTTACCACTTTGGCGGCGTGATTGATGTAGGTACATATTGGTACCAAATTTCAGCTTTCTAGTGCTAACAGTCACTGAGATTATTCGCGGAAAGGGAAAAAATAAACCTTAACATAATCAATTGTTGCTTTTCTCAATGTGATACTGCTACAGAATATGATTTCAGCATCACTGACTCTCTAGTGATATCAATATAAATGTCGATTCACGTCTTCACTGTTATTTTTGGGTTTTTGGGTGGGAAAATCATCTAATGACTTGCGCTCTTGGGTGGAGCGTGAGGGCGGGCGTGTCAATACCTTTACTGAATAAAAACCCACTCCTGTTCCTTCTTTGCCATTGTTCCAGGGCCCCGGGGATCTCTTTCGCATCACCCATGGCCCCAATAGGCTTCGACCCTGCTGGGCTCCTACGGTTGCTAACTTCTTCTTAAGGCGCGCGTGGAACACTACGCACCGCCGACGACTTGGGCTTGGTCCGGACGGTTACTGGACGGTCGGACGGCGACCTACCCATTGCTCGCCGTCCGCAAGCCCGCGCCTACGGTACGTCTTCACTACTACTCCATATACTTGGGATGTTTGAAATCTGCAAAAGTTTGTGAAGCAGCAAACATTTGCGAGCCATACATCTCGTACAATTATCATCCATCATTCGAAGCAGCACCCCGCGGTCCACAGTGGCCGCAGTCGACGGCGGTGCCTGCCGCTGACAAAAATATCTCCGCATTTTTCCGAAAACAAAACAACCGCTGTTTCCTCCAGCCTTACTGATAGGATTCCGAGATATTGGGATTTTTACGAGTTCACCTAGATTTTAAGGTCAGAATCTAGATAAGAAAATCTTTGTTTGCTTCCCAATCACATAATATTACATTGCGCTGGTGATTTCCCCGTGGGCTACGGAGTTTTTTGCACCAACATGTCTATATGCCGCAGATATAATGGAGTGAAGAAGAGTCTTTATAATACCAAACTGATTCTGATGTAGACTGTCTGTTTTTCTTTAAATCCATCTTAGGAAGTCACGAGTAAGATGCCACGCCTTTATGAAAAAAAGCAACCGCCTTAAAAATACCCTTGAGGATCAGGCAGAGTAGTTTACATAACAGCTACATCTTTGTTTGTCCACAGAAGTGAAATGGAAAATGTTAATTATTCCTCCCGGCTACCGCACCCGAGCGCGGCTCGGCACGGATGGGCCGTTTTATTGGCAACATAACCGCTGCAGGTTTAACTATGCATCGCTTGTTTGGCCCCGCCGCCGCCGCGCTGTTCCCGGTCAAGTGCAGTGAGAACGAATCTAGTGAAATGCGTTTTTATAAAGTGCGAATAGAAAAGAACATCCTCGTTGAGGAGTTTTTTAGTTACTTCAATTAGGTTTTTTAAATATCTACGGTCATTTGCAGGTTCACAATATTATTGGATTATTTATAGTTGACAGGGGTTTTTAATGTTATCTTTATTACAACTATTACCGTACCTTAAATGTAAGAACATTCCTAATGTCTGCATTTGGCTATTAGATATCCTTTGTGTATATCGTTTGTGTTATAAAAAACGAAAAGAGAATCATGTTTTTAAGTATTTCGGTGTATGTTTAATGATAATTTTATTGAATGAAACCCCTCTTTACTCTTATATCTCAACCAATAAAAATATTTATAAAATCTCGCAGCCGGAACATTGAATAACTCAAGCCTAATTGTAATAAACTGCTGGTTCCACGCTCTAAGCCCCTTGAATTAGGTTAATAAAAACCTTTTCGAGATAAATTTAATTCTTAACAAACTCTTTTCTTTCTATTATGAAGCTCGTCAACAAGTACGACGAGCGACGGCTGTTATATAGACCATGAGCTATATGAAAATAGTTTAGATATTTTATGCCAATATAATTAAAACAAATACGTTTTTAAGTGCTGTGTAGCATTAAAAAATCCTGTTGTTTAAAGTAAAAAAATATGTGGTAGGCTTAAGTCCTCCCTGTTATATAATGATACATAAGCTTGTTCTCGCGATTTAGCTTCCGAGGCACACCCCGCACGATTCCTACGGGAATCAATATTTAATAATAAATTAAAGAAGGATCGACATTTCTAGATATATTGAAAGCTGTCGGTACTTATAGGTAGTGTAGCTTTAATGAGATTAGGTACCTTTTGTAGGCAAACAAATAATTTTACTTTTTTAGAATATCAGTTTACCTACATGTAGGCGGTCTGGTCAGGGTTCAAACAAAACTACGATGCGATGTCGCATCGTAATAATCTGCCAGTTCATACGACGCATCGCAAGGACTTGCGATTTGATTTGCATCGCACATTGTATGGTCATCTGAACCGAAGCTTCGCCGCACGAAATCCCATCGCAGATATTCGTATCGCAGGGTTTTGCGATGCGGTGTCGTATTGCATCGTATTTCAGTTTTGTGTGGGAGCCCATAGGGTTGGCTTTTGTCACTTTTGATGTTAAAAAAATCTAATTTCAGTCTAATTTTTTAAAATATTTTTCTATACGTTAAACATATTTCTGTAAAAATATTTACTCATAACACGAAGCTAACGTGGGCGGTAACCTACGCTCAATGTTAACAGGTGCGTAAATAATTTAATAAATGTAGTAGCATATTACCTTTTATACATAAAATGTTACGCTTTGTATGGGCTTTGTATACGCTGTAGTTTATTTACATGCATTAGTTTCGTCCAAAGTCATAATAAGTAGCTGCTATTTTCAGTTATAGCGTACCTACCGTAAATAAATTTCTAAATTACCTACGAGTACATCGATATTATCTGACAAGGGAATGTCAACTTTGTTCATATGATCATTGAACAAAAATTCGTATGAATGTATTATCATGAGGTTTGTATTGTATCGGGTCCGGTGGGCACATTATGTTCGCGAGCATTAGAATAAATAGGCTGTATTAAGTGTCGGCAGCGGCCATTAATCATACGAAACCTCACATGCTCCATGATTTTAATGTGTAACCGCTTACGTGGAAAATTCAAAAGGGAAAGAAAAAATACAAAATGTAACGAGAGATTTTATTTATACGATGAAATGTTATACTTTTAACATTCTGCCGGTTATTATTTTAGTATTCAAATCGTCGCTTGTGTTTTTAACGTTTTTGATTATAATTAATGTGCCGCATTAAGTGAATTGTTAATTGGATAATTACGAGTATAACACGCTGGGAATTAATTGCGGGACTGTATTCTAGTGATAATTAAGTAATTATAATAAACTGTTTTGAATAGCGGTTACTTCCGCTTGATGACTTCACTTGATGCTCCACTTCATCATCAAACAGGTTCCTAATCAGGCCACTACGCTTACTGCTCAGCATCCTTCTACATAATTATAGATACATAGATTACCTACTGGATAGGTGAAATAGTCTACCTAACCTAAATAATCCCAAACAACATAACTTTGACTAAAAAGTGCAAAATAACCTAAGAAAAAAAAGAAGATAAGAAGAGAGAGGAGATGGGTTTTAAGATTGCGTCATTTCGCGCGAATAAACAGTTTTTCTTTCGTTCTTCTTTCTTTCAACCTTAATTTCGGAAGTCGGTGTTTCTATAATAGTTTTATCTCTTCGTCATTTAACACCGACTTCCGAAATTTAAGATAATTTTCTCTTTTTAGTTGCGGTACCTACCACAACTAAAAAGTAACCCCTAGTCAAACTTAAAGTGTGCAAGTTCTATAGTAAGGTAATAGAATTCAATAATTAAAACATTGCATGACAACTCCAATAAGCCAAGCCACGGCTAGGATATATTGTTTTTTTTTTACGGAGTTTTCGTGCCTACCTTCCATCATCATATTAGCTCGATGGTACCTTATAGCCAGAATGCATCTCATGACAAATCTAATAATCTCAAATACGGTTAAGTTACATTAATTTATTACACAGTTCCGGTGCCTACGTTCCGGCTTCATTATCAGATTAGTTCGATACATTCACTCCCCTTCTTCCTTCAATCAGTCATCGACTACACGTATAAACAAAGCAATTTCACTTCTTACGACAGTTCTGCTGTGATCCTATGAAGAGTTGCGTTCCATATTATCGAAGTTCATCATGAGATCATAAAAATATTTCAATGGGACTAACTGGGAAAGGTTTATACACCTAACAATCAAAATCGGTCATACATAAAATAAAATTAAATGCATACAGCCGAACATTTAACCTCCTTGTTTTTGAAGTCGTTTAAAAAGGGCTGCGGACAGCAATAAACGCTTGCATTTTTAGACTATAAAGATAAACTTTATGAATTCAAAGAAGTTGCTTTCGTATTTTTTCTCAGAATACTTCGAACATAACGCGAATGACAAAATTTTCCTAATAAATGATAAATGATGATAAATGATAAATGATATTTATTTTGTAAATAGGTTTAAAAAAACACTTTTACACGTCAATTTTTTTTTCGTCATTTTTAAACTAGATGAGGCCGGTGTTTCCTAGCTGACTACCCTGAGAAGAAACATCGAAACAAACTCAGGGGTCAAAGTCTCTTTTAAAGTCCATACAGTAAATATGTAATGGTCAAATCACATGAGAACCATGCAGATTTGTCTGAAATGGTCTTTTGAAGAAAGAACCTTACAGATTTGAGTGGACCTGTCCAGTCAGTGCAAGCATTTGTCAGTATTCGTAAAGCTCAACTCAGGACTACTAAGGAGCTCAACTACTTGACGAACAATACCAAGGAAAGGACATTTGGGTAGGCCGCAGAAAATACTCAAATTGCCAGACATACGTTAAAATTACTGAAAAGGAAAAAAAAAGCAATCAACATAGTCCTCACGTTCACAATAATAAAAAGAAAAAGTAAACATTGATGTCAAAAATTAATAGAAAAAGAGAAAAAAAAAGTCAAATTGCAAAATAAAAATAATCTACAATATCAAATTGTAATAAATAATAATAATAAAAAGCAAAATCGAAATTAAAAACAAAAGAAAAAATAATAATAATAAGACAACAGTTGCAGTGCGTACTGGAGCAGGTCAATCCCAAGCCTTTTGGTCCTCAACATAGTCCTTTATAGTGTAAAAAGCCTTTTGGCAAAGTTTTCGCTTTACAAATAATTTGAATTTATTAAGGCTTAGTTGTTGAATAAAAATCACAGTCCTTCTGCTCTTCAACCCAAAATGTATTTCCTAATCATACCTAATAAACATTTTCGACTAAAAGACAGATTCAAAATCCTGCTAATCAGCACACACTCACTTACTCATCCGTTCGTGAACCATTTCCCTGAAACTGCTCATTGCGTATTCTGCGCGGCGCGAATGACGTTCAGTGGTCCTTTGTCAGTGGTGGCATTCAAGTCGCCATTCTAATATGGCGCCGAGCATTCCTCACAGAGTTAAACATTGTTTCGACGTGTTGAGCCGTGAGCTGCGCGGCGGCGGGTGGCGCGGCCGAGGTGTGAGCACGCACGGTTCACGTTTTTTACTCACTATGAAGTTGGTATTCGATTTGTGATCGGAGAATTGCTGTTGTATTTAAAAGAGTTCCACGTGGTTTTGAAGGTGAAAAGATGTTATGTTGAAGATTTTTTACAGTTTTCGTCTCATTTTTACAAAATAATAAACACCGGCTAAGTGCGAGTCGGACTCACGCACGAAGGGTTCCTAACCATTATTAATTATAGGCACATTATTAGACACTATAGGTAATCACGTTTGTTGTATGGGAGCCCCCACTTAAATATTTATTTTATTCTGTTTTTAATATTTGTTGATATAGCGGCAACCGAAATAAATCTGTAAAAATACTGTCTAGTTATCACGTTTCATTACATGCAGCCTGGTGACAGACGGACAGAGGAGTGATAGCAATAGGGTCCCGTTTTTACTCTTTAGGTACGGAACTCTAAAAAACAGCCTTTGACAACAGGGAACAAGAAAAAACATTGTCTATTAAAAATTTAATATTTTTAACACTTGAACATCAAAAACATTTTGCCAATATTTCGTATAAAAACCCTCATACGTTGTTGTCCACTCGTTTGTTTTTAATACGTCTAATACGACGTGGCTGCCACCATACAGTTTCATGCAGGATTTATTATGACAAGGGAGGGCAGAGCAACTTCAGAGAAACAGCGCGATCCGAGCTCCCTTCGCAAGCTTGCCTGGCTGCACGAGGAAGGCTTTAATCAAATGAGAGTACACTTTTAAGCCGATCCTTGTTTTGCTTCTACTATGATGTATTTGTAGTCATTTTTAATTTTGTATTAGACTGTAAAATCTTTGTGATACAAGAGAGCAGGAAGAAAATCTAATACCACCGCCATATTGAGATTAAAATTGAGCGCTGAAATCATAAGTATTATCACGCTGTTTCAAGTGTTAGATGGACATTAGTATCTCAGCATTATCTCTATTAATTGAAACTATGCAGAATGTGCTCTACTACGTACTGAAAGAAAGTACGAATAAATCTATTTGTAGCTGTTTCATAAAGACTGTCAGTATCCAGAAATGAATAAGCTCCAACTTTTTATTTTCATCCAAACATTTTATACATATATTTGTAGTTTGAAATACAAACAATAAACATGTAGGGAAATAATGTCGGCATTCAGAACGGAATTCAACAGAGCAATAATGTAGCAGTTGTATGAGTGTCGACCAACGGCCCCTTACACGACACAGAACGGCACATAACGGCACAAACGGCACATTACGGCGTATATCAGTGCCTGCATCTTGATATTTACGAGCACGGCTCAATAAGACTTTACTATAGTTATAAAAAACAAATAACTAAATCATGTATGTATGGAAGTACAGAATAGTTTGGTCAGCTGAACAATAATGTAGTTTGTTTTTATGATATCGTAAATGTTAACCTACTCGGCTACTGCTAAAATATTCGCTTTACCTATAAACCCTCATAAAGTTCCGTTCTAGGAATATAATAATGACATTACCCTAGATTTTGTTTGTTGTAGAGAAAAAACTAGCTCAATACGCGCGTTTGCTAGTTTATTTTGAGAGTCTTGCAAACTATTGACATTCTTCTACACATAATATCGTGTTGTGTAGCCTAACAACTAGTTATTTTCAACGTAAGATATTATTTTACGCTTGGTAAGAAAGCCATCCAGAAACGCGCCGCTTCAGATTTTCATTTAGGTTTATCAGGCAATCGGCTTACTGCTGCTCCGTCGATTCTCTGAATAATAATATAATATCTCCATCATCTTGGAAGCTGCGCCGGCGGCTAATAGCCCACAGTCTACAGTCAGTCCAATTATTACTGGCAAAGTTAGCCTTGCTTAAATAGTACCTTGCCCTTTATTTTACACGCTATAGGCTTTTTGGCTTCATATATTTGGAGTTAAATATTTAAAAGGAAATCCGGCTTCTATGAATAAATTATTGTGAATATGAAGTGTTGATAGTTATTATTTTGGGACTGGTAGTCGAATGTGCCAGTGTATTCAGATTGAAATAGAAATAGGATAACTGTTGTCTGCAGGCATTAATACAAGATTAAACAGTGGAAAACCAAACGAATCATAGTCTTCCTGCCCTTGTGCCGTCTTATTTGGGGTCAGCGCAACACGTTTTTTATTCCAGTCTGTCCTCTCACCCCTCCCCCCCTTTCTTTCATATCATTCTTCACTTCATAACTCTTTTAGTAACCAAACAAATATTAGTAAGTATTTTTTTTTTATATGGGAAATCATCAATTGTCTACTCTTGCTCTAAGTGAAGCGAGAGTCATACTATTACTGACTAAAACCTACCCGTCATGCTTCAGGAGTCCTTTGTCTTCTAGGGCCGCGTTTTTGGATCACACCATAACCATTAGTGAGTGAACGCTACTATGAAGTTGTTTGGATCAGTTACACCTATTACTTTAATCTCCTGTACAATACAATGAATATAATATGTTAGTCATTATTTACGTTCCGGGTATAGTATTTTTGTGACTTTTTCATAGTTCCAATATTATACGAAGTTAGGCACATTGACACGTCGATAACGCCTTAAATCGGCTCCATTATACATGGTGACAGCTCTATTGTTCTTCATTTTGATATTTTTTATCAAATAATAATATGAAAGGAGGTGTCGTACTCGTAGTTAGACGCTCTAGTTGAATTGCAAATTTAAACATGACGCCGCTCCGAGGCCTACCTCCGCCTCTTAAGACCAGCGCGTGTGTGTCTATTATTTCCGTGCGTCGTATTAGATTTTTTTAGTAATTCTCGAAGCTTCTTTTTACTATGTTCTTTTGTCAGCTGAAATGTACGCTTGCGCGACTGGTAATGTTCGCCCGCACAGTAGGTAATTTTTTCGCAACATCGTAAATAATGTGAAGGGGTCGTTTGACTGGAGCCAAACAAACTTGTTTGTTCGCCAGTAAACATGAAAGGGATATTTGACAATGTTTTCGCCGCCGCTGATGAAAGAATTTATGCATCGTGTGTGGGACAGGTTACGAGCTGTCATCAACAGCGTCGTCTGGAGGTCGTAAGGTGTGCCAAACAATTTGTTCATGTTGCTTTATCGTCCGTCCGATGTGTGTCTTTGTCTTAAAAGTTCTATCATTGATTCATACAAACAAAGTCACGTCTATTTCTTCTACTCTGAATATGTCAAACTTATAAGCTTCCAGTATGCTATCACTACTCGAAAACCTTTCGGCCTCATCGAACATCTGTTCTGTGGGCAATACACGTTTAGGTAAAATGCCATGCCATACCACTTAAAATGGCGACTTTTTGTACTTTTTTGGTATCTTTGATTCTCCTGCGTATATCTTAATTACCATTAATCACTCAGAGCATAGTCCTCTTTTGCCTTTTGAGTGACTTTAAGCCTGATGAGGCTCATTCTGAGCGACCACGTTTCAATTCTCATATCATAGTCACCTCTTTTGTAGCTGTATTAACTTTATTTTTGTGACACTCCTCTATCATATAAGCATTGTATTATATATCTATTTAAAATAAAATAAGCACTACGCTATTAAAATAGATTAATGGTATTCGATACCAAGTTAACACTATATAAACAGTTCAGTTAAACTACATAGATATCCTAAACGCGGTGTTTACATTCCTGATTAAGCAATAAACTTCAACATAGCTGTTATAATCTGTGAGCTACGTAGATAATTTAGTACTTAGTGAGGAGGGTTACAGAGAATGCCTCCCTATTGGTTGTAAGGCGAACGTGCTTAATATTAAAATTAATTTATCAGAGCTTAGGCGTACGCTCTCATTTCTTATTCATGATCTATTTATTAATGTAATGAGATGTGTCGATCCTTGATCAATATTTAGAACTTAAGACTGCTTCGTTGGTCTCGTAGTTGCTATCTGTGCTACAGCTGTTGCTATCTGGAGTTCGTTTCTAGGGTTTTTCGAAGTGTTATAGGGGTTTCCATCTTCCCGATTTTTAGCAATAGGCCATTACATAAGATTACTGTGGGTACCTATCACTTCGAGAATTCAGGCGAGATGATATGCTATGGAAACTAGATACCTGTAACCACTATTGGTTATTCGTTTAATTTTTTCAGCTGGTTGCATTTCCTATTTCCATTCCTTACCTGCACATGCTTATCGAGTGGAAGGTACTGAGCTACCTACGTAATCGAATATGGAATTACGCTTCTATGTGTACCCCGTAATTTTAATGGATGTCGTATGACTGAACTATTCGAGTCACGTCGCTCAATTTGGTGTTTGTGTCCTGAAAACTGTGCCATCATGTGTGCCGAGCTATACCAAAGATAAACAGGTATTGTACAAACTTTTCTGTTAAAAAGCGAGTCGCTCTGACCTATTTTTACCCACGACTTGTCAATTCTATACCACGCACCAGCCGATTTTCAAATAGTTAGCAATCCTTTGCATGAACCATGAACCGCCTAAACGCTTATACAATTGGTAATGAATATCTTCATTGCCAATCGTGTAGGTGTTCCCGGTACATACCGTTTAACTAGAATGACAAATGTCACAAAATCAGCGTAGGTAGTCGATGGTTGACGAAGTAAACCATGTAGCGATGAATACTTATTTGTTGAAGCGTTATCTGTGACTGAAAGATAACATGGGACAGTCTTAATATAAATGTATCTATGAACGTTCGGTTTCAATATATTTACTTCCCATGAGCCAGGAAACAGGCATGTCTTAGAACCCGATCATGGAAGACATGTGACATCCAAAGCGCTCTCTTTCTCACACTCTCTCTCGCCCTGTATCCTATAGTGATAAGTCATAGATCTTTCACGTCATAAATATGTCCGGAATTTCTATTTCACAGGATAATATATTATTCTTTCATTTCAAACAAATGAATAGTGACATTATGTAGCTTCGATGGTTTCATAATATATATGATAGCCACAGCAAATGGTGTTATTTCACTTATTACTGTTATTTATAACATTCGACTATTTATTGATAACATTATTCGAACGTGTGATATGTGATGCTTGTTTATGGCTAGATGTTCAATGAACTGTGATTTAGTTATTAGTTACGAATAAATCGCTCATTCATAATTAGTGTAATTGACTAGTTTTTAGTTAGTAGGTAGGTACTTACTCTGAAAAACTAAATAAAAAATATGATATCGTTATAATATCAATTTTATAAAGTTAGAGATCAGTGACATTTTAAAAGGCTAGCATACATATCTACTACAATAATGTTCTAAATGTTCCAACAGTAATTATGTAAAGATAGAGGTAGATTTTATATTCTTCCTGAGAACAATATTTAAATTTAGCTGGCATCCCTATTTTGGGATTACGTAGGTATACCTTATTAGGAGACTGACAATCAAAATCAAAGCCTCCAAAATACCAACAATCTTCAAAGGGCCAATTACAACGGCAAAATCCAATTACACCTGTAACCAAATCACTGCTGTCACGTGACGTCACCGCCTGACGTCACTCGTCACGCTTCACGTCACGCTTGTCTTGCTAATACTCGGCTGCTATTACAAATGTCTGTCGCCGCAAACAAACGACCTTCAGATATGGATGCAAATGCGAAAAACGCCACACTGTCGCGTAAGACAGCGGCGGATGATGAATGTTTTCATTTGTTACCGCGGGCTCGGTACGAGGGAGTTCGGAATTAGTACCAGGGGAACAGGTTTGTGAGCTGGTTGGATGACTCCATCAATATTCGCTTACTTTATTAGGCTCTTTTTTATTTTTTAAATTACTCAGTCATTGTGGGTTATAGTAGCCAGTTTAGGGGTATGTGGAACAGAGAGTAAAGCCCCACATACCTCCGTTGAAAAGGGAGGATCCTCCAACCAGACGGGTGTTATGTCTGGCGGGCTACTGCCCGATAGATGATTTCGGGCTGTTCTATATGTTCTAATCGCGCGGAGAACTTTGATTGCGCGATGCAGGATTAGTTCTTATGTGACGCCATAGATGTCGCTACATCACTCTCCTCCGGAGATCAGAGATCGATGGTTCTTGATGCTTCTTGATGCGTGCCAGGCCAGTGGTAGGTTGGTTCCAGTGGGTCGGAACCGAGTGCCGCATAGTTCTCGGTGAGTCGGAACTGTCTGCGGTGATGCCCCAGTGAGTCGGGGTGGTGCTGTCCCAGTGAGTTGGGATGATGCCCCAGTGACTTGGGGTGATGATGTCCCAGTGAGTCGGGATGATGCTGCAGGCTCCAGTGAGTCGGAGTAGTGCTGCTGGCTCCAGTGAGTCGGAGCGGTGCTGTGCGATGTAGTGGCTTGACTGCTTGCGTCGACCAGGAGAGGTTCTTCGTGGCTCTTCATGTGACTGGCCGAAGGTGCAGTGTGCTTCGCCAAGGTCGCTGATGAGGCTGAGGGTGATGAACAGGTATGACGAGGTAGGCATGCTGGTGGTCGGGATACCCTTTATAGCCGTGGGTGCTGGCTGTATGGCTCGCTGCTCGAAAGCTTGAGGAAGTGATGATGACGTCACGAAGTAGTGGCTGCACGAAGGCTGCGCTGACGTTCTTTGTCGAGGGTCACCAGTTTAGGGGTATGTGGAACAGAGAGTAAAGCCCCACATACCTCCGTTGAAAAGGGAGGATCCTCCAACCAGACGGGTGTTATGTCTGGCGGGCTACTGCCCGATAGATGATTTCGGGCTGTTCTATATGTTCTAATCGCGCGGAGAACTTTGATTGCGCGATGCAGGATTAGTTCTTATGTGACGCCATAGATGTCGCTACAGTAGCCAATAGTAAGTTTTAAAATACTGTATATACCAAGATCCCAGAGCTGTCTGACATAACTTATTTTCACATGGATGAAAACTTAGATTTTCAGTAGTGTCTCATGTGCTTTGAATACCTGTGTACTTTTAGAGCTCCCCCTTGGGGCCCCTGAGCAGGTACCAGGTGAGAAATGGAACTAAAAATAACGAGTTACTTAATTAACTTAATTTTTTATGGCTAATTTTTATACATGTTTTGTAGAATATTATTCTACAAATAATGAGACGCTACTGAGAACCTAAGGTTTCATCCATGTGAAAATAAGTTAAGTCAGACAGCTCTGGGATCTTGGTCTAACAGGTATTGGAGACCATAATCAGATTTTTAAAGCTTAAAAAAATATTTAAATCAAGAAAGCTTTTTCTTGAGTCGAGAAATCATCAAATGACTTTTCCCGCTCTAGGGTGAAACTAATGAGCGTATCAGATTACTCTCTTATAACACTATAAATACTATCTTGATGTAGGTTAATATGCCTTCTTCTTGATTGCGAAAAGAACAAGAAAATTTTACACATTGATCGTTGTTATAATATTTTTATCTCAATATGATAATACTAAGGTATTTGTTTATCCCGTAAACCCGTGACCTACAACTCGCAAGTCGGAGCCATAATCACTGGACCACCACTGCTCAATTTGGTCCTCCACCACTATGTTAGGCTTATTGTCTACAATGCTCGTATACTGATAGGAGCATTGTAGCCAATAAGCCATACATATATCCATCATTACTGAATGATAGACCGATCCCAGTACAATAAAATATGGCCATTATCAAGGACTGTGGCGGGCAGTACGGTACTTTTGATTCCACAAGAGAGTATTTCAGAGCAAGTTGGTGATGGATAATCCTGGCTATATGGTATGCAAATCTCGCTAGACAAAACAACCTGAAATAATAATAATAATAATAATAATAATCTTTATTTTGTACGTTTAACACACACAGTAACAGTACATGAACAGATATAATAGTTGTACAAACACTGATCAGTAGAAATAAAATGAACATTTGACTCCTAAACTAAGTAAAATAAATACTTGTATCTCAGGAGCCAGTTCCTCCTTAGAGATGATCAAAAATTTAATGTTAGGTACAATTAAGATAGCCTTTGTATAGACGTGTAACAGTATAGGGGAATAGTTATACGATGATCGTTAGTAATGATTCGGTATAATCATAAGACAGTTTTTGCAACCAATTAGATAGCTTAGTTTTAAGTGAATATTTGTTTAATGTATAAATATTAATCAGATGGTGAATCTTATTATAAATGCGAGCGCTTAAGATAACGAATTGCCGACCTGCGAAAGCAGTCCGACTATATAGGGAGTCACTGACCGGAAAACCTCGACGTCTAAGAAGAATGCTAGAGTCTAGTGGAAGCATGGAATGACGGCGTAAGACTACACGCAAAACAAACAGTTGCCGCACGGTGAGGACTTGGGATTCTGAGTACAGCTGAGTAGTTGGGTAATCTCTTCGCTTAAAATGCATAACCTTAAGAATTGCCCTTTGTGCACGCTCTGCTTGAAGCAGAAGGCCTTTATAGGTGCCTCCCCATACAGGAATGCAATACATGAGGATCGATGCACATAAGCTTTGGTAAACTAAGGACAAGGTTGCAGGATCAGCAGCATGTCTCAATTCCTTGAACAGATAAATAAGCTTCCTTGTCCTCGAGCATAAAGCCTCAATGTGTGAACGCCAGGAAAGATTTGAGTCGATGTACACCCCCAGATATTTAATACTTGAGACTAAAGAGAGTGTCAGACAGTGACAAGAGGCGTCGTGAACTGAGCAAGAGTGGACTTGTACTGCACTGGATTCAGCTGGTTTGGGGTCTGAACTGGACAGCGAGAAGCGTATTAGCTTTGTTTTGTCGATGTTAAGAGTCAGCAAGTTAGCTGAAAGCCATTCAGTAACAAGGCGGAGGGAGTGTTCTGTTCTATCCCTAGCTTTATTCCAGTCAGTATCATAAACAACAAGTGCAGTGTCGTCTGCATAGGTGAATATTTCACAGTTAGGGATGGACATTTTGCACAAGTCGTTTATGTATATCAAGAACATGGTTGGACCCAATATACTTCCCTGCGGAACACCGAAACCAATACACTCCTCTTCACTGACAAAAGAATTAATTTTTACGCATTGGGTTCTATTAGTTAAATAATCAGTGAAGATTTTCAACGAAAGCCCGCGGATCCCCAAGTTTTCCAGCTTTGAAAGCAGCATAGGAACAGAAACAGAATCGAATGCCTTGCATAAATCAAGGAAGACACCGTAGCACTTAAGTTTTTTATCCATTTTAGAGACAACGCTATTAGAAAGACCTAGGACAGCGTCTTCAGTCGAGATTCCCTGTCGAAAACCATATTGATTTTTTGCAATGATGTTGTATTTGGAAAGATATCCCACCAGAGCATTATTCAATATTTTTTTCAAGGATTTTAGACAGGGAGCTCAGAACCGAGATGGGTCGATAATTAGAGACATTGCTTCTGTCTCCACTCTTAAAGATTGGGTGGACCACTGCCTTCTTGAAAATTGTAGGAAATGTACCGGTCTCAATTGCACGATTGCAGATGTGTGTTATGGGTGGAGTAAGAGTAGCAGTAGATTGCTTCAAGATTTTTACTGGGATGTTGTCATGTCCAGTGGCGCAATCTGAACGTAGATTGCTTAAAATTCCATAAACTTGAGATTCGTCAATCGGCATGATTACAAGTGAATTAGACGGAGATGGGTGACTAAACGGGGCGGGATTAGAGGGCGGAACGATTTTAGAAGCTAGTTTCTCGCCTACACTGGCAAAGTAGCTATTAATTTTATTAATCGAGGTTTTGGCATCAGACGCGCCCCGGATAAGTTCTTCGGGTGACTGATGCTGGACAGAACAGTTAGTTATGGCTTTAACGGCCTTCCATGTAGCTTTGATGTTATTTTTAGCCCTTAGTAATTCGTTTCTGTCATGAGCTCGTTTTAGTTTTTTTAATATCTTATCCAGGAAGTTGCGATATCGAGAGTACGTAGTTTTTAGGATCAGGTTATCTGGGGACAATTTCGATTTTTGGTGTAGCATGTCCCGGTTTTGTATGCAACGAACAAGACCCGATGTCATCCAGGGTTTGAGCATTCTCGTTCTGTTAGATACCCTTATGGTTGAAGTGTGATTTGAACAACTTTTCTGAATCATATCAACGAATAGATCAGCAGCAAGGTTTGGGTCACATTCATTCATTACGGGACGGAAATCGGTGTGGTCTAATTCGTTACGGATGCCGGAATAATTGTAACGAAGAACAGTTGAATTTTGTGCCTTCACGGAGTTCCCATGGGTTTTCAAACTAAGGACGATGGGAAGGTGGTCAGTTATATGAGTGTTAAGTACAATTACGCTAGCCGAATTAGTTGTTTTTAACATTATGTGATCGAGGGAATTTTCTGATCTAGTGGGAAGTGTATGAGCCGGTAGAAGTCCAATAGAGGCACAAAAGGTCAAGTAGGCATCTGAGTGGCGGTCATGATTGTTAGGTTTTATATCGACGTTTATATCACCCACTAGTATCATATTTTTGAATCGTTTTAACGTTCCAGCTAAACTATCAAGACTATTGTAAAATAACTCCAGGTCCAAGAATGATGGGGAGCGATAGATACATATAATGGCTGTATTGCCGGTACTACATACTAAGCAGTTGGCTTCGCGGAAAAGAGGTTCAGTAATAGTGCATTGCAGGTCGTTTTTTGTATAGATCACTACGCCGTCATTTTGTGAAGAGTTATTTTGGGTAGCATGACTCGAGTACCCTTGAAGAATGGGCAGGGGTCCTGTCACTTTTAGCCAGCACTCTGTGAATACAATAACATCAAAATCTACTTTGGTCATGGTTAACATAGTAATAAATTGATGAAAATTTTTGTTAATGCTTCTGATATTTATGTGGATTAATTTAAGATTTAAATGAGGATATCTAACATATTTCGAGCATTGCTCTGGTGGGCATTGGTATGCGCGCGCTATAGAAATGTCATCAATGTCGTTATTAATGTTATTTATATTAGCCATTTATTATAGATATATTTTATTTACAGATAGATACATCACAGCAACATCGTACAAAAGTAACATTAGAATAGCGCGCACACCAAATATACGTAAAGTTAGCGGTATCAGTATGGCAATTGTTGTCTGTTATAGCAGAAAGCAAAACGTTAAAATTATACCATCGCGAGTAAGCAAAAACAAAATGGCTCTGAACTTGCACTATATGGTTGCAGAAATACATCGAGTAGTACCGATAAAAGAGTGGATGATTGAACAACGAATTAACTGTTACAAAAAATGTTTTAGGACACGTGTGTAATGCAATAGTTTTAAAAATGTAGACTGAGGTTATAAAAAATGTATACCGGGGGTGATCCCGGGATTTAACATGCAAATAAATTAAGAAAGTAAAATATAGAATGCAAACATAAAGTCAAATTGTGCTATTAAAAACGGACAAGCAACGTTCGGATTTTATTTGAGTTGGTTTATCTTCAGGATTTTTACGCATGAAGATCTTTCCATTCAAGCTCCAGCATGAGAGTTTGTTAGTCTTTGCAAATTGACGACATTCATAAAAAAGCTTTCTCATAGTAGCTGATAAATGATCCGAGGCGTAGATGGGTTTCTTATCGCCAGGTAATCCAATTGTGTGTGTATTCAACTTATCCATGGTGGCACGTTCTTTGTTGAAGCGTCGAACATTGGATAAAAACTCTTGTTTACGAGACACAGATGTAAACTCTGCGACGATTGAACGAGATGATCCCGGTTTACCTGGGAGGCGGTGAATATCTCTCAAGTGTGACTCTAGGATCTCCAGATCCACAGCCTTCCCAACTCCAGAAACAATTGAAACGAGATCTTCCAACTTTTCATTATCCTTAGTCGGAACATTGCGCAATTCAATAGCCGCAGATCTAGAATGGAGCTGTAAGTCCTGGATTTGCTTTTCCATACGCTCAACTGACCCAACATCCTCCGCCTTTCTCTCTTCCAAATTGACTACTCTTTTTAATAAATCCTCATAACTCTTGTTGATGAAAGTCATGCCTTTATCCAATTCGATGGAAGTTTTCCGTATTTCTTCACATTGCAGTTTTAGCTCAGATACGTCCCTTGAAAGAGATGAAAGCATAGCATTCTGTTCCGTTTTCCATGAAGTCAGCCTATTATCATGGTCAGCCTTCCATGAGTTCAACATTTCCAGGAGTTCATGCTTTAAATCCATGCAAGCGCATGACACTGACTGGGGGTTAACCGGTTTGTCAGGTGAATCATTAGGTTTCTCAGGTGAATTATTAAGCCGGCGTTTATTGTTGCGGACAGTGATATTGACATCCTCAGTTTTTTTGGTGTTCGACTGGTGACTAGATACAACCGGGGACTGACCTTTTTTCGCCTTTGTGGGTGATTTGGGTGGTGTTCGTTGCATGCTTGACGGTTCAATGATGCAGTATCGACGAAAGCACAGCAAAGATAAGCAGCAGCAAAAATGTGAAGCAGAATAGCGAGCTCTGTAATAGTGTGTTATACTCAGAGGTATTCCTTTACGACGCGTAGCACTAATAACTGATCGTAGCACTTGTAGCAGACTTGATTGCGCGTAGGCGCGCCGCGTAGCGAGTCGTAGCACAGGTGACGTCACGTGGACCTCGCTTACTACGCTGTGGACGTTAATTTCGCGTTGTGATGACTAATGTTGTTGGTCTGGTGCGCGCGCGCGCGACTGCCAATTTCGACACTGCGGGTTCGAGACCGCCCCGAGTCAAGACAAATCAGGCGACTTTCTACTGAGACGTAACACTGAGAATCTATTTGTTTCACTCTAGGACCGCCTATTAGGAGGTGCCAATTGTATTAAACACTTAAGGAGTAACAAGGAATCCAAATTTGGCGAGTAAACCAATCACCAATTAGCACAAAAATGGCGTAATTTACGAGCGACAAGGGTCTACTGTACACGTCCGTACCGGGCCGCGGCACACAGAGGAATCAAAAAAATAATGTGGCGGATTGATTCTCCCGAATAATAATAACAATTCCTAACATAAAAACCAGGCAAGTGCAAGTCGGACTTGCGCATTGAGGGTTCTGTACAAACTTACCTATGAACAGTTCAATTCCCGAATCGATTTACGAAGATTTTTCCGAATCGCAATTTTTTTTGGTGACATTTTTACTTATACTTGTGCTATGAGACCTTGCTTCACGCCAAATTTCAGGATTCTAACTCAACGGGAAGTACCGAAAGTGTCGAAATACACGTTTTTGCGACTTATACGGCCGTATCTTTTTTTCGTGAACTTAGAAGTTTGATTTTTTCACAGCTTCAAGGGGCTTGAGTTGAGTTTGTTATATGGTTTTAATTTCAACTCGATGCCTCTACGCGTTCCCGAGATAAAGAGTCTTTACAGAAAGACAGACAGACAGACGGACAACAAAGTGATCCTAAAAGGGTTCCTTTTTTTTGAAGTACGAAACCCTAAAAATTGACATCAAACAATCAATCAGCCGTGCTTAGAAACAAAAGAAAAATAAGATGTTATAAAAATAAGATGCTTTAGGCAGCGTAACTTTATATCTTTCAATAAACAAGGAACTGTAATGGATTCTGCAAATCACCTAATTAGAAATGTATCTCAGTTTGTACTGTAGGATAACTAGACACTGTTTGTTTCTTAAACAATGGTAATTGTCTAGAATTTCGATCCTATTAATTTAAATTTTCAAACTCTTGTCGAGACGTCCAAAACTGTAGTACATAAACTTGTAAACCTTTTAATGATACAAATGATTGCGTGCGCATGTACGTACGCTCTCTATCTACAAAGTTAGATCACTATACGGTTTGCTTCATACAACTCATTTATTATAGTAGTTAAGTCAGAGACGAGACTTGAATACAGTGGTTACTATACTTGGGTAGGCCACAATCATGGTGGTAAGTCCCCTTTTTGAAGAGTGGCTGGAGAGGCGTCCTCACCTTCCGCATGACACGGGTCCTCACCGTACATGGCAAGTTCAGGAGGTTCCCGTTTTGGTTTAAGGCAGAAGAAACACCCGGATGTAAACTTTTTATGGGGACCGCCTGGAGAACACGGTGGATCACACGGTGAAAGTGTGCCCCGTTTGGGTGGAGCACTACCGTGTGATAGTGGCAATGGTGACCTCTTACGCTGGGCTCTGGTTTAGGCTATGGGCTGAAGCTCGAGGGAATGGGATGCAGTCGCCTCGTTCTGTGAAGCAGTAATGCTAGTGCGGTTCACGGATAACGTGCAATGGGTAGCTCACCGTCCAGTCGTCCGGTAAGGACCAAGCTCGAGTCATAAACGGCGCGTAGTGTTTGACGCACGACTCAAAGAGATGTCAGCAAAATGGTAGGGGCCAGTAAGACCGATACCCGTTAGGAACACGGGGAATTTAAAGGGATGCTGCGGTCTGTAATACAGAGGGCAGCTGAAGGGTAGGGTACATGTGGGTTTTAGTCAGTAAAAGTGTGACACGCCCTTTCGCTCAGGAGATGACAAATATTTATCCAGTTTAGTCTCACAAACTTTAAAATTAGAGGCTCTTTAACGCGTCTAGTAAGAGATAAATATTAGTTTTACGAGGCGGTAATAGTTCCCGGGAAAAGTACACGTCGACACGACAAAGTTCAGACGCTATATATCATGAACTTCATACTAGTTCATACCCGCGGCGTCGTATGCGGCTCCGAGCATCGTAAGTTCACTGCCAGGAAACATAGTACAGGAAGACGCAGTAGTGGCTGAAATGAAGACAAATATTGTTGAATGCATTACGTCGCAGGGGCTCGCGGGTGACTCGTAACAGTGGTATGGGTCCATCTTCGAAGTTAAGCAGCGCTTGACGAGGTTGGTCCCCGGATGGACACGCACAATTCGTCACGTACCGTGCCTCGAAAAGCAATTTACACTGTTGTTCTCGACTGTAATTGGTAGATCTTTAACAGTTGTTATACGAGCCAGAAAAGCGTCGTTCCATATAAAATATTAATTTATGTAGGTTACTTAAGTGGGAGAACCCACTTAAGTACTGCCTTCGGTAAAAAGTATAACAATGTAGCCTTTGAGGTTGTTATTAAAAGTCATCAAACGGCACTAATGAAACTAATTTACATTAACACGAGTAAAACATATTGTAACACTATCAGATTACAATTAACACATGGGCCCAGTCTTCACAATCATAACTCCGCCCCTAGCCCTAGTGAAGTTTTCGCCGAGGCGACACAGCACAATACACAAGTACACGTGCGCTGTGTACTCGGTGTTCTCGCACGGCGTGTAGTGTGCTCTTGTGTACTCGTGTAGCGTGTACCTCCACAAACGTCACCGCATGATTCATCGCTGCTTCCGCCGCCCGATTTATGCCGCTCGCTACATTTGCTTATAAACTCCTTTTAATATGTTAATTGATATTTGCATAAATATTAATGTTTGTTTGTAGAGTAGTGCATGTATTATATTGTACTTAGATTACATTAAATATAATGTTTGTGAAACTTCAGCCACGAGTTGTAGTTCAGTTTGTATTACATTCTATATTGTAATCGCTCTACGAAATCTTTCGGGACTTTGTAAGTTTTATGTGTGTGTAATACTAGGTAGACTATCTGTTTTGCCAATTAAGTATGCAAGTCTGTAACAGTGGAGACCTATTTTACGTAAATAAAACTACTTTTAACACATAAAGCAAACGTTAGGTAAATAAACTCTACCACAGAAGTGCAGAGTGGCTCCATTAGCAGTATCGACTGCACTAAGCACTGAATTAAATATTTGGTGAGCGCGACAAACGGCGCACGACAGCCATGCATTGACGGGTCGTTGACGTCTTCATGACTACGACGGTTACTTGCAACCCGCCATGAACATTAACTTTGTTATTTATCTAGAGTACATCCCCCGGCTTCGATCAGTAAATCAAAGACCTAAATTATCATGTTGCGCCTCGCAAATTACTGGCGATTAGAGGTCATATTAACCCTGCAGTGGTCGCGCGTGTAAATATATGTATTTAATTTTGAAATTTACGTTACCGGCACTGCCTAGCGTAAAGTATCTATACCTACTAATATTATAAAGAGGAAAGATTTGTGTTTTTGTTTGTAGGTAATAAATAAATTAAAAAACTAGGTGTTGGACCGATTTTAAAAATTCTTTCACTAGCACAACATGAGACAGACTCATGTCATCCCTTAGTTATTATTAAAGACACAATATATCAAACATTCAGCCGTTGAACATTATATTGTTTTATTTTTAAGCTAAATAGGTGGATTTATGTTAGTATTTTTTTTATAGTAGCAGCACAATAAAAGATATTTATAACAGCTTAAATATTACACTATAAAACAATCATGTTACCCACTACGTTTTCCACAGATTACGATATCTAGTACTTAAAACTAGCTAGTAATATAGTTTACCTATAGTATTAATAAATATCTAATATATAACTGATCATCTCTGGGATTGGGTATTTAAAATAAATGTATAATTAAATTTGTGTGCATACAACAGACAATAACGCAATAAGCATTACGTTGACATCCGTAAAACAATGCCATTTGAAACTACTGCGCATCTTTAAGGGTTACTTGGACTTACTTCCTAAAGGCATTTTTACCAAGGAAAAGAATGTCGATAGAATTAAACTCATTATTGTACGAGTATGTCTCAACCAAACTTCCTAATTGTTAAAAGTCCTTTTTGCCGGGTTATTTTTTTAAGAAACTTCAAGATTGTATTATTATTTACTCTTAATATCACTTCCACTGCACGACCACTCAGGTCAGCCAGCGCGCGCCACCAATGCAGGGTTGAGATCCTAATCTTGATTAGTAATTCGGTGATAATATAATACTCGTAGATTTAGATAACGGTTCAGTAGGATTACAATTAGTTGACAAGCATTACTTGCAATCACATTAAACGCTGATTGCTGAAATTTAATTCAACTCTGACGTAAGTAATGACTACTAGTACGACATTAGGTGATTAGCTAAAACAATAACCCTTTCATCGTTTAACTAATGCAGCACGCAAATATTAGCTGTTAGTTACTCATGTTAACTCTCAATATAACTCATAGAAAATATTGAAGCCTGTAACTTGAATTCTGTTAAAATTATAGCCTTAAAAATAAAAACAATGACCATTAAATTCCATTATACCTTTTATATGTACACTCAAAGTTTACAACATGACATGCGCCATTATTTACATTCATGTTTTCAATGGTCACAGAATAAGAGAATAACACCAAATAGGTCACAAATATCTCTGACGCGAGTTCTCGCAAATGTGCTGCATAATTGTGAATGTCAATAATGAGACAGAAAATTGCAGTAATGCGACACGAGAATGACGTATGTAGTCGGTCGTGAGTCGTGACGGAGAGTTCCACATTTACACGGATTTCGGTTTGCAAAAAATATGTATACCTATATTTTTGTTATTATAATTTTATACATACCTATGTCATTTCCCTGGTGGTATTCGCAATTTTAAAGCAAAAATTTTGACAAATATGAAACTGAATAACGACGTAGCAGAATATTTTAAAATGTGGCGAAAAATCTACTACAGAGCTGTTATTTGTTGTCAATTTTGATCTGTCGTGGTCGCCACCGCAGGCCAATATTACACGTACCAACGTTCATTTTATTCTACAGTGTGCTTTTGCTGGATAAAAACATTCAGTAGAAAATATACTAGTCTACTAAACTCTGTAAAGATGCAGATAGTTATGCCTAATAATATTGACAAAAGAATACTCTAGATGATGCTCGGACGACATAGTCATACTAGTCGAGAACAATGAAATTATGTTTTTCCTCATGCATATAAATTCTCAAAAAGATCAGACGAATCTGAACAAAACATGTTTACTGACAATGTATCTCCGTTCCCTCGATTCAAACCTCCTTCAAGAGCAATTTAAATAAAAAGCAAGCCAACTATTTTCCATAATGAGCTGTTCCACTATAATGGGATCGATTCAGAGGGGTTGGAGCTGCGAGCCTGGTAGCTTGGAGCTGAGAAACAAACAGGTAATGGCATCGCGAGCACCGCGCGACGGATGCCGGCATAACAAGCAGACACTCGGAATTGAGAAGACGCGGCTTTGGTACTCGAGAACTTGCTGAAGAGAGGGAAAGAAAGATAAAAATGTTCGGTAACGCTGAAACTTTGTTTAACGTAATTGTATCAATACATACTAGACTGGGAGGATCTAGAACTGGAACCTAAGATTCTTCATTCCTTCATTTTTCTGCTTCTCTTCAGTCCCTCAAAAAGATGAAGGCATCAGGAAGCGACCAAATAACAGCAGAGGTGCTTATAGCTATGGGTGACTTGGATGTAGATACACTCCACGGGATTTGCTCACACGTCTGCTAAAACGGTGATTGGCCGCATGACTGATCGGAATCCGTAATTCTTCCACTGCATAAGAAAGGGTCAACCAAGATCTGCGGTAATCATCGAACCTTGTCCCTAATCTCACATGCCATCAAAATCTTGCTCCATATTTTAAACAATCGCATTCGCCACTACCTGGATTGGCAAATCCCGCAGGAGCAAGAGATGGAGGAATATCATTCAAGAAAAAGTGATGAAGCAGTATGGTCATGACCCTCAGCATTTTAGGAATACGACGCAAGGAGGAGGAAGGAGGGGATCGATACATTTCATATGTATCGATCCCCTCCTTCCTCCTCTTTTGATTGCAGCGATGTGCTTTTTACACCTAGATCATTACGATTTCGCATATCGAAGTTTCAAATTTTTGTCATGACATAATTTTTGACTAGTATATGTAATGAACCTTTGCACACTTTTTAAATCGATGATCAACCAAGAAACACCGCCGGGTCCTAACAACCAAAAGAAAAGATAAACCTTTTTAGCGAAACCTATGAACTAAGATACAACTTTTGCCATCGCATGGTCACAATCAACAAAGGTCAGGCCAAGCGATTTTGTAATCTCTATTTTATCAAACAATTTTTAACCCCCAGAACGTGACAGCACAAACACTGAGCAGCTATCAATCCAAAACATAATCCCATGTTATGTTGCACACTTACAAAGCGGGGTTTACGCGCACAGCTAGCCTCGCCTCAATCGTCTGATGTACACAGTGCTCTTAAAACGTTGCCAACAAAGCTTTTTGAAGCAAATTCTGTTGACATCGCAAACGTCCGTATCGGGTATTGAATGTGTTGGAGCTTAGTCCGTCCGCCGGACAATGCATTCCGTGAAAAAAATATTAGGGGATAGAGTTTATGCGATGAAATGTGAATTATGCTTTTAGTGCTAATACCATGAGGATTTTGTTTGTAATGTATTGGCGTTGGCGTTCTCTATTATGAATATTGGGAAAATTATGTGAGTTAGGTACTACAGAACACTCGTAACACTAAATTATTTTGAACTGTTGTTAGTTAAAGATTTCAAACTTTTTAGGTGTCTAGATCGTAGTAATGTCGAACTCTATTTTAAAACATTATGAATCTTTTCACACTTGTTACATCTCATTACTTAACCCACAACTTTTTTCTCATATCACGCTAATGCCTAATCTCATAAACCGTTGAAATATGTCTATGAATGGCGTGTAATCCGCTGAAGTGTTCGTATCTTATGACGTCATAACGCACGATTCATTAGCCGAAGAGCTGCGAACAAATAGCAGTCCATCTGCAGGTATAACAATCGCCAAACACGAGATCATGTGTGGGCCGAGGTATGAGCGGTAGCGGGGGAAGAAACTGAATAAAATCGACCTACTAATATATAAAATGGTAATCTATTACTGCAATAGTTATTAATAGCGGATATATATAACTTTCACACAAAAAATTCATGTGTCAAAAAAAAAATCATATCATAAAAATGGTCCAACCGTCTCACACTCTAAAGCTCCAATACATTCCGTGTTGGTGGTTTCAAGCTTTAGTTTCCAAAAGCTAAAAATGGTGTAAAGAATCGATTTCACATTTTTATTAAGACAATAGTTTTATCACAGCAGCTAAAAGCTGATGCAACTCAGCGATATCAAAACCAAACCTTCACCACCGTGGGTTATTGTAGCTCCTTAGATTTAAGATCAGCGCCCCTCACGTGCCGGTGTTCAATTATGTATGAAACTGTCCAATCAATCGCGGTCACCCCTCGACACTGGGACCAACCACTTGTTACCAAGCGCCAGCAATAACCCAATCCCACCACAAAATAGGAGAAAGATGTATTGACATTTATCGTAATGTAAGAAGCAATTGATAGAATGCTCCAGTTTTAAAAAGGTTGCTGAGTTACTCTGTATACTGAGTGGCCGTTGATAGATTTATTGCCAGAGATTCAAAAACATGAGAACATTGACTTAAATGGATGAATTGGTTCATTTGAGATAATTATACAGTGTGTAGTTTGTATGCACAATAAAAGTAAACCGATTCCATCATTTCAATTCAATTCCGCTAAATTAAAACGCTATCCTACTACACAGTCATCACTAGCGAGTGATAGTTAGCCCCTACTAACCATTCTGATTCACAAGATTAGATAGCGATCTAATCTTGTACTATTGTCATTGATCCGCGAGGATACCTAAAAATAATGTACCTAAGTCTAATTAACAGGAGATCGAAAAATAAGACAGACTTGTAAGAGAGAGAATAAACAGATTTGTAAAAAGTAGACACCAAAATGTGTTACAGTAGGACCAACCATACAAATTTCTTTTTTGCTCACACTCTTTATAATTTGCTCTTTTAGCATTTAGGTAAACTCGTTAATATTTCGGAGCTACCAGGCGAGCATACAGTAGAGGCTACCTATCTAACATACGGCGCGGCATTAACCCACTTCCATCTGCTCTCACTCAACAGATAAGCTTCACACATTCGCTCTGTTTTTCTACGGGCAATGGTTATTGGAGGTCATAATATTGTTTACTATCTTTTGCCCGCGGCTTCGCCTACGTAACATATAGCCTATGTTACTCAGGAATAAAGAAACTTTCTATCGGTGAAAAAATTTTAACAATCGGACCAGTACTTTCAGAGATTACCCCCTACAAACAAAAAATAAACTTTACCTCTTTATAATATTAGTGTAGAAAAAGAAACTAGATTTAAATTTAATGAATTTGCAGAATACTGAGAAACTTATTGGATATCATTGACTGTCACAAAATGCTTCAGTATAATATTTTTGGTGCGTTTTAAAGCTTACTGCGTCCATTTTTTTCAGATGAGTTTATTAAGGATTCTGTACAAAATTTTAATGTTTCTGCATTAACCGGTTTAAAATTCAGTTTATTTTTTTAAAGTTATTTGCTTTCAGTATAATAATAACTTAATGGACCTCATAGCAAAGTCATTCAGACGTAGTCGACACGCACTTCAACCAACGCACCTACTGTACGCATTGCGCGCACTGCTGCACCGCTCGGCTCCTCTCGGCTTCGCTCGGCAACTCTTGGCAACTCGGTCGGGTGCACCCGACTGATTACGAGCGGATTATCTTACGGGAGCATCGTAATTGTGTCACTCCACAGTACAGGCAGACAATCAGGCCATTGTGCCTGTAATAATATGCGTTCAGCTTATAATCGCATTACCGGCCTTTGTCTAATGATGTGTGTCTAATTGAGTGGCGTCGTTTGCAGTGTTCGGAGCACGCTTGTTTTACTATTTAATTATAGCAGGTCAATTTGTTGTGATTCAATTCATCGGCACATTGTCTAGAGTCGTTATAGCTTTTCAGTTTCCTTGAAAACAAAGCAAGCTATTTTTCCTCAAACATTATATTGCCTGAAGCGCAGTACTAACATTCACATTATATAACACAGGATTTTAAAAACGACATTGATAAAATGTTATCGTCGTCGATTCGCTAAAACTCCGTTCAACTTTCTTCCTGTTATATTGAATCAGACATTTTCTACAAAACAATGCTAGAAATAAGTTACAGAATTTCATATTCAGAGTGCAGTATATGGAAATACAGTTGGATTTAGTAAATCCCGCGCTTAGAACACAAAACTTCGCTTGGCTGATTCGCTCAAAACGATCAGATTGAGCGGAGCGCGCGCGACACTGCAAAACTGTCCCCCGAACTACCACTGACACTCTGCCACTCCCGTTCTCGCCTCGTTGTCGCCCAAATGTAGTTATAATATTTTACAATAAATAATCATTTTCGATACCGCGTTTTGTTGATATTAGTGTGTGATTAACTACTGCGTTTAAATGTGTACTTATGCCGGCAATGTCACGGTCACGGTTCAAGTGGAACCTGTTTAAGTATTTAACAAACAACCAACTAATATAACACACAGTCTATTTATTTATTACATATTTACTTTATTAAGCACCATTACAAACATACAAAAAGTAAACTAAAACACTTCCTACATACAATACGTGGCCTTGCCGTTCATTAGAAATTAAAGCTTATTTTCCCCCATTATTCAGTTCAAAATCAACATAAATCTGCAAATAGCGTAAATGCAACACATTGAAATTAGTATGCAAGCGCGAGTACGTGTCGAGATCCGGTCGAGTTGTTGTCGAGTTGCGGCGGTAGGGGCGCGAGGGGACGCTTTGTTAGAAGCACTCCACGCGGGTGCAACGGCAAACTGGCTGAAACAAATCTCTGCAGAACTAGGTTATCCCTTCCTGTCCGACTGTCGGATATTTGTCCGATAGACGGGCATTTTGCCTACTCGAACACACCGTAACTTGCTAACTGCGAAACATTTCGCTCAGGATATTAAGTTTTCAATATCGCTTGTCTGTTTGTTCGCGAGAGAGAGGCTGCAGTGTGCCCACACGCGGCTTTGATTGGATTTTATGGAGAGCTGGTCGCGGTTAAGAGCGGCTCGTTTAATCCCTCTTCCGCTAACTTTGCTGGTCGGAACTAAATATTTTTTGCAGCGATTTAGACTTTTATAGGACGTGAGTGATGTACGGTGTATTGTTATCTAGAAAACTGTGTAAGTTTTACTTTTATTTCATTGAGTACCAACGTACCTACTGAAATGACGAATGAAAAACATTATTCCTCCGATTTGTAATAAAAAAATACACAAAATCGTGGCCGTATATTTCTTTTAATTTGTGTAAGAAACCTCCATAAAGGCCTCCATAACATTCGGTGCGTGGGCCGCGCCCGCCATATTGGCAGGGTCGAGTCCGACCCATCCTCGTCACACGATGTGAGGCTTAACTGAACACGCCTATTAACTTACGCAATCTGAATTTTTAATCTCCATTATTTTGCTACGGGATAAAAATATTTCAGAAATAAAATCGATGAGTTACATTACATTGCTCACATTGCTTTTTCTTATTATATATGGTCTGCATGGTTTTCGCACGTAGTCCTTGATGGACCATTATGCGTGGACCATGGCGGCCTTCATTCTAACCAACCCACCTCTCTCCAGAAGCAGATGAATCCTTTCAGTTTGCTCAGGGCTTCTATGAATGAATTGATGCTCCCAAGTTTCGTCTTATTTCACTGACGGCTATGCACACGAGGAGTACGTGCGCTACAGTATCGTCCAACTCCATGCTTGCTAGAGAACTGTCCGTGATACTCATTGTGAGGAGTTTTTATTTAGTGATCGGTGTCGGGTGATGGTCCCCGCCACCAGGCGCTAGCCACCTCTTTTCAGTCATAGAAGGTTACTGGTTCGAGCTCACACTGCTTAGGTTAATGGGTATTGATGTTAGAATCCAACAACGATTGAGTGACGTTATCCAGAACTGCATCAGACAAAAGAAAGCTAAAGTTCGTTGCTTTGAATTTATTTATTGAAACTTGAAGTAATAAATAGACGAATTTAATATAACAAGACATTCCCTACCATTCAACCTTTGAATTAATAATAACCAAGGAACAGCTGAAAAACTACGTTCTGAATCCTGAAATCTAAAACCCTGACTTTTTGTAAAAAAAAGAACCATTTAATGAAATAAAAATATTCAGTTAGTATCTGACATCTCATTAATAAAAAAAGAAATCGAGCAAATCGGGCACGAGGTTCGCCAGGTCGTTAAAGTTCTTCACAGAGCGACCAAAGAACCCCTTCCCTTATTTTATGTGGATCTAGAGCCA
Source organism: Mythimna impura (assembly GCA_905147345.3). Lineage (NCBI taxonomy): Eukaryota > Metazoa > Arthropoda > Insecta > Lepidoptera > Noctuidae > Mythimna > Mythimna impura. The sequence continues at coordinate 590,322 of LR990348.1, forward strand.
AAATTAAATAACAAAGAGATTTACAAAATTAAACATCTAAATTACATGAAAGTCACTTTTGAGCCACCATACAAGAAAAAAGAAATCGTGCAATGTAAGAGATGCCAAAGATTCGGCCACTCCAAAAATCAATGCTTTAGACCATTCCGGTGTGTCAAATGCGGAGAAGAACACTCAACCAGCTCATGTGTCAAAACCCCTGATTCCGATGCCACATGCGCCAACTGCTATGAGAAGCACCCCGCGAGCTATAGAGGCTGCTCAAAATACAAACAGTATAGAGAACAGATACTCAAACTCGACTCAAAACGAAGGAATTACAGAGACACTTTCACAGACAGACATTTAAACAAAATCGACGATGGGAAACAAACCCCAAAAAAGCCAAACAAAACTCAACAAGAAAAATGGATTCCAGAGTATTCTAGACTCAGACAGCCTAGGGATAATTCAGCCCCCTCAGATCAACCTCGTTTAGAGGTGTACAAACAATTTACCAAACCTGTATCCAACAACCGCAGAACGAACTTAATTAAACCCGGCAAATCTTATGCCGAGACTGTCAAAACCAACTGCACCGAAGGAGATGCAGCAACCGACATCATCTTACCAGGCGACACTGTCGACCTGGAAGTAATCATGGACAAAATGTTTGAAGTAATTATGACAAACATGATGGACAGACTTATGGACAGAATGATCCAGCTGATCGGCAGCCTTCATTCAAAATGATTTATGACTTACGCATTATGACATGGAACGCCAATGGACTTACCGAACGTAAACAAGAATTAGAGACATTCCTAATAAATGAAAACATTGACATTGCCCTTATTTCAGAAACAAGACTAACAGAAAAAAGCCATATTGCCATTAAAAACTATAATGTTTATATCACAAACCATCCATCAGGGAAAGCTCACGCAGGAGCTGCTATCATAATAAAGTCTAAACTAAAACACTATCCACTCGAACCGTTCTGCTCTGAGATGATTCAGGCGTCACAAATCAGAATAACAGAGGTTGCCTCAGAAATCACAATATCGGCAATATACTGTCCACCTAAACACAGTATATCTGCTGAATATTTCAAAGAATACCTAAGGACCTTGGGAAACCGTTTCATTAGCGGTGGCGACTGGAATGCTAAGCATGTGCATTGGGGCTCTAGACTTATAAACCCGAAAGGAAGACAACTGTACAGCGCAGTGGGTGCGCTTAATCTGGAATGCATCTCTACCGGGGAGCCCACTTACTGGCCAGCAGATAGAGCCAGGAAACCGGATTTACTAGATTTCTTTATTACTAAGAATCTCTCTGTCAACAATATGAGTGCCGAACAAAAAATAGATCTCTCTTCTGACCACACCCCTGTCGTACTAAATGTTAACTGCAAGGTACTGTTACATGAAGCGCCACCAAAAATACATAGTCGGCACACAAACTGGAAAGAGTACCAGCAAATCATTACATCAATGATAGACCTTAAAATATCCCTTAAGACCATCGAAGAAGTGGAGGAAGCAATTGAAAGCTTTAATAGAACTGTACATATTGCCGCACATAAATCTACACCAAAACACAAAGTATTTGTCCCAAAAGAACATGTTTACCCATCCTTCGTTAAAGACAAAATATTTGAACGACGCCACTTACGCAAGGTCTGGCATCAAACAAGATACCCAAGAGATAAAGCTGCATTCAACAGATCCACAAGAGAACTGAAATCACTTATCAATGACCTGAATAATGATAACCTCCAGGAATATCTCTCGAACCTCACACCAACAAGTGATACAAACTACTCGCTCTGGAAGGCTACATCAAAGCTTAAACGTCCGAAGATGCAAATAACGCCTATAAAAACCCAATCGGGGTTATGGGCTCGGTCAGATCAGGATAAAGCTGATGCTTTCGCTTCACACCTGCACAAAGTTTTTGAACCTCTACCGAGTGTTAACAAAGAACACGATGAAGAAATTAAAAACTTTCTTACATCACCCTTCCAAATGAATCTTCCATTACCAAGTATCTCACCTAAAGAACTCGTTAAAGAAATCCGCAACCTTCGGGATTGTAAAGCACCTGGTTATGACCAAATAGACGCAACTCTTTTAAAAAACCTGCCTCAAAAAGGAATTATGTTGCTGGTGTTGATCTTCAACGCTTGTTTACGCCTATTGATGTTTCCCAGCCAATGGAAAATCGCTCAGGTTATCATGGTTCTAAAACCGGGCAAACCAGCCCAAGAAATGTCTTCGTACAGACCCATAAGTCTGCTGCCCATTGTTGGAAAAATTTTGGAAAAGGTCATACTGACAAGAATGAGGAAAGACCTTGAAGATATTTTGCCTAACCATCAGTTTGGATTTAGAGAGGGTCACGGTACTATCGAACAGGTACATCGGTTGGTTGATACCATACACAGGGCCCTGGAGAACAGACAATACTGCTCGGCTATTTTCCTGGATATTAGCCAGGCATTCGACAAAGTCTGGCATGACGGTCTGCTCTCCAAAATAAAACAAAAGCTCGCACACCCATACTATCAACTCATCAAATCTTACCTGGAAAGGAGGTGTTTTGAGGTAAAACACAATAATAAATTTTCAATGCTACACGAGATCAAAGCAGGAGTGCCGCAAGGTAGTATTTTGGGACCAATTCTGTACCTAATCTTTACGGCGGATTTACCAACACTCGATGAAATCACCACCACTGCTACTTACGCCGACGACACCTCTATCTTATCTGTTCATGGGAACCCTGAAACGGCATCAAGAAACCTCCAAAGACATCTCAGCTTAATAGAGGATTGGTTTAATAAGTGGCGCATCAAAGCCAACAAAAACAAATCTGTCCATGTTACCTACACTCTCAGACGTGAAACTTGCCCACCTGTTCTTTTATATAATGAACACGTCCCACAAGCCAATGATGCAAAGTACCTAGGAATGCACCTTGACCGCCGACTGACTTGGCAAAAACATGTATGGACCAAACGTAAGCAGCTGGATACCAAAATCCGGAACCTTTACTGGCTGATTGGACCAAAATCCCAACTCACACACAACAGTAAAATAATTATCTACAAGTCTATCATCAAGCCTATTTGGACGTACGGCATCCAGCTTTGGGGCTCAGCAAGTAAAAGCAATATTGCAATTCTGGAGAGATTCCAAAGCAAAACGATTAGAAAAATGTTAAATATCCCGCAGTACATTAGCAACCAGTTCATGTACATGGATATCAAGTTGAAAACAGTCACAGAAGAAATCGAGCCGTATAGCAAAAGCTATCAAAACCGACTGTGTAAACACAGAAACGAACTAGCTTCACAACTGCTAGGGCCCGGGAGTTTCACTTTCTCCCGACTAAAAAGACACAGTGTTCAGGAGCTAGCGGAAAGATTCGCAACATAAAATTGTGAGATGCGTCGCTGGACAAATCTACTCACCACATCAAAGACAGATTTCAGCCAGCACATTGGATTATTGCTCCCGAAGCAGATTGCCAATTAGCAGTAGAGAAAAAGAAAAAAAAAGTATCTGACAACAAACAGACTGTGTGTATTTATTGTCAGTCTTTATAATGTCTACAGAAAAGCTTCGAGTAGGTATTGTCAAAGTGGCAACAAAAACTTATCGGAATATTTTCATTATAAAGTAGCCGAAATATAATAATGTATGTAGGTATTTATTTTATTTAATAGCGTTAAAACTAATCGTCTACTTAGTTTGTCGAAAGACACAATGCATGATTATCTTATGGTGTCTTTCCCATTTCTTTATTCTTTGAGAGCTTTAAGAGCAATGTCTTCAAAAGTTGACGTATCCAATAGTTACTATTGGTTACCTCTGTATTTCTGTGTAATAGTCCAAAGTACAGGCCTATCCGACCCAGAGGTAATAATTAAACAATTAGCGATCGTAAATCCAATGGGCGTTCACCGATTAACCGTCCACGTTTGTGCGAGTCGATTGCGACCGTAACCATCACGCATTTGGTAGGCGACTATGCTGAGTGAGGCATGTCTGAGCCGGTAATAGTCTGCAATAATTATATCACACTTCATTATGGTTGGTGTATTTTTGTTTCGGGTTTTTGTGTAACATTTATGTTAGTATGGTAGTTTTATGTGTTTCGGCTAGACGTGTAGGGCGGGACTGTCTTTTATTGGTCTGAAGTTTTCTGAATAAACATGCTATTTCTACTTGATATGATTTAATATACCGATCAACAAAACATTTTCGATGAATGGAAGACTAAACTGCTCTTTCAAAAAATACAGAATCTTTAGCTGGCGAAAAAATCAAGTGAGCAATAAAAGAATATTGAAGTTTTATATTTACGTAAAGAAAAGATTTAGACTGTATACTTTTTATTTCTATTGGAGAGAGATTCTCTGAGGAGTTCCAATGAAATATTATCCCCACGGCAACAGTCATGCTTTTACGTGATCGATTTGACTAAACTCGGCTCGAAAATGGAGTCGGCACTTATTATATTGTGACCTAAATTACACAGACTGTTATGTACTTTACATATAGATGATTGCTCGAGTTCAGAAGTTACTCTCTCTTTTGGCGTGCCGCAGGGCAGCGTTCTCGGACCCACTCTCCGTCTGTTGTACATCAACACCTTGTGTTTAATGAACCTACCCAACTGTAGTATTGTTTCGTATGCTGATGACACTGCGTTGATTGTGCATGGAAGGGACTGAAAGGACACTCGATGCTATGCAGAGCGAGCTCTTCAAGATATAATGACTTGGCTTAATGCCAATCTATTGACGCTAAATGTCAAAAAGACCAAGTATATGACCTTTTCTCACCGCACTAATACCCAACCTCCATCGGATTTCACAATTACTGCACATACTTGTGACCCTTCAGAAAATTTTAGTTGTCCTATACTAACGCGCACTACCAATATTAAGTATCTGGGTCTTATAATATACAATTCACTGAAATGGTCAGCACATATAGAACAATTGACTGCCGGCACTAGAAAATTAATGCCGACTTTCAGAAAGCTCAGGAATTCTGCTGATAGGAAAACGTTACTGTGCGTCTACTTCGCCTTTGCTCAAAGCTTGTTGCAGTACTGCGTTGTTGTTTTGGGTGGTGTCGGTAGGACTATCTTGCTTCCCCTGGAGCGTGCACAAAGGGCTGTATTAAAGGTCATAATCAAGCCCATAAAATCTTTCCTCTATCTATCAGCAAGTGCAAGAATGAAATACGTCACTGATCCTACGATTAAACTATTCCGAAACGGAAGAGATATTAAATGGTAGAACTTCATAATTACATTCACACCCTCACCGACACATCACACTACACACCTTACTAAACACACGGGTACTTTTTAAGATTCTGTTATTTATTTTTATTATTATTGAATTTATCTTAAATTAGTAGCCTAGTAATTATTATCATTATTTTTCTTTTTGTCTTGACACTATGTAGATACGACGATGGGGTTATTATTATTATTCCATTTACTAAATTTATATACATATTGATTGCATTTTTAAATATTTCTAAAAAAAACATTTTAAAATATAAAAAATAGTAGCCCACCGGCATCGGGAACAGGGTCCAAGCTACCGGTGGTCAGGGCTCCTAAGAGAGGAATCTCCTAATAATGCGCGCCGTGTCCAGGAGTACTGCTTTCTGAATCAGGCCCTTGATCCAGCTGCCTAACGACAGCCTCCTCAGATGTTGTTCGAGGCTCTTAGCTATTAAGCCATTGGCCGTTACGACTATCGGCACAATGATTGCTCTATCCACTTCCCACATGTCGACAACCTCAGCTTTCACGAGGTTCTCGTCATGAGGGACCGCTATATCAACAATCATTGTGCGACGCTCTAGTGATCTAGTCGATCTATCACCACTATATCAGCCCCCCTAGCCAAGTTACAATCGTTTCGGTCGCGCCGAACGCCTCGAGTAGGCCACGCCTCTAATTCCTTTGTTCTGACCACGTGACTGAGCGTTGAGATGAAGTCAGAACAAAGGAATCGGAGGCGTGGCCTACTCAAGGCGTTCGGCGCGAACGATACGATTGTAACTTGGCTAGGGGGGCAGGTTTATTGGCAACAATAGTCCTGTCAGTGATGATAGATCGATCCCAATATAATGTGATATTGCCAATGTCATTATTATTATATATTTTTATATTTGTTTGAGTATATCGTGTTCCTATTTGTAGAATCCCGATGAATACGAGACGCACAGGATGTCATTGTTACTTGGGGAGTCCTATGTCCAGTCGTGGACATCTTTTGGCTGAAGTTACCTCATTCTTTTTTTTATTATTATTATTGATAGGCTCGCGTTTGCCAACCATCTCACCTGATGGTAAGCAGTGATGTGGCCGACGATGGAGCACGCTTGCTTACTTTTCACGCTATCTATTGAAAGCGTGAAACTCCCTTTTCTTTCATATCACTTCTCGCACAATTTTTCAATTTTATCTTTGGCCTCCCTCTCCCTCCCCTTCACCCTCATGTATAGGTACTCATTGGTCATAACTAACTCATAAATAATAATTTTAGTAATGTAATTTTTAACAAACATTATAATAATAATGATTTTATAGATAATATTTGTTTATCCAGCGGCATTTACTGACGGTAATCTCGTATTTTAATAAAGTGGATAATGCAGTGGGTTGCAATATTGTAAACGCTTGTATTGTGAATTTTTTTTATTTATACTGTTGCTGTTTATTGTCAAATAAATAAATAAAATAAAAATACTCATAATAAACATGGTTCATTTATTTTACTTCATATAAACATCCTTTAAATCAAATAAAATAAATCAACCATGTTTGTATTAAAACATATAAGTAAATTATTCACACGCCGAGAAATAAGAGGAGGGGTTGCATTTTTTTGTAAAATAAAAAAATAATTTAATAAAAAGTGTCATATTTTAATGAGGAGAAACGGGTAAAAACAACTCTTCATTTAAATAAACCAATATATTTTAAAAATAATAATAATAATGTGAGTAGCCTTTTGGTGGTTAGTTCAGCGTTAACATTATGAAATCAATCCTGATTAATTAATATCGAAAAAGACAATCAGCTTAATGACAGCGTTTAGAGGCTCCCCAACTTTTCCCGGTTGTACTCGGCCATTTGATGGAGCTGAACATTTAGAAGGAGTAAATAATAAATAAATAAAATTGTTTATTTGCACCTTCAAGTTAACAAGTTTTCCAAATTACAGTAAATTAGGTCGAATTCCAATCAGTATTCAGTTACATAACTACAAGAAAAGCGCACAAACATACAATTTGAAACAATGCCCCTGGCCGCAAGCTATAATCTAAGTGGCGTGATTTTTCCAACTTAGCCGTAATGCGCCAAGATTGTGGCGCAAATCGACACATGTAAGCCTAAGTGAATTACTGAGCGGACTTAATTATACGGCGATAGCCGCAGAGCAGGCTGCCGCGGACTTAATGTAGTCCGCTTGGCCGCTCACTGGGCAGTCCGCTAGGTCACCTCCGCCCGGCGCGCCACACAGATAAGGCTGGAGGCTGACGGTCAGACTAATAGTCGGAGTTTTTAGGATTTTAAAGTTGAATTTTGATGTGCGTAAATTGTGCGCCATTTATTTTAATGTGAACATTAAGTGGAATAATGTTCTCATGCCAATTTTAAATTATATCTAATTATAACGTCTAGACTGGTCTAATAAATGATTTTATTTTACTGTTTGGCTCGATACAATATTTCGTCATTATTTTCGTGTTGTTTATGTATTAAGACACGAAGATTTTCAGAAGTACCTACTACTATATATTATTGTAGTACTTCTGAAAATCTTCGTCTAAAACAAAAGATATTAATTTATTAATTTTATAGGGATAACAAACAGCAGTATACAATACAATAATATCGGCACTTAGTCAATAGAAGTAACATATACACGACTAATGACGTCATCGACGTTATATTATTAGACTATCTTCAAGAGAGAATATTGTATTTTTAGACATAGGTATATTTTCTATCGAATTTCTTAAGTTTAGGACCAGCCTGCAGCAATTTTTTCGAAAACGAGATTTGAAAGCAAGCGGAGAAGGGTAATGATCACATTAGCCTGTCTGGACTCGTTGAGCTACGCAGCACTGGTTTTTTAGTTCATTAGTCAAACTGACTGGTAAAGGTAAGCCGTTTTACTGATTTACTGCTCTTGAAGCCTAAATGAAAACTATTTCTAAAATAATATTTTAAGCAAAAGGTAGTTTTTTTTATTCTGAGGTAATCACTATTAGTCGACGTATCCAAGTCGAACAAATATGTGGAAACATATAAACTATTTAATTGAAGGAATGGTTGGCGCAGTGGCTGAGCGATTAGTTGCGTGTCGGAGGTTCGATTCCCGGACAGAACAAATATTTGTATGGCCTACTGACAGTTGTTGCGTGTCTAGTGTATGTGGGATTACATGTTTATAAACGCACCTACGACACAGGAGTGATTCTTATTGTGGGATAACGATATACAAAAAAACACAGCTACTTCCAAAATTGAAATATCAAACCGAACTCCTCTACCAACATGCCGCATAAACTCACACTTGTCAATTCTTGATCAGTATAGGTAACCTTGATAAAATAAAATGTAGGCTTCATAAATCTAACAGACTGCCAACAAAAAGCAAACACATTATCGACAAAATATAAGTTGAGAATTTGTTTAGCACTTTATATTTCGAAGTTTTTGTGAGGACTATGTATAAATAGGGCTGTTCTTGTATATAACTACATAGGACGGAGAATTAATGAAAGTACAAACTTGTCTGTGATCAGATATCAAATATGGAAGTTGCCATCTACTTATCTCTTACGTAAGCTACTCGTTGCTGCTACAAGCGCTGTGCTGGATACTCGTTGCTGCTACAAGCGCTGTGCTAGATACTCGTTGTTGCTACAAGCGTTGTGCTAGATACTCGTTGCTGCTACAAGCGCTGTGCTGGATACTCGTTGCTGCTACAAGCGCTGTGCTAGATACTCGTTGTTGCTACAAGCGTTGTGCTAGATACTCGTTGCTGCTACAAGCGCTGTGCTGGATACTCGTTGCTGCTACAAGCGCTGTGCTAAATACTCGTTGTTGCTACAAGCGTTGTGCTAGATACTCGTTGCTGCTACAAGCGCTGTGCTGGATACTCGTTGCTGCTACAAGCGCTGTGCTAAATACTCGTTGCTGCTACAAGCGTTGTGCTAGATACTCGTTGCTGCTACAAGCGCTGTGCTGGATACTCGTTGCTGCTACAAGCGCTGTGCTAGATACTCGGTGTTGCTACAAGCGTTGTGCTAGATACTCGTTGCTGCTACAAGCGCTGTGCTGGATACTCGTTGCTGCTACAAGCGCTGTGCTGGATACTCGTTGCTGCTACAAGCGCTGTGCTGGATACTCGTTGCTGCTACAAGCGCTGTGCTAGATACTCGTTGCTGCTACAAGCGCTGTGCTGGATACTCGTTGCTGCTACAAGCGCTGTGCTGGATACTCGTTGCTGCTACAAGCGCTGTGCTAAATACTCGTTGCTGCTACAAGCGCTGTGCTGGATACTCGTTGCTGCTACAAGCGCTGTGCTGGATACTCGTTGCTGCTTCAAGCGCTGTGCTAGATACTCGTTGCTGCTACAAGCGCTGTGCTGGATACTCGTTGCTGCTACAAGCGCTGTGCTGGATACTCGTTGCTGCTACAAGCGCTGTGCTGGATACTCGTTGCTGCTACAAGCGCTGTGCTAAATACTCGTTGCTGCTACAAGCGCTGTGCTAAATACTCGTTGCTGCTACAAGCGCTGTGCTAGATACTCGTTGCTGCTACAAGCGCTGTGCTGGATACTCGTTGCTGCTACAAGCGCTGTGCTGGATACTCGTTGCTGCTACAAGCGCTGTGCTGGATACTCGTTGCTGCTACAAGCGCTGTGCTAGATACTCGTTGCTGCTACAAGCGCTGTGCTAGATACTCATTGCTGCTACAAGCGCTGTGCTGGATACTCGTTGCTGCTACAAGCGCTGTGCTGGATACTCGTTGCTGCTACAAGCGCTGTGCTAAATACTCGTTGCTGCTACAAGCGCTGTGCTGGATACTCGTTGCTGCTACAAGCGCTGTGCTGGATACTCGTTGCTGCTACAAGCGCTGTGCTGGATACTCGTCGCTGCTACAAGCGCTGTGCTAGATACTCGTTGCTGCTACAAGCGCTGTGCTGGATACTCGTTGCTGCTACAAGCGCTGTGCTAGATACTGGATACTCATTGCTGCTACAAGCGCTGTGCTAGATACTCGTTGCTGCTACAAGCGCTGTGCTGGATACTCGTTGCTGCTGCAAGCGCTGTGCTGGATACTCGTTGCTGCTACAAGCGCTGTGCTGGATACTCGTTGCTGCTACAAGCGCTGTGCTAGATACTCGTTGCTGCTACAAGCGCTGTGCTAGATACTGGATACTCGTTGCTGCTACAAGCGCTGTGCTGGATACTCGTTGCTGCTACAAGCGCTGTGCTGGATACTCGTTGCTGCTACAAGCGCTGTGCTGGATACTCGTTGCTGCTACAAGCGCTGTGCTAGATACTCGTTGCTGCTACAAGCGCTGTGCTAGATACTCGTTGCTGCTACAAGCGCTGTGCTGGATACTCGTTGCTGCTACAAGCGCTGTGCTAGATACTGGATACTCGTTGCTGCTACAAGCGCTGTGCTGGATACTCGTTGCTGCTACAAGCGCTGTGCTGGATACTCGTTGCTGCTACAAGCGCTGTGCTGGATACTCGTTGCTGCTACAAGCGCTGTGCTGGATACTCGTTGCTGCTACAAGCGCTGTGCTGGATACTCGTTGCTGCTACAAGCGCTGTGCTGGATACTCGTTGCTGCTACAAGCGTTGTGCTGGATACTCGTTGCTGCTACAAGCGCTGTGCTAGATACTCGTTGCTGCTACAAGCGCTGTGCTGGATACTCGTTGCTGCTACAAGCGCTGTGCTGGATACTCGTTGCTGCTACAAGCGCTGTGCTGGATACTCGTTGCTGCTACAAGCGCTGTGCTAGATACTCGTTGCTGCTACAAGCGCTGTGCTGGATACTCGTTGCTGCTACAAGCGCTGTGCTGGATACTCGTTGCTGCTACAAGCGTTGTGCTGGATACTCGTTGCTGCTACAAGCGCTGTGCTAGATACTCGTTGCTGCTACAAGCGCTGTGCTAGATACTCGTTGCTGCTACAAGCGCTGTGCTAGATACTCGTTGCTGCTACAAGCGCTGTGCTGGATACTCGTTGCTGCTACAAGCGCTGTGCTGGATACTCGTTGCTGCTACAAGCGCTGTGCTGGATACTCGTTGCTGCTACAAGCGCTGTGCTAGATACTCGTTGCTGCTACAAGCGCTGTGCTAGATACTCGTTGCTGCTACAAGCGCTGTGCTGGATACTCGTTGCTGCTACAAGCGCTGTGCTGGATACTCGTTGCTGCTACAAGCGCTGTGCTGGATACTCGTTGCTGCTACAAGCGCTGTGCTAGATACTCGTTGCTGCTACAAGCGCTGTGCTAGATACTCGTTGCTGCTACAAGCGCTGTGCTAGATACTGGATACTCGTTGCTGCTACAAGCGCTGTGCTAGATACTGGATACTCGATGCTGCTACAAGCGCTGTGCTGGGTCTGGTAATTTCTAAGAAAACATTCTTATTTTCATACTAGCTTTCTGCTAGCGGTTCGGACCGTGAGAAAGTAGAAAATTATTCCAAGGGAACATACTATATTAGCTATTCCAGTTCCAGCACATCCGTGTGCCAAATTTCATTCAAATCTGTACTGCCGTTTAAGCGTGAAGAAGTAACAAACATACAAACACACAGAAAGTTTCACTTTTTTATAATATGTATATAACATCACACTAGATGTATCTATCTAGATGTTACTTGTCCTTATCTATGACTGCATATTTTCCTAGTAGTCATAAAACTGCTAACAGATATTGTGTTGAACCCGTTCATTTAGTGATAGGTGAAGTGATTTTACTTATCTTTCTCTCATATTTGATTTTTGAGTTCCCTTAAAGAGGTTAACTTTGCTTTTCTTGTCTTCAGTTGAGGTCAGAATGAGCGTCATTCAACTGTTTGCCTGTACACGCACAACATACGTGTCGTGTGTCGTACCGTTTGATTCGGGCGCACGTTAGCAAGAAACGTGTGACACTCCATCGCTCACAATCAGTTCGCCGGACCAATCAGAGGGGGTGTAATTTCGGCCATTACGCGGTCGCCGCTCGACGCAACTAATACAAAGGCCGACTGTCGCTCATTGTCATTCGGGAAATTATCGGGCTGCGTCTGAACCAGCCGTAATGAGTCCGACCCACTGGCGGGACTGCGACATTACATTGCCGGCATTCTTACCTATGTACCTACTGGGGCTACCTTTGCCTCCTCGTTGACACATCGAGTTAACAACCACATCTACTTTGGAAACATGACTCATGTCAATTAAATACATGATTTTAGATCCGATTTGGCTATTAAATAATCGAGTAAATCTCGTCACTTTAACATTAAAATGCACAACCGTGATGCATTAATTCGGATTGCGTTAATATTAAACAACTCGAGCGTGTTGACATTACAAACTGAATATTGTTACAATACTAATGATGTAAATTTTTAAACACGTTCGTGCAAACGCAGCCTTAATATATTTTATGTATATTTAAAAGTTTGCATGAATAAAGTGAACATTTCCTTTTAATGTTTACGTGACGGGTTATTATTTTTCCTTTACGAGCGTTCACATATTCACAGAGTTACGAATGAGTGAGAGCAGGCGCGCGGGCGCGCGGCCGTTCTTGCAAGCAGACGCATGTTGCGTTCGCGTTCGCTCGCGTGATAAACTGCTCGCGATCACGATCCACGACTGGCTCACTCCCGCCAATTTGTTTATATTTTATTACCATTTTTTAATTGAGATATTAAAAATACTGTTTTGCTAAGCAATTATAAGGTTTACGTGCACAGTTTTCGTCGCGTGATTCATCGCGCCGAACTAAATTTTACGAAATTTTTGTGCGATAACAATCTTGTGATTTTGTAAAAATGCATTTTATTAACAAGGTAGGATAACGTAAACGTTTTGCTTCTGTATGCTGGGAACGTAACCGAAATAAAGGAAAGGAAGGCTGGTCACGTCTGTTGCCTGCTTGGCTCTGCGACTTATAGTTAGATATACGAGCTGTAGCGACCCACTAGCGACAGATTTACACCAAAAAGTTCCGCGGCTCTGGTTCAAACTGCTCTACGTACGAGTATGGCAGCTCTCAGTGCAATGGAAGTGTTTCCACTATATATTTTTCTTTTGCTCCAAGTTTCTTATAATGAACTTTCCCGTTACCGTCTGGTGTGTAGCAATTTTAACTCGTATGCGAATAGTTGGCGGGTTGTTAGTGGAACTGTCGACTCAACCTATGAGTCGCCACGATTTATACGAAAAAAGAAAAAGATCTAGTATTCCTTTTCAGAAAATCCGTTACTTGGAACGAGAAACGGTTTATAAATGAAAATGCCGACATCTTTTTGGGTGAAGCGGGGTATGATACATTTTGTAGAGGACGACTTAGTAGGCTCTCTTTTGCCGGATTAAGTTATTAAAGCATTTTTGCTTTTAAAAAAACATGATCTACAGGAAAAAATATCGTGAAACTTTTTCTCTGAATATTTTTAATGAAACTTTTGGGGAACAAAGCGTCTCCACAGCATTAATGCACAACCGTAGTTACTTTTTAAATCACGCCCTCATCCAGATCCCCTGCGTTCCACTGCTCCACCTGCGCCGGTGCACTTCACGTCATAGGTACTGCCGCTGGCACCGCCTCCTCCCGCGCGCTGCGCTCCTGGTACTCTTATCGCCCCCCGCTGCAGTCACTCAGCGGTGTTTTGTTCTTTATCGCGATGTTTTGATGACTCTCGCCTTAACTCGGATGAAAAATCACTTTCGGCTTGTTGAACCGTTTTTTCCGCCTCGTATTACGAGCTACGATATTTTTTCTTACTTTTTCTTTCAGTTGTCCCGCTGTCGGCTGTATACAGGCTGTTCAGCCGAGCGTTTGTGTTTTGTTAACAATGTGTGTTCAGGATATGTTTTGGTCATGAAATCGTTGTTTCTTTTTACCTTTTTTATGTTCTAAAATGTGGTAGTGCTTAGGAGAGAAGTTTTTTGTGGTTGCTTAGAAAATAGTGGAGAAACAAACGTTGTGAGCAAAGAAAATAATATGATCAAGTAGGTACATTTTACAGACGTTTTATGACCAAAAGTTATCGCACTGTAAATCGACCTGATCAGCATTACATCTCTCTAACCCGTTGAGTTTGCTGTATACTACATTTTTACTTTGCTCGGTCGTAAATTCTCTCATCGGATGCACGCACCTGTATCGGCAAGTTTAGTAGCCATATTTCTTAGTGCCAGTAAAGCGGAATTAGCAGGAGGAGCGAGTGACACCTCTACTACGTGCCCGGGCGACGAGGAGACACTGCATGCATTCGTAACATTGCTTATATGTTTTCGATTAGGTACAAAGAAGTTTACAAGAAAAAGTCAAAATAGTTAGATTATTTTGTCATTTTTTACATTTGGCCTTAATATAGGTAGCTTTAGTAGCTTCATAAACAATGAGAAACGGATGCTCCAGGTAATGAATTATTTAAAAGGCTAGCCACCTAAAACCTCTTTGGTGGTAAACAGTTGCATTGTAGTGATTTTTATTCGGGTTATTGTTAGAATAGATCCCAATAGTTTAAACAAAGTTTGCAGCTTCGAAAAACTTATGTTAAGTGCGTGTTGCCCGGGAAGGCTTTTTTATGGTAATATTTTAGGTTTTGGCATAGGCGGTGAACCCTAGGAAAAAGTCAATCAGTTTACGTTTAAAGTTAAGATAATATTTGCATTTTATCAATTTGATTGCAAAATTTTAGCTCTATCTATAGCAGAAATGAATTGCGTTTTGCACAAATGAATCGATTATATAGAAATTATAAGTTAAATCCTGAAAAAATACCAGCCTAAAACTCAATACAGTGCAATATTGTGCGACGTTTAATTTGTCTACGATGACTGGCTTTTAATGTTAATATATAGGTATAATTAAAAAAAAATATATATTCCTGAAAATATAATTTACTAAAAACATAAGGCAAACTGAATACCACATCATTAATTAGAAATGACTTCTACCAAAGTTCCTTATTCGAATTTTACGAAAAGAACAGCTAGTGATATTAGCTCCGGGCATTATTTGCGTAGACATGAACTGTCTGAATTAGCGCCTAATTGCTGGAACAATTTAATAAAGTCACGCTAGCCGCCGCATTCAGAGGTAGGGCAATTAACTTCATTGTTTATATTATACCCTTATCTTTGAAGACAACATGTTTAGTGGCTATTTGTTTTTCCGTAATGTTTGCAGATGTGCTACGTGGTCACGTGGTTGATTCATAGAAAAATAGGTTTGATACACGTAGTCACATCCTCTGCTTAACCTGGCATTATATCTACGTATGCATTTACTATACATTCCTACTACTTTAAGTTAAACAACACATCTAGTTAAAATATATACATTAGATCCAATAAAATCTTAAATGGAGTTTAATAGAGATCTCTTGTAGTTTCTAACACATTTAAACGTTACTTTAAAAATTGTGTTTCTGACATATTAAGTTTAAAAAAAAAACATTAAATAGCAATGTTATTAGAGAGCCGGTGGTCGCCTCGTGCGGGAACCAATTCGAACATGTCAACGACAGACATGCTTAATTTAGACTTTAGAGGAATAAGTCCGGTAAAACTTTATCTAAAAACAGACAGGGATAGTGGGGACCAAAAGTTTCACTTTATTAACTCTATAACACTACCAATGTTCTATTATAAAAGCTGCAGTTGTTTTATTTCACAGAGTCGAGTGCATATTGTCTTTGTGAGAATAACTTATTTTCTTTGACAACAAGCGTTTCAATTTCACGCAAACAGAAGAAAAAATATACGTGAATTACCCGTATAGTTATTTTAGTAAATATTTATTACCTGTAGCCACTTTTGCAAATAATAGGGGTTAAAGTATGAAATTGCCGTTTTTTAAAACGGGTTGCTTTGAAGTGTGAGTCCAAATAAACTTTATATTAAAGGTACGTTATTCTTTTACCGAAATTATGTATTTATTAGATTCTTTGTGTTTTCTATTTTCTGTTATATCGCAGTTCTTATAACCATGAAAGCTAATAAAAAACATTTTTTTCATCATTAAGAGTTCCAACGTAGAAACCATGCATTTCAAAGGGCAAGCAATATCAATGATATATACCTACGACTTTCTTCTAACAAAATAACTTTGTGCTCTTGTTAAATTCGTTTTGGAAATTTTGTCTTGTTACCGCACTGAGGAGAAAAGTTATTCGTGAGATAAAATTTCCCACGTGAGAGTGATTGAAATAAAAATAGACATCCCATTCATTAGCAGTTTGAAGTCCATATACATCATCAATATTGCATACCGCTTGAGACACATTGTTTCAACGGTAGAACTCTTAATACAAAATAATGCGAGTTTTCTTAATTTCATACAAAAATAGTTACAAGTACTGCGATATTACAGAAAATACAAAACACAAAGAAACTAATTAATACCTAATTTTAAAAAAAGAATAACGTTCCTTTAATATAAAATTTATTTGAACTTATAATTCCAAGTCAATACAAATATATAACATCATCATCATCATCATTTCAGCCGATAGACGTCCACTGCTGGACATAGGCCTCCCCCAAAAGTCGCCACAACGAACGATCCTGTGCGTCTCGCATCCATCGGATTCCCGCAACCTTCACCAGGTCATCGGTCCACCTTGTTGTCCACCGGAAGACGCAGTGTCGGAAGGCCCCCTTTCCGACACTGCGTCTTCCGGTACGCGGTCGCCACTCCAGAACCTTTCGGCCCCAACGGCCATCCGTTCTGCGAGCAATGTGCCCTGCCCATTGCCACTTTAGTTTGGCGATTCTTCGCGCTATGTCGGCAACCTTGGTTCTCCTGCGGATATCTTCATTTCTGATTCGATCACGCAAGGAAACTCCGAGCATAGCCCTTTCCATTGCCCTTTGGGTGACTTTGAGCCTTCTGATGAGGCCCATTGTGAGCGACCACGTTTCGGAGCCATATGTCATCACTGGCAACACGCACTGGTCATAGAATCTGTGTGTCAGGAGTTCGGCTGTAATTCCGTCATCACCCGGTGCCTTGTTGTTATTAAGCTGCTTCAGAGCCATCCTAATCTCGAAAATATATAACACTTCAAAGCAATTAATTTTAAAAAACGCCAATTTCATACTTTAACCCCTAATATTAACTACCAAAACAAAGTATAAAATATAAATCATCTATGTATACCGACATAAACATATTTAACGTAATTAAGTGTCTAAATATAAATTGGTGGAAGTCCCAAAGTGTCATGGCCACCAAAGTTACGAGTTTGTATGAACAATTAGAATATTTAAAGGGTGTAATATGTTGGAGAGTTTGTGCCTAACATTGCCTTACCTTGAATTGTTCAAGTTATCGCAATGTTACTGTGAGTCTGTGTGTGAGTTTTGTGCTAATCTTTTTCTAGTTTTTGTAGTTTTTGTGCTACTTATTTCTTGTTGAATAACTTGTAACATTAGCCTAAAATATTTTCCAAGTCACATTGTTATTTGGTAAAAAGTTTGAAACAAAAACATAAATACATTGGGTTGTAAAAACGTGAATCTTTAGCGTTAGCGGTTTTAAGTATAAGGTTCCGCAGTAAGAAGGCATATATGCGTTATTATTTTAAGTATAACTTGCGACAGAACGCTCTTTATTGTAAAATAATATTGCGTGAGATTGAAGTAAGTGCCTGAAGCCTAAGAAACTCGTTCGCGCTTAGATTTGCATGTAAATTAAAGATTAAACTTCAATCAGTGTTCACAGGACGTTAGCTCAGAATCTGGCTTACTTTGGGCCCCTGGAGGGAACTGTAAAAGTAAAATCAGGTACAACACTCAAGATGATAATAAATTATGACGTGCCTGTTATACTCCAGGGAGTAAACTAGAGTTTGAATGAGTCTGAAGTTCATCAGTTTCTGTCCGACTGTTACAATGTTTGAGTGATTAGAGGAAACAGATGGCCCTTTATGCAAAATGATTTGCACGAAGTTGAGGACTGTTTTTTGTTTCTCTCTATCTTCTGTGAAAGTGTACATGTCTCAACTGGCAACCTTCCTTTTGTTTGTTCTATTTTACTACGTTGAACAATTGCTGCTCTATTCTATTAATTTCTCCACACTTTGTATATCGGCACCAAACAATCTCAAGACATTAGCGGAACCCATGCATACGCTTATCATAACACAAGGTAACAAGGCGGAAAATTAATTTCCTTTGTATCTGCTGTAACGGGATTGTGTGTGAGGCCGCGCGAGTGCCTCCACAACTACTTACTAGTCTTAGGTACTGCAACCGTTTACACATACATAGGAGCTGCGCTGTTGAGGGGGTGAGGTGCTTCGAAGAATTAGATCGAGGACAGTAGTTCGGCAGAGTTGTCTACAAATTTGATTTATATTGTACCTACTGCTTTAGGTATACAGTACTAGCAATATTTGAAATTCTTGACTTTACTCTACTATAACATGCATGTATTATACACTTAAACCTTCCTCATGAATAACTCTATTTATTGGTGAAAACTGCATACAAAATTGTTCAGAAGTTTTTGGGTTTATCGCGTTCATACAGACAAACAGACTTTATTTTATAATATGTAAGGATTTAGGTAGAGTTTGGAACTGTGACTAAAATATTTGAAAGCTGTTTGATTTAGGCATGAGTCTTCATCATCATCTCACTATCTTCCTACTCTTGTCCCATCTTGTTTGGGGTCGAAGCAACACATTTTTTTCTTCTGTTCTATCCTGTCGACCGTGACGCTATCACTAACTTCCTTTACTTTCATATCACTATTCACACAATCCATCCATCTTTTCTTTGGCCTCCCTTTCCCTCTCCACCCATCCACGTGTTACTCATAACTCTTTTAGTAACATGCATTTCATCTCTCCTCTTTATATGACCATACCAAGACAAACGATTCCCCTTCAACTTTTCAGTCACTGGCGCCACTTTCAAACTTCCTCTAATATACTCATTTCTCACACGTCACACCACACATCCATCTCAACATTCTCATCACCACTACATGCAATCTTTTTTCATCCGTCTTTTTCACAGCCCAAGATTCTGATCCATACAGTATGACAGGTCTTATCACGGACTTGTAAATTTTACCCTTCAACTTGGGGGGCATCCGTGGGTACAAGTTGTTCCAATGACCTGTCGCCATGTGATACGTCTCGGTCTACCTCGCCATCTCCTTGGATAAGCGACCCGAGGTACCGAAAGTCGGAGCAGATTGGCATGAATAAGTAGATTGAAATAGGTTTAATAAAAAGCTGTTAAAATTAGCTCCGAATTTCTAACCTACGATAGAAATTCTCAAAATGTTTATTACTAAAGGATTTGCAGGGAGGGGATCATGCTCTGGAAGTAGGCCAGATAGGTACCTGATTGATTAAGTTTTTCAGAGAGACTGGATTTATGAATGTACACAAAGTGGAAGGACCGTAGTAGGTGACGTTCGGTAGTTTCTGCCTATTCCCATGGAAAAACGACGTGAAGATACTGTGAACGACCTACGTAAAGGTATTTAAACTGAATCATTCAATAAGGGAACTCACATCACCTCTCCATCAGCCACACAGCTAGCTGCTACCTCTATCCCGTCGGCACTCGGTTTGTGATATAAATCAGAAAGTTGTTCCATCGCAATAACTTGTGTTTACGAACCGACTAATAGTCTGCGTGGCACGTCGGCAATTACTATACAACTGTTATGATGATATTTGATGAGTATCGTATCGCCCAGTAACTGGGATATGAAGGTCTAATAGGTAGTCATTCCATGTACAACACAGGTATTCAGCCGCATCCGGTATACTACTCGTATACTACGAAAAGAATTTGTGACCACGGTTTTATCAAAGCTTTCAATTTCTTCTCAGGACAGCGAGATTGTGGGAACATTTGAAAGAGTGACCGTGGCCTAGAATGCAAAGGGCAACTCTAACTCTGTCTGACACACCCTCTCGCTCCATTCTAGAGTGGGAGAAGTCATTTGATGATTTCCTACGTCATAAAAAATGTTGAAAGTTATCATCATCATCATTTCAGCCGAAAGACGTCCACTGCTGGACACCGGCCTCCCCCAAGTGTCGCCACAATGAACGGTCCTGTGCGTCTCGCATCCATCGGACTCCCGCAACCGTTACCAAGTGAAAGTTATCATTTAGTACCAAATAACAGAAAAATAGTGCAGCAATTTAGATTTTGAAATTGTTCATGTATTAATTACAAATAGTTTTGTATCGTGTATTTAATTACGTGCCTCTTCTGTTTTGAATGTAGAACTTAATGAATAGTAGAGCTGAGACAGGCCCTTGAACCCATTTACATAAGTACAAGTAAGTAGTACAGACATACGCTAAGCTATGTTGCATTTCTTCCGTTGAATTGCAGACATACCCGCATAATTTATGTCGGTACGGTTACTATTAAATGTCTAAGTCACAACTGAAACAAACGTGCAAATAAAATGCAGGGCTACGGGAGGAAGGGAGGTTGTTTGAACGAATTACCCCTGCTCTGAAACGAGTTACCCCTACTCTGGAACGAGTTACCCCTGCTCTGAAACGAGTTACCCCTGCTCTGAAACGAGTTACCCCTACTCTGGAACGAGTTAGCCCTGTTCTGGAACGCAAAGGGCAACTGAAGGAATATGGGTAGGTTTTAGTCAGTAAAAGTCTGACAATCTTTCTCACTCCACATTTGATGACCAAATCGAGCCTCAAACATTTTTCCGAATCGCAAAAATAGTAATTATTTGGCGATGTAAAAATAAAACGATTTTCAGCCTTTTTGAACTCTCTTCTAGAGAAAACTTTTTGTTTAAGGATGACAGGAGAGGATTCTTGCCAAATCTCAGGATTGTTGGTCAACGGGAAAGAAGATTTTGATTTTCTTGTGAGTGTAAAAATTTGCACCATTATGGTGCACAAATGGCTTTATTAACAGGATACTGACATACGGACAAGAAAGTGTTCCCATTAGGGTTTCGTGTTTGGCGACTAAGTTATAAAACCCTACTATTTGTAATAATGTTTGTTAATAGTAGTCTGTTTAAATATCGATCCAATTATATTGATTTTCTTTAAGTGTCATTCTACTTCTTATTTCGGAAAATACCTACATAGTACCTACTCGCGGAAAAGGTCACGGGCGTGAAGGTATGGGGAAAATCTAGTCTAGCATAACATACCTACCATTACGAAAGCCAGCAAGGTCGGACTAGGCCAGAGATTTAAAGACATTAGCTGGAATCACCGGACGGCCGTAAAAACATCTTAAATGGCCACTTCGCCAAATGACAACGTGTTACTTTTTTACGCTAAAATGTGATAAAGCTGTATAACAGGGGCTCGGCTGTTATGAAGCAGCTAAAAGTTGATAGGTACTGTAATGGGGGAGTACTGAACAAGTCGGAATACTACAGGTAAACGCTGAAAGGGGCTGGAACATCGTTAGGTAAGAAAATATGAAAAATAGTTAAAAGAAGATTCTGTATTCTACCTGTACATATGTATGTTCGCGATTTGCTAAAAAAGTACTGATCTATTTTGTGATTTCGTTATTTAAATGCATAGCTTTCAGGAAAGTTTTTGATAAATATTATAATATATTAGGGTCTGATGAAGATCTTCGGAGATAGATAGTGGACAGTGTGATAGGTGGTAGACTTTTCAATAACTAACAGCAAATAACACACATGTCTTACATCAAAAAGTTCCAAAATACCTGTTTTTGGAGGTGTAAAAAAACAAAGAAACAAAACAAATAACAAGTCTTTTTTTTGTGACTTTTAACAGCGGGGAAACGATTTAGCAATCGAACTTTAAAAGTTGTACTTTTGAACTCTGCCCTATTGATTGACCGAAGCCTATAAGTCATAGTTAAAGTAATTATTATAAACTAGATTCTGCCAGCAGCTTCGGCCGCGTGAAAGTCGGGTTCTCCATACAAACTTGTGACTCCCGTTTCATCCCCTTAGGGAGTGAATTTCGGAAAATCCGTTCATAGTGGATGTCATGAGGAACCTACCTGCAAAATTTTAAGTTTGTAGGTGTTATAATTTCTAAGATTTCGTGATTAATCAGCGAGTGTATTTCGCTTTTAAATATATTTAAATAACTGTGGGTATAATCAACAGGAAAAGCTATCTTAGAATAAGAATTTATATCGCAACCACAAGAATTTAAATCAACATTAGGTAATAACACGACATCAAGAACTTGTAACTGACACCCAGCATTCACGGTTCTCATTACCATATCATCCATCCCCAACTTTACGCTAAACTTCACGATTCGCCCAATAGTTGCGCAGATTCGTCCCAAGTTGAGCGATTCGTAAATAGTCAAGCTAATTCGTTGAAATCAAACGCGTTGCGTGTGTGAGTTGAAGTAGACATTATAGTAGGTACCATTATAGATTGTGTATAACTTCTGTGATATCGCGTATCGACGTGGAAGAGCGGGGCTCTCGATTTATGTTCGAGGAGATGGCTCCGGTTGTAACTGGTAGTAGTGATTTTCCCTCCTACCACTACATTTGATTTTTATTTTGTTTTGACTTGTGTCATATATGACAATACAATATAAAAATCTACTCAATTTTATCATCATCATCACCATCATCATTTCAGCCGAAAGACGTCCACTGTTGGACATAGGCCTCCCCCAAATGTCGTCACATGGATGTCTATCGGCTGAAATGATGATGATGATGATGATTACAAAAGAATACCTACAGGATTATCTAAGTTAAACAGCAAAAACCATTATGGTTTACACTTGTGCTATCATGAATCTACCTCAATATCGAATCTATACAAAATGAGTTTTTTATATGTGTACGTTATTGTCGATAACAATTTATGAAATCATTAGGTCTTTAAATAAGTAAAAACAGAGTACAGAATAGATTTTTATATTTGTATTCAAAGCTTTGAATGTCAGAATAGTTGTCTGCCCTAGTAGAGATATTGTAGTCCTCTTAATGTCCTAAAATTTTTTGTTTATTACACACAAGAAAGCAACGAAAATATCTCCACTAATTGAATCAAGAAAGGGATACCAAATTAACAAGAAATTCCCCAAAATTAATCGACATGACACAAATACGTTAAATTCCTTTCTCGAAAATTCCGCTTCATTCCAAACCAACAAACGCCATACGTATTTTAACCAACAATGGGAAACTAAACAAACAAGGAAAACGGCCCGAAATCGACGAAATAACGGCGGCGCGCCTATCCGCAGAGATTATCTTAATTCCAGCTGTGAAACAGGTTTACTGTCAGTAGGGACTGTATCTTGCATTCATCTTAACTTCGGCATCACTTTAGGGCCTCATTAAAACTACTTGCATTTTAATTGAATCTCCAGTGTTGTGTCTCGTGTCCCTACATTGTATGAGTTTTACGGTAGAGAATAGTTCTAGAAATAATAAATTATTATATTTATTTTGCAATTAAAAATACTTTTGCAAGTACATTTTTTTGTCAGTTTAAACTAGCTCACTACCCTGACCTGTGTTTCCTAGCTGACTACCCTGAGAAGAAACACCGAAACAATCTCAGGGGTCTCTTCTAATGACCATACAGCAAATATGTAATCGTCAAATCACATGAGAACCATGGAGATTGATGTCTGAGATGGTTTTTTGAGGAAAGAACCATACATACCAGGGGACTTACCATGATATGTTAAAATGTCAGTCATGCAAATGAGAAAGGGAGATGGAGCTATACCTTCTATATAGCTCCGTCCCTTTAATAGTTCAGTTTAGGCCGTAAAATGGATCGTGTTAAGAGCTTGTGATAGAACTGCAGTTCGTGCAGAGCAGAGGTGGCCCAGTGTTAACGAGCCCCACAATTTCTACGTCCACGTTATGAATTAAAACTCAGGCAGCATTACTTTGTGTAATAAAATATATGTCGGTGAAGTCAATAGTAAGGAAGCTTGAGAATGAACGAACGAGCTAAGTGACAAGTGACACACATGTCACTTTGACAGAATCCGCGCTGACGTTTTTACGAACCGAGCAGATAAAACTGCCGACTACAGAGGTCCGGGGCTCTTTCCTCTATCGGCAGCCGTGCGAACAACGTCTAGTCTCGGGGACTGTCACATGGCTCGTTGTGTGAAGTGAATACCTAAAGCTGGCATCATAATAAATCAGTTATGTGATCTGGAGTAATTTATTTATTGCTCAAAACCCAGACATCCCTCACAAAATAGAGTCCCTGGACAAAGCTTCAATGATGATCAGTATTCTACGCCGATATATATAACCACTGCTCTCTCAAAACCGTGAAGGAAAACCTCGTGTGGAACCCGACATGTATTAGAAACCAAAAATTCGAAGGCATCCGACATACAATCTGTATTGGACCAGCGTGGTGGATCCGCCCATACTCTCCTAGAAAGGAGGCCTGAGTCCCAGCAGTGGAAGCATTATATGTTTGATTATGCTATTACCTAAATATTTCTATACAGTTCGATTCAATATTAGCACTAACAAATGACTGACTAACTTTTTTACCAATAATATTAACACCACACTGCACTGCACACTGCACATATACACAGTGTAGCACAGTGAATAAGGCTGAAGTCATTCAGTCCACAGTCAAGTTTTAATACAGAAGACTCTGGTATTTATTATTAATTAACATTTAATTTATTCGCAGGTTCGTCTTTGAGTGCAAACTTCAGGAAAACATTTTCTTCCTATAGGATTGGACCCTTAAGGCCCTAGCTCCCGAGCAGTGAAATAAAACAGTGATTTTCTGAAGCCTAGGTACTCCTCGGTAACGACTTGGACATAGGTTTGAAAATAATAATTATAGATTAATGTATAAATAACATTACAACAACATACGATTTTTTTCGTGTGACTAATACTTATGCCAAAAAAATATATTTTTAACAACAAAATATTATTTTGATGGTTTTCCCTACTCGTTTCAAACGGCTTTAATCTTTAGAAATATATTTAAATAAAAAAAAATTGTTAAGTGTTCTTCAGAATGTAGACAAAAAAATATATATATAAATCAATCAATATTTCGCAAATAAAATGGATTTAAAGGTCAGCGGGGTTCTATGCGCTCGCAGGCGGCATTACGAGTATGTTTGCATTTACCTCCGGCTAGATGTTCAAAGGACTATGCCTTAAGTAGTAACTCAGTTTTTCCACTCACTCTTCCGCGTACAAAATGTTATAAAAACGTCAAGGGTTGAACCGAGACATTATTTCTAGGAACACACTTGGCGGGCGGGCCAGGAAATTAATTTGGTTGAACACCTTTTTCTATTTAAATTTATGTTCGGTGGGAACATGCATGCGAACTTTATTACCTTTAAATTACTTGAGAAGAGGGGACTCTTGCAAGAAGTTTTAATACGGTTTTCTTCCTTTTATCAAGTTAGGTGTATTGTTTTGTATCAATAAAGAAACGAGCGAATTCCACGAAATTATTGCGTTCCATTAAACATCTAAGAGCATTAGCAAATTCTCTCAATTTTGGTTCAAATTCCAAATCTCAAATTAGAGCAGCGACCAAACAATACAACAATCTCGCTCGTAATACAAGATCTCGACTCCAAATCCGGGAAGTGTTTAAATAGCTGTATAACGGAATAAATCAGATATTAGAAAACAATAAAATGTAAAATGTTTGCTACTGCGCCGACTGCTTGGTTCGCTCGTAAACCGACTTTATAGCCATATCGGATCTTACGATTTATAGCTCACTACATTATTGTAATCTCTTCTTATATATATATATAAACGAGATTAGGCCTACATTCAGCCCCAGATAAGCCTTTATAGGAATTTATATTGAAAACTTTGGAGCGCCGTCAAAGAAACATTTTATGTGGATCTGTCGCTGTAATCTCGCTTTAGAATTATATAATTACTGTTACTCTGTATTGCAGACTAGTTATATTTTATTTGAAATCGCTGGAAAATACTCTACGGCTTTATTCTTCTCTACCTACAGACTTGCGTGCTCCTAATAGATCTAATGTTGGACAAGACTTTTCCATTTCGTAGTAATCAGTGCACAGACCGAATGCTCATATTAGCCGGCGGCCCTCATTACCATGAGGTGCACGCCACTCATAAAGTATCCAATTAAACGTTCACACTAAGTGCAGCAACATGCAGCGGCTTGCAGCGCTGTTCAGCGGCATTCAGCAAACTTGTTGACGTCGCCTATCAAGTGAGACATCAGTTTGGAACTCGCTATAGTTTTCCGGTCGGTTAGACGGGGAGCGGGAAACGGGAAGGGGTCCTGGAGGGGCGGGGAGGGGGCGAGGAGACAAGGAAACTTGCCAAGCGATAAATAGTGGCAAGTTTGCGCTGACAGCCGACACGAAATATTGTGAGAGGTGAGCCGCCCCGCGCCGCGCCGCGCCGCGCCGCACGCGTATGTTTTGATTCCAATCTGACACCGGATTTGTTGTTTGAATAATATTCGTCGCTGAATATTTTGCTAGTTCATGAAAATGTTAACGTAGGCGTGTGTAAAAACCGCTAATATTTACTATCGAGTGGTATGGCATACTTGATATCAGCCATGGCCTCACTGGGTGATGAAGGACAGTCAATTAGGGTAGGATAGAATAAAACTATGGCATTGAATTGGATATCAATCATATCTAGCTTGCTTGATGTAATTTTATAATAATCAATCAATCAAGCTAAATCGGCTGCTGAGAGCAGTGGTGGCCTAGTGGTAATTGCCCCGACTTACGAGTTGTAAGTCGTGGATTCAAACCCAGCCAGGCGTATTACTTTTTGTAATTTATTTTCATCACCACTGTTCTCAAAATGATGAAGGAAACCCATTGTAAGGAAACCGGCATGTCCCAGAATAAACAAAAAAAAAAGTGACATCCACCTACCTGCACTGGGCCTGCGTGGTAGTCTACGGCCAATTCCTTCTCCTAGAAAGGAGGCCTGAGTCCCAGCAGTGGGAACATTAAAAGGCTGATTATGCTTATGCAAGCTAAACCAATGGCACGTCCGGTTACAATCAATTGCGGAGGTGAGATGCAGAGGAACCCCTATACAGCAACACCTTAGGTACTTACTACAGATATTTATAATCTTCAGCCTCTGTTAATATAGTCTTGCTTGATCAATCACCCTGTATCTTCAAAAGCTAATTACAGCTCGGAAGCTTCTGTTCTACCGAGGTGCCTTTACACTGAGAATGTGATACCTATTTTATTTCCTGCAACAACCTGAATGTTATTTTAGACCAAATTAAGTGCGCCATTATGCACGGGCACTACTGGTTTCCTTGAAGTAGTTAACGGAGTTAGTTCCGAAGAACTTTTAACTGAGGCTCCGTATTGAAAAGATAATGCCGCTATTTAATTGTGCTACTTTGCTTCAACGACTTGCACCGTATCTTGTAGTTGTGCAGTTTGTGGCTTCGTTTGCGTTAGTGCTCCGTGTGGTAATGCTTTTCGTTTATGTGGGCCTGGTACTTTTAACGACGGAGTATACATAAAGGTAAAAGTTTTCAACGTATTATTAAAAAGTCCACAACAACATTTGATATAAGTCGGTATTGCAGTCTGGAACTGAAGTCATGAATGAGAAACTATTTCAGTCTTCAATATAAAGTTTTTGAGCCATCAAAGAAAATATTAGCGTAGGAAACCTCCATATTTAACAAACAATTAAATAGGTCGTAAATAAACACAGCATTTCAGTGCAAACGTACCTAAGCATAAACAACAAACAACCCTAAATACACTTGCAGGTGATGCCGACATTTAACCTGTCACAGCTCAAGAAAGAACCAACGCTGGTGTCCAAACAAAGAGATTGTGTAAATGAAAACAACCCTAAATCACAATTAAAATAATTAAAAGACAAAAACTTTCCAACTAAACAATAATTAAGTTGTAATTTTTGTTTGCTTCGTTTCAGGCGGGGACTAATGGAATTGAGTCGTAAAGTCGAAGATACGGGAACGGCAACTGATAACAGATCGCATGCAAGGGTTAATACAAGGGTGTGTGACGCACATGCGACTATTAGGGATGTCGTCATCAGCTATTAGGGTAATCACAGCTTAGGTCGTGTGTAGGTCGTCGTTTGCGCTATTTAAGAGGGCATTACAAGCCCATCGATTTTCCAAATGAAAGAAAAATATCTATGAATGTGACATAGGCATTTTAGAAATAAAAATTACAAATTCTCATGTCGGTATTATTATTTCTAAGGAATAAAACAATCATACGAGTAGCGCGGTGCTTGTTTAACTAGAGCAGTCATATAGCTGATACAGGGTTTAAAATGAAATTAAAAAAAAAACAAAATTGCCATAATTGATTTTTTAAATTAATGTGCATTTGATGACATTTTGTGTTGAAAATAAACCCGGGCACAATGCCGCCATGACTCCGTTGCCCTACACTAGAAATTACTCCTATACCGTGGGTGCTTCCACAAACATGTAAACTCACATCCGCAAGTCACCCAGACCCGGAGCACCTCTCTGTACGCCATACAAATATTTGTCTGCAGCGCAGCAACCAAACGCTCAACCACTGCGACATATTGTAGGCCTACCTTAATATCCAAACGCCTAGTTGACACTTCGCGTGACTCAAGGGCTGGCTTATATCTCGGCCTGAAATAAAGCGTTTCCAAAAAAAATATATATTCGTACAGTACGTAACAATGCCGTCAGTCTTTTGGGCACATTTTCAGTCGACAGCGATGAGAAGAAATTTTTCAATGCCATATTTAAGATATCATTTTTATAGTGTATATACTTATAAATAAGTAGTTAAAACTTTTTTTTTTTTGTTATTTATACTAAACATTTTATTAAAAAGCTTCTGGTATAATAGCTAATAGCTAGGCTATCTGGCTAATAGCAGCCTATGTGATTTTAGGATATAGTTTTTAAAATCGCTCAAATTTGCTCTGTGGTCTCTCCCTTAGAGTATTAAATTATTCTTTAGAGACACACAATGTTAGTTATTTTTTTTTTATCTTAACTGTTTACATGTTGTTTCTACATTGTGTGTATCTGTGTATGTGTGCCAAATAAAATATTTTTCTTTCTTTCTTTTCTTTAAGTTGGCAATCGTGTGTGGTTTGTCGGAATAGACCAGAAATTTGACGTAGCCTCACAGGAAATAGTCGAGCGGCGTCAAATCATACGATTTTGATGGAGATTATAATAATAATAATAATAACCCCATCGCCGTATCTCTACGTTGACGTCGTGGTGGGGCTTGCGTGCTCCAATATACCTTAGGTCTGTATCGGTGAAGTTTGCTTTGCCGTAATATGCCTTGGGTGAGGGGCCAGACTAAGAGAGATACAATCCGCAGTGCAGTTTTGTGGCGAACTGTTGGGCATTAGCGACCCCACGGACCCGATCTCCCGGGAGAATTCTTGTTCTTCATCTCCGGCTTGCCTTTATTGGCCGGCCGAAGTGAACACTGACGAGGAACTGAGCTCCCACCTCTCTCTTGCCTTTATTGGCTGGCTTGAGTGGAGATTCGCAAGAGCAAACGTGCTCGGGAGAAGGATGTATAATCCAGTAAGGTGCTGGTAGGGATCTTGACCGTACTTCCGGGATTATCCTGATAGCCGTGGTATACCTCTCCACTCCTCAAGCACCTCAGAATATGTTGCCCTCTTGTTGCTACGTCACTTCGTGCTAGCGGCCGTTTTTTGGGGGCCCATTTATTGAGTGTGCAAGTCACCCACTGCCTTTTTTCGATGGATATTAATAACGTTGTTCAGGCAGGGGCCATAGTCTTAACATAGTTCCATGTTACCAGTCCACTTAAGACTCCAAAAACCATAGCCCTATTATCTTTTTTCTCCATATGTCGCAATAGTTTTTCAACAACCGGGGGTTGTCCTTGGGTGCACTAGCATAGCGCGTACAGGGATAATCGTCGGTTGGTATCATGTTCCATTATAATTATATAAAGGGCCTCTGCGAGTTGGCTTCGGCTCCTCGTACGCCTTCCAAAGGTCCAGGACCTCAGGGTCCTGAGATAAATATTGAAAATACATATAATAATAATAATAATAAATTAATAAATTTTCCTAATATAGATGGAACTATTCGACCAAAGCCTGCTGTACCAGCCTGGGAATACAGGATCGAGAGGCGTATCGATGGGGCCAGGGTACTCATCGGCAAACTACACTGCTTCAGGGAGGGTAATACGCGACCACGAGTGATGCGCTTTGTGAGGCGGGCGTTTTTGGGGACTGGTATCAGCCCTCAAGAATACATGTCTCGTGTCACAGAGCGCATCGACTTCCTGAAGCAGAAGGTTTGTGCATGGGCGAGCCGCATTAGGCGGTATAAGCGGCGGGTTGATCGGTACTCGCAGAATCGCATGTTCCAGAGCGATGAGAGGTGGGTGTATATAGCTTGGGAGCGACCTGAACAAAATGTGATTGACGGGCGCCGCCCAGATGATTTTGCCACCATTACATTCTGGCGAAACATTTGGTCGGTGCCTGTCAGTCACACTGAGGGTGACTGGATGCGTGACGTCGAGCGCGTGTGTGAAGCTATACCAGAAATGGAAAAAGTTGTCATTACTCCAGCGGATGTAGCCAAAGCAGTTCGTCCATTACCGAACTGGAAATCACCGGGACCGGACGGACTGCAAAATTTCTGGCTGAAATGGTTTAGCAACTCACACGCGCCCCTGGCATCGCAATTCCAGTCAACCTTAGAGTCTGGGTCGCTACCAGAGTATCTAACAACTGGCGTAACCCACCTGCTCCATAAGACAGGTAACCCCGTGGAACCCAAGAATTATAGACTAATTACATGTTTGTCGACGGTCTATAAACTTCTTACATCCATTCTGAGAGCAAAAATTAATCGACACATAGAGAATAACTTGATTATGTCTGCCTCTCAGAATGGATGTAGGAATGGGTCCCGGGGTACTAAGGAGCTACTCCTCATTGACATGGCCATAAGCCAACAGGCTCGTCGATCCCGCAAGGATCTGTCGACATGTTGGATAGATTACAAGAAGGCCTATGATTCTGTTCCACATACATGGCTCATGAGGGTGTTGGAGTCATGTATGAGGCAATGGAAGACGGTCCTTCGCTATCCAGGATGTCGACCGATCCAGGGTAATGATGAGCCTATTAGGATTAAACGGGGAATATTTCAGGGCGACAGTCTGAGTCCACTTTGGTTTTGCTTGGCTCTGAATCCTCTTAGCACATTGCTGGAGGAGTCAGGACTGGGCTATCGGTTGAGAAGAGGTGGTCAGGCCATATCTCACATGGCTAAAGAGGACTGGCGCAAACCTGTAATACTGACTACTGATGACCGCAAGGAAATATGGAAAGGCAAGGAGCTCCACGGGCGCTTTTACCGGGCTCTTCATGAGCCTGATGTAGATTTCTTGGCGTCCGTGGCCTGGTTACGTTTCAGCGACCTCTTTGGGGAAACTGAAGGTTTTATCTGTGCGATTATGGACGAAGTTATCTTAACGAACAACTACCGGAGATATATAATGAAGGACGGGACGGTTGACGTGTGTCGGGCATGCCACCGTCCGGGTGAGTCTATCAGACATATTATTTCTGGTTGTTCTCGTTTGGCTAACGGCGAGTATTTGCACAGACATAACCAAGTAGCCAGGATTATTCACCAGCAACTTGCTTTGAAGTACAACCTAGTGGATTCTGAGGTACCGTATTACAAGTATGTGCCCGACCCAGTTCTCGAAAATGACCATGTCACGTTGTACTGGGATCGGTCTATCATTACTGACCGGACTATTGTAGCCAATAAGCCGGATATAGTGGTGATAGACCGATTAGCGCGCCGCGCAGTGATAGTCGACGTCACCATCCCGCATGACGAGAAAGCTGAGAAAGAGAAACAAATCAAATATCTCGACTTAGCACACGAGGTTGTCGACATGTGGAATGTGGACTCAGCTGTCATTGTGCCGATGGTCGTGACCGCCAATGGTCTTATAGCCAAAAGCTTCGACGACCATCTGTCGAAGCTGTCGTTGCGCGGTTGGATCAAGGGCCTGATACAGAAGGCAGTACTCCTCGATACGGCTCGCATTGTGAGGAGGTTCCTGTCTCTGGAGCCCTAACCACCGGTAGCTTGGACCCTGTTCCCGACACCGGCGGACAACTATTTTTTATATTTTTAAATGTTTTTTTTATGTTTTTTTAAAGAAATATTTAAAAATGTAATTTATATGTGATATTAATGAATAAACGAAATAATAATAATAAAATTATAATAATAATAAAATTTATTCAAATTATACAGTAAATCAGTGAATATCGATTTTCTTAAATCTATAACAAGTTCTCAACGTGTTTTATGCCTGAACTAGGTTATCCTGTGTTTCAGGCGAGAAATGGTGATTAAATGGTGTTACAGAGGAATTTAAGTTAAGCAAACCGAAGAAAGATTATGATACTAATTTTGAAATAAATTTTAACAGCCTCAACAGTTTGTGTAATCAAGTATTATTCCTCGGTTAAATGAGAAGATTAAATGAACATACTCGCCAAATTTGGCAGCTGTAGCCTGTGCAAAATAGCCGCTATACACAGTCGAACTTCGTACCTATTAAACAACTCTATTTAAAGTGAATATTTCACATTTGGCTCGGTCGCACTCAGTCTTCCGTCTGAGATCCGAAGTATTTCTGTCAACTATATTTAATACCGAGCACCTACTTCTGTATAAACTTGAGAATGCCAAATGTCAGCTGCCTCATAACGTTTGTTCCAGCTCTGATTGAAAGCTCATGTTCCCAGAACCTACCACATGAATTAAAACGGGTAAAGTTGAATTCACACTGTGTCTCCAAGCTTTTACTATAATTAACAAGCACTGCTACTGCCACACCCACTCGTAAGGTAGAGGCCATCCCACACTCCCACCGCTCGAAAGTCAACCAAAGCATATGTCCCAGAAGCCCTTCTCATTATCACCTTTAAAATTCAAACGGACTCATTCTTAGCACAGAAAAATGGATTAACTGGAGCGTATTTCACAAAGTGTAATTCGAAACTGCATGCATTCAGCAAGAACAGGAGGCAGTTATAGTTTTATGAATACACGAGACGGCTTCAATAGTTTACGGTTATAGTATGCATCACGCTAACTGCAACTGTTTGTAGTTTTATCTTTGTCTATTCCACGGGAATTTTTAACGCGACTGTGGCACGATTTTGGCTTGTTTGAATGGTCACTTAAAAGTTTAAATGAAACTTTGGTTGCTTGATGCCAAACGGTACTCGTTTGGCAAACGTCTATATATGTGGTGTCATTATCTCCAGCGTGATGTAATTAGCATTTTATACGTTAGCGTGTAGGTGGCCGAGCCTTGATTTAGGCTTCAATTATACCCGAATGTTATTTTCGAGTCCGTGTGTTACCCACTCGTTATCGTTCTCAAGTTACACCAGTTTAATTGTTAATTACGGTTTCCAGGTTTGCTCCACTCCGCACTAGCTGGGGTCTGGGCGGTGCCGATCCAAATGTATTGATTATAAAAATTGCAACAGTTACGTTGTTCGTCATTTCCGACAAAATACCAAAGTGTTCTTTCACAATTGTGCTAAGAACTGTGTGGGAACAGCCAGCTGACGCAGTATGTTCTTCTTCCATTCTAGATAAAATACAGAATATATTTTTATTATGGAGCCGACGAAATCTGGACAACTAAACTTTTATCTACGCTCGCAACACACGGGGACTATAAAAGTAGAATGGCGTGATTATTTACAAGCAAATTACCTGAGAACGTGTTGTCGTGCACTCGCACGTTACCCGCTAAGTGTCGTCCTACGGAATGATGACCGACAAACGGATGGTTATCTCGCCACGTTCACAATAGAGGGCGCTAAACGAAACGCCGTGTAATAAACCTAATCGCATTACACGTAATCTTATTACACGGCTCAGAATTAAACTAGAGTCTCGCGCGAGTAATTGAGCGAAAGTTTTTGAATAGACCCCCAACCCCCGCACCCCTACACCGTAGATTTTAGTGCCATCGCGTCCTTGGTCCCCTGAAGGGAGACATTTTATATCTTTTGTCCAAATTTTAGATGTTGTAACTGCGGGTCCAATTATACATTCGTAATATCAGGAAGCTTTATTAACGACTGAACCTTTATTGTTACGGTTTGCCTATTCCGTTTTAGTGTTTCGACTATCTTTCATAAATTCTGGCGCACACAATTCTGCGGAGAATAAACTTTTCACTTGTATTTTCGTCGGCACATTCATCAAAAGCGTGGCACAAGCGTCACTCGGTGAAAAAATGCCACAAAATCGCGAGCGCAGGTGTTATGCTATGACTCTACTTTCAGATGGTTAAGGTGCGGTTCCCGAGTATGCGATGATGAGAGCGGATTGCAACGAATTGCAGCACTAGAAGGCGGCTCGACTTGCGACAAAATGAAGAAAGTACCCACTGAAGGCGATAATAGTTTTCATGCTTAATATTTGTATATTTATAAATTAAAATCACGTTTGGCTATTTTTACTTGCAGATTCGGAGAATCCCTCCGAATCCATCAAAAGCTTTTGATCATTGCTATTCATAAAACTTTTCTCTATATTAATATAACTTAATAAAGATAAACATAACATTCGGAGCACATAAATTAATCATGAATACATTGAAGATGAATGATCAATGGAAATATGTGGACTCACATCGCGTGTTGAAGCGCTACCAAACTGTATGAAGACATAAAAATAGCAAGAACTCATAACGGAATGTATCATTGACGTGTATAATATGTTAGCATTGTTTATTCGTCAGACAGTCAGACAAGTCGCCGCAGTGGGTTCACAAATTTATTGTTCAACAAGTTACGGAGCGCCTCTCGTTTGTAGGGATCATTACGTTTTCATTTACTTGAGTGCCGTTTTGAATGGCGTGTGCAGAAAGACAAATTCGTTTTGGATGGCTGTAGCAAATTGTCGGTGAATTATAATAATACGGAGAGATTGAATGTGTGAGTTTGTGGAGATGTGGAGCGGTGTAGTAGTTGTCTTTTGTGATAGAAGGTACTCGTGTATATATGAATAGGGTGTACGTTTGTTCGTCTATATTTGGATGATATTTATTGTATTTTTATGGTTGTCATATTCTGATTACGAGAACTTATTGTCAAGTTTATTGTGCGTGGTAATATTATGTTAATGGTATAATAATAATAATAATAAATTTATTTCTCATCACAAATGCAATATGGTGAACACAAAAACTTAATCTAAATAACATAAACATTTGTGAGAGTTATGTTATGAGGGGTATGTTACATAAGTCTTTAAGATTTTTATCCAATCTAGCCTCGATACTTATGTTTTAGGCTAATCTACCTTGACATTAATCTAATTTTTATATCAATTAAAACGTTAAAGTATTTTTGGCCTCGGCTATAACTAATGATCATCTTTTCATTTCAAAGGCAAAAACAGATAGTCTAATGTCCCAAAACCCAATAACTGCGGACAAAACAGATTTTAAAAGTAAAACAAAGTACGACGTTCTTGTTGCAACGAGCACACGAACTCACGAAGCAATATCGTCGAGTACAGTGAAGTACACTCTTATTACATTTTACAACATAGAAAGTAGACACGGAGTTTACAGTTTTTAGGGTTTCGTACCTAAATGGAAAAATTCAAACCCTTTTAATTTTATCATGTCCGCTCAAGTCTGCCACACACAACCGTTTTATTCGAGGATATTTTTTTTGTTTTCTAAAATTTATAACCGAGGTAATCAACGAATTCTATTGATATTAGTTTTACTGCTTTCTTTGCAAAATACTATGATTAAAAAACTTATTTTAGCAGTCGATAAAATCAATAGTGCATCCGTATTTAC
Organism: Mythimna impura; assembly: GCA_905147345.3. Taxonomy (NCBI): domain Eukaryota; kingdom Metazoa; phylum Arthropoda; class Insecta; order Lepidoptera; family Noctuidae; genus Mythimna; species Mythimna impura. The sequence goes on from LR990348.1 coordinate 626,492, forward strand.
CTACATGCTCATCTTGACCACGGAACCCTTTGCTTTTGCGTATATCAACTTGCACTTCACTGTTTTTGTTTTATGTACAGACATAAGTTGGTATCCTATACTGAAAATGTAAGGAAGGCTTTTATATGTCTCTGACGGCCATATAACGTATTTGAATATTGCTGAAGCATCAGGTGGGCTGTCAGTCGTCAGGTCTCAGTGCGTGGTAGAGTGACGGATAGGTTTATAGCAGTTGCGATAGTTTCGAGTTTTATAGTATTACTATCGCAATATAACTCATGCGACTTTGGAGGTTTGTTTGTCTTGTCGTTTAAAGTGTTGGTGGAGTTAGCTAGTTACTGGCTTTGTGAAAATCCTACTTATGTTATATCTACATAAATTTGAAAGTGTGGATGGTTAGATAAACTAATTTCATGCATTTAAAGGTGGGTTTGTCCAACTAACAGTTTTAACTATGATACATAATATTAAAATCGAAGCAACAGACAAACAATACATTCGTTTTCAACGGTATTAGCAACTAGCTTCTGCCAGCGGCTCGTCTAAGTATATTTAAACATAGATGATCTGAAATAATTAAAAATGCGTCAACTGCGGAACAGATTGTCATGAAACTTGAAAACACAGTAGCCCATAGACTGTAATTTATTATGGTGTTACAATAAAGAGTACATCTATATATCTTTATTTCAGTGCGTTCCCGTACGCCCGTGTCGTCATAACGTAGATTAAGTCATTGGGAAAGCCACCAGCAAAAGCTAGTTTTGTATAAATAAACTAAATAACAAACACTTAACTAAATCACTTAAACTAGCAGTTGCTGAGGATATTACAATTCAAGCTGTTATTTCATTTCTACTCATTTCCGATTTTGTTATTCCAAGAATAATAACTTCATAAAATATTGTTATGTTCTTATTTGAATAAAAACATTAAAGAAAGCTCGTTGAAGAATTTTAATGTAATTAATTATTGTAATAATTAATCCACTGCATATCGAGCCCGCTCACATTGTACGAGTATAGTGTAGGACGAGAAATAAAACAACTTTTTTATTTTTCCAGAACACTTTCTAAAAACTTTATACGATTATTTACGACGATTTATAAAGTAGTATTACTTGTTATCGCATAAATTACACGAAAGCCTGCTTTAATTTCTAAATTTATTTACCTTATTAAAGTGCCACTGCCTTTTAAGGTATCAAATAAATATTAATACAGTGCACAATAGCTTAAACATATACTTTTATTATATAATCATCGTCCTTTCATAGTTTAGAAACTCACCAAAGTCAAATTGCAAATACCGAAATATGTTCTGTATCCCAAACATTTATAATAACGCCACTTGCGCTTAACTCACTTTGTCATCGTCTCAGAGTGACGTGAACAAACAGGCACACATCCGCATAACGAGTGTAGCGACCCTGTCACAAGTAACACCCATATTCAGACAAAACCAGTAAAAAAATAGTTTCAATACCGAGCTCAGAAGGCGAGGAAATAAACGCGGGAGCTGAATCATTGCGAAAATTGAAAGTATAACGCAAACCGAGATGTGTGAAAGAATGGAACCGACAACGATAACACTATAAAAGAAAATCGTTAAGAACTTTATGAACCTGAAAATAGAGCTCAAAGTACCAAACGGTTTGAGGCAATTAAAGGGAATGAGGACCCAGGAAGGACGAAGGAAGACAAAGTTCCTTGTAAGAAAAGGCTGAAGTCTGATCGAAATGTAATCGAAAGAAAAGGAAGTGGCTATAAGTTAGGTGAAATGTTCGTGGAATCGTTTAGCGTTCGGCTATATGTCTAATTTTACCGTAGAGTCGTAGAAATGAAATTAGCAGCTTTTGGTGAACTTATTTACGCTAATTCGTGTTTTTGTGATTGATGAAACCTTTCTGTTGAAGTCTGGAATCCATTAGCTTTGAATGCGAAATTGAATTGCTTATAAATCGGTACAAATGGTACAACAACTAATTTCTCAGTCCGGAATATCATACCAAATTAGAACCAACATAAACGTGGATGAAAAGTACAAAATTCCTCATGTTTACAAACTAGCATTTCGCGGAACAAACTCGAGTCCTGGCGTCAAAAATGACATCTGTATTCTGCGACATTATTGTTCAGAAATAAAATCGAGCCCAGTTTTACTAGTTCGTTGGCGTCCGTAATAAAAGACGACTCGTTGGAGTCGGTCGCCGCTGGAGGCGTGTGAATTCCCCACTTTCGCGCTGAAAAAGAGAATAAATTCGCTTAGGCAGGGCGTTTTCTTCATATGCAAATTATTATTATTGTGCCAGTTTTGGTATTAGCGGGGTTTTTATTGCTTAAGCTACGGAGTTTTTCCCTCTTTTTTACGGACGGATGATGGCTATGTATTTTTTCCGTGTGTGCGCCCGCGGGATCTATGAGCCGGAGCGATCATTCGGTTTCTGTTGTTACCGTCATAAAAGCAATCGTTCTCGATGTCCCACAAATTGAAATTCTGAGAACAATTCGGCTCTGGACGAGGAAATGTCACAAAAGGGACGCCGGTGTGATGAAAATGTTTTGGATTCTTTTTGTTCTTTAAATTAGAGGTATTCATTTATAATTCACCGTCTGTGGATATTTTTTTGTGTTACTGTCACAAAGTAGGCTGTGTTTCTGGAGTATTAACATATGTTATAGTGATGTTAAAGGCGCAGTAACTCTGCTGAGCCGGGGTAGATGGCATCGCCGGCAATTAGTGCGTAGTCACCTCGCGTGTCGGTGTCAAGTTGCAATCTAAGAGTGACAATTTCGATATGTAGTAAGAACTGGTTCCGAACAGTGTTTTGCTGCTTAGTTATTCTTTCCTGTTCAAATCTAGAAGCTTTGAAGTAGCGGTGGCCCCGTGGTAACAGCCCCGGCTTAAGAGTTCAAGATCGCGGGTTCAAGCCTAGCCAGCTGCATTATTTTGTGTAATTTATTTCATTACAACAGACTGCTCTCAAAATGGTGAAGGAAAACATCGTGAGGAAACCGGCAGGTCGTACAGCCAAAAATTCGAAGATATACCATATCCACCAATCCGTTCTTAGCCCGCGTGGTGGATTACGACCCATTCCTTCTCCTAAAGAAGAGGCCCGAGTCCCAGTAGTGGGAACATTATAAAGCTGATTCTGCTTAAAGAAGCTTTAACTTTTTGTTTACTTTTGTAAATATACCTACTAATATCAACGAAACGCCTTACAAGCTTGCCAATATTTCCGTAACTTTCCATTAGAATTATCCAGATACAAACAGTTTAGTTACGACCCATGTTTAACAAAGATTTCAAAGCCATATATATGTCGTGTGCACGCGTATATGTGTGTACGAGTAAGTCTCACCTAAGCTAGTAGATATGTACCCACCTTTATCCTAAGTTCCAAGGTTCACGACACCTCTGTTTATGACGGTCACGATATACGCCCGCTCGGTATCCCGGCTGCCTGGCTACCCTGCTGCCCCGATATTGAACACCCCGTATACGGCCACATAAACTACAGATTTTCGGATGGCTCCGTGAGTGAACGCTTTGCTAGTATTTATTGTAACGCTTCACTGTGGATGCTATGGCTTGTAGTGCTTTACGATGAATATATTTTGCTGTTGAATGTAATAAAAAGCTTTTGCAAACGATGGCATTTAAATTCAATCGTCAGCGTCGCTATTAATCTCACTGCCTCACTAACTTTTTACCGAATCATAAGTTACTTGCGTAATTCTCTTGCAGACACGATTGAAGAAGAAGTAAATGAAAAACTTTTCTGCAACTTCTATACCCACTGTAAAATTCTACATAAACACAGTAATGTTCAGAAATTAAACCGGAACCAAATAAAATATTTTGTACGCTACTCGATCGCTCGCGCCGCCACAGTCGGAACGCGGCTGAATTTCATTAGCGGAACATGGCGCAGTGGCTCGTGGCTCGCAGCTTGCGGCTCGTGGCTAAAATTCGTCTAAACATTGTTGTAACAATCTGTTGCTGCTGTTGCCGGCGGTTGTGGCGCCACACCGCGTGCCGCCGCGCGTGCCGGCGACCGTACGCAACACGGCTGGATATACTGAATATGGTCGCGAGGAGACACTGTTAAATATAACTTTGTGGTTTTTGTGGAAATATACGCATGTGGAGCTGTTTGGAAATAGTTGAAGTATTTTGGTTGTATGAATTTTTCATATAGAATAGACAAAAAAGTTATTACATACAGGTTCCTTTTTTCTTCGTCTTTCGGGTCGAAAGTTTGCCTCAAACTCTCAACAATTCGATATACTTAAAAATATGTAAAGATGATATTGTGTAGGCTATACTTCTAAGTAGGTACAAAACAATAACTTACCTGTGTTCTGTACAACGGAAAATCAATATTCAATAGTGCATATCATTTATATCTAGGTTTATGCTTAATTGACCTGTTCAATGTTCAGTCACATAACATTCCATTTGACCAATGAAATTCACATCAAATATCTATGCCATATTAATGGTGATCCTAATCAGGCAGCCATGCATCCTGTCAGTTATCGTCTAGGTATTATATTTTGCTATTAATTACAGTGTTACGGCCGCATGAGCTGTTGGTTTGTTTGTCAAACTTAATAAACACTCATTTTCGACATTAATATATATTTCTTTGTTGGAACAGTCTGTTGGTGATAAATCAGTTTGTGATTTGTTAGTGGCCACTAAATTACTGAGAAAGAGGTCAACCGTCGAATTCGACTCGGCTGTGCAGCGTTCGGGAAGCTGCGCGGTATCTTCTCATCCAATATACCACAGTGTCTCAAGACGAAAGTCTATGACCAGTGCGTGTTGCCAGTGATGACATATGGTTCCGAAACGTGGACGCTCACAATGGGCTTCATCAGAAGGCTCAAAGTCACCCAAAGGGCAATGGAAAGGGCTATGCTCGGAGTTTCCTTGCGTGTTCGAATCAGAAATGAAGACATCCGCAGGAGAACCAAGGTTGCCGACATAGCACGAAGAATCGCCAAACTAAAGTGGCAATGGGCAGGGCACATTGCTCGCAGAACGGATGGCCGTTGGGGCCGAAAGGTTCTGGAGTGGCGACCGCGTACCGGAAGACGCAGTGTCGGAAGGCCCCCTACAAGGTGGACCGATGACCTGGTGAAGGTTGCGGGAATCCGATGGATGCGAGACGCACAGGATCGTTCGTTGTGGCGACATTTGGGGGAGGCCTATGTCCAGCAGTGGACGTCTATCGGCTGAAATGATGATGATGATGACTAAATTACTAAAAGATGAGTTTGAAACATATCTCACTGCCGACATCGTACGACAACGTAGGTAATGAGTAGGTAATTCGAGAATAGAATCCTAAAAATATATCGATACACGAGCACAGTTTCGGATGAAAAGAACGTTACACGTGTCTGATAAAAGAAATCTTGGTTATTTTCCTTTAAATACGATTTAACTGCGAAGTTAAAATAATCCTACTAAAGTGTTACATTTTCGTTCAAGAATTAGAGCGCAGGCTTTATGAAGTGAGTGGCGACTCTCGCTCAGCATCCTCTCCTGATGCAGAAGTGGTCATTGCTTTTCAGCTTGCACCATTGCGCCGGGAGCAATCAGGGGTTATTTGAGTTTTTTTTTCTCGTTTGTATTTTGTTAGTAGTATTAGGTAATCAATTTTATGTATAAATATTTATATTTATGTTAGTATTTTTTAATATTTCTCAAAGAAGAACCTAATTAAGAGAATAAAACTAAATCATAGGAAACGCCTGATATGTTCACGAGGATGAAATAGCTGGCGAAAGCCCGTATAACCTATAGCAATAATCATAGGTACTCACATTTCCATTCTACATCCATTCTACGCAGAGCAAAACATCATTAACATGACAAATGCATACAAACAGTGTACGCAAATGACCTTACATTTGCGTCTCCGGTAAGTCTGCAGTGTATCGTGGATCGTAATAGGGGTGAAAGCAGTCGGAACAAAGCTCCGTCATATTCCGAGACAATGGTGGGTTCTGGTGCGGACAAGGCGGCCATTTGTCAAACCCGAGCCGGTACGTCCCTGACACAACTTAAGACTTTAGTTTCGGTGGCAACCCTAAACGCCTTACAATTTTCGTAGAGATTAGGGGGGTTACACGTGTGTGAATTTGCTGATTAGTTTATTTAGTACTTTCATGGGCATTTTTCTAATACAACACAGTCTCCTGCTCAGCTAGAGCATTACTTAAAGTTATTTCAACTGATTCATCAAGTAATGTAGATTTGACGTGAGAGCTGAGCTTTGCTTGTCAATTTTTTTTAATAACGAAAGCTTTAGAAGTATGCTCATGCATTTTCCTGTTATAATGATCCATTCTCAGTAGACTTCCTATAGAGCAAAACTTTTTACATACTGGCTTCAGTTCGGAACAGGCTTCCCGGAAATGCAGATGCACCTGATAAGCGGAGTTCATTCGGAAATCGTTTTGTTGAACCTGCTGGCTTCTCGATTATGATATCAGTCGCGTGCTCACTGTGTTTGTGCAGCTATTTCAATTGTATTCCAGTTTAGCGATCGACGAGAATCGATTACAGTAAATGGAAAAGAGTTTCGAATGTTTTCTTTTTTTCTTGAATGTTTCGTAGATATCTTTGAATGCGGCATGGGTAATGAAACTTGAAAAAAAAATACATGGATTCAATCTGATTGAGGAAAAGGAAGCTTTTAGTTGAATAAAATCCTGTCGAATTTTTTATATTGGAAGAAATGTATGAACATAAATAACCAGCAAAAGTCATTAAAATGTCCTCTAAACCCACACTGTTTACACAGCTAACTAACACTAACTTCCAAGCTCGCCGCCGTCGGCAGTGCGTACAAATTTATTTTAAGCATACATTTAACAGTGTTATAGCGCAGCTCTTGAGTTTGGGATCTAAAGGCTCACATAAAAGCTGGAGAACTTGTCTGTACGAGCGTCCTCTACGAAACCATTTACCAAAACCGAGAGACGTGCCCGTTTCCGGGTCCCACACCAAAACTCTCGACTGCAAACTACACGCTTAAAACGTCATCCATTGCGTCCTCGCATCTCATGCTCATCACGACACCGGGCCACTGCGAGTAATGGACCTAACGCACACAAGTATAGACGACACTGTATTGTTAGTTCTATCGCTCGAGTCTCATGAAGACGCCAGCTACTTACACGTCCCTCGACATTCTACTCTATTGTTTTAAACAAACCACATTGCTCGCTGTGTGAGCATCCCGGCTCTTGTTACAATTGGTGGAGGAACAATGTACGTTGTGCGGCGCCCGAGTGCGGGTCCTTGTCGCCGCTCGCGACGCGGATGAATGTCCCGTTTATCTGTATGAGCTCCTTAGTGTTAATAATGGTGGTTACGTGTCAGTGGGGTGTAATTAAACGCACTTTTATATCGCTGAGGGTCTCTTCAAGAAAAATTTACTGGACATGAGCTGGCTTTATCGCTCTTTTATAGCTCTAAACACTTGGCTTAGATGCCGACGTCGGGCAGGGAATGGTTATTTATTAAAACTTATGTTATCTTTGACCGACTTCAAAAAAAGGAGGAAGTTCTCTATTCGACTTAATGTTTTTTTTTCTAGATATTATGTTGCGCTGGAGGGATACACAGATAATTAAAGTTAACCCTGGTTCTCATTTGAAGAACTATGTTCAAAATATCCATGTTATTTTTAATAATATTATAATAATTATTTATTTATTTCCAAAACTTCAAAATACATTACATCAATATGGTCTCAACCCCTGAACTAGGACAACCTATAAGGTTGAGGTATAACCGATTACAATGATCCGATATGTGTAAACTGTGCTTCAAAAACAATAAATTACAGAAAAAAAAAATTATTAATAACAAAATTAAGGTAATTACCAAAAACTCACAGAAAATTCATTACAACAATGTTTATATTATTAAAAAATAGCGGTAGTGTATGTGTGTGTGTGTGTGGTGAGATGTAGGTATGTTGGTATGTAAAAGTTGTGTCAGTCACTAGGTTAGATTACTGATTAGGGTTTCAGTGTCAGGGAGTATTGGGTTATCAATTCGGGCTTAACCATGGCTTAACATTTACATAGTTAACCCATATAGGATCACCATGTTGCCCATCTGTTTGTCTATTTATCTGTTAATACCCTTTACCTTGGGAACGTGTAAAGGTATCGAGTTGAAATTAAAACCATATACACAAGTCTTTCAACCGATTTTTTCACAGCTTCAAATGACCGCTTGAAGCTGTGAAAAAATCAAACTTCTAAGTAAACTAAAAAATAGATACGGCCGTATATGTCACAAATAACGTATATTTCGACACTCTCAAGAGAATTATAATTATAGGGTACTTACTTCCCGTTGACCCAGAATCCTGAAATTTGACATAAAGTAAGGTCTTCTAACACATATATAGGAATAAATCTAAAAATTGTATTTTTTTTTTTACGTCACAAAAAAATTTTTGTTGCGGTTCGGAAAAATCTTCGAGACTCCATTCGTGAATTGAACTATTTACATATGTAACTTTGTAAGGAACTCTCAATCCTTGAGTCCAACTCGCACTTGCCCAATTTTTTATTTTACTTAGGAAATCATCAAATAACTTCTACCGCTTTGGGTGGAGTGGGAAGGAATGTCAGACTTTTCAGATACAGAAACCTCCCAAAACAACCGTCTCCGGTAAGGGCCTCTACACACCACATTTTTTAAACGCGCCGTTGACGTGCGTTTGTAGCGATACAGACGCCAGTCAGATGCAGCCTCTAAACCTTTAATAGGATAACCTGTTGTTGTTGTTTACAAAGAGACATAATTTATCGGTATTTTTCTTCTTTGTCACAAAAATTTCTTCCCGACGTCAAATCCACATAGGTAAACCAGTCGCACGAATCAATAAATAGTCACAAAGTGAGCATTTATCGTTACCGTACAATTATAAGGTGATTACAGCTTGGTATTATTCACGGCCGACTTCCGAGTCAATTAGCAGCCGCCGACGATCATCCGCACGGAATACATAAATTAACAGTTTTACCGGCCGCCGCCATGATCTATGAGGCTACGACGCTTTGTTGCCAATACTGCGGATTTCAACGTTTAAGGTTTGTCTACAATGATAGATGTGCCTAGTTTAGTTCGTGATTTATGATGAGTTGGTTTCAACACCTCTGTCAACTTATATTGCCATTGATGAATTTTTCGTACAATATTTGAAATACAAAGAGGCTCTGCTTTCTACTTTACACAAAATAATAATGAACACAGTATTTAGTGGTTAATGGTACAGGCTTAATTAAAACCAACAACTTATTTCTCATCAACTACAAAATTGCTTTTAAATCTGTCTTATTAACAACTCAAAATGGAAATCAAAACTGATTATAAATATTCCATAATTACCGAAGAACGGACGTATTCCAGCGCTCATCGAGTTCCACATTGCATTGCAGCGACCGCAATGAGAAATTAATACATTATTTGTCATATTCGATGTGCAGTTCAAATAAAATGTCCAATTTATTTCAACTACACAATTTTTACTCGCCTCGATTGTGTCCAAACGTCGGGCTGCCGGCAATGTTTGCCGATATTTCTTTATCTAGTGATATTGGGAATGAGTTGTATCAAAATACAGTTTGGTTTTACTGAAATGATTACGAAAAATTGGTATTGTTTTTAATCAATGCTTCGGGGTAAATAATGACCGTGCTTGTCGATGTGGACGGCAATATCACAATATGGGCCGTGAAATAACAAAATTATTGACTTGTGTCTGATCCCGATTAAATTGTTCCAGTTATTAAGCAAAACTGTTCCATTAAATTCTTTGAATTGAACTCTAAGCAGCTTCCGTAATGAGTTAGCTTTAATGACGGTAAAAACTGAATGAGCTTCACGAGCAATACTTAGTTCTCAGTTGATTTCTGTAGTTCACTTTGTGCTTGCTAACTTAGATTTAGCTTATTACTTTTTTGTCATTTAAATAAATATACGTCCATGGTTTTGAACAACGATTTGATATAAATTAACATTTTTGTACTTGTGGCAACATGACACACATATGTCAAGCGTCTTTGTACGGCGACCCTAAGTTAAACGTTAGTGTTAATAACATTTTCAGACTTCTACTTTCTAACTCCATAAAACTTCTGTATCAGTGAAGGAATTAATTCTAACAGTAGGTACGATAAATGTAAATATTAATTTACTTTACCCGGTAAACAGTCTCAATAATTATTTTGAACGGAACGCCTCTGAAGTGGTCAGGAAAATATTTAATAACCTTTTGTCAAGTTTTACATAGAATTTTACAACTGTCGTGGACAAAGTGTACCTAACTTTTAACTACTTAGCAATGAACAACAAACACAACGTTTTGAACAATAATTACACTTTGAAGTTTTTGTGTGCGCGGATATTGTTCAACTGGCTCCGCGACGCGCTGGTGTGAATATTGAATAAGTTGTAATTATGTGACCGATAACGACTTTCAGTTGTGTTTAAGGGTCGGATGCGACAAAACGATCCTTAAAAGCAAAAATAAGTATGTTGAAAATTAATAAATAATATGTATCTTCACCATTTACACAAAAGTATATAATGCTTCAAAGATTCAAAACATTTTATTTCAAATAAACCATTTATAGGCACTTTTGAAATGTCAAGAAGTCAGTCAGTCAGAAAAAAATGATGCTAATTGCACATTCCAAAGCGTAGGTCTCTATGGAGAATAATGTGCAAGAAACCCCATGGACAATCTTTTTATTCATGATGTTATGTATTACAAAATTTACAAATATATCTGTTACATATTTCTTGTCGCTACTATTATGTGAGAACAATGTAAATAAAGTAAAAATAAAAACTAAATAAAGATATTTAAATAGCAACTGGCAGCTAAGAGATGACCATTCTCAACTGACAGCACCTGTTCACGGACATGACGCGAATGCCACTCACATCATCATCATCATCATTTCAGCCGAAAGACGTCTACTGTTGGACATAGGCCTCCCCCAAGTGTCGCTACAATGAACGGTCCTGGACGTCTCGCATCCATCGGACTCCCGCAACCGTTACCAAGTCATCGGTTCACCTTGTAGGAGGCCTTCCAACGCTACGTCTTCCGGTACGTGGTCGCCATTCGAGAACCTTTCGGCCCCAACGGCCATCCGTTCTACGAGCAATGTGCCCTGCCCATTGCCATTTAAGTTTGGCGATTCTTCGTGCTATGTCGGTAACCTTGGTTCTCCTGCGGATATCCTCATTCCTGATTCGATCACGCAAGGAAACTCCGAGCATAGCCCTTTCCATTGCCCTTTGGGTGATTTTAAGTCCTCTGATGAGGCCCATTGTAATCACTGGCAACACGCACTGGTCATAGACTTTTGTCTTGAGACACTATGATATATTGGATGAGAAGATACTGCGCAGCTTCCCGAACGCTACCCAGCCGAGTCTGATACGACGATTGATCTCTTTCTCGAAGTTAGACCTTCCCAACTGGACCGTCTGTCCCAGGTAAACGTAGCCGTCCACAACTTCGGGTGTAGAGTCCCCGATCGACCCCGATTGATAAGAGTGGGTGCTACATGGCTGTTTACCATGACTTTGGTTTTGTCCATGTTCATTTTAAGTCCCACTCTTTCGGAAGCTCTACTGAGGTCACCAAGCATTGTACTGAGCTCCTCCGTAGTCTCAGCCATGACTACTATGTCGTCGGCAAACCAAAGGTGAGTGACTGTGATGTACTCGCCATTGACATTAATGCCTAGCCTTGAAGACATTCTCCACTGCTGCCGTGAACAGTTTCGGAGAAATAACGTCTCCCTGCCTGACGCCCCGCTGCAAGAGGATAGGTTTCGATGTCTGGTCTTGTAGTCGGACTGACATGGTGGCGTTTTTGTACAAACACTTCAGCACTTCGATGTACCGATAGTCAATTTGGAGTTCAACGTTGGAGAGACTGCAGTACAGCCCAAGTCTCAAACGAATCAAAAGCTTTCTCGTAGTCCACAAACGCTAAGCAGAGAGGCTGATTATATATACTCCTCAGTCTAACCTGCCGTAGCGTTATGTATGTGGTCCACGGTGCTGAAACTTTTCGAAATCCAGCTTGTTCGGAAGGCTGGAAGTGATCAAAACTGCGCGCGAGACGATTCGTGATGACTCTGGAAAACAGCTTGTAGACATGGCTCAGAAGCGAGATGGGCCTATAATTCTTAAGCAGGGCATTATCGTCCTTCACATGTGAATGTGTAAATGAGGAACTGGAGAGCATCTAACCAATCCACCTTTCTTTTTCGCTAGCCGAAACTGCCAGAAACAGTATCAGCAGCTCGATTGGGCTTATATGCAATATACCTACATGTATGTACATTGTATGTCAAAACCTAGTATCAGTACGGCGCGTGGCAACAGATTGGGCGTAGAGCGCGCGTGCCACGCGTCCAACGGTTCTGTCTGTCCGGCACGTACGCTCGCCAAATATAAAAAAGGTTTGCCACTTCGCACGCTGATTGCGTACCGCCTGTTATACTGCGCCTGTATGAATATCCAGCTGTATCGCATGTTTCCTCATCTGAGTTATAATATTTTCAAAGGGATTTCCTTGACTGAAAACCCGGTCACCTAATGGTCGGATAAAGCTCGCATAAAAGGCCGGATGATCTATTTAGGCTGCTCAAAGAAATAAAAATCACCTTTTTGATAAAGCTAAAATTGAAAAATAGGCATTAGCACTGACACATGTTATTTTTTATGACGTTCCTTTTATATTAATAATGTAGCATAGCGTTAAAACGTTATAACTGGGTTAAACTCTCGTGCCACCACTAACTAAGTAACTAATATTATCAAACAATAACTAAATGCAATAACTAATGCGTGTAATTATTTACGAAAGTAAAACACGAGTGGTAATTGACAACCTTTCAAATATCATTTAACAAAGAGATAAATTCTTCAAAGAGGTTCTTCCAGATGCAGATGTTGTTAAAATAGTGTTATTTTTACAACTTGTTATTTTAAAATAGAGTTGGGAATTCATGAAATGACTTCTCTCGCTCTAGGGTGAAGCAAGAGAGCGTGTCAGACTTTTTCTGACTAAAGCCTATCTGTGTCTTTCAGCTGCCATTTGCATTCCGGGGTCACTCTTCCAAACGTTCCCTCAGCCCTAGCAAAGTTAAAAAACCGTACTAAGTAACAAGTAATCAATCGGTTTACATTTTTAAGGACTGAATATAAAAACGCTTCCAATTTTTGATGTAAAATTCATGCTGAAATATCTGCGATTGATTGCAATATCATATTATTTGTTTGTTCATATTATTATTTTTTTGGGCAAAATAACTTTTCTTTATTTTAATGATCATTAAAAGTAGCAATAGAACTAATAACTTACCGCCGAAGAATATCTAATTGTGAGTAGTCTTAATAAACAAATACTGTAATTCTAATAAATTCGAACAAACTGAACTTGTAACAAAATGCTTTTAGCTATCAATTTAATTACATTCTTTTGTCCATTTTTATTCATGTCGACCTTTCACAACGTTTTGTTAACTTCATTACAATTGTCATATTTTTCCATTAATGTATGAAGCTATGGTATTTAGTCATAAATCTAAGTGTTCGCTATTTCAATATTGACTGTACGAAATGACCCCGTAAGTCAGGCACTATGATTAATAGCCAGTATCAATCGTTCCAGTTGGAGGTCAAATGGAGCACTGAAATGAAATACGAACAAATAGAGACCTAGTATTTTATGATTTAATGTGGATATATACACTATTTGCTTTAAACGGAATCTTACTGTTCACCTGGGGCCCCTACGTGGTAAACTAATATTGAGTCTCTGACTCATCGTCTCCGATTTTAATGAAGTTACTAGAAGCTTAAATGACATTACTTTGAAGACGTTATTCCATAACTACATATTTTTTCTGCTAATTAGCTAAATCATAATATATTATTACGGTTTCGGTTTTACTAACTACTTAGCAATAATTTTACAGGAAGAGTTAAAATCTATAAGTAAGTGCTAATGATTTAAAGAATTGTAGATCTTCTCAGTTTTAGACATAAAATAACGTCCTAACTCACAAGCTTGTTAAAAATACCTCACCCAAAATTGCAGCAATAACTGCACAGATACGAGGCACTCCATCAATTTCTACTGTAATGAACGTGGTAACAGAATCGGGCAACACAACTACAGCAGCTGAACTAAACACATCCACCATGGCTGACAAATCACCTCTATCACTCACGGCCCCAACTTGAGCGACTTCGAAAATTATATCAATCAAGTGGCTTGCACGACAACCTACTAATGTCAACAGTGTCCCACGTTCCAAATTTGAAATTTCATTAATCGCTTGTCCCGTACCGCGGTGGGTCCCGTGGCGCCGCGCGGTACGTGCAATGTCCCATGTCCCGGGACGGCGCAATTATTCCTAATGGATGTGCTAAGCAGACGCGGTTTTGTACGCCCTATGATAATGGATAGCTCGTTCAGTAGCAAATTATTTAGGAGAGGTTTTATATTAATATGGGTCCTGGATAATTATAATAAAATAGTGAATAGGTTACCAAGTCGTCGGTCCACCTTGTAGGAGGCCTTCCAACGCTACGTCTTCCGGTACGTGGTCGCCATTCCAGAACCTTTCGGCCCCAACGGCCATCTGTTCTGCGAGCAATTTGCCCTGCCCATTGCCACTTTAGTTTGGCGATTCTTCGTGCTATGTCGGTAACCTTGGTTCTCCTGCGGATATCCTCATTCCTGATTCGATCACGCAAGGAAACTCCGAGCATTGCCCTTTCCATTGCCCTTTGGGTGACTTTCCGATGGATGCGAGACGCACAGGACCGTTTATTGTGGCGACACTTGGGGGAGGCCTATGTCCAGCAGTGGACGTCTTTCGGCTGAAATGATGATGATGATGATGATGAGTGAATAGGTATGTAGAATTATCCGCGTACCCGAAGACAGAGCAGTGTTGCAAGGCAAGGTAGATCGATGACCTGGTGAGGGTCACGGAAATCCAAAGGATGCGAGATGCATAAGATAGCAAGAAGGCCTAAGAAGGCCTATGTCCAGCGGTTGACGTCTGTCGGCTGAAATGACGATGATGATGACGCGATAATTACGTAATGAATGTGTGTCTGCATTGAACAGTTTGGTGCAGTCTTTTGAAACTCTTTTGGTGATTTATTGCTTAATATATTTAAAATATAATATGTACGTTGCGCAATACGCAGATCAATTTTGTTTGACGTAACAACGTACAATGAAAAATAACATGTTTTTGGATTGCATTCAGCGGCTACCGATCGGAAATCAATTTGTTTAAGTATTGTACCTCAGTATAATATTCGTGTTTGGTCAAAAATACTGTGAATTATTATAAAATGTATAATATATTACGTACTCGTACGTAATATATTTATTTATAAGCCTGCTGCAATGTACGAATACACTCGAATTCTAGGTATATATTTTGTTAATTTAAACAGAAATATTAATTAAAAACAGGTTAAAAACATAACACACCCGGGTTACCATTATAAGGACCACCCGGAGGATACGGTGGGGTAAACGGTGGAAATGTACCCCGCTTGGGCGGAGTACCGCCGTGTCCTCGTGAGGGGTGATCGGCAGCAGTGACTTCTCGCGCCGAGTCCTGGTACAGGCGATGATCCGGAGCGGGGAGGAATGGCTGGCGGTCGCCTACTTCTGCAAAGTATTAATGCTAGCGAAGGAGACAGCCGCACGCGTGAGGGAACGGACATCTTCACGCCTCAGCTACCGGGAACTTGAACCCAATTTTCAGCTACCGTAGGCGTGGGCTTGTGGACGATGCAACTCTCTGTAACTCGCTGTCCGGCTGTCCGTTAACCATTCGAACCGAGCCCGCGCCCCAAAGAGATGTCAGCAAAACCGTAGGGGCCTAGCAGGGCCAAAGCCTACTGGGACCATGGGTTAGCTTCCGAAACAGTAACCCGGGGTCCAAGAACGCTTGGCAAAGAAGGAACATAGATGTAGTTTTAGTCAGTAAAGTCTAACACACCGTCTCGCCCCACCCTAGAGTGGAAGAAGTCATCGGATGAAATCCTAAAAAAATCTATTAATTGTTTTTGAAATTTACGGTTTTTTTTAGTTTTAAAACATTTTGTTAATTAATGACAAAAAAAAACAGAAACTTCCCAAAGGTTGTTATAATAAATTTCGTTCTGTTAGTTTTTGAAAGGCCAACCTACATAAGTATTTATTATATTATTATGTCAACTGTTCAAAATTTTATTTATGCTGTCTTCTATTCAAATTCTGCACCTTTCAAACGTATTTGTGCTTTGACCACCGAAATATGAATGTTGCTTTATATATTTACTAGCTGTGCCCCGCGGTTTCACCCGCGTTTTTCTCGTTTCCGTGGAAATACCGAGATAAATATAGCCTCCCTCAATAAATGGACTATTGAATATTTAAACAGTTTTCATATCAGATCAGTATTTCCCGAGATTACCGCGTTCATAACAAACAACCAAACTTTTCAGCTTTATAATATTAAGAAAAATATAGATTAAGTTAAATTGTATAAGTCGCAGGCAATAGCTGTCTATCTGTTCGACATTCAGCCAGACACATAAGAATTACGACTATAGGCGGGAGTGTCCGTCCACTTTAAACCGGGTTAAAATATTATTTTAAAGTACTTCTGAGTAAATTATATTTTTCGTTTTATTTTCTTGTGGCAGAAGAATATATTGATTGTTTCCGCAACCTGATCTTGACAACGCGACATATAGTTGGCCGTGCGAAAAACAGTCTTGCCGTAAATCTAATCCTACATATTTAAATGTTTGCCCCTGTGATTTATTTATCGTTACGGCAAAAGATAATTTAATTGGGAATTGGACTCTTTTAAAATGAAAAGGCAAATCATTTGGAATCATTGGGATCCGAGGTATAAGTACTGTTTGACCAACCGCTGGACCAGTCAAAACTGTTGCAACGATCACGTTATTGCGAAGAAATTTAACCTGAAGTCGAGTCCCGTTACATAAATTTGGTGGCTTAAGATTTCTAAGTAAAATAATTGGGGCACCAATTTTTAACTTAAGAGAATGTGGGGGGAGGCCAATTGGGTTTAAAGAATTAAGAAATTCCTGTGGATACTGGACTGCATCTTCTTGATCTCATATCGGACCAGTAGTTCCAGAGATTAGCGCGTTCAAACAAACAAACAAACAAACAAACTCTGCAGCTTTATAATATTAGTATAGATATGAAGAGGCCTTAGTTACAACAGCAGAAATATTACAAGGCTGATCATATTCATACTTTATTGTAGGTTATATTATGTAGCCGGATTACTAGTCTACCGTACAGGTACGTAAAACCAGGGTACCTAGCTAGACACGCCGGTAATTGAACGTCGCGACGTAATTGAGCGGTGCATGCAGTGCTGCTACCTCGCAAGAAGAATAAGGACACTAAGCTACACGGTGCGTAAATTGTTTTTTATACTATACTAGCTGACCCGGCGAACTTCTATCAAAAATAACTTTCCATTACCTAATTACATTATCTATCTTTTCATTATCTAAAACCACAGAAATCCGCTGAAATTAGCATACCGATGTTTTTGTACTGTACCGAAAATAATACAATAGTCAATACTAAACTACTCCCATTATCTGGGCTTATAGTGGGAAGGATTTCCAACAATCCTACCAATACATCTAGGCACGTACATAGAATGTAATAATTATGTTAGATTACTGACTTATTATTATAATTGTTGATTTTGTTGTTGATTGTTTATTGTTGTTTGATTTTTGTTGTTTGTTGTTGTTAGGTTGACTGGTAGAGAATGCCTTGTTGCATTAAGTCCGCCTATGTACCACTACTGTACATGAAGTTTAAATAAATAAATAAATAAATAAATAAATAATCTACACTAACGTTATAAAGAGGTAAAGTTAGTTTTTTTTTGTTTTTTATGTTTTTTTGCTTGTAGATCTCTGAAAGCTGCTTTATTCCTGAGTGACATAGACTATTTTTTATGAATGCGGGCGAAGCCGCGAGCAAAAGCTAGTTAGGTATATTTAGCCATGGTACGTTATCAGAGAATACTGTATTCTGTAGTTATAGTGTATGAATGAGTAACTAACGTACTTTATGCACAGTATTTTAAAACCAGACATGTTTTATTAAAAAAAAAATCGGTTCTC
Organism: Mythimna impura; assembly: GCA_905147345.3. Classification (NCBI taxonomy): domain Eukaryota; kingdom Metazoa; phylum Arthropoda; class Insecta; order Lepidoptera; family Noctuidae; genus Mythimna; species Mythimna impura. Next base: position 644,765 of record LR990348.1, read on the forward strand.
AAACAGCTCAGACTGCGGAATACAAAAAAACTTGGGATGTGCGATTCGAACTCCTGCCCTGAGGGTTCCGTACAAACTTATCTATGTAAATAGTCTAATTCCCGAATGGAGTTTCGAAGATTTTTTGGAATCGCAAAATAAGTTTTTTTTTGTGACGTAACAAGAAATTTACTGTTTTCAGATTTATTCCTATAACTATACAGGAAGGCATAAAACAAGGTCTTATAACCTTGCTTTATGCTAAATTTCAGGATTCTGGGTTAACGGGAAGTACTCTTTGAATTTTGATTCCGTTGACAGCTTCAAGGGACCGCAGACTTGAGTTTTAATTTCAACTCGATACCTCCACGCGTTCCCGAGATAAAGGGTCTTGACAGATAGACAGAGAGAAAAGATAACAAAGTGAACACGAGTGAGGTACGGCACCCTAAAAATCAACCTTTAAAAACAATTTTTGTTGGGTCAGGCGGGAGAAAGTTCTGAATGTCACCTTGGTATAGCGTATTTCAGCTTTAAAGGCGACCATTAAACCCGTTGTAGTCCGCAGCGGATCCGCTTAGCGGCTGGGCTGCGAGTGCGCCCTCGCGACATGGCTGTGGTCGCGCTCACAGGTTACTGTTTGAGCAAGGTTCGCGCGGTAACAAGCGTGCTACTAACAAGTTGCTTGCATTGCTTTAAGTTTACGTTTTATTCTAGTTTTTATTTTTAAAGTGAGAAAGAGTTTATTAGAGGAAGTTCACTAGTAAAGTGTAGTACTAGACTGACTGAAAAGTTGAAGGGGAATCGTTTGTCTTGGTATGGTCATGTAAAGAAGAGGGATGAAATGCATGTTACTCAAAAGTTATGAGTAAACATGTGAATGGGTAGAGAGGGAGAGGGAGGCCAAAAAAAGATGGATGGATTTTATGAAGAGTGATATGAAAGAAAAGGAAGTTTGTGATAGCATGACGGGTGACAGGACAGAATGGAAGAAAAAAAGTGTTGCGCCGACCCCAAATAATACGTGACAAGGACAGGCAGATTATGATGATGATTTCAGTCACCTTTGCTACAGTTTTCACATTAGTTTGGATAAAAGAACAACCTTCAATAATACTCTCACATACCTCTTTTTCTTCATTACTTGTTCGTCATCTTAATGATTTTAGTTTTGTATTTCACAGCTAAACTGTGAACAGTGTTGTGGGCTACAATATTGTTGTGTGTTTTGAGTACCAATGCTATCTATATTTTATATTGTTGCTGTATGTTGTTCCTTTTTCTAAAAATAAAATAATAATAGTCGAAATAATATCTTTTTTTATTAATGAACACTTTAGTCAAACCTAATTTTCAACCGAACTATACGCATTAAGGGTGGACTGATACAAATGCTCCATGTAACTAAAATCAATTTAAACGCAGCTCCACTGGCACCACAAGCACATCGAACTATGCGGTGAGCGGCGCAGAAGGGTGGAACCGCATCGGGGGCCACTGGCCTACCGGCCCGGCGACGGCCTATAGTCGGCCCACTGGGTCAAGAGGGAGACGATCACATTGCCTTCCGGTGTAAAGCTCGCGTCATAAATGTGGATCTGCCATGTTAAATTTGCTGGTTTGTTACCCAATTGAACTTAATATCAGGCCACCAGTTGGGCATAGGTGTCTTAAAAAACCTATGCTCCATGTAATAGGGGGAAACTTATGTGATCGCATCAGGAATGAAGATTTCCGCAGGAGAACCAAGGTTACTGACACAGCCCACAGAATCGCCAAAATTAAGTGGCAGTGGGCAGGGCACATTGCTCGCAGAACAGATGGTGGATGGTGCCGAAAGGATCTGGAGTGGCGACCGCGCAACGAAGGTGCAGCGTTGCATGGCCTGCCACAAGGTGGACCGATGACCTGGTTAGGGTCGTGGGAATCCGATAGATGCGAGACGCACGTGACCGTTCGTTGTGGCAACACTTGGGAGAGGCCTATGTCCAACAATGGACGTCTTTTGGCTGAAATGATGATGATAAACACTTATTTTACCGCATATATAGATGCCTTCTGGAACTCATATCGAACTTATATTAGGTTGCAAATTGTTGATAGACCCTATTACATTATCAGCCTGAGAAGGAACCATACTCAGCAGTTGCGCTTATTATGGAAGTAGCAGTGATTTTTCCCAAACCAAGGCAACCTATCCGAGTAAGAATGGTTTATAAGGACGATTGCATCGCCGGTCACCACTGTTGTTTAGAAAATAAAAATTAACGCTAATCTTTCAACGACATCATTTTTCCGCGTTGCTACTACAGTAGTGGTGCCGTCAGCTCATACGTATGTAAAGTGGCCGCCAGACGCGCGGCCGAGTGACGCGGTGTAATTGAAACTATGCACCGTAATCACTGCTGGTTCGGTCGGGGACTGCAACGCACTGCTGAATTACTGCTAAATTATCCACCTATTAAATGCTAGCGAAAGAAACGAACGTTGCGCCAGATTTATTAAAATTCAGTGTTGAACTACCGTAATTGTTTAAAAATGTTACGTTGCTGACAGAAACTATATTATTAGGAACGGTAAAGGCTATGAAATATGATTCCTTGCGATCTGTACTTTGTGCACGGAATTGTTCCCCTATAAATCTTAAGTTTTAATTGAATTACATCTTCGGTCTTATTATAGTAATAATGCAAAGTAATGTTTTCATACATTACAGTCTGAATGTGCTCAGTATTGTGTTGTCACGTATTTACATTATTATAATATATAACTTTGTATTAGCTCTCAGCGGCGCGGCCATAATTACAAAGGTGAAAGTTATTTATCGTATTCCAGAACATATTCGGATTTACTGTGCTGCAGCAGGTCATGACGAAACGCGACTGCATTGTTTTTTGTTCCAGGAAGTTATAGATTTCGTTTAATAGCAGTCGTCGGTAACAACGGCTTGCGAATGTTGAACACGGCCATTTTAAACAGTTACCAGTTAGTGGGGTGGGTCTAACTCGCGGCGGACATGCGAGCCGGTTCATAACACCAATTCACCCAAATTGTAGGGCCTCGCCGTTGCCCGCATTCGTCGAATAACTGGACAAAACGTATGAAGCTAGAATGTTAATTTTTTCCCCTCCGCATCGTAATTTCACGTCGTAAAGTATTCGTAGCGTTCTCGTATTACAGTGTAGTCTAAATAACAAATGATATGTTGCCAAAAAATATGGCCGCCGTTCCCTCCGCTTTGAATGTTAACAGCAACTCGTCCTATTGTACGGCGAATACAATTTCGGTGCTAAAAGTCCAGGATGTTGTTTGTATTTCATGTTAATCTGTTGAAGCCATTTATTATTTCAGTCTTACACCAGAGAGGTTGTGCATCATTGAAAAGCATCATAACGTTGCTTCAGATTGAAGAATAAAAGACGCGTGATAATTCAAACTTAAACCCAAAGGATATGTTGAATTGAAATTAATGAAGAAACAGAATGTTTTCTATTTCATAATCAACAAATCTCTCGTCTTGTCTCGGAAAGGTAGATTAAATACATATAATAGGGTAGATAATTAATTTAATTAGGAGCTGTGAAGGAACATGTCGTCCCGGAACCGACGCCGAGTAATCTGCGCCGACACGTGAGATGCTAATCTAGAATTCTTCCACGATTTAATTAGATCGCTACAAAAGATCTCGTCTGAACACTTCTTAATATTGTGTTAGTATACGAATCATTTCATGTGTTCCTGGTGTTTTTAGCTGAATAATAATATAATAAGTCTTTAGCTAAAATCCATCTATTGTATTGTCTTCTTGGCCTTTTTAAATCTTTTCATCAAGAAATTGTAATCTAAGTAATTTGCCTTCAACCGTCTGAACGATGTAAATAATTGATTAGTTACCGAGTAACTGAAAGTAAATATGTAGTGGTTTCAGGCGATTTCACAATCTAATCTTCTTGGAGGGCTTCAGTTTCATTTACTTAGATTTTTCATTATTTATATATTCTGTGAGCATTTGATTAGTTTCTATTTCATCATAGATTTATTTTTACTTGAGATGTAACTTGAAGCTTAGAAAATATTATGTTTCATTTATAAATTCTAGCTCATTCTTCTTCTAAAGCTAAATTACAATCGTTATCAGCTCCACGTTATACTTCCCACGCCTCAAACAAATATTTTACCAACACGCCGCTGACGCTTGCATAATCTCATGTCTCATTTATATAGGAGGTACTATCATCGAAACTCATCAATCCTTAGAATAATATTTTGCCCAAACTCAGGGAAAATTTCAACAAAATTGAATCAGCGGTTTTGAAGACGTTACCTTTATTAGTAGAGATAAGAGCCGGGCCACAGGTATGAGTCACACCGGAAGAGGTACTCGGCGCCGCTCTCTTTGAGGAACTCCTCTTTAATTAGATGTATTAATTAGCAAAAGGCAAAATCTTAGATGGTCGTTTCATTCCCCATTGTCCAGAGAGTAACTTTGCTTTACATTCAATGCTAATACCACCTTTGACTGAAGCGCTTTTTATTACATTTATTATATTATGTTTCTTTGAAACATAATTACGAGTACTGCTTTATTATGTAATGAACGATGAATTTAATATGAGCAGAATTCGTTTGATGAAAAATGTTCATCATTCGTAAAGAATATAATTATATTTTCCCTGTAAGACAATTTCGCGCATAAAACGAAGACAATATTTTGTATCTGCGAGATTATTAACAAGGATGTCGGCTTTAGTAAATATCAGTCGTTGGTTTCAAACACATTAGCTACTGCCGGTAAAGCTGTGTACCTAATCCGCTTAGCTCCTTATAATCCAGCTTTCTAAACATCGAAGAAGCCGAACAAAATTACCATCTCAAAATACATCTCGAGCCACTAAACATTGAACATAAAAATAGAAAAGCGAAAAAAATCATAATCCTCGTCGCGACGTCAAGTAGCGAACGGGAACAAAATTAAGTGTCAGAAGCAGTACATAAATCTTATCAGGGAGCACACGCTCTGTGATTTTAAACAATCATGTTGTGAAGCCGAATGCCGAAAAAAGTACAAGCGCCACAATAGCTCCCGTCGCTTGGAAATATGAGTTATGTGCGCCCGAGTGCGACCACAGTGCGGAAGGGGTGACAGCCCCGCCGCCATGTTCTATGTGTTACATACTCGTACACGTTATCGTTTAAGCTTTTTTCTTTTTCTCCTTTGATGTAACAAACGTCAGTGATTGCGACAAGGTGAGTGAAATGTCACCGACTCAAAGCGCGTTTGTTTTTATGGTAAAGGCCAGTCACAACTGACTTGGGTCTCGTAATTTATGGAGTCGGTTTGTGCTCTGATTATTTTTCAAGGTGACATGAGCTCGCCCTGTTGTCATGAAGTTCATCGGTCAAAGCTGGGCCTCAATCATAATCTTGTCACGATCTCCTCAATGCTTTATACGATAAATGCATTATTAACGATGGATTAACAAATTTTCAGTGGTAGGTATCTATCAATATTCCATTTAATTACGCACTGCTATTGGTTTTGATATCAAAACATCGCATTTCAACGTCGTCGGGCCGTGATTAACGCGGATTGTTTGTGTCGGCTCGAGCTCGAAAAACAACAAACAGTGTGCGCACACAATCATTGGTTTATTAATCAGTCGGTAACGTAATTATAGTAATTACATGTTAGTGCTGCCGCGCGCTAATCACTGTTCACGATTATTTGCTGAACGATGTGGTGTTAACGTGCTGCCTGACGCTTCAGAGCAGAAGGTGACAAGTGGCTTAAGGTTGTAAGGCAATGTCAAATCGAAATAGATTTGTATTATAGATTACAATACTAAACTATTCGATCGTCTCGAAAATAAATCAGATTATTCTCTATTGTTTGCTAAATCAAAACACATGATATTACAGGCAAACGTATTTGAATATATGAAAACAGTTATGCCAGATATTTTGTATTAAGCGTGGTAAATATGAAAAATATAGTTAAACTAGCTGTCTACGATATCAAAATACAGAAGACGATATTGTCGCCATAAAACATAAAACATCAAATAAAACGAAAAACAAGCTTCTAGAGTAAACACAATGTCTTAAACGTAGTTCCTATCTAAAATCCAAGTCGTGTTGGGATCACGGGCCGAGGAGGACTCATTGAATTACCAGGTCCCGCGAGAGCCCGGGCGCGGGGCGCACGCGGGACCTGAGCGGGTTGCATCCAACAATCGCTTAAAACAATAACATTTCCATTTCCTTCAAATGTTTGGACTTCGTGTTCGTTTCGACGTGGATGGAACGAGAAGTACAAGTTACCTGCTCGTTGTTTACTTCAAGAAATGTGTTTAGTAAATAACATTGTTTTCCCCAAGAAAACAGAATGTTTTGTACCTACTTGGATTATATCAAGTTAGGAGAAACTTAGGTTTACTATGAAAATCTGAAGCTAAGGAAAGATCTGATATAAGGAAAATAATATCCCTGACCAGAATGATTGTAATTTTAATCCAATATGAATACTAATTGCTTTTTCAATGTTGTTTTTTTTTATACGCCCATGCTTAAAGAAACTTTAGAACATCATTATAAATGCTATTCAACATGTAAAGCGTAGATATTATAATTCTGAATATCAAATTAAACCTTAGCTTCTACACAATATAAATTGAATATTATACTCATCAATAACCAAATTCGAATCTATATTGAATACATAGGTATGCCTAATTATATTATTGCCTACGTAATTCACCTACGCCTCAATTGAAACCTATTGACATTATTCTGTATTTTTACAATAACATAAAACATTTGTGTACTTTATATCCTTGGAATACAAACAAAATGTTCTATCATCTGTCATGAACATGTTTTCAAATTGTATTCAGTTTCGAAACCTCTTGGAACTTGCGTAAAGTCTATACAACCAAGAGTGTGAGACAATGCTTGCTTGAGCTTGTTTTGATTCCTCTTATTCGGACTAAGTCTCTTGTTCCTAGTTTCAACAAAGCTGTATGAATATGCATCACACTAATGAAATTTTCTTATGTGCTTTCAATATTGGCTATAGGGGAAGGAGTACTTCAAGGCCCCTTTAAGAGCAATAACACAAAGAAATTGTTTAAATGTTACATTTTGTCAACAACTAATACGGGCCAATAAAGAATATGCATCATAAAATATTCGTCATCTAGCCAGTTTATACTCAAATGTGTAAAAACAGAATACTAACTGTGAAATAAATTCAAAAAGATCAAAGAGCAAACGAGATTATAATTTACTCGTATATAACATTTTTAACAAATAAGTCCGTGTCTCCCTCGCAGAAACACTGCTTTCTATAGCGGCCATATAGGCGTGATAAACTTTGATGTCAGAGTCCATGTTAGATTTCTCGTTCTAATTACCAGATTTGAAGCTTTATAACTTCGTCGTTCTTGAAAATATAAAAAAAAAATATGATGAAGAAGTATGATTTCTTTTTCCAGAGGTTAAATATAGTTAGTATAAAGCAACAACAAAGAGTAATCAATTCAATAATAGTAAGCTGCTCGTCATTATATCCTGTAGATCGTATAGAATTTTACAAAAGAAATGTAACAAGATGATAATTTTGAAGTGGATTTGTGGAGCGACGAAAATGGATAAAGGAAAAAATTAGTATATTAATTTGAGGAAGTTTGGAAGTGATGCCAGTGACTGAAAAGTTGAAAGGGAATCGCTTGCTAAGACAAACAGGTTATGTAAAGAGGAGGGAAAAAACACACGTTACTAAAAGAGTTATGGAGAAAAATTGGATGGATTGTGTGAAGAACATTTGAATTAAGAAGGAGTCAGTGATAGCGTGACAATTGACAAGACAGAATGAAAGAAAAAATGTGTTGCAGCGACCCCATGTAACGTAGGATAGGAGCAAAAAGATGAAAAGATATGTAAAGAGCTTTATATTGCGTTAAAGTGAAAAATGAGAAGTAGTAAAGCAATTTCAGTCTTTAATAAACATGTTATAAAAAAGTAAAGTATTTTTAGAGTACATCCGTATGTACTTACTTTCTTTTGATGGCAAAAGGTAAATTGCTTGTCATAAACAGGAAAAAAGTCGTAAGGTCTAATCAATTAGAAAATGGTCTTGTTTTGTGTTGGAAGCGGAATCCAAACTCTTGACCTTTATCATTGATAGTAATTATGAGGAAAACCTGAAATTATGATTTTTTCACAGAACTACCATGACCTATGGTGATATATTTACCTACTGAAAAATGAGCTAAATTCACTTTAACGGAAATCTATTTTATCCCAATATTAATTATAGTGTCTACCTCCTTAATAGTTAAGCTTTAGAAGAACACACATTTGAATGACTCGACTCTCTATTCCGAAATAACCGTCTTTCTGAATTCTTGTTTGATGGCTCTTAAAACAAACGAACAACAGACAATACTTCTGGCGTAGCTACAGTAGAGCCGTACCGACGATACAATTCATTTCCTCGCGATATTTCGAGGCAATGTAGAACGTAATAACGGCAGTTTGTAATGAAATAATAATTGAGTCTCAGCTGCGAGCACGCCTTAGTTTATTTATCAAAAGACAATATTAGGAGTTTGAAGGATTCAGCCGGGAATTATTACATAGTTATCCATCAGATAAAACTGTAGTTTTATATCATTATTTTCATTGACAGCCAAATGTGTTAAAGTTAGCAATCTTTACAACATTTTTCATTAAGTAAGTTTCAGGTTCTTTATAAATTAATTATCGTTTACTGTTTTCTCTTTAAAGAAGACACTAATATAAATTGGGTGTAGTAATATGACCAATTTTGTTCTGAAATATTGTTAAAAGTTTCAAACTGGCCTACTAATGCCGTTCGCTCACATATTATCTATGTATATCCGTTATAGAGTTGAAAAGCTTAAGGGAAGGGCTTCTATCGTACGCAGGCCCCATTTACTAAATCGATTTGGAAGTTGATAAGGGAAACGCGGATTCACTCTATATCATTTCTTATCACATCTCATACGGCTATAAAAATATTTTCCTCCATAATTCTTGGGTGACTGTGGTCGGAGTCCCCATCAGTGTGTCGCCTTATCGGCAGCGCGACCACTGCGTCACGATGATTAACGAGCCGCTAAACCGAGACAAAGCCGCCGGTCACCACACAATGCGCACAGTGCCCACATTGCCCACTGCCCATAAATATATACGTATATTACACACTTGTCTCCTACTTTGTCTGGCTTTTGTTAGCCGTTTTATCAAACTAGCCGCTTGGGTGCAGAAGATATCAGTTTTTACAGTTTTATGTGCAATGTTTGGCTTGTTGTAAAATGTATCACTTTGCTTTAAGTTTTAAAGTTTATTGCAAATTTGCATACTGGGAGCTATCCGCAAGCAATACTTTGTCAAATGTGTAGCCGATGTGGGTATGGTAACCAAAAGTGATTTTCATTTTTAACCGACTTCAAAAAGGAGGAGGTTCTATGTTGGGCTGAATGTATTTTTATTATAAATTTTTTATTTCTTTATGTATGTTCACCGATTTCTCGGCCAATTGTGGACCGACATTAAATTTTTTTTTGGTAGAAAGGTTATGCTTCCGAATTGGTCCCATAGAAATATTGTTATGATCTGATCATGAACTTCGAAGATATGGAACAGAACTGCTCATAGGATCACAGCAGAACCGTCGTATTAAGTAAAATAGCTTTGTTTATACATGTAGTCTATGACTGACTGAAAGAAGAGGGGGAATATATCGAACTGATCTGATGATGAAGCCTGAAGTTAGGCACCGGAACTCTATATTAAATTTATGTAATCTAACCGTGTTTGGGATTATTAGAATTGTCATGAGATGCACTCTGGCTACAAGGTACTTAAGTTTGGCTGAGGGGTCGCTTTTTAGTGGTGGTACTATAACTAAAAAGTGTAAAATAAAATACTTTTTACAAAAAAAAAAAAATACATCCAACTTCAATGTAAAAAAACACTGAAAAGTGCAAAATAACTTTAATTTCGGAAGTCGGTGTTAAATAACGAAGAGACAAAACTATCATAGAAACACCGACCTCCGAAATTAAAGTTATTTTGCACTTTTCAGTGTTTTTTTTACATTGCAGTCGATTGTATTTTTTTTGTAAAAAGTTTTTTATCGTTATAAATAATCAATATGGGCATGGTAACTTGGATAAATATATAGGTATATAGATGTATGTAAGTATAAAACAGAACAAAAATAAAAAGACTCAGGAAAATATTTTCAAAATAAATAGTAACAACCAGCTGAAAGGACAATATTAGCTTTTTGGACACATCTACAGAATAAATACAATATACAATTTTATAAATTTAAAAAATACGATCCACTAGATATTGCAGTTAAGTTGAACACGAGCCAACTCAATAACACGATAGTCATCGCAACATAAAGAACGGAATCCACCAAAATGATCCGGTAATCCGAGTAACATATAATCGAATATCTGAGGGGGCTTAGTGCTCCCAAATTAATGATCAGATTAATCCGCAAAAGTGTCTTCTCCATCGCTTGAAATTTGGACGAACCAATCTTGCAGCTATAACTTTCCGGATAAATTTTGAGCTTCATAATCCGAGATCGGAACTAATTTATGGAGTGGCCCATTTCTGTGTGACCTCTTAGTAAAATAACGCGCTGTACAATGGGGCTCATGTTATCGCCCATGGCAATCTGTAGGATCGCGGGAGGCGGATCGTTAACGCTGTTTCTTATGGGGCTGAATTACAACAGAGATTTATATTCAACTCTAATGATAATGGTAAATGTGAGCCAGTAAATAGAAAGAACCGATTACGCTTTAGCGATGGCAGATAACTTAGGTGATACGAATCTTGCAGTAATACAAACATAGGTTTGTTAAATTATAATTGCTCATTATACATATTAAACAGTTTTACAAAAATAATAGCTAAGAAACAAAATTCTGAAGTGCGGCCAGGTAGTAATAAGTAACAAGACTCGTTGGAGGCATTAGAAAAACTCTTTAAATATACACAACTTCGTTACTGGAACCGCTCCGAGCTAGATTTGATTAAGTTCCTTTCATTTGCAAGTTGCTGACTGAAGCACTTGAAATCTAAGAAACAGTGAGTAACTAGTTCAAACAGGATCAAATTCAGTAATTTCCAAGCATTCTGAAGAGTCTCGAGTGATCCAGGGTCCACTTGTAAGTTGAACTCTCCCTTCACGAGCAGCCCATCGTGGAAGCACTCTTCAGCCGGTAAACTTTGATAAGTCATCCAGTTTGTTCTGATGAATTTAAAGCCAAATAGAATTCAAAGAACTAAGAGAAGTGCTTTTCTACGTAAAATCAATGTTTTAAAATATATACCCATACTTTTTAATGGTTTAATTTTTTAATGTTTTTCTGCAATCAAATTCATTTACAATCAACGAGTTCGACATTTAATCAATAAAAAAAACTGTCTACATAATACTGCATGCAAACCATTCACGTTGACGTACGTACAAATGTGATCAAAAATATCAGATATTGAAAAATTGATTTTCTATAAATTGGAATCAAGATGGGAGCCCTAGTGAAAATGAGGCAGTCGTAAAGTTTTATTAGTCACTAATAAAGTGGAAGTTCCGCGATGGCACCGGAGGAATTTTGATAGTAATTCGTTGTTCATATTCCGAGGCACGCGTTCGGAATGTTCATTACGAATTATTACCGCCTTCAGATTTGTGTGGGCTTACTTCCCTTTGATGACCTTTGACACTCTAATTTCTTGATTTCCGCCGTTTGACTTGATTGAGCTTCGTTTACTTTTAGAATTATTTCTTGGCAACAAGAAATATGACGGGACGAGAATTTCCACTTCAATATGATGTTCGGTAATTTATTAAAATTCCATGTTTCTATTAATGGAATTTTAGCTACAAAATGAGCCAAAAGCCTGTGAAGTTTAATTAGTAGGTTTAGCGCAGTGTATTCTACTTCTGAGAATTGGTAATAAATATATAATAATTATAGTACCTAAATACATAGTTCATTAGCTTGTATTAGATGCTGACTAACATCTGCATAATCTTCAGTAACCTGTTTATTTATGGAAATTAAGAGTATACAGCAACCATGTTTTTAAATATACTTTATCTATTGTCATTTCATTAAGTTCCAATTATGAAATCAAAAGTACCTTGCAGACCAACTTTATTTCTTTCTCTAATAAAACAAAAAAGCTATTGTATAAACTACCTTCCCCAACAAAATAATGCCATAAAATTATTTATTTTCTGAAAAAGCACAGCTACCTACCATAATGTTTTTAAATCATAGGTTATAAGAAAATGTATTAAAGTTATAAATTATTTTTTAAATTAAACTACGATGTATGTATATCTCATATCCAAAATTAAGTATTATATTATTAACATCATGCGTTATAGTTTCGAAATAGCTTCATTTCTACATTATCTGTGGCAGCACAATCCAGTAAATTAGTTGGAGTTTTTGGCGGGATTAGTTTAGTGGTTTTTTTAATTATTTACAAATTATTTCCTATTGGGTATTTTTTTTTTCGGGTAGGTAAATAATCTAATGACATTCCGCGCTCTTGGGCGGAGCGGGAGATAGTGTCAGACTTTTACTGACTAAAAACCCACTCCTGTTCCTTCTTTGCCATTTTTTCCAGGGCCCCGGGGGTCACTTTCGCATCACCCATGGCTCCAGTAGGCCTCGACCCTGCTGGGCCCCTACGGTTGCTGACATCTCCTTGAGACGCGCGTGGAACACTACGCGCCGTCGACGACTTGGGCTCGGTCCGGACAGTTGACGGACGATCGGACGGCGAGCCACCCATTGCTCGCCGTCCGCAAGCCCGCGCCTACGGTGGCCGGAAATCGGGATCGGAATCCCGGCGGCGGTTGGGGCGTGAGGACCGTTGCCTAACGCGATCGGCCGCCTCATTTGCTAGCATTACTGCTTCGCAGAAGGAGGCGACCGCCTGCCACTCCTCCTCGCTCCGGACCATGGCCTATACCAAGGCCCGGCGCAAGAGATCGCTGCCGCCGATCGCCCCCATGAGGACACGGCGGTGCTCTACCCAAGCGGGGCACACCTCGATGTAAAATTGGTGTAGTTTTGTATTTCAAGTCTGGACATTATAAGGAATCATCGAAATAGGAGCGGTAAAATGGAACTGAGAATTTTATTGTAGTGCTGATTACCTCAGCAAAGTTTGCCGAGAAGGTTGACTGATACATTTGCTGCCAAATACTACAAAAACATTACCTAGAAGGTGTACATTAAGGTGTCCCAAAGTTTAAAGGCGAATTTTTTTTTGCGATTTTAATTAAGCATGCCCTTAATTTTTTTTCTTTGACCCTAATAACTGACATAATAAATATGATTGGTATCGGATGACGATAACCCGTGCCGACTTGATGTCAAACTTTAAACAGAAAGTTTGTATGAAAACTATAGAGGACATTTTAGAACTTAATGTTTATGTTTATGTTTATGTTTACACATACCTAGTACTAGAACTAACTATGGAAAAAAAACAATAATACATGAGGGAGCAAAACTTTATAACTCGTTACCTAAAGATATTAAAAATACACAATCGTTATTACTATTTAAAAAACTACTAAAATGCCACATCTTAAAAGGTCATAAAAGAATTAATTAAACTAAGTAATAAAATTTTTTGTTCCTAGTGTAAACGTGTCCTTAGATTTCAAACATAAAAACAAAGCTAACGAGTTACCGCACATCGAGCGCGTCAACGCGCCGTACGGCGGTAGATAATACAAATTTTTTATCAATTACCTTCTTACTTCATATTAAATGTAAACACTAAGATCCTGCTACTCCTGGACAACAAAAAAAAAAAAAAAAAAATGTTATCAAGTAATATTAAGTATTTATTTCTGTACAAGTGATTTGTAATCTTTAGAAATAAATGAATTCAAACCGTTATTCATTAAATAAAACATTGCTTTACCTATATGTTATATTTTTTAAGTATCTATTTTTATAAGGACTTTAATTATTAAATTGTCTTTCCAAAGTTTGCTTTTTACAGTCAGGATAAACCGGTCTGTTCTTGTGTACAATATAAGAAAATATGCTTTTGTTCCTCTTCAACAGTGATTTTGCTATGGAAGTGCTCTCAGTGTCAGCACCGGTTTTCTAGCGTGTTGAAATGAAGCATATTAGAACATGAACTGCTGGTGCCTATTTACTTCCTGTAAAGTTGTCCAGTTTCGGCACCACGATAAGTTGTTCTTTATTACTATTCTTTATATTTGCGCACACCTAAAGCCGAAAACAGTTCATCATCCATGTCAATGGACAGTTAGTAACAGTAACAGTATCTACATATTTTTGGAAATTGACTTTAATAGCTTCGGCGCGCTTTTTTTATTTCTCTGTGCGAATTCTTATGGGAAATTCGTCAGTGACGTATTACAGAATTTCATATACTGAACTGTCACCTATCCGAAGCTACAACTGTCTTTGTAAAGATAAACTTTTTCCTCATAGAAGTTTTATTCGTATCGGCTTGTGAGCTTTCAGTTGAGAAGGGCAGATTTTATTGTAAATCCGTAATTTCAGAATCTGAAGACCAATTTTCTTGATAAGGTGATGTTATAGTAGTTATGGACAAACAATTATTAGCCAGACAGTTTTGTTTCTCAATATTTCTAAGGTACGCTTTTTCTTTGAATTTTTGATCCACTTCAGCTAAGTAATCAGATCAACCTGGCTCTCTTTGGCACTACAAGAAGATTCTATTTTATTAATGGAAACACATCGGCATGTGTAATGTCAAACAATTTGTCCAATTTTATAACAAGCTCGTCTCAATACTTTTGTGTTTTTTTCGCATTTTTTGCTAATCTCTCCAAACTTGAAATAATTTAACTAGTTTTTTAAAACACAGATAATGCTTTAATTGGTAAAAGGCACTTATATAGTACCTTTTTCCATTTTTCCAATAAATAACCCACTTTCGAATGGAAAGATTCACGTTTTCAGTAGCACATAAATTCACTTCAACAATGTTATAAAACAGTACTGTCAATACTTGTCTATTAGAGGGTAGTTTTGAACCCGTAATTTGATTTTATACATCCCCTATTGAAAATATTCCTTTTGTAGTTTGTTTAGACTTCTTAACCCTACTGACATGTAGACTGAATGAAAATTATGCGTTTACTAATTAAATAAATAAGTAATAAGAAGCATTTGATGCGTTAGCTGCGGCGCGCCAAAGTACTGAGTTCAGATATCTTTCGATGCAAGTCGGCACGGTCCGAAGTACATGAAATTTTATTTACAATTGTTTTGACACATTCAAATAAAATTAGAGGGTATGCCTTGTAAAAAAATAGTATAGTATTCGAATAGTAAATAAATTAACTATTCATGCGACAAGACAAGGCTTTAAGAACTTAGTATCCAAGCCAAAAAGATTACCAAATAAAAAGAAACTAATTTGGTGGCACGTCATTAAACGATTTACATTGACGAATTTAAATTGTGTTTTTGATGAGATTACAATAGATAAATAAATAATGTATAATACGGCAGATAAATAGATATTAAATCATTAGTGTAATACTATTATACATTGACACACTCATATCATTAATAACCTTTAGTTTGTTATAATGTCAATAGTCAGTATCGTAAACATCTGTCATCATATATCATTATATTCAGTATCTATAACCGGTAAGATTTTAACGTCATACATAACGTTGGTGTTGTTGTTGAAAGGGAATCGTTTGTCTTGGTATGGTCATGTAAAGTGGAGAGAAGAAACACATGTTATTAAAAGAGTTATGAGTATCTATACATGTAGATGGATAGAGAGGAAGGTCAAAGAAAAGATGGACGGGTTGTGTGAGGAGTGATATGAAAGAAAATTGAGTTAGCGATAGCGTAACGGGTGATAAAATGGAAGATGAAAACGTGTTGCGAAGATGTTGTTGATGATGATAGAATTTAATTTTTTTGAAATAAAACGTTTATCATGTAATCTATATATATAAAAGAAAGTCGTGTTAGTTACACTATTTATAACTCAAGAACGGCTGGACCGATTTGGCTGAAAGTTTTTGGGGAGGTAGCTTAGAACCAGGAGACGGACATAGGATACTTTTTTTTTTTGAGTAGGGTAGAGTAGGGTAGAGTAGGGTAGAGTAGGGTAGAGTAGGGTAGAGTAGGGTAGAGTAGGGTAGAGTAGGATATAGTAGTCAGTTGACGGGAGCGAAGCCGCGGGCAAAAGCTAGTAATAGTATATGTCCTTGCCTCGTGAATGGCGGTTTCCTTAAGCTTGTCCCTGTTGTAGTTACTTATGCATCAAAATATCAAAACACATTAAATAAATAACTACTTTGGTATTCTGTAAATAAAACAATGAATTTGTAAAATTTTGCTGCAGTTATTTATCAACAAAAAGTGGCAAAGATACACACTAGTAGTAATAATTTCAGTACTATCACTCCAAAATCTACATTCTTGGAAGCTACAAACGCAACCTAAAATATAAACATGGAGTTTAGTGAAACACGTTATCATGCCCGCCTACTTACATAAATCATTCTTGTTTAAATTACTCCGGTTTCAGGGTTTCAGGCGAGATTGTGCGCGATATTTCATCGGTGAGGCTAAACCTTACTAGCGGACATGACATTACGTAGGGATCCTGCTGGCTAAGTAGGTTATCTAAATAGAGCTGACCCATCGCGAACAGTATTATGGAAATTTTATACTAACTAATATGTTTAAGTGCAAGAATTGCTCAGATTGCTACAGGTTTAGATGCTGCTAACAAATATTCGTAGTGGTTGCACGAGAAAGCGAACGAATCCAACTCACACATCTACAGCAATATGGAATTGAATTCCTGGATTTAGTTTCCGAACTTAATACCTTCACTGAGCTTTTAGTGTATGGCTGAATCTGAAGTACCTACCTAATTCATAAAATGTTCAGTATAAGTACCTATATTTAAAAGAGTTATTCTGATGCCAATTTTATTACCAATTAAGATTTGAATAGCTTTAGATTTATACCGTAATACCGTATTTGGATTTCTTTGTTCAAAAGTAATCCACGAATATTATCTACACAGGCGGTATCCAATTAAAATGTTAAATTGCGAGCAATAAATAATACCTGCATCAAATAATGAACCTCTTAGTAATTAAATTATTAAGTACCTCGTTAAAATTATAAATTTAAACTTTGATCAGAAGAACATAATCTTATGATTATTTTATTAGCTCTATCAGTGCTTCATGATATTGTTTGATTTAGATATATCGAATACACTTTAGTACCTATAGGTAAAAAAAAACTCATCATCATCATTTCAACCGAAAGACGTTCACTGCTGTTGTCACATCCATCGTATTCCCACAACCCTCACTATATCTAGTGCCAACCACAACCACAAGGTGGATACCATAGGGCCACCTTATGTGAGACCTTCCAACGCTCTCTCTTTCGGTATACGCGGTCACCACTCCAGAACTTTTCAGCCCCATCGACCATCTCCGAACAATGTGCCAAAACAATCACCTAAATCCTTTTGGGTGATTTTAAGATTTTAAGGCTTTTGACGTGGCCTGTAGTGAGTGACTAAGTATTAAAGTGATTATTACGTATTAAATGAAAATTTATAACTTTTACCGATATAATAATTATTAAAACCATGATTAGATTAATAAATTCGGATGTAATTGGCACTAAAAAGTGCCTCGAATAGTCCCGATCACTTAAAGATGTTCTTACATTTGTACTTATTCTAACGCACATAGCGTACAGTATGCTTTGTAACACTGGAGTGCATTAAAATAAGTAGCTATTTAGTAAACTGACGCGCAAGAGAAATCGGTCAGTTACATCTGTTAGAGTATTCGAAGTATCCATCAGATTTCTTTTTTGAGGATCTAAACTAACACGGATGCGTCAATCGGCGTGGTACCTACTGAGCCAGTCATTCAACAAAATATGATGAGCCAACAGCTCGAAATAAAGAAGAAGAAAACACGTTTTCCTCTTATTGACCGGTTCTCTTAGCGTTGTCACCAGAGACAAAGTCGCGACATCCTCACAAACGCTGGTCAGATGTGTAGCGCTTCCGGCGTGGAGGCGCCGCCATTATCTGCCGTCGACGCTTGTTTCCGTCACTTCCGGTCAGACAGCTCACAATAACGGTAATCCTATACGGATTAGTTGAACACCGCAAGTTGTATTGTTAGGAATGATTAAAGAAAGTCTTGTGTTGCCTTTTTGATGAAAATTCTTTAGATTGGATGCTCTTCAAGTTATAAGCCTTGTTGAAAAATATCATCTGACAACGGACGAAGGTTTCTAATTGCTGTAGTTATATAAGAAAGCTGAAAAAACTTAGATAGATAGAAACAAAAGATAAATATGGAATTGATTCAACAGTATCTTTTATTAACTCGGCTTCTGTTTGGTCCACAAGGTGAACACTACCCAACTATTTAGATTTAAGTGTTAAACTCGTTAACGAGCACGCTCACAATCTTTGTACAGAAACGCGCGAAACTCAATAATGTGTCCCACAGTCCCACTGTTTCAATGGCGACTATTATTCCCGATACGACGAAAATTTTCAATTTAAGTCCGAACAGTTTAATACCTGAGGAGCGAAGCTTTGTGCTCGGGACAATAGCTGGGATTATTGTAGCGTGCTGGAGTTCGACTAAGGCATACATGCTTCCCCGTATATGAAACCAATTAAACCAATAGTTATTGTGTAAGTTCTACTAGTTGGGGCTAGATAATATGTTAGGGAAGCCGTTCAGTAGAACTGTAACGAAGATTCTGTAAGATATTCTAATAATGCTAGGGAAACTGTTGTGTTGGAATTGCGATTTTGCAGAATCTCGAACAAAAAACCCCATAAGTATTTATGTTGATTATGACGTGCGCTGTATAAGAAGGACACAAAAACAAAAGGTTTTAAATATACATATTGATCGAATAATTTATGTATAGAAAAACCAGACAGTCGTCATGAATATAAACATTCGTATCAAAAATATACATAATTGTCCACAATTAAAACAACGTTTACCTAACATTCATTTACGTAAGCACTGAAATTACGTAGAGCCCTACAATTAAAACGCTGAATAAATTAAAAACCAGCTTAGGAAGGGTAGTTTCTTCAGCTTAATTCAGCCCAAGTGGGGAGCAGATATCAAATCGTGCGTCACTGGCAATCAGCGGGGCTCATTATTTTGAGCAAACAGGGGAGGTGGGCAGGTGAGCGACAGTGGCTGCGTGACGAGAGTGGACGGGATATTTTCAGCGAAAATTGTGTAAGATGGACCATTAACAAAAGTTTAATCATCCTTTTAGACCGGAATAGAAAGAAAAAGAAAAACCACTTAACTAATCTATATATAAAAGGAGAAACTGACTGACTGATATATCAACGCACCGCCAAAACTACTGCGACTAAGAGCGTGAAATTTTCCACAAGGATTCCTTTTATGATGTAGGCGAGCACTAAGAGAGGATTTTCGTCAATAATAAGGGCAATAATAAGGGTATTTGTACGAGATCTGTCTATTGGACAGAGCCCGCTAACAGAACTGAGGACCGACGATAGCAGAGTCATATCCGTTAAATCGGAGCTTCTGGGAGAGATCGAGGCCTCTTATGGACAGTTATGCTCGGCTATCCGCGGCAAATCTAGCAAATGACCCAAGAGCTAGAATGACTCGACGGTAGACCCGTCTATTTATGTTTATTTAAACCACTACTGTACATGAAGTTTATTTAAACTTCATGTACAGTAGTGGTATATAGGCGGAGTTAATGCTAAAAAGCATTCTCTACCAGTAAACTTTTGGGTTAAAAAAAAACAACACTGTGGTAGGTTTGCACAATAAACAAATAACAGATACTTCAAACAGAAAAAATAAAATACAAAATAAGTTATCTATAAGGAATTTCTAAGTAGTTTAGTAACCTAACTAACAGAACTATGCACTCGTGCACGGTTTCAGAGAATGTAGGCGTGAATTGTGTTGCAATGTTACCAGCAGTCATTCATCGATATAGCCGGAAAACCCATCAACCATGATGAAGCGTTGAAGAGATTTCAGTGAATGACCACTCCCTTGCAGAATGAAGTCTATTTCAATATGTACCCTCAGCGGCGAGTTCTGTTTATTTCACTTTCAACTTGATCCTGAGTAGAATAAAATTAACAAAAACTTGATGAATATAGGGACTTACAAATTTCACTATTATCTTAGATATAAAGATTAGTACATAATATAAGACGAAGAGATTTTTTAAACCATCAACCTAATATTTATTTCACATAATTCAACAGTTTTCCTAAAAAATGTTGTACCTACTCGTTTTTAACCAAATGTGACAAGTATATAAACTGATGTAGCAACAAATAAATTGTACCACTACACTAATAAAATCTAAACAACAAACTCGACTGAATGGCTGGGAGGAGTTACATTACTGATTACATTAGAGTGGTTGATCCGCCCAGCCACTCGAGCCGCAATGAATGCGCACCCGTGAGTAATGAACACTGAATAATGAACAATGCGATACCCGAACAACACGACATAACTCACGCAAACCTAATTCAATACAGAACACGCTTATTGAAACATTACTGAATATATTATTAATTTAGCACTAGTATTTGACGCAACGAACAATGTTCTTCGTCCTATTGATGACCGGATTGAATTCTGTTTTGGAAGTGTGATTTGTCATGGTAATGCGAACAGTAGGCAAACTATAATGGTAAATTATGTTTTTAATAGGTTTAACTTATCACGGGATAAAGCTATTGTAACACTGAATAATTCCTGTAATCAATCATTTTCGATAATATCGAACAATGATTTTAATTTACGAATTTAACCATGGTTATTAGTAATGGGATTTAGCATGAATGTTTGTATCAAATAGTTGGTTTCAATGACAATAATAGTAAAAGCACATGTATTTCACACGTGAATGCGTACTTATGTAATAAAACCCGCCACCATTGACTGGTGGTATGGTGGCGGTGGCACCACCTCACCAACACCACTAAGGCGCGGAAGTACCTAAGAGTTTCTCGTTTTGCGTTAATTCCAAGCTAAGTCTCGCGTTTTCCAATTAAACTTTGTACTGAACGCGAATATTTTAAATTAGCTTACCTACCGCCTGGCTGAGACCGGCATTTGAGTGAAAAATAGAGATTAAACCTGCCTCTGTGACACTAGGAAATAGTTTGAGAAAGAGCTTGCTTCTTAATTAGTAAATTCAAAAGATTTTGAAATATAAATGAGTAATGTCATAGCCATAGTAATTAAGTTGTTAACATATGGAGGGGTATCGATCATGTTGATGACGAGTTAATTATTAATGAGAGGATAATGTTAGGCTACGTAGCAGTTGCTGACAAATACATTAACGTTAACATGAAAATTACTAAATATATTTTCAAAGATAAAACTCTTACTGAATTGGTTCATGCCTACACAGAACGGTGCGATATTATATACGTTACACCCGGTAGTACGTTGGTTGTGTTCCTGTTACAAGTGCCGCTCGATAGCTAATCACGTTAGAGCAGTTCTATTGGCAGGAGGTTCACAATTATCTACTTGGGGAACTGTTTAATTTAAAGCCGATAATACTGTTATGAGAGACGTTCGAGGCGCGGAACTAACGAAGTTGGCAATCCGAGTACCTGAGGACGGCCAATGACAAAGTGGCGATTTATTTGATTGTTACAGTTATATAGTCCTCGGAAGTTGAGCATAGTGACTGAGGAGACAATATTATGAGGAGATATGGAAGCAGTTTGGTCACAGTTGATAGTGATTATTTTCGAAGTTAGTTAGGTAATCATATGCTAACTCAATTTTGACAAAGTTGTAGCGATTTTATTGTTACGAATGTAAGTAATTAAATTCCGGTTTACTAGCAGAGAACTTTATTGCCACAAACGATAACAAATTTATCCAATCACCGATAACCAAATCACAATGTATACTAGTCCTTTTTCAGTCACTTGGCTAGATCGCACTTGAGTCGCAGACGAATTCAAATTTACTCATTTCTGGTCGGGGGCACGTATTTATACGCAGAGCTAGAAAAATTTTAGATACAGACGTTTCAAGTCCATTCCAGAACAATACATCGCGGGGCAATAAATCACAATTATTAAAAATCATGTAATAATAATTATTCATACGAATTTTGAATCTATTGTTAAATAAGGAAGGAACAAATTCCCTTATCAACCTTTTCGAGTAATAATAAATACAAATACAAATACAAATACAAATACAAATCATTTATTTGTTTGAGTATGGGTAAAACATGAGGTGGTAAAATAAAACAGTCGTTCTTTGAACCATACCCTACCATTAGTGGTGTACAAATATTACAGCCTTAAAATATAAAATTTTATAAATAAATAATACATTTCCTTCTTACAATTGATAATAAAAATAATTTAAACACAAAACACACACAAATTTGATTATATTAGAATTGAATTATTTAATTGCATTTTTCATTTAAATAATCTTTAATTGAATAATAGGCTTTATTTATGAGATACATTCTTAATTTATTTTTAAAAGTAATTAAATTATTTGCTTCTTTTATAGATTTGGGTATCTTATTATATATTCTAGGGCCCATACAAAATGCGCTCTTGTCGAACATAATTGTTTTGTGGCTTGTTGCACAAAGTGTACTGGCATGTCTAGTACTTTTCAGTGTTCTATATTTATGCAAATTATTTCTTACGTCCAAAGCCAATTCAAATATATACAATGATGGGAATGTCAATATTTTTAAATTTATAAAATGTGGTTTACAGGTGTCGGTGGGTTTTAATCCACAGATCGCCCGGATACATTTCTTTTGGGCTTTAAAAACTGTTTCTCTCTCAGTTCCGTTACCCCAGAACATTATACCGTATCTTAATGTCGAACCAACATAGGCATGGTAAGCAGATAGGAGGGCATTCTGATTAACAAAAATTTAATAAGAAAATTAAAAATTTAAAAAGTTTATAATAAATTACCTAAAAGCTGGAAGCTGCTAAGTGATATAGCTTTTAAAAAGAAAGTTAAAAGTTTCCTAGCAGATAAAGCTTACTACAATTTAAATGAGTTTTTTAATGACAAATTTTGAATGTGTGACATATTTACTTGTTATTTTTTTTTATTTTTTTAATAATCAGGACATTTTTATTATCACTATTTTTTATTAATTTTTGTAATCATAATTATTATTTTATTATTAGTTTGACATTCATAATTATTAGTTTGACATTATAATAATTGACATTTATAATTATTAGTTTGACATTCTAGACGTTTAATTTTATTTTGACTTGTATTAGTATAATTTTTGTTTTTTTTTTTTTAATTATTTGACTTAATGACACGCTAGAATGATTTTATTTTATTATTTTGGAAATATTTGCATGCCATTGTCCAGGGCAAACATGACGATTTATATTGTGTTAAACATCTCTTGCATACTGACAATTTACTTTGTAATGTATGTATTGTACTCATGTTTGTGCAAATAAATGATTATTATTATTATTATTATTATTATTATTACAACTTTTCGAAGTATATACAAAGCATATGAATATTTACTTAATTTTGTACATACTTGATCCATATGTGTCCTCCATGTCATATCAGAGTCTATGTGTAATCCTAAAAACTTTGTAGTGTCTATTTTTTCTGTTTATGTTTTCATAACTTATCTGCAATGTATTAGATTTAGATTTTTTATTTTTGAAATTCATTATATATGTCTTGGATAGGTTTATTTTAAGTTCATTTAAATTTAGCCAATTAACTATAGATGATAACGCACAATTTATATCATATTCATATGTGTTAGGGTCTTCTGATACAAACATCGCTGTACTATCGTCAGCATAAAGAACCATGGGGTATTTGATTGATTTGGGAAGGTCATTGATATAAATTATAAATAGCAAGGGACCTAAGATACTCCCTTGGGGTACACCCCTGGTAACTTTTATTGGTGTTGACATGTATTTTTTTTCAACTTTAGTGATATGAGAAATGCTAGATATTTCAGTTTTTTGTTCTCTGTTACTTAAATATGATTTTATAAGATCTTTAGCATTTCCTCGTATTCCATATGCTTCTAATTTATTTAATAGCGTTTCATGGTTGACGCAGTCAAAGGCCTTCGTCATGTCCATATAAAGAGCTGTGATGTCTTTTTTGCTATCTATACCCTTTAGTACCGTTTCAAGGAAAGTGTATAACGCGTTGTTAATAGATTTATTTTTCCTGAAACCCATCTGTTCTTCTGCAAGGATTTTATATTTTTCCATATAGTTATACAAATTCTTATAAATTACTTTTTCAAAAACTTTCGAAAATATAGGTATAAGAGATATTGGTCTATAACAATTCATGTTTTCTCTATCCTGTTTTTTAAATATAGGAATTACAATAGATAATTTTAATTTTGATGGGAAGACACCATCTTCAATGCATTTATTAATTATACGACATAGTACAGGTGCTATTATTTCCGCCACTGCCTTGAGCATTTTAGTGGATATCCCATCATACCCTGTACTATTTGTATTTCTTAGCGATTTTATTATTTGAAAAATTTCTTTAGGGCTACATGGGTTCATAAACAGTGAGTTTGAGTTATTATATTTAACTTTATGATGTATATTATTAGGAGTTATTTTATTTGGTACTTGTGACATAAAAAAATGGTTGAATTCATTAGCTATTGTAAGTGGGTCTGTGATTAGTACATCATTTACATTTATTTTGTAAATTTTTTTAAACTGATGAGTAGCATTTGCTTTATAATTATTCACAATTTTCCACGTGGCTTTTGCTTTATTTTTTGAGGATTTAATATAATAATCGTTTTGAGATTTTTGAGTTAATTTAATAATGGTTTTTAATCTTTTATTGTATGACTTGTAAGTATTTTTCAATTTTATGTTCGATGTTTTTCTGTACTTCCAAAGTAATTGACGTTTACGCTTGGAACAAGCTCTAATACCTTTTGAGACCCACTGTGGTCGTTTGTGAATAGGAACTTTAACTTTTATTAAGGGAAAACAGAGATCATAGAATAAATTAAATAAGTCGTGGAATTTGTTAAATGCATCATCTGCCGTTTCTGCACTATAAACTTCCTCGAAGGAGAGGTTTTTGATGCATTCAACGTACTTACCTATGTTTGAGGAGCTATAGTCACGTTTATAGGTATACCAATGTGTGATGTTAAAACTTTCTTTGATTGGATACTGCAGCAATTGAGCGGTATGATCCGATAGTGCTAGTTCTAGTATTTCATACTTGGACCCTTTTTTATTGCATATAAAATTGTCAATACATGTTTTACTACTCAAACGCGTGGGTTCATTGATCATTAATTTTAGGTTATAACTAGCAATTAATTGTTCAAATTCTATAGCTATTTTATCTCTTTTAAGTCTATTGACATATAATAACTTTTTTATTTTTTAGGCAAATTTTATTAAGGATATCATTCAATTTAGAAAAAAATATATTAACCCTTTCTAATTTATTGCTAGGGGGCCTGTAAATGTTAATTATAATTGTATTATGTTCAGAAAGTTCTATTGCACTACACTCTACAATATTTCTCATTGTGTGTTCTTTTATGGCATAGATTTTAGGTTTTAGACTATTATGTACCAAGATGCATGACCCTCCATTTCTTTTATGTCTAAAAAAAGCTGAGATTAATGAGTAGTTGGGAATTTTCAGTGAATAAGTATCTTCATTTAGCATATTATGTTCCGTGATACAAAGAACATCAACTTTCTTATTGTTACGACTCAGGTCGTCCAAATATATCGTGAGTTCATCAGATTTATTAATTAAGCCATTTATGTTCTGATGTAATATATTTAAATGGTTATACGCGAAAAAAATTCAAATTTTTTGGTGTACTAGATGAAGTGCAATATTCTGAAATTTTATTATTTGTTTCTGTAGTTTGGGTTTCTATTTGTTCGTGGCCACTACTGTTTAAAGGATTTAGATTAATATGACTGTCTGTCTGTGTGGAGCTGTTCACCATATGTTTTTTTAGTTTCAATAGTTTTTGTGCTGTTGTATGTTATTAATTTTAGTTTATAGTCTATACGCAATATCTCCCTTAACCAACACCTACATAAATTGAGACCAAAATGTATTCCCCTAGGTACATGCCTTTCAAAATCTAAATCTAGATAGTGTGCATTTTCAAATTTGCTACATATAAATTTTAATTCGTAATTAAGTTTCTTTAGATTTAAGTATTTGTTATATGGAATTTCCGTAAAAATCACGTTTGTGTTTATTACAGATTCAAGCCATTTCATAGTGACAAATTGAAACTCGCGCGGGTTAACATCGTTTGTTCCGCCAGCTATAACTATATAATCGTCTCTAGATAACATTTTTATTTCACTTTTATAACTGTCCAAAACTTCGCGTAGTCTCGCCCCTTGTTTCCACATACATGTAACATAGAAGTCATCTCCAACCAGACGTTGTAATAAACTCTGGACCATTCTGCCTTGGTGATCTGCCAGAACAATGATGTTCCTTCGTTTTTTTAGTGACAAGGTGTCTTTCGCGTTCAATGTATTTTCAGTAGATTCAAAGTCGATATTATGTTCTTTGCGTATGACAGTGTGTTCCACACGCTCAACTTGTTTTATTTGCTTAGGTTGTACAGTTATCGTTTGCTGAGACTCTGAATGCAGATTATAATTATTCATCTCGCTAGATGGTAATTGAGGTGATCGTAGATTAAAAGACGTGTAATTGTTTTTTGAATTATTCCTTTTTTTCCCTGTATCTGGTGTTTGAAGTATTGCATTTTCTGTCGATCCCACTTTTTTGTAAACATCTATTATTTTCTTGTATTTATCTAACTCTTTTTTTAGAGTCGTATTTTCAAAGTTTAAATCTTCTATTTCTTGATTGGCAGTTTCTAATTGTTCTTTTAACTGGTTTATTTTACCTTCCATTTCGTTTGTACTTTGGCTCTCAATCGAAGTATCAGGTAAGCTGCAAATTGTGGCCTCAAATATTGAATTTTTTGTTGTAGTATTTCTGTTGTTTAGTGAGCTTGAACGTCGACGTCTCCGAAATGTAATAGATTCTCTCGGACTATTCATATTTTTTTTATTAATTTGAAAACTTAACAGTTTGCAAAAAGTCACACTACGACACACTTGATTTCGAACCCGAAGCGCATGACACGAGCCAGTGTAGCGCCTTATACCACTGCGCCACGGAGTCTTGTTAATAATGTATTGAATTTGTGGATAGCTTGTAAATTATATTAAGTAACTCCAATTGTCAGTGGGTAAATTAAATTTTTGGAAGATAATACTTTTACCGACAATTTTAATTAATGTTTTGTCACTTTTTATTAACTTTTTTAACAGTTTATTCTTACAGATTTCATTTATGTACGGTTAAAAACATTAACTAGTCCGTCACTTATTTACAAACCGTTAGATGCCGATGTAATACTTAACTATGATTTTTATTGTTATTAAATCACTTTTAATTGCTTATTTTAGAGTTTCATTTCACATTTCAGACTTCATACAGATTTCACTGCACTTTTCAGGCGGCTTTAATAATATTATTTGTATAAAGAATAACAGGTCCATCACATTTTTGGAGATTGTTTATAGATCACTTCACTAATCAAGTTTTTTTTTTTTATTTTTGTTGTTACACTTTATATCACTTTTACTGTAGCTGCTAACACATTGAGTACACTATTGCAATGATAGGAAAGTAAATACTGTACTTTTACTTAATAATATGGGCTTTAAATATTTTTAAATTAATACAATACACCGAACTGTGTTGATCGTGCACCGGTGAGGAGGGTTTCCCACGTTAGCTGCACGCACAACATAAAAGAGAGTACTTCCACCATAAGTTACGTACCTACTTAGTTGACTCTTTCTAGAATTCGCTAGATCTTGGTACGTGCTTCGGTTCTGGAACCTTCACTGTGCAATGCGTTTTAATTTCACGGCGTAACAGTATTGTTATACTACCAGATTGTGCTAATTGATTTTAAGACTAGGATGTTTCATTTAAATTTTGATTTGAATTTAACTGCCTCCCAAAATATCAAACTATATACTACTAAATAGACATATGTATGACTTTCAAGATTTATGATTTAATTTGAATGAATCAAGCCAAATAAAAATTTCCTCTGCTATTTAGATGAATGACAAAAAATTGGTATAAAACAATTTTTTCACAAAATAAATAGAAACTCTTTTAAAAGCTGTTAAACTTTTAACGAGTGACAAGAGCGTTTGGTGCGGTGTGTGATTCGCGGATTAGTGACGTCACAATTGCCATAGCAACGTAGCGCCTCACCGAAGCCAATTTGCTCGGCCATCCGCGAACAAAACATTGCTCGTTCAATAGAGATACGTACGTAGAAGTAAATAGTTTTTATGATGATACTAATTGCAGCGCAGGTAAAGGATTGTATGTGTTTTCATTTTTAGTTTATTCTTTATGTATCACGTTTTACATTAAGGTAGGAAATCATCCAACGACTTCTTTGGTCCAAGGCTGTGCGAGAGAGCTTGTATTGATTTAAACCACACCTATGCTCCTTCTTTGCCTTGTGTACCAGAACCCCGGGTTTTCCTTTCTGAAGTCAACAGACGGCCGCAGTAGACTTCGGCCTTGCTCGGCCCCTACACAGTTTTGCTGACATCTCTTTAAGGCGCGCGTGTAACACTACGTGCCGTCAACGACTCGGGCTTGGTCCGGACGGTTACTGGACAGCCGGACGGTGAGCAATTTATTTGTATATGTAATTTTTATATGTTTGGTGTGTAATTTATTTCATCACCACTGCTCTCAAAACGGTAAAGGAAAACATCGTGAGGAATCCGGCATGACCTAGAACCAAAAATTCGAAGAATATGTCTTCGAATTTTTGGTTACATCCACCAACTTGCACTGGGCCCGCGTGGTGGATTTCGGCCCATTCTCTCTTCTAGAGAGGAGTCCTGAGTCTCAACAGTGGGAACATTATAAGGCCGATTATGCTATGCTATGCTATATATTTTGTAGGGGTGGTTTCCGAGACCACTAAACCCACAACCAGAGGCAGTGACCCTTACTCGGAGCAGCTCTTAGCCGCACTTCCGCCCCATCGTCACTCGATACAAGGGCTGAAGGGCCGCTTAATACGATATCCTGAATAAATAAGATTAATGTGCCTTCCTGTGAGGGAGAAATAATAACTGCGTGTAAGCCGACGATGTGTGACGTCATAATTACCTCGTAAAGTGTTTGCTTTCGGTTTCATTTTCACAGTATCATCTGCCTTTTCCCGACTCCGTGGTTTTTCCTTTGTGTTAATTTTTGTGGTTTTGGGTATTCATATTCAGATATCTTTATATAGAGCTCATTAGTAACTAGCTTTGCCCACGTAAAACAAGAAAATGATCCCAAGGTAACATATTCCCAGCATAAAATGTCCTCTATATGCTGTTCCAGAACATGGTCTAACGATGTGCTTTTCACTCAAACCCGTTCAGCCGTTTGAGTGTGAAGGAGTAAAAAAACATACACATACACACCATGTTACACCTTAATAATATTAGTGTATCTAATGTTTTTGTGTATGTCAAGGATTCATTTTATATTTATGGGTCGGCCTTTTTTTAACTTTAGGTAGATATCAATAATAGGTACCATAGACTCCGAAACGTGGTCGTGGCTCATAATGGGCCTCATCAAAAGGCTTTAAGTCACTCAAAGGGCAATGGAAAGGCCTATGCTCGAAATTTCCTTGCAGTCAGGGCACATTATTGGCAGAAAAGATAGTCGTTGGGGCCAAAAAGTTCTGGAGTGGCAACCACATACCGGAAGACGCAGTGTTGAAAGGCCTCTCACAAGGTGGACCAATGACCTGGTGAGGGTCGTGGGAATCCGATGGATGCGAGACGTCCACGACCATTCATTGTGGCTACACTTGGGGAAGCCTGACTCCAACAGTGGACATCTATTTCGGTTGAAATGGTGATGATGATAATAAAGAATAATAACTACGCGTTGTTCTAAAATTAATTTCTTATTTTTTTTCTTCATGTGAACTAAAAAAGCTACCATTCAGTTTGATTACTTTAACAACACAAAAAAAAACTATCATCAATGTATGCACTGCGGATAATTCTGTATAACTCAATCAGCTAAAAACTAGAACAAAACATTGTGTTGTATTCAAAATAAAAGCCAATCAGTTTTTATGTGACACGTATTGAGCGCGATCGATGCTGCGCGGAATCAGAGGCATTTAGATAACTATGTAGTGGCGTGACAGTAACGTAGTTTAATGGGCACTAGAAATACAATGTAGCCGTGTACAATTGTAGCTGATTCACGAAGAACCAAACGGCTTACACGAGAAAATGTATGATATGGAGGAATAGCCCCTTTTGAAAGTAACTTTTATCTAGCCAATCACTGTTGAACGTACAGTAGACGGCGCATAGTGTCCCACGCGTGCCTCAGAGATGCCAGCAAAAATGTAGGGGCAGAGCAGGGACGAAGACTACTGGGGCCATGGGTTGAGTTTCGAAAGGGAACCTCAGGGTCCTGGAACGCAACAAAGGAACAAAGATGTGGTTAGTTAGTTGGAATAAAAGTATGACACGCCCTCTCACGCTGGCCTAGAGCAAGAGAAGTCATTGGATGAATTTCTACTTTAAACATAACAGATGATGTCTATTTCACTTAAAAAGATGATTTATTACGAGCAAAAAATAAACTATTATGTACCTATACTTGTAATCCAGGATGTAGAATTTCACAAATCAAACAGTAAAATCTGCACCTATAATGTATTCATCACTTCAAAAACATCATACAAAACGATACAAAACAAACCAACGTAGCTATTACGACAAAAACGTCGCCAGCAAAAACCTTATCCAGTTTATAAGCTCCGTAAATAATTCGTGTCACACCCGATCTCTTGTTTGCTCATTACGAGCTCTATTACAAAGCAATAAAGTTCATATCCGTGTGTTAACGCATCTTTCAGAAGTCACGTACCATGTGTATCGGTGACCATAGTTTACGATAATTCAGGATATTCGCTGATTGCGTCATACGAAGTGGATACTGGATCGAGAAAGTCTGCCATATTTTTCTATCGATAACATACTCTATCGATTGTGATATCTTCGTTTTTCAATTGTTTTAAGGTATTTCGAGTCTTTGTTACAAAGAGATTTTCAGGTTGCACAAAGTTTTGCTTTGTTCTCAACACAAAGGATATTCTGGTTTCATAAGAAATATCAGCCACACAATATTTATGTGTTTCAAAAGTGTGTTCATTTATTCCACAAAAAAAAAAATCTCGATTAGATTTATCAAACATGACATTTAAGTTTACAAATTTCATACCTAGTATTATAGCTTTGAGAAGAACATCACCTACCATCATCCGACTTGTAGAACTTGGGGATTCACACATCTCCCGCCTTGGCGCGATTTGCAGTGGTCTATTGAAAGCACTAAATCGGTTGCGAGCCAGGTAGGTCGCTACAAACACAACTTGGTGAAATAGGGATTATAGGCCAATCGGATACTCAATGTGAGTGCGGTGCTCCTGTTCAAAACATGAGCCACTCGTTAGAATGCCCCAAGTGCCCATACACCTGCACTTTGGAGGATTTGATGATTGTCACCGATGCTGCTTTTAACGTACTGGCCCAAACAGCTTGATAAGCTTACTATCGAATCGAACCTTCCGCATGACGCAGGTCCTCACCGGACATGGCAAGTTCGGGAGGTTCCTGCATCGGATTCAGGCGGAAGCAACGCCCGAGTGTCATCACTGTGCGGACCACCCAGAGGACACGGTGGAGCATACGGTGGAGGTGTGCCCCGCTTGGGCGGAGCACCGCCGTGTCCTCGTGGAGGCAATTGGCGGCAGCGACCTTTCGCGTCGGGCCCTGTTTCAGGCTATGGTCCGAAGCGAGGAGGAATGGCAGGCGGTCGCCTCCTTCTGCGAAGCAGATTACTGCTTAGCAGAAGGAAGCTAGCGAAGGAGGAGGCTGCACGTGTGAGGGAACGAAGGTCCTCACGCCCTAGCCGCCGTAATTCCGACCCCGACTACCAGCCACGGTAGACGCGGGCTTGCGGACGTCGAGCACTGGGTAGCTCGCCATCCGGCTGTTCGGTAATTAACCGGACCGAGCCCAGTCGTCAACAGCGCGTAGTGATCCTCGCGCTCCTCAAAGAGATGTCAGCAAACCATAGGGGCCCAGCAGGGCCAATGCCCGGTAGCTAGGACCGCGGAGAATTTCTGAAAGGGAAACCCGTAGTCCTGGAACGCAAAGGGTAATTGAAAGATACAGGTGTGGTTTTAGTCAGTAAAAGTCTGACACGCCCTCCCGCTCTACCCAGAGCGCGAGAAGTCATTTTGATGATTTCCCACCTTAAAAAAAAAAAAAAAACTATCGAATCGAAAAGAAGAAGACTTAGTTGTTCAGACCCAAGTTCTGTACTTGCAAATTTTTCCTAGAAATCAAAATAGAATGCACATTATTCTTGCCAATTTTCCAATTCGATTAGTTTTATTCGAAATATAGATGAAATAAAAATTCCGATGCAGCAATGTTTTAAATGGCCGCCATTCTATTGAGTGGTTGGAAGCCTGGAACAGTTGGAAGTCGACAAAGTCTGTCATATCATTTAGCGAGAAGGCGGGCCGAACGACTTCAGATAGCGAACTTTGTTTTCACAATTTTTTTATTTGAGGTAACAGTCCTGACCATTATTTTTCCTATAAATTTACTGTTTTCATTATATTATGAACGCTATGTTTTACAAGCAAACGATAGGTAGTAATAAAAACATTATTAGATTGGTAGAACTGGATATCCCAAATGTTAGGTTTATGCAATGGCTTATCAAAGGAAGTAGTTACAGTATTTATTTATTTATTTATTTATTTATTTATTTAATTACGGTTCAACAACAGTTGTTACAGATATTTTAAAGATAGGAACTTATAAGTAATTGTTTCTTAAACCTAACTGTACAACCAATTACAGGCAAACACCACATGCAAAATGCTCCTTCCAATTAAAATTATTTAAACTTAGATGATACTTATACTTAAATTCTAGAGACTAAATAACAAATACAGTAATAATAATAAACATACATATATATGTTATCATGTTCCTTTATAATTATCTAAAGGGCCTCTTCGAGTTGGCTTCGGCTCCTCGTACGCCTCCCAAAGGTCCAGGACCTCGGGGTCCTGAGATAAAAAAAAAAAAAAAAAAAAAAAAAAAAAAATAAACATACTTCTAATTACGTCTGACAAACACCGATAATGAAACCGCGTGGACGTCAACCAGGTCGCTGCATTCGTTTATAAGCTTGCACGTATACGGGGTATAGGCGAATTAAGCACCAAACACTGTACGGCGAAGAGGTGGAGCTAAGGGTGTTATGGGTTTGCGAGGCGATCTACGGGGTACTCTGAAACTGAATTTAGATTACAATTGTGGGCAGTCAATGGTATTATTAAGCAGTTTATATGAGAATCTCAAATCCAAGAGTTTTCTCCGAGCTTCCAGTGTACTCATTTTGTACCAGCCTAGCTTATCAAGGTAGGAGAGATATTTAAATTGCCTTCCCTTTGAGTACCCTAGGTATCGGACAAACCTTTTTTGAACTCTTGTATTAAAATTAGGATGAATATTTATCAATTTTTTAAAGTTATTCTGTTAAATAACTATAATTACAGTAAAAAAAAAACACCCTACACCAATTCCAACTAATTAAAACAAACTAAAATATGGCATCAAAAACTCTTCAACATCGCTGTCGACTAATAAGTTGCCCAAAAGTTAAGTATTTTTAAATGTAAATTAATAATGTTAATAAATAAAGTTATTCAGTTTGTTCCACTGCTTGGCAAAAGCCTGCAAAGGCTTTCATATTATAAACAGTATTTTTTTTACACGAAACTACTTAACACCAATAGGACTTGCATACGCTTTTCGTTGCATGGGTGCAAATAAATAATCACCGTGCGTCCCGTGCCACGTAGAGGAGAGAGTCTCTACGTGCGTCGTGCATCACGGCACTGTGTCGCTCTCTACCTTCATTAGCCGGCTCAGGCTTACGCAATGCAAACCATGCTTTATCGACTAATGCACCGTACGGATAAGTCAACGCAAACTATAATGAAATGCCTCTATTTCACGTTCGGAATGCAGCCCACTGTCGCAAGTCCTAAAGACTAAATTTAACTTGTATTTTAAGATTAAAATTTAGTTCAACGTATTCGGTAGGCGTAACTTCATCTCATTAATCTTAGAGAAAACTAATCTGCAACAACTGTATTGTACTGAAAGCATTCGCAAGATGAATGCTGAACGTACGTCTGTGAAGCGCAAACACAAACTTTTAAAAGCGTCTGGTCGGGCGTGCGCGCCGCTCCTAACCCTTCGTACCCCGGCGCGCGCTGAAGCGTTGAAAAACGCCAAAATTCGCCAGAAATGAGGCAACGAACGGTGAAATTACGGACGCAGACGAGTTTGTTCGCGAGAAAAAATAACCCCCGAAACGGGCGAAGCAATTTGTCTTAAGTGGCTAAAACAGTGAAATATTCGGGAACTTTTAAAGCGTATTAAAGTTTAGTCGGACCTTTTGTAGATGTGAGGAGCGATAGAGATGGGACGGTTAGCCGCGACTTTCCAGAGGTGATGACGCGATTCTACGCCTCGTTTTTAATTAATACGAAAAGTTAGTCGTCCGGCGGCGGGGCTGCCTTATTGTGCGCTTTAATTATATAAATACACGGCGCGTAATGAACAGGAGGCGACACCTCCGCAGCCAGTCAGCGCCGCTCTTAATTCCGCCGAGGGTAACTTTTATAAATACGGGAAATATGGAATCATAAAGTTAGACAATGAGCTCGTTATGCGAATGAAATATTTCTGACTTGAATAAATTAAAAGGGACCGTGGAGGCGGCTTAGGAGTGTGTCTACCCTGATAGCCGAGCTCATGTTGCAGACTGATTTTTTCACAAATTGTTTTATGCGTATATTTATTTCACGCATAAATTAGCATCGAGTTTCTCCGTTTGTCACCGCGCTTGTCATAATTTCAGTTATTAAATTCAGGAATTGTTTATCTTTTGGCGACAGATGTGCGCAATTATAACACTATTTAAAATGTTAATGTAGACAGAAGCGCAAAAATATATGTCGTACAGTTTGTGGGTAGAATTGCTATAATAGTTTTAACTAAGTAGAAGAAACTTGACGGCATTCTATTACGAAGCTTATTTGCGGAGGTAGCGAGCGAGTAGTCGCGGGCGCGTCGCGTCGCGTCGCAGTCGCGTGTCGCGCCGAGACACGCCATGAATTAATTATAGCGCGCAGCTCTTGTTTCTTCAGACATGGAGTTGTGTCGCGCGAGCTAAACTTGTGCACTTAGTGGCACAGATTCGGCGATGTAAATAAAACATGCGCCGGAACTTTCAGTATTTATGGCCACCCGAATTTCGCGGATAAACAAGGAGTTTTGTCGGAGTTAAATAATAACAGCTATTTTTGTGTTTACAATAAATGTAAGGGCTGCTTGTTCCTGCTTCATTTGTTATTCAATAAAAGTTTGAAATGGTGGGTCGGCCTTCCTTGATGAATAAAATAATAAATATTTTACATTTGACTTTGTTTCTCAGACGAATACTGACCTGTTATTTTGCGCTGACAGAAATACCAGGATCTTGCAATAATATACAAATATATAGTATAACTCAAAACAACAATTCCGAAATCCGTAGCACGGCTCCCGCTCCCGCGTCCGCGTCCGTCACACAACGCTCCACCAAGCGTCGGGTGAAACTTGCATACAACATCAAAGCGGGGTCGCTTTACAAATTGCTTAACCCGCACTTTGTCACTAATCGCATGTCTCTCGCGAGTAACTTGTAACCCGCCATGACTAACGGCATAATTAAATAGGGCGAATTCAAAAAAATCGAATTTGGTAAACTGTATTATAGTCTGAATTTAAAATGTTTTAGTGCAAAGAAACTTCTTTGGAATCAAATACTTAGTCCATCAAAAATCCTAATATTTAACTTGTGTTTTGACAATTCAGATTAATTGTTATTAAATGCATAAACACAAACTTTCGTTGAGATGGATCGTAAAACTAAGTAGGTCCTTAATTACGGATACCTATAGTATTGTGTAACTATGATATGCAACGCATGGGTTAGTCATGGGTAGCCCATGCCATCCCAAAACGGGGCAAAAGCTAAATTGTTGTTACCTGGAACCAACAATTTAATTGGCTTAAATAACAACAGCCAAATAATATCAATACTATACAATAGAGATTGAATGGAGTTTCTTTGCAAAAGGTTGATACTATCCGTGATTTAGGAGTCCAGCTCGACAGTAAACTTTCTTACATTCATCACATCAACCAAATTGTATCCAAGGCTACAAAAATTGCAGGTTTTGTGAAGAGAACT
This sequence comes from Mythimna impura, assembly GCA_905147345.3. Taxonomy (NCBI): domain Eukaryota; kingdom Metazoa; phylum Arthropoda; class Insecta; order Lepidoptera; family Noctuidae; genus Mythimna; species Mythimna impura. The sequence goes on from LR990348.1 coordinate 681,402, forward strand.
TGCTCGGAGTTTCGGTCTATATCGACCCTGAAACTTCTCTTCAACACGCTTGATAGAAGTGTACTGGATTACGCATCTCCGGCATGGAATCCTACATATCGCGTCCATGTTAATAGGATAGAACGTATACAGAGGGCTTTTACTAGGTATCTACGCTTCAGATGTTCTAGTTGCGATCGGGAAACTAATTATCCACAAAGTCTGAAACATTTTAATATGATAACTTTGGAACAACGTCGACGTTTCACCGACCAAATATTTCTTTACAAAATTATTCATAGTCAGTCCAGAGCTATTATCTGAAGTTAATATCACAGTACCCTGGCGCACTAGAACTAGATCTGTACGTAAAACAGATATACTTGCTTTGTCCTCATCGAGAACAAACCTTGGTCGCAATATGAACCGATTTGTGGCTAATTATAATAAAATCCACAATAGCAGCAATATTGACATCTTTGCCGACAGTTTTTACCAGTTCCGTAAGAATCTTATGACCCTTAATAATAATATAACATTTTGATCACGTTTATTGCAATCGTTTCCCGTATTTTAATCTCGCCTTAATTAAACCGAGTATTATTAATTATTTATTTAATTTCCATATGGTAGAGTATTTTTATTACAAATGTCAATTTAATTTTATTTTTTATTTCAATTTGTAAATTAATATAATAATTATTTTATTTCACAAAATGATAATTATTTTATTTTAAAAGCACTATCACTAATTGTACGAAATTTTTATTTATGTGTAAGCAGTGTACTTCTTTAAGTGACAAGTTCACCATAATAACAGATATATAATTTATGTAAGCTATTTTTATGTAATATGTAATTAGTGAATAAGTCGCTGGAGTACCATAATATAAATAAATAAATAAATAGTAGGTATAGTTATAGTCATTGTCAGAATATTAGTATATAATAATGTTTTGGTTGGATTTTTTTTAATAATCTTTCCCCACACTAGTAACTAATCCGGTATCGTGGGTGCGTTCACAATCATGGAAACTCACATACACAAGGCAACCAAAGTCGGAACAACTATCTGTAGGCCATACAAAAATTTGTTATGTCCGGGAATCGAACCCGTGACATGCAGCGCAGCAACCAGTCGCTCTACTGCTGCGCCGACAGTTGACGGCACAACATTAATATTACAAAGGTTATTAAAATATGAAAATATGAGTTTGACTTTATAACCCGAGTTGCACAAAGACTTTTTTTGTCAATATTTTTGGCTTGGACACTAAGTCGTTTAAGCCATGTCTTCGTATGAATAGTTAATTTGTTTACCATTACAACATGGATGTATAGATTACAATATTTTTTTAGTACTTGGCAGCAAATATATCAAGTCAACCTTCTCGGCAAACTTCGCTGAGGTAGTCAACACTGCAATAAAATTCTCAACTCCATTTCCCCGAGATCGTCCCTGTTTCAATGATTCCACATATTTTTCAGTTGCGCAGATACTTGAGGTACAAAACTACTCAAATTTTACATCACAATGTTCACTAGGAATCAATTAGCGAAAAATTAAAACAGCCACTGCACGTCACTCGAAGAAATCCCACCAAAAACTCCGCATTATTTACAAAGGCGCACCACAGATAATGTAGAAACGTACCTAGTCTGAAACTATGAGCATAACAATATGTAATATAAAGCCATTTTATTTTCATACATTATTTTTGCTTTTAGTAGGTTCACTTAAACTAGTTTTTGTTAATAGAGTTAATTATATGTCATTGGTATGAATCTCAGTTTGAGTAAAGGCCTCCTCCAGCGGTTTCCATTTTTCTTTATGTTTGCGTTTGCTCATCCAGTATTTTCCTGCATTCCTTAGAATGTCAAGAGCACACCGTTTAATTGGTCTTCCAACTTTCCTCTTCCCAGAAGTTGGTCCACTCCAGTTGGAAGCTATGACCAATATTTTCATTAATTAATTTTGAATTGATCATAATGACGCCGAATAAAATGTTTTTGTTCTGACTATTTGTTTCAAATTCATTGTGTTTACCTATTTTTAACATAATACGAGTACATATAACTTTAGTGTCTTTTTTTATCCGAGCTAAAATAGTATAGAAAGGTTATTTTATTGCTTTTTTTTTCTTAGGGAAGTTTTGTTACATAACAACTTGAGAGTTTTCTGTGGGCAAAGTCTGTTAATACGGTATAACTTTTGATTTAATGACTGGAGCTTTATGATATGAGAGTAGATAAACTGTGTATATTTATTTATTGTATATCTACCTCATGAAAACCATTTATAAATCAAGAAGGAGGAGTTCAGCGTAATCTAAAAAATATATTGAATGAGAATATATTCATCCATATATCTACGGGATGCTCTTAGAAAACCAAAACAGGAAGAACACACAGGAATACGTACAGGCGACAGCAGAACGATATAAAGTAAAGAGGAAGTTTAACAAGTAATCTCGACTCTAACATAGGAATGTAAGTACGAACGAGGTTCGTGTTACTAATGAAAAAAAAAACAGTCGTACTAGCGTTAATTAACACGCAAGTGAGTAATTTATATACAGTCATGTAGTGTAGGTAATCACTTTATTATACACAGCCCTGTGGATAATCACTGTATTAACACGGGTTCGTAGGTAAATGTCACACGTGCTATTACTAACGCAGCGTCAACGCGTATGCGACTCCGAAGCGATCTGATGCGGTTCACACGAATTCACCGCGGCGCAGTGGCTCTGTCCTACATGCGAACTCGCCGCTTTAGCTGACATTTGTATAAACCAAGTCACCGCACCGCAAGAGTTCGCGTATCACACCAACTCACAAACTAAAGGCGTCCGCTTCGCTACGTTCATCACCGCACAACACTCACATGTATGCGGATGGTAACGTACCTATAGGTCACCGCAATATACACAGGTTACACCAATCTTTTGATTTTACATACGCATTGCTTTTTTAGAACAGTGCCTTTTATGAAATGCGCTGAAAATCAAGGAAGTGACAGTTTCTTTCTTCTGATATTTTCCTTGTTATCAATAGTCTCTTTTATCGTACTTGCCCATGCTTTGTCGATCACATTCTTAAAAATGTTACAGTGTTGGATCGTCGCCCTCGAGCCGATCTCGTTTAAAGCATCTATCTATAGAACATAACTAGACAAGACCTTAATACCCTACTTTTAATTATTACAACAAGTTTTTAACTTTTTTTTTAGTTGTCTTCTTCTTTAAAGTCTTACTTTTTGATAATGTTATTCTTTTAACTAACTTGAAGACTGTTTTTTTTTTTATCTTCAGCTTAAATAACAACAGTGCCAGACAATTTTTTTTTGGACACGAAATAAAATGGCAAAGTTCAAAAAATAATTGTACACCAGCCAATTCCCATTTACAAACTCTCTGTGATTACAACTGTAACAAGTTTTTGATCAGTCTTATTCGTTTCATCTAGTATTGAGGGCCAAGAATTTTCATTTTTTTTTTTCTATACATTTACCTACTCACATTTTCACAGTCATATATCGTGTTGGAATAACTATTTTGCAAAGCTAAACACTCATAATAAAGTCATGAATACAAATAAAAAATCTCAACCTGAAAACAGATTGTTTGTACTGCACCAAATAAACACAATCAGTACAGGTTCAATCTTCAATTACTTTCCGTACTAAATCTAGGTGACGTACCTGTACAATGGTATCCCGGCGTCATCCCTGAACCAGAACACCATGTAGACCTTGTCATTGGCGGCGGTGCCCAGGTCACAGGGGAACTGCGCCACCATGCCCTCCACCGCCTGCACGTCCACTGTTCTCACACCCGCTGCAGACAACGAGATAGAAGGTTAGCTCAGTAGATGATCAGCAGAGATTTGTTTAATTTCAGAAGAATGTATTGATGTCCATTAGGTGAGAGTCAAGCGGTCAAGAGCAAGTAAAACGTAGCTTGAAAGAATTAGAAAAGTAGGATATATTTATCGAGATATTAATTTAATAAGCTTAAGCCTGATAAGTCTTTGTAAAACTGATAGCTTGATATTTGTCGATAATTATAGATACAAAATAATAAAATAAGAATACTCTATTTCAGACCGTAGTCCGTATTATGTTAGTAATCACACCTCTGAAAAGCTATGTTTGTAAAAGATACAATAACAGACGAAATTTTAATTTAAAAATCTTATAAAAACTAAACTCTAGAAGAGAAAAAAATGCGCTTTGAAAAACAAAACATGTAAAATTTTTAGGTATTAAATTGAAAAGAATGAACTTTATTGCACACTAAAATAGTAACATAGTTTTTGGTAGTAGGTAACAAATCTGACAGACTTGAAACAAATCCAGACAACCTATGAAGGATTGAAAAAACTTAAAATAAAAAAGGAGGCATCTGCGGTGTAATACTAGTTAATATATCAAACATTAAAAACATAATGATGTTTAGAAGATTGCCGTGGATGATGGTATGTAGCCTTATCATTTTCCATTATTATAATGTCATGATAGTATTCTTGTGTGAACAACCCACAGTTGGCATACGACCACGGTTATCATCTTTTTTTGGCTTTGACTTAATCGGGTAAAATCACCATAAAATCTTCTCCTTAACCTTTTAGATATAACTGCTGTTTATGATGAAACTCAAACCAATTAAGCAAACTAACTGTCCCCATGCATTTTTTAAGCGGCGAGTCGAGTAGAATGTCTGCATTCAAAGACAAACTTGTATAACTAAAGCTGCCAGAATATTTATAAAACATGTTGAGGGGATTTAAGCATAAAGTCTGACCTTGAAAACTTTAAACGAAAATCTTCTTGGCCTTAGATCTAATCAAACTACACATGAGAGAAGCAAGCATATCATCTGGCTATAGTTATACCAGCTCGAACCGGTCCCAAGAGCGAACGGCAACAATACAATAATGTACACTCCCCGAGAGTCCATTAGTATGATAACGAGATACGGAAGTCGACGGAGATCCAAGTTCGGAGCCCCGGGATTCGGCAGAACTTGGCTCAACAGTCGCACAATTATGCTGCTTGTATGTATATTATACTGTGACGAGTATGTGTATGAGATTTGGAGACAAAGCCAACTTGGCATCGAGTGGTGACGAAAGGTTTTCTGAATGTCACAGTCGAATTTACGAATTGAAATTCGCTTTTAAAGGGCATTTAAATACTCAATCATTTTGTTGCATGGTTTCAAAAACATAATTTAATCTTATATAACGAAGAAAAACTAATTAATTTCAGTCAACTAAAATTCTCTATTCCAACAAAATATTTTCAAAGTCCCTTAATTAGAACCGGAAGGATCCCAAATTGCTTCAACGCCTTCCAAAGGACCAACTACAAGTACCTTAGCCGCGGCACCTGCCCAATAAATCACTGGTCCTTTCGCCAGACGTTATAATTTAACTCGCTGGGTCGCAGCCCTTCGTTCACTTGTACATCTGCGCCTGTATTATCCACATTGGTGTGTTGGATCCATTCAGGGTAATCCTACGTAACCCATTGTGCCAGAACTCCGCAGACACTAGACGCTTTGTACACCTAGGTTATTAATTATGTCCCCAGCATCTGTTTAGCCTGTCTGTCTAGCCAAGCCATTCAGACAAACTTACGGGGATTGTTCAAATCTTTTGTCTCTATTATTCAGTTGCAAACGGTTCGGTTTAGTTTTACAAAGAGTGATGCACGCGCCCGTTGTGCTCGTTTTATTTGCGTTTTATGAAAGTGCTTGTGAGAGATTTGTTTAAGTACGTTTTTGTGGAACGTTATCGCTTTAATAATGGCTTTGATAAATTTTGCATTAAAGCGAGGCACGCTAGCTAGGTTGTTGACACGTTGTCGGAACACATTCATACATTATGCAGTTATTTTATGTAACTTGTTTGATGATTTATTAATTCGTCGATCACTGTGTTCTGAAACAGTTGAAATATTACGAGTATATTTATATTTATTCAGAGTTAAAATTTGGTAAAATAGTTACATAAAATCTTAGGAATAATTACAAAGGTATGGCTATGTTGCCTGTACTAGGATTAACCTGTATCACGGGCGGTAGAAGCTCTTACACTATGGTTTTGTAGGACAATAAAATTCATAACAATATTTAACAAAATAAAAGTCTCTAAATAGGGAAAAATATAATTAAATTAGAGTGGTAATAACTTAATTTAAGCTGTACAAAATGTGTGAAATAAGCCTGGCGCACTGATGTAGGGTAGGCAGCCTTTCGGTATTTTACAGGATGCATTTTGGAGAGTGTGCGCAGGAATTATATGACTTGATTCCGCCATCACCTTTCTACCATCGGACGACTCGATGTACAGCGGGTGTCTACCCTTAAGTTGTTAACAACTCTATATGGTCTGGACTAAGGTTTCGCCTCGTCTTTTTTTGGCATTAAATCCGCCTTTGTACAGAGTTTATTACTAGTGCATAAAGTTTTAATAAATAAATAAATATACCGCATACATCGAAGGATTGGAACTATTTGCCTGCTGCGGTCTTCCCGTCCAATTACAATTTAGATATCTTCAAGGCTAGAGTGGCTCTTAATAAAATAGTGCGATTCACCATCAATAATTGCATCACTGCTTACCATCAGGTGGGATCGTAGTCAGTTGGGATGACATTTTAGCCGATTGATAAGTAACTGCACTGTTTTAACCAGTCTGAGAAATTAATAAGATAAACACAGCAATATACATTATATGCAACGTTTAGATAAAACCGCAAATAGTCAAAACATAACAAGGATGCTATTTCTCAAGTTTTTTGTAACCAGACGGGTGACTGTTTGTCACTACAGCCAGAGGCGTGGGCTTTCAGGAAATTCCACGGGTGTTCAGTTCATGTCCATTTTTTTACTTGTTCAAAATAACTGTCAAAATACGAGAAGAAAAAAATACACAACGACCGACGGGTGACGGAAAATCTTTTCTATGACATCTATTAATTTAAAGGTTTTCACAAAAAAATAAGCATTTCTGACAGATTGCGTGGTGAATTTAGCATGCAGAATTAAAAGTAAGTAAACTGACCGTAAGTTATATTATAGTTATATTATAGTTTTTACTATACGTATATAAACCTAACTAGTAACTTTGTCTAGTAACTTTGTCGACTTACGTAAAAAAATAATGAACACGGATCTAAGAGCGATCGTAGTGAGTTTGAAAATTATAGCACCTAGCTTCGGATAGGTTTTTTTTTTATATCAGATAAAAAGTAACGGATCTGTAATCTGGGTGACAACAGAAATGCTTGTCCCAAGAAGATGCGGCAGGTTACTCTATGCCTGTGCTCGTGGGTGCTGGAGTCTTTGAGCACCCACGGGGTCGGCGCCCCTGACTGCAGCTCCATAGGGCTGGCGCTTACGATACGAATACTATGAATATCATAATATTATGTATCTGTCATGTTCATGTCAGTCACGTCCTTATCTGCGGGATAATAGGGCTGCGCTCTAGCATCAATAATTCGGAAGATACATGGGATTAGTTGAAGTGTTTCTGTACGCGTGCTGTAATGTATTCAATGATTATAGTATTATACTCGTATTACAGTATTCTTGAGATTACAGCTACGTGCCTTCTGGGAAGGGAATAGTGATTTCGCGGCTACGTTAAGTTGATACAGGTATTGTAATTTGATAGGTTTGTTAGACTAGTTATGTTATTTAACGTATAACATGAAGGTATTCGGTTTTGTATCAGATATGTTAGATGGGAAAATTATTATAGTTTCATTAAGTTTTTAGAAGTCATGATGTGTAAAACCTAATTATCTATACATACGGATATATTAAATAACACTTTTTTTTAATGATTTCTTTTATTTTTAACCAAAAACGTCAAAATACACTGACGGTACTGTCTGAGCGATCGCCAAATTTGTAGCTCTAATGAGGAGGCTCCAGGGTTGTCCCTCGAGGTACATCACCTCTCCCCCCGCCCCGCAGGCTTCTCGAGATTAATTATTTTTTAATACCACCATCAAGACAGCCACGTGGCCATTTATATTTTGCGCCAATATCGTGTCAGGTACAAATATCGCTTAATAGAGTGACGTGAACAACGACACATGAATTTATAGGGGCATGTTTTGTAACTAAGTACAGGTAGCTTTATATTTAACATTGTGTATTTAAATACCTTATATTATTATTACGAAACTCCACCTATATCGTCTGTTTCGAACGTCGCTTTGCTCTTAACGACATCTATAAATTTATTATTAAACATAAGCCCTTTTACCCACAATTAGTGACAGAAGCTGAAGAATAATGCTCAAACGTGATTCACTGTCACGTTTGGCGGTTGTTGACGAAATTAATCTGCAAACAAACATATTATTACAATCTGAGATTAATTTATAAACTCGTTTGCGCTTTTACAGCCCCACAGCCTTATAATATCGCAATCACAAACCAATGAAGCGTATTAAATGAAGCAAATTCAGATTTTTGAGTGTAGGTTCTTGAATATTGGTATTTATCATAAAATCGAATAGTTAATTTAAATATTATTTTCCACACATAAACCAAACATTTACAGCAAGTTGAAATTAAAATACCTAAATGAGTTCGAATTGAAGTCGAAAACATTTTATGAAGCAGTGTTAATTAATCGGTTGGCGGTGGCGGCGGTGGTGCGCCGGATTGCGCCGGATTGCGTCGGCGAGCAGCCGGATTGTGCCGTGAGCTGCCGGCTGTCCACTTACATAGTGCCAATTAGCGAGGGTACAGGCAGCTTTTAATTACGCCTCGATAATGGTTCACGTAACGCGAATTATAGGGCGTAAGCGCTCACTACTAAATAATAAAATAGGCCTATTTGTGACCTACATAGACGACATCGGTCGCATCCCGCCCGTCTACATTTTTATTTTTGTAGTTTATTTTCCACGTACTAAAACAAATTTCATCTTGGGTTTTGTCAACGATCAATGGAGCAGATCTTCAAAAATTGTCTGAAAAAAAAAGCCTAGTATAAAAGTTTTGTTACTATTTTGGTGTGCAATAAAGTTTATTCTATTCTATTCTATTCTATTGTGAGCATAGAAGGTGGACCTGGCAAAGTCCTGATGGTTTTCTGTGATCAACATGGTGAAAACTGAAAGTGATCACCGAATCAATATCAAGCTTGAAAGGTCTCGACTGGTGAAGTCTACGCTCCATCCAGCACAGATCCAGATCCAAAACTCCAAAAGCTTTCAGCTTGAACTCCACAATCGTTTCGAGTGCCTAAATCTGGAGCTCCGTTGATGAATATAATGATGGGTTCGTGGAAACTGTCCATACGGTCGTGTCTAAATTTGAACAAGACTCACCGTACAAATAAAAACAAAAGGCTCTCCGATCCGACTCTCGTGCTCATGAAGATGGCCCGTGAGATGATTCTGCAGTCTTCAGATGATACGTGCAGATACCAGCAGCTCAATAGACGGATCTCGAAGTCTCTGAAACGCGACGTTCACCGCATACAGAGAAGATTAAGGACGCGATTGGGCGGAATAAGGATCAAGCGACCTGTCTGTTAGGCTGAGCCAGCTTACAAAACTGAAGACCGACGATGGTAGAGTCATATCCGTCAAATCGAAGCTTCTGGGAGAGATGGAGGCTTTTTATGGACAGTTATACATGTCTATCACTAAACCCGCTGCAAATCTAGCAATTGCAAATAAACCAAAAGCTAGATTAACTCGACACTATACCGAAGATATCCCGGACATCAACCTGTGCGAGATTAGGATGATTCTGAAGCAGCTGGAAAATAACAAGGCGTCGGGAGAGGACGGAATTGAGGCCGAACTCCTGAAGGCGGGTGGAAAACCTTTCATTAAGGCCCTTCAGAAGCTATTTGATTCCGTCATACTCAGCAATGCCAAGCTTAAGAATTACAGACCCATCTACACTTCTGACCCATATCTACAAGCTGTTTTCCAAAGTCATCACGTAAAGTCTCGCGCACAGATTCGACGACTTCCAGCCTCCCGAACAAGCCGGATTTTGAAAAGGTTTTAGCACCGTGAAACAGATACATACGCTGCGGCAGATTATACAGAAGACTGAAGAGCCTCTCTGTTTAGCGCTTGTGGACTACGAGAGAGCCTTTAATTCGATCGAGACCTGGGCTGTACTACAGTCTCTCCAGCGGTGCCAGATTGATTATCGGTACATCGAAGTGTCAATCCGACTTCAGGACCAGTCCTTGAAACCTATCCTCTTGCAGCTGGGTGTGAGACAGGGAGAAGTCATTTCTCCGAAACTGTTTACGGCCGCAATGGAGGATGTCTTCAAGGTTCTGGAACGGAGAGGGCTAGGCATTACTATTATCTTTCGCATCACCCATGGCCCCAGTTGGCTTCGACCCTGCTGGACCTCTACGGTTTTGCTGACATCTCCTTGAGGCGCGCGTGAAACACTACACACCGTCAACAACTTGGGCTCGGTCCGGACGGTTACCGGACGGTCGAACGGCAAGCTACCCATTGCTCGTCATCCGCAAGCCCGCGCCTACGGTGGCTGGAAATCGAGATCGCTGAGGCATCCCGGCTGAGGCGTGAGGGCCGTTCCTTCATGCGGCAGCCCACTTTGCTAGCATTACTGCTTCGCAGAAGGAAGCGACCGCCTGCCACTCCTCCTCGCTCCGGACCATGCCCTGTACAACCTAGACACCTACCACAAGGTTCAATGTGGCCTAACAAAAAAATAGCTGTAAGAAGTTGGGTGAGGCCTTTTCTCAGCATTGGGAAAGTATAGGCTAAATAAACTACTACAGTGAAACTAGTCTCTATTATCATTATTTGTTTCTTTGGCTTCGCAATTTACATTTAAAGGCATGTGAAAGCTCGGAGCAGGCTAGGCTGTGTACAATATGCCGTAACCGAGCCACTAACGATCGCGTAAGCAACGCCAACGTACAAATATCAATGCCAACGCAAGATTTTCAGAGTATTGCAATCCTCAATTATGAGAAACGCTGTTATCAGAAAAACTATTAAATACATAGGTACAGAAACATTCACATTAATAAAACAATCTCAGCACAGATAAATTACATTTTCCAATATCGTCAGTTTACAAATGCAGACGTCCACCATTTTGTGCAATGCCCCAGGTATTCGAGAATAAACATGCACTACCGTTGAATAAGACGTGACCACGCTGAGACGGCGCGGTGTGATTGCGGACCAAACTACCCGCCCGGAGAATAGCGAGACTAGTGCACTACATGCTGCCTGTTTAGCTGTCTAGTTTGAATTATTTTGTGACAAGAAAAATGTGATATATCCATTAGATTAAAATACTATGTGACTATATTTGTTACGTTTTAACACGGAAATAGACCTCTAGGACGGATCTATATATTTTTTAAATTATATAAAATCTAGTTTACTGCGTTTTACTAGCTTCACTGTGTTCTCACCGGATGGTAAGCACTGATGCAATCGATGATGGTGAATCGCACTAGTTTATTATGAGCGTAATCACTCTAGCCTTGAAGACACCTAAATTATAATCGAACGGGAAGACCGCTGCAGGCAAATTGTTCCAGTCCTTTGATGTATACGGCATAAACGACGAGGCGAAACGCTTAGTCCAGACCAACAACGTAAGGGTATACATTCGTCATAAGTCGGGTTGTCCAATGGTAGCAAGGTGATGGCGGAATCAATTTATGTAATTCCTGAGCACACTCTCCAAAATGCATCTTATCCTACCAATGTCAGCTATTGCCATACTAAAACAAAATCTTGCTTTTATTTTACACACGCGAATTAAGTCTATCAAAAACTTTCGTGAGAATAATGTGTAGTCTGGTGATGCTTTTTCCCACGTGTGGTATTGCTCTTCTGACTATGAAAATAAACTAAAAATCGATAAACATTCAAGTTTCACATACGTGCATAAACATCCATAATAAAACTAGTGCTGCCCCGCTTATAGGTCTGAGATGAATGCTCGATAATTGAGCGTCCGTTGTGCCGAGTGTGCTCAGCATGCAGGAATGCTCGTCCGAGCACGATTACCGACCACTTGTGCTCACCGTGCGGTTATTCCGTGCATTTGATTGTATTTGGAGTTTTATTCTGGCTTATTTAAAATTTGTTCTAATAAAGCTGTCCGGATACACGAAATCTTAATAAAAATTGATGTTTTGATATATTTTTTTATGTTTTACTTTCATTTATGGGCAGTCAATGTTGCAAAAATATGTACATGTGAATACATGATCCAACTACCGTTCGTGGTGAGCAAAAAATACAACAAGATTGAAACTGCAGCAGATTTCAATCTTTTTTTAATGCGATTCTAAAAGTTACCTACTTCGTTTTCTTAAAATATTAAAGTCAACGCGAAAAGGTTTAATTTGCTTCCTTTTTAACCGACTTCAAAAAAAGGAGGAGGTTATCAATTCGGATGTATTTTTTTATCATTAAGTGTTATTAATTTTTTTTTATGTTTGTTACCTCAGAACTTCGTCGTTTATGGACCGATTTGCAATTTTTTTTTCCTCTTAGAGGATAATTATGGTTCCAGATTGGTCCCATTTTTTTCAAAATCCAGTTTTGATGATGGGATCCATGAGGAATCGAGAGAACTCCTCAAATATTATAAGCAACCATATAGTGATTTTGGTATTTTCATCGAGAACTTAAGCATTTACAGTCAAAAAGTAACATTTGATAAAGTGGGACTGATGAAGAAGACCAGAAATGGTCAACGGAACTTCATACTCACATAGATATCACAATGAAGATAGTTAAGCGACTATGACAATACAAATAAATGAATGGTTCTGAATAGTTATTTTGAAAATAGTATCATCAAAGTTATCTGATGATCGGAGCCGGAAGGTAGGCACTGGAACTCCGTAATTAATCAATGTAACCTAGCCGTGTTTGGACTTATTAGAATTTTCATGAGATGCACTTTGGCTATAAGGTACTATTGAACTGAGCTGATGATGGAGCCGGAAGGTAGGCACAGGAATTCCGTAATTAATCAATGTATCCTTGCCGTGTTTGGGCTTATTAGAACTGTCATGAGATGCACTTTGGCTATAAGGTACTATCGAACTGATCTGATGAAGGAGCCGGAAGGTGGAAGGTAGACACAGGAACTTCATAATAAAACAATGTAACCTAGCAGTGTTTGGGTTAATTGGAATTGTCATGAGAAATAGGTATTCTGTTTATAAGTGTACCGCAACTAAAAAGTGTGAAATAAAAACTTTTTACAAATAAAAAAAATTACCGACTTCAGTAAAAGAAACATTAAAAGGATCAAAATAACTTTAATTTCGGAAGAACCTAGTTTCCTAGTCACATCATAAAAACCGGCCAGGTGCGAGTCGGACTCGCGCACAAAAGGTACCGTACCATTACCTATATCACTACATAGTATAAAACAAAGTCGCTTTTCGTGTCTGTCTGTCCCTATGTATGCTTAGATCTTTAAAACTGCACAACGGATTTTGATGCAGTTTGTTTAAGTAGATAGAGTGATTCAAGAGGAAGGTTTATAAGTATAATACACGCTTATTAAAGTAGAGGAACACTGATGATTTTAGAGGTTTCCAATGTGATGTCGTAAATAAACACATTTTTTTGCGCTTACATTGCAAACGCTGGCTGAACCCTTAGAGATAGATCAAAATAATGTACTACAGTATTGTACACCTTAAAAATACCTACAAAAAAGTCCGCGATGGTGTATGTCTATCTTTTAGGTATAACCCACAATAACCATTTTTTATCCTTTACTTTTTACGAGAAATAATGGCTTATTTACGAATTCATTTTAAGCAATACAGCATTAATCTTTATCCAATTAAGTACCTTAAATACATTGTGCATTTAATATAGATCAATATTGCCGTTTGCAGCGTGTAATTTAAGTGAAAATTTTCGAAGATATTACAGATTTAAAATGCAGGGACATAGCGGTTGCGGTAAATAACTTGATTCTTCCAAAGATTGATACTTGGTTACTTCCAGATTGGTCCCATTTTTTTTAAAATCCAGTTCTGATGACGGGATCCATGAGGAATCGAGAGAACTCCTCAAATATTATAGGCAACCATATAGTGATTTTGGTATATTCATCGAGAACATAAGCATTTACAGTCAAAAAGTAACATTTGATGAAGTGGAACTGATGAAGAACATCAGGAATGGCCAACGGAACTTCATACTCACATAGATATCACAATGAAGACAGTTATGCGACTATGACAATACAAATAAATAAATGGTTCTGAATAGTTATGTTGAAAATGGTATCATCGAACTGACCTGATGATGGAGCCGGGAGGTGGATGGGGACTTCATAATAAAATAATGTATCCTAGCAGTGTTTGGGTTAATTCGGATTGTCATGAGAAACAGGTAATCTGGCTATAAGTGCATCACAACCAAAAAGTGTGAAAAAGAAAAAATTACAAACAAAAAATAACCGACTTCACTACAAAAAAAAAAACAAAACACCAAAACGATCACAAAAACTATAATTTCGGAACTCGGTGTTAAATAACAAGCAAACAATACCAGAAACACCGACTTCCGAAATTAAAGTTATTTTGATCGTTTTAGTGTTTTAACCGACTTCAAAAAAGAAGGAGGTTATCAATTCGGTTGTATGTTTTTTTATTTTATTTTTTATTTTTTATGCGTGTTACCTCAGAACTCCGTCGTTTATGGACCGATATGCAATTTTTTTTTTCCTCTTAAAGGATATGCTTCCAGATTGCTACCATTTTTTTCAAAATCCAGTTCTGATGACAGGATCCATGAGAAATCGAGGGAACTCTTCATATATTATAGGCAACCATATAATGATTTTAGTATTTTCATCGAGAATATAAGCATTTAAAGTCAAAAAGTAACATTTGATGAACTGAAACTGATGAAGAAGACCAGGAATGGCCAACGAAACTTCATACTCACATAAATATCACAATGAAGACAGTTAAGCGACTATGACAATACAAATAAATAAATGGTTCTGAATAGTTATGTTGAAAATGGTATCATCGAAGTGACCTGATGATGATGATGGAGCCGGAAGATAGGCACCGAAACTCTAATTAATCAATGTATCTTAGCCGTGTTTGGGCTTAGAATTGTCATGAGATGCACTTTGGCTATAAGGTACTATCGAACTAATCTGATGATGGAGGACCTAGCAGTATTTGGTTTAATTGAAATTGAATTCTAACACCATCGAATTTACCGTTCCAATACTAACGCCTACAATTTCCGCTAAAGATATCTTTTGCAATGACCATCAATAAATCGCAGGGTCAAACTTTCAACGTTGCAGGCTTAGATTTGAGCGTTGAATGTTTTTCACATGGCCAATTGTATGTCGCTCTTTCAAGAGTAACCTCAAAAGAAAATATGTTTGTATTGTCTAATGACAAAAAAAAATTGTGAACGTTGTGTATAAAGACATTCTGTAGTATATTTAGTACTAGCGACCCGCCCTGGTGCAATGTTGGACAAAACCGCATCAAAATCCGTTGCGTAGTTTTAAAAATCTAAGCGTACATAGGGACAGACAGCGGGAAGCAACTTTGTTTTGTACTATGAAGTAATCAGCATTGCACCCGTGCGAAGCCGGGGCGGGTCGCTAGTAACATTATACACTATATTATAACCTTTATTTTAGTTTCGCCTATCTCGGTGTTTGTTTGTTGAAAACTCCCGTTTGTTGTATTGGAGCCTCACCTAAATATTTATTTTATTCTGTTTTTAGTTCTGTTTGTTGTTATATCGGCAACTGAACTGCATCATACACCCGTTTTTACCCTTTGGGTTCGGAACCCTAAAGAATCAAAGTACATTGGTGTAATTATTGAGAGGCACGGAATTTGTTAATTTAATTATAATACATATTAAATTACCTAGGTACATATAATGTCCATCAACGCGAATGCGTGTCCTCTTTGTGCAAATCACATCGCCCGAAGTCACAAACAGATATCTGTATCAGATGTATGCTATATCTATATATTATGTAAAAGGCGAAACTGGTTGACTGACATATCAACGCACAGCCGAAACACTGAGACTAGGAACGTGAAATTTTGCACAAGGCTTATTTTTATGACGTAGGCTAAGAGAGGATATTCTAAAATTAGACCCATAAGGGGATAACGGGGGGGGGAACGGGAGTGCAGAGTTTGTATGGAGAAAACTACTTTCACACGGGCGAAGCCGCGGACAGCAGATAGTCTACACTAATATTATAAAGAGGTACAAGTATGTTTTTTTGTTTGTAGGAAGTAATTTCTAAAAGTACTGGTCCGATTACTAATATTTTATCTCCGATAGTAAGCTGCTTAACTGCTTTATTCCTGAGTGACATAGGC
Organism: Mythimna impura; assembly: GCA_905147345.3. Classification (NCBI taxonomy): domain Eukaryota; kingdom Metazoa; phylum Arthropoda; class Insecta; order Lepidoptera; family Noctuidae; genus Mythimna; species Mythimna impura. The sequence goes on from LR990348.1 coordinate 697,791, forward strand.
TATATTTTATGTACGCGGGCGAAGCCGCGGGCAAAGGCTAGATTACATAAAATAAATCGCCGGAGTCTGTATTCATCATCTTCTGCCCAGCATTTCCTAACTACATATACTGCCAACGACACGGTTGGTTTCAGTAGTTGAGCAATAGACTGCTGCACTGCGTCTCGGTTTGTTTCCCGCACATAACAAATATCTGTATGGTTTACAGATAGTTATTCAGGGTCGAGGCGTTTTGTCAATGTGAGTGTAGATATTTTTAAACGCGTCCACGACACAGAAAAAAATCCTAGTGTGATCCAACGTTTAAAAAGAAATAAATGTGATTGGAATTCGGTCTAATTAGATACAGTTGTATAATACTTTAGATGTCTGACCTAAACAACTAAATAACAAAGAAATGCGCAGTAAGTCAGCCTAAGTCAGCGGTAAATACTTTGGCTTACTATGAACTTTTGAACGTGTGGATTTCTGCTATTTCTTCTTAGCGTATCGATGGCAAAAATAGTTAAATTCCTTGCCTGGCCCAGTATTCGGCCACGGCAATGCCGTCCGCTGATGATGACATTAGGTCCCTGCGTGAACAGGGCACGTGATGCAAACTTAAAAATGCTACTGAAAAATTCTAGATTCTCGACATGGGAGCTGGCTGTCAAGCTTCATGCTTGACAATGGCTGCGTGGTTGTCTGAAAGAGTTACTGTGGCTCTGGACCGCAAAGGACAACTGAAGAAACATAGGTTGGCTTTGGCCAGTAAAAATTCAGACTTTTACCGGCCAAAACCAACCTATGTAAGAGATAGTGTCACCACTACCCAGAGCGAAAGGTTGCATTTGATAATTTTCCACGTTTAAAAAAGGATCACAATAATGGTCAGCATTAGAGGTTACGATTACTAAGCCAATGAGACAGACTCTAATGTTAGTAATGAATTCGTATTACTGTAGCCACTGAATATGGTTCTGAAAGTCACTATTTTAAATTACCAGTACAGGTTTCGGCACGGATCTTGAGCGCTCGGCGAAATATAGTGGGGATCGTTTTGCGTACGCGTTTTTGACGTGACAACGTCTTATAAATTGGTTTGCCGGGTGACACTTCAAGAAACTGCGTTACGCTCCGCTCACCTTATGCGCTCACAATGAGAGCGAGTGAGAGGCACGCGTCCCTTCCACTCGGGCATGGTTAGCCCGCCTAAGAGCGAGAGAGACAGACATAAAAGTCGTTGTCACGTAAAACTTTCGCCCGTATACCGACTTTACAGGCAACCAATTTTTTTTTTTTTTTAAATGTACACCTATTTTATTTTATTGTTTCTTTTACCTACTAGGTACTAGGTAAAAGAAATAATAAAATAAAATAGGTTTACGTTTAAAAAAAATAAATAAAACGTGTACGCAAATCGATCCCCACTCTTTCGCCGAGCGCTCAAGATCCGTGCCGCCGATAACTGTAATATTTAAATTGAAAAAAAAATTGCAATTTCTTTGTTTCTCTGACACCAATGATATCAATAGTAACAGCTAGCATGTTACACAACCAAAGTGAACGGCACACAAAGCAAAACATTGTAAGGCAAGCGCTGGCTCTCCGGCCGGCACATGCTTCGCCTCTGACACAAACGAGTCGTGTGTCTTTACAGCTTTCAATTAACAAATGGAGTGTGTATGTCGGTGTGACGTGCGGCCTCCATGCTTTTAATTACTGCCGAGTGGTGCTTTGTCGGGCTGACACCTCGGTTGCGCCCGATTGCGGTTTAAATCACGCGGACGATGTACATCGCTGGTTGGCTGGCCATGCGTCACAATCGCTGCGAGCCGCAACGGGCATGCACTGCGCGTGCTGAGATGGACTCTGTTTTAAAGATATGGTAATAACAGGGTGGATGACAGTAGTGATCTGTTTACGCAGAATTTTGACGTTAATGTCTTTTATCGAGGTTGATGCGCTGTGTGATTGATCATTGAAATATAGTGATTTAGCTAGAGTTGAATTTACCTATAATTCCGCTAATAATATTGATCTGATGCTGGACTAAATAGAATTCATCATAATGGACTCTGTGACTGTAAATCAGAAGCAAAAACCTACCTACCGTCATCTAACTCAAATATTAGTACAGTTAATTGGATCCATAGGGTGAGTAAAACAAATGAAACAAAAGGCAACCGCGAAATCTTTCACCCACAAAAATGTAGTCATTGTTCGTAACGAACGGGATTGTTCGCTAATAGCTGAAAATGTTCTAGATAACTTATAATAGGGCTTCCTTGTTCGAAGTTTAGGCTCCCAACTAACTTGTACACCCTGGAGGTATATTAGTACCTTGATGCTGATAGGAAGGATATTTATCGTGATTGTTTCTCGAAAAGTTAGTAATTTCTTAGAGAATATATCGTGAAAACAGTTTTACCAGCGAAGCATGATTTTACAGAGCGTGGCTGGTGGCCTAGTTGTATCGGCCTGACTTACGAGTTTCAGGTAGTGGGGTCAAACTCAGACAGGCGCATTTGTTTATGTAATTTATTTCATCACCAGTGCTCTCAAAACCGTGAATAAAATGATCGTGGCGAAATCGGCATATCCTAGAACCAGAAATCAAAGGCATCTGAACCTGTAGTACAGGTTGGTGGATGTCTCGTGTGGTGGATTAGGAGTCAAACCCTCTTTTAGAGAGGAGGCCTGACTCCCAGCAGTGAGAACATGTAAGGCTTATAATTATAGTGTATATCGACAAGCTGCACGGGTGTTAGGCTGAGCGCACACTTGAGTCAAGACAGTCTTATGACAGACTATTGCTTTTCAAAATATATGAAGACGCTCACACATTAGATAAAACGTCTCATAGACAAAATTGTCTAATACCTGCAAAAACTGCTCAGCGACAAGTCTAACTAACGACTGTCTGCTTTCCTTTTGTACGACAAAACAGTCTAGCGACGTCTCCAGTCACCTCTCTTGTTAGTGATGTGCCGAGTCACTGTTTTAGTGGATCGAGCCGACTCGCTTCGATTTGTGTATTCGAATCTTGACTCAATTCCGCGGTTTGAGTCCAATACTCGAATTCTATGTTTAGTACTTGAATGTTGACTCGAGTTTAGGACTCGAGTCTAGAACTTTAGTCTAGAAATTCGAGTCGAACTCAAATCTAAAAATTCGAGTCTAGAACTCAAGTTTGTTACCAATTTTAGAGCAAAAAGGAAAAATCAAATATCAGTAAAACTTCAATATATACCCAATTTTTAATCGAAACTCTTACTAACTTAAACTTAACACTGTGACGTTCTAAAGTATCTCAAAACTAAAATGATTAGTTGCGCTCCCATAATAGAATCGAGTTAGCGAGTACAAATTAGATTCTTCCTGATTCAAGTACCGGAATCGAGTCCGGCGTACACGAATCAAAATAAATTGGTAGGTACTCAAATAGGCAAGTCCAAAGCAGGAATCGAGTCTAACTCGAGTTAAGCCGTACTCAGCACATCGCTATTTCTAGTAGTCTCGTCCGACGTTCAGAAAGTAAACACATCGCATCATGTTTATAGACGAAGAACTCGTAGAAAAATTAATACAACAGTATCGATGAAGTCCATTTTGATACTGAAAAGGAATTGACGCATGCAGTGTGCGCCGCGTCTTCGTATTAGACAAAACTAGGAATGAAGCGATACGAGTAAGCACAAGTAATACTTTGAAATTAAGTATTGAGTAGATATCTGTCAAAAGTACTCATATCAGTATGCCAATTTCACTATTTTATTTTAAGATTGATTAAAAAAAAAATGCCTATCTTAAATTGAAGTTTTCTTATTCTTATAATTTTGTACTTAACAACAAAGAATATCAATACTTGTTACGGTTTTTACTCGACATATTCCAAAAACGATTCGATACGAGTAAGTATCGATACGTGATGACCGATACGGTATCGAGTAAAAGTATCGATACCTCAATGGTATCGTTTCATCCCTTGACAAAACAGTTTCTTGTTAGGTGTGCGACGTGTCGTAGACAAAACAGTTTCGTTTTAGTTTTGAGACATACTTGTCTATGTGAGACAAGTCGGTCTAAAAACTGTCTTGTCTCAAGTGTGCGCTCGGCTTTAAAGTTTGGAAGTTTACTGGAGTGGTTCAAACAAATATGTACAAGACTATGCCACGAGCATCACAATTTGATATTATCTGATTAGTTTAAATTTTTCTTATAGATGTCAATGATCAATTTTACTTTGAATTTCAGACGTGGCCCCTAGCAGTTATACCGATACTGGCAAAGTACTAGTTAACCATTACCTTTGGTACATAATATAGGTAATTACATAGTAAAGTACTTATATTTGCTATCGATAGCTTAGATATACTTTACTTAATAAACAAACCTCGTACAGGCTGCTATAGAAGATATCTTTTGGAGGCGCATTACTCATGCTAAAAATACTTGAGTGTTACAAACTGCGGTATTACGAATGGTAATGTCTTACCGAGTAATTAATTAGGTGCACGGTGGTAAGTGATAGGTAATTGACTCAGAAGGTGAATTCTAAATAACGTGATAGATCAGTCAGGCAAAATTTATTTGAAGTTGAGAATTGTATGTACATTAACGCAATACATAAGAGGTATGTAACGCATTACTGTATGATGTGAAAACTGAACCAAATAAAGTTTTTACTATAATTATTTGTTACAAACTAACTCTTAAGAAGCAAAACCTAGGAATCGCCCTAGGTCTCCCGATGCCCGCACGATCTGCGCGTGGAGTTGCAACGCCGGGGCGAAACTCCGCTGCCGCGACAAGTCGCGGCATGGCGGAAAGAGTTCCGGCGGAATCTCATGGCGGAATGGCGACAGCGACTATCGCAACCCAGTGCTGGGCACGCCGTAATTATGGCGGTAAGTCCCCTCTTTGAGGAGTGGCAGGCGGTTGCCTCCTTCTGCGAAGCAGTAATGCTAGCGAAGGAGGCGGCCGATCGCGTGAGGCAACGGTCCTCACGCCCCAACCGCCGCCGGGATTCCGATCCCGATTTCCGGGCACCGTAGGCGCGGGCTTGCGGACGGCGAGCAATGGGTGGCTCGCCGTCCGACCGTCCGGTAACCGTCTGGACCGAGCCCAAGTCGTCGACGGCGCGTGTTGTTCCACGCGCGCCTCAAGGAGTTGTCAGCAACTGTAGGGGCCCAGCAGGGTCGAAGCCTACCGGGGCCAAGGGTCTGATTCTGAAAGGAAGACTCGGCCCTGGTACGAAAGGCAACGAAGGAACAGGAGTGGGTTTTTAGTCAGTAAAAGTCTGACACTATCTCCCGCCTCGCCCAAGAGCGGGGGATGTCATAAGATGATTTTCCCACCGGAAAAAAAAAAAAAAAAAGGTCTCCCGATGCCCGAGGCATCCCCTGCGGTGGCGGTTGATGCATGAGGATTATCCTGTCCCTCATAGTTTCAATCATCTGCTTCACCTGCATATTTCTTTGAAGATAGAGATAACTGCTAAGCTCTAGACCATGGACAGAACCAGAGAAGGACGTGAGAAGTCGCCGTCGATGATCACCTCCACAAGGACATGGCGGTGCTCTGCCCAAGCAGGGCTTTCACTGCATGCTCCATCGTGTCCTCTAGGTCATCCGCATAATAGTGACACCCTGGCTTTTTCCTCGCTGAATTTGACACAGGAATCTCCCGAGACACCCGTACCCGGAAAGGAATTACGTCAGGGTGAAAGTGAAGACACCGTGGGCCCTCTCTAGCCACTCCTTAAAGAGGGGACTTATCACTGCGAGTGTGGCGTGCTCAAAGATTAACAGCTAACCCTAATATTTCCAACTAAGAACAAAGAAAAAAGAAAAACATGTGTTTTATGGTTTTCCGTGTCATTTCTCCAATTTTCTTTTCATAATTATAAACTCTCCTGAGTCTTCATAATTATTTTAAAAAAGTTACTCTAAATTGTTCCTGCCATTCTCGGTTTTCTTATTCAGTAACTAACAAATTTCTAGCTGTTTAATTTTATTTATACCTATTATTTATTTGAGATCAAGCCTTAGAAAAAGTAATTAAAATAAAGCCTTTATAATAATTATAATATGTTCCTACTTAGTCTCATAATCTCATGTAGCTACCATCTACTCCATTTACTTAAATACGTAACTGCATACTGTTCATTACACTAACTACATACTATTTAATCAAAAGTGGGCCTTCTGTTCTTTCCTACATAGCGGCATCAGATCCGGCAATCAATCACAAAATACCGCGATTGTTTAAGAGTGAAATATGGTGATATTAAGAGCATGGCTTCCTCCCCCCGTGGACCAGATGAGGCTGTAATTGTGCTCCGATCATCCCCCACATTCATCTTCATTTATGTTTTACAACAAACTTGAACAAAAATAGGAATCGTGCTTGTTCGTCGAACAAGGCCAGTAATTGTAGTGTTATTGCAACAAGGGGACCACATTCTTCGATCGTTATTATTTTCGACTATTTAATGGACTTTCTTTTGTTGTTCGAGGCTCCAGTTGTTTTTTGCGATGGCCTAGTGGTTAAGGCATCCGCTTCTCATGCATGATATTGAGGGTTTGAAATCGGGTAAGTACCAATCTGAACTTTTCAATTCATATACCTATACTTTTCTAAGTTTATCTAGGACATTATTGACACCCCGTGCCTCGGAAAGTACATGAAACCGTTGGTCCTGGTTGTCAATCGTAGATTTTGAACAGTCGTTATAGGTAGTCAGACGCTGAAAAGTGTGATCCTCAGTTATTGTGTTGCCCATTAACGTGTAGGTGTGGAGGTCTTTAGATCAATTTAGCTTCACTTTTTAGTTCCGTACCTCAAAAGGAAAAAATGGATCCCTTATAGGATCACTTTGTTGTCCGTCCGTCTGTTAGTCTGTCTATCTCTCTGTCAAGACCCTTTATCTCGGAAACGCGTGGAGGTATCTAGTTGAAATTAAAACCATATACTCAGATCTGCGGTCCCTTGAAGCTCTGAAAATATCAAACTCCTAAGTCAACGAATTTAAAATATGACTTAGAATCCTGAAATTTGGCATGCAGCAAGGTCCTATAGCATAAGTATTCATCATCAGTTGTTGTGGTTTTATCCCTAATCTAAAGTTCCTTTCCTCTTCCAGCTCGCAGCTCGCTGGCACCTTATCCAACAAAATGCAACAACAACTGGTTCACGCGGACCGTCGCGTCGCTACTATCCTTAATTTAAATAATACCAGATACAGTCGCCATTGTGCTGCTAACAAAAGAGCTTATCAACCGACAACGCATCCGGCGAAGTGGTGTAGCCAGACAATTCTTTAGCACTTAGAGAATTGGGGCATCTGCTTTTGTTTACCGGCTGCGGGACGGCTGCGTGGCGGCTGCGGCTCGGCGGCGTGCCCCCTCCGCGTCCCCACACCTCGGACCACCCTAATTAATATTCATAATCGCGTTAAAGAAACCGCAGTTTATCCATCTTAACTGGTTTATGTCGTAATTTTGTGCTCAAATAATTAATGGTCCTCGCTTTGTTCGGCACCTAATTGATTAAGTTCTGTAATTTAGTTATTAACATTGTTTTAACTAGCGCATCGTAAATATGAATTTGCAGTTGAAATGATAAAAGATGGAGTCGAGGGACTTTGTAACGTTTCGTAGCTATAGTAGGATAGTTTCGTAGGATACTTTTACAAGTTGCTAATTTGTAAAAGTACGTAAAATTATTTCTTTATATTGTAATGCAATGATAGTAAATCAAACCGGCACTAATTCGAACGTTCCAGCTAATCGCGGAAGCTATTGAACGATTTTTACCTCTAAGAGGACTTTAAACTGTTCACTGAAGTCCGTTTCCTTTTGGTTTCCCTGCAATAATTTCTATACGACTGAAGCAGTACTTATCTTCAAAGTGGAGTTGCCTTTTATATTTATTGTGAACGCTATCGTTTGAATGGGGAGCGCCTGTTTGTGCCTCACTGAGCCAACAACCACTTAGGCATCGTTTATCATTGTTGTTTACTCTTTGACGCCCTCCCTTTGAGTTAATACCTTTGTTTTAATTATTCAGATAATCTATTTATTTAGGTATGGGATGAGAGCGTTTTTACAAGACTGATGAGGTTTCCATGGCAGGCTGTTTCACGAAGAGTAACGACCATCAATGTTTCACCGTAGTATCGAAATAAGTAATTCAATACTCATGGGTTTCCCGGTTTTAGATCCTCACGGAGTGTTGTATATGGCGACGGGGATTGCGTAAACTCGTTGAGAATTCTAAGAAAACCTCCAAAATGTCATCGGCACTCTTCTTTATGCGATTTTACATTTTATATTACCTAAAAAATTTTTATTTATCCTTTTCAAAAGACGACATACATTTCATGCCAATCATTTTGATAGGTCTAGACATAAAACTCACATATACAGGCTTGGCATGTCTGCCAACCACCACTAGATCGTACAGTAATGATCTAATTATTTCAAAGAAAGAGCTGTTTAAATTAATTTGTTAGGTACACCAGCTTTTAGGCAAGCAGTTAAGCTAACACGTGCTTTGTGCTGAAGTCTTACGGGATTAAACGGCTTTAAGCACGATGAGCTAGGTTTTTGTATGCTCTTGAATTATATAGTTTCTAGCTAGCTCTAGAAGTGCCAACAAAGAAGAACGAAAGCAGAGCAACGATGGCGATTGTAAAAATGGTAAAATGTAAGGGATTAATCACATGATATTTCCAATCCTATAGACACATTCTTGGAATTAGATGATGTCAATCGCGACCACGACGCGTTGGATGATAGAATGTCCCTAGTAGAGCATCTGCATCTGGAAGAAAATACGTCAAATGGTGATATAGTTTAACTATCACTTTTCTTACCTACTACATTCACCCTCCTAATTATTGGGCATGCCACGTTCCTGCACCGGATTCGTGCGGAAGCGACGCTCGGGTGTCGCCACTGTGTGGACCGCCCGGAGGACACGGTGGAGCACACGGTGGAGGTGTGCCCCGCTTGGGCAGAGCAACGCCGTGTTCTCGTGGGGGCGATCGACGGCGGCGATCTCTCGCGCCGGGCCTTGGTACAGGCTATGGTTCGGAGCGAGGAGGAATGGCAGGCGGTCGCCTCCTTCTGCGAAGAAGTAATGCTAGCAAAGGAGGCGGCCGATCGCGTGAGGCATCGGTCCTCACGCCCTAACCGCCGCCGGGATTCCGATCCCGATTTCCCGCCACCGTAGGCGCGGGCTTGCGGACGGCGAGCGATGGGTGGCTCGCCGTCACCGTCCGGTAACCGTCCGGACCAAGCCCAAATTGTCGACGGCGCGTATTGTCCTACGCGCGCCTCATGGAGATGTCAGCAGATCGTAGGGGCCCAGCAGGGTCGAAGCCTACTGGGGCCGTGGGTAGTGTGAAAACGAAACCCGGGGCCCTGGGACGAAAGTCAGTAAAAGTCTGACTCTATCTCCCGCTCCGCCCAAGAGCGCGATTTGTCATTAGATGATTTTCCCACCTAAAAAAAAAACCCTCCTAATTATTATCTAAGGTGTTAACTTTCTATCACGTCTTCACTCTCGTGGTCTATCTTACGGGAACCGTTTGACTGGCCTGTTGGTCTAATGGTTAGTGGCCCTGACTGCTATGCTGGAGGTCGTAGGTTCGATTTCCACCCAAGACAACGTTTATGTGATGAGCACAATCATTTGTTCTGTGTCTGGGTGTAATTCATATATAATATGTATGTATTTATAAATAATTAAGAATGTTTATCAGTTGTCTGGTACTCACAGCACTAGCCCTGTTTAGTTTGGGACTAGATGGCGTTGGGTGATAGTTGTGGAATATTATTATTATATTATTCTTGTATATTAACAAATTAGCCCATAACACTCAGCGGTGGAGTAGATTTCTACCAGATAAATAATAGTAGTATTCGATTCAGTATTTTCTGAGATAACCATCAACAAACTAATAAAGAATATTGTACTGTTTTATGAAAAAATATTTTCTATTGTTGCTTAATAGCTGGTTTCTTGCTAGGGGTCGAGTATTCGAGATACTTAAAACTTGATGACAACACGTCTACTTAACCTTTTAGCGTTGCAGAAATATGCAAAGTTTTGTGCTTTGCAAAAAACAACTCAATCAGCTAAGTTGTAGAAAAACCTACATAGCAGCTTCTTTATTTCACATAGAAAAGCTAAGGTCGCGGTATTACTAAAATCCCGTGAAAAAACGAAATCCTTCAGGGACACTGGTCTCTTTCCAGATGTTATTAAGGCTATAGTATACAGGTGTACAGCCTATTGCTTTTTACGACAGTCAGGAGAACAGTACAGTGGAGGGGCCGCAGTCGAGGCTTATGGTTAATACCTTGTTTCGTAAAATATACTTTCGTATTATTAAAATATTATCTTGAAAATTGGATGGAAAACATAAAGATACAAATGGCATAATAATCTGTCACATTAAATTAGTGCGTAACAAATGTTTCGATGCGTGCAATTTGCAGCACTTTGATGAAGCCACTTATAGCATGCGCCTGCAAAGTCACGTCATCATGAATTCAGTATTGTGTTCTTTTGTTCTGGATTTTTTAATACCTAGTTGTATTAGATGTTAGACAAAGATATCAACAGATAAAGTGACATATAAATTTAAAACAAAAGTATCTTAATTAAAATGATCAGACGTCAACAATCCTCTTTTTACTTCTATGCGATAAACTTCAGTAAGACTTTATTAGAACATGATTTTATAAAAAGATCAGAAGTTATGTCAAAGAAATTGGTTAAAAATATCTAAATAGCAAAGTTCCATCAACACAAAAATCGTATGAGGCAAAGTTTAGGTGAGGTAACTATATTTAAACTCGGAGAGGCTTGATACACTTCACACGATATTATTAAAGTTGTTAAAATACAAGTTTGAAATAGTTTTTGTGAATTATGGAACCAGTTTTGTTTTCAACTTTGAAGCTTTATTTCACAGCTGCTCAGTTTTAATAGACTTACCTATAGGGCTGGAAACTTAACTAAATGTCTGACTTGGATATAATGTATTGACATTTTGTGACTTATATATTTTTTCTGAAAATTCAAGGTTAAAAACCTGTGACTTAAAAAACTGAATGAAAAGTCACAATTTGTTAGTTATGCTGTCTGTCTATACGTAATATAAATAATTTTTTGTGCTATTTTGAATGAAAAAATGTTTATTATTTAATAAATGACAATAAATTAAAAAGTTTTTATTCAATAATCTTATAGAAATCGAGTAAATGCAATTATTTTCACGCATACATATTCGCAAAATAAAATATGGTTGCATTTTTCCCAAAAAACAAAAAAATATTTTGAACTTGATTATCTCCACATTTACAAAATGTTAGATGTGCCCTTTTTAATTATGACGGCAGTATAGGACATCCAAATTGGAACTTTGATGCAGTTTGCAGTTCTTTCTAGCAGCAATTTTCCAGAAAACTTTATCTGTGATGACACGAGGTAGGTACTAGGGCTCACGTAGTGAGCGCTTTATTCAAACGGTCATCTCGCGAGTTTACAGACTGCGCTGGACCATGAATCAGCTCGGTTTTCGTAAGTTCTTATTAACTTGGTGAAGGCACTATACCAGAGACTTAGAATAGAGCAGTTCCCACTGTGCTATTAAAGAACTGAATCGTCTAATGTACGGGGACGTTAGTCGAGTACTGCACTGATAAATTCCTTGATCTCGCTATTCAAATGCATAAAAATGATCAAGAAAATAGATTTATTTGGCACAACTTTTGTGCTGTGTCTGTCCCGAATAAAAGTATTTCTATTCTATTTCAATTAAAGATATTCTTTATAATTACTCACAAATTGTATCGTTGTTTCACTGATGTTGGAATGTATGCAAGTTATTTGCTTTTATTTACTTCTTGGACATCTTGATTGTCATTGTTTACTTTTGTAATACCTACAATACTTTTTGGAGGTTTTACGTCACCATTAAAGATATAGAAGAGAAAAATTAAATGGTGTGCCTCACGACTGCGCCAGAAACAGCCCCCCTAGCCAAGTCACAAACGATAAACGTAAACTCTCAGTATTCTTTAATAGATTTTCAACTTTATGTTATTGGATATAAAGTTGAAAATCTATTGAAGATTACATAGTGTTTTCGTTCGTTCCGGTCGCTAACGCTCAGTAGTCTTTAATAGATTTTCAACTTTATTTTCTTAGGTATAAAGTTGAAAATCTATTGGAGATTACAAAGCGTTCACGTTTATCGTTTGCAACTTGGCTAGGGGGGCAGGTTCAGTTCAGCATAAGTGCCAGACAACTAGTGCCTGACGCTGGTTTTCAACTGGATCTGAGGTTGAGGCATAACTGATGTAAATCACTTTTGTAGTGTAACTATGAATATTGGTGTTGCGTTCTTAAATAATATATTGAAATAAAGTTTTAATAATAATTCAAGGGAACGAAATATTATAATAATATAAGTGTACACTCTAATAGGAACAAGATGAGCCCTCACGCTGCTTCATATAGTAGCTATTTGAATTCGCTTAAATTAAAGAGACCTCAATATAAAGGGAAAATCAGGTCTCGTCATCCAGCATAAAAAAAAGACACCGACCTTCAGTGCTCGTTGGAATTTAATATCATCGAATATTTTTTCTTTTAATGCAACATTTTTATTGGAGTTGATGAAACAGTTAATTTTATTTTTTTTACTTTATCCACTTTTTACGGTCTACGATCCTGAAATAGTCCTTCTGCTTCGGTGACGTTCATGCATCTGCACATAATCATAATTTCAGCCAATAGACGTCCACTGCTGGACATAGGCCTCCCCCAAATGTTACCACAATGAACGGTCCTGTGCGTCTCGCATCCACTGGATTCCCGCAACCTTCACCAGGTCATCGGTCCACCTTGTAGGGGGCCTTCCAACACTGCGTCTTCCGGTATGTGGTCGCCACTCCAGAACCTTTCGGCCCCAACGGCCATCTGTTCTACGAGCAATGTGCCCTGCCCATTGCCACTGAAGTTGGCGATTGTTCGAGCTATGTCGGCAACCTTGGATCTCCTGCGGATTACTTAATTTCTGATTCGATCACGCAAGGAAACTCCGAGCATAGCCCTTTCCATTGCCCTTTGAGTGACTTTAAGCCTTCTGATGAGGCCCATTGTGAGTGACCACGTTTCGGAGCCATATGTCATCACTGGCAACACGCACTGTTCATAGACTTTCGTCTTGAGACACTGTGGTATATTGGACGACCTGGTATATTCCCGAACGCCGCCCAGCCGAGTCGGATGCAACGGTTGACCTCTGGCCATAATACACATAACATTTATGTGACATTAACATACATGAATAAGATTCCTTCGGATTGAAACGCAAGAACAGAATTATTAATTTATAGGACTATGAGTGCTAGTGGCCTTAGTGTAATTGAATGACGTCGTGGGAAAAGTTAGTAAATAAATAAATCACAGGCTGAGGTCACAGGTAGAATGCAACTATTCCCAGAGGCCATACTCATTTTAAGTCGTGAGTACCTATTGCTTGTCACAACATTAAAATCTACTTAAAAAGAGAACACGCCACACACGTTTGGCACAAGCGTTTATCAGTTACCTATACAAATTTATGACGTGATCAGCGTATCGCGGCGGTAATACCCGGTAATACCGGTAATGAAGTGTTTGAACCGGGGTGGCTAGCGGGGGGAGGGGTACTCGCATACTACCCGCCGTTAATTAGACACTACTTCACCACGCCGCTTGCGAACAAATTTGATGAAAAGGAGCAAAGGTACGTCGAAAAAGGAGATTTAGTTCACAGTTACATAAGTACTCGTATGTTTTATAATAACGTGATTTTATTACTGATATCTGGTTAATATTATACTTACGTTCCTTTTTTTTTGCAAGTAACATTGGGAATTGACATAAATGAATTAAGGATTTTTATGTGGGAAATCATCCAATGCCTTTTCTCGCTCTAGAGCGGATCTGGAGAACGTGTCAGACTTTTATTGACTAAAATCTACTCCTATGTTCCTTCTTTACCTTGTGTTCCAGAACCCCGGGTTTCCGTTTCAGAAGCGAACCTATGGCTGCAGTAGGCTTCGGCCCTGTTGGGTCCCTACGGTTTTGCTGACATCTCTTTGAGGCGTGCTTGGAACACCACGCGCCGTCGACGACTCGAGCTCGGTCCGGACGATTACCGAACGGCCGGACGGGGAGCTACTCATTGCGCATCGTCCATAAGCTTAATCCTAAGGTAGCTGGCCCCCTATCGCCGCGATATGCTTATCTAGCATTACTGCATCGCAGAAGGAGGCGACCGCCTGCCATTCCTCCTCATATTCAGCCTTTTAATGTTCCCACTGTTGGGACTCAGGCCTCCTCTCTCTAGGAGAGGGAATGGGCCGTAATCCACCACACGGGCCCAGTGCGGGTTGGTGGATGTCACATGTCTTTGAATTTTTGGTTCTAGGACATGCCGGTTTCCTCACGATGTTTTCTTTCACCGCGACCTACAATTCGTAAGTCGGGGCCGTCACTGCTCACTCCGTACCATGTCCTGTCCAAGGCCCGGCGCGAGTGGTCGTTGCCGTCGATAACCCCCACGAGGACACGGCGGTGCTCCACCCAGCGGGGCTAATCTCACACACACAGAACGTGACTGAAATTTTGATCCATGGAAAGTGTCTGACACTTATGATACTACTTTAGAATAATATTCTACAAAACATCTATAAAAATCAGCCATAAAAATTTAAATTAAGTAACTCGTTATTTTTAGTTCCCTTTCTCACCTCGTACCTGCCAAAGTTCCCCAAGGGGGAGCTCCACAAGTACACAGGTATTCAAAGCACATGAGACGCTACTGAGAACCTAAGGTTTCATCCATGTGAAAATAAGTTATGTCTGACAGCTCTGGGATCTTGGTCTATAGCCATTAGTTCAAAAATGGGGTCTTCCCTTCTTTATTATACAACTATTTATAAATAAACAAACCTACTGTTATAAAAAATAATAAACTTTCAAATAAAATAATTAAATTGTTACTCCTAACCGACAAAGAAATCGACACACCCAATCTTTCACCATACAAGCTCCCCTTACATCTCAATCCTGCCCTAAATTTGAGTAATAAACATTTATAGCACTTATAAACCCCCTCTAGCGGTAGGGGGAGAGTAGGCACAAGTGGCACGCTGCACGCACCGCGCGGTGCGATACGGCACGCGCGCGGCTCGTCGAGAGCAACTGTGCTGCAATTAGGTCGCACGCATGCCGCAGATGGAGGAAGACGGAATTAAGGATGCTAGGATGAAGGACACTACTGTTTTATGATCGCATTTTTTGAGGTGGATCATTGATTTCTTTTATTTTGGCAGTTTTTGCTAGGAGTTAGTAGCTTGAAAATCTAACGGCAGTTTTACCAAAGGGGATGCCCGTTACGCAGTTACTGGTTTTTGTGATATTTGATACTTTTGCCCGCGTGTTAACTCTCGTGACTTATTCTATAGGAATCATGCATTTCTCCCGTAACAAAAGCAAACAGGCGAGGAGACATAAGCTTGTCAAAATCAAGAATCATAGCATTTATTTCAAATATTCCGTTTACAGGCCCTTTTAAGAAGCCAGCCAGTCAAAAAATTAATGATGGACAATTAACGTTAACACTTACAGAGTTTTCTTTTGCAAACAATCCAGTAATTTCACCCCAAAAAAAACGTAGGTAAAGTGATTTAGCTTAGATATGCATGTAGTAGGTAACAAAGTCAAATTATTAATTAGGTTCTTACTACGTAAATGCCCCACTTAAGTTAGTGTTTTGTTTACCTACAGTAGAAACATTAAAGCATAAATTTATTAAAACTCAAACAATAGTTGTTCTAGTTAATGATATTTTATTTATAAAATGTATTTTTAATAATAAATTATACATAAATAAATACATTAATATGAATTAAAATGTGTACCTACATCACAAGCGAACCTCCAAAAAGGTTTTATTTTGAATTTATTTTTTAAATTTCTGGTTAAAAATAGTCTGTTTTTATACGTTGAAAACTATGTTTATTAAAACATATATAAAGTGAGGGAAAATCCTGAATATGAACGTTAAAAAAATAACTGGATTTCCCTTGATTGACTCATTCAATTAATTGGAGACACCAAAAATGCAAAGTTTTATCTGAAAATAATTTTGATCTGTTCGTTCTCATTTTAAAATTTACTTTTCACGAAATCCTTCGACATATTCATATCTGAAACCCATCACATACTTAAAATGACAAAAGAAAGCCTCGTGAGCACTGCCATATCCAAATCGTAACATAAAGCGCTAAGCAAAGGCCCCCATTACAAATACGAGTGATCGAAAAAGTGAAGAGGCGAGCGGAGCGCATTGTCCGCGGCACATCGATGGCGCCCACTCGAGATGTAACGCCTCTTGCCCTCAAAACCCGCTTTGTATAGCGTACATGCTATGTAGGATCGGGGAGACTTGTTTCAATTTTTTTCTGAACGCTTTTTTTGTAGACGGTGAAACGTTATTATCGGTGGGAATTATGAAAATGTATTACTGTGGGTAACTCTGTTAGCTAGTTCGTTAACTTACTTTACTGGGTGGTGTTTTTGCTTTTTTCATGACAACATTTGTATTTAAATGACAAGGTTAGGGTATAGATATTGTAAATAAACTTTGTCAACATTTTGGTGTAAGTAGGTACGCACAATAAACCATATTCTATTTAAATGTTTTGTTTCTATCTGCCCTGCGCTTGGGGTACCTTTCTGATTCTGACTGATTATAATGTTAGTTTCTAACTTTATCCAGGTTTCAGAACGCAGGACTTATTGTACTAAGAAAAGGTGTAATGCTTTGTTTTTTCTTCTAGTTCTTTTTTTTTTACGTGGTTTATCATTAAATGACTCCAACCGCTCTGGGTTAAGAGCGGGGGATGTCATAAGATGATTTTCCCACCGAAAAAAAAAACGAGCTCTGGGTGGAGCTGGAGGGAATGACAGACTTTTATTGATAAAACCCACCTGTATTCCTTCAATGGCCGCAAAGGGCCTCGATAAGTCCTTTGAACAATCCCGCAGCCCTAGCAGGCATCGGTCCTGACAGGTACGTCAACCTTCGTCGATCTGCGTTTGGTCCTTACCGGACAGTGACCTACTCATTGCCCGCCGTCCGCAAGCCCGCGTCTACAAAGGCCCTGTGACTTCAGATGCTCAAGGCATCTCCAGCAGTGGCCGGTTTTCCGGTCGAATCCAAAACAGCAGTGTTCCTTGCAGACCTTCGTCAGGCGGACACTGAGGTCGTTTTGGTGCCTGTTTACCTACTCCCTAAAAATGATATTGACTAACGCGATTGTGGCATGTCTAAAATGATATTACTCTACAATCTATAATGGTAAGGTAATAATTAGTTGATATTATGATAAAAATAGGACCCCATCGCAATATCTCTGCGTTGACGTCGTGGTGGGGCTTGCGCACTCCAATGAACTTTAGGTTGGTACCCGTAGAGTTTGCTTGGTCGTAACATGCCTCTATCGAGGGGCCAGACTGAGAGAGGTACAATCCGTATGGCGGTTTTGTGGCAAAGTGCATCGCATTAGCGACCCCACGGACCCAATGTCCCCGGAGAATTCTTTTTCTTCATCTCCAGCTTGGCTTTAACGGCCAGCCAGGCGAGGAACAGAAGTCCCAGCTCTCTCATGCCTTTATTGGCTGGCTTAAGTGAGTATTCGCTAGAGCAAACGTAGTCTGGAGATGGATGTATAATTCAGTATGGTGTTGGTAGGAACATTGACTCTTGGTCTGGGACTGTCCTGATAGCCGAGGTAATATACCTCTCTCAGGATATAATTATGTTTCCCTCTTGTTGGTACGTCACTTCGTGCTAGCGACCGTCCTTGGAGTCCCATAATATTGAGTGTGCCAGTCACCCCCTCCCTTTTTTGAGGTATATAATTTTGAGGTATATCACTTTGTTGTCCGTCTGTCTGTCTGTCTGTCAAGAACCTTTATCTCAGGAACTGTTTTCGTAGGTAAGTTTTTACGGAACCCTCAGTGCGCGAGTCCGACTCGTACCTACCCGGTTTTTGTTAGTAGAGTTAGTTATATGTTCACTGGTATGAATCTCATTTTGAGTAAAGGCCTCCTCTAGCTGTTTCCATTTTTCTTTATGTTGGTTTTTGCTCATCCAGTTTTTCCTGCATTCTTTAAAATTACATTAGCCCACCGTTTAATTGGTCTTCCAACTTTTTTCTTCCAAGAAGTTGATCCACTCCAACGGGTACTCCGTATAGTCCATCTGTTGTCTATATAACGTGACATGTGATCTGCTCATTTCCACTTTAAACTTAAAGCTTGTGTAAGCGCATCTGTAATTAAAGTTTTTCTCGGATTGTCACATTCTTGAACTTATGTGTTTTGTATCGCATCACGCATCTTCAAGATGCTCCTCTCCATGGATAGCTCTTTGTGTAACATTTATTTTCTGTTTGTGTAAGTCCATGTTTGGCAGCCATATAGTAAACTAGGTACCCATAGCAGTTTTCTTTAGGTTCATGGTGTATTTTCCCTTTAAAATTTCCTTAGTGACCAAAACTTCTTCCATGTAATGTTTTTTCTTCTGTCTACTTCATCATTATTGTTGGTTTTTGTAAAGGATATTTGTTTGCCCAAGTAGATGTATCTATTGACATTCTATGTAGTTTCCGTTTATGTTGATAGGTGTGTTTTAGTCACTGGTCATTATCTTCGTCTTACTTGCGTTCATTTCCAGACCTACTAATGCTACTACTACTACCTACTATATAACGTACGACGTGTGTGTACGTGTATGTGTATGTGTGTTAGTGTGTACGGTGTATATATTTCTGTGTGTACTATTTACTATGTAATTTTTATTTTTGGTGTACAATAAAGAATATATCTATCTGTCTACTTTTTAAGTTTCGTGGTTTAGTGATAAATAAATACATAAAAAAGATAGGTGCTAAACAACCAGTTCATAGAAATTGTCTAAAATCCCATAAATATTTGAAAAGACGTGAATATTATGAACATTTAATGTGGTTTCTCCTCAAGGAATCATGTGATTCGTTATTACCATTACTGGAATCGAAATGTTGATGTTAATGGATCTTCCCGGAATTTCTAATGAAAAATCCCGTGTGGCCGATATTACAAATAAATAATAATAAAAACCTCAGAGATAGATAAAACAAATAAATCAAACCTAATTAACATACAATTTTTATTAGTATTTTTCATTGAAAAAGATCTCTCTACGTCAACTGAGGTAAGGTTAACACACTTCCTCCTCCTCGTCATTAAAGCAGGAAGATATTTTTCTGCTATATTTCTGACAGTGTAATAAGAAAAAAATCTGCTCTTTAAAATTAATCCCGGGATTTGAGGCATATCCACTTTATTCTTTCGCTGAATGAAATTGTACATAAACTACTAAAATGTACGTCGGCAATTTAGATAATCTGAGTAAATTTTTGTTTTTGCGCTCATTACGTGAATTCTGTTACAAATTGCTTCAGTAAAATAAAATAAAATGAAAACCTTACCAATTCTAATTATAACACACCTGACAATATTCTTCTTTCTTGGAACGTCTTCAAACGTACCAATTATCATCAGTCCGTCAAAAGATTCTGAAGCCTCGTCTACGTCTAAGTCCAATCTCCATAAATCTATCGATCGCGGCACAATTTGCACCCCCCTCACGGCTCATTCATTATAAATTTATCAATTCACTAACCCTTTCCGAGCCAATTAACTAACGTTGACAGGCCAATCAAAACGCCAACGACTGCATTATGTCTGAATAATCACTCGCCGCGAAATTCAGACGCAATTATTTATCGTTTTGTGCTGCCGTGGGTTCGTCTCAATAAATAAACACAAAGGAGTTGGAAGACAAAGCGAACAATGCTATTGTTTCTATGTTCACCGGACGTGGGCGCGCGCCTTGCTCGCCGCTCGCGACGCTTTGGAGTAGCACGGTTACCGCCTCAGCGCAAACCAAACCCTAATAACGTCTCAATTGTGAATTTGATTGTAACAGTTTCCGATGTATTCAACGCATAAAGGATGAATTATTGGCCCAGTGTATCACTGCCTTTAGAAAACTTGTCAAAACAAGATCTTATTTGAATCGTAAATTTTAAATTGGGCATGACAGCCTATTTGAACGACTCATTTTAAAAAGAAAGAATACTCTAATGACCACTATTTTACTATTTAATGTTCATAGATTTCCCCGAAATATGGGTGTTATGAATTATGCGATAAAGGGTTATCTTTTTCAAATGTGTATGTATGCATGAATGTAAGTATGTATACATCTTTGGCACGCTCCAGAGCCAAAACGGCTCATTGTATTTTCACATGAAAGGTGTCGTTAGATTTGTTTTAGGTAGTTGTTAGAGTGACATTGGGTTCATCAATAAGTGATATTTATTTTGAAAATAGGTTTTAAACATGTCAATTTTTTCGTCAGTTGAAACTAGACGAGGCCGGTGTTTCCTAGCTGATTACCTTGAGAAGAAACACCAAAACAAACTCAGGGGTCAAAGTCTCTTTTAAAGTCCATACAGCAAACATTGGGGCTGCCCTCAAGCGGCTCCTGCCCAACCTTGGGGGTCCAGACGCCTCCTGCCGGAGGCTCTACGCTGGCATCGTACAGTCCATGGCCCTTTATGGGGCGCCGGTGTGGGCGCCGTCACTGCGAAAGCGACCGGCGGCCCAGCTGAACGCGTGCCAGAGGGTCATGGCCATACGGATGGTGCGGGGATACCGCACGGTTTCCCGCGAAGCGGCGAGCCTCCTTGCTGGCCAGCAACCATGGGACCTGGTGGCAACAGGCCTTGCACGCATGCACGATCTGCGCGTGGAGATGCAACGTCGGGGCGAAACTCCGCTGCCACGACAAGTCGCGGCATGGCGGACAGAGCTCCGGCGGGGTCTCATGATGGAATGGCGACAGCGACTATCGCAACCCAGTGCTGGGCACGCCATAATTATGGCGGTAAGTCCCCTCTTTGAGGAGTGGCTGGAAAGGAAACACGGCGTCCTTACCTTCCGCATGACGCAGGTCCTCACCGGACATGGTGAGTTCGGGAGGTTCCTGCACCGGATTCGTTCGGAAGAAACGCCCGGGTGTCACCCTTGTGTGGACCACCCGGAAGACACGGTGGAGCACACGGTGGAGGTGCGTCCCGCTTGGGCAGAGCAACGCCGTGTCCTCGTGGGGGCTATCGGTGGCGGCGATCTCTCGCGCCGGGCCTTGGTACAGGCCATGGTCCGGAGCGAGGAGGAGTGGCAGGCGGTCGCCTCCTTCTGCGAAGCAGTAATGCTAGCAAAGGAGGCGGCCGATCGCGTGAGGCAACGGTCCTCACGCCCCAATCTCCGCCGGGATTCCGATCCCGATTTCCGGCCATCGTAGGCGCGGGCTTGCGGACGGCGAGCAATGGGTGGCTCGCCTTCCGACCGTCCGGTAACCGTCCGGACCGAGCCCAAGTCGTCGACGGCGCGTGCTGTTTCACGCGCGCCTCAAGGAGATGTCAGCAACTGTAGGGGCCTAGCAGGGTCGAAGCCTACTGGGGCCAAGGGTTTGATTCTGAAAGGAAGACTCGGCCCTGGTACGAAAGGCAATGAAGGAACAGGAGTGGGTTTTTAGTCAGTAAAAGTCTGACACTATCTCCCGCCCCGCCCAAGGGCGGGGGATGTCATAAGATGATTTTCCCACCGAAAAAAAAAAATACAGCAAACATGTAATGGTCAAATCATAGGTATCATCATAAACGGATGAATCAATCATCAAAATTATAAAAAATTAAAATGCCGGATTTTTGGCGGATTTTTTCCTGAGGGTTATGTAGATTTACAAAAGTATTAGTAACTAAAATGTTAGAGGTTAAAAAGTTGAGAGTGTTAAAAAACCCGACCGCATAAAAAAGCTAAAAAGTTCGAAACAAGTCACTTTAAGCAGTCTGACACAGTTAATGGCGACAAAACTATGATTTAACACTAAAATAAATTCCACCACTTGCATCAGACTGCTTAACTTAAGTGACTTGTTTCGAATTTTTTAGTCGTTTTTTGAGGTCTGATTTTTTAAGAGCATTAAAAAGCAGTTTAGTTTAGTTTTCACAAAACCTTGTAGGTAGGTGTCTTGTCTCCCAAAAACAGTTCGTGGTAACCCAAAAGCCTTTTCGATTTAACAGGTTTGACTTTGCAGTATCTTTGACCCCGCGGTATTATCAGCAGTCTATCAAATTGATTGACACGGGCCGCGCCTACAAAACGAAGAAAAATATGGTTTCAAGCGTTTATTAAGATTGATAGCCGGAGTGATTCGCGACCGGATGCGACCCAATACTGCTTTTGCATTTAGTAAATATCGCATTGTCATTATTTATTTTTCCTGGCGTCCATTTTGATTCTAACAATCCGGAGCAGTTTTGTTTGCCTTTAGCAAATAAAAAAATGTTTGCGTAATTGGAACATTGGAAGGAGATCGGTTATTACTTTACCGATTCCCATGCGGATAAAAAGTTTTACCCCAATTTTGTGCTAAAAATTGTTTATAGCTACACCGCATACATTGTACAATTTGTTCCAAAAATTGAATCAGTTAAGCTTGGTCGCGATATCAAGCCGGCTATGGAATGAGTGCGCGCTAATAAACACAATTTGGTTGTCATGCACAAACCGGGCGATATTTTTCAGCGTGCTTCAGTGAACATGGTTTCCCGGTTGGACATGTTTCAATCAGCTGTCTAGAATTATTGTTTGTATGTATTAGTGACATAGGTTGATAATAGCGATAAAGGAAAATTATGTCTGCACTGAAAGATTTTTTTTTAATTATTAGTTCTTTAGCGTTGTACAAGATTAGGGTGACTCTGAAGCAGCTCAAATAAAAGCTAAACTCGAAAGCGGGTGGAAAACCAGTTCTTAAGCTTTTTGATTCTGTCATACTCGAAGGGAAAATGTCACGGGTTTGTAACAGAGGTGTGTCGTTAGTCTTCTTTAAGAAGGGTGATAATGCACTGTTTAAGAATTATAGGCCCATCTCATTTCTAAACTATGTTTCCAAGCTGTTTCCCAGAGTCATCACGGACCATCTCACGAGTAAGTTTAACAACTAACAGCCTCCCGAACAAACCGGATTCCGAAAGAGCTTCAGTACCGTAGATCAAATACATACTTTGTGATAAAACTTGATGATGATGATGATAAATGAGCCTAAGTATGCTCATCACAATAACTGAAGCACTCAACACGTGTGGCAGTTATTGTGATGAGCACACTTTATTATTTCAAGATTAAGTTTGCCGAGGTCGGTCCGAGGATGGGTAACATACTGAGATCTATGGTTCGAAAAACACGTTAAACAACGGTTTACAGCCAGAACCAGCGGGTCATTTGAACATCTTTGACAGTCGTTAAAAGTAATCGGAAGCCAGAGAAGAAATTTAGATGACAAGTTGATGTTGAAGATGGGAACTTTCATTGCTAAAAATTCTGTAGTAGCGGGACTGGGTTCTATCGCAACGTAAGTGGAGGGGAAAGTAGTGGTGACATCCTAGTGTTCATTGTTAAAGTCTATGCGAAGATAAAGTAAAGGTGAACGAGTCCATTCAGCTAATAGCAATAGATAAGCGGCTAAAAGGATGTTCTAAAAGCCTTCGTTCTGACACAAATCTTAATGATATTCATTTAATTTTATTGTTCTTTAAACCAACGTTAATATTGTTTTAAAATCACAAAGTTCACTGCGCACTGATAAATATTTAAGATAAAATAATTATTAAACTTAAAATGAAATATTAATAGGAGGTACTCTGCTAGAGCAATTAGAAGCTTAAACCAAAATTGCTTATTTAAAGGACATTTTGGTAAATCAAATTAAGCTTAGAATATCTGCTTTGAAATTAGACCTTTGGCGACCGCAATCAATTTGGTAAATGATTTCTACTTCAAAGTTGTGTCTGGATGGAGCTGGGTAATTCGAGTCACTCCAGCAGTGGGTAGAGGGTAGGTCTCGAGACGTCCGGCCTGGAAATGCGGTAATAATATTAAATATCCGGAGAGCGCGCCTCACCGCACATCGGTCCGCACAGCGCGCCGGCGGCACCACAGCACCACTCCGGCTAAAGATCGTCCGTATGTTATGAAGACTTTATTTTGGAGATATTATTTTGAAATATTGATAAGCTAAGTCGTATTCCTCGCCTTGTTAAAAAAAATCAGATAAAATAAATATCTGCAAACGTCAGCTTTCTAAGTCTATTATACGGCCATTCGCACAAGCTTAACCATAGTTTTGCCTGCGCAGGCCGGTGTGTACACAGGACACCGTGAATACAGTTTCACACCGATAAATGTGACGATATAATGAAAAACTACAAAACTGATATAGGTGATATCACCGACTACTGACCTTCAGGTTTTAGCAGCGGTTGCTTAACCGCTTCGACTTCTAAAAACAGCACTTCACTAGTTTACAGTTAGGATATAAGCGAGTCTGTATATTTTGGCGACCGCAAACACACTGAAAGGGAAACATCTCGGAACTATTTAGCTCAAAGCAAACGAATGAGAGCTATAGTCTTTTTGGACAAACTAAACCTGATGAAACTTTTTTGTTTGGACATAGTTTATTGCGTTTTATTCAAAGGTTTATCCTTGGAAGATGGATTGGAGTAGGATTTGGATGTGCTGTACAAAATTGGTATTGGAGACATGCATCTAGGAACTAGCTCCAGCATGAGGAAGTTTGTTAGCAGTATCAAAAATGTATTCATATTGTGGACCTAACACACACACACACACAGAGTGAGTGAGTGTTATTGTCACATTTGTGATACTAACTTGAGCAAGTCGAAATTTTAATGTAATAGCATCGCGTCCAAATGGAGTCACACATACTATAAAAGTTCACTTTCATTACCTTAAAGCATCCCTGCCTACCTGTGCAGGCAAGGACTCCATGCGACAACGTTTATATAATTTATCCGTAGGATCTATGAAATCTGTAGTCGCACCTGTCGGCTGAAGCCTTTATCGACAAACCCATCAAATATTTGAAAATTTTAAGAGTAGCTAAAGTGAAGACTTCCGTGAGCGATACTCCGTGGTATTATCAACTCTGAGTGTCAGACACTACCTACATAGCAATACACTTTATTTAGGCGGAACGTTCCCAAGGGAAGGAGACGTTTTTCTACCATTTCCTGAAGAAAATTATACTTAGTGGGTCCTTCCCGTGAGTTGTGATGTCAGGCTGAGTACTTCGTTGTCATTGTGGACACATTGGCATCGTTGTGGCGTTCGATAAGGTTTCTAAGGGAAAGGTTTGGAATAAAAAGTATTTCAATTTAAGATGCATGGTAAATATGCGACTCTAAAATAAGTTTAGATGCTAAGAAACAGACAGTTTAAAAATTATAATAAAATTAGTCCTATAAAAAAATATGATAGACAAAGGTAAATACACAACAAAGTACAACAAGTATAGGTGACTGACTTGTGGGAACGTGGCAAGAAGTCAAAGATTCAAAACCTCACGAACTTCGAAGACACCTAAATATTTGATTCACTTCCAAACTTTGAAGCAACCATCCACACTACCATAATATTAACGAACTCGCTCACATAGTTCACATGTCTATTAACACCACACTTATCTTTGCTCAGCAACTTTGTAAAGCTAAGTATATCTCTGCAAAAACCGACTAAACTAAAGTAAACCATTAGTTACCAGACCGAAGTGTCGCAAACAATGTTTGGGAGAAAAAGCCGATGCAAAAACTAGTGCAGTTTAAATCTTACGCTCTCTAGGGAAGCTGGAGACTCGGTTTGAGCCTGTCGGGATACCGCTGGCTGAAATGTAACTATTTCTGAAGTATTATCTGATACTGGTCTGGTCTTCGTGATGTTTAGAAATAGAAAAAGATTTAAGTACGTATGTGCCTCAACCAAGGAATACGATGAGGTATCAAGTTAAATTCGTTTTGAAAAACCAACAAAACTATTTGCAGAGTTGTTGAATACTAGTAAATTCACTCGATGATCATAGTTTATCTCCAGTTCAATTAATCCAAAAGATTCCAGCAGCACCAAACCGTACAATTCCCCCCATGACACTGTGTCTACATGACATTGCGTTTGACCTCGATACGAAACGCCGAAACACAATGGGGCCGTATCCATTACTTGCAATCCTTGATCATTCAGTACGCTGGATTTCAGATCCGATATTTTGCACAATATCGTACGACTGACGTTGCAACGTCGTCCAATGAATGTCCAGCTTTAACTAGCCATGTTAACGCTACGGGCCAATGGGCACTGCCTTGCCTTTAAAATTGAGCTTAGCAATTATTTGCCCCTGTCCGGTAATTTTATATAGAGAAGTAAGGTATAAATTAGTCTGTACCTATTTAATTTTCACACTCAAAGGTTCTGCACATTGTTTGTTCTGAATGGACATACAAAGGCTATTAATGCAGTTTGCTTCTCCAGTAAGATTCTCTGTTCGTTTTTATGCAGTTTATTTTTATCAGTTACGCTTGAGTGGGAGCATCGAAATCAGGAAAATCTCTACACAAAAGTCTCGGGAAAAGTGTTTATGTTCAGTATAATATTATTTTATCGGACATGGACTTACTGGGACTTTTTTCATGTAGTCATCAAAACTGCATTATAATTATGCAATAATAAAACCTCACTTCAAGATAGGTAACTTTATTTTTTATGTGGGAAATCATCAAATACCGCTCAAGGGTGGAGCGAGAGGGCCCACCTATATTCCTTCATTTACCCTTTGTGTTCTAGGGCCTTGATAACTTTTTCAAATGTTCCCGCAACATTTACGATCATAAGACCATTGATAAAAAAAAGAAAACGCTAAATAACACAATAACATAATTTCACCCAAAAAATAAAGTCTAAATAACCCAAAAAAATCAGTCATACCACTCTAATTCATAACAGTAAACTCAACAAAGCCGGGATCTGGCCTCAACATATCACTCCAAACTTGATACTTTCGCGCCCCTCATTACATTGTGTCATTAGCGGTAACATAATGAGCACACACACAGCCACGAGGATCATAATGTGTCTACACGGGATACTTTGTGTCTGAAATGGTTGAGCACAGTTACTCAACCTTTTTTCACCGCATGCGTGTTTTACGTCTTTTGTGAAACGATATAACAGAGCATGTGGGGCTCGTAAACAGTAGCTAAGAGATTGCATCTGGAAGATTCCTTACTATATTTGAAAGTCCAGACCTCACATTCTATTTAAGTGTTCAAAATTTATTGTGTACGTACACATCACTCATAGGTTATGATCGCGATTATCTGAAAGACCGATATTGAAGCGTAATAAATAATAGAATCATTGCATTCTATATTATTATGATAGACTATTACAAATAAGCCTTCTATTATTTTACTTTGTTAAAATAAATCAAACAAATGACATAATAAATACGTGTACCTGCCTCCGCTCTGACTCTGTCGTAGTAAACAATTAGTACTTAGGCCTCTCGTAAATTGTGGCACCGTACGACACAAGTACTACGACAATAATTTTAAGCTACGCTAGTATTAATTACCCTGTTTCGGGCCTCAGAAAAGCTCAGCGGGCCGCAGAGAGCCCTCAGGCCGCAGCTTGGGTATCGCTGCCCTAACTGATACCTAAGGGCCTAGATTAGTTAGGTCTTAATTAGGACCATTTGTAGGAGACATGTCAGACTTATACACTTATAACTGTGTCATATTCTAGATAACACTAAGTACGTTCTTACAAGTTTTACGAATCGTTTGTTTAGGTTGGTTTTTCTAGATACGTGAGAGCTTCTGCGGCACTTCAGGTTTTTGGGCGTTAACAGGTATTAAAATAGAGTAGTCTGCTCGAATACTTTTTGTTAATTTAAGTAAAGTATATTTTATAAATTACTCAAAAAATTTATCGTTTTCCAATTTGAAAAATTGATAAATTAACTTTTGTATAACGCCGTTCGATGAAAAGACTTCCAGATAAATTCATCATAGTTTTTCACCTTCTTGAGAAAAATGAAATTTCATTTTGCTGTAGAAAAATTGAGCATCAAATTGAACGGAGTATTTTTAAAACCGTGAAGCATGTCTCAAGAGAACAAAAAATTTAAATTTCTTCGACATTTTAAAGCTCTTTACTAAACTTAAAATTAAATCGCGTTACTAAATTCAACGCAATCATGTACTACAGGGGAGTGCATAATTACGTAGCAAGCGTCGTCATTCACACGTCGTCGCGCAGGATTCGAACCAGGGACGTCTGAGGACGCAATTTGCAGGGCGCCTTAATTGGCGAGCTTTGTACGGATCGCGACCACTCGGGACACGAATGTTAGTGCTGCGAATTTATGAACGCCTGGTACTTTCACACAAAGTACATATTGGTGTACCAGTAGTACCAGTGGAGTTATTTTGGCAATTTCTTTACATGTTTTTTGAGTAAACTTTTCATAGAAAACGGGTTGAGGCTTTTTTAATTTGCATTCCCTAATTAGTCTTACACTGTAACTCCCTTTCAGGGTTCGAAAAGGTTTCAAAAGGGTTCCAAAAAGATCCTTTACTTATTTATTACCCCATCATATTATGTACCTGGGATACTTAAGGTATGTTTGAAATACCTAAGTTGAAATAATAAGTTAAGAGAACGTACATGAAAATAAAATCATAATGAATGAAGACTTATTTAAGGTTTTAATTATGTAGGTCCTAGATTAAGTTCTTAATTAGCTTAGCATGATGAAAAGCACTGCGCTTGTGATTAATTTTGCCGCCTGGTACTAAATAATAGGACACAAAATAATTCATGCGTAAATCGTAATCGTAACAATCAGATAATTTAATTAAATATCATCTTTAGTAAGTAGGCAATCTACTTATGAGAACCAAATGCGCATTCTGAGCTCCCATTATTACTGTGTTCTGCAATAGAATCCTTATAAATCATCATCATCTTCCTGCCCTTGTCCCATCTTATTTGGGGTCGGCGAAACATGATTTTTTCTTCCATTCTATCATTCTCACGACTTATAAAATTATCATCCTGTATGACCTTGCTTCTCCCGTGACTATTAATAAGAGAGTACAAACTATAGACTGGGTTTTCTTGATCTTAACTTAGAAACTACGCAGACCTCTGTGTAGTTTGAATCACCTAATAGTTAGTGGGTGGTAGTAGCTTGGGAGAATAAAATAGCTGTACCTGTACTTAAAACATGACTTAAAAAGTAATTATATTATGGGTTATGATAACGTGACATTTCATCAGCAATAACGATTGTCAAGAAGTCCAAAATTAAGGAAATCATGAAATGAATTCTCTCGCTCTAGATGCAGCGAGAGAGATAGTGACAGATTTTTTACTTACAAAACTCACCTGTGTTCTTTCAGTTGCTCTTTGTATTCCAGAGCCATATACAGTAATTCTTTCGAACCTTCCCGTAGCCCTAGCAAACTTCGGCCCTATCAATCATGCTGACATCTCTTTGAGGCGCACGTGGATCACGATGCACCGATCTGGGCCTGGGTCTGAACGGACGGTGAGCAACCCATTGCTCGCTGTCCGTAAGCCCACACCTACGGTGACCAAGAGTCACCTTTTGACTCCCGACGCCCATTATGTCTCCGGTGGGGGATAATATAGAGTTGAACTGCCAAAATATCAGTATGTTCAAAATACGATAATTTTAGCATAAGCATAATCAGCCTTTTAATGTTCCCACTGCTGGGACGCAGGCCTCCTCTCTCTAGGAGAGGGAATGGGCCGTAATCCATCACGCGGGCCCAGTGCGGATTG
This sequence comes from Mythimna impura, assembly GCA_905147345.3. Taxonomy (NCBI): domain Eukaryota; kingdom Metazoa; phylum Arthropoda; class Insecta; order Lepidoptera; family Noctuidae; genus Mythimna; species Mythimna impura. The sequence goes on from LR990348.1 coordinate 727,689, forward strand.
GTAAATGTCACATGTCTTCGAATTTTTGGTTCTAGGACATGCTGGTTTCCTCACGATGTTTTCCTTCACCGTTTTGAGAGCAATGGTGATGAAATAAATTACACAAAGTAATGTGCCTGGCTGGGTTTGAACCCGCGACCTACAACTCGTAAGTTGGGGCCGTTACCAATCGGCCACCACTGCTCTAATAATAATAACTTAACAAAATAATAACAAGATAATTTTAACTTTACAATAATCTTTAACGCTGGCTGAATGTCATTTGGCCCTTTCTACCATACTTCATAGATTCAAAAATCAAGTACAAAAGTATTCTCGTACCTACAAGAGTACAAAGTGCAGAGAGTGACACCCGAGATGCGAGTGCCCCGACTGCGAGGCGAGACCGACGCGGACTTGTAATGCTACACCTCGGATACAGTTCTCAGATAGAACGGTTTTGTGTACGGCAATTTTTAGAAGACATTGTGTAACGTGATTTATTCAATTAGGTTTGTGATTTGACTCGTTTATCTGTTTATATATATGTATATGTGCTTCTACTTGCTCTTGAAATATTTATAGTGATATATCAATTTATTTTAAATTAATACATCGGACGGGTTCACAAACGACTTGAACAAAGTATCGAAGTACACTGGCCGTAATGCCTTATATTTTTGCGTATGATTTTATGTTACATTGCAGTCCAAGTATGATGATGATGGCTTTAGGATTTGCATGGATTTAAGAAGTAAACTAAATCAAATATGTATAGTTAGATAGGTATACATACTATTTATTGTACACCAAAAAATAAAATTACAGTAGGAACTTCAAATGAAGAGGGTGTCACAATGAGCGGTCTTACCGAAAGCGATTTTTTACAGGAAACCTTTGAATGTATTTGAGCTAGTGTTACAAACTGGCAAACTGTATTTTACTGTTTTCACTTTCCTGAAAGCCAAATTAAATCCAAGCTGGTTGAATGAAAGCAACCAAGCTTAAATAAGTTCCTTGTTCGTCATCAAGCAAGTCGTTGCTACTACGTCACAACAGCAGTAAGTACCCACATCTCATTAATTTACATTAACAGTCCTCTGTAATGGATGCATGCGAGAACACATAAAGAATACGCTCGTAACATCTAAGAGGCTTAATTATGTGAAGAACAGTCACTGAATAATAAGATGCAGAAGATCTAGTGCAATACGTTAACTACTTTATTGACAATTCTTGGAGGTTCATGTTTTCCTTGTTTTAAAATTTACTAAAAATATTTTTAAATGAGTAGTGCTCATGTTAGGCTTTCTTACAACCTGCCCTGAAGAAAAAATGTGACGCTGCATCTAGCTCCACTGAAAATGCTTTCCTACAAAGCTAAATATACTTGTTCTAGGTGAAGTGAGGTGTAAAATTTACATAATGGGTAAATATCAGAATTTTAGTTTTTTTTTTTATGTGGGAAAATTATCCAATGACATCCCTTGGGCGGGGCGAGAGGGCGTGTCAGACTTTTACTAACTAAAAACCCACTCCTGTTGCTTCTTTGCCTTCATCCCAAGGCCGAGTTTTCCTTTCAGAAATAAGCCCTTGGCCTTAGCCTTGGGTCGAAGCCTACTGGGAGGCTTCGACCCTGCTGGGCCCCTACGGTTTGCTGTCATCTTCTTGCAGTACGCGCCGTCAACGCTCGGTCAAGACGGTTACCGGTAGGTCGGACGGCGAGCTACCCATTGCTCGCTGTCTGCAAGCCCGCGCCTGCGGTGGCCGGAAATCGGGATCAGGATCCCGGCGGCTGGGGAGTGAGGGTCGCTCCCTCGCGCGTGCATGTGTGGCCTCCTTCTTTGCTAACATTACTGCTTTGCAGAAGGAGGCAACCGCCTGCCACACCTCCTCGCTTCGGACCATGGCCTATACCAAGGTCCGGCGCGAGAGAATGTTGCCGCCGATCTCCCCCATGAGGACACGGCGGTGCTCTGCCCAAGCAGGGCACAACTCTACCATGTGCTCCACCGTGTTCTCCGGGCGGTCCACACAGTGGTGGCACCCGGGCGCTACTTCCGCACAGATCCGGTGTAGGAACTTCCCGAACTGACTATGTCCGGTGAGAACCTGCGTCATGCGGAAGGTGAGGTCGACGTCGTGAGGTCTTTCCAGCTACTCTTCAAAGAGAGGACTTACCGCCATAATTACAGCGTGCCCAATGAGAATTTTAGTTAGTTACATGTCAAAATAATAACTGTAAATTACATTTTAGGTTTTGAACTTCTGTTTTTTGTGTATTATGTATAGCGCGCGTTATTATGTTCAAAGATATCGCTATTTTCACTTAGGCAGAGTGTGGCAGAGAACAAGAGCCTAGCGATCTTAGAGTTCTCTGGTTCAGGCCATGATCCGGAGTAAATGGCCAAGGTAACGGGAAATGGTAGCCTCCTTCTGCGAAACAGTAATGCAAGTAAAGGAAATGGTCGTAACCGTGAGCAAATGGACATCTTCACACCTCAGCTGCCGCTGAAGGAGATGCCCCGTGATTTTCGGCCGCCGTAGAACCAGGCTTGCGGATAATGGGCAATAGGAAGCTCGCTGTCCAGCCGTCTGGTAAAGATTAAGCCTGAGTCGACGGCGTGTTGTCTTCCACGCGCGCCTCTAAGACATGTCAGCCAAACTAAAGAGGCCGATGCCTGCTAGAGCTGCGGGTACATTCGGAAGAGTGACCGTGGCCTTGGAAAGGGGCAACTGAAAGACACAGGTGAGTAGGTTTAGTCAGTGAAAGTCGGACACGCTCTAACCTAAAAAAAAGCAGACTTAGAGATGAATAATTAGACCTAAAATAAGGTTAAAACTTTAATTAGCACGAATAAAACAATATATAAACACGAATAAAAAATTCTCAGTGATAAAAGTCAATTATTTATAAAAAGATAAACCAAAATTGTGCATGAGCCTGATGTGTTGTTCAAAAAGCGCCTTTGTTGCTTCATGTCAAAATGTTCGTTGGTTTATCTGATTCGTAAGCTTCACAAAAACTACGATGCACAGCAGGCAGGTAATCAACCAGATTGCACTGTGGATCACAGCTTTCCGAACTGGGGAGAAACATTTTTTGTGAAAGTGAAGATAAAATCAGTCGAGTGAAATATATCAAATTGTTACCAATAAAAATTTCTATACTCTTTCAATGTTTATAGACTTACATATCTCATTTTAAAACCATTACTTACTTTCTCAATCTACATACAGTGTGGTAATGAGCAAACCAACTTCAAAAAAAGGAGGAGGTTCTCAATTTGGTTGCATGTTTTTTTATGTTTGTTACCTCAGACCTCCGTCATTTGTGGACCGATTAGCAATTTTTTTTTTTTAATATAAAAATTAAAAAAAATGCAGTTCGGTATAAACATATATTATTTATTTCAAAATTCAGTTCTGATGATGTGATCCGTGAGGAATTGAGGAAGCTCTTCAAATATTATGCAACCATTTAGTTAATTGAGAACTCAAGAAAAAACTTAAAAAGGTTTTTAGGCACAGTTTATTTCATTTAAGATGTCGTCGTCCGTTTAATTCAAGAAATACAAGACGCAAACCTTGCTGAGGATAACATTCACCTAATATAAGTATGCTTATGGTTTTAATCAACCAATTACATTTTAGATCAATAGCTAAACTATGGCGAGACGCAATAAATTCCCTCCAAAAACTTTAAATCGCAGATCGCTCATTAATTCCGGCGTGGTATCACAGACAGGTCGTTAGGGCGCCGGTGTCACAGTAACATCGTGTAATAACGTTAACCAAGTATACTCGTGTCGTCCCTCGACGTCACCTACTCTAAAACTTTACATAAGACTTCCTTAGCTTTGTCATCCACTCGTTAGCAGCCATTTAATATTATCACATCTTTTAGCAGCTCCTTAATGACACAAAGGAAATAATGTGACATCATTATGTATTTACGACGTATAAAAAGTTAGATACATACACTTTAGTACTTGAAGCTTGTGACCTCACAGTTGAGTGTCAAAGCAAATATTTAGATTCATTTCGTAAAAAAATATTATGATCTATCTATATTTGTAATCGCTGGGATCAGAATCGATCTCTCGTGGCCTGATGAAAGAGTAAACGTTATTATTATGAAGACAGAATAGAACGCTTGTTATTACGTGGCTCGACGCTCTATGTTCAAATAATTGCTCTGTCTGAGAATTAAATTCCATAAAGATAGACAGAAAATAAATCGATGTCCATATATAACGTTATTGCCCAAATGAAATATCTAAAGTATCAAAATAATTTCATAAGACGCTTAACGCCAGTCATCAAATGTATACGATATTAATTAATTTGCGCCAAAAGAGAAGCACCGAGCCGACTACGGCACGTCACCATCACGTTACGTCACGTGACGTGACGTCGCGGCACGTCGTACGTCGTCGCGTCACTCATGTGAGATGTACTTAATATTTTTCTCGCACGAGCGTTCTCACAAGGGAGCCGCGATCATGAGAAAATATGACACACGCTGAAGAATGAAGTCGTCCCTGTCAGAATTTAGCGCGAATTGTAAATTGTTTTGTTTTTTGATGACAGGCTTTGTTTAGTTGACAATGTTGACATCACATAGTGAATTCATAAATATTTTGCTGGCGTAAAACATATTTTTTTATAGTAGGTATTAACAACAATAAAAATGTCAAAAGATATGACATATTCATAGGAACAATCTAAAGGCCCGTGATCAGATAAGCCCGGGTGACAATCATCGTGCCGACTTCACATGAAACATCGCGTCGCAAAAATCGCGCGATTTTGCAACCATTGATATTCCAAGCATTTTTGACACGAAAGGATTCACGGGTATTTTAGTGTCAGGTTTAAAAAGATTTTTTGAATAAAATATGTTGCCCACATTGCCGATGTGAAAACTTCAAATTTTTTTGTGAAAAATACTATTTTTAGTTCGCTGAGCTATTGCAAAGTTAGTGAGCGAAATATTTGATGGATTGAGTTTTATCTTGTTTTTTGGATCGGGTCTTTACAATATGAAGATTGTGTGGACCCTTGAATATGTAGTGATTAATATTTTATTTGGCACAGGCTCATCCATCATGTGGTATATTTACTGTTTCTAAACGTAACATTTTAGCCTAAAAAGTTAATATTTTGAAACACCAGCTCTTGTATTGTTTGCCTAACTATTTTCACAAATATTTAACCTGAATTTTAAATTCCAGCTAACTATGCAGTAGGAAGAGAATTTTATGTCTGAAACGGCTCACCACCTATTTGGAGCCGCAAATATAGTGCACGAGAAAGCGTTTAACTGTCAAGTAAACCGCGCAGCCCGTTCGTGTGAGACACCTTAGTGTAATATAGTGAAGTCAGCGGCCGATGTGGGAATTCTTTATTGATGTGCATTGCAGACTTGGCGTAATGAAGTAGCAAGAATACTGCAGGCTGAAGGTATATGCAAAACAGTTTGAATAAAATATCGTATTTCACCAAGATCCCGTTCGATGTAATCGGTTCTGTTTGCCCGGAAAACTCTGTATTTCGCAGTTGGGCTGCCGAGATTTTGGAAAATACTGGCTTCGTATTTCTGAAAATGTGTCTAGTATGGTATCATAATAACTTTATGCTAGCATCAAACAAAGGAGTTGTATAGCATCGTATCGAGCAAGTTTTTATTTTATTTTGATACGTATAAAATTTTGCATTGTAGAAACTGTAAATTTAAAAAATAAAATAAGAAAGATGTTAAACTGCTAATGAAAACTTCGGAACCCATGAACAATAGCCTCTATCATATTTTTATTTTATTACTACTAATAATGTGGAAAAAATTATTATAAGCAAAATTGTAGTACAAAGATATATATTTTTAATGGTATATATAAAAAGACCGCATAAATATCATTGCAACACGAAAACAAGGTGGCGAAATCGATATTCAAAAATTCGAAGACATGTGACATCCACCGACCCTCGCTGGGCCCACGTGGTGGATTACAGCCCAATCCTTCTCCTAGACAAGAGGCCTGAGTCCCAGCAATGGAAACATTGTAAGGCTGATTATGTATACATGTATATACTTACCACTTAATTTGTTATTATAGAGGATCACTTTGTTGTCCGTCTGTCTGTCTGTTTGTCTGTCAAGACTCTTGGGAAAGCGTGGAGGTATCGAGTTAAAATTAAAACCATATATTCAAGTCTGCGGTCCCTTGAAGCTGAGAAAAAAAACAAATTTCTGAGTTAACGAAAAAAAAGATACGGCCGTTTATGTCGCAAAAAACGTTCGACACTCTCAAGGGAATCAAAATTCATAAGGTACTTCCCGTTGACCTAGAATCCTTAAAGTTAGCATGAAGCAAGGTCTTATAGCACAAGTATAAGGTAAAATCTGAAAACTGTAAATTTGTAGTTACGGCACAAAAATAAATTTTGCGATTCGGAATAATCTTCGAGACTCCATTCGGGAATTGAACTATTCACATAGGTAAGTTTGTACGAAACTCTCAGTGCGCGAGTCCGACTCACACTTGCCCAGTTTTTTTTAATAAATACATGTTATTTTTTCTATATTTTTTTAATCACTGAAGCATTGTACGTTTAGTTTACGGATAACTATGACCTTTAATAACTTAGTAAATTATATGAGTACTCAAAATAGCCATCACATAGATAAATGGCCGTTCTATTTCAATAAATCCTAAACGTTCCAAAAGCCACATCAATCGTACACAAAAACAAACAGATTACAGCATTTTACGTATCGATAAAAAAATGGAACCTGCCGTGATTGACATAAGGAAAGTAAGTAGAATAAATATCCTTGCGGCGTAATTAAGATTGATACCGAGGTAGGGTACAAAGGTAGGAAGCTAGGGTACGTAGCTGAAGTAGGGATGCCAGCTAGACAAAAAAGGGTCTTGTTTTTGTTGACGATCTACATAAGTGGTTTGTTGTGTCGATCAAGTAAGTCATATTTGTAAATACGCAGTGTTAAAGGCAAATGAAGATTATTACACAAATGTGTTGTTTGTGTTGTCAAAGATATTGTCATGAGTTTTTCATTTCTCTAATAAATAATGTTCGCAAAACAAACATGTGCTGTTCGTAATCGGACTATATTTTGCTTCTATATAATTTCCTATCTAGAATTCTGCTCTATCAGAATCTAATAAGAACTAAATTTTATTATAGTCCTGTGATTCTATAAAACTAATACTTTATCTGTACTATTGTTGGAATTTAGTTATTTGAATAGGATTATTGACTAGTCTATCATATGTGATGGCAGTAGATTTGACGTTAGAAGTGACTGTCGTCTCGTATCACAAGATGATGTTAGTGTGTTTACGATCCATTTATTTTATCAAATATTGAATTTATATTTAAAGTTGTGCAGTAATTACTTCCTGTGTTTCATAAAACATTAAGTTTCAGAGGCTTATAATTTCATAAGAATTGTTTTAGTTATTATAACGTATAGTGATTTAAGTAATCCGGTTTCCACTCTTGTGTGTTATTTGGTGAGGCTCATCAGCTCGGACCCAGTCAGCTGTCAACCATGTAATGAGCAATTCAGGAAAATCAAAAGTGATTTGTGTGAAAAAGTTAATTATGTTGAGGTAGCCATCTAACACCATATACCTTGCTAAAATACTTCTTACTTAAATAGGCATGTCCTTATAAAATCTACATTAAAAAACATCGATAGCAACTACAGCAAAATCGTCGACATTTCCCCGACCCACGTATTCCTCACACACATACGGCGAACCTTTTATCCCATATTTTTATGATGACAACACATTTCCCTAATGCATTTGATACGAACAGGTATTGTCAATTATGTCGTACAAAATCGAGTTTCAAATTGTATCAAAATGTTTTTGTTCATATTTATTATTCCGTTCCTTTATAAAAGGGATTTATGTCCCTTTTATTATTATTAATAATATGAGGCTATGGAAGCATTTGATGATTTATATATTATTACAAAAGGTTATTGTTGAAAATATGAGATGTTACACATTGTTGATAATGTAAGGGGAAGAAAACAAAAAAAACATTAATCTATCGTTTTTTTTTTTATGTCGGCAATCATCAAACGTTTTCTTTCGCTTGTGGAACGAAAGGGAATGTTAGACTTTTACTGACTGAAACCCACGTGTGTGTTCCAGGGCCACGATACCAATTTAAAAAAAATCTAAAGTTCTGGCAAGGTACGTTTACTATTGCTACAGAATTGATTTTTTTCTAGTTAGGAACTATCTCTTGACTTTGAATTCTACTGTCCACGTGTACGAAGTTATCGGCAGCAGGAAGAGGCATTTCTGAGTGTTAACGGAACTAACGTACACCCAACAGATTTTTACTTAAGTACAAAATAATAGACAAGCTAGCTCTTAAATTCGAGCCTGCCTCTTGGAAAGGAATAGCTGGGGTCTAAGACGGGACAAGCCACCCCAAAAGATTGCTGTTCACACTTGCTTTGAGGCTAATAGACTAGAGTACCTACAAGGTGATCAGGAATATGAGAGGATGTCATACCAAAATATATAACGCTAAGTTTCTCTAAATCACTAGGTTAATCATTCAATCCTTGAAATCTTGTCCCGTACTAAAAAGAACCATTTTAATTAAAAAATATTTTTAATTTGAGTTCAAAAGAAACACACTTGAACTTTACTTTAAAGAGCTTTGGGAACAAAAGTTTTAATCTCTGAAAAGAGTTCAGTTTTGAACCGTTTTACACACAACGGTATTATACGCTCAGCGAGATACAAGAGGTTTTGTAGATGTTTGAGAGTTTTAAAACAGAGATTAAATTTATTTACACTTTATTGTATGTAACCTCATAATAATATATAAGAATAATGTAAATAAAAACACGTGTATATGTAGGTTTACCATACAAACTTTTGACTCCCGTTTCATCGCGGCAAGCTCCACAGAATTATTAGCAGCAATTTGTGAATAAATATTGTAAACATAATAATATAAAATTTTGATCAATTTTAATTTGTATAGTGATTTAATCTTAATTCAATTTTTAATTTCATATTGATTTCAATTTCAGTTTGGATTTCTATTTTAGTTATAATTTTAATATTTCAATTATAATTCCAATTTAGTTTCAATTTTAATTTTAGTTCCTAATGTTTTGCTCTTGTTTTAATTTTATTAATGTTATATTAAGTAGGTACTTGTAGCATGTAGTTTTTACTTTTATGGGGCATGTCGTGCTGACCTATAAGAATTTGTAGCACTAACCTAGATTGTATTTTTTTTTTTGTATGTTTTAGTGTATACGATTATTGGTTGGCCAATAAAATAAATAAATAAATCACCTTGGGAGGTGAGTTTTGGAAAATCCTTTCTTATTCTTTGTATACATCATAATAAAAACCTCTAAGATTCAAAATTTCAGCGTTCTAGGTCTGCGGGTTTGGGCTGGGCGTTGATGAGTGAGTGAGTCAGGACTTTGCCTTTTATATATACACAAGGTTTTTGTACAATAGCCAATCTTATCGCATAGGGCAATTTCTTACAGACACATTTTGGATGGATCGTGATTTTGCCTTTAAATTAGTGATGAATCTAAACGAGATTCGCTCAAAACTGAACAAAGAAATAGTGTACAATTTTCAGTGATTAAGACTAATAAAACCGTAGACATTCAGCTGGGTCGAAGCCTACTGGGGCCATGGGTTCGCTTCTGAAAAGAAAACCCGGGATCTTGGACTGCAAGACAAAGATGGAACATAGGAGTGGGTTTTAATCTATAAAAGCATTGAATGATTTCCCACCTAAAAATAAGACTAATAAAAGGCAATATAATTATAGCACAGTGTTACTGAGAGATTGTTATTGAAAAGACAATCTTAAAAAAACGTTCTCTATTTTTACCACCTGTAAGTAGTAAATAAAAACAAATAACTCTACGATACACAGCTCCGTACAAAAATACCCTCAATCCCTTAAGAACTGTAAGCCTATTCTCCCTACAATGGAAATAACATCAGGTTCTATTTGAAGATCAGCTGGTGACGTCACACCTCGTCCCTAAATAACGTATCGATGACGTCACTGTCCGGACTCGACCATAAATAAGCCGTGTCCGATTTCGTCCACTGAATCTTTACGAGACGGATGAAGTCCGAATGGACTTTCAAAGTTGTTTCCGATTAATTTTGTTGTTATTTAACGGGACCGGAAATGTGTTTGCCTCGTTGGAGTGGTATAGTTGTTCCGTTTTAGCGTGGCAGTTTCGGACATTGCTTTGTTTGAAAGAAAGAAAGATAGAAAGAAAAACGTTTATTCGTATCTCCTCGTAGGAATCTGAATAGTAAATTGAGAATCGTTTTTTTAACAACAAAAAAAATTAAGGATATACGTGTCGATTAAAAAAGTACTATTTTGGTTTTTCTGTTAGAAATTCACAGTACAGACACCATCAGATTTTAAGGAATTTAGTCATCATCATCATCATCATTTCAGCCGAAAGACTTCCACTGCTGGACATAGGCCTCCCCCAAGTGTCGCCACAATGAACGGTCCTGTGCGTCTCGCATCCATCGGACTCCCGCAACCGTTACCAAGTCATCGGTCCACCTTGTAGGAGGCCTTCCAACGCAACGTCTTCCGGTACGTGGTCGCCATTCAGAAACCTTTCGGCCCCAACGGACATCTGTTCTGCGAGCAGTGTGCCCATTGCCACTTTAGTTTGGCGATTCTTCGTGCTATGTCGGTAACCTTGGTTCTCCTGCGGATATCCTCATTCCTGATTCGATCACGCAAGGAAACTCCGAGCATAGCCCTTTCCATTGCCCAATTGCCCAAGGAATTTAGTAACAACCTTTAATCAGAAAGCTAGAAATTAAAATAATGCACTAGCTGGTATGACGTGCACTGTCTGTCACAAGTAGCGACAAGTAGACGAGTAGGCGACTATACGAGTACTTGCTACTTTTGAGGTACGAAGGAATGCCACTGACGACGATATTAACGTGGCCACCAACTTTATTCATTTGAAAAGTATAATATAATCAACTTACTATCTTATATATCGCTTGATAATCAATTAAAAAAAATTGGGCAAGTGCGAATCAGACTCACGCACTGAGGGTTCCGTACGAACTTTAGGTAAGTTTTCAATTGTGTTCAATTCCCGAATGGAGTCTTGAAGATTTTTCCAAATCGCAAGAAAAGTATATTTTTTTGTGTTGTAACTACAATTTACATTGTTCAGATTTTTTCCTATACTTGTGCTATAAGACCTTGCTTCATTCCAAATTTCAGGATTCTATGTCAACGGGAAGTACCTTATGAATTTTGATTTCCTTGAGAGAGTCGAAATACACGTTTTTTGCGACATAAACGGCCGCATCTTTTTTTTTCGTTAACTCAGAAGTTTGATTTTTTCATAGCTTCAAGGGACCGCAGACTTGAGTATATGGTTTTAATTTCAGCTAGATACCTCTACGCATTCTTGAGATAAAGGGTCTTAACAGACAGACAGACAAATAGACAAAGTGATCCTATAAGGGTTCCATTTTTTCCTTTTGAGGTACGGAATACTAAAAATAATAATTTAGTATTGCAATTTATTTTAGTACCTTCTCATTTTATAAGAATAACTGATGTTAATCTTATTTTTTCTATGAGCACTGTGTATTTTACAAAACATAAACTAAGATATTGTGTTACCTACTTAGAAAATTAACAGCAAAAGACTCGCTATCATTTTAAATTTTGTGACAAAATAAACGTAACGAATTTTAAGATGCAGTTTTTGTTTCTTAAGTTTTTTTATATTAAAACGTCCGAGTTGATGGAATAAATTTACATGAAAAAGTCCCACGTAATTCTCGACGCTGGATATATTTTTAAAGAGAGAATAATTCTTCAGAATAATGACTATTAATAATACTGACAAGTTTTATCAAGATGAAGAAAATGAAAAAGCTTCCATTCTTCATTTATCTACCTGATGTACGAGCCAGCGATGACCTTTAGTGAGGCGAGTTAGCTTCGCGAATTTATGAAGATAGCCCCGAGTCGGCAAGTAAAAATAGAACGCTATAACAATAAACTAGAAAGGTTAGTCACCAATACTTTTGTTTCGAAGAATTCTAAATAAACTTCCCGAACCAATTGTTTTCAAAGAGATTCCAATAACAGTATATTAAGAGCTCATAATATATAAAAATATAAAAGCCATTGTAGTCCACATACTTCAAAATCCAATCACAGACCGATACAATGCCTGAACTCAGTGCTACGCTACGAAGCCGTATAAAAAACTGAGTAACGCTACATTCTGTAGTAGACGTGCAACGCTACGAGAAACTCAACGTGCTACGCCATTTATAACGCCTACGAACTTGTAGCTGTGATCTGCTACGAGCTACGGTGCTACGAAATGGCTACACCGTGTGTGCACGTTGTAATCTGCATTGCTCGCTCCCAATGAACATTAATATGAATTCAAGTGCATGACAGCGGCGAGTGCGTGCGCAATGAATCAACCTTCCAGGACATTAAGATTTATACTCCAAATGATGAGTTTATCCGGCAAGCGGCATTGTTTCATCGTCACCGGACTGTGTCCGAGCCGTATGACCGCATTAGCAATGTAAATGAGAACAAGACGGATTCGTACATTTACATAGTTTGTGTAAAAGTCGAAACCTACGAACCGTGTATGAATATACACAGATGTATGATGATTTGCGGTCGGTAGTCATTCAAAATTAAATCGTAATTAATTGTTCAGTCCCCGGACTTAACAAGTAATTACGACACATCAACAAATTTTAAGTCATCATCATCATCATTTCAGCCGATAGACGTCCACTGCTGGACATAGGCCTCCCCCAAACGTCGCCACAACGAACGATCCTGTGCGTCTCGCATCCATCGGATTCCCGCAACCTTCACCAGGTCATCGGTCCACCTTGTAGAGGGCCTTCCGACACTGCGTTTTCCGGTACGCGGTCGCCACTCCAGAACCTTTCGGCCCCAACGGCCATCCGTTCTGCGAGCAATGTGCCCTGCCCATTGCCACTTTAGTTTGGCGATTCTTCGCGCTATGTCGGCAACCTTGGTTCTCCTGCGGATATCTTCATTTCTGATTCGATCACGCAAGGAAACTCCGAGCATAGCCCTTTCCATTGCCCTTTGGGTGACTTTGAGCCTTCTGATGAGGCCCATTGTGAGCGTCCACGTTTCGGAACCATATGTCATCACTGGCAACACGCACTAGTCATAGACTTTCGTCTTGAGACACTGTGGTATATTGGATGAGAAGATACCGCGCAGCTTCCCGAACGCTGCCCAGCCCAGTTGGATTCGACGGTTGACCTCTTTCTCGAAATTAGATCTACCCAACTGGACTGTCTGTCCAAGGTAGACGTAATCGTCTACAACTTCGAGTGCAGAGTCTCTGATCTTGATTGGAGTGGGTACTACATGGTTATTTACCATGACTTTGGTTTTGTCCATGTTCATTTTAAGACCCACTCTTTCGGAAGCTCTACTGAGGTCATTGAGCATTGTGCTGAGCTCTTCCGTAGTTTCAGCCATGACTACTATGTCGTCGGCAAACCGAAGATGAGTGATGTACTCGCCATTGACATTAATGCCCAATCCACTCCAGTCCAGAACCTTGAAGAATCCTCCATTGCGGCCGTGAACAGTTTCGGAGAAATGACGTCTCCCTGCCTCACACCCCGCTGCAGGAGGATAGGTTTCGAGGTCTGGTCCTGCAGTCTGACTGACATAGTGGCGTTTTCTTACAAACACTTCAGCACCTCGATGTACCGATAGTCAATCTGGCACCGTTGGAGAGACTGCAGCACAGCCCAAGTCTCGATCGAATCAAAGGCTTTCTCGTAATCCACAAACGCTAAGCAGAGAGGCAGATTATACTCCTCGGTCTTCTGTATAACCGAATTAAAATTAAAAATATAAATTTTAAGTACCAAATAATAAATAAATATAATTATAAAAATATAAATATCACTGAAATTATTTTACATAAACTTATGTAAGCCTTAATTGCTATGGATTTTTCTTGGAACAATTTCGTACATAATTTTATTATGTATGAAATTGTTATTATAAATATTATGTTCAACAAGCCGTTGATGAATGGGATGTGGGCTCGATATTATTATTAATCTCTGTCTGCCTTTTCTCAACTATGTTGGGGTCAGCTTCCAATGTAACCGGATGCAGCTGGAGGCTACTATTTGAACTCGACAGCACAGATTAGCCAGTTAAACCAACCGATTTTGAATTCTATTCCGTAGGCATAAGGATGACATTGAAAGCTAAAAACAGGGCACGTGCGAGTAGGACTCGCGCACTGAGTACCGTACAAACTTACCTATGAAAACAGTTCGATTCCCGAATTGAGTTACGATGATTTTTCCGAATCGTCTGTGACGTAACCAAAAGTTTACAGTTTTCAGATTTTTTCCTGTACTGGTGCTATGAGACCTTGCTTCATGCCAAATTTCAATATTCTAGGTCAACGGGAAGTACCCTATGAATTTTGATTCCCTTGAGAGTGTCGAAATACACGTTTTTTGCGATATAAATGGCCGTATCTTTTTTTTTCCGTTAACTCAGAAATTTGATTTTTTCACAGGTTCAAGAAATCGAGTTGAAATTAACCATATACTTGAGTATATGGTTAATTTCAACTCGATACCTCCACGTGTTGTTGAGATAAAGGGTCTTGACAGACAGACAGACAGACATCTGTCTGTCAAGACAATGTCTATCCAGACGGACTGACAACAAAGTGATCCTATAAGGGTTCCGTTTTTTCTTCTTGAGTAAGGAACCCTTAAAAGTGGTTACAATACCAATTATTTACTGCAGCCGCCATTTATCGTGCCAGCAACGCAATAAAAGCCAAAATCGGTTGAACGAACAGTAAAAAACGCTTGTTTAAATGTCTAATCTTATTTCGAATGGAGTGTAGGTGACCTACCCTTTGGTAAGACTGAAGTTAAATTTCCTGTCTTCCAAGTTTCCGTAACGACTGTCAAAGATCCAAACATGGCCAGACCTGGCCAGACGTGGCCAAACGCGGCCACTACACGAGACAGAGGATGCCTCTTTGTTATAATGTAGTGTTCATTTACAGTATACAGTTCTTTAATATATTCTATAATATATGGTGAATCTATTTGTGTGCGGGTTACATAAGGTTAAACAATGCTGTTACATTATTTACCCATAAATGAATAAATTTCTGTTCGAGGCATATGTTGTTTATTTGCAATGTCATCCGAGAAAAATCATGTTTTTACGTAAAATACACTACTTGATACTATTATAGCTTTCGCCAGCAGCTTTGCCCGCTTTAAAGTAGTTTTTTTTTTAATGTAACATACTCCAGGAATAAAAAGGGACATAGTCTAACAGTGTTGTTCCGTATGGTGTCCGGACGTTAAGAATAACACCATCCCATCTCTTCCCGAGGGTGTCGTAAGAGGCGACTAAGGGACATACCAGAGAATGGGCAGCAGCATCCTCTGTGCATTACAACAACCAAACTGCGATCGCCAACCCGTCTGCCAAGCGTGGCGATTATGGCCACCCCCCCCCCCCCAACATGAAAAACAGAAAGAAAAAATGGCCCCTAGTGCCCGGCAGCCCGTCTACCCTTGACTCCGGTAGCGGTCAAGGCCACGACGAGGCAAGGGGTGCGAAGAATCTCCGGATGAGATTTGGCTACCCATCTATTAAACGACTCGACCTGGCAACTTTTAACACGCGTACACTGAGGACTGACGAGAAGATCACCGAACTTGAGGAGGAATTGAGCAGGTTGCGATGGAGTATTGTGGGATTGTCTGAAGTCCGAAGACAGGGGGAGGATACGATAATTCTCAAATCCGGTAACCTGCTCTATTTCCGGGAGGGTGACCAGCAGTCCCAGGGTGGTGTCGGGTTTATCGTCCACAAGTCCCTTGTGAACAATGTGGTGAAGATCGAGAGTGTGTCGACCAGGGTGGCGTACCTTATACTCAGAATATCATCAAGATATTCGCTGAAGGTCATACAGGTCTACGCCCCGACCTCGACACATCCCGACGACGAAGTAGAATCCATGTATGAGGATATATCAAGAGCCATGCATGGTTCTAAGACTCACTTCACCGCTCGTCACCGGACGGTGACGAGCTGCGAGTGGGGCAATTGGGATTTGGACGTCGGAATCACCGGGGACACCTACTGGCTAGCTTTATGGAGAAGGAGGGCCTCTATATGATGAATTCCTTCTTCAGAAAGCGTGAGCATAGAAGGTGGACCTGGCAAAGTCCTGACGGTGCAACTAGAAATGAGATTGACTTCATCCTGTCGACGAAAAAGCAAATATTCAATGATGTCTCTGTGATCAACGCGGTGAAAACTGGAAGTGATCACCGCGTCTTAAGAGGCACATTGAATATTAACATTAAGCTTGAAAGGTCTCGACTGATGAAGTCTACGCTCCGTCCAGCACAGATCCAGATCCAAAACCCCGAAAGCTTTCAGCTCGAACTCCACAATCGTTTCGAGTGCCTAGGAAGCTCCGTGGATGAATATAACGATGGGTTCGTGGAAACTGTCCATACGGTCGGGTCTAAGTTTTTCAAGACTCACCGTACAAATAAGAACAAGAAGCTCTCCGATCCGACCCTCGAGCTAATGAAGAAGAGGCGTGAGATGATTCTGCAGTCTTCAGACGATGCGTGCATATACCGGCAGCTCAATAGACAAATCTCGAAGTCCCTGAAACGCGACCTTCGCCGCTTTAATACCGCAAGGATTAAGGATGCGATTGAGCGGAATAAGGGCTCTAATGTATTTGCACGAGATCTGTCTATTGGGCAAAGCCAGCTCACGAAACTGAAGACCGACGATGGCAGAGTCATATCCGCCAAATCAGAGCTTCTGGGAGAGATCGAGGCTTTTTATGGACAGTTATACACGTCTATCGCTAAACCCGCTGTAAATCTAGTAAACGACCCAAGAGCTAGATTGACTCGACACTATACCGAAGATATCCCGGACGTCAGCCTGTACGAGATTAGGATGGCTCTGAAGCAGCTAAAAAATAACAAGGCGTCGGGTGAGGACGGAATTACGGCCGAACTCCTGAAGGCGGGTGGAAAACCGGTCCTTAAGGCCCTTCAGAAGCTATTTGATTCCGTCATACTCGAGGGAAAAACGCCACAGGCGTGGAGCAGAGGCGTGGTGGTACTCTTCTTTAAGAAGGGCGATAATGCCCTGCTTAAGAATTATAGGCCTATCTCGCTTCTGAGCCATGTCTACAAGCTGTTTTCCAGAGTCATCACGAATCGTCTCGCGCGCAGGTTCGACGACTTCCAGCCTCCCGAACAAGCCGGATTTCGAAAAGGCTTCAGCACCGTGGACCACATACATACGCTGCGGCAGGTTATACAGAAGACTGAGGAGTATAATCAGCCTCTCTGCTTAGCGTTTGTGGACTACGAGAAAGCCTTTGATTCGATTGAAACTTGGGCTGTACTGCAGTCTCTCCAACGGTGCCAAATTGACTATCGGTATATCGAAGTGCTGAAGTGTTTGTACAAAAACGCAATTATGTCAGTCCGACTACAAGACCAGACCTCGAAACCTATCCTCTTGCAGCGGGGTGTGAGGCAGGGAGACGTTATTTCTCCGAAACTGTTCACGGCAGCAATGGAGGATGTCTTCAAGGTTTTGGAATGGAGAGGGCTAGGCATTAATGTCAATGGCGAGTACATCACTCACCTTCGGTTTACCGACGACATAGTAGTCATGGCTGAGACTACGGAGGAGCTCAGTACAATGCTTGGTGACCTCAGTAGAGCTTCCGAAAGAGTGGGACTTAAAATGAACATGGACAAAACCAAAGTCATGGTAAACAGCCATGTAGCACCCACTCCTATCAAGGTCGGGACTCTACACTCGAAGTTGTAGACGACTACGTTTACCTGGGACAGACGGTCCAGTTGGGAAGGTCTAACTTCGAGAAAGAGATCAATCGTCGAATCCGACTCGGCTGGGCAGCGTTCGGGAAGCTGCGCGGTATCTTCTCGTCTAATATACCACAGTGTCTCAAGACGAAAGTCTATGACCAGTGTGTGTTGCCAGTGATGACATATGGCTCCGAAACGTGGTCGCTTACAATGGGCCTCATTAGAAGGCTTAAAGTCACCCAAAGGGCAATGGAGAGGGCTATGCTCGGAGTTTCCTTGCGTGATCGAATCAGGAATGAGGATATCCGCAGGAGAACCAAGGAGCACGAAGAATCGCCAAACTAAAGTGGCAATGGGCAGGGCACATTGCTCGCAGAACAGATGGCCGTTGGGGCCGAAAGGTTCTGGAATGGCGACCACGTACCGGAAGACGTAGCGTTGGAAGGCCTCCTACAAGGTGGACCGATGACTTGGTAACGGTTGCGGGAGTCCGATGGATGCGAGACGCACAGGACCGTTCGCTGTGGCGACGCTTGGGGGAGGCCTATGTCCAGCAGTGGACGTCTTTCGGCTGAAATGATGATGATGATGATGAGTCTAACAGTGTGCTTATTTTCGGCCAATTCTGTTAACCCGTTCGAAAGTAAAGAAGTAACAAACAATATTACGCCGTGATACTTGAACACACCATATCTTCGATAAAATCAAGATTAGCATCAAATAATTAAAATGAATTGCTGTGCGAAACTTTCAGAATGGAAGTACGTACCCAGACCTGGCAAGTTCTAGAAATGTCCGCCATAAAGTATCTACCACTATTATTATTAAATAAGGCTAACAGGTAGTTGATAAGGGAATTCATTCCTACCGTCTTATTCGATAGAGTCGAAATTCGCGTGAAAGGGATTATTACGTTTGTAACAAAAATAATTTATTGCCCCGCGATGTGACTGTATTGTTTTGGAATGGCCTTGAAACGTCTGTATCTAGAATTTTCCTGGCTCTGCGTATAAATACGTGCCCCGAACCGGAAGTGAGTCAGTTTGATTGCGACAGCGACACAAGTGCGATACCTAAGTGTGTGAAGTGATATTACCTAACGACCTAAGCGATACCGAAACGGACTCTAGAACTCGTATTGATTGGTTATTTGTTGATTAGACCAATTTGTTACGGTTTGTGGTGATTAAAGTTCTCTGCTAGTAAACCGGCATTTAATTACTCACGTTTGTAACAATAATGATACACACACATAAACATACATATAAACTTTCATTTTTATTATATTATAACATTGGTGTAATCGGTCTTACACAGTAATAATGACGTTTTACATTAACCTTTCGTATGCCGGCTATTAGAGACACAATTAAAAAACATTGTGTCTCGTGTGGATCTACGCTCCGGATCCACACGAGATATTCAGACAGTTAATAAAAGGCATTAATGGTGCTTTTATTATTATTTTGGTATCAGTGAAAGATGTAATCTAATCGAATCAACAATCAATTTTACCTTCCTATCATATTAGACTTGATTTAGTTTATGATAGTGAAAACTCTTTTTGTATTGTAAAAGCTCGTGATCGAGCAAATTATCAGTGTTCTTCCATCTTTGTACAAGAATAACCTATAGACAAGGCTTAATTAAAGTTATCAGAATACCAAAACAATTGAGGATAAAGTACCCATTACATTATAAATTAGAAAACATTTCACAGACTTATCACTAGACTCTAAATCTAGATCATCATCATCTTCCTGCCCTTGTTCCGTGTTATTTGGGGTCGGCGCAACACGTTTTTTTCTTCCATTCTGCCCTGTCACTCGTCATCATCACTCTTCACACAATCCATCCATCTTTTCTTTGGTCTCCCTCTCCCTCTCCATCCATCCACATGTAAACTCATAACTCTTTTAGTAACATGCGTTTCATCCCTTGTCTTCACATGACCATACCAAGACAAACGATTCCCTTTCAACTTTTCAGTCACAGGCGCCACTTTCAAACTTCCCTTAAGCTGGTTCTCACTTTATCCATTCACGTCACACCACACATCTGATCCATACAGTAAAGTAAGTACTCTAAATAATTATAAGAATAATTAAATAATAGGTATGTAATAAGAAAAAATAAAAAATAAATAAAAATGAAAAAAAAAATGAAAATGTTTTTCTTTCTTTCTTTTTCTTTTCTTATAAGTAGTAAGTACTCTAAATCTAGATATTGGATTATAATATAAATACACTATCAAAATACCAAAATATACGCTAAAAAGGGGCGAAATATGTACAGTGAAAATACCATTTATTTTTCAAATAATAAATAGTAAATAATAATATTAATAATAAATCACAACATTAATATTTATATTTATGCCATATTTTATTATTTTTATTTAATATATTCCGTATCTTAGTCGACAGATCGGGTCCAGTCAGTGTGCTGGCCGAGTGCAACTCGTGACACGCACGCATAGCACGTCACTGTCTGCGGCTCTCCGCCGTTCCCACACAATACAACACACTTGACATATTTAACTATAAAAATAAGCACACTTTTAATAAAAATAATATAAGAACACTTTTAATAAAAATATGCTAAAATACGCAACAACGCTGTGAATAGCGTTTTATGCATATGCAAACGTACAAATGTACTAAATACGATGTCTACTTATCACTCATGATCACAAAATAAATCTCTGACAATTCTTTACCTCTGAACCCTACAAGTGCAGCCCAGCTCCGGTTGATCAGTTCAGTCCACGCGAGTGAGGGTAGTCGTCCAATTTCCGTGTGTAATTGGCGGAGAAACTTTGATGGCGAATCACTTCTCGACATAATTAAACGACGCGAGAGGACGCCACCGACGTGACGGCTGTTTAACAGAACCGGACGGATGTGATGTGGAGTTATTGTATTATTCATTCAAAGGTATTATTTGGGTGAGATTTTTGGGGATAACTGTTAATTATTTGGTTGTAGTGAGCAGACTGCAAATAGATTGCGTCACTGCTTACCATCTGGTGGGATCCCATTCAAGCACTAATTTATATCAATTTAAAAAAAAAAGAGATTCTTGAAAGTACGAGTTGAGTTGGACTAATCCTAAATAAATTGGGATTAGGTCAAAAGATTGGTGATGATCATTTATAGTCCAAGAAATTACCTATAAAATAAGATAAGAATTTTAGATTTTGTGGAATCAAAAGAATGACAATATGTCAGTCCGGTGAAGGACTGTGTAAATACTTTGAAAAATTCCAAGCTCGCTACAGGCAACCTATTTATGTTTATTAAACGTTTTATTTCTCCAATAATGGTATGTAGAGTAAATGTAAATAATATAGTTTATTTTTCGCATCGTTATCTTTGATGAAAACGATTATTTCGAAACCAATTAAGTTGTCGCTACGGTTCAAAACGCTGGTTTGTTTTAACAGTCACTTTGTCACAACCGTCAGTCAGCATTCACCTGTGTTCAACGGAACTGAATTAACTTGTTTGTTAATTTGCCGACACAGTGCGATAACAAATAAATAATGAATTGAGCTACCATGAATATCAAGGAGAATCAAACATTCAACGCCTTTTAGCAAAATTGCCGTAAGAGGAAGTCCTGTTTGACCGCTGCAGTGTTTGTTTTTACTGTTTCCTAATTTGATCGCTGATCAAGGAGGATAATGCCGCAATCAAATTTTAGGAAGTAATTAAAAAAATCGCCTCTTGAATTTAATCAGCATTAAACTCAATAATTTTCAGTGGCTATAACTAATGGTACCATCGATTTGTACACTTAAAATGCGGACTAAAGTTTATTTAAAGCTCGGAAAAAACAAGGCAAGGTTCTGTACTGTTAACCGTCACGCTATCATTAAGTCCCTTTTCTTTCATATTACGAAAGTTTATTATCTTCACATAATCCATTCATCTTTCTTTGGTCTCCCTCTCCTTCTCCGTCCATCCACACACACACGTCATGTAAACTCATAACTTTTTTAGTAATATGCTTCTCTTCTCTCCTTTTCACATGACCATGAACGATTCCCTTTCAATTTTTCAGCCACTAGCGCCACATTCAAACTTCCTATAAACATAATTAATATAATTTCTCACTTTGTCCATTCTCGTCACACCACACATCCATCTCAACATTCTCATCTCCGTTACATGCAATCTTTTTCAATCTTAACATATATTTAATTCCATGCGAAAATTTGGCTCATATTTGTTAGGTGGCTTTAATAACCGCGAATCAATACCTACACAATACAGCGTGCTGCCACAAACTAGCAAATACACCACGACCGGCGTATACCCACCCTGTATCCGCGGGGGAACCCAGGCGTAATGAACAAATTGTCAGAGTCAATTGACCGAACTGGGTCAGCATGGTACTATGGAGCTCATCGCACACTATTTGGCACCACCGCGGACATTTGACTTAGTGCCGTCGCCGTACTAGCTCGTGTGCTAATGGGGACACTCTGCTTGCGTCTGTGGGGCGATAAATGTTACCATAGTGTATTTTGTTTTAGTCTTATGTGTTCAACAATTATCGTTTGCATCAATCAATTCAATCACACACTTTACATTGGCATCTTTGAAAAAGAACACAAACTAACCTACAGAGCAAATGTCATACATTGTAATGTACAATTTCTCCCAAAAACGTAACTATGATTACGTTTTTTTGGAAGAAATATTTTCTTCTACAGTTTAAATGAAATGTTAGTAGAAAGCACACACACATACATACGTACTAGTATTATGAGATAATTTTAGCATAATGATATTTTGAATATTATGCTTATTTCGTTGACTCGAGGAAATAGTTATGTTAAACTAGATTAGTGAGTTCATTCCTACCAAAATAATGAACACTATTTACTGTGCGAGTGTATGGCATGCTACCAAAAATAACTGGGTTGATTTAATTGTAATTTTGTCTAAAACGAAGGAATTTCAATGCAAAACGTTTATATATTATATCGAGTGGATAAAGTAAATAATGAAACCACAATACTTCCCACGCCATTATTATCTCTTTATGCTTCATTTAATTGACACCTTTTAACAAAGGAATCATTTGTGTGGGCAGGTGTATTATTCTTCCCGAAATAAGGTAAGGTTGTTATCTATAAATAGGTTATTTATTATATAATCTATTATTCTTATTATTATTTAGTGTGCACACTTACCCTTAACTTAACCCAAAGGTTGACAGCTAGAGAAAAACATGTTGCATGAAGTCCGCCTATGTACCACTACTGTACATGAAGTTTGAATAAATAAATAAATAATCTTGCTACGTTTTGTAATATTTTTTTAAAACAATTGTTACCGTAAGTAATTAATATTAATCGTAATTACTACATAACGACCGTATTATTATTGAAACGAAAATATTTGTACATTCGATGACAACGCCAGATATTCTTTGGTCGTCAATAAAACATGAAATATTAATAATTCTCAGCTATTACGAATTAACGAGGGCTGCCGGTTTTACAAAAAGTTGTACATAATCTATGTGTTGGACATTGGACTGCTGTGGGGGCATTTTATATTGTTTTATATTAATGAACCGTGTTGATTCGTGGCACTGATAACGATAAGAGTTTGTGTGTAATTAGATTTTTCAGTAGTGTGGTGACTTACAGGAAGTGTTTAATGGTTTAATATAGTTCATGTTTAGTCACTATTATGACTAATTTACTTAAAAGCGGCCAACCCGAGATACATTTCCATACAACCACTCTTACATGGTTATGAAGTTATCAAACATCTTTTTCTAGGCATTTTGGAAACATATCTTGTGGATATTATCTATACTATAAAACTAAACCAGTAAAGACCTCTGAAAAACTAAATTTTCATGAACCGTGGCCCTTCATAATGTACTTATAAATTAAAAGTATATAAAAAAAGAAACCTTGCACATCATCGAGATTCTGAAGGACTAAATTTTTTACTAAAACTTTTAAAGTTTTTAAAAAAAACACGTATTGCTTGAAAAAAGTTTTTTGAATTTGTAGCGACATCTATGACGTCACATAATAACTAATCCTGCATCGCGCAATTAAAGTTCTCCGCGCGTTTAGAACATATAGAACAGCCTGATATCATCTATCGGGCAGTTGCCCACCAGACATAACACCCGCCTGGTCGGAGGATCATCCCTTTTCAACGGTGGTTTGCGGAACTTTACTCTTTGTTCCGCATACCCCTAAACTGGTGACCCTCGACAATGAACGTCAGCGCAGCCTTCGTGCAGCCACTACTTCGTGACGTCATCATCACTTCCTCAAGCTTTCGAGCAGCGAGCCATACAGCCAGCACCCACGGCTTTAAAGGGTTTCCTGACCACCTGCATGCCTACCTGGTCATACCTGGTCAGCACCCTCAGCTTCATCAGCGACCTTGGCTAAGCACACCGCACCTTCCGCCAGTCACATGAAGAGCTATGATATGAAGAACCCCTCCTGGTCGACGCAAGCAGTCAAGCCACTACGTCGCACAGCACCGCTCCGACTCACTGGAGCCAGCAACACTACTCTGACTCACTGGAGCCTGCAGCATTATCCCGACTCACTGGGACAGCACCACCCCGACTCACTGGGGCATCATCCCGACTCACTGGGAAAGCACTACCCCGACTCACTGGGGCATCACCACAGAAAGTTCCAACTCACCGAAAGCATAGTTTTCGGCATTCGGTTCCGACCCACTGGAAACAACCTACCACTGGCGTGGCATGCATCAAGAAGCATTAAGAACCATTGATCTCCGACCTCCGGAGGAGACTGATGTAGCGACATCTAAGGCATCACATAAGAACTAATCCTGCATCACGCAATTAAAGTTCACCGCGCGTTTAGAACATTTAGAACAGCCCGAAATCATCTAACGGGCAGTTGCCCACCAGACATAACACCCGTCTGATCGAAGGATCCTCCCTTTTCAACGGAGGTTTGCAGGTCTTTACTCTCTGTAATAATGGAATTACCGAATGCCAACAGAGCATTCAGTTGTTATCTCTCTTTCTTCGCGTTGCCTCCTTATCAAACATTGTGTCGGATTGCGGTTAGTGAAACCACAAGCTTTTAAACCATGTTCACGTTGACGATCTAATGGATTGGGCAACGTCCTCTTAATGATTGCAACAGATGTATAACTTTAAACAAAAAAATGTTTTCTGATGTTGCATTCACCAAATCCGTGGTTTATTGAAGCGGCATAAAATATGTACATACCTACAAATTTGGCAAACAAAGATCTTGTCTACAGATACACAACTCCACGGGGTTCATAACATTGCAGTGCGGCCGCGATCTGAGAGCGGGGCTAAGGGGTCGCGCGACAATTCCTCCAAACGACAGAAAACCCGATAAGTGGATAAAAATTCGCGAACAGAATAAATATCAGCGAATACTTTTTGCTCCGTCCTCGATCGTTATTTATTATTTATGGAAATAGACCTGGAAACTCCATCGGGGGAAGGTCGTCATATTTTTCTTAAAAAAAAGTAATGTCCCTCGGTGCGGTGCGCGTTTGTCATGCAAATTTATGCGATCCGTTTTAGCTTTCGTTTTTAAACCGATAGCGATTTCTAGACGGAATATTCAATCGGATTGTGAATAAAAAAATGATTTCGGTACATTAACGGTCGGGGTTATATTTGGTGGTCACGAAGGAGGTTGCAGTCGTAAACTCGTAAAATATGTTGTTTGTGGCTGTGTAATGGGCGAGAGATTGAGTTGGTAGCGGACACGGTGGCGATACCGACGGGCATTGTACTATAACAGACAATCGAGTCAAGGATAATAATTTTTAATTGAGTATGACTAAAATAAATGCTGCAGTGAAAAGTTAAAGGCCTTTTCGTCGCTTGCTCCGTTTTGTTCGGGGGCGTGTGATCTTGTTAAGGGTGTGACACTCGCCTTTGAGTGGACTGGCGAGTGCTGTCTTATTGACTGACTGTCATTTGATGAAGAGTTTCTTCTTTATTGATTTTGTTAGTGTGGTAGAAACTAACATAAAATAACAACTAAAACGCTGAATCAGAACTTATTATTAAATAAATATACTTATTTTATCCTGTGACCGAGTAGTAACGGTTCTGAATTAATACTTGAATTTCGCGGGTTCCATCGTGAAGAAACCGGCATGTACTAGATCCAAAAATTTGAAGACATGTTACATCCACCACCTGGAGAGGGAGAGGGAGACCAAAGAAAAGATCGATGGATTGTGTAGAGTGATATGAAAGAAAAGGAAGTTAGTGATAGCATGACGAGTGACAGGGCAGAATGGAAGAAAAAAACGTGTTGCGCCGACCCCAAATAACACGGGACAAGGGCAGGAAGATGATGATGATGTGACATCCACCAACCCGCACTGAGCCCGCGTGGGTTACCTCCCAGTCCCTCTCCTCGAGAGGAGCCCTGAGTCCCAGCAGTGGAAACATTATAAAGCTGATTATGTTATTATGCTATGCTTATGCACAAAATTTCAGTCATAATTGTGAACTTAATACAAATAAAAAGCATTTTAATAACAATTTTAAAGTAATTCCATTTCAAGATTCAGTATTTTAGCTCTAGATAAGTAAACCATATTCGTTGTTACATGGTTACTAAACATTCGTCGAACCGTACCAAAAGTATATATTAATCACAGGAATTTCTAGCATTGGTATATTCTTTGGATCAGAATTAAATGAAAAATAATCAAAACAGTAACTAAGAACTATTTCACGCAGCCACAGCATATGTCGATGTTATGAGGACCACAAATGTATCACTTGCATTTGATACACTGGCGTTTGGTCATTCTGCGCGCCTTAGATGGATATAAGTGGCAAGTTTTACGCACATTTGACGCAGAAAAAACTGGGACATCTACGGGTTAAGTTATACAAAGAATGTCCTGAATCATGACCTTGATTTGCCTCAAAATAGCAGTTTGAAATATATGCCTTAACCAGGGCTCCATTTAGTACAAAATCACATTTTTTCTTTTTCCCCAAGAAATTGGATACGCTGATAGCATATGCATTGATAAATAGTCGACCATCTATTGGTTTTACGATTAGTATATTATGTTAGAAATATGCTATACATTCTCATACTCAGAAGATTCGTTGGAATCAATAATTTATGTTCTCTATCTCTTAGTTGGTCGTATGTTTTCTTCTTTTTACCCAGAAAATTAGTGAAGAGAGTTAGATTCGCTGCTGGTAGACCGCAATAAATAAAATTATAACTATAAGCTACGTATACAGTGATACGTGTAGATATTATAGACATATAGTACAAAATTACATTTTTATAAACAAA
Organism: Mythimna impura; assembly: GCA_905147345.3. Taxonomy (NCBI): domain Eukaryota; kingdom Metazoa; phylum Arthropoda; class Insecta; order Lepidoptera; family Noctuidae; genus Mythimna; species Mythimna impura. The sequence continues at coordinate 755,010 of LR990348.1, forward strand.
AGTATCCACACTCGGACTTTTCTTTTATAAAATTAATATTATTCATAAATACTAATAATTGAAAACAATTCAGATAGAATAAACAATAAAATGCGAAATATTTCATAAAAATATGATGCAAAGTTTAATTTTAATTTATGACTTCATTCAAATTCTTTAATATTCTTTAAATAAGTGCTGGCAATTTTTCATTTCAATACAATACCTGCGGACATTTTGTTATTTTCATTATTTTATTTGTCTTCATTATTTCAGCCGAAAGACGTCCACTGTTGGACATAGTCCTCCCCCAAATGTCGCCATAATGACCGGTGCTGTGCGTCTCGCATCCATCGGATTCCCGCGACCCTCACCAGGTCATCGGTCCACCTTGTGGGAGGCCTTCCAACGCTGCGTCTTCCGGTACGTGGTCGCCATTCCAGAACATTTCGTCCCCATCGACCATCTGTTCTGCGAGCAATGTGCCCTGCCCACTGCCACTTAAGTTTGGCGATTCTTCGGGCTATGTCTGTATCCTTAGTTCTCCTGATTATTTGTCTTACTACACTTAATTTATATCTAATCGACAATGTTCAATGTGATTGCAAATTCTTAATGCGATGATAAATTTTTGTTTTAATTAAGTATGTTGCATGTATTTGAGAGCAGTGGTGGCCGAGTGGTAACGGTCCCGACTTACGAATTGTAGGTCGCGGGTTCAAACCCAGCCAGACGCATTACTTTGTGTAATTTATTTTTTCATCACCACTGCTCTCAAAACGGTGAAGGAAAACATCGTGAGGAAACCGGCATGTCCTAGAACCAAAAATTCGAAGACATGTGACATCCACCAACCCGCACTGGGCCCGCGTGGTGGATTACGGCCCATCCCCTCTCCTAGAGAGAGGAGGCCTGAGTCCCAGCAGTGGGAACATTAAAAAGGCTGAATATGTATGTATGTATGTATGTTGCATGTATTATTACTTTGTACTCCCTAGAGGCAAAACATACATATACATACATATTCAGCCTTTTAATGTTCCCACTGCTGGGACTCAGGCCTCCTCTCTCTAGGAGAGGGAATGGGCCGTAATCCACCACGCGGGCCCAGTGCGGGTTGGTGGATGTCACATGTCTTCGAATTTTTGGTTCTAGGACATGCCGGTTTCCTCACGATGTTTTCCTTCACCGTTTTGAGAGCAGTGGTGATGAAATAAATTACACAAAGTAATGCGCCTGGCTGGGTTTGAACCCGCGACCTACAATTCGTAAGTCGGGGCGGTTACCACTCGGCCACCACTGCTCAAAAGCAGGCAAAACATAGCGCCCTCAATATATTAAATAAGAACTTATAATGTGCCCATGTTTTACAATGAATAAATGAATCTTGAATCTTAAAGATCAACACATACATACCTCGTTGTTACTAAACTTTCGTCGAGCGGACGACGCTATGGTAACATTTCCTGTTCTAATTATCATGCGATCATTTTCACGTCACACGGTGCACTATTTACGAGTTTTTGGAAGGTAAACAAAAAGGCACGGAGATGGGCCACCTAGAAGGAACACGAGAATCGCAAGTAGGTGGGTCGTCGAACGGACGAATGTTTAGTTATCAAGGGTTAATCAGCTAAAGCACTTAATAAATAGGAGAGGATAGGAACAGCAACACAAAAATTAACAATTAAAACGGATATTCTATAAAGCATGTATTCGTAGCAAGCAGTCAGCCAGCTGGAGCCACCAGCCACGAGCCACCAGCCACGAGCCACCAGCCACGAGCCACCGGCCACAAGCTCCGTCGCGACAACTAATGTGCGTAATTTACATTTGCATAAACCAATTTTAATGTTACCCAAACATCACGACCCACGCGACGGGTTCTTCCAAAATAAGTCCCAGAAACTAGGAATTTGGCAAATTTACAGAATTCCGAACAACTTGTAACTTTGTCCTTTGATTTGAAGTTTTCGTGAATTTAATCAAAGTAACTTTATCTATTTCAGCATGGATGGTTTGTTACGAGTTGCTGTCCCGTAAACATAACTTAATTATAATTATGTTCAGTAAGAGGTGAACAATCACTTACATGCTCTGCCTTTGTGAATGATTCTGGTATTTCGCCAAAACATAACTTAAATACTTCGACACTGTAAATGCAAAATCACGACAAAGACAATTGGATTAGAGTTTATTTATTAAGGCAGACATATGCTACAGGCATTTTCTGCCAGGCAACCTTTGGATGATACAGAAAAAAATAATTTGTAATAGAGTTTCATGATTTTCTTCATAATTCTAAATGAAATTCACAGCAAATAGTTATATAACTCGGCTGAATAAAAACAGCACAAAGTTCAGAAATACATAGAGGGCAGAAAACCCAACTGCAAGACAAAACTCTATCACAAACCATTTTATTCCCAGTAATAAACCCAAGAACACAACTCGAAACACATATCAAGGCATCCTGCCGACATGCAACCTCTCTTAATTTAGGGCAAGTTCCTCAAAGCCTGTCGCCTAGAAGGTACAGTTAACTGCCGCATGACTGGCGACAAGGGATACCAGACATAGAATAGTTAAATTCAGAAGTCGAACTCCACAAAACGAACGAAAAAGCTAACCATAAACACACATAGACACGCTTTACGTACAGTGTATATGCACGCGCACTCGTGACAGGCATTTTTTTATCGCTGAAACTACGCGTGTGCGTGCGCCTTATTTTTACGTCGTATGGAGCTGACCTTCTAAACGGCTCGTGTAGTTTCGCACTGGCAATGTTTTAATATTCAGCAATATTTACCAAGGACGGTACCACGAAACATCGCAAAGCCCGTACACAGTCATTACAGACACTCAAATCTCAAAAATCTGACATCCAGTACTGTCAAGTGGTTTTGTGATAAAGAGGTTAGATAAGGAAATGCTCTATTAAAATTGATATTCAGCTGCATCCGGTTAGACTGCTAACCGTTCCTTACAAAGTTGGGAAAACGCAGATTGATTTGTTGGCGCTGGCCTTCTATACCTACTTATTCTGTGGTAAATTTCAGAACATGGGTCATCCCGCCTCCCGCTCCCCCCGGCGTGACCGCCCGCGACCCTTCCTAATGCGAAAATGAATGATGACCCGCTGTAATAGCAGTCGTTATTAAATCATTGCCGACTGTTTGCTTTGCCTACAGTTTTTTTTTTTACTTTCATAACTTTGCGTATGTAATGTGTGCTTGTTTAGCGCTAGCATTTTTCGCGACTTTATTTTCATGTCCGATCCTCTCGCATAGTAACCGTTATTTTTCTTCTGCATTATATTAATTTAAATATTTTTATTGGTTTTCACTTAATCGTTGAAAAAACTTTGATTTTCATTCCTACGCTGAGCAAAGTAATTGGGATATGATGAAAAACTTACAGAAAAACATTTACACAAATACACAAACACTATCAGCCTTTGTGAATTTCCTGAAAATATATTGTTGAACTTTAACGAGAGTCCGGTTTTTCATTATTTTAAAATACTGAAGAGCTATCGCAACTGTTGGCCATACAAAACATTGATCCTTTGATTAAACCAGTAACAAATACCTTGTCAATCACTTTACAGAATGGTTTGAGAAAGGTAGTGACTATTATACCTTTCAATAATCCGATCCAGATAACTACAAAAGAGCAAAAACTATCAAAGGTTCAGGAATAACGAGTATCATTTCTAAACTCCCTCATCGCCTATTGGCTCACAAGCCGCAGGCATTAAAACACACGATGAGGTACTCAAGGGCTTATTCGTTACACTCACAATCTTTCTACCCATGGATTACGAACCGAACTCGTAGAAGTGATCTTTTCTATTATGACCCGTTCACATTAGCAGAGTAAGTACTCTGGCATCCTTTGCTAGTGTAACCGAACGCACAAGGCTAGTTAGTTTAATAGCGGATGGTTTACAAATATTCGTCTGCAACTCGACTCGTCCACTTTGCTGTACTGTAGTAATTGCCTGAGTGCTAACTGTGTGCTGCAGCATTCCACTTAACCAGAGTAAAGAGAGCACTTGCAGTGTTGTGGGCACGAGAGAGCGAAGTGTAATATTTTTATATTACGGTACTGGGTACTAATTAATAAAGTACCTTCTGAATTCCTGTTAATTTAGTATGTAACGTTAAGTATTATTTCGGGAATTTTGATAGTGTTTTAAATTCAGTTTCTCGAACAATATAATTATAGTCATGAATTGACAATTGCCTGTTTCTCCAGTCTTATAAAATGGAGTTTTAGTTTTGAAGGATAAAAAGTAATTTTATATCGTCAATCTAAGTCCATCTGAAATTAATACAATGATCTCAGTATTTCTAGTCTTCTACAGGAGTTGGAACCCACTCCCCCACAGAGAACACGGCTTTAGGTTTAGTAACTATGACCTCATTATTATGTGCGTAGGATCGGGTGTTTGTAACCTTTTCTAGAATTTCTTCTACTTCGCTCAAAGGACCAGGTGTAACAAATACAAGCTTATTATTTTGTTTGCTTACAGTTTGTTTGACTTTGAACCTTAATGTTTTGTTTACACTTAATTTAGGTACTCAAAGTTTTAAAGTCGAAACAAAGGTTTTTATTTTATTCTCGTCAATAAAGAAATGTTAAAAAAGTAAATAAATCGGTGGTTAATCGACACCAAAAGAAGAAATTCTGGTGAAACTGTACAATACCATGGAGGTTTCATCACTTTCTTTTAATATTGACTATCACATGAGGCATTTAAGCTACCAGATACAGTTACAACTTAACCTTTGATATATATGTAAGCAGTATGTTCCCCAAGGTTTTCCACAGGGCAGCATCTCATAAGAGAGACACAGATAGTGACACCTGAAATGGGCCCACGGTGACTACGTTTAGGGACCTGACAGTTCTTATTTGTCCATTTTATTTATGATATTTCAATTTTATCAACTTGCTTTTCTACTTGAGAATTTACTTATGCAAAAATATATAATTTACACTACAGAAGATCTGACTCCAAAGACTTTTTTCTTAAAAAACGCTCCAGCGATTATTTATAGAAATAGTTCAAAAACGAGTCGTTCAAGTGTTTGTACTTCAACTTTATATTTTCTTATCATTATGAATAATAAGTAGAAAATCTACAGTCTCCCTAGTTTCAGGGTCTTCGGATCCATATCAAGCAATGTTTTTTTTTTGTAAAACCATTTTTATGTTCGACTATTAGTATCTACATAATCGTCATTTTTTTGCCCTTGTTCCGTGTTATTTTAAGGCAGTGCAACACATTTTTTTTTCTTCCATTCAGTTCTGTCATCCATCACATTAAATAATAATAACAATAATTTAAATTTTATTTCTGATATACGTCCCTAGCATGAGTATAGTACTCTTAATATCTAATGTTAGTATAAGGTACATAACTATAAATTAAATTATAAATTAAAATTGAATTGAATTACATGTATTTAAACTGAAATATATATTGAATTAAAATTGACCTAAAATAAATTAAAAACAGTTAAATTCAACGTGGAGCTGTAACCACCTCTGTGCCATCGGGGAGTCCCAGCAATCGGCGATCTTCCTGAGAATAGCGTTGGAAATGCCAGGGACACATTATCACTAACTCCCTTTTCTTTCATATCACTCCTCACACAATTAAAAAATCTATCATACGTATGTACTGGACAAAATTCACCAAAACGCAATATACAAAGCACAGATTAAAAAAATTGTGCATTATATGCGTGTAAATAAGTAATTACGTTCTCGGATAACTTATTACACTCTGATATCGTTATTAAATAAACGGTAATCGCCCGCCACTCATAATAAGCAACTCCGCAAAAAAATATGAGAAGACAAATAGAGGAAAAACATTCAGAAGACGATGAGCAATTTACTGTAATGACTTATATGAGGAAAGTTGCCGTGACCCCTTCCCGACGCCATGACGTAAGGGCGGGAAAACGCGAGAATGAGGAAAAATAACTGGCACATATTTCATACGGTACCGTGATAATAAACTAGCTTTTGTACTCTCAAGGTGAAGCCGTTTATGGTTGGAGAGTAGTTGTGGGTATTTGGCAAGATAGCACAAGTAAAAATTGTCTGTAAATTACTTCACATAGGCTTTTCTAAGTGCTGAACATACCTAGCCTTTCCGATCACACTGGTGGATCATAACTTGGCTGATGGATAAGAAATTATCCATCAGCCAAGACACAGAGAAAGAGAGAGGCAAATATTTTATCAAAATTAACAGTCTTCATGGATCGATGTCAAAGTTCGACACAGTCAGAGTAATAATAATAATTAATTTAAGATTATGTGTAAGAGTGACCGAATATAATCATCATTTAACTGATGAACACTCATAATTGGGCAAGCAGTAAAAATAATTAATATTTTCCATCAGGTGAGATAGCGTTCAAGCGCGAACCTATCAAGAATAAAAAAAATATATATTAACTTGTCAGTGAAAGTTTTAAACAAACGTTCGCTCAAGTCGAAAATTGGCAGTTTAACTTTTGAATATCATAGGATAGAACTCTTTGACGCAGATGAAACTAAATATTACACTTTTGGAGATCAACACTATAATTGGTTAATCAGTCAATACTACAATAGCTGTCACATCGCTTCAGTACATTAGTTACAATAAATAATTCCGTTTTTCACTCTAGGTATTGTAAAATTAGTCAAAATGACTTGAGCGTTGTTGGTTGCTAAACGACGAATCTAGACAGGAAAAAAGCCTGAAAAATCTTTAAAAAAATTCAAGCCTTGTCTAATGTGTCTTGTCTACTCGTAATATGAAAAAATATTTTACGATATTTACCTAGGAGTGTGTTAATTTTTGTGCGCAACATTGATTTGTCTTTCAAAGCAACGCAAGGAAAAACGTTGTCATATCAATTTTCATTACGTTAAAATGATAGCGCTGTACTCTCTCGATAATTATTGTATTGTTGTTCCGTATTGAAAAGCCAATGTCGTTTATACAACGGCAATGCAGCTACTGAAAAACCATCTTAATTGTGCGTCATCTAACGATCTTAGTCCGCAGAGATAAGGGCCAGTTTCGTTTGTTACAACTACGGAGGGTATATATGTAAATGCTTTAAGCACAATAAAGGTAGCGTGACCGCGCATATATTAAAACACAAATAGCAACATTTTACCGACACAGCTGGTCGCTACAGTCACCAATTTATTGATACGACGTGATTAACATCGGAAGGATATCGTTCGCATTGTTATTACCAACTTAGCGGTCATTACATTCAATGTGATCACAGCTTTTGTTTGCAGAGCTTCAGGCGATGTCCTAACTAAGTTATTAAAGAATGTATCTACTCTGTTTTCCTGGAAACATTGTTTATTACAACAAGTGGTAGCGAGAAAAATGTTCTCTAGTTGGCTTCTTGTTAGCTATCTACCCAAAGGGTAACAGGTTGAGCCTCCGCAGAGCATCTGTCAGTTTGTCAGCAGGCTCTATTTCATGATCCGTAACAAGTAAACAGTTACCACCAGACAGACAGACACCACAAAGGTTGGGGAAATTGTGGAGTATGTACGTGTGATGACGAACTGGACTTTGATAGTCATGCAGTGGGAATCGCGCCATAACAATAATTTTAAGTCGTTTGTGTTGCCTACTCAACATTTGGAGGCCTTCCTCAATGGAAATTTTTGGCCGAAGGGTGTCGTGTATCGACGATTTCGTGGAAGGATGCCGATCTCACAACGAAACACGACGCTGTCACTTCGTGTGCAATCGTTTATAATTTGTTATGATTTCGTTGTTATATATTAGTTTATCATTTTGTTTAATTATTTGTTTTTTGTCTATGGACCCTTTTTTGGTGGGAAAATCATCCAGTGACATCCCCCGCTCTTCGGCGGAGCGAGAGGGTATGTCAGACTTTTAATGACCAAAAACCATTTGCCTTTGCTTGTTGCCTTTCATACCAGGGCCGAGTCTTCCTTTCAGAAGCAGTATCTATGGATCCTAGTTGCCTCATAATAAAGGAATGTATATATTATTATTAAAACTTTCTCAGAGTGTGTATTTTTAATAGCAAACAACCGGACAAGTGCGAGTCGGACTCGCGCACTGAGGGTTCCATACAAACTTGCCTTTGAAAACAGTTCAATTCCCGAATTGATTTACAAAGATTTTTCCGCATTGCAAAAAAAAGTAACTACAAATTTCCAGTTTTCAGATTTTGTCCTATACTTGTGCCATGAGACCTTACTTCATGCCTTCAGGATTCTCGGTCAACGGGAAGTACCCTATAAATTTTGATTCCCTTGAGAGCGTCGAAATATACGTTTTTTGCGACATAAACGGCCGTATCTTTTTTTTCGTTAACTCAGAAGTTTAATTTTTATAGTTTCATGGGACTGCAGACTGGTACTGCATGGGACTAAGTACATGGTTTTAATTTCAACTTGATACTTCTATGCGTTCCCGAGATAAAGGGTCTTGACAGACAGACAGATGGACAATAAAGTTATCCTATAAGCGTTCTGTTTTCCCCTTTTGAGGTACGGAACCCTAAAATAGTAAAAAATTATATTTCTCCTTCGTATGAGAGTCAAACTCGCACATAACTAGTTTTTAGTTAGTGTTTCCCATATCTGGTACCAGCGTCCAGTTATGATAAACTTTTCCGCATTTCATTGCGTGTCAACACTTGAGGAAGTTAGCTGAGCGAATTCTTCTTTAAGGCATTGCTTCTGGCTTTCGAAATGGCTTTATAATATGGCCATTGCAGAAGTGTTCTGTGGGACTTTTGTTAATGCTAATTTCAAAAATGTGATCCAAAATTTTGTTTCATTGTATGAATTTGTAAAAAATTTGGTTTCTTTCAGGATTTCGATGATCTGCCTCGCTTCTGTGGATGTATGCAGAACTGCGTGTTGATTGGTTTTTCACATTAATGCGTAAAACATGTGCATCCATGGTGCGCAGGGTGCGAGCCAGTTTTAGCAGCATCCTGGGCATTATTGCTAACAGACTGGACTACTGTGTTGTAAATCGTTGCTCCAGTATCTCTGCTGGAGTGCGGAATTAACGATTATTTTATTGAATGTTGATTGTAATTAGTTGTTGCAATTGTGTCGTGATGACCCATTGGTTAAGGCATCGAACTCTCATGCATAAAGATTGTGGGTTGGTAACCGGGCAGGTACCAATGTGAAGTTTTCAATTCATACATATTTTCCTAAGTTTATCTCGGATTGCCAAACTAAAGTGGCAATGGGCAGGGCACATTGCTCGCAGAACAGATGGCCGTTGGGGCCGAAAGGTTCTGGAATGGCGACCACGTACCGGAAGACGTAGCGTTGGAAGGCCTCCTACAAGGTGGACCGATGACTTGGTAACGGTTGCGGGAGTCCGATGGATGCGAGACGCACAGGACCGTTCGCTGTGGCGACGCTTGGGGGAGGCCTATGTCCAGCAGTGGACGTCTTTCGGCTGAAATGATGATGATGATGATGATCTCGGAAGCAACCGTTGGTTGTCATTCGTAGATCTTTGACAGTCGTTACAGGGCAGACGCCAGAAAATCTGACCCTCAGTCTGTGAAGTATCGTGTTGCCCAGTAATTGAGTTGCGCTGGTCTGTCGCATCCGATTAGGCTGGAAGCCGACTAGCTGAGAACAGGCTAGGAAGATGAATTGTGTCACTAACATAGTTGTGAGTTTTTTTATTGCTACTAACACTATTGGGTATCATTTTTACTCCTAATAAAGAATATTAAGATTGTTATTCCATTTATATATTACGTTTTGTAAGTATTTAAAAAAAACTTACAAAAAAAATTTAAGCCTCATAATCTCTAAGATTTCACCTAAAGACAAGCACCAGGGGTAAACTCTGTCGCACCACCTCTTCTCTTCTCTTTCGTACTCCACGTCATACTTCTAGCCGCTGTGATGGCTCCTTTTCTGTAACTGCAGCACGTCTCTGGAACTCCCTGCCACACTCTCCAAAAGTCTTCAAAAGGAAACTTAAAGAGCACTTCCTTTCATTATTGACATAATATTAGTATAATATAGTATGTATAATATAATTATATAATATACTTATGTATAATATACTTAATTATATATTGCACTTAGTTATGTAGGTTTATTATCACAGATGTGTCAAATATGTTCTCTCTCTATAATTCAAAGGTTTGCTGGGAGAAAACTCATTGCTGAGTTAAGCTCGCCTTTGTACATGAACTGTCTGTATCTCCATATATTATGTTATGTTTTTGTGCATAATAAAGAATTAAGAATTAAGGACCAGGCAAAAATATGAGGAGCCCATAACTGCGCGCATCTGCCGCGGCTCACAGGCCACGAAGAACGCGTTCAATAACGATACACTGACACGCGTCGTGTCACTCGATTGGACAGCCGACTGACAGCATATGACGGCTGCTAATTTATTATGGCGCGAACACTTGTAACTCGCGTGTATTACAAACAGTTGTGACGTCAGAGGGAAGTTAAAAACTAGGAATTAGAATGCTGTTGTGTGGTATTGGTTTCAGGACAAGACACAAAAGTTGAAAGTGTTTATTAGGCTATTTCAACGTGTTTTTTTTTTTTTTTTTTAGGTGGGAAAATCATCTTATGACAAATCCCGCTCTTGGGCGGAGCGGAAAGTAGTGTCAGACTTTTACTGACTAAAAACCCACTCCTGTTCCATCTTTGCCTTCGTCCCAGGGCCCCGGGTTTCGCTTTCACACTACCCGTGGATTTCAACGTGTTGGAATTTGAAGTCTGCCCTTGTTCTACTTTGCATCATTAAAATTTTCTCCTTGCCGGCCTGCCACCCTGGGATCTGGAGTGTCCTTACACGCATGCACGATTTGCGCACAGAGATGCAACGCCGGAGCGAAACTCCGCTGCCACCACAATTCGAAATATCCTTTAAAACACGGGAATCTGTCAAAAGATCACACTCGCACTTGCTATATTTATACGCATTATAAAAATGGTGTTATACTCGTAGTAACAATTTATTATTTTGTTCACTGTTTATTTTGTAGAGCACTAATGATTAGGTACATACATAAACGAGTAAAACCATTTAAACTCTCTAGAAGTAAGCATCCATTGTACAAAGAACGAATGCAATTGAACAACGCTTAATAATCTAATCGAATTTTGTGACGTTAATAACATTGCTACATAAGTAAAAAAAAAACGGTTTTTTCTCATTTAAGAGATGAATAAAGAAGGTAATTTTAAAATGGGATCATTAAAGAATTGTGAAGATTTCCCTGAATAACTAGCCCAAGAAAAGATTTCATAATTATTATTTCTCTTCCTGGAATTTGTTCGTTGAGGAGCCGTTCGTGGAGTTAATATTTCTTAATTGAACGATAATTAATATTAAATATAAACTGGTTTCTTTCGGTACTTTCTGTCTAAAGTAAAATTAAATCATCTTTATTCCGACAAAAGATTGAACTTGCCAGTGAAACTGTACTTAACGTTAGTCAAGTAAATGTACTGTTCAGCAGATTGTCCCATAATGTAAATAACATATAGCATAGTCAGCCTTTTAATGTTCCCACTGCTGGGACTCAGGCCTCCTCTCTAGGAGAGCGAAATGTGTGTGTGTTTCCTTAATCAACTGATAGGAAGGTGAACGGAAGGTGACACTTGTCATATAGTTTTTATTATTATTTTACTTATAATTTCCATACAGTGTTGTTCTGAAATAAATTAAGACTTAGAAGTGTAATTATATTAATTTATTCTTAAGACAATGTAAGTTGATCTATTTTAAAGAATCCATTGTCCTAAGTGTACACGGGTACATGGTGGACATCCCAACTATACGCACAAAAGCGTTTTGGGAACACATTCAATGTGCGTACAGTTAAGGAGAGAAATTTCGTGCTGGAGTCTGTGTTTCCTGATAGCTTGTAGCTATAGTACACCTGGTTTACGCAGTAGCAGTAGAGATAATCCTATTACAGTAAGATTTTTACTGTCAGAGATTTAGGTCTAACTTCCAGTACCTAACAACTGTTACCAGGACTGACATCCGGGACCAGCGATATATCACGCTTTCTGAATCAGTTATGGCCAAAAATGGACTCTAATAACAAAGCGTGTCACAAGTTACAGCACAATAGTGGCAACTTCAGCGTCATGTGTACCAAAAGCGTGTCCCGCTCGTCACTCCGGTTCTCGCTCGTCAAACGTGTCCCGTGACGGCTCGTCACAGTGACGGCGTTTGTTACACCCGAGCCTTGCCCTTAACCGGCCATCTCGATAGCTTTAGTGAAGTGCTCAACCTATTGTATAGATATTTGCAGTATACCTATCGTTGCTTCATTAATTTGCCACTTTGAAAATCGACAAAATTGTAGGTAGGTATGATGAAAACTTAGTTTGTCGTAGGTTATTAGTTATGTAATACGAGTAGATTACATACTTCCTTGCTAAAGCTAGGAAGTTAAAAGACAACTCTTCGTTTTCCATAATCCTATCATATCCGTAGATGAGACTTAACCAAGCACAATTTACAAAAATATCTACAGAACAAACTGTAATGTAATCCAGAGATGTGCCACACAAATATTAAATTCAATTCTAAAAATATAACGTTGTAAACATTGAAAATAAAATCTCAAGTGTACGAAACTAGAAATTCTGCTGTCGGCCACGATCTTGGCAGCGGAGTGGAACGGAAGGCTCCTCTGCGCGCCCGAGTACCCGAGACCGGAGTAGCCGGCTGGCCGGTTACCCGGGCCGGGCGTGGCACGCCGCGTATTGTCCCTCTCGCGTATTAAGCCCGGACAATATTGTTATACCATCTGTATATACTTATTCATGGATGCCATCGGATCTTTTTCGCCCAAATACGACTTATTATTTATTTGCGGGCATTTGCACTGTATCTAACAAATGTGGGCGCTTTTGTTCCGACCGGTTTATGGTGTTAGGTTTCCAGGTAAATAATTTATTGGCGGGCCGCGTCCTTTCGCGCACGTTTTGTTCTATAGGCTAACAAAGGACTCGCTGTCCAAATTGTAACGTACATAATTTATATCTCACTTCTCTAAAAATAAAGGAAAGTTCTCCTGATCAAGTCAGTTGCGTACATTTTTAAAGCGATCACCTCGTTTTGTTAGGAAATCGGCGTTACTAAGAAATTGGTGCGGCAATAATAGAAATGTCTAGGCACTGAAAGTGGATTAGGTGGAATAAAACATGCTGCTTTAAAGCGAGGCGCCATTTTGATATAAATAATGCTTAAAGTCAATATCTTTTGTTGTAAAATTATAGGTATTGAAAACAATATATTATATTTATCCCCTCCTCCTTGCGTCGTATGTCTCAATGCTGAGGGTCGTGACCTCCCCTGCTTCATCACTTTCATTTTTATGATGTTCCTCTATCTATTCCTGTCTCTGGTGGTCTGAAGGGCCTTGTATACCGTGGAGTCAAGAGCCGTGCGGATCTGGTCGGACCAACGTATCGGGCTGCACCCGGGAGGTTTTTTTCCATTTACTTTACCAGTCACGATAAGCCTTTGGAGGTTGCCACCTTCTTTTCTTGCAATGTTACCAAAGTATTGCAGAATCTTGCGAAGACTCTCGGACGACAACCGCGAGGAGATTTTTAGTTAATTTTTTTTTCAGTTATACCTCTTATAAAATTTAAATAAACTTTCATGTAACAGATTATATGTACTTATTAACATAAGATTACCGCGTCACGTATAGTACACAACTCAAATTGTCGAGATACCACAAGCTACCGAGGTATTTTTTACTACTCTCTTAAATTTTATTTTATTTTTCTTAAATTGAAACCGAGCGTTGACCCAAAAACTGATCGCAAAGCCAAAAATAACCCTTCCAACAGCCTCGAAAGATGAAAGTATTTCAATCAGCCACATTCTTCGCCTATTGATCTACATCAGCAAATTACCGAAGAATCGGGCTAACACAAATATAGCCCGCGCAGCCTGGGGCGGTAAATAGCCCGAATAGCTGCGAAAGGGGACCGTCGGACCGTTTCCGTCTCATCCGCTTTATCTTCACGACTACTTAAGTAAGTGGAGTGAAAAACTTGGGGATTGAAAATCAATGTCTCATCCCGGTCGCAAATTGCGAGATATTCTGAAGAGATGTCCAAGAATTCTCTGAGTTGTTTTAATAGAGTCAATTTTTTCGAACCTTTTCAACGGAAATTGGATAATAGATCTTAAAATAGGGTTGCCTTTTGGGTGTCTTTAAGTTATTACCAATTGAAGTTGAATTTGAATAAAGATAGTCTTCAATGCTATGAAAATCATAACAAACGGAAACTTGATCAAACGGACAAGGAATCTCCAGCCTTATTTCACGTTAACTAACCGGCGTCACTATTATCAGTTATATTTAGAGAACCACAGATGTGAGATTCTTCTGAAAATGGAATATAAACCGAGTTCCATTCAATATTAACCTCTACCACAGCTTTGTGTGTACAAAGCAGTGGTGTCACTGCTATAATATTAGAAGACCCGTGGCTTTTGATCATTTTTAATTCCTTAAACAGTATGTACCACGTACAGGTGTAAAAATACTGTGTGGGTGGCTTTTATAACCTTATTTTCTACAAAATTCTTGCTAATCTGTGAGAACATTGCCAACTGGCATTCTCAGTATTCCTTTACGCATTCATATACTTTGATCTAAAAAAGAACAGCAAAAGAACTTCTTAAGCAATTTCCACGTGTTTACGTTCCACTCGTAACGTGTATATAGTGCATCACTATCACTATACTTAATACAAAAAATGGTATTAAAACCTTCGAGGTACCTATTAATAAAACTTAAATTAATATCAGTCGGTTTCAAACTTAGAGACTTCCCACTCGACGCCAAGTAAATTCTCAATTTGTAATGGAGTTATATTACTCAGTGTTTGGGACTGACAAGTAGTTTGTTATAAATATACGTAGGTATTAGGTAATTACTTGCTTGCGAACATGCCTTTTGAGTCTAATTGGCTTTATGGAAAATTGTATTTTTAAACCTTATTAAAATGGAAAGGCTTCCTTGCTTCCACACGTATTATTATTCAGTTCAGTTTAATATTTAATAAGAGTCTATTGAACGTCGCACCTCGAGGTAATTGCGCGTGACACAATTTCTTTAATTATTATTTCGTTTTAAAACTGTTCAAAAGAATTTTAAATAAGCGAACAAAGGCTGGTAAGTTAAGCACTTACGAATGCAATAAAATTCTAGCCACGCTTTCGATATTAAAATTCATATGCAATTTCTTTAAAATTGGACAAGTTTAGCAAGGCAAATGTTTTGCATAAAGTAAATATTCTCTATCTGTTCATCGAATGCAAATAGAAATTTTACTATGCAAAAATATAAAATCTTATGAGAACTATTTTTCGGGACTGATCCCAAACCGCATTTTCCAGATATTCTAATAAATAGAAGTCCAAATCTGAGATACGATCTCGCATAGCACAAAACCACAACCCATAAAATGTGGAAAACACGAAGTATGTTACTTACAATAAAACATAACGTAGCTCGGAACCAAACCTCTCTGCAATGCAGAATATCTCAGTCCAAATTCCACTTTTGAAAATGAGAGTACGCCGAGACGAGATTCAAATTACAAGCAGAGCATGAATCCGAACGAAATGACGTTTCAGTTGTAATAAAAAGTAATAATGTCAAATAATTGCGTCCAACCACGTGTAAGGCGGTTGAACACAATCAAAATGCAATTTCGTTAGGCAGGCGAGGTCGGGGCGGGATTCCTAGTGGCCGACACTGCGCGCCGAGCCGCCGAGCCACCATCCTCCAGGGCTGCCCAATTTGCTCGAGGAAATCGTAATAGGCAATCTTGTTCAAAAAATGTGCCAGACGGTGGATGCACCCCGTAAGTCCCGGTTTTGCCTCCATGAGATGATTACATGAAAAGGAAGTCTCGGTGAGGAGAATATCTCGTATTTGTGTTAATAAAAAATGGTAAGAGTTTTTGAATAAATTGTTCCAAAAAGTGCAATCTATTACTGTTAGCCGGTAGCCCTGTCCGGTCCCGGGGCCGCAATATGCATTGTCCGGGACAATTTCGTGCTCTTGCCCCTTTTGTTAACTTTTTTCGTGATTGTAATCTGTGTGGAAACGTTCCGGGATGGTTTTTGTTTTCAATTTATTAATGTCGCTACTTTTCTTTTGAAAATACATCAGCTCACGAAGGGCATCTTTACATAAAATATTACGGTAATGGTAGTTGCATTTAATAAAAGAAGTATTTTGCAATGCTTTGTTGGTATTGTGGATATTTTCCGTTATTGAAACGGCTGGAAATAACAGGAACAAATAGAATGAAATTACTTTCTGCGGGCGATATCGACGTCAACATAACTTTTAACAATGGCTGACGTTTCAAGCATTTTTAGCAGTCATAGCCGCAGGTTGACTAACCGTGACTGACCATTCCAATTTACGAGTGTAATATTTACGTAAATGTCAGACAGCGGGAAAATGTACAACTCTTTTAATATAGCAAACATTTGTATCTGTTTTTAGTCCAATTCATTTCTCAGCTGACCTTTACCGAAACTTTAATCTTCGGATCATAATTCAGGAGATTGACAGATTTCGCGCCTTTTCCATAAAAGAAAGTGCCAGTAGTAATTAAGATTGATAGTGACAGGCGAACCAGATGATTTGCAGAAAACCGGCCCTTTGCAGGAAGTTGCGTTGCGTTTTGGCACCTGTGCTTTGTGGGGAAGGATCCAAGGCTAGTCGGAAGGTCAACACTGGTTAATGCTGTCAGTTACTTGGTTTTTAGGGTTCCGTACCTCAAAAGGAAAAAACGGAACCCTTATAGGATAACTTTGTTGTCCGTCTGTCTGTCTGTCAAGAACGTGGAACACGTGGAGGTATTGAGTTGAAAATAAAACTATATGCTTAAGTCTGCGGTCCCTTGAAGCTGTGAAAAAATCAAACTTCTGAGTTAACGAAAAATAAAGATACGGTCGTTTATGTCACAAAAAACGTGTATTTCGACACTCTCAAGAGAATCAAAATTCATAGGGTACTTCCCGTTGATCTAGAATCCTGAAATTTGGCATGAAGCAAGGTCTCATAGCACAAGTATAGGAAATGTCTGAAAACTGTAAATTTTGTAGTAACGTCATCAAAAATCTTCGTGACTCAATTCGAGAATTGAACTGTTTTCATGGGTACGTTTGTACGAAACCCTCAGTGCGCGAGTCCGACTCGCACTTGCCCAGTTTTTTGGCATTTGAATTGACTCACACTAAATTTGGAAGAACAGGAAGGATAAAATACGTTGCCCTTGACATGTGATGCTAAAAACGTTAGGCAAGCTTGCTAGGTTAAATTGTATCTATTGTCACAAATATACATACAATTTTAAGTACACGCGCACACGTGCGTATGTATTTCCGCACGTATGTTATACTAGCTTCTGCCACTGCCTTTGCCCGCGTAAAAGTAGATTTCTCCATACAAATTTCGGAACCCCGTAAAATCTCCATAAGGGTTGAAAATCAAAATATCAAAAATTTCAGCGTTCTAGGTCCAAGAGTTTGAAGTGGGTGGCTTTGATGAGTCAGGACTTTACCTTTTATATCTATAAAGATTAATTACAACAACAAAATCAACCCCTCAGCCTGTAGTAAAGTTGAGTGGTAACACGAAAAGGCTCACAGATTACCAGGATCGTAATCAGTACAAGTTGGCACTCGCTGTAATTACTGGCTGTAATCGACTCCTCGGCGTAATCAACAATTGCAAACTTTAACAAAACCACTTTAGCAAGTGTAATTTCAGTTGAGTAATTAATATTACAGTGTTTGTGCTTATTTAAAGTGAGATTACCGATGTTCAGCTAGTGTGTGTAATTATGTAATTTATATGCAAAGTTTAGATCGAGGTGTTTTGTTACAGGAGATGCTGTGGACCCACCTATAAGCTGTCTCGGCGAATAATGCACAGATTACTGAGGTTAGAAGGTAAATTGTATTTTGCCCAGTAGTAACGGCACCATCTTATGCCATCAATCATCACTGCTCTCAAAACATCGTGAGCAAACCGGCATGTCCTAGGACCAAAAATTCAAAAACATGTTACATTCATCAACCCGCACTGGGCCCACGTGGTGGATTGCGGTCCATTCCCTCTCCTAGAAAGGAGATCTGAGTCCCAGCTGTGAGAACATTATAAGGCTGATTATGCTATATGCTAGATGAGCAGTTTATTTTAATCGTTTACCAGTAACTAAAGGGCACGTGAATGTTTGATCCTTTTGAC
Source organism: Mythimna impura (assembly GCA_905147345.3). Lineage (NCBI taxonomy): Eukaryota > Metazoa > Arthropoda > Insecta > Lepidoptera > Noctuidae > Mythimna > Mythimna impura. The sequence continues at coordinate 773,330 of LR990348.1, forward strand.
ATGTAATCATTGTATTCTAATTACCATGGACCGTACGTATATAATAGACTAAATAAAACTCTTAATATATACTGTCTCAATAAGGAGAGCTGTAAGAAAAAGGTATCGGAATTTTTGCAGGGTCTTACGATGAGACTGAGTTACTTTTAACCATACCAAGATATAACGTACTCTAAACTGACATTATTTACGCTAAATCTTACTGTAATCTACACGTACACCTAACAACTCAAGTATACTCAACCATTTATGCACCCACTTATCCTCTTGCAGCCACCCATGCTTTACACCGCATAACACAGCGAGAGGTTCTCTTAATCACACTTCAACATTACTCTTCCTAATAACCAAGTATTTAATCATGTTTTGTATTCATTGAAAGTCTAAAATGCTGACGCGCAAGGGTTTGTAAAATTTTTGTATCTCAAGGGGATTGGTTGCTGAAATCCGAAATACAGGTTCTTCCTAGTTCGGATTCAAACGCTAAAGCTTTTGTATAGGTACATCATCTGTCACACCCCTTCCAAGCATTTTCATATAGTTGTAATATGTTGAGCTTATTTTTGAAAAAAAAAAGAAGATATTATTATAGTTCTCAAACACAATGAAGGCATTATTGTTAAGAGCAGTGAATGGGCAATAAGTAGATAGGTAATAAGACTTCAGTAAATTATACGTTTGTACTAATTAACGTCAACTTTTCTGGACAAATAAAGACCAGTTCACACGTGTAACGATTGTAACACGTGCCGTTCTGATGTTTTAGAGAAAGGTCATTGAAAAACACTAGACTGGTAAATAATGATCATATCGAAGTCTAGTTGGTACAAAAGAAAAAACTGTCAAAGATTGAATCATAAATAAAGATATTCAAAGAAAAACTAATTTTCTTTATGTATTCATGTTGAGATTATTATTATGAATTTAGACTTAGATTTACTAAATAATTGTCTACTTAGATTTTACATTGACAGATAAAGTTGATAAGAGTTATCAAAACACATGTGGATGGATGGAGAAGGAGACAAAGGAAAAAAAAGATGGATGGATTGTGTGATTAGTGTTTTGAAAGAAAAAAGTGACAGAATAGAAAGAATGAAGAGTGATAGTGATAGCCTGACGGTGACAGGATAGATTGGAAGAATAAACGTGCTGCGCGTCGTCCTATATATATCGATTGGTGGAGCTATGCACCGCATATCCCTTTAACAGGTCAGTTTAGGTCGTAAAATGGAGTCGAGTTAAGAGATCGTGATAAAGTTGATAATCTGACATTCTGCACCATTCATACAGTTGTACTCTCCCACCTTCATAGCCACTATTGTCCAATTAGCGGCTAGTCGCCCGTGTTTACAACTTTACCAAGCTTTTGCACATGTTCCTCATTAGGTACAACAGAAAAACATCGAAATAACCTTCAAATATTACAAATCAATACTCTTTGCCTAGCGGCCAAAACATATGATGTATTCCAACCTAAATACAATTATATTGTAATATAACTGTGTAACTGTAACACAACATTTACTCCGAACATTAACACATTTCTCCTTCGTGTGAGCTATTTATTTTGATAAATTGCTTCACACGTTTAATCGGAGAAGGAAAACATCGGAAAACTTCGTCCTTTGGTATGTGTGTATGTGTTTATGGTATTGAGGTACAGTCACAATAAAGACATGTTCTTCACATTAAAGTATGATGTTTGTTTCCCACGTTTAAATAAAAGAATCGTCTTCACTGAATTATCAAATCAGTATTTTTACCATGTCAATGTCAAATAAATGTAACACAGACAAATGAAACAAAACAGATCCATTTATTATAATAAAATTAAGCTAAAGTTTTAGTTCAAAGTCAGCTAGACATAGTAAATAGGTTTATGCTATTTTAGTTTTCAAATGCTTAAAATATAGTTTTATGTGCCATATGTATAACTGGAAGTATATGTTCTGACTCGAGGGAAAAAAATAAAACTAACAAACGTATAACCGACTCGACTGCACACATGTTATTCGTGAGGTCATAGAGGAAGGTAGAAACGCGTGTCACATAGTTAATATATACATAGAATTTAGAAGACAAGGAAATGCTGAATTTTCTGTCAAGGATGCGTACACTTGTCTAGTTTTTGACCTTGGGAGTACCTACTTACTCTCAAGGTCAACAAAGGTTCATAAGAAAAATAAGGTGAGCAAACTAGATTATCAAAATTTTAGTCAAATAAGATGTCGAATATGAAAAATAAGACATCGAATATGACAAATAGAATTTCGAAGATTACAAATAAAATCTGAAAGAGGTTAAGCAAAATATCTATAGGTAGGTTTTAGGTACTCAAAAATATTTAGGTTGGACGGTATCCTGTTCGTTTTCGCCATGGAAAAAAACATCCAAACTTATATAATAATACATTATTATTAATTTATTTATCAATACAAAATACATTTTACATTTGAATTTAAAAGTGTTTTAAAATTCTGTTTTGAGTTTTTAGTAAAATGTACATAAAAGTTCTTGATGAAATAAATGAATGGGTCATCTGGGACATATGTTCACCTGAAGCATTTAATTCCGGTTTTGCTGACTCAGTTTCCCTGTACAAAAATCCATAAATAAGTAATTATTTTCTATAAATGCCATCTAATGTTAGTGGTCGTTCGCGTGATTTAATTTAATTGCTTTAACGGCGTATTTATTTAAATAAAGCGCAGTTAATGCACAACGCCGAGTAATGGGCGCCGGAGCACATGATGTTAATGACCCCCCGCGCACAGAGTTCCAAGAATTTTTAGTATATTTTAAGTGTACATTATCTTTACCAGATATAATTTTGCCTCGGAAACTGAAAATTACAAATACATTTTTCCTACACAAACTCGAACGAGTAAAAAACATACACAAGTATAATATAAGTATATTATACATAAAAAAATCGCCTTTTTAAATGTTATATTTATGGATTTGGGCAACACCGCTTACACTGATTGAATAACTTATTTTTTTGTTTTAATGCTTTAATAAATATTGTTAGTCTTCAGGATAAATTTAGAAAATAAAAAATGAAATAACTTATTCTTACTTAAACATTGGCGTAGGTTTAATTAAGATTGACGATGATTGATTTTGAGGTTGTTCAATACAAGTTATGCTTTGTTATATTGAGTAACAAAATCTAATATCAGCTAATTAGTGTTTAACCGAACCATATGATTAAAAACCACCAACCATACTAACCAAACCAACCAACCATACGATTAAAAAGAACCATCTGGTTAAAAAGTTCTTTTATGAATAAGGCTCCACAAATCAAAAAATAAATAAAATCCTGCCTGGTTGCGCCTATATCGCTTGGTAATTGCCGCGTAAAAATTAGTTCCGTAATTAGCCGCATAGAATTAAATACCGCGTTTTGTTTGTGTGACAACTTGCAACACTTCCTATTTTGCATCCCTTTCCTGCACAAACCTCGGGTGAAAGAGTACGCAGACAGACTCGCTCGGTAACGCTCGCATCGCTAAGACGACGTCCCGCGCATTTTACAAGAAAAATCAGTTATTGTAGAACTTATCCGCTAAAGACTCTAAAACCGCTAACGCTTTGTGCTTGAGAACTGTGCAGTGTTCAGCTCAGTCGTTCTGCAAGTTGTCAAATACATTATCTGAGAAACGCTCATCCGCAAAATACAGTCCACTTCCAATATTAGTAGTATACGCGCAACCACTGCCCATGAAAATAAAGTGTTTCTACGACTGTCCATCTTATCAACAACAATCTGACTTTAAAACGAGCTCTGACAAAGTCGCAAGTCCACATAAAGCAAATCTTCCGCTCTATTGCCGCGAACCCTAAACTGCGCGTCTTGTAGACGACTATCAATTCAATTTTACTGCATATCGACTGCTCCCGCGGACTAAGCAGAATATCGGGTATATCAGAGAGCAAAGAATAAAAAGATACAGAAGGTCAGTTTCATACAACTGACGAAATTAGGACGCACTGTAACATAGACGCGTATAACGCAACAAGCCTAGTTCGATGGGTAACGGCGGAGCTTTTATGTTAATGAGATTGAAAAGGGCTACAAAAATATCAAGTGGTCAAATCCCTTTTGTTATTTTGGTAATCACTTTAACTGATTTTACTTTAGTTAGAGCCCCAGGTATATTCATAACATAATGATTATATTTCTTTTAATTATATCAGATTACATATTATTAGCTTTTTTACTGCACGACCGGAGATTTATTGATATAAACTAGTGCTTGACTGCGATCCTGATGAACCTGGTCTAGTTTATTAAGAGCCTATTTAGTTTAGCCTTGAAGACAGCTAAATTATAATTAGACGGGAAGACAGCAGCAGATAAATTGTTCTAGCCTTTCGATGTACGCGGTATAAAAGACGAGGCGAAACGCTTAGTACGGACCGTAGAGGTTTCAAACGTGAGGGGGGATACTTGCCGTACGTCGGATTATCCGGTGGTAGAAAGGAGATGGCGGAATCATGTCATGCTATTCCCACGCACACTCTCCAAAATGCATCCTGTAAAATACGGAATGGCTGGTTACCCTCCTTGTAGATTGGACTTAATCAATTGTAGATCACGAAGTCCAAAGCTGTTACATAGCATTTCGCAGCACCAGCCCATATGTGGCTGCAGTTTTCCATACACGATATACGGACCTGTGCTTATACAAAGCACATTAGAAGCTGTTCTGGTGTGAAGTACCGCCGGACCTTTGTAAGAACGCTGAGTCCTAGCAGCTACCTTGGCTTTGGACTCAATGAACCGCCGCAAATTTCAAACTATCAAACAAATGTCAATCGCCTTGCAAATGCGCTGTATGTAGACGCATGCCTATATGTGTTGATTGCCCTCGTTTTATAAAGCGGTACTTCTGTACGTAGCTACTCCGTGACCGAAGTCTCCGATCATCGAAGGCGGGTCATTCGGCCCGCTAGACGCTTGTGGCGACAAATTTTGTGACTCCAATTATGTCAGCGGTTTTGTTAAGACTTGCTTTAGCCTGCGGGTTCGTTGAGGGCCAAATCGTATTGGTTTACTGGTTGTGGGGAAAAATAGGGTGTTATTTTAAGTAGATATTGTTATTGGTAAAAAAAAACCCCTAGTACTTTGACCCTATATTTGAGATTGGATTAAATAAAATAAAATCTTTTTATTTCTGACATATTTGATCTATTTGAATATCGTTAGTGGTTCGACTTAAAAAACTATGTTACATATAAAAAATAATTTAAGTATTAGCCGCCCTCTGGGGCCCCGGGCATGCGTACTTGAGCTTGAACCTAGTGCCCCAGAAGGGGGCTGTCCAGCTTGTAGCTGAGCACGTTCAGGACAGTGTTGGCGCTACCACGCGTGCGGAACATTAGCGAGGCGATGCTGCACCACAGCATAGTGTGAAAGACTTGTGTGTGTGCGTGCGCAAACATCGAAAATACAAAACATTAGCGTGGTGGGGCCACCAGCACCCTGAACGCGTTATTATATTGTATTCGGAGAGCGTTTCGTAAATCTGCGTGCCCATATGTTACAGCGCACCGCCATCCCCCTCCTCTTCCTTTCTATGTTCCGATTATCTTTGAAATTCTCGGTGACCACATGATGAAGGTAAATACCTCCAGTAATTGTGTTTAAAGAAACTCGCTCACTCTTCGAAGAGCGACAGCGTTAAGCAGCATAGGTGCTACATCCTCCAGTTTACGACACCTGGGTTGAGATTCCAGCAGCTCGCATATTCCTCACACATTTTTCACTCAGGTTTATGTCTCAATATATTGAAGAGATTGCCCTACCTCTAACTTGATTTTTTCTCAAACAGTTGTGTTAATTTAAAAACTCCTGTTTCTATCGCTAAGCGTAGCTGAGCTGTAGACTGACACAAACATTCTTTCATCTTCCGCAGCAAATAACTACACCGCCCACATTTATCACCGCTTTAATACGGCAGTCCTACACAGTTTCCAAAGTACGCCACGAATACTACGAAATGCAATACAGTTTCCAGCAGAAAAAGTAAAAACTTGGCATTGTATGCAGTTTTTATCAGACGGGAAACTTGTGCACCATCTATTCTTACATAAAAAAAGAATTGGGACTCGCTATCACACCTAGTTGCGGGAACTTCGTGAAATATGCACAATTTTACTTTTAAATCGACAAATGTAATCTGTTTTTGTTCTCCGTGTTCCTGTTTCTATTCTGTTGGGTCTTTCTATCGGTTTGTTGCTGTGCTGCTTATTTTGTTCAGAAGCTATAACAGTATTGTTGCTGCTTTGTGGATTAGCGATTGTACTATAAACATTTTCTATTCTTGCTTTCTGTTTCATATTTATATTGCATTTATGCCGCGACTTTGTTTACGTCAATGACGGTTATTGCGGACACGAATTTGAAGTTGAAACCAGGTTAAAAGTACCCTATGTCCTTCCTTGGGGTTCAGGCTTACTTCATACCCAAAATTGGTTCAGTAGTTTAACCATGAAAGCGTAACAGACAGACAGAGTTACTTTCATTTTTTTTTTATAAACTAGTCTTGAAGATACTTAAATTTTAATCCGACGGGAAGACCGGAGCAGGCAAATTGTTTCAGTCCTTCGATGTAAGCGGTATAAACGACGAGAAGAGTCGCTTACTCTGCACCGTAGGGGTTTCAACAACGTAAGAGCTTGCCGTACATCGGATTGTCCGATGGTAGAAATAAGATGATGGAATCAAATCATGCAATTCCCGCGTACACTCTCCAAAATGCATCCTGTAAATTACCGAAATTCTGGCAATCCTACGCATGTGCTCAAGGCTTTGTAGCTTGGATTCAGTCAAATCTGGATCACCAAGTAGCCTCTTCGCACGCCTTTTCACCGAGTCTAAAGCTGCTAGCTGGCATTTTGCAGCACCAACCCATATGTGGCTGCAGTACTCCACACACGATCAGATCTGTGCTTTGTATAACACTAGAAGCTTTCCCGGGGTGAAGTACCGCCGGACCTTTGCAAGAACCCCAAATTTCCTAGCAGCTACTTTGGCTTTGGACTCAATGAACCACCCAAAGTTAAGGTTTGAGGAAATTTCAACTCCCAACAGCTGAAAGCGGTCGGTGCACTCCAGGGATACATTCTGAAAAGCAGGAGCCAAGATGATCGGGCTCTTTTTGGCGGTGAACAGACAAGCTTGTGTTTTGGTGGCGTTGAATCCCACCTGATTGACTTTACCCTACTTGGAGACTGCCTGGAGTGAGACATTCGTACCCTCTACCAAATTGTTCCAATCCTTCGATGTACACTTAGTCCGGACCTTAGAGGTGACAACAACGTAAGGAAGTTTATAATATTGGTATGGATTTTTGTGATTCGAGGCACGTTCGAGTCAAAACATATTTGAACCTATAGAAAATTTTCGGAGAAAAGAATCTTTCAGAATTGAAAAACAAGAAGTAATAAACGAAAGTTACCGCGAGCTGGCGTGTTCGCCTGGCGTCGAACACACGGCACACACTCGTGTGTTCGCCAATCATTCGGCTCCAGACCGCGAGCGTGCGTGACTGCTCACAATCAAGCGGAAACATTACAAACCTTATAAATATTCATTATCGTTAATTATTTTTCTACCGTTTTCGTACATTTAGTTGCGTGGAGTTATGTTTTATCATTGAATATCGTTTACCGAATTTTGTTTATTGAAACATCATTGTAGTCCTATATTTTGAACTAATGTAGATCCCGATTTTAAGTATCTACTCACACCTAGATGGTACTTTAGAGGTATGCGGAACAGAGAGTAAAATCCCGCAAACCTTCCTTGGGAGGGAGGATCCTCCGACTAGAGAGTGTTTTTGTCTGATCCGGGCAACTGCCCGATAGATGATTTCGGGATTTCGTAATTTAGTTCTTATGTAACGCCATTGATGTCACTACAGTACCATTTTTTTTACGTGGAAAATCATCACATAACGTCTCTCGCTCTGGGTGGAGTGGGAGGGAGTGTTAGACTTTTACTGACTAAAACCAGTTCTTGCACCTCGCAGTATTGCAATAATACTTGTAACCCGATAGTAATACCTATTTGAATCACGACCGTTGTACTTATATACATCCTGATAGTAAATCACGACCTCAAGGCAAATGTGTATACGCACGAGACAACGGCCCTCACGCCCCAGCCACCGAGATCCCGATCCCGATTTCCGGCCACCGTAGACGTGGGCTTGCGGACGTCTGCCTGGTAACCGTATGTCCGAACCGAGCCCAAGTCGTCGACGGCGTGTATTATTCCACGCGCGCCTCAAGGAGTTGTCAGCAAACCGTATAGGGGCCCAGCAGGGTCGAAACCTACTGGGCCCATGGGTTCGCTTCTGAAAGGAAAACCCGGCCCTGGAATGCAAGGCAACAAAGGAACACAGGAGTGGGTTTTAGTCAGTAAAAGTCTGACACGAGAGGGCGGGAGATGTCATTGGATAATTTCACCCTTAAAAAAAAAGCAAGTTTGTATTATACTCACATAAACAGCCTTTTAATGTTCTCACTGCTGGGACTCAGGCCTCCTCTCTAGGAGAGGGCATGGGCCATAATCCACCACGTGGGCCCAGTGAGGGTTGGTGAACGTCACTTGTCTTAGAATTTTTGGTTCTAGGACATGCCGGTTTCCTCACGATGTTTTCCTTCACCGTTTTCAAAGCAGTGGTGATGAAATAAATTACACAAAGTAATGCGCTTGTCTGGGTTAGAACCAACTCGTAAGTCTACAACTCGTAAGTCGGGGCAGTTACCACTCGGCCACCACTGCTCTTCTACCACTCGGGATATTATACTCACAGTTGAGCTTTAAAATTGTCATGAGTTAGTTTATTTAGGCTATTATATTAATGTTGTAGAACTATAAATTTAACAAGCTAAACGTACAGACAGTCTGACTAAGTGAAACGATTGAAATTAAAATGAATACTCGTCACGCGACCGCCTCGTTACCTTGCCGATGCAGTTCGTCTCTCACTAACTCTACAGCTATAAGGACAATTTACAAAAACTGGCCAAGTGCGAGCCGGACTCGCGCACGGAGGGTTATGTACCGTCCGTAGCAAAAAACGGCAAAAAAAAACACGTTTGTTGTATGGGAGCCCCCTAAAATATTTATTTTATTCTGTTTTTTAGTATAGGATTTTTGTTATAGCGGCAACAGAAATACATCATCTGTGAAAATTTCAACTGTCTAACTATCACAGTTCATGAGATATAGTCTGGTGACAGACGGAGGGGCAGACAGACAGACAGACGGGCGGACAGCGGAGTCTTAGTAATAGTGTCCCGTTTTACCCTTTGGTTAAAACGGGACACTATTCGGTACGGAACCCTAAAAACTATCGCTCATAAGAAACAGTCTACATTTTTATATTTAGAACAGTTGCTTCTTCATTGATTTTTAAAATACGAGTATCTTCAGTGAAATTATGTATAACCAAGTTGACGAGACTTATTGGATTTTATATTTGTATTTTCTGTTAGTCTGACCGTCTCCAGGTCTCTTTTATGTCGCATATATTATTGTAGATACATCGAATTCAGTTCACAAATTACAAAGAAATAAATGTTGTAAACGACGACAGCTCCGAATTCGTGGCCAGCGCGGTGGCTAATTAACAAACGACATGGTTTCATTACAATGCTCCGAGGGATCGCTTAATTACCTGTTGTATGCTAGCTTTACTTTTCACGACTTTTAATGTAGCCATATCAAGAGTTATTATGAAGTGGTCAGGTGTAGTCTTTAAAAAATTTAAATGATTGTTTTTTTTTTTAATCATGTCCGCTTGTAGAACTTGACTCGCATGCATGAAGCTCAAGGCTACCCGCAGCAGCAGCTCATTGGCTTGAAAGATTACAGCCGTACATAATTAATTATTAAAGGGTTTCCGGCCCATCGCCTTTAACTGCTCTGCTCATCCCAAAGGGAAGAATACGCAATGTAATGAAAAAACAAACTTCGTCAATTTTTCACGAGGGCCGAGTTAAAAATTCGTTGATTTATTCAACGGAAATAACCTAGAACCCGTAATAATATCAGACGTTAATGCTTCGGCGCTTGTAAAGTAATAAATTCAGTTTTTATAGCAAAATGAGCGGTACAGGAGGTGGTACAGAATACAATTGCAAAATTTTAGAACATAGCCGTGCTCGTAAAACCATCAGATTATAGCCGCAAACGCATTTCAATGCAATAAAAACGAACATTCGGAAATCGTATTTCAAGTTTTCAAATTTTTTCTCTCGCTGTGTGTTCTTTATGGCACGAAGTCGCCATCTGCCATGTTCCCGGTTGAGGGGCCCGCCAGGACCCATAATACCCTCTCAGAATTGCCCTCTCGCTGTTCTTTCAACAATTAATTTATCAGACTAGATTTGTTGGCGTGTTTCACTTGAGAAAAATGACGGAGCTATTACTTGAACACAGCCCCGGACAGCGCCGAGGTATTTATCAAATTCTGTATTTAAACAAAATGTGTATTTTAGTTGGTTCAATGATTCACTGTCAGGGTTGAAAGAAAACAATGAATTCTAATTGGAACATTTAGAAAACTTAAGAGATAAATTCTTGGTTGAAAACATTTCGAGTTATTTCTAAGTTCTATTATTTACTGAATATTATATGTTTGCTTAAATAAGAGGAAGCGTGGGCGTTTTATTACGATTTGGCAGGGCCTATTGAACAAACGTAAAGATAAACCTTTTTCGTCCATCGAGGGTTGCAAATAACTTACGCCCACCGAAGTCGAAAAAATCAATGTTAATACGTCAAGCCGAGTTTAATACGAGTCTCTTTTGTAATCCCATAAAGCATAATACGATTCCAGAGAATTCTATTCGCAAAAACATTATGGAGAAAGAGATTGCGATTATAGGCATTATGTGCGTAACATCTTAATGGACGTAAGTAATCTATCTCAAGAGTGCGGCAGCGGCAAGCGAACGAGCCGAGCGAGCGAGCAGAGCGCGCGCTGCTGCGACCTCGCCACGTCCCGCATCCAAACAACTATTCGTTACGTCGCGGGGGAATCGCAAAGTCGGCGCCTTACCAAAATATCTAAAAGGGCAAAAAACCTAGCAAATTGCATCCTCGCATGATATTCGCCATGATCACGCGTTATCCCCATAAGAGCACAGGAACGTGCCCGGAACGTCAAGCGCTACGCATTCGAATATATATTCGAACGGACTTTTTTGGTGTTTGCCTCCATCGCAGATACTCGCGATAGGGTGGACTATTTGCTGTGACTATTTTATTGTCATTTGCGAAATCAGGTCAACATTTCCGATCAAATAGAAACTGTTTGTATGGGGGTCCCTGATCTGAAAAACGAACTGGCAACAACACAAATATTTTCCTTGATTATTTTGTCTGAATATTTATATACCTACCTAGAAACTAAAATTTTCTCGTTAGATATTACTACTTTTTCCTTAAACATTCAAAACTAAATTGTACAAACCTACTTTATATTTTTCTAAGCCCCTTCCTCATCAGGTCGGCTTCCCATTCGTACTGTTACTACAAAATGCTCATATGTGCTACACTGCTAGCTGTACTATGCACGTTTATATAGCGTAGCACTTGTAGTGTCGGGAGCCTTTGATCGCTCGCACGGAACGTCTGCGACGACCAGCCTTTTTATGGCTTTTAAACGCTTTTAGTCAGAATCAAGCAACTTTTTATTATGAGAAGCGACAGTCAAATGATCAGAATCCACTCTGTTTATAGAATGTTTGGAACTTGTAAAAAAGTCGTTTCGGCGATTAAGTAGCTGTCCTTAAGTTTTGTTTTTGAATGTTTCAGAAAGTTGTTTGTGGTAATCGTTTAATGGAAGAGAATTTTGGTGAGAGTACCTACTTACATAAATTACTTTCGTTTCAACATTTAATTCCAAGTAGCTGATTTTCTTTTACAACCATATTCATTACTTTAGATTTTTGACCCTAATTAAGCACAATTTATAACAGGCGTACCTAGGTGAGCAATAAACTTAATAGCATATGACCTCCGAAAATCATATATGCCCTATATAGTAACCATTAACTAAAAACCTGTTAAGTATTAAAAGCTTTCGCTTTGACAGTGAACACGAAAATCCCCACATCGACGAACCAAACCTGTGTCCCCAGCGTTACATCCCCGCGTTCAAGCCGTAACACCATTAGCTACTAACTTTTTAAAGCAGTCACTCTGCGTTCATCCGGCGCATTGGTACCAAACATCTCCATTACGTAGCAAGCTTGTATAAATTTGTTGTTCCTAATGAGATTTGAGAGAGAGTCGTTCCATTCAGTAACCTAGTCCCGGTGCTGGGTGCATTACGTGAACTTAATGTGCTGCTATCAAGTCGGGATTTGCGCATTCTGCAGCGAACCGTATGAATGTTTAGCGAAGTTTTATGTGGACGGGAAAGATTACTCTTCCTGGCATTTTATTCATGAAGTAACAAACAAGTTGCAGTTGGACTCCTTATGAATGTTACATGTAGTTGTTGCACAAATGATAAATGGTGTCTGTTTTATTTCTTGTATAATTTTCTAGCTGTTCCAAAACTCAGAGCTGACTTAGCTTTATCTTTGATGACTACGTTGAACGAATTCTAATCACAGATGGACAGCTCAACAATCAACTAGAGAACTTTATAATAACTTACATAATTATGTTTGTCTTATGCCTTGCAGTGCCAAGCAGGCGACCCACCTGATGGAAAGCCGACACAGCTGTGCATAGACCTCTGCAAAACCAGGGGTATCTCAGTTGCATCGCCCTTACCCTTTTCAAAAAGAACTTCCTTCAATTTTTGTTTTTATGTCTAAGCAGCTCCACGGAGAGAAAAGAAAGACTCACCAAGTTTATCCTGCAGCACAGTCTTGGTGTCGCAGTGGACGAGACAGAGGATGAGGAAGAGTGCGACGTGTGGCGCCATGGTGGCGGCGGGGCGCGGTCACGTGTGCGGGGAGTGGGGGGGCACCGCGCCGCTGCGCCAGAGACGGTACATGCCTCGCCGATACTGCAACACAAGAAAACGATGACGTTGTTTGTCTGTCAGAGCACCTTATTATTAGTATCGTTAAAACTTCAAGATGTAACAAATGAATCAAAACAAATATTTAAATAGCAAACTGTGATTCTATCCGACCCTATAATGAAAAGTTATTTTTAGTAAGTAATGGAAGTTTTCATCGCATAAACCATAAAAAAATATTCATACCACGAAACCAATCAAATTATTTACCATAGCCGAGTCAAAAACCTATTTGTGGCTAGATTCAATTTCACTTCGAAATTAAACTCGACATCTGATAGACAGACAGAATCAAATTAAATATTGTCATTAATATAGGTACATACCTACGAATGAATATTGCTCGAAATATCTAAAAGTATAACACTAGATCAACATTTATATTCATTTTAGCATTTTCGAAGTTTATAAAAATTGGACATTTTAATTACTTGGAACAGAAAATAGTCTTGGAGAGTTTGCAAGCTTCAGATTATACTAGCTTTTATTAATTTAAGCTTAACTTGAAGTTTTAAGTGAGTCACTTAAAAGTAGAATTAAGTTTGATGCCGAGTTTATTCCGCCCTGACCTTTGGGGGGTAGCTAAGTTTCGGTAACTGACGACAGTATCCTGTTAAAATTAAGCAGAATTAATGAGCTGTTATCAAGTTAGTGAGTCGACTTCAAACTTGAAATTCATACACAAAATATGCTTCAATTCTTGTGTCATACTTTACTCGGCGACATTTTCATACACACACGTTCCATATTGCTCGCGTGCAGAAAATGTTACCAAATATACATTTTCTTTCATAGCTCCGACATTAATATTACATAAAGATTTTTAGTAAGTGTACTAAAGCTGCACTGAAACAAACCTAGTGCAAACGAAAAAGCTAACTCGCAATACATACAGCCGAACAGAAACATAAAGTGTCTAAATTTCAAATGAGCCCTAGTAACATACTCCGCTCCAAGGCCGGATAAAACTTACAAGTTTCATTCGCGGCAGAATTTCAAAAAGGAATTAACCTGGACTCTCTCCCTGGACACAACGACAGATTTTATTACTGCCATGAATAAATTCCACCGTTGGGACCACCGCGTCGCACCTCGTAAATTATAACGACACTTTAAACCCTCGGACCGATTTACTGCGACGCTTTAGTGCGCGATGGTATAAACATGTGGCGTACTGGCGCAGCGATGGATGTTGTGTTAAATTATATCGTCGCCGGATGATTGGTTCTGTGGTAGCGGATTATTTCGGGCGTTTAGGGCTGATTTTAAGGGCGTTAGCACAGCGGGGAGGAAGGCACGTGGTCTGCGGTTTGTGTTAGTAATAGTCAGACATGCTATCAATCACTTCCGTGGCATTGACCCGCTTTAAATTGAAGGAACCTCCCTTCCCTCTAGCTGCACATACAACCAATCTTTTTGTCAGAAATGATAAAGAATGGCTTTTGTTATTCATGATTCAAGTGTGTACCTAAACAGTTTAGTTCAGAAAAACCGTGACACTTAAAATATTATCATCGCTAACCTATGCGTTATTATTGTTATTAATGTTGCCGCCACGTTTATATAGGTAAATCGACTACAAAAAGCAATATGAGGTTAATCTATTACACTTCTTATCAGACAAATCTAAACACCTTGCAAGTTTATGTTTTGTAAGGATTATCAGAAAAAATGTGTATATTTAGGAATATATGTCAAATGTCGTTTAATAGTGAATAACAGTGGCGGATTTACCAGCAGGCTGAGTAGGCTTGCGCATAGGGCGGCAGATTTTTGGGGCGGCAAATTTGGGGACGGAATTTTGTTTTTTGCTACCTCATAGAAATCAAAAAGATTTTTGCATGACGGTTTTCTGATGTCTCACAGACAGAAGTCTGCAACAAATTTTGCTGATGACTTTCCTCTCTCTCTCATTTGCTATTAAAGTGTTTCGATTATTACCTACCTATAACGTGTGACTACGGCTTTTCTTTTTGTTCTATTCTTGTTTTTCCAGTTACTTTGTTTATTTCAGCATCTTGAAAATCTTGTTTCATACTTTATCAGCGTCTTTTTTTTTTGTCGTAGTCGGGTTTTAGTTTTTTACTTTTTTTTTATTTGAAAGATTTTTGTGTTAAATCACTACTTTACTATTTATTTTGGTATGCACAAGTGAAGTCCTTTCAAATGATACCAACACGACGTATTTATCTTATTTTTTTAACACAATACTTTTTGTTCACTAGAGGGCGCCACATTGAATTTTGAAGGTAATTTTTTTTTGTAAGTAACAGTGAAGCCCTTTCAAATGATATGAAACACGGTGTATTTATCATTTTTTTTAAATGACTTTTTTGTCCGCTAGAGTAGTGAAGTCCTTTCAAATATTGATACCAAAACGACGTATTTATCTTTTTTTTTTTTAACACAATACTTTTTGTCCACTAGAGGGCGCCACATTGAAGTTTGATGATATTTTTTATAAGTACCAGTAAAGCCCTTTCAAATGATATGAAACACGGTGTATTTATATTTTTTTTTAAACATGACTTTTTGTCCGCTAGAGGGCGTCACTTTAAATTTGAGCAATATTTTGGAAATGTACAAGTGAAGCCCTTTCAAATAATACCAAACACGGCGTATTTATCTCCTTTTTTATTTTTAACGCATTACTTTTTGTCCGCTAGAGGGCGCCATATCGATTTTTGTGACACGTCACGTAGCCTATGTTTAGCAGACAATTAAAACGGTTCTAACGATACCTCATACGTCGAGTTCCGATAAGTAGATTAGGAGCTATGAGGGAACAGATGAACATACTCACATACATACATAGCCTGTCAAAATCATAACCCTCCGTAGTCGGGTAAAAAGAAAAACAATTGCTGATGAAACACCCGATGAAGAAATGAGTGACCGCAGTGATACTTTCAAGGTTAATACATTTCTCGTCATCATTGACAGACTCGTATCTGAATTAAAAAAAAGGAAGAAAACGTACGACAATTTCAATGGTTTTTTTTATTTCTGACCAAAACGAGCGAATTGTCACCATTAATCCTTACAAAAAAGGCTCTGTCCTTAGAAGAAGTATATCCTAATGATTTAGAAACTGAGTCAGTTCAAGAATGAATACATTTTCGAAGCCACATATCTTCGCAAAGCATTTTGGTAAAACCAGCTTCTTCATCATTAGAAAGTCTATCTTCGTTTCTGCGAAAACAGAGTCTGTAGAACATTTATCCAAACTTGAGCATTTCCCTTCGTATGGCCTTATGCACACCAGTGACGAATTGTTCGGGTGAGAGAAGCTTCTCTTGTTTAAAAACAATGAAAAATTCTCTGAGATCGACCTTGAGCCAAGAAAAATTAAACGCCTTAGCTCTTTTGTGCTTATAGTCGCAATTAATGAACAAAATTACTTACGCCGATATCATCGATGATTCCAACAAAAAATCACGCAAAAAGGTATTGTAACGAAGTAACAAACTTTTGACCATTACAAATTTACTGTATGGACTTTAAAAGAGACTTTGACCCCTGAGTTTGTTTCGGTGTTTCTTCTCAGGGTAGTCAGCTAGGAAACACCGGCCTCATCTAGTTTAAAAATGACGAAAAAAAAATTGACGTGTAAAAGTGTTTTTTAAACCTATTTACAAAATAAATATCATTTATCATTTATCATTTATCATTTATCATTTATCATTTATCATTTATCATTTATCATTTATCATTTATCATTTATCATTTATCATTTATCATTTATCATTTATCATTTATCATTTATCATTTATCATTTATCATTTATCATTTATCATTTATCATTTATCATTTATCATTTATCATTTATCATTTATCATTTATCATTTATCATTTATCATTTATCATTTATCATTTATCATTTATCATTTATCATTTATCATTTATCATTTATCATTTATCATTTATCATTTATCATTTATCATTTATCATTTATCATTTATCATTTATCATTTATCATTTATCATTTATCATTTATCATTTATCATTTATCATTTATCATTTATCATTTATCATTTATCATTTATCATTTATCATTTATCATTTATCATTTATCATTTATCATTTATCATTTATCATTTATCATTTATCATTTATCATTTATCATTTATCATTTATCATTTATCATTTATCATTTATCATTTATCATTTATCATTTATCATTTATCATTTATCATTTATCATTTATCATTTATCATTTATCATTTATCATTTATCATTTATCATTTATCATTTATCATTTATAACTTTACTGAGTTGATTATTTTTAATTGTTTGTCAGTGCAATAAAGATTATTTATTCACATTTACCAAATGTACATTATTGTGTAAGTAGCACACATTACCTCGCTCGTACATAAGCTTTGATTAGCTCAAAAATATACCAAAAAAATATTTTACGTGTAATTTCAACGAAATTTTTGGATTGTAAAAATAATGCAGGAGATGACAATTGTAAGAGGCAAGGGTGGCAAAAACTTATAGCCTATGGCTTGAAAATTTGTAAATCCGCCACTGGTGAATAATATGAGGTTTTGAAATCCTAATGTTAATGTTCTAAATTCAAATTAAATTTTCATAGGTAACAATCGTATTTTGTTGAACAAGTCATTTTTATCCTGTATGGAGTATGAAGGAAATTGATAAAACAACACACGTAAATGAAAAAAAAAAGCTAAGAAAAGTTTATTTAATAACTTGTATTCCCTCCCCGAGCTCTTATTACTGCTTCCATACCGTTATTCATCGATCGGATGAGAGTCACGATCAAATGTTGTGGCATTCCATTCCATTCCTCTTGAATTGCATTTTGCAGCTGGCTAAGTGTTTTTGGGGCAGGATCTCTTGCACGAATTTGTCTCTTTAATTCATCCCATAGATGCTCAATCGGATTCTTGTCCGGGCTTCTTGCTGACCATTCCATAACGAAGATACCGACTTCGGTAACAAAATTTCGTACGACGCTAGCGGTGTGAGCCCTAGCATTGTCGTGCATGAATATGAAACCGTTGCCAATAAAATATGCATAGGGCATCACGTGAGGCTCAAGACACTGTTCGATGTACCGATGACTGTTTAGTGCAGGCAGACGTAGCCCAGACACAAAGACAAGCTCTGTCTTACCGTCGGTGCTGATTCCTCCCCAAACCGTCCACGAACCACCACCTTAGCTGACCTATTCTTTAATGCAGCATTGTGCAAAACGTTCTCAAAGAGGACGTTTTTCCACTGGAGGTATGACCAATTTAGGTGCTCACGTGCAAAGTTAAGGCGCGCTCTTGGATGGTCTGCAGTTAATTTCGGCTTATTTGCTAGCTTTTGCGGTACCAGTCCACGTTCCTTCAACCTTCTTCTAATTGTAGAGTCACATACAGCCACCCTACGTACAACATCAAGCTACTGCTGCAGTTTAAAAGGATTAAGGCGCCGATTTCGTAAAGAAGTTGTTACAAGAAATCGATCATCTCGCTCAGAAGTGACCCGATTCCTGCCAGATCCTGAACGGCGCGTGAACAAACCAGTCTCCCGATAGCGTTTATAGACTCTATGAACAGACGACATGCTTAGATGCAATCTTTCAGCCACAACACGCTGATTAAGTCCAGAATCCAGCAATGCCACCACTTGGGCGGCTTCTGCGGGCGAAGTATCCATATGTTTTAGAAAAAAAAAACTTTTTCAGACGTCCCAAAGTCACAGTAAATAAATAAAGAACAAAAAGTTTTAAGATAAGCGCTAATTTTTAGTTTTCAAAGGTAAAATGTACTCGAACTCTAAACACACATTTGTCTCAAAACAGTGAATCTAAACAAATGAAATTCTAATTTTGTATTTAGAATTTTCACTTATCACTGTAATGGCCTAACTGCCAGCTATACAATCATGTGATTATTTTCATTAAATGAAAACTCTTTTTTCTGATGAGAAGTGTATTTTATTGTATCTATAAATTCATCTACTACAGCTATCAGCAGTGTATTTATGTACTTAGAACTAGATAAAAAGTACCACAGAACAGCTTTCAGTGACGATACTGACTTTTCATTAACAGGAAAGTCAGAAATAAAGTATTCTTCTCATCTCGCAATGTTATTCTAACTGCGTGTTTTTCCATTTCAACATTCCCTAGCTTAGTTTAACTGTCATGGTCCCGAAAGCATACGTTGCATTAAAAATTGCATGCACTAAATCTACTAAACTAACGGCGCCAGTGTATTTGCAACTTAAATAACCCCTCGCTCGTACACGCCGCATTATATGACGTCACCCGACATTTCCTGGTCCTTACGTACAGAACCTTAGCATGAAGGACCAAATTTTATGGTTATTAAAAATTTTGTGACTGGCCTTATCTTTGATCATTAAAAAAGGGTTTTATTGTGTTAAAGGGTGGCGCAGCCTGCGGTCCAGTTACTGGATGGTTTATTTGTACAGTTTCTGTATGATTTATTTAAAAAGCGTTGTAGAAAAAAAATGCTACATTAGAATGCTAGCGCTGGTCAGTTATTTGTAAACCTTAAGAAGCGATTTCTGTAAGTAAAAAATACGACTAGAATAAATTGACAACATATTATGCTAAATTTTAATGTACTGTACTGGTATAATAAAATTACATTATTGTGAATGTAGTTTTCTTAACAAACCAGCTTCTACCAGTGGAGGTTCGATTAAGTGGCTGGTTACGGAGAAGTGTGTTTATGTAGGACCATTTTATTAGTACTGAAAGCTACAAATTTGTGACAAGAATATTTTAACAAAATATACTTGCATAGAAAACAGTATTATCAGATAACGAACTCTTGATACCATAAAACTAAGTGCTTTTAAAATAACTTCATTATATATTATTTTAAAGTATTTTTTTCAAGTCCGATTGTATATTCTTGGATAACGTTCATAAAAATAAGTGAAGCAAAACCTGTTAGACGAAACTAAGAATATTTTAATTTATTTTATACGATTTTTATATTAAGATAAAAAAACTATACTCAAAAAGCGATTACTAAGTTTTCAAAAGAAAATTGCTATAAACTATACTGTTACTGCTTATTTGTCTGCAACTATATTCAAAGTTATATATTTTTTATAGTTTTTAGAAGTACATGTGTACTAAAAATATTAACGAAAAGATATTAAAGATTTTTATAGCAAATATGATAGAATTTTAATCTTACTTAGAACTACAGAAGCCTTTCAATTGCCTAAAGCAGCCACATATATCAACAGTATTGAAAAATACGTAACCAAGCATGATGAACTGAAACACACTGAGATTTAAACCAGAATTCTTTTCAAATCAAAAGTCTTTACCCACATTGGACTCCTAACTAATATTTCCTGGTAAACTTGAGTCCGTTTTTTTGCCGTGCTGACAAATAAACAAAAACAGCCTGTTTGCCGAGCTCACACGAGTGGGGCTCACGACTATGTTCATCAATATTATTGGATCCTTATACCTTTCACTAGGTTTCGGGCTTTGGTGTTCCTAATAGCAAAGTTTTCGCTTATGTAAATGTCCCTGTTTTGTTGTTGTCATTTTTTCCACAACATCGTTATGTAGTGTTAGTTTTCTGGCATTGTAATAATCATGTCTCCAGTGTATAATAAATTCAAAATACTTTACGGCTTCGTACTGTAAATACGTGTGTAAATAATTGTAGAACTATATTGTATGTTGCTCTGGGGTCAACATTAATATATACGTATCTGGATAGTTTTTATAAGTAATTTAATCAAGTTGTCACAATGAAATTTCAAGAGTTTTAAATGATATCTATTTATCCGGAACAAAATGTGAGAAAACAACAGTTTATACCAAGAGAGTAGTATCTGGAGTGTCTGGTAAAGACAACTAGAACGAAGCCGGAACACAACAATAAAATAACTGGAAGTGTAACAAATGTGGACATAGGAACACTAACATTCAGTTTATGTTTCGGAGGCGAGCGCATTTTGTGCGGCCGAGGTGAGTGATGGCAATGCGCCTTCTAGTGCTGCGGTGGTCAACTATATCGATGTTCTGTCGATAGCACGAGTGATTTTTATCGCGTTGGTTTTTTGTCTGTAAAAGATAAAAATCTCAAATGGGGTTATTTTCATGAAATAGCTATTGATTTTGTTGAGAATACTTCAGCATATGTAACAGTTGTAATAAATAAAGTTGATATAGCTCTTGGTTTTCATCAGATTGCAATACCTATTTCAAAAATCTCAATAGCTCTCAATAGATCTGTAATAGAATCTTACACTCTCATAAACGATACAGATGTACGAGCGCACACTAAATTACTTAGTGATCCCGACTGACCTATATGTGCTTTATACAGTATACTTGTACCATCCACCACCTAACATAACCTTACGTAGTCTGATCACACCATCGATATGAACTCCTCTTGCACTAGTTGCGCGTAGCTGAGCTGGCGTCGCCTCCGCGTCATTTACCAGCTGAGATAGTAGCCGTAATGTGTCGCCCGAGTGCTGCGTCACATGGTTTAATTAAACCGAAGCCACGCCATGGACACCACCAGAGAGCATTTCGGTAACAAAGCTGATTTATAATTGAAAGCCGATACGTTTAGGAAGTGACTCCCGCTCTATATGCATGAGGTCATTTGTTTGGGTATTCCGTGATTTTAGATTACTGTGTTTAGCTTAGAATTGGTCGTATTTTGCCAGAACGATATCCACAGTTTCAATTACTAGCTTTCGTGCCATAATTGCAGTATTAACCCGAATTGATTATTGCACACAGTAATGCTGCATCCTACCTGTCGATATTAAGATCTTCTCAAAACTTTAGCACAACGTTCTATATTCTAAAAATCCAAATACCAAAATCCCAGATATTCATCACAGTGTCGAAACGCAACAAATAGTCCAAAAAAACGGCCGCCTCCACGTATATCTCATCACCGCCCAACAAACGGTTTCGTCAGCGTTTTTTCGTCCATAAACCAACCATGTCTCTCTCCGGCCGAATGTACTCATGTGGACATTCGCCCGGCGTAATGGATTGTGACATTTATGGGCGAGACGCTCCCGATATTTGCTTCGACAGCGGCCAATCATTATAAATCACCGGCTGAAACTCTAATAAACTCGTCTGTTGTTAGTCTCAATGCAAATGCGATTGAAATTTTGATTAAACCACAACCAGACGCTTGTGTTTATTGTGTTCGTAGTTTGATGGATGTGTTTTGTGAGGATCATATGACATGAGAGTTAGATGATTATAAAGCGCGGGATGAAATAGTGGATTTTGTGATCAGTGAAAATGAAGCATGAATTGTGGCTTTAAAGAAAACTAGAGGACATAATGTTAACAATAACAATACAACACAGAAAGAGCAACAAACTAACTCATGGTTTTGTTTCAATACTGTGGAACAGAATCCGGGATTTCTCAAAACATAGCTCTGAATACAATAGCTGGGTTGAGCAACGGACACTTAAACTATTTCCCATTAAGCCGCTTGTAACATTGGTGCTGGCACATCGAGAGCCAATGAAATTGTTCTAGAAATAATCGGAACAATCGTTTGTAGTGCCCTCTAGCGGTGAACGCAGCAAATTGAAGTATGCGCAGAACAATGCAAGTTTTTGTTTGAATTTCATAGTTCTTTGTTTTGTTCAAATCTGTGGATTGGTTCGTAGTTGCACAGAGATGTTTTGAAAAGCAATTGTTTTCAAAGTTTATTAATATTGTGAAGAACAAACTGCGATTGAGGTGTACAGTTCCGAAGTAGAAACGTATAGAACGAATGTTTTTAGGTCGCAGTTTTTATTTTATAGGGAACATACTGTGTACTCGTACATATGTACATAGTTTTATAGGAGAATACACTTATAGGTAGTACAAAGTACTGTTTGTACTCGAACGATATATGTTTAATAACGATTGTAAGGACGTATACACACAAGGTAAACTTCACTTCTTTTAACTGAAGAAATGTTATTACCTCCTGAACATGAAAAAAACATTCTCATAATCAAAAGCAAAAAGTATGAGCTGAATTCTACAGTCACAATTATTAATGATAGAAATGATTGTAAGACAGAATTGTAAATAATTTATTGTGACTGTTTTCCACGTATTTAGAGAGCCAATCAAATTATTAGAAGTGACGTGTTACCCCAGAAACGTTTGCCAGCTCTAATACACCGTCGAGTGAAACAAATTAGAACGCACACTCCACTAAAATAATACTTATTAATAGAGGAATACGTGCCATTTTGCACTGCAAAGGTTGTGATGCCTGAATTTATCTGATTAGCAGTTATTAGCTGTGACTTGAATAATTAGTTGGGTTATGTTTGAACGTATATGTGAGTAATATTGCGATGTTTAACTTATTTGCAAGTTTTAGAACTTACCTACTTCCTTATTGAAACAGTATTAACAGTTTAAATACAGTTTAGAACAACAAAGAAAAGAAAAGGATACCGCTTAGGTGATATTATTATTTAAGTTTTATCTTTTTTTAGACTTGTGTTGGTATCGTATCAATACTTGATCAGATTCATGAGTAATTAATTTTACCTCCTGAAAGTTTGGCATCGAATTTAAATTCACCCTGTAATGAATACAAACAATACTGAAGCAACGCGAATTTGCATGACTACACTAACTTATCCTAGACTTCTAAAATTTCCATTATGTTTACGATAAAGTTTAACATCTGTATTGTATAATACCTACATTCTACGCAAATAAAGGATTTGATTGATTGATTGAAAGTTTAATCTCAATATTAGAACCCAAAACCAAAGTAGATACCAATTATATTATCTATGTATTTCGACACTTTTACTTGACAGCACTTTAATTTTCCACACAGTTACTTCTAGACAAGCGCGTTCCATCGTCGGCCACATCATCGCTTACCATCAGGTGAGGTGGTGGTCAAACGCAAGCCTACCAATTAAAAAAACAAAACAAAATAATCAAAACAAAAGAAAAAGTTTATAAAAAAGGCTCACAAGGATACGTATTCAAAAAACTCCAGCCTCTCAGACATTATCCCACAACTTGGTCCGATCCGATTCATTAACAAACTGTTACAAAATCGTTTCATTCTGAAACTTGACTAAAGTTTGCCTATTACCTTTTAGAAAAAATGTATACGGCGTGAAAACTCGTAGTGGAGAATATAAATCGCCATGGAATAGTGTAAGTAATTCTTATCACGAACGACGCACTAATAACGAAATAAATCGGATTGATACAGTGGCTCATCGCGATGTTTATTAGCTGTTATTCAGTGTATGGGGGAGGGGAGAGGGGAGATGGAGGGCCTTGACCGACTAGTGAGGACGTGTGGAGAGGTAAGAAATCAATGAGATTTAGAATTGATGAATGTTGGCTGCGGTGATCGAGTATCGCTGGTGTGTGTGTGTGTATTGAAATCAAAATGCTTTGGATTAGTCATCCTGAGGTTTAGATTAAGATTATGAGGATCAGCAATATGTTATTAATGCGTGTATGTTAAACAGATTAATTAGATTTTGTATTTATCTTTTTAAGATTAGTAGAATTTTACAAGAAGTATATATTTTTCTTTGAAACAGTCAGTTGTATCAAGATGACGGCTTTTTTTTTTAAATTGGGAGTCATCCAATGACTTCTCCCGCTCTTGAGCGGAGCAGAATGTAAGACTTTTACTGTCTAAAACCAGTGGGATCTAGTCAGTAAAAGGATTGCCTATGTTCTTTATTTGCCTTACATTCTAGGGCCGTGGGTTTTCCTTTCAGAAGCAAACCCATAGCCCCAGTAGGCTTCGACCCTACTGGGCCCCTTTTATTTTTGGTGGGTAAATCATCCAATGACATCCCGCGCTCTTGGGCGGAGCAGTAGGGCGTGTCAGACTGATACGGTTAAATTATCAGAATGCTATAACCGATAATTTACTTAAATATTTGAAAGAGGTAGAAGAGTGGTCACAATTTTCCAGTATACCAGAATACCGTTGACAAGACTTCATCCTTAACAAGTCATTTGATAGCTGGATATGCTCACGGAGCTATGAAGCGGTTTAGATATCGATCTATTAATTACACGGCCGCCCTTTAGCCATGAACCCATAATTATTCAATGTTATTACTTCCGAGCCTTCCAAGTATAGCTATTTGTGTTTAGCTTAAGGCTGCTTAAAATATCGTTGATTGTAGATTCTCTGAAAGTAAGATAAAAAAAATAATGAATAGTGGTACTTTTATGTTAAAAATATATAGGGTGACTAACCTAACCTAAACTAATGAGACTAAGAGAATATAAAAAAAGTTTCTTTGGGAAAGTTGTTTGTAATCATGAGTACAATACGTGTTTAAGTATCGGTCACTAATTACCAGTCACCCTATATACGTACCTACTAACTGCTGCCAGCGACTTCGTCCACGTAATAGTAGAAACTGATCCCAAAGGACCACGCTCCTGGGATAAAAAGTATTCGATGTGCTATTCCAGGACATGGTCTACCCGTGTACCGAGTTTTATCGAAATCCATTTAGTAGTTTTTGTGTGGAAGAGTAACAAACATCCTTACATACAAACTTTTGCGTTTATAATATTAGTGGAATGGTTATTTTATTTATGTTTTAGTATATGCGAAACCCGAAACACGTTTCTAGTATTTTTATGTAAAGAAACTATGTAGAGACTCTCATAACTGTATCATGAAAAATCACAAAATTATAAGCTTATTTATAAATAAGCTTACCTGGTTGTCCGCACAAATACATGATCACCGGTCCATCCGGGTGACTGAGGGTTGGTTTTGCTCCCGCGCCTATCTCTGCGCTGGCTGGCACCGAATGCCCACAATGCTGTGACCTGTGTTATAATTAGTGTCGGTGGTGTCCAACTTGTGGCCTTTTTTAAATATTTTTGGGAAAATATTTGACATGGTGTAAAAAATATTAAAAGCGATTCAGTTACTGATTCTGAATAAACTATACTAGGTTTCGCACATACTAAAAATAATGTTGTATATACTTTTGTACCCTTGTTTTCTTAACAATGTTTTCTTTTTTTATTCGCCTGCCATGTTTTCTCTGCACCACCCTTGGTTGACTGGTTGAATGCCTACGGCAACAAGTCCACCTTTTTACTTTTGTTTTATATGAAGTTTTAATAAATAAATAAATTATAATGTTTGCAAGAGTATTCCCATATCTATCTTTCTGTAGCTAGAGTCAGACTGTGACAGTGTAAGAACACGTACCATATCGAAAATTTCAACATCAGTATAAATACTGATGTTGAAAGTTGGTACCTACGTACGTACGAGTTTACCCATATAGATAATCGAACCAATTCATACCTGCTCCCCAAGACATTCTCCTAATATCATATCTATAGAATTGGTATTGTGCAGTAAAGGTTATAGATCGGCATGCCATCTACAAAGAGACTGGAATATATCCGAATTCGGAGTCACTCGTACATCGTACCTCCGAGACCTTTGACTAGACAAACAATAGAGTCGTGACAAAACAAGCCCCGGCCGTCGAATAGAATCGTGGAGATATGTTGAAGCCATACCAAATTCAATTCACTAAATTCAGGAAATTCGACGATGAATATTCTGTTTAGATCGTCTACAGTGAAAATTTATAAACCCCGTCATTGTTAACTAAATTCTCTACAGCTTAGTTTTTTTTTATTTGAATCTGAAATTAATCATATCGATTGACTCTCCCGGTGCAGGTTACTGCAGAATTAGCAAC
Source organism: Mythimna impura (assembly GCA_905147345.3). Lineage (NCBI taxonomy): Eukaryota > Metazoa > Arthropoda > Insecta > Lepidoptera > Noctuidae > Mythimna > Mythimna impura. The sequence goes on from LR990348.1 coordinate 800,143, forward strand.
CACGCCCTCATTAATTTGCTCAGCATTGTTCTTTCTTCAATTGCATTCGCCACTAATCAATGCTGGTATTCCCAAAACTTGCAATTTCTCCACCCTTTTTACATGGACTGCTCAATTAGTAGTTGGGGAGGACTACCTACGTGGTTACGTCCCCACCTAATTAAGTTAATAGCGTCATTTGTATCACCCGAACAATAAAGAGTCCGATGTTATTATTTGATCAATTATCGCGTTATGACAGCCGTTTATATTGCGGAAGCATCACGCTTCAGTTAGCGACACGTAATTGACACTAACAACCGTTTTCTGTATTTAATCGTTTAAGGCAATTAAAAGAAATTGCGCAGTTTACGATGTGAATACGTAATGTGGACCTATATTGTGGTGGTAAACTGATTGATTGGTTTGGGTCACGAGAATTTCAATGACTGTTAAACGACTTTTGTTATAAAACTAAACGAGTGTTGTTTTAGAGATTTGACTGGCCTGTTGGTGTAGTGTTTAGTGGCCCTGACTGCTATGCCACATACCGTGGGTTCGATTCCCACCCAGGATAAATGTTTGTGTGATGAGAAAGATTATTTGTTCTGCGTCTGGGTGATTTATTTATAGTATGTATGTATTTAGAAATATATAAGTATGTTTATCAGTTGTCTAGTACTCATAAAACAAGCTCTGCTTAGCTTGAGACTAGACGCCGTAGTGTGATAGTTGTGGAATATTATTATTGTATTATTATTTTGTACAAAATAGGCAGTTTTAAATAATTTTTGTACTGTAAATGGGAAAAGGCTAAGTAGAATTACCAAAAATTCGATTTTAAACAGTACCCATTTACTAATATCATAACTGAATTATTGTTGCCTATATGGAAATCTACAAATATGTGATCGTCATTATCATCCATCATCAGTCCAGCGCCATCCATTTTTAGACATACCAAGACTTCTTTTTTCTTGCACCAATCGTCACGTTCCGATAACAGATTCATCTAGTTCGAACATGTACGTATAACCTGCTCTTCATGAAATAGTTGAACAGCAATCGATCCTAAACGTTACCTATCATAATCTCTCATCACAAGCGGTCGTTTAAATATGATTATCTGAACATCGTCCGACTACCCGCTCTCAATACTTGCAGTAACTTTGTTCATTAATTTTAATCAACCGACGTACGTCTTGTACTCATCTGCGGAGTAATATTGAAGAGCTATTGGATTATCATGATGCTACCCGCTTGTGGGCTTCGAAGTGATTGGAGGAGTTTGATAATTAGAGGGAGATGATTGAAGGAAATTCTTGACATGCATTCGAGAGAACAGAAGCACTTCTCCTAGACATGTTTCAATAACCCAGACGCAGGTATGCTCAAGCTCATTAGAAACTATTAACTGCTTCATCTGTGTATCAGTTGCAATTCCAACGCCCGTCTCTTTGATAGAATTTAGGTACCATTGATATATTCACATTTTCCTCAAATAACTATACATAACAACCTTCTTTCGTCCCCCATCAACATTCTTCCACAATATTTACCAATAAACACACAGGGCGTGTATGAACGAAAAGTTTCGAACAACTTCCGCCGGTGGCTTGCGAGGTGCTGCGTGCGTGCTTCTTCGTGACCGCCGCCAAATTATAGCCGACGCCGGGCGACCCCGGGGGTGAGGCTGCGGGCCGGGGGAGGTAATATGGATACTTTGACTTTGAAAGTGGATACTTGGAGCATGTTGGGGCGCTTCCGGACTAGTAAGACTTGTTTATGGTAATAGTGGTGTTTCTTGTAATTTGTTAAGACTTTGATTAATGAAGCGTTTCAGACTATGTTCAGCTGAAGGAGATTTCTAGCTAAAGGAGAAAAACGTGATGTATTGCTTCAGCGTTCATACTGATAGCTGCCATTTGAATAAAAAAACAAATTACGCAAGAAACACAAGCCACGCAGACGACTCACGTGACAATATGAACGTGTTGCTGATATTGAAGTTCTCGACGCATTTTTCTCCCCAAACATATTAAGGCTCCATTGCGTAACTCTGTCCCTGACTACCACGAAATGTTTGTCTGACAAAGTCTCTCCAAGAACTTAATTTCACTCCAAAATAAATTAATCAGTAGCAAAGTAATTTAATTCAACGTCATCAAGCGGAGACTGTAATGCGACAATTAAATAGCGAAACTCCCAAACTTCTTATATTCTAATTATCTTGATTAAAATCGCGATCTCCCACGAACATGTAAGTCGGTTTGTTCAACTGCTGTTTAGAAGCAAACTTTCCTCTGCTCTATAATCAAAGAATTAAACTTGAGTAAGCACTTTAATCGCTTGGCAATTTGCAGATGGAAGTCAGCCAACCACGACCGGTCCTGACATCTCACGACGCAGATAAAAGCTACGCTTCATATAATCAATGGGACTGTATCTTTTAAAATAATTAAAGTAATGATAAAACTCTGAAGATTTAAAAGGGTTCCCGCGAAAGATAAAAAATTTAAGGACTCCGAGTGCGGAACGCGGAGAGATTAATATTTTTTTTTTTTTCAGAAATTAGTTTAATCAGGAACTCTCACGGGAAAAATCTGAGTGAGATAAAAAACTTCTCGAAAGGGTTCAGCCCTTTTGATGATTCACATCAGTTAATAAAGGTAGTCGCTGTTTCCGACGTTCTCACGGAATCCATAGCGACGCTAGGATCTTAGGAAGATGATATCGTCTTCAATATTTCCCTCGGTGCTCCTTGTCTTGTCTTACATGTAAATTACTCCATTTTGCTTGCTACAGATTATGTATACACAAACGAAAACGTATTACAGAATAGTAACATTATAGTTTATTAATATAAATTGCTGAGCTGAATATTACATTATTAGTTAGGCAATCATGAATAAAGTGCTGTAAGAGAAATTTCTAGTCGCTGAGTATTAAATTATTTGGGGGTTTTACTCCTATATATCGGTGTTGTGTATTAGCTAGGTACATCGCCTGGCTGTTGGGGCGGACCGCAAAACTGGAGTAAAATATCCATCCATCAGCGTGTCACTGCGAGACTGGGGACTAAATGGAATACTATGTGAGCTGCTGTGTGTAGTAAGTACTATATTATGTACCGAGAGCAAATACCTCGGGAGACATTAAAGATTTTTGGCTGCTATTGATAGCTAAGCAAAGTAAAATGGCATGTCAAAGACCCAAGAAATTGCGTTGTTTATTCTGAGTTAGTGTAGTGAAAGAATATAAGATTTATTTTCTACACATTTTTGAAAGTCTTTGTAGGCAGTATTAATTAGATCGTAAAAGATGTTATCGTATTTTCCATTTGCGACATACGTAAAGTAGCAGTATATTGACCGTGTGTAGCTCAAAAGGTCGAATCTTTTATCGGAATGAGGTTGCTGTTACAAAAGGAAATTCACGTAAGCATTACAAAATGTGAACTTTCCTGCACAAAGGGAGTATGTAGCCACTAATGTAAAGTTACGAGCAAACTTCTGACCACAGTTAAAAATAAGGTATGACGATCTTCAAGCAATTAACGGAGATCGATCTTAATTGATTAGCCGCAGTTGAGAAGATTTCATAAATTGTTTTATAAAGAATCTAATGGGCTCGGCTGGGGGGAATCCGACCCACTCGGCAAAGTTCACAAGTCGACTCAGTTCAATCTTAATTGTTTCATTTAAGTCGTTTGAGTTGATTTGATGGAGATACTCAAGTCATGATCCCAATCCCGTAAGCGGCCATTAAATATTGAAAGAACCATTTTGCTGATCATTGTTTTTCTTAATATTGGATTAGGAATTTGTTCCCGTTACGATTCCAGACTATTGCTTTATAGCGGAGGAAATAATGTAATAGGAGCTCTGAGCGATAAGCCGGCCAAATCTATCTCGCTGATGTAGCAGTGTACAGCGGAGGATACTCGCTCCAAAACATGAAGATATAAATGCGTTGATTTTTCAACACGTGGTTTGTTATAATATTTTCATAAACGAATTTAGAGATAGAGGGGGGGCAAAAGAAAAGATGGATGGATTGTGTGAGGAGTGATATGAAAGAAAAACATTTTAGAAGAAATAAATAACTGACTTTACTTCAAAAAACAAAACACTGAAACGATCAAAATAACTTTAATTTCGGAAGTCGGTGTTAAATAACAAGCAAACAATACCAGAAACACCGACTTCCGAAATTAAAGTTTATTATTTAAAGTTTTTTATCTCACACTTTTTGGTTTTGATACACTTATAGCCAGAGTACCTATTTCTCATGACAATTCGAATTAACCCAAACACTGCTAGGATACATTATTTTATTATGAAGTTCCCAGTTGGATGGCTCTGGCTCCATCATCAGGTCAATTCGATAGTATCTAATAGCCAAAGTGACAATTCTCATGACAATTCTAATAAGCCCAAACATGGCTATATTGATTAATTACGGAGTTCCAGTGCCTACCTTCCGGCTCCATCATCATCATCATCAGATTATTTCGATGATACCATTTCCAACATAACTATTCAGAACTTTTATTTAATTGTATTGTCATAGTTACTTAACTATCTTCATTGTGATATCTCTGTGAGGGTGAAGTTCCGTTGGCCATTTCTGGTCTTCTTTATCAGTTTCACTTCATCAAATGTTTAGAACTTAAGCATTTACAGTCAAAAAGTATTGACTGTAAATGCAATGAAAATTCCAAAATCAATATATAGTTACCTAGAATATTTGAGAAGTTTCCTCGATTCCTCATAGATCCCATCATCAAAACTGGATAGGGAAAAAAAAAGTGCAAATCGAATCAAATAAACGACGGAGTTCTCTGAGGTAACAAACATAAAAAATAATAAAAATAATGGTAAAAAAAGTACAACCGAATTGAGAACTTCCTCCTTTTTTTGAAGTTGGTCAAAAAAGGGAGTTAGTGACGGCATGACGGGTGACAAGACGGAATGGAAGAAAAAAACATGTTGCGCCGGGCCCAAATAATACAAGGCATGGACAGAAAGATGATTGTGATGAACGGATTTAAAGGTCAGTGTCGATGACCTCGATACTACATCCCAGACTTCGCTTAACACCACCCAAGAGACGTCATTGTCTAGATAATTAACTAAGATTATACAGACAACGGATAGTAAAAGATTTTTCATCACACATTCAATTAAATATAGTGAGCGTCCATCAAACATTCAGCCAGAGTAATGAACTGGGGCTCAGTAGAAAGATGAGATCGTACTGTATCGTGCAGAGCATGCATGAGTGATGACCTGTTGTGAGATATCGCGATGAGGTCATAACTTATTACTGTGCTTCTAGAACTTGTTTTAAAATATCCTACGAAGCCTTAGGTTGGTATGCGAGGTAACATGGAAAATGAAATTGTGTTGCAGAAAAGACATAAAGTAAATGAAAGAAGAAAGTTGTATTTAGTAACTGTCTTTCTTTTTATAGCTATTCTTTTTAATTTCTTCAGTTCGATAGTAATTCTAGTTCCATTTACGCCTTAAAATCTGTTTGGGTATTTTTTAAGACTTATTAATCACGAACGATTTTTTTTTGAAGTTGGGAAATTATTAAGTAACTAGGGAGGGTATTTCAGAAATTTCCTGACTAAAATCAGTCCATGTTTCGTCAGTTAGTTTCAAGGTCGCAGTGTTTCGAACAATCGCACAGCCCTATCTGTGTACCTCCATCGGATACTGTTAAAATTACCGGTCACTGAATGTTAAGCAGATCGTCGTAACGTTTTATTGGCATCCATTCCATGGCATGTTTTCCCCGTTTCCCCATTTCGTTCTACGTTTTGCCCCATTCCGCTATTTTATTTTGAGTTTCTTTCCAATTTGTATTTTGTTTCGTGATGCTTTTAATGCTTATCGTTCGAGATGTACCTACACGTATAATTGTATAGCTAAGGCTGTGTGACTGTCAGTACAGTTATTTCGAAGAAGGTCTATTAAGAGTTTCTTATGAACCCTTTACGTAGTACTGTTAAATTAAATTCTGTGAACAAGCCTGTTAGCACCCAGTTTGAACAATATGTAGCCCTCGCGACGTGCCTAATCACCAATTACCGAGTTCACGTCTGACAACTTTAACAATTCGTAATTGCATTTGTATTTTAACAAGGTGTAAGACATTATAAAGTCTAGTCCCATTAGTGCTTGTAAAACATCTCATTTGCAGCTCGCTACACTCGCGAAATAACTTGAAAAATCGCGTTCAACTTACAAATAGGTATTACATTAAAACTTTTAACATTACCTACATTAAAAGTCAGTTTAGACATAAAGCGATCCAAACACGAAGTATTTGTGAAGCTCGCGTCGCCCCCCCCCCCGCGCGCTGTGCCCTCCCCCCCCCCCCCCGAGCGCTTCATCCGGGCGAGTCCGAAACTTTGATGGTCCGATCCAGATTTTTCATCTCCCGACTTATTTGAAATTATAATTCGCCGCGAAGAAATCAAATCAAAATTCCATTTAAACTTGGGATTTCAATATTTGTTTGTTAGGCAGATGTTCGTTATGGTAATCGTTTGCGGTGCTGCTTGACCGCCGACCGCGCCGGACAGAATGCTGGACGGAGCGCCGGACCGCTGGACCCCAGCCTGCCGTCCGCCTTAACAAAAAGAAGAGGTTCATATTTCGGGTGTATTTTAATGGTTGTTACTTAATTTATGAACTGATTGCGAAAAATATTCTTCTATTTAATAGGATATTAATTCAAATTGCTCTCAAAATAAAACCCAGTTCCAATAGTGGGATCCGTGAGGAATTGAGAACATACTAAGCAGGCAGTAGCTAGGATACAGCAGTTTTGGTATTTTCATTAAGAAGTCATGCATTTGCATTCAAAAAATTATCAAGTAACACTTTATCAAGAAGATCACGAATCGCTGATAGAACTTCGCAATTACTCAAATATCTCTATTAAAATGGTTAAGTAACTATGAAGAAAGAAACTGATACTAATGGTTCTAATAAAAATGGTACCATCGAACTGATCTGATGATGAAGCCGAACGGTCTACCTTCGTAAATAACAACGTATTCTAGCTGTGTTTAGCATTATTAGAATTTTTGTGAAATGCACTCTGGCTTTAAGGTACCATATCGAACTGAACCCGATGATGAAGCTGAAAGGAAGGTGGGCTCGGGAACCTTGTAACAAAACAATGTGTCCTAGTCGTCGTTGGGCGCATTGCAATTCTCATGAGACGCACTTTAGCTATATGGCATAATCGAACTGCCGTACGCGTAGGTGGGTAGGGTAGGGAAAATAAAATAATATAATCCTAGCTGATTTTTAAACACAAGTTCCGAAATTAAAGTTTTTAATGTTTTTGTGAGTTTAATTTATGAGTGGTATACAACTCCTCCATGAGTTGTTACGTCGACATTGGTTACGCCCTCCCGTTGCTTGTAGCGGCTGATGCCGCCATCCTGACTACTGATAATGTGTGATTGTTGTTAATCGATGCTTTTTTTATTTGTTTAGGTGGGAAATATTCTAATGACATCACCTGCCCTTGGGCGGAGCGGGAAGGCGTGTCAGACTTTTACTGACTAAAACCTACTCGTTTATTCTTTCTTTGCCTTGCGTTCCGGGGTTGTTAATCGTTGCTTGAGTTACGTACACAGAGAACGCGGCGTAGCACTCTATGCTACGTAGCATTTCGTAGCATTTCGTAGCTATTCGTAGCGCGGCTACGAAACTTAGGGTTGCCGCATACGGGCCACCGTCCAAAACCACATAACGCCGCCACCGGCATATTTCATATAGTTCTCATACATTTTATATGGATTCGCCGCACACGGTTGACGCCGGTGGCCGCCACACTCTAGAAATCACCGCTGCTCGCTTGTCGTGGCCCGCACTGGCCACTAAACGCCGATACAAAACGCCGTCACACGCCAACCGCGCATTTAAACTTTCTTTGTTAGAGTCCATTATGATACTGAGCTTATTGGTTAAAAAAAGTAGCAGCCACCAGCCACAAAAGGCTGTCGCGCGCTTCAGCTTTCTTTGTGGCCGCTTCTAGGTTCTTGTGGCGGCGTTTGTGGCTGTGGCATGTAGCCCATGTGCGTCGACACTTAACCTACAAAAGTCATGCTCCAGTAACATGTAAAGTATTTCCGTTTACGTTTCATGTTTACATTCGCATCAATTGGTAAAAGGATTTTCAAAAGGCACGGCATGGTTGGCGCAACGGGTGAGCGATTGGCTGATGCGGTGCGTGTCGCAGGTTCGATTCCCGCACAGAACTAATATTGTATGACCTACAGATGATTGTTTCGTGTCTGGGTGCTTTGAGTTTATGAGTTTACATGTTAGTGAATGCAGCTACGATACAGGAGTAAATTTTTTGTATGAGGCAATGTTTTTTTTTTTAAAATTAATAAGCAATAAGAAATGTTTTGTTAGAAATAATACGGCTAGAAACAAGGCGGCTATGTACTGAGATAAGTTCAAATATAAGAAGAAAGAAAACATCCTTTGCCAAGTAAATTAATGATTTTAATATGGAGACTGTGTTAGAAAACAAATAAAATTACATGAAAATGAAAAAGTGATTTCGAAAGAATTTCACACCAGTGACCTGTTCACTACAATTCAAAACTAGGCCATTAGTCCACTACCACATTTAAGCAAAGTAATAATTCGTTCCACACAGGGTTATTTTTTCCGTGTGACCTTGTCGCAGGTCCTGTGACCTGATCCGATACGCATCGCACGCAAGGTCACTGCACCTTTCAGTAAAGTCGGCTAAGTGCCACATGCCAAGGTTATGTGACATAGCCTTATTTGATAAAGTTAGCTCAGGCTTTAAGAAGAATTGTAGAAAGTTTTTAATGAAGTACATAGTTTGGGAGTTTCAGAAATATTTGTAGCCTTTCAAATATAGAGTCTAATTTTATTTATTTATTTAAACTTCACGTAAAGTAGGTACATAGGCGGACTTAATGCAACAAGGCATTCTCTACCAGTCAACCTTTGGGTTAAAAAAGACAACACTGTGGTAGGTGTGTACAATATATAAATAATTATAGATATTCCAAATAGAATGAAGTATCATTAAATTAGGTTGCATAAAATAATAAGATAAATAATATAATATGCTAAAATTATAAACTAAGAAATACTATCAAATTAAGAGAAATTTTATACGTAATAGAACGAATGTCAATAATATAAATGCGATAATTGGAACCGAAACAAATTACAAACCAAATAACGATCATTCGAGACTGTCCTTCAATTAATTTATAAATAGTTCTTTAGAAATAAGGCTCAAATTCGAATTAACTTTAACCTTTGTCGGTGTATGAGACTCAAAGGCAGGATCGTCGGCAATACCTTTTTAATTCCAATCAAAACTGGAAACAAACAGAATCAAAAATATAAACCAATAAACATCAAACAGCGATATTATTAAAATCATGTTTAGAAATGACATAATTTTCATTGAAGCGTATTTTCAAGTTGAACATTGTTACACAAATGCTTTTGATGGCATCCAGTTTCATTTAATTGCGAAACGAAGTGAAGAGAAAAGGTGGATGTTATTCTATGAAATTGAAATAACGTTAAAATCTGCGATACTTTTGAAAAAGGCTTACAAAAATATACGGAAGAGAAATGATTTACATTTAAAAATGTCTCATTGATTTCGTTGGCGTTTATTTACGCGGGATCCGGTCGCAACCCATTCAATGTTTTCATTTTTATTTAGAAAATGATGGGTTTTTTAGATTATACTCGGAAATGACCTAAATGAAAGAAAATGGTTTGTTATCTCCGAGGATTGTATAGCGTTACATCAGAACATTGTATGCCCTGCAGGGCTGAACAAATCCTCAATACTAATTCACGTTATTACCATCTAACATTATAAAAAAAGTTTGAATAAATGTCTGTATGTTTGTCACTTTTTCACGCTCAAATGGCAGAAACAATCTGGATTAAAATGCTTAAAACTTAAATTGTACGTGTGATAAATAATTAGAGTTTTACTCAGTTAAAATTTATGAAACAGAACAAGTTCTTTTCGGTTACGAAAATAGGTAAGAACCTAACTTTTGACTTTTGTGTAACCGACTTAACTTGTATCTCTTGGGCCACCGACTCATCATACTCAAGATTTAACAAACAAAGGAGCGAACTTAACTGATGGTGTAGTTATGTATATACAATGTATTTTAGTTGAGAATTATGTAGGCCACCACATCAACAAACTTCTGACTAAAGACAACAGGAGCCTCCTCTGGTTAAACTTCGAAACTGTAAATCAAAGCTGTGGTTAACACAATTTGCAAACTGCTACAAAGATCTCACCGTTTCATATTTTGTTCGCCATTGACACAAATAAATTCAATTCGAAATGTATTCATGGCACAACCGAGTTAAAAATTCATAAACACGTGAAAAATGTTGTTGCAAATATGATCCAAATAAATTCATTTAAAATTTAAAAACCTGCTTGTAATTCAGCGGCGGTGCAAAACATTTTTTTCGACGAATCTACAGAATTAACAGGTCTTTGAAATTTTGAATCTATTAAACATAACGGATTCACGTCCAAAGACCTGAAATCCATTCAAATGGGGATCGTTTCAAATGGAAAAGTATAAAAGGGCCTTTTCACAGTCCGCCATTACGGCGTGGTTTTGTTTTAGTTGGCATCTGTAATTTTCTTAATTATACACTTGTCGCGAGGCGGCGAATTGAAGCGCTCCCGCTATTCACGGCGTTATTTAATTTCTGTCGAGCCGCGAGCGACTGCGCCCTTCTAAATAAGCTAATGACAGTTTACGATGGTTTAATAACTTTACCGGTGGTCTAAGAGTGTTCGGATGAGAGAAAATTGAAAAAAATATCCTCGCAAACCGCTCCGAATGAAATTGATTTTAGATGAATCACTCGAGCTGCGAAAAGCATGAGCTCCTTCTCTCGTAACATCATAAAACCATTTTAATTTTCCATTTTATCTTTGGCTCTTGGCTATGTTTAAACACTTTCATTTTACAACTTCTTCTTAGTGTAATACCGCTCATAGTTCAGAATGGAATAGAAAAATCTGAGTTATAATAATAGTGAAAATGTGTCGTTGAAATAAATCTGTGAAAGTACGTAGTTTGTTGGCAAACAAGTGACTGAAGTTTGGTCGAAAACCGTTATTAACTTTAGCCTCGAAACTATTGCTTTAGTACAGAATAAGTTGAAAGCATAAATTGAACCTGCTTATATTATTCGGGACATTGACTCCGGTTATAAAAATTTTATCTATAAATTTTACCGATAAATCTTTTATTAAAAATATGAAAATAAATAGTAAACAGTCTCAATCAGAACTTTTGTTATTGTCCTTATTTCAAGTATATATAATAGTAATTAAACGTTGGATAAATTTGAAATAAGGACAATAATTGAATTACGTTTGAGACTATTTACTATAAAACTAAATTAAAATGTTGTCTAACAATTCGTGGCATCAAAACAATATGAAATAAAATGCAACAATTATTTTCTTTTTATTTATTGTATATATATATATTATATATATAATATAGATATATATTATATTGCTGGACTTCTCTCGGTAAAGTATTCCTGAGAAAAAGTGAAGGAGAAAAGCAGATCCTTATTAAAAACGAAGCAGACATAGATCTCCTATATCAAGCTAAATGACTAGCTGAGTATTTATGCACCTATTTTCCTGATAACCCATATGACTGTCATGAGTTTTTTATTCTTACATTTTGCATGCTTTGTGGTCATTCGAAATTATCGTTTACGAATATTTTCATATTGTTAGTAACTGTTATTGTTATGTCTACTGTTTAACTACTCACATTCACTACACATCAAAACATAAAACTCACACATTATTTTTACTAAAACGCAAAACACCTTCGTGCTTTTTATTATGAGCTTTCATTTCATTTAAGTTCAATTAAATTAAAAATTATGTTACTAATTACCTCTATTATGATGAAATATTCAATTATGTAAATTTTATAATCCATGTACTTAAATCATATTATTATCAATCAATTTAATTCAATCAATTTTTTTAAATTATAATTATTAAACATATTCTGTATTCGGACCAATTAGCAAAATGAAACTGTATCAAAATATTTATTTTTATTTTTTAACTTTAATACTGTACTAACACGAAAAGCTGTAGGATGAAGGCGCCGATGTCTGTCACACAGTTAATACTAGCACCGACATCGTCGTTTACTCTATCTTTTCAAAGGAAACATAATTTATTTAATACATTGTATTGTGATTAGGATAGATAAGATGTACCTTCCTTTCTGTTAATAAATTTATTATTATTTCGTTTATTCATTAATATCACATATAAATTACATTTTTAAATATTTCTTTAAAAAAACATAAAAAAAAGACATTTAAAAATATAAAAAATAGTTGTCCGCCGGTGTCGGGAACAGGGTCCAAGCTACCGGTGGTTAGGGCTCCAGAGACAGGAACCTCCTCACAATGCGAGCCGTATCGAGGAGTACTGCCTTCTGTATCAGGCCCTTGATCCAACCGCGCAACGACAGCTTCGACAGATGGTCGTCGAAGCTTTTGGCTATAAGACCATTGGCGGTCACGACCATCGGCACAATGACAGCTGAGTCCACATTCCACATGTCGACAACCTCGTGTGCTAAGTCGAGATATTTGATTTGTTTCTCTTTCTCAGCTTTCACGAGATTCTCGTCATGCGGGATGGTGACGTCGACTATCACTGCGCGGCGCGCTAATCGGTCTATCACCACTATATCCGGCTTATTGGCTACAATAGTCCGGTCAGTAATGATAGACCGATCCCAGTACAACGTGACATGGTCATTTTCGAGAACTGGGTCGGGCACGTACTTGTAATACGGTACCTCAGAATCCACTAGGTTGTACTTCAAAGCAAGTTGCTGGTGAATAATCCTGGCTACTTGGTTATGTCTGTGCAAATACTCGCCGTTAGCCAAACGAGAACAACCAGAGATAATATGTCTGATAGACTCACCCGGACGGTGGCATGCCCGACACACGTCAACCGTCCCGTCCTTCATTATATATCTCCGGTAGTTGTTCGTTAAGATAACTTCGTCCATAATCGCACAGATAAAACCTTCAGTTTCCCCAAAGAGGTCGCTGAAACGTAACCAGGCCACGGACGCCAAGAAATCTACATCAGGCTCATGAAGAGCCCGGTAAAAGCGCCCGTGGAGCTCCTTGCCTTTCCATATTTCCTTGCGGTCATCAGTAGTCAGTATTACAGGTTTGCGCCAGTCCTCTTTAGCCATGGATAACGGGGTGAGTCCCTTGTCCACTGCGACCACATCTCGGTGCATACCCACATCGGTTTTAAGAAAATATTCTCTGAGGCTGCACACCGCGCGGTTGTGCAGAGTCTTTGCGTTCAAAAAGCCTCGACCTCCACATTTCCGCGAGATGTACAGTCTCATCACCGATGATCGTGGGTGATGCATCCGGTTTGCGGTCAGTAGTGTACGGACCCGTCTATCCAGAGCGTCTAGTTCGGTCTGAGTCCATTTGAGTATGCCAAAAGAGTACATTAAAACTGGCATGACCCAACCGTTGAAGGCGCGCACCTTATTTCCGCCCGACAGAAGGCTATTTAATACCTTCTTCAGGCGGCCAAAGAAGCGCTCCTTCAGCGATTGCTTCATGTCAGCATTGTTAATGCCCAACGCTTCCGACATACCCAAATACCTATAAGTTTCGGTCGAGGAGAGGGATCTAAGGTGTATGGAATCCGGGAGTTGAATTCCCTCGGATTCCATAATCTCCCCTCGCTTTACATGCATGGCTGCACATATTTTGTCCACACCAAATTCCATCCTGATGGCGCTACTGAAAGTTTCAGTTACCTTCAGTAGCTCCATTAGTTGCAAATTGCTGGGGGCAAAGAGTTTCAGGTCATCCATGTAAAGAAGGTGAGATATGGCCTGACCACCTCTTCTCAACCGATAGCCCAGTCCTGACTCCTCCAGCAATGTGCTAAGAGGATTCAGAGCCAAGCAAAACCAAAGTGGACTCAGACTGTCGCCCTGAAATATTCCCCGTTTAATCCTAATAGGCTCATCATTACCCTGGATCGGTCGACATCCTGGATAGCGAAGGACTGTCTTCCATTGCCTCATACATGACTCAAGGAAGGTGCGTAAAGTCATATCTACTTTGTATAACTCCAACACCCTCATGAGCCATGTATGTGGAACAGAATCATAGGCCTTCTTGTAATCTATCCAACATGTCGACAGATCCTTGCGGGATCGACGAGCCTGTTGGCTTATGGCCATGTCAATGAGGAGTAGCTCCTTAGTACCCCGGGACCCATTCCTACATCCATTCTGAGAGGCAGACATAATCAAGTTATTCTCTATGTGTCGATTAATTTTTGCTCTCAGAATGGATGTAAGAAGTTTATAGACCGTCGACAAACATGTAATTGGTCTATAATTCTTGGGTTCCACGGGGTTACCTGTCTTATGGAGCAGGTGGGTTACGCCAGTTGTTAGATACTCTGGTAGCGACCCAGACCCTAAGGTTGACTGGAATTGCGATGCCAGGGGCGCGTGTGAGTTGCTAAACCATTTCAGCCAGAAATTTTGCAGTCCGTCCGGTCCCGGTGATTTCCAGTTCGGTAATGGACGAACTGCTTTCGCTACATCCGCTGGAGTAATGACAACTTTTTCCATTTCTGGTATAGCTTCACACACGCGCTCGACGTCACGCATCCAGTCACCCTCAGTGTGACTGACAGGCACCGACCAAATGTTTCGCCAGAATGTAATGGTGGCAAAATCATCTGGGCGGCGCCCGTCAATCACATTTTGTTCAGGTCGCTCCCAAGCTCTATACACCCACCTCTCATCGCTCTGGAACATGCGATTCTGCGAGTACCGATCAACCCGCCGCTTATACCGCCTAATGCGGCTCGCCCATGCACAAACCTTCTGCTTCAGGAAGTCGATGCGCTCTGTGACACGAGACATGTATTCTTGAGGGCTGATACCAGTCCCCAAAAACGCCCGCCTCACAAAGCGCATCACTCGTGGTCGCGTATTACCCTCCCTGAAGCAGTGTAGTTTGCCGATGAGTACCCTGGCCCCATCGATACGCCTCTCGATCCTGTATTGCCAGGCTGGTACAGCAGGCTTTGGTCGAATAGTTCCATCTATATTAGGAAAATTTATGTTCGCCAAACGACATGCCGCAACAGCCCCACAGTACAGGATTGAGTGCGTATCAACAAGGTTCTCGCTACTCTCAAAGTTGTTTTTAAGCAGCGAATCCAAAGTACACACCAGCGCCCTATTTTTTTTGTGCATGGGTAACCGTGGCAAACGGGGTCTAAGTTCAGTCGGAGTTGTTCTGTACTCTCGAAGCGCATCCTCCAGTGCGCTCCTCAGTTCATCGTTGCACTGGTTACTTACTGTGACAACCCTATCATCTGCATCATCATTATTAGGATTGGACCGCGGCGAGATTGCGTTAGTAGTCGGCGTTGCCGCGGTCTGTGTTTGTATAGATGTCGAGACGATTTGGTTGCTCAGTACCTCTGAGCGCAGCCGATCAAGTGTAGCATCGTCCAACCTGTGGTTGCGTTGGATAACCCGCACCTGATCCGACAATCGTTGGGCCGAGACGTTGACGGTTGGTTCTAGGTCCTGAAAAAGAGACAGCATCCTATCACGATACGCAGTGAGGTTAGTTCCCCCCTCTGTAGACCCGTAATATGCGCACATGACGTTCTCATTCATAGACTGAGTCCATCTCATGCGCTGCACACAACCACCGGCAGCGGGGACCCGGCTTGGGGCCGGTTGGCCCCTAGATCCCAAGCTCTTCGGTGGCCGGCCTCTCCTCTGCCGACGTACTGGTGTTGGCGACGTCGGCGGGGAAAAATACTCGTCGCTCGAGCTCGACGCAACTGCAGCCGCCGGTGACACTGGTGACTCGAGGTCCGGCGGCGGCGAGGCGGAGCTGAGCGGCGAGCCCGGGGGTGGATGGCGTGCGCGACGGGCAGCTGCTCTAGTTAACATATTAACCCATTTCTTTCAATTCATTCCATTTCTGAGATTTCTTGTTGATTGTTAAGACGTCGTCAATGACAGACGTCATTCGGTTTTTTTCTCTTCTATTTTATTTATTTATATGGTTATGGTGCGGATTTCTATTGGTTTTCTTATTGTATCTTATTAGGCTTCTTTTATGGTAAATTGTATCACAATTTACAGGTAAAAAGTACGGGTTTATCTAATTTAAAATGGAACAGAAAAAAAATATGACATGTTGCTAGAGTGTTGCCAGTGTATTCTATTATTATTATTATTATTATTTCAATACAGCATAATTTGTGGTTTTTGGTGTTCTGGTAATTTGTCTCAGCTATATCATTGCTAATACCTATTTCTGTTTTTATTTCTACCTACAAAGAGCATGGTTGATGTACAAGGTATCGCAAATGACATTGACGTTGTCGTCGGTGTCGGCGATACTATAGCTGTTGACATGCCGGAGCACTGCAAAGCTGTCTTTGACCCAGGTGCAAAGACGTTTTCAGTTCTACACTAAAATATTAGAAGTCTAAACCGTAACTATGATGGGCTTACTGTTCTCCTCAAGAGACTAGACATTAACCTTTTGACGTGCGTAATTAGAGACACAATAGTAAGACAATGGCTTCCGGGCGCCGGCTACCGCCTGAGCGTTAATGAATTAATTACGATCTTATTGTGCTTACAGAAACTTGGCTATCCGAAAATTCATACCTGGAATGAAATTACACATCTCACAGTACTAAATCCCACCTTAATCAAAATGACGGTATCGTATTATACCTAAAAGATAGCATACACGCGAATGTCTATGAACCAAATTTTGGTCGTGAAGTAAATTGTCTTGTGACCACAATAAATAATGATTTAGCTAATGTATCACTGTACAGACCTCCAGCTTTCAAAAACCTAGACCCCTTATTAAAGTCTTTAGATCAAATTTTGTCTAGTATTAACCATTATAAAAACATAATTTTAATGGGCGATTTAAATATTTATATTAAACCTGAACAACTTAATTCCAAACATACAGAATACTTAAATCTGCTCGCGTCGCTTTACAACACGGTAAGCAAAGATCTAAAATTAAAGAATCTTGGTAGCCAAACATGCAGAAATGCCAACTTTGGAGAAATATTTAAAAACACTAGACTACAACAACACTGAAAATCTGTTAAAAAAATTGGTATAAACGGAGCACTGAAATGTTAAGGCACACATAAATGCACACATACTGAAACATACATAAAACATACACATATTCTTATACTCATTTCCAAACATAAAACAATACAGACAATTCCAAAAATGTAACTTATTTAATATAATAGTATTATGATTTATAACCTATGTGACTTGTAACTGGAACCTTGTGGGAATCTGTTGTTATAAGGTTGAGGAAGACTATCCGCTTGTGATACAGTTCACCACTAGTACGAGGGGATAGGGTGAATCAGTCCAAAGACAACCAAACCACTTTTAAAATATGCCATTTTACATTGTTTAACAATAGATCTGCCTAAATTTTATTGTGAAAATGTTTTTAAACGATTTCTGTCTATCTTTATGTACCTACCTATATTATTAAGTTATTCTGTATGGTTGTCTCATATTTGTGAATAAAGCTAATTATATATATATGTATATAGATATTTATAATGATAATTAAGTGTTTTTTACATATGTAAAAACTGTAAATATTATAAATAATAAAAATGTAGTATAAAGTTATTTTCTAAAAAACGTTGTTTTTCTTACTATTTAATATTCCTTTTAAGTATATCAAAAATTTTAAAGGCTTACCAGTCTTTTAAAGCTTTTAGAAAAAAAACTCATATATTCTTATGAGATGCAGAAAATTTCCGCTAGAACTAAATAGAAGAGCTAATAAAATAAAAACCTGGCAACACTTCATTGTCCCTCATACTATACAGTTCATAATGATAGTATTCGACAATGTACAAGGAAAATAATCACAAAAAATAACTCATAACGATGCTAAAGCACCGGAAAATAAATAAGCTGGTCAGAGGAAAAGCTGTTTAGGAAAGCCACTTAACATTTTTTTGCACAACGAACCATTTTATGAAGTTATTGCTACAGTTTCAGTTCGAAGTTTGTCTTCGAAATTCCAAGTTTGAATATACTTTGTGTAATAACAAAAGGAAACTGGAAATAGCCTGAGAATCTATACAGCGTTGGCAAATCAAAAGAAACATTCAGATTCATAACTTGATTTTTAACTGTTAGAATTGAAAATATTTCTTTTCTGTGTAATTCTCTGGAAGACACGAAATGAAATGATGTTAGAATTTCATAATATATTAAAAATTAGTTATTTACACCTGTTCGATATTTTGTTATTTCCAAGCAAAGCGTTTTCCTCTAGACATGAGCAATGAAAAGTTTACATGCAGTAGAACTTTTCACGACTGTTTCAATACTCCTACAATATTGAAATACTGTCTTCGATCTAAGCAGAGTATGTTTTACAGATAAACATTTAGGTTGCGTGGCTAATATATCGCAGAACTTGTATCTTTGGGCACGCCATAATTATGGCGTTAAGTCCCCTCTTTGCAGAGTGTCTGGAAATACAACACAGGCCACAAATCAACGTGCACAATGGTAATGACTGTTACCAAAAGCGATTCAACAAGTTTTCAACACTTTTCATCGTTGTCCTAAAATATGCGGAGTTTCCGAGACAAAGAAAATAATTTTCATAAATCATGGGATGCTCTCGGAGGGAACTCGCGATAGTCCTCCAGGGCAAGAGGGTAACAATCGATATTTTATTAACACTCTTCAGAGGGCGTAACTCCGTAATAGTCACAAGTGAGGAGGTCAACAAAATAAAGAGCTCAAATTGAGAGGGACGACGTAAAAAATGACTGTGACCTATGTTCAGTAAGATAAAGAATTCAAATTCCGAAAATGTAGACGTAGATTTTACGACAATTACTCTGAGAAATCGGTTTGTATTTCAAAAGAGAGCTATATGATTGAACATAATTTTTTCGTGCTTCTTTTCGTTGAAGATGAATGTAGTAACAAATATTTCTAATGATACTTAGGGCTAAGTGATATTTATTTTGCAAATAGTTTTTTTAAAACACTTTTACACGTTATTTTTTTCTTTAATTTAAACTAGATAACCGGCCGGACGGTTTAGTTTATCCGATCGTACCGTAAAACTTGTTCATTTTGCTCGAGACGTTTATTAATTAACTAATTAGTGTGTGTAAAAGCTAGCAATACATCTGCATAAACTAAACCTGTACCTGATTAATATTAAAACAAAACGCCGAAGACAAAACACAACTTACTTCCATTAGGAACACAGTCACTAACAAAATCACAATGAATTAAGAATTACAAAAGAAATATCCAAAAACACAAGAAGTCTTTGAAAAAATACTTTATCCATTTAAGATTCCCGTTGTTCTTTAAGAATATATATGTTAAGGTAGGAACACTACATTAACATAATTTAATACTTTCATATGCCATAAATCTGTTGATCTGTAATGGTAAACTTATTAGTAAATATCACCAATAATAATGATATTTTAAAAGAGAAATACTCGAAGTCTGTCTCCCTACACAAAAGTCTAAGTTTTAATAAACTGAACTAACTCTACATGGATATTTAAAAAAAACCACAGCGTATTTTTTATTAGACCTATTTAGTTAGATTTTCTTTTGATGTCTGTAGTATTAGTATTACTAAATGTGTATAAATCTTTAGTCCCTAATTTTTAAAGGTTTATGAATTCTTTTTGTTACATGACATATTTTTTTTAGTTTGACTAATGAGGCTCCTGTTTTAAAATAACATCTGGATTTTTTTTTATTTGTTTATGTCTGAAAAAGGTAATTTCTGAAAGATACTTATCTAAATACTACTTAAAACTAACAACACTAATATTATATAAAGAGATAAAGCTTTGTTTTTTATATTTTTTGGTTTGTAAGAGGTAATCTCTGAAAGTACTGGTCCGATTGGTAAAATTTTTTCACCGATAGAAAGCTGCTTTATTATTGAGTGATATAGGCTATATTTTATGTACGCGGGTGAAGCCATGGGCAAAAGCTAGTAGAGAATGTGAATGTAATGATTTGAATTTAGAATTTCACTAGATAGAAAGCTACCGTACACACCTATTTCTAAGTACGAGTAGGATAGGCTAGTTATAAATCCTGTAAAATGTGCGGCTCTTGTGCGGCAGGCCAAGGGAGAGAAGGTATAGAAAAACCTAGGTCAAAACTAAATAAGGTTGAGATGAGAGTGTCTGGAAATACAACACAGCGTCCTTACTTTCCGCATGACGCAAGTCCTCACCGGATTCGTGCGGAAGAAACGCCCGTGTTCCACCATTGTGTGGACAGGCCTTAGGACACGGTTAAGCATACGGTAGAGGTATACCCCGCCTGGGCAAAGCACCGCCGTGTCCTCATGGGGGCGATTGGTGGCAGCGATCTCTTGCGCCGGGCCTTGGTACAGGCCATGGTCCGGAACGAGGAGGAGTGGCAGGCGGTCGCCTCTTTCTGCGAAGCAGTAATGCTAGCAAAGGAGGAAACGCACGTGCACGTGCGAGTCTTGCGGACGGCGAGCAATAGGTAGCTCACGGTCCTATCGTCCGGTAACTGTCCGGACCGAGTCCAAGTCATCGACGGTGCGTAGTGTTCCACGTGGGCCTCAAGGAGATGTCAGCAAATCGTAGGGGCCCAGTAAGGTCAAAGCCTACTGGGGCCATTGGTGATGCGAAAGAGGTCCCCGGGGCCTTGAAACAAATGCAAAGAAGGAACAGAAGTGGGATTTTAGTCAATAAAAGTCTGACACGCCCTCCCACTCCGCCCAAGTTGGGGGATGTCATTAGATGATTTTCCCACACAAAAAAAAGAACTTGTAACTTGACATTATTGGAATAGTTAAAAAAACTTGCCAGACTCGTCTAGAGTCTCTTTCCAAGTGATATATACATACTAGTGCTTGATTGCAATCGCATCTGATAGTAAGCAGTGATGCAATCGTTGATGGTGAAGCACACTAGTTTATTAAGAGCTTCTTCACTTTAGCCTTTAAGACACTTACATTATAATCAGATGGGAACACCGCAGCAGGTAAATTGTACCAGTCCTTCGATGTCTAAACGACAAGGCGAAACGCTTAGCTTACTGTAGAGGTGTTAACCATGTAAGCGTGAACACTCGCCGTACGTCGGGGCGGCGTCGTAGGGTTCCTGATGCAAGCACCTTATTGTAGAAACAAATGCCGCTGTTGCTAATATTTATTTATATTTATTTATTTATTTAATCTTCATGCAATATAAAGTACAAAGGCGGACTTAATATTGGGACTTTGTATGGAGTAAACTAAACTGATGAATGATTTGTGGCCTTGTTAGTTACAAACATTAAACAGTCTGGGAAAACAGATTAAAATAAGTCAATAAATAGAATAAACTGATTTTTTTTAGCAAAGGAACGCTCGCTTGGGATTCAGCTCTAGAGTAAGGTATTTTCCCACAAAACGAACGTGCACAATGGTAATGACTGTTACCAAAAGCGATTCAACAAGTTTTCAACACTTTTCATCGTTGTCCTAAAATATGCGGAGTTTCCGAGACAAAGAAAATAATTTTCATAAATCATGGGATGCTCTCGGAGGGAACTCGCGATAGTCCTCCAGGGCAAGAGGGTAACAATCGATATTTTATTAACACTCTTCAGAGGGCGTAACTCCGTAATAGTCACAAGTGAGGAGGTCAACAAAATAAAGAGCTCAAATTGAGAGGGACGACGTAAAAAATGACTGTGACCTATGTTCAGTAAGATAAAGAATTCAAATTCCGAAAATGTAGACGTAGATTTTACGACAATTACTCTGAGAAATCGGTTTGTATTTCAAAAGAGAGCTATATGATTGAACATAATTTTTTCGTGCTTCTTTTCGTTGAAGATGAATGTAGTAACAAATATTTCTAATGATACTTAGGGCTAAGTGATATTTATTTTGCAAATAGTTTTTTTAAAACACTTTTACACGTTATTTTTTTCTTTAATTTAAACTAGATAACCGGCCGGACGGTTTAGTTTATCCGATCGTACCGTAAAACTTGTTCATTTTGCTCGAGACGTTTATTAATTAACTAATTAGTGTGTGTAAAAGCTAGCAATACATCTGCATAAACTAAACCTGTACCTGATTAATATTAAAACAAAACGCCGAAGACAAAACACAACTTACTTCCATTAGGAACACAGTCACTAACAAAATCACAATGAATTAAGAATTACAAAAGAAATATCCAAAAACACAAGAAGTCTTTGAAAAAATACTTTATCCATTTAAGATTCCCGTTGTTCTTTAAGAATATATATGTTAAGGTAGGAACACTACATTAACATAATTTAATACTTTCATATGCCATAAATCTGTTGATCTGTAATGGTAAACTTATTAGTAAATATCACCAATAATAATGATATTTTAAAAGAGAAATACTCGAAGTCTGTCTCCCTACACAAAAGTCTAAGTTTTAATAAACTGAACTAACTCTACATGGATATTTAAAAAAAACCACAGCGTATTTTTTATTAGACCTATTTAGTTAGATTTTCTTTTGATGTCTGTAGTATTAGTATTACTAAATGTGTATAAATCTTTAGTCCCTAATTTTTAAAGGTTTATGAATTCTTTTTGTTACATGACATATTTTTTTTAGTTTGACTAATGAGGCTCCTGTTTTAAAATAACATCTGGATTTTTTTTTATTTGTTTATGTCTGAAAAAGGTAATTTCTGAAAGATACTTATCTAAATACTACTTAAAACTAACAACACTAATATTATATAAAGAGATAAAGCTTTGTTTTTTATATTTTTTGGTTTGTAAGAGGTAATCTCTGAAAGTACTGGTCCGATTGGTAAAATTTTTTCACCGATAGAAAGCTGCTTTATTATTGAGTGATATAGGCTATATTTTATGTACGCGGGTGAAGCCATGGGCAAAAGCTAGTAGAGAATGTGAATGTAATGATTTGAATTTAGAATTTCACTAGATAGAAAGCTACCGTACACACCTATTTCTAAGTACGAGTAGGATAGGCTAGTTATAAATCCTGTAAAATGTGCGGCTCTTGTGCGGCAGGCCAAGGGAGAGAAGGTATAGAAAAACCTAGGTCAAAACTAAATAAGGTTGAGATGAAAATGTAAGCTACTTGTATCGTGAAAAAGCAGTTTCGTGAGAGCTAGTTACAAGAATTGGGTATCGTTACGATACATCTTTGCAATATCATGATCAGGGTCTCCGCGGGTCTAGATTTTTCATCGCCTAGTACTTAACTTGCCGCGCACGTATTCAGAGTCAACTAACTGAAATGGGTTCTCACTCAACGTACTTATACAGAGCAGGGGTTAGCGACCTGTCAGGGTAAGAAATATTAGCTCACGAAGCCTTCATACAGGAGTGCTTTGTGTGAACGAACGATTTTGTCGGAACTTTATTTTCAAATTGTAAATATTTTATACACACACACAACACACACACACACACGCACGAAACACACGGCACATTGCTCGCAGTACAGATGGTCGATGGGGACGAAAGGTTCTGGAATGGCGACCACGTACCGGAAGCGTTGGAAGGCCTCCCACAAGGTAGACCGATGACCTGGTGAGGGTCGCGGAAATCCGATGGATGCGAGACGCACAGGATCGGTCATTGTGGCGACATTTGGGGGAGGCCTATGTCCAACAGTGGACGTCTTTCGGCTGAAATGATGATGATGATGATGATGATGATGAATATTTTATTGCAAATCACGTTGCATACGAATTTTCCTGAAATAGTAAAGAATTAAAGGAAAATATCACTCGTACATATGCTTCAACTGCTTACGATAAAAAGAGCAAGCACAAAAAATACAGTCCCTTTCTCGAAAGTTGGAGCAAGAATCTCAACAGAGCTTCGACTGCTCACGTCGTCGCGTACCTATATCAAACGGACGATATTTCAGTCCAACTTACTGCCATAAAAACTGGAAAGTTCCCACCTTTGCATAAATAGAAGGTACCTTCGTAAAGTACGCAGATGAACAGGTCGCCGCGCCGGGGCCTGATAGCCGGACCCTTATCGATGTTTATCTCTACGCAGGACAGTCTTTCGGGGTCGACGGATCGACTCCGTCCGCCCGAAGGATTTGCCCACTTTTATCCCGAATTTATTGTTTGTCCTCTTTAATGGGATATGCGAGGATACTGACCGCCCCCGGGATTATGTTTGTTAATAGATGTTGCCTTGTTACGCACAGATTTCGGACTTGAAATCGCAGATTTAGAAGCCAATGTAAAGGTTGACTACGACAAATGAGAGTCAGAGGTGCCCTTTGTCGTCCCGAAGGACGTTATGTTTCTGTATTTTGGTTAAAAAAATAAGTTTAAATCACCGAACCCTTAAAAGTCAGCGTATTATTCCAGATGCACTGCAATCAACTGAATGATATATTTTATTTCTATAGAAAAACGTCACCATACCTACACGTATTTTTCAAGTAAATTCAATGTATATTCTAACTGAAAAGCGCGTCTATTTTCATTCAAATAAAAAAAATATGTTGTAGTTGTGTGGAAGTGTCAACACAACACAAAACGCGTACCACTCGTTGTTTAACTTTGTTGTTCGGACATTCATAATTTTTGTCCAATATGGCGGGGATGAATCATGTAATTGATCCGGACGATGGGAAATCGTTGGTATTAACTTAAACAGCATCCAGCTGGACTCTGGACGTTTTATTTCAATACGAAAAATGAGCGACGTAAAACTACATAGGATTGTTCGTCGTTGCAAGCAGTTTAAAACGCAGTAATTTTTTTTGTGGTCAATCTTAATCTTGAATATAAAATTATTAAGGATTCTTAATCATTTTCCCAAATTTAAAATGACAAGGTCCATTCGTTACCTAAGCACGTGCTAAACCGCAGTCCTAGGCTCCCGCGGTTGGGTGACGGTTTGATTGTATGGAGCTCGCTCGCTCGCCCAGCGTGTTTGAGTTTGGTCCGCACAAAGCGAGCACTATTGAACCATGCTGTGAATGTTGGTTACGCTCCATCAGGTCGTTGTTACATTATTTTTACGGATTTAGCTATCATTTTATTCTTTCGGAAGTTATTTATTACTACTATTGGGGCGCAAAACTATACTTTTTTTTAATAAAAATCCAGTATTCACAACTAATATACCTAATCTATCTGACTATCCCTATATTCGTTTCTGGAACAAACGTGCATTGAAAAATCAGTAAATTAAATTAATTATTAAATGCAAGAGACACATTTTATAACAGAAAATATAACTTTCGTGTTGGATAGGACAAGGCATTAAAAGCACATTTTCTAGAAACGTTATTATGGCAAAATGCTGCAAACATGCTCTGAATAATAAAAACTCTAAACAACGTGATTTTCCAACTAAAAGCAACATCATAGAAAAACGTGGACAAAGAAATAATAAAATTCATGCTAACTTGTAAAATAATTAAAATATCTGCAAACAGATGCTATTTCACAAAGAACTCATAAACACGGGACTCATAAATAATAAAACAGAATGTGAAATACTCGTATATTCTCGTAGAACATATACATCAGATGTTATAGCAGGATACATTACAGTGAAGACAACCATTCTGTAATATGATCCTCGTGCTGTTAAGTACTTCGCTCACGAACTCGCATCACACACGAGAACGAAACACAAAAAAAAAGAATCAACGCTGGCGTTAATGACGGTAACAAAGCAGAATCGATACAGAACTAATAAAGTCAATCGAGAACTAAACGATTGGGAGGCGATACGGCAAATAGGTCGCGGAATAAAGATACGCTACCTACGTGACCGGCGTCGGTATACCGAGTCAATGCGGTGCTGACGAACGATCGCGGGGATCGATGGCGATAGGCGAAGTTTCGATTTTGAATTTGTAAGTTCACGCCCTAAACGCCACTTTATCGGAACCCTCTGATTCGGGCTGCACGGTTGGGTTAAAAGTGCAATATTAACACGCTATGAAGTGGCGTGACTGGGTTATACAAACACAATCACCTGTCTCTGGTCGTGATGAATTTGTGTTTGCTTGTGGGCTAGGTTATAATAGCCTAAATTGTAATAGCAGATTTATGTTCCGATTAACAAACAATGGTAGCTCAAATGAAAAAACAGGTAAATGTGCGTGTTTACACAAGATCAAGGGCTATAGAACTCGTCTGTAGTAACAAAATTGGTCAACGACCTTTGGGGTTGAGGATTTAGGCAATTTGCTGTTTGAACAATTTGTTAAAGCGATCTTAGGGAAAGGTTTTCTTTGAAGATCGTAAGTTTATCGAATGTAATGTAGAAAAAAAAATGGCATAGGCTCATATCACCGGCTCAGTTAGGGTTACATGAAAACTTCATTACCGAAGCCTAACTCCGTCCTGTAAGCTGCTCAGCAAAATAAATAAACACGCCGAACAACGTATCCGCACAGAAAATCCATTTTTATATATAAACTCGCAAATCAGATAATCCAAATTGGTTTTTAGACGTAAACTCAATTTTGACATGTATTTTACTTTATCGTGGAGGCAGATAAATTGAGTGAGATACCGCTGGAAACGTGGCGAAGTGTGAATGCTGCGAAGTATGTATCTCTAGTGAAAGTCAGGAAATTTGGTCGCGGTATTAATAGATAGTAAGTTACCAATCGACAGCTGTGCTAAATTCCTGTCGGTTTAAGAGGAAATTGTGATGGGAGGATAATTTATATTAAATTTACAGTTGTCATATACCTACTGCTTGCAATCAACGCCAACAATATATAGCAGAGAACTTAAATATGGGAAGCATGTCAAAAAAAAAACATATTCCGGAAAATATTTTGCACGCGAAGTTTAATATGACAGCAGCATATAGTAGCAACTGACATTCAACAAATTCATCACATGCAATCGAATACTTTTATTGAGAGTGACAAATGCAGCCCATAAATCATAAATTAGAAATTACAGAGAGGACCGCCAACACTAATGGATTGTTTAGTTTAGATTATCCACAAATTGGTTGTAAACTAATTTAAAAAATAAGCAAAAGCTTAACATTATAGCAATAAAATTCTCGGTATCATTTATCAAACTGACAAAAAACACAGGTGAAAAATACGTTATAAAGAAATAAAAAGCAACGTTTTTCTGAGAAACGACCGTTATTAGCACGTGCACGAGTATGGAATAATTAGACCGTTTTAAACTCTAAAAGGCACATCGCAAACGTTTTTCTATTTTTCTCCTAGTTTGAAAGTGCATGACGAAAGTAATTATGGTTTTGAAACGGTTATTTCAAAGGTCGTGAACTCTAACCAGACTAATGTATCTATCGGTAGTTGGCATCAGTAGATTTCTTTTAACAAACCACGATAATAAAAATTAATGATCGAGTATTAAAATTGAATAAAAGATTTGTAATCGTTATCGAACCGAAGACCTTACGTTTAACTAACACGCTTAGTTGCTTTACCAATAATAAAATTTGGCTAAGATGGATCTAATGTTGGATGGTTGAAAATAGTAGACCAAAAATATTGCATCCCGTTCCAAAATACCAAAATAGACGTGACGGTATCATGACCCGCATCTTTTCATTCAGCAACGCTCTTCCAATACCAAACATACCCACATGTGCCTTGTCCCTTTCATACCACCTTCGAAATACTCCAAAAAATCTGCGATCAACAATCGTGTCGAAATTTACTGCGCACAATGTATTGGATCAGACCTTATTTTAATAAATTCGAGTGAACAGCGCAGAAAAAAGTAAAGAATTTGTTCACAAAACGCCGCCCTTGATAAGTGGCACAAAAGATAGCGAGTGGACAATCTATTCGGAGCCCGGCGAAATCGCTTCGATTGCTGTATCTGCAGACCTTAGTTGGTGGTGCTTGTTACTAGAGACGGCGATTTAAGACAGCTTCATGGGTGTGTTTACGATTCACTCCATCTACGAAGAATAATCGACCTTTGCAATTGCAGGCCAGTGTTCAGTGGCATTACACTAAGGAGTGGCCTGCAATGAAACTAGAGGGAATGAAAGGTGGTCACCTCTTTCTGTGAAGTAGTAATGCAAGCAAAGGAAGCAGCTGTTACCTCGAGGCGAAAACAAGCCTCACGCCTTGGAGAAGCGTAGGACGATGTACGGCCACCGTAGGCGAGGGCTTGCGGACTGTAAGCAATGGTAAGGACCAAGCCACGCGTACCTACATAGAGATGTCAGCAAAGTGGCCGACGCATGCCAGGGTGGCGGATTGTTCGAAAGAGCTACCGTAGCCCTCGCAAAAAAGGGCAACTGAAAGAACACTGGTTAAAACCGGTGGGTTTAGCCAAGGCACCTGTGGGTAAAGTTTGACCCCACTGCACCCAGAGCGGAAGAAGTTTTGATGATTTCACACGTAAAAAAGGCCAGTTCTTAGTGAGAAGATATGCATACAAGAGGCATGAAGATTGAAGAAGAATTCACGACAGTGAATTGGTCTCGGATATTTGTTTCTGTGTGAGTAAGTTATTTTCCACTGCCCACACATTGTACTTGTAAAACGGTGTATTATATTTTTAACCGACTTCTAAAAGAAGGAGGTTCTATGTTCGGCTGAATGTATTTTTTTTTATGTATGTTCACCGATATCTCGGTAAATTGTGGACCGATTTTGAAAATATTTTTATTTTTGCTATGCTTCCAAGCTGGTCTCATAGAAATATTGTTATGATATGATCATGAATTTCGAAGATATATTACAGAACTCTATAGGAACACAGCAGAACTATCGTAACAAGTAAAATTTCTTTGTTTATACGTGTAGTCGATGACTGACTGAAAGAAAAGGAGGAGGGGATATATTGGTTATTTTAGGTGGGAAAATCACACACACACACACAAACGCGCGCGCACCATCACACACAAACACACCCTCACACACACACAAACACACAAGCATGCGTTATATATCTTAATTATTAAAAAAAATATATATATAATTGTATATTGATGTGGAAGAGCGGAGTCTCCTAATACAGGCATTACATGCTTAAAAGGAGGCTCCAATCACCTACTAATGTAAACAATTTTGTTAAGAAATAAACATTTTGATTTTGATTTTTTGATTTTTGAAAATCATCCAATGACAAATCCCGCTCTTGAACGGAACGGGAGATAGTGTCAGACTTTTACAAACCCACTCCTGTTCCTTCGTTGCATTTCGTACCAGGGCCGAGTCTTTCTTTCAGAATCAGACCCTTGGCCCCAGTAGGCTTCGACCCTGCTGGACCCCTACGGTTTGCTGACATCTACCTGAGGCGCGCGTGGAACAGTACGCACGTACGTAGAGCTGTGGTGGCCGAGTGGTAACGGCCCCGACTTACAAGTTGTAGGTCGCGGGTTCAAACCCAGCCAGGCGCATTACTGTGTGTAATTTATTTCATCACCACTGCTCTCAAAAACGGTGAAGGAAAACATCGTGAGGAAACCGGCATGTCCTAGAACCAAAAATTCGAAGACATGTGACATTCACCAATCCGCTCTGGGCCCGCGTGGTGAATTACGGCCCATTCCCTCTCCTAGAAAGAGGAGGCCTGAGTCCCAGCAGTGGGAACATTAAAAGGCTGATTATGCTATTTATGCTATATGCACTCTGGCTATAATGCGTTTAAGTTTGGCTTAGGGCTACTTTATAGTGTAAAATTGTAAAATATAAAACTTTTTACAACAAAATGCAAAATAACTTTAAAATTTCGTAAGTTGGTGTTAAATAACGAAGAGACAATACTGTTATAGAAACACCGACTTCCGAAATTAAAGTCATTTTGCACTATTCTGTTTTTTTTTTTACATTAAAGTCGGTTGTACTTTTTTTGTAAAAAGTTTTTTTTACTGTATCGTACTACAAATTTCTGCATGCCTCCTTTAGGTAAGATGTGTAAAATACTACTTTTAAAAAAAGGCGAATTAAACGATTTACGATTTATGATTTCTCAAAAACCCGTTGACGTTCTGGAGTACTGTTACCCCAAGCAGCAGTAAAAAAATCTAAATTCTAAGTCAACGCAATCTAAAAATAAGGCTATTAATATGCTCCATTTAGGTGCATATTTTGACACACGGTAGGAAATCAAAACCTATAAGGTACCTCCCATTGACCTAGAATCCTGAAAGGCATGAAGCAAGGTCTTATAGCACAATTACAGGAATACATCTGTAAACCGTTATAGAGTTACGTCACAAAAAAAAAACTTTTTTTTGCGATTGGGAAAAATCTGCGAGACTCGTAAATTCTTTCTTTACTCAATGAGTTATTGTTAGTGTTTTCCTCAATAAATAAAGTAAAATACCTGATAGTGATTATTTTCCGTATCTCATAGTCAGCAAATGACGTCTGTAAGCTGTTAAAAAAAATAAAATATCTAATCTATTTAGATCTTTTTTTTTTTTTTAATTATATAAACCAGTGCTTGACTGCGACCACCGGATGATAAGCAGTGATGCAATCATTGATGGTGAATCGCACGAGTCACATCATATCAATCATTCTAACCTTGACGACACCTAAATTATAATCGAACGCGAAGACTGCAGCAGGTAGATAAATGTAAGATCGAAATTATCATACGATTTTTAAAGGAAATAATCTATATCCTTTAAATCGCTCTCGCTACCGCCTGTCTCCTAACTCCAGGATTCCGATCACCTTTTTATCAGGTCAACGGTTAGGTACGTGGGTCACGCAACGCGCACCCGCCAGCACGAAGATGTCGTCAATGTATTAAATTATGTCCGCTCCGAACACCCGGACACCCGGACATTCCGGACCTCGCGGACACTCTCCGACTGGACGGAAATTATGTTACACTTGTGTTGTTGTCAGGTGCTACTCTAATGTATGTATTTAAGGTTGACTTTTGAAAATTATGTCAGAGGAGAAACTTAACTTTTTAAAGAGTGTGTATTAAAGAGTTAAAATATGTGAAAGAAGAAATAGGCAGTGAGATCCTTAAAGTTACTTATAACCTTATTATTCCTAACTATATACAGAAGTAAAGTCATTGTGCCAATCTGTTAAAAAAGCCTTAATGTTATCTATATATATAAAAGGAGAAACTGACTGACTGACATATCAACGCACAGTCGAAACTACTGGGACTAGGAACATGAAATTCTGCAAAAGGCTTCCTTTTATGACGTAGGCGAGCACTAAGAGAGGATTTTCCAAAATTCACCTCCTAAGGGGATGAAACGGGGATCTAAAGTTTGTATAGAAAAACCTATTTTCACGCGGGCAAAGCCGCTGGCAGAAGCTAGTATAATATAATATATAAACTCGGTTTGAAAATAAATTTCTCAAATCGAAATAAAACCTATAAGGCCGTGATAATTAAAGCCTGTCATACTGTATCGATCAGAACAGGGCTGTGAAAAAGACAAATGAAAAAAGATTGCATGTAGTAGAGATGGGAAAATTGAGATAGATGTGTGATGTGACGAGAATGAATAAAGTGAGAAATTAGTACATTAGAGGAAGCTTGAAAGTGGCGTCAGTGACTATAAACTTGAAAGGGAATCTTTTGGCTTGGTATGGCCATGTGAAGAGGAGGCATGCAACGCATGTTACTAAAATAGTTATTAGTGTATATGTGTACTGGTATGTATGGAGAGCGAGAGGGAGGCCAAAGAAAAGATCTATGGATTGAGTGAGAAGTGATATGAAAGAAAAGAGAGTTAGTGATAGCGTGACGGGTGAACTGACCCCAAATAAAACGAGACAAGGGCAGGAAGATGATGAAATGAAGATGAATCTTACAACACTTTACAAAATCTTTAAATTAAAAATAAACAAACCTAAAAACCAAACAATCCATTAACAATTCAGATCAATCAATAAAAAAGCAAAGTAAATCACATGGTACAAGGTTGCCGAGCAATCAGTCAAACATTACACGAGCCATTGGGCCAGGTCAATTCATTAGGGAGCAGGCACCGGTTGCCGTCCTTCCACATGCCAACGATAAAACAAATCTAAATCGTCGTGCTGTTGACTTTCTTTCAAAAGGTTTTGAAGTTAATCTCGTGATCAATAAAAAAAAAACTGGGCAAGTGCGAGTCAGACTCGCTCACTGAGGGTTCCTTACAAACTTATCTATGAAATCAGTTCAATTCCCGAATTGATTTACGCAGATTTTTCTAATGTAACTACCAATTTACAGTTTTCAGTTTTTTTTCCTATACTTGTACTTTAAGACCTTGCTTCATGCCAAATTTCCCTTGGGAGTGTCGACGTATACGTTTTTGCGATAGATACGGCCGTATCTTTTTTTTTTCGTAACAGAATTTTGATTTTTTTCGCAGCTTCAATGGACCGCAAAACTCATTATATGGTTTTAATTTCTACTCGATACCTCCACGCGTTCCCGAGATAAAGGGTCTTGACAGACAGACAGAAGGACAACAAGTGATCCTATAAGGGTTCCGTATTTTCCTTTTGAGGTACGGAACGCTAAAAACTAAACTCGCACTTGACCGGTTGTCAAGTGCGAGTTGAACTTACAGTCGAAGAGTTTAGTACCATTATCTATGACAACATTAGACACCGTATTATAAATTTTTTTTAGTTTCACCTGTTCTGGTATTTGTTGAAAAATCAGGTTTGTTGTGCGGGAGTCCCACTTATTTTTTTTTTAATTCTATTCCTAGTATTTGTTTTTATAGCGGCAACAGAAATACATGATTTGTGAAAATTTCAACTGTCTAGAAAAAGCTTCCCAAAGCCTAACTTTAAAATTCACATTAAAAGTTAGTTTATACACTATTTACGGAAGATAATTAGGATAAAGTAAAGCTAATGCCTATACGAACAAAGTTCAGTTTGGAAAAGTTAGGAGTTTAAAGATATTTATAGTCCGAAAATAAAGTTGGAGTAAGTCTACTATTTCAAATATTAAAATCAAAATATAAATGTAAGTTGTCTGGTGCGGTTGTAAAATTAACAATGAATGTTAATGTCTTGTTTAATTTTATAAACTCCAATATGTTATTTGTCAGCGTGTGGAGAAGACTTCAAATGAAAAATATGCGCTCTACTCATCCTTTTCTTTCATAACTTTACAGGTTTCATTACTACGCCTTTTCAAATAATAAATATGCATTCAAGTAAAAACGCAACAAAGTTCTCCTTTGTAGCGTCCAACCCAAGGGAGCACAATATTTATCAAAATGGCTCTCATAGTCTTCACTGCGACGTTTAACGGAGAAATAGATGTTAATTTCAATTTATTTTCTGTTGCAGAAATATATGAGCAAACTTCGCCAGCTTTTATTTTAAAATAGATGAAAAACGCACGAGAGAAACTAGTATTTATATTCATGAGATTAATTAGTATCACTAAACAGCGGTTTCATCGCGCGACCGACCACATACTCGTACGTAACTAGCTACATTGATTTAAGCTACCCGCCCGAATATTGTTCACAAATTAAATTATAAACCTAAACCCGAGCGCGCGGATACGAAACTGCGAATAGTGCCATTAATAACCACAACTTTATTCATAAAATGTTTCGAATACTAATGAAACTCAGTTATTACTTATCCACGACTATTAAATCCCGTTCTTGAAAGTTTCCCATTCATAACTTGTTTAATTTCAGAGTGAAGATCACCCACCCCGGGCCGCGCGTTATATGTTCAGGTGAATATTTTACCGGCAGAGGGAAGTTTTACCCTTCCTTTTTACCACTTGTTCAGGATAAGACGTGACTTTTAATATCGCAGGTGGGCTCACTCGCTCCGCTCCCATCGCTCCCGTTGCTCTCGCCGATAGTGCAGCTTGCAGCGCTTTAATTCTGACGACAGATAACATTACATTCAAAGTTTTGATGTTTATAGTTAGATTCTGCAGTTTTTATTTCAAACGCTCGGAAAAATTGTACAGTTTTGGAATACGTAAATACCAATTTTAATGAGACTCATGTATGAGGAAATTTCCCGATAAATTGACATTATTCGATAATATGGAATGTACAAGGTTACGAATACGACCCCTTAAGGAAACCTGTCAGTTACATCGTCTGATAAGGGCAATTATGTAAATTAATATCTGGTAATTCCGTATATCTTTGAAACGCGACCCTCGTTTTCATATTTTCCATTTGATACATCTCGAAATATTGACGTCATTAAATGAACGATCGGAAACAACAATATTTTGATTCATCCATATTCCAAATCCTCCGATAAGTCGTAGTGTATTTTATTTGGAAGACAAACGTTGTCATTTCTGAGATGCGGATGAAATCTCGTGGGCTAGCAAATAGGGAATTATGTCGTCCATCCAGTGCCCTGAGGGTTGGTGGGCCTGATTCGATTTGCGGGCCGGGGAGGGTTGTCCACATAAGTGTTTTAGACCCACGTCCTTAACTAAGGGCGTACTTGAA
This sequence comes from Mythimna impura, assembly GCA_905147345.3. Classification (NCBI taxonomy): domain Eukaryota; kingdom Metazoa; phylum Arthropoda; class Insecta; order Lepidoptera; family Noctuidae; genus Mythimna; species Mythimna impura. The sequence continues at coordinate 834,762 of LR990348.1, forward strand.
TATGCAATCACATCTGTCGATACTAATGTATTGAGCCTGCCGGGAGACGAGATCTGACGCGGATTGACTCCTTCACAACTTGCTAATTGTTTCTATTTGATTGCGAGTTCGTTATTCGCATCACCCAACTTCTCAAACGCTTCCTGGTCTTGAGAGAATGGAGTGTCGGTATTTAATGCAAATATTAGCAGTGGCTTAATAATTTACGGAGGGGTATCAGATGGGGAGCCATATCGGAAATTGAATCTGTTATGGAAGTTATTTCTCGGAGTCTGTCAATCAAAATGTTATGTATTTTAATCATCAACGTTGATACGTTCATCAACGTATCAATGTTGATGATTAAAAATCCTTACAGGTAGGTAATCAGACGCTAGAAAGTCTGACCATCAGTCTATCCAAGGACCATCGTGTTGCCCAGTAACTGGGTGTGGAAGTCTGATAGACAGACGCCCCATGTAAAATATGTGTACTCAGCCGCATCCGGTTCGACTGGAAGCCGACCCCAAGCTAGTTGAGAAAAGGCTACAGAGATGATGTATCTACGCCAACACGGGCTGCTGGATCATTCGGATGTCATCATAGCCCTGGAACGCGAAGGGCAACTGTGTGAGATGAATTACTGGATGATTTCCCATATCAACAAATAAAAAAAAACACTTTCTTTCTCAAAGGTTATCTTTAACCATAATCATTTATTTTGTTTGTAAAACATAGGTTTGGAGGTAGGCGGAACAGAGAGTAAAGTTCAGCAAACCTCCGTTGAAAAGGGAGGATCCTCCGACCAGACGGGTGTTATGTCTGGTGGGCAACTGCCCCATAGATGATTTTTGGGCTGTTCTATATGTTCCAATCGCGCGGAGAACTTTGATTGCTCGATGCAGGATTAGTTCTTATGTGTCGCTACAGATGTATTACAGAGAGTGTTATAGAAGTAGGTACAGTGCGCTATTTTTTGCCAAATATTGGCATATACCATCTTATATCAAATCTCAGCATGCATAGTAACAATTATTTATAATTATAATATAATGTCAAACAATTAAAGAGTAATTTCACCAATGTCAACTAAAAAATAAATGTCAAAATATTTTAATAGCTTGTCAAAAAAAAACTTAAATACAATGTCAAAAAAAAAATATTAAATAGTAATGTCATAACTTAATAACAAATAAAAACGATCAATATTAGTTGTAGTTAAAAAAATATAAAAATACAGTTATTAACGTAACCGTGTAGGTGATGAAACAGTCAAACAATTTTATCGTTTAGAAATTCTGTGACCTGTAGTATGCTTTTTGAGCTAGAAATATCGTTAACTTAATTTTCAATGCATCTTACGCATAAAAGCCGTTTTTGCACTTGGTGTGTACGTTTGGTATTATCGCATCTATTGCGTGATTTTTTTTCTTTCAAGTGAGGAAATCGCGAAGGGTTTGATCAAGCAAGAGAGTTTAAGTATGTATATATTGTTTAAATTAAGTTTTGTAGCTATCTACTGTTTTAAGTCCGAATCTATCTAATGCATCTTTTTTGAGCCTTAAATGCAATCCCATTGTCTCTGGAGTTTCCCCAAAAGATAATGCCGTATCTCAATTGTCCTGCCACTAGACCGTGATATGCCGTAATTAAGGCTTCTATATTAACTCTCGAAGAAAGTGCAAACAAAGCAAAAACAGCATTTCAGGTTAATTTGCACACAGTATCAATGCATGATTTCCAGTATAGTATTGTATCCACCGTCAGTCCTTGAAACTTAGTAGTAGAAACATTCTCGATAGTTTTGCCGTTATATGTCAACTGAATATTATTTTCTACCACAGTATGTGTTTAAATGAATCTTTAAATTGTTCGTGTTTAACCATTGTACTATTATTAATTTTAATGAGTTGTTAATATCAAATTTGTATTGAGAGATGTCTTTATTCTTACACGAAATGGTCACTGTACTGTCATCTGCGAAAAGTGAGTGTGTGTGTAATTGAGCTCCTAGTACACTTCCTTGAGGCACCCCACATAACACAATACGTTCCTTAGATAGGTGGATTTCTTCCCGTTTCGTGTCGGTATTTATTCTAGTTATCTTTGTCTTTTATTTTCTGTTACTCAAATGTGATTTTATCAAATTTAGTATATTGCCCCTAATACCGTACGCCTCAAGTTTTCTTATTAAGATGTCGTGTTTAACATAGTCAAATGCCTGCGTCATGTCACAGAAGATCGCGAACATACTGGCATTCTGGTATCTACATTGCTAATATCAGCATGTAAAAAGTCATAAATTGCCATGTTTATAGATTTATTTGGGCGAACCTTGATCATTTTTGCTCACTACACAATATATTATTTCTCTTGACATACTAATACAATTCAGAATAAATGAATTTCTTTAAAATCTTAGTTATTATAGGGATACCTAAGCAAAATAGGTTCATAGTTTTCCATGCATTCTCTGTCCGTTTTTTTGAACATCGGCTTTACTATCGATAATTTTAGTGCATTAGGATATTGACATTGATATAGACCTTGGGCATTGCACAGATTTATAATAAACCTCAAGTGACTGCACATTTCGAGAGCCACAGCTTTTAGTACCTTGGTAGATATACCATCATATCCAACTATTCTGTTCGTATTCTTTAGAGTGAGAATGATTTTATGAATGTCTTGAGGTAAGCAAGGAGCCATAAAAATTTAGTCCTTTTTACTCGGATGAGGCAGTTTATTGTTATTGTCTAAATTACTTTGTTGTTTTTTGTCGATAAAATTGCTTAAGATTCAAGGTACTAAAATTATTTATTTTTATTTTATTGATAGAGTTTTTAGGAACGTTAAATTTAAATTGATTTATGATTTACCAGGTGGCTTTAGATTTATTTGTCGAATTCCTGATTTAATAATTATTTTTTGTATTACGTTGAGTTAGTGTAATAATTTTTCTGAATAATTTGGAATAGTTCTTACAACTTGTTTTATTTAAAAGGTTTGATTGTAACTTATGTTGCCACAAAAGTTGCCTTTTTCTTCTACTATAAATTTTTATTCCTTTTGATATCCACTTCAGTTTCCTTAATACGTGAACATCAACAGTTGCCACTGATTTAGAAAAACATAGATCATAAAAAGTGTAAAATTTTATATAAATAGCTTGTATGCTTCGTTCGGGTCATGAGTTTTATAATATTTCTGATAAACTTAGGGCTTTGATGCGCTGTTTAAATATTGAAATGTTAATTTTATTGTAGTTAACCTAACAGTACGGTATTTATCAAAAGTACACATTTTATTAACTGGACATTGAAATAATTCGGCTGTATGATCAGACAGCGCTTATTCCAATATTTCTGTTTTGCAATGTGTATGATCTCTTGCTAGATCACACACTACTTTTAGATGATGTGGGCGGTATAGAATAAAAGATGGTAAAATAATTTAAACTACTGTATTGTTCCCAAGGTTTTGGTAAAATGAGCTAATGAACTGGTGTGTGTGTAATGAGTGACACGTGGCCCTTGTTTGCCGTCATGAGATCGCCCGGTTTGATGGCTTGACACGAACTGCACTTTATTATAAAGTAAAATGAATGTGAGGCGTAAATGCTGACTTGCAGTATGTGCGGTTGTACCGTACACAATGCTTGTTAAAATTATGCGCAAAATTATCAATACATGTCTGGCTCACAAGTCTAGTTGGTTTATTTTACTAGTTTAAAGTTAAAATTCATTAGCCACTTGAGCGTCCAACTCCCGCATTTGACAATTGATTACACAGTCCCACTTGACACCTGACACTTTCTTTTTTATGACAGCGCGAAAGCCTTTCGAAAAATAATTACTACTCCAAAACGCCTACAGCTATATTAGGTTAAAAAACACTTACGAAAAGCTTATAGAATCCAGAATGTAATTAAGCTATAACTAAATTGTCCAAATAACTAATAAATAGTGAAAATAAGGCTTAAAGTCGAGAAAATGCAAAAAAAACTCGTAACTATTTTCTAATTGGAATCTTATAAGAAAAGTCTGGTTCAAAAGTCTTATAAGAAAATTATGGTGTGTTATGGCATCGTATACCCCTTCGTTTCATAATATAATCTTATAAGAAACGAATAAGATTCTAATAAGAAATTAATTGCAAAACTCACCCTTTCACTCGAACTTTCTCCTTTTCTCCGGGTCACCGCTCACTAGTGCATCATTTGTAGACACGTGTTGTTGTATTTTCATTGTAATGGCTATTAAACGAGGTTAATAGTAAACACGTCTACACATTTATACCATGTTTTATCAAAAACAAACAGTTTAAATACATTAATTACGAAAAACAACTGCACAACAACCGTCACAAGGTCACGAAGTGATGACGTAACTTTTCGAGTGTTATTGTTCAATGAAAACATTCAACTAATACACATTTCTTATCTTCACAATGAACTCGACACACCATTAAGTCTCAAATAACGCACAAACACTTCAAACTTAGAATGTTATCGTTGAGAGAGTAACATAAACATCCACTTGACATCGTAATGGCCGACCATAAACTAATTTCGGTGAACTGTCATTTGTTATTTTTTTCTTAGATATTTGGTTACGATTCTACAGATAAAATATATTTTTAACCGATGATAGATTTCATATAGAGCCATCTAGTAATATGTCCTTAAACTATTATCAACTGGATTTAATGTTCTACACGTTTAAAGTGAACGATACTCAAAAGATGTCGCCGGGTGAGTATTCTCACCCGGACTTGTGACGTAATAATCTCTTGGGTGACTTATGTTACCGTGAACCGTTCAATGGTTAGAAGGCTTTCAAATTTAATTGTTTGGCTGTTAGTTTTTAAAATACCAATATTAAAATTAAGGTTAGGTTACCTGTCTATTGCAGAGAACATATTTACTTCATTTAAAAACCTAAAAGCATCAAAGTACAAAGAACCTCGGACAACTGTCAATCTAAGCGGAGATTCGCCCAAGATAGATAGTCTGCATTTTGTAGAAATCTAGTAAGAGTACTAGCGCAGATATAGAGGGAAAGACAAATGGCGCTGGATTCCATTGAGCTGAAGTAGGAGGGACAAAGCTTCGGCAGAGGGTAAGTAATTTATCATAGAATAATATTGGATCAAGAGGTCGGAACGGAGACGGCACTCCGGCAGCGACCGGTCGGAGCCGGCGGCGGCCGACCGCGCTACGCAGGAACTGCGGTGCCCGGGTATGGGGTGCAAGGTATAAGCGAATTTTATTGATAAAAACCTGAAGTTAACTGGTAGAAAATGCCTAAGGCATTAAGCCCAACTTTGTGCAAAATTTTTTTTGACCAAAAAATTTTGTACAAAGTCAATATATAAACTAAAACATGATGAATAGACTAAAATTCTTGTTGGATTGTTACTAGTCAATCTTGTTAATTATATAATGAGGTTTTGGTTTATGAGATAAATCAAACAGTGTATTCTAAATCTTGCTTGTGTTACAATTCGTTTGGCAAGACCTATAAAAATACATTTGTTAATTAAATAAATTTTAAGCCACGTGCACCTTCGCCACGCAATCATAATTATGTCTGAGATAAATTTAGTACATATCAAAGAACCTTTAAGAAGTAAAGGCGAACAGGCGTAAAGGCGACTGGTAGTCGCTGCTCTTTGGTGAACTCTCTTTGGCTAACTTAAATTACCAATCAAGATTCAATCTATAATCACTTCCGCTCTCAACTCGCGCCTTTCCAATTTGTTCAGCCGAAACTTGAAATAACACGGTATCGATGATCTTCGGAACCCTTGCGCTATAATACTGTCTGTATGTAGGCCAGGCCTAGTCGTACGAAGTGTATGTAGGCCAAGCCTCGCCATACACGCTACACTACTACGCCAACTCTCTCTGCGCGCACTACGTGTGATACAGGGTGTGCTCACTATATGATATAAACTCGTGTTATTACCGATCCTGATACATCGGATTAGTTTAGAGTTTCGAGCGTGTTCAGACATGCTCCTCTTGTAACGTTAATGTGGTACAATTCGAGACTTGAAATGTGGTTAGGAGGTGTACTGTTCTTGGGTATTGTGGTTTTCTAGGGCGGTGTATATAGTGTTATATTTACTGGATGGAATTCAGGTTCTAGAACAATATTGTTTGAATACATCCGGCAAAGTACACTCGTTTCTGATGATAGAATGATGTAAATGTACTTTTTCCTGATTGAATGCGTCTCACAAAATCAACAAAACGTAGACTATGATTGCTTTATCCTCTAGAAATAAGATTTTCCTTTTCAAACTCAGTTATATTCAAATTCTACAGCATAATATTATAATTTGGTAGATATCCAAGCTAACCCTTTAACAAGTCTGAAAGCTAACAAAATTCGAGCACATTTCTAGAATTATTCTCGTCCTACTTTTTATACTGGAGAAATATATTATTCTAATCACGGAGGCGCTCTTTATTTCGTGTACTTGAGGAGGGACGGTTAAGAATAATGATAAAAAAGAGGCGTGAGCGCTGTGATCCGACGTCAAATTATGTCTGTTTGAAACTTTCTCACTCCGAAGAACTGCTCGAGGAACAAGGTGAACGGACTGCTAAGGACGGCGAATTTAATATTTCTTTTTTAAATTTTTATTAGAACGTTGGAGTGACTTTCATTCTCTTTACTGGCAGTAAGTATGCGCGAATCAAATGTTTTTATGAACCTCCATTAACTGCTGTATTCAAAAATAAAAAATGGATATTATTACGAGCAACACCGATAAAATCTATGCTACGTAAGTCTTTAAATTATGAATTTAAACTCAATCCCTCTTGTATTATTAATAAAAGTACAACCTACCCGAACTGATGAGCAAACTATTTGGAGTTTTAAGTCGATAATAATTAATTCCAATATGAATAAAACATAGAGAACTGAGTGAGGTTAGTTAATAGATTTTGTATTTTACTTTATAATCTCTCTGAGAAAAAAATTTGATTAAATCTTGTATTTAGGACCAAGCCAGCTTATTATCAATATTGATTTAAGTTTGAGTCGCCCGTCGTAGCCTGGAAGGTGCAGGACGATTTTCAGGTAGATTTCTAAATACGGGCCGGACAAAATTTTATTTGAATTTATCGCCGAACGAAACACAGAAAATCAATACTGATTGCCACATAAAAACTAAAACAAAGTAAAGAAAAAATGCATCCATAAAATTTTACAAAGTGAAAAAATAGATTTTCATGTTCACAACATCGGCATTTTATGAAGTTTTTTCATCGAAGTCGTTAAAATAAATTTACGCATTTATGAGCACATTGAGCAGTTGCTGTTTATGCGGGACTCGATATTTTAATTATGTGGACATGTGAAGTAGCTACTCATTACGGGCGCGCCGGTGCATCGGTGGGCAGTATTCGGTCGGAGTACGTGAACCACGGCCGTTAAAACTGGGCACATATTATTGTAATTATTTTTTTTAATGAGCCGTGGTTATTTTTGTCATATTATGAGGATATTTGACGACTCTTAATTTTAACCTTTTAGAGGAGTTGCTCGCTAGTTGTTTATTGTTGGTAAAATCCTCCATAAAGGGCGTAAAAGACTGAAACATGAGTACATAACACCCTGGTATTTTCCGACGTGTTGGGCAGAGGTATACATAATAGTAATAAAAAGAAGAAAAAGAGAGTTCAGAGAGTTCCTTCTTTTTTTAGGGTTTCTAAAAGGAAAAACCGAAACCCTTATAGGATCACTTTGTTGTCCGTCCGTAAGTGTGTACGGAACCCTCAGGGCGCGAGTCCGACTCGCACTTGCCCAGGTTTTTATATACTATCTCTTAATTCAGCATACCTCCTGGCAAAGATCTCCTCCAGTTGGGGCTCGCTGTCAGTTTCAACTCATCCTCCAATCTCATCAGTTGTTTTCCCCTACTCTGTTTCCCATCCCAGGAGTAACAATATGTAACTATTTGGCTCCAATTTCCTAAATGTTTCTCATCATGTGACCTGCCTAGTATACCTAATAGTACACTCACGTTATGTTTAAGTTCATGCAAAAGGGTGAGAGTCTATTGACACCATTTGAGCACCAGTCCAAAATCCAGATAAAAAATAAAAAGTTTTGTTAATAAGTAATGCCATCGTCCAGGTAGGGTTTACAACGTTACTCAAGTACCTTTTTTTAGATTAGTAGTAACTCGATATTTTTATGCTATTTTCTTTATTATCTATTTATTTCGAGTACCAAAGACTCATTTTTGTTACATTATCACATACAGACAATAGATATCATAAAATTACATACAATTGAAATGTTAAAATTAAATTAATTTAAATTGCATTGGATTATCATTAAATTAAATTGAATTTTATTATAACGTTAAACATTGAAAGAATTGTATTAAATATTAAAATAAATTGTATATAATTCAAATTCAAATAAATGCCATTATTATATTAAAATAAAATACATACCATTAATTAGTTAAATTACAATTTCCTAACAGGAATTGGAATAGTAACATTTCTTCCACAGCCATGTCGTATATACGGACAGTCTAGCCTGTCGGCGATCATTGCCAGGATGACATTGGGGCTGACCCACACCCGGCGCACCAGGGACGCGCACCGCTTGCGAATAGTAGTGTGAAAACAGTCGGTTCGCGCCTCCGCTAACATCCCTGATGCGCTACAGAAGCGGGACTACCCCACTACCGCCCGGAACGCGTTATTATACTGGACACGGAAGGCACTATATGCTCTTTCAGTATAGTCAACCAATAGGCTGCACGAGTACAGGGATGTGCAGTACGCTCTGAAGAGGACCCTAGAACACCGCGCAAACCGGCTTGCTATCATATTAGCTCGCACTGACAGTTCCCTCCGCCCCCTCTCCATATCAGCCTGATCATTAAAGTTCTCGGAGAGTAGATGCTCTAAATACTTAAACTGATCCACTCGTTGTAGTAGAACACCAACAATATGAACTGTCGGTATATTCATAGGGCTCGACCCACCGACGCGCGATGGCCGGAAAGACCATGTATTGGTTATTTTTCTCATTATATTTTAACCCATGACCACGCGCATATTCCGTACATGTATTGAGTAGCCTCCTCAATCCACAGATCGACGCGCTCAGCATCACCATTTATATACCATAGCTATATTCGCTAACATCGGTGGTAGAATTTACTCAGTGTCTAAATCTATCAAGCCTAAAGCCGCTCAACTGGTGAAGAGGGGGATGTCTATCAATCATGAACACATCTATCTGTCACCCAAGCTCACTTGTTCACTTTCAGTGCATTAACAGTCCGCCCAGGCCTCCTAGCTTGAACATCGCCTACCCGTTCCTACCCGCCTGGTACCGCGGTAAGCGCGACGCGCGTCGTAATGAGATGAACCGGGGTTACGGTATCAACGCGAAGGATGAGTGAATGCAAATCAGTTCGAATATGTGCGGAGTTCCAGTGTATTGAAAGTTAGAGGAAATTTATGATAAATCTATTGGATGAAGTTATGACAGTTTAGGCTGTTTGGTGGGACTAGAAATAACACCAGTCTCAATGAACATCTATACTCAAAAATCGAACTATCTAGCCTATTTTATCCTCTCTTTTCCACACGACTGTGATAATTCTAATCCTATTACTTAGTGAATTATACCCAGCGATATATGGGGCTTTTACATACAGGCAACAAGCCTGTTATGCGGTATTTTAACACAATAGGCAGGAGTGAGAAATCCGTCGATGAGTCAGTCTGGGTAGTGTCAGACTCCTACTGACTAAAACCACACTCCTGCCTTACACTTAAACCACAGACACGACGTCCGGGCCCTTGTTTGTTGGTTATATATTTTTTCGCTTCTGGACAACTCCACGTGCACTATGTGGCGTCACTCCAGACCAATATCACTTATCATGAGCCCCAGCATTTTGCTGAGCGCTGGCCGTTTTGTGTGGATGTGTCGCATAACTCACTCTATTGTATAGATTTGTTATAATATTATGTATATTTTTGTTTAAGTTATGTGCCATGTTTATCGTAAATAAACTCTTTTTCTTTCTTTCTTTCTTTCTTTAAAAAACAGCAATACGACAGAATTCTATTATGTTGCACGCTTTATTTCAGTATAGGTAGTAGTGATGGCGCTTTTTTTATACCTCTTGAATTTTAAGTAGGTACGCTACTTAAAATTCAAGATACGTAAAAAGGCGCTATAAACAAAAAAATATGCATTATCTAAAATGCATTTCATAATAACAGAGGCATATCCAAGTAAATAACTTCGTACACTAGCGGAGGCCGTTTAACCGCGTTCCTATACAGGGTGACCTATTTAACTATAGTTTCTGTTATAACTTTATAACCGCCAGAGTTAAACCCGATATTTAACACAGCCTTGTGGAAATTGTGGTTCTAAAATTGGTTTAATTGTATAAATAACGATGATAAAAATATATGAGCGTTTAATTTAATTTGTACCTACGTATTTTTGTTTATAATCGTTGTTTTATTTACGGTATGACAATAGTATAATTGTATTAAAATTGTAATAGTTTTGTCAATGTATTCTGAGAACCAATACCAGTTTCAATTAATGAAACATGTTGATGAAATACGTCCAAATTATTTCAAACATTTATTCATGTGCTTTGTTAGTGCCACTATTTCAGTTGAATTTTAAGTAGATAATGTTAAAGTTTAATTACAGTCCTAAGGTAAGTAGATAAAGTATGTTTTTTAAAACCTAAAATATGTCTTGTTAATATTATAAACAAGTGCTTGACTGCGATCACATCTGATGGTAAGCAGTGATGCAATTGTTGATGGTGAATCGCAGTAGTTTGAAATGATGAAATCCAAAAGACAATCGTGTTTCTCTCTGCAAAATATGATGATGCTATAGTTGAAATAAACCTTTTAAAAATGGAATGTAGCAGTAACCAAAAAGTAATAAAAGCGCTTGAAACTAAAGTTGACTTCTTAGAAAAGCAACAAAAGGTAGCTTGTCTCGAAATTAAAAATCTGCCGGCGTCAACCCTGGAAACTCGGGACTCCCTGTCTGAAACCGTAAAAAAGCTGGGCCAAGTCATCAACCAACCTGTGAGTTCAACAGAAATAAAAAACATCTTCCGATTTAAGAACAAGTCTGGTACAGAGGGCGCTGTTATGGTGGAATTCACGTCGGCAACTTTTAAGGAACAATTCCTCAAGTCATCTAAAGATTTCAATAAACACAACAAGGATAATCGCTTGAACACAACCCACATAACAGGAACAGGACGCAAACTTCCCATATTTATTAATGAAGTTCTCACGGCAATGACTAGACGACTGTACTTCCACGCCCGAGAACTTACGAAAGAGTGCGGCTATGAACAGTGTTGGATTATGAATGGCAAGGTGTATATACGGAAGAAAGATGGACTGCCTAGCCACCTTATCAAATCTGACGAAGACCTTGCAAAGCTCCGTAAAAAAAAATGACTAAAGCTTAACATATTATTGCATGCTAATTTTTTCAACAATATTTTAGTAACACTAGTTTTAAGATACAATATTACACTAATAAAAAACACTAATTTTAAATTTTACTACACGCCAACACAATACTTTACACAACTAAGGCTAACTCTACAGTTAACTGAAATTACGAAATACTATAATATTTATATTATATATACAAATAGGTTACCTATATTTCTCTTAAATATTATAAATAAATATAACGAAGCTACCAGTAACATAATTAAAATAAAAATATTATTGCTTTTATACTATAACTTTATAAACCTGATTGTTGTCATTTTCTGTAGCGTACTAACCCAAAATGCCAATAAGAAATTATTTTACATTAAAATTCGATAACACACAAAATAATCTAAATAATATGGATGCTATATCCGTGTCCGAATCGTCGACTTGTGACCTAGAAAACTGTACCCCCTCAAATTTCCCACTAAATCAATCACTTAAAATTATTACCCAAAACATAAGAAGTATAACCAAAAACATAACAGGATTTATGACCTCATTGGCTAGGACAAAACTTGAATGGGACATAATTACACTAACAGAGTGTTGGCTCCCCATTACTCACAATATTCCAGAGTTGACCAACTATAACTTTTTCCTAACCGGAAACAATCGTACCCAAAATGAAGGTGTAGTCGTCTACGTGCACAAAAAACTGCAAGTCATTGTGGAGGAACCGCCTTTATTAGATGCTAACTGCCTCCAAGTAATCATTGACAAAACCACTGTCCTCCTAGCGATATACCGCCCACCAGGTTACAAAGACCTGAGTAATTTTCTAAATTCTCTCAATATTATCTTAAATGGACTATCGCGGTACAATAATATAATCCTAATAGGGGACATAAATATTAATATACATGAGCAGTCTCATGATTCCATTAAAAACTCATATCTAAACTTACTGGCTTCACACGGCATGCTACCCGCTCACACGATACCAACACGGCAAAATGCTTGCTTAGATCATGTTATATTAAAAACTCGGTTACCTGCTTCAACTCTGGTAGCGCATTCTGCATTGACGGATCATGAGACGGTTACATTATTCTTATCTAAACGTATGTCCAAATTAATCGTAAAAAGGCTTTCTGTCCGTATTAATTATGAACAATTAGACGCAGACTTAAAACAACTAGATTTTAGTGAGGTATACAAGACTCAGGATCCTCATATTGCGGGGGAAACAATAATTCGGTTATTTAGGCACGCAATAGACACAAACTCCAAGACTGTTCAACTTCCAAATCGTAAACAAATACTAAAGCCTTGGATAACGCCTGGTTTGCTTCGGTGTATTCGACATAGGGACGTATTGCATAGAAAGTTTAAACAGGCGCCTAATAACGAGGTTTTAAAAATTTCATTCACACGTTACAGAAACTATTGTAATAAATTACTGAAGAAAATCAAAATTGAATTTGAACAAAATGAAATCAAAAAAGCTGGTAAAAACAACAAACAATTATGGTCCGCTTTAAATAGTATTACGAGTCGATCAACAAAGAAAGTCAATACCTCATCACACTTATTAACCTCATTGGGTACACCTCAAGATTCCGTAAACTGTGTAAATGACTTCTTTGCTAAAATAGGTGAAAAACTTGCTAAAAATATAAAGACTAGCCCAACATCTGTAGCAAGTGTGATCCGTCCAGAAACGTCAAAGTCTATGATTATGCTACCAACAGATGAGGAGGAGGTTAAACAAATCCTAGAATCACTTCGTAATAACTGTAGTGCAGGGTGGGATGGAATTTCTAGTGACCTACTGAAAAAGTATGGAACTATAATTGTGCCTCCCCTGACGTATATATGTAATCTTGCCATCTCCACGGGTAAGTTTCCCAATGTGTTTAAAAAAGCAATAGTCCATCCCATTTACAAGAGTGGGGACAGAAGCTGTGTTGATAATTATAGGCCAATAGCTGTTCTCACAGCTTTTTCTAAAATATTAGAACGGGTAATGAACAAGCGATTAATGAGTTACTTAGAAAATAATAACTTAATTGCACCAACTCAATTTGGATTTCGTTCCGCCAAATCAACCTCTGATGCTGTACATGATCTCACAGACTTTATAGTCACAAAAATGGATAGTGGAGATAAAGTTATAGGTATATTTTTGGATCTTGCGAAGGCATTCGACACAGTTTGTGTTCCAATTCTTGTAAATAAGATGGAAAGCTTGGGAATCAGAGGACTGCCGCTGGCTCTTTTTAAAGATTATCTGAGTGAGCGTACCCAGAGAGTCAAGATAGATGAATTCATCAGTGAAGAGCAACCACTTACCTACGGAACTCCTCAAGGTTCCGTCCTTGGACCTACACTCTTCCTCATCTACATCAACGACCTGGGTGCGCTCAATCTCACTAGTGGTAAAATCGTCAGTTTCGCTGACGACACTGCACTTTTGTTCAGCGCAAGATCGTGGGATGAAGTTTATCAACTTGCACAATCAGGGTTCAACATAGTGTACAGATGGCTACAGGGAAATCGATTGACCCTTAATACTGCCAAAACGAAATACATGACTTTCTGTGTAAAAACCAATGGGCCAACTAATGATATTGTAGCTCACACTTGTATAGATGCACTTACAGGTAGTTGTGACTGTGTAACTCTGTCTAAGACAGAAAAAGTTAAGTACCTTGGAATAACAATTGATGATAAACTGAGATTTCAAGAGCACATTAACATCCTTAGTAATAGATTGCGTAAGTTAATATATGTATTTAAAACACTAAGACACGTAGTCGATAAAGAAGTCTTGAAATCTGTGTACTTTGCCCTTGCTCAGTCCATAATAAGTTACTGCATCACCTCCTGGGGTGGAGCACCGAAAACTACCCTACTGGAATTAGAAAGATCTCAAAGGGCTATCCTGAAGGTCGCTTCCTTTCGTCCGTATCGATTTCCTACTGAACAGTTATACAAAGAGAGCAAAGTTCTCACAGTCCGACAATTGTTCATACTACACACCATATTGAAACAACACTCTCTCTTAACGTATGACCCGTCACTGTTTAGTGGAAAAAGGCGGTATAACCCAGTAAAGCGTCTTCACCCTCATCTAAAAACGACTTTTGCTAGACGCTTCTTTGGACATTTGGGTAGTCATCTTTATAATAAAACTCACAAACTGCTAAACATCTATAACCTCAAAAAACATGAATGCAAAAAACAGCTAACTGAATGGCTATTACAGCTAAACTATGATGATACCGAGCATATGCTAACTATTATAGTCTAATCATTCTTAGGTAACTAGAACTAGAACCACACAAACGCACATACACACACATGCACACATTTACACATACTCATATACACTATGCACATAATATAGTAACACTACCTTTTTACTTAAAATAAAACATTTTATTGTATTCATATTTTACTACATTGTCAGCGCGTTAGTACACAATCTAGGTTATGTAAAATTTAAGGGGTGGGAACCTGGTGTCCTGAAACACAGGCCTAGAGCCTAGCTTAGGCACCAGTCTCCTACAATATATTGTAAAAACTGATTTGTTTTTGTATACTCATTTAAATGTTTGATGATAACTGTATATTGTAGTGAGAAAATAAATAAATATTATTATTATTATTATTATTAGTTTATTAGGACCCTATACACTCTAGCCTTGAAGACTTGCAGAAAAATTGTTCCAGTCCTTCGATGTACGCGGATATCTCTCGCTACAACCTACAGACTTATAGAGCAATGTATACACTTTTGCAAACTTTACGGCTACAGTCAAACACCATCATCTTTGAAGCCGATCACGAAAGATTTAACCCATTCAATTGAACCCCATCTAAACAAATGACACCATCAAAGTTCACGAAAAAAACTACCGAACGAGAAAACCGAACATTTACCACGACACCCTCGATTAACCACCCTGCCTCCTCCCAATAAGACATAAGCGCAATGATTTTTTACCTCTAAAGAACAATACATCGCCGACTATCTCACGTTCCTTGATTTTTTCACTGAATATATTTGTTTGGATATTTCGCAAAAAGCGGGATAAGGATGGCCCATTTACATCCCAAATGTGCGTACGCCGTGGTCGGGCAATGTCGGGCAATGTCGGGCATGGTGATTGTGATCGATTACACCAGCGAAATGCGTTTGACGTTTACTTAAAGTGAAGTATATGTAATGACGTGGCATTAGAGCAGCCTTGAAAGAAAAACATCTGGCTTGAGAGTTCTTTTGAAAGGAGTTTGTTTTAGGTACAGTTGTGTTTATTTAAAGGAGAGGCGTTTTTCTTTCAGGTTCGACGGTACTTGTTGCTAATGGGTGTAAAGTTTTCTTTAGAGTTAGAATGTGAGTTTCTTGCTTTAACTGTGTCTTAAGTCTAATTTTTGCGTTAAAGAAAATCTCGCCAGTTAAGCTTTTTGCTGTAAAATAGAGTATATTTGAGATTTTAATCGAGTGTCTATTAATATAATTTGATCCGTGCCTTGCTAAGCTCTTTTGAAAGGTAAAAGCTAGTATAGGTTACATAAATTAAATAATGCTGGCAATATTGTTAACTGACAGAAAGGGGCCAGACATTTTCACCCATATTTGATGGGTTGCTTTTACATTTTTAATCTACACGTGTTTCTTCGAGAAAATTTTTAATTCACTGAAAAATTCAACCACAAAAAGGTGTGAAAATAACTAACTATAGAACTTGACGTGCGCTTTCTTACCTTTAAAAGTAAAGTAAGGTAAAAAGTTATTCCTTCAGAAGTGTTTGACCCTCGTCTAGAGAAAACTTTTTACATAGGACGCAATAACGGAGAGAATTTCAAAATGTTGCTGGGTACAAGTAGTCATAGGGCTAACGTGGAATAAAAAAACAGATACGGTAGGAACAGAACTTTAATGAAGTGTTTTACTTCAGGTGGTAACACTATAATCTTTTATTTTACAATCATTGTACCTTTAACATAAGTAGTAAAGAATACCACGATAGTAATTCTAAGAGTAAGACAAAAGAAAAGAAAAATATTTTATTTGGCACACATCATTCATCACCAACAATGTAGAAACGAAACAACATGTAGACACTTAAGATTATATATTAAAAGAAAATAAGAAAACTAACACGGCTGTGCGTGTGTCCTTGTGTGTGACTCACGACTGCGTCAAATAGGTCCAGTTCAGCAAAAAATGAAGAATGTTTTCCCCTGATAAAAATAGCGAATAATATGGTGAAGAGCGTTGAAGTCTGCGATGGATGCAAGCAGAGCTGGAGCAGTTTACCAATTAAATCCATGTAATCAAGTCTATCAAGGCTTACACATGACCGAATCACAAAAAGTTAAAAGTTAAGTTTAACGAAAAATAATTTGTTTGGCACACCACTAGGTACACACAATATTTAGGTAAAACGGAACAAAACAAGAAGAAGCAAATAAATACAGTTGTGTGCCTCATGGCTGCACCAAAATAAAAACCGGGCTAGTGCGAGTCGGACTCGCGCCCTGAGGGTTCCGTACAAACTTACCTATGAAAACAGTTCAATTCCCAAATATATTTTTTTTGTGACTTAACTACAAATTTACTGTTTTCAGATTTTTCCCTAATTTTGTGCTATAAAACCTTGCTTCATGCCAAATTTTAGGATTCTAAGTCAACAGGAAGTATCCTATGATTTTTAATTCCCTTGAGAGTGTCAAAAGACACGTTTTTGTGACTTATACGGCCGTATATATTTTTTTTTTTCGTTAACTCAGAGGTTTGATTTTTTCACAGCTAGGGACCACAAACTTGAGTATATAGTGTTAATTTCAACTCGATTCCACCACGCGTTCTTGAGATAATGGGTTTTGACAGACAGACGAAAAGGCTTGGGATTGATCTGCTCCAGTACGCACTACAACTGTTGTCTTATTATTATTATTATTTTTTCTTCTCTTTCTTTTGTTTTATTTTCAATTGTGCTTTTTATTGTTGTTTTTTTTTTACAATCTTACATTGTAGATTAAGTATCTTTATTTTGCAATTTGACATTATTTTTATTTTTTTCAATTAAATTTTGACAAGTAAATATTTACTTTACTAAGTATTACATTTTGTAAACTATATATTTCCTTTTATTATTGTGAACGTGAGGACTATGTTGATTGCTATTTTTTTCCATTTCAGTAATTTTAACGTATGTCTGGCAATTTAAGTATTTTCTGCGGCCTACCCAAATGTCCTTTCTTTGGTATTGTTCGTCAAGTCGTTGAGCTCCTTAGTAGTCCTGAGTTGAGCTTTGCGACTACTGACAAATACTTGCACTGACTGGACAGGTCAACTCAAATCTGTGTGGTTCTTTCTTCAAAAGACCATCTCAGACAAATCTGCACGGTTCTCATGTGATTTGACCATTACATATTTACTGTATGGACTTTAAAAGAGACTTTGACCCCTGAGTTTGTTTCGGTATTTCTTCTCAGGGTAGTCAGCTAGGAAACACCGGCCTCATCTAGATTAAAATGACAAATAAAAAAATTGACGTGTAAAAGTGTTTTATAAACCTATTTGCAGAATAAATATCATTTATCATTTAGACAAACCGACGGACAACAAATTGTTCCTATTTAGGATTCCGTTTTTTCCTTTTGAAGTACGGAACCTTAAAAAGAAAAGAAAGAAAAATATTTTATATTGCACACTTATATGCACAAAATGTAAAATTATTATTATTATATTATAACTACGTGATAATTGCCTGACGCTGGTTTTCAACTGAGCCTTATTGAGAGTGTACGGATACAAATTAGTTTATTTATGTAAGGAATAACTTAAATAAATACATAGATATGTATCATATGTTAATGTGTGGTAAATGATAGAATCATGAATATGTGGGTGAAAGGTGATAATGATGATGAGTAAGTATTCAGTGAATAAAATAATGAAATATTGAGACAACCAGGAAAAATGACATCGCAAATAAAACTGTAAGTAAATCTAATCGTGTATCATTCTGTGTGCATAACAAAAACCGGTTTTGAGCGACTCAACCTCAACACACCACCTTTATTGCGCACAGTGCAACGATACATTAATCTACTATACCTTGGGCAGGTAAGCGCAACGGACGACTTGCAAACAGCACTTCAGTTTTCAGTATTTTCCTATTTCATTTCAGTTTACACCAACTCATAACATTATGTTACATTAGTGTGGATATAATCAAATTAACGTATCTAAGTTGCAGCGACAGTAACAAAATGATACGCTCTTAATAACGTAACGTTATTTCCCGAAGGATTATGTGTGGGGGGTGAGCTTGTACAAACATGTTGATGGCATTAAACCTCACTAAGTTGAGTGGGTATGATCGTTAATGAGATATTTATGTTTATCAATATCAGTATCTCTCAATATACTTTTAATTATGTTATAGATTTACTCTCTTAGATTGCTATTAGTAGATAGGTACATAAAACAAGAAAAGTAAGTAATCCTTCAAGTTAAATCAAAAAAATATTATTATTATTATTGATAGGCCCGCACTTGACCTTTATCTCACCTGATGGTAAGTGATGCTATGGTCGACAATGTAGTACGCTTGCCTAGAACTTGACTTCAAGACAGAGTCCGACAGAAAATTTCACTCCTGAGCTGTACGCACGATGAATTCAAATTCAAATTCAATTCAAATTCAAATCATTTATTGTGGATCATAGGTTCATAAGATGTTGTTTTAGTTACAGGTTCTGCTATGTCCCGCCAATGAGGCATACAAAATTCTTATTATTAATTTGGGTACATAGTAAATAAAATAATTAAATCAAATTGTCATGGAATACATTAAAATTAAATTAGCAAAATATTTAGGTCAAATTATAAATTAGTCATATTACAATATAATAGTTTATAAAACAAGAACATAGTGCTTCATAATGCTTTTGGTTTGTATTAATAAACCGGCTGATTCAGTGTCTTGTCATTTAAAAATTCTTTTATCGAGTAATAACATTTATTTATCAATAAATCGAGTAGGTTTTTTTTAAAGATATTCATGTCGCTCATATTTCTGAATGAAGGTGGAAGATTATTAAAGATACGAGGGCCCATACAAAAGATACTTGGGTGCAAAAGCTTTGTTTTGCTGGCTACCGTGCGCAGCTTGTCTTTGTGTCTAGCCCTAGTGCAAAATTCAAACAGGTTTGGATTTGATTTTATAAATATTAAAGTTTCATAAATGTACATACTAGGGAGAGTTAATATTTTTAAACTTATAAAATGTGGTCTACATGAATCTGTTTGGTGTATATTGCACAGTGATCTAATACAACGCTTTTGAGCTCTAAAAGCACGTTCCTTGAAGCAACATATCCATGATAAGCAGTTAGTAAGACGGACTGACTGACAGTGTTTCTTAATTTGTAAAGAGCATACGAGCTCTGGCTAAGTCTTTTGCAAACTTGCTCTACATGTGACTTCCAGTTTACTTTGCTATCAATATGAATTCCCAGGAATTTGGTTACTTCCACTTCTTCTATATTGGTCTGAGAGTGGCATATATTCAAAGAAGAGTTAGGATTTATTCGTTGTTTAAAATTCATTATTTTTGTTTTTTCTAGATTTATTTTCAAGTCATTTTCATCAAGCCATTTTATAATTGTTGTCAGAGTGTTATTTATGTCAAGTTTTAAATCAGTTCCGTCAGTATTGGTAAACAATATAGTACTATCATCAGCAAACAAGGTCATATGATGTATTGTAATTGTAGACATGTCATTGATATAAATTAAAAAAAATGGGGGGCCTAGTATGCTGCCCTGCGGGACACCGGAAAGGATACCTCTAACCTCGGAAACAATCGTTTCTTCAGTTCTAGTAGTTAAGGAGACTCTTTTCAATTCTACTATCTATTTTCTGTCACTGAGATATGATTCAATCAATTTGTATACGTTACCTCTTACACCAAGTGCATATAATTTATTTAAGAGTATTTTATGATTAACTCGGTCAAATGCTTTGGACATATCCTACGATATGCTACGGCTGGCGACCTAGTGTCCATATTTAAAAGGACTTTATGTAAAAAGTTAATGTTGAATGTGTTCCCAAACTGTTTTGTGCGTTATGGTGGGATGTCCACCATGTACCGGTGACGCAATGCCGTACATCTGGTGGTCCAATGATGGAACGGGCTTGGCAAAATTATGTTACGCGGTTCCGACGCACACTCCCCTAAATCCAACCAATAGAAAACCGACAGGCTTGCGGCTCGGCGTCAACGCTCAAGACTTTGGAGCTTTGATTCGATGAAGACG
This sequence comes from Mythimna impura, assembly GCA_905147345.3. NCBI lineage: Eukaryota > Metazoa > Arthropoda > Insecta > Lepidoptera > Noctuidae > Mythimna > Mythimna impura. The sequence goes on from LR990348.1 coordinate 855,571, forward strand.
AAAGTTATAGATACGTCCATGTTAGGTATCAGATTGTTATGACTTTTAGGTACCTATCTATAAAACAAGAATTTTAATTATATTGACTAAATACGAATAAATAATAAAGTAAGCTACATTAAATATAATTCTACCTACAAATATAAGTTAAATTTGGTCCCGTGCTCCATTTTTAACTAACATTACCTCTCTACCATTACTCCAAACCGCAAAGCGAGAACACAATTAAATCAACCTTTCGCCATAGCGCCATACCAAACAAAAGCTCACACAATAAATAACAAAATGAATCCGCTAATTTGTTACGTCACTGCTTGCTCGGTTTGCTTTGCCATTCGTACGCTCTGCAGTCGCGAAACTTTTGAACTGGGGTACTAGATAAAATAGAAATGTGCAGAAGGTTGGTTTTGTACAACGATCAAAAACACACGCACACACTCACGCTTCACGTAGATACCTACCGAATGCAAGCACGCTCGCGACCATTACTTTTTTTGTCTGTGTGTCTGGGTGGCTGTTTTAGGTCCCTGTATAGACTTTACCTTTCATCTTTTTTAAATATTTTTTTTTGTTTTCAATTAATCAACCAGTCAATCAATCAAGAAGTCAACAGACTCGAAACTGTTGACTTCTAGACAAGTCAAATGCAGTTGAGTTCCAATATTTTACATGGAGCGACTGCTTATCTAATTTCCATGACTCAGTAACTAGGCAATGTGACACCTCTTGGCAAGGCAAATATAATTAATGCTATATTTATAAAATATATATTCACTGCTTAGCAGTTATTAATAATATTCAAGATATACCATCGTCATCAGACAAAAAATATTTTAGTAATAAAGAATATTTAGAGAATAAGTCATATCCAACAGTGACATATTCAATCGCTACAATAATATTATATTTCATTCACTGATTCATAAATAATATAATTACTAATAAGTTAATAATATGCCCTTCATTTTTATAAAAATACTAGCTTCTGCCAGCGGCTTCGCCCGCGATACAAACTGTCAACCCCCGTTGTACCCCCTTAGGGGTGTAGTTTCATAAAATCCGTTCTAAGCGGCTGTCTACACCCTACCTGCCAAATTTTAAGTTTGTAGGTGTTATAGTTTCTGAGATTTCGTGATTAATTAGTGAGTGGTATTTCGCTTTTATAATTATATAGATTTGTACGATATAGGATGGCAAGATAGACTGGAACCAATATTGTAACTTCTATTGTACCATATTCTTACAAATAAACGTTTTTGTTTTCTTTTTTTTTATCTGTTGTCAGATTTCCTGATTTCTGGCTTTATCAAGCCGATCCAACCTTCTGCGCCCATGTATTTTGTGATGTGTACTGTGCTACAAATAGGGTTAAGGTAATTTTAGATCGTTTTAATTAACGGTTTTTATAGACCGGTCGGAGTTTGGAGATAGGATCTTATCTAGTTTTGTTGTTTGTTAATTTTTTGCCTCCAATTGTTTGTTACGAGCCTTTTGGTGATTGTGGATTGAATTGTTAAAGCGGGAGGGTAGGGATTATGGTATCAGATGAGATGTCTGTGTTAGGCTTTAATATGTGATTTGGCAGATAGCAATATGTAGTCGAGTCCGATGTTGAGTGTTTACTACGTTTCAATTCAAATTAATTAAAAATATTTTATTTCACATAGGCTAACAGAGGCACTTATAAAACGTCAGAAGCTAGTGCACGGTCCTAATTTTTTGTTTTCTATAGAGAGTAATCGGAAAGAAACTCCACGGTTAATCTATAACAGAGTGAGAGCCCGTGGTGATTGATTCTTACAATGTTTCCATATTACATAATTTAATTAGGTATGAGAGGACAGTATAGACCAGTCAACAAACATCACGCGGTTTGGAATAGAAAAGCCTGAAAAGAGACAGTGAGTTAAAGTTTTCAATCAAACTGAAACGTGTTTTCATTCAGATAATAACTGAACGTATTTGAAGTCACAGTCGTCACATAAAACTAAATTCCAAAACAGAATGTATTCCAAGCAACAGCCCGTTACAAACACTGACAGATGCCACCTATTTAGAACATTCTCAAAAGCCTGCCGCTGACCGTGACCCCGGACCCCGGGTTCCGCACACGACGGAATCCTAATAAGGCAGGAACACGGCCTATTTATCACAAACCTCCACTCAGGTTTTTTAATACATTCCCGCTGAAACTACGTGAGGTTTATATATTCATCTCATAGAATATTCAGTTTTAATCGTATGTATAGCTTACGCTTTTTCCTTTGGTAAAAACGGAACTTGGAAGGCGTGTGGAATGGATACGAAACCTGAAATGTGCTTCGATGGTATATTTGACTGATTTATCCCCGGTTTCTGAATTGTTTGAAAAAGTTGAGTATTTATCAAATTCCACTTAACCCTTAAAACTACAAATTCGCAATTTAGAAATCGGCTGTAAGATGTATCAATTTGCTATCTACTTATCTTTCAACTAGTAACATTCTATGGAAACATAGAAACCGTAGATTGATCATTGCAAACCATAACATATTCGAGCTGAACCATGCACACTTCACAATCTAACTCCACCTCCCAAAGTTTTTTTTATCTAAAAATACAGTGAATCCATTGAACCGTTAAAAATACAAAGCTCTATTTGAAAAAAAAATCGCACCTTCGGAACCGAACGAACCGAGCGATTCATTAGAACGCATCCCAACGCGAACACTGAAACTTGCACAAAAACATAAAAAGTTGACCGCGACCGGCGGAACTCTTAAAACGATAAAAGTTGTATTCGTACCTGCATAAAATGGCGATGGAATATTCAACGGGCATTGCTATTCCGCAAATCCGCGGCGAAATTAAAGAAGTTATGAAAAGAGAACTTGAGAGGCAGGAGGGGCCTTAATTCCTGAAACCCCTCAAACGGTTTAATTAAGAGGATTGAAGTAAAAAGTAGCAGGACACGCCGTCGCGCGCCATTCACGTGGATTCAACAAATTGCTTTTTAACTTATTGCCTATAGATTTAAGTGAAACGCTGCCTTGTACTTAATGAGCCGATGAGTTATTTGTATATGGGATAAGTTAGAAACTAAATCATGAAATACACTGGGGCTTCAAAATTTCTGGGTCTCATATATACAAAGTATGATGGTTTCTTAAATATATAAAATGTATTCATGAAACTGTATTACGTATATGACTGATTAATACATAAAAGATACATTCCACTATTCAATTTTAATGAAATACTAAAAAAACACTTATAATTGTCTTAATATAATATTTCCTCCATTTCCTCCACGAACCCGTATCATTTAATTAAGACAATGTAGCATAGTGGTCTACATCAATTTTTTTAATACGATTTGCTGTACTCATGCTGTTCTAGCAGTACTTCGCTTCATCATTCTTGTAATATACAATATTATTGTTATTATTTATTCATTTTATTCCAAAATGATTGATTTTGGAATAAATCATCATGGTTGGTCAATTATAAACTAAGCCCCACAAAACCGTTGCAATGGTTTGACTGTGGGGTCGGTGAGTCTCTTGAAACCCATACTTCGTATTTAAAATAAATATTATAATTTATTATATAACTTATACTTGACAAATTTCCAAATTTTTCAATTTAGTTTTAAATCTATTCGATTCCCACCCAGGACAAATGTTTGTGTGATGAGCACGATCATTTGTTCTGTGTCTGGGTGTAATTTATCTATATATATATGTATTTAGAAATATAAGTATGTTTATCAGTTGTCTAGTACCCATAACACAAGCTCTGCTTAGCTTGGGACTAGACGGCGTTGTGTGATAGTTGTGGAATATTATTATTATTATTTTTATACATTTATTTATCTCAGCACCCTAAGGTCCTGGACCTTTGGAAGGCGTACGAGGAGCCAAAACCAACTCGCAGAGGCCCTTTTAGACGCTTTTAATGGAAAGTGGTACGAACCGGTGATTATCCCTGTACGCACTATGCTAGTGCATCCAAGGACAACCCCCGGTTGGTGGGAAACTATTGCGACATATGGAAAACTAAGATATAAGGCTATGGTTTTTGGAGTCTTAAGTGGACTGGTTACCAGGAAATATGTTAAGACTATGGCCCCTGCCTAAACAATGTTTTTAATATTCATCGACAAAAGGCAGGGGGTGACTTGCACACTCAATAAATGGGCCCCCATAAACGGTCGCTAGCACGAAGTGACGTAGCAACAAGAGGACAACATATCCTGAGGTGCTTAAGGAGTGGAGAGGTATACCACGGCTATCAGGACAATCCCGGAAGTACGGTCAAGATCCCTACCAGCACCTTACTGGATTATACATCCTTCTCCCGAGCACGTTTGCTCTTGCGAATCTCCACTCAAGCCAACCAATAAAGGCAAGAGAGAGGTGGGAGCTCTGTTCCTCGTCAGTGTTCACTACGGCCGGCCAATAAAGGCAAGCCGGAGATGAAGAACAAGAATTTTCCCGGGAGATCGGGTCCGTGGGGTCGCTAATGTCCAACAGTTTTATTTATCTCAGCACCCTAAGGTCCTGGACCTTTGGAAGGCGTACGAGGAGCCGAAACCAACTCGCAGAGGCCCTTTTAGACGCTTTTAATGGAAAGTGGTACGAACCGGTGATTATCCCTGTACGCACTATGCTAGTGCATCCAAGGACAACCCCCGGTTGGTGGGAAACTATTGCGACATATGGAAAACTAAGATATAAGGCTATGGTTTTTGGAGTCTCTTAAGTGGACTGGTTACCAGGAACTATGTTACGACTATGGCCCCTGCCTAAACAATGTTATTAATATCCATCGACAAAAGGCAGGGGGTGACTTGCACACTCAATAAATGGGCCCCCATAAACGGTCGCTAGCACGAAGTGACGTAGCAACAAGAGGACAACATATCCTGAGGTGCTTAAGGAGTGGAGAGGTATACCACGGCTATCAGGACAATCCCGGAAGTACGGTCAAGATCCCTACCAGCACCTTACTGGATTATACATCCTTCTCCCGAGCACGTTTGCTCTTGCGAATCTCCACTCAAGCCAGCCAATAAAGGCAAGAGAGAGGTGGGAGCTCTGTTCCTCGTCAGTGTTCACTACGGCCGGCCAATAAAGGCAAGCCGAAGATGAAGAACAAGAATTTTCCCGGGAGATCGGGTCCGTGGGGTCGCTAATGCCCAACAGTTCGCCACAAAACTGCCCTGCGGATTATTATTATTATTATTATTTTAATTTGTTTCACTCCTTACGTCTGCCGGCAGACTGTTCAATGGATAATAATATGGTATTAATTTTTTTAGGGTTCTGTCACTAAAGTAATTGGTGTCCTACATTGAACCTGCCAGTGCTAGTAGCAATAGATCGTGTGTTATGTTTGTTGATTACGTAAGTTGGGCTATGCTCACGGACGCCATGCTGTGCTATGCGACACAATATTGCACTAAATGCCTAATGTGAGTAATGCAAGAATTTATTTGTAATGACAGCTTGGTTTGAAACAAAAGCGGTTAGATTTTTTTTTCCCTAATTTTTAATTTTCTTTTTCTGAAAACCTGTTTATTGAGCAGTAACTAGCACTAGCAAGAACTCTTCAGAGTTTATATAATAGCCATTACTAATCTGCTAACAACATATTATTTATACGAGCGATATACATAACTATGGGAGATATCTCAATTGTTTTATGCAGCCCGTCATTTTTGCGCCTCAGTGTATATACGGCAACTTAACTTCACTTGGTAAGTCCCCTCTTTGAGGAGTGGCTGGAAAGGCAACACGGCGTCCTTACCTTCCGCATGACGCAGGTCCTCACCGGACATGGTAAGTTCGGGAGGTTCTTGCACCGGATTCGTGCGGAAGAAACGCCCGGGTGTCACCATTGTGTGGACCACCCGGAGGACACGGTGGAGCACACGGTGGAGGTGTGTCCCGCTTGGGCAGAGCAACGCCGTGTCCTCGTGAGGGCGATCAGCGGCGGCGATCTCTCGCGCCGGGCCTTGGTACAGGCCATGGTCTAGAGCGAGGAGGAGTGGCAGGCGGTCGCCTCCTTCTGCGAAGCAGTAATGCTAGCAAAGGAGGCGGCCGATCGCGTGAGGCAACGGTCCTCACGCCCCAATCGCCGCCGGGATTCCGATCCCGATTTCCGGCAATCGTAGGCGCAGGCTTGCGGACGGCGAGCAATGGGTGGCTCGCCGTCCGACCGTCCGGTAACCATCCGGACCGAGCCCAAGTCGTCGACGGCGCGTGCTGTTCCACGCGCGCCTCAAGGAGATGTCAGCAACTGTAGGGGCCTAGCAGGGTCGAAGCCTACTGGGGCCAAGGGTCTGATTCTGAAAGGAAGACTCGGCCCTGGTACGAGAGGAACAGGAGTGGGTTTTTAGTCAGTAAAAGTCTGACGCTATCTCCCGCCCTGCCCAAGGGCGGGGGATGTCATAAGATGATTTTCTCACCGAAAAAAAAAAAAAACTTAACTTCACTTTTTTGATTGATAAATAACAATTTTTTGACAATTCAAAAGTGCCTTTTAATGGTATATTTGGAATAAAGTTTCTGATTTCTGAAAGACACAGTAATATGTAAAATAGACGTAGGTAATAATATTAAAAGAGACCAACTCTCCCACATATATACCTAGACGCAGTACGAGTACATAATGCCTGCGGATGACAAAATTATTATACCTAGCGTCTGTCAGCGGCTTTGTCCGCATGATAGTAATAACAATAGTTTTCTTCTCCATACCAACTTCGGACCCCCGTTTCATCCCCTCAAGGGATGAATTTTGAAAAATCCTCTCTTAGTGCTCGTTACGTCACAAAAGTAAGCATAAGCATAATCAGCCTTTTTAATGTCCCACTGCTGGGACTCGGGCCTCCTCTCTAGGAGAGGGAATGGGCCGTAATCCAGCACGCGGGCCCAGTGCGCGTTGGTGAATGTCACATGTCTTCGAATTCGATTTCGATAAGATTTTATAATGTTATTCACAAAAGTAAACCTTACGCAAAATTTCACGCTCCTAGTCCCAGTAGTTTTAGCTGCGTGTTGACATGTCAGTTGGTCAGTTTCTCTTTTTATATACATAGATTATTTAGTTTAATAAGATTAAACTAAATAATCTCAATTTATTAAATCCAATATTGACCATTACCTTATTGAATATCTTTTGAAATCCACTATCCCCAAAAACTAGCAGTATATACTCAGTCAAATGTAAATAATAACTTTTTAATATTAATCCTAGAACTAAAGTAGCAAGAAAGCGGCTTCTGCCATATAAAGTCAGGGGTCCAATTACACTGGACATTGAGCAAATATTTCAAGGGCCATTATATCTTGCCTTTATGGTGATTCATAAAATTGCAGCCATTCTCAAAAGCCAAATATCTAGCTTGACGATCGCTACACGGCGATAGCTCTTAATAGTTACTACGTCTAGACTGTACGTTAAAAATTTATTCGGTAAGATTTTATAATGTTATTCACAGAAGAAAACAAAATATGAATAAAACAACAACACCTATGTATATCTCTATCATTAGTTTTAACTTCGTAGAATTTCATTCCTACTTTCGCATACGAATTTCGGACAATGAATAACTTTTCCCGATAACTGTCCAAGTGACATTCTTGCTTGCAAAAAGTTTTGTTAAAATTAATTTTCATAAGACTATTCTGCTCACTGAGACTAAATATTACAACTAAATCGTTAACGCTAACGCTATCATCAACATCGACACAGCTTCCTATAAAGCCTCTTCTTCACGGAGCGCTATTCAGTTTTTAATCCCATAAGCCTACGTCTTATAATAAAAGAGGAAGTTTTCTTACAAAATAGATTCAATATTAAGGCCTGGAGCGTCGGAAATATCTACACCTACACTGCTCTACTACACTACATTATCTACTCTGTTACGTAAGATGAAGTAAGTTGGCAACTTCTCTAACCTATCATGTAATAACTACCTATATACTCCAATTTAGATCACGGAAAACAAAACCCAATAATGCAACATCAGTTAAAAAGTAAAACCTCTAAAACAAAACCGTATGCCGCAACGGATTGGCTATCAAATAACCTAGTCGCAAACCCATAATATCAATATGAAGCTCTAAATTTTCCAAAAACTGACAAACGACCAATAAATATTTTTATCGATGAGACACAACAATAAATTGTGACTAAATTCGATAAATTGACGGATGGAATAAAAAGCGAGTACATTCGGGGCGGCGGCGGCGGGCGCGACATGCCGCAATATTTCCTGCTCACCGAATTGATATGCGGCGTGACGTCACAAGTCACCCGCACCTGTAATTGTCAGCGTTTTGAATTCATCATGTCTGACGTTATTAAATAAAACATCCGTGCGGTTGATACAGACGCTGGGGAGTTTGTGTAAATATTTTTGCTCGGCTTTCGATCAAGATAAAGACGATGAAAGATAAAATTGAAGACGAAATTCCAAGAAGCTTTTACGCCATGAGAACCTGCGACAGACGGAAACTCTGGTCTTTAGTTTTATCGGAATTATTGGAGCATTTTATTTGAGGAGTCAATTAAACTTTCCAACTAACGTCATGAGAAACGAGAAAGTTTACTCTTGACGAAACTTTCTGGAAAACAATAATGTCTATTATTATCTCTGGTTATATCAACTGTTCCAGCAACATCATGAATATGGAGATATTTTTATTGTTCTCTGCGTGATTTAGCAGAAGCTTTTGACAGTCAACAGGCGAATGTAATAGAGCATCTAAAAAGCGCCTCGTACGAATTTATTCTGATGGGCGGCACTCGTTACCTCGACGCCACATTAAAATTCGCCAACCCATTAAGGGATGACGACAAGGGCGTAATATATTGTAATTCCATAAAAAAGGATGTTCCTGATTTATGGAATAATGAAGGTAAAGCTATGGAAGCTGTAAATCAGGTTATTGTAAATGTAAAAGGTTCAAAATTTTTGGAATATTTCAATAAAGTCAATATGAGTTTGAGTAAAATTCAATGAGTAAAAGAAATGTTAGGAAAAGATTACATAACCAACGGAAGGATAAAATTGATTTTCCGTAGATAGTGTTATAAGGAAAAAAGGAAGCGTAAATGAAACCAATAAGGAAAAGAGAATAAAGTTACAGTTATTGTTTTCCAGATACCAACGTAACCAAAACACTTTAAATTACCCGAAATGAAGATTACCCAAGAAGCAATGATCAACAAAACGTTCATGTGTATTAAATCTTAAAATCCCCTCGAGATGGCGGCACGTGCAGTTAAGATCTCGCTATCAAAACTCAGTAGAAACTTGGAGCAACGAATGATAACGACAATAAGGAAGCCACATGAGATATTTAATAAATTTTCCCTCACATTTGTATCTTGTAAATGCATCATTGAAATTTAGCCATTTCTCGTTATGTTCCATACGAGAGGCGAGACTGTAGGGCTGCTTGTTATGCTCATTGTTCACAATATAAATGGTATTCTGAGATGTATTGTGTTGGGGAGTCATTATGAACTAGCATGTAAGAGTCAAGCCTTATGAAGTTCCTTTTTGTGGTATTAAAATGCACTAAAGTAATTTTGAAATATTAATAATATTATCAATTCTGTTCATAAAAGACATACCCACATACCATTAGAATAAATTGTTATGTACTTGTACTTAATATAACAAATAAATTACCTCGATATGATACATAATATAAAACCAAATTAACGCCTGTATGTATTTTATTTACTCAGTCAAATGACAAACAAAATCAACACAGACGCAAACATGCTCAAAACAACATCCGCCTAAATTCCTCTACACACACGATATAATAAAATGTTCGCCAACCCTACCAGCAGGGGAGCACGGGGAGGCGGGGGGCACACGTTAGTATGCTCGTCGCGCCGAACGCGCCCAAAGCATATGGCGCCTTCGGGGACTTTCACTGCATCGCCTAAGTACGCAACTAAACCCCGTTTTATATTGGCTTTGTACCATTAAACTTAAGCTTATCTTCATCCCATTATAATCATGCGAGTTCGCGTCTGCGAATAAATTTGGAGGCTTACAAAGTTCAATATGGGAGAGCCTATCTTACGTCACACTCCAGATGGAGGAATATGGAATCTATTTCTAGAATGATTGAGCAAAGTTCGAGCAACGGCGAAATCACGACAAAAGGAATTTAAAGTTGGATTTATTCATTTTTTAATAGAATTAAAAACGTCGATTCGATTTATAAACTGAAAATAGAAGTAAATGTTTCTGGCAAAAACCTCTATTTGATTTGGGCTTTTAATTGGGCTAACAAAAAATTCCCAGTCAACAAGGTCAGAAGCGTTTAATAAAATCCAGACTTATCGACAATATCGCAAAATGACAGCTTGTTGTTTAATGTTTTCCCTTAACTGTGTGAAAAAGGACTTCAATTCCCATGAAGTAGAACTTTTAAAAGTTTTTTCATCAGTATCTCTTTATTTATTCATAATATATTATATATATTATTATATAATATTTCTTTATTCATAAAAGTAATTAACTTTGCTTCCGTGGTTTCCCCAGTCCACCCACTAAATCAAAGTGTGATTATTTGGTCATAACCGGTTTTAAATTAGAATAGCTGACCTGGTTACACCGCAGGCTCTCAGTGGACTGATTAGTTAAATTTAGTTATATTTGTAGAAACCCGTAATAGAACTAATATTGTATGGCACCATTAATTTCAATAATTGTAGTGCCATCATATAAACTTTATAAATGAACAGAATATTGATAGTGAATAATTTGAGGCGGTGTATTTACTAAATTCATGATTTCTCAAATAGCCTTTTTCCAAATAGCTTGTGATCAGCTTCCAGATTAACCGGATGTGGTTGAATACCCGTGTCTTACCTGGAGCCACTGTCTATCAGACCTCCACAACTCTGTTACTGGGCAACACTTTGCTCCTTGGATAAATTGATAGTCAAACTTTCAGGCGTCTGACTACCTGTAGCTATTGTCAAAGATCTATGAAAGAAAACCGGAACCAACCACTTTACGTACTTTCCGATGCACATGGTGTCAGTGATTCCTAGATAAACTTGAAAATTATTACGATGAACATGCCACCTAGCCGATATCGGTCACAGCGACCGCATTCCTTGGCTCCTCATCGTGGCTGTGAGAATTTAGTATAACAGAGCAGCACATCTGAGTTGCTGCTCTGTTATACTAAATTATTGTAATAGAATTGATATAATATGATTTCTTTGATTTGGAGCAGTGGTAACGGCCCTGACTTACGAGTTTTAAGTCGCGGGTTGAAACCCATCCAGACGTATTACTTTGTGTAATTTGTTTCATCACCACTGCTCCAAAACGGTGAAGGAAAACATCGTGAGGAAACCGGCATTTCCTAGAACCAAAAATTCAAAGACATGTGACATTCACCAACCAATCTACACTGAGCCCGCGTGGTGGATTACGGCCCATTCCCTCTCCTAGAGAGACAAGGCTTGAGTCCCAGCAGTGGGAACATTAAAAGATGATTATGCTTATGCTAATATGATTTCAATCAATAGTTACGGGAGAAAAAAGATGTGATTCGTATGCTGGTAGGAAATGATTAAGAAATAAATCTTTTTTACATAAGTTATCCATTTAAAACTGTTTTTTAAAATTGGTTACTAGTAATATACCTACTATAAGAATATCAGTTTAAAGATAAGTCAAGAGTGAATAGGTTACTTCTGGGCAAGCGTGCTCCATCGTCGGCCACATCATCGCTTACCATCAGGTGAGGTGGTGGTCAAACGCAAGCCTATCAATAATAAAAAATAAATAAAAAAATAAGTTTTATTTTCCGAAATATTTTTAAATTTTATGCTCGAAGTTTTTCACTGTATTCTAGACTAACAGGAAACAATGATATTATAAAGTAGTAACATAAACACGAGAACCTCGGAAGGTTTCCTTCTAGAAAGGATTTCCATTTATTCGACTGGGTGGCTTCGTGCTTTGAAACGGATAATAAAATGCGTAGTAAAGTAATAAGCAATAACAATCGGCTTTTTAAAATTAGATTCTTCGCTCAAAAGGAACTAATTTTACGAACATTTTCTAACAACACAACAGTTTCTTAAGGCTTTGCTCTCATTATTTTTAAAACAGTAGTCGCTTATCACACTAATACTATTACGCGAAAGTTTATAGAGAATGATTATTTTGGGGATGTAGTGAGTGTGAAATTTTATTTTTTTTACTTTGTTTGTACACTAGCTTCTGCCACCGGCTTTACCCTCGTCCCCATGTCACTCAGTGATAAAATAGCATTCTATAAAAACGGTGCTGTAGTTTTTGAGTTTATTTTTATATAAATCTTTCCTCTTTAAAACATTCCACTTTAAACGAACGGATTAAAAAAAATAGTTCACATTAATATAGAAAGAAAGAAAAATGTTTAATTTACAAGCAATAGAAAATAAATAAAAATATAACGTGTATCTACCATTAATTATGAAGGCTATAATTTGTAATGGGGGGAAGTACTATTTCTACGCAGGCGAAACTGTTGGCAGAAGTTTGTATTTAAATAAAAAAGTTGCCTATTATTTATTAGTACATCTGTTTCCTTTAATTGGTTGAAGTGATATTAAAGACTTGAATGACGTATCAGCGTAGCAGTGCGTAGCGCTACGAAGCTACGAGTTTCGTAGCGATCAGCGACAGCGTAGCACTATTAGTCGTTTATGAAGACCGATGTTGTAGTGGGGCTACGCATAGTTTCACTACGCAAGTACCACCAAGGCCTTATTGCGTGACTTACACACTTTATTGTTGCCTTGCTTTACCCAACGGCTTCACCCGAGTGAAAGTCGGAAATAATCCCACAGAAACGAACTACTAAGACTATAAGTATATTATGTCTTAATCCAGGCTAGCAGGCAGGCAAGTTATATAAAAATCCGTTTTGGTGTTGATGCGTGATTTAGATATTATTAGTAATTCATTTAATTCAGACATACTCTATATATTTTATCAAATAAAACATTAAAATAATCAAAAATAAAATATAATCAGATGTGATCATATAAATAAAATTAAATTAAAATTAAAATAAAATAACACATTATATCACAAAAATTAGACCTGTACAATAATTAAAGTTATCTACACACACACAAATGTCAAATTATACGAGGAGAGCCGTTGATATGAAGCTGCATCAACCTTTGTACCAGGGACAGGTAAATGAACAATAATTGAAACATACAGATTAATTATCACATTTATAATATCAGTTATTTCTTTTTAGGTGGGAAATCGTACAATGAATTTTCCCGCTCTTGGGCAGAACAGGAGGACTAAAACCCACTCCTATATTCCTCCTTACCTTCGTTCTAAGGCCCCGGGGTTCTCTTTTGCACAACCCATAGCCCCAGTAGGCTTCGACCTTGCTGGGCCATCCATGCTGATATGTCCTTGAAGCGCGCGTGGAACAGTACGCGATATCGACGACTCGGGCTCGTTCTGTTACCGGACATTCGGACGGTGAGTTACCTACTGCTCGCCGTCCAGAAGCCCACGTCTACGGTGGCTGGAAATCGGGGTCGGGATCCCGGCGATTGGGGCGTAACGCCCGAGCAAACGACCCGTTTCCTCGGGCGTGCGACCGCCTCCTTTGCTAGCTCCTCCATTTATAATATCAGTAAGTTACCGCTCTCGGTATCCTACTGATATTACAAATTAGCGTAAAAAAATAATGCGCGCGCGTATGAAATACAACGATTATTTTACCCACTTAAAAAAAAAGCAGACTACACCAAAAAGTAACAATTTCTAGCATCAACATAAATGCAAATGTACAGTCAGCAGCCACCTAAGAACAGCTCGGGACACATAACGGCGCGATCTCATCAGCCGAGTCACATAACCGCTGTATACACCGTACTGCATCGAGTTATACAGCCGCTGTATATTGTATACTGTATATTTTTTCTCATATATTATTCCCCTGGCCTACTCCCGCCATGTCGGTAGGGTGACCAGCTTGCGAGTGTAAATTCCGGTGCAGTTTAGTTTTTTAAATAGGTAATCACTGTATTATAGTTAGGTTTGTGTGTATAGCAGTAGTGGCCGAGTGGTAACGACCCCGTCTTAGGAATTGTAGGTCGCGGGTTCAAACTCAACCAGGCGCATTACTTTGTGTAATTTATTTCATCACCACTGCTCTCAAAACGGTGAAGGAAAACATCGTGACGAAACCGGCATGTCCTAGAACCAAAAATTCGAAGACATTAGACATCCACCAACCCGCACTGGGCCCGCGTGGTGCATTACGGCCCATTCCCTCTCCTAGAGAGAGGAGGCCTGAGTCCCAGCAGTGGGAATATTATAAGGCTGATTATGCTATGTTATATTTTGTGTATAGAAGCTCGAGTTTTCTTGCGAAATCGCATCAGAAATGTAGGTATCCGCAGGAGAACCAAGGTTACTGACATAACCCGAAGAATCGCCAAACTTAAGTGGCAGTGGGCAAGACACATTGCACGCAGAACAGATGGGGCCGAAAGGTTCTGGAGTGGCGACCAGACACCGGAAGACGCAGCGTTGGAAGGCCTCCCACAAGGTGGTTCGATGGCCTGGTGAGGGTCGCAGGAATCTGATGGATGCGAGACGCACAGGATCCGTCGTAATAGCGATGCTTGGGGGAGGTCTATGTCCAGCAGTGGATTTTTTCGACTGAAAGTGATGATGATAATGTGTAGGAGCTCGTTGCTAAGTAATAAAAGTCACTCGAATCGATCTTTACGGTTAAGTAACACTTGAAGAGGCTGGTTTGTGGAGGGGTGACCATCTTAATACATTAAGCTGTTAGTGCTTCCGATGCCGTCCCTGCAGTACTTAATTTTAAGGTTTTCGTAACCAAAGGGAAAAACGGGACCCTATTGCTATCACTCCGCTGTCCGTCTAGCTGTCACCAGGCTATATCTCGTGAACCGTGATAGCTAGACAGTTGAAATTTTAAACAGTGATGTATTTCTGTTGCCGCTATAACAATACTAAAAACAGAATAAAATAAATATTTAAGTGACGCTCCCATATAACAAACGTAATTTTTTTTCTACGGACCATACTGAACCCTTCGTGCGCGAGACCGACTCGCACTTGATGATTTTTTAAGGTTTGTATATCTTTGACAGTCATTGCGAATCTCGAGGTACGAGACTGTTCGGCTCCACACTAAATACTGATATTCGTAGCTGTACGTATAGTTGAGAGAAGGCAGATTATTAATAATGTGTGTGCTTTTATAAAACGTATGCATTATTCTTCACTACTCTAATGTTTACCGACTTGGCCAGAACTTACGGCGTTGATTAATTACTAGTGTAAACCGCTGTAACTTATCAGCAGATCTTAGTTAACGAATTTCCAAGGTCCAAACTTTGAGTCCTAATAAACAATCTAGTACTGAATTACTCAGATAGCAATATAAATCAGTTTCATCCCCGAATCTGTCCCCGAACAGAAACTTATCCGTAGAGTATCGGAGGGTAGTTCACGCTATGAATTGCTCTGGATCTAGTAACTTAGCAACTTGGAACGTTAATTTTACGCCTAATTGGAGGCATTTAGAATTTAAGTTAGAGTTAATAGAGCATGAAGATTACCTAATGACGTATGGAAGGAGACAGTTTATGCATTTACATTAAATAAGAGACTTAAGATCAGTTAAATTCTGATAATATTTTTTTTATTCCTCTACTACATGAGACTAAAACGTGATTGGAGGAATGTATTCATGCGAACTGCATCTAAGTATAACATACACTTACGAATACAGACATGCTGATATGTTTTTTTTTTGTTATAACCTACTTTTCAAAACACAGTAACTGTTAAAAGTGGAGGCTACCTTTGCTCAGGAATAAATTTAAAAACTACATTAAAAAATGACGAAAATCAAATTTATGCCGAGTAGACGGGTATGTTAATAGACAAAGCAGAATTTAATTTAACCTACTAAACTAACTATAATTACAGTAAAATAATAAAAACACTACGCTAACTAAAATCAAACTAAAATATGGCGTTAATAAACTCTTCCACATCGCTGTCGATTGGTAATGTGCCCAAAAGACTGGCGGCATTGCCACGCCGTATGGCAATGCTTATTCTCTGTCCGAGGTAAAAGCCAGCCTTTGGGTCACGCGAAGTGTCAACTAGACGTTTCGACAGATCTTTATACAAGTTGTGAGCACTCGGACCCCACGATCCGAAAGTTTAAACCCCAGACGGTTCAAAAATATAAGTTCCAACAAGGTTATTATATGTATTTCCGCCGCTTGAGGTTCTCCGCAGCCGCAGCGGCAGCACCAGCACAACACGACGTGCTAGGAAGATGGAAAAGCGCAAGTGTATCGACACAAGTAGCGTCCCATACTAAAGGTCTACCCATCTTCCATGGGAATAACGACATGCCGTCCGGTCTCTTTCCATCGTCGCGTGCCAGGCCAAGGGGTTCCAATACCGCTAGAACGCCGACGGAGACAAGAGCGCGTCTGATGATGTCGTTGATATTTGCGTGTCGCGCTATATGACCCGCACTTTGGCTGCATGACAGACCGTGCTGTCCGAGACTGTTGACGACTTCGCCACAGTGGCAGCAATGAGGAGAATCGCAGGGAGCGCCTAGACGTAAGGAAGCAGCGAGGTGAAAAGTATTATCATCGAGCAAGGCCTATGTTCGATGACGGTAGAACGTGAAGTCAGAGACCCAACTCCTGCTCTTCCACAGCCAGCAGGCGCGCAGGCTCCGCAGGAGCAGTTGATATTTCAATCAGGTTTTTCTGAACTAGAACTTTGCAGACCGGCTCATCCCACCGTCTTTGGATGATGGTTCGTCGGACGTATTAGAATTCGGGCAAGCGAGTCTCCAGGCATCTATAGTCTCGATAAAGCACGGCACATTGAAATCAATCAGTGAGGAAGATAGGATATTCCTGATTAATTTCTCAGTGCTTTGAACCGAGGATATAAAGGCTGGTAAACTAATACTAGTAATTTTGCGGACGCCGAGGCCACCCATACGGATAGGAAGGGTAGCTTGAGCCCAAGCTCGGTCGTCCATGGCCACGTTTAAAATTCACGTAAGATTATGCCAGATAATATGGTCCATTTTTTCCAAAAGATAGGGGTATTTTCTTAAATGAGAAGCGCGAAGAAAATATGTTAATTTAGGGCCAAAACAGCAGAAACGAATTATGGTGATGGCCGAATGCATGTTAATTTGGAGTAATCTTTCCGAAATATCATTAAAATTTTGAATTTTTTCCTCAACAAAATTGGGAACGAAATTCTCGAAAATAGGAGTCCCAAAGAGATGAAGAGAGCTTTTTTCAATCATTTTAATTTCTGGGGCTATTGTGTTAAATTTGGAAAGCGTCAGTTGTCTGTTGGTACTGTCGGATAAGAATAGTTCACATTTTGAAAGGTTCAGATCAAGACCTATTGAGTGGAGTTGATTGTGTGTTAGGAAATGTAAATCATTTAAAACTGTATCTACATCGCCTCCTTGGGTTCCGTCGTCGAGGTACCAAACGTTGAATTCGGAATTTAACTGTCGAATAATTGGGTTAATGGCTAAACTGAAGATCACTGGCCCGAGGGGATCATCTTGTTGAAAGCGAACAGCGGATTCCAAAAGGTTGTCCCGATATAGTAATTTAGATGGTTGTCTATAACATTGCCAAAGAAAACTAAAAATTTGAGGTACTTCTTTTTTAGATTCTGCCAGCAACGTGTCCCTATTAACCGAATTGAAAGCATATTCAGGTATTCAACAAATTTTTGATTGCCCTTTTAAACTAAAAACTTTCCAATTTTCCAGCAGCATGGCCACCACACGAAGCTCAATATCTGGCAAGTAGTGACGCAACTTGGGAGCCCAAAATGTCCATAAGCCATAACCGAGGCAATAAAAGGCCGGTCGCTCGCAGCCCGCCAAAATAAACTGATATATACCCACTACACACCAATAATAATGACTTATACTTCCATGTGAATTATGTTAATAATATGGGAAGGTAAGTAAGAATTTGTTGTGAAGATATTTATGAGTTTTGTGGAGTTTAAGGGGTGCGTAATGGGTGTCGTTGATCTTTGGGGCTAACGACAGCATTCTTAAACGGTACTTGGCTTTATAATGTTTTTGACAGGTGATTGTTGCTAGGTGTTTTACACCTTAATATAAAAAAGGTTGAAGTTTCGGTAATAGGCTATAGGTCGAGGCATGATTGGTGTGAAGAATAGAATCGATTGATTGATTATTAGGTTGGTGAATGTCGCATGTCTTCGAATTTTTGGTTCTAGGACATGCCGGTTTCCCCAAGATGTTTTCCTTCACCATTTTGAGAGCAGTGGTGATGAAATAAATTACTCAAAGTAATGCGCCTGGCTGGGTTTGAACCCGCGACCTACAACTCGTAAGTCGGGGCCGTTACCACTCGGCCACTACTGCTCTGCCAAATAATAACAACTTCTTTTCTTTTTTTAATAACGTCAATACAAGGGAGAGAAAGACAGTTTTATTTTCACGAAAAATTAACTTTTATCAGTTTCTGTAGTTTAACTCATTCAAGCAATCATTTTTCCTTAAAAAAATGGAATGTTTTCAGAATTTTCAGAGCCAGCAACAAAATAATTGCAGCAGCTACAAAATATTACTCGTATTTTTGAATAGCTGTATAAAATTGTGGAAAGTGTAACAATTTTAAAAGCGTATCGTCCTCATTGGAACGTTAAAAATAAT
This sequence comes from Mythimna impura, assembly GCA_905147345.3. Classification (NCBI taxonomy): domain Eukaryota; kingdom Metazoa; phylum Arthropoda; class Insecta; order Lepidoptera; family Noctuidae; genus Mythimna; species Mythimna impura. The sequence continues at coordinate 874,362 of LR990348.1, forward strand.
ACCACATCCTCTCCTGACGTGCTCGCGTCACTCCGCGCAAAATGAACGCCATTTTATTATATTTAAATTCATTTAAATCAATGGATGAAGCTGTTCGAGTGTTGACAGAAAACTGAAACGGAGAGACAGCTGAGACCTCTGCGTCGTGGGAGAGATCGGGAGAGTGTATAATCCGTTGCGGACAGTGATTGGTTCAGTTGGTTGGTACATAATGAATTCTCGGCCATCACGTTGACATAAGAATATCGTCAGTTTACAACTAGCTTCCAGCCAGGTTGCTCAAAAATTGTTCTTTATTGAATACTCATTTGAAAAATGTGTATCGTTTGGAATCAAAATTCGGAAATCGTGTGTAATTTAGTATTTGTGTCTTGAAAATAGTGACATTGTGAAAGAAGAAAAGAACGAAAACATGTTTATTCTGCCCCAACAGACACACAAACAATCATTAAAAAAAATTGTTTCCCAGTCAGGCCATGTGTGGACCGGGCATAACTGACTTGAACCATAGACAACACGGTTGTCCAGGTTGTCTATTATAACTATGTATAATATATGCGACTCAAGACCGACAAAGACAGACAACATAATAATAAACAAAAATAAAAGAAAAACAATTAAAACAGATACCTACAATATAAATAAATTCAAATTGTGCGTCACATCTAAGCAAGAATAGGCCGTTGCTCAGAAAGACTAATCAGGTATTGTGCCAACATTCCTTTCAAGGAACGTATCATTTTGACCTATTTTTTCCTGCGGCTCGTCAATCATACCCACTGCACCAGCCGAATTTCAAATAGTTCGCAATCTTTCGGCATTTCGGTTGTTTTACGTATTGTTATAAAGGCATCAAAAATCAAAACACACGAACGGCCTTGAGTGAAAAAGTACAAACAAGTCAAATATACATACTTTTATGGTTAGCTATACGTTGTGCCAATATTAATTACCAACATTATAGTACGTTATAATAAGCTTACCTGTTACTGGACAAAAGACTGTGAAACCATTAGGTTTACGAAAATATTCAGGTATTACACGGTCCTGTATCAAATGATATATTGAAACTGCTCTTTGGACTCATTTAGCAATTAAATATGATTAACTATAGCTTCTGCTGCCGGTTTCGTCTGCGTAAAATTAAAAAATATATATAGCCATGTCACTCAATAAAGTAACTTTCTAATGGTGGAAGCATTTTAAAATCGAGGGAGGGTTTTTGGTTTGCTCTTGTTATATTTTTTGACTTTTTACATTTTTGAGTATACTATGAAGTGTCAAAGTTCACGCAAAATAGCAGATTTTCGGAGGTTTTTACAGGATTAGTTTAACAACGTACGGTGTAGGCCATAGTATCGGCTGCCGGCTTAGAAGTTACCACCCACCAGACAAAGCCATGCCGCCAAGCGACTTGTCGTGTTTCGGCGTGATGTCTGGTGAAGCCATATGGTGGAAGATGGGTCTGAGCAGTTGTGTTGCGATGTGTACTGTACCGGGTATGATGCGACAGCTGTTGTTGTGTCGGACGTTTGATCGCGGAGGGTAGCGGGATCCGAAGCACGGTTATCCGCTGGCCGACCGCAGATAGTTGGGGGCCCAAGTAGTGTGCCAGCCACGCACAAAAGGCTGCCCCGCCAACTGCGAAAAATCCCAGGGTGGCCCCATCGTGCCGGTTGGCGACCGGGCGAGAGGACCCGATGGCGATCCCTGGGGGGGTTCGGGCGTCCCCGCAGTCTCCAGATCAGACCTCCATTGGCGCAGCAACTCTGGTCGCGTTGTTGGATTTACATCGCATCACCTCGCTCAACTGCCATCTTCCACCTACCCTATTCACTCAAAATAATAAAAAATAAAATGAAAGGTAAAAAGAAAAGTAAGTGTGTACAGCGGATGCACGTCCTCTTATTCCAAGTGCACCTCTCTAACATTCGAGGACTGCACTCCAATATCTATGCGGTCCACCATCACCTTGAGACTGACAAGCCCCACTTACTTTTCCTGACGGAGACGCAGATCAGATGTCCGTCAGATGCGGCGTATCTCGACTACCCGGGATACTCATTGGAGCACCATTTCCTGCAGCGTGCCGGGGTCTGTGTGTACGTCCGCAATGACATCTGTTGTCAGCGTCTCCGTCACCTTGAGGACCCTAATTTCTCAACGTTGTGGTTGTTGGTGGACACCGGTGTGGACAAAATTGTCTATACTTGTGTCTACCGATCGCACAGCGGTGACCAGGAGACGACTCAACTGTTTGGCCACCTCAGTGAGGCCGCCGATAAGGCTCTGCATCGGCACCCTGATGCGCAGTTTGTCGCTCTGGGGGACTTTAACGCCGTCAACAAAGACTGGCTTTTCCCGTACCAGAGGACCGACCACGCTGGGAGAGAAGCGCGAAACTTTGCAGTATCGATGGGCCTCTCCCAGTTGGTAAAGCAAGCGACAAGGGTGCCTGATGTAGTTGGTCATACTGCCAATTGTCTGGACCTTTTACTGACCACCGATCCGGACAGATGTATCGTAACAGTTTCCTCACCACTAGGAACTTCAGATCACTGTCTGGTGAAGTCTGTATCGTCCTTCTCCCCACCTGACTGCGACTCACGCGGTGAACGGCGAATGTGGCGTTACAAGTCAGCAGATTGGGATGAGATGCGGCACTTCTTTGCATCTTATCCTTGGCAGCAGGTCTGCTTCTCTTCTAAAAATCCGTCGAGCTGTGCAGATGCTATATCCGATGTGATACGTCAAGCTATGGAGTATTTCATTCCCTATCGCGACGTACCCATCGGTGGCTCAGCTCACCCATGGTTCAACGCCGATTGCGTTCAAGCTGAACAACGTAAGCATTCGGCGTTTCTCGCCTGGGTTGACGCTCGTGACCACAAAGCTCCGGATCTGAGTTCAAAGAAGAGAGCCTTCAACCATGCTGCCAAGTCCTACAAAAAGGCACTAAGGAAGGCTCGCTTCGACCGCATTAACCATATTGGTACAAAGCTCTCTGCGCAGCCGTCCGGTAGCAGAGCATTCTGGTCCCTTGCCAAGTCGGTCGAAGCGAACTTCTGTCGGCCCTCATTGCCTCCGCTGGTTAAACCTGATGGAACACTGGCTCATACAGCGAGAGAGAAAGCGGGTCTCTTTGCATCTCTCTTCGCCCATAATTCTCGTCTTGACACTGGTAGTGCTACTCCACCGACTCTACCTCACTGCGATACTTCGATGCCCGAGGTCCGCATAAGGAACAAAGAGGTTCTGAGAGCACTGTGTCGTCTTGACGTGAATAAAGCTAGTGGACCAGATGGTATACCAGCGATTGTTCTCAAGGCTTGTGCACCCGAGTTGTCTCCTGTACTGACGCGTTTGTATCGCCTCTCATTTGGGACTGGTATAGTGCCCAAGTCCTGGAAGCTTGCCAACGTGCAACCCGTGCCCAAAAAGGGCAGTCGTACCGATCCTACCAACTATCGGCCGATTTCAATAACCTCCATACTCTGCAAGATTATGGAGCGTGTGTTGAACTCGCGCCTCTTGGCATACCTGGAAGGTAACGATCTCCTCAGTGATCGACAGTACGGGTTTCGCCACAATCGATCTACTGGGGACCTTCTAGTTTATGCCACCCACTTGTGGGGCGAGACCCTCGAGAAGAATGGGGAAGCGATTGCTGTTTCCTTGGACGTCTCGAAGGCCTTCGACAGGGTATGGCACGCTAGTCTATTGAGTAAGCTTTCAGCGTACGGCGTTTCCCCTGGTCTGATTAACTGGGTAAAAGACTTCCTGAGTGAACGTTCTCTCCGAGTTGTTATCGATGGATGCTCATCAGAGCCCATGACGACTAATGCCGGAGTTCCTCAGGGGTCTGTTCTCTCTGCAACTCTCTTCCTGCTGCATATCAACGATCTGCTGATGCCCGGTATCTATGGGTATGCAGATGATAGCACAGTTGTAGAGAGATACCTGCCAGGTGCTCGAGCTAGTAGGGAGCTAATCCGGTCCGAAAGAGAGGCTATGGTAGAGCGTGCGAATGTCTCACTTCAGGCAGTCTCCAAGTGGGGTGAAGCCAATCTGGTGGGATTCAACGCCGCCAAAACACAAGCGTGTCTATTCACCGCTAAAAGGAGCCCGTTCACCTTGGCTCCTGTTTTTCAGAATGTATCCCTGGAGTACACCGACCGCCTTCAGCTCTTGGGAGTTGAAATTTCTTCAGACCTTAACTTTGGGCGGTTCATTGAGTCCAAAGCCAAGGTAGCTGCTAGGAAACTCGGCGTACTTGCAAAGGTCCGGCGGTACTTCACACCAGGGCAGCTTTTAATGTTATACAAAGCACAGGTCCGTTCGTGTGTGGAGTACTGCAGCCACATATGGGCTGGTGCTGCAAAATGCCACCTGGCAGCTTTGGACTCGGTGGAAAGGCGTGCAAAGAGGCTAATTGGTGATCCAGATCTGGTTAATTCCAATCTACAAAGTCTTGAGCACAGGCGTAGGGTAGCCAGCCTTTCGGTGTTTTACAGAATTCATTTTGGAGAGTGTGCGCAGGAATTGCATGACTTGATTCCACCATCTCATTTCTACCATCGGACAAGCCGAAGAACGGCGAGTATCCACCCTTACGTTGTTGAAACCTCTACGGTCCGGACCAAGCGTTTTGCCTCGTCGTTTATACCGCGTACATCGAGGGACTGGAATAATTTGCCTGCTGCGATTTTCCCGTCCGATTATAATTTGGGTCTCTTCAAGGCTAGAGTGAATAGGCTCTCAATAAATTAGTGCGCCTCACCATCAACGATTGCATTACCACTTACCATCAGGTGGAATCGCAGTCAAGCACTAGTTTATAACAATTAAAAAAAAAAAAAAAAAAAAAACAAATTGATTTCAATAAAGACAAAGTCAAAGTCAAAAGTTTTTTATTTCATATAGGCCTACATGGACACTTATTAAACGTCAGAAGCTAGTGCATGGTTCCAAATTGGTTGTTTCTTATGGAGAAGAACCGGCAAGAAACTTCAAGGTTACTCTTTTAACAGAAGCCTAAATAGTATCCACAAGATACTCTGTTTCCAAAATATCTAATGAAAAATGTGTCATCATCATCATCATCATTTCAGCCGAAAGACATCCACTGTTGCACATAGGCCTTCCCCAAGTGTCACCACAATGAACGGTCCTATGCGTCTCGCACCCGTCATCACATCGGTCACATCGGTCCACCTTATAGGAGGCCTTCCAACGCTACGTCTTCCGGTCCGTTTTCGCCATTCCAGAACATTTCGACCCCAACGGCCATCCGTTCTGAGAGCAATGTGCCCTGCCCATTGCCACTTAAGTTTGGCAATTCTTCTTGCTATGTTGGTAACCTTGGTTCTCCTGCGGATATCCTCATTCCTGATTCGATCTCGCAAAGAAACTCCGAGCATAGCCCTTTCCGTGGCCCTTTGGATGACTTTAAGTCTTCTGATGAGGCCCATTGTAAGCGACCACGTTTCGAAGCCATATGTCATCACTGGCAATACGCACTGGTCATAGACTTTCGTCGGAAAAGTGATGATAATTGCACATTCAAAACCGTAGATCTCTATGTAGAAGAATATGCAAGAAACTAAACCACGTTAATGTCTTATAAATATCTCGGTTAAATAGGTATTAAAATTCTTTGTCGCTACGTCTTACCTGCGACTGCTTCATAAATACGTTTCGGTTTTGCCAGCACTATTAGTCGTTTGCAATGAATAATCGAATACAAAATAATTAAATAATTAACTTGGTTAATTGGAATAACTTGGAAGAAAAAAAACGTGTTGCGCCGACCCCAAATAACACGGGACAAGGGCAGGAAGATGATGATGAATTAACTTGGTTACAACAATTCTGAAATGTGATCAAATCTTTAAATCAATTCTTAATTATTTATTGTACCAAAAAAATGCTTAATATAGTAGATACCTACACAGTGACTTGACAATTCATGTGCAAAGGCGAGTTTGAGTGAAAAGATCACATTCGAGGGTTTTTTTTTTTTCAGTGGGAAAATCATCTTATGGGTAGGAATCAAACCATCAGAAATAATTACCTTCTGTCATAGTCAGTAAATCATTGCCTACACACAGTAAAAGAGTTTATGATCACAATGTTCAAATCAAATCTCGATTCTAATAATCACCGTCTGTTATTCGTAGTGAACAATTGGCCCGCGCCACACGCCACACGATTCCGCGCACGTCGGCCGCGAGCCGCCACGTACGGCCGCATTTCTTGCGAGGAGGTGCGGCCCGACTGGCCACGCTTTATTATGTGTTTATTGCGACCCTCGCTCCTCTATCTGATCACTTCAGAGCTCGTAAGATGGAACGGCTCTGATATATTGCATTCATAAAGATATGCGGAAAGAGGGTAGATTGATAAAAATAGAACGGTTGTTAGTTTTGGCGGTTATCTTTGAAATTGGGAATTGTGGGGCTATTATGGGGAACTGATTGTTATGTCTAAGAATTTGAGACGACTAATGGTCTGTATTACCTTTCTTAACGTGAAACCCTGACTTTAACAATATCGTCTTAAGAGCTTCACTCAATAGGCGCTATCTGGTTGATTTGAGATTTAATGGAACAGGATTTGTAGGTTTATACACTAGCTTTTGCCAGTGGCGTCGTCAAGTGAAAGTAGGTCTCTCCATACAAACTTTGGACCCCTGTTTCATTCTTTTAGGGGCAAATTTTGGAAAATCCTCAATATAATAGCTCGCCTACATCATAAAAATAAACTTTGGCTGTGCGTTGATATGTCAGTCAGTTTTCGTTTTTATGTAATATGTAGATTTTATCTTCCGAATTCATCACGCTTATCATCCATTGCTCGACTTTAGCCTAAACATATGCATAGATGATGAAACAACTTTATGAATACAAAAATCCTAGCTTGTCAGTTGTCAGTTTCCTAAAGACTTCAAACAAAAGCCCCCAAAAAGTTCAAAATAACATGTTTCTGAGCCCGTTTCGTAATAAAGGTATGTAAATAACAACAATGTTGGGAGGGTCTGCTCGTTACAGGGAGAGGGAGGCCTCGAGAGGAACTATCCGAAAACACTTGCCGTAATTAATGTTTTGAATTACGTGCGTATTATGACGCCGAGGAAGCCTTGAGGGAATAGGCAGTAGTCACAATAGAGATATACAAATAGGAAATTATTATAACATAGTGCACGTTAAAGGTGGCAGTAAATTTATGATTTTAGTTAAAAAAAATGTCAGCCGCGAAGCTACAAATCTATACTTGATACTTAACAATATTATAAAGAGGAAAGAAAAACATTATTAAAAAAACCAGACAAGTGCGAGTCGGACTCGCGCACTGAGGGTTCCGTACAAACTGAAAACAGTTCAATTTCCGAATTGAGTTAAACAAAAAAATATTTTCTCGTAACGTAAATACAAATTTACAGTTTTCAGATTTTTCCCATACTTGTGCTATGAGAACTTGTTTCATGCCAAATTTCAGGATTTTAAGTCAATAGGAAGTACCCTATGAATTTTGATTCCCTTGCGAGTGTCAAAAACACGTTTTTTGCGACATAAACACCCGTATCTTTTTTTTGTTAACTTATAAGTTTGCTGTTTTCACAGCTTCAAGGGACCGCAGACCTGAGTATATGGTTTTAATTTCAACTCGATACCTCCACACGTTCCCGAGATAAAGGGTCTTGACAGACAGATAGACAGATAGACGGACAACAAAGTGATCCTATAAGACTGGCAGGGCACATTGTTCGGCACATTGAACAGCTGTTAGGGCCGAAAGGTTCTGGAGTGGCGACCGCGTACCGGAATATGCAGCATTGGAAGGCCTCCGACAAGGTGGACTGATGACCTGGTGAGGGTTGCCAGAATCCAATGGATGCGTGACGCACAGGACCGTTCAATGTGGCAACACTTGAGGGAGGTCTATGTCCCAATGATGATGATGATGATATTACACTAAATTACATCCATCATCATCATCATCATTTCAGCCGAAAGACGTCCACTGCTGGACATAGGCCTCCCCCAAGCGTCTCCACAACGACCGATCCTGTGCGTCTCGCATCCACCGCACTTATATCCATAGTTTATAATAAACTTACAGATGACTGATTAAAGTCAACCAAAAAGCTCAATGCTATAGTAAAACTACCATCAGTCAAGCATCTCAAGTAAGTACTCATAATTTCTAAAGCTGACACTTAATAAATTAGCGAATAAGTGTGCATCGTTAATAGTTATAATGACTTGTAACCGTCACCCGTCGCTTGGTGCCTAACGAGGTGACGGCGCATTTTCGCCTGTTTCTGCTGCGTATCGTGTTTATCTCAACTTTTCACGTATATCTTAGGTTGTGTTGTCATGAGTATGAATCAGATCAATAATATATTATTTTTTTTTACAAAAAAACATGTATAGTTAGATATTAGAGTCCTAAAGTTTTATGACTAAGTCTCCGTGGTTCCAACCAGTACTAGAAATATTAACGTTGCAACTTTTTTAACTTAACTATGAATGACTTTGAATTTCACCCAAAAGTTTATTTTCAAATTCGTTTTCCAATAAATAAATATATGATACTTCTATGTAATGTGTAAACGTACCTAGATGACATCTCTGAAGGCTCTTTAACACCGTCTATAGTTTTAAAGGCTTTATTTAGGCCAGTAGTTGTCTGGTTAGCCGCACGTGTTGTAAAGGCTTGGACGCAAGTCATTTCAAGAGTAACCGCGTCCCTGGATCGTTCGTCCTAACGTCGGTGGATGTGCAGCGATACATCATGATTTTGGACACACTATTTTATCATATTTTTGTAATATTTTTTCCTTTACAGAAAGACTAAGGCTAAGGCTGTCAAAACACGGTCATTGTGAGATTGCATGGAAAAACTAAAGATGCACGATGACATCATCATTTCAGCCGAATTACTTTCACTGTTGGATAAAAGCTTGCCGAAAAGTAAGTGTCGCCACAACTACGGATCCCATTCGTCACGCGAGTAGCTAGAGGGGTGCAGTGGTATTCTCGCTTTCCACCTGACACAGGTTCTCAACGGACATGGCCAGTTTAGAAGGTGTTCCGGATTTAGGCGAGAGAAACGCCCGGGTGTCACCAATGTGCGGGTCGTGCGGAAGGTACGGCGGAGCTTTCAGTGGAAGTCTGCTCCGCTTGGGCGGAGCACCGCCGTGTTCTCGTGGTGATCGACGGCTACGACCTCTCGCGTGATCCGGAACGAGAGGGTATGGGAAGTGGTAGGAGGCCTCTCTCCCTCTTAACCCTAGAAAGATAATCTACGTCTTTGAGACGCACGGCCGACACAAATATTGCTATCTCTTTTTTATTTCGCATCGTAGCGCTCTGTCCTTCTAGGTTATCCCAGTGGCCGGGCAGACCTTACGCGAGACGGCTGTGTCGCCCTGGTAAGTACAATAATTACGTAGATACAGGGATAGCGTACGTTCGAGAGACGTATGATTATCCTTTGTGTAACTTTTGAACCTCATTCCCTGCAGTAAGTGAGTTCGTTTTATTTATCGTTTTTTTTTTATATTTTAGGTGATTTTGGTAATCTATTGCAATGGCTGGACGCAGAGCCCTTGATTATAACCAAATTGAAAAAATATTGGAGAACAGTGAAGATGAGATTCCTGTTGTTGGATCTTCGATGTTCTGCTATGATGGGCCGTTGACTCTTGTGTCCTACAAACCCAAACCATCAAAGATGGTATATTTATTATCATCTTGCGACGAAACAGGTACGATCAATCAAAGGACAGGCAAACCTGAGATGATCATGTACTACAACCAGACAAAAGGTGGAGTTGACATTTTTGACCAAATGTGCTCGTCTATGTCATGTTCGAGAAAGACCAACAGGTGGCCTATGGCAGTTTTTTATGGTATGATGAATATATCGTTTGTGAATTCTTATGTCATATACTGTCATAATATGATAGCTAACAATGATAAGCCTCTAAGTCGCAGAAATTATATGAAAAAGCTGAGCACAGAACTTATATCACCTTGGATGGAGAAAAGGTTAGAAGCTCCTACTCTTAAAAGACATGTCCGTGTAAATATCCAAGAGTTGCTACCAAAAACTAACCAGTAAACAAAAAGAAGAGATATTGTGCGTATTGTCCGTCAAAAATAAGAAGGATGTCGAAAATTACATGTTATAAATGCAATAAAAGCATTTGTGGTGAACACAAAACTGATATATGTAAAGGCTGAATCTAAATGTGATTTAAACTTAAAACTTGTTGATTTTTTATATGAAGCTCTTAATTAGTCCTTATTCTATAATATTAAGTAAAAAAAAATGTGATTTTAAACTTAAGATTAACATAATTACTCAACAAAGGAAGACTTAATATTTTTTAGTTATTTTGTAAGAGGTTTACAAAATTTCGTTATGTTTTTAAATTATATTCATTTTCTAATAGTAATTATGTTTTTATTTGTCGTAGAAAACCCTAAACTAATGATTCAATAACTTTTTAAAAGGTTATTTATGGAAACTTGTCCCATATGCACTTATAAATGCGAATACGTCTCAAAGACGTATGATTATCTTTACCGTAGGTCAAAATAAGATTATCTTTCTAGGGTTAATATTACAACCAAATATTATACCTAAAGTACCTATATGTTGACTGTATACAATCAGACAAAGCTCCCAAATATATCGGATAGGTACGTAACTTAATATGATGAAAACTTGAATCTGTTATTACAAGCAAATAAGTAAGAATACATCAAACTAAATAAATAAGTACTTCTCAGTTTCTCGTACCAATTATTTCTGTCCTATCTAATATTAAACTAAAATCTAGCTACTGAGCCTATTATGTATCACAAAGAAATTGTTTGGGAATATATCACAAAATAAACTTTACTTACAATTCTATTTCAATATTTTGACGCAAGAGGTAGTCTGTAGGAGTCTTTGAGAATTTGTATCGTTTTGCTGGCATTTTATTCCAGGAAAGTGCTGATATTGAAAGGACTCTGAAAGATTGCGAGTTGTTGAAAATAGTGCGAGGTTTTGTAAGTCTGATAAGATATTTTTAAACTCAAAAGCTTATTGAAATGATTACAACACTTATAAGACAATCTGTTTTAACTTTATATTTTTTTAGCACCTATTTCCTTATCCCCGGTGCTGAGCGGGGAGTAATGGCAGGTGGTTGCCTCTTTCTGCATAGTAGAAATGCTAGCAAAGGAGACGGCCGCAAGCGTGAGAGAACGGACTTTCTCTTGCAGCCGCCAACCACCGTAGGCGTGGGTTTGCGGATGACGAGAAATGGGTAGCACGCCGTCCGTCCGTCCAGTAACCGTCCAGACCGAGCTCGAGTCATCGACGGTGCATAGTGTTCCACACTTGCCTCAAAGAAATGTCAGCAAACCGTAGGTACTGTGACGCTGGGAAGCGCAATGAAAGGCTTTATATATTCTTTACGACTATTATTATTTAATATTGAGCACTTTCATTATATTTTCCATATAAAATATATCCCGAAGTTTCTTGACGTCATCTTTATTCCTTGAACATCAATGAAACTAAACTTTTTATAACGTAAACCTTAAAAGTCTAACATGCCAGTTTTGCAAGTTAGTAATTATTAGTGGAACCTGCACGGTCACCACAGTACCTAGGAGGGCCAAAGCCTACTGGAGCCATGGCTTGATTTCCGAAGGGAAACCCGTGGTCTTGGAACTCAATTTATAGAAGGAACATAGAAGTGGATTTTAGTCAGTAGAAGTCTGGAATGCCGTCCTCCTCCGCCCTACAGCAGAAGAAGTCATTGGACGATTTCAAACCTTAAATTATGTAAAGAAAACGTCAGTCAAATTTACGGTGCTAGACTGACGTTTTGAGCGACTTCAATCATGAGACAGTTGAGAGGTTAGACGAATGGCTGTGGCAATTTGTGGATCAACAGTGCAGCCTAGTGTGCAAGCGATAGTTCAAAATAACTCCCTGTTCTTAGTATCAAACCTCCCACGTGTTCTATAAGACCTCTTCGATGGCGCAGCATCCTAACAATGGTCGGTCGCATGATTTATGCACGCTTCCTTCTCGCTAATTATCGCTAAACACCCGCTCATCCATTACAGCCTTTATATACCGTAAAACTGTCAAATTTCCTCCAAGTTTACGTTGCGAACAAAGGGACGGGTGTGCAGTACCCCTGGATGTATCGCTGAGTAGGCCTTAAGTGGCTGCTGCGAAAACGGTATATAATTAGTTGTCGTTAAAATAGAATGGTGCAAAGTTGTTAGCCGTAAGTGTTGGGAATGTTTGCTGTTTTTCTCTGTGAGGGAGTGGACTGTGTTGTCGATGTGAATAGAATAGTTAAGTGGTTTTTTGTATTCGAGTCCGTACTAATTTCATATTCTGTTTAGCTATTATTACTCGACTTCTGAAAAAAGGTGATTTTTCGATCGGAACATAAAACTATATAGGAAACATCATGTCGCGTCTGCCTCACCCAATTTGTTCAGAATCTACTGGACCAATTGAGTTGAAATTTGGTACTGACATTAACAACATCTGTGACCCAAACACGGAAGTGTAACGTAAATAAAAGTATTTGAAAAGGGGGTCACTTTTGGTACTCCTTTTGTTTGACATATCAAATGAAAGCCCTGTGAGGTCTAAAATATTTTTATAAAGAAGAAGACAAGTTATTTAAGAAAAGTGATTAAAATTTGCTATTCAATCAATACGACTGTGTGCTGGTCTGATGATGGAGCTGGAAGGTTAATATAGAAACTGCTCAATCAAAGCTGTCTCCCTGGTGTAATTATCAGATATTCGGAGTTGCCTTGCCATATATATTTGCCCAGTGTCTTGTGATGGAGCTGAAAGGTGGCCAATGTAACTAAAATAATGTTGGCAATTTTTGACAGCCTGTCATAACATTTTCATTATTGTTTGAAGAGAAACCTCGTTTATCTACTAGAGATGTGCAAGGTAGCCAAGCGATGAGGCTAAGTTACAAAACTAGGTATCCTATTCCACAATGCAATATATCCTTCTTGAGTTCTTCATGGCACATTGACTTCTCACACTTCTGATTTTATTTACATAGACAGTCCATACTTCTGTGCTTCATCCGTCAGTCAGTCATTCAAGACAAAGTATTTTATAAGTATAGATATGTATGTACATTGGTACCCTTGTTTTTTTAATAGTTTTTTTCTTTTTTTTATGCACGTGCCATGTTTTCTCTTTACCACCCGTGATTGATTGGTAGAGAATGCCTAAGTCATTAAGTCCGCCTTTGTACCTTTATGTAGAATGAAGTTTTAAAATAATGAATACACTTGTACGTGTATGTGCATTAACTAAATAGCTTAATCTGCCAGTTTAGCGCCGTACTTTACACACTCACGAGTCCTTAGCACGCATCGTTAGCATCCTTAACACACATCCGTCACTTTAGTTAGTGTGGAAAAAATCTTTGCTATGTCGAAGCCAGTTCTACTAGAGCTACTCTAAGCTAAGCTTTGAACATCAAGCATTCCTTTTGGTGGAAAACAGACACATCTTTAGCTACGCAGCTCACCATATCTCTAGTGACCGTGGCACCACAGCCTTATGCTCGTGACTAAACCTAACAAGTGAAGGTAGAACAGATGTTTACGAAATTCTAATTCTCAAAAAGTCTAAAGTAAAATAAAAGTAAAAATCTTTTTCAAGCAAAGCTTTTACTGAATTAAAAAGTAATAAATAAAACTAAGGTAAACATACAAATATAATACTTTCTTCAAAGCTTGAGGCGTGGACGTCCACCTCACATCTTACGAGTATACTGTCTAGAGGATAAGCCTCAAGATTATTACTTATGTTTTATTTTAAAAATATGTTTTGAAAATATTATTCGTTTCACATTTGGCCAGCTTAAGTTTTTTTTAACCAGCTTCAAAAAGAGAAAGACGTTCTTAATTTCTTTTTTTTATGCTTGTTTTCTCAGAACCAAAGTCGTTGATGATGGGATGTATGAGGGATTGAACTCTTAATATATTATAGGCACATATACATTGGTATTTTGTTATATACATTTGGTACTTTCATCAGCAAGTCAAGTATTCGCATTCAGAAAGTAAGAACTTGCTTATGTTATTACTAAATTTAAAAAAAAAAAACAATGAATTAAAGTGAACATAATTTTGTAATTATTTAGACACTTTAATAACTCGAAGTGCTAAACATAATATTTCCGCTAGACAGCATAATATTACGTAGAAAATAAAATAATCCCAGCGACACGTACTAAAGCGAAGGCAATAGGGATGCGAGGAAAAAAGTCGTCATGTTTTTTTCTGTTGTTTTCCCTCCACAATATACCTGGCGAGCTACACATGTAAATACAACTGAATTAATTAACAACAGTACATCCGTAGCCTGATTAAATTAAAAAGAAGCCAACATCGCAGCGTGATGAGGTTATAGAGGGGACTGCACCAAAAGGAACAGAACTACTTAGGAGCGGAACGAGCCGTGTTCAGTTAAATTAAAAATACCATCTTGCCGAAAAGCCCCGGAGAATACCGATATTAGAATATTTTTTTCGCTCACGTACGTATTTACTTGTTAAAATTCTCTTTATATTATACTTGTTTCAGAATAACGTATTTTGTTTGCTTTGATTTATCTATTCGTTGTTATAATATGGTAAATGGACATGAGGATCAAAGATAGCTGTGTTGGATGTTTTGCTTATGTATAAGCTGTTTTATGTCACAAGTTTGTCAAGAGCTTCTCTTGTTTTTGTGTTCTGATTTATTTAGGAATTGGACAAAAGAATAGATATTTCATGAATTTCATATTATTTGGAGGAATCTATATCTATACTAATGTCATAAATGTGAAATTCTGTCTGTTACTTCTTCACGTCTTAACGGTTGAACGGATTTGGAAGAAACTTGGTGTACGGGGAAAAACATGTATTGGAATAGGACTTAAGATAATTTTATCCCGGAAATATGTTCCCTTGAGACGATTTCAACATCCACGCGTGCGAATCCGTTGTCAGAGCAAGAAGAAACATATTTTAAAATAACTTCAAAAACACATTTCAAAAGATGAATAAACAAAAAAAATATTTGAAACTGAAGTGAAAGAAATTCGTATGAAGAGTTATTTTAAAACTTAAGCAAAAATACTAAGAAGAATAAATCACAAAAGGAAATAGACGAAGTAAAAACTGAACTCCACTAATGAGAGGTAAAGCCGTCATATTACCTTACACAAGAACTCACTCATAGTGCAGGACTCCATATCCCAATTAATGGGCTATGGGAACTTGGACGCACGCTCCGATACCTGTACACACTTTTTCCCAATTAAAACTTGGCCAAGTAAAGTTATAGCAAATAAAATAATACGTGAAACTATACTGGACTATAATTATACTGATGAATTGATAACTTTGGTCTTAATAAAGAAAAATCTTAACTATTACGTGAGTATTGTAATGATTACTATTTAATTTAATTTAGATTCAATTAAACGTTATTTTGGTGTAGATGAAATAAGGCTTTTTAAACCGATCTCAGCCGACTGAAAACCTATTTATTTTGACCAAGAAAATGTCTTTTTTAATTATTAAAATCTTGATAAACGAGACCGATTCCACGAAGTCTCAAATGAAATATTTCTTTAGGTTTTCTGTTTCTTTATAATAACTTCCCAGGAGATTGCGTGTAGGAAAAACAAAATATAAGAAAAAGTTTTAAGTATTTTTACTCGTATTTATGAAAAACAACTATTCTGAACTAGCTACTGCCAGCAACTTCGCCCGCTTGATAGTAGAAAATGATCCCAAGGGACCACACTCCCGAGATAAAAAGTATTCTATGTGTTATTCCGGGATATGGTCTATCCGTGTGCCAAGTTTTATCGAAATCCATTCAGTAGTTTTTGTGTGGAAGAGTAACAAACATCCTTACGTACAAACTTTCGCGTTTATAATATTGGTAAGATACATTTTAGGAACATGGTTATTTGACCTTTTAATTTACATTTTACAAACGAAGTACTCATTTCTCTGATCAAGCTGCATCTTTACAGCAAAGACCTCTTTATAAACAACTTGAATGATTGTTTCTAATTCTTTGTAACGAGACTTTTAAAAACTTCCGCTACGTTTTCTTTTGACATTATATGACGGATAACGGTACGTTTTTCTTCTGGGTTTGTTTACTGTACATTAATTATTAGAACACATAAGTGAAGCAGGTTTTGAGTGCGTAATTAGAGACACAATAGTAAGACAATGGCGCGTGAACGCCGGCGTTAATGCGGGGATCAACAGCTTACGTTCGAATTTGAAGAATCGACTGGGTACTGCCACATTTTTTTTTCCGGTGGGAAAATCATCTTATGACATCCCCCGCTCTTGGGCGGGGCGGGAGATAGTGTCAGACTTTTACTGACTACAAACCCACTCCTATTCCTTCGTTGCCTTTCGTACCAGGGCCGAGTCTTCCTTTCAGAATCAGACCCTTGGCCCCAGTAGACTTCGACCCTGCTGGGCCCCTACAGTTGCTGACATCTCCTTGAGACGCGCGTGGAACAGCACGTGGCGTCGACGACTTGGGCTCGGTCCGGACGGTTACCGGACGGTCGGACGGCGAGCCACCCATTGCTCGCTGTCCGCAAGCCCGCGCGTACGGTGGCCGGAAATCGGAATCGGAATCCCGGCGGCGGTTGGGGCGTGAGGACCGCTGCCTCACGCGATCGGCCGCCTCCTTTGCAAGCATTACTGCTTCGCACAAGGAGGCGACCGCCTGCCACTCCTCCTCGCTCCGGACCATGGCCTGTACCAAGGCCCGGCGCGAGAGATCGCCGCCGCCGATCGCCCTCACCAGGACACGGCGTTGCTCTGCCCAAGCGGGGCACACCTCCACCGTGTGCTCCACCGTGTCCTCCGGGCGGTCCACACAATGGTGACACCCGGGCGTTTCTTCCGCACGAATCCGGTGCAGGAACCTCCGTATCTAATCTTATGTATATGTCTTAATCTATTATATTTTATATCTATTATAATATAAATGTTAATACTAGTATTGTCACATCAATGACAGCCCCATTTCTTGTGCAGGCAATTACTGTCCATTCCAGGTTGCCTGGAAGAGATTGCGGAATGCGATAAGGCCGCCCATTGTATGTATGTGTTTTAGTTTCCTTTTTGTATGCGTAATGGTGTACAATAAAGTATATATGATAAGTAATAAAATCAGCTGGAAACGTGATGAATTTGGTTATAAAAGTTTAAGGGGAAGAAAGATATTGATACGTATTTTACTACAAGGAATATATTCATATACTAGCTTCTGCCAGCGGCGTTGCCCGCGTGAGAAAAAGTTTTTCTATACAAACTTTGGACACCCGTTTCATCCCCTTAGGGGCTGAATTTTTGAAAATCCTCTCTTAGTGCTCGCCTACGTCATAAAAGGAAACCTTGTGCAGAATTTCATGTTCTTAGTCCCAGTAGTTTCGGCTGTGCGTTGATATGTCAGTCAGTCAGTTTCTCCTTTTTTAAATATAGATTATATTCCTTGTAGTAAAATATAGGCTAGATACAGTTATCATCGCTTCAGTCATATTTATCGTAGGGCAGTATCAACAAAGCAGTAATTCAAGTACCTATTATACAAAAATGAAGACAAAGTACCGATGTGTAGCAGCGAGTTTATTAAGATTAATTTCGGCCTCTCTTGAGGGTGCCGAATAATCCACACAATTAATTGTCGGATAAGGGATTCCACATAAATTCAAGCTATTAAACTTTATCGTGAAAACGAAACCAAATACTTTTTAATAATTGTAGAAGACACAAAGGAAAAGCAGCAAATAATTTGTCAGTCAACGTTAATAGGTATGCCTTCAAGAGATTCCACTGAAATGTTATGCCACAATCGTAATGAGTACCTACTTTACCTACTTAATTCTGTACTTTTAAATTTTTGGTATTTTTTTTTTAAACGTTGCCATGCCGTTGACCCAGAAAACTTATTTGTAGAAAGAAAGAAAAGAAAGTAAGAAAAGAAAGTAAGAAAAGAAAGAAAAGAAAGAAAGAAAAACATTTTATTTGGCGGAACAAGGCGCAAATTTAGAACTAACAAATTATAAGTGTATTATGTGAAAGAAATATGCGCCACATCCGCGCAAAACGGCCGAACGCTCAGCATAATGCCGTGACCACACGCAAAATACGATGAGTCTACGGCGCTGGTTTTCAGCGTGGGCCGGTAACGGTATCGACATAAAGACGTCGGTCATACAAATATTTTCCGTGCGGGAACCGAACCTACGACACGCAACACAGCAGCCAATCGCTCCACCACCGTGCTAACCGCCCACGGGTAGTGTGAAAGCGAAGCCCGGGGCCCCGGGATGAAGGCAAAGAAGTAACAGGAGTGGGTTTTTAGTCAGTAAAAGTCTGACACTATCTCTCGCTCCGCCCAAGAGCGCGATTTGTCATTAGATGATTTTCCCACGTAAAAAAAAAACCGTGCTAACCGCGCCGTCAGATAATCAACAAATGATATTTTTAACTCGTAGCACGGTTTGTTGCGTTTCACGGGATAAAGCTTGTTAATCACACTAATATATAAGAAGCAAAAGTTTTTGTGTATGTTTATTACTTCTTCACGCTTGAACGGCTTAACTGATTGCGATGAAACTTGGTACACAGATAAACCATATCCTAAAATAGCCCATACGATACTTTTATCCTGGGAGTAAGTTCTCCAGAAGTAACTTTCTAGTATCACTCACGCAGAAACTAGTTAGAAATATTCGTGGCTCAAAGTCAAAGTCAAAGTCTAAAGTTTTTATTTCACATAGGCCTACATGGGCACTTATAAAACGTCAGAAGCTAGTGCACAGTTCCAAATTGGTCGTTTCCTATGGAGAAGAACCGGCAAGAAACTCCATAAACTGGTTGTCGACTTTCCTCTTATTTGATCAATACTTAGTCTTGCTTTGACTCATTATTTGAACAGTTTTCTGAAGCAGTGTTATGAAGTCGAAAAGGCCTTAATGACTCTAATTCTGTCAGCAACTAGTTCACCAAATCTAAGTTTTGCTTCACATCGAATTTAATTTCAAAACTTTGAAAACATTAATATCTACGCGTGGCACAGAAGCCACGATCACCACTCACCCGATGAGACCAGTCTCGTATAAATAGAAAGCTCCCAAAACAACACATACGCAAATTGGTTCAGCTGTGTAGTTTCCCCAACTTTTATATTTCAAGCGCCATATTAGATTCTCAAAGTTTTCAACTAGTGAACGACATTGCACGCGCTGGCTTGCAAATTTTGAAAGTACATATCGTGAAAATCAGTTTTTGGATATTTATAATTTCTGACTTTAACTATAATAAATAATTTTAATCACCAGATTTGATAAATGCAGATATATTGAGAATATTCAATGACTTAGGCACAATTAAAAAAAAACTGGGCAATTGCGAGTCGGACTCGCACCCTGAGGGTTCCGTACAAACTTACCTATGTGAATAATAGGGGTTATAGTATGAAATTGCCGTTCTTTAAAACGGGTTACTTTGAAGTGTTATATTTTTGGATTGACTTCGAGTTTTCTTATATTTAATACAAAAATAGTTACAAGTACTGCGATATTACAGAAAATATAAAACTCAAAGAATCCAATAAATACCTAATTTTGGAAAAAGAATAAGGTACCTGTAATATAAAGTTTATTTGAACATGTAATTCCATGTCAATCCAAAGAGAGAAAAAACACTTCAAAGCAACCCGTTTTAAAAAACGGCAATTTCATAGTTAAAGACCTAATAGTTCAATTCCGAAATGGAGTCTCGGAAGATTTTTCCGAAACGCAAAAAAAAAACTATTGTGACATAACAACAAATTTACCGTTTTCAGATCTATTTCTATACTTGAGCCTGAGACCTTGCTTTATGCTGAATTTTAGGATTCTGGGTCAACGGGAAGTACCCTATGAATTTCGACTTCCTCGAGAGTGTCGAAATGTTCGTTTTTTGCCACATAAACCTTTTTTTTCTCGTTATCTTACAAGTTTGATTTTTTTACAGCTTCAAGAATCCGCAGATTTGAGTATATGATTTTAATTTCAACTCGATACCTCCACGTGGTCTTGACAGACAGACAGACAGACGGACAGATAACAAAGTGATCCTATAAGGGTTTCATTTTTTTTCCTTTTGAGGTACGGAACCCTAAAAAACGACAGCCAAGTGGAACTGGGACTTGAACACTATGGGTTCCGCACCAGAAACCAAAACAAATTATTTTTTTGTGGCAACAAAAATACACACGTTGCGGAAATTTTAACTGTCAACCTATTACGGTTCTTGAGATACAGACCGCTGACAGACCGACAGATGAACGAACAGGGGAGGAGCCTAAAAAGATACATCTTATTGTCATTTTTGAAACCTCTTATGCTTGAGAAATTACGCTCAAGCTTTCTTAACGTTTTGAAAAGATATAATATTTAAGGAAAGTATGATTTGCCATCCTAACTGTTATAAAAAAGCCTTGTTTTTAACTCCACGGTTTTATTTATTGTGTTTTCATTCACTTCTAGGCTGGCAGGCGGAGGAACTAAATTAGGAAGAATGGGTTTCTTACAAATGGCAACAATAGGGACATTTCCTGCCCTCCGCGTCATCTCGAGTTTATTAAGATACCACCTCAGCTGAATGAAGTGCCCTCAATATTTCTGCTGCGTGCCTGAGTAGCGTTACTTCTAAAATTGCTTTAATATAAAATAATTTATAATTTAGAGATTGCATCGATTTTAATCGAGTTATTAAAACTTAACAAGCGGACTGTCCGTTAATATTGACTGCTATTGTGCTCGGAGCTTCCTTACGTGATCGCATTAAAAATTATGTTATCCGCAGGAGAACCAAGCCCGAAGAATCGCCAAACTTAAGTGGCAATGGGCAGGACACATTGCTTGCAGAACAGATGGTCGATGGGGCCGAAAGTTTCTGGAGTGGTGACTACGTACCGGAAGACGCAGCGTTGGAAGGTCTCCAAAAAGATGAACCGATGACTAGTGAGGGTTGCGACTCGCCTTATTCATTCATAAGTTCGTTGACACTATACTTTTTATTTTCGTTAACATCTCGCGTAAGTAATCAGAAAAAAAAATAACTTTTGACAACTGTCAAATTATGTCATAAAACTTATTGCGAAATGAAACATTTACGAAACAAGATATTTTTAAATTTATTTGTGGTAGTTTTAAAAGTTATTGCGTTGATTCTTTTTACAGTTATATCCCTAAACGTGTATCGTGCTGCAGCGTGCTAACTCGCTTGGCGCGGTGTATGATGCAGGATTACATTGATTTCGACTGAGCCACTGTTTAATTAGCGATGCTAACATAAGCTGCTGGTAATGAGAACGTGCCTGCAAATACCATGTTGTTTGATTTAGTCGTCGGTGATGTAAGTGGGTTGAGTGGAAGGAGCCGAGACTTGAAACTTCGCAGTGATTAGTGTAGAAACAGATAGAAATGAGGTTAAAATGATTATTCAGAGGCTTGTAAAAGATTATCCCTGGACAAGAACATCCTGATCGATTAGGAAAACTCTACCACTGATAGGAAGATAAAGTACAGCTGAGTGTCAATCATTACTGTTTATCTTGGTAAGACGCGCGGTGCCGGCGGGACAAGACATGAGAGTAAGGCCGCGGTACAAACGCACTAAAAAAAAAGATTAATCAGACTAGAGATTTGTTAAGAATTTTTTAAAGTCTAATATTAATTGTAATTAAATTTTTAAATCCACCTTGGTTTACCAATCATCATTTCAGATGAATGACGTCCACTGTTTTACATAAGTCTCCCCCAAGTGTCACCTGGTGGAGCCAAGTGGTTTAGCAATCACTTTAGCAAAAAGATTATTCTCAGAATCTCTCAGAACAGATCAAGGTAATAAATAATATTTGGAATAAATCCTCGATTTCAGAAGTGAAACCACTTTTATAGATTGTTTAGTATTTTCATTTGAGAGAAAACCTAATTCATTTGTATAATTAAAAACAAACTAACATTGAATAAGCAATCTAACTTTTCAATTTAAAAAAGGCATTCGAAATGAAAACAAAACACGTATCTGTACAAGATTTGATTTCAACATATTTCATTCTAAATGAAATCCGAACTCGAAAAATATTTCGATACTATCGTCAAGTATGTATTCGGAGCATATTTATTTGGATTCGTATAAAATATTTGTTAAATGTTCAGGTCTTGGGTTGGGAGTAAAGTTCGGAATTCTAATATCAATGGTGAAATTATCGACATCCCGCAACTTCGCCTCAAGTTGAATTTGAAAGTAATCGATGAGGTGCCAGGATTGGATCCTGACGGCCCTCGCAAACTTTATATTCAAATATCTTTTACGTATGGCGAAAAATATTGAAAAACCCGATTTGGTTTTTGGTAGGATATTGAACTTGTTTTTAAACAAATTTTGTAACATTGTGAATTTTACGTTTATTTTAAAACTCCACATTTGCATATTGCTAACTCAGTTGGGAAAAAGCTAGGCAGAATGTTTTTACATGGAGCGATGGTTCTAATGGGCTAAAAATCAGTGACTGAGACTAACATACTTTTTGGTAAGGTTCCTTGTCAGACCCCACCCTTATGTTCGGGAGGTTCCTGCAACAGATTCGTACGGAAGAAACGCCCGGGTGTCACCATTGTGTGGACCACCCGGAGGACACGGTGGAGGTGTGCCTCGCCTGGGCAGAGCAACGCCGTGTCCTCGTGGGAACGATCGGCGGCAGCGATCTCTCGCGCCGGGCCTTGGTAAAGGCCATGGTCTGGAGCGAGGAGGAGTGGCAGGCGGTCGCCTCCTTCTGCGAAGCAGCAATGCTAGCAAAGGTCCTCCTTTGTGCGACCTTCTGGTCGCACGCGTGAGTCAACGGTTAACCACCGCCGGAATTCTGATCCCGATTTACGGCTACCGTAGGCGCGGGCTTGCGGACAGCGAGCAATGGGTAGCTCGCCGTCCGACCGTCCGGTAATCGTCCGGACCGAGCCCAAGTCATCGACGGCGCGTACTGTTCCACGCGCGCCTCAAGGAGTTGTCAGCAAACCCGACGGTGTGCTGGCAACTCCTTGAGGCGCGCGGGCCCAGCAGGGTCGAAGCCTACTGGGGCCAAGGGTCTGCTTCTGAAAGGAATATTCGGCCCTGGTACGAAAGGCAACGAAGGAACAGGAGTGGGTTTTTAGTCAGTAAAAGTCTGACACTATCTTGCGCTCCGCCCAAGAGCGAGGGATGATGTCATTAGATGATATTCCTACCGAAAAAAAAAACCCACCCTGATGATAAATCTATCAGCACACGTTACATCCTATGGTTCCTTGGCAGAAACCGCTGTTGGTGATAAAACCAATGTTGTTTCTTTGTTGAAATGTTATGTAACCTACAGAGCTAGATAAAAATAGTAAGTTGTACCTACTAACAAGACTATCGTTATTTTCACTGGAAATTTTCTTGAAGACCTACAATAATATTATGATATTGAAGAAGGTCGCATGGGTTACTGTTCTTATTAACTTGCAAACTGATAATATAATGACACTTTTTTAGGCTTGTTCTTTATATAGAATAAATGTTCGAATTTGATAGGAATGTCAGATAATTCAAGACGGCTGTCAAGCCGCTAGACGGATTAAATGGTTTTATAAATAATTAAAAGTTAAAACACAAAAGTCTTTCAATATATATCTGCCTTGACAATATAAAATAGCCGCCCATCTCTACAGCCTACATATAAGGAAGCGCAGTACACCTACATATACTTAACCGCACATACTACGTAAAGGTCTGACTTCCACTAGTCAATATGAAGATGGCACGGATGACCTATTTATAGAGCTCGCGAAATATCGGCACAGAAGTGAGGCTGAGGTACCCATGGACTAAAAACAAAAGTTTTCATTTAACATAACCTCGTAAAATTAAAGTACATAACACAAAAAAAACACGAACGATTTTTAAATAAATAAAATATATACTTTGTAATAATCATAATAAGAGCCGATTATATTATATTACATTTTGTGCAATATGACGAGATATTTTAATATGGCACAAATTTAAAAGCCATGTTTTTTTCCACTATTATTTTTTGTGATACAAGTAAAAGATGCTTACAATTGATGAGGTTTCACCCTTTTACATTAGCCAATGAGTTGAACGTCACCCTGTATATTAACGCTAGGGCTGCTGGGAATTTCAGGTAAGGAAACCCTGGACTTAGAACGCAAAGGGTAACTAAAGGACATATGTGTAGTTTTAGTCAGTAAAAATCTGACACACCCTCTCGCTCCACGTTAAAGCGCGAAAAGCCATTGGAAAATTTCCAATCTCAAAAAAAAGCCTGTACCTACATATATTAAACTAGTTAATTAAACTACTATTGAAGTAAGTACAAAAGTATTTTGTTTCTACTCCCACATATAAACCACCTACGATTATAATTACCGCTTCAATATAATTAGCAGTGAAATCCTACTCCGAGCAATACAATCTGTCCTTTTTCAGGCACATTCATATATAAGTGAGTGGGTGCGGACCGCTCGGGGCGGCAAATTAATCATTTATTAAACACATAACTTGCGACTACTGCTCCAAACTACTTTCACTAACGCCCTCTTTGAGTAAAGTACTCAAAACACAGACTACCTACATTTATATGTGTGCTAGGAAATAGCTAGGGTTTCATCATATATTTAGAAAGCGACCAATTTTTAGAAAAATATTTGCATAGTTTTACAGCGTTTGTAAAGAAATCAGAAACCGAAATATTAATTCATCGGGTTAAATAGGATACGTGGCTATTGACAAATCGCCCGGTTAAAGGGCAAAAGGCTTTTTTAGGGTTCTGTACCTCAAAAGGAAAAAACAGTACCTTATAAGATCACTTTGTTATCCGCCTGTCAGTCTGTCAAGACCCTTTATCTCGGGAACCCGTGGAGGTATCGTGTTTAAATTAAAACCATATACTTAAGTCTGAGGTCCCTTGAAACTGTGAAAAAATCAAACCAATAAGTTAATAAAAAAAGATACGGCCGTTTATATCGCAAAAAACGTATATTTCAACACTCTCAAGGGAATCAAAATTCATAGGATACCTCCCGTTGACCCAGAATCCTGAAATTTGGCGTAAAGCAAGGTAAATGAAGGTATATCTGAAAACAGTAAATTTATTGTTACGACACAAAAAAAAAATCGATTCGGAAAAATCTTTAAGACTCCATTCGGGAATTGAATTATTTACATACATTTAAGGTAAGTTTGTACGGAACCCTCAGTGCGCGAGTCCGACTCGCACTTGCCCAGTTTTTTTCATTAATTTTAATCTTGAAACAAAGGACGCCGCATATAAAAATATGGTAAACTAAAGCTTACCAACACAATTCTGTTTAGATGCGGCCCTAGTAACATCACTCCCGCTGATTATAAAATAAATTACACGTGTATCTAAGTGCGGCCACGAGAAGTAAAAATATTTTACTTAAAAGCAACATTAATAACATCCTTGGTAAATATAATATTATGAAAGTTTTCCTAACCTACTGGCCTGGTCGCACGTTTTAACATAAAATTGAACTTCGGAAGAACACTCTGTGCTAAAGAAAAAAGAAAAAGAAAGTCATTGATCAAATATTTCAAAACACGTTTCCGAAGTTTAGTAACGATCCAAGTTAAAACTGCAGGAGTTTAGATAAAGACAAAAATATTTACTGGTGTTGCAGAAATTCATCAAATTGTGAATTAAAAGTGGTGGAATCATTTTTTTTTACAAATTATCGATAATTTTGAAACAATCCATGGCTAAATTTAAAACAAGTCCGTGGCTAAATTTGAAACAAAACCATGGTTAAATTTAAAACAAACCCGTGACTAAATAAATATCAGTCACACAGGTTGACCTCCTAGAATGAACATCGATTACTGAGTTCGGTCTGTGGATGGGTGACCATCTTAACATACTGAAATTTCTCCGTGCCTCGGTAATTACATCAAGCCAAACGGCTTAACGTGAGAACAAACATCCGTGCTGTAGTTTTTAGACCTTTAATAATAGTTACTGATAGTCAGTAACCATAAAATCTGTTTATTTATTTTTAGAGTTCCATACCTCAAAAGAAAAAAATGGAACCCTTATAGGATCACTTTGTTGTCCACCCGTCTGTCTGCCTGTCTGTCTGTCTATCTTTCTGTCAAGACCCTTAATCTCGGGAACGCGTGGAGGTATCAGGTTAAAATTAAAACCAGATACTCAAGTCTGCGGTCTCATAAAACTGTGAAAAAAAATCAAATTTCTAAGTTAACAAAAAAAAAGATACGGCCCTTTATGTCTCAAAAAACGTATATTTCAACACTCTCGAGGAAAACGAACTTCATAGGGTACTTCCCGTTGACCCAGAATCCTGACATTTTGCGTAAAGCAAGGTCATATAGAACAGGTATAGGAATAAATTAGAAAACAGTAAATTTGTTGTTGCGTCACCACATAAAAAAAAATTGCGATTCGGATAAATCTTCGAGACTGCATTCGAGAATTGAACTGTTTACATAGGTAAGTTTGTATGGAACCCTCAAAACGCGAGTCCAACTCGCACTTGCCCAGTTTTTTTTTTAAATATTATTTAAACCACAGCCACCTTATTACCTTCATTCATCATCATCATCATCATCATTTCAGCCGAAAGACGTCCACTGCTGGACATAGGCCTCCCCCAAGCGTCGCCACAGCGAACGGTCCTGTGCGTCTCGCATCCATCGGACTCCCGCAACCGTTACCAAGTCATCGGTCCACCTTGTAGGAGGCCTTCCAACGCTACGTCTTCCGGTACGTGGTCGCCATTCCAGAACCTTTCGGCCCCAACGGCCATCTGTTCTGCGAGCAATGTGCCCTGCCCATTGCCACTTTAGTTTGGCGATTCTTCGTGCTATGTCGGCAACCTTGGTTCTCCTGCGGATATCCTCATTCCTGATTCGATCACGCAAGGAAACTCCGAGCATAGCCCTCTCCATTGCCCTTTGGGTGACTTTAAGCCTTCTAATGAGGCCCATTGTAAGCGACCACGTTTCGGAGCCATATGTCATCACTGGCAACACGCACTGGTCATAGACTTTCGTCTTGAGATACTGTGGTATATTGGACGAGAAGATACCGCGCAGCTTCCCGAACGCTGCCCAGCCGAGTCGGATTCGACGATTGATCTCTTTCTCGAAGTTAGACCTTCCCAAGTGGACCGTCTGTCCCAGGTAAACGTAGTCGTCTACAACTTCGAGTGTAGAGTCCCCGACCTTGATAGGAGTGGGTGCTACATGGCTGTTTACCATGACTTTGGTTTTGTCCATGTTCATTTTAGGTCCCACTCTTTCGGACCTTCATTAGTAATTTGTTACTATACATCTCATTTATTAATAGGTCATTTTTTTTATCTTCCACAACTATCGCTCAACGCCCTCTAGTCCCAAACTAAGCTTATGTTATGAGTAATAAACAATTGATAAACATACTTATATATTTCTAAATACATACATATTATAGATAAATTATCCCCAGACACAGAACAAATGATCGTGCTCATCACTTTTTCCACACTTGTCCTGGGTGGGAATCAAACCCACGACCTCCGGCATAGCAGTCAGGGACACTAACCACTAGACCAACAGTCCAGTCCAGACTCCGTAGATTCATATGTATATTACTAAAATTTTACTGTAGTTTTGGGTACAAAGTTGACCGGTTTACACTGTTCTCTCATACCTATTAATATTGTACTATGGAAATATTGTAAAATCAATCAAGGTCTTAACACAAGTGTATGAATAAATCTGAAAACTGTAAATACGTAATTACGTCGCAAAAAAAGAATACTTTTTTCGATTAGGAAAAATCTTCGAGACTCGTTTTGGGAATTCAAATGTTTTCATAGATAAATTTGTACGAAACTCTCAGTACGCGAGTCCAAGTCCCTCAGTAACCATTCTTGCCGGTTCTTCTCCATAGGAAACGACCGATTGAAACCGTGCGCTAGCTTCTGAGGTTTAATAAGTGCCCATGTGAAAAAATATAATTTTGAGTCTGAGTTCGACTACTGACACCAGTCTTGACAGTGTTACCCAAATACTAAGTTGTGGAGGTCAGATAGTCGCTCCATGTAAAGTACTACTGAGCAGCATCCGCGTAGCCTGCCAGCCGACCTCAATATAGTAGGAAAAAGGCTAAGGAGGTAGATCGATTTCTTTGAAAAGTCAACGTTAAAAGTTAGAGATTAATTGAAAGAGTCGATTTTTCTTGCCTATTCTGGACCACTTCCTGGAATAGGCCCTCTTCACCCTTCTAATTGTCTTTGATTATATTAAATACTATTCTCCTAATCAGTAATTATATATTTGTTGCATTATCAAAGTTTAAATTTGATATAACTAACCGCCCATTGTGGCATCCTATTAATTTTAAGTTCCTATTGCAATTTTATTATTGGTATACGATAAATAATATATCTATCTATAACTTTACTCTAAATTCTTTTATAAGTAGGTTAAATCAAAAGTACAAATGGTTAATCAATTATTTCTAGACAATCGGCAATTTTCTTGCTCTTTTCATTGGGGAAACCATATTCGTTAGTATTACGTGGTTCCTATATTAATTATCTCGACAACAAATTTACTATTTTCAGATTTTCCTATACCTGTGTTACAAGACCTTGCTTTATGCAAAATTTCAAGATTCTGGGTCAACGGGAAGTATACACTATGAATTTTAATTCCCTTGAGAGTGTTGAAATATACCTTTTTTGCAACATAAACGGCCGTATCTTTTTTTTCGTTAACTTCACAGCTTCAAGGGACCGCATACTTGAGTATACGGTTTTAATTTCAACTCGTTACCTCCAGGCGTTTCCGAGATAAAGGGTCCTGACAGACAGACAGACGGACAACAAAGTGATCTATAAAGGTTCGGTTTTTTCTTTTACGGAGGTACGTAACCCTAAAAAGGAAAAACAATCTATGTAGGTAATTATGTCATTGCTAAATTAGTAAATACATACAGAAATATTCAGAAAGGTATTTAGTTAAATAGTTCCAAGCCCACATTCCTATTGCTATTTTAGTAGTCTGAAAATGATTCGCTTTTCTATAAGAGCTACTTCAAATAATAAAGAACCTGTTATTCTAATTAATTGTTTAATTAATCAATGTCAAGTTCAAGACATTCTGAGAAAACCCAATTCCCAAGTTGGTTCCACTTGACATTAAATTGTATAAGTATGGTTATTATTCCTTAAATTATTTTTACCAGAAATCACAGTGAATGTCAAAGGGTTGACATTAGATCTCGTAAAACAATTTAACGATGAAAGTAGCTAAAATAACATTTAAATGAAATGTTGTCGCAAATACATTAAAGATTCGCATAAACATTTAAGTACTAACGACGTTCTCTACCTTTTGACGCACGTAATACATGTCAAAACAGGCCTAAAAGGTTTATTTACTCGATTAAGAAGCCTTTTGTTGTTTAACAAGGCATTAGATAATGCATACTCCGAAAATAATTAGTTTTAAAAAGGCTTTCACGTTGTTTAGGGAATTAAATTGTGTCGTAACATACACCGAAAATACCTGCCTTTTAACGAAATAACTCCCCCTAAGGTTTCATGTGGAACCATTTCGCAGAAAGTAATTGGCACCCAACGTGGGACTAAAGAAAATTGGCGCCCACCGTGGGACCAAGAAAATTGGCGCCCACCGTGGGACCGCACGTAGTTAACCCATGCTCGCTATTTAAGTTGCTTTCCTTTCACGTGCATGGTAAAAAACACGCACACTCATCGTGATATTTCAATAGGAAAGGCTTGCAATCGAATTTCCATTACTTACGATAGATTACAAAACAGCTTTAACAACGCTTTACATAATCACAATTTGATAAAACATTTCATTTAAGATTTTATCTGCACCTACCTGGAATACTGGAAGCCGACACACTAAACTACAGTATTATCGAACACAATACCTTCAATCCACGTTTGTGATACACATCAAACACAATGCATATCTAAATCCACTGACACATGCACTTTCACTGCGGTGTTGTTTTATTTTTTTCGTTTCACAATTCACTCGCTGCGAGCTAGCGGCGGAGACAGCGCGCACGTGCGCTCGGCTCGGGGTCGCGGCGACTACTGGCTGGCGCCGCGCAAGCTTCTGCGGCCCGCGTCAAAGAGTATTTCGACCGTTCGGATTGGTAGAATTGTTAGATGATGGCGCACACTAATCATTTGCGAATTTTTGAATAGTTTCTTACCTGTTCCTTTTTGCACTACGTAGCGATGACAAAAGTTCTTTAGTTTCATGTACCGAAAAAGCAACATTAGTAACTTTATTGCTTATCAGCAATAACAAGCTTGTGCATAACATTTTCAAGCCGATAGCTAAGCGTCAATAGCTTAACCTAAGTATATCTCCTATTATATATTTCACTGCAGCTCGGATTGATTGATATTCTAGTTTGTAACTGGATGCGTCATACCAGTCAATCTTCTCATTTCTTTCTATCTCAGAAATCTGTAATGAACAGTATATTAGACTTCATATTTTCAATCGGAGCTTTAGGACGACCCAGTCTTGCTGTTTTAATATTATTTTGAATAATTTGTAAGTTTAAAATATATATATATTGGAAAACGCTATCATAAAGTTATAATTTTTAACTATTGAGGTTAACTTGTGTGTGGGTGGGTTAGTTAATCTTTCACATTTCTGCAGTATCTATAAAACTAGTTTAAAAAATACTAATAAGAAAAAGCTCATAACATAAACTGCCTCTTCTCACGAGGCAGCTCTATGCCTGCAGTGGTCGAGTAGAAGATTGACAAATGAAATTTTTATGACTGCCACGACTAGCTTCATGGTAATGACGCTGTGTGCATTACGACAAAGCAGCACTCACCGACACACATTAGCACACAGCCACACGGCTAGGGTTCCCGCTACAAACTTGATTAAAACGTTAAACAAATCCCCAATTCCAAAGAAACTGTGCGACATACGGAATACGTGATAAACATTCGAAAAAGCTCCATCGGGCGTGTGAAAGGAAGCTTGTAATTAGCGCCAGGGATCTTCACAAACGTCCCATTTCCCGGACACGAAGAAAAGTAGGCCAGTGGCAGCCCTGGTTCGCGACATTCACTAGTGCAGCGTATGATACACACACATGCAGAAACATCGCCCCAGCGAAGTTAGCACAGCAAACGTGTAAACGGAAAAGATAGGCTTTTCTTTGACTCCTTTTAACTGTCCGAGGGAGCTGTAAATAGGATGCAAACAGAGATACGGCTACCTGTCGGTGCGAATGAAAAATTAGTGTGTCTCAACTGAGAGCGGCTGGAGCCGTGTTTACAATTGTTGCGGACAAAAGAAGATCGCCGCTTTTAATGTCGATGGGGCAGAAAATGAAGGAACGTTTTTCTGAGAGGGGCAATTGTTTAATGAATGGAACATCTAAGAAGGTAATGTAAAAAGGTATACCCCATTTTAATTCGCTATTTATATTTTGTTTTATATATGTCATGGCCAGATCGTATAAACGTTAAAATTTGATGATATGTCAATCCTCGTTTGGCCAAATCATTGATGTAGGATTCCAATGGTAATAAAAGGTCTAAAGAAAGTAGGTCAAACGAAGATTGAAATATCATCAAACTTTAACGTTTAAAACGATCTGGCTAGTTTTACTCGGCCATTTCATGAAGTGATCAATTTCTAAGATCTGGCCACGAAATTATATATTTAAAGAACGAATAGTTTTGTTGTAATGACGTTTTCTACTTCCAAAAATAATTTCCAGTGTTGTTTATATTATAATTTATTATTAATTATTACCAATTCCCCAAGTACCCTTTACTTGGGGAATTTTATAGCATAGCATAGTCGGCCTTATAATGTTCCCACTGTTGGGACTCAGGCCTCCTCTCTAGGAGAGGGAATGGGCCGTAATCCACCACGCGGCGGGCCCAGTGCGGGTTGGTGGATGTCACATGTCTTCGAATTTTTGGTTCTAGGACATGCCGGTTTCCTCACGATGTTTTCCTTCACCGTTTTGAGAGCAGTGGTGATGAAATAAATTACACAAAGTAATGCACCTGGCTGGGTTTGAACCCGCGACCTACAACTCGTAAGTCGGGGCCGTTACCAGTTTTGTAATTTTTTTTCAAAAAAAAAAATAAATACCAGTTTTTTTTCTTTGTTTAAACCATTTAAAACTTGGGGAATTTTAAATGGTTTAAACAAAGAAAATTATACTTGTTTCATTTGACACGAGACATAGTATTTCCAGCTCGTTCAACGAGTTAAAATGGTACAATATGAAAAATAAATAAATCGGTAGCCATTAGCTTTTCACCTCTCCAATGACGTGGGTCTATTCACACTATAAATCACTTCTCCATACTCACATAATTCCATAACCTCCGAAAATATTCAACACCCGATTTTTCAGAGAAACATCTAAAACTAGAAATAGTTGAGTAGTACAGTCGGCATGACATTCGCGTGCCTGGAGTTATGTCAAGCCGTGATAAGGTCAGCTGTCAGTGTCTTCTAGTACCGTGGCTGACTGTACCGAAACGAACCAAATTCCGGCTATGCCTGTTTTATTTAGCTTTCGAATTGATTATTGGATGAGGGAGTAATTTGAAATACTTATGAGTTATTTCATTGTCGTCAATAGGTCGTTTTATTTACCTAACAAAACATTATTTTCAAAAAACATTCATTCGAAAGAAATCGAACATCACAATATAATAAAAGTGAATATTTGTGAGTGTGTGTATGGTTGTTACTTTTTCACGCTCGAACGGCTGAGTGGAATTAGATGAAATTTGGTACACAAGTAGATCATGTCCTGGAATAGTAAATTAGTTACTTTTTATTCCAGGAGTATGTTCCCTCGGAAATATATAAAAATATTTCTTTGACGCGGGCGAAGCCGCTGGCAGCAATTTTTTTCTAATTGATACAAACTAGTGCTTGACTGCGATCCTACCGGATGATAAGCAGTGATGCAATCGTTGATAATGAGGCGCACTAGTTTATTAAGAGTCTATTCACTCTAGTTTTGAAGACACCTAAATTATAATCGGACGGGAAGACCGCAGCAGGCAAATTGTTCCAGTCCTTCGATGTACGCGGTATTTTAACGACGAGGCGAAACGCTTAGTCCGGACCGTAGAGGTTTCAACTACGTAAGAGTGGATACCCGCTGTACGTCGGGTTGAATTAATATTATCGAATGGTAAAAATACCTCTTGTGCTAGAAGGTGCATCTCTACGAGACACGTTGTAGTTAATATTAGGACCGAAGTAGTATAAAAAAACTGGGCAAGTGCGAGTCGGACTCGCGCACTGAGGGTTCCGTACAAACTTAAAAGGTAAATTGCGGTTTACGATTTATGATATATTAAAAAAAAAACTACTTACTAGATCTCGTTCAAAGCAATTTTCGGTGGAAGATTATAAGGTAATGTACATCATATATTTTTTTTAGTTTTATCATTCTCTTATTTTAGAAGTTACGGGGGGGGGGAGGGACACATTTTACCACTTTGGAAGTGTCTCTCGCGCAAACTATTCAGTATAAAAAAATGATATTAGGAACCTCAATATCATTTTTGGAGACCTATCCATAGATATCCCACACATATGGGTTTGATGAAAAAAAAAATTTTTGAGTTTCAGTTCTAAGTATGGGGAACCCCCAAAATTTATTGTTTTTTTTTTCTATTTTTTTGTGAAAATCTTAATGCGGTTCACAGAATACATCTACTTACCAAGTTTCAACAGTAAAGCTCTTATAGTTTCGGAAAAAAAGTGGCTGTGACATACGGACGGACAGACAGACACATGACGAATCTATAAGGGTTCCGTATTTTGCCATTTGGCTACGGAGTCCTAATAAAAACGGCAAAGACTTCCTGGTTCATTTTCTATGACATCTTAAAATCGTCATATTTCCGGTGTGAGAAAAGACGGAGATATACAGGACGAATAGCACTATCCCTTGCTCTCTCTCGTATAAAAAAAACATGCTTAGAAAAAGAAAACGGTTATTCAGCCGCATCCGATTAGACTTAAAGGCTAATTGGAAATGGGCTAGGAAGAAGATGATGCTCAATAAAAAACAATAATAATTTTAAAAAAATTATAAAAATATATAAAAATATATTTTTATATACATGTTTTTTTTTTGATAACATGAATTTGAGAACACTGGTAGACTCCGCAGACTCCTAGATTACTTTCTATTTCGATCTACTTTTTTGTTATTGTACTTATTTGATAGAATTTTATATCTGATCCACACTGTCCTGATCCACCTTTAAAAATTATAAAGTGCAAATATTGTAATTTTTTTTTAAACTCATCGCGTAGTTTCTTGGTTCCTCTTCGGTTTTTGTGTTAGGAACGACCAATAGGAATGGCGCCCTATCTTCTGACGTTTTAAGTGCCCATACACGTCAGTATGAAATATTTTTTTTATTGATGATAGGCTCGTGCGTGGACCCCAGCAGGAGTCTGTATTTCTGTCTGTATTCATTATTTAGAATCTATAAGTTCACCGTTGTCGAAACCTTCGCAGTGCAGGCGTCATGCTGTTACCAGTAAAGTCACACCAACACAACATGAATGGTAGTCCATTTATGCTGATTGCTAAATATATAATCGTCATTGTAATAAAGCTTAATTGCCCAGCAGCTTATAAGTGTCGTGTGGGCCCAATGGTTAAAGCACCCACCTCTTACGCATAAGGTTGCGGGTTCGAAACCAGGCAAGTACCTACAAAAGTGATTTTTTAATTCATATGTACTTTTCTAAATTTACCTTGGACATTACTCCCGGCAGTCACAGGCAGACCCGGCAGTCTTCACTGGTCAGGTCATCAGATGCCACAAAATCTGATAAAGGAAGAAAGAAAAAACGTTTATTCGTACCTTACACATACAGTAGAATTACAAAAAAAGTATGAACAGAATAACTTAAAATCTGATCATCAGCCTCCCGTTCTGACCACGTGACTGAGCGTTGAGATGACGTCAGAACAAAGGAATCGGAGGCGTGGCCTACTCGAGGCGATCGGCGCGAACGATACGATTGTAACTTGGCTAGGGGGGCTGTCTATCTAAGGAGTATCGTGTTGCTTAGTAAATGGGTTGTGGAGGTCTGATGGGCAGTCGCTCCATGTAAAACACGTGTCTTCAGCCGCATCTGATTAGGCTGGAAGCCGACTCCAAGCTAGTTGAGAAAAGGTTAGGGATATGATGAGCCAATAATACTTGTAGTAGTTATTAATATTTTAACGTTATTTTATTCATGAAAAGGATTCCAGAACAAGGAAAATAAGTTTATTTACTTGTCTCGAGGTACCGGAGCCTCGGTTTTTGTTCTCCGTGTGTAAGCTTCAATTCCCGCATAAGGACCAATATTTGTAGCCCTCCAGATATTTGTTCCTTGGAGGATGTTTGTGCATATCACTATACACTATTGTGTGTTTGTTATTTTTGTGAATATTTTATTATTTGACCTAGGGTGGTAAAATAAAATGTGGTAGCGTGTATCTGAAGTGTGACTACAATTTCGAAGTTTTAGACCAGCGTCTTTCTATCAGCGTTTACCATTGTCAAAATATATTGAATTGACTTGCGTTGTCACGTCGTCTCGTGTTGTATCGTTTACTTTATTAACCGACTTCAAAAAAAGAAGTTCTGTTATTTGACCCGTATGTTTTTTTTTTAAATATAAACGAATACTTGAATGTGATACCACCTGATGGTAAGCAGTGATGCAGGCGCACTAGTTTATTAGGATCCTATTCACCTAAACGACAAGCCTTGAAGACACCTAAATTATAATCGGAGGGGAAGACCGCAGCAGGCAAATTGTTCCAGTCCTTCGATGTAGGTACACTGTAAAAACGATGAGGCGAAATGCTTAGTCAGGACCGCAGAGGTGTCAATGTATGTTTGTATGGTCTTGCATTTTCTTAAAAACAACTTTGGATAAGGTTTTCTTTATATACCTAAATAAAGTAGTAGAAGTAAAGAAGGATGCAGGATTTTGTATGGCCACCGTCCCCACCCTCCAACATGAGATACATGTCAGTCTGTTCATTCCTATCCACAAAAGACAAAACAGCTGCTTTGGTTGTTAAAATATATAAGGTATTTATTTAATAAACAAAAACTTGTGGAAATTAATGTGTTTATTTTTCCATACAAAGACCTTTACTATTAGTCATCTATTACAATATGATCAAGTATTTGTACTGGTGCATTAAAATTAATGTGTCTTCGTAACCCCTTGTATCATACAATGGATATTATGTGCGTACAACTTAGGTTAGGTCAGGTTAGGTTAAGATAAAAATATTTTATGTAACTTAAACCCCATACTTTTGAAGTATGTCGCCATAATAAAAAAAAACTCTATTCAACTAGACGCTTCGAACGACACATATTTTAAATCTGTTGGTACCCACCAACAGATTTGAAACAGGTGTCATTTTTGGGGACAGTTTTACGCAATGCCCATTGCTGTATTCAAAAATATATGACAGTAGTATGTTATGAGTATATTTAAGGTCTAAAACACTTAGGTTAGGTTAGGTTAAAATATAATGTTATATAAAACCTAAACCCCATACTTTTATATACGATAGATATGTCGCCATTATAAAAAATACTCTATCAAAAAAAAAATACAACTAGACGCTTCGAAAAACACTGGTTTCAAATCTGTTGGTGGGTGGGGACACTTTTACGCAATGCCCTTTGCATATTTTTCAGGGAAGGTAGGATGTGATTAAAATCTTCGAAAATAAACAATACAACTTCAATAAGTAATATTATGATACAACATCACGCCGGTGCACTCTGAATGGTTATGCAGATGTGTACAGTTCACCTGTTGTTGATGTGGGAAATCGTCCAATGACTTCTCCCGCACTATCGTGTCAGACTATGTCGTTTTGTTGACATCTCTTTTAAATACACATGGAAAACTACGAGCCGTTGATGACTAGGTCACCTTCCTTATCGGACGGCCGAACGGCGAGGTACCCCTTGCTCATCATCCGCAAGCCCGCGCCTACGGTGATTGACTTCCAATGCCCGTGGTGTCTCCTGTGGCGGTGACTGGAAAAAAGAGGCAGACCGCCTGAAAGATGGCTTGATGAAATCAGAAAGACTGCAGATGAAAACAAAAGCCAAAGACAGGAAGCTGTGGAGTAAAATGGAGGAGGCCTTTACTCGATTAGAGGTCCTTGATGACAAAACAAATCAAAGAAAAATTTATAATCATTAATTTAAGTTTTTTCAGTGTAAAATAATAATTAATAAAATCAATATTAATTTAAAGGAAATTAATGATAACAATAATTAATGTAAATTGGAATTTTAAAGGAATAATAAATGACTAAATAAATAAATAAAAAATATTAACTCCATAGTTTTATTTATTTCTTTTTTAATTTTTATACACCACTACCAGCTCTTCTATAACCAACAGACTGGATGATGGTATGTCCTCTATGTAAACTAAGACTTGTATTTTTTTAAAAGACACTAAAATTCCATTTAAAAAACGTTCCACGTAAGGGTATTTGAACGTGCGACACGTGCGACTCGTGCGAATATTTCAGCATGCACCATACGTTCGGGGGGAGAGGGGGCATGCGTTCGCCCTGCGGCCGCAAAAACAATGCACTTTATCGTACGCGAGCCGAATAAAAACGTTCCGCGGAGTAATGACCCCGTGCCGAGGGGACGTTGCAGGTTGCAGGTTGTATGTGTCATTATGGCTGAATTCTTGGTAGAGGCCCTAATTTCAAGGATGTTTATATATAGTGGAATGTTTATAATTATGATATAGTAAGTAGAAAACGCAAAGCAAAGGGCTTTTATATATATACCTACAAGTTCAGACATAAGAGCTTTTATTTTTTTTTTTTTTTTTTTTTTTTTTTTTTTTTTTTTTTTCGGTGGGAAAATCATCTTATGACATCCCCCGCCCTTGGGCGGGGCGGGAGATAGTACTTTTACTGACTAAAAACCCACTCCTGTTCCTTCGCTGCCTTTCGTACCAGGGCCGAGTCTTCCTTTCAGAATCAGACCCTTGGCCCCAGTAAGCTTCGACCCTGCTAGGCCCCTACGGTTGCTGACATCTCCTTGAGGCGCGCGTGGAACAGCACGCGCCGTCGACGACTTGGGCTCGGTCCGGACGGTTACCGGACGGTCGGACGGCGAGCCACCCATTGCTCGCCGTCCGCAAGCCTGCGCCTACGATGGCCGGAAATCGGGATCGGAATCCCGGCGGCGATTGGGGCGTGAGGACCGTTGCCTCACGCGATCGGCCGCCTCCTTTGCTAGCATTACTGCTTCGCAGAAGGAGGCAACCGCCTGCCACTCCTCCTCGCTTCGGACCATGGCCTGTACCAAGGCCTGGCGCGAGAGATCGCCGCCGCCGATCGCCCCCACGAGGACACGGCGTTGCTCTGCCCAAGCGGGACACACCTCCACCGTGTGCTCCACCGTGTCCTCCGGGTGGTCCGCACAATGGTGGCACCCGGGCGTTTCTTCCGCACGAATCCGGTGCAGGAACCTCCCGAACTTACCATGTCCGGTGAGGAGACATAAGAGCTTACCGCCACAAAATAGATAGGTACAGAAGTCAATCTCATGTATGTACTTTTTTTTTATACCTACGCTTGGTGATCGCACTAGGGTCAGCGTGTGCGACCGGGCGTGGCGATAAACGCCTACCTAATCTGAATTGTAAAAATATTACATGACCGCAAAATCATCTTCTCTTTCTCGGCGCGGGGCCTGTTCTGTGTTTTGTTAAAACAAACCATCAAAATACAAGCAAATATCTACTTACCTCTCTGAAACAACTGGTAGCCTAAAAAACGCCAATTCATTGTTTAATGTTGAATTTAAACAACCCTCCACTGAACAGTTAGAATAAGGTTTTTTTTGTTGGTCCATTTTTCCACAAAAAAGTTCATAGACGCGTGTCTCAAACGGAAAGCACTCGAGCTCGCATTGAGCTGAATTGAGCCAAAATATCGTGTCCGTGAGCGGTGTCTATGTGTGCGTTGCTCGAGCGATGTCGATTGACTTCTGTACCGATCTAAGAATGTTATTATAATAATAATCCACAACTTTCCCACAACGCTGTCTAGTTCCAAACTAAGCAGAGCTTGTATTATGAGTACAAGACAACTGATGAAAATACTTATATATGTATATCTAATACATATTTATAGATAAATTACACCCAGACATAGAATAAATGCTCGTGCTCATCACACAAACATTTGTCTTGGGTGGGAATCGAACCCACGACCTCCGGCATAGCAGTCAGGGCCACTAACCACTAGATCAAAATGCCAATCGGGGCTTGAATTTTACTTTCTTTAAGACGACTATGCTCGGAGTTTCCTTGCGTGGTCACATCAGATATGAATACATATGCGCAGGAGAACCAAGGTTACCGACATAGCTCCAAGAAACGCCAAACTTAAGTGGCAATGGGCAGGACACATTGCACGCAGAACAGATGATCATTGGGGCCGAAAGGTTCTAGAGTGGCGACCACGTATCGGAAGATGCAGCGTTGGAAGGCCTTCCACAAGGTGGACCGATGACCTGGTGAGGGTCGCGAGAATCCGATGGATGCGAGACGCACAGAACCGATCGTTGTAGCGACGCTTGGGGGAGCCCAAGCGTCGCCACAACGACCAGTCCTGCCGGCTTACGTCCAACAGTGGACGTCTTTCGGCTGAAATGATGATGATGATGATGGTGAAGACGCCTTAAAGATCCAGTCATACTCTTTATCTACAAGTTGGTCAGTTTTAAGCAAAACAAAGCTATCTCTTATTCTGAAGATGTGGAAAGCGCTGCCGTAGCACAACTACCGTAGTAGTTACACCGCTGCTACGCCGTAGCATCAGCGTAGCACAAACTGCTACGAATTACTTTTCGTAACATCTCTTGTTCAAGTCTCAACTTTCAACACAATGTTGATAGTTCAATCCTGTTAATACAAAGTTGCGATTTTATTTAAAAAAAGCGGTTTTAATTCAGTCATCGAACGTATATTTTTAAAACTGTGAAGTGGCCGCTGATGTCAGTTGCTTTATTTATGAAATTCATCTTTCATCCATTCATCTGTATTTTAAGCTTGACACTTTCCCATTTATATATAATATTAAAACTATTTTGAAGCCCAATATTTTGTAGTTTACAAATTTAGTGATATTGGGTTTTCTTTTTAGGGTTCCGTACCAGGAAAAAACGGAACCCTTATAGGGTCACTTTGTTGTCCGTCTATCTGTCTAGACCCTTTATCTCAAGAACGCGTAAAGATATCGAGTTGAAATTAAAACCTTATACTCAAATCTGTAGTCCTTTGAAGTTGTGAAAAAATCAAACTTAAAACCCAATTGTGGGTTAAGCTCGCCTTTGTACATCAGCTGTCCAATTTTTTAAATAATGTGTTATTTTTATGTACAATAAAGAATATAAGAAGAGAAACTTCTAAGTTAACGAAAAAAAAGATACCGCCATTTATGTCACAAAAAACTTATATTTCAATACTCTCCAGCAAATTAAAATTCATAGGGTACTTCCCCTTGATCTAAAATCCTGAAGTTTGGCATGATACAAGGTCTTATAGCACAAATGTAGGGAAAAATCTGAAAACTGGAAATTTGTAGTTACGTCACAAAAAAAAAATCTTTTTTGCGATTTGGAAAAATCTTCGTGACTCAATTCGGGAATTGAACTGTTTTCATAGGTAAGTTCGTATGAAATCCTCAGTGAGTGAGCCCGACTCGTACTTGCCCGATTTTTTAGATGGGAAATTATCACTTAACTTTCTAGCTCTTGGTGGAGAGAGAACAAGGTGTCAGACTTTTACTGACTAAAGCCTACTGTGTTCCGTCAGTTATGTCAATAAAGTGGAGAAGTGGCTTGACAAATGGCGTATTAAAGTTAATCAGACAAAATCTGCCCATGACCTCCACCCTGAGAAAGGAAACTTGTCCTCCAATAAAACTACACAATAAAGTAATACCGCAAGCTAAAGATGTGAAATACTTGGGAATGCATCTTGATCGAAGA
This sequence comes from Mythimna impura, assembly GCA_905147345.3. NCBI lineage: Eukaryota > Metazoa > Arthropoda > Insecta > Lepidoptera > Noctuidae > Mythimna > Mythimna impura. Next base: position 915,651 of record LR990348.1, read on the forward strand.
CTCACCTGGAGAAAACACATTTGGATCAAACGCAAACAGTTGGATACGAAAGTCAGATCAATGCATTGGATGATAGGTCGCAAATCAAGGCTGTCGCATGAAAGCAAGATAGCTATTTATAAAATCATCGTCAAACCAATCTGGACTTACGGAATCCAGCTGTGGGGGACTATTAGCAATAGCAACATCGATATTCTGGAACGATTTCAAAATAAGACATTGAGAGCCATGCTAGATATACCATAATACGTGATCAACCGATACATACACAAGGACCTAAAGATTAACACCGGCAGACAAGAGATAGCTAGACATAGTGAAAGCTATCAAATGAGAATATCGACTCACGTCAATAAGCTGGCATCGGAACTAGTAGGCACAGGAAATGTTACACATTTCCGACTGAAACGGCATAGTGTCCCTGAGCTTACCACGAGATTTGATCAAACCAAGACATGAACGGCTCTCTCAAGAACCCTTCTGCTAATAAAACGCCGAATGTGACACCACAACTGAATGGCTTATTGTGTCCAACACAGATCGCCAAAAAAAAAAGTTGTGTTCCTTCAGTTGTGTTCGTTCAGTTGAGTTTTGTCCAGGCTTGCGGTAATTCTTTCAAACCATCCCGCAACAGTAATATTGCTTGAAAAGTAAGTTCAGCATTCCAGAACTATCATCAGGTTAACCTTTTTGCAACTGTGTCAGGTTCCATTCCCAGTCAAACCGAATGTAACTGAATACTAGCACATGACATAGAGCAACTATTTGCCTGACTTTCTGAACCCTTCTCTCTCCGTTACTGGGTGACACGTTACCTCTCGAAAGCCTCACCAAGAAATCTACAGGTATAAATTCCACACGTAAATACCTAAACACAAGGAGGTTGTATTCTAATTCCAGAAGCCTGTAAGTCATGTCGCTCCTTATTTCGGCAGTAGCCGAATATCAGCCGGCAGTATTGCCCGATGCAGAGCTGAATAATATATGGCCCGCGCCCGGAGCTGCTCGCCTCGTGTACGAGTACTTGCGTGCGACAGCAAATTGATTAAGTTCCAATATTATTCGGAGTTAGTTCGGAAATGCTGCCATTATTATATTTTAGTAATAAGCTTTGATAGTCGGTTGTTTGTGAGTTTGAACGTTAGAACGTTTTACTTTGGTATATAATTAGTTCTTTTCATAAGTTTTCCGCTAGTGATGGTTTTTGTTTTGAAGTGGGATATCATCTAAACGCTTCTCGCGCTCTAGAGCGAAGCGAGAGGTCGTATCAAACTTATACTGATTAAAACTTCGTCTATATCCCTTCAGTTGCCCTTTGCGTCCCAGGACCACGAGTAACCCTTTCAGCCCCCCTAGCCAAGTTACAACCGTTTTGTTTCGATTCTCTTTGTGTTGATCGCCTCGAGTCGGCCACGCCTCCAATTCTTTGTTTTGACCACGTGACTGAGCGTTGAGATGACGTCAGAACAAAGGAATCGGAGGCGTGGCCTACTCGAGGCGATCGACAAAAAGAGAATCGAAACGAAACGGTTGTAACTTGGCTAGGGCGGCAGAAGTTGACCTATGGCCCCAGTAGAACATTACACACCGTCGACGACTCTGGCTCGGTCCGGACGGTTACCGGACGCCCGGACCAACTAATGATGGTGGTGTGGGAGTATGAGATATAAATACATACCTTTATCTCTCATTACAATAAAACAACTTTACACAATTCTGTTACACTTCATACTTACTTTGAGAAGGTTGAAAGGTCAGATTTGAAATGCAGAAAGTGCAAATGAAATTGTTTATGTGTTGAAATAAGTGAAGTTACATAGTAAGTGTAAGACGTGTATTTTAGATTATTTAAATAAATAGAGACTAGTTGTGATTAACCTATTTATGAGCCAGTGTTTCACACTTCATATAAAGATACAAAGACAAATTAGAGGCCCCCTTTCTTCTATCTGCTTATCCTGAATTGGAGTTCAAATCTACTTAATTTTTCGTTTTTTTTTTAACCATTGGTTTAATAGCATTTTTATTATGTCCAACTATTTCCAACAATAATTCCTCATCATTTATGTCAAAATACTACGATGTTTTGGCTAAACGTCGGATAATAAATTTGTTTTGTTGTGTCATGAATGTGATGCCTACTTAATGCTTATAGTCCCTTAAACATCAGGCCGGATAGAGCTCCGCTGACCTTTAAATCCATTTTCTTTGCGAAATATTGATTGATTTACATAAGCTACGTACATTCTGAAGAACACTTAACCAGCTATTTTTTTGTGTAAACATATTTCAAAAGATCAAAGCTGTTGGAAAGGAGTAGGGAAAACAAGCGAAAAAATATCATGTTGTTATTTTTTTTTTGGCAAAAGTATTAGTCTTACAAAAAAATCATACGTTTATAATATTGTACATGAATCTTTAATGAACATATATTTTTTTCAAACCTATTGACCTCGCTGATACCGAGGAGTAGACTTCAGAAAGTTACAGTTTTATAGCACTGCTCGGGAGTTAGTTATTTCTTTTTTCAACTATCTTAGGAACAGCTTCCAGGCAGAGCAGATTGACCACCTATCTGAACTCCACAGCCCTTAGAAAGGAGGCGGCCGATCGCGTGAGGCAACGGTCCTCACGCCCCAATCGTCGTCGGGATTCCGATCCCTATTTCCGGCCATCGTAGGCGCAGGCTTGCGAACGGCGAGCAATGGGTGGCTCGCCGTCCGACCGTCCGGTAACCGTCCGGACCGAGCCCAAGTCGTCGACGGTGCGTGCTGTTCCATGCACACCTCAAGGAAATGTCAGCAACTGTAGGGGCCTAGCAGGGTCGAAGCCTACTGGAGCCAAGATTCTGATTCTGAAAGGAAGACTCGGCCCTGGTACGAAAGGCAACGAAGGAACAGGAGTGGGTTTTTAGTCAGTAAAAGTCTGACACTATCTCCCGCCCCGCCCAAGGGCGGGGGATATCATAGGATGATTTTCCCACCGAAAAAAAAAAACATCCCAGTAACTGGATGAATCGATACCCCTTGGCAAGATCATTGTCAAATTTTCTAACTTCTATATTTCATCAATATGATAGGTAAGGTTCCTTATTAAAACCCTCATAGCCCTACAGTAGTCCAAAAGTCACCGCGAATAAATAATTATGAAAATAAAATTGGAAGAACAATATAAAAGAGACACAAAAATACGTTTTTAATCACCTAATCTAGTTTGTGTGCTGGGCGGTGAGGCATAGTCAGCTACAATATTTACTGGCACATTTTCGCCATGTTTTATGACAAAAATATTTTTTTTTAAATCCTGAAACATGCATCATGTTGTACGTATACAATGTATTTTGTTACAGGAATAAATAAACTTTAGACAGGCTCGTGGATATCGCTTTCATATTGTTCGATGAACATCTAACATTGAGGAATATCATGTTTATTCGTTCAATTATTTTATAGGTAGAACAATAACATTTTGTTTTCAAGTTAAATAACATCACTAAAATTCTCTTTTGTACAATACCGCAGCCCAGAATGTGAAAAATGGCTTTATTTAACATCACGTTAGTACACACTACATAATATTATAAAGGTTAAAATTTGTGAGTATAAGTGTGTGTATTTGTTAGTATTTCACGCTTGAACGGCTGTATGGATTTGGATGAAATTCGGAACACGGGTAGACCATGTCCTACTACAGCATATAAGATACTTTTTATCACGGAGTATGATCCCTCGGAACTATTTCAGGGAAGCTAGTCTGTATATAACGACATTCTTGTTGGTGAAAATCAAAATGATATTTCATCAACAAAAAGGTATTGAACTATTTACACAGGTATGTAAGTACGGAACCCTCTGTGCGCGTCCGACTCGCACTTGCCCAGTTTTTTATTTTATTTTTAACTCATATATTGTTTGGAACAGTAATAGAACTCCACTGCCCACATTTCTAAAAGTGGACATAGCGAAAAAAACCAATACTGCCTACAACCACTTAGCTAATCTGTTGATCCTGATTGACTGTACTAAGTGGCTTGTTAAAACGGCGTGTAACGTGCGTATGAACTCTTAAGGCTTCCTAATTCCCTGGTACTCGATATTAATACGTAGACTAGGCATTTTGTGAAATGATTTATTATATAAGCTTGTTATTTCAGGAAGAATGTTAATTCTTAAATGACAAAGTTAATAAATGTTATTGTTCATTTTAGGGTTGCCGAGTAACCGTCCGGATGGAGCCTACTGGAGCCAAGGGTTGAATTCCGAAAGAAAATCTTGGGATCCTGGAACACAGGGCAAAGAAGGATCATAGGTGCATTTTTAGTTAGTAAAACTCTGATACGCCCTCCCGACCCGCTCTAAAGCGGGAGAATTCATTTGATAATTTCTTACCGTAAAAAAAAACCTCATTCGGCAAAAACTCTTATAGAATCTCTTTGTTGTCCATCTGCCAAAACCATTTTTCTTAGGAAGACGTTGAGATATAAGGCGTAAACTGCTACTCCTTGAAGCAGTATAAAAATCAAAATTCTAATTCAGCGCAATCTAAAGCCAGTCCGTTTATGCTCCGTTTATGGTGCATATTTTGACGCTCGTAAGGAAATCAAAACCTATACCATACTTCCCGTTGACCTATAATCATGAAATCTGGCAAGAAGCACGGTATAGCACAAATAAAGAAAAAAAGTCTAAAAACCGCATAATGGTTATGTCTAAAAACAATAACTTTTTTGCGTTGCGCGAGTCCGAGTCGCTCTTGACCGATTTTTTTTTGTATCGTAATATATTTTCGTACTCCTGACTGGATTATTTTGTAACCAAAGATTAGACATTTTTTAAAGAGATGTCAGCAAAACCGTAGGACCCCAGTAGGGCCGAAGTCTACTGGAGCCGTAGGTTGTCCGAAAGGGAACCCCGGATCCTGCAACACTAGGTAAAGAAGGAACATAGGAGTGAATTTAAGTAGGTAAGTAAAAGTCTGACATGCTTTCGTGCTCCGTCTGAAGGGCGGAGCGCGGGAGGAGTAATTGGATGATTTCCCACCTAAAAAAACCATTATTAACTTTAACAGACTATTTTTATATTTTTCTGTAACCACAGTTTTTTATTTCTATTCATTTAACGAATTATATTTATGAAATTATTAGAGTAAGATACTAATAAGATCCCAGAGCTGTCAGACATAACTTATTTTCACATGGACGAAACCTTAGGTTCTCAGTAACGTTTCATGTGCTTTGAATACCTGTGTACTTGTGGAGCTCCCCCTTGGGGCCCCTGAGCAGGTACCAGGTGAGAAAGGGAGCTAAAAATAACGAGTAACTTAACTTAATTTTTTATGGCTGATTTTTATAGATGTTTTGTAGAATATTATTCTAAAGTAGTGTCAGACACTTTCCATAGACCAAAACTTCTGTCAGACGCTTTAAAGCTCCACAAAAAATAAACTTTCCTTAATTTTACATGTCTGATTTTTAAATATGTTATTAAGGTAACTATTACAAAGTTATATTTCATTAGCCAGACGAATTGTATTGACCAAACATCCAGTCAGTGCATGAAATCGTCTCACTCGCTCTAAAACGCATGCGTACTCTCGGCTGAATAATTTTTGTGTTTAGGGGATGTTTGGTCTCTACTGACTACTGAAATATAACTTAGTAATAGTTACATCAATAACATATTTAAAAATCAGACATGTAAAAATAAGTAAAGTTCATTTATTTTTTTCGAGCTTTGGTCCATGGAAAGTGTCTGACACTTATGATACTACTTTAGAAAAATATTCTACAAAACATCTATAAAACTCAGCCATAAAAATTCAAGTTAAGTTACCCTTATTTTTAGTTCCCTTTCTCACCTGGTACCAGCCCAGGGGCTCCAAGGAGGAGCTCCACAAACACACAGGTATTCAAAGCACATGAGACGCTACTGAGAACCTAAGGTTTCATCTATGTGAAAATAAGTTAGGTCAGACAGCTCTGGGATCTTGGTCTGTATTAAGTAATGAATTTAAATAGATTACTATTAATTCCTTCGGTAACTAGCTAAGTTAGTTAGCGTGTAATTTTTTGCGAATATTAATTGAGTTACACGTCCCGTCAAATTTTTAGCTAGTACTTTGAAAATCTTCAAATATTCACGTTATTAAATCTTTCACTTTTCTCGGACCCTCAGTTTGGTAGGTATCAGATCATAATAAAATAAAATATATCATTTTATTTCTCTTATAAAGGTACATAAGTTTAGTTCTATACATATATATAGTGTAGTTTGAACTAGGTTCAAGACCTGCATGACAGATCTCCAGGCTCACACACTTTCAACCATAATCGCATTTTGCGACACATAAACATGAATCTTATATTTATAATATCGTTGACGGGAATATCAGAACGGTTATAAAAGACACATTTAATGACTAGGTAGCTTAATTTTGATATAGTTTGTCTAGGGTTTTGTAGATCCAAATAGTAAAAAGGTATCAGTTTTGTCCATTTTAAGATCGGGCCACGACATGTATACCGCGTGTGCTGTTCACCGCGCTCGTGAGGACCAACCCTTAATAAATTGTACCTACTTATTTGCTGAATCAAAGACGATATTGTTACAACGTTTGTGGTTCTATGGGAAGACAGAGTGAATGGATTTACTTATTTTAAAATTAGTGGTTTTTTGCACAAAACAGATAGGTATGTTACGAGTAAAACGAACTATCGAAATACAAGCAAATACCTACTTACCTATCTGAAACAAGTGGTAGCTTAAAAAACGACAATTCACCAATTATATTTTTTTTTTGCTCCATTTTTGTACAAAAAAGTTTACAGACGCGTATCTCAAGCGGATGGCACCCGCGCTCACCACTAGTCCCAACCGGTCCGAAATATTGTGTCCGTGAGCGGTGTCTATGTCTGCGTTGCTGGAGCACACTTTATATGTAGATAGACTTCTGTACCTATCTCTCTTTTGTGCTATTTTGCTGTACTAAATAATAGTAATAAATAAACATGCCTCTTTTATCCAATACAATTCTCGTATTCGAAATATTTACTCAGTTACTAAAAGAAGCTAATAATCGCGACAGCCCTCAGTACGTTGAACTCCAGCAACCGCAGTTGGAAAATGACCCATTTTATAAACAAACATCATACATTAAAATGTGCCGCGAAATATAATTTTCGTCAGCTTTTTTTTTCAATTTTGCATATCCAGGCTTAGCGATTTAATCTCTAAAAACCCGGTAACACAAAAAACGCTTCTTTTTATTGTGGAAAGGCCACATTTTAATTTTGCAGGTCCGAATTAAATTTTATAGGGAACTGAAAGAATCGTAGAAATGTGGTCTGCTTACCTCCGAGCTTCCGTTGCTGGGTTTTGTGGACTTCATCGTGTATAAATGACGGTTTAACTCTCTTCAGTTTCAAATAAAAAAAAAAATATAATGTTTTTTTTTAAATGATATAATAGTTTATATCATATAGTCAAGCACCAGTGCGCTTAACTGCGATCCCACCTGATGATAAATTAATATATATGGTAATGTATGATGATGTATGATAAATTTTCATAAATTAACAGTTAAAAAGGAAACGTTTGCCTTTTTATGACATACTGAAGAAGAGGAACGAAATAATTCTAATATGCATTATATTTGATAATTTCCTTTCTAAAACAAAAATTAAAAAGAAACAGCTCGTCTCTTTGAAGGATGTCTAGGACGGGCATGGCTTTAACAATGAATAACACAATTAAGCAAAAGAAGAAAAAGATATCAAACGTAGAACAGTGTGCTTAAAGTTCATATATGAACTATCAAGAAAGAAAGAAAACCCAAATGTGGGTTAAGCTCGCCTTTGTACATCAGCTGTCCAATTTTTAATTTATTGTGAAATTATGTACAATAAAGAATATATAATAGAATCTTTACCTAATAGTACGAGTATTTATCATTTTATGTCACAAGCATTTTTACTGCAGTTTTTTTTTTCTACAATAATTTCCGTGTTATATTTTTGATTACTTGCGTGTCTCTTATTTAACTATAGCAACATTAAAAATGCTGAGTATTTATTCTGTATAATTATACTAATTTAGTAAAGGTGAAAATCTGTGAGTATATATGTGTGCTTCTATGTTTGTTACTCCTTCACCCTCAAACGGCTGAACGCAACTGAAAGCACATAGAACTTTTTATCCCGGGACTATGTTCCCTTGGGTCAATTTTCTACTTTCACGTGGATCAAAGCTGCAGGTAGCAGCTACTATAATACGTGGGGCATAATGAAAATCTTTTGATCTGGCCACTTACAATAAAATAATGAAAAAACAATTATAGAATTCGAAAATGGAACCCTTTGCGAGCATGTTACTTTTCAATTTACAAAGCTGTCATTCGTATATTAATTGTGGCGTCCTTTCGTAGATTGTGTGTCGTTATTAAAATAAATTTAACTCGTGAACATTTTCGTTCAATGATTTTTTTATGATTTTCGTTGTGGCTTAAGTCAACAAGAGAGTTACCAAAGACTTAAATTGGCATTTGGTAATGAAAAACCATGTCGCAGCTCTGTATTTTTTTTTTCTCTTACGTGAGTTCTGACAATAATAATAATTTATTATCAACTCACTCACTTTGCCCAAAAACACTATTCGGCAATAGCACCGCGTTTATACAACGCGTTGAACAAAAAAATAAAAACCAGAAAGCTCAACAACCACCAGCTGAAAAGGGCTCTCCTTGCGTGGTTAAAAGATCTTGACTATGAAGGCACTGAAAACTTGTTGAACATTGCTAGGTAGAACAAAACACACACAATTACACCACACACACAGATACACTGCAAACATTAAGAAGCGTTTTATTTTATTCTAATTTATTTAATTTATTTTACATTGTTTTTATTTTGATTTTTGCTACCGTTTCTGACGATAATTTGGATTTTAAATTTTATTTTATTTTTGACATTAATTTTATTTTTGGGTTTTAATTTTGATTTTATTCTGTGGATTGTATTTTAATTTAGATTTTTGGACACTGATTTTATATTATTTTATTTTTAAACTTTAATTTTGATTTTATTCTTGATTATAATTTTGATTTTATTCTGTGGATTATATTTTAATTTAGATTTTTGGACACTGATTTTATTTTATTTTTAAACTTTAATTTTGATTTTATTTTTGATTATAATTTTGATTTTATATTTGATTTTAATTTTGATTTTATTTGTGGATTTTAAAATTATTATTTTTTTTCATATATTCTAATGAATTATTAATTGTGATTTATCATTGACCGTAGATTTAAATTCTTATGATATGTTTTGCATTTTATTTTAATTTTTTCTAATTGTACGAATTTGTTGACAAAACTGTAACAGCAATATGGGGAATACACTGGCTCCTGTAATGCAGTTCCTAACTAGCTCAGGAGCCAGGGAATTTCATTTATGAGTGTAAAACTTTATGTCAATAAATAATTTATTATTATTATTATTATATTAGTGGTTTGGAGAATTTAGACGTGGACGTGATCTTCTCTATGACGAGGTACATGAAGGTCGGCTGGTGACTGCGGTTACAAACTCGAATATTGGCACCGTACGACAACTTGTTGAAACTTGCAAAAAAATTACTTGCCAGCAAATTCGTGCTTTGTTAGGCATTGGAATGAGCCAAGTACAAAATATTTAACATGTGCATCTGAAAGTTCGGAAGCTTTGCACTCGATGGATACCACATAACTTAACGGAGGACCAGAAACGACTGCATGTCCAGTGGTGCCTTAAAAAGATAAAAAAGTTTAATAGAGGACAGTCAATGGCTGACTATAATATCGAGACAGGTGCCGAAACCTGGGTGTACTGCTTTGAACCCAAAAGAAAAAGCCAGTCGGCAGAGTGAATTTCCCGACGAAATTTATTAAAAGTCAAGGTGTCAGTAAAAATGGTTGCTCCTTTTTTCGGCAAATCAAGACATTCACTACAGTATTGCTTGAAGATCAAAGAACAGTGACTGCAGATTGGTACGTCAACACTTGCTTGCCCAAAGTCTTTGAAAAAGTTCGCGAAAATCATCCTCGAAGCAATGTACCCCCACTCTACCACGATAACGCATTCTAACATTCCGCTAAGGTAACAAAAGCCTATTTGAAGGCTTCAGATGTGGAACTGATGATGCATCCGCCTTACAGCCTGGACCTTGTACCATACGAGTTCTATTTGTTTCAAAAAATTAAAAAAAAAACTTAGAAGCACACGTTTTACGAGCCCTGAATCAGCTGTGAATGCGGATCGCATTCACAGCTGATTCAATGGCTTTATAGGTGAGCTCTGGCTCGCCTATAAAGCCATTGAAGAGGTCCCTAAAGAAGACAGGTCCAACTGCTTTGTACAGTGGTTTCAGCGAATGCAAAAATGTATTAATTGCGGGTGAATATATTTGGAAAAACAGTTAATGTATCGTAAGTCTTATATCTAATCTTATTTATCAGAATCCAGAAACTTTCAGTATGCCCAAAGTATAAAATAACTATGTACTAAAAAGGAAATAAAAACTCAATACTTTTTTAAAGTAAAACTACCTACTTCAATAAAGAACTACACTCAATTTCCTAAACTTCAGAAAGTTCAAGAACGTGCACTATCAAGAATATAGAAGTATATAAAGTATATAAAAAGTATCCAGAGTTCGCGTTAATATTCCCGGATGGATTTGGTCCGTGAAAAATGCTACGGTCAGATTCCGCGCCCGCCCCTAGCAGTACACAGCCCCCGCACTATACAGTAACCGAGCCTACAAACTTTATAGGACACAATGAAATACGGCCTTTTATTCAATTTAAACAATCCTTATTACTTTAATTCGAAAAGGAGAAGTAGGTATACATTACAGATTCCTTATTTTCTAACCAAAGATGTGGGCCTTTGGTTAGTAAATTAGGAATTAGGGATTTGATTTAGATGTGGATCTACACCAAGCACTTAGTCTAGATCATCATCATCATTTTGAGTTCTTTGAAGCCTTTTTTCAGTATTTAGGTGCTTTTTTATTACTTGTAACCTTTTTTTTGTAGGTGGGAAATCATCCAATGACATTTCTCGCCCTTTTCGTATCAGACTTTTACTGACTAAAAGCTACTCCTAGTTTGTATAAAATCGATACAGTGTATTAACAGGATTGAACTTTCAACACAATGACTTGAACAAGAGATGTTACCAAAAGTAATTCGTAGCAGTTTGTGCTACGCCGTAGCGCGTAGCAGCGGCGTAACTACTACGGTAGTTGTGCTACGGCAGCGCTTTCCACATCTTCAAAATAAGAGATAGCTTTGTTTTGCTTAAAACTGACCAACTTGTAGAATGATGATGATGATGAAGACGACTTATAGGTCCAGTCATACTCTTTGTATGACTGGACCTATAAGTCGTCTTCATCATCATCAGCATTTCAGCCGAAAGACGTCCACCTTTGTCACAATGAACAGTCTTGTGCGTCTCGCATACACCGGATTCCCGTAACCCTTACCAGGTTATCAGTTCACCTTGTAGGAGGCCTTCCAACACTGCGTCTTCCGGTACGCGGTCGCCACTCCAAAACCTTTCGGCCCCAAAGGACATCTGTTCTGCGAGCAATGTGCGCTGCCCATTGCCACTTAAGTTTGGCGATTCTTCGTGCTATGTTGGCAACGTCGCGGTCGTTAGTCTAGATACGAGGGCGGCACTGAAAATTTCAGGAATCAAGGAAGTGACACAACATTACAATTTATTTATTGCTTTTCGAAGTATTCTCCGCGAAATTTGACACATTTTTCCATACGATGGAACCAATCATTGAAGCAACCATTCCATTCGGAAGTTGGGGTCTCCAAAATGGCCGTTTTGTAGGTGTCCACAGCTTCTTCAGGTGATGAAAATCTCTGACCATGCAATTTATTCTTTATTTTAGGGAAAGTATAGAAATCATTAGGGTTTAGGTCGGTGCTGTACGGCGGATGGTCTAATAATTCTATGTTTTCTTGCTCTAAAAACTCTTTTGTTCTGTGCGCGGTGTGAGAACTCACATTGTCGTGATGAAGGATGATGCGGCGGTTGCAGTTCTCTTTACGGAGTTCAGAAACGACCTGTGGCAAACAAATGCTAGCATACCATTCTGCATTAACCGTTCTTTGTCCCTCAAGAGGAATAGTCGCAACATGGCTGGTTTTGGAGACAAACGTGGCCACCATTTTTTTTGCAACACTCCGTGAACGAACAATTTTTGTTGGCTTTAACTCATTTTCGAACACCCAAACTTGTGACTGGTTTTTTGTTTCGGGTTCGTACGCGTATATCCAGGATTCGTCACCTGATACGATGTTGTATACAGCATTTGAGGATCCTGCGTGGAATCATTCGAGAGTTCTGATGCACCAAGTAACGCGAGCCGCTTTCTTCTCTTCACAGAGCGAATGCGGTATCCATCGGGAAAACAACTTTTTTACACCTAATTGTTCATGCAAGATTATTTGTATTTGACTCATGCCAATGTCTAAAGTTGCCTGAATTTCGCGGTATGTTACATGTCGATCTTCCTCAATCAGATTACGCACAGCATCAACGTTTTCTTGGGTGACTGCAGTTTTTGGACGACCTTGACGGGGATCATCACTGAGCTTGACACGTCCACGTTGAAATTCAGCAAACCAGCGGTAAATTGTGGTTTTGGATGGGGCTTCATCACCAAATGCAGAAATCATCCGGTCAACACACTGTTTTTGTGTTAAACCACTTCGAAAGTCATATTAAATCATCGCTCTTTAATTTTCTCGAGTCAATTCCATTTTCTCAACGACTAAACAAGTTTGACAAGACCTTGTGACAAGACCGAGAATCTTTTTTTAAATAAATAAATGGTATTCGATTTTTAAAACTAAGAAGTTTTCAATTAAAAAGATTTTAATATGACAGGAACAGTGGAAATATTCCATTCCCGATACTTTTAGTGCAGCCTATGTATATTAGATAATAAAGTCGTTTTTGTGATATGAATTTGATAGTTTTTAAACAAATTAGAGATTACCTTATGTTATATATGCATTTTTGGTGAATAGAAAAATCTTCGATTTGACTACTCAATCAGAGAAATTATTACTGAGATACACGTGCCTCCTCTTACAAATAATCGTTTTTTTTTTTAATGATACAAACTAGTGCTTACTGCGATCCCACCTGACGGTAAGTAGTGCTACAATCGTTGATAGTGAATCGTACTAGTTTATTATGAACCTATTCACTCTAACCTTGAAGACACCTTAAGTATAATCGAACAGGAAGATGGCAGCAGGAAATTGTTCCAATCCTTCGATCTACGCAGTATAAACGACGAGGCGAAACGCTTAGCTTGGACCGCAGAGGTGTTAACAACATAAGCGTGGACACTAGCCGTACCTCGGATTGTCCGATGGTAGAAAGGTGATGGCGGAATCAAGCCACGTAATTCCTACGCATACTCTCCAAATATCCTCATCATAATTATGAACCTCGATTCAGTTTCTTACAAAATCTTTCGCATGTCCATCTCGACCCATGGTTACCTTACGCAGTACTCAGCGGAATTACGTAGAACCGGGAATAATGACGTTACGTATGCACTTGTATTGCCAGAGTCAAATATTAATAGCGGAGCCCCGGGTTATTACAGAAACTGATTTATTCCATCCAATCTGTATGTTTTTGTTAAGCAGGTGTTACTGAATAAACTTCCTGACTCAGTAGTGGAATACTGAAATTGCTTCACGGATTTAATGAAAAGTTTTAATACGAAATATGGCATTAACGCAACCGGGAACACTGGCACTTGATGCTTTGAATATTAAAAATATAAATAGTTTTCTGAAAGCGTGTTTACCTGTGCTTTTGTGTTTATAAATAGGTTTTTAATTGGTACATATTTGAGTTAGGCTTTGTCGTTTGTTGGATACGGTAAACCACTTAGATTGACGAGATATTCTTAGTAGTTTCGATCAATTATTCAATGTCTAAGAATATTTTGAATCAGGCTTATAAATATAACCATGCATTACGACACGCCATTATTCACTAAGGGTATAGAGTAGGTTCACCAATCGTGTATAAGTAAATCCCGTGTAACAATTATAGTGGTAAAACCAATTGCCAGCCAATGCGTGGCCAGGGCACATTCCTCGCAGAACAGATGGTTGCTGAAGCCGAAAGGTTCTGGAATGGACCGTGTACCAGAAGATGTAGTGTAGGAAAGCCTCCACAAGGTGGACCAATGACTTGGTGAAGGTCGTGGGAATCCATTGTATACGAGACACACAGGACCAGTCGTTGTGGTGATACTAGGCTTATGTCTAACAGTGGATGTCGACTTAAGTGATGATAAATTAATTACTTATAACACGAACTCGATATTCGATTTTAAACAAAAATTCTGGTGCGCAAATCCAATATCACTCTATAGAATCGAATCCAGCAGCCCACATTCAGCTGACACGCTTGGGCCACTATACCAACCTATCGTGCAGAACGAACAAAGAAATAATCCCACCCTAAAACCCCACCGCCAAGTCCGTTCCATCATCGGACCACTAAACGTACGGCGTTGCGCCACCGGTACATGGTGGACACCCATACGTACAAAACCGTTTTGGGATTATCATTTATTGTACGTAAAGATTAGGAGTGGAATTCTCTGCCCGAGTTTGTGTTTCCTGTTAGCAACAACTCTTGACTTAAATACCCCTAGTATTTAAGTCAAGAGTGAACAGGTATATAGCCTATCAATAATAAAAAACTTAAAAAAAAAATAACCGACTTCACTAAAAAAAAACACTAAAAGGATCAAAATACCTTTAATTTCGAAAGTTGGAGTTTCTAGGTGTTGTTTGTTTCTTATTTAACACCGAATTCCAAAATTAAAGGTTTTTTAATAATAATAATTATTATTATTTCTTTATTTGCCAGAATGTAGGTGTACAAAGTAGTATGATCTTAATTTTAATTAGGCCCATTTACATTCTACCATAACTTGTGGTGTGCAAATATGAATACAGTGTTCATCCAATTTTATTAAAAATGACGTATTCATATTTCAGTTATAGTGATAACTGAAATATGAATACGACATAAATAATAATACACGAATAATAGCTACAAGATGTCTGATTAAACAAATTAATTGTAAATATTTAATTTCACAAATCATTAATTAAAAATGTCGTAATAATGTGACATCAGAGGTTACCAATACCTGCTATCACTATAAAATAATTAAATGGTCCATGTATATTGATAAAATGTCAAAATAATAAAAATCAAAGTTACCAATATCTACTATCACTATCAAATGTCAAATTCTATATAATAATTGTAATGTCCATGAATATTATAAAATGTCAAAATGATAATAGTAAATGTCAACTTAAAAATAAAATGAAAGTATTTATTGAACTTCACATGAATTTAAAATGTCAAAAAAAAAATCTAAAATATTAAATGTGCGCCCGAGTTGTCTCCTGTATTGACGCGCTTGTATCGCCTCTCATTTAGGACTGGTATAGTGCCCAAGTCCTGGAAGCTTGCCAACGTGCAACCCGTGCCCAAAAAGGGCAGTCGTGCCGATCCTGCCAACTATCGGCCGATTTCAATAACCTCCATACTCTGCAAGATTATGGAGCGTGTATTGAACTCGCGCCTCATGGCATACCTGGAAGGTAACGATCTCCTCAGTGACCGACAGTACGGGTTTCGCCACAATCGGTCTACTGGGGACCTACTAGTGTATACCACTCACATGTGGGGCGAGGCCCTCGAGAAGAATGGAGAAGCGATTGCTGTCTCCTTAGACGTCTCGAAGGCCTTCGACAGGGTATGGCACGCCAGCCTTCTGTGTAAGCTTCCAGCGTACGGCATTTCCCCTGGTCTGATTAACTGGGTAAAAGACTTCCTGAGTGAACGGTCTCTCCGAGTTGTTGTCGATGGATGCTCATCAGAGCCTATGACGACCAATGCCGGAGTTCCTCAGGGGTCAGTTCTCTCTGCAACTCTTTTCCTGCTGCATATTAACGATCTGCTGATGCCCGGTATCTATGGGTATGCAGATGATAGCACAGTTGTAGAGAGATACCTGCCAGGTGCTCGGGCTAGTAAGGAGCTAATCCGGTCCGAACGAGAGGCTATGGTAGAGCGTACGAATGTCTCACTTCAGGCAGTCTCCATGTGGGGCGAAACCAATCTGGTAGGATTCAACGCCGCCAAAACACAAGCGTGTCTGTTCACCGCCAAAAGGAGTCCGTTCGCCTTGGCTCCTGCTTTTCAGAATGTATCTCTGGAGTGCACCGACCGCCTTCAGCTCTTGGGAGTTGAAATTTCCTCAGACCTCAATTTTGGGCGGTTCGTTGAGTCCAAAGCCAAGGTAGCTGCTAGAAAACTAGGCGTTCTTGCAAAGGTCCGACGGTACTTCACACCGGGACAGCTTCTAATGTTATACAAAGCACAGGTCCGATCGTGTGTGGAGTACTGCAGTCACATATGGGCTGGTGCTGCAAAATGCCATCTAGCAGCTTTGGACTCAGTGGAAAGGCGTGCGAAGAGGCTAATTGGGGATCCATATTTGGTTAAGTCCAATCTACAAAGCCTCGAGCACAGGCGCAGGGTAGCCAGCCTATCGGTATTTTACAGGTTGCATTTTGGAGAGTGTGCGCGGGAATTGCATGACTTGATTCCGCCATCTCCTTTCTACCATCGGACAACCCGACGTACGGCGAGTATCCACCCTTACGTTGTTGAAACTTCAACGGTCCGGACTAAGCGTTTCGCTTCGTCGTTTATACCGCGTACCTCGAAGGACTGGAACAATTTGCCTGCTGCGGTCTTCCCGTCCAACTATAATTTAGGTGTCTTCAAGGCTAGAGTGAATAGGCTCTTAATAAACTAGTGCGCCTCACCATCAATGATTGCATCGCTGCTTACCATCAGGTGGGATCGCAGTCAAGCACTGGTTTATATGAATAAAAAAAAAATAAAAAAAATGTCAGTTTAAAAATAGAATAAAAATGTAAATAGAACCAAAATTGACATTACTTTCCTTCTTTGCGGTCGTTATATGACATATATTCATTGACACTGTAAAAACATTTTTGCGTCAGCCATTGAATCAACTTTTTTTTGAACATAAGTAAAGGTAGTTCTTTTAAGGCATTTGGTAATTTATTGTAAACATTAATGGCCATTATAAACGAATTTCTTTTATATAAATCAAACTTGCATTGTGGCAAGCAGAGCCTATGTTTATCTCTAGAAGCAACATTCCTTTTAGTTACATCTCTATGCTTAATAAAATATTCTGGATGTTGTCGTACAAATAGACATAATTCTTTGACATACATGCATGCTAATGGTAATATATTGTATTTTTTAAACAGCGGTTTACAGAACCAGCTCCACAGATTGCACCCACACATTTTTTTTTTGTACAATAAATGCTTAATTGATGTCCACCGAGTTACCCCACAATAAGAGACCGTATGAGAGTACGGAGGAAACATAACCGTGATATGCGCAAAGAGCCGCTTCAGTTGAAACTGTGGCTCTTAATCTTCTTAGTGCATAGATAAATCTGTCTAGTTTGTCACAAACATAGTCTACATGCTTTTTCCAATCGCAGTTTTGATCTAGTTGTATGCCCAGAAATGCAGTACTTAATACTTGTTCGATAGTAGTGTCATTATATTTAATATTTAGCGTTGACGGGTTTCTCCTATATGTTTGAAATTGGATCATTTTCGTTTTCTCCATATTAATTTGCAGGTTATTGGTGTTCAACCAGTGTATTATATTTTTGACAGCTTCATTAATTTCGTGCTCGTAGGTGTCTACTCTTTCACCTTTCACAACAAGGGTAGTGTCATCAGCAAATAAAATCACTGTGTGGCGAATAATATTTGGGAGGTCATTGATGTAGAAGAGGAACAAAAAAGGCCCCAATACACTGCCTTGCGGCACTCCGAAATTATTTTCCTTATAGTCGCTTCTATATGAAACCTTTTTCCCATTACGTATTTTGGAGATTTCCACACATTGTTGTCGCTTTTTCAGGTAGCTTCTCAACCAGTCGTTCGCTTTTCCTCTTATCCCGTATTTTTCTAGCTTGTGTAAGAGCAATTCATGGTCCACAAAATCGAATGCCTTGCTCATGTCTAAGAGGATAGTCGCGACTGATAAGCCTTCATTTACCGCCTGGGTGATAGTCTTCATCAAATTAAAACATGCCAATGACGTGGTACTATTTTTTCTAAACCCAAATTGTTCATCTTTAAGTATATGGTGCCTCATCGTAAATTCTTGGAGCCTTCTTAGCATGATTTTCTTCAAGATTTTTGACATGATTGGTATTAGCGTCACTGGCCTATAGTTCTTTATGTCAGACGTATTACCTTTTTTAAAAAGTGGCTTTACTATTGACTTTTTTTAAATCTCAGGGAATGCACCTTCTTCAAAAAAAAAGTTTATCAAATAACTTAACGGTTGGCAAATAGATGAAGAGCACAATTTGATAACCTTAGTTGTAATGTCATCCAATCCTACTGCACTTGAATTTTTAAGATTTTGTATTATTCTGAATACCTCCGAAGCATCAGTAGGTTTAAGAAATATTGTGTGTTCATTATTACCATCCATAGTCCTATTTATTTCGTCAACATTGTATTTAAAATTGTTATTATTTGTCGATTGTATGTAAAATTGATTAAAATTGTCACTTATTTCCTTTGGGTCTTGAATTGTCCGGTTATCTTTAGTTATTTTGTCAATTTACGTTTAAGCGTTTAAATCATCAATATTTTCATTAATCACCGCCCAGGTTGCTTTACACTTATTTTTATTATTAGCAATATACTTTTTACTTTGTAGCTGTCTAGATTTATATAAACACTTTTTGAGAATGATACTATGTGTTTTATATTTTTTGTTTAGTTTTTTTCTCTTAGTTTTATTGTGTTGTTGACTAAGATAAAGAAGCCTTTTTTTTGTGTAGACGGATTTTTTTTGTATTTTTTTTTTAATTCACACTTTTTAGTTGTGATACACTTATAACCAGAGTGCCTATTTCTCATGACAATTCCAATTAACCCAAACACTGCTAGGTTACATTGTTTTATTATGAAATTCCTGTGTCTACCCTCCATCATAAGATCAGTTCGATAGTACCTTATAGCCAAAGTGCATCTCATGACAATTCTAATAAGCCCAAACACGGCTAGGATACTTTGATTAATTACAGAGTTCCGGTGCCTATCTTCCGGCTCCATCGTCATCATCAGGTCACTTCGATGATACTATTTTCAACATAACTATTCAGAACCATTTATTTATTTGTATTGTTATAGTCGTTTAACGATATCTATGTGAGTATGATAATCCGTTGACCATTTCTGGTCTTCTTCATCAGTTCCGCTTCATCAAATGTTACTTTTTGACTTTAAATGCTTAAATGTTCTCTATGAAAATACCAAAATCATTATATAGTTGCCTATAATATTTGAGGAGTTCCCTCGATTCCTCATGGATTCCATCATCAAAACTGGATTTTGAAAAAAATGGGACCAATCTGTAAGCATATCCTTTAAGAGGAAAAAAAAATTTTGCAAATCGGTCTATAAACGAAGGAGTTATGAAAAAATAAATAAAAAAAAGCATACAACCGAATTGATAACCTCCTCCTTTTTTTGAAGTCGGTTAATATAAGGAAAACCTATATTTTAATAGAATTGCTGGCTGAGAATGATTTTGACTGGCCTGATGGTCTAGTGGTTAGTGGCTCTGACTACTATGCCGGAAGTCGTGGGTTCGATTCCCACCTAGGACAAATGTTGTGTGATAAGCACGACCATTTGTTCTGTGTCTGGGTGTAATTTATCTATAATATGGATGTATTTAGAAATATATTATAAGTATGTTTATCAGCTGTCTAGTGCTCATATCACAAGCTCTGCTTAGCTTGGAACTTGACGGCGTTGTGTGATAGTTGTGGATTATAATATTATCTATCTATAAATATAAAAGAAAGTCGTGTTAGTTACACTATTTATAACTCAAGAACGGCTGAACCGATTTGGCTGAAAGTTGGTGGGGAGGTAGCTTAGAACCAGGAGACTGACATAGAATACTTTTCTTTTTTTTTTGAGTAGGGTAGAGTAGGGTAGAGTAGGGTAGAGTAGGGTAGAGTAGGGTAGATTAGGGTAGAGTAGGGTAGAGTAGGGTCGAGTAGGGTAGAGTAGGGTAGAGTAGGGTAGAGTAGGGTATAGTAGGGTAGAGTAGGGTAGAGTAGAGTAGAGTAGGGTAGAGTAGGGTAGAGTAGGGTAGAGTAAGATAGAGTAGGATAGAGTTGGGTACAGTAGGATAGGCGGTACGAAGTTCGCCGGGTCAGCTAGTATTAATTAAAAGGAGGCATTGACGAATCAATTCGTTCTCCTTTATGTTCTAGTTAGTAACAGATGACATAAGTCGTACTAACATAACGCTGATAGTTTTGTGTTGAGGGCGGTGTTCACACACGCGTAACAGTTCCGTGGCCAGCTCGCACATAATAGATGTTCACTATATGACGAGCGGACGAACCGCGCGACTATTCATCACGCAGACGGAAATGTGCGCCAGCGACCGCTAGGGATGGGACAAACTCTGAAGTTAGAATTGGTACTGAAGAACAGGTAATGTATAATTTTATTTTTTTCCCACAACTTTCACACAACGTAACGTAGTCCCAAACAAGAGATGAGTACTAGACACTTGTCTAGTACTCATCTCTAGTTTGGGATAAACATACTAATATATTTCTAAATGAATTAGTTATTGCCTTTAGTGTATATATAGTTTTAATAAATTAAGTGTTTTTATTTTCCTTCTTTTAGTACTTGATAACAATTAATTTAATAAAAAATGTATTTATTTATTTATATATACCAAGATTACAAATTTACAAATTGAAATTTTAATACAAAAAAACATACAATACACAAAACAATTAATAAAAAACAAACAAAAAAACATACAATTGGCGGCCTTATCGCACTCAGCGATTTCTTCCAGGCAACCCAGAATGGATAGAAATTGTCTGGACACAAAATGGGGTTGCACTTGGTGCAAATATAAAAGTAAACAAAAACTACTAATATTATTTCTGAATACATACATATTATAGATAAATTACACCCAGACACAGAACAAGTGATCGTGCTCATTACACAAACATTTGTCCTGGGTGGGAATCGAACTGCGACCTCTGAAATAGCAATCAGGGCCACTAACCACTAGACCAACAGGCTATCGAATTATTATTATTATGGTATTTTTTTATCCAATAAATATACAACTTATTTTTTAACCTAACTTACTATTTAACACGCGTTTTAGTCTTAAGTTATTTTCTTTTTTTTTTTAATTCTTGGATCTCAATTCTGAGTGAAGGCTTCCTCCAAGATTTTCTATTAATCTCTATATGTGGCTTTAGTCATGCAGACATGTAAGATGTAATAGTATTTAAATAAATATTGAATATTTTTCATAAAACTTTTGAAAACAATTCAATAAGATTTTCCAAGAAAATTATTTATGTAATACTGATATTACGTAGGTAAGTGTTTACCCAATAAATAACTAACGACCGACGTCGACGACGATAACTAATGACTATCCAATCAAATAACAATGATAATCCAATGCAATTTAATTTAATTTCAATTTTAACATTTCAATTGTATGTAATTTTATGGTATATATTGTCTGTATGTGATTATGTTACTGAAATGAGTCTTAGATACTCGAAATAAAATATATAATAATAATAATAAATGAAATCCAAAGTTTATTTGGAATACATTTATTTCTCTTATTTACTTCTTCTTCTAACTATATTTCACTTCTTTTCAAAATTTGTTTTTGTTAGGAAGATGATTATGAATAATCAGAATCTCTTTCGTGTAACAGAATTATTATTATTATTATTATTCTACAACTTTTAAATAAAATAATAAAATTATTCTACAAATTGAGTTAGGAATCCCTTCACAAAATATGCATCGACTGGGTTACTGCCTGCCCTGCAGTACCATTTGAACTATGCAGAATCTATACGGGGTCAATAATAGAGCTGTGCAGGTTGCTTAATACTAGTCAGTTGGTCAGATAAAATTTTATTTGAGTTTTTGACACGAAAAAAAGAATTAAAAGTTCAGGGAATATACTGATGCATTTTTGATACTAGTTGTTCGATGCTCTCAACAAAATCAGTTCTTTTAAATTATTGAGTCTAGTACCATTAGAATTTATAATATTTTCCCGTTACCTTTATTAAAGAGTGTTTAAACGAAGTTAGTTGTTGCTAAAAGTCTACCTAATGATGTTCTTATGTCACCAAAACAAATGTAAATAAATAATGGTTTTTATTATACTATTAACACTAACTTCACAAAAAATCTAGTTTATTAGACTTTCAGAAACCGGGTAGTTTTTTTTACTAAAGACAACATAGTTTTACATATTGTTGACATAGTGAATATTTTATTACTGCATACATGCATTGAATTGTACATTTTATGTGAGTAACAAATTATTTTTATTTGATTTGTTTTTTTTTATAAGCTTTTTTATCAATATGTTTGCGTTAACGTTGTTGTGTAAGTACATGGATTCAGTAAATAGCACATGTTTTTAAGAAAATAGCGTTGCATAACTTAACCCGTTCAACATAATTTTATTACTAACGTTTTGAACCTCGACCACCTTCTTTCACCGGACCGACCAGTTTCAATAACCGTTTATAAAAAAGGTTATCTGAAATCTAAGACTACACACAGCAGAAGATTACACTTAAAGGATTTATTTGCAACTTTGTTAACGAAAAAATATATATTAATTACATCGACAAGCATAAGTTTCCCCTCACTAGCGCAGAAGTGCGTCGTCACGGTTACTCCGAGGCGCCGGATATTTGGTATAAAAATCGTATTAGCGTTTGAAACGCAATCTTTTACCTCGAATAGCTGTGTGTCTGTCAATTTACTCCACTTTACTCGTTCGACGGTCACCCCCTATTCACCACATGCTATGAATATTTTAATATTTATCTATCGCCTCATAGCTGTTAGCTTCGGACGTGGCTACCTCCTTTGAAGAGCTAGCGTCCTGGTACTTTTGAACTAAGTTTAGTGCTTATATGTTAGAAAATGTTGTAAATTCTCCTCTGAACGGTGTTTGCTAGTCATGCGTTTTTCCTGCAAGATGAAAATGACTTCGTGTTTAAAAGTTTGTTATGTTTGTTCATTCATCCTTTCTTCAATGTTTTTAGTAACTTATCTTGGATATTGCTTTAGTCATTTTAGTTCAAAAAAATATTTCTTTAATTTAACTCGTAAATCATCAAAAAGCTTCTCCCACTAAGGATAGAACGAGACTTTTACTGCGTAGGTATCAGACTTTTACTGACTAAAACCCACCTGTGTTCCTTCCATTGCCTTTTGCGTTCGGGAGCCACAATAACTCTTTCGGCAATTTCTGCAGCCCTTGCCTATTGCCATGAGTATGACTGTGACATTAAACATGCATTACCAACATTCGTATTTACGTAATCCACTGGAGACTGGCTCCACAATAGTTGGCGGATTAGATCGAACACAAGCACAAGTTCGCCCATTGAGTTGCTATCGCCGGCGCCTCCCGCGGAGCAGCTCCGATAATTTATGTTCGTTCCAAGATATGAGCTCGAGAAATATATTAGATTATGTTTGAGTTAGTAAACGATAGAATTGTAATGTCGGTCTTTGATTTTATGAAGATGTATTTGCTTTAAATTAAGTTTTCTGATTTTTCGGTTAGTTTTGATAACATCAGTTCTGACTTTTCTGTAGAACTCTAAAAACACATTATTACCTACTCATATTCGTATGGCTCTCACTGTGGCAGGACACAAAGACATCCATATCACAAATTCGTAGCACGCTGCATTGAATCTGTGTGCACAAATAAACTATTTATTTGTTTCAGCATGAAGGACTTGCAAAAAACGAACAAAAAAGAAAAACAATCATACATGACAGCAAGCCAATTAAAAATCCTCACGTATAGTATTAGACCTGAAATGAATACGTGAGCTTCAACAGCATTTAACACATTGTGTTAACTTATTAAAAAAATATGGTTACATAGACAAAGTCAAATGCAAAAGTTAAACGGATTGATAACTGAAACTGTGTACAATTTCCCTAAAAATCTGAGGAGCCTTCAAGGCATTTACGTAGTGAATCAAACGCCAAGTTCAGAACGAGTAATTTTATTTACAATATGCAAGGGAGGTCATGAAACCGCTGAAAATCTTAACACCGCCATTCAGCGGACGGTCTAAAATGTACAACACCATCTATCGAGTTGATGTGAACTAAAATGCATAAAACAAAATGAATGATAATTCTACTTTTGAATCCTAACATTCCGCCCACCATGGACAGAGTGTCCATAAAGTAACACACTATAAAGACAAAACAATTCATCTGCCCACTAAGATAACAATACAGCTACTACCAAAAACAATAAAAATATAAAACTTAAATCAACACTTCACTTGTGTGTGGCAGGTAGCCTTTGAGTTCAAAAACAAATTTCAAAACTTAAATCTAGATGGTAACAGGTAAAATAATGAGCTTGGACACTGGTCTCTTTATGATAGAATCCTTACATTTTAAAGAAACAACGCGCGTAAGATTGTCCACACCAACATGCTTGTCAGTTATAATGCCATATAACCATCTAGCAGGTGGTAGATTATCCTCTTTAACCAACACCATATCTCCTACCTTAGGTTCTGGAGTTATGTGTGACCATTTATAACGGTGCTGTAGTTGTGTAAGGTATTCATGCGACCATCGACGCCAAAAGTCTTGCACAAGCCGTTGAGTAAAATGCCATCTTTTGAGAGTACTCATGTTCATATTTACATAATTAGCATCCGGTACTAGTACTAAAGGCTCACCCACAAGAAAATGTCCCGGGGTGAGTGGGTATGGATCTTCTGGATTGGAACTAACTTGTGTTAACGGCCGTGAGTTAAGACATGCCTCTATTTGGCACAAAAGAGTCGTCATCTCCTCAAACGTGAGTGTACCTACTATTGCCGATCACGCGTTTTAGGTGATGTTTTGTGGACTTCACTCCAGCTTCCCATAGTCCACCAAAGTTTGGAGAATGGGGAGGAATGAAGTGCCAGGTAGTGCCGTTTGTTGCAAGCCAGTCAGCTATGTCACTTGCTGCTACCGAACCATCACGTGGTAATACATTTTTAAGCTCTCTATTCGCTCCAACAAAGTTAGTGCCATTATCACTCCACAAATCTGCACAATGCCCTCTACGAGCAACAAAACGCTTAAATGCAGCGAGAAATGCATCTGAGGTCAGATCATTCACCACCTCGAGATGAATTGCACGAGTGGCCATACAGATGAATAAACAAATGTAACCCTTAGTGGAGCGATAACCACGTCCCTTTGTGGTTCTGACGGCGATAGGTCCGGCGTAATCAACACCACTTTGATAAAAAGGCCGGCAAGCAGTGACACGGGCTGATGGTAATTGGCCCATCAATTGTTGGTTTGTTTGAGCCGCATAACGAACACAAACGACACAATTACGAACATGCTGCTTTACGAGACTCTTTGCGTTTATGATCCAATATCGAGTTCTTATGTATGTTAGCATTGACTGAGGGCCTCCATGAATAGTACGCTCATGGGCATCTGCAACAATCAACTTTGCTAGATGTGAATTATAAGGAATCAAGATAGGATGCTTCATTCCTTCTACTACGTTAGCCTTCTGCAATCGACCACCAACTCTAAGGATGTCTTTGCTATCAAGAAAAGGATTAAGCGAGGTAAGTTTACTGCGTTTATTTATTTTACCTATTCCTTGTATACTCTCTATTTCTTTCAGGAATCTTTCCCTTTGACATAACCGGATACAGGTAAGTAATGACTCATACAATTCCTTAGACGTTAGCCAACATGTAGTAGTAGATCTAGTGTCAGATCTATTTGTTTTTAGAAACCTTCTACAAAATGAAATCACCCTAACTAACCTACTTAAACTTGAAAACCTTGTAAGTATATCAATGCCTTCAGTTGCTGTGTGACATAAGACCTTATTTTTTCTTTCTTCTAAATTAGTTTGCTTAAACTTCCCCTTACTATAGTGGACTGTATTTTCTTGTAGCCATTTAGGGCCATTTTTCCAAATTTGAATTTCAGACATGTGCTTTGGATTTAAGCCCCGCGATACGCAATCTGCTGGATTCTCATCGGACTTGACATGCGCCCATTGAGTGTTGTCCATTATGGTCAATATTTCCGAGACCCTGTTGGCTACAAAAGTCTTCCACTTGCTTGGATGACTACTTAACCAATCAAGAACAACACTAGAGTCAGTCCAAGCGTGCATGTTTTCCCTTGAGATACCCAATACTTCCGAGACTTCTAGGAGCAATTTAGCCAGTAAAACAGCTCCGCAAAGTTCCAAACGAGGTATTGATACCTGTTTTACAGGGGCAATCCTTGATTTGGAAGCTACCAAATTCACATGAACCTTACCGTTACAATCTACTGATCTAACGTAGACTACGGCTGCATATGCTGCGTTAGACGCATCAGAAAACCCTTGTAGTTCCATGTGAACATTATCTCTGCGTGTCCTTACCCATCTCGGAAGTTGAAAACTAGTGAGATGAACGAGATCCTCACGATATGAAAGCCAATCCTTGAGAATGTCAATTGGTATCTCGTCATCCCACCCTATACCAGCAAGCCATATTCTCTGGATAAAAACCTTGGCTGTTGTTATGACGGGCGCAATCCATCCTAGTGGATCGAATAATTTTGCAATATCTGAAATTACCTTACGTTTTGTTACAGGTGTTTCAAGCGACGGAAGTTGGACAGTATACTGAAATACATCGTTAGATCTGTTCCAGGTTAATCCTAAAATTTTCAAAACAGAATCTAACTTTATTTCTAGGTTTTCCTTCCTATTCTCACTGTCTTTATCAATTTCTTGCAATAAACAAATGTTATTGCAAGACCACTTCTGAAGCTCAAACCCCCCGCGACTAAGAAGGTTCTTCATTTGATGAAATATTTGTATACCTTCTTCAACGCTGTCGCAACCTGTCATAAGATCGTCGACATAGAACTCTTTTAAAACCCTATCTGCTGCTAAAGGGTATTTATGACCTTCATCATGTGCAAGCTGTTGCAGAGCTCGTACAGCTAAGTAAGGTGCCGAAGATGTACCAAATGTTACACGTAATAACCTTAGATGTTGAAGTTCTGAAGTTATGTCTCTACGCCATAAAAGGCGTTGATAATCAACATCCTTTTCTGATACCTTTACTTGTCTGTACATTTTAACTATGTCTGCAACAAGACATATTGGATGACAGCGCCATCGCATGATGATGTGCCTCAGTTCAGGTTGTAGCCTTGGACCAATCAGCATGTCTCTATTTAATGATGAGCCATTATTTAGAACACATGATGCATCAAATACAACCCTCACCTTTGTTGTAGTTCTATCATTTTTGACAACTGCGTGGTGTGGCAGATAGACAGCACTAAGATTCTCTTTCTGTAATTCTGGAACGACCTCCATATGACCCAAAGTTAAATATTCTTCAATTACATCAGAATATTTAGTCCGAAATTCAATGTTCTTAAGCAACCGTTTCTCGAGTAAATAAAACCGTTTTCGAGCAATTTCGAAAGAGTTGCCAAACTTACACTCAGGATCATTTGACTTGAAAGGCAATCTCACTACATAGCGACCTGATGAGTCTCTTGAAACAGTTTCTGTAAAGAAATCCTCACAGGCTTGCTCTTCCTCTGAATAAAGCCTTTTTTCAGAAGAAGATTCCTCTAACTCCCAAAACTTCTTTAAGAGATCATCTGTCACTACCGCAGTGTGCATGTTCACGATTTTATTTCGCGGAGAAACTTGCTTACTTTGTGAGTTTATACAGCCAGACAGGATCCATCCGAGTTTGGTATTTTGAGCCATGGGAAACCCAGGTAGACCCTTGATAACACCATCCATTAAAATCTGGCAATATACCTCTGCTCCAAGCAAAATATCAATTTTGTTTGGAGTATTAAATGAAGGATCAGCTAATTTTAGATCCCACATTTGAGGTGATAACGCTGTCAAAACAATCTTCCTTTCCGGAAGAAGTGATGTTATGTTCTTAAGAACATGAGCCTTTACAACAACTATAAAGTTGGGATCATGACATGACTGAAGACTTATGGTCACAAAACATTTAGAGCGCAATGTTGCACTCTGGTCACTGCCAAGTCCTGAAATAAAGCTCTTGTTTGTTATCTTCTTCAAACCAAGCATTTGTACCGAAGACTCGGTAATAAACGATGCTTGAGATCCTTGGTCTAAAAGAGATCTTAAAACGAAAGTACCTGTTCTCGCTTCTACCTTAACCAAGGCAGTGGCCAATAACACTTGGCTGTTTACGTTGGAGAAACAAGATACTATGTTATTTGGTGCCTCGCTCTGTGAAGTTGATGGCACAGATTGATTCGTACCATCTTCCTCTTTATCACGTGTGACGTGATTGCTTTTAGGGACTGATTTCAGATGAAGAAGAGAGTGGTGTCTCTTCTTACATATACGACAATTAGTTGAAAGACGACATGAAAATACCGAATGATTTGGACCGAGACAGTTAAAACACAAGTTATTGGTTTGGACAAACTCACGACGTGCATCAACATTTTCCTTAGCAAACTTCTTGCAATTTATGAGTTTATGACTTTCAGCACAAAATTCGCAAGTTGGATTTGAAGTGACATGCATAACCTTAGTCGTGCGAGTACTATTATTTGACTTGTAACTAACTTTACTATCCAAAAATTCAAGAGACCTGAATCGCTGCTCTAGGAATTCCTGCAAATCTCTTATTTTAGGTAATTCGTTATTGAATTTACAGATTTGAACTTCCCACAGTTTCCTAGAATCAGTATCAAGTTTTAAACTAACAATATAAATTACAATAATATCCCATGAAGAAATATCAATATCTAAGTTTTTAAGGGCGTATAAACATTCATTTGTTGTATCAAGTAATTCTTTAATGGCACTGGATGATTCAGAAGTTATGTTCTATTGATTCATGAAACGTTTTAAAATACAAATAGAAAGATGTAATTTATTATTATAGCGATGTTCCAATTGATCCCAACAGACTTTGTAATTACTGGCCGTGATAGGAATATGGCGTAAAAGCTGTTCAGCCTCACCCCTTATGTAGCCTTTGAGATAGTATAGTCGTTGAACATCGTCCAATGCTTTGTTGCTATGTATTAACGACATGAATAAATCGCGAAAACTTGTCCATTCGGTGTATTTACCACTAAAACTAGGAATGGAAATTTTGGGTAAACTAACACTAAAGGATTGACCGATGTTTGACTCAATAACCTTAGAACTAGACATTGCAACAGTATTAGAATCTAACTTAAACTTAAATAAGCAATCCTTTAACTCTGTTTTATATTCCGTGTATAGTTCTTCGGTTACTCCGTATGCATCAGCTGTGCAATAGCTAGATTTAACCAATTCCTTTGGATTAAATTCCGAAACGATGACTCTATGTGTGTCGCGATACGAAGTCCAATAATTTTCCAATGTTTCAAGCCGAGTTTCGAAATAAGATTGAGTTAGTCTTTCCTTAGGAGATTTTTTAAAGTTAACTCTGGCTTTTTGAATCTTAGTTTTCGTATCTTCTTGAATTGTAAAATACGTTTCCATGTTTACTAGTTTTTGTTTAAATTAAATGTGTTGTTTTAATTATCTCAATTAAGTAGTTCAAATTTTCAATTAACTTGAATGCCCGATCTCAAAAAAATTACAAGTCCATGAATGTTTTCATAAAAATTTTCTAAGTGTTTGGCACTTCTGTAGGAAAACCGGCGTGGATTCCCCGTCTGTTGACTTTTTGCGAAACTATTCTAAGTCCAAACAACTTCTAAATTTTTCTAAGTCTATTTCTTCTTGTATTGAAAGTTCTAATTTGCTTGAATTTTCTCAAAGTCAATATTGCAAAGAGTACTCACAGTTTTTTTTCAGTTTATACTTCACTGAAATAGGGTCCAAAATTCAGCTCCGTCCGATACCGTTTCCTGTATTGGATATGTCGCTGCGTAGCTCAACTTCAATCAACCGATTTATCGTCCGACTCGTAAGGACCATGTACAATTTCCCTAAAAATCTGAGGAGCCTTCAAGGCATTTACGTAGTGAATCAAACGCCAAGTTCAGAACGAGTAATTTTATTTACAATATGCAAGGGAGGTCATGAAACCGCTGAAAATCTTAACACCGCCATTCAGCGGACGGTCTAAAATGTACAACACCATCTATCGAGTTGATGTGAACTAAAATGCATAAAACAAAATGAATGATAATTCTACTTTTGAATCCTAACAAACTGTTTAATTTAAACTCATCATCATCTTACTGCACTTATCCCGTGTTACTTGGGGGCGGCGCAACACGTTATTTTTTTTTTGCTGTCATCCATCCCGCGTCACTAACTTCCATTTCTTTCATATCACACAATCCATCCATTTTTTATTTTGCTTCCCTCTCCCTCTCTCCTGTTTAGTTAACACTAAAATGAGCATTAATAAAAAGAATTATGAAACGATTTTTATATGATTTGGAATAGGTAAAATTAAATCCAAGTCTCATATTCTTCAAACCCAGCCAGGCGCATTACTTTGTGTAATTTATTTCATCAACACTGAATACACTCATTCGAAGACATGTGACATCCACCAATCCGCACCAGGCCCGCGTGGTGGATCACGGCCCATTCCCTCTCCTAGAGAGGAGGCCTGAGTCCCAACAGTGGGAACATTATAAGGCCGACTATGCTATGCTATGCTCATATTCTGAGCCTTTTAAGAAAACTTTCTCCACACCAATCGAATCAGTCGCCATGACAACAGAAAAATTCCTCGATTAATGTCAATAAATAGCATGCTATATCTGTTGATTTTGTTGATGCGAGTGAAGGGAATAACTTAAAATAGAAGAGTAAGTTCCTACGTAAGCAAAACTCAGAATAAATATTCTGAGTTCAAGCGAGGGTTTTGTAACATTTACATATCACACAGGTATAGATGGACCTACATTTCAGTGTGCTAAACTGTCTATCACTAGACTTAGTCATTAAGTGTAACAAAATATCCCAACCACAACACGACCGTTCATCAAAAAAGTAGATATGTTACATTAGCTAAACCATTTAAAGGCAAAATCCGCAAAAAAATGTTCCGTCGCAGAACATTTGCAAGTCGTAAGAATAACTCGTACAGTAGTCTAAACAATGGGTCTGCGAGGGTCGCCATATATTCGAGACTCATACAAATTCAGGGCATTAGTTAGCCGTGGTCCCTCTCACACAAACGTAACAATAGTCTAGTAGCCTTGGCACAGAACTAGACCGACATATCGTGCCCTGCGTATGTGTGAGAGAGAGGGTTTTTTGAAAATATTATTTTAATAAAAGGTTCAGCCTTTTTATTTTAAACGAGAGAAAATATGATGCCTCGTGTAGTTTAAATGTGCGTGGTAACAAAATAGGTTTACTCGAATACGTCTCTATGTAAATTATGTTTATTAGTATAAACTGAATTAAAAACTCTACGAGCACTTAGGTACTGGAAACAGGTAGAAGACCTGGAATTAGCTTTGTAAGTACTCGGACTAATGGTCAAGGAAAATATGTCGGAGATGTTGTGAAAAGGCTATATTCATAAACTGTTTCTAAACTACGAATTTCAAGTTAAAAACATATCAAGCTCTTGCATATAAACCTATTATAATTTACTATCAGAGTTAACACGTTCTTAACTTCGATTTCCTCATTTTAATAACTGGTGTTTGTAAAAGATCTTGTCTTTATCAGGGACTAGCTGCTGCCTGCGGCTCCACCTCCCTTGATAGAGTACCTACTATCCTTTAAAAAGCAGTTACCAAATAAAATTACTAATTTTGATTTTTACAATTTTTCAACTGCTTTCATAAGTTTCCCCAATTTTTTTTTTACAAAACACTCCCATACTAGCCAAAAAAATAAAAAAATAAAATATTTCAATTGGTTAAGCCATTTTGGAGTTTAAGTGAGACAAACGAACATCAATTGATTTCTAAGTATAAGAAAGATTTTAATTAAAGTATAGCATAGAATGATACAGTATTGTCATAAAAACAATTCATGAAATTATGAAAAGACCGGGCTCAGACTAGGTGTGAAAATGAAACAGAAGCTGAACCAACTACATTTGTGCCTTGCGTACATTCTTGCCGACTCATCTACTTGATTGGAATCCTGCTCAACCCGCGTAAAAAGGAAAATGTGTGAACACAAGAAAAATTACTCTACCAATGCTTATAAGCATAAACATTTTGCTCCAGTAAATAACTAGTAATATTATTACAAACAGTTCTCTTTTTATTTTCCACACCTGCAAGGAAAACTTACTTCTTCTATGCAACATTTTCTAATGTATTGTGCATGAAAAGTGTTGAAAAAAGTACAATGTACGTCGGTATACGCTTCGTTGAAACTAGGAAAAGGGTTCTATGAGAATCATGGATGTAAAGTTGATGTTATAATTATTTTGGAAGAGCCATTAAAAATTTGTAGGATAGTATTTTTATTATGGCTCTTTTAGTTTCATGTATTATCTGGTTAAAATGTTGCTTGACTTTGTCGTATCACTTTTTGGGTGAGAGGCCCTTCTAGAGTTTAAAAACAGACACGCCTACACATAGGTACGTATAGATTAACAGAATCTTCAAAGAACAATGGCGAGGAAATTGTTGATGAAATTATTCAGTGTCTACATAAATTACCATGATATATACTGCCGAAATAATTGAGTAAGTTTTATCAAATCACGCTAACGGCCTATCTAAGGATCGCAAAAAATCTTAATAATTAGAAATTGAATTGACTAGATTTTTTACGATAATAAATAATCATGGGTTAGTTTTTTTTTTTTTTGCTGGTTTTACTTTATGGCTTTAGGCTAAATTGAACTTGTAATGTTGCCACTAATATAAATCTTGGTCAAGTAACATTATATGCTTTGTTTTATGTATTGATATATATACTTAGGAAATACATTTCCGCATTAGATAATAAACATAAAAATAAAAAGACAAAGAGTTCTTTTTATAATGCTTCTAATGACACAATATGAAATTGTAGTGACCTCCTGTCGTTCGTTCAAAAAAGCGTTTATTGATTTTTTAAATTCATAAAGAGGTTTAATATTCGGTTGCTATTAATAGTAATATCCATCGACTTATATATCTAAGACAAAATTGTTAAGAAATTTAATCTATGTACTTTTGTATATTTTTCATCACTATACGCTAAAAAAATATGCCAGCAAAATGTTGTTCGAGACTTCGCCATGATCCTTTCTGAAAACTTGAATATAAACAATACTCTCGCTAACCATCCCATCCATAGAACAGCGGGGGAGTACATCACACCTCCCACACTTTAATATGTGACGCAATTGGTACAATAAGATAAATACTCGCACATATTGAGGAGAAATAAGAGATTTATTATTATTATTCTTGTCACATTTTATGTGTATAAAAACGAAATACGATCAAATTTGAAAAGTCAGCATTCGTAAAATATTACCTATAAATAAAATCAATTACCGACCAGCAAAGTATAAATAGCAGTGCTGTTCTAAGAACAGCAATTGGAGACTGTCTTAGAAATAAAGGTTCTGTATGTATTAAAAAACCGTTTTTTTTTTATAAAAAGATTGCAGCACTGACATTTTTGTGTGGTTTCGGCGTGCTTGAATTATAAATAAGACCATGTGAATACTTTTAGTACGTTTTTTATACGAGCATATGCATACAAATGTAGACTCCACTTTGCTACTGAGTAATTCCTGCTTGAAAAACCCTGACCCAAATTTGCCAGACCTGACAAATGAATTCAAGAATCTTCATCAAATGGTTTGAAATATTCTTCGTGACAGACTAAAAAATCACAAATAAGCGAAGGCCATGTAACTATAGTTATTACTTTCTTCATTATAAGTTAGCACATCCAGTAACATTTAAGTCACTTAGTCTATTCATCTCGTTCCCGAGCGGTAAGTCAATGAGTAAAGTAAAAAACTGGCTCCGTCGCCAGTACGGGGCCGATCAATCTTCAGCACAGAATTAATGCTGATCCTTAACTTAAGAATAAAATCAGCTACAATGTTCGACGACCGTATAATGTATGGAGAGCGATCTATTCTGAATTTTTAATGAATCGAAGGACCACTTCGCTGTGAAACTAAATTGAAGATGTGCATTATGTGTAATGTCACATTATTTAAAAGAGTAACTATGGCTCTGGAACGCAGAGTGCAACTGAAGGGCACAGGTGGATTTTATTCAATACTAGTTTTTTCCCACGGTTTCACCCGCGTACATAAAACATAGCCTTTGTCACTCAGGAATAAAGCGGCTTTCTATCGATGAAAAAAATTTAGCAATCGGACCAGGACTTTCAGAGATTACCTCCTACAAACAAAAAAACAGAAAAACATACTTTATCTCTTTATAATATTAGTCTAGAAAAATTTAAAACGCCTCGCTCCATTCTAGAGCGAGAGAAGTCATTTAATTATTAAACCTAAAAAAGGGGAACGCGGAACAGAGGTGTTTTTTTTTATTCTTGATAGGTTCGCGCTTGACCACTATCTCACCAGATGGAAAGCGATGCGATGCGGTCGACGATGGAGCGCGCTTACCTAGAAGTAACCAATTCACTCTTGACTTAAAGATTCCCGGATTGTATGGGTGCTGTGTCTGGTCCGCACAAGGTGTCGGTCTATTGTACCTACATGTTCAAATCGCGCAGAGAACTTTGATTATGAGATGTAGGATTTCAGTGACGTCAAGTAATTTTATAGTTCGAAAGTGCCGCTGCATTCGATAACAGATAGATACAGATAGACCTCCGTCAAAAATTCTATTAGCTCCGTCGTTCCTTACTCTTCTTAACAAAAGTAAGATGCAACTGTGAGAGAGACAACATCGCTATTTTCGTAGTTCCATCTTAGTAAATAAACCCATTTCACCCATGTAGTATACGATCCCTCCAGGCTATTATAGCCAAGAGGATACCTTACGTAATATGTTTACGTTGAACATTTTAAAATTCCGTTCACATCCAAACAAACAGAGTGAAGATCCCGCTATAAGACCATCATTCGACGCTCAACGCGTTGTAAATCACGTGAATGCAAAAGCAAACGTTTATTGCGGCCTACACTAACATTTATTTAGGTGGAAAGGGCAGGTATAATAAAAATGATCCGAATGATTACAAAGGTCATGTAGGGCCGGCTCGCGCCGCCCGTCTGCCATTATCGTCCCACTCCACCAAATTACATCGTATTTGCTATTCACGATGCCTTTCTGCCGGTGACCTATTTTGCCAGCGCGATGGTATTTTTGGAGTCGAATAGGTGGCGGAAACTGAACGCCTGTTGTTTGCGCCGACGAGTATCGTTGATCGCTCGTGACGTTTCATTTGTTTCAGCTTTTTTGTTAAAGCCTGATTGGGGGATTGAGGTTTGTCTTTCAGAGGAAACATTGTGCTAACTTTTTAAAGTATTGTGATATTGGAGACGCAATTAAAAGGCTTCTAGTTCAATTTACTATTATTATATTTTTTGAAGCCCTTTTTGTTAGATTATTAAATAAAAAAATATATCTTTTGCTCAGTCTTTTCTTATTTGACAATCTCTAATATTAGTGAACTATGATATCTATACTTTTCTGACCATAAACCTTAAAAGGTATAACTACGCTGCCTATGCAAGCCAACAAGCATGTGACATTCTTAGACGCCACAGTATTGTGATTGTCAAGTCGTTGGTTCATTAATAGATGTTGTGGACTTAGTTCTCAACTGTAACGCTAAAGATTCAAAACTGAGCCCCTACCACGAGCTCTTAACGTGATCTATTTTACGACCTAAACTGAACTGTTAAAGGGATGAAACTATATAGGGTCTATAGCTTCATTCCCCTTTCTCGCTCGATCGAATGACATCTTAAGAAAGAAAGAAAGAAAGAAAAACATTTTATTTGGCGGAACAAGGCGCAAATTTAAAACTAACAAATTATAAGCACACTATGTGAAAGAAATATGCGCCACATCCGCGCAAAACGGCCGAACGCTCAGCATAATGCCGTGACCACACGCAAAATGCGATGAGTCTACGGCGCTGGTTTTCAGCGTGGGCCGGTAACGGTATCGACATAAAGACGTCGGCACGGTATTGTGTGCTAATAGATTTGAATAAAATAGATAAATATAAATAAATTATAGGGAAAGGAGAAAAAAAACAATGAATAAATAAAGAGGAAATACGAAATCATAATATATATAAAGTGGCAACATTACGTTCGTCTGTGCCAAAGGACGCGGTTCTGTTTTCGTGTACCTATAGTCTATGGACGCGATGACGTGCGTGAAAAGGATATGATGCATGCTATGACGCTACGCCATTCTGTGATTTGTGACGAGTGTTTCTACGGAAATGGTAACTGAAATTCAAAATTTCAAAAAGACACATCATGGTAAGGAACAGACTAACAGAACAGGGCGTTCTTGTCGAATTATTTTGTAGAAGTGAAAAGTTTGGCTTTCATTGGAATAGGAAGCCAAAACTTTACTGTAACAATCCAAAAGAAGAAATATGACATATCTATTTTTAACCAACAAAAACAAACTTCTACCCCAACCGCACCTACGTTTATTCAACAAAACAAAAAACCAACATCCCTAAGAAGCGTAAAGTAATAAACCATAAAGAAACTTCACGCCGACACATCTATAGAAGACAAACTCAAGAAACATACGAAAAACATACCGTAGAGTAGATCCCTTAAACTCGGAGCTGAATCTTAAAGAGGAAAGTTACAGAAATGCTTCGCATCAGACGCGGTTAACGCATAATTGCGTGAAAGTGACTTCTGTACTCAGTTGAGGACACAGATTTGTGCTCAGTTGAGGACACAAGTTTGACACAAGGAATGTTGTTTTAATCAACACGAGTCGAAGTTAGAGATCCGTCGGTTCATAAGATTCTCGAGTTAGCGTCGCCTGGGACTAATATTGGAGAGAGTTTTTATTTTGTTTCATAATTTGGGTTTGAAAGCTTTGAGTGAAATAGGATTCAGTCAAGCTTCAAATATCAAATGATTTTTATGTGAATATAGAGTATGATTAAACGAGGCGCCCCGGGCGTTGAGAGTTGCGGGTAGGTCCCCGGTCATATTCTAGGTGCCAGCTTGCGGGCCACGCGCAATGGGTAGCTTATCATCCAGCCGTCCGGACTTAGCTTGAGCTGTTGACGGCGCATAGTGTTCCACGCACGCCTCAAAGAGATCACCAAAGCCCTAGCGGCCATGGGAATTTCTGAAAAGGATATCGTGGTCCTGGAACGCAAAGGGCAATCGAAGAAAACAGGTGGGTTTTAGTCATTAAATATTTGATATACCCTCTCGCTTCGCGTGAGAAGTCATTGGATAATATCCTACCTCAAAAAAGGGTTGAGTAAAATGTAGTACAAAAAATAATAGTATCCCGCCAAAAGCTAATTTTCAGCTTATTTTCAGGATGCAAAAAAGATGCATACGATCAATGTGTGGCCTAAGAACAACGGATAGTTGTGTTCCTTACTTTAAAAAATTTAAAATTTATATTATTATATATTAACTTTTCCATCATTATACATATTTGAAACAGCATTATTTGTAAAAAGAAATCAACAATTATTTCAAAAATTTTCAGCAGTTAAACGAACTCCAATTCGTGCTCAATATGAAAATGAGTTATGTCAAAACAAGTGTAAAACTGCTTTACTGAAAAAGAGTTTCTTTGGTATTGCTCCAAACATTTATAATAAAATACCTAATGGCATTAAGAATGAAAATTTGCATAACTTTAAAAGGAAATTGAAGAATTTTTTAATAGAATAATGTTATTACTCAATCGCCGAATATTTGAATGACATTTCATAAGTAATAATGATTGATTTTCTATATTGACATTTATTTTTACATTTTGACGTTTAATTTTTTACATTTTGACATTTTATTTTTACATTTTGACACTTAATTTTACATTTTGACATTTCATTTTACATTTTAGCATTCAATTTTAACCTTTTGAGTGCGTAATTAGAGACACAATAGTAAGACAATGGCGCGTGAACGCCGGCGTTAATGCGGGGATCAACAGCTTAAGTTATGACATCATTCGAATTCTTTTGTCTTTTTAAATGAGTGCTGTAATTTTTTTATTTTATAATTTTATTTTGTTTTTTTTTTATTTAAATGATCTAAATTTATTTATTTCTAATTAAATTGCATGTATTATTACTTTGTACGCCCTAGAGGCAAAACATAGCGCCCTCAATGTATTAAATAAGAACTTGTAATGTACCTACCTGTTTTACAATGAATAAATGAATCTGAATCTGAAAAGGCATACAAATATTAATAACTTTGAATTAATTAGAATTTGTACTATTTTATAATCATTAAATAATATAAAAATTGCCAATTAAAACAAAGTGTAGTAAGTCACAATTAAATTAACAACTAATAATCATTAAGCTTTGAGACCTTATTATTTTTTACGCATATGTGGTAATAAAGTGTATTCATTCTTAGTGCTCGCCTAAGTCATAAAAGGAAAAATTATGCAAAATTTCACACTTCTAGTCCCAGAAGTATCGGCTGTGAATTGATGTGTCAGTCAGTCAGTTTCTCCTTTTATAAAACATTATTTTTAGTCTACGCAAAACCATATAGTTTGTTCAGAATTAGTAACTGAATGGATTCCAATAGTTTTTACACCATGTTATATTTTTTCCCAAAAATATTTAAAAAGGTCACAAGTTGGACACCACCGACACTAAGTACAACACAGATCACGGCAGTTCATAGCGGGTATTAGACGCCAGCAAACAGCTGGGTGAAAAAGAAAAACAACCCCTCAGTCGCCCGGATGGCCCGGTGACTATGTATTTTTGCTGACATAACAAGCTTATAACTTTGTGATTTTTCATGATACAGTTATGAAATTACATAAAAATACTGGGAATCTTGTATATATAGATAAAAATATATTGTGTTTTGTTTTACATCTAGGTATAATTCAAAATGACGTGATTTTACATCTGCAACTTTGCCCAGGAAAAAATGTCTACAAGCACAATTTTAAAACTGTATAGTAGATAAAGTTTTAGATGAAGAAATAATGCAAAAGTCAAATACACCATGAAACTTAAGAAACCTCGCATTCAGAACTTAAGAAGCTTCATTCCTTTCATTAACCATCAAAACTTTGGAACGTCAATCAAAAACAAACTCATTAGCCGTCTGTAAAAGCTGCTTCAGTGAAAACTGTAGTTCTTCACAGGATATGTTTCATTGCCTCTCCTGGCCGACACAATTATGTACCTAAACTTTTTAAGATTTAACAGTAGGTAATAATAAAACCGTCCAGTGGCTATATTCTGTTCAAATTGAGACAAAATTAGTAAAAAAAAAACCCCAAATGCGAGTCAGACTCACGCACGAAAGGTTCCGTACCTTTATCTATAAAAACGGCAAAAAATTGCAACTGTCTAACTATCACGGTTCATGAGATATAGCCTGGTGACAGACGGACAGACAGATAGACGGTCGGAAGTTTTACCCTTCGGATACGGAACCCTAAAAAGTAACTTGTTGATGCTTTTGCTCATCAGTTTAAGTACAATTCCCTTCATATACAGAACCACAAAAGCCATCTTCGCGACATTACCTAACAAGTCTCAAATTCATCAAAAGACAGGCGCCGTAGTAAGAACTCCTCAGCCACGTTAACCGCGGATCTCAAAAGTTTTGTTCTGCCGTTTTTCGCGAGGACTTGTGTTTATTTCGGCGAGGACGGTATTTTCTTTGTGAGGGTCTTAACTCAAAGCGACTCTTCACGTCGAATGCCTGCGCTGGTCGCTTCTTGAATCTTGGGCACGTGTTAATCTCTCTTTTAAAATTGTTTAAGGATGTAGAAATACTTTTAGTAGAACTAAAGGTTCGGTGTTTTTGTAAGTATTTTAACAAACAACATTTTTAAAAGCACATTCAATAATAATATTTTTTAGTTCTCTGAATGACAATTTCATTTCTAGTTACTATTAATACGTTTAAACATTTTCGTAGCGTTAACATAATATATCAACTAATAAAATCATTCCCCAAATCACAAGAAACTCAATGTCTATCCCATTCACGTCCTCTCTTCCTTCCTACGATTACAATTTCATACAGGGTTTTTCGGCGTGCAACAATAAATCAACAATTCGATTATCATAATCTTTTACAGCGCAAAAGAATCATCTCCATCACTCCAGAACGACTTTATTTCAGTGTACTCTTTTAACTTGGAAGTATTGATAAGACAGGCTACAAAGTATTGTGGGCTACAACAAATAAAAGCTGACAATAAAAATAAAAACAATAAAGCAGCTGCAATGGGTTTCTTTGACTGACATACAACTACCAAAAGTGGTTGCGGAATTCCAGTTGTCAAACAAATCTCGTATTGTTCGAATGGTAATGAAATTCCTCATTCATGAAGCCTTTCTTCCGTATAACGAGTAAAATAAATGTAAAATGGGAATCGTGTTCGCACATTTAAATAAAAAATACATGTTTATTTATATCTTTGTAGTTTTAGACATGTATACATATAGTAAATTAAGTACTTATCTGAAAGATTTTATAGAAATAACAAAAAAATCAGCAGTGAGCAGTGGTGATCCAGTGGCAAAAGCCCCGACTGACGAGTTGTAGGTCGTGGGGTCAAACCCAGCCAGGCGCATTACTTTGTATAATTTATTTCATCACCACTGTCGTTAAAACGGTGAATGAAAACATCGTGAGAAAACCGGCATGTTCTAAAACTAAAAATCTATAGATCTACATTGCAAGTTGCATAAGTTACCTACCAATAACAACACAAGCGCTCTGTCTTATCTCC
Source organism: Mythimna impura (assembly GCA_905147345.3). Classification (NCBI taxonomy): domain Eukaryota; kingdom Metazoa; phylum Arthropoda; class Insecta; order Lepidoptera; family Noctuidae; genus Mythimna; species Mythimna impura. Next base: position 956,838 of record LR990348.1, read on the forward strand.
ATACTCAAGAATACACATATTGGAACAGATATGATTGGTGCAAAGAGCCATTTGTTCCGGCTGGAGGCTGACAATAAGCGCGCTATCAGAGATCACTGCAAGTACATACAAGAGATAAGGCCTCCTTGGCCTCCACCACCACGCACGCTTACTAACTCATATTTCTATTACCGTAAATCGGGACAATGCTAGAGTTATTGATACGCAGTATAGTTTGGAGGAGTTCGCACTTGGTTGTTTAAATGTTCAGAGGATTTTATTGTAGAAATGACTAAGCACACTGCAGCGACATCTATGGCGCAACGTAAATGCAAAAATTTGTATGAAGATAAACTGTCTTATAGGCAGGTTAATTAAGGTTAACCAACGATTGTTACAATTGTGTCTTAAATCTAGCTGCACAACCAATTACAGGCAAACACCACATGTAAAATGCTCTTTGTAATTATAGATTTAATTTTAAACTTTATGTACCTACTTAAATTATAGATAACTAAATAACAAATAAAATAATAATAAATAAAACGATAATTCTAATATAACCAATAACAATTACCTAATTTAAATACACTTTTAATTAAATGTATTGTTTCCGCATTGACGTTTCTATTTGTAATCTCGATAAACATCCTAAATATACTCTTCTTCTTTCGTGTCGATATCCGACCAATACTTAGCCGTCTGGACCACTCTGTCCTTGGTCTCGCATAAGCCGTGGATGGTGCAGGTAATTGTGCAAGCTGGGCAGAAAAGGAGGTGACGCATGTCCCGGGAAGGGGTTCCACACTGGCATTAAATACTAGAACAAATATGTCTGTCTGCGTGTTGACGTCATATCAACTAAGACAATAATAATTTATACACCTACTGGTCATCCTCCTCAATTCAAAGCTAAGACAAATAGCTCATTATATCCCAACACTGCCCAAACGAGCTTCCCTTCATCTCAAACGTCGTCGGAAGTCTCGGCCCACGTTACCTTCACTAATTGATTCCCGCGGAGCCGGGTGTAACTGCTGCCCTTCTCATTTGCTCCATTATGGCCGCCTAGCCGCGGGTACTTAATAAATCCTTCACTGACACCCGCGGAAGGGTCAGCTGAAAGGTGTGAAGAATACGAGATGTATTGCGGATGTAGTGGTGCCGGAATTAGACGCGTTTTTAGATATAGCAACTTTATAACGTAATACATATTATTCTTTGAATACATACATTTGCCATTGATGACATTGTCATAGCTGTGTTGCCAGTGATGACATATGGCGCTGAAACATGGCCGCATACAATGACCTTCATCAGAAGGCTTACAGTCATAGGCAATGGAAAGGGCTATGCTCGGAGTTTCCTTGCGTGATCGCATCAGGAATGAAGATATCCGCAGGAGAACCAAGGTCGCCGACATAGCCCGAAGAATCGTCAAACTTAAGTGGCAGTTAGCAGTTAGGGCACATTGCTCGTAGAACAGATGTTCGATGTGGCTGAAAGGTCCTAGAGTGGGGACAAAAAACCCTCCTGTGTTCTTTCAGTTGTCCTTTGTGTTCCAGGGCCACGGTACCCTTGGTAAAAAACCCGCAGCCCTAGCAGACGTCGGCCCTAGTAGGTCCCATCAATTCTGCTGATACCCCATTGAGGCGAGCGTGGGACACAACGCACTATCGTCTCGTGGCAGGTCCTTTACGGACGGTGAGCCACTAATTGCTCATCGTTCACATACGCAGGTGGGGCGTGAAGATATCCTCTCTCTCACGCTATCCGCCATCTCCTTCACTTGCATTACTGCTTCACAGTAGAAGGTGTCTGCTTCCCATTCCCTCTTGCTCCAGAGCAGACTTTAAAGTCTGCTCTCCACTCCTTAGCTGTACGCACAATATACGGTTAACCGTATATTGTGCGTACAGCTAAGGAGTGGAGCCCTGCTGGAGTCTGTCTTTCCTAACCACTACAATTTGGGAATCTACTTTGTAGCCAAACGTGCTTCATCGTCCACACCATCGCTTACCATCAGGTGAGATAGTGGTCTAGCGCGAGTCAATCAATAAAAAATAAGCTATTGGCTAATACCAAGGTATTTAAGCATTATGGTCCAGTGGTACAATATTTAAGCAGTGGCTGTACAGTTCCCTCTAACGAGGCTGTGTCTCGGCTGCAGGAACATTATTAACGGACATGCTTTAGCTATTAATTGAGACCTTCCCTCGTCTGCCTCAGAAGCAGGATAATATTTTTATTTCAAAATTTTAAGTTTACGAAGCGCTTATCAATAAAATTGCCGTCAATTTCATTGCATAAAGTCAAAAAGAAACAAACAATACAAAATCTTAATAGTCGGGTGTTATTTCAGCACCTACAACTTTATTTTATTGACAATAGATCCTAATGTTAAGGAGTCGAGTCTTAAGCCCTAGTACGAGTATTTATGACTCAATTTTGGTCAGTTTTAGTACCTAGATTAAGCTTTCAAAGATAAAAATAGACTACTATTAGAAAAATGATGGTGCTTTAAAAAGGATCACGTTAATAAAGTAGCTAATCAAGATACAGTATCAAATACTCATCTACACTTTATATTATAAGAGCAAAGGCCCTACCAGCTTTTGACGTGTTCCATTTGACGACCGACTATAAGGTATACAGCGTCATCCCTCTTTCTCGCCCGCACGTTTGATATTTTACCACGTCATGGTCCGGTCTCTGATCGCAAACGTTTAATACATAAGACATTGGCGTTTTCCCTTCTCAGTGCGTAGATGTGAAAATATCAGAAAAGCGTAGATTTAAGAGCTCGTCGTATTCCCGGCGGAGTCGCCAACAAGTCGACGCGGCCGGTTTATGGCGCGATCTCCCACCACCCCTGATAAGGACATCGCTCATGTTCAGCTCTTAGAGAAAGGTGAAATTTTCGATGAGAAACGTCACATTGCGTAGCCAGAAGTTTTGCATGTCCCAAGTTCCAAAGATCATTTTTAGCAGACTTGAGATGACAGTTCTGAACATTTGACATTGAAATTTGCAGATTTAATACTTCAATATTAATAGCAATTACTCTTTTTAACATATTTATTTTTCACTAGCTTCTGCTAATAATTTTTTGTAAAAAAATATCCAAATTATGTTTCACTCCCGGGATAAAAAATTATTATTTGTTATTCCAGGAAATGGTCTACTCATGAGCTAAATTTCTTCTAAATCCGTTCAGTTGTTCAACGTGCACACTTTACCTTAAAATATAGTGTGATGTATTTTTTGAGACCCCCTTTGCCTTCGTATTTCATCATCATCATCATCATCATTTCAGCCGAAAGACGTCCACTGTTGGACATAGGCCTCCCCAAGTGTGTAGAAAAGTTATACCTAAAAAGTTTTATTGAATTTTCCGCTTTACGAAAACATCTAACCACTTGGCAAATGAATGCTATCTTAATATTTTCTTGACAATTTTTTTTTTAAGATACTTACTACTTTTTTAAAGGATCTTGAGCTAACACAATATAATCCTCATGTTAGAAACAACGCGTGCGAGTACCAGGCGCTCATAGATCTGCACGAGTTGTCCCGCGAGACCCATCAACAAGTCGACGCGACGGTTTATGACGTCACACAACGTTGAGGGTAACTTAGATAGCGGGTAGCGGCCATCCAGAGTATATTCTTCATATCCAGTTGGACGATGACTGAAAAAAATACTCGAAAAAAAGGTAAAAAAAAATACCGTTTTAATTAATACGACATATTACCTACTAAAAAATATTTAAAAAAATGGAAAATCAGAAACACCGGTGTTTGATTGAAGATAAGCTAATATTAATTGAAGAGATTCATTGTCAATTTCCAAAGTCTATCATAATCATCAAAATCGGTCTACAATTGACGGGTATATCGTAAAACCTCCCTATTTGAAGTCGGTAAAAAACTTGACTGATACGGCACTGACTCTCGCCTGAGCAATGTTATTAATTTATATGTCGGCGCAGGATGCCGATCATCATTGAAGCTCTGTCCAGAGACTATGTCTTGTGGGCGATGGCTGGGTAACGAGCAATAAACAAACTATTTTAGATCACACAACTGATTTATTATGATGCAAGCTTTAGGTATTCACTGTACACAACGAGCAGTGAGACAGTCCCCGACACTAAGACGTTGTACGCACGGCTGCCGACAGAGGAATGAGCCACGGACCTCTGCGGTCGGCCCTTTTATCTACTCGGTTCGTGCAAACGTCAGCGCGGATTCTGTCAAAGTGACATGTGTCACTTTTCACTTAGCTCGTTCATTCGTTCTCAAGCTTCCGTACTATTGACTTCACCGACACGGCCATCCTGCGGAACACACGTCCCTGTGTGTTAGTCATCATCGTCACCTCAGCTGGAAGATATCCATTGACGAGACGTCCCAACAAGACATCCGTCGCTGTGTTCATCACCACCAGTTCACCACCTCAGCCAGAAGACTGTCCACTGACGAGACTTCCAAACAAGGCGTCGGTCTCTGTGTGTTGATCTGAAACAAAATACATCTCGCAGTATCATATAGCTCGGTCACTCCTGACAAACATCAGGAACTACTCTCGCACCTCGAGTGCGCTCCCAAACATGTAAACTCTCACACACACTAGACATCCTGACCATGAGTGACTATGTATAATGAAATTCCCAATCCAACCATAAATCCAAATCGTTTACGCACCAACGCAAACGTGGTTAACTCGCTACAGGCGTCGCACCAACGACTCCTCTCGTTTACGCACCAACGTAAACAAGGATAACTCACTACAGGCGTCGCTACAACGACTCATCTCGTTTACGCACCAACGTAAACGAGGGTAACTCACTAATTGCGTCGCTACAACGACTCATCTCGTTTACGCACCAACGTAAACGAGGATAACTCACTACAGGCGTCGCTACAACGACTCATCTCGTTTACGCACCAACGTAAACGAGGATAACTCACTAATCGTTCCTTAATTCTAAAGCAACAGTGATTAAATAGTGCCATGATCACTTTCCCCACCTACTTCCTATACATCTAATTCAACCGGAACCTCATGTTCTATTATCCCTCTCTCTGTAGGCCATAACAACGTCAGCCCCCTGCGGGAATCGAACCCGCAACGCGCAGCGCAGCAGTCAATCGCTCAACCACTGCGTCAACCGTAAATTATGAAGGTTCAACAAAACTCGAGATGTATCGAAACTCTAAATTTCTTTTAACTAACCTGCTAATTCTCACTACTGTTCATAGTACTGCTAAGTTCAATTAAAGAAAATAAATTAACATCAAAATTTCTATATCGTTTCAATATCAAAATCAATAATCAGAATATTTAGAGCATAACCGTGAATTAATTATCATGGTAACTTCTCCACCAAATCAATCAAACTAATCCAAAACACTAATCATTAATCTCTGCACGTGATCTCTGGCTACTTATAGCCCAGTAACCTCTAGTCACTCAACCATTCCTGCGCATCCCTCCAGGATTGCCAAGTCTCTCACGACTTAATGGTTTCCCACATTACGTCCCAGGTTTGATCGCAATACCGCGTACTCACGGACTACTGTGACCACTAGATACCGATTTCTACTAAGCTACGGCTACAAATCAAATCTGGTATAGTCCGATCATCATGTAAACTTAATAATCTCATTAACTCTACTACTTTACTCTACCCCAATTTTATCAGTTATGCGCTGATTTTCTTTCTCTCTCTATTACTTCAAATTAATCTTTAAATGGATCTTACTCAGTTTACTTGCTCTGCTCGTATATGAAAAAGTCTCTTATCAAAAATTTATCAACTTCCGCCTTCGTCAGATTAAACTTACACTTTTCATAGGTTGCTAGGCACTCTCTATATGGCGTAACGCATCATTTCTCACGGTACCTACTAAAATTTAACTCTGAGTCTACATCGTCTTTTGTCATCAACGGTAGAGAAAACGCAGCCTTGTCAATTAACAGTGCTAAGGGACCACCTGCCTTCGTCGTTTGATTTAGCGTCCGTAACTGAACAATTAATCACGAGTTAGACTTCGCCTAATGAACCCTACCACAAACGGTTTTTTTGTCTCTACAGTCGTTATTAGCATTGGTTCTAACACGAACATCACACGTTTATCACACGTGAAAATCCCGTCGCGACCAAGTGTAAGATAATGTTAATTGAATCACAGAACTCTAAATTCTTTTAACTACCATTTATTTTAATCAGAACCTTAAAAGTTTCGTAGTCTTGTTTTTGTTTGTTCAGCACGTAACTAATTACCAGAGAGTTCTTTTTAGCTTTACCTTCTAACCGACTATAAACCGACTGTAAATTATCTTTATGATCAAGCAATGGGAGATAGTTTCGCGATAACTCACGTATGGTACTACTACAGGGCATCTCCTGCTTTGAATCCAGCCTTATCTTATGGTTTCACTGACATCAGTATGCAATTCTACTACGTATTTGAGAGGCTTAAATCATTAAAACCGACTCTTTCATAAGAATTGAAATTATTTCTTAATCAATGTCTTCGTGGCGCTGTTGCCAAGAAAAAGAAACTTTACTACACATCAAATCTTTAGAACGGACCCATAACAGGAGTAAACTTAGGCACAAACCGCCCGAAGTAAGCTACTAGACCTATAAACTGCCCTAACCGAGCTAAGATAAACGGTGGAGGCAGAGTCGAATGTACGTGACCTGCTTTCTGCTATTAGGTCTTATTCCTCCTAACTTCACTACTTGACTTAATTTCATACCCTAGTAACTTGAGTTGCATTATCAAAAACAACCATTTTTCTCAAATTTAATGAAAATCCGGCTTTAGTCAACGTTTGTAAAACTACATTAAGTCTCCCGACGTCCCTCTTAATAGTTTCCTAAATAATCAAAATATTGACAACTCAAACTACGACGTAGGCATTTACCGATTCGCCTAGAACAACAACAATCGTCCGTTGGAAAACTCAGATCGCATTTTGAAACTGATTGGCATGGTCAAATATTTCTACCGGCTGTCCGCTATCATACTACTGAAAGCCTGATACACAATCTAATTTTGTAAAATAACGCGCACTATTTAAACGAGTTATTTTGTCTAAGGTGAGTGGTATCTCGGTTAGGCACATTGTTATTTGGTTTACAGTAATCTTTGCTCATTATATCTGACCGGTCGAGTTTTTTAGGTCAAAAGAGCTAACAAACACCGAATTACTCGGTCGAATAATATTTACCAGCAACAATCATCTACCCGCTCACGCATTATTAATTTTTCCGCGCTAGACCACTATGGTCATCTTTATACAGTCAAATACGAGTCAATCAAACGGATAAGTTTACTTTGTACAACACGCGTTTGTAGCATACCGACACACGTCACACGTCAGTGTCAATAAAGTCAAAATTATCTATGGAGGAATTATCACTGTCATAAAAAAATCGAAACGGTATCTACTGGATCTAATGAGGGTAGTTGTAATTACAATTGTTTACGTCGTGAACTTTAGCAATTTTTACTATTTGAACTGAACCTTTGCAACAATATTTCACGGCCAAAATATCACTTCGCAAATAGATCTGAACACACTGAACTGACCCTTCAATGTAACAATACTGTGTTTACGTTTGCCGTGAAATAGTGATGACAGACTTTAAAGTTAGAGAGAGACAACACTCAGCACCAGAATTGAAATGGAATGTGAATACCTGACCTTGTTCCTGGCGTAGGATCGACAACACCCGTCAGTCAACCTCTCGCTCGCTACGTGATGCCTTGGCGTCACCGTCACCGCTGCGTCACTTTCATCAGGACACCGGAAGGAGATGTGACCTTGTTCTCCACATTTGCAGCATACGATGTGGCTGACCATGGGATTGAGTCTTGAAGCTTGAATATCACGTTATTCTGTCGGTTTCCTACTGTTTCTTGCTTATGAAAACACAGCCTGCTTCGTCCAATTTTTCCACAGTGGAAACATTTGACAGGTGACGTTTGAGATGTCTTCATACGTTTTGTGTCAAATATTTTCTGACCGGGTAGCGCACTTGACACACTGCATCTCAGGCATGCACACACACACGCACTGCACTTTGCATTTTACACTTCAGGTAACTAAAAGTTTGTAATTCTTGCTGTAATCACTGGTGACTTCGGATTATCAGCAAAGCACGTACCGGAAAATGGTACATCGTGAACATGCATTTGCGTCGGTCTTGTCCCGGTCACAATCTGGGTAGTACACGGTGATTTAGTCAGTTCCTATTTCTTTCTGGGGAAACAATGTCATCATGGTCCAACATTCGTTGCTCAGGATTAGGGAAAAACCCCAGAAAAAAACCTAATCAGACCAAAACTGATAATGACATTGATTAACGGAACTTTGAATCTTATTCGGTCCAGTGCTTCATTCCAGGTCTTCACTTTCTAATTTTTCATTTCAAATAATGACCGCTACTTGTCTTGGCTCTTGCTATTTTCTTCGTGACCGGCGTTACGTAACCTTCGTGCTGCTCTTGTTTATTTGCTCGGAATCCCAATTCTGATGTCGGCGCAGGATGCCGATCATCATTGAAGCTCTGTCCAGAGACTATGTCTTGTGGGCGATGGCTGGGTAACGAGCAATAAACAAACTATTTTAGATCACACAACTGATTTATTATGATGCAAGCTTTAGGTATTCACTGTACACAACGAGCAGTGAGACAGTCCCCGACACTAAGACGTTGTACGCACGGCTGCCGACAGAGGAATGAGCCACGGACCTCTGCGGTCGGCCCTTTTATCTACTCGGTTCGTGCAAACGTCAGCGCGGATTCTGTCAAAGTGACATGTGTCACTTTTCACTTAGCTCGTTCATTCGTTCTCAAGCTTCCGTACTATTGACTTCACCGACATATATATGTCGTGGCCAGATCTTAGAAATTGATCATTTCATGATAAGGCTAACTAAAACTGGCCAGATCATTTTAAACTTTAAAGTTTGATGATATTTTAATCCTCGTTCTCGTTCTTTAGACCTTGTATTATGATAGAAATCTTACATTCATGAAGTGATCAATTCTAAGATCTGACCACGACATATACATAAAAAGGCAAGGAGGGACTTACACACTCAAAAAATGGTCTACCAACAACGGTTGCTAGCACGAAGTACAAGGGGGCAACATATCCTGAGGTGCTTGAGGAGTGGAGAAAAATACTACGTGTATCAGGATAATGCTAGTTGCACGGTCTTTTTCTATTAAGAGGTAGAAGATTACCAACAAACACACAACACAAAATATGTTTGTGAAGTTTCGCCAATTAATCAAAAAGAGCAATGTTTTTCAGTGTTTAAATACTAAACCACGCTTCAATTTAAATTCTTGTGAGACAAGGCTGGCCAATACTTCACCAAAAATCCTTTAATTACTCAATCTAAATCCACTTCAAAAGCAGCCCACCATTGTTTTCCAGCAATAAGAAAAGATCACACAGCCCACAGAGTAATTAATACTACTGACCTTGTCTTGAGCACAGGCTGACACGGTCTGACAGAGTCTAGACGATTCACAGACACAGTGGCACCCTGTGTGGCCGATAGTACGAATATCTTCGTTCACCAATTATGAACCGCCTCAGGCAAAGCAAATAAATTCGTGAAGTCTTGGGTTCTTGACAAGTATTGCTTACGTGGCTTTGTGGCTAAATAATAGGCATTTGTTTTCGAGACTTTGGATAGTTTTGTTTTGTTAGCTTGCTATGTAAGGTCGGGGGTGTGTACTCTGAAAGGAGTTTAGTTAGGCTACAGAGAATGACTTTGGTCTGATCTCCACGATGCCTATTAATATATTTTGAGAGTGATTGATTTGGAGTTTGAAACATGTTATCTAATTTTATAAAACTGAACTAAGAAACGTAATAAGTGACAGACATCTATATCGTAGTTTTTTAATCATGTTGCATAGTTTTGCAGAATTTAAATACTTACAAGTATATTAGTCTAGCGGTCATCTAATGATGCATCGAACCCTTTCAAATTTACACATAAAATTTTATCCAAATCGATCAAGATTTTAAAAAAGATTTTTACTAATGATGTTGACGGTTTTACGAAAAGGTTCACTTTTAACTGTTATAACTTCAGATTGACTTGAAATTGTAAGGTTAAATAAAAGCCACCCGTTTAATAAAACGGCAACTTCTAAATAAATGTCCCTCTACTCGCTCCGATACTCGCTCCGCTGCTCACTCCACTACTCGGCTGGTACAAGCACATCAGCCGCTGACGTGCTCGCACCACCGTAGCTCGCCAAAATATTTTTTTTTTTTTTTTAATTCTTGTTAGGTTCGCGCTTGACCGCTATCTCACCTGATGGAAAGCGACGATGCGGTCGACGATGGAGCGCGCTTACCTAGAAGTAACCTATTCACTCTTGACTTAAAGATTCCCGGGTTGTAGCCATCAGGAAAAACAGATTCCGGCAAGGAATTCCACTCCTTAGCTAAATTAAATTTTAGTTAATTAAGCTTAGTTAAATTTAAGTTTTTATAAGATAATTAATAAACCAGCCATTATCTAATAATAGTAAAATTTATTTTTCGATTGAAACGCAGCCCAGATGTTGTTCTGTTCAGCTCAAGTAATTTATTACCCAACAAGAACATTTGAGCCTTTGACGCAACCGAATAATTCAGCCTCAGGACGTGAGCCTTAATTTGAACTGTAAGACCACAATTTATATAAGCGACGAAGGTACATAGTAACATACTGTCTGAAGTTTGTTTCCTCCCACACGATACTGCTATGGCGTCATTTCTTGAGGCTACTTCTAATTTTAATTCAAATCGCGTTCAGTAAGAAACCATAGTAGTGAACTTACTCTTGAGTATAAAATTATAATAATAAGTTGCAACATCGGATCTTCTAGGAGTTGTTAGTATAAGTACTTCAATAGCATTATTGTGCTCATAATGAAAATATGATGAAATAATTCTCCAAAAGAAATGTTTCTCCAAAACAATTAACAAAATAATACATAATTATACCATATACCACCATAATACCATATTACCAACACCATATTACTATACAACCACCACATACCATACTACCACCACCGTACCATACCCATACCAACCACCGAACCATACGGAACCGTACCGTACCATATTATATTTATCATATATTTTTTTATTATTGTGTTTTATTATTATTGTGTGTGTGTGTGTGTGTGTATGTACATAATTATAATGAGCTACCAAAACACAATACATTCACTACTCAAATGGAAATCTTAAGAGAGAGAGAGAGAGAATATAGATAGAGAATCATTGTAAGGTTTCACCCTGCCATTCGAGGTATTACACAATCTTAATAAATTGAAGTTTTATGTTCAAGAAGATCAAGTCAATTCCGTCAAACTTCTATTCAAAAGTTTGTCAGTCAGACATCACAAACAAACAGCAAAGAAACAGTCACATAATGAAATATGTATATTTGAGAAGACAATCAGCGTCTCCGTTATTTTTACGGGCATCAGCCCGAGCCAGATGTTACTTTGGCAAAATTTACATAAACCCCCCTTCTCCTTTCTATTTTGCCCTGTGTTCAGGAGTTCCCGTTTCGCCTTTGATCCCTCAGGAATCTGAACCCTTGGTACAAATATTAATATGATTTTTTTGTTGTTCTTATTATGTTAATACGCTTCGCTGGTTATGTAAGATGTCTGTAGTATTAGAGGATCGATGTATCTGTTGTTAGGACGTTTGACGCATGATATGTTAATAGTACTTATGTATATGTTATGTATATTTAGCATTATATTATAGTTAGCACTATTAGTTGTCTGTAACATTTATAAAAGATCACCTTTGGCTGTCACATTGCGGGGCTAAGAAGAGAAGCCTGTTTTAGCCTAGCATTGATCACATGCTTGCTCAAGGCGGGTTGGCGATTTCAGACTTCCTGGTTTCAGATGTCAGTCATGTCTAAAATAAACTTTGTCATATTAAATTTACAACAAATATTGAGCTTGATTATTGTTCGTTGATTGATTGACAGCGTTCGGGTAGCTGAGCGGTAATTTCTCGTCCGACATGCCAGTGTCTCAAGACGAAAGTTTATGAGCAGTGCGTGTTGCCAGTGTTGACATATGGCTCTGAAACGTGGTCGTTCACACGAGGCCCCATCAGAAGGCAGAAATAAGGATAGCAGGAGAACCAAGGTTACCGACATAGCCCAAAGAATCGTCAAACTAAAGTGGCAGTGGGCTGGACATGTTGCTTGCAGGATAGATGGTTGATAAGGCCGAAAGGTTCTGGAGTGACGACCGCATACCACATGCAACGTTGACGCGTTCCACAAGATGAACTTGAAAGATGACCTAATGAAAGTTGCGGGATGAATAGGACCGATTGTTGTGGTGACACTAGGGGGAGGCCTATGTCCAACAGTGTACCTTTTTCGCCTGAAATGATGATGATTGTGTTATAATACTTAACCTGCCCGGAAGACACGGTGGAGTATTATATAGTGAAGGTATACCCCGCTTGGGTGGAGCACCGCCGTGTCCTTGTGGGAGCGATAAGTGGCGGCGACCTCTCGCGCCGGGCCCTGGTTCAGGCCATGGTCCGAGGTGAAAGGGAATAGCAGGCAGTCGCCTCCTTCTGCGAAGCAGTAATGCTAGCGAAGGACCCAGCCGCACTCGTGACAGAACGTACATCCTCACGCCCCAGCCACCTCGACCCCAACTCCGAAAACTAGACGTGGTTGGCGCGGGCTTGCGAACAACGAGTAATGGGTAGCTTGCCGTTCGGCCATCTGGTAACCGTCCAAACCGAGCCCAAGTCGTCGACTGTGCGTAGACACGCTCCTCAAAAAGATGTCAGCAACCGCAAAACTAGGTCCATGGATATTTTCTGAAAAGCAAACTCGTGGTCCTAGAACGCAAGGATACATGTGTGGTTTTAGTCAGTAAAAGTCTGATATGCCTCCAATGATTTCTTTCGCTCTGCCCTAAACCAGAAGAAGTCATTGGATGATTGCCGAACTTAAAAAAAAAAATACTTAACCTATAACCAAATCCTATTTCTAAAAAATTGGTTCAAAAATAATCGCTGCTCACACAAGTTTGATTCACCCAATTTCTGAGGTCGTCAAATTTCAATCCCTATTATCGGCCAACCCTTGCCCTTATGTCTCGTAGAAGCACGCAATAGCCCTGAATTTCGCATGTAACCTAAGGACAGCCATTACGCTCTTCATTGAAGACCTAAATACGATCGCTAAGTCCTCTAGGAGCCTTTATTCTAAATCTACTGAATTGTTACACAATATGTATGTGTGTATATTTTAAACTCCATAAGATACACATACCTACGAGTATTTATACTAATATTAGGTACTTATTAAATGTTAACGTGTTTTTTGTCCTTTGATCAAATACAGAAGCACCAAGTCATACATAAAATAAACTGTAAATAAAATACGTACAAAATATGACGACTCGAAATTTTCGAATCATTTAGTTATTTATACTATCTACACTAATATTGTAAGAGAGAGATTTGTATTTATGTACCTATGCTTGTATTTTTGCTTGTAATGGATGAACTCAAAAATCCCTGGAACGATTTTACATTTCCAAACTTCCAGAGAACAGAAGAATCGAAAAAAGGTCCACATGGCGGGGCAGACAGGTTTTACACGGCCAGTAGAGGCCTGTAGACTCCTGCAGAGACCGAAGCAATTGGAGAGATCCACACGGCTTGGCGAACAGGACTCGCACGGCTAGGAACAGCAGAAGAGGCCTTTCTTACAGCCGTCAAAGTGCGGGAGGGCTACGAGCACTTTTCCACTCACATAATAACATTTTACTTCAACTGTAAATCAATAACTGACGTTCTCAGCTGACAACCAGACACACTAGATTCATAATTTAATTTTTCAAAATCTAGAGACCAGAAATGACCAGCCAGTCTGGTTAACATATATAAAAACGAAGACATTGCTTAAAGCGTTACAACAATACGGGACCTTGGGCTTACCTTAGATAGTGGTTTCAATTTTCACGAGCATATAAAGAATATCTGCAAAGATGCAAACAAAGCGTTGGGCTTCATAATTAGAACTTCCTCCCAATTTCATGATACCAGAGTTAAGTTACTGTACAACGCATACGTGCGCAGCAAACTAGAGTACAATGCAATTGTGTGGGATCCTCAGGAAAAGTTGTATATACTTATGGTTGAGAAAATCCAAAGGAAATTCTGCCGTTATGTGTATAAACGTGCCTATGGATATTATCCTTTTCTATTGTTTGTGTCGGGGATGGTCGGCCTAGACACTTTGCAGCTTAGGCGTAAATTAATGCACATTCTGCATTATTATTTGTTATTAAATAACAAAATTGACAATTCGTCGGTGAGAGAGCATATTTACTTATATGTTCCACAGCAATACATACGTGGCACAGGACGGCGACGTCATCAGCTCCTAGCATGCCCCCCGACATGGCACATTCGTCAGACCAGTACCGGTCCAACAGCAAGGGCGATTGCTCTCATCAATGAATATCTTGAACACAGTCCAAATGCCGACATATTTGTTGATACTTTAAATGTGCTGAAGAAAGATGTGATGACCTTTCTTAACAAAATGTGATACTAAAGTTGGTTTTTATGTATTGACATCGATATTATAATCTTATATGTTATATATGTATGACATCTCTATTTGACAAATTTATTTAATGTTTTATTTTTTAATTTTATTTTGTATGACGATTTTATTCTATATGACAATTGTGATGTGTGATATATATTTTTTTTTTAATTTAATCTGTATGACAATTCTGTATTGATGTTTTGCATTTATATGACAATCAAATTCTATGTGACATTTTTATTTTTTATGACATTTTATTTTGTATGTTTGGTTTTACATTTTTATTATTTATTATTCTGCATGGCTAATTTGTTAATAACAATTGTAATTGATTCCATTTTTGTAGTGTACTTACTAGTTATAAGCGTTTTGGTCCCAGTACTGTTAGCTTATAATGTATCAAAAAAAAAAAAAAAAAAAAGGACTTAGTATCCAAGCCAAAAATAAAAAATAATCGAGCGTAACTGTCAAGTTGTCAATGACATTTCTTTTAGTTGACAGTCGCCCTTGGGAGAAATAACTACTGGAATGTTATTATGAATGTATAACTTATTATCTCAAATAAACTCATTCACGCAAAAACTACTGAAAGCTGGGCTTTTCTTTGGCCACCAAAACAGTATTGCTATACAACATAGTAATACTGCCAAATAGTTAACTACGAATTTAGTAACGACAAAAACGGGGCTTGCCGCATGCACACATTTTTATTAGGTAAGTAGAATGAATTCGACGTGACCAAGTAGATGATATCATATGTGCCGAAATTCCTGATCCCGAAACCGATACAGACCTACATGAATCTTATTATTATCATTATAAAAATCAATTGCTGTTTGTTACTCTCGCTAAAACTTGAGAACCGATTTTAATCATTTTTTTTGTTTTGTTGGCCGCTTATAGGGAAGGTTTAAAAGAAAAAAATAGGTAGGTAGGGTAGGGTAGGTAGGGGATGGGTAGGGTTGCGTAGGCTTGGGTAGCATAGGGTAGGGTAACTAGAATAGAATAGAATAAAACTTTATTGTACACCAAAATAGTAACAAAAACTTTTAAACTTACTTAATCTATGGGTACAATGGCGGTCTTACCTAGGTAGGTAGCATGGTGTAGGTAGGTAAGTATGTAGGGTAGGGTAGGTAGTCAGTTGAGAGTGAAGCCGCGGGTAAAAGCTAGTAAAGTATTTGATGGAAGAGGAACCTACGCAGTGTTTTTAAACGTGTGACGTCAGCATAGTTGACGTCACCAATGTTATCTTCATAATGGTCACTCATTTTAGCAGCGAGCAGCGTGCAGCGTAACGAAAGAGGTCCGTACTGTCCGGTGGCTTAAGCGAGAATGCACGAGAACCGACAGTGTGGCCGTGAAAAAAATAGGTACGAAGGAAACTTGAAATCCAAGGATGGACATAGCCTATGTATACTTTTAATCCATCTTCAACTGGGACTTCGCGTCTGCAATAACCAACATTCACGCAGACGATGCCGCTGGCAGAAATGATTAATAAATGAACAGGTTTTCCACCGCGACGTAAATCAGAGCAAAAATCTCTGACCTAATATTACAATATTCTCTATGAACATTAAAATATCACATCATTCAGTAATATTTCCAACTCGCAGGACTGTATAATGAGTGAACTTATCATTAGTTCGGCATCGTGGCGAGGAGGCGATAATTATTCAATAATTACCAGCCAGAGGTCGCTGAATATGCGACGATGAAACTGGGCATATCTAGTTAATTAGTGGGAATTCAAGAACACGAATGTACTATGATTTTATTTTTGTTGAAAACATTTTTAAAACACATTTATTATGATTGCTACTGCTATAAAATCACTAGATAGAGTAATCACACTAATATTATAAAGACGAAAATTTGTGAGTGTGTATGTGGAGGAGTGAATTATATGAACTGGAGCCGAAGGATGCAAGAAAAACTTTTTTTTTATAACCAATATAACTAGGGAAATATCTAAAAAATAAATTTGTAAATTGTTAAATTATATTACCAAAATTAATTTCGACGACGGGAAACGGTTGCAAAATAGTATTTACCCGGTTGAACGGATTTCGAGGAAACTTGATACACGGGTAGACCGTGTCTTGAAATAGCACAATAGGATACTTGTTATCCCGGGAGTGTATTCCCGTGGGGAAAACTCTACTAACACATGGGCGAGCAGCTGGCCGCGTCTAGTTAGACTATTAACTTTACACTGCTGATAACTAGGTAAATACTGTAGTACCTATCAAAAACCTGGCATAACATAAGCATAATCAGCCTTTTTAAATGCTCCCACTGCTGGGACTCAGCCCTCCTCTCTAGGAAAGGGAATGGGCCGTAATCCACAACGCGGGCCCAGTGCGGGTTGGTGAATGTCACATTTTTTCGAATTTTTGGTTCTAAGACATGCCGGTTTCCTCACGATGTTTTTCTTCACCGTTTTTGTGAGCAGTGGTGATGAAATAAATTACACAAAGTAATGCGCCGGGCAGGATTTGAACTCGCGACCTACAACTCGTAAGTCTGGGCCATTACCACTCGGCCACCACTGCTCTCAAAAACTTGGCGTTTCTTCTAATTTTTGACGTTAATTTTGTTTAGGTAAAAGCTATTTTCAGGCCATGATAATATACTCGTAGCACTATTACTAGAAGCAAACATAACACACATTTTCATTAAACAATAGCACCTTTGCATCTTAGTTCAAGTTGTACCAGGAAACTATGAAGTGTAGGTACCGCATAAACTAATTTCTCAGTAGGTCCTGAGCTCCTGGTACGTGAGCGAGGCTGCCAACAGCCACAATGGCTTCAGTAGCAACACTGAAGCTACAGTACACTTATAAATCAAAAGTTTCAGTTTGCTGTAGTTCTCATTAGTCTGGAGTTACAAAAGGAATAAGGATTTTGAGATGCAATGGTTGGTTGGTTTTAGCGGAGTTCATGCTCATAAGAAATCAGTAGCTTTAGATTTCACAAAATACGAATATTGTGAAGTTAAACATTCGTTGTGTGCTTTAAAAAAGACTTCAAATAATTACTTCTACTCAAGCGTGCTTCAACGTCAACCACATCATAGCTTTCCACCATGTGAGATAGTGAGAGCCCATTAATATTATTATAGCTAGCTGTTATTGTCCTACTGCTGGACAAAGGCCTCAATCCATTATTTTCAACGATCACAGTCTCTCGCTTTCTCTTTCCAATTCTTAAGGTAGACATCCAGGTCGTCCCGCTATCTCCTTTATGGTCTGCCAGGGCCCGCGTCGCTGTGTCCGCGCACCAATCCTGCGTTTTACGGGCTCACAGCTCGTTAGACATGCGGCAGACATGTCCTGCCCAGTCCTATTTAAGATGGGCAGCTTTGCGAGTAGTTGGGCAGCCTATCAATAATTAAAAAAAAACACGGTAGGCAGCAAAAGAAGTAATTCATCAACCATTCCATTTCATCAACAGTACTCTCTCGAAAAGAGTATCATTGACGTTATGACATTTTTCCTGATGGATGGTTTTTTTTTAGGTGGGAAATCATCTAATGACTTCTTCCATCCTAGGGCGGAGCGTGAGGGCGTGTCAGACTCTTACTCACTAAAACCCACTCCTATGGTTAGGTTAGGTTACTCCTAGGTTTTCCTTTCAGAAGCGAACCCTTGGCCCCAGTAGACTTCGACCCTGCTGGGCCCCTATGCTTTTGCTGACATCTCCTTGAGGCGCGTTTGGAACACTATGCGCCGTCGGTGACTTGGGTTTGGTCCAGATGGTTACCGGACGGTCAGACGGCGAGCTACCCATTGCTCGCCATCCGCAAGCCCGCGCCTACGGTGGCTGGAAATCGAGATCAGAATCCCGGTGGCTGGGGCGTGCGGCCGGCACCTTTGCTAACATTACTGTTTCGCAGAAGGAGGCGACCGCCTGCCATTCCTCCTCGCACCGGACCATGGTTTGTACCAAGGCCCGGTTCCTGATGGATGGTGATATGAACTTTCTATTTGTTGAGGTGGAAAATCATTAAGTAACTTCTCCCACTTTGAGGGGTGCAAGAGGGAGTGTCAGACTTTTACTGCTGACTAAAACTCGCCTGTGTTCCTTCAGCTGCTCTTTGTGTTCCATGGCCGCGGGGGCTCTTTCAAACTAGAGAGGCTTTTATGTTTTAAAAAATATATGTAACGCCTGCCAAAAGATGTTGCCAATGTACTGACAGCCAGCAAGCCAAAAGCCGTAACGTCACGTCTCACCACGTGGTCGAAGTGGGGAGGTGACAGTTGCCGCCAAGCCAGCCAGCCATTATAAAAGCGAGTAGCGACCTTGTATGTGGTTCATTATAATTTTGTAAATTCAAGGAATATATCTGATTACAGTTACCTATATATGGTGGGTATTCACCCTTACGTTGTTGAAACTTCAACGGTCCGGACTAAGCGTTTCGCTTCGTCGTTTATACCGCGTACATCGAAGGACTGGAACAATTTGCCTGCTGTGGTCTTCCCGTCCAACTATAATTTAGGTGTCTTCAAGGCTAGAGTGAATAGGCTCTTAATAAACTAGTGCGCCTCGCCATCAATGAACATCAGGTAGGATCGCAGTCTAGCACTGGTTTATATCAATTTAAAAAGTATAGGTTTTTTTCTGCTCTATTATTATTTATTTATTACACAAGAATACCTGTCAACTTTGTGGATAAGCAAAGTTAATGTTAAGTGAAGTTTACAAAGAATTCACTATCAATGAGTATTACCCCTCTACGCAGTCTCGTAGTACAAATATTGATAAAAGCCCGGCGCGTCTCGACGCCTGCAGCCAGCGCCGGTTCATTACGTGACTCCACGGCTGACAGCGGGACACACAGACGAGAATCAACAATAACTTGATGATCAACTTAGTTTACAGCTGTTTTTTATGTTTCTTTTTTTTCCGTCCGAAGTCCGTTAAGCAAAGAAAAAAGAAAATAAAGAAAAATATTTTATTTGCGGGAAATGACGCAATCTTTGCTTCAACTTATAAATTATAAACAATCTATAGGAAAAATATGCGCCACGTTCGCGCAAAACGGCCGAATGCTCAGCATAATGCCGTGACCACACGCAAAATGCGATGAGTCCACAGCGCTGATTTTCAGCGTGGGCCGGTGACGGTATCGACACAAAGACCGATCGGTATTGTGTGCTAATACATTTGAGTAAAACAATTGAAAATAAATTAATGGATAAAATCATAAATGGAAGTTAATATATAAATAGAGAGTTTGTATAAAGTGGCAACATTACGTCGCGTCTATGCCATGGTCAAAGCCATGTCTTCGTTTGAATAGTTACTTTGTCTACCATTAGAATACGAATGTAACACATTCTTATCTTTGTAGTATTTGCCAGCAAATATCGCGTCAGCCTTCTTGGTAAGCTTCGTCGAGGTAGCCAACACTACAATAACATTTTCAGCTCCATTTTACCGAGATCGCGCCTATTTTAATGATTCCAGATATTTTATAGTTGTGTATACACTCAAGATATAAAAATTCACCATCCGAATGTCCACTAGTGGCTGTTTTAATAAGATATTGGAAAATCGATTCCAATATATTATTAAAACAGCCACTGAATTTCACTCGAAAAAATCCCGCCAAAAACTGCTTTGTGACTGTTTTATTAGGTACCACTGATTTAGCTTAACTTGGGTAGACGTTGCAGTAGGTGGACAAGATGAGATAACAGCAATTTGACAAACTACATAGCATAGCATAGTCGGCCCTATAATGTTCCCACTGCTGGGACTCAGGCCTCCTTTCTAGGAGTGGGAATGACGAACATTAAAAACAAACTACGTAATTAAGGAAAAATCCATTAACTTTGAAGTCGCGGTCTTAGATCTGCTAGTCATTAAACCAGTTTTTTTTTATTATTATTGAAAGGCTCACGTTTGACTACTATCTCACCTGATGGTAAGCGATGATGTGGTCAACGATGGAGCATGCTTGCCTGGAAATTACCTATTCTCTCTTGAATTACTTACTGAGCTACAACTTAGGGGAGGCATTTACCGACTAAAATCTCAGAAGTTTCAGGTCTAAATAAATTGTTAATATATTTGACAAAAACAGTTTCTTAAAGCTTGGCCAACTGTGTAATTTAAAGACGGAGGTAACCACTTTGTACCTTGAATGCCTCAAAGCAGCCTGCTTGCCAACCTACTCTACCGTACACGCCACATGCAGCATAAGGACCCGTGACGTCACAGAACGCATCTCAAAGCGCAGTCTCGAACTCGCGGGAACCACGAAAATTAACGTTTAGCACCTGCGACTAATAACTAGTAGTACATGTGCCCGCGACATCGCCCCAATTAACTTAATTGCATATATTATTAGGTGCGAAACGAGCACGCCGTCATAATTGCCGCGTTCTGGTTGCTAGCATTATTTCATACGACTTGATGGGATATTTCAACGCCACAACATGGCTGTGTTAATTTGTGGAATGTTAATTTGGTTGTAAAATGTTTTTTTTTTGGAGGAATTGAAAATTAAATTATTTTCATTGTATAGTCAGCTTGAATGATTCATTTATTGATACTGAAATTCTTTATATAACTGCTCATATACTAACTCTATTTGGGGTTGTGATAAAAGGTGCCATTCAGTCAAATAACGTAAACATGACTGAAGACACTGGGTGCGTTTTCACCAATCATAATGCTCGAAATCTCCACTCCGCAACATTGGAAACAGTGTAAGTGAAACTGAGAAGACTTTCAAAAAAACAAATCAACATGCGACCTCGAGCCAGACAGAACAGAGTCGAGCAGGCTGTGGTCCCGAGCGGAGAGTACGAAGCGGAGGCTACCCTTTGTTGAGCTACCTCAACTCCACTTGTAAGTATATCGATGGATATACTTGAAACCTTCTCCACTCTATTCCACCGTGTCCTCGTGGAGGCGATCGGCTCAACGACCTCTCGTGCCGGGCCCTGGTACAGGTCATGGTCCGGATCAAGGAGGAATTGTAGGCGGTCGCCTCCTTCTGCGAAGCAGTAATACTAGCAAAGGTGGCGGCCGCACGTGCGAGCGAACGGCCCTCACTCCCCAGCCGTTGGGATCTGGATCCCGATTTTCAGCCAACGTAGGCTTAGGCTTGTAGATGGCGAGCAAAGGGTAGCACGCCGTCCGGTCGACCGGTAACCTTCTGGACGGAGCCCAAGTCGTCGACGGCGCGTAGTGTTCCACGCGCGCCTCAAGAAGATGTCAGTAAATCATAGGGACAGGGTCGAAACCTACTGGGGCCATGGGTTAAGTAAAAATGAACCCCCAAGGCTCTGGAATGCAAGGCAAAGAAGGAACAAACGAGTGGGTTTTAGTCAGTTAAAGTCTGACATGCCCTCTCGCACCGCTCAAGAGTGAGAGAAGTAATTGGATGATTTCAAACCTTAAAAAAAACATAAATGTTGAGACAGTTAAATTGAAAATACAGCAAGCTCAATATCCAAAGTATTAACAAATTAGAATAATAATATTTATTTACTAGCTGTTGCCCGCGACTTCGTCCGCGTCAAGTTCGTAAAAATGCACAAACGTAACTAATAATTATGTGCTTGTGATTCATGCCGAAAGCATCGAATTCACTTGTTTTACTTTCACACAAAACGGTTATAGGTCAAAATGGAAAAATTTAATTTTTTCCTTTCGCCGCTTCGATTTTATTACCTGTTTTGTTTACTTTTTACAAAAATATGGAGTAAAAATGTCTAGAATATGTTAAAAATACGCTAAAAGTCGTTTATTTATTTTAATCGATATACCGTCGTAAATAATATACAAAAAAGACGACAAAATACTCAAAAAAAAAATTTCTATAGCTAGAGATCGAACATAAGGCAAATGTCGTTCAACACCGACATTTTGGAATATTGCTCACCCCCCATAGCAAGTAGCGTGATAATTTATAGCCTATAAGTTGACCTGGTCAGTAAGGATTAAGTATACAAAATTTGGTTCAGTAGTTTTTGCGCCAATTAATACCACCGGTCTCCAATTTTACTGTTTTATTATATGTTTATAGATTTTACCAAAAATAATATTACCAATTACAGGTACTTACAAGCTAGTACTTAATATGTAAGATTGGAGCTTGTGTAAGTGTCGAGTATCTTTGTCCTGTATCTGGGTGCGCCAGGACCTCAAACAGCAAAAACGTTTAGCTAAAAGGAAATACAAAAAATACATCAACGAATGATTGATTTATGTTCTAAAAAGTAGAAGTGTATATTAAAAATAGTGAAAGGTGTCCCTACATCTTTCACTATTTTAGGGTATGAGGAGGAAACCGTGGATACGTATTACTGAAAAATAAAAACTGTAAAAGTATAAATTAAAAATAAAACCCTGTTTTCATTTCTGTATAAAGAACAGGTTCTCTGTTTAATCATACGAATCTTCCCAGATTGTCACAAAAAATTCATCACACAATTTGTCTTCATCCCATCGACAGCCATTACATTGTAACTGAACCACCCTTTACTATCAAAACAAAGTACCACAAAAGTATCTTAAAAGCCTTTAAACACACTAACCGATCCATCTTGCAAGCGCAATGTTAGCACAATACGTTTACTCAAACGTGGGGATGATACTGCTCCATCCATCATGCGGGGGATGCATTGACGGCGCGATAAATCTTCCGGAGTGAGCCAGCGATGTATGCCGCGCGCTGCAAGGATATCGCTGGACGTGTGGACGTGGCTTCGGATTTAGGGGGTCTGCTTAATGTGATGGAATCTTATTGGACTCCTGTTATTGTTGAAGGCGATCAGGTGGAAGGCTTTGTGTGAAGTTTTTGTTACAGTGTTGTAGGTCGGCTCTAACCAAATGTGATTCGACAACGGTATTGAAGAGAAAGGATGTTTTAGCTTCTTATTCAATAATTGTAAAACGTTTTGATCTTCTTCTTCTTTTCGTGTTGATGTACTCTAACTAAATTTTATCTGACCAGTATTTCGCAACCTCTACGGCTCTGTTATTGGCCGTATAGATCCTGAAAACTGCAGTTGGTTGTACAGGATGGACAGCATAGCAAATGACGCATGTCCTGTGCAGCGGCTCCACACTGGCACTGTGTTAGAGATGGGTCGAGGAAGCCCCATTTGGCCAAATTATCGGCCAACCTGAGTCCGCAGTCGGGCAAGAGATTTCCAGATTGGCCACTGCAATTCACGTCCAGGGGGGAGATGTTCTGACGGGGTGATGAAATGTGTAGGAGTTGGGTGCTACTGCTTCCACAGCGCGCATCTCTCGTCCTCTGCACTGTCTTTTGAAGAGGTCGTAAATCGCATAAAGCTTTTACGACTCTTTAGACGTGCAGGTATAAGTTGATGTTTATGCAGGGGGTGACGGCCGTTTTAATAAATTGAGGTTAGTGTAAGATTTTTAGGCTGCTACTGACCCTTATCTGTAACCGGAACTCTAAATAACAAATTAGAACATAGTCACGGAACGAGAGGTCACCTATCCTACGGTCGTCGCCAATCGTAAAGGAGTCGACTTGGAAATAAAAGGCGATCGATGTTAAAAGGTATGTTATTGCATAAAGAAAGGCCGCAACGCAACGACGACGAATCAAAACCAAGAATCCTAGCAATTGTTATATGCCTTGAGCACCAATTTTGGAGAATAAATAGTGCAGGTTAATGCAATATGCTTTAATTTAATCCTCTATTCCCCTTGTTCATGTGAAACTATTTTCTATTGTATCTATTACACTCTCCTGTGTACCCGGAAGTTTCACAAAGGTGAACCGTTGTGCCCCCATCAAGTTCTATGTAAACCGACTGCTAGGTTCCCACCTCAGGTCAAATTGCTGAGCTTACTAAGAACAATGAGACCAGAGAATACATGTCGACCACATCATCGCTTACCATCAGGTGAGATGGTGGTCAAACGCGAGCCTATCATTAATAAAAAAAAAAATGTTTTGGCCGTTCAAAAGGTGAGCTTAGAATATGTCTAATTGAATCTAACTACACTTTGGTATTTATATACTTTTCTCTCAAAACATTTTCAGGATTTCATAAGTTCATCAAACTGGCCAAAAAAGAATGTTCATTATTTATATTATAAAAAAATATTTTCTGTAGATATTCAGGCAGACCAAGAGCTAAACTAACTGAGTTCATCTTAGATTGCATAGTAGATGTAATTGATCTTTAACATACTTGTATAAAGAATAGAAAAACACAGCAGCTGTGCGAGCTAGGCTAAACTCAGCGTAGCTCCCGGTCTGCTGAGCGCTATCTGCGGTCAAGCTAGGCTTAGCTTTAAAATATATTTCAAAACATTTTTTCTCATATTTATGTGAACATTTTGATAATGTATTTGTGATTCATAGTAATTCATTTTAAAAACAACAAACTAAATTATATTTGAAAATTTAAAATTCAACGAGGTATGAATAATTCATAATTTACTTTAAATTTCATTGACTATCAAAATAATAGTTATTTGATCTAAAGTCATACCATCAACTAAAACAAACATATACAGGTTGTCCCAAAATTTACGCAGGATTTGAATTAAATAGAAAATACAGTTTTTAGTCTTCAGATTGTGATTTTTTTATTGAATCATAAACTAAAGGGTGTCCCAAAATTAACGCAAGATTTGAATCTGCCGCCATATGTGCAGTTAGGTGTTGTCAACTCTAAAATAAAATTAAAAACTGTTTTTTTCTATTTAATTCAAATCTTGCGTTAATTTTGGGACACCCTATATATATATATATATATATATATATATATATATATATATCTCGCATTTCTTTACGTAGCCTGATTATTATTTTTATGTAAATCGTGTTATATTTATCAAAGAATAATCCGTTTAGATATTCACACACAAATTGTTATCGACCTCGTCTGGATCCTGACAACACTCGAACCAACCTGTATACTTAATATGTACTTTAATAACGATACAACTGACAGTGGAGTCATAGTGTCAAATAATGATTTAATAATGGTGATAGACATAGCCTAGACCAGCCTAGACCATGTGGAAACAATAGTATTGTATAATGTAGAAGCACTTTTTTTTTCAAGTTTTGTGAATGTGAAGTACCATGGAGCATTTTTATTAGGTTACAACTTGTTTGACATTACGAGCATGGCAGGTGAGAGTTTGTCATGCTCACTCAAATGTCTCGCTGATGGTGGCACGTGTTATTGGATCATTCAGTTCCCTTCAAAATGGTTGAGCTGAGTGAGGCTGATGCACGCGTCATGCTCGTGAACGGGTGCCGTCGGTTGAGACTGGTCATCTCTTAGCTGCCAGTGGCTTAATTCAATTTCTATCTTTTTAATTAGTTTTTATTCTTATTTATCTACATTGTGCTCACATATTAGAAGCGACATGAAATATGTAACCAAGATTTATGTAACTCATAATATGATTTAAAAGAGTGTCCATGGAGTTTCTTGCACGTTCTTCTCCATAGAGATCTACGCTTTGGAACGTGCAATTTAGCTTCACTTGTTTTTTTTTGACTGACTGACATTTTGACAATTCAAAAGTGCCTGTAATTGGTCTATTTGAAATAAACGTTTCTGATTTCTGATTTCTGATTTCTGAAAAACTAAGACGTGAGGATCTATTTTAAAATAAGTAACAAAAATTAAGCACCAGGAAAGCACAGTACAGAAGAGTGGCGGTCTATACTCATTAGGTAGATGAAACAATACAAAAACCATAAACAACAAACTGTAATACGGAAGACTACATGATAGCATAGATCATCATCTCCGTAGCCTTTTCCCAGCTATCTTGGGGTCAGCTTCCAGTCTTACCGAATGCGACTGAATACTCACGATTTACATGGAGCGACGGCCCATCAGACCTCCACAACCCAGTTACTGAACAACGCGAAACTCCCTGAATATAATGATGGTCAGACTTTCTGACGTCTGACTACCTACAATGACTGTCAAATATCAACGAATGACAATCGGGACTAATGGCTTCACGTGCTTTCCGAACCACGGAGTGTCAGTAATGTCCTAGATAAACAGGCAAGTGGGAGTCGGACTCGCGCACTGAAGGTTCCGTACAAACTTACCTATGCAAATAGATGGGCACGCCATAATCACGGTGGCAAGTCTCCTCTTTGAGGAGTGGCTGGAGCGACAACACGGCGTCCTCACCTTCCACTTGACGCAGGTCCTCACCGGAAGTGGTAAATTTGGGTGATTTCTGCATCGGATTCAGGCGGAAGAAACGCCCGGGTATCACAATTGTGTGGACCGCCCGGAGGACATGGTGGAGCATATGGTGGAGATGTGCCCTGCTTAGGCGGAGCACCGCCGTGTCCTCGTGGAGGCGATCGACGGCAGCGACCTTTCGCGCCGGGCCCTGGTTCGGACTATGGTCCGGAGCGAAGAGAAATGGCAGGCTGTCGCCTCCT
This sequence comes from Mythimna impura, assembly GCA_905147345.3. Lineage (NCBI taxonomy): Eukaryota > Metazoa > Arthropoda > Insecta > Lepidoptera > Noctuidae > Mythimna > Mythimna impura. The sequence continues at coordinate 983,917 of LR990348.1, forward strand.
TCTGCGAAGAGTTTTACTAGCAAAGGAGGCAACTCCACGCGCGAGGGAACGGCCCTCACGCCCCAGCCACTGGAATTCCGATCCTGTTTTCCAGCCACGGTAGACGCGGGCTTGCGGACATCGAGCAATGGGTAGCTCGCCGTCCGGGCGTCCAGGACCCGGCGCGAGAGGTCGTTGCCGCCGATCGCCCCCACGAGGACACGGCGGTGCTCTACCCAAGCGGGGCACATCTCTACTGTATGCTCCACCGTGTCCTCGGGGCGACCCACACGAGCTACGGAATCTAAAAAGTACATATGAAATGAAAAATTCACATTTGTACTTGCCCGTTTTCAAATTCGCACCCTCGCGTGATAGGCGGGTGCCTGACACTCTGCACATGACAGTGTACATGAGTGAAAAATTACGGCTAACTAATACCCAGGCAACACTAATTCGAATCATTCGCTGAGCCACAAGTCTGCGTTTACAAGTATTTTTTGAAAGTTCGCAATCACCCAATGCATACCTTTCCTTAGCGCGGGCGCGTTCACGATGCAATACATATTCATGTCCAGTTTGTATTCATGAGCCTGCAATGATAGAAAAACATCAGCCTTCTAGATGTCAAAGTGTTAGGAATCAACATACGTAGCGAAAGTTCTATTTTTAGATATGCTTAGCATCAAAATTACATTATTTTCGTAACTATATTATATCTCGTTTCTACCGCGTACATCGAAGGACTGGAATAATTTACCTGCTGCGGTCTTCCCGTTCGATTATGATTGAGGTGTCTTCAACGCAAGTGTAAATAGGCTCCTAAAAACTAGTGTGCCTCACCATCAACGATTGCATCACTGCTTACCATAAGCTGGGATCACAGTCAAGCACTAGTTAACCTGTTACTACCTACTTAATCTATACTTACGAAGGGTATAGGTTAAGGGTAACATCCCAAATTTGTCTAGACTAATCTTAAAATAGAATCGTATTGTTCAACGGCCTATTTATTTTTCTTAATACCGGTATAATGTAAGGAAGGTTTTGGCCGAAAGATCTTGGGAAAATTCCACTACCTCACTAAAAATACGATTTATGTTTAAGTAGACTTCAGAATGTCAGATAAGTATTGGTAACCAGAGACGAACGACGTCCTTTACACATCTATGAATCAATTCCTGATATTATTTATCGTTCATTTATCTTTGCAATCATACCTCAAACTGTATTTTTTTTTTTTAGCATAGCGATTGTCCATATAACTAATATCTGTCTACGTTTGTTTCAGTGGGCGTTTATTGGTCTCGCGTCACCAGTCCTTACTCTCTGTACATCCTGGCTGTTGAAAGCAAGACTACAAACGTATCGTACTAAAGTGTTATAAATATCGAGTGTAATAATTTTATCCATTTTTTAACTACGATCCTTACATGCTTATCCTACTTCGTTGACGTTCATACATCGGTAATAGTAATAACAGCAGTATATATCATATTTACCAAATGTATGGGCATTATGCGTCCTTTAACCGTTCTCATCATCATTCCTACCCTCCTGCCCTCGTTTCGTGTTACTTGGGGTCAGTGCTACACGTTTTCTTTTTTCCATTCTGTTTGTCAACTTATCCATTCTTGTTACACCACACATTGCAAAATTCTCATCTCCGCTACATGCACGCAATGCATATAAATATGTTCAGGTTAACAATTTATGTCGATTTAGGACCAAATGGCTATATTTCTAATTTATGAAAATTAATGAATAAAGACGGGTTAATGACCACTTTTACCATACTTTAACAGCAACATTATCCGAAAAATGCGTCGATAGTACCTTAAGAAAAATACCGTTAATCCGAACAGCAGCTATTTATAGTTCTGTACTTTATAAAATTTACAGTGCAGTATAATTCTCCCACACCTGCTGTACATTCCTCAGCATCGAGTCCGTATTCAGCCGTATTCAGCCGTGCTCACACGAGCAGCACAACGGATCAAGTGGACGATGCTCAGCGCACAACAACGATGTGCCTCGTGTGGATAAAGCCGATTGTGTAGCCGATCCCTACTTCAAGAAATATTTCAATACAGACTGTGTATGATATCTTTTAGTGAGAATCTTTGTACTAAATCATCAATTGGTTGGATATAAAATATGATTGAACCTTGTTTTGTTTTGTGTTTGTCACATCGCTGTCGGGCAAGAAAAAAACTTTTTACAAATAAAAAATTCAACCGAAGTTAAAGTTATTTTGCACTTTTGAGTGTTTTTTTTTAAGTTTTTTATTTTACACTTTTCAGTTATGGTACCACCACTAAAAAGTACCCCTCAGCCATACATAAATACCTTATAGCCAGAGTGCAAGTCATGACAATTCTAATAATCCCAAACACGGTTAGATTACATTAATTTATTACAGAGTTCCGGTGCCTAAATTCAGGCTTCATCATCAGATCAGTTCGATATATTCCTCCTCTTCTTTCAGTCAGTCATCGACTACACGTATAAACAAAGTAATTGTAAAAGTAATTGTTCTGTTCCATATCTTCGAAGTTCATGATCAGATCATAACAAGAACCTTTAAAAAAAAAAAAATTCAAAATCGGTCTAAAATTGACCGAGAAATCGGTGAAAATACATTAAAAAAATACATTCAGCCGAACATAGAACCTCCTCCTTTTTGAAGTCGGTTAAAAAGGTTGTGCTTTGAATTTACTCGGAAATCCAATTCTTCTTCTGGCATTAAGAAATGTATAAGTGTAAACGCACAAGACGGAAGAAACGTCAGATGAGACAGAAATTATTTCGCAGTTATTGCACATCGTCTCATGTAAGATGAGAAATCTTCCTCCTTTGCCATCTTACATCACTCTCCGTAACGCCTCAAGCTCGAAACTCCACGTTTTTATTAACTTTCAACCTTTGACTCGCGCAGATTGTCACAAAAACAAGCACGAGGCGACACTATGCTATTTTATTTCACTTAAAATATTAAATGCACTATTGCAGCTCTCTGCCTGAGCGATTCTTTTTCAATTACCCACTTACTCTTTGTCACATCTTGAAACTTTTAAAGAGAAAGAATGTTTCTTAGAATTCATTGCTAGCTGTTAGTATAAGTTTTATTTTCTCATTTTCATAATGGCAGTAAGATGGAGTTAATTTGTTAGAAAATGGCAAAACAAAGTCGTCAACTTAAAGTAGAAAGAGAAAATTGGATTGTTTTGTGAATACGTGTGTTCGAGAGAGGTAAAGTAGGTAACAAAGTCAACCTAAGTAATATCATTCACACCTATATACAATTGAATAAATGCTTATCCGATAATTTTAAGCACCTACTTAGGTGCAATATAAAAAAGATGTGGGAGCGTATTAACACTCTGACCTCGGAATCGAACTAAAGATTTTCATAAATCCATGTGTATACTACTTATCTAGCTCTTTAGCAGTTGCTAATATCATACTTTACTTAAGCAATACTATCACCCAAACCCCAAGCGAACACCGGCGATCAAGCATGGTTTTTACGTCATTTCGGTTAAACTCCGCATAGATTATAAAATATTGAGCGTTTTATTTATAGGGTATTTATCCAAGAACGTAAATAAGAAGTTTTTCATTAAGTAGTTTGTAAATATCGAAAATAAGCAACCTTTCCATTATTCCCTATATATACCTCTAGACATGGACGAGTTAAGAGGACCCATTTCTTATAATAACGAACCTAGAATCAAGTTTTCCCCAAATTCTCATTCAAACTCATTTCCACCAATGCTCATCAACAAATCTGATCCCTGAAATGTTGATCCCTTGACCCGTTGACCCTTTCTCTATAAATTAGGCTACAAAGAACATTTTGAGCCGAAACTTTCAGGCACACTACTTGCCTAGATCAATAGAGGCTTTTAAATCCTACCCCTACATTGCCTAACTGGCGTAACACATTAGTTTAACGCGAATATTGAAAGCCTTAAATTCAACACAAAAGCTGTAATAATAGCTAAGTGGCAAAAAGCTTTTATACACAAATTCTAAAGTAAACGTTTCTGATGTACTTACCTTTCTGACAGAATAATGCCGTCAATTTGTAATCTTTAAAACACAGAAAATATTCCGAGTCAATTTGCAAATTGTGAAATCTGCCAATTTAAATGCAAATGTAGAAAAATATAATTTATAATACTTTTTCTTATTCCCTGAAGTTTTAGGACCAATTCACATTGAGCTTCGTTAATTTATGTAGACAGCCAACGAATCCGGAAAGATCCAGTAGGTACATTTTACCTAATCTCAACACACCCCTCTCGCTATCACTTCAGGTAGACAAAAATCGATGGCCTAGACTTAACAAAACAGCTTCTGTTAAAATACGTTCTTTCTGGGAATCCCTGTTAAAATATCCGAATCAGTCCGGTGTGCTCAACGCCTTACCGGACGGATCCGGATGAATTTGGATGGAATCGGACGGGCCGCTTCTTTGTGCAAATCGGGCTGCGGAGCCAGGCTTTGTATCGCTGAGTTTATTCGACTTCTTGCCTTGTGCTTTTGTGATATCGAAGGAGATCGCATGAAAAACTTATCTTGTTAGCATGCAGGCTAGTCGATCGAACATACATTTTTAAAAGGTTGTGCTTTAGAATAAGATTTGAACTTTATACGAAAATAATTGAACAATTCAATTTATTTTCGTATAAAGTTAGTTTGACAGTTTTTGGCAGATTATGTGGCAAGAGTATCCGTAAATAAGTTACAAAATATTGTTTTTCGTAGTTATTTCCATACACACCAGACCCTAGAAGCATACATCCCAGTCTCTACAATACTATTGAATTTCTAAATGGTAAGCTTTTTAGTAGATATTGTAAAATTAGAAAGAATTGTTGGACTTCGTTTTATTCAATACAGCCTCGAACTAAAATTTTATGTAAAAAAGTTGCTGAAGATCCAATTTAATTTAATTTTAATATATTAAATCATCAAATTTAATTTCAAGATACTCGAGCCACAGAACATTAATATCGATTATAACACTGTTACGTATTTTTCAATGTTGGCATTGTTATCAATTTCAATATACATTTTTACACATTTATAATTTTAAAAAATTTATACTTTTTCAGATTTACCGATCTTATCATCTTCTTCCTCGTGTCGATGCAACTCAAATGTCCGACCAATGTGTAGCCACTAGGGGTGCATGATAAAGCCTCCCTGAGTCGAACTTACCATGTCCGGTGAGGAGCTGCGTCATGCGGAAGGTAAGGACGCCTTGACGTCTTTCCAGTAACCCTTCAAAGAGGGGCATTATGCTGAGCTGAGGCCCTTTTGGCATTAATCATTGTCCTTATTTATTTTGTTTAATTTTATCTATGTATGTGGGATTTGGAGGTTGTGAAAATAAGACAGAGCAATTTTGTCAGCGTTTTATATTACTTCTTTAGCACTCGTTCATTTTACCAACGCCGTTGGCGTAATGTGTCACCTACTTTCCGTAATTTTTCCTCTCTTTTTCACACTTCCTATCTCGTTCATATTGCGCCTATATCCTAAACGTAATTTTCTTTGTTTCTGTAAATTCTATTTCTTCTATTCTCTAAGCTTTGAACAACATATTTTATTCAAAAATTAAAAAATCCAAACCCAGATAAATAACGTAACAAGAATAAAATCAGCTCAAAAATCAGTAAACTTTATCAAAAAACCGCCCCCAAGTATCGTGTTCGCATCAACGTTCTATTACAGCCGTCACAATACTTCAAAGCTATCATAAGACTCCATAACTGAATCTCCAGAACTCTTCGCTTGAAAGACGCTTTTATCCGTCTTAAGCCAATGATACACTTGTAACGAGCAATTACAGTTTTCAAAGTTAGGGATGGAACACGTTATAGGGGTGGGAGGACCGAGGCTCGGGTGCGATACGATGGCGACACGGGAACGCTTCTACGCTGAGAGATGCTACATGGCGATTTAAGTAATCGTCTGGACGCGTTTAGTGGTGCACTCCGCACGTGTGTCTGATGTCTTAGAGTTAGACCTGATGAGCTTAGTTGGGTTTTTGTTTAGTGCTCTGTTGTTGTAAAACTAAGTGCAGTGATAACGTTAAGGGTTTATGGTGACGATAGCTTAACGTTGACATTGAAATGACGGTTACGTTATTTTTGCAACTGTCATCTGCCAGCAACTACGCCCAAGTGAAATTGAAAAATTACCTCAAGTGATCTTATTCCCTGTATAAACATTATCCTATATCCTATACCAGGACTTGGAACTATTTTACAAATAAGTTCATTGAAATCCGTTGAGCTGTTCGAGCGTGCTTTTTCTTTAGCTTTACTTCATGCTTCCAACTGCTCTTCTAAAGACTTAATAGACCATGATCGTAATACTAAAAATAACCGGCCAAGTGCGAGTTGGACTCCACACGAAGGGTTCCGTACCATCCGTAACAAAACTGGCAAAAAAAAATATCATTGTTGTTGTATGGGAGCCCCACTTCAATATTTATTTTATTCGGTTTTTATTTAAGTATTTTTTTGTTATAGCGGCAACATTATCTTTGAAAATTTCAACTGTCAAGCTATCACGGTTCTTGTGATACAGCCTGGTGACCGACAGACGGACAGCGAAGTCTTAGCAATAGCCCGTTTTTTCCCTTTAGGTACGGAACTCTAAAGAATTACCGTTCTCTAAAAGCAAAACCACAAAATCTATGAAACAACATAATGCATCACAAATAAAATTAATAGGTTACATCTCCGCACCCCAGTCACTCCGTCAACTTTTACAATCACAATGATAAACAGTCGATTCTCTTGTGTTTTCCTTTCATTTCGATCATAATAGAAATCATTACCATTATCGGCGCGCCCACCTGCCCCGAACGATTCCTATACATCGTGACAAATCATGTCGACACTCCATCGATACATGTCGATACATTCTGCGCACCGACAAATTTCTCCACTTGAATCGGATCATATAAAACGTGAATACAAAAACACGTCTTGAGTCGAACATGGAGAAGGAAGGAAGTCGTCAATGGTGGATGGAAGCTTCAATATGCCCAAAATTATATTATATGTGGTTTGTTTCTTATTTATTTTATAATTTATGTACACATATACTAGAAAAAGAGACAACATTTTAAAAAATTGTATAAAGGTACTGCTTATTTCAAAAGAAATTACTTCATTTCAAATCTCGCATGCTAGGCGGAAGAGAGTTCCACAACCATACTGCATAGAAAGAGAAAGAGTAGGAGTAGTAGCTGGATTTACGAGGAAGGGATTTAAGAAGGGAACTTAGGTGTGATTTATCTTCTAATATATAAAATTCTCGTGTCACGGTGTTCGAACTTGAACTCCTCCGAAACGGCTCGACCGATTCTCAGGAAATTTTGTGAGCATATTGAGTAGGTCTGAGAATCGGCCAACATCAATTTTTTTTTTTTTTTATTTATATGGCAGAACAACGTTTGCCGGCTCAGCTAGTATATAAATAGATTACTTTCTTTTTCTATCCTTTGTCTTTGTCTTGTCAATAATTCGGTGATAATTATATCATGTTACTATGGTCATTTGGTCAATTATAACTCTCAAAAGGGACTTGAATTTTACAATTTCTCTAAGATATCCTAAGAAAAGAAATTTCAAAAACTTATATCTATTAGGTACCGTATCCCCTTTGTTTCTAGGATCCGATGAAATATTGGAAAAATGAGAGTGTTTCCACGAGCGATGGACTCGCTCGCGTCCTTTTGACAACAGATGACGTACGGGAACGTGTCGCTTGCCGTGGCGAAAAGGAACGTCGTTTGCCGTGACGAACTGGAACATCCCTTGCTGTGACGAAACGGAACGTCGCTTGTCGTGACGTGACAGAGCATCAAAGCTAGCATTAACGGCTTATAAGAAAGGCAGATTATTTGTACAAAAAGACTGCTAAGACTGAATACTGATAAGCTGGCATTTTTTTCTGGTAAAATTTCACTTTGAATAGATTAGGAGGAACTCATTTTGAGGGTTCCGTACCTCAAAAGGAAAAAAAAATAACCCTTATAGGATCACTTTGTTGGCCGTCTGTCTGTCTGTCCGTCTGTCTGTCCGTCAAGACCCTTTATCTCGGGAACGCGTGGAGGTATCGAGTTGAAATCAAAACTATATACTCAAGTCTGCGGTCCCTTAAAGCTATGAAAAAATCAAACTTCTAAGTTAACGAACGAAAAAGATACACAAAAAACGTATATTTCGACACTCATAAGAGAATCAAAATTCATAGAAGAAAAAAGTAAGTAAGTAAGTAAGTAAGTAGAGTCCCGTCACTAGTTGACAGTCCGATTTGAGCTTCTCTGCAAGTCTCGCCATATATGATTTAATATCTGATAGGGTACTTTTCATTGACCCAGAATCCTGAAATTTGGCATGAAGCAAGGTCTTATAGCACAGATATAGGAATAAATCTGAAAACAGTAAATTGGTCGTAACGTCACAAAAAAAAACTTTTTTTGTGATTCGGAAAAATCTTTGACACTCCATTCGGGAATTGAACTATTTACATAGGTAAGTTTATACGGAACCCTCAGGGCGCAAGTCCGACTCGCACTTGCCCAGTTTTTAATAGTAACAGACACATGAGTTGATCGTTGGGGTGAAGCAAAGCTTGCCGAGATCAGTCTGTAGATGGGTGACTAAGACCATCTTCTTAACTTAGCGAGATTCTTTTACACATCGGATAGCATGTGAATACTGGCTGTCATTTATAGATCTTTGATAGTCGTAACGAGCAGTTAGAGGCCAGGAATCCTGACATCAGTCTGTTCATTAAGTCAGATAGGTACTCCATATAAAATATTGTAGCAACATATATGATGCTACATAGGAAATGACTTCAAATTGTGTATCGCAATATCGTAGTCCTTCGCACGTTAAGAAGATATACAATCAACTACCGGGCAGTTACCGGACCAGACACAACCCCCGTCGGGTTGGAGGATCCTTCCTTTTCAATGGAGGTTTAAGGGACTTTACACTCTGTCCCGCATACTTCTAAAAACTGTTACTCAGTTGCATCGGGTTAGATTGGAAGCTGACCCCAGTAAAATTGGGACAAGGAAACAGCTAGAAACCTTACCTATTATTACGTACATTACAAATAAATTTGATTTAATTGATTGAGTGTTTATTAAGATGACATGTTAGTTGTTAATTTGTAATAATTTTGAATTTGTAATAATTTTTAATCTATAATAATTTTTAATATACTTACTCTTTATGAATTTGCATGCCGTAAGATAGAATGTAGCGGAAACCCTCACCTATGTATCATCTTATATCTATACCTACATTGATAGCAAATAAATATATCTGAATCTGAATCTGAATCTAGGCAAACTACTTTTTATTTTACGAATAGATTAAAACCTACTTGCATTCTAATCCTATTAAAACGTTAACCTTGTATTTCCATTAAGACAAAAAAAAAACTTGTCTTATTGGAACTCCTTAAGAGGAGAGTCGTTAAGAAATACTAAAAAGGCACTTACAGTTTTCATAATTTCTTGAAATACACCGCACTAAATTACACAAAAAAAATAATTAAGAACTTGATGTGCCAACAGTTTCACCGCGAGATATTTGCAAACCTATCCTTAATTTCGAGAAAAAAAAATTGTTCATATCTTTCGAAAACATAAATTTGTGTAAATTAGTTTTACACAAATTTATGTTTTGATTCCTATACAAAACTAGATAATATCCACAAGATATGTGTGTTTCCAAAATATCTAGAGAAAGATGTGTGATAACGACATAATCACGTAAGAGCGGTTGTAAGGAAATATATCTCAAGTTGGCCTTTCTTTACCCACGCAAGGAAAACCTACAACCACTAGTATCATCGCTTACTTAATACGAACTCCATTTTATACTAGTTCACATATCCTTTAAACGCAAGCTTAACAATATTAAAAAATATATATTTAATTCAATCAACTAAGGTGTTTTTTTTTATTAATTAGTAGTTAAAGTGAAAGTGCAATGGTAGCTCGTGAAATTCAAGTTTTTTTAAGCTTTTTGCATTTTGTAGGTCAGTGTCAAATTGTATGTTGATTAAAATGTAACTGCTGGCCGAATTATTATCATTAAAACTATCAGTACAACCCTCCCAGTTCGTCTATACCAGCTATACTCAACTTGCGGCCTGCGGGCCACACGTGGCCCACAAAGCATTTCTGAATGGCTCTACAGCGTAATAAAAATTAAATATATATATGAGTAATATTGGTGGCATCATTTTATATTTATTCCTTGTCTCATTAGTAGTTTTACTGTACGGAAGTCTGCTTACTGCAGTTCACTCCTTGTCGATGTATGGACCAATGACGGTCCTGCTAACAAAACGAAAAAATAGAACTATGCTTATAGCATGTAGGAGTTTAATCGAAAAAAAAAACCATATTACCTAAGTTTTATTTCAATAAAGGTTATTGCGGTTGCAGCCCTGCCCCGCTTGGGCAGAGCAACGCCGTGTCCTCGTGGGGGCGATCGGCGGCGGCGATCTCTCGCGCCGGGCCTTGGTACAGGCCATGGTCCGGAGCGAGGAGGAGTGGCAGGCGGTCGCCTCCTTCTGCGAAGCAGTAATGCTAGCGAAGGAGGCGGCCGATCGCGTGAGGCAACGGTCCTCACGCCCCAACCGCCGCCGGGATTCCGATCCCGATTTCCGGCCACCGTAGGCGCGGGCTTGCAGACGGCAAGCAATGGGTGGCTCGCCGTCCGACCGTCCGGTAACCGTAAGGACCGAGCCCAAGTCGTCGACGGCGCGTGTTGTTCCACGCGCGCCTCAAGGAGTTGTCAGCAACTGTAGGGGCCTAGCAGGGTCGAAGCCTACCGGGGCCAAGGGTCTGATTCTGAAAGGAAGACTCGGCCCTGGTACGAAAGGCAAAGAAGGAACAGGAGTGGGTTTTTAGTCAGTAAAAGTCTGACACTATCTCCCGCCTCGCCCAAGAGCGGGGGATGTCATAAGATGATTTTCCCACCGGAAAAAAAAAAAAAAACATAATAATAGTAGAAGCACTATGTGGCCCAAGAAGAAAAACCTATTGAATGGCTGTTTCATGATAAAAACATATTTCAATCAACATACAATTAGTTATTGTCTTTAGTGTGTAGTTTTAATTAGTTAAGTTTTTTTTTTATTTTTCTTAATCTGTGTTAAATAATTATTTGATTATATTATACATAATAAAATGAGTCATGTCACTTAAAATAAAGAAATTTAAATTTTAATACTTTTTTCTAATTTCTAGTTTTTATCTTTAAAAAAGATACCTCATCATCTACAGAATTTCGCTAATTACATTAATTCGACTTTGTATTACTATTGAGTTTCTTCCTGAGTTGTTATAGACCAAGTGAACGTTAATTAGGAACGTTTCTTCCTCAGCCCAAATCTTGGCATTCGGCACTCATGGCCACATCGCTCGAGATGCCAATTAATCCCGTCATTACCCATAACAATAGCACTCGAGTCGAGACGAATTAACCGCACATAAAAATTAAATCGCTTGATTTATTAATCTTTTGGAACAATAGAGAAAATACTATATTAGAAACAATGTAATTGTATAATAATATTTTATTGAGTTTCTCATTAGACTCAGTTTCAATTTTCATGTCTATTCATGAAAATGTTTAATTACAACTTTAGGTAAGACATTTAATTAATTACAACTTTAGGTAAGACATTTAACATTTAATGTGATAATGGACGGCAATTACATTTAAAACAATACAAAAACTCAAATTATTACTGTTATTGTAGACTAAGACCTCTTCACTAAAATAATTATGTAGTTAGTTTCCTACTCATAAAACATAACTATGTGTGGATTATTTGCGAGCATAGTACTGCCGTAGAGGACTTGGTGGAGGTCTTGAGGGGTTAATTCAAGAGCCCTTGACGGTCTATCAAGAATAACAAAATCCACTACACAAGGAAATGATTGAAGGGTCGAGCCTGTATGAAACCCGGATTTACTCCAATAAAACAAGAAAATATACATACAGTTCTATACAACCACAATGTGCGAGCAAATCCCGTGGATTTTTCTGTGAAATTGTGAATAACGGGATGAGTTTTACATGATCTAAAAAGCTGCTGCCAGATCCTTTTCCTCGTGAGATGCTTAAAGACTTCATAGGTATTTTGAATGTATTTTGCATATTTTCGTAGTTCTAATCTGCGATCCTCTTTGTTTTTCCCTTGGCGATAGGCCGTCAGAACAAACGGCAAGATTTACTTCATGTATTTTTCACTCAGTATTTTTTCAGATTGAAAAAGATTCACACTACAAATGGTTACTTCAAAGTAAAAAGGTGGACAAGTATGACTATTATTTTTGTTTTTTTTTTTTTTGTGGAAAAAAAACTTAACGTAGGTACAAGTAAAACAAAACTTGATTAAATGTGCGAGATCAAAGTTATCAAAACTTATTTATTAAAAAAAAAACTGCTCCTACTAGAAATTATTCCTGTATAGTGGGTGCATTCTCAAACATAATGTAAATTCACATATACTGGTGTACTACAACAACTACAAGTGTCTACTTGTAGTAGTTGGTCTACCCAGACCCATAAAAACTATCAAAATGAATCAAAATATTGTGAGAGTACATGTATGATTATTTTGAAAACTTTGGATCTCTGGTTTGTTAATTTATCGTTTTATTGCAATTTAATTTTTGTAATTGGCGACTGTGTAAGACCACGACAAACTGTTAGCTTAGATACGCTGTGCACAGAAGCTGTTGGTTTTACAATCATAAATAAATAAATAAACTGAATGATATAGTGGGAGCAGCGTTATTCACGGCGGGCGCGGCGTCAATGCGCACAACTTTTGATTTGTCGCAATAAACTCGCCTTCACAACGAGTTCCACAGCGCAGTTTTAAGAAGACGTGCTGGTGAAAGTTTCGGCTATGGAACTGTGGAAAAATTGTGAATTGGACAGTTCTGGTTGTGGCATTTGTACTGAGTTATATATTTTAATTGTGTATGGGCGCTGTTTTTTGGGCCTACGTAGATATGCGCTTGAGCCTACAACACAATAGTGTGTTTATAATAAGTGTAAGTATAACAAAATATTTCGCTATCTAAATGAAATCGGCCTAGAATTCAGCTAAGAGTTGTAAGTCAGGTATACAAAGTAGGAAGAAGAAAAGAGGTAGCCATACAAATGACCTCTCCACTGAGTATCAGCAAGCCAAACAAAGGTAAAAAAATAGCCTCTAACAAAAACTAAGACAGTACATTACTCGGCACCCATCATGGCTGCCACTTCGAATTTCAAACACACACCGCAACACCGGAACACCGTTTCCTCCCGTGTTGAAATCAAAGAAGTTCTAAACTCCTCCCTCCTGTGTAGACACATGTCATGTGCATTACCAAGTTCAACCTTCATGTCTTAAAATTATTATAATTCCGGTGAGAGTAGCGACATCTATGACGCCACATAGGAACTAAAATGCAATATCCAGCATCGCAGTATAAAGGGGTGACCCTTCGATCAACAATTGCAAACCAGCGTTCCAACCAAGGTGACGAGGAAGAAGGTTTGTGTTGCGGCTACATGGATGTAAACCACGCGCCAACACGTTCGGTGGTTGGGAAAACGCGCCTCCCAACCAAGGGCGTTGAAGGTCATGGACTACAACTCTGTCAACATGGATTGAAACCGCGTTTTGAGTTTCGAAATTGAGTTTACCGCGCAATTATAATATATACAACAGAACGGCATCAACTATCGAGCATTTGCCTGAAACAGGCATAACATCCGTCTAGTTGGAAGATCCTCCCTTTTCGATTGAAGTATGTGGGACTTAACACTCTGTTCCGCATACCTCTAAATGAGAAAGGGATACCGGATAGTGCTACGCGCTTTATATACCTCCGTCGGCGTGTTCTCTTTGATGGGCCATTATGCTTTACTTTTATTTTAATTTACGTAGTTAGGGCTTTCGTAATACCGGCCGGTACTTTGGCGTTATAGTTGCTATTAGCGTCACATTAGGCGCGTTACCTTTGATTTTTTGATGGAAGGTAGTACTAAGTAAACGGTTTTGCACCCCATTTTAGTAAATTATGAACACGAATAAGTTTGAGACTTAAATATTTAGGCAGGAGGTTACGAAACCAGGTTAATACGATGTTTACTTTGATTTTTTTATCGCTTTTATTTTTACAAGCTTTATATTAACTTACTTTGTTCGTATGCGTGTCTGGTTTGACATTAGTAACTCATTTTTCAACCACTTTCTTGCCTTCGTCTAAGATGAAACTTGCCATACTTGGTGCTTCTGATATGGATCGATCAGACAGATCGACAGATCCAGGCCCGATGGCTTGTGCAGCTGCTAACCTAGGTCCGCAGTTAGTCAAGAGATTTCCAAATTGGCCACTATAGCTCGTGTCCAAGGGTCTCCCCCATACTTGTTCTTATTGGGTATATATAAAGCGTGGAGGAGTTGATTGTTTCTGCTTCCACAGCATGCATCTCTTCTTGTCCTCTACACTGTCTTTCGAGGAGACTGTAAACATAAAACTTTTATGGCTCTTTAAACATGCAGTTATTAGTTGGTGTTCATGCACATCCATCTTGTTCCTGTTTGCTCTTCTCTATTCAGGAATACCGTCTGGAGGAGCTATACCTGCTAGAGGGTACAACATTATTAGTAGTTGGTACTGTAAGCTATCATACTAATGCTTTAACCTTTTGAGTGCGTAATTAGAGACACAATAGTAAGACAATGGCGCGTGAACCCGGCGTTAATGCGGGGATCAACAGCTTAAAGGCGTAAGTTTGTATGCCCTTCTTCGTGCTCTAACGGCTGAATGAATTGGGATGAAATTTGACACACAAGGAGACCATATCCTGAAAAAGTACATAGGATACTTATATATAACTTTATATTTTTATGCGAGCGAAGTCACAGGCTAAAGCTAGTGAATAATAAGCAGTTTATTGAACCGTATAGTTTCTTGTAATAATAACATCCCCGATCCACTAGCGCAGAACTTGACTTGTCGGTAATTGACGTAAATACTTACTTGTAATGGATAGCTCGTAGTGAAATCATTTTCAGGTTAATAAGTCAATTTGGTGGCGGAAGCAGTTTTTTTTTTTTTTTTTTTTTTTTTTTCGGGTGGGAAAATCATCTAATGACATCCCGCGCTCTTGGGCGGAGCGGGAGATAGTGTCAGACTTTTACTGACTAAAAACCCACTCCTGTTCCTTCTTTGCCATTTTTCCAGGGCCCCGGGGATCACTTTCGCATCACCCATGGCCCCAGTAGGCCTCGACCCTGCTGGGCCCCTACGGTTGCTGACATCTCCCTGAGGCGCGCGTGGAACACTACGCGCCGTCGACGACTTGGGCTCGGTCCGGACAGTTACCGGACGATCGGACGGCGAGCCACCCATTGCTCGCCGTCCGCAAGCCCGTGCCTACGGTGGCCGGAAATCGGGATCGGAATCCCGGCGGCGGTTGGGGCGTGAGGACCGTTGCCTCACGCGATCGGCCGCTTCCTTTGCTAGCATTACTGCTTCGCAGAAGGAGGCAACCGCCTGCCACTCCTCCTCACTCCGGACCATGGCCTGTACCAAGGCCCGACGCGAGAGATCGCTGCCGCCGATCGCCCCCACGAGGACACGGCGGTGCTCTGCCCAAGCAGGGCACACCTCTACCGTATGCTCCACCGTGTCCTCCGGGCGGTCCACACAATGGTGGCACCCGGGCGTCTCTTCTGCACGAATCCGGTGCAGGAACCTCCCGAACTTACCATGTCCGGTGAGGACCTGCGTCATGCGGTAGGTAAGGACGCCGTGAGGCCTTTCCAGCCACTCCTCAAAGAGGGGACTTATCGCCATAATTATGGCGTGCCCAGCACTGGGTTGCGACAGTCGCTGTCGCCATTCCACCATGAGATCCCGCCGGAAGTCTTTCCGCCATGCCGCGACTTGGCGTGGCAGCGGAGTTTCACCCCGGCGTTGCATCTCCATGCGCAGATCGTGCATGCGCGCAAGGTCTTTTGCCTGCAAATCCCACGGTGGTTGGCTAGCAAGGAGGCTCGCTGCTTCGCGGGAAATCGTGCGGTATCCCCGCACCATCCGGATGGCCATGACCCTCTGACTTGCGTTCAGCTTGGCCGCCGGTCGCTTTCGAAGCGACGGTGCCCAAGTGGCGGAAGCGGTGGAGGGCGCGGTGGCGGGCGCGGAGGCGGACGCGGTGGCGGTCGCGGTGGCGGGCGCGGTGGCGGAAGCGGTGGAGGGCGCGGTGGCGGGCGCGGAGGCGGACGCGGTGGCGGGCGCGGTGGCGGGCGCGGTGGCGGATGCGGTGGCGGGCGCAGTGGCGGGTGCGGTGGCGGTGCAGTAGCGGGTGCGATAGCGGGCGCGATAGCGGGTGCGGTTGGGTGACCACAGTGCATTGCAAGCTGATTTAGCGGGCGGTTGTTTTCTCAGAGGTTTGAATCATTGTATGCGGATTTATTGATGTTATAAGACAGCTCAATATTACACTAGGTGTTTAATTCTAGAGACTATGTGACATAATACATACACTGGATTGTTTTTGAGTTGGTTACCCCCGCAACAAGTAGATAGCTGAACGTTTGAAATACCCGCGCGCTTTTGTCCGGTGCCGTTACTCGTCGCAGCAGCCACTATAGCCGCAAGTGGAGGTTTCTCTTGTTAAATATTTCGCGCTCGCTGACACCACCGCGCTATTTCCTCACTCTGGTTTAGATCCTCACTCTCACTCCACCTAGAGTGGGAGAAGTTATTTGAAGTGAATTACTACATAAACCTAGCGTAATCAGCCTTTATAATGTTCCCACTGTCAGAACTCAGTTCTCCTTTCTATAAGTGGGATTGGACCATAATCCAGCACACGGACACAACGCTGGCTGCGTGGGAAATTCTTCCTCAAAAAATAAAAGGAATAAGCTGTCATTTGTTTTCTTTTTCATAAATAATATACATTTCAAATGACTGGTGGGTGATTCTTTGAAACCGAGGGAATACGACTCATTCTTAAATCCTTTTTTTACAATTTGATATTTTTAGTTTTTCCCGGTCGCTAAATGTAATAACATATATCAAAGGCACTCATTTGCGCCCAGTGGCTTACGACACAAAATAGATAGGTACCAAAAATATAGGCTAGATGAATGAGTTATATGATTCACTCGGTTTCAAAGAATCACCCTGCTATAGTCCCCATGGACTCCCATGACCAGTAGCTTCTACCAAGGTTTGTTTAACTGATTGCCCTCATTTAATAACAAAGCCTTCAGAATTATACACAAAGGGAAACACCTAAGAAACTAGCGTCTTAGACAAATGTTAGTAACAAATACAACTTTCTCAGTTACAACCTGAAGTTAAATTAATTAGAAACCTGACCGGCATTCTGGATCCTTGCGCCACAGCGCAGAATATACAGAAGGTTACCATGTCAAGTGTGACGAGAAAACATAAAACATGAATAATCCTACATGTAAACCAGCAACTCAATTCATAGCATAACCTAATCCTACATGTCAACCGACAACTCAATTCATAGCATAGCCTAATCCTACATGTCAACCGGCAACTCAATTCATAGCATAGTATAGTCAGCCTTATAATCTTCCCGCAGCTGGGACTCAGGCCTCCTCTCTAGGAGAGGGAATGGGCCGTAATCTACCACGCGGGCATAATGTGGTTTGGTGGATATTACATGTCCTAGATGTTTCGGTCCTAGGACACGCCAGTTTCCTCATGATGTGTTATTTCACCATTTTGAGAGCAGTGGTGATGAAATATATTACACAAAATCGCAATCACCGTGGCATCACTGATCTTTTCAAAATAATTCAAAATATTATGTTTCTCTTGGGCACTTATAATACGTCTGAAGCTAATGCACGACTAGTACAATTGTTGTAATAATCCACATTGGCAAGAAGACGTTATCTGATGATTTCTCCAAAAAAAAAAAAGATATTAGTGCCAAGAACAAAATGTCAACTGTTTATGTCTACCAACATTTTTGAGATATTAATTTGCTTTGATCTTGTTAAGCTTTCAACATATTGAATACGTTTATATAAACCTCTCAAACACAAAGATAGAATAAGTAAATAAATCTTTTATTAATATTATAAATATATTGTGCTCGTCTTATGATTTAATGTTATGTAATGATCAAATCAAATCTAACATTGGGTGTCAGAGTTCATCGGAAACTCGGTTGTTTTTTTTGTCATAAATCAGTTGAAATATTGTTGTTGGTTCAAACTTATGTAATAAATATCTTTTTTTATTATAAATAACGATCCAGTCATACCATGACAACAGAAAAGCCGTCGATTTTAAGTTATTCAAGTTGTAGTTTTCAGTCCGATTGTAATACTATCGTCTAAAGTGGTCCTACTTTACGTATCTGTTCTGTGACCATAACCCAAATCCAGCTAGCGCCATCTAGCTGGAACAGGGCGGCAGGCTGCGAGGGCCAGATAAGCGCAATATTGATGCTCCCCAGGGCTGACTGATTCTCGCCAGGCAGCCGTTTTTATTATTAATATTAGATCACAGTATATTTACTGGGCCCTCAGGAGCCAAATTGAACAATATTTTTCGGTATTTTTGATCGTGGTGACGCAGTTTTGTGGTGCTATAAATATTTGGTGAGTGTATGAAGCGCGTCATATTTATTTATCTGGGTCGTTTATTTTCTGCTACAAAATGGTGCTAACAGTAGGTATCATCGACTTATATTTAGTAGGTATTGTGTTCGCTTACAATTCAAACAGTCCAACAGTATTGTTTCAAATATAAATTAAAATTCAAAATACAGAAAATGTAGTTAATCACCACTAAACTCCATCGAGACTAACTTTCCAATGCACATTGCTTAAGCGTGTCACTTTCTGTATCTGTCTGTCTAGTTAACAACATGATGTAGAAAGAGAAAATAGGGACCATAAAATTGACTCAATTAAAACTAAATCTAAGTACATCTTTTAAATACAGATAAGCCACCAACTCACTAAACTCCGAAAGAAAATCCCTCGAAAAGCTCAACACTCAACAAGGCAACAGAACAAAATAAAACAAAACTCAGAAAGTCGGAACTCGGCCCATCAATCAGCTCCACACATCTCGGAACAATTAAATACGGATCTGGGAGCGGCGAAGTCAAACCTCGCACCATGGAGTAGATGGGGAACAGAAAGCCGGGTTGATCCATCGCACGAAAACACACGCACACACAGACACGGTTCGCGTACAGCGAGTGCAAGCGCACTTACGACAGGCATTTGTTTGAGATTGCGTTACATACGCTTATGTGAGCATGAGTTTGTTGCCACTCTACGTATGAAGCTAAACTTCTGTGGTAATGTATTCCGTGCCCGCACTAAGCCCAAGATAATTGGTCCAGATTGTCTCCCATTGGCAAAGTTTAAAGAATTGACTACAGTTATCTGGTCGGAATTGGCAAGGGTTAATGTGGGTAGGCAGCAATTAAAGTTGGTGATCCCTGCCTCGTTTGTTCAGTTAATGCTGATACTCTTTGTTTTTATAGCTTTAGGGATTGAAATCATATTAGGTTAGATTATTGATCGCTTTACGAGTCGCGAGACTAAGTGGACGTGTGTTCTGTTATTGATTATAATGAAATAAACAATTACGAGAAATAAATATAAATATTGCTCCGTCAGCATAAAATTAAAGTGTGTCGCGTGTAATTTGTAACCGACTTACATAAACAAGATGAACTAGATAGATCTTTTTGTACAATAAATAAAGTGTTTTCGGTAATATGTCCAACCCCGGAGCGAGCCCGTTTGGTCGTAGCCAATTACTACGGCGAAGTCCTCCACCGACGCCTACCCAACCAGTACCCCCTAGCGACCCAAACCCACCAGCACCCACGGAGAATGAATTGCCGAGTGAAGTCATCAGCACGCAGGAGATACAGAAGTGGATAGGATCCATAGATGCAATCCTGAGTGAAGTTTGCGCTATTGTCGCGGATGGGAAAATGATCTCGGACCAGAAGCTTCGTGTCTCCGCTCTTTGCCGTAAAGTCTCAAGTGGGACGGCTCAGATGGCCGTCTTATACCAATCATTGAAGACAAAAACTATCCAGGCCCATACTACAATCCAGCACCTTCAGGTTCAGCAGAATGTTGTGAACACTCTCCAGCAGTTCAGAGAGGTCGTAGAAACCAAACTGAATTCATCAGAAAATTCGTCCTATGCTAGCATGGTTAAGAAAGGTACCGACGTCGTCCGTCCTGCAAATTGGAGATCAGTCGCCATCTATCCCAGCGATAAAACCCAAACAAGTGAGGACACCAAGTCTCTTGTCCAAAAGATCATCTCCCCAGAACAACTTAAGCTTCACGTTCGTGGCCTAAAAAAAGTGAAAAATGGGGGCGTTTTGATTAGCACCGAAAACAAAGGCGATATTGATAAACTCAAGAACTCGGAAAAACTGGTATCATCAGGCCTTAAAATAGAAGAACCTTCCAAACGCCGACCTAGGATTGCTATCATTGGTGTCCCCGTCGCTCTTACTGAAAAGGAGGTATTTGACTGTATTTACGAGCAGAACCTATCAGACAAGTTGCCGAATATAACTCGCGAGTCGTTCCTAGAGTGCATCAAATTGAGCCATAAATCGGGTAAGAGAGACCTTCCAACTTGTAACTACATCCTGGAACTACCTGCTAGCATAAGAAAGGTTATCATCAACCAAAGCAGAATTTTTATCAATTGGACATCATGCCCGGTGAGAGATTTCACTATAGTCACCAGGTGCTTCAATTGCCAGCAGTTCGGACACGCAGCCAAGTTCTGCCGAGAAACCAGTCCTACCTGCAACCACTGTGGAGAGAGCGGACACTCCTTCAAGGAATGTAGCAGCAAATCTTCTCCCCCTCTATGCGCAACGTGTAAACGCTTCAAGAGGAAATGTGACCATCCAACTGGTGATGTAAGTTGCCCGGCCCGCAAACATGCAGAAATGAATTACATAAACTCAATAGACTATGAAGGCGCCTAAGAGCGTCACCTAATACTTAGTTAGTTAGCAGATAAACAGGTAGCTTATATTTATTTACTTTTTAGTTTATTTTTTAATTGTCATGACAAATCAGCTAATTTGCGACCTAGATAGTTTTTCTGTGTCGGAGTCCAAAGTCTGCAATGTTGAGGATTGTAAACACCTTCTTCCTTCTGGTGACAAAACACTAACCCTACTCACACAGAATATTCGCAGCATAAGTCGAAACATGAACGGTTTTGAAGTACTGTTACAGGATCTTGACGTAAGCTGTGATATTATTGTTTTAACAGAGTGTTGGCTGTCAAAACAGATGGTTAACTTACCATCTCTTGACGGTTATTATTCCTACAGAAGTGACATAAACATAAACCAGAACGATGGTGTAGTAGTTTATATCAAAAATAATTTAAGAACTGTAAGAGAAGAACCAGAATCCCTGGATAGTAATTGTTTAATAATTAAAGTAATTCCCGATACGGTAGTCATGGCTATTTATAGGCCTCCTTCTCAAAACATAGATGGATTTTTAGAGTCACTCGACAGAAACTTAAAAAACATAGCATCTTTTAAAAATATAATACTTTTGGGCGATATTAACATTAACATTGCTTCCGGGAAAATAGATAGTAAAGTACATAATTATCTGAATATTTGCTCATTTCATGGACTTCTACCAGCACACTACCACCCCACGCATCGGAGCGGCTCATGCTTAGACCACATCATTCTAAAATCAAACAATCCATCCAAAACATTGGTTACTAATTCTACGCTTACTGATCATCAGGCTGTTTTACTAACATTACAAATAAGTTCACCTAGAAAAAACTGCATGCGTAGCTACACTAAAGTCAATATGTCAATTCTTGAAAATGACATACGCGGTATTGATCTTGACCCTGTTTATAATTCAGACGATGCAAATAGTTCGTTACATTATTTCATAAATTCGTTACAATCTGCGATACAGAAAAACACGTTTACTATGAAAATGCCTAGAAAGTATAGTTGCATTAAACCCTGGATCACCCCTGGTCTCGTTCGTTGTATAAGGCATAGAGACAGACTTCACCTAAAATTTAAATTAGCTCCTGATAACGAAGTGCTTTCTATAACTTATAAAAGGTATCGGAACTTCTGTAATAATCTTTTGAAAAAACTAAAAAATCAGTACGATAAAAACGAATTACAGAAGGCCGGGAAAAATAGTAAACTAGTGTGGAAGTTTGTAAAATCTCATACATTTCGATCAAAAAAACCCGAACCCCCGTTTGATATATTACTGTCAGGTATAAACCCAACAGAAGCAATAAATAAAGCAAACAACTTTTTTGTTAACGTTGGTAAAAACTTAGCTGAAAAAACACTCAACTCTAATATCATTTCCCAACACAACTCTACCACGACATCCTCCACATTAAAATCTTTTGTATTATTAGATACAGACGTTAACGAAGTAGTCAGAATTATAAGCGGGCTTAAGGATGTCTGTGCCACTGGGTGGGATAACATACCTAATAATATTCTTAAAACATTTAAATACCTACTTGCCCCTCCTCTAACCCACATCTTCCAACTTTGCTTATCTAAAGGTATATTTCCAAAACTACTTAAAAAGGCTGTGGTCACACCTGTATTCAAATCTGGAGATAAAACCAGTGTGAACAACTACAGACCCATCTCAGTGTTAACAGGCCTCTCTAAAGTTTTAGAAAAAATTATTAACAGTAGATTAATAAAATTTCTAGAAGAAAACAGACTACTATCAGATAGTCAATTTGGTTTTAGGGCTAAGAGATCAACTAGCCAAGCAGTACACAATTTGACTAACTATATTACTACTAACCTGGATAATGGTATGCACACAATTGGGATCTTTCTAGACCTTGCCAAGGCCTTCGACACAATTTCTTGTTCTTTACTTTTGCACAAGCTTGAATCACTTGGGATAAGAGGTAAACAACTTTTACTATTTTCAGACTATCTCAGTGATCGTCATCAATGTGTAAAAATTGGTGAATATACCAGTTCTGATCTTAGAAATAGCTGTTTTGGCATTCCGCAAGGTAGCATTTTGGGGCCCACATTATTTTTAATCTACATAAATGAACTATGCAGCCTGTCGCTCCAAAATGGTGTTATAATGTCATATGCGGATGACACTGCTCTATTGTTTTCAGGTAAGTCAAAAGTTGAGGTGTATGAATACGCTCAAAATGGTTTTGACATTGTTACTAAGTGGCTCCAGAAAAATCTCCTAACATTAAACGCAGATAAAACAAATTACATTTTATTTACAATGAAAAATGCTAACATACCGCTTAATAACCTAAACATTCACGCACATATTAACTGCACGTATGCTGACACTGCATGCTCTTGCCCGACTTTAGCCAAAGCTGACAATTTAAAATATCTAGGTGTCACGATTGACTCAAATCTGAATTTCCGTAAACATATCGAGTTACTGTGTACGAGAGTGCGCAAATTAATATATGTTTTTAAAAATTTACGTAACATAGCCGATTACAATTTAATTAAACAGGTCTATTTAGCTTTGTGTCAATCCATCCTTACATATTGCATAACTTCTTGGGGTGGTGCGGCCAAAACAATTTTACTCCCGTTAGAGCGTGCTCAAAGAGCAATTCTCAAGGTTGCTACCTTTCGCCCTTTTAGATTTCCTTCGCACCAGCTCTACATAGCATGCAATGTGCTAACAGTGCGGCAATTATTTATCTTAAACATAGTACTACACCAGCATGCGGCACTTCCTTCTGACCCTCTACCTTCTGACAAGAGAAGGAAGGACTTGGTTTGCATAAAGCCTCAAACCAGACATGCCTTTACTAAGCGTTTTTACGTATTCTTAGGACCATTTCTATATAATAGGCTTAACAAAGTACTAAGTTTCTATAGTGTAAGGTATAAAAAATGTAGTAAGAATTTGTCAGAATATTTAGTGAAACTCAATTACACAGACACAGAACAACTTCTAGAAATTTTGGCATAATGTTATCTGATCTCCTCGTTTGTGTTTATTTTTGTTTAATTTCATAGACATAATTTTAAGTATTAATGTACTATAAGCTTATTTTCATAATTGTTTATTATAATAGAATATAATTTATTAAAATAGTTTTACTGTAACTTTAAATTTTACTGTCGCAATGAAACTGGACTGTAAAGTGATGGCCTGAAACACAGGTTTAAATTAACCTAGATCGGGCAGTCCACTATCAAACATTGCTATTCCGAACCACGATTAATTGCACCTTCAATAATATTTTAGTTTTAGTATATTTTTAGGCACTATAATTGTATGGGAAACCTTGTTACTGTTGGCTTAATGTTAATTTTTTGTAAACGTTAATTGAATAAATTTTATTATTATTTTATTATTATTATTATTATTGAGTTGTGACGATTGGGGGTGGAGATAATTAAGTGGCGGGCGGCATGTAGATTAGGCTGGGATAGAATTAAAGATACTTAACCAAGAAAGATAAGGCTTATTTTTTATCCTCGGGAGTCAAAATATTGTACTGAATTTGTGTTTGACCACTATCTCACCTGATGGTAAGCGATGATATGGCCAACTTTGGAGCACGCTTGCCTAGAAATAATCTATTCACGCTTGACTTAAAGACACCTTTTGACGAGCTAAACGGTATATAAGTAATTGTTTCAGAAACATACCATAGAGTTAAAATCCGCTGAAACCCTTAAAATATCTTGTGACAATCCCGGGAAACACCTTCACTGCAGGCTGACATTCCGATCCGAATTCCGAATGCCAATACTAACTCATAATTCTATCAAGCGGAAAACAAAGTTGTACTGCCAATAAAATACGTTTAACTGTGTTTTCAGCCCAGAAGTAATTGGCGGGGCTGAGAGGGGCGAAGAAGGGCGAAATAGGGGGCGAAGAGGGGCGAAGTGGGAATCTTATTGGTAATTACCGGCGACGAGGCACGCAGTTAATTCTGACGTCTGCTCTGAAAAGTCAAACAAAAGAGGAAGACTTCAAAGGACTCATTAAGTTGTATTCAAATAATGGCGGCTCGTAAGCGGTGACGGTTTGCTCTCTGCAGCCACTGGCGCTGGGTTTGGCAACTGTCTTTAATAATGTGCTTTTAATAACTGGAGCTGTGATGTCATCTTTGTGGCATGCCTGAGATATTGCGGCCACGCTGTATACATGGCTTTCTTGAAATACAATGTTTCATTGTTTATCTCTACTTAAACATTACTGAGCGTCGCAGGAATCCGATGGATGCGAGACACACAGGACCGGTCGTTGTGGCGACGCTTGGGGGAGGCCTATGTCCAACTGAGGACGTCTTTCGACTGAAATGATAATGATGATGAAACATTACTACGCTATTTTTTACAGTATGTATTGTAATCTTAAAATGACGTAAAATAAATAAATCTCAAAGTTCACAAATTCTCTGTCGGCGGTAGTAGGAATCTGAAAGGCCTTCGATCCGCAATCTTCGTAATAATATTTTGTCTCTCAATTACATTTAAGTATTTTGTAAAATATGGAAGACATTACTAACAAATTCCTAAAGATAAATGCTATTATTAATATTTCCAAGGTTCGACAGGCCCGGGCCGTAGATTGTACAATCAATTTTAACGCGTTTTATAATAGATAGCTTATTTCATAGACATTTCATAAGTTTCCCTAGTGTAGCGGTTATCACGTGTGCTTCAAACGCACAAGGCCCCCGGTTCGATCCCGGGCGGAAACAGTCTCTTTTAACACCAGTTAAGTGCCATTTTTTTTATAGTGATAGCCATCTACATAAATTTTACAGTACTTTTCAACTAGATACAAATAAATTTAAAATAATAAATAGCCTACCAACAACCAGTATAATAATAACTACAAATCGGTAACAATCCATCGATGACAGTTTCAATTTCAGGCCGCAACAACAAAATCAATCTGTTCCAAAAATAAACGACAATCCGTCGGAATCAACGGAAGTAAACAGAATCCATTGATTAAAAGTTATGTCGGGCCCGAAAGGGCCCCGGAGCCCCGGAGGCCCATCGGAGAGCAACGTACGTGCCTAACGAAATGTTATTAATTGGGCCGGCCACGCCACTCCAAAGGTCACATTAGGTAACGAACTACCCAAAATTGACAAATTTCATATGTGAACTATGAAAACGTTGGTCAAACTTTAAAATTAAATTCGGCGCGCACCGGAGGCCGTATAATCGTTTTAAAAATCACCCGAACTGAATATTTTTTGAGATAATTGATTGCTCGTTAATTCGGGTATTAAATTGGGTGTTATTATCGTGGGAGGCGAATAATTGCGAGGGCATGAATGCAAGTACTATTAAATCAGTGACTATTGGAATGATCCTGACGGCCAGTACATACACTGCTCATTATAATTATATTTTTCACGCCAAATTGGTAAAATCCATTGCTTTTAATTTCAAATAAACTTTTTGGAAGCAATAAAGGAAGTCAAAGAACGTTGGATCATAATTTTAAATAACCACAAATATTTGGCGTTTTTATGAAATCGTTTCAGCGATATGTAAGTACTCGTGTTTCTGATTACAATCTTTTATTGCCTTTTACGACACCTGCGGGAAATCGGGGCTGCATTTCATTTTTTACAAGGGGAAACGAGAAGTAAATCTTGAAAAAAAATGTGAAGTCAGTTATCTATGCAGGAAGCTGAAAGACTCATTTCTTTTACGTGAAAATATTACAAAAATATATTTCGGCTAGCGGTCCCGGCAGACGTTGTCATACCCGAAAGCCGGCATTTTGTCAGAAAAAAATAAATAAGAACCTGATTGCAGCGTCACTACCGAGTCCAATTGTATTTTCAAACCATCCAGAGACCCACTTAAGTATACACAGAAAATTACATCCAAATTGGGCAAGTCGTTTATGAGGAGTGAAGTGACAAACACACGTATAGAAGAATTATATACAAAGATTTAAGCAAATTGTTATTGTAAAAACAAAGGTAAAGCATATTTTGGTCAGTAGCTATAATGGAGCTTTTATTTTTATCGATCGTCATTTTATAAGTGGGTCCCCTATCCTAAATCACATGGGACTTAACCCTCTGACCTCAATGACATTACTCATCAGCGTAAAATACCGACTGTTTATTAAAAAAAAAAATATGTTTAAGCGGAACACGAAAACCGTGGATAAGCCTGTATAACAAAACCTGCAAAAATACGGTTTTTACAACGACAGGGACGTACTTGTACCTGTGGGTATGCCGCCTTTTTTTAGCCACGCACTTGACATAGTGCAGAAAGTTTCAGAAGGCTAAGTTTATTCTCTTGTTACGTTTTATTATTTACTGATTGATGTTCTTCTCGTCCAATATACCACAGGAATGAATATACCATCGAATCAGGAATGAGGATATCCGCAGGAGAACCAAGGTTGCCGACATAGCACGAAGAATCGCCAAACTAAAGTGGCAATGGGCAGGGCACATTGCTCGCAGAACAGATGGCCGTTGGGGCCGAAAGGTTCTGGAATGGCGACCACGTACCGGAAGACGTAGCGTTGGAAGGCCTCCTACAAGGTGGACCGATGACTTGGTAACGGTTGCGGGAGTCCGATGGATGCGAGACGCACAGGACCGTTCGTTGTGGCGACGCTTGGGGGAGGCCTATGTCCAGCAGTGGACGTCTTTCGGCTGAAATGATGATGATGATGATGATGATGATTGATGATTGATGTGGTGATCCTTTAATATGACATGTTAAAGGATCACGACATTGTCGAGTATAACTTAGGGCGGGTTTCTGAATTGAGTATTTTGAGTTAAGAACGTGTCAAACACACTTAAATGACAAATTTTGATAGGTTTTCAACTAGAGTTTGAGAAATACTGGACTTCAAATACTTAAATAAGAAATTGGGGGTTAAACATATGATATTGAATATGCTGATTTAAGATTTCTGGGTTTCTCATTTTCTACCTTGGAGTAGAGTTCATATATTAGAGTGAATGACGTTGGAAAATTGCTTGTTGACATTTATATCAAAGATAGTTTTCGTTGTGATGGCTTAATGGATGATCATAGCAGAACAATTTCCATCAAAAGGATTAGGAAATACAGATCTAGGAAAAAGATTTTTTTTTGCGTACAATTCAAAAAGTTAGCTCAGTTTTTATAGTAGGTACCTTAGCCACTCACTTTAGCCAAGACCATTTAAACAACACTGTACAAAACGCACCTTCTGTTCGTATTGCTTTAGAATACCTGCGTAGATTTTAAACCCTTTGAATTTACTTTGGTGAGCTCGCTCCATGTCCCTCGAAGGACGTCGACTGCCGAGTATATAGCTACAACTTTATTACTAACTATGTTATGTAGATTTAAGTGGAGGGAGGCTTTGAGGAGAACGTGGTGAAATAAGCACCCATACCTACGAAACATTAGAGATTGGTGTTTTATTTTTGAAGCTAATAAATAGTCTTTCTAAAAGTAAAAATACTGTTAAACACGTTTAAGACTACTTCAAAGGGACCCAACCAAAAAAGTGTCTGAAACGTGAAAGCTTATATGCGGGATTGGGAACATAAAATATATTGTATGTACAAGTTTCGTGTAAAGATTGAATTACATATGTATTTATGAAGTTGCTACAAAGTTAATATAACAGATAGATACACGTACTGTAATCACTTATGATGGTTTGACAAACAGAATTTAAGGCATTCGTAATTACAAAACTTTCAATAATTTCAACTTAACCAGCTGCTACCGGCCGCTTCACCCGCGCGAAATTACAAAATTGTCCTAAAGGAACCAAAGTGTAAAAATTATTTTATGTGCTATTCCAAGACATGATCTAGCCGTGTGCCAAATTTAATCCAAATTCGTTCAGCCATTCAAGCGTAAAGAAGTAATAAACATACACATACTCACAACGCCTATGTAATTAGTGATTATGTAGTGCACCTTTAAATCCGAAATTACTAATACGAGTAATGCCTGGGCATTTGACACATCAGAGTTCATTCCTCTTCGTATACAATCTACATCATCACAAGACGTCAGATAGCGTATTATACAACGTGATGAGTTGATGACGAATCGTAATAAGCGCGATAATGTGTATGAAAACATGCCTCAAGTTGCAGAGACAGACCTAAAATGGCGTGTTATTGAAATCTTGTAATAAATTCATGAACAGAAGAATAAAAAAGTTATTTCTATTTATTTTCCAACCTTGCTACACAATACGAGTAACAAAGTGCGAGTAAGAAATGTAATCATATAATGACTAAAAATATAAAACTGTTACAATTTTCTGATGAATTACAGAAACAAATAAAACTATAAGATCTCGAAAACAGAATACATTCTTTCACACACAGAATCCATTTATATCAGAAACAATGTATAACAAAAGTAGCGTTTCATTTGTAAGACTTGCTCTGTAAATAAGGGAATTTCTAAACTAATATGTAGACAAATCTAAAATGGCGTCAAACAATTGCGCGCCAAATTGTAGCACTGTGAATTCAAATGTCACACACTATTGACCAGTGATGTACACGGGTGTTATTTAATCGATTAGTTTATTTTTCCTTTAAAAATACTAACTATAATTACAATAAAATAAAATAAATAATAATAAAAACCCTAATCTAATTACAACTAAAGTTAGATTAGTTTATTAAATCTATATCGAACACTTTTAAGAATACCTAGATTAAATAGGTATTTATTTTAACAATACTATATAATTATTACCTCCGTCTCATTAAGCACAGAATTGATTATTTTTTTAATCAAGTGTACAATAGTGATGTATGTATCTACTATATTCGTAAAGGAAAAAGACCGCTTCCTCTTCTAGCAGGCGTTCGTGGAAGTTCCAATAGCATTCATAAGGCGTAATCTAAGCAACTGGATACCCCACGTAAATGTTTTGATCGACAAGGGCAACCTTGTCGTTCATAATATGTCCGTCATTTGCATGTGATTTGTTATTTAGGTTATGTTACTAACTTATAAATTAAGTTTTTTACTAACAAATGGACTTGTGTTGTCAAACTTTTCAATTATTATTATTATTATTAATGGGCAGTCGGTGATTAAATCCTTAACTTATAACATCATCAATTTCCTGACTCCTACTGTGTAAAATGGAATTGCCAAGAAATAATAGCAAACCAGTAACAACGTTAGCTGAAGCAAAGTTTGTTCTGAACTAACACATACGAGTTTATGATGAATCGAATCGAACTTTGATTCTCGGTTAAGCAACAAAACTTGAAGGACCTAATGTATTAATGTTGCTTACAAATCGTTTACTCACTAGACTTCAAAGAATGCCCTAAGAAATTACTAGTACAATATAAAGTAAATGAAATACCATTAACGGCTCCTACAGTCACGACTGATCTTTATTACTCGATAATAACTTGCTACTACTAACACTGTCTCAAAAGACAAAACATGATACCCGGTTTCGTTTTTATCGATACCAAAGTCGATAATAAATCTATAATCGTGACACAACCCTTGACCAAAACAAATGAATTGTATGTAAATGAACGGGTGATTAGTGAGCAGCGGCGGTGAGCGATCGAATTATAGTTAACGAGCTTCACTGATTGTGGCGATGCGTTTAATGCCCGCTCGGGGCCCGTATGGGACCCGGTTGGGCCCCGAGCAAAGCCCAATATGTCTGGACGATGTGTTCTATTGTTTAATAATAGAAATACAAATCTGTAAAGTACTCGGACGGATTCCTGTAAACTGTTTTAGGAATGAAAGGTGTTTTATTGCAAACTAATAATTTCGAATGAAAATTACATCTTGCGGGCATAATTTCTGAGATGATAAGTATCAAATTCTGTACGCTGGCTAATAATAAAAATATCGATATCAAATAAAAATTCAATTGATACCCAAGGCCAACCACAGCCTAAAAAAAAGACTGAGCGGAATTCGAAATTCGATATTGCGTCACAAGTAGTAATAATTGTAACGTCACCGCAGGCGATAATGGGAGATTACAGATGTTATTATAATAACTACAGATAATCAAGTCCCACCGAGCTAATCACCAAACACAGCGTTGATTACGCGACCGTGGCGCTGTGGATTTAATTAACTGTTTTACGCTGCACTGTGGCTGTAGCCCGCCTCGATGTATGTGTTAATTTAGATTTGATGATGATAATAATTGGAAATTTAAAATAATCCCTCATTTTATTCATGGATATAGACATAGCCAAATGGGCAATAAAAGTCGTGTCCAATATTTATTAGGCTATTTATTTTATAAGTCAAGTTACCAAGTATTTTGGGTACAAATGGAAAAGAAAATGTTTCTCGAAGTTTATTTTTAAATTATTTATTTCGAGACTAACCACCTCTCGACCTCGAAGTTGCCATTAACAAGTAAAAACTTTTTGTTCTGTTTTTAACTTAAGATATTATTTCTTTTGTTATATTTAAAAACCTTACCCCAAAATTCTCACGAATATATTTGCAAAAAAATTAAAAAAAATGAAATGGTAAGGAGTTAGAAAACATAACATTGGTCACAAATCGAAAAAGTGGCAAATAAAAATTATATACATCTGATTTGACCACGCTACCTACAAAAAAGCATTCGCAGTCGGTAGGATTCGAACCTACGCTCCCAGAGGGAATCTGATTTCTAGTCAGACGCCTTAACCGCTCGGCCACGACTGCTACGTGCTCATGTCTCCGAACATAGTATCACATTTACTAATAGAGAGTGCTCCTATGTACTGTTGAAACAGCTAGTGGATCATTTATTAGACACTAAACATACGTGAGTATGACGCAATAAATCTGTTGTAACTGTGCTCAAATTGAACGTCATAATAATTGATACTAACATATAATGTGGACCAAAAGTTATCTTTGAATAAATTTGTCGTTATTCATGTATTTTTTGGTTGTCCGAAAGTGAACCCTGAGGTCCTGGGTCGCAAGGCAAGGAAGGAACAAAGGAGAGGGTTTTAGTCAGTAACAGTCTGACACGCCCTCCCACTTCACCCTAGAGTAAGAGATATTATAAGATTGAAGAATATAAGATTTCCCACCAAAAAAATGTATACATTTTTATTTAAATAAAAATTATATTTTAATAAAAATAATAAAAAACAGTTAAAAATATACAAAAAAATATTCCACCTGTATCGGGAACAGGCTCCAAGCTGCCGGTGGTCAGGGCTCCTTCTAACTTTACGAGCCTTGTTTTAAAATACCACTTTCTGAATCAAACCCTTGATCCAGTCGCCTAACTTATTATTATTATCATTATAATTATGTATAAAGTGTTCAATTAAGTATTGCTATGTGGCTTAGGGAAGTTGGACAAAGAAAAATTCTATCAGCGTTGACGTGAGTCAAAATTTGATATTGGTTTGGATTTGTTATAGAGCATGTCAATCCCATACATTAATTTAGATTTATCAACAGTCGCTATTGCTGAAACATTGTGACTTTACTCACTACCACTGGAGCCTCTTGTCTCTACATTTGAAAACTAGTTACTGTCAGAGGCATCGCCCGTGTGATAGAAAATTTTCCCAAGGGAAGGATACCCTCGAGACATAAAATATTTTCTGTATCAGGACAGGGCACAAGCGCCAAATTCCATTCAAATCCATTCAGCCGTTTAAGCATGAAGAAGTAAGAAACTTACACATACATACAAACTTTTGCTTTTAATAATGTGATATCAATCGTTTTGCTATGCTAATATTATAAAGAGAAAAGATTTGTAACTTGGTTTGCGATAATAAAAATAAAAATTACTGAATCGATCTTAAAAAATGTTTTATCAGTAGAACGCTGCTTTATCTCTGAGTGACATAAGCTATACATTTTCTACTTACACACGAGCAAATCCGCTGATAGAAGCTAGTCCTAAATAATCAAGGAAACCGGGCAAGTGCGAGTCGGACTCGCGCATTGAGGGTTCCGTACAAACTTAGGTAGGTACCTATGAAAACAGTTCAATTCCCGAATAGAGTTCTGAAGATTTTTCCGACTTGCATAACTTTTTTTTTTTGTGACGTAACTACAAATTTACAGTTTTCAGATTTTTTACACCTACTTTTACTATGAGACCTTGCTTCATGCCAAATTTCAGAATTCTAGGTCAACGGGAAGTACTCTCTGAATTTTGATTTCCTTGAGAGTATCGAAATACACGTTTTTTGCGTAATAAACGGCCGTATCTTTTTTTTTTGTTAACCCAGAAGTTTGATTTTTTCACAGCTTCAAGGTACCGCAGACCTGAGTACATGGTTTTAATTTCAACTCGATACTTTTACGCGTTCCCGAGATGAAGGGTCTTCACAGATAGATAGACAGACAGACAGACAGACGGACGGACAACAAAGTGATCCTATAAGGGTTCCGTTTTTTCCTTTGAGTTACGGAACCCTAAAAATTACTGAACCGATCTAAAAAATTATTTTATTAGTAGAATGCTGCTTTATCTCTAAGACTTACACACGGGCCAATCCGCTGATAGAAGCTAGTCCTAAATAATTAAAAAAAAAGACTCCATGAATTCCACCCTAGTAACGGGGTAATTGAAGGCTGCTAATTAAAACCTGCCAGCCTTTTCTTAACGAGAATTACATACTTACATATTCAGCCTTTTAATTGTTCCCACTGCTGGGACTCAGGCCTCCTCTCTCTAGGAGAGGGGATGGGCCGTAATCCACCACGCGGGCCCAGTGCGGGTTGGTGGATGTCACATGTCTTCGAATTTTTGGTTCTAGGACATGCCGGTTTCCTCACGATGTTTTCCTTCACCGTTTTGAAAGCAGTGGTAATGAAATAAATTACACAAAGTAATGCGTCTGGCTGGATTTGAACCCGCGACCTACAATTCGTAAGTCGGGGCCGTTACCACTCGGCCACCACTGCTCTCACGAGACTCAACGAGAATTATAATTAACCAACTAACAATCAGCGACCACACGTACAAACAGCCAGTACCTTCGGAGGCTAAGCAGAAAACGAAGCGTAGTCTTCAATAATTGAAGCCATAACCACAGGATCGGCGGTGACCCGGCGGCCATTACGCGGGACCCAATGAGGGCTTCCTCCATCGAAATAATTGAGACGCCTGCTCTAGCCGAGTCGGCGGAACTGTTCCCAGGAACCTCTGTCTTATGGATAGGACGTGATTTCTGATCAACGGGAAAATTGACCGGTGTGGAGAATTTTCAAGTTTTTGTTTTGATTTCATGTGATCTGGAAATTGTCATTACTTTTTTTTTGGATAGGAAATCATCAAATAACTCTTTCCGCCCTGGGTGGAGCGAAAGGCGGGTCAGACTTTTACTGACTAAAGTCCACCCGTGTTTTAGTTGGCTTTGCGGTCCAGGTCCGTGGAGACTGTTTCGTACACTCCCGTAGCCCTGGCATAGACAACGATCATTCTGTAATGTTCTTAATCTCATACTCTTTTTCTATTTGTAATATAACAGTATGAGTTATCTATGTTAAAACATGTTGTGCCGACCCCAAATAAGATGGGACAAGGGCAGGAAGATGATGATGAGTATGAGTTATCTATTAGTCGCAGTCTCAGACTCTCAGCAATCACCTCTTTTCTTAAAAGCATATTTTTGCCATCCTTCTTTTCTGTCATCGTATTTTGTCTTAGGCTCACCTATTAACGTGATGCACTTATTCTGTCTACAATTATAACTTATCTACTAGTCGCCGTCTCAGCAGTCACCCTCTTTCTCAACAGCATCTTTTTGCCATCCTTCTTTTCTTTCATCGTGTTGTGCCTTGGACTGACGTCCAAGCCCCACGAAGTGAGAAATTCAACCAATCAACGTTAAAAGTCCATTACAAACGCAAGTTAGTATCTCTCAAATATTATGTAAGGAATGTAGGCAACTCTTTCGATTGCACTCAAAGAATTCTCTTTGCCGATTAGACTCACGGGCTTCTCGCATTTAGTGCCCGACTCAAAGCATACTCCTACATATTATTGTCTCCTGGTACCTCCACCGTTTCCAGTTCAAATATGTCGTTATTTGCAATGTTGTTACTTCCCCGTTATTGTATTGTACAGAAAGTTCTGGAGAGCTCTCGAGAAGCGAGCAAGTAGGTACAATATATGATTATCTTGTCTGTGTACTTTTGTTACGGATTTTGATGTATCTCAAGTATTAATACATGTGCCTCTGGCTTCGTAATATGCTGAGGAGACATGAGAATAGAATCAAATAAATGTTATTACAAACAAAAGGCAATATTTTCCTCATTTCCTTTTTCATAACCTAAAGTCATGAAGAAGTGATCAATACATACCAATTTTTACCTACATATATCTATACGTTTAATTTATCTACTGTCATGATGCTGTTTTATTGACGTTTGTATCAATAAAACAACAATTAGAACTAATAACAAGATCGTCTTGTTCTCAGTCTACACATACTTCAGGTATTCTAAGATGTGATTACGTAGCAGTCGTGGCCGAGCGGTTAAGGCGTCTGACTAGAAATCAGATTCCCTCTGGGAGCGTAGGTTCGAATCCTACCGACTGCGGACACTTCTTTTTAAGTATTACCTTTTGAGTGCGTAATTAGAGACACAATAGTAAGACAATGGCGCGTGAACGCCGGCGTGATCAACAGCTTACGTCACAAAAGCTAACATGAGCAAAAATGACTACTTTTTTAAAAAGAAATCCTCCCAAGGACTTGTACTCCCGAGATAAATAGTATGTTACGTGCTATTCCAGGACATGCCTACCCATATACATTTCATCCAAATCCATTCAGCATTTTGAGCATGAAAAAGTAACAAAAATACACACAAACACACCCATAATATAAACTTCTCTCGTCTTTATGTCATTAATGTGATTATTCTGCCAACTTATTCCATTCTTATTTCTTCTTCCATTATTTATGATTAAAACAGTCACTTGATGTGTGTGTTTAATCAAGTACGTACCAAAAAGCCTTTAAATCTATTACTGATAGTTCAAATATTGGTTTAAATGGCATCCATACAATAAACATCCATCGGCCACGCATAAAATATCGAAATAATAACACTAACCAACGTTCAAAAGCCAATCAACGGCACGTAACATCAATCGAGAAAATGTAGCTGCAAAACTAATTTACCTGCAGTCGTTGTAGCTCGGACATGTCCAACTGTGCACTCCGTGACAACAAGCGGAGAGGCGCGGTAGTGCAAGGGTCTTAACATGACGTGTGAAAATGTCAAGCGGGCGAGCGAGAAAGAAGGATAGAATTATACACCCTATATAGCTCCATCTCTTTATATACCCTATATAGCTCCATCTCTATATACACCCTATATAGCTCCATCTCTTTATACACCCTATATAGCTCCATCTCTTTATACACCGTATATAGCTCCATCTCTTTATACACACTATATAGCTCCATCTCTTTATACACCCTATATAGCTCCATCTCTTTATACACCCTATATAGCTCCATCTCTTTATACACCCTATATAGCTCCATCTCTTTAACAGTTCAGTTTACGTCGTCAAACGGATCGCGTTAAGAGCTAGACTTTAAGATTTTCCGATCCCGATTTCCAGCCACCGCAGGCGCGGGCTTGCGGATGGCGAGCAATGGGTAGCTCGCCGTCCGACCGTCCGGTAACCGTCCGAACCGAGCCCAAGTCGTCGACGGCGCGTAGTGTGGGTCGAAGCCTACTGGGGCCATGGGTTGTGCAAAAGTGAACCCCGGGACCCTGGAACGAAGGCAAAGAAGGAATGGGAGTGGGTTTTTAGTCAGTAAAATTCTGACACTCTCTCGCCCTCCGCCTAAGGGAAAAGGG
Organism: Mythimna impura; assembly: GCA_905147345.3. Lineage (NCBI taxonomy): Eukaryota > Metazoa > Arthropoda > Insecta > Lepidoptera > Noctuidae > Mythimna > Mythimna impura. Next base: position 1,020,882 of record LR990348.1, read on the forward strand.
AGGATCCTACGGCCAGTACGGGTGTTGTGTCTGACAGTTGATTTCAGGCTTTCGTAGTTCTCATATCCCGAAATCATCTATCAGGTAGTTGCCCGGATCAGACATAACACTCTGGTCGAAGGATCCTCCCTTTTTAATAGAGGTTTGCGTGACCTTGTTCTGCATAACTCCAAAATACGCGTTTATACCGCTTACATCGAAGGACTGGAACAATTTGCCTGCTGCAGTCTTCCGATCCGATTATAATTTGGGTTTCTTCAAAGCTAGAGTGAATAGGCTCTTATTAAACTAGTGCGCTTCACCATCAACGATTGCATCACTGCTTACCATCAGGTGGGATCGCAGTCAAGCACTAGTTTATATCAAATAAAAAAAAACCTCCAAAATATATTTTTACACATAATTTTTTGGTTATAACTCGCATTCTAAGGGTAAAGGTCCGCAAAGTTGAAATGCATAAGTAGACTTATCGAAGTGCCTTTAAGGGCGGCCATTCACACCCGAAGTTACCAACAAAGCGAAGTTTACCTTCTGCCCCTATTTTGAAAGTATCCCAGCCGACCAGCACGGGAGCAAACAGGCCACAATCAGCGTAAAACAAACGTTACAGGCTGCCACTGATTGCAACCTCATAAACTGATTTAGGTGGCCACCTAATATTTCGGTCCGTTCCAACAGCGGGCGCGCGTTAATCTTTGCCGTGTGCTCTTAATGTTTCTGCTATTCATACCCAGTTTGGACTGTTGCAGGTGGATTGTGCTCCTGCAACAAATACCCCTCCTTCTTCTACTTGTGATAAAACCGCTCACATCAATATAAAATATATTTTTTATTAGTCAATTCTTTGAATTGTTAAGAAGTCAGTCAGTTACAAAAGTGATGCTAATTGCACATTCCAAAGCAGAATTCATGGAGAAGAATGCGCAAGAAACTCCATAGATACTCTTTTAGATCATATTACTCGTAAATATATCTTGTCACTACAATATTGCAAGAGACAAATTGTAAGTACGTCCGACCTCAACGGTCGCCAATTGAACAAGGAAGACAAGTAAGCCTACTATTATGCTACATCCACAGCTTTACTACAGATAATCACAAATACGTTTCGGTTTTGCCAGCTCAATTAGTCGATTGCAATAAATAAATAATAATAATATAGGCTTGGTTACGAAAAACAGTAAATAATCTGATTATGTATCAAAACTTATATGAAGATGTTAATCTTAATGTTTTTGCTGTGTCAAAATATATTCCAAACGTAACAAACAGAATTGACCAATAACGTGACACTACCAGCGCAGACTTTTGGGTACACAGTGTACCCAAAAGTCTGCGCTGGTAGTGTACCGTACACTTACAGTCGACATAGATTTTTTTTTGAGCTATCTTCGAAAAACTTCTCCCACTCTAGAGTGAAGCGAGAGGTTGTGTCAGACTTTTACTAACTAAAACTTACAGAAGTTCTTTTATTTGCCCTCTGCGTTCTAGAGCGGTAACTCTTTCAAAGGTTCCTGCAGAGTCGACAAAGATGCGTAAGCATTTTAAGGTACTAAGGTATTATTCATGCCATATTTTAAGGTATTAAGTTTGTTTGTTTTAGGTGTATAATATAGAAGAGAGAAAGACACGCTAGAGAAGTGGACATAGCGCTGAACGATACCTGTCGCATTGTAACGGGATGCTTAAAAACTTTCCCCTCTTGCAATGTTGTACCCTCTAGCAGGTATAGCTCCTCCAGAAGTTCGCCGCGAGATAGCCAGCCGCATCGAGAAGTAAACAGGAACGGGACGGCCGTCACCCCCTTCATAAACATCAACTTATGCTTGCACGTCTAGAGTAGTAAAAGTTTTATGCGATTTACGACCTCTTCAAAAGACAGTGCAGAGGACGAGAGATGCGCGCTGTGGAAGCAGAAGCACCCAAATCCTACACATTTCATCACCCCGTCAGAACATTTTTTTTTTTTTTTTATATATTTATTATTGTATTTCTTTTCTATTTCTTTACCATTAAGCTGCACCTACCATGTTTTGTTTCTGGACCACCCTAAGGTCGACTGGTAGAAAATGCCTAAGGCATTAAGTCCGCCTTTGTACAGTGTTTATTACTTGTGCATTAATTTTTAATAAATAAATAAATAAATAAACATTTTCCCCCTGGACGCGAATTGCAGTGGATAATCTGGAAATCTCTTAATCGACTGCGGACCCAGGTTGGCAGCTGTAAAAACAATTTGGGCAAATGGAGCTTCCTCGACCCATCTCTAACACAGTGCCAGTGTGGAGTCGCTGCACAGGACATGCGTAATTTGCTATGCTGTCCATCCTGCACAACCACCTGCAGTTTTCAGGATCTATACGAGGCCAATAACAGAGCCGTAGAGGTTGCCAAATACAGGTCAGAAAAAAAATTTTGAGTACATCGACACGAAAAGAAGAAGAAGACGTGTATATATATATGTTTTTATAGTTTATTTTTAATAATGATAAGTTGTTTATAAATGTGTTTTAGATACATTCTATTATAAATGTTTTGAATGCTAAATTAAAATTACCTGGCCTTATAAATAAACTGACAGATTTTGTTTTTGCTCGAGGTGTATAACACCTATGCTGCTTGTTACGTCATAGGTACTACCTATGACGTAACACCACGCCTGTATTATCCCAAAGGGGTAAGCAGCATAGGTGTTATACACCTCGAGCAAAAACAAAATCTGTCAGTTTATTTATAAGGCCAGGTAATTTTAATTTAGCATTCAAAACATTTATAATAGAAAGTATCTTGAGTAACTCTGGAGACTGCAAGGGGTTGTACCTGCTTAATTGTTCACACCCTTATCTATTGTTAAGAAAAATGGGGATCTTAACAAAGGTTGAACCCGTTTAGCATAGACCCCATTCAGACGGTGACAATCAATAGGTTCGATATTTGGCCGTTAAGCAGTAAAAAGTTAGGATCACACGTCAAAATCCCGTTATTCATACGAGTAAAACCGAATGCAGATACGAAGCTTGACAGTTTCACAACGCATGATAGTGATCCTAAAAACCATATTTTGATATTATAAATGTGAAAATAACTCTGTCTGTTCACGGTTAAAGTACAAAACCGGATTTGATGAAATTGTACAAAGTAAGATTTTTTTTATGGATAGGCTAGCACCACTATCTCACTTGATGGTAAGCGATGATGTGGCCAACGATGGAGCACGCTTGCCTAGAAGCAACTTACCCCCAGGGAAGGACAGTCTACTTTTTATCTTTTTTTTTTCGGAAAATCACCTATGACATCTCTCGCTCTTGGGCGGAGCGAAAGAGTGTGTCAGAGTATTACTGACTAAAAACCCACTCCTGTTCCTTATTTGCCTTTCATACCAGGGCCGGGCCAGCGAACCCATAGCTCCAGTAGGCTTCAACCCCGCTGGGCCCCTACGGTTTGCTGACATTTCCTTGAGGCGCGCGTGGAACACTTACGCGCCGTCGACGACTTGGGTTTGGTCCGGACGGTTACCGGATGGTTGGACGGCGACCTACCCATTGCTCACCGACCGCAAGCCCGCGCCCTACTTTTTATCTGACTTCGACTTCGCATCCGTAATAACTGACATTCATGCAGACGAAATCGCGGGCAAAAGCGAGTATTAATAAAATATCTGAGTGATCAACGACGTGTGAACGAAGCGTTAACTAGTATTAATAAAGTGCGTTAAAGTTGGTCGAATGATTGTACCTTTCATTATAAAATCTCTTTTTATTTATTTTTTCCTTTTTGAAGTATCTGTTATTTGTTTATTATGCAAACCTACCACAGTGTTGTCTTAGGGCCTGTGCACACCACGTTTTTTAAACGCGCTGTTGACGCGCGTTTGTAGCGATACAGACGCGATATGAACGCGAGTCAGACGCAGCCTGTAGAACTTTAATAGGATAAAAGCGCGCCGTCGACGCGCGTTTCTAAAACGCGCGTCAACGGCGCGTTTAAAAAACGTGGTGTGCACAGGCCCTTAATTAACCCAAAGGTTGACTAGTAGAGAATGCCTTATTACATTAAGTCCGCCTATGTATCACTACTGTACATGAAGTTTAAATAATAAACAAATCATTATTTTTTGATGTGACCATATGATTAGAGGTCCACTAGTGAACAAGACATAGTTGTATTCTGCAAAAATAGTGAAATACTATCGAATGTATAATAATAATATATGTAGCAAAGTATCTACATTATTATACCATATCACGTTAGGGTCACGGGGAATTTCAGAAAAGGAAACCCGAGGTACTAAAACGTAAAGAGCAACTAAAGGACACAGGTGTAGTTTTAATCAGCAAACCCGCCCACTCTAGAGTGAGAGAAGTCATTGGGTGAACTCCCTCTTCTAAAATACCAGTTCAACACTGGAATGTACGTCATAACCTAATTTATAGCTCTCGAGCAACAAATATTAAATACACATTTCTATTGAAATTCTTCATATTTATAAAGTCCAGTTCGTAGAATAAAATTACCTAAGAACAGCGTTGGCGTCAGTATTTCCGAGTAGCAGTCAAACTAACTTTCTTCTCACAGTATAGTAAGTTTTGATTTATAGGCCAACCTGGCGGAATATAAAAGTGCATGAGGAAATGTACTGGCGAACTGCCTTTTGAAATTCTGACGTTTCAGCTTAGAGGTAGAAGAATAGCTTTGAAATTAATCTTGAACGTGGAGTTTTGAAAAAGGTTGACCACCCAAACGGTAAGCATTTAGTATGTATCGGATACAAACCGTAGTGGCCCAGCAGGACCGTGGCCTGCTAGGGCCATGGCTAGAAAAGTTTAGTTTAGTAGCGGCAGATAGTGTCAGACTTTTACTAAAAACCCACTCCTGTTCCTTCGTTGCCTTTCATACCAGACCCGAGTCTTCTTTTCAGAATCAGACCCTTGGCCCCAGCAGGCTTGGCGACGACTTGGGCTCGGTCCAGACGGCTACCAGACGGTCGGATGACCTAGAGTAGAAGTGGAAACGGCCTTACGAGTTGTAGAATCCACTCTAAGTAATTTATTTCATCACCACTGTTCGAAAGAAAATATCGTGAGGAAACCAGCATGTACTAGAACCAAAAGTTCAACGACTTGTGACATTCATCAATCCGCACTGGGCCCGCGTAGTGATGGCATATTCCCTCTCCTAAAGAAGAGGCCTGAGTCCCAGCAATTGGATCATCGTAATACTGATTATGATATGCTTATATTATTTGAATTGTGGGCATTAAGTTTTCTTATTAATTTATTAAAACTTCATGCAACACAAAGGTACAAAGGCGGACTTAATGCCTTAGGCATTCTCTACCTGTCAACCTTTGGGTTTATAAGACAACACTGTGGTAGGAATATTAGTATGATTACTCTTTTTATTATCTTGTTTTTGTTCCAGTGATGTTGTTTCTGTGTCGATTTAAAATGTTTCCTATTCGCTATTCAATGTTAAAGACATACAATATGGTTATAGTTTTAAACTAAGGCTGACGTCTCGAAAGTTGGGGAAGTGTTATGTGAAGACCTCTTCCACAGTTGGTCGTTACGTAAGGCTGTGTAGGAAGCCCCAAGAATAGTACTAGGTATAGTTTCCGTTACGTAAAGTTGATGTTGCTTCAAGTTGATTTTACCCGATCTGTAAATATTATCGTCTACGCGGTCATTACCGAATGTATATATTTATGAAAACAGAAAGTTCTACGTAACAGTCAATGAATGGAAGCTATTTTACATTGGTCATTCATCGCAAGAAGATGATCTATTTTTAAAACATGTTGTTTTTTACACCGTATACCTATGCGTGGTTGCGGACGACGAGTAATGGGTAGCTCGCCGTCCGCTCGTTCTATAAAGACCAAGCCCAAGTCGTTGACTGCGCGCACACAGTGTTCCATGCGCGTCTCAAATGGATGTCAGTGAACCGTAGGGCCCCAGCAGGGCAGGCACTACTGTACATGAAGTTTAAATAAATAAATAAATATAATAAAGGTGAAGTGTGTATGTTTGTTACTTCTTCACGCTCGAACGGCAGAACAAATTTGGATGAAATTTAGCACATGGGTAGGCCATGTCCTGAAATAGCACTTGCAATACTTTTAATCCCGGAAGTATGACAGTAGCTAGTACAGAATAATTCAGTAAAATAGCGCTTAGCGTTCGCGCTCGGAAAAGATTAAGAAGGTACCATCAGCATTTGCTGGACATCAGACACCCAGGGCAGGTCTTCAATTCAGACCCCACAATGACACGGATGAGGGCCAATATCAGTATGTCGCTTCTAACATATCGCTGTTAAACCCGAAAATTAATGTATAGTTATAATGTTTTATAATTGAACATAGTCAGCTTAAAATAGAACAGCCTTCGTAACAAAATTATTTTTATACCTTTCACCGAATCATGCGCTTGCAAAACAAGTTTAAATTATGAATTGTGAAAGTCTCTGCCATGACGTACACGCATATTTTAGAACGCGTACATGTAGCAGTCGTGGCCGAGCGGTTAAGGCGTCTGACTAGAAATCAGATTCCCTCTGGGAGCGTAGGTTCGAATCCTACCGACTGCGGACACTTTTTGGTAGATAGTGTTATACCTATTTTATTTTTAATTTGACCTATTTTTAATGAAGTAGTGGGTTTAGGCCGTTTTTTAAATTGAGAATTTGGATTTATAAACGTGTCAAACACTAATTTAAGGCCAAATATTGAACGATTTTCCAGCAATAGTAGAGCCTAACAATACGCAGTAACCTAGTTTTGTTTCTAACTGGATTTGATCACAAATAGTTTACTTAGTAACTGATTAAAACTATAGGTATTATTGACGCTCAATTATTAAGAAAATATTATAGGGGTAAGTAATATTCCCAACTGCATATTAGCTTCTTTATGTCCCTTGTTGATGACATGACCTCTCTATACAATAAGTTATAAACAGCAACACAACAACAACAGATAACACCACAACACAACACAACAGTACCACAAACACAACACACACGAACAACACTAACGTAACAGTTAGTGTTTTAATTCGGTGAGAGAAACATCTGCATGATATAGTGATATGCCCATTTTTGATCAATTACGGTATTTATAAGGCTATTTTTTTTTTAATATACTAGCTGATCCGACAGATGTTGTGCTGTCTTAGCAATAAACTTTGAAACGCGCGAAGTGTCAAACTGTCAAAGTTTAAATAGTTGTAGTTTTCTGTAATTTTATAATTTAATTTTTTTGTGCATATTGCTTATCTTTTTCTTTCATAAGAACCTTCTTCTTACAGTAACAAACACAACAAAAAAAAAATGTTAGTGAAATTAGTCTAGCCGTTTTTACACATATATATGTCGTGGATTGATGGCGCAAGGGTGCGACGGACAGTGCCATCTAACAATTAGTTTCGTAAACTAATAATATCGTCACCGGAAACGCAAGCGGCACCCTACCGCTTGGACACGATCGTCGGTAGAGGGGATGCAGCGAGGACTGGAGAGAAGCCCGAGACGTGCGGCATTCTACCTCGGACAGCCTCGGCATACGCTTAGTACCAACGCACGTGTTTGTTTCCTTTTGTAAAACCGTTATCAAAATAAAATTATTCTGATTCAAATTATCTTTCGTTCGAGTACCCAAGTCAGTGCCCACACCTACCAAGAACTATGTCGGATCGTGATGAAGACCCGATGTTTCGCATCTCGGCCACCCTTGGTGCGACATATATATAAAGTTTGTAAAAAAATACTTTACACTTAATCACACTACTTCATTCATATTAAACGTGTTTGGCTTGGTTATTGATGTAAGTAAATACCGCCGCGGTACTGACCCACCTCAATGTTCTTATGCATATGAGAATTTCGTCATAATCAGCCTTTCACTTATCTCAAATCGTTGAAAACAGCTATTCCAATATATATCAACATCACGTAGCAGTCGTGGCCGAGCGGTTAAGGCGTCTGACTAGAAATCAGATTCCCTCTGGGAGCGTAGGTTCGAATCCTACCGACTGCGAATACTTTTTGCTTTCCCAAAGATGACCGAATCAGTCTTCAGTACACAGCAAAATATTGGCACGTATATGTCACAATGTCACGTAGATATCACGCATAGAAAGTTTACATTGTAATACACAGAAATGTACTATCAAACTTTAAAACTAAATACAATAGGTAATAGCTTCAAAATGGACCTCATCAGTCACCCAATGGACAATGGAAAGGGCTGTGCTCGTGGTTTTCTTCCGTGATCGCATCAGGAATGAAGATATCCGCAGGAGAAGCAAGGATTCAAAGATTCAAAGCATTTTATTTCAAATAAACCATTTACAGGCACTTTTGAAAGGTCTAGAAGTCAGAAAAAATGATGTTAAAAGCACATTCCAAAGCGTAGATCTCTATGGAGAAGAATGTAAAAGAAACTCCTTGGACACTCTTTTCAATCATTTTATGTATTACAAATATCTCGGTTTCATATTTCTTTGCTACTATTATGTGAGAACAATGTAAATAAAGTAAAAAAAAAACTAATTCTAAATACAGATATTAAAATAAACCACTGGTAGCTAAGAGATAACCAGTCTCAACTGAAAGCGCCCGTTCACAGACATGACGCGAATGTTAGCACCACTCAGCTCAACTTTTTTAAAGAGAACCGAATGATCAAAGGCTACCGACATAATACGAAGAATCGCCAGAGCCAAGTGACAGTGGGCAGGGTACATTACTTGCAGAACAGATGGTCGATGGGGCTGAAAGGTTCTGTAATGGCGAACACGTACTGGAAGACGCACCGTTGGAAGGCCTCCCTCAAGGTAGACTGATGACCTGGTGAGAGACGGACATGACCAATCGTTATGGTGACACTTGGGAGAAGCCTATGTCCAGCAGTGGACGTCTATCGGCTGAAATAATAATACAATAGGTACAGAACATAACAACAATACATTATTTACCTAGAGCCAATATCCTGAAACAAAACTTTGCTGTTCAGCAAAGAGAACGGTAAACAAACAAGTCCCCACTTTTCAAATTAATTTCTTTGTTACAAAATGTCAATCACAGCTTCACAGGAAACACAATAAGAATAATATTGTGGAGTGGGCGTTGGTTTATTTATGTTTGATTGCTATTGAGTAACTGTTCTCTCAGAACAATTCGATATAACTTTCTTATAGATACCTGTTACGAATGGAATTCTTTTAGTAGGTACGTACCGGATGAATGAACGAATGAAATAGATCGCTTTTAGAGTTCAGTACCTTAAAAGGAAAAAAACCGAACCCTTATAGGATCACTTTGTTGTCCGTCTGTCTGTCTGTCAAGACCCTTTATCTCAAGAACGCGTGAAGGTATCGAGTTGAAATTTAAACCATATACTCAGGTCTGCAGTCCCTTGAAGCTGTGAAAAAATCAAACTTCAAATTAATTGACATAAAATTATGAAAAAACAAAAATTAGGTAATAGTTATACAAACTATATTGACTATTGTATAGAATTTTAGTATGTAATTGATTTTAACAAAATATTTTTAATTAATAATTTAAGATTTGATCTTCCTGCTCTAGTCCCGTGTTCTTTGGGGTCGACGCAACGTTTTTTTTCTTCCATTCTGTCCTGTTCCTGTCACTCGTCAAGCTATCACTAACTCCCTTTTCTTTCATATCACTCCTCACACAATCTATCAATCTATTATTTGGCCTCCCTCTTCCTCTTCATCCGTCCACATGTAAATCCGTAACTCTTTTAGTAACATAGTACGTTTCATCCCTCCTCTTCACATGAAAAAACATTGAATATAAAAATTATACTTATCAAATTAACATGGAACAGTGGTCACCCTTGCATACTGTCTCTCACAAAGCACTAGACAAACACGTGTTAATTTATTCCATTCGTCCGCAAACGCATCATTCAGGGTTGGTAGTCAGGAGGACGTTGATAGTAAGACCTATAAATATATTAGTACAGCTACAATAAAACTAGGAAGACCGGAGGAGTAAATAAAAACCGGCCAAGTGCGAGTCGGACTCGCCCATGGAGGGTTCCGTAGCAGCAAGTAACATAAAAAATGTTTTTTTTTTTTTTATATTTGAGTTGATTGAATGAAAGGTAAAATGCGGTTTACGATTTATGACGTACTAAAAAAAAACTACTGACCAGATCTCGTTCAAACCAATTTTCGTTGGCAGTTTTTATAGTAATGTACATCATATATTTTTTTTAGTTTTATCATTCTCTTATTTTAGAAGTTAGAGGGGGGGGGACACACATTTTACCACTTTGGAAGTGTCTCTCGCGCAAACTATTCAGTTTAGAAAAAAATGATATTAGAAACCTCAGTATCATTTTTGAAGACCTATCCATAGATACCCCACACGCATGGGTTTGATGAAAAAAAAAATTTTGAGTTTCAGTTCTAAGTATGGGGACCCCCAAAATTTATTGCTTTTTTTCTATTTTTGTATGAAAATCTTAATGCGGTTCACAGAATACATCTACTTACAAAGTTTCAACAGTATAGCTCTTATAGTTTCGGAAAAAAGTGGCTGTGACATACGGACGGACAGACGGACAGACAGACAGACAGACAGACAGACAGACAGACAGACAGACAGACAGACATGACGAATCTATAAGGGTTCCGTTTTTTGCCATTTGGCTACGGAACCCTAAAAAGGAACACATAAATAACTAAAGAAGAAATTAACAACGAACTAGTGAGACACTAGTAGCAAATGCACAGATGATTGCACCTGTGTCTTTTTAACCGACTTCAAAAAGGAGGAGGTTTATGTTCGGCTTTATGTATTTTTTTCATGTAGGTATGTTCACCGATTTCTTGGTTAATAATTATTATTGTCCGAATAGTTTCCCTTTATATTTAATAGTGTACTCATTGTTGAAGAGCCAAATAAAATAAATAAATAAATACATTGCAGACACGATTTTGTTTCATTTTTTTAACCGACCTCAAAAAGGAGGAGGTTATATGTTCGGTTGAATGTATGTTGTTTATTTTTTTTTTATGTATGTTCACCGATTTCTCGGTCAATCGTGGACCGATTTTGAATTTTTTTTTTTTGATTGAAAGGTTATGCTTCCGAGTTGGTCCCATAGAAATATTGTTACGATCTGATCATGAACTTCGAAGATATGGAACAGAACTCCTCATAGGATCACAGAACCGTCGTAAAAAGTAAAATTGCTTTGTTTATACGTGTAGTCGATGACTGACTGAAAGTAGAGGGGGAATATATCGAACTGATCTGATGATGAAGCCTGAAGTTAGGCACCAAAACTCTGTAATAAATTAATGCAATCTAACCGTGTTTGGGATTATTAGAATTGTCATGAGATGCACTCTGGCTATAAGGTATTTAAGTTTGGCTGAGGGGTACTTTTTAGTGGTGGTACTATAACTAAAAAGTGTAAAATAAAAAACTTTTTACAAAAAAATACAACCGACTTCAAAGTAAAAAAAAAAACACTGATAAGTGCAAAATAACTTTAATTTCGGAAGTCGGTGTTAAATAACGAAGAGACAAAACTATTATAGAAACACCGACTTCCGAAATTAAAGTTATTTTGTACTTTTCAGTGATTTTTTTTACTTTGAAGTCGGTTGTATTTTTTTGTAAAAAGTTTTTTATTTATTGATAGAAGTGGTCCCACAGAAACATTGTTATGATCTGATGTTGAAGTTCGAAGATATGGAACGGAACTCCTGATAGAATCATATCAGAACTATCATAACAAGTAAAATTGCTTTGTATATACGTGTAGTCCATTACTGATGGGAGGGGTGAAATCGGGAGGTAGGGTGCGGTACTCTGTAATAAATCAATATGTTCTAACCGTGTTTGATTATTAGAATCGTCATCAAATGCACTATGGCTATAAGGTACCATCGCACTGATCTAATGAAGGTGTATCACAACTAAAAAGCATAAAATGAAAACTTTTTAAAGAACTTAACTTTTTAGAGTTTTTTTGAGGTTTTTTTGAAGAACTGAAGAACTAACGTAGATTAGAATTACTAACAGATATTGTGGACCAAATGTTGTCTTGTTGTCTTATTAATAAGTAAATAAAATTGTCATAATTGTTTTTTTACAAAAAAATTAAAAAAAAACATCTACTATACTTCAATGTCGATGTCGAAGTCGATGTTAAATAACGAAGAGATAAAACTATTACAGAAACAAAAAGTTTCTTTATGTCTGACCAGCCCAACTAAGCAATTATCTCAACTAGCAGAACTGAAAAGGACCTATTACACCAATCCTACCTCTGCCAGCAAACAACGTAGAAAAGCTATGTTCTGGTTAGGTTACAAGGAGCCGGTATAGTTTCAAACACATGAAACTTATAACTTTGACACCAGATATTCATTGGCAACGGTGGAAACAGGTTACCTGTTTGACGACTGCCATAAAAATGACTTCGAAGCAATCAATATAGCTGTTACCGGCAATCTGTATAATCCGGTATTCTATACAATAGCTAGGCAATGTATAATTATGTAAACAAGATTTTTGTAACTCATAACATGATTTTTGATCGACGTTTAGTTAAAGAAATGCAAAATCCCATTTTTTGTGATTGTGTTTTAGTATCACAAAAACTGGGTAAAATATCACCTGGTTGAAGATAGTGCGTGATAGCACAAATAGTGATAAGGTAGGGTGGGCATCTCTTACGAGGCCCTTCCTCACGATACCATTTGACTCATACAATATGCAAGCAGGAGTACTTCACTATCGCTTTGGGAAGCCTAGTGTTAGACGGGCCATAGATCGGTCGAGAGTTTAATAGAGTTTTATTACGTGCTTTCTATAGCGTTGATTAAGCTTGAATGATATTGATATCTTCATTTCAGCGGTTTCCACGATGTTCCCTGCAGTGAATGAAACTACTTTGTTATAAACAATAAACCTATCTTTATAACCTGTCTTTCATGATATTTAGGTACATATTTGCAAAAAGTTTAAGTGTCTTGACCCTTGAATCTTCTCTTTTGGAATTAACTTCCTCTTAACACAGACCTAGGAAACTGTTAATAGTCTTTTTTATGGTGGGAAATCATCTAATGACTTCTACTGATTAAAACCACACCTAAGTTAATTCAGTTGCCCTTTGCGTTCTAGGATCTCGGGTTTCCCTATCAGGCTTTGGCCCTGCTGGACCCCTACTGTTTTGATGACATCTCTTTGAGGTGCGCGTGGTTCAGACGATTACTGGACAGCCGTACGACGAGCTACCAATTGCTCATCGTCCGCAAACTCACATATACAATGACTGGTAGTCGGGGTCGGTGTCCTTGTAGAGTAATAGCAGTTTGTTTTATTTTTGATGCAGGAAGTGGTTAAGCGCACTAACTAAGGAGAGACTATGGTAGAGCGTACGAATGTCTCACTTCAGGCAGTCTCCATGTGGGGCGAAACCAATCTGGTAGGATTCAACGCCGCCAAAACACAAGCGTGTCTGTTCACCGCCAAAAGGAGTCCGTTCGCCTTGGCTCCTGCTTTTCAGAATGTATCTCTGGAGTGCACCGACCGCCTTCAGCTCTTGGGAGTTGAAATTTCCTCAGACCTCAATTTTGGGCGGTTCATTGAGTCCAAAGCCAAGGTAGCTGCTAGAAAACTAGGCGTTCTTGCAAAGGTCCGACGGTACTTCACACCGGGACAGCTTCTAATGTTATACAAAGCACAGGTCCGATCGTGTGTGGAGTACTGCAGTCACATATGGGCTGGTGCTGCAAAATGCCATCTAGCAGCTTTAGACTCAGTGGAAAGGCGTGCGAAGAGGCTAATTGGGGATCCATATTTGGTTAAGTCCAATCTACAAAGCCTCGAGCACAGGCGCAGGGTAGCCAGCCTATCGGTATTTTACAGGTTGCATTTTGGAGAGTGTGCGCGGGAATTGCATGACTTGATTCCGCCATCTCCTTTCTACCATCGGACAACCCGACGTACGGCGAGTATCCACCCTTACGTTGTTGAAACTTCAACGGTCCGGACTAAGCGTTTCGCTTCGTCGTTTATACCGCGTACATCGAAGGACTGGAACAATTTGCCTGCTGCGGTCTTCCCGTCCAACTATAATTTAGGTGTCTTCAAGGCTAGAGTGAATAGGCTCTTAATAAACTAGTGCGCCTCACCATCAATGATTGCATCGCTGCTTACCATCAGGTGGGATCGCAGTCAAGCGCTGGTTTATATGAATAAAAAAAAAAAAAAAAAAAAAGAGACCTCTTTAAGTAACAACACTTACATAAAGAGGACCCAATAATCTCAAGACTGAAGACTTCGTGCATCAAAAAATAAAATAAATTGCTATTATACCGTTAATAATAGTTAACAAACTATCATAACAAAATCAAAAATATGACTTATCTGTTGAACTAAACAACATCACAGAGTTCTTTGTTCGGCCGATAGTAACCGGATTAGTCAATTAGCGGGTCAAGCCGCGCGTCCGGCGTCCGGCGCCGGCCGCCGCCGTGCTGCTCTACATCCGGGATCCGGTCTCCACTTGATTCACTATGGCTACACCTACGATACGGATACGGGGAACCGGTTTTTAGAAATTGAAAAATAATAACTGGTAAATATTTTAAGTTATTTAGAAGACATAGTGGTCGCTCTGAAGCAATAATTAAACTACCAACCTTTAAAAATGGTGAATATATTTCCATACCTTTCACTATATTTATTCTTCTCTTTTTTCAATTAAGGATATTTAATAGTATTTTAGTATATTATTCGGTACTGTATAATTATTTTATGTATCAGTATAACTCGGAACCCTGAGATCCCGGACCTTTGGAAGGCGTACGAGGAGCCGAAACCAACTCGCAGAGGCCCTTTAGTCACTTTTAATGGAATGTGATACCAACCGACAATTATCCCTGTACGCGCTATGCTAGTGCACCCAAGGATAACCTCCGGTTGGTGAAAAACTATTGCGATATATGGAAAACAAAGACTATAAGGCTATGGTTTTTGGAATATTAATTGAACTGGTTCTCAGGAATTATGTTAAGACTATGGCCCCTGCCTGAACAATATTATTAATATATATTTATTTTTCGTCTATTCGGGCACAATAAACATATTTTCTTTCTTTCTTTTTTATCTTCTGTGGATACATAAAAAGAAATCATTTTCGTCTGGGTAAGATTTTATGAGGAACAATATGAAAAAAAAGGAATGAATGATAGTGTGACGGCTGAAGAGAAAATGAGAAGATAATGTGATACGGCGATCCCAATTGTTGCTTGAGGTCAGTGTATCACATCGTTTGATAGATAAGGTGAGGGAAATTATGTGATGAAAGATTCCAACAGAGCGGCGGAAGCGCGATGTCTAAAATTATGATTAGAAAAGATTAATTGCAATTGATCATTCCGATTTCTATTCTAAGACATCCGAATGATAAATAATAATACAATACAATATTGGAAACAAAAAATCAACATTATAAACAGAAATTACTATAAAACTTTATAGAATAGAAACAAAGACTTATGACGGGTTTTTGGTTTTCTACTCACTTGAACTTCAATAAAAAGCTAACAAGCTTTTAACCTCTAAGCCTCTTCAAACCAAGCCATTCCCATCATTCGATCATCACCGAACATCCCAGTGATTAGTTAGCATTAGGGGCAGTTTACACAGCTCCGTTAAAATTGTAATAATCTGCGGAGCGTCTGGAGGGGCCGTAAATAAGCTAAATAGACCAGTTTCAAGCTTGTAACTGAGCCGCTTTACTTTCGGGCCACGAAAGCTGATGGCAACGCATTCGTGGTTTATTTTTTCAATTTTAAAATATGATTTTGTAGAAGTGGTGGAGTAGTTTTCTCTGGGATAATAGGCGAAAGTTTGTGAATGTGTGTGTGTTTGTTACTTCTTCACGTACGGACGGCTGAACGAATTTCAATGAAACTTGGTACACGAGTAGACCATGTCCCGGAATAGCACATAAGTACTTCTTAGCCGAGCTGTATGTTCTCTTGGGATAATTTTCTACTATGACGTGGGTGAAGCCGCTGGCAACAGAGACATTGCTGCTGACTGGAAGTGTGCCCTAAAGACTGGCGGCGTTGCCACGTTGTATGGCAATGCTTAATCTTAAATGAAATAAAAAATTAATTAAATGTGAATACCACGACCTCATAGCATATAGCATAATCAGCCTTTTAATGTTCCCACTGCTGGGACTTAGGCCTCATCTCTAGGAGAGGGAATGGGCCGTAATCCACCACGCGGGCCCAGTGCGGATTGGTGAATGTCACATGTCTTCAAATTTTTGGTTCTAGGACATGCCGGTTTCCTCACGATGTTTTCCTTCACCGTTTTAAGAGCAGTGGTGGTGAAATAAATTACACAAAGTAATGCGCTTGGCTGGGTTTGAACCCGCGACCTACAACTCGTAAGTCGGGACCATTACCACTCGGCCACCTCTGCTCTCCACGACCTCCATTTTAGTATAAATAAGAGTTTTAAGTTTCTCGTGAACCGTAACCGACTGATATTTTCTTGTTTCTACTCGAAAAATAATAATAGCCTTCTGCAAACGCAATTCTCGTGGCCACACAAACTGGTGTCCTCTATTTAGAATTCGTATTTATTATTATTGTTTTAGTTTCGCCCCATCCCAAGATTTAGCGCCGGCTTAGTTCAGCTAACACTGGACACTTGCACCGACGGCCACAGTGTCCACACCGACACTGCTTTACTGTTAATCCCTTTAAGACAATTGAAACATTTTATTATGAAAATACCAGTTGTGAAATGTTTAGAAGGACAAGATTTTAAGGTCCTCGGACGAAGAAAAGGACGTATTAAGTTAGAACTACACGCAAATAAAAATAAAAAAAGTTCATTAGTGACGCAGGACACGCAACACAATAAAATAAAATCATCCCTTTTCCCAACTACCTTGGGGTCGGGTTCTAGTTAAACCGGATGTGGTTGAATACCCGTGTTTTACATAGAGCGAATGCCCATCAGACCTCCACAACTCAGTTATGGGTCAACACGATTCTTGGATAGACTGATGGTATGATACTTTTTTTTTTTTTTAATTCATATAAACCAGTGCTTGACTGCGATCCCACCTGATGGTAAGCAGCGATGCAATCATTGATGGTGAGCCGCACTAGTTTATTAAGAGCCTATTCACTCTAGCCTTGAAGACACCAACACCATACTTACACACGCCACTTTACAGTCTTTCTAAAGCACGGGGTGTTGTTTTTTTTTTAGATTGGAAAATCATCTAATGTCAAATCCCGCTCTTGGGTGAAGCAGGAGATAGTCTCAGACTTTTACTGACTAAAAACTCACTCCTGTTCCTTCGTTGCCTTCGTCCCAGGGCCCCGGGTTTCGTTTTCACACTACCCATGGCTCCAGCCATAGCGCGCGTGGAACAATACGCGCCGTTGTCGACTTGGGCTCGGTCTGGACGGTTACCGGACGGTCGGACGGCGGGCTACCCATTGCTCGCCGTCCGCAAGCCCGTGCCTACGGTGGCCGGAAATCAGGATAGGAATCCCGGTGGCGATTGGGGCGTGAGGACCATTGCCTCACGCGATCGGCCGCCTCCTTTGCTAGCATTATAAAATATCAATAAAAAAAATATCATGAGAGGCGGGTACCACTGACTTATCACAATAAAATAAATTATTATTACTAATAATAATTATTTTTTTTTTAAGAATTATCCAAACCAAAAAACCTGTCAATGGCTTCCACCAGCCAAGAGGCATTAAATACCCTCTAAAAATAGTGGCTGTGGTACCCTGGGAAAGTACCATTAGACTATTTCCCAAACCCCCTTTTTTATATGAAATGTCGAAGAATATGGAATGTGATTTGTGTTGCGATCCGGCTAACACCCGGCGCTCACCGGTATCCGGGCCGACGAGTGTGAAATTGACTACCGAAGACACCACTGAAGCGAGTGACCAGGCTTCTGTGACTGTAAATGCTACTGGAAACAGAGAAAAAAAACTAGTGCAACAGGCATTTCACCCAGGCCTGTTTGTGAGAGCTCGAAGTGCGTCCATGAGCAACGTATCAAGCTCCGATAACAAAGATTGCTGCAATAATCCAGATAATGGTAACATCATCAAACCCCCATTCTGGCAAAGAGTTCCAATACAAAGAAATCCAAAGCGGAGGAAAATAACAGATTCACCAGATAAATCCCAAATAAAAACTACCAACAGCTTTAGTGGATTAACTGTTGACCTTACTGAAGAGAATCAGGCAGCAGAGGAACAACCTTTAGCAAAGAAACCCAATAAACCACCACCAATAATTTTGTACGGAATCGAGGATGTGAACAAGCTCACAGAATTACTAGGTACAGCTGTAGACACATCAAAGTTGACCTATAAAATTATCAACAGGAACCAACTTAAGATAGTAGCAACTGATGTTGAAGTGTACAAAAATGTCATATCCAAAATACGAGAGCATGGATTGATAGGTCATACATTCAATCGCAAAGATACTAAATGCTATAGGATTGTTATTCGGAACCTGCACCATACTACACCATTAAGTGTTATAAAAGAGGCCAAATAAAAACTACCAACAGCTTTAGTGGATTAACTGTTGACCTTACTGAAGAGAATCAGGCAGCAGAGGAACAACCTTTAGCAAAGAAACCCAATAAACCACCACCAATAATTTTGTACGGAATCGAGGATGTGAACAAGCTCACAGAATTACTAGGTACAGCTGTAGACACATCAAAGTTGACCTATAAAATTATCAACAGGAACCAACTTAAGATAGTAGCAACTGATGTTGAAGTGTACAAAAATGTCATATCCAAAATACGAGAGCATGGATTGATAGGTCATACATTCAATCGCAAAGATACTAAATGCTATAGGATTGTTATTCGGAACCTGCACCATACTACACCATTAAGTGTTATAAAAGAAGCCCTCGAAGAAACTGGGAATACGGTTTCAGGTGAAATAATAAATGCTAGATATGGACCTGAAAAGAAGCCTACGTCAACATTTTTTGTAAACTTGATACCAGGCCCCAACAATAAAGCATCAAAGGATATAAAAGTTATCTATCATCAAACGGTGGTTATAGAAGATCCTAGGAAAAGAACATCTGTTGTACAATGCCAAAGATGTCAGCAGTATGGGCACACAAAAACTATTGCATGAAGCCCTATCGCTGTGTAAAGTGTGCTGAAGCACATAAAACTTCGCAATGCATGAAAATCGACCGTAACTCGCCAGCCACGTGTGCTTAGGACCTCATCCAGCTAACTACAGAGGTTGCGAGGTTTACAAAGAAATACTGGCCAGAAAAACCCTGCAGCGACTACCGTCTAGGCATAAAAAAGAAGAACCTACAGTTCCAAAGATCATTGGCATCGAGACTACCCACCCCCTAGCCGACAATACTGTTGAATCCAACAGTAGGGCAACTGAAAAACAAAATAAGAAGCAGCGATACAAAAAGACGTATGCCGAGGCTGTTTACGCAGATCAACCTCAACACTCTATAAAGGCCCAACAAGATTCATTCAAACTGATTGAAAAAATCTTTATTAAACAATCGGAAAAACTAGATCTTGTCTTATAACAAATGAGTACACTTCTGCAACTCATAACTACACTAGTCTCTACACAGTCTAAATGACAGCATTAAAAATAGCAACCTGGAACATCAATGGCTTAGCTCCCAACAAAGATGAAGTTGAAATGATACTTCATCTACATGATCTTGACATCCTACTAATCTCGGAAACTCATTTTGTCTCCAGCAGCCAGGTTCGGATTAAAGGATATTATATCCACGAACCACCCTGATGGAACAGCACACGGGGGTTAGGCAGTTATCATAAGGACGTCAATCACACACTATGAACTCCCCAAATTCTACTCAGACCACATCCAAGGCACCTCAGTTGCAATATCGGACCGAAATGGAAGCTTCAACATCACAGCTGTATACTACCCTCCGAAACATAGACTAACTGAGGAGCAGTGTAATGAGTTCTTTGAGAGTCTAGGTCCTCGATTCATTGCTGGTGGCGATTGGAATGCCAAACATCTACACTGGGGCTCTAGGTTAATAACAACCAGAGGCAGAGGTCTAAAAAGCAGCGTCGATAAAAACCGCTTGACTACTATCTCAACACCAGAACCGACACATTGGCCCACCGACCCAAACAGACTTCCAGACGTTCTGGATTTTTTCATAATGAAGGAATTGTCGCGTCTCTTTTTCAAAGTTGAGTCAAGCCTTGATGGATCGTCTAACCATATTCCTGTGATACTTACAGTTAGTACTAATGTGCTCAGCCAGGAAAGACGACCTTCATTGTACAATAAGAACACTGACTGGGACGCCGCTCGAGAAATAATAAATAAAGAACTGAGTCTACCTGTGGCCCTGAAAAGTGAAGATGAAATAGACATGGCAACAGCTAAATTCACTATGACCATTCAAGCGGCTTGTTGGAAATGTTCTCCGGAAAGTTCTAACCTTACAACAAAGAAAAACATTATTCCAGCAGACATTAAACTACTAATTCTGGAAAAAAGGAGGCTTCGAAGAGTATGGCAAACTAGCAGACACCCAGCTGATAAAACGGCTCTCAATAAGGCAATCAAGGAACTGAAAACATCTATTGCTAAATCCAATGATGACTCAATGGAGGCTCTCTTGGAATCGCTGAGTGCTACAAATGCTACTAACTACTCACTGTGGCGTGCTTGCAAATCTCGAAATAAACCTTCAGATTCTAAGCCGCCAATTCGGCTACACAACAACCAATGGGCAAGAACGAAGCAGGAAAAAGCAGATGCATTTGGTAGACACCTGGCTAAAGTTTTCACTCCGAACGAAGCTGATCCTCAAACTGACGATTCAGACATTGAAAACGTCCTGAGCCAACCGTTTCAATTAGAGCTACCTCTTAAACATGTTAGCCCAAAAGAGGTAATAAGAACAATTCGGAAAATGAATAACAAAAAGGCACCAGGCTTCGACCTTATTGATAAAAAAGTCCTCACAGAACTCCCAAGGAAAGCTATACTGTATCTTGCTACTTTGTTTAATGGGATTCTCAGAACAGGTTACTTCCCAGCCCTGTGGAAAGTTTCCCAAGTTATAATGATCCCCAAACCGGGAAAACCGCCCTATGATATAACTTCGTACCGACCTATAAGCCTATTACCAATAAGCTCAAAGGTGCTCGAGAAAGTACTGCTAACCAGACTGCTGCATGAAATCAGCCAGAAATCCCTAATCCCAGACCACCAGTTCGGCTTCAGACAGCAACATAGCACCGTAGAACAGATACATAGGGTGTGTAAAACGGTCAGACAAGCGCTCGAAAGAAAGGAGTATTGTTCTTCCGCATTTCTTGATATTCAACAGGCCTTTGATAGAGTTTGGCATAGAGGGTTGCTATGCAAGATAAAATCCCTTTTGCCATCTTCCTTCTTTACCATCATTGAATCCTATCTGAAGGATAGAATATTTCAAATAAAAGAAGACGAGTGTACATCATCTTTTCACCCTATCTTAGCTGGAGTACCTCAGGGATCCGTTTTGGGTCCATTGCTGTACACCTTATACACCTCAGATTTACCACAGAGTGAAAATGTAACTATAGCTACATATGCGGATGACACAGCTATTTTTGCATGTAGCAGTTGTCCTACCGAAGCTTCCGTAATCCTACAGAGTGCCCTGAACAATGTTGACCAATGGCTGTCTAAGTGGAGGATAAAATCTAGTGCCAATAAATCTGTCCATGTAACATTCGCCTTACGCAAGGGAAACTGTCCACCTGTATCGATGCGAAGTAATCAATTTCCACATAGTGATTCAGCCAAATATCTGGGAATGCACTTAGACCGTAGACTCACATGGAGGAAACACATGGAGAAAAAAAAGGATCAAATTAACCTGAAATATAGAGAACTGCACTGGTTACTTGCAAGGAATTCCAAGTTATCCCTGGACAACAAGCTTCTTATTTATAAGACCATGCTCAAACCTATCTGGACATACGGGATCGAACTATGGGGTTCAGCATGTGACTCCAGCATAAATATAATACAGAGGGTTCAAAATTATATATTGAAACAAATTTCTAACTCACCGTGGTTTCTGAGGATCTCTGAAATCCACTAACATTTAGAGATACAGACAGTCAAGGAAGAAATCAGATCATCCTGCTCCAAATACAAAGCACGTCTTGCAAATCATCCAAACCAATTAGCAGTGCAGTTGACCATTCCAGAATCATTGCGAAGACTGAAAAGGAGGCATATTTTGGAAACAGACAGCTGCACATAACTGAACATAGAGATTGTCCCATGAGGGGATATTGCTCTGCAAGCCATATTTCTATTTCATCACATCTGCTCATAGTTAGACGACTGATTGCAAGATAATGAAGAAAAAAAAAAAAAAAAAAAGAATTATCCAAACGGCTATTTGACACTTCGCGTGACCCAAGGGCTGGCTTTTACCTCGGTCAGAGATTAAGCATTGCCATACAATGTGGTAATGCCGCCAGTCTTTTGGCCACACGAGGAATTTTTTGACGCCATATTTTAGGTACGAGTTATTGTGTATATGTAATTATAATTATTTGAACACCATTATTTTATTAGCGACTAGTAGGTACTGTGCTGTGTACTTGATACAAAAGTATCCTTTATTACTCACTGACTTTGCTAATTCTAGTGTGCCAGTAAATTATGTAAGTAAGTAAAATTAATGCTTTGAGTTTGAGCTTGTTTGTAAAAAGTTATCTGTGTCTAATTAACAAGAACATTTTCTTTAGTGTACCTAGTTAAATCTTCATGAGTCGTCCGAAAAGGAACCCCGGGGTCCTAAAACATAAGGCAAAGAAGGAACATAGGATTGGGTTTTAGTCAGTAAAAGTCTGACAAGCTCTCTCACTCCACCCCAGACCGCGAGAACTCATTGGATGATTACCCACCTGAAAACGAAACCAATTTTAATCTTACTTATACATAACACAACTAAGCTAAAAAGCTAGAGATAGGAAATATTGGAAAGAGTTGGGGGAGGCCTACGCCAAAGAGGCGACTACTACGTTGAGTTTAGATAAATGAGATTAACACTTCATTTCTATTTTAAATAAACTAAAAATGCTAAACCAAAAATAATGAAATAATTATAAATGAAAAAATTTTTTACTTAAATAATTTTATAGATTTTGGACATTTATCATGAATTTTATTGTATCGTATTTTTAATTTTTGACTATAGGATTTTTATTTTATTGTATTTTAATTTATTTCATTTTTATTTGACATTTATTATTATTGTGAATTTCATTGTATTATTATCATAATTTGTAATATATTTTGTGTAAAATTTGTAAAGTTTTTATGGTATAAATGAATTGAATTAGTAATGCTTAATATGAATTTAATGGAATAATGATGTATATTTTGAGATTGAATATGTAGTAGAATAAATGGCTTTTTTATTTTTATTTATTTATTTATTTTATTACTTAACACAACAGCTCCAAACTTACTTCTTCAACGTAACAATCAGTAAAGAACACTCGATACCATATTTAAGTAATCGTGAAACGGAGGAAAAACAGCATGTGACGATTTCCGGCCCATCGGCCGTGGTTGCGGCCTGAATGCGGCCTGCCGGAAGTACGTAAGCGGTGGGTACGCCGACTTCCGGCCGGGCGACAATCCCAAACTTTCGCTGAAATAACTTTGACGTTGACGGCAAAAATGAGGGTTTTGTGGCAGGTGAGGGAGTATGGACCGTGTGATGCTTATATTTAACTCCGATAAGATAGATACTGCTTTATCTAGTGATTTGACAACTGTTACTTATATCATATCTAATTATCTTGCTGTACTTCTTTATAATCTTGAATTTTGAATGAATACCACCTAATCTGGTGATCAGATCACCTAGCGTCTTTCCTCCCAAACAATTTTCTTAGTAGCATGCTGGAAACAGGAATTAAGCCTAAGAACGATGTCATATTCGGTTTGTTTTTATAATCAGTTCCAGCATTCATAGGTTCCATTAATGTAGTTATAACCTTACAAAATAATATCCACTTATACGAGTAGGTGTCACTTGTACCGTGTTTACCCATTGACTACTCAACAGTAAGTCCAGGCCAAACTAAGTAAATCAGCGTAATATTTCTCGAGTCCATTTTACTGCGTCGCATATCCTCAAACTAATCCTTTGTCTGGCAGATCCCATCAACCCGGACCGCCATAAAATTTACGAACACGTTACACTTTGACGTAACTTGTAGTGACATGCATCACTGCCATAGACTATTTAAATATGGGAGAGGTGTCACCTGATGACAAGGTGGTTCATGTTCTACATGAGTCAGAACTGGGAAGAAACTTGGCCCTTTATTATAGTTACCAGGTCATTCCACATAGTAGAAGAAAGACGACAGTTTACAACCAGTGCTTGTCATATGACTCTGAAACGTGGTCTCTCACTATAAGCCTCATTAGAAGGCTTAAAATCACCCAAAGGGCAATGGGAAGGCTTTAAAAAACAACCACTTGGCCAAGTGGACTGGACACGTTGCTCGATGAGGCCAAATGGTTCTGGAGTGGCGACCGCATTGGAAGGTCTCCCACAAGTTGAACCGATGACCTGGTGAAGGTCGTTGGAATCCGATGTATGCGAGACGCACAGGACCGTTCATTGTGGCGACACTTGGGATGGCCTATGTCCAGCAGCGGTCGTCTATCGGCTGAAAAGATGGTAATGACCACATACGTGATTTATTTGATTACTTCTTTGGTCCAGAAGTTGCAGAGCTCTTGGTTGTGAGTCTCTCTTTGAGCAATTGTAATGAAGTTTTTCAAAACCGAATATCTCAATAGTCCCCACTATTACCTAGTTAGTATTAAATTAATTCGCGATTAATGCCAAAATGTTGTTTTTGTATCGTTTTTAAGGCCCATAAAGCAGCTCAAAAGGTTTTTTTCGTTGTTTGTAAATTTGAAGTATATAGTTTTTAGTTTTTAATCGCATACTTTGCGAACATTTCGTGCAAATGTTGTTAGTTACATGTTTAATCGTATTCTTTTGTATTTTTTTTTTCTGTTAAACGTAATGGGTCTCTGTTTTCCCTAATAAATAGAAAGAAATGTAGATAGGTACCGTAAAACGTCTGCTAAATCCCTTAGGGAGGGCAACAGTGACGTTTTGGGGATGCTGCTTGTGCCTTCTGACAAAACTTTTCTCAATATATGCCCCCGATTTCTGAATTAAGCATTTGAAGAATTTCTCAAACTCTACGTTATGCTGTAAACCGGTCAAAATTGGTCATTAAAGTAGAGGTTGATAGGTTCATCTAATATATAAAAATCTCGAGTCACAGTGTTTGGTATCGAATTCCTTCGAAACGGCTTGACCGATTATTATGATTTTTTTGTGTAAATTTAGTAAGTCAGAGAATAAGTCGTAGGCCATACCCCTAGTTAATAAGTTTATATGGCAAAACAAAGTTTGCCGGGTCAGCTAGTAATATAAGATACTTAATTTGGTCTTTCAATCAGTGAAAGAATTGTCGAAATTGGATCAATCTTTCCATGGATTGCCTCCAAATACTGTATTATATTTCTTTGTAATAATGTTTAAAAATGATTAGATTCTGAATCAGCTACCATCAATCTCATGAAAATGATTGAGCCGAGTATTTTCCTCGTACACACGTAACATTCCCGTTACTTGTCACAGGCACTCAGCACTTCTGTACCAAGCCTGACATTTTGACAGGTTGCCTAATTACGGAGTATCGTCAGCCTCGCTCATTCGATTGCTTTCATGTAAATATCTGATTTTCAAACACATTTGGTTAGGACTGGCTTGATGAGTTTATAATACATATTAGCTACTAGATATTGATGATGTAATAGGGAAGAATTTCAATCCATAATTTTTTTTTAATGGTATAAAACAGTGCTCGACTGCGATCCTACCTGATGGTAAGCAGTGATGCAGTCGTTGATAGCGAAGCGCATTAGTTTGTTAAGAGCCTATTTACTCTAGCCTTGAAGACACCTTAATTATAAACGGACGGAAAAACAGTAACAGACAAATTGTTTCAGTCCATCTATGTATATACGCGGTATAAACGACGAGGCGAAACGCATAGTCCGGACCGTAGAGGTGTCAACAATGAAAGGGTAAACATTCGCCGTACATCAGGATGTTCGATGGTAGAAAGGTGATGGCGGAGTCAAGTCATATAATGCCTGCTGATCATGCTTTAACATGGGTGTCTTGTGTTCTAGTTAGCCTATTATATGCCTCTGCTAGGCGAAGGCCTTCCTCTCCCTTTTCTACACACGTTTGTCCTCAGACATTGCGAGCCAGTCCCTCCGGCAAGAGTCAAGATCATCTCTCCATCTTCATCTTGGTTCGCGATGATAAGTGGCTCTTTTAGCCCACAGCTCAGGCTCTTAAGTATGTGAGTTTAAATGTAATGAACGCATGCAAGATATATCAGTAATTCCTAATGTGGGCAAACGTAATAATTTATATTTTTAAAGCAAATACCAATAATTGAAAGAAAGAAAGAAAGAAGAAAGAAAAACTGTTTATTATTATTAATATATATTAATTATATATATATATATTAAAAAAGTTAAGAGAATTTAAATTTTTCAAATTTATTAATAAAAATAAATTAGTTACAAAATTAAATTTTGATTATAACTTATTATGAATTGCATAAACAAAAATAACGAATGCAAAACTTGCGATACTACGTATTTGGATTCAGTAGAATTGCTTAATCTAACTGCCTACTTGCTCTATGTCCCTATTCCCATTCAGCATCAAACCTCAAGCTATCAGAATTAATCATCACCCCTGGACATAGAGAGATACTATCATTATAGAATGATTAGTCTATCATAACTGACAGGACTGTTGAAGCCAATAAGCCTGATATAGTGTTAGTGGATCAAAACGAAAGGCATGCACTAATTGTTGATATAACCATTCCGCATGCATGCCTTAAAAGCACATGAGCGTCGACCAATACCTCTAATGCTCTTGTTAGGCGGTTCGGTAAAGGGCTTGAATCATAAAGTAGTAGGTATTCTTGGAGACGGCTCGTACTGTGAGGAAGTTTTTCTCTTCGGAGCCCTAACCGCAGGTAACTGGGACCCTATCTACAATAGTATAGCATAGCATAGTCAGCCTTATAATGTTCCCACTGTTGGGACTCAGGCCTCCTCTCTATGAGAAGGAATGGGCCGTCACATGTCTTCGAATTTTTGGTTCTAGGACATGCCGGTTTCCTCGCTATGTTTTCCTTCACCGTTTTGAGAGCAGTGGTGATGAAATAAATTACACAAAGTTAACATTTAAAGAGGTTAATAATATGTATGTAAAAGCTATAAAAGAAATTGACAAACGCTAAAAAAAACAATCTACAGCATTATATGTAGAATTTTTTAGTCATTCACTATCTCATCTTTCTGTCACATCTATCATCCCCATAATCTGTGTCCCCACAGTAAAATGCCGGCAGCAAGCTCTAATACAAAACACAATTACAATAAAAGGTTTGAATGCACTCTTTGAAGCCGAAAGTTGCGCAGTCCGCGCAGATATTGTATTCCTTAACAAACAACTGTCGTTACAACGACGACACTAATTACAAGTTGTATGTAGACTAAGGTTTATGGCGGCTGGTGGATCAGCTGTCTGAAACTAATCTTGGAATGGACGGCACTGCATTGAAATAGCAAATCGATGACAGTAAAACAAGTCCTTACGATGAACCGATTGTTTTTACGCGACGATACAATAGAAACAGGATAAAGTGCATCTTCCATACTTATAGAAAGAAACGCTATTGATTAGAATTATAAATATAGCTTTTTAGTCCGACTTGCCGTACTTCCACCTCTTATCGTTTTTCTGTATAACAAATTCCTGAGCTTAGAAAGAAAGAAAGAAAATTTGTTTATTTGGCACACAGACACACATAGTGCAATTACTGAAATTTAAAAAAAACAAAAACAGTGTTCTTGTTTTCAGGGTTCCGTACCTCAAAAGGAAAAAAACGGATCCTTATAGGATCGCTTTGTTGTCCGTCCGTCTGTCTGTCGGTCTGTCAAGACCCCTTAATTCGAAAACGCATAGAGGTATTGAGTTGAATGTAAAACCATATACTCAGGTCTGCCGTCCCTTAAAGTTGCGAAAAAATCAAACTTTTGAGTTAACGAAAAAAAAGATCCGGCCGTTTATGTCGCAAAAAACGTGTATTTCGACACTCTCAAGGGAATCAAAATTCATAGGGTACTTCCCGTTGACCTAGAATCTTGATATTTGGCATGAAGCAAGGTCTCATAGCACTAATATAGGAAAAAATCTGAAAATTGTAAATTTGTAGTTACGTTACAATAATTAAATAACTCAATTCGGGAATAGAACTGTTTTCATTGGTAAGTTTGTACGGAACCCTCAGTGCGCGAGTCCGACTCGCACTTGCCCAGTTTTTTTTTATTCAGCTGACTATTCTAGCAGTTTTGCAAATAAGACGTTTCATCAAGCGAGTCTAGACCCAACTATCCTATCCTTCGAACTAACATCATGACTGTGATAAATGTATGTTTGGATATTTGTTAATTATTCACGCATCAACCGTTGAACAGATTGATTTAGATTAAAACTAGAAGCGCGGAATATCAATGTCAAATTCGGCCATTTTATTTTTGCTTCAGTGACATGGAAAGATGGTACCCAAATGAAACTGGTAACTGATAATACAATATTTTTATTATGCATACACATAATTATTTTGGTGCACTTTGCAATTCTACGGATAATAAAACTAAAACAGGAAGAACACAGAACATAGAAATGGGTCAAAGGGATGCCCACGCTTCTAGTGTTAAATAATGTAAACCATATCCTACATAGTACATTCTTGCAGAAGAGATGCCTGGGTGCCTCCATTGTGTGGACCGCCCGGAGGACACGGTGGAGCATACGGTAGAGGTGTGCCCCGCTTGGGCAGAGCACCGCCGTGTCCTCGTGGGGGCGATCGAATCGTCGAAGCCTACTGGGGCCATAGGTGATGCGAAAGAGATCCCCGGGGCCCTGGGAAAAATGGCAAAGAAGGAACAGGAGTGGCTTTTTAGTCAGTAAAAGTCTGACATTATATCCCGCTCCGCCCAAGAGCGGGGGATGTCATTAGATGACTTTACCACCCTAAAAAAAAAAAACAGTACATTCTAGGATATTTTTATCCCAATATAACGTTCACGTAATAATTTTCGTCTATCACGCGGGTAACTCCGTAAAAATAAGTTATTTAGCTGTAATAATTTAGAATGAACCTTTTGTACAATATTTTCTGTCAAATAACAAAGCCATCTAATAATATACAGCTTTGGTATTTGATTTACCCACGTCCACCCACTGGTGTAGTTCTTAGTTGATAAGACATTTATACTCGTAACATTGATATTGAAATAAATTAATTCATAAAAAAGTTCAAGTAAATATATCATAGAATAGAATAAACTTTATTTTACATTAAAATATTAACAAAACTTTTTACACTAACTTAAATCTATGGGTCCAATGGCAGTCTTATCGCTGACAGGGGATCCTTTCTTTTCGCATAATATTCTTTTTCCTAATATACTTTGGCATAACGATTTTGGTATAATTTGTTTTGCCATAATAATACTTTGTCATATATTTTTTTGGCATACAGTTTATGTTGGCATAATTATCTTGAAGGCTAATTTGTTTTGGCATAAATTTAATTCGCATAACGTTACTAGGCCTAATGACTATTAGCATAATAATAATATGTTGTGCTACAAAAGTTAGTGACAGATCAGAATCGCTGCAAAACCGACTCCACGTAGTCTTGTCTGCCCTACCCCTAGAGTGTAATTTAAAATCGCGTAGGCGCTTGGGGTCGAGGCGGCCTGCGGGCTGAGGAGCAGGCGGCTGCGAGCGAGCGAAAGCCGTCTGCGACGATTAGCACGCGTGGAGCCACCGGAGGCCCGCAGCGCCGGAGCTGTGACAAACACCATGCCTGCTGCATGTTCCATGCTCGCTTGAATGCTGCATGCTTGCTTGCATGCTGAATGCTTGCTTGCATGCCTGGTGTTAGAATGTTGTGCTTAATAAAGTTATGCATTAGAATGTTATGCTTAATAAATTTATGCTTTAGAATATTATGCTTAGTCATTATTATGGTTAGAGAAATTATGCTTAAAAAAATATGCGTAAGCTGTTATGCGTAAATAATATTATGCAAAAATATAATTAGGACAAACAAAAGTATGCCAAGTTATATTAGGCCTTAATATTTTATGCAAATGGATAGGGAACCCGCTGACAGCGATATCCACCAGACAATTTTACACTAAACTACACTACACTAAATAAGAACTTGCAATAAAAAAGGGGGTTGTCTGCGGTGTACTGCAATTAATAAAATTAAAATTATATACTAGACTAAGATGTACGGTGTACTGCAATTAATAAAATTAAAATTAAATACATAGATATAAGATGCATAAATACATTGCCCTTGTAAGTACTGTAAAGGCAGTGTAAATAAATTGAACCAGTGTTCTTTTCAAAGAGGGCAGTAAAAACATACTTAAGTATATTGTTATTTCAATCATTACAGTCCCACGCAAGTCTGAAAAAAATTACGTGTAAGGGAATTTCCATAAAATTTTAAGTAAATTTCTTGTGCTTTATGAATAACTCAAGTACCCACGCATTGATTGATACTATATACGGTTCGATTATATTTTTGGTATTTTATCTGCCAAGCGAAATAGTCCTATTAATATTCTCATATTTTTTCCAAACTCAAAGAAGTTTATCAATAAATACAATCCTATAGTTGTACACATGTGATTGTCATTTCAGAGTTGGAGAACAATACCTTTGCGACCTTTGCCGATAATTCTGCTATTGCGTCTATCGGATCTAATTACAGAAAAGTCTAATTAGCTTTGTACTAAGTTTATGACTAGACACAAAAATTAAACATCAAGGTAAATGAGTCAAAATTCGGACGATTCGGATATCGATGGGCGCATGGTGTTCCACACCTACCTGAAAGATGTCACCATGACCATTGATAACATAAAAAAGGTTGACATTTAAATGTTACTGAAAAAAATTAAGGCCTACTGTTCACGGACGCGAAGCTTCATAGACGCGTATTCATTATTATACGCTTGGTGTACGCCTGCTCTCAGCATACATATAAAACTCATTTGTTTCTGGCGACGAAGCTATGCTTCCGTGGACAGTAAGCCTAACCAAACGCAGCCGAGCACCAACTGCTGTACATGACGCCACTGCATCTGACCTCCACTCCCCACTTACCGGACAACACAATACCTCTTAGTAACACTGGTTGTCAGACTTTCTGCCTTCTGATATATTGTATCTTCTACAATTTAATAAATTCTCTCATCAAAGTTCTAGCTTTGTTTACCCGTCAGCGCCTAACAAAGTTAATTAGCCACCTACATGTTAGTAATACAATTATACAACGAGTAGACGAAGCTGACAGCAAAGTTTTAAATTCGTTACTGTTAGATCAATGATCTGTGTGCGCTGGGCCTTGAATTAGTTACAAGTAAGTGTCGCCGCACACGAGCCACCGGCCACAACCACAAACGCCGCCACGAGAAGCTAGAAGCGGCCACAAAGGAAGCTGAATCGCGATACAGCCACTTCTGGCCGGTGGCAGCTACTTTTTTTAACTCATACGCGCAGTATCATAATGGAATCTGACGAAGAAGTTTTAAATGCGCGAGTGTCGTGTGACGGCGTTTTGTATTGGCATTTAGTGGTCAGTGCATAATAATAATAATAATAAATAATAAATCGTTTATTTGCGTAAATAAGGTACAGAAAGTTGACAACATAAATAAAATTGATCTCTTATTCTGCCTTTAATTTCGGCGTGCAAATATAAAACATAGTTGTAGTAATTAAATTAATTATTGATTAAAATCATGCACTCATTAAACAGATTTCCATTCCATTAAAATTGTATTATTGAATTAAAAAAATGTCAATATAAAAATGAAAACTAACAAAAATAATAATCACAAATGTCAATAGTAATCCGGTCAATAATAATCATGTCAATAACAATCATGTCAATAATACCCATGTCAATTATAATACTCATGTCAATAACAATCATGTCAATAATACCCATGTCAATTATAATACTCATGTCAAAACTTACAATTTGTAACCTAAAAACTCATGTACACTATAGAAACACTTTTCAATTAAAAACCTCGTCAAGCTACTTTTAAATTTAGAAAAAGGTAACGTTTTTATAGAATTTGGTAATTTATTATACATTTTTATACACATAATATAACTATTGTTACCTGTAAATGTGAGATTTGTCCTCGGTTTAAATAGCTTATTAGTGTACATAGATCGTGGAGCATAATAGCTTGTCGCCTGCTCGAAAAGTCTCTTATGTTTGAAAACAAATTCTAATATATAAATACATGGCAGTGTTAATATTTTATGTTTTCTAAAAAATGGACGACATGACTCTATTTGCTTTAGCCCAAATATAGATCTCACACATTTTTTCTGCATTACAAATGCTTGATCAATCTCTACACAACGACCCCACAGGATAATACCATATCTTAGAATGGAGGTTACATAGCCATGGAAAGCCGTTATTGCGGCATTTCTAGACACCTCGCAGCTAATACACCTCAAGGGGTATATAAAACTATTTATTTTGACGCAAACGTCATTAATATGATTTTTCCATGAGCAAAATTTATCAAGTGTTATTCCAAGAAATTTAACTGAATCAGTTTCTGTCAGGGCGACCCCTTTATAGGATATATTTAGATCTAGCGGTTTTGATCTATAGGTGTGAAATTGAATGAATTTTGTTTTATTAATATTAACTTTTAAATTATTAGCTTCTAACCACTCTATAGTTCTTTGGAGAGCAATGTTAATTTCGTTTTCGTACGAACTTTTATTGTGTCCCTTGATTATAATTGTAGTATCATCGGCAAATAGTACACATTTATGATTTATAATGTCTGGGAAATCATTTATGTAGAGTAAAAACATTGGTGGCCCTAAAATACTGCCCTGTGGCACACCATATCTATTAAACATAAACGAAGATTTGAACGATTCCATCGTTTTAGTTTGTTTATTATAATTTGTAACTTCTACTGGTTGTAATCTGTCAGACAAATACGATTTAAGCCAGTTATGTGCTGTTCCCCTGATTCCATAACTTGAAAGCTTTTCCAGTAATCGTTCATGAGAAACATAATCGAATGCTTTACTCATATCCATAAACAAAACTGTAACCGGTATTTTCTTGTCAATGCAGTCTGTAATTTCCTTTATTAATTGAAATGCTGCTTTTTTTTTTTTTTTTTTTTTTTAGGTGGGAAAATCATCTTATGACAAATCTCGCTCTTGGGCGGAGCGAGAGATAGTGTCAGACTTTTACTGACTAAAAACCCACTCCTGTTCCTTCGTTGCCTTCGTCCCAGGGCCCCGGTTTCGTTTTCACAATACCCATGGCCCCAGTAGGCTTCGACCCTGCTGGGCCCCTACGATTTGCTGACATCTCCCTGAGGCGCGCGCGGAACAATACGCGCCGTCGACGACTTGGGCTCGGTCCGGATGGTTACCGGACGGTCGGACGGCGGGCCACCCATTGCCCGCCTTCCGCAAGCCCGCGCCTACGGTGGCCGGAAATCAGGATCGGAATCCCGGCGGCGGCTGGGGCGTGAGGACCGTTGCCGTTGCCTCACGCGATCGGCCGCCTCCTTTGCCAGCATTACTGCTTCGCAGAAGGAGGCGACCGCCTGCCACTCCTCCTCGCTCCGGACCATGGCCTGTACCAAGGCCCGGCAATTGAAATGCTGCTAAAGATGTACTTCTATTTTTACGAAACCCATTTTGTTCGTCTTTAATAATCTTGTGCTTTTCAATAAAGTTTGATAATTTATTATGAAAAACTTTTTCAAAAATTTTTGAAAATATGGGTATCAAAGTTACGGGCCTGTAATTGTCCATTTGAGTGCTATCTCCTTTTTTAAATAGTGGTTTTACTACTGATTTCTTTAGCAATTCGGGAAATATTCCTTGTTCTAGTGAGAGGTTAACTACATGTAGAAGTGGTTCTAGAATTAAATTGACTGACAGTTTTATGATGTCGGTGCGAACTTCATGCAGGCCACAAGAAGCGAGCAGCGGCGTGTGGCGGCCACCGGCGTCAACCGTGTGTGGCGAGTCCATATAAAATGTATGAAAACTATAGGAAATATGCCGGTGGCGGCGTTTTGTGGTTGTGGCCGGTGGCCCGTAAGCGGCGACCCTTACTGTTCATATTGAATTTATATGATCAACAACCATCTTAATACTAGACTACACTACATCCGAAACTAAACAACTATTCATACGATTTTTCTGACACAGACGTAAAACCATTCCTTGTCGTAGGTAGGTACTCGTAGTAGACAATCTATTTGCAAATAAATATCATATAACAAGCCAGATATCCCTAACCGTTTGGGCAGTCAGTGGCTCATATTCTTGGCGTAATACAGTAATTATCTTTTATTTATAACATACACATATTGCAAAAGGGTCGCTTATTTCTTATCTAGAGGACACTATAGGTACACTCAACAGACACTCCGAAAGGCCAATTCTCGTACTTTAAAAACAATCAAATTCAAATTGCAATGTCATCTCAGCCACAATCAATGTCAAAAACTATAGAAAAAAAATATAGGGATACAAGAAGAGTTTTTGATAGATTACGATCCTTAAAATTGTGGGAATTGCCCTTCAGGAAATAACGGGAATTCGGAAGGTTAAACTCCAAAGATCTAACTCCAAACTATTTACTAAACAACTGAAAGTCAGAACAGAACAAAGGGATCAGGCCGTTATCATAGTCCCTATAACCGTCGTAAACCAGGGCCAATAAAGGGATGATACCTCCCATGGCAGTCGTGGCCGAGCGGTTAAGGCGTCTGACTAGAAATCAGATTCCCTCTGGGAGCGTAGGTTCGAATCCTATCGACTGCGGACACTTTTTGTTTATTTTGGACCAAAGTAACAAGCGAATCATAGCCAAACTTTTTGAAAAACACGTAAATAAATAAAACATTATTGGTTATAATGTTGTTATATTTAATTAACTTTAATCAGATTGTTATTTTTTGATTAACTACAGTTAAAATTATTATCATTTATCAAAGTTTTCATAATAATAATGCAGTATATTTGAATCGGCACGCCTAAAGCTCAAACAATTCAGCCGGA
The DNA here is from genome assembly GCA_905147345.3 of Mythimna impura. Classification (NCBI taxonomy): domain Eukaryota; kingdom Metazoa; phylum Arthropoda; class Insecta; order Lepidoptera; family Noctuidae; genus Mythimna; species Mythimna impura. Next base: position 1,056,306 of record LR990348.1, read on the forward strand.
CGATATTTATTCGACACCACAAAAATAGCAGAGCAACATGCAAAAACCACGCTCAATGGTAAAACAATGGCATTCATTAAAGAATAATAAATAATTATAAATATTGTGGTGATGTGTCGTTATTCATAATTAATCAAGTGTTGATCTATATGATTTAATTATTGATCCGTGTTAATAATTAACAAGTAGGTAAGGACATTGTACCTACAGAGTATTTTGGTTATGTAATTGTTGTTTTAATTGTAGAAAATAATAAAAGGTTTTTTTTTTCAGTTGGGAAATTTTTCAACAACTTCTCTCGCTCTACTGATTAAAACCACACCTGTGTCCTTCAGTTGACCTTTAAGTTCTAGGACCACGTGTTTTCTTTTCTGAAAGGTCCTAGCTGGCATCGGCCCTGCTAGGCCCCAAGAGAAGTCAGCGAAACCATAGTTTTACGGAAATCTCTTTGAAGCGCGTATAACACTGCTGTCGACGACTCGGGCTCTGTCCGGACGGTTACCGGACAGCCGGACGGCGAGCTTCCCATTACTCGTCGTCTGTAAGTCAGCGGCTACGGGGCATCTCCTGTCAGCTGGGGTGTGAGGATGTCCGTTCCCTTACGCGTGTGGCCGTCCCTTTCGCTAGCATTAATTATGTGCTCAAAAGTAGCAGTGACAAAATAAGTCTGTTAGATAAATATATCCGAAGCCTGACAGGGATTGTTCGAAAGTGTCACCGCGGCCCTAGACCGAAACAGGTTACTGTAGGAACACGGGTGGGTTTGAATCAGTAAAAGTCTGACACTCCTTCTCGCTCTACCCAGAGTAGGACTAATCATTCGTTGAAAACGATGATTTCCAACGTAATCTAAATTGAGAAAAATAAATATCTGTAATTTATAAGAATATTCGAAACCGCTAGTTGACACATCGCGTAACCCAAGGGCTGGCTTTTACCTCGGTCAGAGATTAAGCATTGCCATACAACGTGGCAATGCCGCCAATCTTTTGGGCACACATCCAGTCGACATCAATGCGGAGGAATTTTTTGACGCCATATTTTAGGTAGTATATTGTGTATAAGTATGTATATTGTAACTATATATTTCCATTTGTACCCTTGTTTTCCTAATAATATTTTCTTTTTTATACACCTTCCGTGATCTCCACCACCCTTAGTTGACTGGTAAAAATGCGCAAAGCATTAATTCCGCCTTTGTGTTGCATGAAGTTTTATTAAATAAATATCTGAAGTTGCTACAAATACTTACATTCGCTGCGCCTAATCTATACTTATAATAAATCTGTAGAAGTGAAAGTTCTGTACATTGAAAATATCAAAAAAATAAATGGCAGGAGGTGTTACTAGACCGACACCGAACCCAAAAATGTCATTAAAAAAATTTTTGTCTGTCTGTCCGTCTGTCTGTCTATCTGTTTGTTCAGGCATCACGCAAAAACTACCGGTTCGATTACGATGAAACTTGGTATAGTTATTCTTTAATATCCTGGGCACCACACTGGGTACTTTTTATCCCGGAGAAGTATATACAATAAAAAACAAACTTAATTTTGCGGTTCGATCCCTAGACCCGATTACCGCAAATAATAAGTTTGTCGTAGGTTACGTCACCCACAGTGGAGTTCACTAAGGGGCGCTGCATATCTTTATATATAAAAGGAGAAACTGACTGACTGACATATCAACGCTCAGCCGAAACCACTGGGACTAGGAGCATGAAATTATGCACAAGGTTTCCTTTTATGACGTAGGTGAGCACTAAGAAAGGATTTTCCAAAATTCACCCCCAAAGGGAATGAAACGGCGGTCCAAAATTTGTATTCTCCATACAAATTTTGGACCGACGTACTTTTACGCGAGTGAAGCCGCGGGCAGAAGCTAGTGGTCAAATATTATTAAGTCAAAGAGGGTCAAATCGAACACATCCTTTGCTCCATATGAAAGACACAGCCATTTCATCAAGGCGATTGACAACAGCCGTGTAATATCAAACAAAGGGACTAATTTGTCAGATTAGCGGGACACACTCGCTTCAAAGAGAAGGGTTTTATTAAAAATACTTGGCATGCCATGACCGCCATGCTCCGCGGATGCGAATTAATTTTTATTCAGTTTGCTTTCGGATGTGCAAATATTAAATGTTTGAAAATTGATTCAATATTGGCGGGGATTAATTAAATTCGATTTAACACACAACTTTTTGCTTTACGGCTTTTTTTAATCAAAGCTTTGGATATGTACGCTGACCAGCTTATCGAGTTTTATTTTTCCAAATTCTTACAACGAAAGAGGGCTAACACTAAATAAATAACTGCTAAACATGCTCCTTCGATAAGGGAGAAACAATTGAATCTAGGACCTAACCCAAATTGGTTCTAGATTCTATTAGCCTTGAACCTATTTACAAAAAAACAACTAGGACCTAAATAGTAAACAGCTAATCTACTCTTCACGTGAATAGAGGCCTTTTGTTGAGGTGGGAAATCGTCTAATAACTTCTCTCGTCCTAGTGTGGAGTGGGAGGGCGTGTCAGACTTCTACTGACTAAAACCACGTCTATGTTCCTTCAGTTGTGTTTTGCTTTCTAGGACCATAAGTATCGTGACCAGCACCCCTAGCCAAGTTGATAATTTGCAATCGTTAACGCTAGTCAAAAACTAATCAAATGACATCATCTCAATATTAAGTCACGTGGTCAGAACAAACGAATAGAAAATTCGTAGCCAAATTTACATCATTCAAAATGATATAATGAATTGTTATCGTTTCTACAATGTTCAACGCTACATCCTTTGTTATTGTAGAACGAGCGGCCGACTCAGGCGCGTCAACATGGCTACCAACTTATCGTTTTCTACAATTGTTGACACCAAGGTCTTACCGATTGGAGAACGGAATTCAGCAGACCTGTTTTTATATGGATGATTTTGTTTATATCCGATGATTTTTTTTATGTGTACATTATTATTAATTTCAGTTTGTTTATAGGTTATACTTATTAAGTTATTTATTAATTAAGTAAGAAGGAGTGGGACAGGCCTTTGCCTAGCAATGGGACACAGCCTATATTCTGTCCCACGCCTAATAAAAAAAAAGTTGTTTATAATTATATTGTAGTTATATTTATTTATTTAAACTTCATGTACACTTAAAAATGATTTGGGTTTGGATTCTGTTGCTAATTAAAAATGTTAATAACACTAATAAATCTGAGTGGACGTAAAACAACAAAACTTAATGCTTGCTACAAAGCACTACCTACCAAAAATAAAAACTTACGAAATAGGAAATCATGACGCCTTGTAAATGTTATGTACTTATTCCGTGTAACAAAACATCAATTAGCTTTTATTTACTCTAAAACAAAACAATGCTATGTATGTTAATGTCTAACCCGGGTATCGAACCTACAACTATCCACGACAGCCACTGCGCTAAGCTTACTTGTCAATCTTCAATCACTTAACTTTTTAAAGCTCCGTGCCCAAGTTATTAAGTTATACGTAACTTTCTAACTTTATTGATTTCGCTGTGACGGCTTGTCAGTCAGTCTTATTATTATTTCTAAAATGTTGAGAAGATCCTTGGTTTTCTAACCAAACTTGAGATAATTATACTTTCCAAGCTTTTAATTAAGTAACCCATTTGAGAGGATTTTAATTAACGGAATATGATAGTTAGGAGGATTTATTGTAATATAGTTATTAAAATAACAAGTAAATACTATTCAATAGATAAAATAAATCAACTTACAAGTTTTTGATTCGTACAAATAATTTTACTATAACTATTAAAAAGGCAAAAGTTTCGCAGCCGGTAGGATTCGAACCTACGCTCCCACTGGGAATCTGATTTCGAGTCAGACGCCTTAACCACTCGGCCACGACTGCTTGTTGCAACTTATCCGAAATAGCCGTTACCATTAACAACTGAAATTTGCATTATGCACATTTCTGCAGTAAGTAATGCATTTTTTGTTGCCATATTTTCACAGCACCTTTTAAAAAACTTATGCAAATGTTTGGACGCTTTTACGAAAAATTTTATACAGAACAAATGCTTTTGTATTTCTTGCATTTCATTCCTAAAAACACGTTGAAAAAATTGTACTGCAAGAAGCCTTATTTATCCATGGACAAAGTTTCAACTATCAAGCACCTTCTAGTTCAACGATAAATTTAATTAAACGACAATATTCTTCGACTATTTTAATGCAACATTAAGTTAAACTTTTAACTTCTATGATTAATTCACACTTACACCTTCCCCCAAAATAAAGTCACACAGGGGTGGTCCGTCCACCTCGCCCCACCTATATCTACATGCAACTCTCGGCCGTTCGAAGCTATTGATTTGATGCAGGTAGTGACAGACAGCCCGACGGTTGCGTATAATTGAAACAAGAGAAAAGCTGCATTCATTAGCGATTTGGACAACTTTATTTTAATATTGTACCTAGTACCATGGGCGTAGTCAAGTTCTAATATCGTTGGGGGGGGGGGTCAAGAAAATAAAATAAAAATATGTTAAAAATTACTTTTGTATTTATGTGGAAAAAATCAAAATTTACATATTAATAAAAGATTGTTTGTCGGACTTAAAGTAAATTTTGAAAATTTCGATGGGGGCTCTTACCCCAAAACTCCCTTCTGGCTACACCCGTGTCTAGTACGTAGGTACATATTAATTATAGCTACATCAATTGGGTACCAATCTCACATTACTTTTCCTTTACACAAATGACATTTTACAAATCTCTTCCGCTCATAATCTTACAAATACAATAATAATAATAATAATAAGCTGGCAACCCACTGACAACAGAAGTCAAATATTTTATTATCCATTTTAAAAATTTCAATTTTATTAGTTTTACCGAAAATCAAGACAAACCAAATACCCAAAACGAAGCCAAATTTATAAATAAACGAAAAAACCTTCAAAAACACCACATACCACAAGAAATAGAATCTTTTTAAGAAATAAAATACCACAATACAATATGACATCTGTCAACGACGATGTGACACCATCAAACAATTTATGCAATAGAAGAAAATGGAATGAAATAATTATTTGACGAAAATGTTGACAAGAACAGCTGCACGACGCGCACGCCATCCACCCCCGGGCTCGCCGCTCAGCTCCGCCTCGCCGCCGCCGGTCCTCGGATCACCAATGTCACCGGCGGCTGCAGTTGCGTCGAGCTCGAGCGACGAGTATTTCTCCCCGCCGACGTCGCCAACACATGTACGTCGGCCGGGGAGAGGCCGGCCACCGAAGAGCTTAGGACCTAGGGGCCAACCGGCCCCGAGCCGGGTCCCCGCTGCCGGTGGTTGTGTGCAGCGCATGAGATGGACTCAGTCTATGAATGAGAACGTCATGCGCGCATATTACGGGTCTACAGAGGGGGGAACTAACCTCACTGCGTACCGTGTTAGGATGCTGTCTCTTTTTCAGGAACTGGAACCAACCGTCAACGTCACGACCCAACGATTATCGGATCAGGTGCGGGTTATCCAACGAAATCACAGATTGGACGACGCCGCACTTGATAGGCTGCGCTCAGAGGTACTGAGCAACCGTATCATCTCTACTCCAATACAGACACAGACTGCGGCACTACGAGCTACAGATGCAACTCTACCGCAGTCCAATCATGTTGATGATGAAGCAGATGATAGGGTTGTCACAGTAAGTAGCCAGTGCAACGATCGATTGAGGAGCGCACTGGAGGATGCACTCCGCGAGTACAGATCGACTCCGATCGCTCTTAGACCTCGTCTTCCCCGGTTACCTATGCACAAAAAATATAGGGCGCTAGTGTGTGCTCTGGACTCGCTGCTTGAGAATGTGTTCGAGAGCAGCGTAAACCTCGCTGATACGCACTCGATCCTCTATTGCGGGGCTATTGCGGCATGTCGTTTAGCCAACGTAAAACTACCAAGTTGTGACGGAGCTACTCGACCAAAGCCTGCCGCACCTGCCTGGCAATGTAGGATTGAGAGGCGTATTGATGGGGCCAGAGCGCTCATTGGTAAACTATACTGCTTCAGGGAGGGCAATACACGACCACGTGTGATGCGCTACGTGAGGCGAGCATTTTCGGGGACTGGAATCAGCCCTCGAGAATACTTATCTCGTGTCACGGAGCGCATCGACTTCCTGAAACAGAAAGTTTGTGCATGGGCCAACCGTATTCGACGGTATAAGCGGCGAGTCGACCGGTACTCGCAGAATCGCATGTTCCAGAGCGATGAGAGATGGGTATACAGAGCTTGGGAGCGACCTGAACAAAATGTGACTGACGTGACCCGCCCAGATGCTGTCGCCACGAATACTTTCTGGCGCAATATTTGGTCGGTGCCTGTCTGTCACACTGAGGATGGCTGGATGCGTGAAGTCGAGCGCGTGTGTGAAGCTATACCAGAAATGGAAAAAGTAGTAATTAGCCCTACAGATGTAGCCACAGCAGTCCGACCGTTACCGAATTGGAAGTCTCCAGGACCGGACGGACTGCAAAATTTCTGGCTAAAATGGTATAGCAGCTCACACGCGCTCCTGGCATCTCAATTCCAGTCATCCTTAGAGTCTGGGTCGCTACCTCAGTTTCTAACAACAGGCGTTACCCATCTGCTCCATAAGACAGGTAGTACTACGGAACCCAAGAATTATAGACCGATAACATGCTTGTCGACGGTCTGTAAACTTCTTACGTCCATTCTGAGAACGAAAATTAACAAGCACATTGAGACCAACTCAATTATGTCTGCCTCTCAGAATGGATGTAGGAACGGGTCTCGCGGTACTAAGGAGCTACTCCTCATAGACATGGCCATAAGCCAACAGGTTCGTCGATCTCGCAAGGATCTGTCGACATGTTGGATAGATTATAAGAAGGCCTATGACTCTGTGCCACATACATGGCTCATGAGGGTGTTGGAGTTGTATAAAATAGATGCAACTCTACGCACCTTCCTTGAGTCATGTATGGGGCAATGGAACACAGTTCTTCGCTATCCAGGATGTCGATCGATTCGGAGGGACGATGAACCCATATGGATTAAACGGGGAATATTCCAGGGCGACAGTCTGAGCCCACTTTGGTTCTGCTTAGCCCTGAATCCTCTAAGCACATTGCTGGAGGAATCAGGCTTGGGCTATCGGTTGAGAAGAGGTGGTCAGGTACTATCTCACCTTCTTTACATGGACGATCTGAAACTCATTGCCCCCAACAAGTTACGACTGATGGAACTACTAAAGGTAACTGAAACTTTCAGTAGTGCCATCAGGATGGAATTTGGTGTGGATAAATGTGCAGTCATGCATGTAAAGCGAGGGGAGATTATGGAATCTGAGGGAATTCAACTCTCGGATTCCATATACCTTAAATCCCTCTCTTCGACCGAAACCTATAAGTATTTGGGTATGTCGGAAGCGTTAGGCATTAACGTTGCTGACATGAAGCAATCGTTGAAGGAGCGCTTCTTTGACCGCCTGAAGAAGGTATTAAACAGCCTTCTGTCGGGTGGAAATAAGGTGCGAGCCTTCAATGGTTGGGTCATGCCGGTCTTAATGTACTCTTTCGGCATACTCAAATGGACTCAGACCGAGCTAGATGCTCTGGATAGGCGGGTCCGTACACTGTTGACCGCAAACCGGATGCATCACCCACGGTCGTCTGTGATGAGACTGTACATCCCGCGGAAGTGTGGAGGTCGAGGTTTTTTAAACGCGAAGACCCTGCACAACCGCGAGGTGTGCAGCCTCAGAGAATACTTTCATAAAACCGACGTGGGTATGCACCGCGATGTGGTCGCAGTGGACAAGGGACTCACCCCGTTGTCCATGGCTAAAGAGAACTGGCGCAAACCTGTGGTACTTACAACTGATGACCGCAGGGAAGTATGGAAAAGTAAGGAGCTCCACGGGTGCTTTTATCGGGCTCTACATGAGTCTGATGTAGATTTTGCAGCGTCCGTGGCCTGGCTACGTTTCAGCAACCTCTTCGGGGAAACTGAAGGTTTTATCTGTGCAATTATGGACGAAGTCATCTTGACGAATAACTACCGGAGATATATAATGAAGGACGGGACGGTTGACGTGTGTCGGGCATGCCATCGTCCGGGTGAGTCTATCAGACATATTATCTCTGGTTGTTCTCGTCTGGCTAACGGAGAGTACTTGCACAGGCATAACCAAGTAGCCAGGATTATCCACCAGCAACTTGCTTTGAAATACAACCTAGTGTATTCAGAGGTACCGTATTACAGCTATGTGCCCGACCCAGTTCTCGAAAATGACCATGTCACGTTGTACTGGGATCGGTCTATCATTACTGACCGGACTATTGTAGCCAATAAGCCGGATATAGTGGTGATAGACCGATTAGCGCGCCGCGCAATGATAGTCGACGTCACCATTCCACATGACGAGAATCTCGTGAAAGCTGAGAAAGAGAAACAAATCAAATATCTCGACTTAGCACACGAGGTTGTCGACATGTGGAATGTGGACTCGGCTATCATTGTGCCGATTGTTGTTACCGCCAATGGCCTGATGGCCAAAAGTCTAGACGACCACCTGTCGAAACTGTCGTTGCGCGGTTGGATCAAGGGCCTGATACAGAAGGCAGTACTCCTCGATACGGCCCGCATTGTGAGGAGGTTCCTGTCTCTGCAGCCCTAACCACCGGTAGCTTGGACCCTGTCCCGACACCGGCGGACTGCTATTTTTTATATTTTTAAATGTTTTTTTTTATATGTGTTTTAGAAAATATTTAAAAATGTACAAAATATGTATATAAAATAAATAAAGATAATAATAATAATTCATTTATTTCTGAGCATACGGTACATACAAGATCTTAATATTAAAATGTTTCACGTACACTACCATTGCCGGTGTAGAAATTTTTAAAAATTGTATTTAAGATAGTTTTTTTATTTAATATCAAGACCAGTACAATTTTGTTATATTATATTATTATCATGGAATAAAATGTCAAAATGATCACACAAGATTCATGTTTATGTGGTGCAAAATGCGATAATGTTAAAAAGGGTGTGAGCCTGGAAATCTGTCATATAGGTCTCGAACCTAGTTCAGACTCCAGCTTTCACAAAGGTTTGGGCACGCCATAATTATGACGGTAAGTCCCCTCTTTGAGTAGTGGCTGGAAAGACCTCACGGCGTCCTCACCTTCCGCATGACGCAGGTTCTCACCGAGCATGGTCAGTTCGGGAAGTTTCTGCACCGGATTCGTGCGGAAGTAACGCCCGGGTAACACCACTGTGTGGACTGCCCAGAGGACACGGTAGAGGTATGCCCTGCTTGGGCAGAGAACCGCCGTGTCCTCGTGGGGGAGATCGGCGGCAATATAATAGATCGTCGGGATCCCAATCCCGATTTCCGGCCACCGTAGGCGCAGATTTGCGGACGGTGAGCAATGGGTAGCTCACCGTCCGACCGCCCGGTAACCGTCAGGACCGAGCCCAAGTCGTCGACGGCGCGTACTGATCCACGCGCGCCTCAAGGAGATGTCAGCAAACCGTAGGAGCCCAGCAGGGTCGAAACCTACTGGGGCCAACGGTTTGTTTCTGAAAGGAAAACGCGGCCCAGGGACGATATAGAAGGAACAGGAGTGGGTTTTTAGTCAGTAAAAGTCTGACACGTCCTCTCGCTCCGCCCAAGAACGGGGGATGTCATTGGATGATTTTCCTACCTACAAAAAAAAAGCTCTCACCAATGTTTTAGTCCTAAGGCGAAATTTTATAAATAACAATGTTAATGTTACAATTTATGAGAGAAATAAATGATATTTAGTTATTTCTATTATTAAAATAGGTAGGTACCTTTTGGCAAAAGGGTGTAACTTGGCCAGAAACGCATTTCTTTTTCTTTGGTAACAATAAACTAAATTGGCCACTTGAAAATAAAATAATTTATTGCAAATATTCAATTTTTGCTACTCTTCTTTATATGCATATATTATATGCACCTAAATAAAGAAATACAAAAGACAAACAATAAAAAATACCAATGAATTAAACAAAAACATCAACCGTCATCGTTCAATCTAATCTTATTTTTCAGTAAACAAAACTCTTACTGTAAAAAATAATACAAAGTAACTTCCTATTTTCTATTTAAAATAATTTCCAAAATTAAACTCTGATTCCGAAAGGCTACTTAACACTAAAATGCTTAACCAAACAGGTTCAAAAAGCAACTGGTAAATCCTGGCATTAGCATAAAGATCGATGGGGGGTTAGCTGCGCCCCGACAGAGCGGGGATTCGGCCCGGTCCGGGGATTCGCCCCTCCCCGCCCAGCGGCGGTCCATCCGTTAGGAAAGTCTAAGTTTCAGAGATAAACCAGTTTCCAAATAGAAACTTGGATTTATTAACCTATTCTGTACTATTTTATAGGTAGCTGGGATTTTATTTAGTTTGGTTTTGACATTTTGGCTTCATCTCGGTTGGTTTTTTGTGACGTCACTTCACACATTTTTTTAAATACAAAAACAACAAAAATCAGAAATCAGAAACGTTTATTTCAAATAGACCAATTACAGGCACTTTTGAATTGTCAAAATGTCGGTCAGTCAAAAAAAAAAGTGAAGCTAAATTGCACGTTCCAAAGCGTAGATCTCTATGGAGAAGAACGTGCAAGAAACTCCACTCCATCCTCCAATATTTCAAAAACAACAATACAAAAAGGGGAATAGTATCTCTTCCAATATTTATAAATATATTAAAAAAAAAAAAAACTAATTTGAAGGCTAACAACAAACACTAACAACAGATTGTCGACAAAGGTGTTTGGCTTATGAATGATGAATTTTAACATTCACCTCCCTAGCCTTTTCGCAACTAACTTGGGATCGACTTCCAGTCTAACCGAATGCCGCTGAATTCCCGTGTTATTATACCATTATACCATAAAAAATAACTTCTAATTCATTATAAAGTTTCCAAATTATAAGTTTTTAAAGTGCTTATTCTAGGTTTTTATTTTTTATTTTATTCTTACAGCCAAAAATTATTGGATTCAAACGTTATAATATCTTGCATGCTCTTGTACATGTTATCAGCCGATTTTAGGATGAACTAGTTTCGCCTAGGCCAAACCCGCGATATTAGTCCAAGAGCGACTGAAGCGAGCTCGGAATTTTAGGGTACCCCAACTCAGACAGGTTAGGTTAGAAACGGAGCTTAGCCTTCGTGGTTATTTTTTTTTAATAACAACCCAGAAATAGAAACCCCGCGTGCATAGGAAGAACTGGTTTGGCCTAGGCAAAACTAGTTTATCCTAAAATCGGGTTTAGTCGGTAATATAAACAATGTTTAACTTAAATCAAATATGAAATCATTTTTAATCAGAAATCAAAAGACATTCATTCAAATCTGGCTGAGAACCAGCACTTTAAACGACAAAAAAATTACAAAAGACGGTCCTTAAAAACAAAAACGCCAACTCGTCGCCACTTCTTTTGTTTGAGCTGGAAAGAAGAAGTGGTGCAACATATCTGTTTGTTTTAAAGAGAGCATTGTTCTATTAAGAACAGGTTTCATATCAAAACAGCAAACCACTTAATCAACGCACTTCCACTTCATTTAGCATTTCCCCTTTTCCGCATAGTTTTACTTCAAATAAACAACAATAACTGGAATTCTTAAGACCGGCAACTAAATACGTTTTCTTAGTACGCCAGCGCATAATTTTTGCCCGAAACGTGGTGCGACCACGGAGTGAGAACAAATGGAGGAATAACGTGCGAATGCTCGGTTACTGTGTTCGCATTATGTTCGTAGGTGGACCATAGTATTCTTATGGTTTCCGACTGGGAAGAGTATAATTGAATCAGAGCTATGTATTTTCTTTAATTTCACTAATCTCGTATTAAAATCAGTGCATATCTTGTGATCACCTTATCAAAGATCTTTTGTTCCTGTCAATATAATATAAGAAGAGTTGTTTAACTAGACATGATTAAATCATTGATTAAAACAGCGAGTACTTCCTTATAGTCGTGGTGGTGATCATCCAGTTAAATATGGTTGCTTTTATATGCTTCTCCTTCTAACAGAAGGGATCTCGGCATGGTTTCGTCAGAGAGTGAGAAGATGGTTACAGGACGAATAGTTTTTATCCTTTTTACACAATTAACTCATGATGCCATTGACGAATTTAAATAATACCTACTGACATGAGCCCTCCATTATTACTACTCCACGGTTACGACCTACAACAAAACGTTAGTTACCCCTAAATGAGCGTTATTGCAGCCATTTGGACAGGGTAGCCCTAATTTAGGGGTATAATTCAAAATTAAAAAGCTCTGAAAGAGTGAGTTGGTATTGTTTGTTAGTTCCGTACAAACAGATTTATACTCGTACTTTAATATTGATTGTTCTTGTAACAGAGGCAATTTAAAGATCCACCAGAATAATTAAATAGATATGATAGCGTTGCATCTTAGGTCCAGTGTTGGTTTAAATCACTGGTATTATCTATCATGTTATCTAAAAGACAAAATAATTTAAAAATATTTATAAAAACAAACTTAAATATTTGTCTGCCATTTTAAATTTACTGTGACGTAGTTTTTTTTGCTGCTCTTCTCAACAAACCCTTTTAATTGATACCCATATCATGAAGGTGCATGAAAAGTAAGTAATTCGCTATCTTTAAGAGTCCACCATATTGGATTTAGAATGACGTCACTTAGCTAAGCATGCATGATCATTCAAACTGAACATGTCTGCAAAATTTCAACTCCATCGGATAGGGGTAAATGTTTTAAAATTTATTTGCGAGATTTGAACTAAACGAACATACATACAAACTTGTAAAAAACACAAAATGCAAATATATGAAACTTTCTGCTCTTTCTGATTAAAATCCTATTTTTTTTCCGTTTTATTGTCTATAGGTAGGCTCGCGTTTGAACCCCTGTTTGTTTAGCTGTATCTGCGTCTCTTGTAGCTGCAGATCAAAGTCTATCCTACAGCGACGTATAAGCTGAACATGGCTCTACCTCCTCCACATACTTAATACAAACCGATTTCCAAACACCTCTACCGAACACCAAAAAAAGGGAATATTTTTATATAATAAAAGAGATTCCTAAGCCTTCCAAAAGCGCTGTTATCTCACATTTCATCGCGTTCTTTATCTCTGAGCCGTGACGTCACCAGCGCTTATTACCGCCCCGATCGTACCGACCCCTGCAAATTCCCTAATATTCTCAAATTGGACTAAAATATGGCGCTAAAGATATATGAAGTTGGAGTATTAAAAAGGATTTGGGTAGATATTATATAAAGGGTCATAGAATTAGTTGAAATACTTGAGTTGACTACGTCCATCACTAGATAAGTTTTCCGTGCTGTGTATTGTGTAGAGCTAGCTAGCTACAATGTATCTTTGCCTTGACTGCAGTTTTTTTTTTTAAATTCACTCTCAATAGTAGATCCAAAGCCCAATGGAAAGGGCTATGCTCAGTTTTCTTTCAGTTTTCAAGACCCGTTTATTGTGGCGACACTTGGGAGAGGCCTATGTCCAGCAGAGGACGTCTTTCGGCTGAAATGATTAGATATTTCTACTTATGTTATGTCGTTAGAAGGTCAGCCTTCACTGAATAATGAAATACATAAGTTTTTTTCTTAAATTCTTACTTATTAGTCTAGGTAAGAAGCATTTACCAAACCTATACAATACAGAGATATCTTTCAAGACACAATAGGCCTATTTTACGATATCCCACACAACCTTAATAGGCCTACATACCACCTCAGTTACCTACAGCAACTGAACCAACGTACTAAAGCCTCTAAATTGCAACCCGCCGCTCCACTAGCTCGCCGAAATCACAAATTAACCGTACACATTTACAATTAGCTGAAGCGAACATCGCGCGATGGCGTGCGATCGCGTGCGGTGCGCCGCGGTATCGCGCGATCTGCGCTATTACACGGACGCCTTCCGACCATCCTTATGGCTCACTCACCAACTCATATATTAGGTGTTATCAGTGTGTGTTCTACACAACTTATAGAAATAAAATTGGTGTAGTTATCTGACCTAAATTATCCAAAAAAGAAAACTACATAATTATTTGCATCCTGCACGTTAGCACAATAAAATCAGGTCAATCAGTCTGTCTTGTCATTTTAACCGACTTCCAAAATAGGAGGAGGTTCTCAAGTTCTCTCAATTTTTGTTTTTGTATCTCGTTCAGCGATATCTTTGTCAAATGTAACCGGTTTTGATAATTTTTTAGTTTGGAAGAATTTTGCCCTCATGTGGTACTTTTTTATAAAAATGTGGTAATTTAAAAAAAAAATGGTGAAGATCTGATGAAGAAATTCGGAGATATAGAAAACTTAAATAAATGATAGTAAATCTTCCGGGATTGCTGCTTGCTGCGCAGGTCTATGTATTGTTAATATCTTTTGATAACATAACATCACGCCAGTACTCTCTGAACGTACTGCAGATATGTAAATTTCACACTGATACTTATATCCTCAATTTACGAATTAGGTCGGTTCTAAGTCAATGATATTAGGGTTATCAATTCGCGCATAACTTTTTTGATTACCACTTCTTAGCTGCATGCAAAACGAATGTGTTGCCAAAACCGTTTTGGTACGTATGGGTGAGATGTCCACCATGTACCGATGGCGCATCGCCGTACGTCTAGTGGGCCGATTAAATATATAACGGGTTTGGCGGAATTAAAATATGCAATTTCAACGCACACATCCCGAAATGCAACTGGGAGAAAACCGACCCGAAGGCTTTGAAACCGCGGCACAACGAATGCATCATTACCAATTATCCTCTTGGCTCGCTTTTCAATTGACTCTTAGCAAGAAAATCAGATTTTCTGAAATACAAATGACAGCCAGGTCAACACAAATGTCTACAAATGATAGCCGGGTCCAACTTTCCGAGGTATGGAAGAATCTCTGTTTTTTAAGATCCACCCATCTACGGACCGACCTCGGCTTTTGGAGCTGCAATGATTTAGCCACATGCTCTTTGCAAAAAAAAACATGTTTAACATGATAATTACCACTGGAGAAAATTAAAATGATATCCTGTACCCGGGGTATTTAATTTGCTCGCTTCTAGGAATTAATCTTGATTTTCTGTTGTAAGTGACACATCAGTATGTGTCGAAAAAAACTTAAAAGTACAACCTTTCAATTAAAAAAAATATTTTTAAATCGGACCACAATTGACCGAGATATTGGTGAACATACATAAAAAAAATACCTTCAGCCGAACATAGAACCTCCTTCTTTATGAAGTCGGTTAAAAATATTTTTTTCAGTGACACGGTCCATTCCTATCAACACAGACCTAAATATAAACCAACTAGTTTGTTTATATTTAGATTTAGAATCGTTAAATATCTCAGTACCTCTTGTATCAGGTACTCTCTTCTAAGCAGTGCCTTTTAATTTATAAACATTCTACAGAGAAAATATAAATTAGGAGTTTTCAATAGCCTGGGGCGTTTGGCCAAGTCTCTATTTCTTTAGCCAAGTCCTCGCCCAGGCGGTGAATGAAAGAGATTGTATCGGCTTTAACTTTTAAGGGTCATTAATAAAGAGATACTCCTCTATGTTTAGAAGCAAAATGATGTAAGAAATACTGTAATTAAATTGGTTCTTGATGGTTGAATAGAACAAGTACCTAAATAATTCTAATTAGGTATTATGTAGGTTTGGTATTATAAATTAGCCGTCTACAAAAATATTATTATTAGGTAATATTGAGTTTTTTTTAAGGTGGGAAATCATCAAACGACTTTTTTCGCTCTGGGTGGGGCGGGAGGGGCGTTTTAAATTTTTACTGACTAAAACCACACCTATGTCCTTCAGTTGCCCTTTGCGTTCTAAGACCACGGATTTCCTTTTCAGAAAATGCCCGTGGCCCTAGTGGGCATCGGCCATGCTGGGCCCTTACGGCTTAATATTAGGTAAAAACAAAGTATTGTTTTCGTAAAAAAAATACCACCGTCTTCCTAAAAAAGGGAATAAAATAATTCTAAAAAATGTCATTGTATCATTTTGATCAGTTCACAGAAGAAGCAATACAAAACAAACAATATAACAATATCGTCAAATCATGTTTAACCTCCAAACATGTTCGCGTCGGCAGCTCAGCGTGGGCGTCGCATCTAAACGCGAATCAACATAAATCCCTACATTATGATTCTGAAATCCGAAGTCGTGAGCGAGGAGCGAGGCCTCACGAGACGAAGCGGACGAGTCCGGGCTCGCGCGGACCGGAGCGGACCGAATGCGAACGCTTAGCATTTGTATGGCAAGCAGTTTGCCACCGAATCCCGGCCCTAACAAACGATGGCTATGGCCGATACGCTGCGAGAATGTGCGACCCTTGCTTCGACCTCTGATCCGTCGCCAAATATTCGATTTGAACAAAGTGTTTTCTATGAGACTTTATTTGATGTGGTGTTGATTTGCATGTTTTGTACAAATCTGCGAAGGTTTTAGGAAAGTTTCCTTTCTCACTTTAAAAGCGTTTCTCGCTAAAGCGATTCTGAAGTTGGCATACTATTGTATGTAAGATCTGAATAAGGTTTCTATATATCTAAGTAGAACACATGCAGTAAAAATAACCAAAGCACATTATTTCTTGTAACCGGTGAAATTAAACTACACAATCAACTTACATTATAAACTATTGTGTCTTATCTTCTGACTAGCTTTTGTTTGCGGTTTCGCTTGCGTGATAGTAGCAAATTAACCCTAGTTAACATATTCCTGGGTTAAAAAGTATCGTAACAGGACATCCAGGACATAGTCAAATTTAGAATAAAGAATAAAATATATTTTTATTGTAAAACAGGAGTATACATCATAATATGTGCAAGGTCTTAAAGTAACAGGTAGATCTGCATGTTTTGCCATTTATGGCGTACAAAAACAACATATTTGGTTTAGAATAAACCACAAAAAATTTGAGTCTAGCCTACAAACAATAAAATTTTTCATCGTAATACTTATTTAAAAAAGGGGCAAAAACGCACAAAAAAAATGTACGGATTAGGTTTTGCAGATTTAAGGCTCAAATTGTGAAAATGTCGTATTAACAGAAATATATTTAATTAATTGCGTTCATTTAAGAATTCCGATATGGTATAATAATATAATTTATTTATGAGGTATTTTTTTAAATGTATTTTAAATAGAGCAGTAGGCATTTGTCTAATAGGTTTTGGGATTTTATTATAGATGATTGGTACTAAACAAAAAATATTTTAATTTATAATATTAGTCTCATCATCATCATTTGACATCAATTTCATTGACTGGCCTGTTGGTCTAGTGACCCTGACTGCTATGCCAGAGGTCGTGGGTTCGATTCCCACCCAGGACAAATGTTTGTGTGATGAGCACAATCATTTGTTCTGTGTCTGGGTGTAATTTATCTATAATACGTATGTATTTAGAAATATATAAGTATGTTTATCAGTTGTCTAGTACTCATAACACAAGTTCTAATTAGCTTGAGACTAGACGGCATTGTGTAATAGTTGTGGAATATTATTATTATCATCATTTCAGCCGATAGACATCCACTGCTTGACATAGGCCTCCCCCAAATGTCGCCACAATGAACGGTCCTGTGCGTCTCGCATCCATCGGATTCCCGCAACCTTCACCAGGTCATCAGTCCACCTTGTAGGAGGCCTTCCAACACTGCGTCTTCCGGTACGCGGTCCAATAAAATATTAATATTAGTCTAATAAAAGCGAATACTTACCTACTGGAATACCATTTCTGAAACTACCATTTCTGTAAAGATCAGTGCTTAGTGCAACCGGAACAAGAGTAGAGTTGCACGCTGTTGCCCCGAACGTGTTGCAACATAGGTGCCTAGAGGTGCCCAGTCTGCATAATGAGTGGTAACGAGAGGCATTGTGGCCGAAAGCGATCATTCATTCATGACTCTCACCTCTAAGTAAAAGCGCCTTAAGGGCTTCAGGAGATTTTTAATTTATGTTATTTAAGAACACAACGCAACTTTATTGTCAACAACGACTTATAAAAAGTTTGATGCGCAATAACGTAATTACCGAAGGCATCATTTTCAGCTAAAATTCCAGTGATTATTTATAAGAATCACATGAACATAACACACTAAATTTACAAAAAAAGGGGAATATTCAACCGACATACCGATCATCAACTGACATTGACTGCATGATTCTCATACAGAATAGTTAATTGTTATACAAGAGTGCAAAGTTGCTTTTTAAACGTGTGGTCAATTTTGATGACCGAGCAAGTGAAGGATTCTAAAATTGAATCACGAGCGCAGCGAGTGATTCAAAAATTAGAATCCTGAGCGTTAGTTAGAGAATCAAAAGAGCACGGGGTGAAAAATCTTTGCACTCAAGTGCAACACGTAACTTTTCATCCCACCTCAGCGAGGAAATGACTAAATGCAAAAAAAAAACGTTTACAATCACAAGATATTTTTATTTCAGTTTAGGTATTAATTACTACATTATGATAAGCAAGTATTACAGAATAGTCTTTAAATTATAACAAATAATACTCAGGTATAATTAAGAAAAATTGAAAGTAACATACATTTTTGTTAGGTTAGGTTAGGTTAGTGTTAGAGACTTGTGTACCTACTGTTTTTTGGTAAACTATTTGTCATATAGTTGTACCGATTCAGCGGATTCCCTTGGCGTAAATGTTGGCGAGAGAGGGCGATGGTTAGGTGATTCGTAACGTCGAAGGCAAAGAAGGAACAGGAGTGGGTTTTTATTCAGTAAAAGTCTGACACTATCTCGCGCTCCGCCCAAAGCGGGATTTGTCATTAGATGATTTTCCCACCTTAAAAAAAAGAAAACGGCTTATTTTTTGTGTAGAAGGGTCAGTCCAAGAATCTGACTGAGGCTCTTTCAGTGTAATGGCTCATACGATGCCTTTACATATTTTAGACCATCGACTTATATTCTAGCGATAGACAAGCACGTTCATGGAAACTATTTGTCAAAATACTGAAAAGTTAAAACAAAAGTTCGCTGCAGCGCTTTATTGCCATTATGTCGTCTAATATAACTATTAAAACATACAGCGCTTTGATGGCTTTTATTGGATACTTTTTCGCGACAAAAACGTCTTAAGCGCCATGAATTTCGTAGCACTTACGCGTTTCGTTCAACATAGTGTAATGACATGTTATCCATATAGATTTTTATACCGCAGAAGCGACACAGCTTTTTGCCTACAATACTTTATTACAATAACACTCTATTTCAAAATTTAACAATAGTCCTCGGTGTAAATTCAGAAAACAACGTTCTACTACTTCAATAAATAAGTGAATTCAAAATCGTGTAAAATATTAAAACCATTTATTGTCATTAACCACTCTGAAGAATAAGTATCCTGAGTGAATGAAGATCAGGACTGCGCTGCTAATATTTAGTAACAAAAAAAACTTTTTACAAAAAAATACAACCGACTTCAAAGTAAAAAAAAACACTGAAAAGTGCAAAATAACTTTAATTTCGGAAGTCGGTGTTTCTATAATAGTTTTGTCTCTTCGTTATTTAACACCGACTTCCGAAATTAAAGTTATTTTGCACTTTTCAGTGTTTTTTTTTACTTTGAAGTCGGTTGTATTTTTTTGTAAAAAGTTTTTTATTTTACACTTTTTAGTTATGGTACAACCACTAAAAAGTACCCCTCAGCCAAACTTAAATACCTTATAGCCAGAGTGCATATCATGACAATTCTAATAATCCCAAACACGGTTAGATTACATTAATTTATTACAGAGTTCCGGTGCCTAACTTCAGGCTTCATCATCAGATCAGTTCGATATATTCCCCCTCTACTTTCAGTCAGTCATCGACTACACGTATAAACAAAGCAATTTTACTTGTAACGACGGTTCTGCTGTGATCCTATGAGGAGTTCTGTTCCATATCTTTGAAGTTCATGATCAGATCATAACAATATTTCTATGGGACCAGCTCGGAAGCATAACCTTTCAATCAAAAAAAAAATTTCAAAATCGGTCCAAGATTGACCGAGAAATCGGTGAACATACATAAAAAAAAAAAAAACATACATTCAACCGAACATATAACCTCCTCCTTTTTGAAGTCGGTTAAAAACAAACAAAAACGATAAAAAACAAACTAAAACACAGTTAAAATAGTTTTATGTACACATCTTTTCTTTGAAAATAAACTAAATTCGTCTTATTATCTCGACTATTTCAGCTATCCTGAGTGACCAAGATCAAGACTCTAAGATGGTAATATTTAGTAACAATTATCAAAACAAACAACAACGGTAAAAAACAAACTAAAACAGTTAAAATAGTTTTATGTACATATCTTTTCTTTGAAAATAAACTAAATTCATCTAATTATCTTGACTACATATGTCAGCTATCCTGAGTGAATCAAGATTAGGACTTATTACAAGGAATAGCCGATTTCTTTAAAAAACGTTTTCCAGCTTTAGTTATATAAATATCATCAGCTTCAAAGTGTGCAGAGCAGATACACGAATATTTTGTAGGAAGCCACGTGTTTTCGCTTCTATCCTCTTGATCAATTTTGATCCATTCTTCCCTTTTCGGATGACCAGAGTGAACAAACCTGAAATATAATTATAGTGTATGAAGGACAAAATCTCAATAACAGTAATACAATTTCACACATAAGACTACAAATTCAACTGAATCTAATTTATATTTGAATAGGTACTAATCTGCACGTAATATCTAGGTTGGTTAGGTTAGGGTGGAACTTAGGTGCTAACGAATGACAGAATGCTTAACGACAAAACTTACCGATGAAAACTGATACCCGATGATTTGCTGACTTTTCTTGCTGAGTTTTTACAGTATCGAAAAACGCACGTCGACATAATTTCTGAAATTGACGGAATTCATTGATATTATTTATACAAAAAAAAAAACATTAAATAAAATATTTAAAAAAAACAAACGGAATAAAACACCATGCAAAGTCTGTGTTCATTAAACCAGTTGTAGGTAAAAATCGGGTTTCTATGGGAGGGAACATCTGCATGTTTTAGTCTATGATTATAAAATGGAAAGGCTTTAAAATCAAATAACATATTTTCTAACATACTATTACGATATTAGAAGCTATTAAATTGTTCGAACAACCAGTAATTTTACTTACATGAGTACAGAATTATTATTTACGTCCAGATTACCTTTGATATTAATTTATTAGCGCCGCTCTCACACTGCATGAACGTCAAAACTACACTAATGTCATCAAAATCAAGGTGCATAGAAGACACTGCACCTGAGTCGGTTAAAGTGAGTGTACGGCACTCGTAATCTAGTGCGTAGTACATATATATCGATGTTTTAGACTTATTTTGGATGGAATCTTCTATGTATCCCTCTACCATCGCATTGGACTTCCAGCTTCCATGGCGCTTAAAGGGACAGGAGATCAGCTCCTGAATCAGCCAAAAGTGTGGCTGAAGTTCATCGGAAACAATGACCCGTGTACAACGGGTGTTCTGGAAGTTCAAGAAAAGTTGCTGCTGCCAATTTTATTAGTACCCATAGGCTGTTTGACACACTTTCCGTTGCGATATTGTAGAAAAAATCGATTGATTGGAGTGTTAGGCGGGCGTAAGGCTTGTTATTTCTCAACAATTGTTACGTATTCCGTATGGTATATGCGAATGACGAAGTTGCGGTCTCTTTTTGTCTTTGTATTAGATAAATTAATTAAAAGTAAGTCATCTGAATGTTTATTAATGTTTTTGACATTGTGTTAGTTCATTAGTTTGACATGCTCCCTTTATACCAATAATAAGAACAACCTGTAACGTAAAGAGTAGATAAATTAATAAAACTAGCTTTTGCCCGCAGCTTCGCCCGCGTACATAAAATATAGCCTATGTCACTCAGGAATAAAGCAGCTTTCTATCGGTGAAAAACTTTTAGCAATCGGACCAGTACTTTCAGAGATTACCTCCTACAAACAAAAAATAAAAAAAAACTTTACCTCTTTATAACTTTAGTGTAGATTGATATGCATGCATAATTGCCTATCAACATCTACTAAGTACGTATTTCAATTATGTTAAGTAGTTGATTAATATACTTAAGTAGATAGGTACTGAATGTGCAACTGACTTACTTTCGCCGCCAAATATATGGAATCAGGTGCTTCGTTAAGAAACTTTTCAATTATTTTTTTTTCGTTGGGAAAATCATCTTATGACATCACCCGCTCTTGGGTGGGGCGCGAGATAGTGTCAGACTTTTACTGACTAAAAACCCACTCCTGTTCTTTCGTTGCCTTTCGTCCCAGGGCCGAGTCTTCCTCTCAGAATCAGACCCTTGCCCTCAGTAGGCTTCGACCCTGCTGGGCCCCTACAGTAGCTGACATCTTGAGGCGCGCGTGGAACAGTACGCGCCGTCGACGACTTGGGCTCGGTTCGGACAGTAACCGGACGGTCAGGCGGCGAGCTACCCATTGCTCGCTGTCCGCAATGACTACGGTGGTCGGAAATCAGGATCGGAATCCCGGCGGCGGTTGGGGCGTGAGAACCGTTGCCTCACGCTATCGGCCGCCTCCTTTGCTAGCATTTCTGCTTCGCAGAAGAAAGCGACCGCCTGCCACTCCTCCTCGCTCCGGACCATGGCCAGGTACCTATTCAATTTCCGATGCTGTGAAAACCTTGGATTTTTATGGTAGATGACCAGATGAGGCTCTTCTTAAAAATGCCACTAATTTAAAATAGGTGTCAATATGTATGTCTTTTTTCATCTTTATTGTTGTTTTTAGCATTTAATACGTACTCCATAGCCTGCTGGATTTCTTGTACTCGGATAATTCAATAAAATATGCCAGCAAAACGTTTTCTTAGAAAGTCGCTTTGACTCCTTTACCTAGTCGCCACGTGTTAAACATATCGTACAGTTTCAAATACTTCTCGCGCGATTGTTGAGGGTGAAAGCTCATTTGCGCATAATTAACAGTTTCAGTCAATTCTGTTGGCGTCAAATAAACGAAAACCTAAACCTCCTCTTTTTTGAAGTCGGTTAAAAAGGATCCTATGTGTTATTCTAGGATATATTCTACTCATGTGTCAAACATCCCGATCCGTCCAGCCGTCCGAACGTGAAGAAGTAACAAACACACATTAAACACACTCACGAACTTTTCATTTATAGTATTATTGTGACGAAGAAGTTCAGTAGAACAAGCATTTTCATTACGTAACATATAACTATTACATTTATGTGCTTAAGTTGCTACAATTTTCACCATCTATAATGTTTGACCTAATTCCCTTAGGTTCGCACACATGCACAAATACCTATTTGTGGCAAATTCATATTCTCTTTCATATATTCACAATGAGGTCAGTCAGTCCACCTACGACCTATAAAAATATCTACAAAATGACGTTGAAATCACAAAGTAAGTTTAAGTTAGCTTTCCTTTTTAATTAAGTTATGTTTGGTTAAGTAATTATTAAGACGATTTCTATTTGTTTTAGGAAGTGAGTATTATGTGGCCGCTTCGGGGATTCATTTTAGGTAATTTTGATATTGATCACGCGCTGTTATTGACTTTTGAACGATATATGGGTCAAAGCAACAATACAATTACTTATAAGTAATATTTATTTCTTGCATAAGTGTGTAGGTACTACATCTAATATTGTAGGCGTGGGCTTGCGGACGGCGTGCAATGAGTAGCTTGCCGTCGGACCGTCTGATAACCGTCCGGACCGAATCCAAGTCGTCGAAGGCGCGTAGTGTTCACGTGTACCTCAGCGAGATGTCAGCAAAAGCGTAGGGGCCCAGCAGGGCCGAAGCCTACTGGGGCCATGGGTTTACTTCCGAAAGAGAAACCCGGGATCCTTCAAAGAAGGAACACAAGTGTGATTTTATTCAGTAATAGTCTGACATGTCCGCTTCGCGCTCCGCCCTAGAGAGAGAAGTCATAGGATAATTTACCAACATAAAAAAACAAAATTCCTTTCTACAAGACTCACTTTAGTGAGTCTAGGATAATTTTTTTTAGGTGGAACATTTGTTTTAGTATCTTGAACATTATAATACGAGTTTTTGTTTTGAGGATTGCCGCATATGTAAACTTAGAAAGTGAAATCTCCATTAGGTGGTTTGAAATCGCTAATGCTGAAGCACATATAATAAATTTTTGCGGTGTTCTAGGTGAGCATGACCTTACCACGACCAAGATAGATTGTCCTTTCGAGTTTTATCCGTTACAAAATAAAATTGTTATTTATGTCTAAAGTGTTGTCAGATGAAACTGACTTTCGATGAGATCAATACATTAAATTAAACAAACAAAACAAACATGTCTCAATGTTACTAATAACGATTGGCCAGTCTGATATTAAAGGTATGTTTTTCTAAAGCTCTCTCATTGCTAAAGAAACTTTGAAATGCTCACAAAACTCTAGTTCACTTCCAAAAGCCCTAACAGAATATCTATGTCTACATCTAGAGCCTAGAATGAATCATGTCTCACACGATATGAATCTCTCCGTAACTCAAACAAGCGCGCTCGCGTGCGCATCGCAATCAGTCGCACGAACTCGCACGTAATCGTGCCATCTCGCAAGGTATCGTCCGATCTCGCACGGTCGCGAACCGCTAATTATCGCAATAGATGCTCACCTTCGATTAGCGGAGGTGTCGAAACGCCTCCTCGTAAGTTTAGCCATAAAGTGATCAGTATCGAAGATAATAAATGTCTTGTGAACAGATGTTATCTATTTGTGACATACTTCGCACGACTAAGATCCATATCGGGTCAATATAGTAGCAATTTGTGTAGCAAACCTGACTTAATAGCGAGTCTACACGTGTACGGTTTAAATTGGAGGTAGATTTACCATAATCGAGGACACGAAATACTTCATTAAAAGAAAACACAACCCACAACAGAGTTATTTATATTGTATTTGCAGTAATCGACACCTCTTTACAAAGGGATAATCTAGGTATTTTTAAAGTAGATAAGTAATTGTTTACGTTTAATCCTGTGTATCTCTCTGACTGAAATAAGTACACAACATCCCTATTTATTCGTTCGTTTTGAAACCCATTATATTTGCCTCCTCCGTTCAAGTTTACGGCATCCCACGTATCTCATCTTTGCCACTGACCTCGTAACCTAACTCCGGCAAGTACGAGGGTAGCTGTCGTGGAAGCTCGGCTTCAAGATTCAGTAGGTTTTGGAAGCCGGCCTTGTTTACTTCGCTTGCTACCACGCCGATGCGTTTTGTATGGTAATCACCTGACTCATTTTTGTATATGGAACATTGGGGTGGGATGTACCAGAGGATAAATGGTCCTTTGGGCACTGGAAAGATCTATGTTCAGTTGGAATCAGATTTTAAAGTGTTTTCATTGAAATATGATTTGAAATTCTCAGAATAAAAAGCCTCTCATCCACGCAAACTACAGAGTGGCAGCAACATAAATCTCTTGAGTTATGGATTAAAAATAGTAACCCACATTTTATATTGAAAATAGGATTTTTTCATTTAAAAATAAATATGATTTTATAAATTAAATTATACACACTGTAAGATTAATTATACGTTTCTACTTAACATAAAAACGAAAACTAAAGACTTTTAACATTAATATTTTCGTTACTGTAGCTCTAGACTGTTCAATACATGCATCGTAAGGTAAGTACTGAATGATATATTCCGAGAACTTGGTAATAGCAGCAAAATATAAACAGTTGTCATTTTAATAGAGCCCTCAAGGCACAGACGGTGGCTACTAAAAAAGAATACATTTATCCCGACAGCTCTTTTACCATATTATAATATTGGTCTACTGGGGCTGTCGACCTTAAAATATTTCAGACTCAAAGGGTAATAACCCTCCAATGGTTCAAATGTTTCTTCTCCATAGTGATCTACACTTTCTCACGTGCAATTAGCTAGACTTTTCTGAATGACCGATTCCTTGACAGTTTAAAATTGCATGAACTTAAAAGTAAATGATTTGAGTTTTAATCTTCAAGTAAAAAATACTCTAAATACGAAACATAAAACATGACGAAAGACGAAAAAAGCCCCGAACCACACTTAGCTCCTAAAATTCATTTTGTTTATGAATATTATAAATTCGTGTCGCGTAGCCCGGGTACCAGGGCACCACGACGGTCAGGTGATCGCGTCAAGGAAAGGAGGTCCTTTTACACCTTTTTTTTTTTTTTTTTTTCGGTGGGAAAATCATCTAATGACAAATCTCGCTCTTGGGCGGAGCGAGAGATAGTGTCAGACTTTTACTGACTAAAAACCCACTCCTGTTCCTTCGTTGCCTTCGTCCCAGGGCCCCGGGTTTCGTTTTCACACTACCCATGGCCCCAGTAGGCTTCGACCCTGCTGGGCCCCTACGATTTGCTGACATCTCCCTGAGGCGCGCGTGGAACAATACGCGCCGTCGACGACTTGGCTCGGTCCGGACGGTTACCGGACGGTCCGACGGCGAGCCACCCATTGCTCGCCGTCCGCAAGCCCGCGCCTACGGTGGCCGGAAATCGGGATCGGAATCCCGGCGGCGGTAAGGGCGTGAGGACCGTTGCCTCACGCGATCGGCCGCCTCCTTTGCTAGCATTACTGCTTCACAGAAGGAGGCGACCGCCTGCCACTCTTCCTCGCTCCGGACCATGGCCTGTACCAGGGCCCGGCGCGAGAGATCGCCGCCGCCGATCGCCCCCACAAGGACACGGCGTTGCTCTGCCCAAGCGGGGCACACCTCAACCGTGTGCTCCACCGTGTCCTCCGGGCGGTCCACACAGTGGCGACACCCGGGCGTTGCTTCCGCACGAATCCGGTGCAGGAACTTCCCGAACTTACCGTGTTCGGTGAGAACCTGCGTCATGCGAAAGGTGAGGACGCCGTGAGGTCTTTCCAACCACGCCTCAAAGAGGGGACTTACCGCCATAATTGTGGCGTGCCCAGCACTGGGTTGCGACAGTCGCTGTCGCCATTTCACCATGAGAACCCGCCGGAGCTCTGTCCGCCATGCTGCGACTTGTCGCGGCAGCGGAGTTTCGCCCCGGCGTTGCATCTCCATGCGCAGGTCGTGCATGTGTGCAAGGACTGTTGCCTCCAGATCCCATGGTGGCTGGCCAGCAAGGAGGCTCGCCGCTTCGCGGGAAATCGTCCGGTATCCTCGCACCATCCGTATGGCCATGACCCTCTGGCATGCGTTCAGCCGGGCCGCCGGCTGCTTCCGCAGCGTCGGCGCCCATACCGGTGCGCCATAAAGGGCCATGGACCGAACGATCCCCGCGTAAAGCCTCCGGCAGGAGGCGTCTGGACCTCCCAGGTTGGGCAGGAGCCGCCCGAGGGCAGCCCCAGTCCGATTTAGTTTGGGAGCCAGACGTCGGAAATGCTCCTCAAAATCCCATCGGCTGTCGAGAACGAGTCCCAGGTACTTCATCGTCGACCCGACGCCGATGTGGACTCCTCCTACCGTTAGTTGGGAACCCCGTGGTGGCGCGTTCCGAGGGCCGTGAAAGCACATGGCCTCGGACTTGTGCAATGCCACCTCGAGTCCCAACTCCTGGATCCTGCCCACGATTGTCGCAACCCCGCGTGTCGCTAGTTCGACCGCCGCCTGGTACGACTCTCCCCGCGCCAGGACCAGCGTGTCGTCTGCGTAGCAGACCACGCTGACCCCGTCAGGGAGGTCGCCGCGCAGCACGTAGTCGTATCCGATGTTCCACAAGGGCGGCCCTAGTACCGATCCCTGCGGAACACCGCACGACATCTCTCGACGTTCCCACTCTCCCTGGTGACCAGGGTAGATGATGTACCTGTCCGACAGGTACGCCTCGACCACACGACAGAGGTAGTCGGACGTCCGGTGATACCGGAGTGCCCTCCTAATGCTACTCCAAGGCAGGGAGTTGAAGGCGTTGGCGATGTCCAGAGACACCGCCACGACACACCTGCCCTGGGCCACCGCATCCCCCGTCGTGAGAGCTCGCACGCGCATGATGGCGTCCACCGTGGAGCGCCTCCTGCGAAAACCGAACTGGCCGTCTGCTAGATCCGGCCCCACCCGTGTTAAGTGCGCGACGAGGCGGTCTGCAATTACTCTTTCAAAGAGCTTGCCCACCTCGTCGAGCAGCACAATGGGCCGGTACGCGGACGGAGAGTCCGCAGGGCGTCCCGGCTTCGCGATGAGGACCAGTTTCCCCGTCTTCCAGCGAAGTGGGAACTGGCCCCTCTCCATGCATGCGCTGAAGAGCCCTCTTAGTCGAGGCCCGAGAGCCTCCATGGCCAGGACCCAGGCCTTCCCAGGCAAACCGTCGGGTCCTGGGGCGGTATTTTTGGCACTCAGCCTCCGTACCGCCACTCTCAACTCTACCTCGGTCACCTCTGGAGCATTTTCGTCGTCGTCGCCATCGTGGTCCACGTCGGATACCGCTGGTGGCGGAGCCATGGGCGGGGGAGAGTGTTCCCCTCGCACGGGGAACAGAGTGCTCACCACACCCTCCACAAGCTGGGGCCGGAGACTCTGCGTCAGCGGGGGAGCCCAGGGGCGGATTTTGTCCCGCACCACCTTATAGGGGCGTCCCCATGGGTCCCCATTCAGAGTCCCCAGCCACACGTTGCGGGCCTCGAGTTTGGCCCGCCTTATCTCCGCTCGGAGGGTGCGCTTTGCCTCTCTGTATCCCTCGTACAGCTCCGCCTCTCTGGCCTCCGCATCCGGAGGACGGATGCGGCGCCTGCGGTACCTGGCATACCGGCGTCGCGCGGCATTGCACGCATTGCGCAGTGCCGCAATCTCCGGCGACCACCAGTATACCTGGCGCTGAGCACGTCCTGGATGGACTCGGGGCATTGCCGCGTCGCAGATTTGCGACATGGCCTCCCGGAACCACTCTGCCTCGACGTCGATGTCGACAGGCCTGTCCGGTGCTTGCACCCAGGCCTGTACCGTCGCGGCTTCCAGGAGGAGCTCCCGGTCCATCTGCCTCAGCGCCCAACGCGGACCACAAGGGTTCCGTCGGACCGGCGCGGTCGAGGTTTGGGCGGAGACGTCAAACCGGATGTACCGGTGGTCTGAGTACGTCTCCACCTCCTCCATAACGCGCCAGTCGACGACACGTGGCGACAGAGCGGGGCTGGCAAACGAGATGTCCACCACTGAGTCACCCCGCATCCGCACACACGTGGGGACAGAACCCCGGTTTAGGACGACCAGGCCTGTCTCCAGAGCCCAGTCCTCCACCATCCGACCCCGCTGGTTCGTGAACCGGGAACCCCAAGCCAAGTTCTTGGCATTGAAGTCCCCGCACACGACCACAGGGAGGGAACTAAACCCAGCGACGACGGCTTTCAGCTCCATTAGGGAGATGTGAAGATCGCCGAGAGATCTGTTCGGGGACAGGTAGACTCCTACCACTGCAATGTCCCCGAACCGTGCTGCCACGCAACCCCGCCCCCTCGTGACGGCCTCGAGGGTCGGGGTACCGGCGGCGGCCGACGAAATTAGGGTCACCGAGCCGTCAAGGTCCCGCACCCAGTCTCCCCTGGGGTCCTTTTACACCTGCATTTTACTTTTATATTAAACATTCTTGCAGTTCTCCGTGGCTTTTTGAAATAGAATTTGCAAATGGTGGCAGTTTGTGCCGAAATTTTTAAAAAACTGATGCATTTATATTTCAGAAATGTGTTTACTTGTTTTAGCACTAACTATAACTTGATAAATGGCAAACATACAATTATGATTGAGTTGCTGGGGAAATATTCAGGACATCAAATATTGATTTCAAAATACAATCGGACCGAAAAACCTTCAAAGCCATGAAACGATCCAAAAATAATAAAAAGTTTGTTATTCAAGCCTCCATTCAGTAACCAATGCATAACAACCGATTGGACGCGATGTTTGCACGACCGTAAACGTATCAGTTACTAAAAGGAACAGTGAAATTATTCCGGTAAGTCGAAAAGTACAATACATACAAACAAGGAAAGAGGCGAGGGGTGCTAACGCAAAAAGGCGGTTTGATTTCAACTTGATAACGATAGGCGGGGTTGCGCCTTTTATACTGAGAACTTCACCATGAACGACCGTAAAAAATTAACTCTACCGAACGCGAGCTCTGTTCCACATCACAATTTTCAATGCCTAACGTAATCGGCAATGTAAATCGTTCAATTAAACCTTTCGCAGACATAGAATGGTTTCACAGTGTTAGTGTGCCCGGAAAGCTAAAGGTAAATAGCAATGGTGTTGATTAATCATTGTGAAATAGTATCGCGAGCGCAGATAGCGATGTTACACAGATTTTTATGTTGAAATGTTAATTTATGTCAGCACGTTAGCTAGTCCGCGGACGCGTGCATATTGGTACGAGTTCCATTTCCTAGTGTAATTGTTTTCGTGTGGATTTTATCGGGCTCAAGATCTTGGGTTAATGTGAAAGAAAATAGATGAGTTTATTATTTTTGAGCTGCCAGCGAACCAACAGAATTAACCCAAGGGAACATAATCCCGGGATAAAAGCCATCCTGTGTGTTATTTCAGAATATGGTCTACCCGTATACCAAGTTTCATCGAAATCCAATCAGCCCTTCGAATATGAAAAAGTAACTAAAACACACTCACAAAGTTTTGCCCTAGACATATTAAGGCAACGTTGTCACTCATTAATTTTATTCATCATTATCATCATCATCGTCGTTTTTCAAGGCAAGTCTTTTGTCATTTATTTTTCTTAACCTGCATTTGCATAGGTATGCAAAAATGTGCAACAAATAATTACAAATTTCATAGGAAAAACATTTTAAGCTAGTAGATGGTTTTCGCTCATGCTCGCAACTCTATTCTTTCTGGAAGTCAAAATCAACATGGCGACCACGAGAAAAGAGCTGAAACCATGGACTTCGACGAATTCCGACTCCTAGAGAAATGATTGAATCATCTTGTCTGTTAAACAAAATTAATTAAAAAAACAGCAGAGGCGTGAGAAAAAAGAAACAGTATCAAGAACAGTGTACCAGTACCTTTGTACGGAACGAATTAATAACTGGGTTCACAAGGCCATAATGATTAGTCAGAAATTAATGGTCCTCACAAGTAGGTCGTTGACTCCTAAAAAGCCGTTATTACTCGCAAGCGAATAGAAGTTAGGTTTTACTAAGTTACAGTAAGTTCAAAAATCAAAGTTTCAGAGCGAAGTGGTCCGAACCGGATGTGTGCGCAGCCGACCACCGGATGTGGAACTTTCTGCTAGTTAAGTATCGTCGTCAGCTGCTAAGTAACGGATGTGACCATGTATCGAAGGTGGGTACAATGGAAACTTAGTTAATGTCAAAGGTGCTATAACTTTCATATGGTACAAAGTGTAAAATTAAAGATAGGTAGGTACTTTACTATTGATAGCAATTGAGTCAATTGCTGCACTTAGATCTCTACCCTCCGATTTTGAAACAAAAAATTTGAAGTTGAAAATTTATTACTCTACCTGTCCTAAAAACCTGCCATTACAGTAGGATTGTAAACCCCCTGGACGCGAACTGTAGTGACCAATCTGGAAATCTCTTAACTAACTGCGGACATAGACATTTGGCCGCTGCAAAAACAATCTGGCCAAATGGGGCTTCCTCGACCCATCTCTGGCTCAACACCGCTCCACAGGACATGCGTCACCTGCTGTGCTCCCCATCCCGCACAACCACCTGCACTTTTCAGGATTTATACGAGGGCAATTACAGAACTGAACAGGTTGCCAAATACTGGAAAAAAGAGAAGAAAGTAGGGTTTGATACTTTCTCTCTGGCCAGAAGGTGGGCTACCCATTGCTCGTCGTCCGCAAGCCCACGCCTACGGTATACGTCAAGTACCTGGCCAGGAAATCGCTTTAATCGCGCGGGTCTCGAGAGGTTAAGTCAACTAATTATTAAAAAGAACAAGCACAACATCTAGCTCGAATAAGAACTTAACAGTAATCTCCCAAACAAAACAAAAAACCCTTGTACCGCAACAACTTAAAATTCAAATCATAGTAAAAAGCAGCCCCGATGTCGGCCGTCTCGTTGACAATTTAAAGGGTACCCAGTTAATTAGAAAAGGGCGTACACAAGCTCTTCATTTCCTCTTTAACTCGGCCATTGAGAGGTATTCCGTCAGCCCACTTTATTATTTCTGCCTAGTAAATTAAAACCTTTGACCCGCGCCCGCACTTGCAGACTTGCAGAGACCACAGACTAAAATATTTACACTCTGCCAGTAATTAATACTCGGTGGTAATATGAAATGGCAGACTAATTAGACTTGAATTTATGATCGTGATATATATATATATTTTAATTAATATACTGACTAGCATAGCATAAGTAGCCTTATAATATTCCCACTGCTGGGACTCAGGCTTCACCTCATGCCGTTGGATGGTGCATGGTGGATCCATGGGAGCCCAATGTGGGTTGATGGATGAGACATGTCTTGGAATTTTTGGTTCTAGGACATGCCGGTTTCCTCATGATGTTTTCCTTTACCGTTTTGAGAGCAGTGATGATGAAATAAATTACACAAAGTAATGCGCCTGGTTAAACCCGCGACCTACAACTCGTAAGTCGGGACCGTTACCATTAGACCATCACTTCTCCTGACTGACTATACAAATTCCTACAGTTAAATTCCTCACACACGAGTCGCACTTAAGAGCTAAGTAACCAAATCCGCAGTGGTTGTTTTTCGAGGTTAAGCAACACTTATCGAGGTTGACTTGTAGATTGGTGATCATACATTACATACCGAGATCCCTCCGTCACGTCACTCAAGGTTCATTGGAAGACCAATATCAGACAACGTTTGTCTGGCAACATTGCTGAAATTAACGTTATTTGGTAACAATGTTATTTTTAATGGTGGTCTTGTTTCACTTTATGTCTGTTGTGTGAACCGACTGTCACCTGGTAAATATTATTTCTTTCTTTCTAGAAAATTGGACACCAATTGTGTCATGCCAAGTTTAAAGTGTGGAAGTCAAACTGGCAGTCGTTCAATCTACACTAATGTTATAAAGAGGTCAAGTTTGTTTTTTTGTTTGTAGGAGGAAATCTCTGAAAGTACTAAACCGATTGCTAAAATTTTTTCACCGATGGAAAGCTGCTTAAATCTTGAGTGACATAGGTTATAATTTATGCACACAGGCGAAGCCGCGGGCGTTTAAAATAAAAGTCCTCAGCTGCATCCAGTCAGACTTGAAGCTGTCCCCGACATACATAGATAGCAGATTGCTCAGCAGAATTGATATTGCTCACAAAAGTTTAGTCATGTTATAGTTACTACCTAATATTTAATTATTCCACTAATTAGTTGCCACTTTTAATTAGCAATGTTCACGTGAAAAGTTCTTAATTTTCCTTTAAGAAAATCCTACAGATAAATTGGACAAGGCCGAGGTGATCCGAGATACATTAATTAATAGTAGCTGTATCAACCTGTTACTACGCCACTATAGAAGAAAAGCCTCTTCTTGGATGCAGAAGGATCAAATCGAATATTGGGTTGATAGTTACACATTTTTCTGACGATATTTATTTATGAATAAGCAGTCTACTAGCTTTCTCTTACAACCTCACCCATGCTAAAGTCAAAAATTAATCCACAAGGACGTACAAACGAAACAAAACCCGAAGTCTCAGTTTAGCCCAGGGTCTACCTATGTTCCTTTTCATCCTAATCCGTTAAGCTTCAGAAGTTATTGAAACAAACTAAACATCCAAAGATACAGACTTTCACATTTAAATTATTATTAGCAGAAAGTAAGATGTAAGTAACGTAACTATTATTTTTAAAAGGATTTTTATCAAGAATGGTTAAAGTTTGAATTTTTTTTAAACAAACAGTTCAAATGCCAGTGGCTTTTTATTATTTATTTATTTAAATATAATGGAAGACTTACAGCTAAATACAGATAACGAACAGTAAGTTGTACTGACAGCCAATAACAAGTCCTCACTTATAAAGTACAGAGTAACAAATTCTATGGACACTAGGTTTAGAGATAAGAACAAACAGATATTATTATTTTAATATGGATTTGATGACATTATGAGTGGAAAACCAATTCGCCCAAAATACTGCCGCGACTTCGCTGTAATTGCGTATCCTAACACAACAATTTAGGATGACATCTCCGCATGAATGGGCCCAATTACTTGAAGAACGCGAGTTATGTTGGCTTTCAGGGCTGCAAACGTCTGTGTTTTGTCGGAATATTCCAGTTTCCCCGTAGCCCAATAGAAAATAGTCAAGCGGCGTTATGTCACACGATCGATGGACAGTGAATGGGGGAATAGAGGAATTTGAATCAACGCAGCACATGGAATGCTAGGTGAACAGAAGGAATAGAACACTTGTGCAAGAATTATAGGGATATTCCGGAAGAAATTAAACTATGGATGCTCAATGCAAGTTAATTGAAATTTAATTAGGTGTTAACAGTAAGAGGATTTTGAACAAAGAGAAATGTCATTGAGGACGGACACATTACAAACTAATTGAAGCTAATTAGACGCCTTGCTGCTATGTGATGTTCATCAGGCGTTCCAAAGTTGAGAAGTGCTTGTCCAGCATTGGATTGACGCAGGCTGATGGTGATGATGATGACGACGCTCCAACAACACTGATTTTGAAAAATAATTGTGGATCATTCCACGATCAAATGCAAAAAGTAAATAAATATACCCGCCAAAAATGACAGCTGTAGTATAACCAAGAAAGCAGCTAATATACTGTCAAAGTTCGAGCGCACCTATTGAAAAACCCTATACTATCTGGAGACTTAGATTAACTGATAAAACTCGAAAACTTATAGCAAAACATAAATTATATAGTATTTAAAACGCGGTATATTAACAAATACCGCGTTTTAAATCAGATCTCAAAATAATAATCATGAAATTCACCGAACAGTTGAAGTAGACTCTAACACACACACATATGTTCGTATGTTGAACATCCTGCCTGAACTAAACTCCGTGCTGTAAGTTCAACACCGAGTGACGTTGCTCGGGGCTACGGGGCAATAACGTAGTTCAGCGGGGCATTACGATGTACCGAGACCTGTGACAGCTTTCTACGAGCACCTTGCTAATTTCTTGTTATTCTAACAATGTACATCACTATATATTATTTAGCTTTTTTAGCGGCTTCACTCGCAAGGAAGTAGAAAACATAATACTTTTTATCGCATCAAACGTAAAAAAAAAAAGAAAGAAAGAAAGAAAGGTAAAATTATGTTGTGAGTAAAATTTCGTCCAAATCCTTTCGACTATTGAGCGACACATCCAAAGTATCACATATTTTTTTTCCCAAATAATTGCTAAAGTAATTCTCGAAAATTGGATTCTCAAGGAGACGAAAAGAGTTTTTTCATTCAGTTTGGTTTCTGGTGTTATTGCATTTTTCACATTTATAATATGGTATGATGTAGTAGTCCATGAAAAGGTACTGAGAAAAAGGATGAACATGAAGTGTTTCTGCACTGACCGGTCAAATCCACTCAAATCTGTGTGGTTCTTTTTTTAAAAGACCACCTTAGATACTAATCTGCTGTTTGTTTCTTCACAGGGTAGTCAACCAGGAAACATCGACCACATCTAGTTGTTATTAAATTAATGAAGAAATTCACGTGTAATAGAGTTATTTATAACCATCATTTATCATTAAAGCTTAATAATCCGCATAAATCAAACTCAAAAACACCAAAAATCTGTAAGTCAACCAACCATCCAGATTTTTGTTTAATCCATAATTATTGGCTTACTGATGAGCCTGAAATCCTATTAACAATGTAATCACCTGTTCACAAAACAAAAACACACGTCAACCATGCATACATTAATTATAAGCATTGTCCGCATTTATGTACTCTGGCGGTGAACGAGCAGCAAATAAATGAGCGAATAAGCCGTCGCCGATGGGCACGTACGAACCAACAAGCTACAAGATGGAACCCAATTACAAGTACGAAACAAGACAAACAACAATCAGTAATGAATGCAATCAGAACACCTTGTAACATGGGCCCCACTTAGCACAACTTGCATCCCACCGCAAATCGTATCAAATTGTATCAATTGACCGGCCCGCGCCGCGGCGCCGCCCGCTTTCTTGGCAATTAAAGTTGCGCGGAGACAGAACGTGGAGGGGGGCGACTCGCCGCAAACTTGCCCCGAACTTAGCCGGAGTTACCCGAAAGTTGTCCAGCTTTATCCGCCGTTACCCCGTACTAACTATCCGATCGACTCTCACAAAAGCTTTACGAGTAATTTGTTTAACAAAAGTCGGACGCTTAGATTTACGACCTGCTAGGCTTTAAGGAAAACAGTTATAAGGAGGTGGAACTTAGTTTACAATGATACTACAGAAGTTCTAAATAAACTTTTGCCCTTTATAATGTACTCATCGTTATTTAATCTATTGTTGTATCGTACCACAGTCACGTTTTACTTCTCAACGTTTATTTAATATTGCTGGAAAAGAAAATAAAAATAACGACTGAAAACCGAGCATTAACAGTATCACTCTCCTCAGATAATGATTACTTCTGCCCGGATATAAACCGGGTTAAAGGATTAAAAAGATTCTCCTCCTTGATCCGTTTAAAATAAATAAAAGACGTATTTCCTTAACAACCGTTTGGTTTGTAAAAGTTGAGTATTCGGTGAGCGCTCCATCAATTAGAGCAGGACATAAAACGAGGATGCTGGGACATTCCGCGGGAGGTTCTTGTTGCCGATTTATTCCGTAATCCTTTTTGTCGATAATGCTTTTTCTTGTAGTTTGTAAGATTGAGAATTTTCTGTCGGTTTTTGAGTGAATCACTGTGAATTTGTTTTGGCTAAAGAGTTTATTTATTGGGTTGTTAATACTGATTGGTTTGTAATGAAATGCCAAGTATAAGAAATTCAAGGGCTGTAAGGCTGTAGGATTATTCAAAATAGTTGCCGTGTCTTGGACCGCAAAAGCAATTGAAAGAATACAGGTTTTTTTTAAGGCTGGAAAATCATGTAATGACTTCTCTCACTCTAGGATGGAGCAAGAGGGCATGTCAGACTCTTACTGACTAAAACCCACCTAAGTTTCTTCTGTTGCTCTTTGCTATCGAAGGTCACAGATTTCCACAGGAACACAGGTGACTACCACAAAGTTGTCTAGCATTTTTGCTGAACTGGACCTATACCAAATAGGTCCAGTTCAGCAAAAATGCAGGCGCGAGACACACAATGTTTTTTATTTATTTATATTAAGTGTTTACATGTTGTTTCTACATTGTGAGTATCCGTGTACGTGTCCTAAATAACAGCGGAACACGACGCCGATGTTACGTGTATAATTATAGTTAATTGTTTGTGATATTTTTAATATAGCATAAGCATAAGCATAATCAGCCTTTTAATGTTCCCACTGCTGGGACTCAGGCCTCCTCTCTCTAGGAGAGGGAATGGGCCGTAATCCACCTCGCGGGCCCAGTGCGGGTTGGTGAATGTCACATGTCTTCGAATTTTTTGGTTCTAGGACATGCCGGTTTCCTCACGATGTTTTCCTTCACCGTTTTGAGAGCAGTGGTGATGAAATAAATTACACAAAGTAATGCGCCTGGCTGGGTTTGAACCCGCGACCTACAACTCGTAAGTCAGAGCCGTTACCATTCGGCCACCACTGCTCACTTTTTTTAATATATATTAGTTTATTTTGTTTATAAGATTGTAATATAATGTATTTTTATCTATGGGCCTTAGTTGCCTGACAATAAAGATATAATGATAATAATAAAATATTTTTCTTTCTTTCTTCTTCCAGTTTTAGTCAGTAACAGTCTGACACTTCCTTTCGCTTCACCCTGAGCAGGAGCAACAATTTAATGTTTTCCCTCTTCAAAAAAAAAAGTTTTGTACCTTGGAAAACTTTGACTTCAAACAGCAGATCCCAAAAAAACAACTGTGTATTACGTTTATCAAAGTGACCTTCATCCGGTCCTTCATTGATAAACGATCCACTCTTTATTATCATTCCACCACCGATATTTTTAACACATAAAGTGCTTCCAAGATTCCTCGACAGAGTGATGCAAAAAAACTAACTGTTCAAAAAAAAATCGTAGAAAACTAGAGTTTTTGAAGTCGTCGGAAGTGTGGCAACTTGTTACTTGTTAGACGCATGAATATTCTGAAACTAATACACGGAGACAACGACATCCCTGAAACGCTTCCGATGTTCACGCTCAGTATTTGCATTTTAAAAATATTTCCACTCGCAAAGTTGCTGGAAGTTTGGCGGGTAACTAGAAGCGTGGTTATGGATGCATTTGATGTTCGCTGGTACAATCTTTATGCCTGCATTATTCATTAGTGTTCGAGTTGTACGATGTGACATGTTGACACATGATTATGATAATTATTTAATATTTTTGGCTTGTAGGGTGTGGACTTGGCTATCTTTGTGTAGGTTGTTGTTACCGCTAACGGCCTTTTTTTAACCGACTTTAAAAAGGAGGAGGTTATATGTTCGGTTGAATGTATGTCTTTTATTTAATTTTTTTATGTATGTTCACCGATTTCTCGGTCAATTGTGGAACGATTTTGAAAATTTTTTTTTTGATTGAAAGTTTATGGTTCCGAATTGGTCCCATAGAAATATTGTTATGATTTGATCATGAACTTCAAAGATATGGAACAGAACTCCTCATAGGATCACAGCAGAACCGTCGTAACAAGTAAAATTGCTTTGTTTATACGTGTAGTTGATGACTGACTAAAAGTAGAGGGGGAATATATCGAACTGATCTGATGATGAAGCCTGAAGTTAGGCACCGGAACTCTGTAATAAATTAATGTAATCTAACCGTGTTTGGGATTATTACAATTGTCATCAACTTAAATACCTTATAGCCAGAGTGCATCTCACTCTGGCTATAAGGTATTTAAGTTTGGCTGAGGGGTACTTTTTAGTGGTGGTACCAAAACTAAAAAGTGTAAAATAAAAAACATTTTACAAAAAAAAATACAACCGACTTCAAAGTAAAAAAAAACACTGAAAAGTGCAAAATAACTTTAATTTCGGAAGTCGGTGTTAAATAACGAAGAGATAAAACTATTATAGAAACACCGACTTCCGAAATTAAAGTTACTTTGCACTTTTCAGTGTTTTTTTTTACTTTGAAGTCGGTTCTATTTTTTTTTGTAAAAAGTTTTTTTCGAGATGAGAAATTATCTTATGACTTCTATCGCTCTAAGGCAGAGCGAGAGGGCGTGTCAGACTTGTACTGACTAAAACCACACCTATACTCCATCAGTTGGCTGGAACCCAGGGTTTTCCTTTCAGTAGCGAACCCATGGCCCCAGTAGGCTTCAGTCCTGCTACCGAGATGTCAGTAAAACCGTAGGGTCCCCCTACGGTTTTACTGACATCTCGGTTTTCATTCGACGACTCGGGCTCGGTCCGGACGATTACCGGACGGCCAGACGGCGATCTACCCGTTTCTCGCCGTCCGCAAGCCCACGCATACGCGTTCCCTCACGCGTGCGGCCGCCTCCTTCGCTAGCATTACTGCTTTGTAGAAGGTGGTGACCACCTGCCATTCCTCCTGGCTTCAGACCGCGGCCTGTGCCAGGGCCCAGCGCGAGAGGTACCATCTGTCGAAGCTGTCTTAACGAGGTTGGATCAAGAGCCTGATACAAAACGCAGCACTCTTCGATTCGATTCTCTCTCTCTGTCCTGCCTCTACTGCTCCAACCACCGGTGGCTTGGAGGGGTCCAGGGTAGGAGCTCTCGACATCGGCGGACTATATATATTATTTCTTAAATATTTGTTTTTAAAGATTTTTATGTTATTCTTATTTGTTATTTAATAAATATGTATTTATAGAAAGTTAAATAAACAAAAACTAAATATGTATTTATCGGACAACGTAATTCACACCAACAAAAAAATAAAATAACTTATATAAATGTTAGTAATACCTAATTTTCCTTATAAATACACAATAGCTGTACTGAATTTTTTTTTCCTGTAATATCCCTAAACTCATAATTTTGACCCCATCAATTATAATAATTATCTTAACACAATCTTTTTCTTTAGAAAGTTAAACATAAAACACAATAACCCAACTTCTAAATAACCAAAAACAATAACGTGAAACATTCCCCGTTAATAATGAAAGTTCACGTTAAGGCCAGGTTATCATAGAGCCTTAATTACGACGGCTAACAACGGGGGGCAGACAAAAGAGTTGCTCACTGAGTTATGAAATGATTCTTACTAATTAATACAATGTACTGCTAGTCATCAGAGAGCAGCTACTCTTATTGTGTTGAATAGGTATTTGAGGGATAAATATCGGATAAAATAATGCTGTTTTGATAAACCGGTTTACTATGTCTAAGGCTCTATCAACGTAGATACTATAAGTACAGCTTCTGTCCTGAAAACACATCAAAATCGAATACCTTATTCCTGAGATTTAATCTTATTGTCAGGCAGACAGACAAAATTTTATAGTATTTTTGATATAGGAAGCAATGGAAAACAGTTGAAAAATATTTAACCCATTATTTGGCCTCAACGTAGTCATAGTGACATTCTGTTAATAATAAAGATTCTCAAAAGATCCAAAATGCACAGGATTGAGATGCGCTGTGAACGTGCCACATGGCCTTACATTTTTAGATTTCAATAAAATAAAAATATTTAAAGAAAAACAAAAAACCCGACTGCGTCGAAACTAATTTTAAAAAATACGTGAAAAAATTAACTTAAATAAAAACTAAAAAGAAACAAACAAGCCCAGTAGTTTAGAATTCTGTTATGTAATACTAAATAACTACACAATTTAAATAGTTTTATAATCGATACACACATAAAACAAATCATACATTCTAATGCAGAACAGACCGACTCACAGTCGGGGCCCATTCAAATTTTACCAATCAAATCTTCCCAAGGGCCCCGACTGTGAGTCGTTCTATTCTGCATTAGAATGTATGATTTGTTTTATATGTGTATCGATTATAAAACTATTTAAATTGTGTAGTTATTTAGTATTACATAACAGAATTCTAAACTACTGGGCTTGTTTGTTTCTTTTTAGTTTTTATTTAAGTTAATTTTTTCACGTATTTTTTAAAATTAGTTTCGACGCAGTCGGGTTTTTTGTTTTTCTTTAAATATTTTTATTTTATTTTATACTTTTTAGTTACGATTCATTGACTTCGTTATAAGATGGTAAATTTCGCAATCTAGTCATTTCATTGAGGGAGTTAATATCGTGGGGATTATTAAGTAACTTGCGGTGGTCTAAACTACTGATGATTAGTCCCTCTAGAGACCTAACTCGGCTCAAAGCTACATATGCTTGACCTTTAGCAAAAATGCGTGAACTTAAGTCAACCACAGCTCGGTCCAAAAGTCCAAAGTAGTTCCTTGGAGCTTGTGTACAGTTACACCCCAGCACAATATCAATGGCAACATTTTTCGCTCTATTTTACCCTGTCTGCGAAGTGCATCAAATTCTGTCGTCGATGGTTCGATTCTGACTCCTACTCCAGAAACATTGTTTTTAATTGCTTTGTTGTCAAATTCTATATAAACAGCTTGTGGTAATTCTCCGGGTTCCAATTGGTCCCTCCGAAGAGCTGGCCACTCAATTGTCCTTATAACACCCATTGCTCCGTTAGCAAGACCATGGGTAACATTCAAATTTCTTCGTAACATAACTCGTGATCCTAAACCGATTGTTAAATATTTAACGATTCCTCCAGTTTTGTTAGGATCATCAGAAATATATACATCTTTCGGTTTTTGACCATATGTTTTCGATTCTACTGATATATCAACTGCATGTAATTTATACAACCTAGTAATTTTTGCCAATATAGTTGTCATCTTTTGATTATGTTCATCGACCTGTTTAGTAGATGGGAAAACTCGAATGATTTGATTTACAAACGTGCATCAAATGAACAACGCCATCTATCGAGTTTGGTGGTAAACTATTTTTTACCAAAAATATTTGTTCTTCATGCTTTTTCACTGTTTTTTTTATTTGTGTATCGTTTATATTTGAAATAAAAACTTAAATCAATAAGAAAGAAAATTAGCGAGAATGATTGTTTTGTTAAACAACTTTAAATCGTTATATATCCTAAACTATTATTTAAAAT
Organism: Mythimna impura; assembly: GCA_905147345.3. Classification (NCBI taxonomy): domain Eukaryota; kingdom Metazoa; phylum Arthropoda; class Insecta; order Lepidoptera; family Noctuidae; genus Mythimna; species Mythimna impura. The sequence goes on from LR990348.1 coordinate 1,098,587, forward strand.
GAAAAATGTTAAAAGGAACCTAAAGATGATTTTAAAATACCTATTCAACGACCCCCCACTTGACATAGTTCATCGACTTTTTTTTTTCATTTTGACAATATGGCGTCTGGTTGTAGCTGTGGTGAATTTTGATTACTGTCATGTCTTTAGTGACACTCGCAAGGTTAAGACAAATCGATTGACGTAAGAATTATCAAAATCTTTGCGTCGCGCAGTCGGGTAAAAAACGTTATCAGTCATCATCATCATCATTTCAATCGAAAGACGTGCTCTGCTGGACATAGACCTCTACAAAGTATCGCCAAAATGATCGGTCCTGTGCGTCTCGCATCCTTCGGATTCCCGCGAAGTGCACAGTTTCCTAATATAAATTACCACACTATTGAAAACCGTAAATAAATTACATTAGTTTTGATCCACTACAAATTAAAACGAGCTATAGCACACCCTGATATTCATCAAAAATCAGTTAGCCATGAAGTCACAAAACTCATACAGCATAATCAGCTAAACAAACCGGTCCGGTTCTGCAGGCGCGCCGGCCGCCGGACGATGTGCAACGAATTAATTCTCACTAGCTGTTTGCGAGCTGATTTTCATTTTTCTGTAACCTGCACGGTCCAGTGAGGACGGTTTGAGTTATAAACGGAAGCGGTTTAGACATGTTTGTATAAGTTAGTTTTGCTAACTTTTTTCTTAATCGTTCCCTTCTTAGCTTGCTTCTTTGTTTTTGCGACTACATACGACGCGTTAACTAGTTTAGCGGTATTCTGTAGCGTTGACCACACAATTTGTGCTGCGTTCAACAGTCTTCTTTATTTTGTCAGATTATCTCGCCGCTGATCTGCCTTGAGCACGTTTCCCTGCCACCCGGCTTATTATTGCTTTGTTTTGCTATAAGCTTTTTTAGGTTAATTTTAACCGAGCTAGTATTATAGCTGAGATTTTTCATGCTTGTATGCAGACCGTAAACTATCTATTTAAACTAAGCAGGAGAATAATCAGAAATGACTTCAAATAAGATAAACTAAGTTTTAAAGTGCTCATGCCCTTTTTAAAGAATTATCCAAACGGCTAGTTGACACTTCGCGTGACTAAAGGGCTGGCTTTTACCTCGGTCAGAGATTAAGCATTGCCATACAACGTGGCAATGCCGCCAGTCTTTTGGGCACACTTCCAGTCGACAGCGATGCGGAGGAATTTTTTGACGCCATATTTTAGATAGGAATTATTGTGTATATATTATGTAATTTTAATTAGTTAAGTGTTTTTATTTTTCAGGTATAAATAATCATGTTTAGTTGAATAAAAAGCATTTTAGATACTAGTTTTAACGTCATTTAAATGTGATAAATAGTAAATTGCTTCAACCTAACAGTTGCCTTTAAAATCATCATCAACTTTTCAACCGAAAGACGTCCTCTGCTGGACATAGGCTACCCCAAGTGCCGCCACAGCGACCTGTTCTTGCAACCGACCCCATCATTGCTCGCTAAACAGGTTCTGGAATGGCAACCGCGCATCAGAAGACGCAGCGTCGGAAGGCCTCCTACTTGGTGGACCTGATGAAGGTTGCGGGAATCCGATGGATGCAAAACGCACAAGGCCTGTACAATATTTGCACAGAAAACCGTAGATTTTTGCACTTTTCAACATTCACATCAATTGAGTCAGCATTTGAGTGTTAAGTAGAGGAAACTCATACCATACAATTCTCCTATACATTCTAATATTTCTATTCTACAACAGAATAGCGATATCAGCAACAGAGATACAAAACTTCCCGCATTACCCGCTCCGCTTATCGCGGGCGCCTTATCGTGATGCATTAAAGTTTTTATTATGAACAAGACAGGCGGGCGCTGTTTAGTTCGGAAACTGCAATTAATGCCGTCCGCTGTCCCTGTGAGCTTTGCGATGGGAAGCAGGGCCACGTTAGTGTTGTACCAAACGGAGTTGTGCGATTATTGTGCAACCGTTGCCGGAGGTAATGTGCTTTTGTTATTTTGAGCAAATGTTTTATTGCGCTGATTGCTATTAATTTGAGATTCGTATGATAACGGTCGGTAAAATCTTTTACCGCATCTGTCTGTTTGTCTGTCTGCTCGCGATAAACTCAAAAACTACTGAACGGATTTTCATACTGTTTTCACTAATTGTTACTGTTTTGACAAAGTGATTCATGATGAATATTAAGACGTATACATGCATATTATAGTCGAAAAAAAAAAACGAGAATTTCATCATTTGTGCACAGCCGTGCGAAGTTGGGGCGGGTCGCTAGTACGCAATAAAACATTATTTTCTTCCTTTTTAGCAGTTGCAAAAAAAAGGTCTGTATGCAATAATTATTATAGCATAAGCTTATTCAGCCTTTTAATGTTCCCACTGCTGGGACTCAGGCTTCCTCTCAAAGAGAGGTAATGGGCCATAATTCACCACGCGGGCCCGGTGCGGGTTGGTGAATGTCACATGTCTTCGAATTTTTGGTTCTAGGACATGCCGGTTTCCTCACGATGTTTTCCTTCACCGTTTTGAGAGCAGTGGTGATGAAATAAATTACACAAAGTAATGCTCCTGGTTGGGTTTGAACCCGCGACCTACAACTCGTAAGTCGGGGCCGTTACCACAAAAAAAGGCACAAGGCACATAATTTCTAACAATAAGGCCAACCTAGTTCGCCTATAACTCATACAATTCCACATCACAACCACTCGCCGACTGCAGCCCCACGATGGTTTCACACGAAATGCATTTCATCTCATCGCTAATTAAGATTTCGTCTGTTGAACAAAATTTCATTCAATTTAATTGTTTTTTGCGATTGCTCCTACAGCGAGGCGTAAGATGATTAATTCAATTAATACCAGTTAGCTTTCGTTACAAAGTAAATTAATTGAATTGAATGTTTGCAGAAGATGTTATGTATACTAGTTAAATGGTATTTGTTTCCTTGAGGGTCCAGGTTTTATGATCAGAAATGAGTCGGACAAATTAGTGCTAAGACTTTGTATTGGTTTTTACTTTGTAAAGTCCCTGAACTGAATGATATTTTGTAAACAAAGTTAAGAGCAATGCTAGATTAAGGAGCAGGCAATACTTGGCTGTTTATTACGGATTTATTGTGGATTTTTGTACAACTACTTCGTAGGTTCTGAATTAACTTGATTCTAGCGTATAATTAGCATAGCATAGCATAGTCGGCCTTATAGTGATCCCACTGTTGGGACTCAGGTCTCCTCTCTAGGAGAGGGAATGGGACGTAATCCACCACTCGGGCCCAGTGCGGGTTGGTGGATGTCACATGTCTTTGAATTTTTGGTTCTAAGATGTGCCGGCTTCCTCACGTTTTCTTTCACCGTTTTGAGAGCGGTGGTGATGAAATAAATTACACAAAGTAATGCGCCTGGCTGAGTTTAAACCCGTGACCTACAACTCGTAAGTCGGGGACGTTATCACTCGGCCACCACTGCTCTAATCATTATAATCGTTTATTTATAACAAAAATAAAGGCAGTTGGAGAAAAAAGAAGTTAAAATTATGGCGCAACAACGACTACCAACACCCGACTCCTAGTGACAGAAATACATAGATGATCCAGACTAATTCACATCGAATAGGCATGAAAAGTTTATCGGTCTGTACGTCTCTAACGAATCATACTTTTAAAAAAAAAATGATTTTAAACCACTAAAACCCTAACACGGTTACATAAGTAAGTAGCACATAGCAACATATAATCACATACAAAATGTTTTCCACTTTAATATGTTCTGCAGCGCTGCAGCGGCTGGGCGGACGAGCGGTGGAGTCCACTCAAGAATGCGCGCGGAGTGGTCCGCGAGGTGCGTTTATTGCATTTTTGAGTGCACCTCCCCCCTCCCTTTTGCCTCCTTGCCTGTGGACTCTGTACTACCTCCAACGTTTTACATGTTTTAGGACAAAAGGGTAAAGAAGTAAGTGGGAGAGGTTAGTACTTTTTATTCATTTAAAAAAAAAACAAAAGTACAGAGGTAGACTTAATACCTCAGGCATTTTCTATCAATTTAGCTTTGGGTGACGCAGATAAAAATAGTGGTAGTGGCAATAAAAGAGAAAAAAGAGCGAATACAAAAAAGATATACCTTCAAATTATTTGTACAAATAGACAATGGGTAAACATTTAATGCTGTGACCATGCTACTGCCAACTTCTTACAAATATGCTCGCGAACTTTCAACGTTAATCGGTTGGTTGCCATCCTGATTTCCTGCGGGAGCGCAGGCCACAGAAATAGTTTAAAAAAGGAAGGACAAAGTACTTAAATTGTGGAAGAATATGTCTATCCAGTCGATGTGGAGACTTATAGGAGACCTATGTACCGCAATTCACCGATATCAGAATATCGGCAACTGTATTAGAGCAAGATGGTGATCACTACTTATGCTTTTTCTACATGACCAGGGGTTTTGCCCTGGAGACAGTCTAGTATTATTTTTGTGAGGGAACTGGCTGATAAACTTTTAATCATTATATGTATATTCTAATACATACTTCGGAAAAATACATCATCTCAAAGAACACGGCAACCATTCTCGGCACTTTTAAAAAGATTCCTACTAGTTTGCTCTCAGCGCTACACACACTGTCTGAAGTACTTAGTTACCCCGATTCACTTTAACAACGGTACTGGAACCAGAGTAACCGTTGCTTTTAAAAACCAGTAACAATTTCCAGAAGCCGTTAGAAGGAATCCTGCTCGTGACTCAAAGACAAAATTGTATCATGTCATTGACATTCACTCTTCACCATACTCCGAAACATAACCAACAAAAATTAGGTAACATGAGCATTCTTTTCTGGTTGCATTTTCCCGAAGAGATCTAGAAAGGTTGTTACAAACAATTCGCAATTTTTCAATAGTATTAAAATACTTCTAGCAAATAGGTACCTCTCTAGAATTGGTTGATATGGTCCTGTTATAATATTTGGTACTGCTAACTGTCCTACTTAATCCCTATGTTTGGTGTTCCTAATCATCTGAAACTTGCAGTACCAGTCCAAGTTGTTCACATCAGTTACTTGTATCGCTGTTCGGAAGCTTCAGAGTTCTCAACAGTGATCAACTCTCATTTTTAATTACATTGTAAATAAACCTAATTGTATATTTGTAACAAATGTAGTATTTAATTACATATTCAGTAACAGGTTATGTTTTGTAAAATCCAACCTAATTTTTAAATTATCGTAGCCCTAAATTACCCAAAATTCTAAATATCTCTTTTCAACCGAATGAATATTATAAACGTGAAAGTTCCCTATAACACTGTAACGACTTGTGTCAATGCGTGCGACCCATCTTTTACATGTTATTATCTCCGACCCAAAACTCTCACCATATTTTCAATTCGGCAACCACCCACAAATCACATTATACATGTACTCTCGGTCCAAAACGAAAACCGTAAAAATATTTTTGAAAGCGCCGACAATATTTTATTATCTGACACTCGAAACGTAACCATTAAAATTGTCGATTAAAAAATATTCCTATTCGTAAGAAATGGGAGGATCCACCCTCGGAGGTCGGAGGAAGGAAACCAGTTATCGAGAGCAAAAAGTTGATAATAAAATACGACCGGCTGGCTGAACGAGAAATGATGAATTGTTGAAATTCCAGGAGCGTGTAACAATTCCATAAGTCAATTTGGTCGATACGTACCTAAGGGAAATTATCGGGAGCTGATAGTCGCCGCGGGGAGCTCCGGGACGCGGGGAGCGCCGGGACGCGGGGAGCGCCGGGACGCGGGGAGCGCCGGGACGCAGGATCATGACGGAATTAATATTTAAAACGTCTCCGATATAATGTATAGTGACCCGCAGGGGATTGTTTTGTGATCCTATGTGTAATTTATACATTAGACTACAAATATCCGATAAACAATCCTAGAACTAGAAATTAAAAGCAAATAAAATGACAAAGGAATCTTGTTGGCAGACAATGTAATAAAGCTACAATACTTCTTTTGTTGTATGGAATATTATTTATGTACAGTTCATGAATTAACAAGCTTCGTTTCAGCAATAACTGTAAAAACAACCAACCTCTTTGTACCCACCGACAAGTTCACCAACCTCCAGGACTAGTGACCTCATCATTTCAGCTGAAAGACGTCCATTGTTGGACATAGGCCTCCCCCAAGTGATGCCACAATGAACGGTCCAGTACGTCTCGCATCCATCGTATTCCCACAACCCTTGCCAGGTCCACCTTCTAGGGGGCCTTCCAACGCTGCGTCTTCCGGTACGCAGTCGCTGCTCTTGAACCTTTAGGCCCCAATAGTCATCTGTTCTGCGAGCAATGTGCCCTGCCCAATGCTAAGTTTGGCGATTTTTCGTGCTATGTCGGTAGCTTTGGTTCTCCTGTGGATATCTCCTCATTCCAGATTCGAACACGCAAGAAAACTTCGAGCACAGCCCTTTCCATTGCCCTTTGGGTGACATTAAACGTTCTGATGAGGCCCATCATGAGCGACCACGTTTCGGAGCTAAATGTCATCACAGGCAACATTGGTGACCTATAAATGTGTACGACAAACAACCAAACGGGGTGAATAGGAACGCAGGGGTGAATAGGAACAAAAGTTTGAACGGGATTTTCACGTTATTTAAAAAAAAATCCCAACCTTTAAGTGCTCCTATTTATTCATTAATTGTAATAAAACAAATGCTTTGATAGAAATTAATAATATAAATTTAACCAACGTGTAAAACCTAATCAAAGTTTTGTTCCTATTCACCCCTGCGTTCCTATTCACCCCGTTTGACGGTAATTAGACTGATCTCAGTGTGTCGATAATCCCGCACTGCCCTGATGACTGGACATAGCACAAAGATGTGCCTCACTCACACTGAAACGTCTCAAACTTTTTTAATTTCATGAAAAAAAATCATCCCTCAGGAATTAGGGATGAATAGGGATATTCCTCGTTAAAATTAACAATGAAATATTGGCGTTTGACTAATGGTTTCTCACTAAAACGAATTTCAACTGAACTTATTAGAAGCTTAACAAGATTTTTTATTGCTTTTACTAATTATAATATTGATTGAAGTTGGTGTGATCAGGAAGATAAAATTCTACCTTCTCCTAATATCAATGTGAAAGTCTTAAGTTAGGGTCTTTGAATTTTAGCCTAGTTCATCAGTTACGTGTATTGGGCTGAAAGGAATGGGACTATGGTCAATTGGACTATGGGCCGTTAGCATGGTTGACTATGGACAACCATGCTGACGGCTGCAGGATAGTTCGAAGGATCCATCGTGGCACTAGAACGCAAAGAGCACATGAAGGAACACGGGTGGGTTCAGTCAGTAAAAATTTAACACTCATGAGGGAGTGTCAAATTTTTCTTCACCCGAGAGCGTGAGGAGCTATTTGATGATATTCCACCTAAAAAAAATGTAGGTCATAGATTGAGTTAGTGATCCCTGTGGTAAAATTATCCCATAGATACGTAATCTATGGGATAATTTTCGACACTCAGGCGGACGAAGCTGATGGCAAAAGCAGTTTGAATCCATTGTGAAATAGCTCCAATTCAACCTGTTTTTTATGAGGGTGGGAAGTCAAATTTCTGTCCCGTTCTGGGTGGAGCGCGAGGGAATAACAAATTGTTTATTTGTATTGAATGTAAGTGTTACAATAATGGTGTTAGATTCAGATATACACCACAAATTTTTAATTAGTACAAATAAATAAAAGGAAAAAAAATATTTAATAAAACAAATTATTATTTATGTAAAGTCTCAATAAATAATATTTATATACAGCAAAGTTATTAGAGTTGGTTTATATCCCAAAATAGCACTCAATTATACAGGCTATTGATTATGAAAAACTTAATGGAAAACAATGGAAAAGTACTGCGCGTAATATTTTCTAGTAGCAATTGTTATGAATAATTGATCCAATTATAGATTTAACAATTAGACAAATTTTTGTGGACAATTTTGGGATTTCGCTTTTTTTTTACTTTTGCCTACACAAATATGGTCAGTAACGGGTAAGGATAGAGCCCCATTTTTGTTTGTACTAATTAAAAAAATCGGCCAAATGCGAGTCAGACTCGCACACGAAGGGCTCCGTGCCATCCGTAGAAAAAAAAACTGGGCAAGTGCGAGTCGGACTCTCGCACTGAGGGTTCCGTACAAACTTGAAAGGTAAATTGCGGTTTACGATTTATGACGTATTAAAAAAAAAAACTTCTTACCTACTAGATCTCGAAACCAATTTTCGGTGGAAGTTTACATGGTAATGTACATCATATATTTTTTTAGTTTTATCATTCTCTTATTTTAGAAGTTACAGGGGGGGGGACACATTTTAACACTTTGGAAGTGTCTCTCACGCAAACTATTCTGTTTAGAAAAAAAATTATATTAGAAACCTCAATATCATTTTTTGAAGACCTATCCACATGTATGGGTTTGAAGAAAAAAAATTTTTGAGTTTCAGTTCTAAGTATGGGGAACCCCCAAAATTTATTGTTTTTTTTTTCTATTTTTGTGTGAAAATCCTAATGCGGTTCACAGAATACATCTACTTACCAAGTTTCAACAATATAGTTCTTATAGTTTCGGAAAAAAGTGGCTGTGACATACGGACGGACAGACAGACAGACATGACGAATCTATAAGCGTTCCGTTTTTTGCCATTTGACTACGGAACCCTAAAAATAGGAGTGTATTATGTATACCCAGTACATTCAGACTGACTGACTAGTGTCAGACTTTTACTGACTAAAACACATCCATGTTCCTTCAGTTCCCCTTGATGTTCTAGGACCGCGGTGGTTCTTCAACGAACCCCGCAGCCCAGGCAGGAATAGGTCCCATTCAGCCAGCTGTCACTCAGTCCTACAGATTGGGTTTCTAATAATAAGCTCCACTTAGGACATGTTACAAACTGACAACAATTAGAACACCTAACAACTTCGGCTATCACTTCCACTTAATGAGCCTCCTTTTAGTTTCACGCTAATTAAAGGGAAGAGGCTAACAACGTTCGACTCCTAACAATAAATTGGAGTTTTGATATACTTGCTTTTATTTTTAGGGTTCCGTACCTCAAAAGGAAAAAACGGAACCATTATAAGATCACTTTATTGTCCGTCGGTCTGTCGGTCTGTCAAGACCCTTTATCTCGGTAATGCGTGGACGTATCGATTTGAAATTAAAACTATATACTTAGGTCTGCGGTTCCTTGAAGCTGTAAGAAAATCAAACTTCTAAGTTAACTGAAAAAAAGAAGGCCATAAGTTTATAGAAAGAAAGAAAGAAAGAAAGAAAAACAGTTTATTTGCACAAACATGACACATAACTTAAAAAAAATAATAATAATAACATCATTTACAACATCACATCATCATCATCATTTGACATTTATGTCCAAAAAAAGTATATTTCGACACTTAAGGGAACCAAAATTCTAGAGTACTTCCCGTTGACCCAGAATCCTTAAATTTTGCATAAAGCAAGGCCTTATCACACAAGTATAGGAATAAATCTGAAAAACGAAAATTTCTTTTTTTTTGCGATTTGGAAAAACAGAAGAAAGATTCAAGACTCCAATCAGGAATTGAACTCTTTACATAGGTAAGTTTGTACAGAATCCTTAGGGCGCGAGTCCGATTCGCACTTGCCCAGTTTTTTTTAATCATCCAATGACTTCTCCCGCCTAGGGCAGAGGATCAGACTTTTACTGACTAAAACCACACCTATGTTCCTTCTTTACCTTGCGTTCTAGGACCCTAGGTTTCCCTTTCGAAAGTCAACCCATGGCCCCAGCAGGTTTCGGCCCTGCTGGGCCCCTACGGTTTTGCTGATATCTCTTTAAGGCGCGATGAACACTAAGTGCCGTCGACGACTCGGACTATAAACCCACGCCTACGGTGGCTGGGAAACGGGGTCAGAGTCCCGCTTGCTGTGCGCCTGGTATCTGAATCAGAATACTGGAAAAGCAGTGAACCAGAAGCATTACTTCAAAATATTTTTAAACTACCGGCTGCCAGCGTCTTCGCCCGCGTGTGAATGTAGAAAATTATAAGAACTGAACTTACTCCCAAGATAAAAAATATCCTTGCTATTCCACGACACATGGTCTACCCGTGTACCAAGTTTAATCGAAATTCATTCAGCCGTTCGAGCGTGTGGAAGTAACAAATATACTCCCAAACCTTTCGCCTCTATAAAATTAGTGTTATAATTAATATTTTGATATAACTTTTCACGTTAAAAGTGGAAAATTATCGTACGGGAACGTTTTACAGGGACGCAGTCATGTCCTTATCTGTTTAATCATTGAAGCGCCTCGATCTCAATATCTAAACTTCTGTTTTGCATTACCTACATTGTCCCACTTCTGGGAAGCCTATACCTTTCCAGCTCTTTAGTCTCTAGTCTTCTACGGCCAACCTGTCAGAAGTGACTCCAAATCGTCACATCAGCGTTTTTTAGGGCGGTCTCAGTGACGACGCCCGTCTTCAGGTACAATTATCACCATCATCATCATCATTTCAGCTGAAAGACGTCTACTGTTGGACATAGGCTTCCCCCAAGTGTGATGATAACGACCGATCCTGTGCATCTAAAGAAAAGAAAGAAAGAAAACACGTTTATTTGGCACACAGGTACACACAATGAGAAAACGATTATAATATAGAAACTTAAATACTAAAACTTAAAAAAAACATCAACATTGTGTGTCTCACGGCTGCGCCAAATAGGTCCAGTTCAGCATAATGCCAGGCCACTATATAGCAGTTGCCTGACGCTGGTTTTCAACTGAACCTTACTATGAGTCTACGGATGCTAATCAGTTTGTTTGATGCGAGGTAAATAAATATACGTATATTTTATATGTAGGTATAAATAGGTGTGTAGTAAATAATAAATAATAGATATTTAGTGATAAATACATAATACATGCATGCATCTCGCATCCATCGGATTAATGCGACCCTCACTGGGTCCTCGATCCACCTTGTGGGACGCCTTCCAATGCTGCGTCTTCTGAACCTTTCGTCCCTTTCGACCATCTGTTCTGTGAGCAACATAACCCTGCCCACTGTCACTTAAGGCCCAAGCGCCCGAGCAGTGCCATAAAACAGTGACTTTCTGAAGTCTACTCTTCGGTAACGGCTAGGTCAGGTTTATTATAGATTCATGTAAAACATTATCAACATATAATTTTTTCGTACGACTAATACTTTTGGCAAAAAAAAAAACTTTAACGAGATGATATTTTTTCACTTGTTTTCCCTACTCCTTTCAAACGGCTTTGATCTTTATAAATATGTTAACAAAAAAAATTGCTTGTTATATGTTCTTGAGAATATACAATGCATATGTAAATCAATCAATATTTCGCAAAGAAAATGGATTTGAAGGTAAGCACGGCTCTATGCGGGTGCAGCTGGCACTGTTAAATGCACACGGATGTGTCCATTTAACTCCGGCTAGATGTTTATGGGACTATACGCCTGAAGTTTGGCGATATCTTTAGGCACAAACTTAAACAATAATAAATATTAGCAGGATATGATTAGTAGGGCACTCATGAATCATACATTGTTGATATCAAAATGAAATACTTCAGCATTGTCTGCCGGTCGAGTACTCTTATTTATTTTGTGAAAGAAAACAAACCCCTCGTTGACGTTGGCAACGGATCATTTACCCTGTTGCCATGACTGCCATCTTACCTTTGAATATCAAAAAACAACAGGTCCCCATTATTACCTTCTGCTTGCGATCTGTTTTGATGTAAGTTTTTGTTTTTAGAGTTTCATACCCAAAGGGTAAAAACGGGATCTTATTACTAAGACTCCACTGTCCGTCTGTCTGTCATCAGGCTGTGAGTAAGAGCCTGGTGATAGCTATACAGTTGAAAATTTGATGTATTTCTGTTGTTGTTTGTTATCAAAAAATATTAAAAACAGAATATAAATTGTGTAAAAAAAGTAGTATAGATACGGAACCCTTCGTGCGTGAGTCCGACTAGCACTTGGCCGGTTTTTCTATTTTTAGTTTTCCTGTTGTTTAGTTTACTAAAGTTTAAATAACATCTATACTTTTTTCCTAAAACATTTAGTCGAATCATCGTCGTCCTTTTTGAAGTCGGTTGAAAAACATTTGTTTAAAACAAAAATAAAAGCTGGGAATAGAGTAGGCGCTTTTACAAAATGAATACTAACTAAGAAGTAATTTTGTGACATTTACAAAAAATCACTTCGCCTTTTACTGATCTTATTAAATTGTTCAGTTTTCCCGCGCGTGGGCGGAACAATTCTTGCTTGCATGTTATTCTAAGGGGTCTTTAAATTAACGTCGAAATATTTGAAGGCAATCGGATTTACCTGCTGTGCCCCCAAGGAAAGTAGATTTAAACACTTTCGCAAAACAATTCCAATCTTTTCGAAGGTCTTAATTGAAAATTCACTTTCTTGTTTATTTCGTTACACATGTTTCTCTGCAATGTTACGAATATTTAACTATTTGGATGCCTTGAATAATGTATCGCGACTCTTACGTACGATATTGAGGGTTACATTCTAAAAGACCTTGTTGTTTTTTGTTTTGTTGAGTGGACAGTATTTTTCTTTGTTTATTGACAGCTACTCTACTTTATGTCGTGAATTTCGTAAGACAAAAATAAAAGGTCTTTATCTACGAAATTGCCGTTTTTTAAAACAGGTTGCTTTGAAGTGTTATTCACTTGGAATTATAAGTTCAAATAAACTTTATTAAATATAAAGTTTATTTGAACTAACTAAGGTACGTTATTCTTTTTTAGAAATTAGGTATTTAATGGCTTTTTTGTTTTGTATTTTCTGTAATATCGCAGTACTTATAACCAAAAATACTTGTGTACCTAGTTATCTACTTATTCTTACTGGCTAAATTCCTTGCCTGATCCAATATTCGGCCACGGCAATGCCGTCTACTGACGCTGTCATTAGGTCCCTACGTGAACAGGTAATAGGGCGCGTGATGCAGGTTGAAAGCTGAGACATGGTCTGCGGAGAAACATCGCACAAACACTGAAGATTGCAACCATCTGAAAACCCCCATCTGTGAAGATTGTTATTACTGAGCCCGACCTGGGTGCGGAGTCTGTTTAAAGTTTTTCAGGTTGGCCATGGCAACGCGTATCCATGCGAGAGGCTCTCCGACGGCTCTATAACATCATCAGGATTACCTTTTTTGAAGAGTAAACTCAGCCTGTTTGCACATGCCCCAACAGAACTAGTCATATGTAGACTTGTAATATATCCTATACAAATAAGTCTGAACGAAAAAATAAAGCAAAAAAAAAGAAACAATTTGTAACAACGCCATCAACATACAAAATACTTGTCGTCCGAAACCGATTCAATTTTAGTATCCGTAAATATACAATTCAAATGAGCGTACGGCAACGGGAAACGAATTGGTGCTGTCCGACACGACAATTATAAACGTCAACAGTCGCAAGTCACTGGTCGTCCCCGCTTGTCCCCGCTCGTCACCGCTCGTCACTGACGACTTCGGCTGGTTCCGCAGTCACTCGTGCGGCACCACGACACCGCCCGATTGTATTAATAATAATAATAATAATAACATTTATTTTTCAGACCACAGTGAATCCATAGTGTTAGTAAAAAACTTAAAATTAATGTTAGTATCCTTAAAAATATAATAATAATGATGCCCTGCAATCGAACCTCACACTATCCACGCAGTATATAATACATACTCGTAGACATATGAAGTCCGATCCAGTGACGCAGCATTGGACAATCCCACCTACCGCACAACACGCTCAGGATGCCGTGGGAGCTGGCACGCACTCGCTTCAGGATCGAGGCAGACCGCTTTCGGATTAAGGCATGAAAACCATCAATCCTTGCCTCAGCAAACATCGCCGACGCGCTACAAAACCGCGGCAGCCCCGCCAGCATCCTGAACGCGTTGTTGTACTGCACACGCAGGGCGTTGTATGCCCTTTGCGTATACTTAACCCACAGAGTGCACGTGTAGAATGACTGGCAGTAAGCTCTAAACAGTGTCATTTTAACTTGCTTGTTACAACGTGCAAATCTTCGGATCAGCATATTACATCGGACAGCCAACGCCCTGCGTTCTCTCTCGATGTCCAGATCATCACATAAGTCATCAGTGACCCAGTGACCCAGGTATTTAAACTGCGTGACTCTATTTAGAGGTGTGTTACTGACAGTTACTTGTGGCACGTTGGAGTAACACTTGCCACGTGATTTAAATACGAGTAACTCACTCTTTTTAGCGTTATACCTGAGTCCCTGAGCCACCGCATAGTCCTCACACATCTTCAGAAGGCGCCTGAGAGCGCTGATCGAGGGACTCAGCAACACCATGTCATCTGCATAACTGATATTATTAACACAGGTCCCATCTATGTGACAACCGACATTAGTGTTGCTGAGCTCAACGATCAGCTGATTAAGGTACAAATTAAAGAGGCGAGGTGAAGTTATCCCCCCTTGCCTCACCCCGCATTTCAATCGATACTCTTCCGACAGCACCCCGGCCCACCTGACATAGTTAGTCTGGTTTTGATACCAGAACCTGAGTAGAGAAGTTACTGTATCATTAACTTCAGTTTCCCGACGCAGCTTTTCCCACAAGATGTCGTAGGACACCAGGTCAAAAGCCCTTGACAAATCGAGGAAGCAAGCATTGACTGGCGTCCCCCTATCTGTGTAATACTGGACTGTCCGCTTGAGGCACAAAATGGCAGCCTCTGTCGATAGTCCGGGCCTAAAGCCAAATTGAGCATCATGCAATTTAACACGGCTGGCCATATGTGCGTCAAGTAGACTGTCCAGAACTTTCGCTGTAATAGTAGCCAGGGAAATTGGCCGAATTGGGAATTAAACGTACGCCGAATCTTTATTGATGGGGCACAACTGAATTTTACAATTTGCGAATAAAAATACGTAGGTTTTATTAACAAGGTAGTTCGTTTAAGGGTTTCGTGGGTGTGAGAGGCAGAAACGTTTAAAATATTCATGTTTAATATCAAAGGTGATGAGATTGCACTCGAGTTGTAAATTATGAGCGAGACCATTTCTTTTTTAAGGAGGGTGGAGCGAGTGGGTATGTCAGGCTTTTACTGACTAAAAGCCACCTGTGTTCCTCCAATTGCCTTGCAGAAGTGAGACCGTTATTATTCCATTTATTTATTTCATATACATATTCATTACATTTTTAAATATTTCTTAAAAAAACACTATAGAAAAAACATTTAAAAATATAAAAAATAGTAGCCCATCGGCATGAACACGGTCCAAGCTGCCGGCGATCAGGGCTTCTGAGAGAGGAATCTCCTAAAAATGCACGCCGTGTCCAGAAGTACTGCTTTCTGGACCAGGCTCTTAATCCAGCTGCCTAACGAGAGCCTCCTCAGATGGTGTTCGAGGCTTTTGGCTATTAAGCCATTAGCCGTTACGACTATCGGCACAATGATTGCTCTATCCACTTCACACATGTCGACAACCTCGCGAGCTCAGTCAAGATACTTAGTTTGCTTATCTTTCTCAGCTTTCACTAAGGGACCGCTATATTAACAATCATTATTATTATATGGGTTATTATATCTCAGAACCCTGGGGTCCTGGACCTTTTGAAGGCGTACAAGGGTCGAAACCAACTCGCAGAGGCCCCTTTGACGGTTTTTTTATTATTATTTATAGGCTCGCGTTTGACCACTATCTCACCTGATGGTAAGTGATGATGTGATGATGCTTTTAATAGAACGTTAGTTATCACACTTATAAAGGTGAAAGTTTGTATGTTTGTGTGTGTATGCTTGTTACTCCTTCACGCTCAAACAACTGAACAGATTTCGATGAAATCTTAGTATATCGTATTGGATACTTCTTCCTGGGAATAATAATTATTCCCAGTAAGAAGTATCGTGGAAGTAGAAAAACCCAAGGGAAAATAATTTTCCCTTGGGTTTTTCTACTTCCACGAGAGCCAAGCCTCTGGTAGAACCAAGTTTATTATAATGACCATCTCTTATCGTGATGATTCACCATTAAGCTAATGTAATTTAAAAGGCTTTCACTAACGACGTTTAGGTCCTGGAAGGTACTAACAGGAGGCATGTCCTAAGAAGAGGTGATATGGATTTGAAATAATACTACTTTAACCATGTTGTTTCTTGTGATCCACAAAAAGAAACATATTTTTTATGTAATTATACTATTAATGGTCTTGTGATTAGTAATTGGTAGTCTGCCGCAATAAGCAGACTTTTCTTCCACAATCACGCGCGGTCTCTGTGCATGCGGCTGACTTAACTCCCCCCCATAGGCAGTATTCAAGTTGTTACTCAGCACGTATTCGAATTTATATAAAGCTTAAAACACATACGCACAGAACAGAAAAACATTATTTAATAAAATCCAACAATTGATGTATGTGATAACGTTTTTGTTAACTCAGCCTTTCAACCTATTCAATTCCCAACTAAACACGACATTTCAAACAAAATAACAAATAATTGAAACAAAACGTAATCCAATTCTTTCAAAAAGGTCGGTTTAAAACCCAATCGAATTTGAGGGCGGTGATAAAAAAGGATCTATTGTTTCAATGTCATGGAGGTAACAAGTCTGGTCGGTCCTTCATTACTGATCAATAGCAAGGGCTAAATTATGGCTACATTCGTATTGCGTGCCCTTTTGCGAATCAATATTCTAACTAAAGTGATAACGCTGTTTGAAAAATAAATTGTATAAAGTGATGAAGTGTGATGTTAGCATGGTTTCACTCACACCGAATGTTTTTTTAAGGGTTCCGTACCGAAAGGGTAAAACAGGACCCTATTAGTATAACTTCCGTCCGTCTGTCTGTCTGTCCGTCTATCACCAAGCTGATCTCATGAACTGTGAATAGCTAGACAGTTGAAATTTTGACTGTTGATGTATTTCTGTTGCCGCTATAATAACAAATGCTAAAAACAGAATAAAATAAATATTTAAGTGGGGCTTCCATACAGCAAACGTGATTTTTTGCCGTTTTTTGCTACGGACGGTACGGAACCCTTCATGCGCAAGTCCGACTCGCACTTAGCCAGTTTTTTTTTAATTTATTTTAATAATAATATTCCACAACTTTCACACAACGCCATCTAGTCTCAAACTAAGCAGAGCTTGTGCTATGAGTATTAGACAATTGATAAGCATAGTTATATATTTCTAAAAACAAACATATTATAGATAAATTATACCCAGACACAGAACAAATAATCGTGCTCATCACACAAACATTTGTCTTGGGTGAGAATCGAACCCAGTCAGGGCCAATGAACACTAGACCAACAGGCCCGTCAAACAAAAAAAAAACTTTTATTTGGAGCACGTATACCTGTGGAAATTCCCGGTTGACCCCTTTTAAACCTAATTGCTAAGGCTATAAAGGCAAAAAGTAGTCGACCGACGGCTTCGCGGTAGTATATTGCTGAGTTTACACAAGTATTGTTTTATTGTTCGTGCTTCGTAGGCGTGTCGTAGCAGCGTAGGCGCGTAGCAAGGTTCGTAGGCATCTGCGTAGGCGCTTTTTAGATAAGTGCGTAGGCGCTTTTTAGATAAGTGCGTAGGCTTGCGGTTACATGACTTATCAGGATGGAGGTGTATCAAAGTTCCTATGACTGTGGTGTGTAGGGAAAGATACATGACACATACACAGAATCAAGACAACCGTATAGCCATTAGGAATAATTAAGATAACATATTACATATCTTACGTGAGCTTTGGTAGTCAGTAACGAATTATTGCTCGATAACAAATGAGACATTCTATTAGAAGCACATTGATCCGGTGCAGGAACTTCCCGAACTTACCGTGTTCGGTGAGAACCTGCGTCATGCGGAAGGTGAGGATGCCGTGAGGTCTTTCCAACCACGCCTCAAAGAGGGGACTTACCGCTATAATTGTGGCGTGCCCAGCATTGGATCGCAACAGTCGCTGTCGCCATTCCAGCATGAGATCCCGCCGGAGCTCTGTCCGCTATGCTTCGACTGGTCGCGGCAGCGGAGTTTCGCCCCGGCATTGCATCTCCATGTGCAGATCGTGCATACGTGCAAGGAGTGTTGCCTTCAGATCCCATGGTGGCTGGCCAGCAAGAAGGCTCGCCGCTTCCTCAAGCACCTCAAGATATGTTGCCCTCTTGTTGCTACGTCACTTCGTGCTAGTGACCGTTTTTGGGGACCCATTTATTGAATGTGCAAGTCATCCCTTGCCTTTTTATCGATGGAAATTAATAACATTGTTCAGTTCAGGTAGGGGCCATAGACTTAACATAGTTCCTGGTAACCAGTCCACTTAAGACTCCAAAAACCATAGCACTATATCTTAGTTTTCCATATGTCGCAATAGTTTCCCACCAACCGAGGGTTGTCCTTGTATGCACTAGTATAGCGCGTACAGGGATAATCACCGGTTGGTACCATGTTCCATTAAAAGCGTCTAAAAGGGTCTCTGCGAGTTTGTTTTGACTTCTCGTACGCCTTCCAAAGGTCCAAGACCGGGTTCTGAGATAAATATGAATGTATGATAAAATGAATAAAAATAATAATAATAAATAATAATAATAATCCCCATCGCCGTATCTCTACCCCATCGCCGTATCTCTACGTTGACGTCGTGGTGGGGCTTGCGTGCTCCAATATACCCTAGGTCTGTATCGGTAAAGTTTGCTTTGCCGTAATATGCCTAGGGTGAGGGGCCAGACTAAGAGAGATACAATCCGCAGCGCAGTTTTGTGGCGAACTGTTGGGCATTAGCGACCCCACGGACCCGATCTCCCGGGAGAATTCTTGTTCTTCATCTCCGGCTTGCCTTTATTGGCCGGCCGTAGTGAACACTGATGAGGAACTGAGCTCCCACCTCTCTCTTGCCTTTATTGGCTGGCTTGAGTGGAGATTCGCAAGAGCAAACGTGCTCGGGAGAAGGATGTATAATCCAGTAAGGTGCTGGTAGGGATCTTGACCGTACTTCCGGGATTGTCCTGATAGCCGTGGTATACCTCTCCACTCCTCAAGCACCTCAGGATATGTTGCCCTCTTGTTGCTACGTCACTTCGTGCTAGCGGCCGTTTTTGGGGGCCCATTTATTGAGTGTGCAAGTCACCCCCTGCCTTTTTTCGATGCATATTAATAACGTTGTTCAGGCAGGGGCCATAGTCTTGACATAGTTCCATGTTACCAGTTCACTTAAGATTCCAAAAACCATAGCCCTATTATCTTTGTTCTCCATATGTCGCAACAGTTTTTCAATAACCGAGGGTTGTCCTTGGGTGCACTAGCATAGCGCGTACAGGGATAATCGTCGGTTGGTATCATGTTCCATTATAATTATCTAAAGGGCCTCTGCAAGTTGGCTTCGGCTCCTTGTACGCCTCCCAAAGGTCCAGGACCTCAGGGTCCTGAGATAAATAAAATATATAAAAAAAAAAAAAAAACATTTATTTATTTGCAAACAAGTGTCACTGTTACATAAAGGCTCTGCCTCCTGAACTAAGTAGTGTATCTCATCAACTTGTATCTCAGGAGACAGTTCCCTTCCTATACATATTCCAATTTGTTTACATACAATGCTAATGATCATAGATTAGTTCATTTTTCGCTAAACATCATTTCAGCCACCCAAATTGATTTGACACACCTGATAATTATGTTAACAGTTCCGTTAGTTGAACGACAGTGTGATCAGCCTTTCAGAAACCGAGTGTAGCATGTTGTTTCAATTTTTTCTATTGAGAAATTGAATTTAGTACCCGCTAATTAGTTTTTAAATTAATGATATGGTATTTTTTTATAACTTATTTATTTAAAAAAATAACCATGTAATAGCCCTGTAGCTAGCGGCTAGCCCTTACTGTCCTCCAAGTCTTTCCAGATTTTCTTCTCCCGCGCCATCTCAAACCAGTCCTCGTGGTACGTATCCAGATCATACCGCCACCTCTTTCTAAGCCGGCCTGGACGGCGCTTAAGTTTTTTATTCGTTCGTTCGTCCTTTAGGTTTTTTTTGTTGTTTAGTTTCTTGTTCGTTTTTTATGTTTATGCATTTTTTTATTATTTTAAAGTCAAAACGAAATCAAACTGCTTCAAGCTGTGACTGCTGATTTTAATAAGATTTTAAATCAACTTTAAACTTAACTTTACAGAATAACAACATTCGTCGCGAAAAGTATACCAAAACAACAAAAACAAAAAGTAATACTTTCTTACTTTTCAAACTTCATACGCTCATACAATCCGGGCTTGGCTCGTGCCCTGCGTTTTTGTCACGTCCCGGGTAGCACCCGCGTCGTGCCAAACGGCGTCGCCGTCGTTTCGCCGTCGCGTCGCACCCGAGTTGCCTCATAGTCGAGCCGGAGTCGGAACGCTATTTACCACACCTATCACATTAGTTTATTTCATGAGCACCACATCAAAATGTGGAACTGCTGCAAATAATAGCGCTATGTTTGGTCGTGATAAAATTGTCTAAAAGAAGATGTGGGAGGTTTTTGCTATTGAGAACTCTACCCGCTACACCCGCTACCTAAAGAGCGTCAACACCATTTTGAGGAAAACGAGTTTTAAATTGACTTTTTAATGTCTGGCCTGTTGGTCTAGCGGGCAGTGTCCTTGACTGCTATACCGGAGGGTATGGGCTCGATTCCCACCCAAGACAAATTTTAATGTAATAAGTAGACACCGGACTATATGTGTTAGCTAATGTGTTAACTTTAGAGAAAGATTGCATAAGAAACTTATTTAGTGTACCTAGATATAGTGTAGCGGGAAGGTTTTAAATAAAACGACCAAGACGGGTAACACACCCTCTATACTTTTGCCTTGACAGCACACAATCATTACAAATATCATAAATCAATACCATTTAAAATAATAATAATGATATAGCAGCACTTACTCTGAGATGTTGCTTACCCCGAAAACCGGAATGGAATGTGTCAGGACAGCGCAGCGCGTTATTTTATAACCTTGTCAACTGTCATAGCGCTGAGCTGTCAAATCGCATAACGTTCCAGTTGTCAGTGCAAAATAAATACATTTTAATGTTGCCAATACAGAAAACAATCATAGTGTATGTAACTAATCATAAAAATCGCTAACAGTCGGCCATCCGTATTACAAATACGACCTCGTATGTGAAAGAATAAAGAAATTGGTTTTATACACAAAATAATGAGAGAAGAAAAAAAGAATAACAGCAATAAAGCAAACAGACATCTATTACAGTAGCGAATAAAACTTTAGATTATTCATACACTGGTTGCTGTAACTAGGAACGAGACTAAACATAATTATCAATTTACCAATTACTATTTAGACACAATTGATTGCATTATTTAGTTGTTATGTAAAAGTAGCTTATAAGCAATTGTGTATACATAATTTTACTTTGTTGCTCAATCAATATATATATTTTTATTATTCTTACAAATCATTATCTTATTCTTTATACAGTCATTCAAAAACAGGTCTCTAAAATGTCCTGCCTCTACTGATTCAAAGATTCAAAGCATTTTATTTCAAATAAACAATTTACAGGCACTTTTGAAATGTCAAGAAGTCAAGTTACAAATCTATGTTACTTATTTCTTGTCGCTATCATGTAATGACAAACGTACAGGCCCCTCAAATATCCTGCCTCTAATGAAAAACAAACAGGCCCCTCAAATGTCTTGCCTCTAATGAAAAACAAACAGGCCCCTCAAATATCCTGTCTCTAATGAAAAACAAACAGGCCTCTCAAATGTCCTGCCTCTAATATAAACAGACAGGTCCCTCAAATGTCCTGCCTGTAATGAAAAACAATTATTAGTTATTAAACAATTGCCTGATAAAGCCAATTGGTTTATCCTGAACAAGCCCCTCAATGGTTCTGAACAGGCCCCTCAATGGTCCTGAACAGGCCTCTCAATGGTCCTGAACAGGCCTCTCAATGGTCCTGAACAGGCCTCTCAATGGTCCTGAACAGGCCTCTCAATGGTCCTATTGCATTCACACATAGAAAGCCACTGTATCCCTGAGTGACCTAGGCTATATTAATATGTACCCGGGCGATGCCGCGGGCAAAAGCTAGGAGGCAAATGTAATAAATGTCAGACTATCTGTCAACAGGCAATCCATATAATATTAATTTACCTAATTTTAATTTCAATAAGTGTCAATACTATTAACTGTCCTCTTTAGTTGCATTCAGATTATTCCTAATCAAAAGTATTACTGGTCTGCTCATTTACTTTATAAGTAAGCTCAGAACGCAGGTCATGGTAACAACGATTCATAAGATGGTAGATATGTGTGCTACGGTCATTTAACAGTGATCCAAAACCGGTCCCTAATCCATCTGAACACACCCCGAGTTGTCCTTAGGTACTCAATAGATTTACATACGTGTGGTATGGTAATACCTCCAGGATGTAGCCCTGGCAAGGCACGCGTGGTGGTGTGGTAGTACCTCCAGGGTGTAGCCCTGGCAAGGCACGCGTGGTGGTGTGGTAGTACCTCCAGAGTGTAGCCCTGGCAAGGCACGTGTGGTGGTGTGGTAGTACCTCCAGGGTGTAGCCCTGGCAAGGCACATGTGGTGGTGTGGTAGTACCTCCAGAGTGTAGCCCTGGCAAGGCACGTGTGGTGGTGTGGTAGTACCTCCAGAGTGTAGCCCTGGCAAGGCACATGTGGTGGTGTGGTAGTACCTCCAGAGTGTAGCCCTGGCAAGGCACGTGTGGTGGTGTGGTAGTACCTCCAGAGTGTAGCCCTGGCAAGGCACGTGTGGTGGTGTGGTAGTACAACAAAAGCGATAAGCCTGAATATTTTAAAGTTCACCATTTTAAAGTATACATCACTATGCCCGCTTAGATAGGTACTATTTTATCAACAACATTGTAACGGTGCCTACATACGTAGGTACTTTCAAAACAAAAGTAGAAGATGCAGTTTAGGAAAAAAAATCGCTTGTGGGCGGGATAAACGAATGCATTTAAATAAACGACTCGTTTATCCCACTTCTGAATTGTTAGCTAATGTGTTAACTTTAGAGAAAGATTGCATAAGAAACTTATTTAGTGTACCTAGATATAGTGTAGCGGGAAGGTTTTAAATAAAACGACCAAGACGGGTAACACACCCTCTATACTTTTGCCTTGACAGCACACAATCATTGCAAATATCATAAATCAATACCATTTAAAATAATAATAATGATATAGCAGCACTTACTCTGAGATGTTGCTTACCCCGAAAACCGGAATGGAATGTGTCAGGACAGCGCAGCGCGTTATTTTATAACCTTGTCAACTGTCATAGCGCTGAGCTGTCAAATCGCATAACGTTCCAGTTGTCAGTGAAAAATAAATACATTTTAATGTTGCCAATACAGAAAACAATCATAGTGTATGTAACTAATCATAAAAATCGCTAACATATGTATTTGCATATTTAAGCCTTCCTCAGCATCTAATCATCGTTAAGTAATTTAAAAACGTCAAAGAGATTAAAAACGATATAAGAGCCCTATACCAAAAAGCGAAGCAATCTATAAATGTATAGATAGCGGCACGAATCTTGAGCGCTCGGCGAAAGAGCGGGGATCGCTTTGCGCATCGTACAATATCGGCGAGCCAATCACTATACAAGGGTTTTACTCCCCGCCCCCGCATCTCTCTTCATACAACTAAAGAGACCCGATATTTCACTTCTGCGTGCTTCTGCGCAAGTAGAACTGTAGAAGTCAGCGCTCAAGATCCGTGCCGGTATCTATAAGTATATGTCTAAATTTTATATACAACTGGCTTTTGCCCACGACTTCGCCTTTTTCTTTTCCTTTTGCCTGAATGTCGGTTATAGCAGACACGAAGTCGAAGTCAAATAAAATATAGTCTAAGTTTTTCCTTGGGGGGGGGGCAAGCTTGTACCCATCAAAATCTGTTCAGTAGTTTAACCGTGATAGCGTAAAAGACCGGTAGTTACATTCAGACTTGTAACATTAGTATGGATTACTTATAAGTAAATCTAGTTTTACGATTGCTTTGAAAGGCATTTCAAATTAAATCACAACAATTATTATCAGCCAGAAGATGTCCACGACTGGACAATTCTCGAGCTATGAATATGTTAACAATACTGGCATACATTCATTGGTTCCTGCCGGCCACATGGCTCCGTTCATTACACGTCGCATATAAAATGGTGAGTTATTGCCGATCCGCCGCCGAGTGCGACGTGGCGACAATGTATGACAGTGTATTGTGATGAACAGATTCACGGTACAATATACTTGGTAACAATTGTTACTGTTTAGCTGGTTTATTATCTTATTACTTGTCCATACTGGCAAACATGGAAAGATATCTTTATATTTTTTCAGTTAGTCATTATCGTCATTACAGCCGAAAGACGTCCACTGTGGGACATAGGCCTCCCCCAAGTATCGCCATGCCGACCGGTCCTGTGCGTGTCACATCCATCAGATTTCCGCGACCCTCACTAAGTCATCGGTCTACTTTGTGGGAGGCCTTCTAAAGTTACGTCTTCCGGCACGTGGTCGCCACTCCAAAACCTTTCATTCACATCGACCTTCTGTTCTATGAGCAATAAAAAATAAATAAAAATTCTTTATTTCAGACCGGGGTCCATATTATTGTTAGAAATTATACACCTTAAAAACTATGTTAGTAAAAGATAAAATAACCGAGAGATCTTAATTTAAATATCTTTTGCGTACACCTGACACACTGGGTACATGTACGTGTACATGTACCCAGTGTGCCAAAGTGGCGCAACACGGTTTATCACTAATGACCCTCAGAATGCTGTTGCCGCTCCCATGCACCCTGCGCATCATGGACGCTACCCGCCTCCTGATGCACTGCAGTAACAGGAGCCCCAACAACATCGTGAAGGCATTGTAATATTCAACTTTGAGGTTGCTGTATGCCCGCTGCGTATACTGAACCCACAGGGTGCACGTGTACAAAGTTTGGCAAAATGCCTTAAAAAGCATCTTTTTCACTTTTGGTATACGTGCAAACCTGCGGACCAACATATTGCATCGGACAGCCAACGCCCTCCATTCTCTTTCAATGTCACCATCGTCTTTCAAAGTCTCAGTAACTATGTGCCCCAGGTATTTAAAATTTAGCACCCTCTCAAGGGCCATACCTTCTATCATAACCGGCAGAACGTAGCTGGTTTTTTGTGCTGCACTTTGAACACCAGTAACTTGCTTTTTTGTACATTGTACATCATTCCAGTATTCATTCCATCATTTCATTCCATTGTAGTCCATGCGCCTCAGCATAGGCCTCACAGACCGCCAACAACCTTCTGAGTGCACTGACTGAGGGACTCAGTAGCTCCATGTTGTCCACACAACTAATACTATTGACACAGAGACCGTCAATAGAACAGCTGGCATGTGTACTGCTGAGGTCGACAATCAGTTGATTTACGTACAGGTTGAAAAGCGCCGGCGAGGTCAACCCCCCTGTCTCATCCCGCATTCCAACCTGTACTCCTCAGACAACTCATTGGCCCATCTAACTTGATTGGTTTGGTGACCGCACCAATACCGAAACATACTTGTTATGGCTTCAGGCACTCCCGCTTCACGCATCTTACACCACAACAAGTCATACCTAACAAGGTCAAATGCCTTGGAGAGGTCCAGAAACGCCGCATAAACCGGGGTACTTCTGTCCGTACAATACCTGACAGTATGCTTGAGCGACTACACACCACGTTCCGTTGATAGCTTTGGCCTAAAGCCGAACCGAGCATCGTGTATTTTAAAATGTTTACTAAGTTGTCTCTCAAACTCACCATCTACTAGTAGTAGTAGTAGTAGATCGGTCCGTAATTATTCTTGTCGCTGATGTCACCAGTTATATTCTTTAGTATTGGTACGACCACCGTCCGCATCAGCTCAGCAGGCAGCTAGGAGTGACGAATACAAAAGTAAACAATAACGCAAGCAGTCGAGGGAGATGCTGTCCGGCATGCACAAAATGCTCAATGCTAAGGCTGTCATGTCCCGGCGATTTGCCTCGCCTCATATGTTTAATTATTAAACATATTTGTTTAGCCGTAATACGAGCTGGCACCTCTGACACAACAGCCTCAGCAACAACACCATTTACATCCGGTTTCAAAAGTGGTTGTAATTTATAATGCTTCATAAACATGTTTGCGATCTCCCCGGGCGTGCCTACACCGTTGTCGCTCACCGGAACACTAGGCTTAGGATTTAATTTCTTTGTATTTTACCAGAATTCACGAAAGTCTTTCTATTCGTGTCTTGATGCCAATATATCCATTTTAATTATTGTTATTATTTATTTTAACAAAACTTAAGTTTTTCTTTGAAAATCTTACGAGACTAAACTATTTCAACATAAGTACGAGTATATACTGTGTATGGCTTCCAGAGTCTTGTGTATGGCTTAATGTGCCTTGCCCATTGTCACCGAGTATGTCGGTAATCTGAAAAGTTAGTCGTAAAGAATTAATGTTTAAATGATCGGAAACTCACCTGGATAAGAGAGATAATACTTTATCTTGATCAATCTTATCAATTAATCCATTATCATATTTGCTGAGGTAGTAACCCTTTCGGTATGGGTACACTACGGAGGAGCTCAGTACAATGCTCGATGACGTTAGTAGAGCTTCCGAAAGAGTGGGTCTTAAAATGAACATGGTCAAAACCAAAGTTATGGTAAATAACCATGTAGCACCCACTCACACAGGGCACATTGCCCGTAGAACGGATGGTCGATGGGGCCGAAAGGTTCTAGAGTGGCGACCGCGTACCGGAAAACGCAGCGTTGGAAGGCCTCCCACAAGGTGGACCGACGACCTGGTGAGAGTCGCGGGAGTGCGGTGGATGCAAGAAGCACAGGATCGGTCGTTGTGGCGACGCTGGGGGAGGCCTATGTCCAACAGTGGACGTCTTTCGGCTGAAATGATGATGACACTCGGCTCACTCTGTACTTTTGTTCTCTTTTACTTTGTGTTTGTAACCGTTTTACTGTGTCTGTCCTGAATAAGCTTTTTCTATTCTATTCTGTATTCTTCTTCTAAATAATGAGATATATTTGCCTGCTCATTCAAGGCTAGAGTGAATACGCTCTTAATAAACTAGTGCGCTTCACCATCAGCGATTGCATTTCTGCTTAGCATCAGGTGGTTTGTGTCAGTCAGGCACTAGTTTGTGTCATTAAAAAAAAATTTGTCCAGCACCTTGTAAAATACTTACCCATCAAGAGATAAAATAATAATAAAAAAATAGTAAAAGTAAAATAGTAGTATATCCTTGTGATGTGAAGAGAAATTACAAGGATTTACTGATTATTTTGTATCATTATCGATTCAGCTGCAACTATCCGCTGCTGGGTATAAATGTTCTTCAAGGGTCGATACATCGCCCGTTCTGAACTCTCAATGTCTAAATTTAAAGTAAAAAAAGTTGCGAACTTATCAAACTTTAGTCAATTAAAGAAGACTTAGATTTGGCGGCACAGTGTGCGCAGTGCTGTTTTTTTAAATTTGATTCCCGCACGAATGAATATTTGGTTGACTTGTAGATAGTTGTTCCGGGTCTGCGTGTCTTGTGTATGGGATTTTACATGTTTGTGAACGCACCCACGATACAAGAGTAATTCTGAGTGTGGGGCCAAGATATTACTTTTTTTTTTTCAGAAAAAAAGCCAAAACTTCTCAAAGACTGTTTCCAACATTCCAATAAAAATATTCACACAGAAGCGCAGTAACATCCATTCGTTTGATCGTTACAAGAAATACAAAGTACAAGCCCTCACAAAGCCCCCATCTACTGCTCAATCTTGACACAGCATCCCAACGTCTTCTATTTCAAAATCAATTTTAAAAGCAAAATATATCCAGTATTTCAAACAAACAATATCTTCTGAAATTGTTTTTGCCGCGAACAATATTTCCGAGGGCGATCGGAACACCAATCATGGAGCAAAGCAATGGAGCTATGGCCTTGTTCAGAGTGAGCGTGCGGTGACGAGCGCGGGAGCGGGCGCAGTGGCGGACGCGGTCAGTGTCCACAGTGTAGCGGGCGTAGAAGATATATTTGAACTAATAATTATTTTTTGTTGATTGAACATCGATGTAACCATTAAATTATATAATAATTAAAAGGCCCTAAAATGTATGGGTTGTAATGGAATAGGATCATTGTTTTGTGTAGCATAAATGGCGACAGGTCACTGGAACAATTTGTGACCCACGGATGCCCCCCAAGTTGAAAGGTAAAATCTACAAGTCCGTGATAAGACCTGTCATACTGTATGGATCAGAATGTTGGGCTGTGAAAAAGACGGATGAAAAAAGATTGCATGTAGCGGAGATGAGAATGTTGAGATGGATGTGTGGTGTGACGAGAATGGATAAAGTGAGAAATGAGTATATTAGAGGAAGTTTGAAAGTGGCGCCAGTGACTGAAAAGTTGAAAGGGAATCGTTTGTCTTGGTATGGTCATGTAAAGAGGAGAGATGAAACGCATGTTACTCGTACTAAAAGAGTTATGAGTATACATGTGGATGGGTGGAGAGGGAGAGGGAGGCCAAAGAAAAGATGGATGGATTGTGTGAACAGTGATATGAAAGAAATGGAAGTTAGTGACAGCATAGAATGGAAGAAAAAAACATGTTGTGCCGACCCCAAATAAGATGGGACAAGGGCAGGAAGATGAACATAACACGCGTCTCTCTGCGGTTAGATATTTTTTCTTGCACATTGGCGGAATTCGAAAGGGTGACACTAAGTGTGTTGTCCTCTGTGTAACTTGTACCGGTTCTCCAGGGCGCTGCTTGAGACTGACCATCGACTATTATGTATGTATGTTACCTACACTAATGGATATTTGATCAGTCTGTAGGTGGCGTCTCTGAGTGCGGCTATTTTGCGACTACATTTGTTATCTTGGGTATACCTGTTAAAACAATTGTATGTGTTAATAAATAAATAAATATTTTTTTTTTTGCAAATCAAACACAGCATAATCATCTGCCTTTTGATGTTCCCACTGTTGGAACTCAGGCCTCCTTTCTAGGTGAGGCAATAGGCCATAATCTACCACGCAGGACCAGTTCTAATTGGTGGTTGTGACAAGTCTTCGAATTTTAGGTTCCAAGACATGCCGGTTTTCTCACGATGTTTTCCTTCGTCGTTTTGAGAGCAGGATAAACAAAAAAAAAATCACACAATATACCTAACTCGTAAATTGGGTCCGATACCACAAGTCACCACTGCTGTTGTTTTGTGTGAAAGGTAATTATCTCGATTATTAATACAAAAATAGAGAAGCGCTTCCTCAGGATAAAACAATAGAATATCGATATAATAGGAGCCCGCTACAGCCACTTCAACATAAAAGCAAAGGGCGGACTATCAGACGTATGAAAACGTGTGATAGTCCGCGCTCGCCGTCGCCACCGCGCTAGCCCCTCACTGTGTCTGAGGCCATGGAGCTATGGAACTATTCTGAACGGACGGGCGAACAAGAAAATATAAGACATGGAATATGCATCGCAGAATGAGGTCACGCCTCAAGTGCAGTGTTTTTAATGGAAAATAATGGGAACACTCGCTTGCTTTTCGCTTTCAAGTTTTATTTGACAGGCGTGCTGTCTTAGATTAGTTTTATGACCGGTATGAAAATAATAAGAATTGAAGAAATTGAAGCAATATTTATTGAGGTACTAGCTTATCTACTTAGCCTACTTAGCACTTTAAATATAATCTTTCGTGCTTAATAAGCCTGATGGCTTTAAAAGACGAAGTTACAGAAATCATTAACTATTTAGGGATTGTTTAAAATGTAACTGGGACGTTCTTATTTTCTTGTATTTTCTTTTATTTGTTTGACATTCTTTATTATTTGACATTGTATGTAATCATTTGTCGACTAAGTGTAATGTAACATTCTGTATATGACTTGTAATAATCCCTTACCAATAAACTACTATGCCTATTTTATATCGACAATCAATTATATAGAAAAAGTATGACAAATAGACGTGAAATGGGAGGTGTATTTTGTCCACTATTAAAAAAAGAATATTAATTCCCAATTTAAAGCCCTTGAATAATAAATAATATGTATTTTACTAACCTATAGAAATCTGAACCTATGGGAATACGATGAATGCGAGATTCATAGGACAGGGCGTTATGGCACTTGGGGGAGCCTTTGTACAGCAGTGCAAGTCTTTCGGCTGAAGTGATGATGATAATGATAGAAATCTGTTATGCATAGAATTGCTCAAGAGTGCTGAAAATTACCTTCTCTTTAGATTCCAATACGTTCTAGAATGAGTCTTTTTAAATGAGGAGCTAAAAGTAAGAGATTTAAAAGTGTGTTTTGTTGTAAAAATGTAGTTAGATAAGAAATGAAAAAAAAAACTTTAAATAAACAAAAATGAGAAACATAAATATTTCAAGTGTAAATACGATATTCTTCGTGGAGACAAGCAATTGTCGGGGAAAAAGAAAAACGTTGCAACTGTTTTTTAGTATGTATGATTATTTATTACCCAAATATTGAACACCAATTCAATTCAAATTTAATACTTAATCTTTAAATTCGTAAAAAAAATACTGTTAAAGAAATTAAGATGCCTTTCCATACAAAATGAACAGAAGCTAATTATCATTACACGGGTGATTCCCTCCCGATTCTCTCCCCCCCCACCCCTCCCCGGCCAGCTCAGCAGCCGAGAAGCACCACCAACAAAAGGGGATCCTCCAACATTCTTAAAACTCACTGAAGCCTTTTCTTTTATCGTAATGCCGTTCCAAATGAAGAGGTTCCGCGTTATTGAAATTACAAATTTAAACAAGCTAAGAAACAGAAAAATCGCCCTTATTCTCACAAAAACAAAGCTGTCTTCTTTAAACTGAAGAGCAATCGGATTGTAAAAGAGAATCAATCGGCTCTGGATGCCAGCTTTTTTAATCAAATGGACTAGAAATGGTTGTAAAGTCGGCCATTACGTTAAACGAACCACCTTTGTCATATTTTCTTTTGTAATCGCTTTAGTAATTTGGGCGCGCAATTAAACCATCCCGACATTTTTCCCTTTTCGCTTTTTTTTCGTATTAATTGGTTACTTATAAAGGAACGGATAATTATTGACGACTTTAATGACCGAAATGGTCCGGGAAATAACCGAGTTCTTTGTTTTAAATGCGATTTAAAATGAAAAGATTTAGGGATGAAAATCTGGGGTTATTTATTGCAAATCTTTTTAGGTTTAATTGCTTTCATTATTAAAAATCTGCCAGTTGATATGGAACAGTAATAAAATTGAGTGATAAATGTGAAAGAAAATATTTCAATGTGACGTTTGGTTTCTACCCTGCGGAATGACTTGAAAAGTCTAATAAATGTCTGTGGCAGATGGCTGGATGGACACGACCATCAAAAATAACAAAAGTAACACAGTCACAAACACTATCTACAATAGGCCTTTAAATAACTACCTACTTTTAAAACTTTATAGATGCCTTTCCAAATTCACAAATAAAAAAATATTCGCGGCATGTCGAATTGGAGAGGCAATAACGTCCTAATAAAGCCATAGTCTACGATCAGGTGAATATTACGAAACACGAGTATATTTCGATACATAGCCTAGGAAAACACCGAAGGCTAACTTCAAACAACGTTTATGGCCAAAATAAAATTTTCAGTACAATTGCTGTAACTGCTCTTATTCCTATCGCTTTTAGGCATGCAATTTACTGTTTTTCGCACTAGCGTGGAAAAGTGCGTGAGCTCGCCCCCGCCACAATTTATTACATCAGGCTGGGAGCCAAGTGACCCCCGTTTAATTATGGCTTCGTAAGTGTATTGAAAAACATCGTTTGATCCACGTGGAAATTTGTCAAAGCAGCACTCGGCTCCATAAAATCCTTCTCATTCTCTACTCATATTGCACTCACGGACACAACGCCCTCCTATTTTTTAATTTTTGTTTTAGAATTATTTTAAGCGCCAATCTTTGTTAACGAGTCCAGCTGTATCTATGTCATATAGAAATACCTGCAAGGTAGTCGTATGTATTATGGTGTGTGTAAATTTTAAGTGCTCAAACCCATAAATTTTGTCAATCATCAAAATTTTGACAATCCCTTACGCCGATAGAATGCCACATTGTCTAGAGCCTTTCTTTTTTTTTGGTGAGAAATCTTCAAATAAATCCTGCTCGGGGAGCGAGACCCACACGTATTCCTCCAAATGTCCTTTATATTCCAGATGCATGGTAACTCTTTCGAACAATCCTACATCCCTGGCAAGCATCGGTCTAGAGCCTAAAATATCACTAACAAAGCTAGTATTTACACGAAAGAAACGAAAAACTATACAGAGCACCCATCATTTTAGTTGCATTTGAACTCTATCAAAACTCAGTCTCAGCTCTATCACCGGACAGGTCTTGCCGGTGTATAAGGGATACAGTACCTTGTTCTCTGAACCTTCTGCACCATTTACTGTGTGTGACAGAGATGTTCAATAAGAGGGGCAAAGGGAGCGTATTTATCATAATATACGAGAGACCGGTATTCGTATTGATGCGCTCCGCCGCGACACGGGGAATAAAACGTTACGGTAATTGTAAGGGAACTTATTTATTGACTTGTTTGTGGAAGATGACATCTACACGCACTTTCACTTTGTACTTTTTTTGGCGACTGCTGATTATTGGACAATAAATTTTAATGTCCTTTAAACAGAAACCACTGCTCCCTGGCCGTGTGGTAACGGCTCCGACTTACGAGTTGTAGGTCGCGAGTTCAAACCCAGCCAGGCGCATTACTTTGTGTAATTTATTTTCATCACCACTGCTCTCAAAACGGTCAAGGAAAACATCGTGAGGAAACCGGCATGTCCTAGAACCAAAAATTCGAAGACATGTGACATCCACCAACCCGCACTGGGTCCGCGTGGCGGATTACGGCCCATTCCCTCTCCTAGAGAGGAGGCCTGAGTCCCAACAGTGGGAACGTTATAAGGCCGACTATGCTATGCTATGCTAAACAGAAACATAGTAGTCTTCATTTTTGACGATGATAATTCATTTAGATCTATCTTCATCTTTAAAACTTTTAATTATAAATAACTGTGCATAGCTTACTAGGCGTAGGATACAAAGTTTCGGGATATTTGAGTCAGTCAAAAAAGAAATATAGCATTAATTGCTGCTATATTATTATATTTTTTTAATAAAAAACGCACCACACTAAGAATTACTCATGTATTGTGGGCGCGTTCACAAACATGTAAACACATAAGTCATATAAATATTTGTTCCATGCAGGAATCGAACCAGTGATACGCAGCGCCGCAACCAATCGCTCACCCACTGCACAAAAAATTGCAACAACTGTAAATCATTCGTCGACTACAATTCTGATTCTTTAGCAGTTTTATTATGGCATTTTTTATTTTTTTTTTATAATAATATTCCATACTATCACACAACTCCATCTAGTCCCAAGCTAAGCGGAGCTTGTGTTATGAGTACCAGACAACTGATAAACATACTTATATATTTCTAAATACATACATATTATAGATAAATTACATCCAGACACAGAACAAATGATCGTGCTCATCACACAAACATTTGTCCTGGGTGGGAATCGAACCCACGACCTCCGGCATAGCAGTCAGGGCCACTAACCACTAAACCAACAGGCCAGTCAAAAATTTTATTAAAATCCTAGTAACTTAAATCTTTAGAAACGTAACACATACCAATAAATATGATATAACAAACACTTGTTTCGACTATCCGCAAATAAGGCTGCGAGCACATCAGAGTAAAACCACACTTTAATTGTATTCCGCAAACAAAATCAATACGCCAGTTCTATCTGACAATCAATCAGTTTGGAGACTGAAATAATGAAAAACAAATAAAGACAAATACCGTCCAACGGGAGACAGTTGCCTTCAAAGACGTAATTCCTTCCAGCTCACGCCGCATTCCAAACAAGTACGTCTTAACTTAAATCAAGATTAGAGTAGAGCGGCCTCACAGCAAAAGTATCGAGTTTGCCCAAATGAGGCGTAATCGAGACTTAACTGATATAAATTGCTCCTAATCTAGATCTGATGCGAAGTAGTTTTAGACTTTAGGGGTCGGCAGATTGTTTGTACTGCTTTGTTTCTGTTATTGTCGTTTTAAACAACAGCTATAATCGTATTTACTATTCCTTTAGGCGCACAATAAATGTTTTACTCGAAACAAGGGGTAAGATCGTGACGTCACTAAATGGACACTGAAAATGATACTAAGGGTCCGTTTCTAAATTTTATTTAGTATAAGGAGTTGATATCGTGTCAAGTTTTACTTTCACGGCATAAGTTGAACAGGTTTTCAGTATTCAGGATAATGTGGTATTTATAAGTTCATGATTCGAAAATTCGGTGTAAAACGAAGAATGAATGTCTAGTAATTGCGAGTACTACTGTTGGTCTTTTTTTGAGGTAGGAGATCATCAAATGATTTTTCCTGCTCTAGGGTCAAACGACGATTTTTTTTTATTTTTTTATTAATGATAGGCTCGCGTTTGACCACCATCTCACCTGATGGTAAGCGATGATGTGGTCGACGATGGAGCACGCTTGCCTAGAAGTAGCCTATTCACTCTTGACTTAAAGACCCCTAAGTTGTAGCTATCAGGAAACACAGACTCCGGCAAGGAATTCCACTCCTTGGCTGTACGCATAATAAATGTGTTCTTAAAACGTTTTGTGCGTATGGGTGGGATGTCCACCATGTACCGGTGGCGCAACGCCGTACGTCTAGTGGTCCGATGATGGAACGGACTTGGCGGAATTAGATTGTGCAATTCCAGTGCACACTCCCCGAAATGTAAACGATAGAAAACCGACAGGCCAGCAACTCGGCGGCGATGTCCAAGGCTTTGGAGCTTCGACTCAACAAGTGCATCATTGCCAATGATCCTCTTGGCTCGCCTCTCAATTGACTCTATCGCATCAAGCTGGTATTTGGCAGACCCGTCCCAAAGATGAGAGCAGTACTCCATACACGATCGAACTTGCGCTTGATAAAGTTTTAGCAGCTGTTCCGGCGTGAAGCACCGTCTGACCTTCACGAGGATTCCCAGCTTTTTTGCTGCCAGTTGAGCCTTTGCTTCGATGTATGGCCCAAAGTTGAGAGTTGACGTCAGCGTAACGCCAAGAAGATCAAGATGGTCGGTTATTGGCACGGTCACACCTCGGAAAGATGGAGCCGGGTGGAATTGACTCCGTTTAGCGGAAAAAGACACTCTTGGATTTTAGTTGCATTGAACTTGACCAGATTGGCATCGCCCCAATCGTAGACCGCCTTCAAGGACGAGTTCAAGCGTTCAACCATAGCCTCTCGGGATGACTGGATCTGTGACCCACTAGCGCGTGCGTCAGCCACATATCTCTCAGCAACAGTACTGTCGTCTGCATACCCAAAGATACCGGGTTTAAGATAAAGCTACGATGCCCAAAGATACGATGTTAGGCTTTTACTGATTAAAACCACCCACCTGCATCGTTTAGTAGCCCTCCACGTTCCAGAGCTACAGTAACTCTTTTAAACGTTACTAAAAAAAAATAGCAACATGCTCGCGCTCTAGGAGAACATATCTAGTACTAAAACTTTAACTTAACTGGAGAAAAGTGGATGTATTTTAAGTACACCTGTGCGTAAACTTTCGGTGGATGGACACGTTAAATAAAATCTAATTATATTGTAATCTAACTTAAAAGCCCATAATAGGTACTGCTTAACTTTATCAGTAAATCAACCAGAATATTTCATCCGATATAATCGCAGCCTTACCCACCTGCAGCTGACAGACGATAACCGTGGCGCAGCTTACCGCGCGGCACAGCGGCGTGACGCCCCGCGCGTGCCGACGACGCGCGCGCCGCACCGCATTTCATACCGGTATTTATGTCGCGGCAATGCGTCTGCGGCCTGCGATCTGACGGCTGGCGCTGTATGTGT
Organism: Mythimna impura; assembly: GCA_905147345.3. Taxonomy (NCBI): domain Eukaryota; kingdom Metazoa; phylum Arthropoda; class Insecta; order Lepidoptera; family Noctuidae; genus Mythimna; species Mythimna impura. The sequence goes on from LR990348.1 coordinate 1,134,714, forward strand.
AACCCTCATTTTCGATGCTGGAGAGATTGGTTGAAAGTTTGAAACGGTAGCGAGGTAGGTATGTGTTTTGGAATTTTAGCGGCATTGCCTTAATACTCACAACAACAAAGGGTTATATGGAAATAGGGACTCAAAAAGCCGCATAAGTTACTGTTTTGAACAGGTCATTTCCCAGTAGATAATGGGAACTTATTTTCAAAAAAATATACTGGTATAAGTGCATTTTGATAATTCTGAGAACGTTTTAATTGTACGAGTAACATCTAAAGGGACATACGTTTATTGTTTAATAATAACTTACTTACATCATCATCATCATCATCATCATTATCATTTCAGCCGAAAGACGTCCACTGCTGGACATAGGCCTCCCCCAAATGTCGCCACAATGAACGGTCCTGTGCGTCTCGCATCCATCGGACTCCCGCAACCGTTACCAAGTCATCGGTCCACCTTGTAGGAGACCCTCTAACGCTACGTCTTCCGGTACGGGGTCGTACGCGTACTTACTTACATAGTTATGCAAAACACTTAACTAACTATAATTACACTAAGATAAAAAAAAAAAAAAACTAAACTAATAAAAACTCTTCTTCTTCTGGCTAGACTTTACCCCCTTTATTTGAAGTTGGCCCTCCTTGCCATCATTTTCCATTGAGCACGATTTTGCGCCATGTTGGTGGTGTCGAACTGATTAAAACTAGATTACTAAAAAAAAAGAGTAAGAAAACTCCTCCGCATGAGCTCAAAAGACTGGCGTCATTGCCACGCCGTATGGCTATATATATTGCTTAATACTCTGTCCAAGGTAAAAGCCAGTCCTTTGGTCACGCGAATTGTTAACAAGATCTTTAGATAGACCGTCTCTAAATAATTTGTGAACATCTAAAGCATAGTCTATTTTATTTTGATCAATTTACACGTGTAGGTTTTGTTTCTTCTTTATCCAGTGGTGTATAAGAAACATTTGTTTTGACAGGGAGCAGCTGGCTTCCCCAGTAGTTAATACAACTGAGGGGAATATGTTTTCTGTGCGATAACCGAATGCCTGCATACGCGAGTATATCGAGATGTTTATGACTTCAGCCATATTGCTGCGGTGCCGAGTTGCCGACACCGCGCACACATACCTGCCTGATAAATTCCTTGCGCAAAATACACGTATGTTATGCAGGAATATGTTTATTTATCCTGCTGGCAAAATCTAATGTTTAGAACAATGCTTTACTTTAATAATTAAATGTCTCTTGCCTTCAGTTTTTCGAACAAAGTTGTAACAAAATTAATGTTAAGATTTGTCAAGTACGTGTTGTTGGTTGAATTAATATTATTGTCAATGGCCAATCACAGAAATTACGCGCAGTTGACAATTTACCACATTATTTAAGAGAGAGTTTTCGTACTACGAGAAACTGAGGGTAAAACAATATTCAGTCCTTACAGTTACCATATAGTGCCATGCTAAAAGATAGACTTCATACACTTCGTTTAACTTCATCTCTAATCAACGAACCGAAATCATTTAATTAATCCAAATTAAAACAACAAAATGCCGCCGCCATTCACGTAAAAACAACAACGTATTAGTATTCAGCGCGCGTCTCAGAAATTATGATAGTTTATCGAAAAGTATCTATTGAACAAAGGCAGCATTACCCGGGACAACTGCCGCTTATCGCTGCCGAGTTCCAACAGTTTCGGATCCGGCGCGGATATTAATTCCCTATCTCGTATTGTTAGGGTTATGACTTGACAAATACGGATTTTTTTGAGAGTTTGCTGGACGTAGCGGATATTGTTAGGGTGTAGTCGGATATTTTTGTTAATAGTTATGCAATTATTAACAAGAATGCTCTTGTGAACTTAATTATGGGATGACGTGACCCAAGGGCTAGCTTTTACCTTGGTTAGAGATTAAGCATTGCCATACAATGCGGCAATGCCTCCAGGCTTTTGGGCACACTTCCAGTCGACAGTGATGCAGAGGAATTTTTTGATGCCATATTTTTGTTAGGAGTTATTATGGGTTCAAATATTAAACAGGTTGGTGGGCATCAATTATGGGACCTTTAAAATGGTAAACGGACAAATAAAATTAAATATTATACTCGATTGTTGATTGACAGATTTTGCTGGCATACTGGTTACTCTCAAATACAATTCCTCTCAATTTGTTACTATGTTGTTGTATTATGTAAGCCTGTACTTAAAACGAACGTAAAATTTTACTTCATGCTGTAAAAACTTTTGTAAACTTTATGAACAAAGCTCTTTTACCCGAATATGAAGAGTCCGTTGCGCTGGACAGTCGCAGGCTCTAGATATTGGCACGACTCTCTAGAAGAATCGCGGCCGTCTCTCATTCTGGCCAATTGATACCCTAGCCAGGGCAGCGTCACAAAATCCGCCAAAGGTATCTACAGACAATCATGTGATTTTTAGTTAGTAAGAGTCTGAAACATCCGAGGTACCTATTTGGATTTCCTTAAGGCTAAGGGTGATGTCACTGGATCGGCATGATGGTTGACGGCAACGTTGGAGTGCTGGGTGACGTCACTGAATTGGTTTAGTGCTCGATGGCGACATTCGAGTGCTAGCGCTGCGACTTTTTGGTTCAAGGGCCATGGGAATGTTACCGCGACTAAAGGTGCCATTCGAACCTCGCCTGCAGGCTGCGGATACAGGCTACGAATGCAGGTAGCACACGCATGACACGCAGCCGTTGCCTGCATCCGTAGCCGGGTGTGATTCCGAGGCTGGCTACACGTGTTGCCAGTCGCAAATCTACGATTCAATGGCTCCGAGTAGCGATTATTTCGGAACTTGTCTAAACAAGTTGGAGTGACGTAACTACACCCCGCCGCAGCACTACTGGTCTGCGATCGGCTGCGGCTGCAGGTCGCGGCAACACTCGCAGCCGAAGCTCGGCAGCACGTGTGGCCGCGGCCGCGTTCGGAATGGTTTTCACAAAAATCCATAGTACTACATAGAAAACCAGTCGTGCAACTGCAACCAGCTTTATGCAGCCGCCACATGTGCTACCTGCATCTGCAGCCTGCAGCCGAGGTTCGAATGGCACCTTTATGTTACTACTTGAATATTAACAGATTATTCGTTCAGTTTTAATCTAACCTTTGTGTAAGACAGTTGTTGTGTTTTGTAGTAATATAGTTAAAAGAATAGTTAAATCACTTATTTCTCAAAAAAAACCTCCCTCCTAATATCCGTCATATCCGGATATCCACGCACCACCCATCTCTCCGTTCGAAGAGAAACAAAGTCGGTAACAGTTGTCGATATTGAACCGTTACGTCTCGGTAACTGAGCCGTTACTTTTAACACCACGCTATAACTGTGACCGGCTCCGCATACTTACTGCCTCTCTAACTGCTGCTGTTTATGTTATCTTTAACTGTTGATTGTTCGCAGTAATTAAAGAGGATGGCTGTGATAATGTCGTACTATGAAGATATCTTTTGACCTCTGAGGTAGGTGAATCTGGCCTTATCTCAAATTCAGTTCAGTGTGAATACCTACCATGTCACCGGATACATGTAAACTCTGTAAGATCGAAATAAGTCTTGCAATGTATGAAAGCCTCTATATTTTGCAGCCAACAAAATTTACCACATTGTAATCTATCAATGTCTTGCCAAGAAAATGTGTTGACAAGTTTTACAATAAACTAATGGGGTCTGCAATTATCAGATGACATTAAAGTACATACATAAACTCAGGTCTTTTTCTTTTGAAGATTAGTAAATCTGTATCTAAATACGGAGAAACTGCGGAACAGAGTGCAAAGTCCCGTAAACCTCCGTTGAAAGGAAGGATTCTAACCAGATGAATATGGACACGCCATAATTATGGTGGTAAGTCCCCTCCTTGACGCGTGGCTGGAAAGACCGCACAGCGTCCTCACCTTCCGCATGACGCAGGTTCTTACCGGACATGGTCAGTTCGGGAGGTTCCTGTACTGGATTCGTGCGGAAGTGACGCCCGGGTGCCACCACTGTATGGAGCCCCGGAGGACACAGTGGAGCATATGGTAGAGGTGTGCCCCGCTTGAGAAGAGCGCCGCCGCGTAGGGGAGATCGGCGGCAACGATCTCTCGCGCCGGGCCTTGGTATCTTACTACGAGGACGGGCTGCAGACATCGATTCAATTTTTATTCTACAGAAAAGAGCCATCAGAGCTATTTACAATCACCGCCGATGCGATTCTCTAAGGGGTTTAAGGATATTAACATCATGACGGTGCCTTTTCAATATATCTAAGAAAACATCATGTACGTTAGAAAAAATCTTTATCTTTTTAGCAAAAGAGGCGATAGACATAATGATGTTACAAGAAATAGTGACCAATTAATTCAACCAGGTTTCAGACTGGCTAAAGTGGCCCCTTTTTTCATGGGGTACTGTTTGAAATGTTATAATAAAAAAACCTGCCCAAATATTAGAACTCAATAAAACGAAATTTAAATCTTGTATTAAACGCGTATTAAACGGCAAGCATATTATAAGTTGGAGGTTTATATTCAAGATAAAAATGCTTGGCTCAATGCTGGTCCAGCTCCACTACCACTAGGGTGTACAAATTGATTAGCTTGGATTTTTTTTTTATGTTTTTGAAATTTGAAAATATAGTATGGTATAATGTAGAAGCATTTTTTTTTTTTCAAAGTTTGTAAATGTGAGGTGAGAGAGATGTACCATGGAGCTATTTATGGTTTTTAGGTTATTATCGGACTTGTTTGACATAAATGAGCATGGCAGTTGAGAGTTTGTCATGCTCACTCAAATGTCACCGGCCACCGTAGGCGTGGGCTTGCGGATGGCGAGCAATGAGTAGCTCACCGTCCGACTGTCCGGTAACCGTTCGGACCGAGCTCAAAACGTCGACGACGCGTACTATTCCACGCGCGCCTCAAGGAGGTGTCAGCAAACCGTAGGGGCCCAGCAGGGTCGAAACCTACTGGGGCCAAGGGTCTGCTTCTGAAAGGAAGACTCGGCCCTGGTATGAAAGTCAACGAAGGAACAGGAGTGAGTTTTTGTCAGTAAAAGTCCGACACGCCCTCCTGCTCCGTCCAGAGCGAAAGATTTCTTATATCTATGGAAAGATGTCATTGGATGATTTTCACACAAAAAAAAAACCAGATGTGTCTGGTTTTGGGAACTGTGCCATAGTTGATTTCGGGCTGTTGTATATGTTCTAATCGTGAGGAGAAATCTTGTACTACGATGCCGGTTTTTTTTAACTTTTAGTTCCTAATTGCCATCATAGATGTCGCTCTTCAGTAGCAGCAACTATATTTAAATAATAGCAACCTGTTACCGTCCCACTGCAAGGCAGAGTTCTCTTCTCTTACAGAGAAGGCACGACCATATTATAAGTTACATGAAAAAGTCACACCAGTTGATACTTGGCCGGATTTGAATCCACAACCGTGCATGAGAGGTAAGGCCTTGACCGCTGGGCTGTCACAACAGTGCCTCCTCTTCAATCGGTCTACGCCTACAAATCCATCAGTTCAGGGAACAAAATTGTTGCAAAATACTTACACCCCTATTTTTTTAATAGTACCAAAAAAAATGGTGCTCTATCCGTACCCGTTACAAATCATATTTTTGTACTCAAAAAAAAAATCCCAAAATTGTCCACGAAAATTCGTCATATCGATAAATTCATAATAGAATCAATCATTCATAGCAATTACTACTAGAAAATACTAAGCGCAGTGTTTTTTCATTTTGATCGTCATTTATTCATTCATAATCAATAGCCTGTACAATATTTCCATAAATTGAGTGACATTTTGGGATATAAACAAACGCTATTAACTTTGTTGTTTATGAATATTTTTTATTGAGACTTCACTTAAATAATAACAAGACTTTTTCTAATAAGCCCTTCAAGTATTTGTTTGGTGTTTATTTAATGGTTAGTCGCTGATTAATGATAGTTACTTTTGGGTTGCCCGAAGTGAAACGCGGCAGTCTTTTGACAGTAAAATCTCGATTCAACTACATGTCACAGCAAATTTGAGGTTCTTGAAAGCTTTTTCAATGTTAATCTATTATAATAATAATAATATTCCACAACTATCACACAACGCCGTCTAGTCCAAAGCTAAGCAGAGCTTGTGTTATGAGTACTAGACAACTGATAAACATACTTATATATTTCTAAATACATACATATTATAGATATAAATTACACCCAGACACAGAACAAAATGATCGTGCTCATCACACAAACATTTGTCCTGGGTGGGAATCGAACCCACGACCTCCAGCATAGCAGTCAGGGCCACTAACCACTAGACCAACAGGCCTGTCAAACTCGCTATTGTCGCTATTGTCAAGGAGCTTATTTTATGAATTAACTAGCTAGTTAGCTGCTGTTAGCGGCTTCGCCCGCGTCATAGAAAATTGTCCGCAGAGAACATTCTCTGGGATAAAAAGTCTACCTATGTACTATTCCAGGACATGGTCTACCCGTGTACGAAATTTCATTCAAATCCATTCAGCCGTTCGAGCGTGAAGAAGTAACAAACACACATACACTAACAAATTTTCGCCTTTATAATATATGTGTAATTTTACGAATTAAAGTCTATTTTGCTAAAGCTAATCTTATGTATATAAAAAAAAGTCGTGTTAGTTACACTATTTATGAACCGATTTGGCTGAAAGTTGGTGGGGAGGTAGCTTAGAACCAGGAGACGGACATAGGATACTTTTTTTTTTGAGTAGTGTAGAGTAGGGTAGAGTAGGGTAGAGTAGGGTAGGTAGAGTAGGGTAGGTAGAGTAGGGTAGAGTAGGGTAGGTAGAGTAGGGTAGAGTAGGGTAGAGTAGGGTAGAGTAGGGTAGAGTAGGGTAGAGTAGGGTAGAGTAGGGTAGATTAGGGTAGAGTAGGGTAGAGTAGGGTAGAGTAGGGTAGAGTAGGGTAGAGTAGGGTAGAGTAAGGTAGAGAAGGATAGAGTTGGGTAGAGTAGGATATAGTAGTCAGTTGACGGGAGCGAAGCCGCGGGCAAAAGCTAGTATGGCAATACAAGAGATAAAGTGTTGGAGATAACTATAGGATAAGCTGAGTAAAAAAAATGGGTACGTTACTAAAATCAATTGGAACTGATTAACAAAATTAAAAAAAAAATGTAATGTGTACCTATTATGGAAAGCCCATTCATATTGTATTTAAAAAAGTAATTTATGTTGCATCTTTATATATATAATTCTTCTGTATGTGAGTTTGTTATTTAACTCCTCCTAAAAGGCTTGACCGATTTGAATGAAATTTTGTTTATACATTTGAGTGGGTTCCTGGATGGTTTGAAAATACATTGGGACCGGATAGGTAGCGCTGCAGTTGGGTTCCCAATTTTTCTGTCAAAAAGCCAGTTTTTAGTCAGGACACTATATTAATAAAAACTGAGCAAGTGCGAGTCGGACTCGCTCCCTGAGGGTTCCTTACAGGTATGTAAATAGTTCAATTTCTGATTGGAGTCTCGAAGTTTTTCCCAAATCGCAAAAAATTAAAAAATTAATCTTTTGTGACTTAACAACAAATTTTCTGCTTTCAGATTTATTCCTATATTTGAGTTATAAGACCTTTCAGGATTCTGGGTCATCGAGAAGTACTCTAGAATTTTGGTTCCCTTGAGTGTCGAAATATACGTTTTTTTGCGACATAAACAGCCATACCTTTATTTCCGTTAATTTAGAAGTTTGATTTTTTTCACAGCTTCAAAGGACCGCAGTCCTAAGCATATAGTTTTAATTTCATCTCCAAACGTCTACGCGTTCCCGAGATAAAGGGTCCCAGACAGACAGACAGGCGGACGGACAACAAAGTGATCCTATAAGGGTTCCGTTTTTTCCTTTTGAGGTAGGGAACCCTAAAAACCAACATACTGTGTAACCTTGACATTGAACCTAAGACAAACCGCCAAAGGTTTTGTCGTGATCAAAAAACTAACCCTAAACTGTATAAATAACAACCGCAATAACCATTTACCTAATATATGTACACTCGAAAGAACGTTTTTTACTAAGGTTCCACCTTAAGCCAAGTGTGGGCGCATAACTAAAGCTAAAGTCAATCTCGGTGTTCATCCCAGCGCCTACAACCCGTGGTTCATCGCACACACCACAACATCCCACGTGCCTTCTCGTCAACAATTTACTTGAAACACTCTCGTATGTTTTAATTAATTGAATTGTAAGAGACACCTTCCGTACCAAGTTTATTCTCTAAACAGAGTCTGAAGCGTAATGAGGATTTAAAATAAAACTCTGCATTATAACTAAAAGGTTAAAGTGCTTTTTATAATGGCGTCACCTGAGTGTTGTGAGAACGACTAATGTATCTGACTACTCTACGGCAATACAATTAACAAATTAATATAATAGAATAACTATTAGAAATTGAGGATATTGTACTTAGATTTCTTAGCATAGCATAGTCGGCCTTATAATGTTCCCACTGTTGGGACTGTTGGGATTTCTTGCTTGTATGAAAAGATAGCACTTCTATCTCATTGTTTCTCATAGATACATATATTTTATAAGGTTATATTATAACGTGTAGTAATAGATGCAAGCACACTAGAAAAAAGCAAGCGTGCAAATGTATGATTCAGGATTAATGAGCCAATTAAGGTTTTTTTTTAGGTGGTAAAATCATCTAATGACAAATCGCGCTCTTGGGTGGAGCGGGAGATAGTGTCAGACTTTTACTGACTAAAAACCTACTCCTGTTCCTTCGTTGCCTTCGTCCCAGGGCCCCGGGTTTCGTTTTCACACTACCCATGGCCCCAGTAGGCTTCGACCCTGCCGGGCCCCTACGATTTACTGACATCTCCCTGAGGCGCGCGTGAAACAATACGCGCCGTCCACGACTTGGGCTCGGTCCGGACGGTTACCGGACGGTCGGACGGCGGGCTACCCATTGCTCGCCGTCCGCAAGCCCGCGCCTACGGTGGCCGGAAATCGGGATCGGAATCCCGGCGGCGTTTGGGGCGTGAGGACCGTTGCCTCACGCGATCGGCCGCCTCCTTTGCTAGCATTACTGCCTCGCAGAAGGAGGCGAGCGCCTGCCACTCCTCCTCGCTCCGGACCATGGCCTGTACCAAGGCCCGGCGCGAAAGATCGCCGCCACCGATCGCCCCCACGAGGAGACGGCGTTGCTCTGCCCAAGCGGGGCACACCTCCACCGTGTGCTTCTCCGTGTCCTCCGGGCGGTTCACACAGTGGCGACACCCGGGCGTCGCTTCCGCACGAATCCGGTGCAGGAACTTCCCGAACTTACCGTGTTCGGTGAGAACCTGCGTCATGCGGAAGGTGAGGACGTGAGGTCTTTCCAACCACGCCTCAAAGAGGGGACTTACCGCCATAATTGTGAGCCAATTAAGGTGAATGCTTCAGCCCCCCTAGCCAAGTTACGATCGTTTCGTTTGCGTCGAACGCCTCGAGTAGGCCACGCCTCCGATTCCTTTGTTCTGACGTCATCTCAACGCCCAGTCACGTGGTCAGAACAAAGGAATTGGAGCCGTGGCCTACTCGAGGCGTTCGACGAACGAAACGATCGTAACTTGGCTAGAGGGGCAAAACCGAGCGAAATTTAATTTTTCGAATAGTATGACAACAAACGTTATTTTTATTACTGAATAAAATAGCAAATTTAACTCAGCAACAAATGGCTGAAATAATATTTCTCTTAGAAAATAGAATTAGTGCTATATCACGAGAATTCAATATATCGCGATTAACGAAAAGATTTCGGATTTGCTGTTACGGCGAAGAAGGGCAAATAAGTGATCCTAGAAACAATTTAGGACGATGGCCGCTGCCAAAATTATTGATATGGCTAAATATTACGAAGAGCACGGCTTCACACCAAGTATTTATTCTGCTGCTTTGTATGATTTGCGTTTTCGGACGATCCGACGGGCTTTGCACTCTGCTCGATACTATGCTACTAAAGTGGGACTCAAGCCTCAACATAAAATGGCTCACCTTAACTTTCTGCGACAATGTCTCAATTTTGATTGTTGGAATGTTATGTTTCCCGATGAAAATACTTTTAAATCGAGTCAAATAAGAAGATTGACTTTGCTATAATCACAGTTGATGTGATGAAGCTCTTGTCATGCCTCATAATGAACCTGGTCACGTGAAAGATTATGGACAACGTTGGAGTACTGGCGTGGTTCGAAAATACTGTAAACAAAAAAATCCGACTGCGTAAAAAATAACTTTAAATAAAAACTGAAAAGAAAAAAAACCAGTCCAGTAGCGTAGAAACCAATATATTTGCATTAATTGAAACAAATAAAAAATTATAATACGGAACATATTGATTTAAGCTATTTTTTATATTATTTAAACCCTAAGCTTCTTTTTATATTCTTGCAGGAACGGTTCTTAATTCCAGCGGTGAGGGGAAAGGATATCTTCGAAACGGCTGGAATGAGTTTTGACGGGACTTTCTCTGACGGAAAGCTTTTTTTATGTCGGTAATCATCTAACGACTTCTGCCGCTCTAGAGCAGAGAGGAAGAGCGTGCCAGACTTTAACTGAGTAAAAACACCTAGGTTCCTTCAGTTACTCTTTGCGTTCTAGGACCATGGGTTACCCTTTCAGAAGTCTTCCACTTCTGAAAGGGTACACTAGTAAGCATCGGCCCTGCTGGGCCATGACATCTTTGAGGAACGCGTAGTACACGACGCGCTGCCGACGATTTGGGCTCGGTCCGTACAATAGCCTGCCGGTCGTACTGTGAGCTATACATTGCACGTCATCCGAAAACTCGCGCCTACGGGGGCTGGTAGTCAGGGTCGGGGTTCAGCGGCTGGGGCGTGAGGATATACGTTCCCTCACTCGTGCGGCTGTCTCAATCACTAAGTATTACTGCTTCGCAGAAGGAAGCGACCGCCACCCATTCCCCCTCGCTCGCAAATCTGGACCATGGCCTGGACCAGGGCCCGGTGCGAGAGGTCACAGCCGCCGATTGTCCCCACGAGGACACGGCGGTGCTCCGACCGTGTAGTGCTCACCTCAACCGTAAGCTCCACCGTGTACTCCGGGCGGTCCGCACAATGGCAACACCCCCGAGCGTTTCTTCCGCCTGAATTCGGTGCAGGAACCTCCCGAACTTGCCTGTGTCATACAGAAGGTGCACTCCTCAAAGAGGGAACTTACTGCAATGATTATGGCGTGCCGAACTGACGGATAGTTGATGTTACAAGGAGTAACTTAGGATACTTTTCTTTTTCTCGCGAGAATAAGACTTAATTCCCAGGGGGATAAATCTCTAAAATGGAAAATATTTATTACACGATTGCCCCAAAAAGGAGCAATCTACACCTAGCATAGAGGATGGGAAAAACTTACTATGTTCCAGGACATGGTCTTTCTGTGTACCAAGTTTCATTCAAATCCGTTACGGAGTTTGAGCGTAAAAGAGTAACAAACACACATATAAACTTACGCCATTATTATAATAAAGATGATTAAAATTTTACGCAAACAAGATGTTTATTTCTTGTCTGTCTTGCCTGTGTAGTCACAAACTCACTATGTATAAAAATCTTCGATTCGATGCAGGGGATTATTTTACCATCTAGAAAATTAGTAGCTAACCAAAGTCTGGATTGTGGCCGAATCAGGCTTGCCCCTTATAACATAGACCTTAAAAAAGTCTGGAGAAATTGTGAGAGTGTACGCCTCTGCCGTACCCTTTGTATAGTATAGGCGTGATGTTGTGAAACTTTCCACGTATATTACTGATAGATCCACACTAAAAATATTGCCTGGATGTCTTAATATAAATCTTTGCTATCGATTGTTTTACTCAACCTTCTCCAATATCTTACTCAGTGGCCTCTCCCAGTAATACCGGGTTACACCGGGCCCGCTAAGTAATTTATCCGGGATTCGACTTAACCGCTTTACATCCCAGGATTTAAAATAAGGACGCCATTAATATGCGTCGCGGGGAGAGCAAATAGCAACAAGCATGGCGGGGACAGAGCAGACGGACAGACAGACGGGAGGATAGGCAGAAACATTGGAAGTTCAGGGGTCAAGGACATTGCGGTGTTATTTTGACAGAAGTGGTCGTGTGTTTATGTTTACGTTCCTTAGACGTAAGCTTGTCGATTCTTTTGAAGTATTTTCACGAAACGTTGCCTTGGGCTAATGATTCTTTAAGAGATCACATCTTAGACGATTTTCACAATTCTTAAACGATCTTGTACCTTTCGAAAATGTCCTAGATACTTCTTATACTTCCTTTCTTTTACAGAATAGAATAGAATAGAATAGAATAGAATAGAATAGAATAGAATAGAATAGAATAGAATAGAATAGAATAGCACAAATCCAGAATTCGGGTTTTTACTAAGATTTTCCTTAGAGGAAAACCCGGAAACGAAGATAGGTCTAGTGGTTCAGACCACAGGACCAAAAAGGTACCAAACAAATAAATCTGGATTAATACAAAGTGCTTTTATTAAATCTTGCCAATTGGCCACCATCACCAACATTCCAATCTCACACAATGTTCACGAACACACGCTTACGCACAATCCCGTACGTTCATTAAAACGTCCCATCTCCAATCCTCAGCTAATGGGGGCGTGTTCCGCGTAGGCAAACAACAAGGCGAGCTTGTTTGTTCTGCGCCCACCTAGTCTAGCGTCTCCAAAGACGTAGCCAGTAATTGTTTTATTGCAGGCACTAAAAGGGCCGCGCTCTCGGTATGGTAATCGCGCGATTCGCAAACAGGAGACGCGCGATCTCGCGGCTTATCGCGGCTACACTCTACAGTTATAACTGGTTTAGATAACGTTTTGATTAATCGGATTCTCAGGTAGATTTTGTTTTAAAATGGAATGTACTTTTGAAGAGCTATTTATTACTACAGTCTCAACTGATGGTAAGCGATGATGTGGTCGGCAATTGATCACGCTTGCCGAGAAGCCATTCACTTATTTGCTCTTCACTTAGGGAGATTTGTACTTTTATTGACAAAAAGGTATATAAATTTGCATAAAAAGAAAAACAATAATGAACCTTCGAATTCGAACCTCAGTCGCAATCGGTGAAAACAGACAGCATTAGAGACGAGGTGTTTATGCAATTTTTTATATAAAAATTGCAGTAATAGGCATGCTTGTCTTGTGATTCATTTAATTCTTATTATAGAAATTAATATAACAATATCAAGAGGATATGAAGTACTCTTGCGTTGCAGTTGTGCAAATCATAGACATCTAGACACTATAAAAAGAATATTCGTTACTGGATCCAAAAGCCAACCACTTACATATTTTGAAACATAAAATTAGAGTCTGAACTCGATCTAAAAATAATTTGACTTGGTGTAGGTAATGAGGTGTAGCGTAAACTCAATATTACGTAGAATACATGTAGCTAAACGACCTATGTGTGACTCCTACAAGATCGCTAGAAGGGTGCCGACGAACACGACATCTTGAAAGCATTTTTAAGTACCTACCGCTAATGTGCGGACTAATAAATTCAGGTTTTCGTACCTACATAATCCGTGGCAGTGCTCTCCGCAGACTGCGAGCTTCTTTGTTATACTTCATAACTCTAGTTTATAAAGGAAGACGTAAATATTAATATTACACTGTAAGTTCTAACCTGCGGCTACCATACACCAGACCCTGTAGTGTCATCTACGAGGGAATTCAACAAGAGCTTTGAGTTTATTTGACCAGAGTTCAAAAATGATTCATTCCTAAATCACCAGGTGTCCACTTCCAATGTGTTTAAGTGTCGAAATTAACCGCTGGTTCTCTTTGAGCAATGTTGAGTGCCAAAACTGTTTGCAGTCTTAATAATTATGTAATATCTACTGATTATAATCTGGACTAAACACTAAAGCTAAACATTCAAACCAGTACAGACAGAAACGTAGCAGTGTTTGACAAAAACTAATTTATTCATACCAGTCTGATGGAATTCATTTTGTGAATAAAACATAAGCAATAACTGTGAGTGTTAGGGACTTATGAAAACTAATGATGGCGGTCGAGTCTTGAGGCGTGGGCGGCTCAGTTTTAAACCCATTAGGGAAAGTAAAATATCACTGCAAGCCCGGCTGGACACTGGCTTGCTGGCTACAGAGACAGATCGGGGACAAAAACTTGAGTGCAAGGCTGCGCCCTTGACCAAACCGTTTTCTACTACGAGCATTCTTGCTTGTGATGAGGTAGTTTTGAACAAAAAGAAAGAAAATAGAAGAATAGTTTAAATATTTAAAAAGTCGGGAACACAAAAAAAATATAAATATCAAAATCAAAAACAGATTTTTATTTCATAATTAAAGATGGACACATCGATGAAATATAGTAGAAATTAAGCTGAAATCATCTGTATGGCCAATATAACCACACCACTTTGGAAAACTCAAAGCATTTATTTCAATTAAACCATTTACAAGGACTTTTGAATCAAAAAGACCTTGACAATTGAAAAGTGACTAAAAAACACAAAAAGAAAGAAAAAAGAAGAAGCTATTTGCACGTTTCAAAGCATACAGCTCCATAGAGCCGAACGTGCAAGATGCTAAAAAGTCTCAATTTTAAATCAATAAATAGTTACATAATTATTGTCAAAATTACACATATATTATGTGAGACCGATACAGAAAGACGTGCTTGTTAAAAGCGTCCACGTCACGTAACACACACACACTTACATTACACTTAAACTTCTCCACCACGCAAAACCGTTTAAAAGCTCATTTCAACCTCCAAAATGAATATCAAAACAATGACATTGGAGAGCGGCCCCTCCCTAATCCGTCCCTGCACAGCGGGCTCGCTTCAACATAATCTCGCAGCCAGCGATTAACGTTTCACTCCTGAGACCGTAAACTTTTACTCCTGATAAGGATTACTATAATACCCAGAATGAATTACTGAACACTGAGCTACTGACTCTGATGTCGCTGTGTTTTCTTAAAGGCCTATTGTCATTGCGAAATATTAAACGCTTGGTTTTCCTCGCAGTTTTGCTCCTATAGCCTGCCTCACAGCAACCGTGCATTTTTATGTGATGAAAATTATTTAAGTGAAAGAGATTTTGGATTGAGGTCAGTGCCTACTTCCAAAGAAATACGTTTTACAAGCAAATTCATTAACATTTCTAGCTTTTTTTGAAGTTATTAAGTTTAAACTGGGATTACAAGTTCTCACACTAGGAAGCCCTTTTATTCTTATGTCCAAGTAGCAGATGCAAGGTTCTCAATATACTATGTTATGATCGAGCCGCATAGATTAATCTTCAAGGTTAAGGAATAATGAACTGATTTACATCCGTAGACTCATAGTAAAGTTCAGTTGAAAACCAGCATCGGGCAACTGTTACCTAGTGGCCTGGTATTATGCTGAACTAGACCTATTTGGTGCAGCCATGAGACACACAATGTTGATATATTTTATTTATGTTTCTTTAGAATTATTACATCATTGTTTGTTACAGATACATAAATAAACGTGTCCTTCTTTCTTTCAATACTTGCCGAGGTCGATTAGTGGATGGGTAATCATCTTAACATACCGAGATTCCTCCTCACCTGTAGGCACGCAAGCCGTTAGTCCCGGCTGTCATTTGAAGATCTTTATATATTTTACAAGTTTTTATTTAGTTCCACATGTCCCGATGTTTGCTTGTCTGTAATCAAATCTTGCAAATTAAAGATCCACTTCCCGGTTACCGATTGAGCTGAAATTTTGCATGCATGTGTAAATGAGATGACAATGAAAAATTATTATGACATGGAGCGGATCTGATGATGGAACTGGAAGGTGGCCATAGGAACTCAGATAACCCTATCATGTTTGAGCTTTTTGGAATGGTTTTGATGAGTATTAATTATATAGGTATATACCGCGCTATAAAAGCTTGCTATGAAAAAATGCATAGCATAATCATAGCATAATCAGCCTTATAATGTTCCCGCTGGTGAGACTCAGGCCTCCTCTCGAAGAGAGGGAATGGACCACCACGTGCGCCCGCGCGGTTTTCTGACGATGTTATCCTTCACCGTTTTGAGAAAATTAAAAAATGATTTTCTTTGAAAACTTGTTATTATTGATATTCAGAAGCTAGAAAACCACCATTGACACCAATCCTGCCAAAGGGTATGCGTGTCACTCAGTTACTGTGTTGTGGAGGTCAGATTGGTTAGTTACTCCATTAAATACTGGCACTCCGCTATATCTGTTCAGACTGGAACTCTAATATAGTTGGGAAAAGGATAGGCATATTAATTATTGTTGTAACGACGGACATATGAGACATTAGTCATAAGATGGCAAAGCCTAGTCTTCATCATCGTCATCATTTTAGTCGAAAAACGCCCACTCTTGGCCATGGGCCTCCCCCAAATGTCGCCACAACGACCGGTCCTGTGCGTCTCGCATCGAACAGATTCCTGCGTTACCAGTCCATCTTGTGGGAAGCCAACGCTGCGTCTTCCGGTCTACTTTTCGGCTCCATCGACCATCTGTTAATAAAAACCCAGTCAATAAAAGCTTATTAACCTTTTGAGTGCGTAATTAGAGACACAATAGTAAGACAATGGCGCGTGAACGCCGGTGTTAATGCGGGGATCAACAGCTTACATAAGTACCTAAATATGAAGTGGATAAAAAACCAAATATTAAAGAAAGAAAAAGCATAAGTGACTTTGTTATTTGACAATCATCAGACTTCGCCAGCCTCGAAGTTTTTATACTATAGGCGTGATGCTAAATCTAAAGGTCGGTGGTAGACGTGTGACCGACGCGCGCTCCCCAGCAAACTTGCCTCGTAAATAAGTATATCGCCAAAAAAACTGGCTTTATTGAATACCGATAGGGTTTATTGTACCGCCGTTGTTAGAGGAACTTACTTTAAAAAGTCTTTGGTTTTGTACAATATTTTTAGGGAAATATTTTGGGCTATTGTGGTGAAATTTTTTACAGAAACCAACTCCGGATTGCGGCAAAGTTTGAAAGAGTTAAGCTAGAACTACATTAGACCGACGCACACGTGGACCACGCCTGATTTGTACGTAGAACGACGTCGCGTGGCGTGGATCTAATGTAGCTCTACAAGTCTAGTTTCCATATAAAATGTATGGAGACTGACGTGCCCAGATCAGCGTACGTGGACCACGTGTATGCAATGTAGTTCTAGCATTACTGTGGCCTTAGAACGTAAAGCGCAAACAAAGGAACATATGTGGATTCCGTCCAGTTAGGACCAGGCCCTAGTCAACGGCGCGTAGTGTCCCTCGCGCGCCTCATATAGAGATATCAGTAAACTGAAACAGCCCAGTAAGGCTGATGCCTGCTAGGACTGGAACGGGAACGTTTGAAAAAGTGACCGTGGCCCTAAAACCCAAATGGCAACTGAAGGACACAAGTGGCTTTTTAGTTAGTAAAAGTCTGACACGCCCTCCCACCCCACCCAAGAGCGAGAGAAGTCATTTAATGATTACCAACCTCAGAAAAGCAACGGCCAACCGTTGATTTCATCGACTAAAATAAAGATCTAACAAAATGTAGAGATAAATATCACCAATTTGCAAAATTGAGTAAACATTGAAATGCGTTCAAGCATAAGCCATTTACTAGCAGCACTAGTCAAATATTTTATTTTAGTAAATTTAACGCACATTTTATTTTCTGCCCATCGGCCTCTACGGCCTGTAATTACTGAACGGTCTACTAAATAGCTCTCAATGAAATACGGTATTGGCAATCAAAACATTCCGAGTGTGATCACAAGACATTTTCTACATTTATTTAGAAAAATCCGATATCTATTACTAACTCAAAACGTATGTAGTATTATTATCTCAATGTGTAGCGCAGAATATCTTTACAAGTTTCAGCTTTTTATTGGGATTCCTGGCGCTCTGCACCAAAATCATTAAAAATCTGCCACAAATAATCCACACCATTTTCTTAGAGGCACGCTTCGAAAATATTATTACCACAATGATGCAGGTTCTGAGGTCCTACCACGAGCTCTTAAAGCGAACCATTTGACGACCTACACTGGACTGTTATAAGGATGGAGCTAAAAGGGTGTATAGCTCCATCTTTCTTTCTCGCTCACACGCCTGACATTTTAACGCTAAGGCACCTGTTCGCTTTAAGGCATATAGTCCCTTGAATACTGCCGCCTGCGCCTGAATAGAGCCCCGCTTACCTTCAAAACTATTTTCTTTGCGAAATATTGATTGATTTACATATGCTACATACATTCTGAAGAACACTTAACCAATTAATTTTTTTTTTTTTTGTGCAGACATATTTCTAAAAATCAAAGCCGTTTGACAGGAGCTAGGAGTAGGGAAAACAAGCGAAAATATATCATGAATAGTTTTTTTTTTTGCAACAGTATTAGTCATACAAAAAATCATACGTTAATAATATTGTACATGAATCTATAATAAAAATATTTTTTTTTCAAACCTATTGACCTAGCCGTTACCGAGAAGTAGACTTCATAATGTCACTGTTTTATGGCACTGCTCGGGAGCTAGGGCCTTAATTGGGCATTGTATTCACGGGCCACCATACACGACCATAAGCAGTCTCACAATGGTTGTGCGCGAGAACAAAAAGGATTACGCCCAACTTCCAATTTTATAATCAATTCCTCAACTGCCATCTCAACTCAAGAAACGTTTTGTATTTTTCTTACCTTAAGGGGATTACAGAAAGTACGTATTTGGGAAAACGAAGAAATTCGTAGCACTCGTAATTTATCTTAGTAATGTCTGTAGAGCCTGCCCCGCCCCTTTTGGGTTCCGCATCACGCCGCGCCTTGAATTTAAAACAAACGGCAATTTCTTCCCACTGACGTTAATTTCCTGGCAACAACAGTGATTTAGTGGCAAGTGATTCTACGCCTGAACTCTGCCCAGTTCTTTTATAGATGCTCCCGTTTTTAGAACTTGTTCGAGATTGCGGAAGACAAATTAAAGAATTGTGGTTCTTGCTAAAGTATAACAGTCGGACCGATTTTCAAGTTAAAATAAGTCAACTTCCTGAAGTTGATTTGTGTTTAGAGGTATACGGAACAGAGTGTAAAGTCCCGCAAACTTTATTTATTTATTATACACCCCTATTTTTTAAATAGTACAAAAAAAAATTGGGCTCTATCCGTACCCGTTACTGATCATATTTCTGTAGTCAAAAATAAAAAAATAAAAATCCCAAAATTGTTCACGAAAATTTGTCATAATTGGTAAATTCATAATTGAATGAATTATTCATAACAATTGCTACTAGAAAATACTACGCGCAGTGTTTTTCCATTGTTTTTCATTCATAATTAATAGCCTGTACAATATTTCCATAAATTGAGTGATATTTTGGGATATAGGTATACAAATGCTAATAACTCTGCTGTTTATGAATATTATTTATTGAGACTTTCCTTAAATAATAACAAGACCTTTTCTAATACGCCCTTTAAGTATTTGTACTAATTAAAAACTAGTGGTGTATACTTACCTAATAATGTGTACAATGGTGTACACCATTACACATACAAAAGAAAACTAAAACACATACATATAATGGGCGGCCTTATCGCATTCCGCAATCTCTTCCAGGCAACCTGGAAAGGACAATAATTGCCTGCACAAGAAATGGGGCTGTCATTGGTGTCAGAATTTTGTATGAAAGAAAAATTAGATCGTGGTAGGAAAGGGCATCGGCCGAGCATTGGCCATGCTTAGCGACAAGAAGCGAACCTCCATTGTCCAAAGTCAAACCTCCGTTGAAAAGGGAGGATCCCCCGACCAGATGGGTGTTATGTCTGATCCGGGCTACTGCCCGATAGACAATTTCGGGCTGCTGTATATTTTCAACGAGCTATGTGCCCTGCCCACTGCCACTTTAGTTTGGCGATTCTTCGGGCTATGTCGGCGACCTTGGTTCTCCTGCGGATATCTTCATTCTTTATGCGAATTGCGTTTTTGGTCGATGGGGCCGAAAGGTTCTAGAGTGGCGACCGCGCACCGGAAAACGCAGCGTTGGAAGGCCTCCCACAAAGTGGCAATAGATGAGCGTATTTGTTTAGGCTTGAGATAAAAGATAATACAGGTGAATTAAGTGATTACAAAACTTAACTACTCATGTAGTACATTATTATAGTACACCCCCATAACGACAAGGTAAACTTCGTCAAAGAAATACGTTTAAAAAGTTTCTGTAGAGGCTGACATTCGTCATATTACCCCTCTTATTAGCACCAAAATACTTAACAAGTATACTGTAAACAAGCCGATGACTAATGACAGAAGCCGGGAAGTATAACACAGCTACGCAATACTCGTAAAAACTTTCATAAACGACACATTTATTTAATTTAATAACGCCATTAAGTTAAAAAACGCGTCGTTAAGGCAAACGGCTAAGGTTTACCACAGTGAAGAATGATGCAGAAGATCAACTCTCGATATTACCGCAGAAGTTTCTGGTTGACCACTTTTCACTCTCTTCATCATTATGAGGAGTGTATGGGTCCAGTGGGAGGGAGGTAGTAAAACAGGGTAAGAGGTTACTATGGCGCCTATTACACTACTCGATATTCAGACAGTCTTAGTCTATGTAGCGTCACACAAGAAAAAGAGCAACTTACGTCAATGTCGTGTAAAGGAATGAAACAGAACGATGAGATAAATAGATAAACATAGACTAAGACTATCTGAATATCGAGTTGTGTAATAGGCCCTTTTATCAGTAATCTGAATAGAGAAAGTGTTTTGACCAACGAACCCGCACTTGTAGCGTGGCAATGCTGCCAGTTTTCTGCGGAATTTTCCCCTTGACGACGTTGTGGATGACGCGTGATTGTAAATAATGCATTATTACTATTAAAACATTTATGAGTTTAGGTTTTTGTAAGTATATTGTAGTTAAATGTTGTTGTTATTTATAACATATTCTGTTGTAAATAAAAAACATTGTGTATCTCCCGACTGTAGCAAATAGTTATTAAACTAGTGCGCTTCACCATCAACGATTGGTAGTCGTCTAGTTCAGGATAATGCCAGACAACTACGTAACAGATGCCGCTGGTTTTCAACTGAACCTTATGGATGTAAATCAGTTTTGTTAGGTGTGAGGAAATGGTACATTATGATACAAGTGGAGGAAGTTTGTCATTGCGACCGAGGTGATATTTGCCAGAGCTGGAGGCGAGGGTGTTATGGAGCCGAGTTCTGCACTCGGTCCACGTGTATCAAACGACGTTTTTCAATACACCCAACATGATACGATAAATACAATAAATTTTGGCGAGGACGAGCTCGCGTACTTTTCCGCACTATTATAGAAACAGTAAATTGCGTGCCTAAAAGCAAGTGAAACACTGCGGTAGGGATAAGAGCGGATTTTCGAATAAGCGTATTGAAAATGAATATATGTATGTATATGTCGTGGTCAGATCTTAGAAATTGATCACTTCATGATATGGCCAAGTAAAAGTGACCAGCCCCCCTAGCCAAGTTACAATCGTATCGTTCGGCGCGAACGCCACGAGTAGGCCACGCCTCCAATTCCTTTGTTCTGACGTCATCTCAACGCTCAGTCACGTGGTCAGAACAAAGGATTCGGAGGCGTGGCTTACTCGAGGCGTTCGCGCCGAACGAAACGATTGTAACTTGGCTAGGGGGGCAGATCGTTTTAAACGTTAAAGTTTCATTAATGAGTAGTAAATAATATTAGTTGTTTAATGATAGATGAGACTTCGAGACATTTCTTATTTAGTGGTCCGAGATAGACAAAAAGCTTCAACTATGAAACATAAAATAATATGATTAGCATAATCTGCGCATTAAGCACTTCAGTCTGTCTTACTAACCATGTTTTATAGAGCGTCCTCAAGCATGCAGCAAGCAAGAATTAAGAACTAGTGGCGTCTTTTTTCAAGATTGCTTCTTCTATTTTTTCTTTATCTTTGTGTTTTATGCTTACATGATAATTTTGTTTTAACAGCAGTTCAACTGATTTCATTTTAATTCGTTTTTTCGTCTTTTTATGACGTACTTTTCAGTGAGATAGATGATGCTTTTGTTGATACTCAAGCAAAGGTTTGAAAAGCTGTTATTGATCTCATCTCAAATCTTTTTCTCTATGTAATAATCTACTATAATCAGCTTTAGTTTAGGCTTTTTTTTAGGTGGTAAATCATCTAATGACTTCTGCTGCTCCATCGTGTCAGGCTTTTACTGACTAAAACCATACCTTTAATCCTTCTGATGCCTTTTCCATTCTAGAACCACGGGTAAGCTTGCATGCACGGGTAACCTAGTATTGCTGCTTCGTAGAAGGAGGAAGCCGCCGCAAATGGCCTCTGCAAGGACACGGTGCGGTGGTGCTCCATGCAAGCTGGACACAGCTCTACCGTAAGCTCCACCATGTCCTCGGGGCGGTCCGCACAATGGCGACACCCGAACGTTTCTTCCGCCTGAATACAGGTGCAGGGACTTCCCGAACTTACCATGTCCGGTGAGGACCTGCATCATGCGGAAGGTGAGAACGCCGTGACGCCTCTCCAGCCACTCCTCTAAGAGGGGCCAAGCTTTGGGCATGTCCTCTCCATATAGTATTTTAGAAGATTTTAAACTGCGACCCTATGGTCACACAGATAATGAAATAGTTATTTTAGAGGTAATTAATTTACTTATCTCAATTAATATCTTTGAAAGACTACTCATGTCTTGTAAATCATTTACACAAAATTACGCTGCGTAGGTACTTAGGCTGACGGAATCCCGAACAAATCCTAGAATTAGCAAAGAATGTAACGTTTGTAAAAAACAAAGGTTTAGTAATTAGGAGTTGCTTGCGAGCCCCACTAGACAGTGGCTAAGGGGATGTGGGGCTAAATCATATTGATACGAGACAAGACTCGCTGTAAGCTCCTACAAGACCCTGTATGAGGTGCAAAGCATGAGCGAGGGCGTTTAATGTGGTTGTTTGATGCTCTGGTTGATAATAGTCAAAGCTCAAATAGCTTAATCAGTTATTATCGTTCTGAAAACGATTAAGCAGTCTATTTACTTAGGTAATGATAGTGGACCTTTTTGGAACCTATAACTCTGCATGTACTCTAATTAAAACTAGTTGAATAATATTATATAGCCAGATTGCTGCGCAGATTTTTCTTAAACAGAGAAACGACTTCTGCTTCTAAAAAAAAGTTTTGTAAGGTGCAAGTCCTGTATTAAAGGTTGATTGTGACAAAATTCTATTAAATATTTACAAAAAGTTACATCAATCACCCTTGTAGTACCCGTAAGATGAAGCAGAGGTTCACCTTAGATATTTATTATATCTTATAATAAATAAGATATAATAAAGATAAATTTATACTACGAAAATCAATTAGCCGAACACTTCCGCTACCGACAATGTCTTACACCACCACCCAAAAGATGTGTCTTCATTTTACACCAAAAATAAAATCTTTATCCGAGGATTAGGGAGCGAGGCGGAGTTCGAGAGGGGAGGGGGGGAGGTAGCTATAATTTATCTCACTAATGGTTTTAAAGCCGACATCTGCCCTTTTAAGAGCCCCGTAAACAAGCGACCACACTTTATATCGGGGTAGTAAAAATGCATTTTTCCGCCCTCTCGTTTACTTGCCATTTAGAAGATTGTTTTTTCGTTGATTTTGTATGCTTTAGTATCAGTAATCGAACACAGCCTAGGGAAGAGTTAGATTTAAAGGTACACATATGTGGAAAGATGCCTAATATAAGCTGTAACTGTCCAAGTATTGAGAAGGTCGCTCAAACTAAATATCTTGGAGTTGTGGTAGATCAAGCACTGTCCTGGTATCCTCAACTTGAGCAAATCTCTGGGAGAATAAGGAAACTTAGTTGGATTTTTAAAACTCTTAGACATATTGTTCCATCTAAAATAGTAAGTTGTAAAAACCGTCCCAGAAATCTTCTAAATGAGCTATATGTAGCACTGGCCCAGTCAGTATTATTGTACTGTATCCCAATCTGGGGCGGGGCAGCAAAATCTAAATTCTTAAACATAGAACGAGCGCAGCGTGCATTAATAAAAATAATGTATTTTAAAAATAAAAGATTCTCCACTGCTAGCTTATACCAATTAAGTGGTTTACTATCTGTAAGGAAACTGTATGTAACCCAAAGCATACTCAAAATACATAAAAACCGACCATCTGGTGATAACGAAAAATCAAAAAGGAGAAAAGATCTAGCTGTCTCAGTTCCCCTAACTAAAACTAGATTCGCTTGCAAGCAATTTCATAAACGCGCTACTCAGCTCTATAACAAAATTAACAAACATGTTAAATTATTCAATAAAAGTTACCACGACTGTAAAAAAAGTGTAATAGATTGGATAAAACCACTTACCTATGAGGAAACTGAGGCACTCCTGGAACACGTTGAGTAGCTGTAATACATCTCATATGTATATTTATATACTAAATACAACTTAAAACACCACACACCACATCACATCACACACCACACCACACCACATGCCACAACACACCACACCACACCACACCACACCACATCAAATCACATCACATTACACCAAACCACACTAAACCACACACCACATAACACCACGCCACATACCACACTTATCACTACTTACCACACACTATACACTACACCGCATGCTCTATTCATATTATGGATTAAATTTATATTATGGAAAATGTACTTACGTTGCATCCTTACCCTTAAGGTCTATGTACACTATATTGACTTCGGTTAGTATAAGTGTATGACAGTGATGTGAAAGAGCGGAGCCTTCTAATACAGGCATTGTTTGCTTAAATGGAGGCTCCAAATACGTTATGTAATGTAATTTTCTATTTTCCCAAATAAAAATATTTGTAATATTTGTATTTGTATTTGTATTTGTTCAAACTTAGTTTCGTTCGTTTTTGGATAACGAGCCTTGATTCTAATGATGATATCTTGGCTGTTAGGGTACAATTAACTTTCGGTACTGGTTAAATAATATTTAATGTGTGTGTGTGTGTGTGACGACACGGTTGGCACAGTGGTTGAGCGATTGGTTGCTGCGCTGCAAGTCGCGTGTTGGTATCCCAATATGGCCAACAGATAGGTATCCTGGGTCTGGGTGACTTGTGGATGTGAGGTTACATGTTTATGAAGGCACCCACGATACAGGAGTAATTCCAAGTGTAAAGACATATTAATTTAAAAATAATAATAATATAATTTTAATACAATTTTTGGCATATAATTTTAATACTTTAAGAAGAATTGCATACGTTGGTATTTTTCGTGTTATGAGCACTATAACAATTTTCCCCGCTTGGGCAGGCCACCGCCGTGTCCTCGTGGGGACGATCGGCGGTAGCGACCTCTAGCTTTCAAGCCCCAGCTGCCGAGATCCTGATCCCGATTTCCAGCCACCGTAGGCGAAGGCTTGCGGACGGCGAGCAATGGGTAGCATGCCGTCCGGTCGTCCGGTAACAGTCCGAACCTAGTCGTCAACGGCGCGTAGTGTTCCACGCGTGCCTCAAGGAGATGTCAGCAAATCGTAGGGGGCCAGCAGGGTCGAAGCCTACTGGGGCCATGGGTTAAGTGAAATTGAACCCAGGGGTCCTGGAACGCAAGGCAAAGAAGGAATATAGGAGTGGGTTTGAGTCAATAAAAGTTTGACACGCCTTCTCGCTCCGCCCAAGGGCGAGAGAAGTTATTGGACGATTTCCCACGTAAAAAAAAGCACTGCAACAATAATAATAATAATAATAACACTGGCAACACTCTAGCAACATGTCATATTTTTTTTCTGTTCCATTTTAAATTAGATAAACCCGTACTTTTTACCTGTAAATTGTGATACAATTTACCATAAAAGAAGCCTAATAAGATACAATAAGAAAACCAATAGAAATCCGCACCATAACCATATAAATAAATAAAATAGAAGAGAAAAAAACCGAATGACGTCTGTCATTGACGACGTCTTAACAATCAACAAGAAATCTCAGAAATGGAATGAATTGAAAGAAATGGGTTAATATGTTAACTAGAGCAGCTGCCCGTCGCGCACGCCATCCACCCCCGGGCTCGCCGCTCAGCTCCGCCTCGCCGCCGCCGGACCTCGAGTCACCAGTGTCACCGGCGGCTGCAGTTGCGTCGAGCTCGAGCGACGAGTATTTTTCCCCGCCGACGTCGCCAACACCAGTACGTCGGCAGAGGAGAGACCGGCCACCGAAGAGCTTGGGATCTAGGGGCCAACCGGCCCCAAGCCGGGTCCCCGCTGCCGGTGGTTGTGTTCAGCGCATGAGATGAACTCAGTCTATGAATGAGAACGTCATGCGCGCATATTACGGGTCTACAGAGGGGGGAACTAACCTCACTGCGTATCGTGATAGGATGCTGTCTCTTTTTCAGGACCTAGAACCAACCGTCAACGTCTCGGCCCAACGATTGTCGGATCAGGTGCGGGTTATCCAACGCAACCACAGGTTGGACGATGCTACACTTGATCGGCTGCGCTCAGAGGTACTGAGCAACCAAATCGTCTCGACATCTATACAAACACAGACCGCGGCAACGCCGACTACTAACGCAATCTCGCCGCGGTCCAATCCTAATAATGATGATGCAGATGATAGGGTTGTCACAGTAAGTAGCCAGTGCAACGATGAACTGAGGAGCGCACTGGAGGATGCGCTTCGAGAGTACAGAACAACTCCGACTGAACTTAGACCCCGTTTGCCACGGTTACCCATGCACAAAAAAAATAGGGCGCTGGTGTGTACTTTGGATTCGCTGCTTAAAAACAACTTTGAGAGTAGCGAGAACCTTGTTGATACGCACTCAATCCTGTACTGTGGGGCTGTTGCGGCATGTCGTTTGGCGAACATAAATTTTCCTAATATAGATGGAACTATTCGACCAAAACCTGCTGTACCAGCCTGGCAATACAGGATCGAGAGGCGTATCGATGGGGCCAGGGTACTCATCGGCAAACTACACTGCTTCAGGGAGGGTAATACGCGACCACGAGTGATGCGCTTTGTGAGGCGGGCGTTTTTGGGGACTGGTATCAGCCCTCAAGAATACATGTCTCGTGTCACAGAGCGCATCGACTTCCTGAAGCAGAAGGTTTGTGCATGGGCGAGCCGCATTAGGCGGTATAAGCGGCGGGTTGATCGGTACTCGCAGAATCGCATGTTCCAGAGCGATGAGAGGTGGGTGTATAGAGCTTGGGAGCGACCTGAACAAAATGTGATTGACGGGCGCCGCCCAGATGATTTTGCCACCATTACATTCTGGCGAAACATTTGGTCGGTGCCTGTCAGTCACACTGAGGGTGACTGGATGCGTGACGTCGAGCGCGTGTGTGAAGCTATACCAGAAATGGAAAAAGTTGTCATTACTCCAGCGGATGTAGCCAAAGCAGTTCGTCCATTACCGAACTGGAAATCACCGGGACCGGACGGACTGCAAAATTTCTGGCTGAAATAGTTTAGCAACTCACACGCGCCCCTGGCATCGCAATTCCAGTCAACCTTAGAGTCTGGGTCGCTACCAGAGTATCTAACAACTGGCGTAACCCACCTGCTCCATAAGACAGGTAACCCCGTGGAACCCAAGAATTATAGACCAATTACATGTTTGTCGACGGTCTATAAACTTCTTACATCCATTCTGAGAGCAAAAATTAATCGACACATAGAGAATAACTTGATTATGTCTGCCTCTCAGAATGGATGTAGGAATGGGTCCCGGGGTACTAAGGAGCTACTCCTCATTGACATGACCATAAGCCAACAGGCTCGTCGATCCCGCAAGGATCTGTCGACATGTTGGATAGATTACAAGAAGGCCTATGATTCTGTTCCACATACATGGCTCATGAGGGTGTTGGAGTTATACAAAGTAGATATGACTTTACGCACCTTCCTTGAGTCATGTATGAGGCAATGGAAGACGGTCCTTCGCTATCCAGGATGTCGACCGATCCAGGGTAATGATGAGCCTATTAGGATTAAACGGGGAATATTTCAGGGCGACAGTCTGAGTCCACTTTGGTTTTGCTTGGCTCTGAATCCTCTTAGCACATTGCTGGAGGAGTCAGGACTGGGCTATCGGTTGAGAAGAGGTGGTCAGGCCATATCTCACCTTCTTTACATGGATGACCTGAAACTCTTTGCCCCCAGCAATTTGCAACTAATGGAGCTACTGAAGGTAACTGAAACTTTCAGTAGCGCCATCAGGATGGAATTTGGTGTGGACAAATGTGCAGCCATGCATGTAAAGCGAGGGGAGATTATGGAATCCGAGGGAATTCAACTCCCGGATTCCATACACCTTAGATCCCTCTCCTCGACCGAAACTTATAGGTATTTGGGTATGTCGGAAGCGTTGGGCATTAACAATGCTGACATGAAGCAATCGCTGAAGGAGCGCTTCTTTGGCCGCCTGAAGAAGGTATTAAATAGCCTTCTGTCGGGCGGAAATAAGGTGCGCGCCTTCAACGGTTGGGTCATGCCAGTTTTAATGTACTCTTTTGGCATACTCAAATGGACTCAGACCGAACTAGACGCTCTGGATAGACGGGTCCGTACACTACTGACCGCAAACCGGATGCATCACCCACGATCATCGGTGATGAGACTGTACATCTCGCGGAAATGTGGAGGTCGAGGCTTTTTGAACGCAAAGACTCTGCACAACCGCGAGGTGTGCAGCCTCAGAGAATATTTTCTTAAAACCGATGTGGGTATGCACCGAGATGTGGTCGCAGTGGACAAGGGACTCACCCCGTTATCCATGGCTAAAGAGGACTGGCGCAAACCTGTAATACTGACTACTGATGACCGCAAGGAAATATGGAAAGGCAAGGAGCTCCACGGGCGCTTTTACCGGGCTCTTCATGAGCCTGATGTAGATTTCTTGGCGTCCGTGGCCTGGTTACGTTTCAGCGACCTCTTTGGGGAAACTGAAGGTTTTATCTGTGCGATTATGGACGAAGTTATCTTAACGAACAACTACCGGAGATATATAATGAAGGACGGGACGGTTGACGTGTGTCGGGCATGCCACCGTCCGGGTGAGTCTATCAGACATATTATCTCTGGTTGTTCTCGTTTGGCTAACGGCGAGTATTTGCACAGACATAACCAAGTAGCCAGGATTATTCACCAGCAACTTGCTTTGAAGTACAACCTAGTGGATTCTGAGGTACCGTATTACAAGTATGTGCCCGACCCAGTTCTCGAAAATGACCATGTCACGTTGTACTGGGATCGGTCTATCATTACTGACCGGACTATTGTAGCCAATAAGCCGGATATAGTGGTGATAGACCGATTAGCGCGCCGCGCAGTGATAGTCGACGTCACCATCCCGCATGACGAGAATCTCGTGAAAGCTGAGAAAGAGAAACAAATCAAATATCTCGACTTAGCACACGAGGTTGTCGACATGTGGAATGTGGACTCAGCTGTCATTGTGCCGATGGTCGTGACCGCCAATGGTCTTATAGCCAAAAGCTTCGACGACCATCTGTCGAAGCTGTCGTTGCGCGGTTGGATCAAGGGCCTGATACAGAAGGCAGTACTCCTCGATACGGCTCGCATTGTGAGGAGGTTCCTGTCTCTGGAGCCCTAACCACCGGTAGCTTGGACCCTGTTCCCGACACCGGCGGACAACTATTTTTTATATTTTTAAATGTTTTTTTTATGTTTTTTTTTAAAGAAATATTTAAAAATGTAATTTATATGTGATATTAATGAATAAACGAAATAATAATAATAATAAATGTTGTCGAGGTTGTCGACATGTGGGATGTAGACTCAGCGATCATTGTACCGATAGTCGTGTCAGCCAATGGCTTAATAGCTAAGAGCCTCGACCAACACCTTAGGAGGCTCGCGTTAGGCGGCTGGATCAAGGGCTTGATCCAGAAAGCGGTACTCCTGGACACGGCTCGTATTGTCAGGAGGTTCCTTTCTCTGGAGCCCTGACCGCCGTAGCTTGGACCCTGTTCCCGATACCGGTGGGACACTGTTTTTTTATATTTTTAAATGTTTTTTTATTTTTTTTATTGAAATATTTAAAAATATAATTTACATGTTATAATTATGAATAAACGAATAATAATAATAATATTCATTTTATTTTCAGACATAGTCCATAGATTACACACAAAATCAAAATCAAATAAAACATTAAAATAATCAAATCACGTAGGTACATAAGATGTCATTATACACATAAAATTAAAATACAAATAAAATAACACATTATGTATGTCATAAATCAAAAAATAAAAATAAATTAAGATACAATAATTACAATAAATTTCACACACACAATGTCACAAAGTCAAATTATACGAGGAGAGCCGCTAACATGAAGTTGCATCCACCTCTGTATCAGGGACAGGTCCCACCGCTCGGACAACACCCTCAGGAGACTGTTCGAGCTGCTTCGTAGGCGACTTAATAGTGAAGCGCTCCGCTTCCTTATGATTGCGAAAAAATCATCCGTCCGTGCCTCAGCAAACATCGTCGAAGCACTACAAAACCGCGGAAGCCCTAACAGTATCCTGAAAGCATTGTTGTACTGCACACGCAGTGCACTGTACGCCCGCTGCGTAAAGTTGGTCCACAGGCTGCACATTATGGATCATTTATTGTTTTTTACCCACTCTCTGGATTAAAAGGACTTTTTTACGGCAACTAGACTAACGCTATTATTTATTTATTAAAACTTTATGCACTAGTAAGAAACACTGTACAAAGGCGGACTTAATGCCTTAGGCATTTCCTGCCAGTCGACCTTAGGGTGGTGCAGAAATATAACATGGTAGGTGCAACATAATGGTAAACTAGATTAGAAATACAATAATAAATATATACTTTACTTACGTTACCACACCGACCTGTTCTCGCATCCAGCAGATACCCATTGCCCTCACTATATCAATTTATATCCTAAAAACACAGACACAACTAAAGTACCCTATACAATTTTACATAAAACTGAGCACCCCCACCAAACCATCATCTATGTAAGCCTCATAATGGACGTCTGTAGTTGCTGAAACCGGCTTATACTCAAAACATAAATAAATGTGTAAATAATCTGCAGAAGGCGGGCCGCGATAACCGACTCATTGCCTGTCTGATGGCTAACAGGGCGCTGTGCCGTTATCTCTAACTGAAAGCCCCGGCTTTCAAGTCCTCAGGATTAACTCAAGAGTATAGTTAATTAATATTTGTACGCTAATTCGGCTTGAGAACTGTTGAGTCAGTGTTTAACTAAGTTCTTTTATTTCTGTTTCTCAGTCTCTTGCAGGATGTTGTTTGTCTTATTGTAAGAGAATAAGGGTTATTTTGCTATGATAATGGATCACAGGATAAATAAGGAATAATAATTTATTAATCGAGAAACTGAGCAAAGTTGTGTAACAGATCTGTTAGTTCCATACCCTTTTTTAAGGTGGAAAATCATCCAATGATGCGCGCACGAGCGGCATCTGCCGCTTTAGGGCGAAGTGGGAAAGCGTGTCAGACTTTTTTTGACTAAAACCACACCTGTGCATTTCAGTTGCCATTTGCGTTCTAGGATCACGAATTTCATTTTCAGAAAATCCCTGAGGCCCTAGCGGGCATCGGCCCTGCTGGACCTAGGGGCCTCAAAGAGATGTCAGCAAACCAACCACCTATGGTTTGCTGACATCTCTTTGAGGGTCGCGTCTGGTAGAAATTGCCCTGTGCAATAAGACCGCCTATTGTACACTTATTTTTTATAAATGTCTGTCCTGTAGTAAGTTAAGGTGTGCAATAAAGTAATAAATAATAATAATAATAACACTACTGCCTAAGTGGGGCACACCTCCGGGCGGTCTACGCAGTAGTGACACACTCATGTTACTTCTGATTCCGGTGCAGAAACCTCCCGAACTTATTACGCACGGTGAGGGTCTGCATCATGTAGAAGATGAGGACGCCGTGACGCCTCTCCAGCCACTCCTCAAAGAGAATTACCGCCTTGATAATGTCGTGCCCACAGATGGAATGCTTCACACTAACATTCTGTGTTCAAGACAGTACGGATAGAAAAGAGTAATTCGAATGAGCTCATATGAAGACCGATTAATACTTGTTCAACTTACGTGTTTGGGCCTGGGAAAGAAGTTTACTAAGTAACGAAGTGAGTAAGCAGCATTTTGTCACAGAAGTGGGATGCTACCCTTTTTAAGGCACTTTAAATAGGTCATACGTTAGCCATAAACACATATGACTATGATTGTTAGCATGTATTGATCACAACAACTTAAACACAATTTTAATGGCCCAGCTATGTAGGTAGTCGGTGGAAGCATTGTTAGAAGCACTGAAGCACGTTAGAAGCACGCTTCGTTATTCGGAGAGCGAACAAACGACAAACAATTTGATCGCTTTAGTGCAATATGCGCAGGATGCTGCGGAAAGTTGACAAGAGCACGGTTTTGAGATATAATGACTTGTTGAGATGTGTGCCGATTTCTTTCGAAATAAAATCCATGGAAGGCAAAGGGCTACTTTTGTTTAAATTTTGCCCCTTCTAGGAATTAGTCCTTTATCGAGAATCTGCTGTTAAATCTAAATAAAAATTAAATCTAAATTAAACTATTCCTATTTACATAAACCTCTTTCCATGTAAAACAACCCTGTATGTAGAACACACACCCTTTCACTCTGGGCACGCCACAATTATGGCGGTAAGTCCCTTCTTTGAGGCGTGGTTGGAAAGACCTCACGGCGTCCTCACCTTCCGCATGACGCAGGTTCTCACCGAACACGGGAAGTTCGGGAAGTTCCTGCACCGGATTCGTGCGGAAGCGACGCCCGGGTGTCGCCACTGTGTGGACCGCCCGGAGGACACGGTGGAGCATACGGTGGAAGTGTGCCCCGCTTGGGAAGAGCAACGCCGTGTCCTCGTGGGGGCGATCGGCGGCGGCGATCTCTCGCGCCGGGCCTTGGTACAGGCCATGGTCCGGAGCGAGGAGGAGTGGCAGGCGGTCGCCTCCTTCTGCGAAGCAGTAATGCTAGCAAAAGAGGCGGCCGATCGCGTGAGGCAACGGCAACGGTCCTCACGCCCCAACCGCCGCCGGGATTCCGATCCCGATTTCCGGCCACCGTAGGCGCGGGCTTGCGGACGGCGGGCAATGGGTGGCTCGCCGTCCGACCGTCCGGTAACCATCCGGACCGAGCCCAAGTCGTCGACGGCGCGTATTGTTCCGCGCGCGCCTCAGGGAGATGTCAGCAAATCGTAGGGGCCCAGCAGGGTCGAAGCCTACTGGGGCCATGGGTAGTGTGAAAACGAAACCGTGGCCCTGGGACGAAGGCAACGCAGGAACAGGAGTGGGTTTTTAGTCAGTAAAAGTCTGACACTATCTCCCGCTCCGCCCAAGAGCGGGATTTGTCATAAGATGATTTTCCCACCTATAAAAAAAAAAAAAAAAAACACCCTTTCACTCACAAATACACAGACACGCACACAAGCACACATGCACGAACACTCTCACACACACACACCAACAGACTTAAGATAAAACTAGAATTAGACTATTAATATTCATTTTCACTCTTGTAACTTATTACACTTGTATGATATAAAAGATCGGCGCCTCCTGGTACAGGTACGAGTATCTATATGCTTAAAAGGGGACGCCACCAACTGTATAACTTTGTACGTGTAATAACGAAATAAATAAACATTTTGAAACATTTTGATTTTTGATTTTGATCGCACCCACGTTAAAGGACACCCAGCCCCGAAACACCTATATGTAGGCCATACAAACATTTGTTCCGTTCGGGAATGGAACCTGCAACACGTAGCGCTGTAGTCAGTTACTTAACCATGGCGCCAACTGAACCATCAAACTGAAGGAACATGGGTGGGTTTTAGTCAGTAAAATTCTGACATTCCTTTCCATTCCACCCAGAGCGAGAGGGGTTATTTGATGATTTCTGACACCATAAAAAGGGTACCTACATCATGTCGTCTTGGAATGTTTGTCGCTACAGAAATATTATAACGAATTTTCCTTTTCAATCGCTGTGAGCAACCTACTGCTAATTAAATTGTATTATCCATCTTTGTAGACAATAATGAGGGATTAATCTGTGCTAGACATCCTACTAATACCTTTCTTCCTATTAATATTATTCCTACCTTCATCTTTATAAATATGAAAGTCTGGATGTCTGTTCATCAATCACGCCTCACTCGTATCTTGAATCTGCGATCATGACTCGAATTAAGACGTATATATTTATATATTATTTTATCGTACATTTTCAAGATTCTGGATCAACGTGAAATTTCCTATAAGTTTTGATTTCCCAGTGAGTGTCAAAATGTACACCTAAACGGAGCATAATCGTCCTAATCATTAAATTGGTTGAAATAGAACTTTGTTTTTTTTTTCTTGCTCCAAGAAATAGTACATCTGAGTAATTGATACTAATTCCAGCTTAATACATCCACGCGTTCCTAAGAAAAAGGCTTCGATAGACATTAAAGTGATGATATAGGTTCCATTTTTAGCGACTAAGGTACGGAACCCTAAAAATACACAATTGGCGGCCTTATCGCAATTTGCGATTTCTTCCAGGTTATTTTAATACTGGCGGGCGAAACCGTGGACAAAAACTAGTATTTAATCATTCGTACCATACAGGATGGTAGATCGTCAAGTTTCTCAAAGTGATGAAACTTCAGTGGTTGGGGTTATGGTTCACCAGAAGCCTTCCAAGCTATAAGTATTAGAGACACCACTACACACTACTTAAAACATTTCTAATCTCGCAACCACCTGAGTGCCTCGACAATTAGAATGCTACTTAACTCCGTTGCACACCGAGTAACATTTAGCGCGCCGTTTTTCTCTTAAAATATAACGCGTAGGTGGTGTGGCAGCAAAAAGTATAAAAATCGCTCGGACCGCGGCCGAGGCCGTTATAAATGGGCGGTAATTAGGGCACACAAAGGCACCTCTTTCATCCCCTGAACACACCGCGCCTCGGATATTCACCCCTCACAAGTCTTACGACCACATGGCGGACTTTTAATCTGCGAAAACTTGCAAAGTCTCGATAGTTAACTGGCAAAGTTTCACTTCTGAAATCGATTGGTTCATCCGATTCGTATGCTCAAGTTTGAGATTTGATCTATTGATTCCACTGCTCGAGTATCTGATCGGTTACTCACAGAGGTTACTTACAGAGGATTTTCGAAATATCATCAATTTTCTGCAATATAATCAAAAACATATCTCTGATTTTTGTTTTTCAGCTTCAACTGACATTATTTAGCCACTATATCATCACAGAGTCTATAAACATCAATGTTCGCGTTATGCAGAAAATAACCTATTTAACGGACTAACAAAACAACAGATACGAAATATTGAAGCAAACTTTCACTAAAATATTCATGCGGATACGTCGGCGCCCGGTGTGCCTCGGGGCTTTATTTTACACTTTTTCCTATCCTGCCTGTTATATGGTTATAACGTAGCGACTAGGCTACGACTTTTTGTGGATATTATGCTTTTAGCACCGTGTATTATAAACGTTTGGGCAAAAACCTGCGTTCTGCGAACCTCTTTATATTGCCATCGCTTTTTGTGGTCGCCGCTTGAATATTTAGGTACCTGCAGGACGGATAAACCACACTAACCATCGGGGTCACGGATGTTCTCTATCGTTTACGTCACAACGTTGTTTATCGAATACAAAAAGCTTGATTTTAATCTTTTGGTCAATGCCTTAACAAAATACAATAGAATGTTAACAGACTTTGACTGGCCTGTTGGTCTAGTGGTTAGTGGCCCTGACTGCTATGCCGGAGATCGTGGGTTCGATTCCCACCCAGAATAAATGTTTGTGTGATGAGCACGATCATTTGTTCTGTGTCTGGGTGTAATTTATCTACAATATGTATGTATTTAGAAATATTTAAGTATGTTCATCAGTTGTCTAGTACTCATAACACAAGCTCTGCTTAGTTGGGACTAGACGGCGTTGCGTGATAGTTGTGTGAATATTATATTATTATATATTATAACTAAAGTATCGAAAACATTTATGATTCATCAATAATTGTTTTTTGTGGGAAATCTTCAAATAGCTTCTCCTTCTCTGGGCGGAGTGGGCGAGAGTGTCAGACTTTTACTGATTACAGCCCACCTGTGGTCCTTCAGTACTTCGAAGGATCCCACAGCACTTATCAATACTTTGGCTTTTCACTCGAGATTAGAAGTGCTGATCTGTAAAACTCTCAAGATAGAAACTAAGGTAGAATGATGAACGCTTCACTTCAATTTCATTCTAGTTTACGGTATGATGTTTAGTTCCAAGAATGTACAGGCTATTTTATATATGACAAACTTTTATTTTATCGCAGAATCCGCAGTACAATAAACTATGAAATTAATGAAAATACGAAAAACATCCTCCCCCTCCTTGCGTCCTTGCGTATTCCTCAATGCTGAGGGTCGTAACCTCCCTGCTGGATCACTTTCACTTGATGATATTCCTCCATCTGTTTCTGACTCTGACGGTGTGAAAGGCATTTTTATACCGTAGAGTCGAGAACGGTGCGGATCTGGTCGGACCAATGTATTGAGCTGCACCCACGAGGCTATTTTTCATCCACTTTTCTAATAGTATACATAACCATTCCTTAAACTGCAAAAAAGTCAACCACAACACGCCTTAACAAAGCGAAACCTCAAATCCATTCGAGTGTAATAATATAATAATACAGCTCAATATACGACTATCCGACATCGAGGAGCAGGGCGCGCCGTGCGACGCAACTACGAATGCAGATCCGAACCCATATTATGAATATTGCAAGCTTACTACTCCTTGCGAACGACCCAAAGCCAAATGTGAAATGAAAATTTAATCTGAAATGATCACGCCGGTACATTCGCTGGGAATTATTCATACGCGTACTGCGACGTGGTAATAAGTAAAAACTAACAAAGAGGAGAAATATGAGTGGGCCCCATTACAACAATAAATGTCTCCGCGCAAAAACGTGGCCGAGACGCTATTCTGTATTTGTTTTAATGTTGTCGCCAGTTTTGACGGTGAACGATGTTTTAAAAAGATCTTTTACGTTTTTTTTCCTTAATGGCTTATACATTTTTTGATTAATCTGTACTAATTTAAAAAGTGATATATACATTAGTTTGTACGTTTGGACGTAGGAGCTAATCTCCGAATATACTCATACGATTACAAAAAATATTTCACTGATGACAACACAATCTACTTTTTATCCCGGAATAATGCACGGTCCTTACTTGATATTACAGGTAGGCACAACCGCGGGAAAAAACTTATTCTTCTATTAAACTACTTGTCCCAAATCACACTCTGCGGAAGAAAGGTTAAAATTATTAATAAGTTCAGAATGATTCAGTAATTTTGATGTTGGCCGTCTTTTGTTTCAATCATAGTACGTAAGCCTTATAATTTGAAACTTCTTCATCCAGTATTTTGAATCCAATTGGCTTCATTTTACAAAGATAATCTCGCAGATAACATCGTAATCCTCTTAAAACGTCAATTTGAAATCAATTATTAACAAATTAATCAACTTAATAGACGATCAAGATGGTACCAGTTGACAGTTTAATACGAAGATTTTGTCTAAATCTAAAATAACTAATCTTTAGATTAGGATTACATTTCTATATTTTACAGTACCCATCCAAACAATGAACGAGTTCAGCTTTTTCGTGGAAATGTACCAATACGTTTCCAGAGGAATTTAAAAAGGGCCTAAGTTTGTTTTAAAATTTATTGTGCTCAAGTTTATGTTATGTTTAAGCTAATACCAAAGTTGTTTTGCTATAAAAGTTACGATACGTTCTAACTGATTCTATCTTGTTACCTACATTTTTTAAACTACCGCAGGTATTGTGATAGGGGGACGCAAATGAAAAGGCTTCTATTTCAATTTACTATGATTATATTATTAGAAGCACTCTTTTTATATTAGCTAAATAAAATATCTCATTAGCTTAAACTTTTCTTGTTTGACAATCTCTAATAAATATTTCGAATATCTAATACTACTAACTTCAGTTTGCAAGTTAGTAGTATTAGTGTGGCCTCCATGGTCGCCACAGTATATCCTCATACATACCTCTTCTTTAAATCAAAAATACCTTTTAGCAAAAAATAATACTCGTAGGTTGGTTACAGAATA
Source organism: Mythimna impura (assembly GCA_905147345.3). Taxonomy (NCBI): domain Eukaryota; kingdom Metazoa; phylum Arthropoda; class Insecta; order Lepidoptera; family Noctuidae; genus Mythimna; species Mythimna impura. The sequence continues at coordinate 1,173,027 of LR990348.1, forward strand.
CTCCCCCGCTGACATCGGACCCGCGCGCCAACGCGCTGCGCACATATGCACTTATTTTCTTTTATTTCGTGGCGTTTGTTCTCCGACCTTCTCTTGTTTTACTCATTTTTAATTTGCGTTCAAATTAAATGCTTGTAGCTTTTTAGCGATATTTGGATGGTGTTCTTCTATTTGAAAACGATTTAAAAGAAAGTATGTAGTGGTCTGGCAAAGCGAATGCATGTCGGACGCCACGGGAAATGTGCCAATTCAAAGCAATTTTTCGTAAGAAACGAATTTGTTCTAATGGATATGACGTTAATTTGATTTGACATACGATTTAATCGCGACAATAGGGAATATGCATGAAAATAATATTTGTCAATTAACCAGTTAATAAATACAAAAATTAAACTGTGAAAATAATATCAAAATTGGTAGAAAAGCAAACGAGAGGACAATTTTTAACAAAATATATACCTATGTCTCTCGCCAAGACACCGTTTTCTATGGCAGCCGTATGGTCAACGGGTGTCATGGCCTTTGACGTCAAAGACCATATCGGACTTTTCTTTCATAATAGCAGCTTTGAAGCTTTATTGTTGATTATTATTATTATTATTTCATATTTGTTTACCAGAGCTAAAAAGTATTTAATTTTAGAAGCATTTTACAAATAAAAAAGTGCATACATTTTCCCTAATTAGTTGATAGAAAGCTACGATTATAAAATGAATCTATATTTGAAACGGTCGGCCTATTGAATTGTCACCTGTCAAATGTCACACGTCGCCTGTTGCGTTTATTAGACAGATCATTGCTATTTGTATTCACTCATTTAGAAATTGACAAAATTTCTTTGTTTTAGTTGCTGTGTTCCTATTTTCCCTGTATGATTTCCAGAACAAAATAACAAGCTCTGAAAACAGCTTATTTTCTCCCGTTTTTAAACAGCAACATTCTCCCAGTACACGGACTACAGAGTTTCTCTTCTACAATATAGTCTGGGATAGTTTGAAATTCAATGGCGGCCGCAATTCGCATGCGAGTTACCTCGTAAAGATGTACATTACGGAATCAAATATGCGCCATTCAATATGAGCCGTCCGAGGCGTAGGTAATGTATTGTTAGTTTGTGTATGAATGAGGCCAGGTGTGGAGGCTGTAGAAATTGTAAAGGCCGTTTGGAATTGCTACAACTGTGTTCAACGCAATGCAAGTTTTAAAGCATTTTTGGGGTTTAAGTGATCATGAATTGTGTCAAATAAGCTGCCAGCCGCACTGTCTATGACCAGTGGGAAATTCTGCAACACACTTACAAAGCAGATATGAGTTGAAAAAACGTCGAGAGAGGACGCCCTGGAATTATATCCACTGACCTAATTGGTAATATTCTTCAAAATAGTCAGGTGCGTAGTACTTACAATCGACGTGTGTATATAATCAGAGACTCTAGACAAGTGATATTATGTAAACGATAGCGTTGCGATAGCGAACGACAAAACGTCAAGAATGTATATGGGATTGACAAGTGCATCGGAATGTCACGTAATCAATCCCTTCAATTTGTCATTTTGACCATCGCCATAGCTATCGCTAGCATTTTGTCTAGAGGATCCTAGCAGGCCAGGGCTGCGGGATTATTTGAAGGAGTCACCACAGCCCGTGAACGCAAAGGGCGACTGTTCCTACAGTTGATCTTTGCGTTCAAGAGCTGCTGACTGAGTTATTTGATGATTTAAAAAAAAATTAAGAGTAAGGATCGTAGCCTGCGACGTTCTGTAATTTCTGCCTACCCCATGGAAGAAGGAGCCAGTTTATGTGTACGTGACTTGCAATGACGTTCATTTTTTAAACAAAGGAAGCACTGTATTAGTAATATCCTTTGCATAGTGATTGAGAGTGTCTTGTGTTACTCAAAACAAGTGCCTTACGATCGACTTTACCGGTGTTCTACAGCTAGTCTAATTCATACTCCAGGGTAAGCAAACTTTTCGCAGTGTTGTGTTGTGTATCCCATTTCGGAAATAGTTTAAATACTTAGGTGCGGTGCCCGCTTCAATGTATAGCAGATATGATGAAAATGTATTTGCGTTTGAGAAAAATAAAGCACTCCGTAAGCATAACTTAGATGCCAGGGCTGCTGGATTGTCCAAATGAGTAATCACAGCCCTGGAACACAAGGGACAACAGAAGGAGCATAAGTGGGTTTTATTCAGTAAGATTCTAACACTCTCTCTCGAGCCACGCAAAGCGGGAGAAGTTGTTTGATTATTTCTCACTCAAAAAACGTAACTTAAATCCTCCTCCTCCTCGAGTCGTATTCCTCATTACTGAGGGTCGTGAAGTTCCCGCTGGATTAGCTTCTTATTGATGGTATGTCGCCATCTGTGACGGTTCTTGCCGTCGCGGTCGGTCTACGTCGCACTTCACGACGTGCAATTGGGCGTCCAGTGTGGAGTGGACCTGATCTTCCCATCTTATTGGGCAGCGGCCTCTCGGTCGTTTCCCATCAACCATGCCAGTTACGATGAGCTGTTCAAGGTTGTGGCCATTTTTCTTGGCAATGTGGCCAAAGAACTCCAGCACTCAGCGCATGCAGGTAGTCGACAGTCTGATCTTGATGTTCAGTTCACATAAGATAGAGAGGTTTGTACGTAAAGTAGTCCAGGGAATTCGAAGCATTTTCCTCTAGCACCACATCTCGAAGGCATCAATACGGTCGCGGTCCGCCTTTTCAAAGTCCAAGTTTCAGCCCCGTAGCTGAATATGAAAAAGACTAGACATTTGATCAGTTTAGTTTTGGTTTTACGTGAAATATTGCGATCCCTCCTTGCCTTGCAACTGCGACATAACTTAAATACCCCTATCCACTACTATTCTATTCTATTCTATTCTATTCTATTCTATTCTATTCTATTCTATTCTATTCTATTCTATTCTATTCTATGCTATTCTATTCTATTCTATTCTATTCTATTCTATTCTATTCTATTCTATTCTATTCTATTCTATTCTATTCTATTCTATTCTATTCTATTCTATTCTATTCTATCCTATTAGCGAGAAGGAGTAACTTTTACTGTCTAATACCAACCCGTGCTCCTTCAGTTGCCCTTAGTGTTCCAGGGCTGTGATGACACTTTCGAACTATCCCGCAAGCCAGGCATCGAAGTTATGCTTGCGTTGCTTACTTGCTTGTGTTGCTATGTAGGTACAGGTGTACCAAAGCGTGTCTTCAAGGCTAGAGTGAATAAGCTCTTAATAAATTAGTGCGCCTCACCATTAACGATTGCATCACTGCTTACCATCAGGTGGGTTTGCAGTCAATCTCACTACTACAGATTGTATTGTGTTATGTAGACTATTATTTTAGCACGTGTTATACGTTGTCAATCTTAGCCCTTAGAATACTAAATCAGCATCAATTCCCAAGACAAAAAAAAACCGATTTGATTTTGTAAAACTCTCAAACTTAGATGTGGTCTACCTAACTTTTTTGAATACCAAAGTAACGAATTACAAACTAGTTCGGACTTTCACTGTCCTTGACCCCTTCCCTGTCGAGGAACAGCTGACTGTCGGGCTACAGAAAATGGAATCTAATTTCCACCTGTCCCATATGACAACCCATACGGTCCCCCATAAGCCCTACATCACCCAATTCCATCCATACATCAATACAGAGATAAGGCCGACTTTAAACGTACGGTCCTTACGTCATAACGTAATGCCTGTAATAACGTAGTAGGGTCTGCAGCCGGTCGTGTGGCGCCGCCTTTATCTTTCCACTACATTTGCCGGCGCCCGCTGATGCGACAAAAATGTCGCCCGTCCAATCACGGCCTTAACCGACGCCTGCCATTGTCGACGGGTTACGGCGGGGTTTTTTCAGTTAATTGTTATTGGAGGTTTAGATTAGGTTAGTTGGAGGTCAATTTTTTGGCTTGCATAAGCAAATCTTACCTATTTTTGAAAGAAATTCAGTTCAGAAATAAGTGTGGATACCTGTTCAGTATTTGTCTACCTACATACACTAGCATGCATCGGTTCGATTATACTAGGAAAGAAGACAAACACTTATTAGATTAAGGTTCCGTAACCTCAGTCGGCAAAAGCGGAACCCTTATAGGATCACTTTTTTGTCCGTCTATCTATCCGTCTGTCTGTCCATCAGTCAAGACTCTTTTTCTCAGGAACGCGAAGAGGTATCAAATGCTCAAGTGGAGCACTGACGAAGCAGATGCTAGCAAAGGAGGAGGCCGACCGCGCGAGGCAACGGTCCTCTCGCCCCAGCCGCCGGGATTCCGATCCCGATTACCGGCCACCGTAGGCGTGGGCTTGCCAACATCGAGCAATGGGTAGCTCACTGTCCGACCGTCCAGTAACCGTCCGGACCGAGCCCAAGTCGTCGACGGCGCGTATTGTTCCACGCGCGCCTCAGGGAGATGTCAGTAAATCGTAGGGGCCCAGCAGGATCAAAGCCTACTGGGGCCACGGGTAGTATTAAAGTGAAACCCGGAGCCCTGGGACGAAGGCAAAGAAGGAACAGGAGTGGGTTTTTAGTCAGTAAAAGTCTGACACTATCTCCCGCTCCGCCCAAGAGTAGGATTTGTCATTAGATGATTTTCCCACCAAATAATTAAAAAAAAAGTGGAGCACTGAAAAATTCAAATTTTAGCACAATAATATAATAATATAATATAATATAATATTCCACAACTATCACACAACGCCGTCTAGTCCCAAGCTAAGCAGAGCTTGTGTTATGGGTACTAGACAACTGATAAACATACTTATATATTTCTAAATACATATATATAGATAAATTACACCCAGACACAGAACAAATGATCGTGCTCATCACACAAACATTTGTCCTAGGTGGGAATCGAACCCACGACCTCCGGCATAGCAGTCAGGGCCACTAACCACTAGACCAACAGGCCAGTCAAATCTAAAGATAAAGCCGTTTATGCTCCATTTATGCTCCTATATGGTACTGCCCGTTGACTTAGAATCTTGAAATGTGGCAAAAAGCATCTCATAGCACAAGTAAAGTCTAACAACTAAAAATTCGTAGTTATACTCGTAGATATTACAAAATAATTACTTTTTTGCGATTTCGAAAAATCTTCGACACTCGATTCGTGAATCAAACTATTAACAAAAGTAAGTCTAGCTCGCACTTGATTGGTTTTTCTGGTGTGAAAATTAAACGATTACGAGAGAAACTGATGGACTTTTACTAACTAAAAAATTACTGGTCCTTCAGTTGCTCTCTGCATTCTATAGCCGCGATGGGAGTCGTCCCGGCTATAGTATTGAACAATGCCGCAGCCTCGGCATCATCCCCAGTGGGCCCCGTCACTAACTTTAATGGATTGAGTAGCATATTGAAATACAACATTTCGATGGGGAAATATGACGTAGGTTGACTTATTGTCCGGGAACATAATATAGGTAACCCTGGACCGCCGTCCAAAAGTCAACCGCTTAATGTAACCACGTTTAACCTTTACCTCTGACGACCCGCTTTAAACCAAGATCGTAAGCAATCATAACATGACGTCGAACAATCTAATATAATTAATTCAAGACTCATACACGCGTTAAATTTTGTTAACTATGTTGATTTAGGCAAACTGACTAAATACACAGCGTGTGCTCATATGTGTGCGGTACTGGCAATGTGCTAACATTTTTAGTTACGTTATGAGCTGAGAAACAGCGGGAGCGGGAGCTATAGCGGGGCGGAATGAACGCGTCTATCAGGATGAGAAAACTACACTAGAAGCGATGCGACGAAAGATTAATTTTGCTCTGTTAAAGCAAGAATCGAATGACTGTTCTCAATCGTAAAATGAAAAAAACGTGGTAGACACAAATTTTCTCAAAAAAATAATTTGGAAATAAAGACAGAAAAACAATTATACGTACCTTACAAAATCGTATAAACTAAAAGAAGAAAATTAAAATCTATGTGAGGCCAAAAAAGCGCCTAACTCAACATATGCTGCGATATTTAAATATGGTAGGTAGCTCCTCTAAAACTTCTCATTCCTAACAGTCTAATAACGGTTCTATAAATACATCAGGGATTGATTTTATTGTACGTGTGTTTTATAAAATAGTAGATACAACTAACATTGATTTAAACAATAAATTAAACAAAGTACCTACCTAATATTTAACAACGCAAAAAGCTTCGCCAATATTGAACGTTCATTTTAGTAAACAATATCTACCAGTAAAACATACCAGAATGGCATTTGTTTACTACATCATAATAATGAAACACGTAAACACAATACATAATTTATGTAATTAATTCGTATCTAGCAATATTCCATTTTAATCAATTAGGAAATAGTTACTATTATAGCATAGCATAGTCGGCCTTATAATGTTCCCACTGTTGGGACTCAGGCCTCCTCTCTAGGAGAGGGAATGGGCCGTAATCCACCACGCGGGCCCAGTGCGGATTGGTGGATGTCACATGTCTTCGAATTTTTGGTTCTAGGACATGCCGTTTTCCTCACGATGTTTTCCTTCACCGTTTTTAGAGCAGTGGTGATGAAATAAATTACACAAAGTAATGCGCCTGGCTGGGTTTGAACTCGCGACCTACAACTCGTAAGTCGGGGCCGTTACCACTCGGCTACTCTACTATTATAGTAAGGAAAATAATTTATGCACTTGTTTACGTTCCACTTTCGATTAATGTCATCAAAATAAACATTTAATGTTGATAAAGTTGTATTATTCCAAAATCATCATCACCTTCCTAATCTTGTTCCAAATAGCTGACCCCAAGGCTTCCAGTCTAACCTGATGCGGCTGAATACCCGTGTCTTACAGGAAGACGACTGCTTATCAGACTTCCACAACCCAGCTACTGCATGGGCAACACGATATACCTTGCATCGACTGATGGTCAGACTTTCTGGCGCCTGATTACCTGTAACGACTGTCCAAGATTTACGAATGACAAACGGGAGCAACGACTTTACGTGCTAGAAAAACTTCGAAAAGTACATATAAATTTAAAAATTCACATTAGTACTTGCCCGGTTTCGAACCCGCTATCTCATGCACGAGAGGCGGGTGCTTTAACCACTGAGCCATCACGACATATTCTAAAATCAATAGCTTAAAAAAAATATGTGATGTTTTTTCCCGTGTCTCACAGGAGCAACATGACTACAGCAAGATAATCAACACATGCTAATTAAACCTAAACCAACCAACAACAAAACAAATAAAACTCGCTTATGACAACCCACAAATTAAGGCGAAGGATTCACAAATTAATTACCGCAATGAAAGTAAAGTTCGCTACTAACGTGTTACGAGCAACCCTCCAGCGCCGCCTTCAATATGTTAATGTATGCCCGGGACTCGGGCAAGCCGGGCATTCGCGGGCAAACGGGCCACTCTGACCACTCTACGCCCACCACATACCCCAGAACAGAAAAAGATAAATTATCAGACAGAAAAGCTATGTAATAATTTAAAAGCGTTTAATTTATTCCTTTTGTATTGCGTTAGGTGCAGCCTCGGAGCGGACCGACTTTTTTCCCTCATTTAATAATTTTATAAAAATTTCTATTCCATTGGATGGCAATGGAATTTGAATAGAGAACTAAATGTTTAATATTCAATGTTACGAATAATGTTTTCATTGGATTTATATTAATTTATGAATAATAAACATTAGGTAAGTAATTAAATTTTCGCCGAAATATTTATATTAGAGCAATGGTTTCCAAAGTATTGCTGGCGACCCACCTTTGGGTCGCGAGCTAACATGTATTGGGCACTGAAAAATAGGACGACAGGTCGACCGACGGGCCAACAGTCGGGCGAAACTAACGATGACATGTGGCAATCGTGCAGAAGCGCGAAACCATGAAAGTCTTTCCTCCGTTCAGTACTTCATACCTATGTGAGGCTGGATTTTTAGCTATTATTAATATTAAAACTAAATACCCAAATAAATTGGACGTATTTGATACATATTATGTCATTGCGATTACAAGTAACCAAAATTGAAGTTGACGTTAAGGTTATAATGACAAAAAATAAGAAACATGCATACTTTTCATTTAAAAAAAAACTTTCCTTGTATTAATATACACCTTTGAGGAGTGGCTGGAAAGGCAACACGGCGTCCTTACCTTCCGCATGACGCAGGTCCTCACCGGACATGGTAAGTTCGGGAGGTTCCTGCACCGGATTCGTGCGGAAGAAACGCCCGAGTGTCACCATTGTGTGGACCGCCCGGAGGACACGGTGGAGCACACGGTGGAGGTGTGCCCCGCTTGGGCAGACCAACGCCGTGTTCTGGTGGGGGCGATCGGCGGCGGCGATCTCTCGCGCCGGGCTTTGGTGCAGGCCATAGTCCGGAGCGAGGAGGTCGGAGGAGTGGCAGGCGGTCGCCTCCGTCTGCGAAGCAGTAATGCTTGCAAAGGAGGCGGCCGATCGCGTGAGGCAGCGGTCCTCACGCCCCAACCGCCGCCAGGATTCCGATCCCGATTTCCGGCCACCGTAGGCGCGGGCTTGCGGACGGCGAGCAATGGGTAGCTCGCCGTCCGACCGTCCGGTAACCGTCCGGACCGAGCCCAAGTCGTCGACGGCGCGTGCTGTTCCGCGCGCGCCTCAGGAGATGTCAGCAACTGTAGGGGCCCAGCAGGGTCAAATCCTTCTGGGGCCAAGGGTCTGATTCTGAAAGGAAGACTTGGCCCTGGTACGAAAGGTAACGAAGGAACAGGAGTGGGTTTTTAGTCAGTAAAAGTCTGACACTATCTCCCGCCCCGCCCAAGGGCGGGGGATGTCATAAGATGATTTTCCCACCGGAAAAAATATATATATATACCTAACTATGGATCGAAACTGTATGTTATTTGAGAAGTCCTTCGCTCATATCGTTCTTCCTTCGTCAAAACCGAGATTTAAGATCCGAATTTGGTACTTCTCATTAGGTGGGTCGCGCTGAAGTCAACTTTGATAACCACTGTATTAGAGAATCTGTTTATTTTTGGAATTATTATCTGTTTGAAGGTACAACGAATGGCATGTAATGACAAGGATTGACAGCTCGACGAACCTTGCGAGACGACGACGAACTGGCTGACATTGGATATAAATCATTAGCTACCTATTACAAACAGCGATCGATAAACTTACATTTTGGACTACAAAAAATCACAAATTATATTTACCTCCAAAAAAATTTTATGATTTTTATTTTAAAATAAATCAATACCCCTTTCCGGATCAGACCTTTGTCCAGCAGTGAACTGTATAAGCCGCGGACAATAAATCAATAAACAAAAGGGTAAGTAACCAAACAAATATAACTTTACAAACTCCCTTCGGCTGTTACAGCCGGTATATGATTCACCAGGAACTGTACGCATGAGCCAATTTTACGGCGTCTCAAAACTAATATAATATCTCCGACCCTCGCAGCTATAAACTAGTGCCAGGCTTTATAAATGTACTTTAATTTGCAGTGTTAACAAATATATTTGAGCACGGAGTAAATCTGGAAGCCATTACTCACCATAAGCCTCAGCTCTTGTTGCTAGAATGACTCGAGTATAAACATAAAGATAAATTGTCCGTTCACATATACCCTCGTGGCCTTTTGCGGGTTAAGTCATAAATATGCAAAGTTTAGGAGCATTTCTAGACAAAATCGTACCTATAAGGGATGGGTGTTCAAGTCACAAATTTTGCGAACAGGTGTGTTTAATACGAATTTTAGGCAAAATATTGGTTTTATCCACCTTCGGTATGGATAATAATGATTTAAGAAATTCTCTGCGAGAATTCTCTCTATCTTGATTTAGATAGCCGTCGCTTCTTTAAATGGAGCGCAGTTTTATGTCTCAGTCGATCGAAAATATATTAAAATATTCATGAATAATCGTTTTTAATACTGAGAAGATCCAATAACAGTTGTCAATTAGGATTCACTATCTCAGTCAATGTTTTTGTACTATCACTAAAGTTTGTGTGTAAGATAATATTTTAAATAGAGCTTCAAGTTCGATTCGCTTGAAGACTAATTGAAAATACTTGAGAATTCTAAAGTTATTGCTTGTGATGAATTTAATATGGCGTGAGAATCTGAGTTATATAAAAACTTTTATGGCGACACTTAGAGGCATATCTTATCTAGCTGCGTATAGTAAACTTAGAACGTGCCTTTAATTACTGTATAAACTTACAATTTAATGTATTATTTTTAAAAAACACCGGCCAAGTGCGAGTTGAACTCGCGTACGACGAGTTCCGTACCATTATTTATACAACTTTATTGCACAATTTATTTTATTTTTTATTATAGCGGCAACAGAAATACATCTGTGAAAATTTCAATTGTCTAGCTATCACGGTTCATTATATACAACCTGGTGACAGACAGACGGACAGTGGAGTCTTAGTAATAGGGTCCCGTTTTTAACCTTTGAGTACGGAATCCATAAAAAAAAAAATGTATCATTTACTTTTATAAACGTACCAATACTACATAAAATAAACTGACATGAAAATCGTTTTAGTAAAAGAAATATTGACATTGGACTCCCTCAAGTGACGTCAGTCAAACGAACAACTGCATACCGGAAGTGATTATCTACCGGAAATGGAGTGCAATGAGCTTCCTTGCCTGTACTTTTGATACCTGCAGCCTTCACAAGACCCTGGGCTTCAGCTGCCCCCAGGCTGGGTGGCAGTGTATATTGAACTAGTCGACATTATAGAGTTACTCAAACGATAGAAGAGCTTCGCTTTGATATTTTATCGAAGTTATTTTATTAATAAATCCACGTGGTTTATTCTCTGTTCAGGAATATAATGTAAGTTGGAATTTTTAATACAAATGGGGTTATTTTATGTCGCATATAAGATAAAAGTAATATAATTTCGATATTTGTATAACTTGATCATACCATGAAAATTGGAGTTTAAAAAAGGATAAAACTACAAAGGCGGACTTAACGCCGTAGGCATGCTTGAAGGGATTAAGCTAGGAATTGGAAAATTATTTTAAATATTTATTATGTGTAAAATATTACAGAGCACAACACATCAACACAGGTCGTTCGACGTGCGGAGAGGGTACTACAAGCCATGCGTTCCATATTAGAATTTTATGGTCGCGTTCATAACATTGTCTTCAACAATTCTCAAGCCAACAACCAAAGGAAAATACTCTCGCTTCAAAGAAAAAACCCAGCTCCGGTGGACAAGAAATTTATCTCAAATTATCGACAATAATAAATAATAACCGGTTTTGATCGTCGTCCTTAGTTGTAAAATTATAGAAATTACTAGTTTTATTTTTCAGGCAAGACAAGACCGGGCAAGCGTATGTCACGATCGTAGGGATGACCGCCGCGAGAATGCGCAGTTTATACTTGAAAGACAATTTGCTGCGGACGGTCAAGATGTTATGGAGACTACCTTAGGGCGAAAGCGACACATGAACGAGCTTGCTCTATGTACCCAGAGACAGTCAGATACTGGTCTAGTATCACACCGAGGTGTTAAGCTTGCATCTCCTAAGGGATCGGTTTGCCATACATGGTGATCGAAGGCGAAGGTGGAGGTTTTCTGAAGTAGCGAGTAGAGGACTGCCTGACATTTAATGCGGTTAACTCCGACTCTCCATTTCCAAAACTATTTGGCCAAAATATTTGTGGCAGATATTGCGAGCGATAGCGCCAAGGTTTTGACTGATGTAGTAAATAGCCGTGTCGTCAGTAAAAAGAGCCAACTGGGCCTTTTTACTTTTTGAGGTATCATTGGTGAACAGCGTGTAAACTAAGGGGAATAGCACGGAGCCCTGAGAGACTCCTCTTAGTATGATGAAGGCTCGCAAATATAAAGGATTTGTAAATAAATAAGAGAAAATATGTTACAGTCATAAGTGTTTATAAGCAAGTAATATAATAATAATAATAATAATAATAATCTTTATTTTGTACGTTTAACACACACAGTAACAGTACATGAACAGATATAATAGTTGTACAAACACTGATCAGTAGAAATAAAATGAACATTTGACTCCTAAACTAAGTAAAATAAATACTTGTATCTCAGGAGCCAGTTCCTCCTTAGAGATGATCAAAAATTTGATGTTAGGTACAATTAAGATAGCCTTTGTATAGACGTGTAACAGTATAGGGGAATAGTTATACGATGATCGTTAGTAATGATTCGGTATAATCATAAGACAGTTTTTGCAACCAATTAGATAGCTTAGTTTTAAGTGAATATTTGTTTAATGTATAAATATTAACCAGATGGTGAATCTTATTATAAATGCGAGCGCTTAAGATAACGAATTGCCGACCTGCGAAAGCGGTCCGACTATATAGGGAGTCACTGACCGGAAAACCTCGACGTCTAAGAAGAATGCTAGAGTCCAGTGGAAGCATGGAATGACGGCGTAAGACTACACGCAAAACAAACAGTTGCCGCACGGTGAGGACTTGGGATTCTGAGTACAGCTGAGTAGTTGGGTAATCTCTTCGCTTAAAATGCATAACCTTAAGAATTGCCCTTTGTGCACGCTCTGCTTGAAGCAGAAGGCCTTTATAGGTGCCACCCCATACAGGAATGCAATACATGAGGATCGATGCACATAAGCTTTGGTAAACTAAGGACAAGGTTGCAGGATCAGCAGCATGTCTCAATTCCTTGAACAGATAAATAAGCTTCCTTGTCCTCGAGCATAAAGCCTCAATGTGTGAACGCCAGGAAAGATTTGAGTCGATGTACACCCCCAGATATTTAATACTTGAGACTAAAGAGAGTGTCAGACAGTGACAAGAGGCGTCGTGAACTGAGCAAGAGTGGACTTGTACTGCACTGGATTCAGCTGGTTTGGGGTCTGAACTGGACAGCGAGAAGCGTATTAGCTTTGTTTTGTCGATGTTAAGAGTCAGCAAGTTAGCTGAAAGCCATTCAGTAACAAGGCGGAGGGAGTGTTCTGTTCTATCCTTAGCTTTACGCCAGTCAGTATCATAAACAACAAGTGCAGTGTCGTCTGCATAGGTGAATATTTCACAGTTAGGGATGGACATTTTGCACAAGTCGTTTATGTATATCAAGAACATGGTTGGACCCAATATACTTCCCTGCGGAACACCGAAACCAATACACTCCTCTTCACTGACAAAAGAATTAATTTTTACGCATTGGGTTCTATTAGTTAAATAATCAGTGAAGATTTTCAACGAAAGCCCGCGGATCCCCAAGTTTTCCAGCTTTGAAAGCAGCATAGGAACAGAAACAGAATCGAATGCTTTGCATAAATCAAGGAAGACACCGTAGCACTTAAGTTTTTTATCCATTTTAGAGACAACGCTATTAGAAAGACCTAGGACAGCGTCTTCAGTCGAGATTCCCTGTCGAAAACCATATTGATTTTTTGCAATGATGTTGTATTTGGAAAGATATCCCACCAGAGCATTATTCAATATTTTTTCAAGGATTTTAGACAGGGAGCTCAGAACCGAGATGGGTCGATAATTAGAGACATTGCTTCTGTCTCCACTCTTAAAGATTGGGTGGACCACTGCCTTCTTGAAAATTGTAGGAAATGTACCGGTCTCAATTGCACGATTGCAGATGTGTGTTATGGGTGGAGTAAGAGTAGCAGTAGATTGCTTCAGGATTTTTACTGGGATGTTGTCATGTCCAGTGGCGCAATCTGAACGCAGATTGCTTAAAATTCCATAAACTTGAGATTCGTCAATCGGCATGATTACAAGTGAATTAGACGGAGATGGGTGACTAAACGGGGCGGGATTAGAGGGCGGAACGATTTTAGAAGCTAGTTTCTCGCCTACAAAGTAGCTATTAATTTTATTAATCGAGGTTTTGGCATCAGACGCGCCCCGGATAAGTTCTTCGGGTGACTGATGCTGGACAGAACAGTTAGTTATGGCTTTAACGGCCTTCCATGTAGCTTTGATGTTATTTTTAGCCCTTAGTAATTCGTTTCTGTCATGAGCTCGTTTTAGTTTTTTTAATATCTTATCCAGGAAGTTGCGATATCGAGAGTACGTAGTTTTTAGGATCAGGTTATCTGGGGACAATTTCGATTTTTGGTGTAGCATGTCCCGGTTTTGTATGCAACGAACAAGACCCGATGTCATCCAGGGTTTGAGCATTCTCGTTCTGTTAGATACCCTTATGGTTGAAGTGTGATTTGAACAACTTTTCTGAATCATATCAACGAATAGATCAGCAGCAAGGTTTGGGTCACATTCATTCATTACGGGACGGAAATCGGTGTGGTCTAATTCGTTACGGATGCCTGAATAATTGTAACGAAGAACAGTTGAATTTTGTGCCTTCACGGAGTTCCCATGGGTTTTCAAACTAAGGACGATGGGAAGGTGGTCAGTTATATGAGTGTTAAGTACAATTACGCTAGCCGAATTAGTTGTTTTTAACATTATGTGATCGAGGGAATTTTCTGATCTAGTGGGAAGTGTATGAGCCGGTAGAAGTCCAATAGAGGCACAAAAGGTCAAATAGGCATCTGAGTGGCGGTCATGATTGTTAGGTTTTATATCGACGTTTATATCACCCACTAGTATCATATTTTTGAATCGTTTTAACGTTCCAGCTAAACTATCAAGACTATTGTAAAATAACTCCAGGTCCAAGAATGATGGGGAGCGATAGATACATATAATGGCTGTATTGCCGGTACTACATACTAAGCAGTTGGCTTCGCGGAAAAGAGGTTCAGTAATAGTGCATTGCAGGTCGTTTTTTGTATAGATCACTACGCCGTCATTTTGTGAAGAGTTATTTTGGGTAGCATGACTCGAATACCCTTGAAGAATGGGCAGGGGTCCTGTCACTTTTAGCCAGCACTCTGTGAATACAATAACATCAAAGTCTACTTTGGTCATGGTTAACATAGTAATAAATTGATGAAAATTTTTGTTAATGCTTCTGATATTTATGTGGATTAATTTAAGATTTAAATGAGGATATCTAACATATTTCGAGCATTAAGTAACTAGGCAATACAAATATTTTAAAATATTGAACATTTCAAAATGACTTACCTAGTAAAATAAAATAAACTAATTAATAGGTCTGCACAACAGAGATAAGGACCGTATCTACAACAAAATAATTGGAATCGTAATGTAGTAATCGAATCGTAAAGGAAGTAATGTACGAAAAACAAAAATATTTAATTAATAAAAATCTGTTTTCATTTGAATTTTATCGTAATTAGCGAATCTATCGAATTGTATAAGAATACAGCTCATACAGCAGCAGTGTTCAAATTCAAAGGGTTCAATTCCTGGCAAGGAGTAAACTGTTTTTTATGTGTTTTTCGCTATTCCTCACAGTTTCAGATTTGAACACCCACGTTCACTTGAAAAAACTGTGTATACGTAGATACTTGTATATCTTTAGGTTTAACTTACATAGTTTGCAGCGTTAGGCGTTGCGTTAAAATCAATGGCCGTATAGTTACTTTATGCCTTTTTCAACCAATACTGGAAAAAAAAAATCACAATCAAAGTATAGAATAGTTTCAGCTTATTCAGATTTTGTGCATTCATTCCATTCACGTATTCGATGCATTCCTAATAATTTTAGCTCAATTCAAATCTATTCGAACACGATCGAAAGTTATTTTTGCCCATGTAACCCAATGACATGTTCACGTATGCATGCACTCACGTGTGTGAACAAAAAGCTCCAGAAAGGGCTGCGCTAGCTGCCTGTTTGTCGAACAAATGATTTTATTTGAATACGGATCGGACATGCCCCGTCGCGTCCGTTTAAATCGGGCTGTGTGCCGAACGAGGCCGGACGATCCGTGCCTACACACACCGTGTACGTCCAGCCCTTTGGGGTCAACAGAAACCCCCGTTTGATAACACAGCGTTTAAAAATTGTTGACACAACAATTGGGCTCATTAAGCTTGTGTTTTCATGTTTTTTGGTATTGTTTATGAGTTGTGGTGTACAGAGGACCGTGTCAAAATTTTTAAACCCTTCATTTTTTTTGCGGAAGGAAATTTTTCTAAATCGTTACTCGTAATGGTGAAACTTTGCAACGATTTCTCTATTAGGATAGGTCATCCGCTGTGCTACGCCATCATGCAATATCTAGTCCCACTTCTTTGAGAAAGCACTAATACACAATAAGTTATAAGACTTAATGTCCTATGTCCCCTAGATGGGGCAGAGGGCGTCCACAGTAATTCTCCATCGCGAACGGTCTTGAGCTTCACGCTTCACCTCGCTCCACGTCATTCCGTTGCTTGCCGCTTCTGCCAATACGGTGCGACGCCAGGTTTGACGGGGACGGCCACGCTTTCTTTTTCCTTGCGGATTCCAGTCCAAAGCTTGCTTGGGTATGTGATCGGAATTCCTTCGAAGCGTGTGACCAATCCACCTCCACTTGCGACGCTTGATCTGGCGGTCGATCGGGCTCTCGTGGCATTTTTCCAGCAGTTCCACGTTGGATATCGTCTCGGGCCAGTAAATTCCGAGGATGCGACGGAGACAGCGGTTGACGAAAACTTGGATTTGGCGTGAGATGTCCTTTGTGACCTTCCATGTTTCGCACCCGTAGAGCAGTACAGATTTGACATTTGACCCGAAGATTTTAAGTTTTATCCGTCGGGTCAATTTCCGCGACTGCCAAACAGGTCTCAGCTGTGCGAAGGTTGCTCGAGCTTTGGCGATCCGTGAAGTGATGTCCTCTTCACTACCTCCGGTTTCTGAAACGACGCTTCCCAGGTAGGTAAATTTGTGTACGCGTTCCACTACCTCTGAGTTCAACATTAACGGTGCGGGATTCCTCACACCCGTTCTCATCTCCTGTGTCTTCCGGATGTTTATTTTAAGGCCAGTTTCTGCAGCTTCCCGACTTAAATCTTCCAACTTTGCTTGCATGTTGGCGTGGGTATGACTCAGGAGGCATAGGTCATCGGCGTAATCTAGGTCCTCCAAGACGTCGGACAAACCCCACTCAATCCCGCGGCGCCTGTTATTGGAGATGCGAAGCATTATTCCGTCAAGAACCACAAGAAAGAGAAGCGGCGAGAGTAGGCAGCCCTGGCGGACACCAGCGTGAACTGCGATGTCATCAGAGATGAGGCCGTCGTGCGTAACCTTGCAAGAATACTTCCTGTATATAGCCTCCAGAAGACGGATAATTTTCGGTGGTACTCCAATGCTCAGTAGGCGAGACCAGATGCTGGACCACTTCAGCGTATCAAAGGCTTTTTCGAAGTCGACAAAAGTCAGATAAATCTCCCTCTGCCATTCTGCTGCCTGCTCAAGTATGATACGAAGAGTGTTGATCTGGTCCGTGCACGAGCGGTCAGAGCGGAAACCAGCCTGCTCCTTGCGTAGGAGAGGATCCACGGCCTTAGACAACCTATCCAAGATAATCCTGCAGAACACTTTTGAGGGAATTGAGAGCAACGTGATACCTCTCCAGTTATTGCACTGACTAAGATCACCTTTCTTGGGTACAGTGATTAAAAGACCTTTGTTCCATTCGTCCGGGAGCTCTTCGGCGGTCCAGATCTTTTCAATAAGGGGCGTCAGAACATCGACGGCAGAGGATATGTCAGCTTGTAGCATTTCCGCCGTAATCAGGTCAAGTCCTGGCGCTTTACCTGCCTTCAAAGAGTGGACCGCTTTAGCAACTTCAGAGGCCGATGGTGGTTCCGTATCGATGTCGAGCAACCGGGCTGGTGGAGATACAGTCTGCAACGAGTCCGTGGTCAATGCTGCGGATGGACGGAAGACCTCTTCAAAGTGTTGACGCCAGCGAAGCAGCTGCTTTTCTGACGTCACAATGAGCTGACCATCTTTGGACTTCAGTGGCTTCTTTTTTGACTTATTGTTTCCTGTCAAGGTTTTGGTAGCGTTATATAACTCCCTTAGGTTACCGGAGTTCGCAGCTTGTTGAGCACGATCCGCAATACCATCAGCCCACTGTCTCCTATCTTTGCGGGTGCTGCGATAAATTTCCTTGCGCTTTTGGCGGTACTGCATATTAAGGTCGGTTCTTACGGTATCATTATGTGTCTCAAGCAGTCTCAGATGAAGGTTTCGTCTGTCTTCAATCAGGCTCCACGTACGCTGTGACATCCATTCTTCGCGAGAATTGTTCGATTTGTGTCCCAAAACAACGGCGCTGGTCTCTGTATAGGCCACTTTGATACGGTTCCACTCCTCGTCCAGTGAGTCCGTAGCAGCTTCGAGTACCGAAAAACGATTGCGTAACTCGAGTTGAAAAGCTTTTCGGATGTCGGAGTCATACAATTTGCTCACATCGAACCTTCTTCCTATTTTACCCAGTCCTCCAACTTTACGGGCCACTGCAATTTTAAGCCGGACTTCAGCAACAACCAGATGGTGGTCGCTATCAATATCGGCACCCCTGCGGTTACGGACATCGAGCAATGAAGAACGCCACTTGGAACTAATGGCAAGGTGGTCAATTTGATTTTTGGTGACTCCATCGGGTGAGTTCCACGTGTACTTATGGTGGTCGCCATGGATAAATAATGTACCTCCGATGGTCAAGTCGTGGTTCTGACAAAACTCGATAAATCGTTCGCCGTTCTCGTTGCATACTCCAAGTCCCTGCGTACCCATATGCCGCTCGCGGTTAGTGTTTATCTTCCCAACCTTTGCGTTTAGGTCCCCCATGACGAAGACGATGTCTTGCTTTTTTATGCCTCTAAGGGTGGCGTTAAGGGCATTGTAGAAGTCATCTTTGGTATCCTCCGATGATGCATTGGTTGGGGCGTAACACTGTACGATAGAAATCTTCCGGGCTCTTGAGCTAAAACGGGCGTACATGATCCGGTCTGAAATTGGTTTCCAGTCCACAAGGCTTTTCCTTGCTGCATTAGAAAGGAGGAGTCCCACGCCATACTCATGCACATCTTCCTCACTTTCTTTGCCTGAATATAGCAAAGTCAAGCCCCCGGACGTTCTCATCTCGCCAAAACTATTTCTCCTCACTTCGCTTAGACCGAGAATTTGCAGGTTGTAATTAATCATCACTGCTTCAGCCTGGGCTAGTCGACTGTCGCCGGTAAGCGTACGTACATTCCAAAAAGCAATTCGTGTCCGTGTTTTCATGCCAAAAATCGTCTGTGAAGAATCGGTCCGGTTTCTTACTGTTTCGGTTTCAAGAATCTATGATTGTCGGGCAAGCGAGTGATTAGCCCACTATGCCTTAATCCGCTAGCGGGGCTGCCGCTTTAGAGCCTACGGATGTGCCCGGTTTTGTTTCAGGTATCCTCCCTAGTGAGTCGATTCTGTTTTAAGGCGCAGAATACTCGCCCTTCGCCCTGCATCCGTTTGCTCAGCTGCAACTCAGGGTGGCGGACGCGCGGCGGCGCGGTTGCAGCAGGTCCCAGGGAGGACGGCGGGGACGTGGATGACTCGGACTGGCTAGGGCTCTGCTTTATACGGTACTCCGCCACGAGCACAGCAGATGGTTATTTGGCATTTTATCGGTAATGTTGTCCTCACTAACAACGATTCCCACCAAGACCATACCCTAGCTTCCCCCCCCTTAAGTTATAAGGCGTGGCGATAAGTACGTTATAGGTCAAGTTACATGATCATCATGATATCATTAACTCCTTACTAACAAAGTAAATAACGTAAAATACTCAGACTGATCCCGTGGAAGGAATTTCTGTTTTCATCGCAGCCGGGCTGGTCGCCAGACTGCTTTAGATGAATCCTATTCGCCTGAGCATTTTCTGCGGCCAATTTTCGACTATCATAAAAGTAGGAGGTCAGATGGCAATCGGACTATGTTGAATAATAGTTTTCGTTCGCATTTGGAATCTAATATTGTGGCACATTCAAAAACATTTTTAGAAATACATAATCTATCTATCTATTACAAAAATGAATAGCTGTTCGTTAGTCTCGCTAAAACTCAAATACGGCTGGACCGATTTGGCTAAATTTGGTCTTGAACTATTCGAGATAGTCCAGGGAAGGTTCAAACTGTGAGAAAAAAAATCCGAATACAACGCCATCTCTAATTAAAATGTCATTTTAAAATTAATTAGTATGCTGTTCTGGTAATGTCAGTAGATGGCGTTATCCGTACTATTAAGCGATACGAAGTTCGCCGGGTCAGCTAGTCCACAATATGGGAAACTCTTCTACAAATATGTTAATACCAAATTCTCACTTCACACTTTTCTAAGCACTGTCACGCTCACGAAGGCATTTGAAAACATCTTGAAGGCTTTTGAACAACTTAATTATATAGGTTCAAGAATATCCATGGAGTTTCTTGCACATTCTTCTCCATAGAGATCTACGCTTTGGAATGTGCAATTAGCATCCTTTTTTTAACAATTCAAAAGTGCCTATAAATGGTTTATTTGAAATAAATGCTTTGATTCTTTGATAAACAAAATGATAAAACTAGCAATTGTTTAAATTGTACTTATAAACTCCTTTCACAGAAAACTTTAATACAATTCGCTACAAAACATCCAACACTGCACTTTGATCTCAGCAAATTAATATATATTCTCGTTTCGCAGAATTTTCTCAAATTACCCTCTCTGAGGTATCAACTAGAGAACAACTATTTAATTATATGACCCTAAGACGGTTCCGTTCGACTGACTCTCTTGAATCCGACTTGAAATAGGTGCAGCTCCTGGAACCTTCGCGAGGAGCTGGATTGTTTTTTGCAAGACATTTATAGCTTCAGTACATAACTGAAGCTATGTGCAGTGTCTGTGGACGTTAATGCTGCCATTTCGGAGCATTTCGGTTAGTTTTAGAGGGAATTGTTTTAATTTGGAGTTGATTGCGATGTTGCTGAAATTGTTAGCGTGTAGGTACTCGTATTTTGCTGCAGTAAGATCTACTCACGCTGCCTTACGAGCATTATAATGACTCCAACATTATGAAGACGGAAGTTTGGGCGTAAGTGTATGTTTGTTACTTCTTCACGCTCAAACAGCTAAGCGGATTTGTATGAAATTTGGCACACGTATAGACCATGTCCTGGAATAGCACATAGAATACTATTTATCCCGGGAATAGGACACTTTTGTTCCCTTGGGATAATTTCCGACCACCAGAAGCTAAAAGAAAATAAAGGAACAGAGAATCCGTTGATTTGACCTGTTTCATCACGGGCCAGGCTAATGAATCAGGTTAAATCAATTACAGTCAGTACTTAAGGCTGCCCTTTTTAATTACTTTTAATTGAAAAACCAAACACTTTTGTCATGTTTAATTATTCAGTCATTTATTATGTGAATTTCCCGTTTCAGCTGGCTCACATTAATTTCACGAGGATTAAATTCTAAGGCTCAAAATAAGTTAAGTAAAAGATTAAAAACTTCCCTCAAAGTTATTTTGCGATTTATATCTTTTTATGTAGAAAATTTGTAAGACGGCTTATAGTGCTCATTATACATAGTCGGCTTTAATTCTAATTGCTAATTAGCAGAAACTCGTGTGGGGCAACGTTTATAAAAAAGGAAGAATATCACCCACTGCAAGATTCTTATTTATGCAACGATTCGAACAACACCTAGGTAACTCGTGGGCCGTGGGGTCCGAGTGCTCATACACTTTTTAAAAATTTATCCAAACACCTAGTTGAAACCTCGCGTGACGGGTTGTTCCTAGAGGTCCATGATTCTATTGTTTTTCATTTCTCACCGAGTCCATGAAAAAAAAACCTGTTTAAAATGTTCCTACATCAATTCCCAACGGGTCCATGAGGTTTGTCCAAAGTACAGTCAGTAAAAACCATTTCTTGTCTGTCTTAATCAGTTTGTAAGAATTACTAAAAAACAATAGTTAATAACTACGATTATTTTGACTTACTGTGATAATTTTGAAACTTTGACTTATAATGCTTAGGTCTATTGTATGAGATGGTGTACTGTGATTATTCTGAAACTGTGATTTTTTATAATGCAAAGTCTATTTTAATGTAAGATTTAAATTGTTTACTATAATTGTTGTAAAACTTTTTTTATGGTTATGACCATTCATCTCTTTAAGAGACACGCATGTAGTAGGGGAGGCCGGGATGCTAAAATTGCAGTTACTAAAGCGTCACGGGGACCTATTGGATTGTGAAGATTAGGTTCTAAAACGAAAAAAGTCTATGACAAGTTTCTATTTTATTGGGGGAGAACTGGTAAGAATTTTCAAAAATGTAAAAAAAAAACAGTCACATGGAAATACTCGAACGCGTCAGACATTCATAGTGTATGTTTGTCTTTCTGATTACCGATAGGTATTAATCCGACGATTAACTAGTGGGGGGTGGCCTTAAAAAGGGGTAAAAAATACAAAAAAAAAAGAAAGTTATTCGAGCGTATCAGATATTCAGAGTGAATTTTAAGTGCACTCAAAAAAGTCTAACTCCTATTTAAATGACTGACGATTTGGATGTGGCCAAAAGTAATTACTGATTTTTGAAAATGTAAAAAGACCTTGAGATACTCGAGTGCGTCAGATTTTTTTTTTTTTTTTTTTCTTTTTTTATTCTTGATAGGTTCGCGCTTGACCGCTAACTCACCTGATGGAAAGCGACGATGCGGTCGACGATGGAACGCGCTTACCTAGAAGTAACCTATTCACTCTTGACTTAAAGATTCCCGGGTTGTAGCCATCAGGAAAAACAGATTCCGGCAAGGAATTCCACTCCTTAGCTGTACGCACTATGAATGTGTTCGCAAAACGTTTTGTGCGTATAGGTGGGATGTCCACCATGTACCGGTGGCGCATTGCCGTACGCCTGGTGGTCCGATGATATACAGAGGGTTCAACTTGAGGTCTTTGTCGTCCTAAATGATAATCTGACAATTATAATAATATGGAGGGGTATTGTTAATCTGACAGTTTGAATAAAAAAAATTAAAGCAAAAAATTAATAATAAAATAATCAAGCGACATTTCAAAAATGTAAAAATGGAACACAGTACAGTCATTAAAGATTAATATGAATTGAAGTTTGTGAAAAAATTCAACAGTTTAGTATCAAAATTCAATTAAATACAAATATTTTGGTCGGCAGAGTCTTAAACGACCATGACCAACGACCACTTTATTTTCCATAGTGGGACGATGCGAGAGAGTGAGAGATAAAAAAGATCTTCTCTTTTTTATTTTTCACTCTAGGCGTGGAGTGGGGAATACATAGTTCTCAGCATCTGTACGCTTCATCCTTTATCGATGGTTTTAGCTACATCGTCCCATGAAAACCGTCAGATTATATGTTTTTCTTAATCCTGATGGGTTTTTATTTTGAGGATTACCTTCAAAATACAATAAAAATAAATCATTTTTTTATTCAGTTATCAGTTGATATCAGTTCATATGTGGTACTTAGGGGAAATAATAAACATTTATCCCTTATAAGCTTTTACTGCTGACTGAACCAAACATTCTCATGGACTCGTAGGTAAAGAAAATATTTAATATTTTAAAATGACGTGCAGTCATTGGGAACTAATGTTCGAATATTAATTTTTCGAGAACAATAGACTCGTGGACCTTTGGGAACAACCAGCGTAACCCATGAGCTGGCTTTTACCTCGGTCAGAGATTAAGCATTGCCATACACCGTGACAATGCCACCAGTATTTTGGGCAAACTTCCAGTCGACACCGACGTATAGGAATTTTTTGACGCCATATTTTAGTTAGCAGTTTATTATATAGTTTTAATTACTTAAATATTTTTATTTTCGTTGTTCTATCTATGTTAAACAAATAATAAATAACTCGTAGTTACACGTCTATGGTGTGATAAAATTGATAAAGCATCTACAATGTGTCAACATGATCTCTCAAACAATGCACAATCAGGAAGAAAATATTACAATATTATATTTTATCTTCTTGTTTCCACATAATAAACACGAGCCTGAAAACACAAACAATAAATAATTATCGGTATTCTCGTAACTAGTTAAAACAATAACGAGATGCATTAATTATAAATATAGATAGGGGCATGCCGTTGTGTCGCGGCGGAATTAATGAACGCGGCGTGCACGCTGCGGTCCGCTGCGAACCGCTACGATTTACGGCGTGTAGCAGCCGCCTTCTTTGAACATGGTCTCATTATTTAATTAATTTGTTAAATAATCGATTATTTCGACCAACCCGAGATACATTTCCAAACAACCGCTCTTACGTGATTATTACGTTATTACACATCTTTCTCTAAATATTTTGAAAGCACAGATTCGTTGTGGATATTATTTCTAGGTTTCTATTGAAAACAAAACATTTTGTGTAAAACTAATCTAGTGAAGACATCTAATAATCTACTATTTTGTTTGAACTTGGGCACTGCACAATGTATGTTCTCATTATTGAAAAATATAAAAAATATTATCTATAAAAACCTTGCACATTTAATCGAGATTCTGAACGACGAAAACATTTTTCAAAAACTTTCAAGGTTTTAAAAACGTATTTTCTGGACCAAGTTTTATGAAATATTTCGAATTACCGAATGCCAACAGAGCGTTCAGGCGTTATATAATTTTTATCAAACATTGCGTTGGATGAAACAACTAGCTTTTAAACCATGCTCACGTTGACGATAGACGAGTGGGAAAGGGCCCTCTTAAGTTATTTTTAGCGTTCCGTACTTCAAAAGGAAAAAACGGAACACTTATAGGATCCCTTTGTTGTCCGTCTGTCTGTCAAAACCCTTTATCTCGGAAACGCGTGGAGGTATCGAGTTGAAATTAAAACCATATACTCAAGTTTGCGGTCCCTTGAAGTTGAGAAAAAATCAAACTTCTGAGTTAACGAAAAAAAAGATACGGCCGTATATGTCGCAAAAAAACGTGTATTTTGACACTCAAAGAAATCAGAATTCATAGGGTACTTTCATTGAACTAGAATCCTAAAATTTTGGCATGAAGCAAGGTCTCATAGCACAAGTATAGGAAAAAATCTGAAAACTGTAAGTTTGTATTTACGTCCCAAAAAATATATTTTGAGATTCGGAAAATCTTAATAATAACTCAATTCGAGAATTGAAATGTTTTCATAGGTAAATTTGTACGGAGCCCTCAGTGCGCGAGTCCGACTCGCACTTGCCTGGTTTTTTTCTATCCTTACACTTTTAAAAGTACATTTTCATTGCTGTTTTTTCTTGGTACTGAGCTACAGGGTACCTACTGATTACTACGGAAATTAAAACCCGATATCATTAATATTGTTATCGATAAAACGCTTTTACTCTGTAATATCTCGGTAGTCGGTTGTTAGGAAACGGAACTGTTGCCGGACAGTCTATTTTTATTCTATTGTAAGTAATATGGAATACCTAATAAGTGTTTTTCATAATGTTTCATCTATCTATACTTATAAAATACTTTGTCCTGAATGACTGACTGACTTATCAACGCACAGCCTAAACCGCTGATCGTAAAGACCTGAAACTTGGAGGGTATGTTCTTTGTATGACGTAGGCAACCGTTAAGAAAGCATTTTCCAAAATTCATCCCCTAACGGGGGTCCAAAGTTTGGATGGAGAAACCTAATTTCACGCGGGCGAAGCCACTGACAGAAGCTAGTCTTTGCATATAGGGTGACTGGTAATTAGTGTACGATACTTAAACACGTATGGTGTCCGGACGTAAAGAATAACACCATCCCATCTCTTCCCGAGGGTGTCGTAAGAGGCGACTAAGGGACAGAGAATGGGCAGCAGCATCCTCTGTGCATTACAACAACCAAACTGCGATCCGCCAACCCGTCTGCCAAGCGTGGCGATTATGGCAACCCCCCCCCCCCCCAAAATGAAAAGCAGAATGAAAAAATGGCCCCTAGTGCCCGGCAGCCCGTCTATCCTTGACTCCGGTAGCGGTCAAGGCCACGACGAGGCAAGGGGTGCGAAGAATCTCCGGATGAGATCTGGCTACCCATCTATAAAACGACTCGACCTGGCAACTTTTAACACGCGTACACTGAGGAATGACGAGAAGATCACCGAACTTGAGGAGGAATTGAGCAGGTTGCGATGGAGTATTGTGGGATTGTCTGAAGTCCGAAGACAGGGGGAGGATACGATAATTCTCAAATCCGGTAACCTGCTCTATTTCCGGGAGGGTGACCAGCAGTCCCAGGGTGGTGTCGGGTTTATCGTCCACAAGTCCCTTGTGAACAATGTGGTGAGGATCGAGAGTGTGTCGACCAGGGTGGCGTACCTTATACTCAGAATATCATCAAGATATTCGCTGAAGTTCATACAGGTCTACGCCCCGACCTCGACACATCCCGACGACGAAGTAGAATCCATGTATGAGGATATATCAAGAGCCATGCATGGTTCTAAGACTCACTTCACCGTGGTCATGGGGGACTTCAACGCGAAACTGGGCAAACGAGACGGTGACGAGCTGCGAGTGGGGCAATTTGGATTTGGACGTCGGAATCACCGGGGACACCTACTGGCTAGCTTTATGGAGAAGGAGGGCCTCTATGTGATGAAGTCCTTCTTCAAAAAACGTGAGCATAGAAGGTAGACCTGGCAAAGTCCTGACGGTGCAACTAGAACTTCAGACTTCATCCTGTCGACGAAAAAGCAAATATTCAATG
This sequence comes from Mythimna impura, assembly GCA_905147345.3. Lineage (NCBI taxonomy): Eukaryota > Metazoa > Arthropoda > Insecta > Lepidoptera > Noctuidae > Mythimna > Mythimna impura. The sequence goes on from LR990348.1 coordinate 1,199,669, forward strand.
ATGTCTCTGTGATCAACGCGGTGAAAACTGGAAGTGATCACCGCGTGGTAAGAGGCACATTGAATAATAACATTAAGCTTGAAAGGTCTCGACTGATGAAGTCTACGCTCCGTCCAGCACAGATCCAAATCCAAAACCCCGAGAACTTTCAGCTCGAACTCCACAATCGTTTCGAGTGCCTAGGAAGCTCCTTGGATGAATATAACGATGGGTTCGTGGAAACTGTCCATACGGTCGGGTCTAAGTTTTTCAAGACTCACCGTACAAATAAGAACAAGAAGCTCTCTGATCCGACCCTCGAGCTAATGAAGAAGAGGCGTGAGATGATTCTGCAGTCTTCAGACGATGCGTGCATATACCGGCAGCTCAATAGACAAATCTCGAAGTCCCTGAAACGCGACCTTCGCCGCTTTAATACCGCAAAGATTAAGGATGCGATTGAGCGGAATAAGGGCTCTAAAGTATTTGCACGAGATCTGTCTATTGGGCAAAACCCGCTCACGAAACTGAAGACCGACGATGGCAGAGTCATATCCACCAAATCGGAGCTTCTGGGAGAGATCGAGGCTTTTTATGGACAGTTATATACGTCTATCGCTAAACCCGCTGCAAATCTAGTAAACGACCCAAGAGCTAGATTGACTCGACACTATACCGAAGATATCCCGGATGTCAGCCAGTACGAGATTGGGATGGCTCTGAAGCAGCTGAAAAATAACAAGGCGTCGGGTGAGGACGGAATTACGGCCGAACTCCTGAAGGCGGGTGGAAAACCGGTCCTAAAGGCCCATCAGAAGCTATTTGATTCCGTCATACTCGAGGGAAAAACGCCACAGGCGTGGAGCAGAGGCGTGGTGGTACTCTTCTTTAAGAAGGGCGATAATGCCCTGCTTAAGAATTACAGGCCCATCTCGCTTCTGAGCCATGTCTACAAGCAGTTTTTCAGAGTCATCACGAATCGTCTCGTGCGCAGGTTCGACGACTTCCAGCCTCCCGAACAAGCCGGATTTCGAAAAGGCTTCAGCACCGTGGACCACATACATACGCTGCGGCAGGTTATACAGAAGACTGAGGAGTATAATCAGCCTCTCTGCTTAGCGTTTGTGGACTACGAGAAAGCCTTTGATTCGATTGAAACTTGGGCTGTACTGCAGTCTCTCCAACGGTGCCAAATTGACTATCGGTATATCAAAGTGCTGAAGTGTTTGTACAAAAACGCCACTATGTCAGTCCGACTACAAGACCAGACCTCGAAACCTATCCTCTTGCAGCGGGGCGTGAGGCAGGGAGACGTTATTTCTCCGAAACTGTTCACGGCAGCAATGGAGGATGTCTTCAAGGTTTTGGAATGGAGAGGGCTAGGCATTAATGTCAATGGCGAGTACATCACTCACCTTCGGATTGCCGACGACATAGTAGTCATGGCTGAGACTACGGAGGAGCTCAGTACAATGCTTGGTGAACTCAGTAGAGCTTCCGAAAGAGTGGGACTTAAAATGAACATGGACAAAACCAAAGTCATGGTAAACAGCCATGTAGCACCCACTCCTATCAAGATCGGGGACTCTACACTCGAAGTTGTAGACGACTACGTTTACCTGGGACAGACGGTCCAGTTGGGAAGGTCTAACTTCGAGAAAGAGATCAATCGTCGAATCCGACTCGGCTGGGCAGTGTTCGGGAAGCTGCGCGGTATCTTCTCGTTCAATATACCACAGTGTCTCAAGACGAAAGTCTATGACCAGTGCGTGTTGCCAGTGATGACATATGGCTCCAAAACGTGGTCGCTTACAATGGGCCTCATCAGAAGACTTAAAGTCACCCAAAGGGCAATGGAGAGGGCTATGCTCGGAGTTTCCTTGCGTGATCGAATCAGGAATGAGGATATCCGCAGGAGAACCAAGGTTGCCGACATAGCACGAAGAATCGCCAAACTAAAGTGGCAATGGGCAGGGCACATTGCTCGCAGAACAGATGGCCGTTGGGGCCGAAAGGTTCTGGAATGGCGACCACGTACCGGAAGACGTAGCGTTGGAAGGCCTCCTACAAGGTGGACCGATGACTTGGTAACGGTTGCGGGAGTCCGATGGATGCGAGACGCACAGGACCGTTCGTTGTGGCGACACTTGGGGGAGGCCTATGTCCAGCAGTGGACGTCTTTCGGCTGAAATGATGATGATGATGAATGACTTAAACACGTGATTGTGCTCATGATAACCAATAACTTTTACTATGGAAACAAACCTGAAATCGCGAAAAAAAATCAGCTGTTCAGTACATTTATGTTTGCCTAATGTACTGAACAGCTGATATTTTTTTCGCGATTTCAGCTTCGCTCCCATAATAAAAATTGTTTGTTATCATGAGCACAATCACGTGTTTAAGTATCGTACACTAATTGGCAGTCACCCTATATATAATTCTCCTGTACGTGTGTTTGTCACCTGACTCCTGAATGGTTTGATCGATTTGAGTGAAATTTTGTGTGTATATTTGAGTAGGTTTCTGGATGGTTTGAAAATATAACTGAAGCCGGTAGGTGGCGCTACAATCGGATTCTCAATTTTGACCAGACCCTAGAGGGTCTGAGGGGGAGTAGGTACTTATATATCTTTAATATAAAAATGAATCGCAAAATGTGTTGGTAAGCGCATAACTCAACAACACCTGGACCAATTTGGCCAATTCTTTTTTTAAAATGTTCGTTGAAGTGCAAGGATGGTTTTTAAGTAGGGTAGAGTAGGGTAGAGTAGGGTAGACGTCAGTTGACGGGAGCGAAGCCGCGGGCAAAAGCTAGTATAATATAAAAATGCATCCCTGTTTCCCTTGGTCACATCATCACGCGTGAACGACTGGACTAATTTCACTAATTCTTTATTTTTTTGTATTTGTTATTGTGAGGAGAAGGTTTTTATGAAAGAAAAAAAAATAAGAAAAAAGCGTAAAAAAATTAGAAAACTACGACGTCTACTGAATTTTCGCGCGTTTGACAGCTCATAAGTAAGACAGGACAACGTCTGTCGGGTCAGCTAGTTAACTTATAAGTGATCAGTAATCTATTTCCGAACAACATACATTGCTGCATTGTGTAGAAATTATAAGTGAAATGGAACAAAAAATAAATAGTTTAAAAAAACTAAAAAAACACGCTTTTAGCACGCACTAAAAATTACAAAATAATTCGGACATTTAGTTTGATGACTCAAGAGTTTTCCCTTTGCCAAATCTTCATTAGATCGCAGGTAAACATAAAAAAAATCAGTTCGTGATGAACGATAAATAATTACCTATGCGAAATGGTTATAAGTAGGTAATCATCTTTATTTAATATTTACTATGATTTATTATGAAAGAAAGCGTGGAACGTTTTGTCCAAAAAGAGTAAAGATTACTTATACGCTCCACGCTTTCTTTCATAATAAATCATAGTAAATATTCAATAAAGATGATTACCTACTTATGACCATTTTATTTATCGTTTATCACGAACTGAAATTGTTTATGTTTCTTAGCTAGTCATGTATTGTCATCAGAACTCAGAGCGTGTGCAAAATTTCATCCTAATCGAAGACCGGGAAGTGGGTCAAATTAAGATTCCAAGATTTTCTTACATACATAGTTCGTTACAAGTGAAGCTAATAAAAGCATGTTATAAATTAGTTCTACTTATCATGGAGACCAGCTGCATGGCTGGTTCTACAGTACCATCATCTCCCTAGCTTTTTCCCAACTAGCTTGGGGTCGGCTTCCAGTCTAACCTGATACGGCTGAATACCCGAGTTTTACGTGAGACGACTGCCTATCTATCAGACCTCCACAACCCAGTCATTGGGCAACACGATACTCCTTGAATAGATAAGATGGTCAGACTTCTGGCATCTCATCACCAGTAACGACTGTCCAAGATCTAGGAATGACAACCGGGACCCGGTGGTCTCGGTCGCCTCCTTCTGCGAAGCAGTAGTGCTAGCGAAGGAGGCGGCCGCACGCGTGAGGGAACAGGCGTCCTTACACCCCAAGCACCGGGACCCCCGGGACCCCACCCTGCTTTCCAGCAACTATAGAAGTGGGCTTGCGAACGACGAGCAACGGGTAGCTCGCCGTCCAGACCAAGCCCGAGTCTTCAACGGCGCTTGGTGTTCCACGTGGGCCTTAAGATGTCCAGCGGTGCTGAAGCCTCCTGTGGCCATGGAACGCAAAGGCAAAGAAGGAACATAGGTATGATTTTAGTTAGTTAGTCTTTCGCTCCGCCGGCCGGAGTGTAAAGCCTCTGCTTTACGTGCTTTCAGAGGCACGGGGTGTCAGCAATATCCTAGATAAAGTTGGAAAAAAAACAAATGAATTGAAAAATTCACATTGTTACTTGCCCGGTTTCGAACGCGCAACCTCAGGCATAAGAGGCGGAAATTTAATCACTGGACCAACACAACACTTCTATAGTAGGAACCTACCAATTTTCTGAAATCCTTCTTTATGCCAGCATAGTCCAAGAGTCGCCTACTTAAAAATTAAAATAACGAAAGCAAATTATATTCAGCAATATTTTAAATTCTCTTCGCAAAGCGAAAGGTTAGAAGTTCAATTAAACGACTTTCTTTAAACAATCAATTAAGAAATCTCGGCGAAACGCACTTTTTTCTTTACAAACTTTAGTGCTGGAGTGAGAAATAACTTCAGGTCTTAGCTTACCATAAGTCTGCTGATTGCCATCTGATTTCCATATCGTCTGGTAATACAGCAGCTGCTGAAGTTATCGCAGCACTTTGACAGGGTTATGAACGCAATAAACTAAGAAAGTGGTTATTCTGACCTATGATGTGGTAGAAGCCATTTTGTTTATAGTCTAAGTTTCTCAACTACACTTACGTTACACTTCGAACACATGTAGTATAGGTATAGATTACATTCTCGTTCATTGTGATGAATTTTTAAAAACTAGGCAAGTGCGAGTTGGACTCGCGCACTGAGGGTTCCGTACTAACTTACCTATGAAAACAATTCAAAGATTTTTCCGAATCGTTTTTTTTTTGTGTCGTAACTACAAATTTACAGTTTTCAGTTTTTGAAGTGAAACTTCTTTATCGGGGTTGGAAAAAAATTTAGTGTAACATTTTTTCGTTACGCGTCACATTTTTCCGTTACGCGCCATCTTTTTTTTATGTTTGTTACCTCAGAACTCCGTCGTTTATGGACCGATTTGCAATATTTTTTTTTCCCTTTATAGGATATGCTTCCAGATTGGTCCCATTTTTTTCAAAATCCAGTTCTGTTGATGGGATCTATGAGGAATCGAAGGAACTCCTCAAATATTATAGGCAACCATATAGTGATTTTGATATTATCATCGAGAACTTAAGCATTTACAGTCAAAAAGTAACATTTGATGAAGTGGAACTGATGAAGAAGACCAGAAATGGTCAACGGAACTTCATACTCACTTTGATAACACAATGAAGATAGTTAAGCGACTATGACAATACGAATAAATGAATGGTTCTGAATAGTTACGTTACGTTGAAAATGGTATCATCGAAGTGATCTGATGATGATGATGGAGCCGGAAGGTAGGCACTGGAACTCAGTAATTAATCAATGTAACCTAGCCGTGTTTAGACTTATTAGAATTATCATAAGATGCACTTTGGCTATAAGGTACTATCAAACTGATCTGATGATGGAGCCGGAAGGTAGGCATAGCATAGCATAGTCGGCCTTGTAATGTTCCCACTGTTGGGACTCAGGCCTCCTCTCTAGGAGAGGGAATGGGCCGTAATCCACCACGCGGGCCCAGTGCGGGTTGGTGGATGTCACATGTCTTCGAATTTTTGGTTCTAGGACATGCCGGTTTCCTCACGATGTTTTCCTTCACCGTTTTGAGAGCAGTGGTGATGAAATAAATTACACAAAGTAATGCGCCTGGCTGGGTTTGAACCCGCGACCTACAACTCATAAGTCGGGGCCGTTACCACTCGGCCACCACTGCTCTAGTCATTATAAGCCATTAATAACACAAATATATAATAACGACATCAATGATAGTAATAATTCTATTACAATTTATTAATGAAATTCAATAATAATCTTTGTAGTAATAAGCTAAAATGAAATAATTGTAGAATTTGTATTTATGTCTATGATAATAAAAGCCTTTTATTAAACTTTATCTAATTTAACTTTATCTAATTTAACTTTAGGTAGGCATAGGAACTCCGTAATTAATCAATGTATCCTAGCCGTGTTTGGGCTTATTAGAATTGTCATGAGATGCACTTTGGCTATAAGGTACTATCGAATTGATCTGGTGATGGAGCCAGAAGGTGGAAGGTAGACACAGGAACTTTCTAATAAAACAATGTAACCTTGCAGTGTTTTGGGTTAATTGGAATCGTCATGAGAAATAGGCACTCTGTTTATAAGTGGATCCTCAAACGTCGACAACGAGATCCGGCACTACAATTGATGGAGTTTTCGCTCGGTTACTAAATTTTGTGGAATGTAAACAATATATTTCGTATTTCAGTTACCATAAGCCATTAATAACACAAATATATAATAACGACATCAATGATAGTAATAATTCTATTACAATTTATTAATGAAATTCAATAATAATCTTTGTAGTAATAAGCTAAAATGAAATAATTGTAGAATTTGTATTTATGTCTATGATAATAAAAGCCTTTTATTAAACTTTATCTAATTTAACTTTATTTAACCAATTTCTGTAAAGTTGCATATAGTAAATTATTTTTTGAAAAATAACGTCATAAAGAAGTTTCACTTCTTACGAGTGTACGCTAGTACACGCACACATTTTTTTTTTTCTATACTTCTGCTATGAGACCTTGCTTCATGCTAAATTTTAGGATTCTAGGTCAATGGGAAGTACCCTATGAATTTTGATTCCAATGAGAGTGTCGAAATATACGTTTTTTGCGACATAAACGGCCGTATCTTTTTTTTTCGTTAACTCAGAAGTTTGATTTTTTCACAGCTTCAAGGGACCGCAGACCTGAGTATATGGTTTTAATTTCAACTCGAAAAAAAATAAGAAGAAGAACACAAAACACACCTCTTGTAAAATCTCAAAATATATTTTGAAACAGCCGCCGTCATTCCTCCACATTAGATGTCAAGAGATAGCATGTCCAGGCATATCCAGGGTCGTGGGGGAGATCGGCGGCAACGATCTTTCGCGCCGGGCCTTGGTACAGGCCATGCTCCGAAGCGAGGAGGAGTGGCAGGAGGTCGCCTCCTTCTGCAAAGCAGTAATGTTAGCAAAGGAGGAGGCCGTAAGTGCACGCGTGAGCCCAGCCGCTATAGGGGCGGACTTGCGCACGGCGAGCAATGGGTAGCTCGCCATCCGATCGTCCCACTGCGCGTACTGTTCCACGCGCACCTCAAGGAGATGTTAGCAAACCGCAAGCAGGGTCGAAGCCTACTAGGTCCAAGGGTCTGCTTCTGATAGGAAGACTCGGCCTGGTATGAAAGGCAACGAACGAACGGGAGTGGGTTTTTAGTCAGTAAAAGTCTGACACACCCTTCTGTCCGCCCAAGAGCGGGGGATGTCAATATATGATTTTCCCACTGAAAAAAAAGGCATATCCAGGTGTTAGCTATATTAATCCATTTATTATAGGATGATTTTAGGAGTGTCTATGTCACGGGATAATTGGAAAATTAATCCTGCAATTTATGGATTTCTTAATATTCTATGCATAAATCGTTTCCAATATAACAAAACCCAACAAAGTTTGATACGTTGTCATCTATCAGAACCTTTCCGAGAAAAAATAATTTACAATTTTACGAGGTTTTTAGTAAACTAACGGATTTTACAATATTTCCCGGTGACATTATATACTATAGGTACGCACTCCTAAAATCACAAATATTGAACCATCTTAAACAAAACATCTTCAGGAACAGTCCGGTCATTCCTCCACATTAGTTGTCTTCAGCTGGCGTTTCCAGGCGTGTCCAGGTGTTAGCTATATTTGGTACACATTAATAATTCCCGCGACGTAGTCTGGGCGACGTGTACAAGTCTTCTGCTGGTGCCATCCTCTTGGGACCCGACACTGTGACCCGCCTCGAGCTTGATGTTTAAAATAAATTCTGGGAAGGAAATGTTCGAGGCTTTTAATAGTTTAGATGTGCCGTCTTTGTTGGCTTGAAGTCTTGTAAACTGTAAAAAGGGTTGACGAAAATGCACTAACATTATAAAGACGATTACAAGACGAAGTTTGCATTCAGTACAGTTAAACTGATTTCAATGAATCGTGGTACACGAAAAAAAACTCTAACTTTCTTATCGCAGGAGTATGTTTCCTTGGAAAAATCTTCGACTTACAAGTGAGCAAAACCAAAATAACAATAATTATATAGATATTGTATGTACTCGTAATCGAAATATATTCAAGGTTCTAAAATCCAATGTGCGATCGTCAAGACAGATTGCGATTCCGATGGTGAGATATCCGCGTAGTGACGGTTGTCGGGTTGGTTACGACACAGAATAGATCGCGCAAGTATCTGCTATTAAACTCGTTAAAAAATAAAAGGCCCGTTTTGACATTTGAGAAAAACCCTAGAATGTAACTTGGAACGAAACTGAAAGAAACAATAAAATAATAATTAGGGGTCCGGTGTAGTAGTAGCCATTTTGAGGTATTTTATAGTAGTAGCTACACTACACCGGACTCCAGACAAGCCGCTAGGTAGTCAAAATACAAATGTCAAAATGGGCCATTTATTTTTTGACAACTATAATATGCATAATCATAGTAATCATGTAATTAGATATATTGCGTATTAGATGGCATCGTTACGTGCCATTGCTTGATTTGGCGGCACCGATTGACGCAGTGGGTAAGCAATTTGCTGCTGCACTGCGCTTCGCGGATTTGAATCCCGCTTGGAACAAATATTTGTAGTCTATAGACAGTTGTTCTGTATCTGGATGTCGATGTATTGTGTATTAGTTACATGTTATTTCTAGTGTGGGACAACGTTTATTTGTAGAAAAATTGTACATCACACCACATTACAACCAAAAACTTTAATTTATTACATCAGGGAACACCTAGTTCCGACTTCAGCTTTCACAAAGGTTTTAATTTTAAGGCATGCACGAGGCATAAATAAAGTGTTACCTTTATGAGAGAAATAAAATTGGCTAAAAGTGTAATAATTAAAAAATATCTTTTACTCAATTCTATTCATCCTCTCTCCTAACAGACTTTGCTGTGCCCGACAGGGTCCATAATTTCTAAATCTTTTAAACAACATACCAACTATGTAACATTATGGAACGCAATAACGTATTGAGTACTTATTGAGTAAAATGATATTATTATTGTTTATCAACTAAGAAGATTCAGTACTTGTCACACTAGTTGTCTGGCAATCATGCTGAACTAGACCTATTTTTAGCCGTGAGGCGCACAATTGTATATCTATATTATTATTATATATATATATTTTTTATTCTAAGGAAGTTAGTGATAGTATGACGAGTGACAGGGCAGAATGGAAGAAAAAACGTGTTGCGCCGACCCCAAATAACACGGGACAAGGGCAGGAAGATGATGATGATGATATTTTTTATTCTCTTTTGTATGGTTTCGTGTTTACATATATTGTTTGTGTGCCTTGCGTTGTGACTAAATAAATTCATTTTCTTTCTTTCTTTTCTTTCTTCTTTACTTTCGTCGCTTGGCTCCAAGAGGAGCGGTCCACGTAAGTAGCAGTGCCAGTGCAGCAGCAATACAACGGTCTATACATCGCCGATACCGTCGGATGAAATTCTTAGCTAAACATAACGCCTGACTGCTGCATTTACCGTAATACCTCGATACTGAAGATATTTATTCGCACAGACAGAATTGAAAATAGCTTCTCGATGAACTGATACGTATCTCATCATCATCATTTCAGCCGAAAGACGTCCACTGTTGGACATAGGCCTCCCCAAAGCGTTGCCACAATGATCGGTCCCGTGCGTCTCGCATCCATCAGATTCCCGCATCTAATGATTATTTTTATTTACAGCTGCATTCTTACTCCTTTTGACAAACTATAAGTAATTATTATTTTTCTAAAAAATTGTCAGAACGGAATAGCGTTATCTACTAGGTAATGCTTCACTGTTGAGGTTACAAGCTCAGCTAAAACCTTTCAGCCGCAGTTCACAAACAATTAGCGTAGCTTGCTTGTTATTATGATCAGGATCATCTAGAATGCGCATCGCTTCCGCGTGATCGCGTAGAAACAGTCCATGGGAACTTCTGCGAACATCCCTACTGCGCTGCAGTACTGGAACAGTCCTATCAGCACCCTGAATGCGTTATTATACAAGATACCAATGGGGCTCCCTGTATGACTTTCAACCTGGGGACCTGGAACGCTAAGCAAAGATGGAACATAGGAGTGGGTTTTAGTCAGTAAACGTCTGACACGCCATCTCGCTCTACCCTAGAGCGAGAAAAGTCATTGGACCTAAAAAAAAAAAAAAAAAAAACACTACACTAGGGAGAAACAATCGAGGATACACGCACGCCTTGTTTTTCTGATTCTGTACAATTCCTTTGGATATATATACGTTTGTCAGTTTTACAGTCCATTAATTAATATTTAAGTCAAAAGTCAAGACCTTACAGCACAAAACCGCTAATATACAATCTCCTCAAGTTTAGTATACAACTTCTTAAGAGACAAAATTCCGATAAAAATACTTTTGAATAAAGTAAGAAATCCAGAAAAATTCCACCCAGTTTAGTTTATTGAGCCGAACACAGCCACGCGGCAAATTTATAGCTCGTTGGACGGGGTCTTCGGCAAACTGGGCGTTTATTGACTCGGAAGATGTTATGGGGGTCATGGCGAATGGTGGAGGAAATATATCTTATAGGTAACAATAATCTTAAAAAAAGTTGGAATCTTTTTTGTAGGTTTTTTTTTTTTTTAGGTGGGAAAATCATCTTATGACAAATCTCGCTCTTGGGCGGAGCGAGAGATAGTGTCAGACTTTTACTGACTAAAAACCCACTCCTGTTCCTTCGTTGCCTTCGTCCCAGGGCCCCGGTTTCGTTTTCACACTACCCATGGCCCCAGTAGGCTTCGATCCTGCTGGGCCCCTACGATTTGCTGACATCTCCCTGAGGCGCGCGCGGAACAATACGCGCCGTCGACGACTTGGGCTCGGTCCGGATGGTTACCGGACGGTCGGACGGCGGGCCACCCATTGCCCGCCTTCCGCAAGCCCGCGCCTACGGTGGCCGGAAATCAGGATCGGAATTCCGGCGGCGGCTGGGGCGTGAGGACCGTTGCCGTTGCCTCACGCGATCGGCCGCCTCCTTTGCCAGCATTACTGCTTCGCAGAAGGAGGCGACCGCCTGCCACTCCTCCTCGCTCCGGACCATGGCCTGTACCAAGGCCCGGCGCGAGAGATCGCCGCCGCCGATCGCCCCCACGAGGACACGGCGTTGCTCTTCCCAAGCGGGGCACACCTCCACCGTGTGCTCCACCGTGTCCTCCGGGCGGTCCACACAGTGGCGACACCCGGGCGTCTCTTCCGCACGAATCCGGTGCAGGAACTTCCCGAACTTCCCGTGTTCGGTGAGAACCTGCGTCATGCGGAAGGTGAGGACGCCGTGAGGTCTTTCCAACCACGCCTCAAAGAAGGGACTTACCGCCATAATTGTGGCGTGCCCAATCTTTTTTGTAGGTGGGAAATTATCCAATGAGTTCTCTCGCTCTAGGGCGGAGTGGGAAGGCGTGTCAGATTATTACTGACTAAAAGGCACTCCTATGTTCCTTCTTTGCTTAGCGTTCCAGGTCTCCGGGTTTACCTTTCGGAACCTCATCCAGCGTTTTCAGCATCATCCTTTTTAGTCAGTAAAAGTCTGACACTATCTCCCTCTCCGCCCAAGAGCAGGGGATCTCATTAGATGATTTTCCCACCCGAAAAAAAAAAAAAAAAAACCAGCTGACATTTCTTTGAGGCGCATGTGGAACACTATGCGCCGCCGACGGCTCAGGCTCGGTCCAGACGATTATCGGACGGCCGGATGACGAGTTACACGCCTATGGTGGCTGTAAATCGAGGTCGGGATCCCAGCAGCTAGGGGCGTAAGGAAGTCCATTCCCTACGCGTGCGGCCGCCCCTCTGTCCGATACTGCTTCGCAGAAGCAGGCGGCCGCCGCGCGCCAGCTATTCCTCCTCACTCCGGAATGAGGTGCTTGGTAAGTTAGTGGTGTTTGTGCAGTCAGCGAAATTAATTAGCTACCACATTTTTTCGATATCATCAAATAACCCCATCTGTTCTGAGTAGAGGTGAGGGTCAGACTTTTACCGACTAACCCACCCGTGTTCCTTTATTTATCTAAATGATTTTTTTTTTATCTGTGGGTTTCTTACATGAAATAAATGTTAATTATTTTTACTATTTTATTAATTATCAGCAAAGTTTCAGATTATGACTGTTTCAATAGTATGTGGAACATTCTAAGAATGTTGTAAAAAATTGTAGGTTACAATTATTATTTTTTTAAAACAATTTCTCCGACTTTTTTTTCTCGTTATTTTTTAGGACACTTTAATCTCAAAGAGCATGTCATCAGCCCCATCCTAACCTAACCTAATTTTTCCCTGACTTGTTAATCATTAATGTGGTATGATGGCATCTGGTACAACGAAACTCTAACAACATTAAACATAAAAGACAAAGATAAAGATAATTTTATTTGTCAAAACATGAGTACTTATACATTATCTTTTAAATGACATTGTAATATCGAAATAGGTCGCATGCTGCTATTGCTCTTATTAACTTGCAAACTGGCACGGTAATGATACTGTTTAAGATTTATGCTTTATATAAAACAGATGTTCGAATTTGATAGGAAAAAATTAGATTATTTTCTAATAATAGTGAAATGATGCTGGTGGAGATAATGTTTCTCCAAATAGTGCTAACAATATAAAGTAAGCCTTTCCATTATATTACCGCCTTCACAATGTTGGAAAATCACAAAAACAGCGAGAATACAAACGATTACAAAACATATCACATACCGATGACGTAATATTCGGTGTTAATAGACCACGTCGCTTGGCCGCGTCGCTTCGATAACGTTCACTTGGTATGTTGACGATACCATTCAATAATTTCGTCTATACTGTTATAAGCATCGATGGTTCAGTGGTAGAATGCTCGCCTGCCACGCGGGCGGCCCGGGTTCGATTCCCGGTCGATGCAGGTATCTTTTTCTTTTTTAGTACATTTTTGTTTTTTTTTTATTATTAATTTTAGTATATTTTTGGTTTATTCGTATAAACTAAATAATAATAAAAACAAGTAAATTATCGCTGCACATGTAACGTATTTTCAATTATTCAGACTTGTAAGAGTCCCTTACCAATAAAATACTATGACTATCGGGAATTTATAACATCATTTAATTAAAATATTTAAAAATTAATTTAAAATTATGTGTTATTGAAATAATTCTTTTAAAATAATCAAAATCAATTATATTTTAAAATTTCATACAATTGCCAATATTATGTATAATTATTGTTTTTAAATATTTTCACAATTCTATGTTTATTTATGTAGGTACATGTATTTATTTAAGGATCACCAACGAGTGCTACAAAATACAAACTTAAAGATATAAAAATTGGTACAGATAACCTAATCCTATAATGTACACTCATTATAGGCAACCACAGCTTATGCATAACAGAGCGTACACGGCTCCTAAATAATTATGTAAATATTAAATAAAATAAAAGTAATTAGCATGCGTTATGACATAAAGAAAAAAAAATAAACAATATTAAGAGCAAATAATAATAAAAAAGTAATGTCAAAATTAATTAGAATAATCATGTCAAAAAAAAAATTAAATAGAATTTAAATACTATGAATATAGGAATAATGTTATTAATGTAAGTGGGCATGTACCGTTTTAATTAACTATGAATAAATAAATAAATAATCAAGATATATTAAAGCCACACCACACACTCACTACAACACTCACTACACATGTCCGATTTCTCTTTCTAAAACATATGTATGATCACCTAATAGTGCATTGTAAAATAATTTAGTTTCCCAGTTCCTCTCACTAAAAATGACAACTTTACGAAATCTGACCGAAACCGTTAATAACATTTACGAGCAGCTCCCTATTAGAAATCCAATCTACAATAATTCCATTATTATTAGAAAATGCAGTGAAACACGAAACGAATCATTAAATTGGCGACTTGCTCATAAATTAGAAGCTGGCTTTCTCCCTGGAATCGGATAGCTATTACACGGATAACATATGCGACTTAAATCCTGTGAAATTCAATTGTATTATATTCGTTTAATTAATGGATAACGAACGTTTCCATAATGGCACCGATTTAATATATATGACAGTTGGAGAATTGTTCGAGTATGAGCATGTATTGGTACTGAAGGTGGAATATTTTAAACGTTGGCTGATTTAGGAGGACCGTAAAACATTTAACGTTGTCGTAAAAACAAAGAGTTTAGGGCTCACACAACTTCTACATATTATTTCTATCCTTGCTCTCTGAAGTCCTGTTTCTGGTAACAACACGAATTACTCCTCCATGATTTGGATATGCATTAATTATTTTTTTAATGATATAAACTAACGCTTGACTGCGATCCCACCTGACCCATAATTGGCCTTTTTTATAGCATATCATAGCATAGTCGGCCTTATAATGTTCCCAATGTTGGGACTCAGGCCTCCTCTCTAGGAGAGAGAATGGGCCGTAATCCACCACGCGGGCCCAGTGCGGGTTGGTGGATGTCACATCTCTTCGAGTTTTTGGTTCTAGGACATGCCGGTTTCCTCACGATGTTTTCCTTCACCGTTTTGAGAGCAGTGGTGATGAAATAAATTACACAAAGTAATGCGCCTGGCTGGGTTTGAACCCGCGACCTACAACTCGTAAGTCGGGGCCGTTGCCACTCGGCCACCACTGCTCCACATATACTTTTTTTTTAATTGTTATAAACTAGTGCCTGACTGCGATCCCACGTGATAGTAAGCAGTGATGCAATCGTTAATAGTGAAGCGCACTAGTTTATTAAGAGCCTATTCACTCTAGCCTTGAAGACACCTAAATTATAATCGGACGGGAAAACCGCAGCAGACAAATTGTTCCAGCTCTTCAATGTGAATTTTCGTCAGCATAGACCAGACAGACAATTTTATATATTCATACAGATAAAGTTATAACATGTAGCGCCTCATAGCCAGTGACACAAGCACTTGCACGACGTCACTAATATCTCAGACGCGCTCCATCGGCTCTGCTTCTACATTTAAAATGTCTGCCAGTGAACTCGTAAATTCGTTTTACATAAAAAAACTTTTATTGCTACTCGTCCGTAAAATTTTGATAAAACATAAAATATAACACGTAAAATGTTTGATTCACTGCCCCCAGATAGAGTTGTAATTATGCCCGTTTTATCTCCTTAATAAAAATGTACTTTCTTTGCTTCGTAAAAATGACTTGATGGCAATTTACAAAGATTCATGTTCATTTCCATCCAACAATATTTCTTAAAAATGAATGTCCCAACATAAAAGATTGTGAAGAAAGATCAAATCAACTTTAACCTCAGATAACTCTAGTAAACCCTTTGTAAAGAAGCTAAATATAAATAGGCAAGTTCACCTAGATCTTATACCATATATGTTTTACTCCTCGTGGTTTATAGAGGCATCAAACAATTTACAGCCGAGAAAATAACTGCCGAGCATGGCATGGCGTGGCGTAGTGTGGCCTGTGTGGAGTCTTCCCGTGTGTTCGGGGCTTAGCATCAGGATTACTATGGTGCTAATGTAGCCCGGGAGTGTAACGAACTTACGACGCCACCCTCACGACTTATACACTGGATAGAAAGAAGACTCGCTTCTGCCATTAGCTTCGCCAGCGAGAAAGTCGATAATAATAATAATATTCCACAACTATCACACAACGCCGTCAAGTTCCAAGCTAAGCTGAGGTTGTGCGATGAGTACTAGTCAATGATAAACATACTTATATATTTCTAAATACATAATTATAATAATATAAATACATATAGATATATTACACCCAGACACAGATCAAATGATCGTGCTAATCACACAAACATCTGTACTGGGTGGGAATAGAACCCACGACCTCCGGCATAGCAGTCAGGACCACTAACCACTAGACCAACAAGCCAGTCAAATAAATAATTAACCTAAAAGAATATAATTCATAGCCACGGATAGTGCAGCTACATATTATTAGAAGAATTTTCGGAATTGGTTTAGTAGTTTCAGAGATTATCCCTACATACAAACTTACAAGTTTTACCTCTTTATTCTTTCTTATCTATCTTATGGACCTGGATTCCGGGGTTCTAGACCTTATAATATTATTAGTATAGATAACATGAGTACCTTCAGCAGAACCAACGATTTTTATTGAACTGAAACTACAACGAAAAAAAAGTACTAAAAAACCAGTATCTGTCACAGTTCGTAGCCATGTGTAATGTGTATTCTATAGTAAGCCCCGTATTTTGTATTGTGTCCATGAACTGTGAAAATTGAGTATGGATATAGAAAGTGGGATTGTTTGATTTTGTATGATGGCTATTTTAGGTTTTTAGCTCAGTATAAGTTTATTGTCATGTCTTGTAAAAATGCGAAACGAGAATGAGTGCCGACAAACTTTTTTACAATTTGGCAGCATTTAAGAATGTAATAATGAAAACAAATCTTGAATAATCCAAAATAAAAAATGTAGATTTTGAAGAAGCAAACACCATTTCTGTCACATATATATATTTTAATACGTTTTCTGGCATACGCATCACACGAGCAACCCAGTTCACAAGTAAGCGATTACCGATATCTAGATAAATTCTTTCGCGAACGCAATGTAATCCAAAAAAAAGGCCAGACCTGATTTACATAAGCCTACAAGAACTTTTCTCTCTCAACTCAAAACAAACACCAGAAATTAACATCACGTCTTCAAAATAATATACATCTCAACATGACATCAGCGCTCGTTACGCCGCAGCCTTATCTGCCGGAGCCTTATCTCTCATTACCGATACAGCATCCCCGTTAAACCAGCGATGCTCTAATAAAACTGCTTGATAAGTTTTATTGAGCGTCTTCCCTCTTTCGGATAATGTGCGGTATCTCCGCATCGCGATATCAATGAGCACTGTAGATTTGATTATGATATTATTTGATGACGACGCTTTATGATCCCGATTCGCCGCTTTACAGAGATTTGAGATTGTCAACCAATTGTTTGGCTGTTGGATTCCGTCGTGCTCTTGATTTTAATACTGTAAAATTTTCAAGCGTTTGATGGCTTATCCTTTAAGATTTATTGTTTGAAATCTTTTCAGCTAAAACTGAATATAGAAAACAATCTCCCAAAACTTAAGTGGCGAAACTTTTTATAGACCATCACTTGACTTAGTGTAAAACGTTTGAAGCGCGGTTCTTAAATCCGCATTCGGCACGGAAATCCAATTTCAAGTATATCCCCGTAAATAAAGTGCACTTTAACTTAAATATCAACCTCAGTTCACTATGACTGGCTTTTATGACCGCACTTTATGTGAAACCGGGTTGCTTCTAATCTCTCTCCCGATGCACCGGGATTAGTATTCTTTCAGCGCGCCAAAGATCTACGGCGCACAAAAACCACAACAACACACTTCTATTTATATGCTAATAAAGCAAACTCTACTCATATTGCATTTTAAGCGATAAACTCAGAGTTTTATATCCGCCGTCGCCATTAGAAGATTCGGAAAAAAACTTTTAAAAATAAAACACGGTGGTTCCAAAGCGGCGTTTCGTTGCTAATTGCCGTTTTTTGCCTTCTCGAAAATAATACATTTCGCTGAAATGGCGTGCTTTTTGCTAGACCTTTATGCTTCAGTATTTATTATGTACATATGTGCTGAGGCTTGTGTAAGTAAAAACTAACGATGGTGCGATAAAATACGAGAGAATTAATATTTGAGGCAATTAATATTTTTTGTATATAGTGAAATATCAATATGATGTCTAGTTCTAGGATAAGGCGGTCAAAAACCTAGTTTCGGAACCCATCAGTCAACTTATATCAATTAATAAAAATAAAAAAACTCATAATAATTAGCCAAAAGTCTCCCATGACCTCATGTTATTTTCATTTGATTTAACTAAAAGGTATAGACCGAGTTGAATATATCAGGTATTTTGTGGTGCTTTAAAAAAGTCATAGCAGTGTGCAGTTTCTATTTAATGAATTAATTTAAACTTTATTTACAGTAGTGGCACACAGGCGGACTTAATGCAACAAGGCATTCTCTACCCATTAGTTTAAAAAACTGTGGTAGGTGTGTACAATAAATAAATAATAGATATCTATTTATCTTCTACCACCAAAACCACCACTCCAAAAGCGAGATAAAATTAGTGACTATAAGTGCTGCTAGAGTATCTTAACTAATGAAAATAACGATAAAACAAATGGCAGAGCTTTACACAGCCGTGGGTAATAGGTATAATTTTTTTAAAAAGCCATAAAACATCTATTAGACTTAACCTGATTATAAACGATCGCTGAAAGTCTCTCACTGCCAAAAAGGTAACATGATAATCGAGTGTGACATAACAAAAAATCCTCCCTTTATGGCCGCGAACTTATCTGAATATTTTCCATACGAATGTACTTGCCACTATGGCTATAGTGCGCGTTGAACAAAGGCCCTGAACCCGCTTGATACAGAATGATTTAGGACGAGACTTTCTTTCTTTTTACTTTTTTATCTTTCCGGGACATTTGGTGGCGCGCCCGCCCCCGAATAATGACGTACTACGTTACTGAATTTATTAATGTTTTTTTATTTTTTTTTATCGGTTTTTTGCTGTCAGATAGTGATGGGCTGTTGGATTTGAACTTGAAATGTTTTTGTGGCTTTTGCGGCTAAATTGAGTGATTAATTCAACGAGGCTATTATAAGGTATGGAGGTTATTTTTCCAGTTGAAATGAACGAATTTATTTTACGGGTTTCTAAATTAGCATAATATGTCAAAATATAAAACCGTAATATGTAAGTAAGTGAAAAATAGATCGATATTAGGTAGCTCTTGTTACTATGCAACGACAAGGATGCAGAAGAACGAGGCCGAAAGTTATAAATCAATGGACACGCGTAACTAATGACCTAATTGAGTAATAAAAACTATAAGAGCCCCAATAAACTACAAAGACATCAGCGTATAGAAACTTTTCTCCACAGAGATTATGCAGAGAACGTTAAGCGGAGAACACATTAAACGCGCCGGCTTCCAGGCATAATTAAAGTCGGCGCCACTGGGAATGTTCGAAAACATTATTTCAGAAGCACGACTAAGAATATTACATTAAAATCAAGCGAAGGAAGCAGCCTAAGTAAGTGCATTTCCGCGACGAGTGCCGTGGCTTCCAGTCAGAGACTGCCGACTTCCATCTAGACGCAGATGGAAGCCGGCCTGTCGCACCGAGCCGGCCGACACAATGAGCCAAATGGTGTGGAGAAAAATGTGCCAGTAGGGCTGGCGAGCCGCTTCGTTTAGTATTAAAGTCTTGATGAGATTTGAGATCGATAAATTGATCGTTTTAAGTTTTTAAGACCCTTTGTAGATTAGAGACCATCGAAGAGCAGTCACAGTCCTATGCAAAACGTTGAGAAAAAAAACTTGATATTCACAAAGAGTGCTGGAAAAGTACAAAGAGAAACATCATATCCAGATGTGGACAAATCCGCTAAAGCGCACACGCACGGGGATGTTAACCACATGACAATATGGCAAACTCGAAAACTGCTAACTGCAGTAACAAGTTCTCTAACTATCATAGTTCAAGTAACACAAGTGACAACCCTGATAGTATAGTTCGTTACAAGTACGAGGTGAATTAAAATAAATCGAAGAGACATTGAATAGTTGCCTCTCGGCGGCCATAATGGGGGCGCCACTGCTTACGACAAATTATGTCATTGTGAGTGCTACTCACTGCTTTGTACTTTTCTATGCTGTGTGTGTGTGCTGGTAGTGTCTTAATTGAGATTGAAAAGGGTTCCCTAATTTTAAGTTGAACTGAAATTATTAGGGGGTTTATTAAAATGGTAGCTAAATTAAGAAGTCAGTCTACCATGACAATAATTTTATCAACTATAAAAAAATCGTCAGGAAAATTATACAATGAAGTAACCTGTTTGTGAACAATAGTCGTTTTAGTGGTTATTACAAAAATGAAAACAATCTGAGTACTCATTACGGCAAAGTAAGACGCAACATTTCTTTATATAATTCTGTTGACACAAAATAGAGCTTTTTTTTATTATCATTGATAGGCTCGCGTTTGTCGACTATCTCACCTGGTGGTAAACGAAACTTAAACATTTAGGCCCCTCGCCCACGGCGACTTTTTGTAGCATCGCTACTAACGCGCATTTGCAAGCACTATAGAAAATATGCCCTGACTATATCGACTATATGACTGTATCGATGTGAACGCGCTACAGCATCGATACTAAAAGTCGCCGTGAGCGAGGGGCTTTAGTAACAAAGTAGGTATTCTTTTGTTTTATTTTGTTAACACCGTGCTATTTTTTTTTTATTTCTTATCTATATAAATAGGTCTACTTAATAATTCGGTAATTCTTTTACAGTTGGCGCAGTGGTTTAGCGATTGGTTGCTGTGCAGTGGGTCGCGGGTTCGGTCCCCGTACAGAACAAACATTTGTATGACCTACAGATAGTTGTTCGGGGTCTGGGTGTCTTGTATATGTGAGTTTACATGTTTGTGAACGCACCCACGATACAAGAGTAATTTCTGATGTAGGACAATGTTTGTTATAAAATATCGGACCATTTGCGTCATCTCGGCTGAAATGCTAAAGCATTGATTCTCTATTACTGGTATAAATATAATTGTGTTTGATATTTGTTATTTGCAATTCATTATATATATATTCAGACGATATGGTGCTGTTGAGCCCGTCGATTGGTGCCTTACGAAGGCTCCTGAATATTTGTGAGTCCTATGCGGTGACTCATGGGCTCAATTACAACGTAAAAAAAAAGTGAGATAATGATTTTCAGGCCAGACAATAAGCGATACACATTCGTTCCGAATTTCACATTATGTGGTACAGCTCCAAAGAAAGTCGAGCAATTTAAGTATTTGGGCCACTGGGTCACCGAGGACCTTAAGGACAGAGTGGATATTAAGAGGGAGCGCAGAGCGCTGTCTGTCCGATGCAACATGTGTGGCCCGCAGGTTTTCACGGTGTATGGGGACTGTCAAAGTTGCGCTTTTTAAAGCGTACTGTCAGTCCTTTTACACCTGTAGCCTGTGGGTTAACTATACGCAGCGGGCATACAGCGATCTGCGCGTTCAATACAATAACGCGTTCTGGGTTCTGATGGGACTGCCGCGCCACTGCAGCGCCTCCACGATGTTCGCGGCGGCCCACACAGACGGCTTCGCAGCCATCATGCGCAAACGGTGCGCTTCTATCATGCGCCGTACGCGCGACAGTCCCAACACCATCCTGCGTGCGCTGGCGGACCGGTGGGACTCCCCGATGCTGGCACGCTGGATACGGCTGCATGCAGTCGTACAGTGATTTTCCACCATCATTGGGAGGTCCACCCGGACTTACTGTTTAACCTTGATAATATTTTTTTTTTACTAACACTAGTTTGTAAGCTCGCATTGTACTAACAAATACAGATGTAGAATCTGAAATAAATGATTTATTATTATTATTATCATTTACTCCAGTCCATCAAAACTCACAAGCAACGACACAGTACACCTCAATCCAGGCCGCGTAACTTCCAACGCAGGTTACACCGATACAGGGCAATAATTTGAGCTGAAGCGGCGACGCCGGCACAAGACAAGTAACATATCTCAACTGAGACCTTAGGAGTGTTTCTAGAGCCGTAAACATGTGCATCTGTGTATGAGGCGCGTGCACTGCAGTGTGTGTTGTGCTCTGAGCAGCTGACCGGCTAGGTAATTGTGAGAAAAGTGGTGTTGGGAAATGTGATATTTACTTATTTATGGTAAGGGGTTATGAAGATTTTTTTGTTGTTGTAGGAAATCATCTAATGACTTCGGATGAAGCGAACTTTATCGATTTTAATGATGATTTAGATAGTATTTGTAATATCAGCTTGGCATATTACGGACCAAGCTCACTCCCAGAAAGGATATCTGTGTTCCGGCATGTCCCGGCTGCAGTCGGAACATTGACAGCAGTGCTCCACACTACGGATTTTTCCTGTATTGTGGGTGCGTTGTATAACATGTAACTGACATGAACAATAATATGCACTATATTAAGTTCCCTTCAAAATGATTGAGCTAAGTATGTAACCAAGATTTATGTAACTCATAACATGTTCTTCTCCATAGAGATCTACGCTTTGGAACGTGCAATTTAGCTTCACTTGTTTTTTTGACTGACCGACATTTTGACAATTCAAAAGTGCTAGTAATTGGTCTATCTATATATATAAAAGAAAGTCGTGTTAGTTACTTCACTTATAACTCAAGAACGGCTGAACCGATTTAGCTGAAAATTGGCAGGGAGGTAGCTTAGAACCAGGAGACGGACATAGGATACTTTACTTTACTTTTTTTTTTTTTTTTTTAGAGTAGGGTAGAGTAGGGTAGAGTAGGGTAGAGTAGGGTAGAGTAGGGTAGAGTAGGGTAGAGTAGGGTAGAGTAGGGTAGAGTAGGGTAGAGTAGGGTAGAGTAGGGTAGAGTAGGGTAGAGTAGGGTAGAGTAGGGTAGAGTAGGGTAGAGTAGGGTAGAGTAGGGTAGAGTAGGGTAGAGTAGGGTAGAGTAGGGTAGAGTAGGGTAGAGTAGGGTAGAGTAGGGTAGAGTAGGGTAGAGTAGGGTAGAGTAGGGTAGAGTAGGGTAGAGTAGGGTAGTGTAGGGTAGAGTTGGGTAGAGTTGGATATAGTAGTCAGTTGACGGGAGCGAAGCCGCGGGCAAAAGCTAGTCTATATATATCAAAGAAAGTCGTGTTAGTTACACTATTTATAACTCAAGAACGGCTGAACCGATTTGGCTGAAAGTTGGTGGGGAGGTAGCTTAGAACCAGGAGACGGACATAGGATACTTTTTTTTGAGTAGGGTAGAGTAGGGTAGAGTAAGGTAGAGTAGGATAGAGTTGGGTAGAGTAGTCAGTTGACGGGAGTGAAGCCGCGGGCAAAAGCTAGTTTAAAATAAACGTTTCTGATTTCTGAATACACCCACACCTGGAATAACTACTTGTTAGCCATGAAATATCAGTTCCACGGGAAACGAACCCGCGACACGCAGAGCAGGAGCCCATCGCCCTACCACTGCGCAAAATGTGCTGCCAAACATTCCTCGCCTCACACATTGTGACCCTTCCCTGCTTCACAACACACTGTAGTCTAATGATTCTCATACCGCGCAGCTAGGACCCGGAAAATTAAACCGCTCTAAACTAAGAAGATTAATTTCACCAGATATTGGATGCAGATCACAAATCACAAGAATTCCAAATCATTCATAAGTCACAAACGGATATTGAAATAGTTGGAAAGAAAAAGCTAAAAAGTCTGAAGCATAATTGGTCTTTTTTATAGCATAGCATAGCATAGTCGGCCTTATAATGTTCCCACTGTTGGGACTCAGGCCTCCTCTCTAGGAGAGGGAATGGGCCGTAATCCACCACGTGGGCCCAGTGCGAGTTGGTGGATGTCACATGTCTTCGAGTTTTTAGTTCTAGGACATGCCGGTTTCCTCACGATGTTTTCCTTTACCGTTTTGAGAGCAGTGGTGATGAAATAAATTACACAAAGTAATGCGCCTGGCTGGCTTTGAACCCGCGACCTACAACTCGTAAGTCGGGGCCGTTGCCACTCGGCCACCACTGCTCCACATATACTTTTTTCTTAATTGTTATAAACTAGTGCCTGACTGCGATCCCACGTGATGGTAAGCAGTGATGCAATCGTTAATAGTGAGGCGCACTAGTTTATTAAGAGCCTATTCACTCTAGCCTTGAAGACACCTAAATTGTAATCGAACGGTATTATGACCGCAGCAGGCAAATTTTTCCAGTCCTTTGATGTACGCGGTATAAATGTAACGCTCAGTCCGGCCTGTGAGGTTTTAACAACGTAATGTCTTTTAATATTCCCACTGCTGGGACTCAGGCCTCTCTAAGAGAGAGAATGGGCCGTAATCCACCACGCGGACTCAGTGTGGATTGGTAGATGTCATAATTATAACTTCAAATTTTTGATTTTAAGACATACCGGTTTCCTACACCGTTTTGAGAGCAATGGTAATGAAATAAATTACACAAAGTAATGCGTCTAGCTGGGTTTGAACCTGCGACCTACAACTTGTAAGTCGGAGCAGTTACCAATGGGCCAAAGCTGCCTGACGATAATTAGATGGGAAGATAAAACTCATCCGTGGAAACCAGAGTCCTCACCTAAGTCGTGTTTTATTAGCCCTCAGCAGTAGTTCCAGTATTTGTTGTTTCATTAAAGTTAATGGCTGTTAAGTAAGTGTGCAAGTTAAATCCTGAAACTGATTTAAAGTCACATAAATAGAAACAAGTTTGCGTCCATAGCTTACGAGGACTTAGTCGTTTATATTCATTTCTAAATAGTGAAAGTATCTTTGACTTTAGTATGCTTTTGGTCTGACGGGATCGCAATATAACGCCTATACTCTTTGTAGGATTACGTAGAAGTGTTTTTGGATAGTAAAATCACATCATCATCATTTCAGCCGAAAGACGTCCACTGTTGGACATAGGCCTCCCCCAAGCGTCGCTACAATAACCGATCCTGTGCGTCTCGCATCCACCGCATTCCCACGACTCTCACCAGGTCGTCGGTCCACCTTGTGGGAGGCCTTCCAACGCTGCGCGATGCATTATCAACCGAGCACAGAGAAAAAAGCCCTATAACATTTTACACGACCTAAGAATCGATCCCAAGACCTCATACTTAGCACAGGTAATCGACCACTATTATATTAGTAATCAATAGAAAATTGGGAAACATTTGATTTATATCTTCATTTGATTGTAGTGACATCTATTACGTCACATATGAACTAAACTACGACATCCTGCATCGCGCAATTAGAGTTCTCCGTGCGATTATTTTTAATATACTTTTTTTTGCATTGACCTATTTATGTTTTTTTATTTTTATTTTTTTTATATTGTGGTCATCTGGCGAGAACTGCTTCACGTTGATAAAATATTGATACAATATTTATTTCAAAGTAATATTATTACTAACTACAAGTATTTGTAGCTTCGACTAAAAACAAATCCCGATTTAAAACATCCAAGTAACAAGGTCTTATAAAAGTCAACTGAGAACTATTTTAAAAGGCATAAAGTAACAGTGCACTATACACAACAGTCGGGAGTTATTTCTGCAACAAGTTGTGCTAACTGCAACAGAATTTACACAACTCGTAGCGGCTGAATAATTCATGAACATGGCGTACGGAACTACGCGGCTACGGTGCTACGCGGCTACGGTGCTACGCGGCTACGGTGCGACGTGGCTACGGTGCTACGCAGCTACGGATGCTATGAAGCCTCTCACCTGCCTACCTTTAAGTATGACTGTTGTAATTTCGTTGATGTCACGTTGTTGTTCCGATGTGAGATTTGAGTAGATGTTTAGTTTTATGTTTAAAATTATATGTTATAGATTTCATTAAAAACATATAATTATAAAGTATGCTCGATAGAAACACGCAGATTAAGTTATCATTTATAACTTTATTTGTTTGACTGTTTATGTTTTTTAGCTTGAAGTCCTTTAAGTTATGTCTTCGTATGAATATTTAATTTGTTTACCATTATAATCTAGATGTACACATTCTAATATTTTTGTAGTAATTGGCAGCAAATGCATCAAGTCAACCTTCTCGGCAAACTTCGCTGAGGTAGTCAACACTACAATAAAAGTCTCAGCTCCATTTTATCGAGATTACGCCTGTTTCACTGATTCCACATATTGTCCAATTGCACAGAAACTTAAGATACAAACTACATCAATTTTACATCACAATATCCACTAAGAATCAATTTGCGAATAATTGAAAGAGTCACCGAACTTTACTCCAAGAAATCCCAGCAAAAAGCTCTTTGTTTGACTGCTTAAAAAATGTACTACCACAATAAATTGTAGCATCTGGAAAGGACGGTAAAAGGTTTACTAAAATTCTTATTTTTCTTTCAAAATAATATATTGTATTCATTTACCTAGAATCCATCAAACGTCTCACAATTCCCTCTTACACAATGATCCTAAACTTAATTCCCGCACGACAAACCAAATACTGGCACAGATAAAGTTTGCCAGACACTGGTTCAAATAAAAACTCTGGCAAACTTGTCCGGAGGCGCCCTCTAGTGACGATCATACAATGTTTGTACGATCGCGACATACTTTGACAACTGTTTATAAGTTCGGAATATGGTGAAGATAAATATGTGATTGAATTGACGGCTGTGATGTAATTTATTTCCAGTAATCTTTAGCTTAGTTGATGTGAAACAAATATTTGTGTGACTTACAAATATTTTATCATAGATCTGCATTTACAATGGATGGATGGAGAGGGAGGGGGTGGCCAAAGAAAAGATGGATGGATTGTGTGAGAAGTGATATGAAAGAAAAGGGAGTTAGTGATAGCGTGACGAGTGACAGGACAGAATGGAAGAAAAAAACGTGTTGTGCCGACCCCAAATACAGCGGGACAAGGGCAGGAAGGAAGATCTGCATTTACAAGACAATCATATATAAGTACAGAGTTATGGGAGTAAAGGATATTTGAAAATTTCTTCCTGTTCGGAGTAATTCGGTATCCTCAGTAGTATAGATTTGTTAATGGTAACAAGTTTTACTTAATTCGGACAAATAAATTTCTTACCCCTCCCTAGTCTCTTAAAAATACATTCAAAGAAATCGATATACTGACTCTGCCTTCACTTTATATTTTAAAAAGAATTTTGTTTGTTCGTAAAAACTTAGGACTTTTCAAAATTAGAAGTGATTTTCATAACAAAAATACGCGAAGTAAACATGAAATTGTAATATTTACCCAAATGGAGATTAACTGAAACAAGCAAGTCATTCCTCATAAACAGCATACGCTTTTATAACAAGCTGCAAAAATCGGTCACAGAACTTAGCGAGGGAAAGTCCAAAACCCATATCAAGTGTGTCCTTACCAAAAAAGTGTATTACAAGGTTAAAGACTATGTTGAAGACACTTCTGCACATGTGGCTTCCCTGGTTTTTTTTTAAAGGAGGGAAATCATCCAATGACTTGTCCCGCTCTAGGGTGGAGGGTTTTCAGACTTTTCCTGACTAAAACCACTGTTCCTTCTTTACCTAGCATTCCAGGATCCCGGTGTTCCCTCTCGGAAGTCAACCCCTGGCTCCAGTAGGCTTTGGTTTGGGCATGTCATAATTATGGCGGTAAGCCTTTTTGAGGAGTGGCTGGAAAGACCTCATGGCGTCCTCACCATCTGCATGACGCAGCTTCTCACCGAACATGGTCAGCTCGGGAAGTTCCTGCACCGGATTCATGCGGAAGTAACGCCCAGGTGTCACTACGGGGTGGACCGCCCAGAGGAGACGGTAGAGCACACGGTAGAGGTGTGCCCCGCCTGGGCAGAGAATCGCCGTGTCCTCATGGGGGAGATGGCTGGCAACGATCTCTCGCGCCTTGCCTTGGTACAGGCCATGGTCTGAAGCGAGGAGGAGTGGCAGGCGAACGCCTCCTTCTGAGAAGCAGTAATGCTAGCAAAGAGGCAGAGATCGCGAGGGCACGGCCCTCACGCCCCAGCCGCCGCGATCCCGATTTCCGGCTACCGTAGGCGCGGGTTTGCGGACGGCGAGCAATGGGTAGCTCACCGTCCGATCGTCCGGTAACTGTCCGGACCGAGCCCAAGTCGTCGACAGCGCGTATTGTGGCACGCGCGCTTCAAGGAGATGTCGGCAAACCGTAGGGGCCCAGCAGAGTCGAAGCCTACTGGGGCCAAGGGTTTGTTTCTGAAAGGAAAAGAAGGAACAGGAGTAGGTTTTTAGTCAGTAAAAAAAAGTAACCTTTGGTTCTATTGGACCCCTACGACTTTACTGACATCTCTTTCAGGCGCGCGTGGAACACTACCTATCTTGTCTGACTATCTGTCGACGACTCGGGCTCGGGCCGGACGGTTACCGGACGCCCCACAAAGACTCGTCGGTGCTCCACCCAAGAGGGACATACCTCTACTGTATCCTCCGGACGGTCCGCACAATACAAATCAGTTGCAGGAACCTTCCGAACTTTCCAGGTCCGGTGAGGACCTACGTCATGCGGAAGGTGAGGACACCGTAACGTCACTCCAGAAACTCCTCATGATGATGGCTTGCCCAATGTAGCTTCCCTGGTAACTCATTAATGCATTATCGTGCACACCTATCTATTACCTGCTCATCTTTGTTTTAATTAGGTATATACATTTTTTATGACAATACTTTTGCAATATTTTTTCATATTATTTAGACTTTGATTCAACTACCTTAACTTCATTAGTAATAGGTTTCTTTTTATATAGTATAGCCTCTTTTTTATAATGTGAATGTGAGAACACTGAACACATTTTAGTAAAGTTGTTCTACGCTACATAGCTAAATCTATAGGATGCAAAATATAGTACCAATAGAATATAACCAATCGCGCCAGTAAGTACACTCTTTAAGGAATGGCTGAAGAGGTGCCACGGCGAGTGATGCGACCTGCATCAGGGGGAAAAGTGAGGAACTTTCCACCTAACGCAGGTCCTCACCGGACATGGCCAGTTCGGGAGGTTCCCGGATTCAGGCGGAATAAACGCCTGGGTAGTAGTAGTAGTCCGGAAGAAACGATCGACACCATTACGAAACAGGTCACTGTATGCTTCAACATACGGTGAGAATTTACCCCGCTTGGGTGGAGCATCACTGTGCCCTCGTGGAGGCGATCGGTGGCGGCGACCTATGGCGCCGGGCCAGCTAGCTGTTGCTACTATATCTATTATCTGTTATTAATTATATGTCGTGGATTGATGGCGCAAGGGTGCGATGGACAGCGCCATTTAACAATTAGTTTCGTAAACTAATAATATCGTCACCGGAAACGCAAGCGGCGCCCTACCGCTCGGACACGATCGTCGGTAGAAGGGATGCAGCGAGGACTGGAGGGAAGCCTGAGAAGTGCGGCATTCTACCTCGGACAGCCTCGGCATACGCTTAGTACCAACGCACGTGTTTGTTTCCTTTTGTAAAACCGTTATCAAAATAAAATTATTCTGATTCAAATTATCTTTCGTTCGAGTACCCAAGTCAGTGCCCACACTTACCAAGAACTATGTCGGATCGTGATGAAGACCCGATGTTTCGCATCTCGTCCACCCTTGATGCGACATATATATACTTTCTATCACCAAAGTGTATCCCCCAATTTTGATTTGATTCGTTTTTTTCCACTATGGAAGCAATTTTTCATTAAGAAAATAAAGCAGGAGGTTCTCAATTCCAACGAATTGAGAACCTCCTGCATCTTTAAAATCAGCAAAAAAATCATAGCATATTTTCTTATAATGGCAATAAAGTAATAAATTTTGGCACCACAATGACACCTCAGTTCACAGCTTGAATCAATAGAGATAATTCTAAAACGCAAACCACAATTGTCCAATTTGACAGCTTCATTCGCCTTCATACTTCGCAAACATTTTCGAAAATTACGACGCTTCACATATTTCACAGGTAGGTACATGTGCAGGTTTTTTTTTTTTTTTAGGTGGGAAAATCATCTTATGACAAATCGCGCTCTTGGGCGGAGCGGAAAATAGTGTCAGACTTTTATTGACTAAAAACCCACTCCTGTTCCTTCTTTGCCTTCGTCCCAGGGCCCCGGGTTTCACTTTCACACTACCCGTGGCCCCAGTAGGCTTCGACCCTGTTGGGCCCCTACGATTTGCTGACATCTCCCTGAGGCGCACGTGGAACTAGGTACCATATTCCATGACTGCTACACAACGCCGTCTAGTACCAAACTAAGCAAAGCTTGTGGTATGAGTACTAGACAACGGATTAACATACTTATATAACTTTTCTGAATACATATTATTAGATACATTACACCCTGACACAAATCAAATGATCGTGAAACTGAACCTACGACCTCCAGCATAGCAGTCAGGGCCACTAACCACTATAACAACAGGCCATTCAAAAATGTATGTACACACACACACACTCATACCTACACCGAACTAAATGATGTGCACGAGTTACGTTTATTCACTTATTTATAGTTCCTAACTTTAGCGATAATGAACTCGAATCACTTCGTGGAGCTAATAAATTCGGTGAGGGCTTGCGGGCAAAACTTGTCGTTTAACTAATATTTTAAACAAATTGTTTACTTTATGATGTGAAAGCAAATGTTGGATGAATATTTAATTTCAATATTCAGCTAACTGGAACCCACGGTCAGCTAGTTACAGCTTGTGTTGTAACTTTTGAACGGTAACATGACGTGTGACGTGACTGGCGCTTTGAATGTTCACATTGACAGTTTTTTTTTTATTACGCCAACCATTTATTTTTAGGGTACCGTATAATTTATTACTTTTTTATCTTTGGAAACAATAGTATTGTATGATGAAGAAGCTTTTTTAAAGTTTTGTAAATGTGAAGTCATGGTACTTCACATTTACAAAACTGCAATTTATTTTATTAGGTTACAACTTGTTTTGACATAAACGAGCATGGCAGTTGAGAGTTTGTCATGCTCATTCAAATGTCTCGCTGATAGTGGCATGTGTTGTTGGGTCATTCAGTTCCCTTCAAATTAGTTGAGCTGAGTGGGGCTGATGCACGCGTCATGCTCGTGAACGGGTGTCGTCAGTTGAGACTGGTCATCTCTTAACTGCCAGTGGCTTATTTCAATTTATATTTTTTTAATTACTCTATTTTTTTATATCCATCTGTCTTTCTGTCAAAACCCTTTTTCTCAGGAATGTGTAGAGGTATTGAGTTGAAAATGATTGACACAATGTGTTCGTGAAACTACTCACGCATACAGAACCAACCCGCCTTCTTAAAATAAAATATAATACTCGTAACCTAAGCTTCAAATTATGAATACATTGTCTAAAAGCCAACATTTAATTTTAAATAAGACCCAGAATAGATTAAGTACCTAATGAAACACACGGCGGACGAATATTTAAAACAAAACCATTTATGTTAATAGTTCTCTCGCTAAAAACTAACTGAAAGATGAACAGTTTTGCGCGGCGGAGTTAATCCAACGCGGTCCACCACCAATGAATTATTTATACATGGAAACCAGCATTACTTTACTCGAAAATCTAACTGAAACAAACCTTATACCTTTGTAATAAGAATGTTACAAGCGAAATTAGAAAAGTCGCCATGTATCAAACTCGCAGCAAAAATATTATAATAGGGGTCGAAACTGGAGTGTATCTTTTTATGACGTCGAAAATTGTAATAGAAATGCGGGGATTTATTGTCGAAAAACGAAAGGTAACAATAAAATATAATAATCCAAACTTGAGTAAGTACCAATATGAAAATATAATTACTGGCAAGCGTGCACCATCGACATCATCGCTTACCATCAGGTGAGCACGCCATACTTATGGCGGTAAGTCCCCTCTTTGAGGAGTGGCTGGAAAGACGTCACGGCGTCCTCACTTTCTGCATGTGTGGATCGCCCGGATGTCACGGTGGAGCATACGGTAGAGGTGTGCCCCGCTTGGGTGGAGCACCGCCGTGTCGGTCGATCGGCGGCAACAACATCTCGCGCTGGGCCCTGGTACAGGCCATGGTCCGGAGCGGGGAGGAATGGCAGGCTGACGCTTTCTTCTGCGAAGCTGTAGTACTAGCGAAGGAGCGCGAGGGAACGGCAACTGTAACTGACCGGACCGAGCCCGAGTCGTCGACGGTACGTAATGTGCCACGTGGACCTCCAGGAGATGTCAGCAAAACTGTAGGGGTCCAGCAGGGTCGAAACCTATTGGGGCCATAGGTTCGCTTTTGAAATGAAAACCCGGGGCCCTGGAACGCAAGGCAAAGAAGGAGCATAGGAGTGGGTTTTAGTCAGTAAAATTCTGACAGACCCTCCCGGTCCGCCCAAGAGCGGGAGAAGTCATAGGATGATTTCCCACCTAAAACAAAAAAAAAAAAACCTTCAGATGAGATAACGGTGCATCGCGAGCCTATCATTAACTAGCTTTTGCCCGCGGCTTCGCCCGCGTACATAAAATATAATAATAATATGTCACTCAAGAATAAAACAACTTTCAATCGATGAAAAAATTTTAGCAATCGGACTATTACTTCCAGAGATCCTATAAACAAAAAAAAACACAAAAACAAACTTTACCTCTTTGTAATACTAGTATAGATAAGAAAAAAAAACTAGCGTTATACAGCGGCTTCACGCATAAAAGTCGGAAATCTCTCCAAATTCAAAGTATTCGAGTTCTTTTTTCTTCGTTTCGTGTCATACAAACTCGAATTATTTTTTCTGATCAGTATTTGGCAAACTGTACAAATCTGTTATTGGTCTCGAATAAACCTTGAAATACGACTGGCTAATTTGCAGTGAACTTCTGGAGGAGCTATACCTGCTAAAAACTACAACATCGTAAGCGGCATCCCGTTACAAAGCGACAGGTATCATTCAGCGCTATGTCCACTTTTTAGCGTGGGTGGCACGATACCACACTGGGCATGAAAACTCTCCCGCGGCCGACAAAGACAGATATAGGGCCTATAATGTGGAGAATTGTGGTGAAGCGGCGCAAGACATTGTTTCTAGTCACAAGTTTTAGTTTAGCTTTTAGGCAAAGAGCTTTAAATGGCAGGGACCTATTTAGTGTCTCAAGACGAAAGTGCTTGTTGCCAGTGATGACATAAATGGCTCCGAAACATTGGGCCTCATCAGAAGACTTAAAGTCTCCCAAAGGGCAATGGAAAGGGCTTTGCTCGAAGTTTCCTTGCGTGATCACATCAGAAATAAATCCACAGGAGAACCAAGGTTACTGACATAGCCCGAAGAATCGCCAGACTTAACTGGCAATGGCCGTCCCGCCCTGCTCGCAGAAAAGATAGTCGATGGGGACGAAAGATTCTGGAGTGGCAGCCACATGCCGGAAGATGCAGCGTTGGAAGACCAATGACTGGTGAAGGTTGCGGGAATCCGATGGATGCGAGACGCACAGGACCGATCATTAGGGCGCCTTCAAATTAGCGCGCTGCCGTCGCGCAGCACTTTGCGGCTAATTTGAAGGCGCCCATGGTGACACTTGGGAGAGGCCTATGTCCAACAGTGCACGTCTTTCGGCTGAAATGATGATGATGATGACCTATTCAGAGCAATGCCGTAAAGTATCGAGGTTGAGAGCAGTACTCTATGTCAACGCCTTACCACGATATACTTAAGTACCTATACGGTAGTGAGAGATAGATTTGACCTACTCGTAATTCATCAAAATTAGTTAGTAGGCGTGAGAAGGTAACAAACAGACACCCACAGTTACTATCACATTTATAAAAGTTGTTTACGAGTACAGAATGCCAATGAACTAAGTTACCCTTGATACTTTCCTGAGAAACAAATGACTATCGAGCTGTAATAATAAAATTATTAGAAACATAATAGAGCTCTTCAAGAAAACAGTCCTTACTTGAGATAGATGAGGTTTCCAAGAAGGAAAAGTTATTTGTAACAAAAGGTATTGTACCTATAATTAAATTCTTCTGACATAACCGCACCACAAATAGCTTTATTATGCTTCTTCGTCGTATCAATAAGATCAAAATAAAAATGTAACCGTATTAAAATTTGTATAAAATTCGGCCAAGACAATCGCGTTAGCGTTTACCTTATGGCCCTTGCTCCCATTTAGTGTCATAAAACAGTGACTTTTTGAAGCCAACTTCTCGGTAACGACTGGGTTAACAAATTAGAAAAAAAGAATATATTATAGATTCATATATATAGCATTATCAACATTCGATCAGTGACTTTTTCGTATGACTAATACGTGCCAAATGATTTTTTTTTAATTACGTGATATTTTTTCGCTGGTTTTCCCTACTCCTTTCAAACGGCTTTGACCTTTACAAATATGTTTGCACAAAAAAAATGCTGCTTAAGTATTGTTCAGAACAGAACGTATATAGCATATGTAAATCAATCAATATTTCGCAAAGAAAATGGTTTTAAAGGTCAGCGGGGCTCTATGCGGGCGCAGGCGACAGTACGAGTATGTGTGCATTCAACTTTGACCAGCCCCCCTAGCCAAGTTGCAAACGATAAACGTGAACGCTTAGTAATCTCCAATAGATTTTCAACTTTATACCTAAGAGCATAAAGTTGAAAATCTATTAAAGACTACTGAGCATTAGCGACCGGAACGAACGAAAACACTATGTAATCTTCAATAGATTTTCAACTTTATATCCAATAACATAAAGTTGAAAATCTATTAAAGACTACTGAGAGTTTACGTTTATCGTTTGTGACTTGGCTAGGGGGGCAGATGTTAAAGGGACTATTCGCCTTAATACGTTCAATGCGAAACGAGGTCTAGTACGACTTCTACATGTCTTCCAAACGGTACAGCTAAGAGAAACAGTTTTCTCTGCTGTGCGGAGGCCGTAACTTCAATTTGGCTTAGTTTAGAAAAATATGAATATACCTAAGATGCTCTATTAAAACAGAACGCAGTGGTGTATCTAATTAAGTACGGGGTCACTTCCACCAAGTACCGCCCTTAGCAAAAAAAAACTTGTAGTTTCTTAAGCGTTATGGGGTCTAATGCCCCGTCATACCGTCATAATAACAGTTTTCAAACGAGGTCTTAAACGCCCCGTACCGCTGGAACGGAAATAACACAAAAATGAGTGCCACTGTCAACGTGTAGCAAGCGTTGTTAACCTATAACATCGGCCCGCGCCTCATCCTATTTAGCGTCGATCTTCTCGAGAGTTCTGCGATATGATGGTCACTAAATAATTTGAATTTGTTCAATACTACGTTTAATGCCAACATGAAGTATAATCGATGTTGCCAGATCAGGCGCACACAGTGATAGTTTATTTTATCGCAGCCGTATCACATCGGACTGGCACTTTACGACTCGGCCGCGTCACCGGCTTCCGAGTTCCGATACCCCGGCAATAATGTCAGGTTGGTAACAGAATGTCTACTTCGCACAGCCACTTATAATAGGTGTTCTTGAGAAGAAATGGATTGTTAAAAAAACATCGCTAAAGTTTCCTCATCATCAGTTAAATAACAGAAAGCACATTGCTAGACATTAAACTTTTATAACTTTTTAACGTTTATAGGAGCTATAGAGAACTTAATCCTTAAACTTCCCCGTGACTTTTCTCACTCACAATTACATACACACGTACAGTCACCACACTCACACGCACACGCTTCAACACTCGCACAGACACTCCCCCTACACAAAACCACCTCACTCCAATACAATACCATACAATGCGTGGTATATCTTTTTGCATGTTGTTAATTGTCTTCAGAATGACTCCCATTATACAGGCATACTTATTTTGGGAGCCCAGCTACGGTGCGTTGATCGATGTAAGTGGGTTGCAAATGGGTAGTGGAATGATCCCTACCATAGAACAGGTTAGTTCCTATTATAGAAATGGGATTCATTTTCTCATCCGTTGCGAGCTGCGTCTTTCAAATTCTGTAAGTAGTTATAAGTGTGTACTTTAAAGTTTAATCAAATAAAGAATATTATTTTTATTTTATTTACCGGACTCTAAGGAATTAGTCGTATACTTTCATGTGAATGCTGGAAACCCTACACTAGGACTGTTCTAGGACAGGTTGATTTATCGGGAATCTTTCTGATTCAGGCGCTTATAATGATAAGTACCCTTAAAGTACCAGTTCTACCATCCCACAAATATGGTAATGTGGGTTGAGTTACACCAATACGGTTTAACTTCTCTTAGTGCTATCATCGTCATTATTTCAGACAAAATTCGTCCACTACTGAACATAGCCCTCCCTCAAGCATCGACATATGAACCAGCGGTGTGCTATGAAGATATTGCAAGAAAACTATTTATAAACCGCTACCAAGCCTTCTGTTTCATTCTCTAGCACGGCATTACGACCACCCATAACTGAGGTATAAAACATATTTTTTATGGACATAAGAATTAGGTAGCTAAATGGATAGTCTAAAATTTTGTTGCAAGTTTTTACGAGTGGGGGTCACGGGTTCTTTCACAGATAAAATATCGAAGTTGTAGGTCGAATCAAAATAAGGTTTTATTCCATAGTTTACCTTGGGGCTTATGTTACCAACGGTTTACTTGAAGGTGTCTTAACAGGGATAAATCCCAGATCTTGACCATGGCTATGCAGCCAACAGAAGGGTCAATGAACTATATTTTTGGCATTGAGATGTAGAACGAACAACACTGTATTATAAATACCTAATAATATATTGACCATTAATGTAATATCATAACAAACAAATATATTGATAGCGACCACCATCTGGTTGTTGCTGAAGTCCGGCTTAAAATTGCAGTGGCCCGTAAAGTTGGAGGACTGGGTAAAATAGGAAGAAGGTTCGATGTGAGCAAATTGTATGACTCCGACATCCGAAAAGCTTTTCAACTCGAGTTACGCAATCGTTTTTCGGTACTCGAAGCTGCTACGGACTCACTGGACGAGGAGTGGAACCGTATCAAAGTGGCCTATACAGAGACCAGCGCCGTTGTTTTGGGACACAAATCGAACAATTCTCGCGAAGACTGGATGTCACAGCGTACGTGGAGCCTGATTGAAGACAGACGAAACCTTCATCTGAGACTGCTTGAGACACATAATGATACCGTAAGAACCGACCTTAATATGAAGTACCGCCAAAAGCGCAAGGAAATTTATCGCAGCACCCGCAAAGATAGGAGACGGTGGGCTGATGGTATTGCGGATCGTGCTCAACAAGCTGCGAACTCCGGTAACCTAAGGGAGTTATATAACGCTACCAAAACCTTGACAGGAAACAATAAGTCAAAAAAGAAGCCACTGAAGTCCAAAGATGGTCAGCTCATTGTGACGTCAGAAAAGCAGCTGCTTCGCTGGCGTCAACACTTTGAAGAGGTCTTCCGTCCATCCGCAGCATTGACCCCGGACTCATTGCAGACTGTATCTCCACCAGCCCGGTTGCTCGACATCGATACGGAACCACCATCAGCCTCTGAAGTTGCTAAAGCAGTCCACTCTTTGAAGGCAGGTAAAGCGCCAGGACTTGACCTGATTACGGCGGAAATGCTACAAGCTGACATATCCTCTGCCGTCGATGTTCTGACGCCCCTTATTGAAAAGATCTGGACCGCCGAAGAGCTCCCGGACGAATGGAACAAAGGTCTTTTAATCACTGTACCCAAGAAAGGTGATCTTAGTCAGTGCAATAACTGGAGAGGTATTACATTGCTCTCAATTCCCTCAAAAGTGTTCTGCAGGATTATCTTGGATAGGTTGTCTAAGGCCGTGGATCCTCTCCTACGCAAGGAGCAGGCTGGTTTCCGCTCTGACCGCTCGTGCACGGACCAGATCAACACTCTTCGTATCATACTTGAGCAGGCAGCAGAATGGCAGAGGGAGATTTATCTGACTTTTGTCGACTTCGAAAAAGCCTTTGATACGCTGAAGTGGTCCAGCATCTGGTCTCGCCTACTGAGCATTGGAGTACCACCGAAAATTATCCGTCTTCTGGAGGCTATATACAGGAAGTATTCTTGCAAGGTTACGCACGACGGCCTCATCTCTGATGACATCGCAGTTCACGCTGGTGTCCGCCAGGGCTGCCTACTCTCGCCGCTTCTCTTTCTTGTGGTTCTTGACGGAATAATGCTTCGCATCTCCAATAACAGGCGCCGCGGGATTGAGTGGGGTTTGTCCGACGTCTTGGAGGACCTAGATTACGCCGATGACCTATGCCTCCTGAGTCATACCCACGCCAACATGCAAGCAAAGTTGGAAGATTTAAGTCGGGAAGCTGCAGAAACTGGCCTTAAAATAAACATCCGGAAGACACAGGAGATGAGAA
This sequence comes from Mythimna impura, assembly GCA_905147345.3. Classification (NCBI taxonomy): domain Eukaryota; kingdom Metazoa; phylum Arthropoda; class Insecta; order Lepidoptera; family Noctuidae; genus Mythimna; species Mythimna impura. The sequence continues at coordinate 1,237,964 of LR990348.1, forward strand.
CGGGTGTGAGGAATCCCGCACCGTTAATGTTGAACTCAGAGGTAGTGGAACGCGTACACAAATTTACCTACCTGGGAAGCGTCGTTTCAGAAACCGGAGGTAGTGAAGAGGACATCACTTCACGGATCGCCAAAGCTCGAGCAACCTCCGCGCAGCTGAGACCTGTTTGGCAGTCGCGGAAATTGACCCGAAGGATAAAACTTAAAATCTTCGGGTCAAATGTCAAATCTGTACTGCTATACGGGTGCGAAACATGGAAGGTCACAAAGGACATCTCACGCCAAATCCAAGTTTTCGTCAACCACTGTCTCCGTCGCATCCTCGGAATTTACTGGCCCGAGACGATATCCAACATGGAACTGCTGGAAAAATGCCACGAGAGCCCGATCGACCGCCAGATCAAGCGCCGCAAGTGGAGGTGGATTGGTCACACGCTTCGAAGGAATTCCGATCACATACCCAAGCAAGCTTTGGACTGGAATCCGCAAGGAAAAAGAAAGCGTGGCCGTCCCCGTCAAACCTGGCGTCGCACCGTATTGGCAGAAGCGGCAAGCAACGGAATGACGTGGAGCGAGGTGAAGCGTGAAGCTCAAGACCGTTCGCGATGGAGAATTACTGTGGACGCCCTCTGCCCCATCTAGGGGACATAGGACATTAAGTCATAACAAACAAACAGTCAATCGTTGCATTTATTTATGTCAATATCTAGGACCACAAATTTCCTTCTCAGAAATTCCCCAACCCCAACATACTCGTAAGATGTATTTACTTTTTGCAAATATTGTACTCCTCATACTTACCTACATGCGGTATTCTTAGCCTGTTATTACATGCTCAGTTTACCACATATTAACCTCCATTACGTACTCATTTACATTTGAAAACTTCGCTTTACGCCGCGTGTTTTCAATGAACTAAAAGTATTAGTTTCCAATATAACCTACATTTGTAACCGACTGCAAAACTTTTCATTTGGTTCAATCGTGTGCAGATTGGTATTCGTTCCGATTAGTTTTGTTCGATAGTGAATATTTATAGTAAAGCTTTATTTTGCACAGATTAATATCTAGCAGATACTCACTGTAGTGGACTTTGTATTTAAATCGTTGGTATCTAGTACGAGCAGTACAATATAATTGATACGACTATTATTTTATTTCACTTATATAAATTAATATAAAATTATCAATTAAAAAACTTTAAGTCTATTTAGTTCTTTTAATCTCTTGTTTCGCAGGTTGTGATCCTTGTTTTACAGGTTGAGCATAAAAATTCATGGGCACTTATAAAACGTCAGAAAATCAGAAGCTAGCGCACGGTTCCAATTGGTCGTTTCCTAAATAGAAGAACCGGCAAGAAATTCCATGGTTACTCTTATAGGAACATACTCTATTCTTCTGTTGCCTTTTACGTTCTAGGGTTCTTTACATTATAGCAACAGGCTCGCACCCTAGGGGGACTTATCTAGTACTGGAACTTTAGCTGAACTGAAGAAAAGTGACTGTATTTTAAGTACACCTGCCCCCCTAACCAAGTTACAACCGTTTCGTTTCGATTCTCTTTTCGTCGATCGCCTCGAGTAGGCCACGCCTCCGATTCCTTTATTCTGACGTCATCTTAACGCTCAGTCACGTGGTCAGAACAAAGGAATAGGAGGCATGGCCGACTCGAGGTGACCAACGAAAAGAGAATCGAAACAAAACGGTTGTAACTTGGCTGTGCCTAACCTTTCGATGAATGGGAACGTTACATAAAATCTAATTTTATTATAATTAGCCCTAGTAGGCATCGGCTCTGCTGGGTCCCTTCATTGGTTCCTTGTATGGGTTTTGAGTAGTCTTTGTCTAGATACTTGCTTTCCGTGCTTGCTTGTCAGGTCTCATAGGAGGAAAGTGCTGGACAGTTGGCACATCATTCGTAATATTTAGTTTTTAACCGACTTCAAAAAGAAGGAGGTTCTGTGTTCGTCTGTATGTATTTTATTTTTCTGTATGTTCACCGATTTCTCGCCGATTTTGAAAAATATTTTTTTGATTGATAGGTTATGCTTCCGACTTGGTCCCATAGATATATTGTTATGATCAGATGATGAATTTCAAAGATATGGAAGGGAACTCTTCATAGGATCACAGCAGAACTGTCGTAACAAGTAAAATTGCTTTATTTATATGTGTAGTCGATGACTGACTGAAGGATGAGGGGGAGGGGATATACTGTACTGATCTGATGATGAAGCCGAAGATAACCTAACCGTGTTTGGGATTATTAAAATTGTCATGAGATGCACTCTGGCTATAAGGTACCATTGAGCTAATCTGACGAGGGAAGGCAGGCACGAAAACTCCGTAACAAAACAATGTATCCTAGCCGTGACGTAGCTTATTGGAATTGACTTGCAATGTTTTAATGATTAAATTCTATAGGTACCTTACTATAGAACTTGCACATTTTAAGTTTTACCGAGGGGTACTTTTTATTGGTACCGCAACTAAAAAGTGTAAAATCAAAAACTTTTTACAAAAAAAATACAACCGACTTCAATGTATTGACTTGAATATGTTGACTTTACTTGCGGAGATTCAGTTCATTTTACATACCTTGGCATTTTACTATAGATTGTCGATTGTGGATTGTGGTTGTTGGATTTTTGAGTGGGTGTGTTACAATTTTGCGATCATTGACATTTTCATCACGATGAAATAATAAGAAGAACATAAGCCTTCTATATATATATATGATACCTTACTCTTCCAGCTCAGTTAACTTTTCTGCTTTTAGCCCATGCATATTAAGATCATCTCTGATACGATCTGACTGGCAATGAGATGTAATTCTTGCACAACTCACATTGGTCTATTCATTTGTTTATTCTCGTATGTGTATAAGTGCCAGTGGTAGCTGTTGTCAGACAAAAGCCTGGTAATCTGTACTAATCTTTACTAGTATTATAAAACTGTTGAGTTACTTTGTTTTTTTTTTTGTTGTACGTGCAAAGTAAGCGCTAATATCAGGAAACATTTGGGCACGCCATAATTATGGCGATAAGTCCCCTCTTTGAGGAGTGGCTGGAAAGACCTCACGGCGTTCTTACCTACCGCATGACGCAGGTCCTCACCGGACATGGTAAGTTCGGGAGGTTCCTGCACCGGATTCGTGCAGAAGAGAAGCCCGGGTGCCACCATTGTGTGGACCGCCCGGAGGACACGGTGGAGCATACGGTAGAGGTGTGCCCCGCTTGGGTAGAGCACCGCCGTGTCCTCGTGGGGGCGATCGGCGGCAGCGATCTCTCGCGGCGTGCCTTGGTACAGGCCATGGTCCGGAGCGAGGAGGAGTGGCAGGCGGTGGCCTCCTTCTGCGAAGCAGTAATGCTAGCAAAGGAGGCGGCCGATCGCGTGAGGCAACGGTCCTCACGCCCCAACCGCCACCGGGATTCCGATCCCGATTTCCGGCCACCGTAGGCGCAAGCTTGCGGACGGCGAGCAATGGGTGGCTCGCCGTCCGGACGTTTACCAGACGGACCGAGCCCAAGTCGTCGACGGCGCGTAGTGTTCCACGCGCGCCTCAAGGAGATGTCAGCAACCGTAGGGGCCCAGCAGGGTCGAAGGCTACTGGGGCCATGGGTGATGCGAAAGAGATCCCCGGGGCCCTGGTAAAATGGCAAAGAAGGAACAGGAGTGGGTTTTTAGTCAGTAAAAGTATGACACTATCTATCGCTCCGCCCAAGAGCGGGGGATGTCATTAGATGATTTTACCACCTAAAAAAAAAACCTTAATTGGCTCATTAATCCTGAATGCACGCTTGCTTTTTTCCCACCCAAAAAAAAATATATATGTCAGGAACCATTAGTTCGAATGGTAAAATTCTTTTAGTGTTGGATATGTCGTGGCCAGATCTTAGAATTGATTGTTATATGGCCAAATATTGTTGATATGGTCAAATAAAACTGGTCAGATCGTTTAAACGTTAACGTTTGATGATATGTCCATCCACGTTTAGCTTTATCATTAATGTTGGATTTCTGTGTATCAATATTTTCTATAATTGTCTATAATTAGGAACTAAGTCATCGTGGAGGTCCTGGTAAGCCGATTCATACTTCAATGACGACGCGGCGACTGCCTTTTTGTGATACATCAGCAAATTACCCTATCAGCGAATTACACACGCCAGCCGTCAGCCGAAAATAGGGCTGAAGCCAAACTCACTTCTGAGCAACAAACGGCTTACTCTTTGAAGCCCGTGCTCCATAGTTTTACTGCTAAGTTAACCGTCAACATCAAATCTCTGCCAAATCCAACACACTGTCCACAAACATAAATATGCAATATATTAATACTGACAGTGCAAGCGTCCTCTCTGACCAAAATACATGGGCCATAACCCAATAATACACCCAATAGTCATTTTGAAAAAAGCCTAGCGGCCACATTTGATTAAAAACAAAAAGAATGTTTTTACCATAAAAATATTCATTCGGCAAATCGACCGTTCAGAGTCATACAGGTTGAAGTACTTCGGTATATTTGATCCTATTCGGTCCGACGTAAAAAATGTTAGTGCACTAGTATTCGATTACCGAGTTCACTCGGATACCGTGGCGGACCGTTTATCGCTCGCGCCACCATAAACCCGTTGACGACAGCGTGGGTTGCTACTTTATGTGTTAAATTACCCTGATCTGTTTATGTTCTCGCTTATTCTGAGTGCCTGGTACTTGCGGTCTTCGTGCAACGTTATTTAATTCACTTATTTAGGCCACATCAGTGTGCTTATTTGCTGATGCAGCCTTTATTGTCCAAAAAGGCTGCATCAGCAAACAAGTACTTAGTTGTAGGTATAAAGTCTTGATGACATAACAGTCCATCACTGGCTTAGGCTAGTATTTCACCAGTAAGGTATTATAACAGAATGTACTTACCTTGAAATAAACATAGGGCGATAAATAAAACAAAAATCAACTTATAAAATCTAATAAGTAAGTCTATAAGTTATTCTGTATTCATTCACATTGGCACGTAACACAAATCTACAAGGCGTGTCAAAGAAATAGACAAAGATATAATACTCTCGAAAAACAGGTACCCTCCTTCAGGAACAGTCGCGTAAAAACAGGGATGTACCTAGTAAGGGGCTTTATGAATATGGACGATATGAATGAGTACCTACGTCCAGCACACTTTTCGAATCGATGGTAAACTCGTTGAACTGTTTGGGCCCAATAGGTGGCTACGTTAACTACAGCATGAGTGGCACTCATCATAATCCTACATATGCTGTATGGACACCTGGGGCACTCTAACATGTGGCTCATGTTTTGAACAGGGGCACCGCACTCACATTGAGTATCCGACGGATCTATAAAACCCCATTTCGCCAAGTTGTGTTTGCAGCAGCCTACCTGGGTGCGCAACCGATTGAGTGCTTTCCATATTGCAATTCACTTCCAGACGGGAGATATTCTTAGGGTTTCAAGAAGTCGGATGGTGGTATGTGATGTTCTTCCCTTTATTCTTTCATTGGGTGGTGGGTCAAGGATGGCCAGTGTCCTCATCAAATAAAGATGAAAGAACATAATCCGGCTTTTTACATTGTATCTCAATCCCAACACAATCATTATGAACCCAGGTATTAAAAAAACATTCACATTCCAGCTACAATACGTGTCTAAACTCCCTTTAACTGCTCCCCGGCTCCGCTCGCGACTTTTTACGATGATTTGCGCCGACGTGCGACGAGTGCGAGGTACGACGGCGCAGCACCATCTATTGTGCGCGCTTGTCACTACGCGTACGGAAGCACTAATGCTCTTTTTGCGCCGTCCCAGGATCCTGTTGAGGTTTTTCGTTTTACCGATACGGCAATGCGGTTGCCTTGGTTTGGTTTAATCGAAGGAACTTTACGTACAGTTTAGTTTGTAAAACGTTTTTACAAGGCCTAAAATGTCTTTCCTAGTATTCGAAAACGTCAAATAGACATAGAAAAGTCTTGAAATTCAAGAAAGAAAAATAGTCATGTTTCTTATGATCTAGCTCTAAAGTTCTAAACAGACAAGTGTAGACTACGAAGTAAAATCAAAAGTTACATTTTTTATTTCTAAATCTAGTTAGGGCAATCTCTATACAAAGACAAACCACCTCAAAAACTTATAAAAATACTGGAATAACATTGTCCACTCTACTATTTGCTATTCCCAACTTTCACCTTAAAAAAACACCTACAGGATCCGTTTATTTTGTAACAAATACCACCTACCTTCACAGAACCAACAATAACTTTTTCTCCCACACTTCGCTTAAGCCGGTTCCACACGCAACGCTACCGCTGCCAGATACCCGCTACCCGAGTAAATAGTGAGCTGTGTAAGCTTTCACTCATTCGCTACCAGTTACCCGACGTTGTTGGCGGTCATTTGTAGGTCTAACAGTCATTACAGGTAGTCAGAAGCCAGAAAATCTGACACCAATTACTGGATTGTGAAGGTGCCATACAAAATACTGCTATTCAGCTTTGTCCATTGACAGAAAGTCAACCTCAATATATGTATGTATCTGGGAAAAGGCTAGAGAATTGAACCCGCCATGTGTGTAATATACCTTAGGAATCGATAGGCGCATTGATACAGGGTGTCTCAAAAATACTCACTTCTGTATTTTTTTTTAATTGATAGGCTCGCGTTTGACCAGTATCTCATCTGATGGTAAGCGATGAGGTGGCCGACGATGAAGTACGCTTGCCTAGACGAGAACCTATTCACTCTTGATTTAAAGACCCCTAGGTTGTATGAGATGCACAAAAATATTACAAAATCAGCAAAAAAAGAAAATAACATTATTCAAATGTCGTCCTTATTTATTTATTTATGTAAGGATCACCAACGAGTGTAACAAAATAAAAAAAAAACTTAGGAATAAAAATTGGTACATGTAACCTAGTTCTATACTGCACATTCAATTATAGGCAACCATAGCATATGCATAAACGAGTGAACATGGCTCTAAATAGTTATGAAAATATTAAATAAAAGTAATAAGCATGATATGACATATAGAAAAAAAAAATAAACAATAATAAAGGTTAAATAATAAAATTAAAAAATGTCAAAATTAATTTTTTATAGGAACACGCATGTCAAACAAATTATAATAGGTTTGGAATACAAATTACGAATTAATTAAATAAAAATAAAATGTCCTGAATTAAATTACATTAAATAATTTCAAAATTAAAATCTTAGATTAAATTTACTTAGATTTCATAAAACAAAACAAAATACGGTTATTATTAATTAATTAATAATTAATTTTATGTTGAAGTGATAAATCAAAGGTATTCCTTCCCAGCTCTTGCACTCTTTGAAGCGATCTCTAATATTCAAATGTCGTTCTTCTCGGCTCTTGCACTCTTTGAAGTAATCTCTAATATTCAAATGCCATCCTTCTCGGCTCTTGCGCTCTTTGAAGCGATCTCTAATATTCAAATGCCGTCCTTCTCGGCTCTTGCGCTCTTTGAAGCGATCTCTAATATTCAAATGCCGTCCTTCTCGGCTCTTGCGCTCTTTGAAGCGATCTCTAATATTCAAATGCCGTCCTTCTCGGCTCTTGCGCTCTTTGAAGCGATCTCTAATATTCAAATGCCGTCCTTCTCGGCTCTTGCGCTCTTTGAAGCGATCTCTAATATTCAAATGCCGTCCTTCTCGGCTCTTGCGCTCTTTGAAGCGATCTCTAATATTCAAATGCCGTCCTTCTCGGCTCTTGCGCTCTTTGAAGCGATCTCTAATATTCAAATGTCGTCCTTCTCGGCTCTTGCGCTCTTTGATGCGATCTCTAATATTCAAATGCCGTCCTTCTCGGCTCTTGCGCTCTTTGAAGCGATCTCTAATATTCAAATGCCGTCCTTCTCGGCTCTTGCGCTCTTTGAAGCGATCTCTAATATTCAAATGCCATCCTTCTCGGCTCTTGCGCTCTTTGAAGCGATCTCTAATATTCAAATGCCGTCCTTCCCGGCTCTTGCGCTCTTTGAAGCGATCTCTAATATTCAAATGCCGTCCTTCTCGGCTCTTGCGCTCTTTGAAGCGATCTCTAATATTCAAATGCCGTCCTTCTCGGCTCTTGCGCTCTTTGAAGCGATCTCTAATATTCAAATGTCGTCCTTCTGGGCTCTTGCGCTCTTTGAAGCGATCTCTAATATTCAAATGCCGTCCTTCTCGGCTCTTGCGCTCTTTGAAGCGATCTCTAATATTCAAATGCCGTCCTTCTCGGCTCTTGCGCTCTTTGAAGCGATCTCTAATATTCAAATGCCGTCCTTCTCGGCTCTTGCGCTCTTTGAAGCGATCTCTAATATTCAAATGCCGTCCTTCTCGGCTCTTGCGCTCTTTGAAGCGATCTCTAATATTCAAATGCCGTCCTTCTCGTCTGTTGCACTCTTTGAAGCGATCTCTAATATTCAAATGCCGTCCTTCTCGGCTCTTGCGCTCTTTGAAGCGATCTCTAATATTCAAATGCCGTCCTTCTCGGCTCTTGCGCTCTTTGAAGCGATCTCTAATATTCAAATGCCGTCCTTCTCGGCTCTTGCGCTCTTTGAAGCGATCTCTAATATTCAAATGTCGTCCTTCTCGGCTCTTGCACTCTTTGAAGCGATCTCTAATATTCAAATGCCGTCCTTCTCGGCTCTTGCGCTCTTTGAAGCGATTTCTAATATTCATGAAAACGCATCTCGAAAGTTGAGTAGGAATGTTATTGATTTCTTGTCTAACGTTTTCTTACAATTCAGATAATATCTGAATTGTAAGAAAACGTTAGATGGTCGATGGATTACTGTTGTACCTACCTACGGGCGCTGTCAGTTGAGACTGGTCATCTCTTAGCTGCCAGTTGCTATTTTAATATCTATATTTAGTTTTTATTTTTACTTTTTTGACATTGTTCTCACATGATAGCGACAAGAAACATGTAACAGAGATATTTGTAATTGCAAAACATGATTGAAAAGAGTGTCCATGGAGTTTCTTGCACATTCTTCTACATAGAGATCTACGCTTTGGAATGTGCAATTAGCATCATTTTTTCTGACTGACTGACTTCTTGACATTTCAAAAGTGCCTGTAAATGGTTTACTTGAAATAAATGCTTTTGAATCTTTGAATCTTCAGATAACCTCAGAGTAAAAAATCCGAATCCGAATTAAAAAAACCGCAAAAACTTGAAATCCGAATTATTGGACTCTGCGAGGGGAATGACAATATGTCACTAATTTGGCTTTCTATAAAAATCTTATAGAACAAATATAGTGATTGTTTTCATATAATTTCCATAGAAGCATAAGTTGAGTCGTGGCGTGACACCGTGTTGTCTTAACGCAAAGCTTGCTTATTTAGGACAATGAGTTCCGCACGGCGCCGCTGTACCGCTCAATCTGATCCCGGCTTAAGTGCGGATAAGGTGCGGTTCCATGGATGCGACGCAAACTAATAAAAACGTCTATATACTGGGGGTCGTCGTAAAATAATACGGTTAGTGATTTGTTTTAGTAAAGTGTCCGCATATGGTTTAAAGTGACATTTCAATGTGGTATAGGTACAGTTTTACTAGCTTCTGCCAGCGGCTTCGCTCTCGTAAAAGTAAGTTTTTCTATACACACGAAAAATCCTCACTTAGTGCTCGCTTACGTCATAAAAGGAAGCCTTGTGCAAAATTTCAATTTCTCCTAATCCCAGTAGTTTTGGCTGTGCGTTGATATGTCAGTCATTCAGTTTCTTCTTTTATTTTTATAGATTAAGTTCCTAAATCTGGATTGGTAGATCTGTAAATAGAACTGTAAATGAACTAATTATTATTCACATATATTTAAGCAACGTTTACAGTAGTAAACGTTGCTCAGTAATCAGTAGATTATGAACTCAATTACAAAAGCCATTTGTTTAAGTTTTTGAGTCCTTTTCTCCTTTTTCCACTTACAAAAAAATCTTCCTTATAATAGCATCATAGTTAAATAGTTACTTAGATATAGCTTCGAAACTTAAATAGTTAACGAAGCAAATCAGAAAAGAATCCACCAAACAGTTAATCTCATTGCCTCCCAAGTTCCCGAAAAATTCCGTATTCTTCGGAACGTCGCGTCGCATCGAGACCACCCCTTAAAAACAACAACACTTTTATAGGAAACAAGTCATTGTTTTAGATACAGCCTACGAGCTACGTTCAGACTTTATGTTTTTTTTTATCTGGAAACCCGAATTGATACGTAACAGGAAAACGAATGGAATACGCCGGAATATTTGATTATAGCGAATAAGACTTTTAAAATATAAATAACTAGCTTATGCCCGCGACTTTACCCACGTACATAAAATATAGCCTATGTCACTCAGCAATAAAGCAGCATTCTATCGGTAAAAAAATTTTAGCAATCGGACCAGTACTTTCAGAGATTACCTCTTACAAACAAAAAACATAAAAAACAAACTTTACCGCTCTTTATAATATTATAGTGTTGATTTCACAGCTTAATTGGCAAAGCATGGGCATGATCATAATTCTTACACATTAAAAACCACCCATAAAGTTTAAAAAGCAATCATTCTAAATAGTTCAAATAAACCCACACTAGCGAGAACAGTTTTCAACATCTCCACATAAATTGCTGGCAAGGCAATTCTCAAGAAGTAGGAACCTCCTCACTAAGCCTCTTACTTCAACTTTCACTTCAACATTCCACGAAAAGATATCTCGAAATTATCTTGAACTTGTAACAGCGAACTTCATCAGATCGATACGTCTACATCATCAAATCGCTAACTTTTCTCGCTATAACTCACAATTTCGGCTGTGAGGCAAACTTTTAATCGAAGTAGTCAAACACAACAATATTGCCAATTCGGCAGTTAGTCGTTAATTGTGGCAAAGGGTCCGAAGTCGAAGTCCACAGCCATTGAAGTCCTTGCTTACTTAGGACCGTCGGATTGTACAGCCTTAGAACTGCTCTCTCAGTGAAATAAACCACTGAGTCGGGATAATCGATGCTAGTTAAGAGCTTCAGGGATTCAATCCTAGATTTTGTAAAGCTATTTAAAGTCGGACAAATTAATTATCTACCACTTTTGAAAGCAATTTCCAGTAAATTGATTGTTCACTAAGGTTGAAACTATCCGACAATCGCATTTGATTGACAAAAGGCACAAGATCTTGTCGTTTTCAGTTGTCTGGAACGCAAAGGGCAACTGAAAGGACACTGGTAAGTTAATATTAGAGAGTGGGAGGAGGTATTTCATAAATCTATCTCAATAAAAATAATGTAGCTGATCGTTTTTCTAACGGAATTTTTGAGTTAAAGATATTAAAGTTTCATTAGCAAGAAATAATTGCACGAAAGTATAATAAGCATAATCAGCCTTATAATGTTCCCACTGCTGGGACTCAGGCCTCCTCTCTAGGAGAGGGAATAGGCCGTAATCCACCACGCGCCGGCCACGGCGGCGCACGGCCCAGTGCGAGTTGGTGGATGTCGCATGTCTTCGAATTTTTGGTTCTAGGACATGCCGGTTTCCTCACGATGTTTTTCCTTCGCCGTTTTGAGAGCAGTGGTGATGAAATAAATTACACAAAGTAATGCGCCTGGCTAGGTTTGAACCCGCGACCTACACAACTCGTAAGTCAGGGCCGTTACCACTCGGTCACACTGCACGAAAGTATATTTCACCAAATTGTATGAGATTTATTGTATTTTAAATAAATGTTTTCATAATGTAATAAATATAATATCAAGAGTTTGTAAATTGCTAACAACATACCTAACTAACCATCGTGAATAGTTTATTTCATGAAAAGAACAACAACTTAAGAGCTTTATAATATAGGTAATACAAGACCATAATAAATGCAAAAATGAAAACTTAAAATGGCCTGTAGAATTGTAATACTTACTTGCAAATATGCGCTTGCTTTACCGAAGGTGTGAATTATATCAAACAGAAATAAAACCCCCCACTGAGCAGCTATGTAAACCACAGGCAGCAATGTGCACGGCTCGCACATTTCATTCCGAACTTATTGTCTCGGTCCAATCACAGCAGGGATTCCATTCACTGGCATTTCCCACTTTTTCATACAAACAAAAATATTCCTGATTAAACCATTGATTGCTAGTTAATAAACGGACAAATATTTGTTTTAAAACTTTAAACATTGGGAAAAACCCGGCGATAACAAACGGTGGTAAACTGTGTGCATTTGGGCAGCGCTTGTAATTGATTGGAATCAACAGGTTAGCTTGGGTAATGCTAACAACTATTCAGGTTTTGGTGAAAATACCTGGATGAAGAAAAGTTATGATAAATAGTTTTCAAGTACTCTAAAATACGCCAGTGGAAAGGTTTTGCAGCTAAAGTTCATCACTGTAGTAAAAAAGGATACATGAAAACTGACAGTAAAATAAAAAATATATTCCCTTAGGAGTAAGAATAATCAAATATCAAACACTAAACTAAAAAGAACTTCTAGAATACACAGTAAGCACTAGAAAAAACTGCCAAAGTATGTAAAAAGAACTCTCAAAGTACACACATTACAGAAATTCGCGTAAAAAGATAAAGACGAAACGTTACAAAGCTGGGATTAAAGAAAACCTCGGAGTTTCGCTCACTCCGCTCACTTCGGCGATTACTTAAGCCGCCGAGTTCGGGATTGTTGGTCGGTACTGTTGCCAACTATGTGTGACTGGGGGCATCAACTATTCAACATACTGCCGCTCTTTACTGGCTCTAGCCTTATCTGTGCTTTGATCTAGTTGAGGAAGTGTTTTTCTATAAGTAATGCCGAGTATTTCTACTGATGGTGGTATTTTTGGAGTCTATCGATTTTCGATAAGGTTTTCATTATTTCAGTCCATAGACATTCACAGTCCTGTGCTTCTCGTGCAACCAGCGAGCAGGCTCCCGTGGACCTCACCGGGTTCGTGATGTTGTCTGTTAAGAGGACTATGGGAGCAATCGCGAGTTTTATAATGTGCATAACTATATGGTCAGTCCGAGAGTGACCGTGCTTTAAGTTCTGTAGCCCTCTTAAGTATGTTCGTCAAGTTCTGAACGCAAAAGGAGGTCTTAGAGTAAATTCATCACGAGGCTATGTGGTACATTGAGTTCCACTAGCGTAAACTGAAACTTGTAAAATATTCACGTATAAGCATAAGCATAATCAGCCTTTTTAATGTTCCCACTTCTGGGACTCAGGTCTCCTCTCTAGAAAAATATGAATATTCACGTAAATATATCTAAATATATATTTTTTTGTATCTCTAGTATATAAAATGCGGTATATAAAATCCAATTCTCACTAAAATGGCAGTATCCTAGGATTCAGTAGTATTAGGTACTTCAATTCATTTTTAAGAGAACTTTGCTTCGTGCGATATTTGAATTTTATCGGAACGGATGTGTGTTCATACTCGTGTGTTTCTGACTACTGTTTGAACTAAAGTGAATTCTGGAAAACCCTTTCTTATACTTTTTATATATCATAAAAGTATACTCTGAAAAATTTGGCGTTCTACGTCCAAGGGTTCGAACTGGACGTTGATGAGTTAGTTAGTAAGTCAGGACTTTGATTTTTATATATCAGAAGATTTCTGTTATAACAATAAGTTTTACTGTAATATCCACGGGCTATATCTGGAGCATTTGGTCTGAAAGTTTTTCAGCAAAAAAAAACTGACTATTATAAACATTGTTATGTCATTTGTTGGTGATTAACTTACACAAGGTGCATTGACATAAGTTTAAATCGTCAATGTTGTGAACATATATTATAGATGGCATTCTATGTATACTATTCATTACATTCTATATATGTTATATAATCTATATATATATATATATATCCGTACTTCCATAATAATTGGACCTTTTCACATAAACAGATTTGGATGAGAGAATGCACACGGGTAGACCGTGTCCTGGATTAGGACCTATGTGAATTTTTATCCTGCGGGAAGGTTCCCCAAGCATGATTTCCGACTAGCACATGGGTGAGGCCGCTGGTAGATACTAGGAACGACTAAGTATAATATTAATACACGATGGACGTCAAATCCATAAACGTATTTTATCTACCAACAAAGATAACGAAGTTTCAAACAAAAACAAACCTTCCATCTCCGTCCACCCTAAGCCTCACATCCGAAAACTATTACCGGGAATAAGAAAACACATAAGATCTGTGCTGACTCGCTAACTGCGGGGAGATTCACACCCGTTTTGAATAGCTCCAATAAAAATCTATTAGGCCAGAATCGGGTGGCAAATGATATTTGCTGTGCAAAGCTGGCGGCCTAAGCAAACAGCCGCGGCCCAATAGAGCAATACCTCGCGATAGTTTCTCCTGCGTACACTGCCGGCCCCCAAACTTTACCCACACACGGGAAATTATAAATATTCAGAAGCGGGAACTTTTGAAACTTTGGGGTAACATCAAGGTTGGATTTAATATTACTTGTAGTTTCAAGAATAAGCCCGTTTTATCAAAGTTTTTTTCGTATTTCAGATATAAAGTAGTTTGCTGTAAGCCTGGGTTTTTTTTAGGTGGGAAATCATCCAATGACATATCTCGCGCTTGGGCGGAGTGAGAGGGCATGTCAAACTTTTACTGAGTAAAACCCACTCTTAACTTCCTTCATTGCCTTGCATTCCAGGGCCGGATTTTCCTTTCAGAAGCGAACCCATGACCCCAGTAGGCTTTGACCCTGCTGGGCCCCTACGGTTTTGCTGACATCTCCTTGAGGCATGCGTGAAACACTACGTGCCGTCAATGACTTGGGCTCGGTCCGGACGGCGAGCTACCCATTGCTCGCCATCCGCAAGACTGCGCCTACGATAGCTGAAAATTGGGATCGGGATCCCGACGGCTGCGGCGTGAGGGCCGTTCCCTCGCGCGTGCGGCCATCTCCTTTTTCCATTACTGCTTCGCAAAAGGAGGCGACCGCCTGCCACTCCTCCTCGCTCCAAACAATGGCCTGTACCAAGGCCCGACGCTAGAGTTCGTTGCCACCGATCGCCCCCACGAAGACACGGCAGTGCTCTACCCAAACGGGGCATACCTCTACCGTATGCTCGACCGTGTCCTCCGGGCGGTCCACACAATGGTGACACCCGGGCGTTTCTTCCGCACGAATATGGTGTAGGTACCTCCTGAACTTATCATGTCCGGTGAGGACCTGCGTCATGCGGAAAGTGAGGACGCCGTGTTGTCTTTCCAGCCACTCCTCAAAGAGAGGACTTTCCGCCATAATTATGGCGTGCCCAGCTGTACGTCTGGGTTTAGAAACAAATTACTGGAAGAAAGATTAAAACCAGTTATTTTCTCAAGTTTACAAAATTCTTACTAAAACCTTTGTAATCTTTCAAAATCGTTCTACTTACTACAAAAAAAAATACATTAGATATTAATTAGGAATTTAAAACATCTTCCATTTTCGTAAAATCTTCGTTACATTATAAATAGTATAAGAGCTGCTTTCTGAAAGCATTTTCGCAAACGTGAAAATAAGAATTTCCTGGAAATGTTTTGCTCGTAATCTCAGCGGCGTCCATCAACTGCGATTTTGAGAGTAGACATCTAATAGCTCCGATAAACACGATATAAAAGACATTCAGATATTATTCAGGAAACTTTGACATTTTTATTAGAGCCAAGGTGCCATTAGAGCGATGTAGAAGTCGCTCCATGCAATAGAGGCACCTACCTTTGCTCTCCACAACTGAGTAACAGGACACCTCATGGCTTAATAAACGTGTTTTCTTTATTTCTTTCTTTCCATAGCAAGATTGCTTATCAGACTTTCGGTTTTGTGACGATCCATAATGACAGTCAAAGATGTACACATGGTGGTCGGGACCAATAGCTTAACATAACTTCTGAGGCACGGAGAGGTCTCAGTATCTAATGGAAGTCATCTATCCAAAGATCAACCACGACTAGCGACTTGCAGATCTACCGATCGAGCCAGAATTATTTATTAATGAAACATATTAATCATTTTTATCCATGTTCTCCATATTATTATGAAACACTAAATGACCCGCCCTGACTTCGCACAAAAACCCCATAACAATTTGTTGCGTGGTATTGAAAGAGTTAGCAGATAAACAGAAAGATGCGATAGGCGCCTTTGCTTTATAATATACTAAAAAAATTAAGAAAAAAAAGCGTGTTTATTTGGCACAAAATGAACAAACAAGCATTGAAAATTTAAATTAAACATAAAAAAAACAACAACTACAATGTGTTTCACGGCTGCGCCAAATAGATCCGGTTCAGTGACTCCCCTGTGAAAGTACTTCTCAGTTTCTCACCTTTCAATCAATTTTAATGTTTTCAACGGTTTTCCCCTATTTATTATTTCTTAAAACAAAATAAAAGTGATTAAAATCGGTCGAGCCGTTTTTGAGTTTTAGTGACTAAAGAAGACTAAAGAACAGTAATCGATTTTTATCTACAAAAAGAATATTAGATTTAGAAAGGAAAAATATTTAGTCCTTTATAAGTTAAAAATAAATAAAAAAAAACCTCTACACACTAGTATTACAGATCACTACACCACCATTCTATTCCTATCAAAATTAAAAAATACCCATTTAGCTAATAAAACTAGATCCACTGTAAATTTTGAGCAGGCACTTAACTATGTACAAAAAAGCAATCTAGTAGATTTACTTCACTGTAATGATCCTGAAACTCTAGCTAGCTTAATAAATTAACGGAGTCCATTAATAAAAATACTATTTTAACAAAAATCTCCAACAGTAAACGTATTATAAAACCATGGATTACCCCAAGGATCTTACGTTGCATTAAAAACCGTAATAAGCTACAAAAGGACAATAGAAGAGAACCACATAACGACATATTAAAAATAACATATATTAGATATAGAAATCATTGCAATAAGCTTATCAAAAAATTAAAAAGGACAAAATCACAAAATCAATGTCTAACAATAAATTACTTTGGAAGAACATAAAAACTATAACTTACGCAAATATACCTAATAATTGTAATACTGACTTACTTAATATAAAATCAACTCCTTTAGAGTCAATTTACTATATTAATGATAATTTCGCAAATATTGCTAAGAATCTTGCTCAACAGATCCAGCCAGCTATAAACTATGACCTAAATGATCTGTATTGCTCACAAGTCACAACACTGACAATGATGAAGTGAATCATATACTAATGAGTCTTAAGTCTGACAGTGCATCTGGTTGGGATAATGTTTCTACTGCATTTCTAAAATATATACGAAAGGAAGTTATTCCCATAACCATTTAGCTTACTTAAATATTTTAGCTTACTTAATTTGGCTTTCGTCGAGGGATTTCCACTGAAGATGCAGTTACTGCTCTAAGTACTTATATAACTGAACAGCTTGACAAAGGTAAAAAGTGTGTAACTGCATTCTTAGACCTTAAAAAGCCTTTGATATTGTCTTTGTCACAATACTCGTACGAAAGCTGGAAGGTATAGGAGTTCATGGAATACCACTTAGTTTCTTCAAAGATTATCTCGGAAATGGGAAACAAAGGGTTAGAGTAGGCCAGTATACTAGCGAAGACGCAAGCACGTCATATGGCGTCCTACAAGGAAGCGTATTGGGACCTACATTGTTTCTTGTTTACATGAATAACCTTTGTAACATTAATATTGAATACGCACAAGTCTACTCTTACGCGGATTATACTGCTGTAGTCTTTACTAGTGATACTTGGTAGCATGCTAAACTAAATACTGAGTTAGGCTTGGCTAAAATCGTCAAATGGTTAAGAATGAACTTGCTCACTTTAAACGTTACGAAAACCCACTGCATATGCTTCAGTGTATTGCAACGCACACAACCAGAGGAAGATTTCAATATAATAATTCACACTTGCTCGAACAGTCAACTGTCAAGCTGTGGCTGCTTAAATATTAACAAAGTACCTTATATTAAGTATCTGGGTGTTAGCGTAAACCAAAGATTATCTTGGTAACGCATCCTTATAAGCATAAGTTATCTGTTCTGATCTATGCCTTTTTTTGTACTCCATTACGAGTCTATTAAAACTGCAAGTTCATCGCAACGCTCCATCTTTTATTTCTAAATCTAATCCCTAATTATCTCAGGTGATCTGGTCATATAATACACACTAACACTAAGTTTTCATTAGGTTATGGGCCCAGACGCCCGATTAGTTCAGAATAGGGACAGTTTTTCAATTTTTTCTTAGCGAAAAGTAGTTTGGAGTTGCACCATAACTTCAACCGGTCTCGGTCGCTTATTTTCAGGTTTTCAGGTTTCGTACGGTAAAGTTAATAAAAAACTCAACGATAATCAATATTGATTACCGATCATCAATAATGGCATCAACTGGAAGCATAATCAATATCGAAAAATTGAAAGGCCGGGACAATTATGCCACGTGGAGTTTTGCCGTAAAGACGTACCTAGAACATGAAGATCTATGGAAATGCGTTGAAAACGATGACGAAATAGCCTACAGCAAAAGCAATGACACGAAAGCTAGGACAAAAATCGTACTGTTGGTTGATCCCATCAATTATATTCATATTCAAGAAGGTAAAACCGCTAGGGAGGTATGGGATAACCTGCGTAGAGCTTTCGATGACTCAGGCTTGACCAGGAAGGTTGGATTGCTGCGTGAGTTGATCACGACAGATTTAGAAGGCTGTGGCAGTGTAGAAAATTACGTAAATACTATAATCACTTGTGCACACAAGCTCAGAAACATTGGATTTCATGTTGATGATGAGTGGCTGGGCACGCTCCTGCTCGCAGGGCTGCCTGAAGTATATAAACCCATGATCATGGCCATGGAAAGCTCAGGTGTGACCATAAGTACAGATCTAGTAAAAACAAAAATCCTTCAGGATGTCAAGGATGAAAAGGATTCAGCGGCTTTTTATTCAAACTTTCGCAAGAAAAATGCAAAGGCTTCCAAACCATCAGGCAAAGGGCCCCGATGCTTCAAGTGTAATAAGCATGGCCATCTAGCGAAAGTTTGCTATTCAAACCGTGGTTTAAATCAAAGCTCAAGCCAAAGCAATAATTCTAATAAGAAAAATGATAAGTCTAATGATACCACAGGTTATGTGGCTGCTTTTTCTGCTTGTCTTGTTCTCAAAAAGGGCTGTTGGTACTTGGACTCAGGTGCTGCAATGCACATGACCAATAATAAAGACTGGATGTATGATTTTAAACCTGCTATGATTAATAATATTACTGTTGCAGATAATAAAACATTACCTGTGAGGGGCTGTGGTAACGTAAACATACAAAGTTATGATGCAGGGAGCGAGATTTTGATAGGCACCGTCCAGGTAAAAAATGTTTTATATGTTCCAGATCTAGCTGTTAATTTACTTTCAATACATCAAATCACTAAGAATAATTGTGAAGTAAAATTTGATGAGAATTGTTGCAGAATATATCATAATTCTAAGCTGGTTATGACAGGTTATATACAAAATGGCTTATATATGATAAACAATGACACTTTTGCACTGTTATCCTCAGCTCACTTATGGCACCAAAGGATGGGGCATCTAAATTATCAGCACCTACAGAAGCTCAAGGATTCTGCTGAAGGATGCGATCTGAAGATGGAACAAAATGAGAATGTGACGTGTAATACTTGCCTGCAAGGGAAACAAACCAGGCAACCATACAAAAATATAGGTACAAGGGCTTCTGGTCTTTTAGAGACAATACATTCTGATGTATGCGGTCCCATGGAAGAAAAGTCACTCGGTGGTGCCAGATATTTTGTCACATTTGTAGATGATTACTCTAGAAAGGTATTTGTTTACTTTATGCATTCTAAATCTCAAGTTATTGACTATTTTAAAGAATTTAAGAAATTGGTTGAAAATCAGTTACAGAAGAAAATTAAAACACTTAGATGTGATAATGGAAAAGAATATGTCAATAGTGCCTTTGATAAATTTTGTATAGATTCTGGTATCCAGCGACAGTTTACTATTCCATATTCCCCGGAGCAAAACGGGATGAGTGAGAGAATGAATAGAACTTTGGTTGAGCGTGCAAGATGCATGCTTATCAATGCTGAACTTCCTAAGAAATTTTGGGCAGAGGCAATCTCCACTGCGGCTTATGTGATTAATCGGTCACCAACAAAATCTATAAATTATAAGTCTCCCATTGAAATGTGGACGGGTACGAAGCCTAACCTACAACACATGAAAATATTTGGTTGTCCGGCAATCCACACTAATATTATAAATGCGAAAGTAACTCTGTCTGTCTGTCTGTCTGTCTGTCTGTCTGTCTGTTACGCTTTCACGCTTATACCGCTGAACCGATTTTGATGAAATTTGGTACAAAGATAGAATAGAGCTTGAGAAAGGACATAGGCTATAAATTATCACGCTATTTGCTATGGGGGGTGAGCAATAATCCAAAATGTCGGTAGTGAACGACATTTTGCAGCGAGTTCGATCCTCAGCTACAGTTAAAAATTTTGTCATTATTTTATCTTATTTTTTTGTAATAAAATAACTTTTACCATTTTTTCAAAATAAAATTGACGTTTCTATTCGATATCTTCTAAATATTTTGTAAAAACTAATCAAAACAAATAACAAAATCAAAGCGGCGAGTAAAATCACGTACAATTTTGTTACATTATTCTATTTAGCTGCAAATTTAACTTCTGAAAGGAAAATCATCACGCTATCATCGATAAGGAGCCAACCAGTCTAATAAAACGTTTATATAAGAACGTCTATTTTAAAACATAATCATCGGTGACCTCAGCACATTGGTTTCGTATCTAGACTTAAGTACGTGTAATATAAAGATGGTTCGAGTCCCATAATATGGCTCTTATATAAGAAGTTTTTATTTTTATTTTATTTTTTCACCGTAAATAAGATTTTTTTATATATATATTTTTGCATGCTTACATTTTTTTTATATCTACACACAATATATCTGTAGAAGTTTTTAGTTGTGTGCGTATCACGCAAAATGTTAATAATATAAAATGTAGATAACTTGTAAACATTAAAATTGTGTGTCACTTAAAATATTACCTAGGCTTTGTTTCATCGCAATCGGTTGACTATATCGAAAGATATTATGTATTAATTTAAAGTTTTCAAGAAGTAAAATGTAACACCACACGCAATTCAGATACTCGCAACGCCATCTAAAGACTCAAAGTAGAAATAATGATGACAATGGCATTTGAAATTCATATTAAATTTGATAGATAGATGGCATTGTGTAATTTATGTAATTTTCTGAGTGGCGGAAGAATGACCATCGCCCACGTTTGCAGACAGTTCTATTTTTTTTTCCCCCGTGGTTGTAACAAGTTAATTGACCTATGTATTGAATTATTGACTTTAAAATAACACGGCCAAATTTTTGGAAGGGGTTACATGATACCTTGCGTTGGAAGGCCCCCAGGTGGACGTTACCGATGACCTGGTGAGGGTCGCGGGAATCCGATGGATGCGATACTCACAGGACCGGTCATTATGGCGACACTTGGGGAGGCCTATGTCCAAAAGTGGACGTCTTTCGGCTGAAATGATAATGATGACGATGGCACCTTTTTATTCTTTTTTTAAGGGTGGAAATTATCCAGTGACTTCTCCCGCTCTGGTTGGGGCGGGAGGGCGTGTCAATCTTTTACTGACTGAAACCACACCTGTTCAGTTGCCCTTTGCGACATCTCTTTGAGGAGCGCGTGGATCACTACGCGCTGTTGACGACTGGGCTTGGTCCGGTCAACTGCCGGACGGCCGGACGGCTAGCTACCCATTGCTCGACGTCCGCAAGCCCGCGTCTACCGTGGCTGGTAGTAGGTGTCGGAATCTCGGCTCAGAGTGGAGCGGCCTCCTCCTTCGCTAGCATTACGGCTTTGCAGAAGGAGGCTACTTCCGGCTATTTCTCCTCGCTTTGGACCATAGCCCGAACCAGGGCCCGGCGCGAGAGGCCACTGACGCCGATTGCCTCCACGAGGACACAGCGGTGCTCCGCTCTTGCGGGGCACACCTCCAATGTATGCTTCACTGTGTCCTCCAGGATGATGGCACCTTGCTGCCTAATAATAGCGTGTTTTATTATTTGCAGTCACTGCTTCATATAAAACGAGGTCGAATGTGTTTTTCTGATCACAGTTCGACAACGTATGATGTATCTCAGATTCCTTGCAGCCTTACGTCGACATCTGGACATTGCCTCCTTGCAGTGAGTGGTGACCAACACTGGATTATGTTATTGGCACTGGTATTTCGAACGGTTTCTGTTCCGGATTCGGTTGGAATTACCCTGATATTACCATTTTGCGAATTGCCCGAAGCTCCCGGTGTAGCATGCGGTGGAGGTCTATCCAGCTTGGGTGAACCGCCGTGTCGTCATAGAGGCAATCGGCGTCAGTAATTTCTCGGTTTGGTCATCAATATGCGAGTTCGATTGGACGGGGATACACGCACTCAAGATTTCGCCGAAATTCATTCAAAAGTTGGAGACTCTTTATAGGGTAGTTCCCACTATTGAAAAAACATTTGTCTGATATACGGGGACGTCAGTTAAATACACACCAAAAATCCTAGGTAAATGAACCACCACGCCCAAAAGGATCAAGCTACAACAATCAATGCAAGTATGCTCTCGAAAATTCTTAATAAGTACTGTTGTGGAGGAAGATAGTTGATGATGATGGTAGTTTTTGGATTCACTTAAGGCTTTGCACTATCAGTGCAGGTTATCCAGCTGGAGGTCGGTGTCCTGATTATGCTCCTTCGTTTACCTCTACTAAAGCTTAACTGCTTAAACTCTTCAGTGAAATATTATTGAGGCGAAATGTATTACACGAGGTAACTCTTTCAAACAATCTCGCAGTCCCAGCAGACATCGGTCCTAGAGGGCCCTATACATTTGCTGAAGGAGGTTACTGGTTGTCATTTTCTCCACCAATCGCCTCCATGAGGACACGGCGGCGCTCCGACCAAGTGGGAACGACTTCCACCGTATTCTCTGGGCGATCCGCACAATGGTGAGATCCAAGTGTTTCTTCCCGCTGAATTCGATACAGATACCTTCCAAAATATCCACATCCGATGAGTCCTGCACAAAGAGAGGATGCCGTGACGCCTCTGTAGTGACACCTCAAAGACAGGCATTACCGCTGCGATTGTGGCGTGCTCACTGTGGCGAGGGATTAAAATCATACAATATTGTTTTACCAGAACATAAACTAGAAACATACATAAACTAATGCCTTTTCCCTTGGGGTAGGCAGAAATTCCAACTGCTACGACCCATACATACTCTTTCTATTCATTGACGTTCATACATCTGGATCTGGACGTTTACACAACATGTTGCGGACGAAGTCGCGGGCAACAGCTAGTGATGCATATACCCAAAGAGAAGCGTTTGAAATGGGACTGTAAATCTAAAGAGCTCATTTTTGTTGGGTACTGCCTAGAATCTAAAGGATACAGATTATATGATAAAAAGGAAGGAAAAATTGTTCGAAGTAGAGATGTTGTATTTTTGGAAGAAAAAATAAAGAAAGATTTTGCAATAATGCCACTTAAAGACTCTTTTGTTGAAGAAGAAAACATAGATGAAACTGTTGACAGTGAAGCCTATGACAGCTGTAGCACACTCAAGGAGAATGAGAGTTTACAAGCCAGTGAAGATGATACAAATGATGAAGATTATATTCCTGAACGTAAGGTCAACCTGAGTCCACCACTTTCTACCACTCGAAGCTTGAGATGCCGTAAAAATGGGCGAACGCCTACATATCTGTGTCAAAGTAATACTTTATCTCCTGATCCACAGACTGTGAAGCAAGCCTTAGACAGCGACAATGCGCAAGAATGGAGAAACGCAATGGATTCTGAATATAATTCACTAATTCAAAATAAGACTTGGACTCTCACTGAGTTACCTCCTGGTAAAAGAGCAATTCCATGTAAATGGGTATTTAAAACAAAACTAGATGCAAATGGAAACATAGCAAAATACAAAGCAAGATTAGTCATCAAAGGGTATGAACAAACTTATGGAATTGATTATACTGATGTGTATGCTCCAGTAGTGCGGCTCACATCTATCAGATATCTAATAGCAATGGCAGCAAAATATAAGCTACAAATTGAACAATTAGATGCCATCACAGCATTCCTACAAGGTGATATAGATGTTGAGTTGTATATGACACAACCATCACAATATGAAAATAATGAAAAACTAGTCTGTAAACTTAATAAAAGTATATATGGCTTAAAGCAAGCAAGTAGAACATGGAATCAAAAATTGGATAATTACCTATTTGAAATTGGATTTATAAAATCACAATTGGATCCATGTGTATATTATATCAACAGTGGAGGAAACACATTGTACTTGACTCTTTATGTTGATGATTTGTTATTATTTTACAATAACATAGAGTTTGCAAATGAGATTAAAAAGAAAATAGTACAGAAGTTCAACATGAAGAATTTGGGAAAAGCTAGTTATTACATTTGTTTAAGAATCTCATATGATAAAAATGGAATCTATATAGATCAAACAAAATATATAGAGAGTATTTTGGAACGGTTTGGTATGAAGAACTGTAAAGCTGTGGGAACACCAATGGAAACAGATTTCAAATCTGAATTATCGGATAATAAGATAGTGAGTGATATACCCTACCAAGAAGCAATAGGGTGCTTGTTATACATCTCACAGGGTACACGTCCAGATATATGCTATGCAGTGAATACACTCAGCCGCTATAATAAATCTCCAACACTAGAACATTGGGCTTCTGTAAAGAGAATCTTTCGATATCTGCAGGGAACTAAGGATTTTCAGATATCATACAAAATAAACATAAACCAAGAAATCACAGGATATTGTGATTCAGATTGGGCATCATGCACTGAAGAAAGAAGGTCTTGCACAGGATATGTTTTCATGCTACAGGATGGTGCCATATCATGGAATTCTAAAAGGCAACAAACCATTGCATTGTCAACTACAGAAGCAGAATACATGGCAATCTCAGCAGCTACACAAGAAGCTCTGTGGCTGAGACAGTTGCATTATGAATTATGGTCTTCAACCAAAGCTAATAGTATAACTCTTTTTTGTGATAATCAAAGTGCAATTAAACTTACAGGTAATTCTGCTTATCATGCTAGAAGTAAACATATTGATGTTCGCCACCACTACATCCGTGACAAGGTCAAGTCTGGTGACATCCACATCGAGTATATTCCTACGGGGTCAATGCTAGCTGACTGTCTAACCAAAGCCCTCGCAAAACCGAAGCATCACCAGTTCCTGATTGGCATGGGTCTACGTTCAAGAGGGGATGTTAGAAGTGTGAACGCAGCCCTTGCAGTGAACGCATCCTTATAAGCATAAGTTATCTGTGCTGATCTATGCCTTTTTTTGTACTCCATTACGAGTCTATTAAAACTGCAAGTTCATCGCAACGCTCCATCTTTTATTTCTAAATCTAATCCCTAATTATCTCAGGTGATCTGGTCATATAATACACACTAACACTAAGTTTTCATTAATCTTGGTACCTGCACATTAAGTAGGTGGTCAACAGAGTCAGGAAATCGAGCTGGATGTGAAGACTCTTAGACACGTCATTCCTAAGATTAAAAAAGGTAGTTCGGGACACCAAAGACTTTCTGAAGATGATTTATTTTGCACTAGTCCAGTCAGTACTCTCTTATTGTATACCTGTCTGGTGGTGCAGCAAAAACTAAATTTCTGGTGGTGGAACGGTAACAACGCGCGCTTATAAAGTCCATGTATTTTAAAAAGAATAGATATTTTACCGAAGACATCTTCAGGCTTAGTGACCTGCTCTCAGGCAGAAAACTGTATTACTGTACAAATTATATTAAAAAAATATAAGTCTCTTAACATAATCCAATCATACAGTCAAAAAGAAGGAAAGACATGATTTTAAATATCCCTAGAACAAGGACCTTACTTGCCAGTATGCAATTTAGAAAGCGATCTGCTGCGCTTTACAACAAGATGAATAAATATATTTACATTTATCCTAAAAACTATTACGATACTAAAAAAATGATGATGGAATGGATAAAAACACTTACCCACACTTACAATGACACCGAAACACTCACATTAGGTTAATTTGTATAGATTTAGTATAAAATTATAATATGTCTTGTTTGCCTCCATGATACTTATTGTTACGGAGGAGTGGAGTCTCCTAACACAGGCATTACCTGCCTAAAAGGAGGCTCCAATCATATATATTGTAAAAACTTAAACTTGCTTTACCAATAATCTATTATTTTAATCTATTATTATTTATATAGTAAATAGAAATGGAATATATACGTATAGATTCAAACAATAAAGTAATTTTTTTGAGGCTTTTTTAATAATATGCAACGTTGAACAATTTGCCTTCAGCTATCTTCCCGTCCGATTATAATTTAGGTGTCTTCAGAGCTAGAGTGAATAGGCTCTTAAAAAACTAATGCGCTTCACCATCAACGATTGCATCACTGCTTACCATCAGGTGGGATCGCAGTCAGGCAGTAGTTTATACAGATTATGTTTAGTGCATACGTTTTTCGTGAACACAGTGCACGTTACCGGTGGGCATTCCCTGGGGGCGCGGAGACCGGGACAGGTAATACCAACGTTTTCTATTGCACTGCGTAAACAACTAAACAGCGCAATCGGATGATTGCGCTACACACACGAGCGCTGCCTTTTTATTTAAATGATATAAACCAGTGCTTGATTGCGATCCTACCTGATCCATGAAGCAGTGTGAATCGCACCAGTTTATTAAGAGCCTATTCACTCTAGCCTTGAAGACACCTAAATTATAATCGGATGGGAAGACCGCAGCAGGCAAATTGCCTTGCCCCGTGTCCCGTCCGTACCGCTGTGTCTTGAATTGTTTTGTGCTTTGTGTTTCATGTTTTGCTTAATCCATGTGATCGCCTCTTGGTAGCTCGAGAAGAGAATATCTAATTTCCCCAATGAAAAAAATAAGTTATTAAAAAAAAATACAGCATCTTTAAAACCCCCTAAATTGTTCTATTAGGAGTAGTTCTGAAAACAAAAATGACAACCTGTTACTATTTCTGCTAACTTTCGAGCATGTTAGTACACGGAGTGAGATTTTCCATTCAAACGAAATTTAAAGGTCTTTAAAGGTTGTATTTCCAAAAACTCCATTTTAGTGCTCGCCTACGCCAGAAAAGAAGACCTTGTACAAAATTTATCGTTCCTAGCCCCAGTAGTTTCGGCTATGCGTTGTCAGTATAAATGTCAGTCAGGCAGTATCTTCTTTATTTTATAAATATAGATTAGACAGAAAAATTCAGTTTCGTACGCTTAGTACACTAGCGCCCCCGCCCCAGCATCGCACGGTTATGATCCACTGATGTTGGACATGTCTCTTCTTTTCGATTCGATGGTAAACTCGTCAAACTGTTTGGGTCCAATAGATGGCTACATTAATAGCAGCATCGGTAGCACTCATCAAATCCCCCAAAGTGCAGGTGTATGGGCACTTGGGGCATTCTAATGTGTGGCTCATTTTTTTAACAGGAGCACCGCACTCACGTTGCCCCCCATTTTGCCAAGTTGTGTTTGCAGCGGCCTACCTGGGTGCGCAACCGATTTAGTGCTTTTCGTATAGGCCACTGCAAATCGCGCCCTGGCGGGAGATGTTCTTGGTGTTTCAAAAAGTCGGATGGTGGTAGGTGATCCTCTTCCCAAAGTTTTATTCTTGGTTGGACATGTGAAACATCATCTGTGCCTCATATACCCTATTTTTTTTTTATCACTCTTCTTTTTCAGGATGAAACGAAAGGGAATAAGAGATTATTACTGCCTTAAACCCACTCGTGTTCGTTTAGTTGCCTTTTGCGTTCCAGGGCCGCGGAGACTAATTCGGAACATCTCGCAGTGCTTCAAGCATCGACCCTAGAAACCCTTTGTTTCAACTGCGATATTTTAAAATGTTGAAAAGTGACATATTAACGGGAGAGGCAACTTTTTTACAAAGACCTTAGTACCTTATAATCATTACATTAAGCTACTACGTAGTTCACTAATAAATCAGATGCCGCTCCAAGACTCTCCACATCAGTTCAATTTTCAAACCAGGAGGAGAAAACCATTAATTTAATGCCTCCTCCTTCTAAAACGAAAAATTAAAACTATTCATAAAATTCTTCATCGGTGCAACTCGGTGCGCCGATGAAGAATTTTATGAATAGTCGCTTCCATCTTAAAGAATCAAATTATAAAATAATATTTCAGTCGTATTGAAGTTGGGGTGAGCAGAGGTCCTAGCGGGTCGTGGGTCGCCCTCTCATTTTTCCTCCGTTTTTCATCGTCACCTCGGGCGGCGTGAATATTAATGAATAGAATTAATTGATTGAACGAACCCATCAATTATTCGACCCATAATTTTATTTGCACACTGTTAAAAGTTTAAGATCGTGTACTATGCAGATTATGAAAAGTTTTTTAATTTCTATGATGATTTTGGCAGTTTGAAGAATGTTGATTGGATCTGCTCCTTTTATTGCGAACTTTCGATCAAAAAAGGTAATATCAAAGGATAAACGTTCAAGATTCTGAATATAGACTTCAATGGTTGCTACAATTATTCAATCCCGATTTGCAATTTCCATACCATTTGAAAACAAAGGACCTGTTTCAAAATCCGTCTTACGTATTTCCCCCATTTGAGGACTATGCCGAGCTCTCGATTAGGTGTCAAGAGTCAGGTCGAGCAGGTAACAGGTCCTGTCTAGAATCAACTTCAGCCTAAGTAATCCTGCTGACAAAGGCGAAGCAAACATTTGCACTGGAAATAGAATTTCAACAACGCCTTGCAGTTTAATTCGAGTTCGACAGGTTCGCTTTGTAACGAAATGGGTGGAGGCAGGCTGGTCGCCCTGGAGGCAGGCTGGTCGCCCTGCCGGCTTTAAGTTAGCAGTGTATTTATGATAGTGTTACTTTGGAAAGGATTTTCACTTACGTGTGTAACATTTAAATCAAATTAATTACAATTATGTCCCATTTATTAATCTATTTTATAAATGCTATTAAATCTTATATAAGAAAATGTAACCCTATGGGAAATGGAACTGTTATCTTTAACACAGGTTGCTATGTAAGTTAGCTAAGATGCCAGTTGCACTATATTCTGTGTCGAAAGCAATCTTAAATAAACATATGATTTTTTTGTAAACTCATAATTGTTATTTCTGAGTTGAGACTCAGAAATAACAATTATGAGATTAAGCATTATTCGTTTATTCATAACTAAAACATGTAAATTATATTTTTAAATATTTCAATAAAAAAATAAAAAAACATTTAAAAATATAAAAAACAGTGTCCCACCGGTATCGGGAACAGGGTCCAAGCTACCGGCGGTCAGGGCTCCAGAGAAAGGAACCTCCTGACAATACGAGCCGTGTCCAGGAGTACCGCTTTCTGGATCAAGCCCTTGATCCAGCCGCCTAACGCGAGCCTCCTAAGGTGTTGGTCGAGGCTCTTGGCTATTAAGCCATTGGCTGACACGACTATCGGTACAATGATCGCCGAGTCTACATCCCACATGTCGACAACCTCGCGAGCCAAATCAATATACTTGATTTGTTTGTCTTTCTCTTAAGCATTATTATTATTATTATTTTGTTTTGCATCATTTCAAACTTCAGGATAAACCTTCATAATTATGCTTGATGATGATGATGATGAATTATACTCTCTATTTTGTTAATTTTTTTGGTAAACTTAAATGTGACTCGCAAGTTAGGAAATCTTTTAAGATTTTGATTTTTTTTTCTTTTTAGATTTTCCATCTTGCGAGTTGATTTTAATGCTTGTTACCTTACTTAGATAAAAGACTTTTTTTTAATGATATAAACCTGATAGTAAGTAGTGATGCAATCGTTGATGCTGAATCGTACTAATTTATTAAGAGCCTATTCACTCTAGCCATGAAGACTCCGTCCCGTGTTACTTGGGGTCGGCGCAACACATTTTTTTCTGATATTCTGTCTTGTCTATCGTCATGCTATCACTAACTCCCTTTTCATTCATATCACTCCTCACACAATCCAGCCATGTTTTTTTTGACTCATTCCCCTACGTTCATATCCTGTAACTCTTTCAGTAACATGCTTTAACATTGAACCGTATAGTTGTTAGTAGGTAATTCTCCGGCCGAATTCTTGTATGAGGGTAGGCATTTTATAGTTAAGTAAACAAAGAGTGACCAACATAAACCACTGTGTAGACAACAACAGGCGCATATCACCAATTAGCATCTCTCCATTGTACATATAATTATCGGCAGGCGACGCGGCACGGACGGCGTCTACAGGACTCATTGTGCGAATCTAATTTATTCCCGTGAATGGAGTGAGCTCTTTTATATAATGTGCTCATTATGTGTCCCGAGTGCGCTCACTAGGGCTGACAATGAGCTCGCTGAGGCACTGAGCCACCTCCGAGGTGCACAGAGCACTCCTCTCTAGCGCGAATAGTATTGAGGAGGATGTAAGTCTTCATTATGTCTGCTTTTGTTGGCGAGTTGTAAGAATGTTATTGTTAGTAGGGATTGGGATTAGTTCCTTTGTCTATTCACGTAGATGTGAGAGCCTACGAAATAAATAATTGGTTTATAGAACCAGGAAAAAACGTGCAGTAGTAATGTGACAAAAACCAACCAACAATCTAACTAAACCATTTCCAATGTACTTCTAAAGTAGGTAGGTACGCATGAGCTGCTTTGATTTTAGCATCAGAACACTTCAGTCCTAGAGGAACCAGGCCACTCACAACACTAACCACGAGCGCGGCCACAAATTAGCATAAAGTTATTTAGCCACAGATCCACCAACTTTGTTAGTTCTAAACAAAATCATAGTTTTCTGTTTAAACACCCCCTTAGGGCCCATGGTGATTCAGCCACAACCCACAGGTACAAATTAGGCAGCCCTGCGCGACCTGCCGCATCACAGTGCCGACATTGAGACAGTGCCGAGATTACCCCTAATGTTGCCTTTGTTTAGTAACGAGCGAACAAATTGTGCCCCTTTTGGTCCCCTTCGCCCCTTCGCCCGGCCCTTTGTGCCACTAGTTTCAATTTATGTGCTTAACGGTTATTAATGAGATGTTTAATTAATGGACAGGTTAATTAGGGGGGTTGTAAACCGTGGACGTTGAAATGGTGGGAGGTAGGGTTTTTTAAGTGATTTGCGACTATTTTTCTTCTCGCTGTGGATTAGGCCACTCTACGTTAGGTAAGGAAATAACAATAGGGTTGGAGGAGTGCTTTTGCCGTGGTCTTTATAATAATAATAAAAAGGCTACGTTGCTATGCATTGGGAATCATCATTATTTAAACCGAACGACTTCAAAAAATATAATTAAGCCTCCCGAAGGTCGTCACGTCAACCAGTCCTGTGCTTCAGCACACTCAAGCGTATATTAGACTGCTACCTTAGACAAAACTCTAAATTATAAGATAGATAGATGTACACTTTGTTGTACACCATAAAAAATTACATTATGAGCTTAAAATTAATAGGGCCTAACAATGGGCGGTTTTATTTCTAAAAGCGATTTTTTATAGTCAACCTTTGGAAAGCTACAAATAGAAATCTAAACACGTCTTCGTGCAGACCAACCTCAGGAACATCAAGAAACGCAACCACCATCCCTCACTTCTTAAACCCTCAAAAATACTGCACATCTGATCCAAAAACACGACTATTATAAATTATAGTAGAGTAGCAACTGTAGCCACTGTTTGCCCGGCGAGCCTATTATTTAGTGACGTAGTTTGTCCATAATGGCCGCCGTTCCCGCCATAACGAGCGCTCTGACATCGCCGACACAAACTCATAATATAAAAACATTATAAAGATACGCCTCGCACGTGAAACTATCCTAAATATATAGGTAAGAGCCATTTTCCGTATCTAAATGTGTGCAGGGGAATAATTTGGTTGTGCGTAAGTGCGCCGTTGTGATCCGAGAGTGGAGGAATGCATCTGATGATTGTGTTGGAGCAGTCTTCGAGTGCTATGACCAGTGCGTGTTGCCAGTGATGACATATGGCACTGAAACATGGTCGCTTACAATGGGCCTCATCAGAAGGCTTACAGTCACCCAAATGGCAATATAAAGGGCTATGCTCGGAGTTTCCTTGCGTAATCGTATCAGGAATAAAGATATCCGCAGGAGAGCCAAGGTCGTCGACATAGCCCGAAGAATCGCCAAACTAAAGTGGCAGTGGGCAGGGCATATTGCTCGTAGGACGGATGGTCGATGGGGCCGAAAGGTTCTAGAGTGGCGACCGCGCACCGGAAAACGCAGCGTTGGAAGGCCTCCCACAAGGAGGACCGACGACCTGGTGAGAGTCGCGGGAATGCGGTGGATGCAAGACGCACAGGATCGATCGTTGTGGCAACGCTTGGGGGAGGCCTATGTCCAACAGTGGACGTCTTTCGGCTGAAATGATGATGATGATGATGAGTCTTCGAGTTATGAGGTCAACTTATGGTGTAGAGGAGTTCCTTGTGCAATAGCCGGTTACCGTAGCTCTAGAACGCAAAATGGCAACAGAAGAAACACGGGTGGATTTTAGTCGACAAAAGCGTGACACTATTTCGCTCTACCCAGAGCGGGTGGAGTTATTTGATGATTTCCCACTCTAATAAAAGACACCTCTAGCTTACTTACTAAAACCACTATGTTCCTTCTGTTGCCCTTTGCGTTTTAGGACCACGGGTAACCTTTTCAGAAGACGACCCTTGGCCCTAGTAAGCTTCGGCCTTGCTGGACCTATACGGTTTTGCTGACATCTCTTTAAGACGCACATGGAGCAGTACGCGCCGTCAACGACTCGGGGCTTGATCCGGACGGTGAGCTATCCATTGCTCGTCGACTGCAAGCCCGCACCTACAGTAGCTGGTAACCAAGGTAGGGGTCGTGGTGGCTGGGGCGTGAGGATGTCCATTCCATCACGCGTGCGGCCGCCCCTTGCTCGACTGCTGAGGATGTGAGGAAGTTATCTGTAACATATATAATGATGCTCATTGTGCTTGTTAGCCAAAGACAGAATTTGGATATCTCAAGACATCAGAATGTCTTCTTGAATTCTGTCTTTGACTAACAAGCACAATGCAATAACTGGAATGACGCATATTAAGATGAAGAAATAATGTTATAGGAGTTGATTTTTCATTACATACTTATTACACTGTGGAGCAAGGTTTATGTACAAAAAGTGTTCTAAAATATTGCAACACTGCTGTTCTCAGAACAGCAACTAGGTCAAAGCCTTTACACCAACCGATTCCAGCATTGTCATGAGAATATCCGGTTAATTAAGTGCAGACAAGCGAATCTATTCCCGGCATTAATTAATTTAATTACAGGTAATGCACTAATTAATTACTCGGCACTGATATCATTGACCACTTCAACGGACTTGATGGGCAGATACATGGTACTGATTAGTAAAGTTCACACGTAGGATTACATGATTCTACAATTGTTTGAATGGAACTCTAATTGTTTAAGGTCTATACTACAAAATTTGTTAAGAGGCTACTCCAATGAAAGTCATCACTTTCACACTTATCACTTTTATTTTACTGACTTTCTTGAAATACGGTTAACAACAAACTGTATCCCAGAGCCGGCCAGACCAAAGTGAGGACCGGATTAAAAAGCGCGCCACCTCGGCAGAAACAGTGAAATATTCCATTCATACAAAAATATAAATCTCTGAAACATTTGATTCAATGTTACATGAATTACAAGCATTGATTTATTGCACGACTTCAAAAGTATCTGTAATAAAATAAATATTTGACAAAAATAATTGGATTGTAAACACACAATTCATTTATTTTTGTCAGACTGTAATTTCTAAAATCAAAATGGCCGTTGTCAACTAAATTCTAAATATACCTTGAAATAGAGTCGCTTAGTCGGGCCATAGGTTCTGTCAATGCCATATTATTTGTAATTTTCGAATACTGGCCAGATATATATTTCGACTAATTTTAAAAATAGAACGTTCGCGCTGACCGAAAATAAAAAAAATATTTTTTTTAATTATTTTCAAATAAGGAGTGGTCGAAGAAGAAAGAGAGTCGTGGTTATCACGTTGCAACGCTCAGGTTACGTGCAACAGAGATTTTCAATATTCTGTAAATAATGAAAATAACACTATAATTTGTATAACGCACAATCAAACGATTCAAGCTTTCAAGCTTCGAAGTTTGTGGGAATTCAACTTTTTTTATTCTAGACTAATTTTCAGGGTTTCTCCCAGGCCCGCCTGATCACGCGTTGTCATGACCAACTTTAAAACTCCGCATTCTGGTTGAGCGCAACAAAGAGAATGTCCACAGGTTCTCGGACATTTCCGATCTTCAGTGCTTGTGCAGCGTCTCTCCGCACCCCACGACCCACCTTCCATCTTAAATCACATGTCCTGTTATCTGTTCACATAAGGCTCTAATGGCTGCATCAGCAGACGGTATTGCCGTACCGAATAGATACTGGGCCAGGCAACAAACTTAATTTAGAAAATGTAATACTATTTTTATCATCGAAGAAGAAGGGTTTCTCCAAGATAGCCCACAGTAACAAAACCGAGGCATTTCAAATCAGTACCTACCTACGGCAAATACCAGACAACGGAATGGAGGAAGTTATTTATGTAATTGCTGTACCTGCGTAGCATTTCTGCCATGTTTTACATAAACTGCAAGCACCTCCACCATATTTCCACCTCGCCAAGAGGTCTATTTTCCCCAGCACGGAGTCTTCATCAATCAAAATTTGATATTGATAAAAAGCGATCGGAGTATCTTGTCAAAAACTCCGCTTCAATTAAATAATCGGAGATCACGTTAACTTGATTGATATTTCCACGAAAATAAGTTACCGACCTCTTGAAAATGATTAATGAACTTTAAATTCGGTGACACTTCGCCGTGATAGAGGGTTTTATGGAGTTTTTTTATTATTATTATTAAAGCACCTTGTTTGCGGAAAATCCTTAGACTTTTCCTCCTACAGTTGTATTTTGAAACGGTCTGAAAAATCCGGAAACCAATTCGTTATCACGATAAATGTCATATATATGAGTTCATTTTTTTCCAAGATGGAGGCCAAATCCGCTCAAGAGTACGATTATGAGTTTTAAGGAAAACCAATGTTGTTCGATCTCGATATATATGTAGCTATTCTTTCGGATTAAGACTTAAATCTTTTGTACGATGAAATTGTAAAATGGACTTAGCAGTTTCAAACATCAAAATCTGGGAGCCATGTGACCAATGCCAATCTGTTCTCATTCCAGGACAGACCATTTCATTTTTTGACAGGCCTATTGGTCTAGTGGTCAGTGGGCTTGACTGCTATGCCGGAGGTCGTGCAACTCAACATACATTTTCACTGTTTTTCATACAACCGCTCTTACGCGATTATAACGTTATTACACATTTTTCATTAGATATTTTGGAAACACAGTATCTTATGGATATTATCTAGGCTTCTATTGAAATCAATTTGTAAATTTGTGTAAAACTTATCTAGTAAAGACCTCTGAAAATCTGCTATTTTGCATGAACTTTGACACTTCATAATATACTCAAAATATAACAATAGAAGCCTTGCAAAAACCAAGATTCTGAATGACAGCAATTTTCTTCAAAAACTTTTAAGGGTTAAAAAAATACGTATTTCCTGGAACAAGTTTTGTGAAATATTCGAGTAAATCACGGAATTACCGAATGCTAACAGAGTTTTCAGGCGTTATCTCTTTTTTTTCGCGTTGCCTCTTCGTCAAACATCGCGTTGGATTGCGATAAATAAAGTAACAAGCTTTGAAACCATGCTCGAAGTTGACGATAGGCGAGTGAAAAAGGAGCCTCTTAAGTAGCCAAACTTCGTTGACGTGATGGAAATCGATATCTAAACACAAAGGAATAAAAAACCGATTTTCTAAACTCAATTTTCAAGTATCTATGCAAGCTACAGTCGTTAAGCCGGTAGCTATTGTTGCAGCTTTAAAATCTATATTTGTTTTGGGATACACACGATACGTAGTTGTCGGTTAGTCAATTATTAAACTAGCGACCCGCCGCTGCAAACCTGTTAGAAATCTTTTAAATTATGGGCTTTTCTCTAGGTACTATAATATGCATGTATTATAAACCTCAATCTTCTTCATTAATCACTCTGTGCATTGGTGAAAACTACATGAAAATTCGTTTAGTAGTTTTGGAGGTTATCGCGTTCATAGAGACAGACAGACACAGTGGGGGACTTAGTATAATAATATGTAAGAACAAGCTTCTGTCAGCGTCTTCACCCGCGTGAAAGTAAAATATATAACCTATGTTACTCAATGATAAAGTTGCTTTCTCAACTATTCAACTTATGTAGACCAGTATTCAAAAGATTGAAAATCCTAACTTTACCTTCATTATACACAGGGTGTCTTTGAAATCAACGCACAAATGAACTCCACGGATCCAGTACATGATTCGGATACGGATACGGCCTTCTCAGATGACCGCTCAATCGCACTATCTTGCGTAGCAAATGATCCGATATTTTTATTTAAACCTCTATCATCCATCAGTTAGACATAAGACAATACATCAGACATTAGCATATTATAACAATGCCACGCGATAAGCCGCCTAACGCGACTAATTCCATGTACTCTTGTAATAATTATAACTACTGTTGTACTAAGTACATGTAGGTGAGCTCATGTCGAACCCGGTCTAGATCATTTAGATACCTATACTGATAGTTCTGTATAATCGTAAACAAATTTCAAAATATAGAAAATGTAGATAATTCAGTCAGCCTTTGTATATATTATTTAATTTTTGCATATTTATGCAATTCATTATTAAAATAATAAAAACTTAAATTTATACATTAGCCAAGTTAACGTATAGTCAACATTTCGGTATCTATCTATACTTATAAAATGCTTTGTCCTGAATTACTGACTGACGGATCAACGAACAACCTAAACCGCTGATTGTAAAAACCTGAAACTTAGAGGGTATGTTCTTTGTATGACGTAGGCAACCGATAAGAAAATAATTTTCGAAATTTTACTCCTAAGAAGATGAAAAAGGGGGGCAAAATTTGTATAGGACAACGTGATTCTAGATATCTTGGTCCAATCTACTTCAAATTTTGCATGATGGAAAGAAGGTAAAATCATTAAGTACCAGAGTTATGCGCGCTACGTGAAGCCTTAATTGTCATTTGCATTTCCTTTAGATTCTAGCACAAATAGGTGTAATATGTAACATATGTGACGTGGCTGAGCATTCTTTACAAAAATACAATAGTACTAGAATACTCTTCTACATATCCGGAGCTAGTGATAACAACCGAGAATAGTTTGTATCGCGACACCTGTCTCGACAAAATTGCGGCAAACCTAGCGCCCCAACATTCCTTAGGGGCTTCGCAGACGCTACCGACACCTTTTTCCTGTCGACTGAGTACCCAGTTTAGACAACCCTGCAGCTGTTAGGAATCTTCTTATACTGCGAATATTTTGGCACATCAAAATTCCTTAGGAATTTCTTACGCGTCGGAAAAAAGTCGCTTAATATTTTCTAATCGTTATCTATGACACGATCTTAATTACACCATAGACGTAAACTGGTAACATAACAACGATGTATCATACCATGACGTACTATGCCAGACTCTCCACTACCAAAGGCATTCTCTACCAGTCATGGTAGAGAATGCCAAATGTCTTCAAATAAATCTTCAATATTATAAAGATGAATTTATTATTATTATAAAAAAATGAATAATTATATTTCCCTTGGTCAGGCCAGAACTTGAGAACGACTTTTAAGTTTTGTTTTTTTTAAGTTTTCATAAATATATCTTTAGAAAATTTCAGAAAACTACGACTTTTTAAATTTTTTTGCGCGTTTGACAGTTCGCACGTTGTACACTTTGCGTACTTAACAA
This sequence comes from Mythimna impura, assembly GCA_905147345.3. Taxonomy (NCBI): domain Eukaryota; kingdom Metazoa; phylum Arthropoda; class Insecta; order Lepidoptera; family Noctuidae; genus Mythimna; species Mythimna impura. Next base: position 1,276,073 of record LR990348.1, read on the forward strand.
TGCATAGCTAAGACATGGCAATATCTGTCGGGTCAGTTAGTAAACGATAAAACATTTAAACCTGTATCTAAATATCTGCAAATAAATTAATCCGTAACCCCCGTATCTAATACTTAATTCTTTTTCAATATCTCTTATTACTTATTTATAGCGCACTACCACAATGTACTTAGTTGTTTTAACCCAAAGGTTGACTGGTAGTGAACACCTTTATGTACCTATTGTAATTGAAGTTTAAATAAATAATTAACCACTTAGGGGCCCTTTCACAACCTAACTGGACGCGTTTCATATTTTTATAAAAACTCTAGAACAAAATACGAAAAAAAAAACATTATTCACATAAATAAAATTACAGGCACTCTGTTCGGTCACAACTCGCTTAGTGAGACGTTCAAAAGCCATTATAATATTTAAAAGGCTATTACTTTCGTCCATTTATTTAGTTCTAGGTTTATGCGCTGAAAGAATTATGTTACACTAATTCATTTCTCTTATAAATGAGAATGAAGAGTGCTGAGGTCCAATAACAAAGAGAAAGAACGCACTGACTATGCGCATGAGTTTAGAAATATGGAGTGCTAAGTTCAATGAGCTAACAAGAGACGTTAGAGTTTGACAACGAGTTTAATGAGCTGCATTGTTTAAGAGCTGTTTACTTAAAAAAAACATTCATACAACAAACACATCAAAATGATAATGACGTTGATTAGCACCAAATCCCATTGTGTACGGCTTCAATCCCAGGAATGATGCGCTAAGCCATTTATTTACGGCTAATTGGATTATACAGGCATTGTCTTATTTCTGTGAACCAGTTGTACCTATAGCTGCAGGATTATTACGATCATAAGCTACTTACACTAACCAGTTGCATCAGCAAGCTGGCTTATGATGGAAGTGTGCGAGTAAAGCAAGCTTCGCGGTCGGATTCATTTAGGAAAAAGTATTTAGGTATTATATATATTAAATACTGTATAAATACTATGGACAATTTTACATTTGCCACCGATCACATACGTAGAGACAAACCTGGGTAACTATTAGGACTTACGATTTTTTATGGCTTCTCATTAGAGATTGTTTCTCAAATTATGCTGATTTATATGTATAATACATACAAAAGAAATCAGAATGTTTACAAACAAACGTGGTGCAACCTGTCCGAACCAATATCCAAAATGCTAAATTATTAACTACCTAGCTAATTGTTTTACTAATAGAGAATTTTCAGCTAAAAGCTAGTAGTAGAGGTTTCTCCCTTATCCAGGGCTCACTTAATTAGATTTCACTGTACCTAATTTGGTAGCTTCAGGTACATGGGAAGACATTTATTTATAACTAGCTGTTGCCCGCGACTTCGTCCGCAAATAACCATTATATTTCTAACACAATTTGTTTTTGCGGATAAATCATAAACCAAAACTTTACTTTTCTTATAAAACTTCTCTGTAAACCAAATTTCTAGTCCTACTTTCAGGAGCCGAAATGTACAGAGATTCAGGACTGGTGACGCGGGAGCGAGCGATATACAGCTATCCGTGTGAGAAGCAGCTGTCCTGAGATCAACACCTGCAGCCTTTAGATTATTATATTGCGAAGCATACGCTTACAGGGAACTGCACACGCTTGAATTAGAAGGGGTAATTGTGAGAGATTAGTGGTATTCGGGGTATAAACACTGTTTCCTCGACGCCACAACCCTTTAGAATTTCCACCTCAATAATATTTGAGAGATGACTTTGAGCTAGGCCCAGTTACATAGTTTAGGTGGAATTAAATTCCGTAGCAGCATGATCGGGACACCGACCTTCAGCTGGATAGTGTGCGCCGGGAGTCCACTTGCCGTTCCAATACAGAAACTCTACGGGATAATATATAGCGTCATCTTGCTCTACAACAGTATTTATAGAGGTATAGAAATACCACTTCGTTCGCATCAATTTGCGAGAGAACGCTTTCGTTAATTGCTGCAGCTTGATCATTTTTGGGTGTTAAAATGGCCCGTTCACACACCCAAGAATTCTCTTGTAGCGGTATTCGACCGACGTCCCCGTACACCAGACAAATTAGTTCTTCAATAGTGGGAACTACTTTGCTTAGAGTTTCTGGTAGGCGCACTTCAGAGCTCTCTTCTGGTAAGTTGCCTTCACCAAACTTTTAAAAGAACATCCAAGAATTCTTGAGTATATCCGCCCAACTGAGCTCGCATGTTAATGGTCAAGCGCAGTCTGTAAACTCGTGACCATAGATTCAATCGTTTCAACGAAGCATTCACCTCGTCAACCCTAATTTCTCGCGACACCACAGGCAAAGTTTGCCGAAAATCGCAGCTAAACAAAACAGTGACACCTCCCATCACATCTTGATTCCTGCGTATGTCCTGCAGGGTTCTGTTTACAGCCTTCACTACTTTTCTATTCGCCATAGTACATTCATCCCATACGATTAAAGAGCAATCCTTGAGTACCCAACCTTTGTCACAGTTGCGTGATAGCCCACACACTGGCATTTCGTTGCTCTCTAAATCGATGGGAATGTTAAAAATTACGTGCGCTGTTTTGCCCCGTGGAAGCAGTGTGGCAGTAATTCCAGAAGAGGCAGTCGCAATCACTATTTTGCCTTGTCATCTTATTTCTGCAAGGATGCCAGTGGCAATGAATGTTTTTCCTGTTCCACCTGGAGCATTAATGCAAAATATTTTACCCTGGCTGAGCCTAACGCGACGATGTTAAAAATGCAGGGACATTTTGTTCTGAGGTGAGTCGTGATCATTGACGATATCACCCCGATTTCCTCGACCTTGATATGCCAATGTTTGCGGAGCCGGTAATCCATATTCGACCAGTCCAGTGGATTGCCACCGATGGAAATGACCACGTCTTGAAGTGAACCTAGACAACTATTCGAAACGCGTTCGTTGTTCTGTTCAATGTCAGCCTCAGTAGTACACCTTAAAGCACGTAAAAAGTCTTCGGACAGATGATGGCGATAATTTACCCACAACCGACCTTTTTTTTTCGGTGGGATAATCATCCAATGACATTCCCCGCTCTTGGGTGGAGCGTGAGATAGTGTCAGACTTTTACTGATTAAAAACCCACTCCTGTTCCTTTCCATGGCCCTTTATGGCGCACCGATATGGGCGCCGGCGCTGCGGAAGCAGCCGGCGGCCCGGCTGAACGCATGCCAGAGGGTCATGGCCATACGGATGGTGCGAGGATACCGGACGATTTCCCGCGAAGTGGCGAGCCTCCTTGCTGGACAGCCACCATGGGATCTGGTAGCAACAGGCCTTGCTCACATGCACGATCTGCGCATGGAGATGCAACGCCGGGGCGAAACTCCGCTGCCGCGACAAGTCGCAGCATGGCGGACAGAGCTCCGGCGGGTTCTCATGGAGAAATGGTGACAGCGACTGTCGCGACCCAGTGCTGGGCACGCCACAATTATGGCGGTAAGTCCCTTCTTTGAGGCGTGGTTGGAAAGACCTCACGGCGTCCTCACCTTCCGCATGACGCAGGTTCTCACCGAACACGGGAAGTTCGGGAAGTTCCTGCACCGGATTCGTGCGGAAGCGACGCCCGGGTGTCGCCACTGTGTGGACCGCCCGGAGGACACGGTGGAGCACACGGTGGAAGTGTGTCCCGCTTGGGAAGAGCAACGCCGTGTCCTCGTGGGGGCGATCGGCGGCGGCGATCTCTCGCGCCGGGCCTTGGTACAGGTCATGGTCCGAAGCGAGGAGGAGTGGCAGGCGGTCGCCTCCTTTTGCGAAGCAGTAATGCTAGCAAAGGAGGCGGCCGATCGCGTGAGGCAACGGCAACGGTCCTCACGCCCCAACCGCCGCCGGGATTCCGATCCCGATTTCCGGCCACCGTAGGCGCGGGCTTGTGGACGGCGGGCAATGGATGGCCCGCCGTCCGACCGTCCGGTAACCATCCGGACCGAGCCCAAGTCGTCGACGGCGCGTATTGCTCCGCGCGCGCCTCAGGAAGATGTCAGCAAATCGTAGGGGCCCAGCAGGGTCGAAGCCTACTGGGGCCATGGGTAGTGTGAAAACGAAACCGTGGCCCTGGGACGAAGGCAACGAAAGAACAGGAGTGGGTTTTTAGTCAGTAAAAGTCTGACACTATCTCCCGCTCCGCCCAAGAGCGGGATTTGTCATAAGATGATTTTCCAACCTATAAAAAAAAACTCCTGTTCCTTCTTTGCCTTCGTTCCAGGGCCCCGGGGTTCTCTTTCGCATCACATGGCCCCAGTAGGCTTCGACCCTGCTGGGCCCCTACGGTTTTGCTGACATCTCCTTGAGGCGCGCGTGGAACACTACGCGCCGTCGACAACTTGGGCTCGGTCCGGACAGTTACCGGAAGGTCGGATGGCGAGCTACCCATTGCTCGCCGTCCGCAAGCCAGCGCCTACGGTGGCTGAAAATCGGGATCAGGACGGCGGCGGGGCGTGAAGGCCGATCTCTCGCACGTGCGGCCGCCCCCTTTGCTAGCATTACTGCTTCGCAGAAGGAGGCGACCGCCTGCCACTCCTCCTCGCTCCAGACCATACCTTGTACCAAGGCCCGGCGCGAGAGATCACTGACACCGGTCGCCCCCACGGGGACACGGCAGAGCTCTGCCCAGGCGGGGCACACCTCTACCGTATGCTCCAACGTGTCCTCCGGGCGGTCCACACAATGGTGGAACCCAGGCGTTTCTTCCGCACGAATCTGGTTCAGGAAGCTCCCAAACTTACCATGTCCGGTGAGGACCTGCGTCATGTGGAAGGTAAGGACGCCATATGGTCTTTCCAGCCACTCCTCAAAGAGGGGACTTACCGCCATAATTGTGGCGTGCCCAGCACTGGGTTGCGACAGTCGCTGTTGCCATTCCACCATGAGACCCACAACCGACCTGGGTTTGTGTCTCCACAAAATACTAAAATAATGGCAAACAAATGTCGCAGTCGTCTGGGGCTATCGGTGATGCTGGCCTCCGTCACTGTCAGTGTCCTCCCAGTGTTGATTGTGATGACGTTGGGGCCCGTACAGTGTGAAGCAATCATCGCAAATAATGACACTATCCATTATTGGGATGAACGGTGTAAACCCTTCCCAATGCGCTGTCTTTAAAGTGATGATAGAAGTTCTGAAGTTAAATTTAAAAATAATAAGATGTAGTACTGTAAAAGAAATCAATGAAGTTTTTAATTCGCTTTGATATTAATACGAATTGATTAATTTCTAGAGATACAAATAATACGTAGAAAAACTTACTTCACAGATGAATTGTATTTAGTCATTTTATATACATTTAAATCTATTAATAACGTAATTAAAACTAACTAACAAAATAAAAATAAAAGCCCTAAAGTACTAAAAAAAGCAATAATATAAATAAAAAATAATAGAAAACAATCACAAAAATTACGCGAGGTTCGAACTCGCAACATAGCAAACGCGGATCCGTCACTATACTACTGCGCCACGGTCCTTGCAGAATCTAGACCTAAATAGCCGTTCTTAAATACACGTCATTGCTTGTCTGCTTGACTCCTTGTACAAAATAGCGTGATGATTTTCATTTTTGACCTTAAATTCCTAACCAAATTTAAAAAAAAAAAGTGTATTTTTTATCTCCGGTTCCATTTTAATATGAGTTTTGATGGGTTTTTACTGAAATATTTGGAAAAATATCGAATAAAAATGTCGATGGCAATTTAAAAATACATAAAAAGCCATTTTATTATTGTTCTGGAAATATCATTCCATATTATGTACAAAAAAACACTAAAACAATCACAAAAATATTAACTGTACCTGAGGATCGAACTTAGAGCGATTGTCGTTCAATTGGAACATTTTGGAATATTGCTCACCCCCCATAGCAAAACGCGTGATAATATGTAGCCTAACAGTTGACCCGGCCTTTAGGGATTATGTATGCAAAATTTGAACAGGATTGGTTCAGTAGTTTTTGCGCCAACTAATACCAACGCTCCACCATTTTACTGTTTTATTATATGTATAGATAGATAGAAAACACTTAACTAATTAAAACTATATATACACTAAAGGCAAAAACTACTAGCTAAAATATGGCGTCATAAAATTCCTCCGCATCGCTGTCGACTGGAAGTGTGCCCAAAAGGCTGGCGGCATTGCCACGTTGTATGGCAATGCTTAATCTCTAGCTTCAGGTACATGTATATACTTCTAACAGGTAAACGATCTCCACGTTGTAGGTACTTAAAAGACTAAGTTTCACTTTTGGAGAAGAAAAACTATCGTTTTTAGACATCAGCTATTAAAGACTATTTCTAGTCTGAGTATAAATCCTGTAAGTGCCAACAATGTGCATTGTTGATCGAAGCTTTATTGTTAAATGCAAATACAGTTGCATATTCACAGAATACAGTAGGAGGTAAGAACCATCCCCTGCACATCAACATAGCGGAGCGCAGCGCGAGCGGTGTCAATAGTCAACATTGATGCATTCCACTTCGCGCGCTAATCTTAGACTCCAAGTGCTGGCTTTTACACGCTGCCACTTGCAATGAAAAATAACTTTGTATCTGGAATTTCTGAAAAGGAAGACACAGGTCATCGCAGGTGTGGTCTTAGTAAGTAGTCTCACAAGCTCTCCCTTGCTACTCTAGACCGAGAGAAGTAATTGGATGGTTACTCCATCTAAAAAAATAAGGGTTTGATTATAAAAATACGGGGAACAAAGTGACATGCACAAGTCCCAAAACAAGACGACTCGGCCTCGGTCCGAACGGTTACCGGACGGTCGGACGGCGAGCTATCCATTGCTTTGTCCGTAAGCCCACGCCTACGGGGTGGCTGGAAGTCGGGGTCGGGGTCCCGGCCGCTGGGGCGTAAGGAAGTCCGTTCCCTCACGCGTGTCACAACCTGAGCGAAGTTTAAAAAATCTTGCAAAGTGCTAAATATTGATAATTTTGAATTTGTTATGAAATAAAACTCTGAAACATTGCCAACAAAATGGACAGAGCACATTTATTTATATATTTCTGTATTACATACAACTGAAAAAAAGCTGTCACCGCAGCTGAACTAGATGTCAACCGAAATCGCCTAAGATAATTTGAGTTCGTAAACTAACACCTGCCATCTGTTGCGTTAGCTGTCACAACCGTCACTCATTGTCATCGCTCACCTGTCACCTGCTAATGAGGCCACTACTGTCAACATCTAATGACGCGCCCGATGCATGTTTCTCATTATGTGCGGCCATCAATTAGTTGACGACGTCATACGATTGATATCGGCGCCATTACTGGAGAACAATTAGAAGGATCAGTGGTTCTTGGATGTGCTCAGTCATATTAAGTATTTGGTAGATAATCTTTAAAAGAATACAATTTTATTTTAACTACATTAATTTATTACGAGCAATGGAGCGCAGCATTCTGGATGTCAAGAGGGCCGACACAGTGAGGAACACCACGCTGCGTCAAAAGACGGGAATTATAGACGTCGGAAAAAAGGCTGCCAGGCTAAAATGGGATTGGGCGGGTCACATCAGCCGCATGCACTCTGACCGGTGGGCAAGGGTCTCCACAAGGTGGATACGTGAAGATGGATGACGCCGCCGAGGTCAACCTGGGAAGAGGTGGCGAGACGACCTAGATGCCGACCGCAAGGACTGGTTCGAGGTGGCTCAGGAAAGGAATACCTGGAAGAAATTGGGGGAGGCCTTTGCCCAGCAGTGGGACAGTATAAGCTAAATAAAAAAAAAAAAATTATTACATCACACTAATGTTATAAAGGCAAGAGTTTTTGTGTGTGTGTATATTTGTTTCTCCTTCACGCTGAAGTTGCTGAAGGTATTTGGATGAATTTTGAGACACTGATAGACCAATACTTTTTATCCCAGGACTATGTTCCTTTGGGATAATTTTCTACAGTCACACGGACAAAGCCGCTGACAGAAGCTAATGAATTACAAAAATGTTATCAAGTCAGACATGAGCTAAATAACTCTTCGAACAAACCGACAGAATAAGAGAAACCCACAAGAAAATCAACATTACCGACAAAATAACAGGACAAATTCCCATTTCCATACTTTAACTCCGTTTCTTTTGCAAACAAGCCTTGAGCGTCCTTGTTAAAATCTTGTATTCCGACAATATTTTCATTCAGAGCAGCACTTCGCATTATAATAACTTCTAGTTACACTTCCGTATCGAAAATATGGCGCTGCGTTAAAAATGGCGGTTTGTAACACGTAGCCGCGATACTTTAATTCAGAAGCGACTGCGAGCGATGCCACTGCAAGCGTGACCTTTGTACTTGTGAGCGAGGCGGGCTACTGCTTCGCACAGTCGTCATTGTGTACGGTTGTATTTTACTTCTGTAACACAGAAGCGACTGCGAGCGATGCCACTGCAAGCGTGACCTTTGTACTTGTGAGCGAGGCGGGCTACTGCTTCGCATAGTCGTCATTGAGTACGGTGGTCTTTTATTTCTGTAACACAGAAGCGACTACGAGCGATGTCACTGCAAGCGTGACCTCTGTGCTTTTGAGTGAGGCAGGCTACTGCTTCGCACAGTCGTCATTGGGTACGGTGGTCTTTTACTTCTGTAACACAGAAGCGACTGTGAGCGATGCCACTGCAATCGTGACCTCTGCGCTTGTGAGCGAGGCGGGCTACTGCTTCGCCCAGTTGTCATTGGGTACGGTGGTCTTTTACTTCTGTAACACAGAAGCGACTGTGAGCGATGCCACTGAAAGTGTGACCTCTGTACTTGTGAGCGAGGCGGGCTACTGCTTTGCACAGTCGTCATTGGGTACGGTGGTCTTTTACTTCTGTAACATAGAAGCGACTGCGAGCGATGCCACTGCAAGCGTGACCTCTGTGCTTGTGAGTGAGGCGGGCTACTGCTTTACACAGTTGTCATTGGGTACGGTTGTCTTTTACTTTTAAAACACAGAAGCGACTGTGAGCGATGCCAGTGCAAACGTGACTTCTGTGCTTGTGAGCGAGGCGGGCTACTGCTTCGCACAGTCGTCATTGGGTACGGTTGTCTTTTACTTCTGTAACACAGAAGCGACTGTGAGCGATGCCACTGCAAGCGTGACCTCTGTACTTGTGAGCGAAGCGGGCTATTGCTTTGCACAGTTGACATTGGGTACGGTTGTCTTTTACTTCTGTAACACAGAAGCGACTGTGAGCGATGCCACTGCAAACGTGACTTCTATGCTTGTGAGCGAGGCGGGCTACTGCTTCGCACAGTCGTCATTGGGTACGGTTGTCTTTTACTTCTGTAACACAGAAGCGACTGTGAGCGATGCCTCTGCAAACGTGACTTCTGTGCTTGTGAGCGAGGCGGGCTACTGCTTCGCACAGTCGTCATTGGTCTTTGGATTGTGGATGTCGTGGTCATGTCTTATCTTGTCGGATCTTTCGAGGTGGGTTGCACAGGGTCAGAGTGTAATTCGTCCAAACTTTGAATTTGACAGCTTGATAAATCCTTAAGGAAACTGATTTGTATCATTTGAAATAAATTCCTTTCAACATCATTTATTATCTATTTTATACTGAGACATATACGAAACACACATACACACACACCGTCACAGTTGGGTACAAGTATTTCAATATTGTCAATGGTATACTCTAAAGAGTTTCATGTTTTTCGTGAGCTTCTTTGGCTAACCCTGTACCACTTCCACACCCTAACAATAGCACCCGCCGACTATGCTTCGAAACAAATGCCCGAACCAGTAACACACCGAGCAGCGTCGGTGGCGAGCGACATATAAATTATTTTTATGCTTCCTACACGGGGCCCGCGGACAAGCCGACTGGCGAGGTTTTGTCTTAGTCGCAGAATTAACAACAATACACACATGCATGGCGCGCTTTATGCACCGTTCCGTTCCGCTGAACCGCCACGCTCGCGCTAAAAATTAAAGTTATTGCCGAAAAACAATGCAGACGCCACGGACAATAAAATTAACTGCAGCGAGATGTTAGATTCTGTATGGCTGCAGATTTTTAATGAGAGCGCTGAGCTGTATGCGACAATAAAAGAGGCGATTATGATTTCCGTTCGCACTGTTTAAAATAAAACTAGTCGGTCCAAACAAAGAGGTTTAAATACAAAATTTTCGTTTATTCTTGTAGGCCACTTTAACGTAGAAAATCACAAAGGACTTAAAAAAGTAACAATGGAATAAGTAATTAATAAAACTTGTTTAAAAAAAAAACCACTCCCTGCTTATTCTACGTATTAAATTATTTAGATTGTAGTTATTATAAATAAATCAAATTGTACGTAAATGGAGGCAACTCAGACCAATAAAAAAGTAAGTTCAAAAATATTTCGACAGTCGGTCGCATGCTTTACAAAGAATGGCTCGTGTGACCAAATGTTATAATCATCACCGGAGAGTCCTGTATTATAATAATAATATAATAATAATATAATAATAATAATCCACAACCATCACACAACTCCGTCTAGTCTCAAGCTAAGCAGAGCTTGTGTTATGAGTACTAGACCACTGATAAACATACTTATATATTTCTAAATACATACATATTATAGATAAATTACACCCAGACACAGAACAAATGATCGTGCTCATCACACAAACATTTGTCCTGGGTGGGAATCGAACCCACGACCTCCGGCGTAGCAGTCAGGGCCACTAACCACTAGACCAACAGGCCAGTCAAAATTATAAAACCCTTCATCAAATTGATCAGTTATATTTTAAAAGTGTATTTTTTTTACTTACTTACTCAAACAGGAGAACATTTTATGTTACAGCTGTTTCCCGCGGTTTCACTCGAGCTTTTGTTTCCTGCTCCGCTCGGATTGGTTGTAGCGTGATGTTATATTGCCTTCCTCGATAATTGGCCTATCCAGAACTATAGTTCGAAGTAGTTCCTGAGATTAGCGTGTTCAAGTGTTCAGCTTTAAAGTATTATTTAGTACTTATAGATTATGATCAGTCCAGCTAAATCCGTCTTACTGCTTCACTTCACTTCAATTCTAATTTTTATTCAGGATACAAGCCAAAACAAGCTGTGACAGAACTGCTTAAAAATCCCAAGAAACTAGGAGTAACTTAGTGGCGCAACTTTACCAAATTAGTTTCGTAGTTATCCATTAATATTAATACTTTGCCGCAGACTAATAACGGAGGCTGCTCAAGTAAAATAACCGTTTTCTAGCTAACTGTTCTCTGAGGTGAAACTGATAGAAATTCATGCGACGTTAGAGGTTAGCGAGAGACGCTAAGAATCATCCGATATTCTCTTTACTTTGAGACTAAATTGGAAGGATATTCATTATTAAGTAATGAATGACACGAGTTTTGACGCATTTATTTATGTTAATCATACTTATATAAACTCACACTGTTCTCACGTGGTAGTTACACGTAAGTATGTTCGCACCTTCGGTGCAACAAAGTCGAGCTAAGTATGTCAAATTGTCTCTGAACCATGCCTATACTATCTCGAAAGTATCTCAAAATTCTACTAGATGGCGCAGGTGCTTTTGTGGTTATTGGCGGTTTTTCCATGCGTTTTAGAGCGACAACGTTTCATTGGACAGCAGTACCCCTGCGCCCGCAAGTTTGACGTACGTTGGAGCTGCAGCCACACAAATGTATTTATGACCATTTTTATTCTCACTTATTGGAGCGACAAAAACGTAACTATTTTTAAGACCTCAATTCTTTTTTTATAAATTACAAAAAATTAACTAGACAAATTGGAACTACAAAGTCACTAACTACAAAGTGGTGCAACAAAGTCACAATTCAGGACAATTTTTTTGTTATGTCTTTTATTAGGATTTTTTCTTGGTAGGTAATTCAATATAAGATTTTTACGTAAAACTATAGCAAACAAAATAAACAATTAATTTTATAAAGATTTCAAACCTACTATAAATAGTAATCCAGAAATGAGGAAATATGTGGCAAAAAAAATTTAAAGGTCTTCTCCTGTAAAATTTAAAAATATGCTATTGTGACTTTATTGCACCGAAGGTGCGTGTTGTGTGTACGTGTTAAGTACTGTTTTTATTTTAATAATTCCAAGGTCCTTTGTTAATTTTTATTGGGACAGTAAACATTTAGATTGTAATCTTAAGCTTGGCGTCCCATTCCTGCATATATCCTCCCACATCAACCTGATGAAATCATTCTGTTAGTTGCCTTTCATTACCCCTCTAAACATGACTAAATCATCTAATAATCTTATAATTCTTTAGCACTACATTTTCTAAACCATGACGTTTCTATCACTAGTGACTTAAAAGTTTTACAATCACAACTTAACGATTAACGACGCAAATCGAATCAAAAGCAATGCATGATCGCATGCCGATACCGTAGCAAACGTTCGGCAAGCGCCGCCTCTCCATATCCCACAGACCATTCAAAACGTCAAACGTTGAATGAAATATGAGAATCTGACACTCGATATGACTATAACCAGAAGATGCTACTCGTATGAAGATGAATATCGATTCACTAACCGATTCAAACCATTTGAGTCACTCTGTTGCAGTTCACGTGCCTATAACCGATATCGCTCTATCGATTTAAACGTCAAACATGATACCATAGACAATTGTTTTATTTATTCGGTAGGACTCACTTTGGAGCTGGCCAGTGGTAAAACACTTTATAGTGTGAATTTAGATTCGTTCGCTAAATAATATGTGTGCAGGTCTAAATTTGGGTAAACGCTTAAAAAACGCAAATAGATTCTGAACCAGTGTTGAAATATTCAAGTGGTTCAAAGGTTTAGCTATTTTCAAAGTAGTTTTCATAGCCTCAATTCTTAGCAAAGAATTCAAAATAAGAGCTTTTGTTTTTTTAATTATTATTAGGTAATGTTAAAAATCTAAAAGATATATCACACACGCACTAGATCTGTTAACACATATATCCCTTCTTTTACTCTCGAAATATTTCGCCCCATATAACTTAAATCGATTCCATATTGTAGGGGAGGAAATTAAGAAACCAACAATAAAGATAGATTTCGAAAATGTCACGGACAAGGAGGGTGTGTACGTATGCGTTGACTTGTTATATCGATCACACTTCAGCATGTTACAAAGTGCTCTGTGATCACAATATCCAATCGCCACGCGGACCCTCGATCCACGCATCTCGACCCCCGCGCACACGAACAATCTCCTCGAACGTATTTTTGAGTTTATAAACAAAAATTACAAAAAAAACACATAAGTAATTGAATTATATATATATAATATAACAAAAAAGGAATTTAAAATAGAAATGTTGGTTCGCACAGTTAACACATATCATGGAAATTGAAGTGTATCACATCCCTAGTGCATCGGCTGGCTATCACAGTGATAGCGCATCTTTGGCGGCGCTCCATAACTAGGCCCCGGAGAAAATACTCAGCAACCGATGTAATGACATCGGTTGCTGAGTATCGGTTGATGCTATAAGTAATGACTTGTAGCATGCATTTAAAATGGAATATATTGAATATTTAATTCATTCAACCCCAAGCGAACGCACCGCGTTCGCTCTCTCATTGTCTTTCTATTGTGTCTCTAATAACGGATTCGAAAGGTTAAGTGAATACAATTATTATAACTATACTAACTGCTGCCAGCGGCTTCGCCCGCGTTTTAGTAGAAAATTATCACTAGGGAACACACTCCCGGGATGAAAGTATCCTCTGTGCTATCCCAGGACATGGTCTACCCGTTTTCCAAATTTCAGCCATTCGAGAATGAAGAAGTAACAAACATACACACATTCACTCACAAAATTTCGCCTTTATAATATTGTGTGAAGATTTTATTATAAATCAGATAATGCGTAGGCACATTTTATAATTTATTTATGTACATTTTATAATATTTTAATTTTCTAACGTTGCGCTGTTTTCAAACTCAAACTCAAAATTATTTATATCACATAAGCCTACATGGGCACACATAAAACGTCAGAAGCTAGACCGGAGCTAGTCCGGTTCCAATTGGTCGTTTCTAGGGAAACCAATCCCGCAAACGCGGCATACCGCATACGCGGGATCCCTCACCTTTTTTGCGGGATCAGAAATGCGGGATGACTCATGCGGGATCCCGCATATGTGCGGGATTGATTTTTTTTTTATTGGATTCATACGACGCGCGGTTGTACATTAGTGCTTCCGTGCTTCGCAGGAGGCGACCGCCTTCCATTCTTCACACATTCACAATATAAAAAGAAGCTATACAAAAATAAAAATAAACCTATCAATAAATGTTAAACAATAATAAATTACCTACTAGTGAAATTAAGGTGGCTGTGGTTTAAATTATATAAAAAACACATTGCAAAAACAATGTCACAGGAGAGGAAAAAAGTATCAGTATAAATAATGAAGTAAAACAATGATGGAGCAGTTAATATCGTTGATTTGCATCGCAGAATACTGTATCTCCCTCTGTGTGTTTGTGCCTATAGTCTCGAAACCAGCAGTAAAAGCGACCCGCTACCACTGACGATGCCGTGAAAGTAATAAAGTATTGTCACAACAAAATTTAACTGTACACAAAAAAAAACCCATTTCCTTGATCACAGCATTTCTGTACTAACCTAACTAAAAATGTAGTTTACAAAACAATCAATGTCAATTGAACTACATCAGGGCTATTGCGTAACTCTGTTGACAGTTCAAGTGATGATCACTTGTTAACAATGTGCATCATAAAACTGTCAAACAGCTAGTTTCGTATTGCCTATCTTCAGTGACCAACTGCAGTGACGTCATTAGCCACTGGTGCCTTTGATAGCCACCGTAACACGTTTTGACAGATGTTATTGTATCGATACTTTTATAATTGCGATTGTGTAAGCTTTTGAAGCTGTATATTAGTCGATAAAATTTTAGAGTGGCCACAATAGGCACCGTAAATTTTTATAATTTACCACATTTCCACCGTAGTTTGTTAGTCACTTGTGTGATACGTAATACCAATTTTATAAAATTGTCAGTTGACAACTAAGTTTAGTGTGCAACGAATGCTAGTTGTCAACTGTTAATGAAAAAGTTAGCCAATAGCCCCCCAGGTTTACTAAAAGTTTTGATATTAATATTTTGCTAAGTCTCACGTACCTACCACAATAATAAACACTTATAGATAATAAGTATTTGGATTATTATGTAGAAGGTATTTCGCCCTCGCTAATTTGCTGTTAAGCCTTCGAGCTTGACACGTACCTAGGTAGATTGAGCAAGTAGATGTCTTGTTGACACTAGTTACACAGCATGTATTAACTATAGGTACATAAATACCAAAGTAAATACCTAGGCACATATAATGTACATACCTAAGCATGTTATCTTGTCAAGTGTTTGGTGAATTCAGTTTATTTTTGTGCAACGATGAAGAAACATTTTTTGAAGTGTTAAATCATTAAATAACTATTTTCACTCCGGGTAGAGCAAGAGAGAGTGTAAATTGTTTACTGTTTAAAACCCACATGTGTTCCTTCAGTTATCCTTTGCGTTCTAGAACCAATGTTCTTAAGTGTTTTAGATCTCAATCGAATATGGTAAAATTGCATCACCAAACTTAAAACAAATGCCTGTTTTCACTATGCGAAACCTATAATATGAATTCTTAAATCTCGGCGCTGCGCTGTGCCGAGTTTTGAAATCTATCTGATATAAGCAAAATACCACTCACTGATTAATCACGAAATCTCAGAAACTATAACACCTACAAACTTAAAATTTGACAGGTAGGTTCCTTAAAGGGTGTAGACATCCGCTAAGAACGGATTTTTTGAAATTCAACCCCAAGGGGATGAAACGGGGGTCCAAAGTTTGTATGGAGATACCGACTTTCACTCGGGCGAAGCCGCTGGCAGAAGCTAGTAGTGCAATAACATTAAGGCATTTTACTAACAATCATATCATAATTATTCCCCGATACAGTTACACGTCCTTATAAAGGTTATCTTAAAATTGTACCTAACAGCTTACTTTTGATCATCTCCGAGGAGAAACTGCCTCCCGATATACACTTATAACTAAAACAAATACTTATTTGTTTTAGTTAGTTTTGGAGTCAAATGTTCGTTTTATTTCCATTGATCAGTGTTTGCAACTAATATATCTGCTCATGCTCATGATATAAGTACTTATATACCCGTACCTATGGACGTAACTACGTACTGGATACCTGACAAAACTATCTAAAACTGGCGCTACTTTTAACTTTGCAGAGCTTACAAACTTGTGCAAGTGTTCTCGTTTCGTATTTCGTGGCCATTCCGAGGAACTTCGTTTCCATCAATCACTTATCGAAATACAGGTTGAGTGAACTTCACTTTTCGCATTCGCCTGAGGTAATATCTAAAAGCAATAGATTTTTGATCTTTTACACTAAATGGTACTCCATTTATTATTTTTAAACGTTTAAACGAAACTATTTCAAATGTGCTTAAAAATGGGATATTTAGATAAAAAAAGTTAGAGGTAAGTAAAACAGTAGCCTTGTAGCTCTAGATGAAGTTAGTGAATTTTAACATGAGGGGATTGACATTTTGAATAGTAGAGACGGGAACTTCATAATAAAACAATGTATTCTAGCAGTGTTTAAGTTAATTGATATTGTAAATGAGAAATAGGCACTCTGGTTATAAGTGTATCGCAACTAAAAAGTGTGAAATAAAAAACTTTTTACAAAAAAAAAAATATCTTGTTAAATACCCTTCCACCACCAATGATTCACCATCAATGATTGCATCACTGCTTACCATCAGGTGGGATCGCAGTCAAGCGCTGGTTTATATCAATTAAAAAAAAAAAAAACAAACAATACCGAGTACACCGACAAACACCGACTTCCGAAATTAAAGTTATTTTGATCGTTTTTTTAGTGAAGGTTTTTTTTTTGTAAAAAGTTTTTTATTGTAGGTTTCATTCAATCTTTCGAAACCCGTAACCTACTACTTCCTACTTCCTCGTGTTATTTATACTGCAGTTTTGTGATTGATTAAAAATTCACAAACTAAGTTGTGTTACACATCTGTGTACCTAAGTAGGTACACAACACCTCACATACAGGATGTTCGAGAAATATTTATGTTTTAACGATGTAAAAGAGCGAACCTGCTCCAACTCCCGACGTAAAGAAAAACTTATGTTCTTCATATTTCTCTTTGATCTTCACGTTTGCATCGTTAGCATATGAAATGCTGTTCCGCTGCATCTAATTAGACTTGAAACTTACGCGGAAAAATGGATAAAAAGACGGCTATTGCTCTACGAATAAGTTTACCATCGTTCAGAGGATATATTTTATCAGGTGGATATATTTTTATGTTTAAGTGTAGTGTGTAGTTTAACTTTACGTCATGTTTTTTATTGAAAAATATTTTTCAACACGACACGAAAAAAACATATATCTTTTGGGCAAAACAAATCAGTTCCTACTACTATTTACACCTTGAAAACCTTCCCCGACCCAAAATCATAGCTCCATATTTTTATCCGACAACACCTGCATCCAGAACTAGATATTTCGGAAAGCACACGTTTACGGCTACGAATGACATTCAATAACGTTTCCATCCGCCATGTTGGCGAATAATTCATGAATGTATTTGTATTATGCATACGGAGCGCCATTGCGGTGCTCCCGCCCAAATTCCACACTTTATAGTCAAAGTTCGCGGGTTGACATCGTAAAGCACATTGTCCTTTATGACGTCATCATGGAACCCCCTTAAAAAACATTACATCTGAATATAGATATAAAGTTTTTACCAATTTTTAGAGGATAGACGAAAATGTATTTTTTTTTGTCCGGGATCCAGCTTTAAGAATTATAGTCACCCTTGTCTATTTATTTTAGTTCAATAATACAAATTCCTTGAATCGCATCTCTTATTTTATAGTCCTAGAAATGAAGCTGGTTATAGAAAATGGTTTTCCAAATATCGACCATCTAGGAGAACTCGAAATGATCACGAAAATAGGTAACAGAAGTCAGAAAACACAAAATGTTTCCACCACACACTTATTTGGATGCAAATAACCTGATCTTATTGTCTTCCTTCCATTTAAACCGCACGAAGCTCGAAAAAGCGGCTTAAACACATCCTTACCAAACACCATTCAGCTAAACGATCGTACGTGAACGGCGAAGTGTCAGCAAATATTGAATAAACCTCTCTGCCTATACCTCCTACCTACGTGACTGCCAGTGTGAAGCAACACTGCCATTAACCTTACATCTCACTAACAAAATTCAATAACGAAAATCCTGCGAACTTTTGCGATGCCACGATACATCTTAAAAACCACAGGACTGGGAGTTGTAACAAGAGAAAATCGCCTTTACGTCTGGATAGTTAAAGTTGAAGTTGAGTGTAATGTAAACTTTGTGGTTATTTATTAAGAAACGTTAAACAAGGGTAATACTGGTTGCGAATTTTACAAAGACGGTCCAAGGGCCGCAAGTTAGATTAAAATAGTTGAAGTCTGGCCGGCATCGGCAGGCGGCCTCGTATGACACGAGCCTCAGACGTCTTGTTTATGAGCTGCGGGACTTCAAAGAGGACTTGAGAGTGTTCTCATGATCGCTCGGTCAGCTGGTTCAGAAAGTGGTTTGCTTAAAATAATGGCAATTTTAACTTTGGCTTGTTGTGTGGTGAAGAATAAGAGAAGTCTGGGTTTAGTTTTAGTTAGTTTGGTTAAAAGTTAACAAAATGTTGAAATTGTACAAAGTGAACGTACATATTGAACAAGGTATAATAAATCGATAACTAGTGGGTGTTTCTTTGACGAATAGTTATTTAGCTACGTTTCAGTTATTTTATAAAATAAACTAGCTGACTCGGTAAACGCTGATCTGTCATATAAAATCAAAGACAACAAATGAGCCTTACCTCTAGGCTCATTTTTTAATGACCGGAGGGTAAAAAGTAACCTACAACCTATTCTCAGAGCTACCAAATATATACAATAAAACATAAAAATCGGTCAAGCCACTCGGAGCAGTTCGATAACAAACATTGTGACATGAGATTTTTATATATCAGATGAAAGTAAGACTCCATTCTACACACCTAAGGAACAAGACTGCATTCTTTGAGATACATATCAGATGTAGGTACAAACTTTTCCCCTAACAAGATATCCATTTCCCGTCTTTTTCAATACCAATCTGAATTCCGACAGAAAGAAGTCATAATCAGAAAACGCACGACGACGTAGAAAAACAGGAACAGAAATCGACCCCCCTGCGCCGCTTAAGGAGTCGCAACACAACGCTGGCTTTTGAAAACACCTGGCTTGTTACTTGTGTATGTAGGTACCCAGCGTCTACCTTGATTACATCCACCGTCAGTTAGCATTATAAAGGCGAAGCCCGAAGCCCCGGGGACAGGCGTCGCCTCCACCGGATTAAGATATGCAAATGATATCGGCGCGGCACAAACGTGCAGACAAAACAACTCATTCGCGCACGTCTTGTATCTCCGCGATTGGATCGTGTGTGAACAGCCTATTGGCAATGTTAGAGCCAGATAAGGGCTTAATTAAGACTGTATAATATTGTTATTTTGTTATATGTGTTGGAATTGAAGAAAAACATACGGAGTTGCTGATAATATTACCTGAATTGGGGTCATCCTGCAGGACCATATTGTGTCTGGGAATATTTTCTGTGCTGGATATCCACGACACCAATCTGTATGTTAAGCAAGGTGATAAATGTAGTAAGTTTTTTAATTAAATACTTAACCACGGCTGTACTTTACTTACCTCGGGATACACCTACGTGCCAATGCTTAGCCATGTTCAACAGAAAACTTCACAGTTTACAGGCTACTGAAATAATGACAAATATTTAAGTAAACAAGGCCGTAATTATTTGGACCAACCGTAACTTTACCTACGGCCACACGTGTAGGGTCGCCAAGTTTGCAACAAACCTCCGGAGATAACTCCCGGCGTACTTATTATGAACACAAACAAAAATATCTACCAAATTATTTTGTTTTATTTAGGTAGGTACTTGACGAATTTCAGCAACTTCTGGGAAACAAGCTGTTTTTCTTATGTTGCTTGGTAAAATAATATTTTTCTAAAACAATGTTTTTTTTTAGAAAAATATTATTTTACCAATATTCGTTCGTTTAAGGTTTATGATATCCTGAAAAAACAAACGGTTGTTGTCAGCAAACATGATTTTCATAGAAATCCCCATTTACAAAAGCCCACTCATTGAATTCTCCATTCTTAAATAACTCCATTTACAGAAAAAGCAAGGATTATCAACCATATCAACCGCTCTTGGTAACCACAGAGTTTTACATGGAAACCTCCTACGGACTATTAAATAGGCCTCTTATTACCCATTTATCCTATTGATAAATGATTGAAGGTTTTTTGATTATGATCTTGAGGAGTCGGCGCACTACACCGTACCATACCATGATCATACCTTGACCGTATTAGGAACGTGTCAGGCAACAAAATATTCTTTGTATTGTGTGCCCACTACCGTTCCGTCACCGGCCAACACCGTCGCGCGTCGCTCGCGAGCTACCCAAGGGAAGAATATTTTGCTGGTCTATGTATACCTACGCGGCACGCGCGCGACAAAAAATTTAACCAGAAAACTAAATTTTAGTTCGTAAAGCAATAATATTATGATACTATGCTGATGTTCTGATGATGGAGCAGATGGAGCTGAAAGGTGGCCATAGGATCTCGATAACTAAGATAGCATCATCGTGTTTGGGGTCTTTAGATTTAGGTACATTTCTACACCCCTATTTTTTAATTAGTACAAAAAAAATGGGGCTCTATCCGTACCCGTTACTGGTCATATTTGTGTAGTCAAAAGTAAAAAAAAAACGAAATCGCAAAAATGTCCACGACAATTGGTCATAATTGATAAATTCATAATTGAATCAATATTCTTAACAATTGCTAATAGAAAATACTACGCGCAGTGTTTTTCAATTGTTTTTCATTCATAATCAATAATAGCCTGTACAATATTTCCATAAATTGAGTGACATTTTAGAATATAAACAAACTCTAATAACTTTTCTGTTTATGAATATTATTTATTGAGACTTCACTCGAATCAACAAGACCTTTTCTAATAAGCCCTTTAAATATTTGTACTAATTAAAAATTAGTGGTGTATTGAAAAGTGGTTTTACATTAGACGCCTAGGGTGTAGTGATGAAGCCGAAAGGTCGCCATCAGAACTCCTCAATCAAACAAGATAGCATTGTAGCTATTGTTTTTTAATTTAAAATACGCGTTTCTACATTATGCGCCTAAATAAACGAGTTTTCTTCTTCTTTCTTCTTGTTCTTCTAGAGTTAAAGCTCTTTAAATTTGTCTTGACAAATAAGTACGTCAGCCCAATGTGCAATCTAGAACCGTTCGGTCATGACTCATGACACACGTATTTCAGTGCTTGATACATTTTTAACACGGTCAGGATATATTGTAATGGGTATAATCCTTTATTTTCAGCCCACGGCTGGACGCTTCTGTTAGTGATAGTATGACGAGTGACAGGGCAGATTGGAAGAAAAAAACATGTTGCGCCGACCCCAAATAACACGGGACAAGGGCAGGAAGATGATGATGGCTGGACGCTTCTGGCCATTCTACTATAGAAGAGGATCCCTTCACCTAAGTTATAGTTTTCAAACTAAAATTAACCAAATACGCCACAAGCGCATACCATTAGCTGACATGAGGAGCACTTTCCTACACTCAATAACACTGTTATCGCAGCGTAGATAAGCTCAAAAGCCCTACAACTGTGCGAAGATGAACGTAAATGCCAATCACGACCAAATTTCTGGCAAAAACGCATGTTGGACATGCGTTTTTGACATGCGTTTTACAGAGAAAAAACGAAG
Organism: Mythimna impura; assembly: GCA_905147345.3. Lineage (NCBI taxonomy): Eukaryota > Metazoa > Arthropoda > Insecta > Lepidoptera > Noctuidae > Mythimna > Mythimna impura. Next base: position 1,297,990 of record LR990348.1, read on the forward strand.
ATGTAGAAGAACTATTCCTTGACCTTTTAATAATAATAAATCAATTCATACCAGGCATTTTGGCCCATAGATAGGTGCATACTCGTACCTCATAGACTAACATATTAGAATGAATACAATATGTTAGTAAATAAGACTTAAGACTTCACATTGCACTATATTCACTTCGTGTTGTTCAGTGGCACCTGTCCGCGGAAGCGACGGAACACCACGTCCTGCGGTCAAAAGTCTTCCTTCAACATGAGAGGCATGACGAACGCGGTCCCATTTTTACCCTTGGGCGGAGATGAGAATGTTGAGATGGATGTGTGGTGTAACGAGAATGGATAAATGAGAAATGATTATATTAGAGGAAGTTTGAAAGTGGCGCCAGTGACTGAAAAGTTGAAAGGTAATCGTTTGTCTTGATAAGGTCATGTCTTCACATCACCATACCAGGAGGTTTGAATAACATATTTTACTAAAAGAGCTATGAGTATACATGTTTGATGGATGGATAGGGAGAAGGAGGCCAAAGAAACGATGGAAGGAACGTGTGAGGAGTGATATGAAAGAAAAGGGAATTAGTAATAGCGTGAGAGGGGTGAAAGGACAGGATGGAAGAATAATACGTGTTGCGGTGACACCAAATAACACGAAACAAGGGCAGGAAGATGATGATGATTGTCATGCATGCATTTTCAAGTTTAGTCACTTTTCCGACACTATATCCTCACCGTTGTTAGGACTGTGCCTTTTCCGCTTCCCTCCTACTTGGCCTCCATGTAGGAAGTGACGTAATATCCTTACAAGTCTTCCAAAGCAGGTGGGGGTGCTAACTCCATCACAACTTGCTTAACTTTGAGCTCGTTACGACTTAATGATTCCGTTTACATATTAAGGTGCAGTAACTCATACCGATGTCGTTAATACATTGGATCGGCATCTACCGAACTTCAAGATCTTGTTATCTACTTCTGTTCGTCTACTGCACCTCTAAAATTAACCCATTTATATTTAGTCTATGTTTTCTGATAGCTACAACCTAGGGGCCTTTAAGTCAAGAGTGAATAGGTTACTTCTAGGCAAGTTCTCCATCGTCAGCCACATCATCGCTTACCATCAGGTGAGATAGAGGTCAAACGTGAGTCTATCTATCTATACATATAATAAATCTGTAAAAGTTTTTAGTTGTGCGCGCATCTCGTAAAATGTACGAAATCGATGTAACTTTTATACATTAAAATTATGTGTAACTTGATATATTACATAGGCTTTGTTTCATCGCAGTCGGTTGACTATGTCGAAAGATATACTACATTAAGTAATTGACTAATAATGTCCATAATAAAAAATAAAAAATTCGATCCCACCTGATGGCAAGCAGTGATGCTATCATTGATGGTAAGGCGCACTATTTTATTAAGAGCCTATTCACTCTAGCCTTGAAGACATCTAAATTATAGTTGGACGGGAAGACCGCAGCAGGCAAATTGTTCCAGTCGACGAAGCGAAACGCTTAGTCCGGACCTTTGAAGTTTCAACAACGTAAGGGTGGATACTTTATTCTTTTCAATAAAGAAAACAAAATAATATTAGCTATACAGGTGAATCTTTCGTTCAAAAAGACCGTTACGCCAGCCAGTCCTCATTTTTTGATAGGTATAGATAGTGTCCAAATGCCAGCCTAATCATATTATAATAAAAATATCACAGGCCTTATTAGATTACCAGCGCCGCATTTTTTTTTTCAATTATCGCTTCCTCTGCTGATATGAGGAAGAGGCTTTTAAGCCTCACACAGGTGTTTATATTTTAGCTAACTAATGTTTTATTTTTATTAGCTTTTTTCTTTCTTTCTTTTTTATCTCAATTTTTTTGATGTCGGTGCAATATTGTCTTCTTCCTCCTTACTACTCTATTATTCGCCATCTCAGCAGCTCAAAGAGGGACGCCTTCAAGCCCTTTGTTCTTTCACATAGTCCATTCATAGTTTCTTTGGTCTTTTCTTACGATCAACCTTCAATTTTCTTCCAGAGATGCAACGATAGGCATGGATAGGTGATGTCCTACCGAACTTGCTTTGTTCAAAGAGATTCGACGTAAATAAACTATGCTCGAGAAGACCGAGCTTACTCCAAGCTTACATTTATTCTGTTCATCTGCACAATAACATAACAGAACACAAAGTCTCGTCCGGTCCGTATATCTGGGATCCGCGGCCGTCCGGCGCGTATTGTGTCCGTGTTTATCGCTTCCGGCCCGTTGTGCCGGCGCGCCACCGAAACCGGCCCGTTTGCATATTATGTACTGCGAGATTTGCGTCCCCGCTGTCTGTAATAAGCGTGCCAGTTACACTTAGTTTCAAGAAAAACTGTTCCGACGAAATAGTTGTAAACTGTATTTCCACACTAACCTTTTCTGCGACTTCGCTCCCGCGGCTCATGCCACAGGAACCTTGCGTTTCTTCTAAGATAAAAGGTACGCCGTGACACTCAACGATAGATTCGTTTTATTTCTGCCAGTGCGTCTTTAAATAAAAAAACAATTTTATCCTTTTGGTTTAGCGAACCTTCCATTGAAAAATTACCTCTTACAATACAGATCAGGGGTACCATAATCCGCACAATATGGGAATCATATATACCCAACCAACTCAATTCGAACATAGCCATAATCTCTGACATAGAGAGATGACGGTAAAGATTGAGTGAGTGAATACAACACACAAACAAAACTAAACAATAATACAACCGAGTCAGAGGTCACATGCCCTTTACGTCGGATACCAAATTAGCATTTTATAGATCTTCCAATCAATAACCAAATACTCGATATTCTAACAAGAAAAATAGATTTCAAGAAACTAATTATTCTGAAACTATTCTCCATCAGGAGCTGCATAATTTACTTATGGGCCCTTTCGTAGTCAAAAGGGCAAGGGACTGGCCACTACGGATTTGCATAACTTAAATCCGATTGGGATGCCCTTTGACAAAGAAGGTCCGACGACTAATTAGGTCAGTGCACTGTAGCTTACGATTAGTGGGAGTAAAGTTTTTAGTAGGGGTGTGACACAAACCCTATTAATATATTTAGTATTTATGGAGTGGAATTCCCTGCCAGAGTTTGTATTTCGTGATAACTACAACCTGGGAATCTTTAAGTCAAGAGTGAATAGGTTACTCCTAGGCAAGCGTGCTCCATTGTCGAACACATCATCGCTTTCCATAAGGTGAGATAGTGGTTAAGCGCGAGCCTATCAACAATTAAATTAAAAATATAAAAAGTAGGTTTGAGGCGCAGGCTGCAGGCTCAACGTATAGAGGCGCAGGCTGCAGGCTCAACATACTTATTGACTTAGTGTGACTTGTTTGCTGGGAGATGGATAGATGTGTGTCGTGAATGTCTAAGGTTTTGTGAGATGATGGATAAAAAATAAGTTTATTATTATTGTTTCATTTGTTTTGTGGGATATTTATTATTTTAGTGGTAATGTATATGTATTTTCTTTTTATTCTTCAATGTGATATTATTGTTTTTATTTAATGTATTTTTTTTAGTTTGTAAGTTTCTACTGTACAACGCCTTGGATTTCCTCCGTAACGTTGTACAAGTGCTTGTAAATAAATAAATAAATATTGAGGCTCAACGTATTTATCTGACTAAAGGTGACTTACTTTTAGCGTTATCTATATATATAGGTATAAGGAGAAACTGACTGACTGATATATCAACGCACAGCCGAAACTACTGGGACTAGGGGCGTGAAATTTTGCACAAGGTTTCCTTTTATGACGTAGGTGAGCACTAAGAGAGGATTTTCCAAAATTCACGTCCAAAGGGGATGAAACGGGAGTCCAAAGTTTCTATGGAGAAACCTTCTTAACCGCGGGCGAAGCCGCTGGCAGAAGCTAGTACTTATTTGATAACGCAATTTATATCTACTTTGTTTGTTATCCTACAATTAAGCACTGATATTTCCCTCAAGATCTTCTCAAGTAACGGTTAACCAATGACGCCTCCAATGTTCGTAAGGTATCTTAATTGGGTACCTAATGACCTAATATCAAAGTTCACAGCCCTCAATATCCCCCAAGATAACCCAGAATCTAGTTATTAGCCAGCTGAATCTGTAGGTGAACGTTAATGATCACATTATCTAGAGAGATCTCCGATACAATGGCTGTTTATAAGCGGGAAAACATCGCCGTATCTCCGCGTCAGTTAAAAGATAATGCGCGCGTAGTCTCCTAATAACATTTGCATATCTTAATGCGAGCTCGCGAGAGCGCCTGGCCGATACACTAGCGGGCCCAGCACCGAGCGAGCAGTCCCGATACTAGCTAATACTGGCTCAATAAACAACCGACACGGGCTCGCAAACAAACCATAGGGAACGATACGACACTCTCGTAATTACAGATTAATTATAATGGATCTAGTGTTTAATTGTTCAAATATGTAAATGAGCGCGGTCTGCTGTGCTGACCGGAGTAAATGAAGGCGACGTCGTTGTTGTATTGAGTAAAAGGATTTCAACAAAAACTGTACATCGGAAAATTTGTGGAGACATCAAAGGATGGGCATTCACGTGGCGCACAATAGTGGTGTGCGCATGCAGGTGAATGCCGCTGTGCACAGCCCGTGTTCCTATAAAATTCAAAAATGGAAGTATGGAAGAAAGCGCGCTCGTACATTCTCAGAGTTTTGTCCTGGCACAATGGCGCCACTCTGTATAGGAATTCGTTCTAGTTTATTACGGAATACATGGCTTGTAAATCTTTTGTTGACATATTTATATATGCTCCGGTGCAATTGTTTGGATATTTTATTGTACTGCTATTTACCAGATTTATGCTAAGATGGAAATATTGCTCTGTGGCCTGTGTATGCAGTTTATGCCGGTATCAGAATGTTGTTAACTTTTTTATTTGGAATTGTTTGAAATTAGTACAATTCTGATTAGAAAATTGGTCACTGCGTCGCTTCATTACATCTGAAAATGGCAATTGAATATAACACAACTCTTCGACTGACAAAGTTTCAGTAGGATTCCAATATTTCCTAAGTCTAAGTAGGTAAGTATGTAGGGTAAGTAACTTTGACTATAATGGGTAAGTACGTAGTTTTTAGTCCAGTGCAATAGGCTATTTGACTGATTTTTGGAATCGATTTCATATTATTAAGTATTGTTAAAAGAGTCCAGAAAAAGTGTTTTATTTCAAATCTTGTAAATATTAACATAAAAATAGCATATAAATTTGTATTATTCAAATAAGCCGCCAAAACGCCATATTTGACAATACGCGTCAAATTGTATTCGTAGACGTCACACGCCAGTAAATAAACATTGCAGTGAACTAGTTGACTTAGTAAATGCTGTTTGTGTTAATTTTAACAGTGAGTTCCCCCAAAAATGAGTTAGAAATGGTGTGTAGTGCCAGCGTGTACAAACACGTCGATAAAAAAGCCGGAGAAACTATTTGTATGTGTTCCGAAAATGTCAAAATGCGCAAAAAGTGGTTGCAACTGGCTCGCAAGTTAACACGTAAGTTGATAAGGGGTACTTACATTGCTGTCTTCATATTTCTAAGCTCGGCGGCATAAAAATCGGGGTTATTCTTAAAGAAATCACCGACCATAAGAGCATCAACTTTAGGAAGGTTCCCGCTGTCTGCTTTAACGTCGTTGCTCTCCATTTTATAGTAGGTATTACCTATATATTTGGTATCCAAATATTTTAATCAGCAAAATATCATTAATAGCACAGCGTCAAAACTGTATCCTATGCTATGCACTCAAAAGAATAGCAGTCAATGACAGACATATTTACAGACTTGTGACGTTTAAATAGATTCAGCCAATAGCAATCGTTTTCAAGAACATGGCGCTAGGTAAAACAAAATAAAGTTTATTTCTTGGTTTCTTGGTTTTTTAGGTTTATTTCTCAGACCAATAAAAAAGTACTTTTTTATTAGTCTGAGGTTTATTTTTTGTGTATTTTTTTATAAATAGTCCATTATTTTTTAGATATATTGGTACAAATCGCTTATAAAACCCATAATCTATGCGGATGGCAATAAATATTAAATTATTTTTCGTACTGTCAAATAGCCTATTAGCCATTATTAAAATAAAATAACGAAATTCGTTCATAATAGTTCATTTTTTGTTAAATTTCTGATGTCATAAACCAATTACTAATTTAATGGGGCGACTTCTTTGGAGTCTTTAGTGGCGATGTGCGTGCCTTAGGGTTCAACTCGAGGCCCATTCTTTTTTTTTAGTTTACATTAATAGATAACCTTCCTTACATGATGGCTAGTTTTTCTGGTGATGATTTGGTGATGACACATCTCTAATTTTTAAAGTAGAAAAGATGCAGATGTCTTGCATGTCAACGAAAGTCTGGCTCTTTCTGGTTCAAAATGGTTCGCAGCTAATAACCTCTTAGTACTAAAAGCGAACAAAACTAAATGACTAAAGATTTCATTATACCGAATGTGCATCAAGTTGATCTCAATCTATTTCTTGACGGTAAAATCTTAATATTATTAGATACGGAAACTATATTTTTAGGTATACCTAACGATCGATTCAAGATTGTAGTCAGGCGCTAATATTGGAACTCTCAGGTAGATTAAGCTCAGCTGCATGTGCAGTAGGAAAATAAGGCAAATGACAGATGTAGCCATAACTAGAATATTGTAGCTATGCTTAATGTACCTACTCACTATGCTAATTTCCACAGCATTGTCTTGAACTTTTGTTGTAAGGATCTGCAACTAATGTAGAATCAAGTATTGCAAAAGAAAGCATTCTGGGCCTTTTATAAAATGGGTCCTCGCGAGTCCGTGACGCCTACTGTCCACGGACGCGTAGCTTCATAGACGTATGTATATTCATAATTATACGCATGTTGTAATTAGGTATGTAAGCCTTCTTAGTGCTTACATACAATGTACAATACTATGAAACTCTGTCGATGTAGCGGCAGCGTCATGCCTTCGTGTCATTGCAGCTTAATGTAAACCTCTCATTTATTGATAGGTTTACTTTTTTTATACAGCCTCTTTTTATAATGTGAATGTGAAAACACTGAAGGACTCCGCAGATTCATAGAATAATTTCTATTTCGATCCACTTTTTTTATTGTGCTTTTGGGTACAGTGCTAACCAATTTATACTGTCCTCTCATACCTATTAATAGACTGCAATATAGAAATATCGTAAAATCAATTAATCAATTCGTAATTTATTTAAAAAGGATTACCATAGAGTTTCTTGCCGGTTCTTCTCCATAAGAAACGATCAGATGGAACCGTTTTATGAAACGGGTTACTTTGTACTCGGAATTGGTTTGGATCAAAATGTATATTTTTAAAGTAATGCGAGTTTGTTAGATTTCATACAAAAATGGTTATAGGTAGGTACTGCGATATTACAGAAAATACAAAACACAAAGAAACCAATAAATACCTAATTTCGTAAAAAGAATAACTTAGCTGTACTTAATATAAAGTTTATTTGAACTTATAATTCCAAGTAATCCAAAGATATTATTCAAAGAAACCTATTATTTTTTTATAAACTATTTTTTAGATATCTTAACTAATTTTCAGATAGGAATGGCATGCCATAAATATAAGATTTACTTGAATTATGATTCAAAAGCCGAAGAAATCACAGGTCAAACTGTGCCGTTTCATAAAACTGCAACATTCATAAAGACAATAATATGTAGGTAGTCGGTGTACCTAGATATAGCTACAACATCGGCCTCTTTAGTTAAAGATGAAAACGTTCGTTCCAGGCAAGCGCGCTCCGTCGCCAACCACATCATCACTTTCCATCAGGTTTTTTTTTAGGTGGGAAATCATCTAAAGACATCTCCCGCCCATGGGCGGAACGGTAGGGCGTGTCAGACTTTTACTGATTAAACCCCACTCCTATTCCTTCTTTGCCTTCGTTCCAGGGCCCCCCGGTATTCACTTCCGCACAACCCATGGCCCCAGTAGGCTTCGACCCTGCTATGTTATGGTCTGCTGACATCTTCTTGAGGGGCACGTGGAACACTGCGCCGCGGATGGCCCCCACGAGAACACGGAGGTGCTCTGCCCAAGCGGGGCACACCTCTACCACGGTAATATTCAACTTCATATAAACGGACGAAACGCGAGTTATACCTACGCGCCTCGATCCCGAGGTGCGCTCGGGATGCAGACAGTCGAGTCTGTGCCGCGTGATTTTTTAAATAAAAATAAGTTCAAGTACCTACATATTTATTTATTATGACGAGTAGGATATATTGTGCTGTTTTTGGTTGCATGAATTCTTCATTTAAAACCAAACATATAAATTGTAAAGTAGCTGCAGGTATCTATAACCAAGTAAAAGATATTCCTTTTTCTCCACCTTGTCCATGTATCCCAAAACAAATTTTAATTAAGCTTTAGAATGCGGATTTTTGTACTTTAAAATTTAATAATAAAGCATTTCGTAGGTGCGTCTCAGTCGAGGCGCAAATATTTTTCGGTCGCAAATATTGAACACTTCCTATTCAATTCACAAAGTATTTTATTTGTTTATATAAAAAAGTATATTTACAATCACAAAACTAAATGGAAACACAAAGTAGGCAAATGTACTTAATTAAAATGGTGGAGGCGGGCAGCCATAGTGCGGGCAACCCTATCGCATGTTTACGTACCACGCGGCTGTAGGCATTTATTTCAAAGATACGGCCGAGTTACAATACTGTATAGATAATATTACCGTACCTCTACCGTATGCCCCACCGTGTCCTCCAGGCGGTCAACACAATGGTAACACCCGAGCGTTTCTTCCGCACGAATCCGGTGCAGGAACATCCCGAACTTACCATGTCCGGTGAGGACCTCCGTCATGCGGAAGATAAGAAAGTCGTGTTGTCTATACAGCCACTCCTCAAAGACGGGACTTACCGCCATAATTATGGCGTGCCCAAAACTTGACACTGGGTAAGTGCACACCCCATGCGAAGCATAAACAAAAAAAAAAATCGGTTGCACTCTGGGAGTGCCGGCAGAAGTGAAAACTTAAGTATTAACGTTGTGCGTTTTGGATATTTTGGAATGGTTATGGAATAATTTTGCACGAATTGCTTTTTTTTTGCACACAATTTTTTGCACACAATTTTGCACGACATCCGTCTTACGAATTTTCGATCAGGTCACGTGTCCTGACGCGAGTTTAACATTTTTTACCCATTACAAAATTTTTTGCACACAATTTTGCACGACATCCGTCTTACGAATTTTCGATCAGGTCACGTGACCCTGACGGTCACGTGACCCTGACGCGAGTTTAACATTTTTTACCCATTACAAAAAAGTGTACAACGCCGCTAAAGAAGTTTTCACTTCAAAAAAATAGGCTGCATGGTCAGTCTGGCCAGTGTTGTTACAGATAATGTAGAAAACGACTTTGTTCGAAACTAATGGCTGTTAGTACTTAGGTACAGGTATCGGCACGGATCTTGAGCGCTGACTTTTACTTGCGCAGAAGTACAATACCTATCAGATATTGTACTTCAGACTGGCCTGTTGGTCTAGTGGTTAGTGGCCCTGACTGCTATGCCGGAGGTCGTGGGTTCGATTCCCACCCAGGACAAATGTTTGTGTGATGAGCACAATCATTTGTTCTGTGTCTGGGTGTATTTTGTCTATAATATGTATGTATTTAGAAATATATAAGTATGTTTATCAGTTGTCTAGTACTCATAACACAAGCTGTGCTTAGCTTGGGACTAGACGGCGTTGCGGGATAGTTGTGTGAATTATTATCAGGTCTGTTTGGTGGTATGAAGTGAGACGCGGGGGCGGGGAGTGTCAGTGATTGGCTCGCCGCGCATCGCATCATAGACGTCACTCGTGATTGGTTCCCTGCGCTTGCTGCGACGACGAGTACACTTCCGTGCCAATAAATTGACTCTTGATTTTTAATCCATCGATTTTATTTTTATTAGTGGTTATTTTGTCACCAAAAATGGTTTAGTCGAGAACGCATAACAGGCACACAGAGAAAGTTCCTTTCAAAAGTAGGTAAAATGTTAGGAATTTATTCGTAGGGGTGATACAAATCTTTGAAATTTTCGGCTCTTTGCTACAATATGCATACCGTCCGGTAGAAATTCTCTAAAAAAATATGAAAACCGTATGAAAATCTGTTGCATGGTTAATAAGTAAACGGAAAAACAGACAGACGAACACAGCGACTTTGCTTTAAACTATTTATGTTTTTTTTTTAACTTTTACCTTCAACCAGAATTGAGAAGATAGCAGGTAAAAGAAAAAATAAAATAAAACAGGTGTACATTTTTTTGCCATAAGTGTACGATGCGCAAAGCGATCCCCACTCTTTCGCCGAGCGCTCAAGATCCGTGCCGATACGTGGATGAAGTCAGACTTTGTACAATGTTTCATTAGTGCATGAAGTTTTAAATAAATAAATAAATCAATTAATTAAATACTTACCTATGAATAATTAAAATAAATGTAAAATAGACATAATGAAAATACATTATCTACAATTATAATGATGAACGATATAGTTTATGCTATGTGTAAATATTCTGTTGTGTAATTGTTTTGAGATTGTAATTATCTCATAAATATAATTAAGATTTATATATTTTAAGTCTTAAAAACTATATTGGTGATTATTTATGTACTTTGTACTCTTAGGGCCAACGCTGCGTTAAGCACGTTTTTTTTTTTTTTTTTCGGGTGGGAAAATCATCTAATGACATCCCCCGCTCTTGGGCGAAGCGCGAGATAGTGTCAGACTTTTACTGACTAAAAACCCACTCCTGTTCCTTCTTTGCCTTCATCCCGGGGCCCCGGGCTTCGCTTTCACACTACCCGTGGCCCCAGTAGGCTTCGGCCCTGCTGGGCCCCTACGATTTGCTGACATCTCCTTGAGGCGCGCGTGGAACACTACGCGCCGTCGACGACTTGGGCTCGGTCCGGACAGTTACCGGACGATCGGACGGCGAGCCACCCATTGCTCGCCGTCCGCAAGCCCGCGCCTACGGTGGCCGGAAATCGGGATCGGAATCCCGGCGGCGGTTGGGGCGTGAGGACCGTTGCCTCACGCGATCGGCCGCCTCCTTTGCTAGCATTACTGCTTCGCAGAAGGAGGCAACCGCCTGCCACTCCTCCTCGCTCCGGACCATGGCCTGTACCAAGGCCCGGCGCGAGAGATCGCTGCCGCCGATCGCCCCCACGAGGACACGGCGGTGCTCTGCCCAAGCGGGGCATACCTCTACCGTATGCTCCACCGTGTCCTCCGGGCGGTCCACACAATGGTGGCACCCGGGCGTCTCTTCTGCACGAATCCGGTGCAGGAACCTCCCGAACTTACCATGCCCGGTGAGGACCTGCGTCATGCGGTAGGTAAGGACGCCGTGAGGTCTTTCCAGCCACTCCTCAAAGAGGGGACTTATCGCCATAATTATGGCGTGCCCAGCACTGGGTTGCAACAGTCGCTGTCGCCATTCCACCATGAGATCTCGCCGGAAGTCTTCCCGCCATGCCGCGACTTGGCGTGCGTTAAGCACGTGTGTCGTGTGCGGCGGTCCCCGTAGCAGAAACCGGATTATTACCTGCGCAGTATAGCTAGTTCAACTTTAACGGTGTGCATGTAGTCGTGTCGATGGAGAACTTTAATCTATTATTAGGTAGCGGCACGGGCGCGACTGCCGCGACGGAGCACTTTTGTATGGGACCGCGCAGGCGACCGCGTTACGCAGCGTCGGCCATTAGAATGAGAGTGACCTAACATATCAATTGCAATTTGTGGGAAATGAGCATGAATGTCTTCAAAATGTATAATAGTGTTGTCAACACGTATCAATTTTACTGTACCACACTAGTTTTCCTTTTGCTCGTGGTTCGGGCTCTTTTTGACCACTGAATTTCAGAGTAGGCTTTTATGGTCAGGTTATAGCAAAATCAGAACTTGCCTATATTTTGAATTACGACACTTTTATTCTAAGGGTGCGACTTAGTCTTCAATAGTTGGTCTATTTCACTTACATCTTTTGCAACACATCGGCGTCCCGTTTACTAGGCAAAACTTTTTTTAGGGTGCAAAATTATCAAATAACTTCTCCCGATCTGAGTAGAACGAGAGGGAGTGCCCGACTCACTAAAACCCACCCGTGTTTCTTTAGTTGCTCTTTGCATTCAACGGCCGCGGTGAGTTCTTCGATCAACCCAACCGCCCTGATTATACGTAGGTACTTGTGACTTGGTGTTGTACTGTTGGTACAACAAAGCCTCAAATAGTGTATATATTACTAATGAATGAAACCGAAGGACATAATAACATAACAATAATAACAATGGCTTAATTGCTAAAAGCCTCGACCAACATCTGAGGAGGCTCGCGTTAGGCAGTTGGATCAAGGGATGATCCAGAAAGCAGTACTCCTTCCTGGACACGGCGCGTATTTTTAGGAGGTTCCTCTCTCAGGAGCCCTGACCAGAGGTAGCTTAAGACTCCATTCCCCATACCGGTGGGCTGCTACTGTTTATATTTTAAAATGTTTCTATTATGTTAGTATTTAAAAATATAAAATATGTGTTTATAAAGAAAATAAACTGTTTATTGCGAACTAAGTATCCAATTTTGGTGTGGTGTTGGTGGTAAATAAAATAATAATTAACTATTTCTTAATTTTTAGGATTTTGAGGTCACAATAACGAGTTGGCTCCCTGGCGAAAAGAAAAGAAAACGGAAGTACATAGTAGTCATCATATAATTATTATGGTGTTCCCAGGAGCTTGTTGCATATACCACCAAAAGATGTGAAACGAAAATGGAAAATCCCTGACCCTGAATGCGTCTTCAGACAAGTGTTTTTTGCGAAGGTAGTCAGGAAAGTCTCAGAGCTATCAAACCTGACAATATTGCATGCTTTAATTTTTAACGGCACCTATAAGCTAATAAGCGTCGAGGCACATTGACACAAAGTCAAAGGGCATCGAAATGATCATGGGCCAGATCTTGAGTTGAACATTCCATGAACTGATCTTATTTCATGATATAGAACCTGGCCACATCGTTGGCCTCGTCATGATCTGAGCTAGCCAAATCAATGAGCAGCCAGCGTTTAACTGTCAAACGAGACAACAGCGCCTCCCGCAGCTCCCGTCGTCTCCCGCAGCCGTGCGACGCGCACTCGCCACACTACAAGTATTTTACGTTTCACCTCGACTCGACTCGGCTGTGTCAAAGAGACTAAGCTTTTCCTTTTTAATCCAAACATAGATAAACGAGGAGCTAGAGCTGTAAGGGCCCGTTCACGACCTTGCCGCTGTGAGCGGTAGCTAAGCGCGGGGCGGCTAAAACTAATAAATAAAACACGTATCACGTTAGACATTTTATTTCGTCAAGTCACTTACATCGACAAGCAAAGTGAACTAAAACGCCACCAATAGATCTACTGGGGCCCATATAATACCAACATGGTTTAAAACAATCTAAGGTTTAGTGAACAAAAGATTTGGGAAAAAAATCTACTTAAAATGAGATCCAATAATACTATAATATATTTACGTCGAAATCTGTGCTTATTGCACGATATTTCGTGCTCTACGATTAATTTATATCCTTACATTTAAAGATCTATCATCTTGTATACTTAATTTTAAAACCACATGAAATATGGCACCAAAATAACATACTAAACAATATTTTTTTGCAATCGACTAAATCAAACAGAGTTAGAAAATCGACTAAACAATGACAACATTAGACTAAATCCTGAACTAAAGTTTAAAATTTTATAACATTGAATATTATGTGCTTACATTTAAAATTGGACTAAGTGTAAATCTTAACTATTCTCACTTGGATGTGGATATAGGAGAGTAATTCTGCCCTTTGTAATACAACATGTTGCAACTGTCATAAGTTACCTTTTATGACCAATATTTTAATGATATTCGCATTTCTCTTGAAATTCATCAAACAAAATTATTCGTATAATAACAGGTTGGAACAGTGTTGTTTTTGGCACAAAATATTATTCCTCATGCCTTATAATGTAATAAGTATGGTTAACGTGCTAAGCATGTTATGTTACAATGTACAGATATCTCCAACATTCTCTTTCATAAAATTATCAAAAACAAAAATTAAACAGAAAGAGACAGTAAAAGACTGGCAGTATGTAAATGCATTTTTGTAAGCATTTTTTAATATCCTTATGAAAAACAAGACCCTTGGCTGTTGAAAAGTTACAGAAATCCAAAACCAGTATGATTGATTTTTAAAATCGATTAATTGGTACGTCCGTTGTTATAAATGTTGAGTTACGAACGGACCCATAGTTTGATAATAATATATGTCCATCTTTCTTATATCCAATGAGATACACAACCATGCATTATGTGCGCTCACTTAAAAGCCATCCGATTTATCCACAAATCAGTTTCAAACTGATTGAAAAATGATTACAATATATCTGGAAATTACAAATAGAGAGCACAACAAACTAAGTTAAAACTAAGCCAGTACAATCACAGTAATAACGACATTCTTTCACTAAGAACGATTTTAGTTGAATTATTTTGAGAATCGACTAAAATAATTCCATAAACTATAACACCCGTATCCTACATCCACACCGTCTTTGCCATGGAGGTGATAGCAAATGGAGGACCCAAACGAGAGCGAAAGAGTGAATGTCACTGTTGTATGCAGTCAATTGGTACGCAACAATGTTATTCAAGATCTGTTGAGAGCTAAGCGGCATTTGGTAAGCAGTGTCAAAAACCGATAAAAAAAACCTGCATCTTTGGGATGCAGTGAATTGATGTTACACATCGTTATTCAGTCACTTTATCGCCCTCCGGTATTTCAAGCAGACAAAAATATCATTTGATCCGCTGGTACACCCTCAACCTCTGCTATATAGTCTGCACTAAGCCCGAAGGGGCGACTGAGTTGAGAATACTGCTTAGGTTGTACAAGGTCTGAAGTAGTTACCTTTCCTATGAATAATAAATAGGTAAAATTATTCATAGCGATTGTTTAACTGCTGTGTCTGCTGTAACGACGTGCCGAAGATGGCTCGGTCGAAACATTGCTTAACCAGAATCAGTCTCAATTCGCAAGTATTCGTGTCACTCGACGCCGATCTTACCCGACTTTGATCATGAACAGAATATCAAATAACTATGCGTTTACCTGTTTTACCCAGTGTAATTCCGCTTCTGTTTGTCTTGGATCTCGTATCGTATCATCAAGCCCTCCACTGCTCCCCCCGGCCCCCCAGTAGCCGCCCTACTGCGCGAGCTTCCTGTCCTGCTCGAACTCCAGCAGCTCGGCGAGGTTGCTGATCTCGATCTGCTGCACGCGCTTGCCGGCGAAGTGCATGAAGTCGTGCGGCGGCGCGTCCGCTGAGCGCTTGCGGACTGGAAGGGACAAATGTTCGAAGTTTAATCATTTTTAACACTATTACATAACCAGCATTCAAAATGACATAGAAAACGCGGATTTCTCCGCCGTAATTTGTGCCGAAGACCCAAATGTAGCAGCTAACATTTTGATATCCTCTCTAAACCAAATAATTAACCAGCACACTCGCTACTCTAAAGTACCCAGGAAAAACAGGATTATTAAACCGTGGATTACGTCCGGTTTATTACGCTGTATACGTAATAGAGATACAATGCACCAAACCTTAAGATCACAACCTGAAAACCCTATTTTGAAAGCCACGTACTCTCGTTACCGTAATTTCTGTAACTCATTGCTACGGAAACTAAAAAATAATTACGAAAGGGCTGAATTCGCAAAAAGGAAAAACAATCCAAAGACTACCTGGGATCTCATAAAAACCATAACACACACTAAAAACGTTCCATCACCACCTAGAGAACTTTTAAAAACTGATACAGACGACCGTAGAGCCACTAATTCAGTTAACAAATATTTTGCAGACGTTGGCACCTCCTTAGCAACAAATATACAACACCATAGCATAAACCGGTCAAAGTATACTAACCAAGCATCAACACTTAATTCTATATGTATTTTAGAAACAGACAATTCTGAGGTACAAATGATTTTAGCCAAACTAAAATCAGATTCAGCAATAGGTATCGACGGTATTTCGACCAAAATCTTGAAAGTAGCGCAAAAGACCCTAGTTCCTTACATCACGCATATTTGTAATCTTTCAATAACCACGGGTATTTTTCCTGACACTTTCAAGATAGCTCTAGTTCACCCAATCCATAAAGGCGGGGACAGAGACAGTGTAATTAATTATAGACCCATCTCAGTCTTACCAGCATTATCTAAAATTCTAGAAAAAAATTTAAATAACCGTTTACTTATCTATCTACAAGCCAATAACCTCTTGTCGGAAAATCAATATGGCTTTAGAACAGGTATTTCGACAGAAGATGCGGTTATAGCTTTCTCTGAAAGGGTAGCTAAGCACATGGACAAAAAAGAAAAATGTCTTGGTATTTTTCTAGACATATCCAAAGCTTTTGACACTGTCTCTGTCCCAATACTCTTATCGAAACTCGAGCGCATCGGTATACGTGGTATTGCACTGGATATTTTCACGAGTTATCTTAAAAACAGATATCAGCACGTTAAAATCGGTGAGGTCGTGAGTGACAGGGCTAAAATTGAATACGGCGTTCCTCAAGGTAGCATTTTGGGCCCGACACTTTTCCTGGTCTATATTAATGACTTGTGTTCACTTCCTCTCACAAACTGCTCTTTGTTTACCTATGCTGATGATACAGCATTACTAGTATATGGCAAAGATTGGAAAGAAGCTGAACAAAATGCTCAAACAGCACTGGATGAGGTTGGGGATTGGCTTACAAGAAATTTATTAACACTCAATGCAAATAAAACAAAAATATTGTCCTTCTCGATTAGTAACCAGTCTCAACCAAAACAACGTCTTAGTGTCAAGGTCCATAACTGTCCACGACGCCTTAATAATAGCTCATGTACATGTCCGTCACTAACATTCACATCTGACATAAAGTACTTAGGCGTGTTGATCGACAAACACTTGAATTGGTACAACCATATAAATAACTTAGTGACCAGAACGCGGAAACTCATCTATATCTTTAAAAGGCTACGTCACTCGCTGACTCAGATACCATTATGACAGTGTACTCTTCGCTTTGTCAATCACTACTTACATACTGTCTGCCAGTGTGAGGCGGCACCTACGAGACATACATTCTTAAATTAGAAAGAGCTCAAAGAGCCGTTCTTAAAGTTATGTCTTGTAGGCCTTACAGATACCCCACAGCGGAGCTCTACAGGGATTGTAAAGTATTGTCAGTGAGAAGACTGTTTGTGCTTCAGTGTATTCTTAGGAAACATAGATTTCCAGTACAAAACGTGCATAAACGCCGTGCTGACATTGTTTTCCCACCAATTCAACACCATACAGCCTTTTTCAGACACCAGTTTGTGTACCTAAGTGAACATTTATATAATAGAGTAAATAAATTGCTCAAAATGCACACACTTAACTTACATCAGTGCGGAAATAAAGTGAAAGCTTGGTTGATGGAACAAAGTTATGAAGAAACAGAAAAACTATTAACTCCCTCAACTTAGAAATGACAAATAAGTACATACATCTAAACCTCTCTACATTCCCCTCACACCCATCATACACACACATCCTCACACACATACGCACACCGTCACACACAGATACGCATACGCAAACCCGCACTGCTATGATTGCAACCAACTACGTAGTCATCTGTAATTCATAATTATGTAATTTTTCTAAGCATACCTATATGAATATGTATTTTTGGAGGAACTGACTCCCAAGTCACAGGCAATAAGCCTAGTTTGGGAGCCAGGGAACCTGTTATTGTGTACGTACAATGTATGTTATGAATAAAGTTATTATTATTATTTCGTTTATTCATTAATATCACATATAAATTACATTTTTAAATATTTCTTTAAAAAAACATAAAAAAAACATTTAAAAATATAAAAAATAGTTGTCCGCCGGTGTCGGGAACAGGGTCCAAGCTACCGGTGGTTAGGGCTCCAGAGACAGGAACCTCCTCACAATGCGAGCCGTATCGAGGAGTACTGCCTTCTGTATCAGGCCCTTGATCCAACCGCGCAACGACAGCTTCGACAGATGGTCGTCGAAGCTTTTGGCTATAAGACCATTGGCGGTCACGACCATCGGCACAATGACAGCTGAGTCCACATTCCACATGTCGACAACCTCGTGTGCTAAGTCGAGATATTTGATTTGTTTCTCTTTCTCAGCTTTCACGAGATTCTCGTCATGCGGGATGGTGACGTCGACTATCACTGCGCGGCGCGCTAATCGGTCTATCACCACTATATCCGGCTTATTGGCTACAATAGTCCGGTCAGTAATGATAGACCGATCCCAGTACAACGTGACATGGTCATTTTCGAGAACTGGGTCGGGCACATACTTGTAATACGGTACCTCAGAATCCACTAGGTTGTACTTCAAAGCAAGTTGCTGGTGAATAATCCTGGCTACTTGGTTATGTCTGTGCAAATACTCGCCGTTAGCCAAACGAGAACAACCAGAGATAATATGTCTGATAGACTAACCCGGACGGTGGCATGCCCGACACACGTCAACCGTCCCGTCCTTCATTATATATCTCCGGTAGTTGTTCGTTAAGATAACTTCGTCCATAATCGCACAGATAAAACCTTCAGTTTCCCCAAAGAGGTCGCTGAAACGTAACCAGGCCACGGACGCCAAGAAATCTACATCAGGCTCATGAAGAGCCCGGTAAAAGCGCCCGTGGAGCTCCTTGCCTTTCCATATTTCCTTGCGGTCATCAGTAGTCAGTATTACAGGTTTGCGCCAGTCCTCTTTAGCCATGGATAACGGGGTGAGTCCCTTGTCCACTGCGACCACATCTCGGTGCATACCCACATCGGTTTTAAGAAAATATTCTCTGAGGCTGCACACCTCGCGGTTGTGCAGAGTCTTTGCGTTCAAAAAGCCTCGACCTCCACATTTCCGCGAGATGTACAGTCTCATCACCGAAGATCGTGGGTGATGCATCCGGTTTGCGGTCAGTAGTGTACGGACCCGTCTATCCAGAGCGTCTAGTTCGGTCTGAGTCCATTTGAGTATGCCAAAAGAGTACATTAAAACTGGCATGACCCAACCGTTGAAGGCGCGCACCTTATTTCCGCCCGACAGAAGGCTATTTAATACCTTCTTCAGGCGGCCAAAGAAGCGCTCCTTCAGCGATTGCTTCATGTCAGCATTGTTAATGCCCAACGCTTCCGACATACCCAAATACCTATAAGTTTCGGTCGAGGAGAGGGATCTAAGGTGTATGGAATCCGGGAGTTGAATTCCCTCGGATTCCATAATCTCCCCTCGCTTTACATGCATGGCTGCACATTTGTCCACACCAAATTCCATCCTGATGGCGCTACTGAAAGTTTCAGTTACCTTCAGTAGCTCCATTAGTTGCAAATTGCTGGGGGCAAAGAGTTTCAGGTCATCCATGTAAAGAAGGTGAGATATGGCCTGACCACCTCTTCTCAACCGATAGCCCAGTCCTGACTCCACCAGCAATGTGCTAAGAGGATTCAGAGCCAAGCAAAACCAAAGTGGACTCAGACTGTCGCCCTGAAATATTCCCCGTTTAATCCTAATAGGCTCATCATTACCCTGGATCGGTCGACATCCTGGGGGTCAATTCCATTAATAAATTTACAACGAAATCGCAACAGAACTGTAACTAAACGACCGCTATTGAGCGTTTTTCTATTCTGCTAAAATAACAACGATATAAGTTTAGTTCTAGTTAAGTTGAAGTTAAAAACTTGATTCTACTAACACAACCGATCCCGAACGGAACGTAAACTTTGTTATAATCGCTATTCTACTAATGTTTTGACGCAAGCGTCACTCGAAAACAAAACGAAACTAAGCGTCTCATCTGTCAAAATTAGTCGCTACGGAAAAGTTGGCTTTGTATAACTTTTTCTTGACTGTTCGCATTTATCCTCTAATTAATTAACTTTGTTCATTTGTAACTATGTTGTATTATTCAATGTAATTAATGTATATGTTCAATCTGTATGAAAGTAGAATAGAATAAAAGTTTATTTGGCACTCACCGGCTATAGAAGATTTTTCCAAGTAATAAAACTTTCATGAAGTACGAGTAGGTACCTATTTGGTTTTTCGCGCTTTGTCAGCTATTTTGAATCGACAGATTTTTGAAGTGAAACTTCTTTATCGGGGTTGGAAAAAAATTTAGTGTAACATTTTTTCGTTACGCGCCATCTTTTTCTTATCCCTACCACGCGTGATTCGAAGATGGCGTTGAAACGCAAAGGGCAAGTGAAGGAACAAAGGTGTGTTTTAAAAGTTACCGTGGCTGTGGAACGCAAAGGGCAACTGAAGGAACAAAGGTGGGTTTTGAAAGTTACCATGGCGTTGGAACGCAAAGGGCAAGTGAAGGAACAAAGGTGTGTTTTAAAAGTTACCGTGGCTGTGGAACGCAAAGGGCAACTGAAGGAACAAAGGTGGGTTTTGAAAGTTACCATGGCGTTGGAACGCAAAGGGCAAGTGAAGGAACAAAGGTGTGTTTTAAAAGTTACCGTGGCTGTGGAACGCAAAGGGCAACTGAAGGAACAAAGGTGGGTTTTGAAAGTTATCATGGCGTTGGAACGCAAAGGGCAAGTGAAGGAACAAAGGTGTGTTTTAAAAGTTACCGTGGCTGTGAAACTCAAAGGGCAACTGAAGGAACAAAGGTGGGTTTTGAAAGTTACCATGGCGTTGGAACGCAAAGGGCAAGTGAAGGAACAAAGGTGTGTTTTAAAAGTTACCGTGGCTGTGGAACGCAAAGGGCAACTGAAGGAACAAAGGTGGGTTTTGAAAGTTACCATGGCGTTGGAACGCAAAGGGCAAGTGAAGGAACAAAGGTGTGTTTTAAAAGTTACCGTGGCTGTGGAACGCAAAGGGCAACTGAAGGAACAAAGGTGGGTTTTGAAAGTTACCATGGCGTTGGAACGCAAAGGGCAAGTGAAGGAACAAAGGTGTGTTTTAAAAGTTACCGTGGCTTTGAAACGCAAAGGGATACTGAAGGAACAAAGGTGGGTTTTAAAAGTTACCGTGGCTTTGAAACGCAAAGGGATACTGAAGGAACAAAGGTGGGTTTTAAAAGTTACCGTGGCTTTGGAACGCAAAGGGCAACTGAAGGAACAAAGGTGGGTTTTTTGAAATCCAGGTGGCGATTGCATCGACTTATAGAGCTGTAAACATTGACTATAGTTGGCTAATTATTTTTTGAAAAATAACGTCATAAAGAAGTTTCACTTCGAGTGTACGCTAGTACACGCACACATTTTTTTATGTTGGCAATGTAATCAGCGTAAAGGATTTCATTGTATTAATTCATTAACGCTCAGGCGGTAGCCGGCGCCCGGAAGCCATTGTCTTACTATTGTGTCTCTAATTACGCACGTCAAAAGGTTGTTATATTCAATTCTATGTTTTGATATTGTCTCCCCTTATGTAGATAATAGATGTATTTGCAAACAAGCAGAGCTTTCAATTTATTTAAAGCAAGCAAAACGTAATTTTATATTTTAGAAGTTTTTTCTTTTTTTCTTATGGTATCTCGCATACGTACTTTTTAATCTGTGCAATACAATTCTTGGCACCGTTTCGTTTCGCTGATTGGGCGCCGTGTTCACGTTACAATACCGTTGTAGTTTCGCTGCGGTTCCGTTTTAGTTTTAGTTTTAAAATAGTAGAATACCAAAAACCCTAATGGTCGAAACTGAATCGAAACATAAACGAAACAGTTAGACTAGGGGTCAATTCCATTAATAAATTTACAACGAAATCGCAACAGAACTGTAACTAAACGACCGCTATTGAGCGTTTTTCTATTCTGCTAAAATAACAACGATATAAGTTTAGTTCTAGTTAAGTTGAAGTTAAAAACTTGATTCTACTAACACAACCGATCCCGAACGGAACGTAAACTTTGTTATAATCGCTATTCTACTAATGTTTTGACGCAAGCGTCACTCGAAAACAAAACGAAACTAAGCGTCTCATCTGTCAAAATTAGTCGCTACGGAAAAGTTGGCTTTGTATAACTTTTTCTTGACTGTTCGCATTTATCCTCTAATTAATTAACTTTGTTCATTTGTAACTATGTTGTATTATTCAATGTAATTAATGTATATGTTCAATCTGTATGAAAGTAGAATAGAATAAAAGTTTATTTGGCACTCACCGGCTATAGAAGATTTTTCCAAGTAATAAAACTTTCATGAAGTACGAGTAGGTACCTATTTGGTTTTTCGCGCTTTGTCAGCTATTTTGAATCGACAGATTTTTGAAGTGAAACTTCTTTATCGGGGTTGGAAAAAAATTTAGTGTAACATTTTTTCGTTACGCGCCATCTTTTTCTTATCCCTACCACGCGTGATTCGAAGATGGCGTTGAAACGCAAAGGGCAAGTGAAGGAACAAAGGTGTGTTTTAAAAGTTACCGTGGCTGTGGAACGCAAAGGGCAACTGAAGGAACAAAGGTGGGTTTTGAAAGTTACCATGGCGTTGGAACGCAAAGGGCAAGTGAAGGAACAAAGGTGTGTTTTAAAAGTTACCGTGGCTGTGGAACGCAAAGGGCAACTGAAGGAACAAAGGTGGGTTTTGAAAGTTACCATGGCGTTGGAACGCAAAGGGCAAGTGAAGGAACAAAGGTGTGTTTTAAAAGTTACCGTGGCTGTGGAACGCAAAGGGCAACTGAAGGAACAAAGGTGGGTTTTGAAAGTTATCATGGCGTTGGAACGCAAAGGGCAAGTGAAGGAACAAAGGTGTGTTTTAAAAGTTACCGTGGCTGTGAAACTCAAAGGGCAACTGAAGGAACAAAGGTGGGTTTTGAAAGTTACCATGGCGTTGGAACGCAAAGGGCAAGTGAAGGAACAAAGGTGTGTTTTAAAAGTTACCGTGGCTGTGGAACGCAAAGGGCAACTGAAGGAACAAAGGTGGGTTTTGAAAGTTACCATGGCGTTGGAACGCAAAGGGCAAGTGAAGGAACAAAGGTGTGTTTTAAAAGTTACCGTGGCTGTGGAACGCAAAGGGCAACTGAAGGAACAAAGGTGGGTTTTGAAAGTTACCATGGCGTTGGAACGCAAAGGGCAAGTGAAGGAACAAAGGTGTGTTTTAAAAGTTACCGTGGCTGTGGAACGCAAAGGGCAACTGAAGGAACAAAGGTGGGTTTTGAAAGTTACCATGGCGTTGGAACGCAAAGGGCAAGTGAAGGAACAAAGGTGTGTTTTAAAAGTTACCGTGGCTGTGGAACGCAAAGGGCAACTGAAGGAACAAAGGTGGGTTTTGAAAGTTATCATGGCGTTGGAACGCAAAGGGCAAGTGAAGGAACAAAGGTGTGTTTTAAAAGTTACCGTGGCTGTGAAACTCAAAGGGCAACTGAAGGAACAAAGGTGGGTTTTGAAAGTTACCATGGCGTTGGAACGCAAAGGGCAAGTGAAGGAACAAAGGTGTGTTTTAAAAGTTACCGTGGCTGTGGAACGCAAAGGGCAACTGAAGGAACAAAGGTGGGTTTTGAAAGTTACCATGGCGTTGGAACGCAAAGGGCAAGTGAAGGAACAAAGGTGTGTTTTAAAAGTTAACGTGGCTGTGGAACGCAAAGGGCAACTGAAGGAACAAAGGTGGGTTTTGAAAGTTACCATGGCGTTGGAACGCAAAGGGCAAGTGAAGGAACAAAGGTGTGTTTTAAAAGTTACCGTGGCTTTGAAACGCAAAGGGATACTGAAGGAACAAAGGTGGGTTTTAAAAGTTACCGTGGCTTTGAAACGCAAAGGGATACTGAAGGAACAAAGGTGGGTTTTAAAAGTTACCGTGGCTTTGGAACGCAAAGGGCAACTGAAGGAACAAAGGTGGGTTTTTTGAAATCCAGGTGGCGATTGCATCGACTTATAGAGCTGTAAACATTGACTATAGTTGGCTAATTATTTTTTGAAAAATAACGTCATAAAGAAGTTTCACTTCGAGTGTACGCTAGTACACGCACACATTTTTTTATGTTGGCAATGTAATCAGCGTAAAGGATTTCATTGTATTAATTCATTAACGCTCAGGCGGTAGCCGGCGCCCGGAAGCCATTGTCTTACTATTGTGTCTCTAATTACGCACGTCAAAAGGTTGTTATATTCAATTCTATGTTTTGATATTGTCTCCCCTTATGTAGATAATAGATGTATTTGCAAACAAGCAGAGCTTTCAATTTATTTAAAGCAAGCAAAACGTAATTTTATATTTTAGAAGTTTTTTCTTTTTTTCTTATGGTATCTCGCATACGTACTTTTTAATCTGTGCAATACAATTCTTGGCACCGTTTCGTTTCGCTGATTGGGCGCCGTGTTCACGTTACAATACCGTTGTAGTTTCGCTGCGGTTCCGTTTTAGTTTTAGTTTTAAAATAGTAGAATACCAAAAACCCTAATGGTCGAAACTGAATCGAAACATAAACGAAACAGTTAGACTATTGTTAGATATTAGTAGAATTGATCTCCTGGATAGCGAAGGACCGTCTTCCATTGCCTCATACATGACTCAAGGAAGGTGCGTAAAGTCATATCTACTTTGTATAACTCCAACACCCTCATGAGCCATGTATGTGGAACAGAATCATAGGCCTTCTTGTAATCTATCCAACATGTCGACAGATCCTTGCGGGATCGACGAGCCTGTTGGCTTATGGCCATGTCAATGAGGAGTAGCTCCTTAGTACCCCGGGACCCATTCCTACATCCATTCTGAGAGGCAGACATAATCAAGTTATTCTCTATGTGTCGATTAATTTTTGCTCTCAGAATGGATGTAAGAAGTTTATAGACCGTCGACAAACATGTAATTGGTCTATAATTCTTGGGTTCCACGGGGTTACCTGTCTTATGGAGCAGGTGGGTTACGCCAGTTGTTAGATACTCTGGTAGCGACCCAGACTCTAAGGTTGACTGGAATTGCGATGCCAGGGGCGCGTGTGAGTTGCTAAACCATTTCAGCCAGAAATTTTGCAGTCCGTCCGGTCCCGGTGATTTCCAGTTCGGTAGTGGACGAACTGCTTTGGCTACATCCGCTGGAGTAATGACAACTTTTTCCATTTCTGGTATAGCTTCACACACGCGCTCGACGTCACGCATCCAGTCACCCTCAGTGTGACTGACAGGCACCGACCAAATGTTTCGCCAGAATGTAATGGTGGCAAAATCATCTGGGCGGCGCCCGTCAATCACATTTTGTTCAGGTCGCTCCCAAGCTCTATACACCCACCTCTCATCGCTCTGGAACATGCGATTCTGCGAGTACCGATCAACCCGCCGCTTATACCGCCTAATGCGGCTCGCCCATGCACAAACCTTCTGCTTCAGGAAGTCGATGCGCTCTGTGACACGAGACATGTATTCTTGAGGGCTGATACCAGTCCCCAAAAACGCCCGCCTCACAAAGCGCATCACTCGTGGTCGCGTATTACCCTCCCTGAAGCAGTGTAGTTTGCCGATGAGTACCCTGGCCCCATCGATACGCCTCTCGATCCTGTATTGCCAGGCTGGTACAGCAGGCTTTGGTCGAATAGTTCCATCTATATTAGGAAAATTTATGTTCGCCAAACGACATGCCGCAACAGCCCCACAGTACAGGATTGAGTGCGTATCAACAAGGTTCTCGCTACTCTCAAAGTTGTTTTTAAGCAGCGAATCCAAAGTACACACCAGCGCCCTATTTTTTTTGTGCATGGGTAACCGTGGCAAACGGGGTCTAAGTTCAGTCGGAGTTGTTCTGTACTCTCGAAGCGCATCCTCCAGTGCGCTCCTCAGTTCATCGTTGCACTGGCTACTTACTGTGACAACCCTATCATCTGCATCATCATTATTGGGATTGGACCGCGGCGAGATTGCGTTAGTAGTCGGCGTTGCCGCGGTCTGTGTTTGTATAGATGTCGAGACGATTTGGTTGCTCAGTACCTCTGAGCGCAGCCGATCAAGTGTAGCATCGTCCAACCTGTGGTTGCGTTGGATAACCCGCACCTGCTCCGACAATCGTTGGGCCGAGACGTTGACGGTTGGTTCTAGGTCCTGAAAAAGAGTCAGCATCCTATCACGATACGCAGTGAGGTTAGTTCCCCCCTCTGTAGACCCGTAATATGCGCGCATGACGTTCTCATTCATAGACTGAGTCCATCTCATGCGCTGCACACAACCACCGGCAGCGGGGACCCGGCTTGGGGCCGGTTGGCCCCTAGATCCCAAGCTCTTCGGTGGCCGGCCTCTCCTCTGCCGACGTACTGGTGTTGGCGACGTCGGCGGGGAAAAATACTCGTCGCTCGAGCTCGACGCAACTGCAGCCGCCGGTGACACTGGTGACTCGAGGTCCGGCGGCGGCGAGGCGGAGCTGAGCGGCGAGCCCGGGGGTGGATGGCGTGCGCGACGGGCAGCTGCTCTAGTTAACATATTAACCCATTTCTTTCAATTCATTCCATTTCTGAGATTTCTTGTTGATTGTTAAGACGTCGTCAATGACAGACGTCATTCGGTTTTTTTCTCTTCTATTTTATTTATTTATATGGTTATGGTGCGGATTTCTATTGGTTTTCTTATTGTATCTTATTAGGCTTCTTTTATGGTAAATTGTATCACAATTTACAGGTAAAAAGTACGGGTTTATCTAATTTAAAATGGAACAGAAAAAAAATATGACATGTTGCTAGAGTGTTGCCAGTGTTATTATTATTATTATTAACTTTACCCAGCTACTGCTCGTGACTTTGTCCGTGTCGATATCAGCCATGCTATAATATATATCCTATGGCTGTTGCACGCGGACAGCGGGGAGCGCACATCGTCAAGCTGTGTTCAGTGAGTAGGTACATATGACGCAGTTTACAGTGGGAGGTAGGCTACACTATCAATATAGACTGCCAACATTTTCAAGCTCACTCTTGCATCCTACATGTTACATACTACACTGCCACTTGTCTGCGCAAGTTACCAAAATATCAAGGCACCCCCTTTTTTTATCGATGGATATTAATAACATTGTTCAGGCAAGGGCCATTGTCTTAACATAGTCCTTGGTAGTCAGTCCACTTAAACCTCCCAAAATCATAACCATTATGTTTGTTTTCTGTATATTGCAATAGTTTCCAACCATCGTTTCCAACCAACTGGGGTTGTCGTTAGGTGTGGCGCGTACAGGGATAAGCGTCGATTAGTACCACGTTCCACGAAAAGTGTCTAAGAAGCCTCTGCGAGTTGGCTTCGGCCCCTCGCCGCCTTCCAAAGGTCCAGGACCACAGGGTCTTCAGATACATACACTCCAAATAATATCTAATAATAAAGTGGTAATCCTGGACAAGTGGACACTGCTCGTATGTCTTCAGATACATACACTCCAAATAATATCTAATAATAAAGTGGTAATCCTGGACAAGTGGACACTGCTCGTATAGTTAGGTGGTTTACGTGGAACCTGTTCCCGATACCGGTGGAATAATATTTTTATTTTTTAATTAAAGGAAGATTAAGCCAACACAAAGTTAGTTGTTATAGTTTTCCGTATTTTATTGTGGAACCATTAATAATATTGTGGGGTGGGGATGGGAGTTTTACCACTGTTGAACACTATAACTAAATACAGTGTTTGTGGTCTTGACTTACGTCATTTCACGATAAATTAATGACGAACCAGCGGTCGACACATATACTAGTAAGATCTTAATGAAGAATATAGGTACTTATTTACTGTCAATAAAAACAAGTAAGTAGGTATAATAGCTATATTGATTTAGGTAAATAGTACCCATTTTCATCATGGAGTGCATCAAAACGACGCCGCATTCTGGGCGGTCAACTCCATTACTAACACGCCTGCTAAGCATAACATACTAACAGCTATATATGGTGTATAGCTCCATTCCTCATTGTCGCTCGCACGACTGACATTTGAACACGTCTTGGTAAGGCCACAGAACACGCATAATTATGTGCATTAAGGGGTGGCCAGACGGTAGCATACTAACGACCCAACCAAGGTGACCTTGCTAGTTTCAGTCCGTGTAGACAGCAGTTTTAGGTAATCCATGACCTTCAATGGCCACAGCAACACAAACCAAACACATAAACCAAAGTCACCTTGGTTGGAACACTAGTTTGAAAGAAAGAAAGTGAATTTATTTTGTCACAACGCAAGGCACACAAACAATATATGTAAACACGCAAGTCAAGCAAGTCTGGGCACCCCTTTAGCCAGTTTTCATCTCGAATAGCGGGGCATTTTGAACGTTAAATGGTTCGACCGTTTGACGGGCAAAGTAAGAGACTATAAAACAATCGTATACTCACTGACAACTCCAGTTTCCTTCTGCAGGCGGTAAGTGGGCTTGTCAGCGCACTTGTCCAGGGCCGCGACCAGCTGCGCGGCGCCCGGGCTCAGCGGCGGCAGCAGCGCGCGCAGCTGCGAGCGCACCTGCGTCACGTCGAACTCGTCGCCGCGCTGCAGCCCCAGCAGCAGCAGCTCGGGCTGCAGCACCAGCGACGGGTCCATGTCCATCATGAAGCAGCGCTCCGAGTCTACGATGCCTGCAATTATTGCGTGGAATACGTTGGGAATAATAAAATTGCAAAACCTTTTTGAATACAACCTTAGATACGACAATTTTTACTGTAGAATCAAAAGTACAGGTGTTAGTCTCAGTTACATTAATAACTTTGTAATTTTGCTTCTCTTATAATAAAAGGCACAGTAATATTGGGTAACTCGTAATTTTGAATAATAATAATAATTAGTCGAACGACAAACATCCTACAGTTAAGTTAGAAAATGCTCTCAACAGCTTTCTACTCCCCAGCATAAATCAGCGGCTTTTAGAGGCAGTTTTCGCTACGCATCTTCTTTAAATGTTGGAACAATATCTCGCCTCCGATAAAATTCAGTAAAAGTTGCTCGGCATTTAAATCAAAATTAAAGTTACTTTTATTGAATCATCAAATTGCCTTCCAAGATGTTCGAACCGACATGTCAGCCATTTGAAATACAATATTTTATTATTTTATCAACTATTTACCTGTTTCGATTTTAGCATTGTTATCTATTTCACACATTTTGATATTAGCCTTGTTATCAATTTATACACATGTTTTAATTTTTATCAATTTTATACTTTTTTTGTTATTTTATTTTATTTTTAAGTTTTACCTATGTTTTAAATTGTTTACACTCTGTTTATAAATAAGAATTGCAACATTTTTTTTTAGTTGGTTTCTGCACAGAACCTTTTTAGAATTTAATGTATATTTCCTATTTTCAAGTATATGGACCCAAGGGCTGCAGCTGAAAATCAGCGTCAGGTGGTGGCACAAGGCCACCACCTGACGCTGATTTTGTTACCATTTGGCATTATGCTGAGCCTTTTTGGCATTACTCAATGTGCTATTTGTTTAATTGTAAGGTGTTTTGTTTTTTCTTTTTGTAATGCCAATAAACGCAATTTACATTCTGTTTCTTTTTTTTTAAGTTAGGTTGAGTGTAAAATTTAGGTTAACTAAAAAAAGCTAGTAGGTAACTTGATCAGTTACTGGCTTTTGCAAGCGACTTTCCCTGCTTAAGTTAAGTTAAAAATTCAATATCCTATTCCAGGATTCCAGGATATCATCTACCAGTATGCCAATTTTCATAAAACCCGTTGTTAAGACATGAAGAAATAACTGACAAATACGAATCGAGTCTCATAGTACGAGATCAGGTAAAAGAAATATCTTCCCTCATCTGTTATTATTAATTATGATAAATATTATATGCTGGATAATGTATTTATTGATACATTGCGACTAGGTTGCCTAGCTAAATCTGGTACCGATGTTGTTAAATAAGAAAATAAAAAGAATCGAGTTTCAAAAACCGGGAAAGTCTATAGACGAAACATATCTTCTAATTCACAGTGTTAGATAGCGAACTCCTCCGAGACGGCTTCATCCATTTTTTTGTGTATTTATATTAGGTCTAAAGCTATTTGTTTACCCTCCTACCTCCACCCTCCTTTTTAAATATAGCAGAACAACGTTTGCTGATCTAGTTAATATTATGAAAAGCTATCATCCATCATTGTCAGTAAGACGACGTACAATAACCATCTAATAAAAGTTGCCACATACAATCCAAAGTAATCTCACTCGCTAGTAAAATAAGACTTGAAGCACGACGCTGGCAGGATGTCCGTCGTTGCAGACGGAGATCTTCTACCCATCTAATAAAATAAGACTGGAAGCACGACGCTGGCAGTGGCGTGCCTAGGGTTTCAAAATAAGGCAAGCCCAATAAAATTTTAACCGATTTCAAAAAAAGAAAGTTCAGTTTTCGAAATTACCGAAAGAAACCATTGCACACAGGTGTCTATGGGAATTTGCGTGCCTTTTAATGGCGCCAGATATGTTATTCAAATCATTATAACCAGATGTATTCCAAACGGAATCTTCATTCGAAAAAAATATGCAGCACAACAATCGAACTAGTTTTATACACTGATCTATTAAATTTTCGTTTATGCGATTTACTAGTCTGAGAAATACACAGATTAGGCGTCGGTTTTAATGAAGAAATTAACTGTTTTTTTCTGAGCAAAGTTTAAAGATTTTACCTTATCTTCAATCAAAACTAGAACGCATTTTAAATCCTCACAAGGTACAATTACCTCCATTGTTGTAGGTAAGTCACCAAAACAATTGTATCACTGAGAAAATCTAAGAAAACCACTGAGGTATTACTACTACGTAAATATAGTTCAATGAAGAAAACACACAAAAAACTAACAAAACAACTTTTCCCACTCAAGCAAATGAAAATGAAGTGAGTTGCAAACGGGTGTCAGAAACTACTTACGCAGAGTTGCAATGTTGTCATTTAGGCAAAAAAAGTCGCCAGGTATATAATCTAGCTAGATGTCGCAATTTTTTTTTTTAAGATATTGCTTGAATATTTAATTTCGTTATTTTAAAAAGTCGCTAGTTTTTATTGTTGCTAAATCTTAAAAAAAAGTCTCCAAACTCGTTAAAAATCTCCAAGATCTCACAACGTCGCTAAAACGGCAACACTGCAGAGTTGGCAAGGTGACAAGGTGACGCATACGCGAGCAACTTCATACGAATGCCCGGCTTAAATCTTCCATACTGATCGATTTGTAGACGCAAAAGGTCCTAACTCGTTATACGGCACATCGCTATAAGTGCGAAAGAGACAGATAGTATTTGAAAGCCCGGCAAAAGCCGGTACGTGTAAGCGAGATAGCTATATGTAGATGCTGCAAATGCGAAACTCTGCGCGCGAACAATCGCGATGTGTATAGTGTGGCATATAGGTAGATACTTCGTGTTATTTTGATAAGAATTAAAGCGCGCGAACTTCTAAATAGTTCGGGTTTGATATTGATTCTCTATCGAGCATTTTAGTAAGGCATTTCTCTCATCTTCTACCCATCTAATAAAACACTAGAGGCCCCACCACAAGCTCTTAACGCGATCCATATTACGATCTAAACTGAACTGTTAAAGGGACACGTGAATAGCTACATCCCTCTTTTTCGCTTGCATGCCTGACAAATGTCAGGTAAGTGGGCTTGTCATCTCGGCTTTACCATGATGTGCTAAAATTAGCATATCATGGTAAAGCCCCTGTTCTACCACATCCACATCCAAAATAACTTACCGGTGACATTAGACTCGAAGTCGTGGACGAAGCTGACGGGGTGTCCGTTGTTGAAGACGGAGATCTTCTCCACCGACTCATCAATGTCGATGTCCAGAACCTCTCGCAGCAGGTCGAAGATGTGCTCTGGGTCCTCATCCATGAAGCTCACCACCTGAGCAAGAGGTTGGTTTAGAATGAAGGACGCGTCATAGAAGAACCGGTCTTCTTTGGTTTCGTTTAAAAATACCTATCTATTAACTATCAAACAACTTTGAATAACTGATGAAAGAGATGAATGAATAATGTACTGCTTTTTTATATTTTAATAACATTGTTCAAGAACCAGTCCACAATCGATCGATGTAACATAATCGATGAAATCCTTCCTTCCTTTCCTTGCCGGAATCCGTTTCCTGATGGCTACAACCCGGGAATCTTTAAGTCAAGAGTGAATAGGTTACTTCTAGGTAAGCGCGCTCTATCGTCGACCGCGTCGTCGCTTTCCATCAGGTGAGATAGCGGTCAAGCGCGAACCTATCAAGAATTAAAAAAAAAACGATGTTTCGATGAGCTTTCCAAAACAATAGCCATATCTTTGTTTTCCATATTATATCGCAATAGTTTCCCACTGATAATTAACAATTATTGTGTGCGATAAAGTAGCCCTAGACCCCACACTAAGATGCCTTGTGTTGAGAGATCTAGGTTTTTGTCTTTACCGTCATATTGTGAGTGCGTGTGTGTTACAAGACGAAGAATTGCCGACGCAACGGTATTTAGCTAGTCCAGTCAGGTATATTTAATGAGTTAATAAGGCCTGCGGGGCTATTGCGTAACTCTGTTGACAGTTCAAGTGATGATCACTTGTTAACAATGTGCATCATTGAACTGTCAAACAGTTTCGTATTGCCTATCTTCAGTGACCAACTGCAGTGACGTCATTAGCCACTGGTGCCTTTGATAGCCACCGTAACACGTTTTGACAGAAGTTATTGTATGGATACTTTTAAAATTGCGATTGTGTAAGCTTTTGAAGCTGTATGATAGTCGATAAAATTTTAGAGTGGTCACAATAGGCATCGTAAATTTTTATAATTCACCACATTTCCACCGTAGTTTGTTAGTCATTTGTGTAATACGTAATACCACTTTTATGAAATTGTCAGTTGACAACTACGTTTAGTGTGCAACGAATGCTAGTTGTCAACTGTTATTGAAAAAGTTAGCCAATAAAGATTCAAAGAAGGTTCAGATTCAAAAGCATTTATTTCAAATAAACCATTTACAAGCACTTTTGAAATGTCAAGAAGTCAGTCAGTCAGAAAAAATGATGCTAATTGCACATTCCAAAGCGTAGATCTCTATGGAGAAGAATGTGCAAGAAACTCCATGGACACTCTTTTCAATCATGTTTTGCAATTACAAATATCTCTGTTACATGATTCTTGTCGCTATCATGTGAGAACAATGTCAATAATGTAAAAATAAAAACTAAATATAGATATTAAAATAGCAACTGGCAGCTAAGAGATGACCAGTCTCAACTGACAGCACCCGTTCACGGACCTGACGCGAATATTAGCACCACTCAGCTCAACCATTTTGAAGGGAACCGAATGATCCAACACACGCGCCACCATCAGTGAGACATTTGAGTGAGCATGACAAACTCTCAACTGCCATGCTCATTTATGTCAAACAAATCCAATAGTAACCTAATAACCATAAAATAGCTCCATGGTACTCACATTTACAAAGTTTGAAAAAAAAATGCTTCTACATTATACAATACTAAATACAATAATAATTAACTACAATAATACTTTACAAATTTAACAAATTCTAATCAATTTGTACCCCCGGTGGTAGTGGAGCTGGACCAGCATTGAGCCAAGCATTTTTATCTTGAATATAATCCTCCAACTTATAATATGCTTGCCTGCATAGTGTGCGTTTAATACAAGATTTAAATTACGTTTCATTGAGTTCTAATATTTGGGGAGGTATTTTATTATAACATTTCAAACAGTACCCCATGAAAGAAGAGGCCACTTTAGCCAGTCTGAAACCTGGTTGAACTAATTGGTCCCTATTTCTTGTAGCATAATTATGTCTATCGCCTCTTTTGCTAAAAAGATGAAGATTTTTTCTAACATACATGATGTTTTCATAGATATATTGACAAGGCACCGTCATGATGTTAATATCCTTAAACAGTTCTGATGACGCGTGTAAATAGCATCACCTGAACGGGTGGAGTTTTAAGACTACCAATATGGCGGTGAAATTATGGTTATATTACACAAAATTAAATCCCTGTTGACGATTCCCTGCGACACCAGAATCTGGCGACGTTTATAGCAACTTAAAGCCCACGTACCTTGCTAATCCAGTGACCCCACTTGTCGTCAGGCAAGCGCTTCGCTCACGGATGCGTGGTCGGTGTGTGTGGCTGCAGGCCGGCGAGCTAAATCTTCATTCATCCACCGGTGGGCTGGTCAGAACTCGTGAAACCAACACTGCACTATAAGGTCTCAATGTCTCACAGTAGCAGATACACTTATTACAGGAGAATTCTCAGGTTTTCAACAGATATGGGATTTTGATCGCGGAGCGGTTTTTATTCGACGCAGTGTCGAATTTGCGTAGCGGACACAACTGTTTTGTTAGCGGGTTAGACGCCATCTAGCGGTCTTTAGCGAGCGTCTCAAGAAAGCATTCGATACGTCACCAGTGGGCGTTGCGGTCGTAGATATTGGTGAAGGAAATCGTCAACAGAGACTCAATTAACTTAGAGAATGCGGGAAAGGTAACTAATTTATATTATTTATTCTCTAAAAATACATATACCTTAAGAAAAGGCATTGACGCTTCACCAAGTTCCCTTAGAGAATCGCACCGGCGGAGATTGTAAATAGCTCTGATAGCCCTTTTCTGTAGAATAAAAATTGAGTCGATGTCTGCAGCCCGTCCCCATAGTAAGATACCGTATGACATGATACTATGAAAATAACTAAAATAGACTAGTCTAGCGGTATCAACATGCGTAAATTGGCGGATTTTTCTAACAACATATGCAGCTGAGCTAAGCCGTCCTGCAAGAGATGTTAAATGAGGACCCCATTGTAGCCTTGAGTCAAGCGTTATCCCCAGGAAAACAGTTTTGTTGTAATAGCCCCCCTGGACCTGTACCATGACGTTTAAAGTAAGCTTGTTTCATTCTTATTTCCAGTGTGGGTAAGAGATGGCGCTAGACAACCTGTATAGCTCTGTCTCTTACCCACACTGAAATAAGAATGAAACAATCTTACTTTGAACGTCATGGTAACCCACCTGGTCCTAAGCAAATACCAAGAGTTCGATAATCAAGAGATTATGATATTCCAATTTATTTACTACACAAAACATAGACGAAACTTCTAACCTTTTTCTATTCTATTTCATTTCATATGTTTTTTTCATTTTATAAGTTTATTGTTAAATAATAACACTAGTTTACACGGTTTTCATACCCTAGCTGAAGTTGTTAGATTTATTGTTTATTTAGGTAGAGTAATCCAGAAAAAATAATAATAAAATCTGTCACGTCTGGCTTAAAAAATATACATTTACTTAATTGGATTACATAATTTTGGTATTTATAAAAAAAATGGCTAATTTTTGCCTTCTTTTTATAGTTATTTTGATCAGTTTCGAGTGATCAGATGCGAGTGCAGGAAATGAATCTTTAATGACATGTTTACTCCCATATGTTGAAAATTTTTAAATTAATCGAATCGGCCACAATTTCTATAATTTGCATTTTTTAATGAATCTAGTCTTCCCTTTTTTGAATATATAAACTGTCCACAAACGTAGCAAAAACGTTCAGAACCTTGTTTACATTTTCTACTCGACATTTTAATTCAATCCGAAACAAAATATTTGACGTTTGAAGCGAACGAATTAACACTAATCAGTCATCTTGTAGAGTAATTGAAAAAAAAATATACTATAGCAAAAAAATGGGACGTGATAGAATATTTCTGCTGACACTTTTAGTTTTAAGGAAGGTAAGCAACACATTTACATACATTTCTTTCAGGGTATAAAAAAAAAGTTGAAATTTGTAAGCTATTCCCTATTCAGGGAGCCGTGAAACAAAAGGTAAACAAACCATATGTATATTACTACTAGACTATAGACCACAGATACTGCAAACATTTTGTCATCGGGCGGGTTATATTCCGCTGTCTTTTACACTATCGATCAACTTGTTGATATGAGAGTGCCGCTTTCAGATATTTTCGCTGAATTCTTGTTATTCGCCAATGAAAAAGCGTGCAAAGAAAACGCCAATGCATTCAGCAGAAAAGGAGACTGTTATTAATATATTCAATCAAACACGTCGCAGGAATTTGGCCGAAGGTACCTACATTGTTTTCTTTGTTTAGTAACATTTTGTCTCAAGCCCAGATGAACAGGGTATAGTTATTAGCTTTGTGGTTGCATGACGCAAGCTATGTATAGATACCTATAGCATAATATATAGCAGTACCTACTCAAATTATATTTACTTTTTCCTCCTAGTTGCATGTAGGTACGTAGTGCTGTTGGTGTACGTTATAATATTATAAATAAATACCTATTTGATAAATTATCCCACCTGAATGTTAGGTTCCACACGGCCGACGTTGGGATTGGTCTTCCAGCGCAGAGGCATTTTGCGGGACTCTAACATCTGCAAGTCCTGGAACATACAGAGAGTACCAAATAAGTATGAAGACTTAAACCATAATAATATAAATAAAAATAAACATTTCTTTATTCACAGGTTATATTGTATTAATGATTAATAAGAATTAACTACAACTATGTTAGTGGGGTTAGGTAAATACGATTTATTAGCATTGATTTAATTTTATCAAGCCCCATACAGGAAGTGTAGCTTGATAAATCGGGTTCCCTATTTGATTTCGAAACTTGATAATTCGATTTTATTATATTGTTTTTTTTTTTTTTTTTTTTTATTCTTGATAGGTTTGCGCTTGACCGCTAACTCACCTGATGGAAAGCGACGATGCGGTCGACGATGGAACGCGCTTACCTAGAAGTAACCTATTCACTCTTGACTTAAAGATTCCCGGGTTGTAGCCATCAGGAAAAACAGATTCCGGCAAGGAATTCCACTCCTTAGCTGTACGCACTATGAATGTGTTCGCAAAACGTTTTGTGCGTATAGGTGGGATGTCCACCATGTACCGGTGGCGCATTGCCGTACGCCTGGTGGTCCGATGATGGAACGGGCTAGGCGGAATTAGGTTATGCAATTCCGACGCACACTCCCCGAAATGCAACCGGTAGAAAACCGACAGGCTAGCAACTCTGCGTCGATGCTCAAGACTTTGAAGACTCGACTCAACGAGTGCATCATTGCCAATGATCCTCTTGGCTCGCCTCTCAATTGCCTCAAGTGCATCAAGCTGGTATCGGGCAGATCCGTCCCAAAGATGAGAGCAGTACTCCATACACGATCGAACTTGCGCTTGATAAAGTTTGAGCAGCTGTTCCGGCGTGAAGTACTGTCTGACCTTCGCGAGGATTCCCAGCTTTTTTGCTGCCAGTTGAGCCTTTGCTTCGATGTATGGCCCAAAGTTGAGTGTTGACGTTAGCGTAACACCAAGGAGATCAAGATGGTCGGTTATTGGCACGGTTACGCCCCGGAAAGTTGGAGCAGGGCTGAATTGGCTCCTTTTAGCGGAAAATAGACACGCCTGGGTTTTAGCAGCATTGAACTTGACCAAATTGGCATCGCCCCATTCAGAGACTGCCTCCAAGGACAAGTTCAAGCGCTCGACCATAGCCTCTCGGAGAGACTGGATCTGTGACCCACTAGCCTGCGCGCTGGATATGTAACTCTCAGCAACAGTGCTGTCGTCTGCATACCCAAAGGTACCGGGCTTAAGCAGATCATTTATGTGCAGCAAGAACAATGTTGCCGAGAGCACTGACCCCTGAGGGACCCCGGCATTAATGGCCATTTGACCGGACGAGCAACCATCGATGACCACTCGGATGGACCGGTCACTCAGGAAATCTGCAATCCAAGCACACAAGCCAGCAGGTAATCCGAAAGAAGGAAGCTTACTAATAAGGCTTTCGTGCCAGACCCTATCGAAAGCCTTCGAGATATCGAGGGAGACGGCAAGAGCTTCCCCGTGTTTCTCGATGGCCTCACTCCAGATGTGGATGGCATACGCTAGAAGATCACCAGTTGACCGATTTCGGCGAAAGCCGTATTGTCGGTCACTTAGGATGTCATTAGCTTCTAGGTATGCCAGGAGCTTACTGTTGAGTACACGTTCCATTGTCTTACAGAGAATGGACGTTACTGAGATTGGCCTGTAGTTAGCTGGGTCAGCCCGACTACCCTTTTTGGGCACGGGCTGTACGTTAGCTTGCTTCCATGCAATCGGCACTTTTCCAGCCTCAAATGAAAGCCGAAATAGGCGTGTCAGGATCGGAGACAGTTCAGGCGCACACGTTCTTAGAACAATTGCCGGTATCCCGTCTGGACCGCTAGCCTTGTTCACGTCAAGGTTACGCAGCACCCTACGGACGTCCTTCTGATGGATGCGAATATCCGACATACTCGTCTCGCAACCATCAGGATTAACAGGGGGCCGCGCGTCACCAGAATCTAGACGCGAAGATTCCGCGAAGAGAGAGGCAAACAAATTTGCTTTCTCCTCAGCGGTATGAGCCAGCGACCCGTCGGGTTTCAGCAGTGGCGGTAGTGAGGGACGGCAGAAGTTCGATTCAACCGACTTAGCCAGGGACCAAAACGCCTTACTACCAGCAGGGTATGATGCGAGTTTGTTCCCGATGCGGCTAATGTGGTCGAACCGAGACCTCCGCATCACCTTCTTGCAAGACTTGGCAGCTCTGTTGAAGGCTCTCTTCTTCTGACTCACGTCACTCGCCTTATGCATACGAGCGTCGGCCCATGCCCGGTATGCCGTGTGCTTAAGCGCGTTAGCGCGATCACACTGCGCACCAAACCAAGGGCGAGCATGGCCAGACATTGTTACGTCAGAGAATGGAATGTAATACTCCATCCCCCGCCGCAAAACATCTGTCACAGCATCTGCGCACGACGATGGATCATCCGAAGAAAAGCAAGTAGGCTGCCAAGGATAACATGCGAAGAAAGATCGCATGCCATCCCAATCTGCTGACCTATATCGCCAAACCCGCCTGGTGCCTCTATGGCAGGGATCAGGCGGAGAGTAGACTGATACAGATTTCACCAGACAGTGGTCGGAACTACCTAACGGTGATGATATCGACACTGAATAGCGGTCTGGATCTGTTGTCAGCAGAAGGTCAAAGCAGTTGGCCGTGTGCGAATCAACATCCGGCACCCTCGTAGCTCCCTGGACCAGCTGGGTGAGATTTAACGCTAGCGCAAGCTTTCGTATCTCTCGACCAGCATGGTCTGTGCACCGGTATGGGAAAAGCCACTCCTGATGGTGGGCATTAAAATCCCCCAGTAACACCAGTTGTGCGGAAGGGTACCTCTGCTGAGCCGCATCCGCCGCCTCACTAAGGTACTGTGTGAGCCTGGTCGTCCCCTGATCACCACTGTGCGAACGGTAGACACAAGCATAGATAATTTTATCCATGCCTGTGTCCACCAGAGCCCAAAGCGTTGAGAACCTGGTATCTTCAAGGTTACGGAGACGCCGATAGCAGATGTCGTCCCTGACGTACAAACACACACCAGCGTGTGGTTTAAAATTGTGCTCCAGGGTAAACCCTGGGTAAGACAGGTACGACACGTCTGACGGACTTCTTATCTGCGTCTCCGAAAGGAAAAAGAGGGAAGGTTTTTCAGTCTCCAGGTGATGATGGACTGCTGCGAGATTAGAGTGCAGACCTCTAATATTGCTGAGGTGCACTTTAAGTGAGAGGGAGTGCAGCCGCTGTATAACTTTTCTCTTTTTCATCCTTGGCATATTGAGAGTGAGGTAGGAGAGAAGAAGGAAGTGAAATGGAGTCCCATGCTGCTAACCTTCGTCACGCACTGGCAGGACAGCATCATTGGGGCACTAGTCTGGAGACTGCGGGGACGCCCGAGCCCCCCCGGAAATGACCATCGGGCCCTCTCATCTGGTCGCCAACCAGCACGATGGTGCATTCCGGGATTTTTCGTCAGTTGGCGGGGCAGCCCTTCATGTGTGGCTAGCACATTACTTGGGCCCCCAACCAACTGCGGTCGGCCAGCGGTGCACCGTGCCTCGGATATTGAATATATATTGAACACAGTGTATCGATAATTCAGTTATACGATGTTTTATTCCATCGGTGCTTTAAATAATAATAATAATATTCCACAGCTTTCACACAACGCCATCTAGTCCCAAACTAAGCAGAGTTTGTGGTATGAGCACTAGACAACTGTTAAACATACTTATGTATTTCTAAATACATACATATTATAGATAAATTACACCCAGGCACAGAACAAATGATCGTGCTCATCACACTAACATTTGTCCTGGGTGGGAATCGAACCCACGACTTCCGGCGTAGCAGTCAGGGCCGCTGACCACTAGACCAACAGGCCAGTCAAAGTCCTCAGTGGTGCGATGTAACGTTAGAGCGAAAAATCGAAAATGCTGGTGTTCTATCTACTTAAAAAGGTTGAAAATGTTGGAATTCATGGCGTTGTTTATGATATTTTCCACAGCTACTTGTCGAATCGTAGGCAGGCGGCAAAAATTGGTAGCCACCTAAGCGCTGAGGAGGGATTGTCCTTTGGCGTAACTCAGGGTAGCGTGCTTAGACCCAGCCTCTTCCTCATTAATGTAAATGAGCTGTAGACTACCCCTTCCAAACACCAAAGTTATCGCGTATGCTGACGATACAGATCTCTTAACTAAGGCAAAAATTGGCCTGACACTCTCAAAGCTGCGGAATATACCTTGGCGTGTATATTAATAACCTCCTAAAATGGAAAATGCAGGTAGACTCAATTGTAACGCGTGTGAGAAGATTAATATACATTTTCAAAAAGCTAAGATCGGTTGCGGATTTCGATTGCCTGATTGCAGTCTATTTTGCGCTAGCTCAATCAGTTATCGGATATTGCAAAAGTTCATGGGGAGGAGCTT
Source organism: Mythimna impura (assembly GCA_905147345.3). Taxonomy (NCBI): domain Eukaryota; kingdom Metazoa; phylum Arthropoda; class Insecta; order Lepidoptera; family Noctuidae; genus Mythimna; species Mythimna impura. Next base: position 1,338,927 of record LR990348.1, read on the forward strand.
TAAAAAAAACCACGTTGCTATTGGAAAGGGCACAAAGAGCAGTGTTTAAGGTTATCGCAAATAAACCCATTAGATTCCCAACTCCAATAATATATATTGTAATATCGTTTTTTTTCCCTAATAAAAAAATAAAAAATAAATTAAAAAAAAACTCAAGACCTCTTTTAACTCTGCAAAGTCCTTACTATTAGACAGCTCTTCATAATGCAAACAGTTGTCAGAAGACACGGACAGCTGTCCTACGATCCCAAATGTGCCACTGTATTGCGTCGCGCGGATAGAATCTGTGCTACAAAACGCTTCAGAACTTTAGCTGTGAGTTAGTTTTAGACACATTAGCTCTAAGCTTTATAATGGAATAAATAAGGAAATAAATATAATATCTTCTAACGAGGAATGTTTATAAAAAGAAATTAACCGATTGGCTAACAACAAAAACTTATGATGAAAGTGAAAAACTTATCAAAATATAACATCACAAAGTCATACTACATACACTCTCCTTACATACACCCTGACACACCCCTCCACTCCACACCCTCACTACATACCTACACACTACACACCAAGCACTACTTTAGGTTTTAGGATAAGTAAATATCGTAAATAATCGTAATGTATAAGATATGGACTACTCCTGTTCTTATGTTTCTGGAGGTTTAAAACTATTGCAGCTATCACCGTACATAAATAAGTTGTTATACCTATTTATTTCTAGTTTCAAATCATCATCATCATCATCTTCCTGCCCTTGTCCCGTCTTATTTGTGGTCGGCGCAACACGTTTTTTTCTTCCATTCTATCCTGTCTCCCGTCATGCTATCACTAACTTCCTTTTCTTTCATATCACTCTTCACACAATCCATCCATCTTTTCTTTGGCCTCCCTCTTCCTCTCCACCCATCCACCGATCCATTCCATTTCTAGTTTCAAATAAAGATTATTATTGTAATGACTTCGTCCGCGTGAAAGTTCAAAATTAAACCAAAGAAGCATACTCCCGGAATAAAAATTATTCTATGTGCTTATTTATTAATTTATACTATATACATCTTCACTACTAAATATTATAACTTAATAAATATATACACAAACTGAAAATAATATATGTACAAACGGGTAGAAATAAAACTCATAGGGCATCAAAAAATTCGTCCACATCGATGTCAATGGGAGATGTGCCCAGAACGCTGGCAGCATTACCACGCTGGATGGCAATGCTGATTCGTTGACCGAAGAAAAGCCCAGCCCTCTGGTCACGTGAAGAGTCGACCAGCTGTTTGGTGATATCCCGAACAACTCGATGAGCGCTCGGACCCCATGGCCCTAGTGTTTCAACCCCAAACGGCTCAAATATATAACCTCCGATGAGGTTATTATATTTACGCCGTTTGAGGTTTTCTGCACCTGCAGCAGCCGCCCCAGCACAGCCCGCCGTACTCAGAAGATGGGATGGCGCAAGGGTGTCGACACATGTTGCATCCCACACCAAAGGTCTACCCAATTTCCAAGGCATTATAGTCATCCCGTCTGGCCTCTTCCCATCGTCACGTGCCAAGCCATTGGGTTCTAAAACAGCTGGCACCCCGGCGGTGACAAGAGCTCGGCGGATGATGTCATTAATACTGGCATGTCGTGCTATCCGACCAGCGCTTCTACTGCATGATAGGCCATGGTGTCCGAGGCGGTCGACTGCTTCGCCGCACTGACATCGATGTGGAGCTCCACTAGGAGCACCCAGACGCAGGCATGTAGCGATCCGGAAGGTGGTGTCACTCAGCATAGTACCTATGTTAGGTGACGGTAGAGCCTGTAGCCAGAGGCCCGACTCCCATTCACCCACAGCCAGTAGGCGGGCGCGCTCAGCAGTACCTATTGGTGGACGTACCAGCCTGCAGAGCGGCTCATCCCACTGTCTCTGGGAAGATGGATTCTCGGGCAACGCCTTGTCCGGGCAAGCCACTTTCCAGGCGTTCACGGCGTCGGTCAAGCACGGCACCTCACAGTCAACCAGTGATGGAGTTAAGATATGTTCGACTAACTGTTGAGTGCTGTGGACCGAAGACAGAAACGCCGGTAGACTTATACTAGAAATTTTGCGGATGCCGAGCCCGCCAAAACGGATGGGTAACGTGGCTTGTACCCACGCTCGGTCATCCAGGGCCACATTTAAGATGGACGTTAAAGCGGATCGAATGTTTTGATCAATTTTGTCCAAGAGATGTGGTTGTTTCCATAAAGAGGAAGAGCGAAGGAAATACATAAAATTTGGAGCAAAACAGCAATATTTAATTAGGGTGAAAGCCGAATGTAAGTTAATTTTTGAAAGTCTATCTGAAATATCGTTGAAACGTGTAATTTTATCGTGAACGAATAAAGGAAAACTGTCTTCTAAAATTGGAGAACCTAGGAGGCGCAGTGAACATTTTTCTAAAAATTTTTCTATGTGCTATTCCAGAACATGATCTAGCCGGGTAACAAATTTCATCCAAATCTGTTCGAGCTTGAAGTAACATACACACAAACTTTCGCCTTTATAATATTGGTGTGATTCGTCACCGGCTCAATATCACAAAGCGTATTCCTTGTTCAAGAAAGTAAGCCATGATATCAATGATGGTAGGTATGGTATGAATTAATAAATATGCAGCTACTACGGCCTCGACGCCAACGGCTGCAAAGACTACCCTCGTACTACCTACTTGAAACAAATCGATGGAATTACAGTATCATCATTTATTTAGGTCCACCTATGTGATAGGCATTAGAGATGAAATGTATATACTGGAACAGGTTTTTGGAATAGATCTGTGGCTTGACGTGCCGTGCGCGCCACATAAACTCATCTCGAGTATAAATTTAGGCGTATGGCGTCTGACACGTAAATACTTGATGGACTACCTAGTCGATGAACACGATTAGGTGTAAGAAACGTGCAGGAAATACTATTAAAAAAATCTTTTAAATATGAACCCAGAAGATTAGAAATTGATTTTGTAAATAAAACGAATTGAAACCTTCTAAATACGCCAGTTTTTCTTTGATATAAGTTTCTATATTTTATTTAAAAAAAAACTATCAGTCCTAAGCTTGTTAAACCGAAAATACTCCATTACTTGATCGTCTTGATATTACATAAACGTACGAAGACTCGCGGATATGTCAAAAAACTCGAGACGCTTAAATACTCTGGACCAAGTTTTTGAAATATGTACCTATTTTGGCGGAAGCGTACTTCTAAGACTCAGTACGCATTCTACCTAGTATATCTCACCTCTAATAGGCATGCAACCCGTCAGATTGGTCTGGTGTAGATTCGTTTGTTCAGATCACCATTTAGGTGTACTTGTAGACCCTAGCTATGAGCATATATAGATAGCATAAACTATGGAGTTTGAGGCACTTCGTACCGACCCCTAGCCTAGATCAGCAGTAGATACAAAATTAAGCACAATGATGACAGTCTCGTGACTAAATTAACCTGTCCAGTCAGTGCAAGCATTTGTCAGTATTCGTGTAGCTCAACTCGGACTACTAAGGAACTCAACGACACGTCAAACAATACCAAAGAAAGTACATTTGGTTAGGCCGCATAAAGTTCTCAAACTTCAGGACAAACGATAAAATTACCGAAAAGAAGAATAATCTACACTGAACTCTCTTGTATGTTATCTAGAAGACAGCACTGAACATGAGTGCCTAACCTTTTCAATTTTTTATATCAATTTCGAGAAATAACCATGATTAATTGTATTTTGTGAATGTGAATTTAAATGAAATATAATAACATTCGTAGCCTACATTAATAACCATATATCACAATATAATGTTGCTACATAATTCATGGAATAGTATTAAATAACACAATTATAGTTATGAAGGAAAACTAAATGCAAAATAACATTCGATCAAGCTAGTCGAACGGCCAACTGCTGTCAACAATGAAATCGTTTGACAAAAAGTTGTAATAGTCAATATGATCGCGCGAATCTGCAGATAGATCAGTTTAATCATGCTAACCTACTGTGACGCCAGCGCATAACAAGATCAAAACAAATTGTTGGAAAATAACGGACTTCCCATTCTACATCCAATTACGGCGGAGGGTCTTTATTGGAGGTCAGAGTCAACTGGGCGGGCCGCGGGTCAATGGAGTGACCCAGGCATAGGTATGTGCCTGCTGACACAATGGCACGCGACATTGAACACGATCCCAATGTCACAGCTGTAAGTGATAGGTTTGGCACTGGATCGTTTTACATAACGCGTTTGCTTATGCAAACCATCGGGCAGTTTCATTCCCTTATATCTTATATCTAAAAACTAGCTTCTGCAAGCGGCTTGGCCCACTTGAAAGTAGGTTTATCCCTACAAACTTTGGACCCCCGTTTCATCCTCTTAGTGCTTAAATTTGGAAAATCCACTCTAAAATCACACTCCTTGGCCCTGTAGTTTTTGACTGTGCGTTGATATGTCAGTCAGTTTCTCCTTTTGCATATATGTATAGATAAAGCAATAAGGTCTTTTCTTGATAGGCAAGACCATCTAATACAAATCGTCCTTCTCTCCTCTTCTCCATGCCTCAGAAATAAAAAAATAAAAAAATCCCGTTAACTCGTTTGTCACAGCTGTCATTCGTAGATCTTTGACAATAGTCAAAAGCCCAAAAATCTGACACCAACACTTGCCAAAAGGTGGAAGTGGTATTATCCGGTTATTGGGTTGTAAGCTCAGACCAACAGTCTGAGGTTGTACGTAGCTTCATCTGGTTATACTGGAAGACAACCCTAACATAATTGAGAAAAGCCTAGACAGATAAGTAGCTCCACATAACCAGGTTAGACCCACCTGAGAGCGCAGTAGATGCTGCATGTACAACTGATGGGCGAATGTTTCGTGTTCAAGCCAGGAGATCATTTCCATATCGCAAACGTATTAATAGCTCGAGTTAGATATCTCTCCTTCTCTGCACTTTGATCTGGTAACTAAGTCTCGTTTTGGAAGAAAGATATACAGAGTTAAAAAAAAAACGGCGTATACGATTAATTTCGATGCGTCAATAGGATTCATCTTACTCGTGTGTACGTTGTTTCAAAAGCTGAATTTGCTTATTTGGAGTCGGAATCCAAAGACTTATTATAGATACTGAGTGACCTTTATGTATGAGAGTTATAATAGGCACCAACGTCAAATATTCTTCAGAATCTTTTATAAAGAGAAGATGTTAAACGGCTTTTATTAACGACTAACCAATTGTGTAGCTTTTGAGTCGGAGCTCTCAATGTCACCCTGTATTCCTGTAACACCATTCCCATTCACACAGTCACCCAATATGGCTTCAGACATGCCATGTCGTTATTCCCCCTCGTGGGTAAATAGGCCAAGGGTGAGTTCAAAACACTGTCTTAAATAGATACATGAAGATATGAGCTGACTGACTAATATACGTATAGACACGAAATTATACCCTTCGTGAAACCACAAACGTAGCCATTGTAGTATTTCTTCGTACGGCCATTTAATATTCATCTAGAAGGTGAATTGAATACTTTAAGGGGTACGAAGTGATACTATCGATTTACGAAGCTATGCAAGCGTGCAAGCGAAGGTTAAATAAGAGAATCCTACTCTTACTACTTTACATATATTTATCTAAAACTATGAATACCTACTGAAAATTATAATAGGTACTTATAATATGAAGTCGTGTCAGTCGGGCCGGGTTGTTCTTAAAAACTTCGCAACCCATTTTGATACGGTGGTTTGCCCCATCTCATACAGAGAATTTATTCTGATAAGTTTATGTTATAATACAGGGTGTTTGGTGCATCGTCTGCCAAATTGAAATGGTCCACGGGAGGGGCATCTGCTATCTTTTCAGACCCCTAAACACTTCTCATGCCCTGTGGATTTTTTTTTTCATCGACTTTTTATTGTTTTATGAAAATAAGACCCAAATTTTTCATTCAAATATAAATTTTTAAAAAATATATAAGGCGTAGACTGAATTTTAATTTTATTTAGACGTGTATTGTATTAGAGTACTTTTTAAATTTAAAATTAGTGACATTAGCTATCTAGTTTTTTTTTTAATTTACTTGCAAAGTTTTGAACTTAAATTATAGCTGTCTATGATACAGCTATTTACATGGCTATAAAAAAAAGGAGGAGGATGTAGAAGGTGGACCTGGTTGGCCGGCCGCGGGAATCCGATGGATGCGAGACTCACATAGGCCGGTCGTTGTGGCGAAACGTTGAGGAGGCCTATGTCCAACAATCTTTCGGCTGAACTGATGAATAAAAACTACTGATGTTGACAAATATTATGTAAAATCGTACGAAAACCTTGTTATTTTGACCAGTCGTAAAAAAAATCGTACGAAGCAGGAGCGGCTCGCTAGTAATATTACAAATATTCTGTATTTTATCGAAATTGGAGTAGTACAAAAGCACTGCTGATTATAAATAGGTAAGTATTATCGATCTCCTCGATTTGAATATAAAGATGATTAAGTTAAATTATTGCAATTTCAGAGCTAATCGAGGACAAGTTCAAGAACTGCCGAGGGGCCTAGCCTTTTCTAAACTAGGTTGTGATAGGCTTCCAGTTTAACTGAATGGGACTGAAAGCTAGTGTTTTATGAGCGATTGCTAATCTGACCTCCACAACTCAGTTGGTAACCAGGTAACAAGATTTTTTTGTCAAGACTCGTTGTACCTAATACCAGCCTGAAAACCTATGAACGGCAGATGGGAGCAACAGCTTAACGAACTTTCCGAGGCACAAGAGGGGTCTCGATAATTATGTAATGGATCACCGATCTACGAAACAACCTTGGCAAACGTTATCTAACCTCCCAGATCGCCCCGTGTAGCTATTATTATAACAACGTAATTTTCTTTATCGAAATATTAATGTAAACAAGCAAAATCATTCTGGTTTTTCCTTCCCATTACCAAATTAGTTCATCTTTATTAGGTATATTCGCTAGTTAAATGATGTTCAACATACAATAATAACCACTTTCGTTAGTCGATACTTCGACTTCTCTTCACATTTCTGTCGTCTTCGCTAACGCCAATACCTTTTTTTAAGGTAGGAAATCATCAAGACTCGACAAGACAGAAGATCGAGAGCGCGCATCAGACTTGTATCTAAAACCCAGCTATGTCATAAATGCTCATCATCTTCCTGCCCTTGTCCCGTGTTATTTGGGGTCGGCGCAACACGTTTTTTTCTTCCATTCTGCCCTGTCACTCGTCATACTATCACTAACTTCCTTTTCTTTCATATCACTCTTCACACAATCCATTCATCTTTTCTTTGGTCTCCCTCTCCCTCTCCATCCATCCATATGTAAGTTCATCACTCTTTTAGTAACATGCGTTTCATCCCTGCTCTTCACATGACCATACCAAGACAAACGATTCCCTTTCAACTTTTCAGTCACTGGCGCCACTTTCAAACTTCCCCTAATATACTAATTTCTCACTTTATCCATTCTCGTCACACCACACATCCATCTTAACATTCTCATCTCCGCTACGTGCAATCTTTTTTCAGCCGTCTTTTTAACAGCCCAACATTCTGATCCATACAGTATGACAGGCCTTATCACGGACTTGTAGATTTTACCCTTCAACTTGAGGGGCATCCGTGGGTCACAAGTTGTTCCCGTGACCTGTCGCCATTTCATCCCTCCTGCGTTGATCCGATGTGTTACGTCCCGGTCTACCTCACCTATGTCATAAATGCTAATGTCCTTTAATTGCTCTTTACGTTCCAGGTCCATCAAACGTCCCCGCAGCCCTAGCGGGCTTCGGTCGTAATGGGCCTCTACGGTTTTGCTGAGTTACTAACGATTCGGACAGTGACCGATTTGACACATTTTGATTTCAAAATTTTTTTCACTTACGATTCGGACACACTATTTGGTGGTGTCCGAATCGTCAGTAAGTCCTTTTGCTGATATCTCGTTGAGGTACGCGTGGAATACTACGCGCCGTCGAACCGGGCTCGCATGGCCGACTTGTTTATGCAGAGCCCCCTCGAGTAACAACTGCCGGATAATCTCCGCGACTGTCGCGTGTCGCTAGCTCGACCACCATCTGGTGCGCCAGGAACAGCATATTGTCGTCTTCGTATTACGTAACAGACTACGCCAACGCCGCTAGGAAGGTCGCCGCGCAGCACACAGTTGTAACCGAAGTCCAACAGGTGCGGCCCCAGTAGGTACCAATCCCTGCGAGACTACGTACGACATATCGCCAATACCTAAAGGTACAAAAACAAGAACATTCAGCCATACATACCCTGGACAGGGGGATGGAGCAGAAACCTTGGTAGTGGTTGTGTTGGTTGACGTCGCTGGTAACTTGCTCGTAAATCTGCAACGCCGTGATGACGCCCATCAGCACCAACAGGAACACTGTGATGGCCATGCACAGGATGGCGCCTACGCCGCGCCGCTTACCCGGTGGACCCACCGGCATCTCGATGACCTGAGAAAGACCAAACTATTCTTAGGAGATTCATACCTGCTTTTTTTTCGTCTGTGAAGTAGTCCTTGTAAAGTAGCACTACTTTTGTTCAGTGAATGTTTTGTTATGTGAAAATAAAATTCTGGTTTTATGATGAATGTCTAAGAAGGTACAATTAAAAATAAATAAACAGTTTCTTCAGTTGGACATCGTTTTTTAACAGAAACATGCAAAACACCTACAACCGCAAAACCATAGTTCCGAAAAGTGCATCTGCTACGTATTCTTACAACACCATCCATTACATTAAATACAAAACTAACAAATATTAACCTTAACCTTTATGGTGCCAACATTAATTCCGCAGCCACAGGCGATAAAGCAACTCCTTTTCTTTTTTTGTGGATTCTCGCGTTGTGGGTCTGCGTTCCGGCCATTCGAAGGGTTAAATGATTGCGCGGGATTGAAAGAATTACCTACTGGCATACATTTTTCAGTATCAGTATTTTTAGCTACATAATCGTCGTCCGTAAACTGAAAATCAATAAAGATTTATGTCGCAGTAACTGCATCAAAAATATATTACTGCGCGATAGGTGCAGCTTATTAATCAATGTGAAGCTAGAACTATGATAAAAATGGAGCCCAAATTTTCTAAGGAACCATTTTTACTTCGTGTCTAATTTATCGCATCGAATAATGTAAACTGCACCACCGATCGATGAAAATTTTACACAAGACTCGTGTGCATAGGTAGTAAAAATATTATACATACTTCATCGCAATTGCTTTCGTCTATCAACGGGGTTTTCTTTATTGTGAGGCTTGGCTTCGTCAATATCGTCATCTTCTGGAGATATATTTCTCGAATTCCAATAAATTGTTTATATTTTACAACAACACTCCTGTTTTGACTGTAACAAATACGGAAGTGCGTAATATGAAAGAAAATTCATCAATATCGTGTTGAATTATTACCAGCACTGAAAATATTTGTAAGTTTGTATAATTATATTGCAACACTGAAGCTATTGTCAAATCCTGATCGTAGTCGAATCCTGGCCTGGACTATTCGATACTTTCGATTTCTAGTGCTATGATTTGCTTTCGATTGTAGAAAAGATTGATGTTGCAACATTGAGATGAGATGTAAATTGTCTATAGTTTGTTCAACCGAAAAAAAAGATATTGTAGAAAGAAATTCGAGGAGGAAACGGACGAATAATTTCGTGTTGTAGAATATTCTGTGTTAAAAAGAGGTTAATGAATCAGCAACGCTAGTAGTGCCGTTAAAACATGTTTGATTAGTTTTCTTCATCATTATTTTATGTTGGTCCTTTGTTTCGTTGTGTAATTTCCACGTTTGTAACGAGACTGCGAGCACAAAAATAAAATGGCGACTGATCAAGTGAAGAACCGCATGCATGTTTTCAAGAACACTGGTAAAGATGTCGACGTAAGTATGGAGACATAGTTCAATGCCTTTTAATAATGTAATTAAGGCTAAGATAGTTTGTGACGATGAAGTGACATTTCGCGTCTGATTTTTAGGAAATGCGCAGACGGAGGAACGAAGTAACAGTAGAACTGAGAAAAAATAAAAGGGACGAAACACTTCAGAAACGTCGTAATGTGCCTATCAGCTACTCAACAGACGAGGATGAGATCGAGAGGACCCTGGCGTCCACGGACCTCAAGGAGTTGGTGATGAACGCAGCAAACGGAGACAACCCTGACGTACAACTTGCCGCCGTGCAACAGTGCAGGAAGCTGCTGTCGTCTGACAAGAACCCGCCCATCGACGACCTTATCGCAACCGGCATCCTCCCCATCCTCGTGCAGTGCCTCTCGAGGGCTGACAACCCCACACTTCAGTTTGAAACCGCTTGGGCCTTAACAAACATCGCATCAGGCACCTCTGCACAGACTAACAAAGTTGTCCATGCCGGTGCCGTACCTGTCTTCCTTCAGCTTCTCATGTCTCCTCACGAGAATGTGTGCGAGCAGGCAGTCTGGGCTCTGGGTAACATCATCGGTGATGGCCCGGTGCTCCGAGACTTTGTTATTGAATTAGGAGTGGTGAAACCTTTGTTGAGTTTCATCAAGCCAGATATCCCAATTTCTTTCCTTCGTAATGTGACCTGGGTCATTGTCAACCTGTGCAGGAGTAAGGACCCACCACCACCTGTTAAAACTATTCAAGAAATTCTTCCAGCACTCAATGTCCTCATCACGCACAATGACAACAATGTAAGTACTTTATAAACTTCAATCCCCTACTTTGTGAAGCTAGGCCACTGAAGTTCATTCAACTCCAGTGCTAGAAAATACCATACTTATATACAATAAACATGCTAACTGTGTTACTGTAGGCAGGAGACCAGTAAATGACTAGGTCAAATTTCAAAAGTGCATTGAAACATAAATTATTTTATTAACTGCAGGTAGTTTTAGAAAGAAATGCTAAGTTAAAGTAAAATTTATTTTTTTCATGCAAATACTATATCTTTTAATTTAAATGAAATGAATGCAGTAAAAATGTAAAAAAGTTTTGTTATATTTTTTATTTTAAGGTAAACAAATGTCTCATTTGTTGTAAATTGGAATCTATTAAAAATCATGGATATTTCTGTGAATAGATTACACATAGACATAGTCATTATGAATCAATCAATTAGTTAATCTATTGAGTGGAAACCATACATAATGGTTACAAGAGGTAATTAATAGTATCCAGAATTTTCTTCAAAGAACATTTAATGACATATAAGAAAACTAGTTCTGTGAAATGTTTTGTTGACATCAATTTATTTTTCTATGACCAAAACTTATCTGATAAAATAATCTGTGGCACCTCAATTGATAATTTTCTATAATTCCAAACCTTTGTAATTTTTACTTATATGTTTATTGTATTAAATAATTTAAATTTAATTATATTTGGACGTTTTAGGCCCATGTTTCTCATGTTATTTTAAAAAATCACAGCAATAGGTATTTATCTGAAAGTGAATCTGCTAAGATAATAACTAACTGTAGAGACTACTATTACTATCTTAATGTCATTGTTACAATAAACATCATGATAAATTTGTTGTTGAATTTCCTCCTGTACACATACATTATAGTCTTAGTGTACAACAACCTGACAACATGATACTATTAATACAATCTGACACCATGTGGTCAACTACAATCTACTGTGGTTTTTATACCTATATGAATAACATTATTTATCTGCTGTTTCAGATATTAGTAGACACAGTTTGGGCAATCAGCTATTTAACAGACGGTGGCAATGAGCAGATCCAAATGGTGATAGAATCGGGAATAGTTCCGAAGCTGATCCCATTGCTATCACACAAGGAGGTGAAGGTTCAAACAGCAGCTTTGAGAGCAGTGGGCAACATTGTGACGGGCACTGATGAGCAGACACAAGTGGTGCTCAACTGTGATGCGCTCTCGCACTTCCCCTCCTTGCTGTCGCATCAGGTATGCTTTGATTTATTGTTATACAACTAATTTTATTAATAAAAATAGCTTAAATAAAATAGCTGCCAATTTCACCAAAATATACAAATTCGTATTCTGTAAACAAAGGTTGGAATGTTATGAGCCTCACACACATGTCATACTTTATGTTTATTGGGCTGTATGTTCACATCAGGATACTTTCCCAGTACAATAGCACTTTGTTATTCTAATTGACCCTTTATTATTTACTTAGACTGGGTTAAACTGCACAATAATGCTGGTAAAAGTGACTGCCCCAAGTTTGTATAGGAGCACTTATAAATTGGCGTATGTAACGATGTTCAAGCTGCGCCAATTCGACACAAAAAAAATAAACTATAAACAAAATATGCATACAGAATTCACACAGAAATACATAAAATGTGTAATATATTATGGACGACTAGAGGTGTTCGCGCGTCTGGTCGGCAGCCAAGATGGTAATTATCTATTATTGTACGCGCGCGAATTGCCGCAAGTCAAGCAACTGTCTGCTCAGAATCTGTTGACACAAAACATTAGACGTACAGTACATTGACATGCTTAGATGAATGGTCATTGACTGATAGTGATAATGCAATGGGTTTGGCTAACTGCCGCTATGCGATTTACTGAATAAACTTACTTACGTTCATTGAGCAAGTCCATTTAGACCAACCAATCCTCTTGGTTTATGAGCATAGGCCACTCCCGAATTATTTACTTCCCACATCTGTTTGTTGGCATCCTTCTATTTATAGCTTCGCCTTATGTACCAGTTTAATGCACTGTTTGCCTCGCATTGCGGCCTTCCAGTCGGATGTGCGTACATACACGAACCCATCATTATTCACAGCATGTTTTGAAATAAGCAGAGGAACTGCGACGTCATTGTGAAGGGTCAGCTTAATGAATTTTAATTGATACAGTTTCATAATGTTATTATAATGATTGTAAACATGGACTTTACTATGCCTAATTATATAGATAAACCTCTTTTAATGTATTGAATGACAATTAAAACTAAATAGGCGGAAAGTACTTATATACTTTTCCATTAACAGAAAGAGAAGATCTGCAAAGAGGCCGTATGGTTCTTATCAAACATCACAGCGGGTAACAAGCAGCAAGTCCAGGCGGTTATAGACGCGGGCCTACTGCCCAAGATCGTGGAGAACCTCACCAAAGGCGAGTTCCAGACACAAAAGGAAGCAGCCTGGGCGGTGTCCAACCTCAGCATCAGCGGGACCAAGGAACAGGTCGCCGCCCTCATTAACTGCGGGGTCATACCACCCTTCTGCAAATTGCTCAGTTGCAAAGATACTCAAGTTATCAATGTAAGTTCAGAAATTTTTTCTTGTGCCATTAACACAAAACAGTCATCCCCCGCTTACATTTAGTGACTATACACTTCAAGCACACTACATTATTACACAGACCAGCAGACATTTCATTCTGTCTCCAAAGTGCAGAAAAGGTTTGACATATGGGTCATGTTATGAGTTGTAGATAATTATGTATCATCCAGAACTCATGACTGATATCCTGACCCTCTCAGGGAATAACGTTTATGCTTTGTTATTTCAATAGTTCGTAATTCTATTGATGTAGTTTACATTCCATTTTCTAAACAGTGATATTGACTGGAGCTGTAAATGAATAAATAACTCTTGTGTTAATATAGCTTTGTTTACCTGCTTGGAATATCTTGAATAGCAAGATAGCTTGAGAGAGAGAGAGTTGACTACTCAAGGCATACACTGCCTCCAACAGCCTTTTTAATGATCTAATGTTTAATTTCTTACTATAAATATAATGATTTTACCAATATAACATTGTGAATATTTTATCCTCAGGTTGTGCTAGACGGATTAAGCAACATGTTGAAGATGGCGGGCGAGAACGCCGACCAGGTCGCTAACATGATCGAGGAGTGTGGCGGCATTGACAAGATAGAAGCGCTGCAGAGTCACGAGAAAGTGGAGATCTACAAAATGGCCTACGATATCATTGAGCAATACTTCGCAGGAGAGGTTCGTACTGTTATATTTCTTATTGTGTAAATATGCAATTTTAATGGGAAAAAGGGAATGCGTACCTTTGTAGAAACTATTGTCTTTTAGCGAGATTTGTGTATTGCAGCCAAAGAGATTTTTTGTGTGATGTCATTAATTTTCTAATTAATTGGTGTGCTCTAATTTTACTGAATTGAAGTTGCTAAGGTGGCCGCCTTGGCATCTTTTGTAAGCAATATTCGTGTTATAAAGTGTCGCTATGTTTGTTGCAGGAGGAGGACGCAACGCTGGTCCCGACAGCGGCGGAGTCCGGCTTCCACTTCGAGACGGCAGCGGCGCCCGGCCCGCCCGGCGGCCCGCACGAGGGCTTCCGCTTCTAGTGGCGGCCGCAAGGGAGCTGCGCCACAAGCGTGAGCCGCCGACCTGCCTCGCGGCGAGCTGCCTCGCGGCGACCTGCCTCGCGGCGAGCTGCCTCGCGGCGACCTGCCTCGCGGCGAGCTGCCTCGCGGCGAGCTGCCTCGCGGCGAGCTGCCTCGCGGCGACCTGCCTCGCGGCGAGCTGCCTCGCGGCGAGCGTGACGGCGAGACGTGACATGGGCGGCTCCGGTGTAAACCAGCTCTATTGTGATGTTTGAAAATGTCATCTTTGTTTTTCGATTTCGTAATGTACCGAGTAACGGACGATGGACACGAAGTGGATAGCTTTAATGTTAAGTGCCGCGTACGCGACGTATGCGTTTAGTGTAATCTGCTTACCAATTGAAATGATGCTTTTGATATAACATAGTATTTATGTTTCGATTTTAACTCCAACCGATAATAATTAAATGCAGTACCCAGGATTCGCGACCGAAACGGCTGTCCCAATATGAATTATGTTGACTTCAGCCCATTTGTATTGTATCTATACCAATAAATTCTGTCCAATATAATAATCGTTTTATTTAAAAAACTGGGAGTACAATATTAATTCGAGTAAATAGAAGGCAGTGAGTCTTGATGCATCTGTTTGTAGATGTATTCATACTGTTTCTGAGAACAAAGAATAGGAAATATAAGTGAAGTCACTCTAGTAAATACGATCACCAGTGCAGCATATTGTGTGACTGACACTAGTATGGCCACAACCCACCAGGAATTTTGATAACACATTCTAAAATAATCGAAATTCGTCTAGAAACTATTTTGTTCTTGCTTTAGCAATGTATGGAAAAATTGGATTCTTTAAAGTTGTCAAAAAATAAAAGGCCCATTTCAATTGACATGTGTCAAAACGAATACTTATTATACGCAAAAAGAATACTCGCAATATATTCCATCATAATAACTATTTAACGCGCCAAAATAAAATTATGTATCTTTTTAAAACGCTATGTAATAATTATTATTTTATTGTTTCTTTCAGTTTTGTTCTAAGTTACATTCTAGGGTATTTCTCAAATGTCAAAACAGGCCTTTTATTTTTTAACGAGTTTAATGTCTTTTTTTTAATTACACATCAACTAAATGCTACCTTAAGTTGCATGAAGATTAAATAAATAAATCTGTGACGGCGAAAAATTGTTACAAAATTTGAGAGAAAACATTCGCTAGGTGCCCTAGTTTTTGAGATATAAATGTGGCCAAGATGGAGAGAAATTCTCTACAGGTCGGCCACCTAGAAACCCTCATAACTTTTAAACCAGCGATTCTGATATTTGGCAGCTGATTCCCAGTATATTCGCGGTAGCATTAGACAGAAGTTAAAAAAGGTTGTTTTAGGGTACATTTTGTAATAAAAGTAAAATATATGTATATTGTGCTTTATTACAGTTAAGATTGATGCTGGATTTATTTTAATAAACTTATATACCAACTGTTATACTTAAATGAAATCATTTAAACCATCCATCTTCTGAATTTATGAGGTTTTTTAATTAAATAAATTATTTAGTTCTTACTTATACTTCTAGTGTCCACGTTAAAAACCTAAAAGAAGCAGAGGTTGTCACTACCTGGAACGTTTTTCATTATACTATATAATATTAGTTGTTTCTATTTGTATGAATGTTAAATAATTATCTTGTTGCCTTGTATTGTGTACAATTCATATGTTTTTTAAGAAGGAAACTTGTTGATACGCTATTTTAATACGGCGAGCATGAGCCAGGGTATCTCACACCCTGGTTAAATTTAAAAGTAGTGTATATTTTGAAATCCTCGTCTGGCGAACCTAGCTCGCTCAGTAGCTGGAGGCAGGAGCGTGTGGGACGGGGTAGCGGCGGGATCACAGTGTGTCGCAAGGCACTGGCCGGGATATCCTTGCGGAAACTTGTCTCGGGTACGTTATATCCCGCCTCGACGTATTTATTATACGTAAAGATTTAATCATGACATGAATTTTTAGCTTTTTGTTGTTTGTCGTTTTTTGTGAATTGTCTTTGTTGTTTGTTTAGTTTATTGTTTTTTTGAATGATGAATGATTCAAGAAACTATAAAAAAAAAACTAAATTACATCCGCCAGCAAATTGAAAAACTGCTCAGTGACGCCTTAGCTAAACATGCAAAATGTACTTGGACGATATGTCAGATGCCAGGATTGATGCCATACAAGAAGGAAGAAAAACCAAACCATATGTTTGGAGCATGCAAAATGCATAATTGTGCTGATCTCAATAGCACTGATTAATCCTATTTTCAATTAAAAAAATAAATAATATTAGTTTTATTTACGAGGAGGAGTCATTATCTTTAAGTTCCAAGTTCATCTATACATACCAAATAATTATATTTTTGTTAAAGCCTAAACTTTATTGTTATAATTATATAGTATGACAAAAACCTGAATGAATAAATAATTATTATTTGATAAAGTACTTTTCTCAATTAATTTTTTTTTTTTATAAAATAAAATCAACAAAATTATGAAAATAATAATAAAAACTACATTACGGTACATTAAGACAAGGGTATGTCCCACCCTGCCACATTCTTGAAGTAACTTTTTTTCACCTCATGCTTGAAGAGTTAAAAAAAAATTAAAAGTGTTTGAAATAAAGTTACGTTTATTTAAAAAAAAAATCTATTTCATTTATCTATCTAAGTGTTTAGTACTTACCTTACGGTTTTTCCTGTGGCAACACTACAGCTAACAGCTGATTTAAATTAGTCCCTTGTAATTTTAATTTTAAATGTTAATTTTCTATGTTTTTAAAGCCAATTTCCAATTACTCATCAAGTAAATAGGGTATTTAAGTGTATTACGTATCAAATTCGTGCAATAAAGTGCAAATAAGTGTAAAAAATTCGATAAAACTTTTTTGACAGGTAGAGGTTACCGGTACCAGTGATTTTTGCATTGTCATCTTGTTATCAGGTACAATACTTTACATTTGACTTGTTATTTTATTGTTTGCGTTCTATTAACTTCATTATACTTGGAA
The DNA here is from genome assembly GCA_905147345.3 of Mythimna impura. Lineage (NCBI taxonomy): Eukaryota > Metazoa > Arthropoda > Insecta > Lepidoptera > Noctuidae > Mythimna > Mythimna impura. The sequence continues at coordinate 1,356,336 of LR990348.1, forward strand.
TCTCCTTTTATTCGGATGAATATTGTTTGTGAATGACAATTAAAACGTAAACATAACCTTAGTTAGTTGGTGACAGAATTTAACTTTCTAAGTTTATTTTCTTTTATCTAACTATCTTTTAAACTTCTATCTCAACCTACCTAGTCTATTTTATTTTCTTTTCAATTCCTTATAATCATGCCTACGACTCGTAGCGCCTATGCTCGTCAGGAGGAGTCCAAACTCAGTCTGGCTTTGAGCCAATTAAAGGCGTCAAAAGAGTACTGTGACCAACTGATTAAGGAAATGGATGACAATGAAAAGATACTCTTTGAAGCCAATGAAAATAATCGAAAGTTAAAAAATGAAATGGCTCAGGTATACATTCAATTCACTGAGGCCATAGAAGACCGGGATAGGCTCCAACTTGTTGTGGACGGGTTCAGCCAATGTAGCACAGAGTATGAACATGCTCTAAGTCACAAATATTTATTGCAACAACAGCTGCAAGAGGCAAAAAGTCATATATCACAACTAGAGACAACAAATCTAAACATCACTGCCTCGATGAATCAAAGTCTATTCAGCGAGTTGGTGCCTATTGCCCCATCACTAGTTTCAGAAATTAACCCCTCTTATTCTATTGATTTGACAAGTGATGATGACTCAAAATCAAGTAAAACAGTGAGGGTAGTCACTAGTAAAAATAAACTTAAAAAATATATAAAAATTAACAAATATATAGTGAAAACCAAAAAAATGGTTAAAAAACAAAAGTTTTTTATAAAAAATGTTAAATTAAATAGGGAAAGATTACATTTACTGAAACAATTAGATGTGTATTCTTCAAACTTAGAAAAAAGTACAAGGAAATACCAAACTGACACTGAGGACTTGCAGAGTGAACTAAACCATCTACAACACAAATTAGATTCAATGACCATCAAATATACAGCCTCTGAAAACCAAATGAGGGAATATGTATTGGCAATGAATGAGCTGGTGAGCTCACAAAAAACCAACTGTGAGCATTGTCAACCAACATCTATTGCATCTGCGCCGGATCATTCATTGTCAATATGTGATACCCCCTTACCCCAGTCTAGTGTCAGTTTGCCAGTAGAAATTACTGATTGTTTTTCACAACAGTTCATCAATAAGGAAATAGTTATTTTTAGTGATGAAATTGGAAAAGATTTAGGCCACTTTTTGACAAATGAATATCCGGGACACTCGATAATAAATAACTGTATGCCTGGCTGTTCTTTATTTGATATAATGAAAAAAATAATTAAATGTAATTTTAACCAGGATGCCATACTTTTAATTTTTGTTGGAAATAGGTGAAATGTGAACAAAGGAGAATTACTCCAATATTATAGGACTTTGAATAACTTGTGTGTAAGAAAAATTGTGATGTTCACATTCCCATACAGCCAGAGTTTGCCACAGGAAGAAAATCGTATTAGATATAAGATTAATATGACATTGTACAATGTGATATTAAATAATGATTTGTTTCATTTAATTGACATCAACAATTATGTTGGCACTAATTTTTATTTGACAAAAGATAGGTATCTTGTAGATAGATACTATCTTTCAAACTTTTATAGGAGACAGATAGCTGTGTCGCTATCATATTATTTTTTTATTTCAGCCAAGAACTTGGCTAAACAAATTGCTCCTGTTGAGCAATGCAATGACATGTTATATGATTTTGCCAATAAATTGGCACCAAATGTTGACATAGATATTCGTTTAAATTAGAAATTAAGACAACAGAGACAATCTCTAGCATGAATGTACTAACGAACAAAAATATTTCCAATCAAGTTTTAAAATCATTAAATAGTATCAACCTGGTACATCAAAATATTCAAGGACTTATGAACAAGGATTTAGAAGTAGACTTATTCCTTAATTGCAATAAAATTGATATTCTATGCTTAACGGAACATTGGCTTAAGAGCCATCAGTTCATTTTCAATTTTAGTAATCACCAGGTTGGTAGTTCGTTTAGTAGAATTAATGCCATACGTGGTGGCTCATTAATTTTAGTAAGCAACAACCTTAAGTTCAAAGAACGAAAGGATATTGTGAGCCTATCTGTTGAGCGGTCAGTTGAAATAGCCTGTATTGAATTGGAGCAGTTTATTATATTAAGTGTGTACAAACCCCCTTCTGGATTGTATGACTGCTTTGAAAAGGTAATGGATGAAGTTTTCCACAAGATTTCCAATTCAAACAAGTACATAATCACTTGTGGTGATTTTAATGTTAATTTATTAGAAAACTCAGGTTTACGTAGTAAAATTTTAAGTCTATTTCAGTCCTACAATCTTGTAAACTTATTTTTGGAGCCCACGAGATTAACTCCTACTAGTGCCACATGCATAGATAATATTTATACGGATGTTGTACCAACTCACAAAGAAATTATAAATTTATTAGATTCTGATCATTGTGGACAGTTAATTACTTTTCAAAACCAAAAAAACATAGTGGCTAAAAAGAATATCACTGTTAACCCTAAAACTGCAAGTCGTTTAGAAACTTTTAAAACTAAACTCATTAATAATTTACCAGACTTGTCTACATATGATGATCTCAATAACCAATATGAAGGTTTCTTTAACATGTACTGTAATCAATTTAATTCTACTTTTATACCTAAGACTATTTCGGTCAATAGTAACGTTTCGTTCTGTGAATGGGCTACCACTGGTATTCATAAAAGTAGAACTCGGCTTTACGAATTGTATGATGAAAGGGTTCTTGTTAATACTGCTGAATTTAGTTCATATGTGCGAAATTATTCAAAATTATTTAAAAAAATTTGTTCTATAGCGAAATCGCGTTATTTGAGTTCCAAAATTAAAAACAGTAATAATATAATTAAAACTACTTGGAATGTTATAAATAGTGAAACAGGAAAGTCTACAAGACCATCTAGTGACTATAAACTTGTAATTAATGACAATGTGATCACATCAGACTCACAGGTTGCCGCGGCTTTTGAGAACTTCTTTTCAGAGATCCCCATATCAACAACAAAATCTCTGAACTCGTCACCCACTGCCGCAGAGTCTCTGCTTAAAGAAAATGTTAAAGTTTGCGATTCTGATTTTAATTTCGAACATGTGACTTATGTAGATATTATTAAGACGTTTAACTCCTTGAATGTAAAAAAGACTGCAGATTTATGGGGTAATTCTGTGGACGTTGTTAAGTCTATAATCCACATTATAGCTCCTTCTTTAGCTTTTATTTTTAATAATTGTATTGATCGCGGTGAGTTTCCTGATCTAATGAAGAATAGTAAAATAATTCCATTGTTCAAAACGGGTAGTACATCTGACCCCACGAATTACAGACCCATTTCAGTGCTACCCACTTTTAGTAAAATATTTGAGAAACTTATTTTAGAGCAACTACAAAGATTTTTTAACAGACATAAATTATTGCATACCAAACAATTTGGTTTTACAAGGGGTCGTTCAACAACCGATGCCGGTGTTGAACTTTTAGGACATATTTATAATGCATGGGAAGACAAATGCGATGCCCTGGGCATTTTTTGCGATTTGTCAAAGGCCTTCGATTGCGTTCTCCATGAAACATTAATCAGGAAACTACACCATTACGGAATCCGGGACTCCTCCCTGGATCTTCTTACATCTTATCTGAGTGAAAGGATTCAGAGAGTTGATGTAAACGGAAAAAGATCTCCTGGATCTGTAGTTAAAATGGGTGTCCCTCAGGGTTCAATTCTTGGCCCATTTTTGTTTCTTATATATATAAACGATTTACCTTACCTCATAAAGGATAACCATAACATAGTGTTGTTTGCAGACGACACTTCACTTTTGTTTAAACTTAAACGTCAGCAGCCGGTTACTGACGATATAAATATAGCACTTTCAAAAATAGTACACTGGTTTGATGTAAATAACCTTCTTCTTAATGAAAAAAAAACTAAATGTATAAAGTTTACCATGCCTCATGTTAGGCAAGTAGAAACTAGTGTGCTAATAAAAGGTAAAGAGTTGAGTCCTGAAGATAATACAGTGTTCTTGGGCATAACTCTAGATGCTAAGCTGCAGTGGGGCCCACATATAGACAAATTATCAAAAAAACTTAGCTCTGCAGCATACGCTGTTAGACAGATTCGAAATTTAACTGATGTAGAGACTGCCCGTTTAGTTTACTTTAGCTATTTCCATAGTGTCATGTCGTACGGTATTCTACTGTGGGGAAATGCCGCCGAAATACAGTCAATTTTTGTATTGCAAAAAAGGGCTATTCGTTCAATTTATAAATTAAGTCCCAGATACTCCCTCAGAGATAAATTTAAAGAAATCAATATAATGACTGTACCTTCACAGTATATTTACGAGAACATTTTGTATGTACATAAAAATATAAACATGTTTAAAAAATACAGTGATGTTCATAATTTTAATACTAGGAACAAACACAAATTTGTCGTTCCTACAACCAGGCTGAAAAAAATAGGTGGCTCATTTAGGTGCCAATGTATACACTTCTATAATAAACTTCCTAGTCATATTCAACAACTAAGCCTTAATAAATTCAAATTATTTGTAAAGCGAAAACTTTGCCAAAAGGCTTTTTACACTATAAAGGACTATGTTGAGGACCAAAAGGCTTGGGATTGACCTGCTCCAGTACGCACTGCAACTGTTGTCTTATTATTATTATTTTTTTCTTTTGTTTTTATTTTTAATTGTGTTTTTTATTATTTATTACAATTCGATATTGTAGATTATTTTTATTTTGCAATTGGACTTTTTTTTTTCTATTAATTTTTGACAAAAATGTTTACTTTGCTAAAGTATTACATTTTGTAAACTATATTTTTCTTTTATTATTGTGAACGTGAGGACTATGTGGATTGTTTTTTTTTTTTTTTTTTTTCCTTTTCAGTAATTTTAATGTATGTCTGGCAATTTGAGTATTTTCTGCGGCCTACCCAAATGTCCTTTCCTTGGTATTGTTCGTCAAGTCGTTGAGCTCCTTAGTAGTCCTGAGTTGAGCTTTACGAATACTGACAAATGCTTGCACTGACTGGACAGGTCCACTCAAATCTGTATGGTTCTTTCTTCAAAAGACCATTTCAGACAAATCTGCATGGTTCTCATGTGATTTGACCATTACATATTTACTGTATGGACTTTAAAAGAGACTTTGACCCCTGAGTTTGTTTCGGTGTTTCTTCTCAGGGTAGTCAGCTAGGAAACACCGGCCTCATCTAGTTTAAAAATGACGAAAAAAAATATTGACGTGTAAAAGTGTTTTTTTAAACCTACTTACAAAATAAATATCATTTATCATTTATCATTTACAATAATCAAATTTATCTAAGTAGGTAATGTTAAAATTTTATATTGAAACCGTTACTTAATAAAATTATTTGAATTTCTCTCGAAAAATAAATGTTGTTCACACCTGCTTCTATGAACCTCTTTTGTCTAATGCAGAAGTAAATGGAGTTAGCGACAAAATTAGAGAGAAAACAGATGTTCACTAAGTGCTCTAGCTTTTGAGACTTAAATTGGGCCAAACTAGAGAGATGCTCCTCAGATCGGTTACTTACAAACCCTTATAACTTTTGAATTAGTGACCGATAAATTTTGACTTTGTGTTATCAAAATTAAAATCCCTGATGGTAGCCATGCCAGTGTCAGTCACAGCAGCATGTTACTTACTTTCCTGATCTCGCAAGCATAGCACTTGACGTTGCTGTAGCTCTCCTCGGAGGGTTCGGGCAGAGACCGCGCCGTCACTTTGCTGTTCAACGACTCCGCGTCGTAGAACAAGCCCACTTTTTGCTGGAAACTATTAGTTACGTAATTAATCATCTGGGACTCATTCTTCAAACTTTACCGAATTGGTAAACATGTCACACGATTAAGCATAGCATAATCAGCCTTTTTTTTTTAATGTTCCTACTGCTGGGACTCAGACCTCCTCTCTAGGAGAGGGAATGGGCCGTAATCCACCACGCGGGCCCAGTGCGGGTTGGTGAATGTCACATGTCTTCGAATTTTTTGGTTCTAGGACATGCCGGTTTCCTCACGATGTTTTCCTTCACCGTTTCGAGAGCAGTGATGATGAAATAAATTACACAAAGTAATGCGCCTGGCTGGGTTTGAACCCGCGACCTACAACTCGTAAGTCGGGGCCATTACCACTTGGCCACCACTGCTCTACACACTGTCACACGATTACTCAGACAAAATAAAATGCAAAAATATAAAATTTAATGTAAGTAGGTACTTAATGGATATAGATGGCTTTTTTATTGTCTTCAAAGAAGCACGAGTTTCTAACCGCAAAAATGTATGGTAAACTAGCTTCTGCCAGCAGCTTCGTCCGCGTGAATGATGGTTATTGCAGTCGCGAAGTCGAAGTCGAAAACATAAATAAAAACCGGCTACGTGCGAGTCGGACTCGCGTTAGAAGGGTTCCGTACCGTCCGAAGTAAAAAACCTGGGCAAGTGCGAGTCGGACTCGCGCACTGAGGGTTCCTTACAAACTTGAAAGGTAAATTGCGGTTTACGATTTATGACGTATTCAAAAAAACTACTTACTAGATCTCGTTCAAAGCAATTTTCGGTGGAAGTTTGCATGGTAATGTACATCATATATTTTTTTTATTTCTATCATTCTCTTATTTTAGAAGGGGGAAGTTACACGGGGGGGGACACATTTTACTACTTTGGAAGTGTATCTCGCGCAAACTATTCAGTTTAGAAAAAAAATATTAGAAACCTCAATATCATTTTTGAAGACCTATCCCACCCATCCCATTATCCCACGACCTATCCACACGTTTGATTTGGGTTATCTTATCTTATCTTATCTTTGTGGTCTGGTTTCCGCACTTAGTCCTTATCGGACCATTGTGCGTGGGCCATGGCGGCCTTTACTCCAACCAGCCCACCTCATTCCAGAAACAGATGAGTCTCTTCAGTTTGCTCAGGGCGTCCATAAGTGAATTCGGTGCTCCCAAGGTCCGAGTTCTTATCTCGCTGACGGCTGTGCACTCAAGGAGCACATGCGCAACAGTTTCTTCTGACTCCATGCATCCTCTGCACAGAGGGCTATCTGTGATATTCATCGTGAAAAAGTGTTTGTTCAGGGAGCAGTGTCCGGTGATGGATCCTGCCACCAGACGCAGGCTGCCTCTGTCCAGTCGCAGAAGGCTGCTGGTTAGGGTTCTATTTAAAGTTGGCATGGCTTCTTTAGCCTGCCTGCAGCCCGGTGCCAGGGACCACCACCTTCCCGCTTGTGCATTTGTGTGCTCTCGTAGCCAACCACGCAGCTGACTAAAGGGTATTGGCACGATGGGCTCCGGTCCGAAGACCACCGTGTCAGACCCCCGCCTTGCCAGCTCATCAGCTGCGTCGTTGCCCAGTGAGCCGCTGTGTCCTTTTATCCACTGCAGTGTCACAGTGTTATTATTTAACACTGTGACACGTTCTAGTGCAGAGTGGCATTCTTGTATAAGTTTCGACGTTGTTGTGGGTTTTTCTAGCGATTGTAGGTAGTACTGAGGCACTGTCGGAAATTATGCGGTTAAGAGTATCCATAACTTTTCTGGCTTCTATAGCGTTGGCCGCTAGAGTGATGCCACCACATTCTGCCTGGTAGACCGAGTTGAGTGCTCCTAGCGGTTTGGATATCTTTATATTAAGGTCATTGGAGAAGACTCCGACTCCTGTTCTGGTGTTCGTCTTTGATCCGTCGGTGTAAATTCTCAGTTCCTTGGGGCCTGAGCAATCGTACGGTTCTTCTGCTAGTTGGATGCTGTAGTGTTTTTTGGATTGCATTGCTTTGGGGGCTTTGTCGTTGGGGGCCGTCATCATAGGCTGTCGCTTAATGGCATCATCCATAATGCGTGTATGTTTAATTCGAGAGTCTGTTTTCAGTGTACCCGATAGTTTAAGTCTGAATACTGCCAAGGTTGCCTCCTCCCGCACTATGAGATGCAGTGGAGGCAGTCCTAGCATAGCCTGTAGGGCGGCAGTGGGTGCCGTTCTCATGCTACTAGTGATTGCTACGCAGGCGTATCGCTGCAATTTTTCGAGTTCTTTTTGGGCTGTGCTCAAATCTGTCCTGGGCCACCAGACTAGGGAGCCATATGTTATGATTGGTCGGATGATTGTGGTATATAGCCAGTGGGTGACTTTTGGGCTTATACCCCAGTTTCGGCCTAACATGCGTCTGCATTGCCACATCGATATACTGGCTTTTTTGTTTGCGTAGTCCATGTGTTTTGCCCAATTCAACTGCTTGTCTAGGTAGACGCCCAAGTATTTGGCTTCAGTTGAAAGGCTTAGGGTAGTTCCAAAGAAGCGCGGAAGTCTTAGTACAGGTAGCTTCCTTTTTTTTGTGAAAAGAACTAGTTCGCTTTTGGTGGGGTTCACGGTTAGTTGGTATTCTTTGCACCAATCCTCTACTAACTTCAAAGCCTGGCTCATTAGGTTGCATAAAGTGTTTTCATGAGTGCCGTTTACTATTATGGTTATGTCGTCGGCGTACCCCACGGTAAAGTAACCTTTATCGTTGAGTTTCTTGACGAGGCTGTCTGCGACTAGGTTCCATAGCAAGGGTGATAAAACACCCCCTTGAGGGCAGCCCTTTGCTACAGTGGCCCTTGTTGTGCTATTTATGGTGACTTGCACTGCTCTTTGTTTAAGCATGTTCGTGATTCAGCCACTTAGGGTCGGATCGACGCCGTGCCTCCCAAGGGCTGTGCTGATACTTCGAAACATGGTTTTGTCAAAAGCTCCCTCGATGTCAATGAAAGCTACTAACGAGGAGCATTTGTGGTGTATTGCGCATTCTATTTTTGACACCACATTATGTAGTGCAGATTCTGTTGATTTGCCCGTGGAGTAGGCGTGTTGCTGCTTGTGAAGTGGTCTGTCTGAAAGAGGACCATCCCGGATGTGCCTATCACATAGCCTCTCCAGGGTCTTCAGCAGGAAAGATGTCAGGCTTATGGGTCTGTATGCTTTAGGTTGCGTGTAGTCAGTCTTGCCGGGTTTGATTTGGGTTTGGTGAAAAAAAAATTTGAGTTTCAGTCCTAAGTATGGAGAATCCCCAAAATATATTGTTTTGTTTTCTATTTTTGTGTGAAATCTTAATGCGGTTCAAAGAATACATCTACTTATCAAGTTTCAACAGTATAGTTCTTATAGTTTCGGAAAAAAGTGGCTGTGACATACGGACGGCCAGACAGACAGACATGACGAATCCATAAGGGTTCCGTTTTTTGCCATTTGGCTACGGAACCCTAAAAAGTAGCCTATGTCCATCCTTGGAGTTCAAGCTTGCTCTATATCTTATATCATTAAAATCGTTTCAGTAGTATAACCGTGAAAGCGTAACAGACAGACAGACAGTTACTTACGCATTCATAATATTACTAGCTTAGTCAGGTTGTCTTTTGACATAGACATAGGCCTAAGTTGTTGCAAAAAAAAAATTAAAAAAGTTATGTGTATTCAAAAGTAGGATTACATTAAGAATTTTGTTTTATATAAGTAGTATAAGTCAAAACTGTAATATGGTCATCGAATAAAGGCTTTTATTATTATTAATATTACTAGCTTCTGCCAGCGGCTTCGCCCGCGTAAAAATAGGTTTCTCCATACAAACTTCCAACCCCCGTTTTAGCCCCTTAGGGGTGGAGTTTCGTAAAATCCGTTCTTAGCGGATGTCTACACCCTATAAGGAACCTACCTGCCAAATTTAAAGTTTGTAGGTGTTATATTTTCTGAGATTTCGTGATTAATCAGAGAGTGGTATTTCGCTTTTATATGCACCACTATTATTATTTAAGTAAAGTCTTAATAAATAATATTCATAAACAGCAAATGTTATTGGCGTTTGTTTACATCCCAAAATGTCACTCAATTTATGGAAATATTGTACAGGCATCAAATGAAAAACCATGGAAAAACACTGCGCGTAGTATTTTGTAGTAGCAATTGTTAGCAATAATTGATTTAATTATGAATTTACCAAATTTTCGTGGTCAATTTTGGAATTTCGTTTTTTTTACTTTTGACTACATAAATATGAGCAGTAACGGGTAGGTACAGATAAAACCCATTTTTTTTTTGTACTATTTAAAAAATATACACCCCGTCAAATTATTATGGATTTTACGCATTTCGTCAACACATTATTACAATAGGTACACGGTGTGTGATAGCATGTCTTTGCCTACATAGCTAATCGACTACTACTAGGGCCTAAAAAATACATACATATTATAGATAAATTACACCCAGACACAGAACAAATGATCGTCACACAAACATTTGTCCTGGGTGGGAATCGAACCCACGACCTCCCGTATAGCAGTTAGTAGGGGCTACTAACCACTAGACCAACAGGCCAGTCTAAATGTGACAAATCTTCAGTCTCAATGTGACGAATCTTCAAACGGGTGTTAGATGCTGCTAACGGTTACGATTTGCGCGTGGACTGGAAATGCAACGCCCGGGCGAAAATCCGCTGCTGCGACAAGTTGCAGCATGGCGGACACAGTTACGGCGGGATCTTATGGAGGAAAGGCGACAGCGACTGTCGCAACCCAGTGCTTGGCACGCCATAATTATGGCAGTAAGTGCCCTCTTTGAGGAGTGGCTGGAAAGACGTCACGGCGTCCGGCCCTTCCGCATGACGCAGGTCCTCACCGGACATGATAAGTTCGGGAGGTTTCTGCACCTGATTTGTACGGAAGAGACGTGACGCCCGGGTGTCACCATTGTGTGGATTGCCCGCAGGACACGGTGTAGCATACGGTAGACGTGTGTCCCGCTTGAGCGGAGCACCGCCGTATCCTCGTGGGTGCAATCGACGGCAACGACCTCTCGCGCCGGGCCCAGGTACAGGCCATGGTCCGGAGCGAGATGGTTGCCTCCTTCTGCGAAGCAGAATGCTAGCGATGGTGGCGCCGTACGCGCGAGGGGACGGCACTCACGCCCCAGCCGCTGGGATCCCGACCCCAATTTCCAGCCACCATAGATATGGGCTTGCGGACGGCAAGCAATGGGTAGCTCGCCGTCTAAAGTCTGACATGCCCTCTCGCTCTGCCCTAGAGCGCGAGAAGTCATTAGAGGATTTCCTACCTAAAAAAAAGGTGCTGCTAACGGTTACGATTGGATAAAATTGTTAATTTATTTAAATGAGCAAAATTGTTTAAAAATACCGTAATTAGAGACAATAGAAAGACAATGAGAGAGAGAGAACGCCGGCGTCCGCTTGGTGTTTAATGAACACCCAATCCGTCCAGCAAAAACGGACGGATCCTCAATATAATACTCCTCCATATCTTAAATTTTGGATACCTACTTATTTTATCTAGCAGTAGCAGGGTAAGTAATAAGACGGCGACAAACTTCAAAACTTGAAATAAATATCCAATATTGTGGTACGACTGAGCACGCCAAAGTAATCATCGTTTTTTTTTTGTCCCCCTACTAAATGTAGGTAGGTACCTACTTATCACACTTGGAAGCGATAGGCGATGGTAGTCTTGCGATAGTTACGTACATTAAAAACCGGGCCCGAGCCCTACCGCGAGCTGTTAACGCGATCCATTTAACGACATAAACTGAACTGCTAATTAAAGGGATGGAGCTATATATGGTGTATAGCTCCATCCTTCTCTCTCGCTCGCACGCCTGACATGTTAACATCATAGTAGGTAAGGCTCCTCAACTTACTTCGGCAGCGGTTTCCTCCAGTGGTTATCCAGCCGGTTCACCTTCATGATGTCGTTGAGTCGCTGCAGGAGACTGAAGTTCTCGCTCTGTATATTATTTTTTCTGTCCAGTTCGCGCTGGTTCTTCTTCAGTCTGAGAGCGACGTGCGGCCGAGCCGCCGGGGCTCGGTCGTCTATCGCTGGCAAAGCGGATCTTACCTCGAATTAGAACAGAAATAGAGGATTAACGGGGTTACCATGACGTTCAAAGTAAGATTGTTTCATTCTTATTTCAGTGTTGGTAAGAGACAGAGCTAGATACAGGTTGTCTAGCGCCATCTCTTACCCACACTGGAAATAAGAATGAAACAATCTTACTAACGTCATGGTACAGGTCTAGGTTTAGGGCTTTTTATTAGCCTGTAGTTTTCCACTACTGGGCGTTTTGTCAAGCCACTTTAGGTATTAAAATATTGGAAATTATTATTAATTATTTGTGCGATTCAATACTAACGATTGCATCACTTCTTACCATCAGGTGGGATCGATGTCAAGAACTAATTTATATTAATAAAAAACAAAAAAATATTTTTTTAATTTAAATTTCCTACCCCAAACCGAATGTTTGATTTTGATGCTTTTGGTCAAATATGTCAGCAGTTTCGTAAGAATATTCCAACATTTTTAGTACTTAACTAATGTTATTGACTTTTGACCTTGTTCTGTTAAAGTAAAATAAATGCTAATGTAATCCATGTGTCATGTAGGTATTACATCAAAACACGAACTTTAATCTCACATTGACTCACTTTTGAACGATGATCTTTGAATCTGCGGTCCTCCCACGGCTGGATAAGTAGTTTATCTCTGCGCGATAACATTCTACGATAAATTCTATTAGCACGGAACAAGCAACAGTCGAGCTCGTGATACCGCTTTGATTTTGAATGTATTTGTTTGATCAATAGCCGTTTTGTATCTAAATGTAGTAGCAGGATAAAGCTTTCGGTAACTAGGACCAAGTCCGTTCTTTGTTAGTAAGTACATTCCCTACTATTTAATCCATAAGAAAGGGCAGTCGAGTACTTAGTGAGCAGGGGTGCCGGCTTTTTAGAAAATCTCATGGGTGCTCATGCTCATTTGATGACTCGAAAAAGTGGCGAAGTGTGAGAAGAGAAATGCACACTGATCGACCGACAAATAAATATATTTAATAACTAATAATAAATTGAGACAACATCACATACATTGTTCTGGTCCCAAACTAAGGTTTTCCCTTGGAACAACGAAACAACGAAGATACCACAAACACTCAGACCCAAGCCAAATATCTGTTTCATCAATAAACATTGGTGTTGGTGCGGGAATCGAACCCTCGACTCTTGCGTCTCAACCGGCGCTCTAAACCACTAAACGGGTCGTCGGGCAATAAAAAAACGCCTATCCCTAACAGACGAACTTTTGAAAATATAGTGTTTCTTTTGAGTAAAAATACTAAGTATATTAATTACTTACTACAATTATTTTTTATAACCGACTTAAAAAAAGGAAGAGGTTCTCAATTTAGTTATATTTTTTGTTTGATAGCTCACAGAACTCCGCCATTTATGAACCGATTTAGGAAATTCTTTTAATTGCAAGTATCCTTTTCGCCCCTAGTGCTCAGGAACGTCCAGGCTTCAAGACCTAAGCACGGCAAGCCTCAGGGTGGGGCTCGTGATGAATCGGTCCAAATCTAAAAGTATCACCAACAGCACCAAACGTAGGGTCGAGGTAGAATGGCCGGATATAAATTATGTCAATGAGTATATCTACTTGGGCCGGTTAGTTTCTTTGGAAAACAGGTAGGAGAAGGAAATTGATCGCCAGGTTCGATCGAAAGGTTTGAAAAGTTACTGGTCCATGAAGACGCTAATGAAGGGAGATCGGGAGATCTCCCTTCATTAGCTTCACCACACAGCGCCAAAAGACTAGGATCATAGACGTAGGAAAGGCTGCCAGGCTAAAAGTGGGAGTGTGCGGGTCATATCAGCTGCATGCACACTGACCGTTGGGCAGGAGGATTCACAAAGTGGGTACCTGAAGAAGGACGACGCCACCGAGGTCGACCTGGAAAGAGGTCGCGAGATGACCTAGACGCCTACCACAAGGGCTGGTTCGAGGTAGTTCAAGAAAAGAGTGCCTGGAACAAGTTGGGGGAGGCCTTTGCCCAGTAGTGGGAAAGTATAAGCAAAATCAAAAATACCGACATGGTCCTCTTTTTAATCGACTTCAAAAAGGAGGTACATATGTCAACAACAATTAACTCAAAAACTACTTTTCCGAGTTGAACCAGTTTTCTTTATTTAAATGCATATTTTTCAGGCAAGGTTTTAGTTTAAAAAGTGTCAGACTTTTACTGACTAAAAACCCACTCCTGTTCCTTCTTTGCCTTCATCCCAGGGCCCCGGGTTTCGCTTTCACACTACCCGTGGTAGTTTTAAATAGATGACGCACGCTTTGATAAAGATCTTCAGAGATAGACAATGAAACTCTTGCTGCGATCGTATGTCTAGGTCTAGGTATTGTTTACACCATTACATATCATAACGTCACGTCCGGTACGCTTCGAGTGTAGATTGAAACGTTACACGTTACAGGCACCGTAGGGGCCCAGTAGGGCCGAAGCTTACTGGGGCCATGGGTCTACTTCTGAAAGGGCCATTCGTGGTCCTGGAACGCAAAGGGCAATTGAAGGAACATAGCGACACGCCCTCTCGTTCCGCCCTAAAGCGTGAGAAGTCATTCACAAGTCAAAAAAACAAATTATCTTTAATTTCGGAAGTCGATATCAAAAAATAAAGAAACAAAATCAAAAACACCTACTTGTGAAGTTAAAATTATTTATCATTTGGCAGATGTATTTTTTTAAGGTTTTTTGTCTCTTTTAACGTATTTATAACGAATGTCCGAATGATATTGTTTGTATAAATTAATTGGCATAACAGGGAATGTAGTGGGAAGTGTTCAATGAATAAAACAGCAAATTAATAAATAAATTATTGTTAAATATTACATACTGCACTTACATTGGCTCGTTACATCGGATAATATACATTCACAAAAACGTACAAACACAAGTACACAAATACAAATTATTAAATAATATACTTTGAGCAATATAAAAATAAAAAACCGAATCACTCTATAATCTATACCTAGTTATACTATTAAAACGTTTGATACAGTAATGTAGTTTAGTCGATTTTTGAAAAACTGGTAGGGCGGTACTTTAGTACCCAATACTTAAATTTTAAGCTAATCATCGCAAGTGTTATTATAAAAAGCTTTAGGAATGTAGTCGGCTTTAATTCCTTTCTAAGTTTGGCATGTTTATTTTATAAAGCTTGTTAAAATTAGTGCACTAGTATTCTCACTCGCAATCAATTATTACCATTCGTTTGTCCGTCAATCGGACATTGAACATACAACTCATGACACTGTCTTACTCTCGATAATTCCGAACAATTCAATAATTATGTCCATCTTAATGATAACTCCGTGCTGGTCGCTACTGGCTTTGTGCTTGCATTCAATAATGCGGCTTCAAATGCTGCAACGTGCTAGGAAGACTTTGTGTTTTGAACTTCAGCTTCGTGACAAAGATCCTTTGATCAAACTCCTTCAAGCCTATGTTTCAAATGTACACGGAATTCTTTTTAAAATAATCCGATGCGTTGAATGTATATTCAACTTGTAACTTGTGTGTTGTATTTCGTTTGTAAAAAAATCGCTCAAAACCTGTAGCGGCGGTACATTTTGCTATATTTTTTTTACTAATAAATCTCTACACTGAGTTTGCCTCGCATTTAATTCTAATTACATTATTGAGTATAAAACGTATTAAATACATCAAAAAGATCTAGTAACTTACGATCACTGCGTTTTGAGATATGACTTGCGTCGCACGTGTTCATTACGTGAGCATGGACAGATATCTACTCAACCAATTATTCCTGAGGAACATAATTATAACTTACAAATATGCATTTTTATGAGAGCTATGCTTATATAACATCTCGTTTCCTGATTGCCTTGTGGAGCAAGCTTTTTGTCAAGAATAACGCTCATAAATATGTATAATATCAAATGTATACTTACATAAGATTTGATAATAATCATTTCTCCAAATTGTAGGTTCAACGAACTTTTATTCTTGGTTAAGTATAGTCTCCATCGAAAACTCTCCAATAGAATATTATTTTTTGAAAGTTTAAAGGAAATTAATTTATTATTATTATTTTTTACAATTCATATGGCAGTGCATATTTACATTATGTAAACGATACAAACACTCCTTATTATTCTCATTTTTAATCATTCCCACTCGTGTCTAGACAGAAGTCATATCTCAAAAATATCACATGTAATTAATTATAGTGCGTTACCAATGTCGGGAGACTTCCATCCATGCCATCTCAAGGATGTTTTCCTTACAAATTATCCAAGGAAATTAAGTATATCTGCTACTTTACAAATAATTGAAACGTTTTATTGATTGACTATTCTTCCCAATCCTATTTGACGATAATAATCAATTTAGCAAATGCAACTGAGACCAGACAACTTCATATACACAATCATAATTTTAATTATTTATATTTCAAACAGTTTTTGTTAAATTAATGAGACCTTGATAAATTAATCTCAAGTTAGTCAAGTCGTATAGATTGCGTTACTATAATATAAATGCATATAATCGTTCACACACGCGCACAATCATTACGAACCGAGGAAAACACCCCCGATCATCTATGATACAGTGTTACACGTAACCTAACCTTATCGCTAAGTTTTCGCATACAAAAATCTCTACACTTGGTGCATCATCAACTGTCAGTGTGTAAAATAAAAAGTCCATACAAAAATAATGATCCTGTGTAAAAGCTATTTACTTAATACTTGTCGTTATGGAGCGTTAGCGAGTGTTGGACATTACACTACACAAGATATTACAGGTGCTACAACTGAACATGTCAAGGTTTAACTTAAAAATAATTGTTGAATGTGATTCGCATTTTAATTTATATATTGTATCTACAAAATCAATATATTATAAACAAATAATATGTATAAAACAACAAACAAGCTGCCATTGTTATTTATTGCATGTGGATCGAATTGCGAGTGTGCGCGCAACGTGCCGGGGCTGCGAATAATTTATAATACATAACTTACAACCCTCAATTCCACTTAATAATAAAAAATTCGAAGTCACGTGCGACACCATGTATTGTTAGAGTTATCGCCGAGAGTAGAACCGAGCGAATAAGACTTACGTCATTCATTTAAAGCTAACATTATCATAGATTAAGAATTCAATTTTAAACCTTGAAATGTTTTTAAATCATATATTTATTTATACTAATTATATATTATGGTGTATTTTGTGACTGGAGCATAATCTTATTGTTTCATCCTTAGATTAGGTCGCTCGGACAGATTGCGCGCACGCAGATTTACAAAAGTAAATAGAATTGCAACATCAGGAGAGCTGTTTGTGATGTCGGCGTATAATATTGACTAGCGATTGTCACCTCAGTGGAAATCAACCCGTTGAGATTCCATGCCCACCACACCAGTTTAAACTACATAATTTATACCGTACATCTACAGTCGACGAGATCAACTGCCTTTGACTTGGAATAATATCCAATAGTTAAGACCAGACACAGTGACTGACTTAAAGATTTCTATTTTTTCTTACATACACGCGATACTAGTGAGCGTTCACAGACAGAAGCGATCCCACCAAACAATTCCCACTTCACAATGTAAGTGTAAACTAGTGCGGTAGCAACCAAACGTTACCTAATTCGTTGTCGTAAAGACTAAAACGTAGGAATATTGTTTAATCATGATATATTTGACTACGCGATTCCACTAGTCAGACTTATACAGTTGGTGCGTCGCCGCAGCGAGGGCTCTCGACTGTCGCGCGAGCTGCAGGAGAGGGTGCGACTGACAGTCACGATTGAACAAATAATATGCTTTATAAAAAAAGGAATGTTTTTATTAATACTTTTTTGAGCTATGTTTAGCTTGAAATGTTAAAGTCAAGACAGAAAAAATTAACACAGTTTATTTAACTCTTCATTGCCTCTATAGTTTCTAATCAATACACTAAGTACAATAAGACAGTGTATTGAGCCACAACAATGTCTTTAGCAATTGATCCACTCGACTGTCAATCGCACCGATATCCTCAAAACGTTGAGCGCGTTAGAAAAACCTTACAAAATTCCCACTCACTTACAATAAGTTGCCTTCCTTACACATTCCACGACTTTCCCTGATCATGACTTACATTATATCTTACTTAGCCAAACATCACAACAAATGCGTCCGTGTATATTTAGTAATACATCACAATCTGAAGCGTCCACTCAGTATATTCGCGGGCTCCGAGACGCGATCATCGATTATAATATGCGTAAAACACAGTTTAACTATAACTCATTATAAAAATTACACTATCGAACTTACCTAAATAATATGATATAAAATGTTATTTAACACTAATAGAGATAAAGAAGCCAATTTTTGGTTTTGTTATTGTTGTTTCATTAAGTTTAGGCGTTGCTTCAACGCCGTCTATACTAAGTGGTGACAGTATAGTGGTGTTGTGCGAACAGATTCGCGCCGACGTTGTACTACTGAGTGATGAGGATCGTGCCGGATCTGTTCGCCTCGATGTCGACTACTTTCTGCAAAACCCTCACTAACGGTGGTCGGTTCCGATCGTGTGCGGAGCCTGGATACAAATTTCGTACAAAATTGACAATGCATATACGGAAGCTCTGAACTAGTTTTAACGAGTAAATAGTGGACACCGGAGTATAAAACGGGAAACGCTAATTGTAAATACACATTTGTACGGAACGGCTCGTAGACTCGAAATCAAACGAAACAGATTTTGTAGGAAATGAATATATCACACTTGTCAGGCCACCCTATATCAATAGTCTATAGTTGTGTCGTTTTAGCATGACAATAGCGGTCATTGAGCCCTAGTTTTTCTAGAATTTATAATTACAAAACGGAAATAAAGTCCGTCAAAATCCTGAATCAACGTCAGAACATGATTCTCAATTTCTTTGAATAATTGAAAATGAAACGGTTTATTTTCAGATTTCCTAAGTCGGGCGGCAGCAATGACCGCTATGGGCACGGTAGAACGCTCGCACTATATAAGCATGTCCGTTCCGTACGTGTGGGCTGGGCCGCTCAGCAGGGCTGCGTGGCCTTGGGCAGCGGGCGCACGAGGTAGAGCTTCTCGCCCTGCTTGTTGGTGTAGATGGGCGCGCGCTGGTAGTGCGCCACCAGCTGCTCCAGCGTCGGGAACTTGCGCTGCCCGATGCAGTACAGGCTGCCCTCCACGTGCACGCGGAAGTGCTTGTTGCGGCCCGGCGCCTTCAGCGACACCGAGTAGTCGCCCACCTGGGGGGGAGGGACATTATGTTTAAACTTATGCTTCAATTCAGTACTTTTTATTTAATTTACACTAATGCTCGTATAACAGAACATCGTCCATGTCACAATTAAAGCATTACATTAATTAACATACTTTGTGTTAGGGCTGTTACGGATATTCGCATCCGCATCCGCAAATGCGGAATATTTGCATCAATTCTTACACGAAATTCATCCGCATTCGCATACGCATCAAATTACTGCACAATCTTTAACGGATGCGGATTTATAACTGCGACAACTAATGAATGACATGTAAAGAAAATGGGCGGGGCCAGCAGAGTGGCGCATGCGTAGGACGCGTGTTTTTGCTATTTGTTATCATCGTTCGCTTACTGACACTGACCCGTAGCAAGCATTGGTGACAAGATTCTACAAGTTTTGTTTTACTTATCGCCATGATTCCCACTGTGAATTCTTTAATGTTTGTATACCCACTCTGTTTATACAAGTTTTTACAATATTCGAACATACATATTAAGTGCAATAGTAAACAAAAAATCCGCAGCCAATAAAAAGCAGTATCTGGACTTATTTTATATTGGACAAAAATGATCCAGAGAAGTCCGAGTGTAAACTTTGTAATAAAAGTTACTCGCAGAAAGTGCGTCCCTTAATGTTCATGCCTTCATGGAGGGCTTGTTTCAGAAATAATCTAGTCTACACTATTATTATTAAGAGGTAAAGTTTGTTTTTTTTTTTGTTAGTAGGAGGTAATTTCTGAAAGTACTGGTCTGATTGCTTTCACCGATAGAAAGTTGCTTTATTCCTGAGTGACTTATGCTATATTTTATGTACGCGGGCGAAATCACGGGCAAAAAAGCTAGTAACTTAAATATTAAAAAAAAAGAACAAAAATGTGATACACTTTCTGTTTGGACAATAATTGTTTTTGACTTACTTTATTAAATACACGTATATGACACTGAGTAAAAAAATACACATCTTTAACTATAAAAATAGAAACAAACTTTTTTTGAGTGTGTCAATTTCGATTGAGAAAATTTGTCGTTTTGTAATAACTTTATGCGCTGTCCAGTGTCTACCATACCTAAAATTGGAATATTTTTAATAATAATCCTGAAATCCGCATCCGCGGATGTGGCTTTTTAATAATCCGCATCGATGTCGATATTTTTGCATCCGTAACAACCCTACTTCGTGTAATGTGCAGGAGCTCTTAGTTGACATCTTAAATAGTTGTTCTCCGCGCATCTCAAAGCATAGTTCTTACTAACTGCTGCCAGCAACTTCGCCCGCTTGATAGTAGAAAATGATCCCAAGGGATCACAGTCCCGAGATAAAAAGTATCCTATGTGCTATTCCAGGACATGGTCTACGAAGAAGTAGCAAACATACACCCACTCAACAGCGACGGCGACCATACAGCTTCTTGGCGCGTTAGTTTCACTTACAGTTTTGAGTAATGTTTGAGTCCCGAGAGAGATCCTGCACCTAATACGGGTATGAGAATCGATTCAAATTAAGAGGGAATTATCAAGTGTATATATACATACGTTAGTTTCGGAGTCCCGGATGAGGAAGTCTCCGTCGTGTCCGTGCGTGTTGAGCAGCGCGTCGCAGTGCGTGCGCGTGATGGCGCCGTAGTACCACGCGCGCCCCGCCAGCGACGTGCCGCCCGCCACGCCCGCCACGGGCCGCCCGCCCTCGCTGCCGTCACTGGGGGAACATTCATTACATTATACTGCTGCTAAACTGACCACTTGAAGTGCATGTTATCATCCTAGCGACTAGCATAATGTCGCGTACACTGAGCGAATGAGAAAATTAACACTAATGAGTTTATACGAATCCCGCACGCTTGTTAACACCCATATGGTAGTAGCACACATATCAACTTGAAATCGGATCATCACCGCCTCAACTCGAGCCAGTATTCTTTATAAAAAAATTCCCTAAGCTACAATGCACAGTAATCACCAACGTAACGACGCTTGCTGGCTGTAGCAAGGGTATACCACTTTTTACCGGCGACAATACCAATCTATATTTACAGGCTTGTATCCATAAGAGGTTTTCAGGCGGCAGCAAGGCGTTTGAAAAAGTAATGCTCAATCATTTTAACATCAATAAAATCTTAAAATACTACAAGAAAATGAAAACACTACCAAAAAAAATACAAAAAAACACAAATACGGAAAAGTATGGAAATACTATCCAGTATACGATGTAACTATTGACTTGACCAGAATTTTTTATTGTCAGAATTTTTGTGAAGTTATATCTCTAAAACAATTCTTTACCTGGCCAATTATCGATTCCACACATACACTACAACCACAAGTATCGTTTCCGAATTCATTTCAAAGATAATAAACTTTAATTACTTCACAATCAAGTAAGTTACAGCAATAACTAATCATAAAACTTTAACTTTAAATGACAGAAAACAAAAAAATCTATCAAAACAGTTACGTACAACACGATAACCGCTCAAAACAAATTTGAACTAATTTATAGTTTGCGCAACAATTTTACGCGTCATAGAGGGCGCCTCATAGTTTGCGTAGTAAAAGTTCGCCATATAGTAAAATTCATTCATCCCGGGAGACCCGCTCGCAGTA
The DNA here is from genome assembly GCA_905147345.3 of Mythimna impura. NCBI lineage: Eukaryota > Metazoa > Arthropoda > Insecta > Lepidoptera > Noctuidae > Mythimna > Mythimna impura. Next base: position 1,378,161 of record LR990348.1, read on the forward strand.
CCACTCGGGGTCGGAGGGCGGGCGCTCGATGTACACGTACCTATAAGGGGTGGTGAGGTAGTCCGCCAGCTCCTGCAGGTAGTTCCTGGGCACCAGCCCCACGTGGCCGCGGGAGTCCCGCGCGCGGTACCACTCGGGGTCGGAGGGCGGGCGCTCGATGTACACGTACCTATAAGGGGTGGTGAGGTAGTCCGCCAGCTCCTGCAGGTAGTTCCTGGGCACCAGCCCCACGTGGCCGCGGGAGTCCCGCGCGCGGTACCACTCGGGGTCGGAGGGCGGGCGCTCGATGTACACGTACCTATAAGGGGTGGTGAGGTAGTCCGCCAGCTCCTGCAGGTAGTTCCTGGGCACCAGCCCCACGTGGCCGCGGGAGTCCCGCGCGCGGTACCACTCGGGGTCGGAGGGCGGGCGCTCGATGTACACGTACCTATAAGGGGTGGTGAGGTAGTCCGCCAGCTCCTGCAGGTAGTTCCTGGGCACCAGCCCCACGTGGCCGCGGGAGTCCCGCGCGCGGTACCACTCGGGGTCGGAGGGCGGGCGCTCGATGTACACGTACCTATAAGGGGTGGTGAGGTAGTCCGCCAGCTCCTGCAGGTAGTTCCTGGGCACCAGCCCCACGTGGCCGCGGGAGTCCCGCGCGCGGTACCACTCGGGGTCGGAGGGCGGGCGCTCGATGTACACGTACCTATAAGGGGTGGTGAGGTAGTCCGCCAGCTCCTGCAGGTAGTTCCTGGGCACCAGCCCCACGTGGCCGCGGGAGTCCCGCGCGCGGTACCACTCGGGGTCGGAGGGCGGGCGCTCGATGTACACGTACCTATAAGGGGTGGTGAGGTAGTCCGCCAGCTCCTGCAGGTAGTTCCTGGGCACCAGCCCCACGTGGCCGCGGGAGTCCCGCGCGCGGTACCACTCGGGGTCGGAGGGCGGGCGCTCGATGTACACGTACCTATAAGGGGTGGTGAGGTAGTCCGCCAGCTCCTGCAGGTAGTTCCTGGGCACCAGCCCCACGTGGCCGCGGGAGTCCCGCGCGCGGTACCACTCGGGGTCGGAGGGCGGGCGCTCGATGTACACGTACCTATAAGGGGTGGTGAGGTAGTCCGCCAGCTCCTGCAGGTAGTTCCTGGGCACCAGCCCCACGTGGCCGCGGGAGTCCCGCGCGCGGTACCACTCGGGGTCGGAGGGCGGGCGCTCGATGTACACGTACCTATAAGGGGTGGTGAGGTAGTCCGCCAGCTCCTGCAGGTAGTTCCTGGGCACCAGCCCCACGTGGCCGCGGGAGTCCCGCGCGCGGTACCACTCGGGGTCGGAGGGCGGGCGCTCGATGTACACGTACCTATAAGGGGTGGTGAGGTAGTCCGCCAGCTCCTGCAGGTAGTTCCTGGGCACCAGCCCCACGTGGCCGCGGGAGTCCCGCGCGCGGTACCACTCGGGGTCGGAGGGCGGGCGCTCGATGTACACGTACCTATAAGGGGTGGTGAGGTAGTCCGCCAGCTCCTGCAGGTAGTTCCTGGGCACCAGCCCCACGTGGCCGCGGGAGTCCCGCGCGCGGTACCACTCGGGGTCGGAGGGCGGGCGCTCGATGTACACGTACCTATAAGGGGTGGTGAGGTAGTCCGCCAGCTCCTGCAGGTAGTTCCTGGGCACCAGCCCCACGTGGCCGCGGGAGTCCCGCGCGCGGTACCACTCGGGGTCGGAGGGCGGGCGCTCGATGTACACGTACCTATAAGGGGTGGTGAGGTAGTCCGCCAGCTCCTGCAGGTAGTTCCTGGGCACCAGCCCCACGTGGCCGCGGGAGTCCCGCGCGCGGTACCACTCGGGGTCGGAGGGCGGGCGCTCGATGTACACGTACCTATAAGGGGTGGTGAGGTAGTCCGCCAGCTCCTGCAGGTAGTTCCTGGGCACCAGCCCCACGTGGCCGCGGGAGTCCCGCGCGCGGTACCACTCGGGGTCGGAGGGCGGGCGCTCGATGTACACGTACCTATAAGGGGTGGTGAGGTAGTCCGCCAGCTCCTGCAGGTAGTTCCTGGGCACCAGCCCCACGTGGCCGCGGGAGTCCCGCGCGCGGTACCACTCGGGGTCGGAGGGCGGGCGCTCGATGTACACGTACCTATAAGGGGTGGTGAGGTAGTCCGCCAGCTCCTGCAGGTAGTTCCTGGGCACCAGCCCCACGTGGCCGCGGGAGTCCCGCGCGCGGTACCACTCGGGGTCGGAGGGCGGGCGCTCGATGTACACGTACCTATAAGGGGTGGTGAGGTAGTCCGCCAGCTCCTGCAGGTAGTTCCTGGGCACCAGCCCCACGTGGCCGCGGGAGTCCCGCGCGCGGTACCACTCGGGGTCGGAGGGCGGGCGCTCGATGTACACGTACCTATAAGGGGTGGTGAGGTAGTCCGCCAGCTCCTGCAGGTAGTTCCTGGGCACCAGCCCCACGTGGCCGCGGGAGTCCCGCGCGCGGTACCACTCGGGGTCGGAGGGCGGGCGCTCGATGTACACGTACCTATAAGGGGTGGTGAGGTAGTCCGCCAGCTCCTGCAGGTAGTTCCTGGGCACCAGCCCCACGTGGCCGCGGGAGTCCCGCGCGCGGTACCACTCGGGGTCGGAGGGCGGGCGCTCGATGTACACGTACCTATAAGGGGTGGTGAGGTAGTCCGCCAGCTCCTGCAGGTAGTTCCTGGGCACCAGCCCCACGTGGCCGCGGGAGTCCCGCGCGCGGTACCACTCGGGGTCGGAGGGCGGGCGCTCGATGTACACGTACCTATAAGGGGTGGTGAGGTAGTCCGCCAGCTCCTGCAGGTAGTTCCTGGGCACCAGCCCCACGTGGCCGCGGGAGTCCCGCGCGCGGTACCACTCGGGGTCGGAGGGCGGGCGCTCGATGTACACGTACCTATAAGGGGTGGTGAGGTAGTCCGCCAGCTCCTGCAGGTAGTTCCTGGGCACCAGCCCCACGTGGCCGCGGGAGTCCCGCGCGCGGTACCACTCGGGGTCGGAGGGCGGGCGCTCGATGTACACGTACCTATAAGGGGTGGTGAGGTAGTCCGCCAGCTCCTGCAGGTAGTTCCTGGGCACCAGCCCCACGTGGCCGCGGGAGTCCCGCGCGCGGTACCACTCGGGGTCGGAGGGCGGGCGCTCGATGTACACGTACCTATAAGGGGTGGTGAGGTAGTCCGCCAGCTCCTGCAGGTAGTTCCTGGGCACCAGCCCCACGTGGCCGCGGGAGTCCCGCGCGCGGTACCACTCGGGGTCGGAGGGCGGGCGCTCGATGTACACGTACCTATAAGGGGTGGTGAGGTAGTCCGCCAGCTCCTGCAGGTAGTTCCTGGGCACCAGCCCCACGTGGCCGCGGGAGTCCCGCGCGCGGTACCACTCGGGGTCGGAGGGCGGGCGCTCGATGTACACGTACCTATAAGGGGTGGTGAGGTAGTCCGCCAGCTCCTGCAGGTAGTTCCTGGGCACCAGCCCCACGTGGCCGCGGGAGTCCCGCGCGCGGTACCACTCGGGGTCGGAGGGCGGGCGCTCGATGATCTCGAGGCGGTCGCCCTTCTCGAACGACAACTCTTGCTCGTTGTTCGACGTGAACGAGTACAACGCCACCTGCGGGGAATACTGGGGGGGATGCAGCACTCGAAGGTAACAACTACACCTAACACTTTGGATTTTAGATTTAATTTAAACAAAAATAATCCATTCAACAACCTGGAAAATTACGAGTTATTCGCCAAATAAGGTATATTATAACATATTAAAGACTCATAACCATGGTCAATACCATCATCTTCCTGCCCTTGTCCTGTTTTTTCTTGGGATCGGTGCAGGTCCTTTTTCTCTTTAATATTTCAATCAATTTTTGTTTTACATAAACGAAATAACTCCACTTGTTCTGAGCGGAGCGATAAGGGCGTGTCAGACCTTTACTGCCTAAAACCTACCCGTATTCCTTCAATTACCTTTTGCGATCCAAGGGCTCATTAAACAACACTGCACCCAGGGCTCCCTTATGCTACCTATGTCATCATCATCATCATCATCATTTCAGCCGAAAGACGTCCACTGCTGGACATAGGCCTCCCCCAAGTGTAGCCACAATGAACGGTCCTGTGTGTTTCGCATCCATCGGACTCCCGCAACCGTTACCAAGTCATCGGTCCACCTTGTAGGAGGCCTTCCAACGCTACGTCTTCCGGTACGTGGTCGCTATTCCAGAACCTTTCGGCCCCAACGGCCATCCGTTCTGCGAGCAATGTACCTATGTATTACAGACTAACTTCCTCGCAAGGATCGAACTTGGAACCTTGTGGCGTTGCGTATAGCTAGAGCTAGATGTTAAATAAAAACTTTACCTAACAAGGTCTTTACTTTACCTACATAGCATTTATTAATTGAGGAGATTAGATTACATTGTGTCTAGAAATGAGGATCCCACCAAAAACATAAATGGGAAAATGGGAGCCAAGTTCAATATTAGGATATTGTATGGTTGTCGTTTTCACCGACAAAACACTTGAGATCTAAATGGGTGCCAAGTTTTGTAGACCAACCTGAAATTTATTTATAAGAACTTAAAAACTCAATGTTTGACCTGGCTATTTGGTGTGTTTATGTTGAATAGATTTTGAGTTGTGAATGGGTAAAACTTGGCTCCAAATGGTTCGTGCAATAAAGGTACACACCGGGTGCTACTCGTCAATTCCCTCTTGTTTTCTTTTTTGGTGTGAAATCGTCCAATGACTTTTCCCGCTCTGGGTGGAACAGAAGGGAGTGTCAGACGTTAACTGACTAAATTCACATCTGTTTCCTTCAGTTGCCCTTTGCATTCTAAGACTACGGATTTTCTTTTCAGAAAATCCCCATTCAGGTCCTAGCAGACATCGGGTCCCTACGATTTGCTGACATCTCTTTGAGGAGTGCGTGGAACACTACACGCTGTCTACGACTTGGGTTCGGTCTGGTCGTTTATCGTACGGAGAGCTACCCATTGCTCGTCGTCCGCAAGCCCGTATCCAACATGGCTAGTAGTCGAGGTCGGGGTATCGGCGGCTAGGGCGTGAGGAAGTCCTTTCCCTCACACGTGCGGTCGTCTCCTTCGCTAGCATTACTGCTTCGCAGAAGGAAGCGACAGCCTACCACTCCTTTCCTCCTCGTTCCAGACCATGGCCTGAACTAGGGCCCGGCGCAATTCTCTCTGGCTTTAGCTTGGCTTTGTATATAAATAAAATATATAAATAGATTTGAATAAGGGCAGGAGGATGTGATGAAATATGTTAACACTCACCACGATGTCGAGCACGTTTTCCGCCATAGCGTACGTATGGACGGGGTCTTCATTGTCGCCCTCTTCGCTAGTATAGTTCGAAGGAAACCTGTAGAGAAATATATTCATTAAATATATCATCAGTCTTGTAGGTACCATAGTAAGTATAACATAAAAAGTAACCAATGAGTCTGTTAAGATACGACGTATACCAGCTGTCTTATTCCACCCCCCAAGTTCATTTATGTATAAAACCGACCAAGCGCGAGTTAGTCTTTTTTAGCATTTGTTTCAACTGTCGAGCTATTACGATTCATGATGTGACTGTCTGTCACTTATTCCAAATTAATAACAAGAAATTATATTTATTTTTAAACACCACGAATGGCGCCGGGCCACTTGGACCCTCATAAATTGTCCTTTTTAATGAAAGGGCCTACAGAATTCTAAAGAAACGAGAAACTTATGCAATTTCTAATGGCAATACAAAGGGCCCAAACACCATGTGCAAGCCAGACGAAATCGTGAAGAATCAGGACCCAAACCTTTTAGAGACAATTAAGAAAGTATACAAAAACGGTGCAATAAAAACTTGTTAGCAATGCGTGGGAAGGGACTCCTCCCTTCCAACGCGAAGGAGCGGGGAGGGTAGACTCGGGCACCAGAGGGCACTTGGCTTGAGGGGGCATAATAGGGTTCGGACGTTCAGCTGGAGCTAACTAACTCAGTAGATATTGTAGGGCAACATAATGTCCCGTTGTAATTCTTAGAAGTGCTAGAATTGTGATACAGTATCAGATACAAGTGGGCTAAGCCCAGTTTAAGCCTGTATAATATTTATAATACAGATCCGTGTGTGAGTTAAAGTACGAATGGAAGCCTGGTGACAGATAGACAGACAGTGGAATCTTAGTAATAGGGTACTGTTTTTACCCTTTGGGTATGGAACACTAAAAAGGAGTTTATTATTAGACCTAAATTCATTATGCCGTCATCATTTATCATGCCATCAAGGGTACTCTGACATATCCGCTCTGTGCTCGTAGTTTTTCGGCCAAGGTTGTGTCAAATCATATGGCAGAGCAGCAAATCTGAGCTCGCAACCATCATGAGAAGCCAAGTTATGTGGTTGTTGTAGTTAAAACAGGTTAGATGGCAATATAATCATTTTATTTGAGCCTATTATGCATGACCAGTAGTTTGCCCAGGCTTTCCACAGGTGAAATATACACCATATATAGCATATGTCCAGCTGGAATAATCTTACTTTTTAAATAATGTAGAAAATTTTCTAGTAGTTCTGGTAATTACATGACATAGAAACACAAATTCACACTCTCTCTATTAATATTACTATAGATTGAGTGACTAATTTTGACATCCTGTCCTACTAATATTATGAAAGTCTGTGGCTGGGTTTCTGCATTAAGTATTAACGAAAATAGAGTTTGAGAAATACTTAACTTCAAATGCTCAATTAAGAAATGGGGGGTGTGCTTTTGTTAATAAAGTCAAATCGGCGCCATGACGGTGGAATGGGTGTAGTTGGAACACAGATGGACCATAACCTAGATTAGGACATAAAATACTTTTTTTTTATATTTGTGAGGATAGTAAGGGCACAGTCACCTTTCAATATATTTATAATGACGTAATTCATGTAACATAGTAGCAGAATCGTGTAATTTAACCTTATTAGTTCTACTAAGTATGATTTGTTCATAAACATAACGATTTGTATTGTTTTAAATGTACACTGTATTTTATTCGTTTCTAATGTAATAATATGAGCATTCATCCGTTAAAACCACGCAGAAGCCAAAATCAATGAATTCCGGAAAATATAACAAAAAAAAAAAAATGCAAATGTTTTTCTTTCTTTCTTTCTTCTTATTACATAGATTTTTAAAGGCCAGGGACTTACCATGACATGGTAAGATGTCAGTCGTGCGAGCGAGAAAGAGGGATGGAGGTATACACCCTTTAAAGCTCCATCCTTTTAACAGTTCAGTTTAGGTCGTCAACTGAATCGCGATAAGATCTCTGTTTGTTGGTTTGAAAATGTTTAAATTTGATAAGATGTAGGTAAATGTTTAAAATATAGTAAAAATAATTTTGCGGAATGGAGAACCTCTAGCTTTTTTGGAGTTGGTTAAATATGTATACACAGAACTTATCAGAAGCTAGATGTGGAGTCAAAACGCTCTCTTAGAGACCAATGCAAGTTGTGATATATTTTTGTGCTGCGTGTCAGAAATGGCCGTGGACCTGACTACAGGGACTAAGCCTAAGGCATTAGCAGGTAGGGGGGCCGCTGCCTCCAAGCAGGATGTACCCGTATCGGGCTTCGACTCCTGGACCACCGTGACCCGCAAGGGCTGCAAGGGACGGGGGAAAACCGATACGGGGGTTCCGCAAAGAGGGAGTGGCGCCCAAGGGCACTCTGGGATAGGGGCACCGCTGCCTGTTCGTGGGGGCCCCAGCATACCGACACCTCCGCCACGGACGGAACCTGCACAGGGAACGTCCAGTGGAGGGACGGGAGCGAGGGACCCCGCGGCGCAGGCACCGGGGCCGCATCACCGGCGCTTGAGCGGCAGCGCTAAGCGCAGGTCGAAGAACCTGCAGCGACAGGCTGCAATGACAGGGGGAAACACGGCACCTGTCAAAAGGATACGAGAGGTGAGCGACGAGGCCAAGGAACCGGGCAATGACACAAAAAAGGTCAAAACCCAGGGATCCTACAAGGACGCTCTCATGGGGACGAAGATGGCAATTGTCCACGCGTCCCACCCTGACCAAGCGCTGGAGGCGGGAACCCTGGGTCCGATTCAGGAGTTTCTATGGAAGCTGCTGATAGAGACCCCGGATCCACTGCCCCGCGTGAACGTCGGGAATATGGTCGGAGGGGCGCTGCACGTCAGTTGCGAGGGACCCGACGCGGTTAAGTGGCTCCGCGCTGTCGACGGCCGGGAGGTCAGTGGCATCAAGCTACGGGTGCTGGATGCGAAGGACCTTCCGAAGCCGATCAAGATGGCGTGGAAGTCGAAGACCCTCAAGGGCGCCGACCTCGCGGATACCTTGAGGCTGCTCCAGCGCTTCAACCCGGCACTGCACACGGATGGGTGGAAGGTGCTGAAGGTCGACGTGGAGCCAACCACGACGCGCCGGATTGTCCTCATGGACAAATTATCCGCGGACGCCATCAGGGAGGCTGGCTATACACTCCACTCAGGACTGGGGCCTAGCCAGTTCAAACTGCTGGAGGACGCGGATAGGAGGAGGGAGGACCAGGCCAAGGAGCGGGCCAAGGAACCCCCAGCGACCTCGGCAGAGCCTGACGCCCCCAGTGGGGAGATGAAGGAGGACTGCACCGAGGGAGGGGTCCTGAGCTCGGAGGAGGAGGCCTTCCTCGCTGAAGAGCGGACCAGCGACGGCGCGGACCACTACGGGGACTACCATCCAGCTATGGAACTGGACCGCGCGTCGTCACCATCGACGTGCGCGGGGGACCTGGCGGGACTGGCAGTCCTCAAACTAGACCCCAACTGCCCAGACTCAGACGAGGACGGGGAGGCGGGGCCGAATCGGCAGTAGGAAATTTTGGAAATAGAAATGGCTGCAATAAGGTTTGTACAAATTAATCTGCAACATAATAAGGCTGCGACTGCCCTTCTGGCGCGCGAGCTAAACATGTTAAAATATGACATAGCTCTAATACAAGAACCTTATACATACAAGGGGGAGATTAGAGGCCTGGGCAGGACTGGGGGTATTGTATACTACCAACGTCATGACCTAAACGCAAGGGCGTGCATCTATGTCAGAAATGGCCTAGACGCGATTCCCCTGCACAATTTCTGTTACAGGGACCTGACAACCATCAAGGTCCCTCTAAGAGAGGAGGAGGGAGGCGGGGCGCTGATACTAGCCTCCGCATACATGCCTTATGAAGCCGAGGACCCCATCTCAACGAACCTGAGGGAACTCGTGGAACACTGCAGCCGGGAGGGCCTAGACCTGATCATAGGCTGCGACGCCAACGCACACCACGTCACCTGGGGGAGCACCGGTAATAATAGGAGAGGTGAAAAACTGCTGGATTTCCTGGTAAGCTCACCTTTACAAATTATAAATAATGGCAACAGGCCCACGTTCGTCAATGCCAGACGAGCGGAGGTGATTGACCTAACAGTAGCTACTAACAGGGCTAGTAACCGCATAAGCGAATGGCACGTACCAAATGAGATATCACTCTCAGACCATAGGTATATTTGCTTCAAGTACAGTACCCGATTGGAAAAGGAACTGGTAGCAAGGAGGAACCCAAGACACACTGACTGGAACTCCTACACGAGAGACCTGAAAGTGGAACTTGGGGACCCCAAAGGTAAGCTGAATTCAGCGATTGACGTAGAATTCGAGGCGGGGCGAATATCCGAAGCTGTTTTGAGCGCTTGGACAAGTAATTGCCCCGAAAAGGTAGTACAAGCAAGAAAGGAACCTTGGTGGAACTCTGACTTAGCTAGGCTACGCAGGGAAACTAGGGCCGCCTTCAATCGTGCTAAGGCTCTCAAAAACTTTGAGATGTATGCTACAAAGCTGACGGAATTTAATAAGGCTGTACGCAGGGCCAAAAGGCAGGCCTGGAGGGACCATTGCGATAGCATTGGCAGCATTCCAGACAGCATGAGACTATCGAAGGCTATGGCCACTGCAAAGGTAAATCCACTGACATCCATCAAGGATGAGAATGGCAAACCGACAGAGTCTGGAGGTGATACCCTCGAGATAATGTTTAGAACGCACTTTCCCGGCTCATTCGCAGCTAACGACACGGCGGACTCATTAAGCTTAAACGACATTAAGTCAAAAACAACGAAAGCAGACTGGGACGCCGCGAAAAAGGTAGTAGGGCCGAATGGCATAAAGTGGGCCCTGGAAAGCTTCAAGCCATACAAGGCCCCGGGACCAGACGGAGTGTACCCAGCCCTATTACAAAGAGCGGGGAACATACTAGAACCGCATCTTGGTAGACTATACAGAGCATGCATCGCCTTTAGCTACATACCAAAGGCGTGGAGACAGGCGAAGGTAATCTTTCTTCCCAAGCCAGGAAGAGCAGACTACGAGGACGCTAAGTCATACAGACCTATAAGCCTGACATCATTCTTCCTGAAAACTCTGGAAAAGCTTGTAGACAAGCATGTCAGGGAGGGAGCGCTGAAGAAACAACCGCTTCACAGGATGCAAAACGCATACCAGCCTGGTAAGTCGACAGAAACGGCGCTACACCAGGTCGTAAGTCGTGCCGAAAAGGCGCTAGAATGCAAAGAGATATGCCTAGCAGCTTTTCTCGATGTAGAAGGCGCGTTCGATCGCACTACTTTTAGAACGATACGAACAGCTGCAGAGAAACATGGCATAGACCCTACCATTTGTGACTGGATGGACAATATGCTGAAGGGCAGAGTTATAGAATCAACACTGCTAGGTGAGACCAAAAGGGCGCATGTCACAAGAGGATGCCCGCAAGGAGGCGTACTCTCGCCAACACTCTGGTGTTTGGTGATAGACGAGCTGCTAATAGAACTGAACAAAGGACCAACGTACACGGTTGGATATGCAGATGATCTCGTGATACTTGTAAACGGAAAATTTCCCAACACTGTGTCAGGGATTATACAGGAGAGATTGAACATGGTTGAAAGGTGGTGCAAACTCAACCACCTATCCATCAACCCAAGCAAAACGGTGATCATCCCGTTTACCAGAAGGAGGGACCTAACAGCAATGGGTACCATAAAGCTCTACGACACTGTACTAGAGTTGTCCACAGAAGTAAAATATCTAGGAGCAATCCTAGACAGCAAACTCACGTGGAAAAGCCATGCCGAAGCGACAGCAAACAAGGCTCTAAGAGTATTTGGCATGTGTCGCTCTGCCTATGGGAAAACATGGGGCCTTAGACCCCAGGTTATCAAATGGATCTACACCATGATGGTGAAACCGCTGATCACATACGGGAGCATCGTATGGTGGACCAGAACCAAGCTGGCAACTTGCAGACAGGCCCTAAGCAAAGTACAGCGGACTGCATGCATGGCCATTACAGGAGCATTTAGGACCACGCCAACTGCGGCGATGGAAACGCTGCTCAATCTCACCCCTTTACACATTGAAGTGGAACTAGAGGCGAGGAGGGCCATTCATAGGCTTAAAAGTATGGGGCACTGGACGAACTCCGGATGTAAAACAAACCATACAAACACAAGACCAAACAGGGAACTTGACTGGATGATGGACATGGGATGTGACAAAATACATGCCATTCATAATCTCAAAAAGGAGTTTAAGATCTACATTCCGAGCAGGGAGGAATGGAAAGGTGGGATAAAACCCCACAAAGGGAAAAACCAGGTATGGTACACGGATGGTTCTAAAATGAACACCGGTACAGGAGCGGGGGTACATAGTGACAACTGCAACCTCAGCCTAAGCATGGGCAAACTGGCGACGGTCTTCCAAGCAGAGACCTATGCTATAATCGCATGCGCGCAGGAAATACTAGACAGAGGCACCGAAGGGGACACTGTCTACATTTTAAGCGACAGCCAAGCAACACTCAAGGCACTCACGTCCAACAGAGTGGATTCTGGGCTGGTACTAAACTGTATTAAAATACTAAATCGGATAGGAAGGCGCAACAAGGTCAGATTGATCTGGGTGCCAGGTCATACAGGAGTAGAAGGCAACGAAAGAGCCGACACTCTAGCAAGGAAAGGATCCGAGACACCCCTATACGGACCGGAACCCTTCATAGGACTCTCACCAAGGGTCATCAACCAAGCATTGAAAAAGGCTGCGTTGGAAATACACAGCACACACTGGCGCAACACAACAGGCCAGAAGCATGCAAAGCTATTTCTTAATGACATAGATAAGGCCTGGACCCAAAAACTATGGAGGTACAGCAGATCACAGCTCCGAACAATCACAGGAGTCTTCACGGGGCACTATGCCACCAACAAACAGCTCCACAACATGGGACTAGCAAGCGACCCGACTTGCAGGATCTGTGGAGAGGCAGAGGAGAATATGCTACACGTACTATGCGACTGTGCAGCACTAGGCTCCAGGAGACTAGAGTATCTGGGTCAACCATTTCCAAGACCAGAGGACTACAGGCTCAGCCCCATCAAGGCCATACTGGGACTCATGAAAAAGGTGCACGGAAGGCTGGGGGTTGAGTAGAAGGGAGGGGGATTAGCACAAAAGATCCAGAAGGGTCGAAGTGCTCTGGCTTAGGGCCAGCCTCACTATAAGATAAGATAAGATAAGATATATTTTTGCTGATGAATGGAAGAAGATTTTATCAGAAAGCCTGAAGCATTATAATGAGAAGTCTGTGTGCTAAATTGTGTCCCACTTAATTACTTTCAGTGGATTGTGGTCGTTCTAAATTATCTACAATAATATTATAAAGAGGTAGTTTGTTTTCTTGTTTGTAGGTGGTAATCTCTGGAACTACTAGTCCGATTGCTAAAATTGTTTCACCGATAGAAAGCTGCTTAATTCCTGAGTGACATAGGCTATATTTTATGTATGCGGGCAAAAGCTAATTAAAAATAAATCTAATGCAATGCTGTCCATCCTGCACCACCACCTGCATTTTTCAGGATCTATACGAGGACAATAACAGAGCCGTACAGCTTGCCAAATACTGGCCAGAAAAAAAATAGTAAGAGTACATCGACACGAAACGAATAAGAAGAAAAATTAATCGCAAACACTCACCATCCAGTATGCTGCTGATACTGTCCTCTCCACCAGCCGTCATTGCTCTTCTCCAGGATCAGTATCCTGGTGCCCTTCGTGAGGGACAGCTCGTCAGGCTGCTGCGCCTGGTAGTTGTACTTGACGACGGCGGTGCCGAGCGCGTCGGCGGGCTCCACGCGCCGCGCGCCCGGCTCGCCGCCGCCTCTCACCGGCGAACTGTTCGACGGTAAAGTCTTCGAGCCGGATCCCTTTTTCACCTTCTTTTTAATACTGGAATTGATATCATTTGTGTTAGTCATCATCTTTGCCACACGAGTTTGTAGGTCGATGAACTTTACGACGGTTTACACAAGTGAAAGGGTGGTATACAGGCGAACCGTCTGCACAACATTTATTAATATTTCAGGCTGTCTGTAACGTTCAGTTTCAGCAGATTTTTTAAAACCCGTTCATGAGTAAAGCGCGTGTACATGTGCTGTTTCTGTAGCAGAAGCCAGAGAACTGATGTGTTTATTGTTGTTATTTCCTCTCAAACTATTAACATTGTTTGGGTTATTTGATAGGCACGTTGTTTTCTCGCGATGTTTTCCCTCATTGTCTGACGACAGTGACACATACATTATATTGTATTTGAATGAAGACTTGCTGTGCGGGCGTGGAATTTACGTCGACACCTCGACATTCATTATCTATAATAAAATGAAACTATGTGTTTATGTGGTGTTTACGGCTCTTGCTATATAACTGAATAAGTTTCAAGGTGTCGTAACGAACTGGTAGATAATTTTTGGTGCACAATCTACTAAAAAAATTGTCAATATCAAATGGACGTGTCAATATTCAGTAAGAATGAGAAATACCGGCCAAGTGCGAGTCAACGAAGGGTTCAGTACCATATTATCTATACAACATTAGACACTATATAATTTTATCTAATTAAATTATAACTATTATTAATATCGAGCAAAAAACGGCAAAAAAAACCAACACTCAAATATATATTTTATTATGTTTTATTATTTGCTGTTCTAGCGCCAACAGAAATACATCATCAGTGAAAATTACAACTGTCTACAGGTTGGTGACAGACACACGGACAGTGGAGTCGTAGGGTCTCGTTTTACCCTTTGGCTAAGGAACCCTGAAAAACTGAGATTAGCTTATGTAAATTTGAAAGAATTAAAAAATATCGCTAATCTATCAATAATACCCGCATGAATACTACAATAAATCAAATCAAGGAGACAGCAATAATTTAACTGATTAATAATGTTGTGCAGTGTAGTAATTACAGCCACTAATTACATTATCCTTCACACATAGTAATTACCATTTTCCCTCACATTTCATCAATACGGAAACAGCTGATATCCGCTAATATTATGTTTGTGTGCATACTTCATTGAGCAATCATTTAACTATATTGTTTTGTAAACACGTGAAAAGTCAAATAACTTCTTCTGCTCTGGGTGGAGCATCATGTCGTGATAGCTCAGTGTTTATGGCACCCGCCACTCATGCATGAGGTTGCGGGTTTGAAACAAAGTCCCAATGCGAATTCATTCATATGTACTTTTTTAAGTTTATCTAGGACATTACTATGATATCGAAAGGAGATCGCATGAGGTAAGTTAGCGAACTGGCATGTAAAATATATTTCTAAGGATTTTGTTGTTCTAGAATAGGTTTAAAGATTGAATAGAACAAAATAATGTCTAGTTTTGGCAGTTCGGACGTGACCGTTGTAAAGTGAAGTCATTAACGTGAAGCAATACAAATATTCAATGAAATAAGTGTTTCATTGCTAGAAGCCCCAACGAACCTGGTACTGTCGCATAGAGAGTGCGACATTACTGACACCCCGTGGCTCGGAAAGCACGTAAAGCTCAGGTCCCGTTTGTCATTTGTGGATCTTTGACAGTCAATACAGGTCAAACGCCAGAATGTTTGACAATCAGTCTATGCAAGGAGTACCGTGTTGTTCAGTGACTGGGTCGTGGAGGTGTGATAGGCAATAGTTTCCATATACAACCCGCACCGGGCCTGCGTGGTGGATTACGGCCCATTCCCTCTCCTAGAGAGGAGGCCTGAGTCCCAGCAGTGGGAACATTATAAGGCCGACTATGCTATGCTATGCTAAAACTCGGGTATTCAACCGCCTCTGGTTAGACTGGAAGTCGACCCCAAGCTAGTTGGGAAAATGTTAGAGAGATGATGCTCTCGGATGGAGCCAGAGGGAATGTCAGTCTTTCAACGCTGTCAAATTGTCCAACAACATGTCCCGCGTCACCTGAATGCGTTGTAAAATTTTGAGGGGCAAGTTGCGAGACACTAGGCGACGTTCACGTCACGTTCGTTCGTGTTTGCCTTTGAGCCTCAGATACAATATGGGACAAAATCCCCGAACGTGACGTGTAACGCTCAATCTACGTGACGTTTTGCAACGTTGCCCAGTGTTTCGCAACCTGCCCCCTCATATCTTACGATATATTCACGTGCGCGTCATTTTGGGGGACATTTTGTGCTCTAGTATCTAAGGCTTTAAGAGCGTCCTTCCCGAGGTACATTTTCATACAGCTGCTCTTACGTGATTATGACGTTATTACACATCTTTCTCTAGATATTTTGAAAACACAGATACCTTGTGGATATTATACAGGTTTCTATTGAAAGCAAATCATGAATTTGTGTAACATTAATCCAGTAAAGACCTCTAAAAAATTGATATTTGACGTGAACTTTGGCCTTTCATAATGTACTCACAAATATAAAAAAAAAATAAAGAAAATATAACTATAGAAACTTTGAACATTTAATCAAAATTTTGAATGATGTAATATTTTTTCAAAAACTTTTAAGGTTTTTATGAAAACTTGTTTCTGAAATATTCGAGTGAATGACGGATTTACCAAATGCCAACAGACCGTTTAGGTGTTATCTCTCTTTTTTCGCATTGCCTCTTTATCTAACGTTGCGTTGGATGAACCAACAAGCTTTTAAACCATGCTCAAGATGACGATAGACGGGCCGGGAAGCGCCCTCTTAAGGAAATATCGATGCATCGATTATTATAAAATGTATATTATTAGCCAAATCAAAAGGCAAACTAATCAGGTAATGCGAACTCAAAACTATTTACTACGTTCACAAAAGTATCTCCGATTTATAATTATTAGGTAAAGAAACAGATTTAATGTTTACATAGTGCATTTTTGTTACAAATGCAGGCTTGATAGCTTCAATGTCACCTTTGTAACACATAGATAATCGTGCATGTTTGTTTTGGGCATATTCTCAGAGATTACCTACTTTAATATGGATTTGATATTATGTAGTAAAGTAATATTTTAATATGGAGGAATATGATGTGTCACCATGTAGTGGGCGCCAGGAGACCAGCGTCTTAGCCTCTCGCTTGGCGGACACTTAGCCGTGACAGTCTCGATGACGAGTGGAGGATTACAGCGAGCAAAGGATTCTTCGGAACACTATTCAATTTTTTTTTAAATAAACTTCTCTAACACACACATTCAAAATCTTAACATAATATATTCAGCTTTTTAATGTTCCCACTGCTGGGACTCAGGCCTCCTCTCTAAGAGAGGGTTTATATATACTTAAATAAAATTCTTCTGTACGTATGTTTGTCACTTAACTCTTCCTAAACGGCTGGATCGATTTGGATGAAACTGTGTGTAGACATATTTAAGTGGATTCCGGAACAGTTTGAAAATACAATTGGACCCGGTAGGTGGCGCTGCAATGGGGTTCTCATTTTTTTTTCTGACGAAAAACCAGTTTTCGGACAGGACAACGTCTATCGGGACCACTAGTATTAAAATAAATTTATAATATTCATGTGACCTAACGTAGCGTCACATACTGCAGATTTGTTATTGTCCGCCATTGATAGGTTTAATTGAATTGCCAATTGATTTGAGGACATAAAGAAGTGCGTAATTGACTGATTTAAAAACTAGCCACGATAATAGTAAACAACGGTCAAACACCAATTGTGTAACGGACAAAGAGTCGGTTAACGTAGCCCTGATTTGTGGATAGCCATTGGGATGTAAATATACAATGACGGCGATTCGTCCAAAGACTAACATATTCTGCGGTGGCCTTCAGGCACAGAGTTTCAAGAAGGCTTCACCACGTCTGGAGAGACGGAAAGTAAAAACTTGATATTGTTGGGCCTCCTCTTTTTCCATGGGACACATTTTACGTCATGATTAGTGAAAGAAAAGACAGTTGAAGTCAACAGCAATTACCAGTTTGGTCAATGACTAGAAATGTCGTGACTTTATTGCATTTTTTTATGTGGGAAATCATCTAATGACTGCTCTTGCTCTGGGATGGAGCGAGAGGGTGTGTCCGCTTTTTCTGACTAAAACCACACCTGTGTCTTCCAGTTGCTCTATGCGTTCTAGCACTACGGTTTCTCTTTCAGAAATTCCCGGGGGCCCTAGCGGGCATCGGCCCTGCTGGGCTCCTACTCTTTGCAGACATCTCTTTGAGGCACGCGTGGCAACCCGTTCTAACTAAATCGTAAATCATTACCCACCGCCGTGTTGAATCATGTGTGTCATAGTAAACAATTTTATCTTTCGTAGTCTTACGGACAGTGTTACATATTGTAGTTCCTAAACGTGATAAGATCTAGTCACGGAGTCTACCGATCAATCGCAGAAACTGGGATAGTTTTTTATAATGAAGTCAAACCATCTTACTGATATAAATGATCTTATGATTTTATGAAGAAACTGCAGTTGAACTTCCAATCAAGGATTATTCGGAATGTTACAAGTGTGACTCATACTTCCGAATTTTGTATGACGCTGTCTTTTTTACCCGACTGTTTTATTTATAGCAGTTTAATTAATAAATTAGGATGTATGTACCTACATTATTACCCAGTTTGATATGAGTTATCTACGATACACATGTCCAGTAGATGATCTAGATCCTATTTTGGGGCAGATTCCAACATTTGCAGTATTGAGAGGGCCTGTCATGTTTTTATCAAACGCAATTTTATGCTTCAGTTTACAGAGCACTATACAAGGAGCACATAGCAGTTTGCTAGCCTTAACATAATCACTAATAGTTGGATTCTCATCCCACTGCTAGTTAAACACCCACTTTTTCTCACATGGAAGTTCAAATCCCAGTAGCGGATTAAGACCACCTTCTCAGAAAGCGCGACGGCGGAAGCGGCGGAATTTTAAAGGAGTCTGGAGGTTGTCTCCGATGACAAGAAACAGCACCAGGAGACAGCGAAAACCGACACAGCTTCCTATACTTTTTCTTAGAATTTGTAAAAAGATACTTTACGATTAGTGTTGCTTGACACTGCTTTATAGATACCCCAACATAATTGGAACTGAATAGATTCCAGTCTTGTATAACACGCTCTCTCAAAGAACACAATAGAATCCCAGCAGCAGAAACATGGCCGATATTACATAGTCTCAGATGTTCCCCTCACCTGTCAAACAACGAAGGCTTCTCCTTCTTAACATAGTTGCTGGGCACGTAGCCGGACTGGCTGCGCGCGTTCTGCACGCGCCACCAGTGCTTGGAGTCGTCCAGCAGCAGGTACCGCTCGTTCTTGCGCAGGTCCAGTTCCTGCGCGCCCTGAGCCGCGTAGTCGTACTTGGCAACCACATAGCAGACGTCGTCCTGGAAAAATTAACAAAAAATACTTTAAAATAAATGAATTTTGTGTTGAACCTCATTTTTAAAGTCTGTTATTACAAGAACGTCCCGTCAACTCCCGTCCATCATATTTCCGGAAAGTTAGGCAGACGGTGTAACATTTTTTAGGGTGGGAAATCATCAAATAATTTCTCCCACTCTAGTCGGAGCGAGACTCACTGGTGTTACAATTTTACTGACTAAATAAAACCCACCTGTGATCCTACGTTTTTCTTTTTGAAAGAAAAAGCTCTACCCCACACTAGGAATTACCAACTCCAGTATCGTTGGTGTATTCATAAACAAATAAGCTTAACTTAACTAGGTGTGCTATCTGTAAGCCATACAATATTTGTTCCGTGAGGGAATTGAACCCGCGGCACGTGGCGCATCAGTCAATCGTTCAACCACTGCGCCAACCGTGCCCATTGCGTTCCAGGGCCGCGGTAACTCTTTATAGGTAAGTGATCCCCCCCAGTTGTTTAAAGCCGGAGTGCCCTTTGACAAATTCCGCTCTTGGGCGGAGGGGGAGATAGTGTCAGACTTTTACTGACTAAAAATCCACTCCTGTTCCTTCGTTGCCTTCGTCCCAGGGCCCAGGGTTTCGTTTTCACACTACCCGTGGCCCTAGTAGGCTTCAACCCTGCTGGGTCCCTACGGTTTGCTGACATCTCCCTGAGGCGCGCGTGGAACAATACGCGCCGTCGACGACTTGGGTTCGGTCCGGACGGTTACCGGACGGCGGGCTACCCATTGCTCGCCGTCCGCAAGCCCGCGTCTACGGTGGCCGGAAATCGGGATCGGAATCCCGGCGGCGGTTGGGGCGTGAAGACCGTTGCCTCACGCGATCGGCCGCCTCCTTTGCTAGCATTACTGCTTCGCAGAAGGAGGCGACCGCCGAGTGCCCTGCGGACTCACCGCCCGCATACCGGCCCATTGTGCTGCTTGACGAGGTGGGCAAGCTCTTTGAAAGAGTTATTGCAGACCGCCTCGTCGCGCACCTAGCACGGGTGGGGGGCTGGATCTTGCGGACAAACTTATTTAGGTCTACATGGGCACTTATAAAACGCCAGAAGATAGTCTACGTTTACATATTACGTGTAGTGTCTATTGTATTGTGTGTGGCCCTACTTCCCTGCAACGACCGGTCTTTTATCATCCCGCGCGTGTTATAGAAAGCGTTGAGGGCATTATATCAATAGAATAGCTTCAATTGTTGCGTAAACAAAATCAATAACCAATGTTAGGCTACTGGTAAGTAGCACGTCATTGGTAACACTATGACTTTAAGCTGGCGTAGGATATTGCCAAGTTTCAAAAGAATAAAGGGGTCACCTTAAACTGGTTTCCTTAAAATTGACGAGCAGCATTCCTGGGGCTTTACGAGAAACAGGGATGGAGCTATACACCATATACCTATACTCGTAGCTCCATCCCTTTAACGGTTGAGTTTAGGTCGTAAACGGGATCTCGTTAAGAGCTCGTGGTAGGGCCTCTGGACTGAATAAAGGGCGTTTCTGAACACGTATTTTATTACATTTATCGTATCAGAATGGCCCGGCGCAGCGCGACCCCCACGAGTCACGCGACAATCTCCTTTTATATGTCTTCGTATGATTATTGAAAAACGTCGTTTAATGCACGAACTTGCACATTCTTCTCCATAGAGATCTACGCTTTGGAATGTGCAATTAGCATTTTTTTCTGACTGACTTCATGACATTTCAATAGTGCCTGTAAATGGTTTATTTGAAATAAAATGCTTTGAATCTTCGTGGAAATTTGTTACTGCAGCCCTCGGCTCCATTAGACCCTCGCCTACTGCTCGGGCGAATGCTGCCTCGGTCGCAATAACCATCTTTCTTCACTTGTACCTATCAAAATGTACTATTACGATGTCATGCTGCAGACACACAACAAATATAGCAGTTTTAGTAGCTTGACGATGCGTCGATGACAGCACACCGCTCGCGAGGTGTTAACGAGAGAAAAACCCCATCTGTTTATAATATGCTGCTGATTAAATTATGTGGGCGTATAGTACAATAACAGCTGATTATCTCAGCTATTGTGGAATGCAGCATATGTTTATGTCGGCGTAAGACGTAAAATATCGGGTTTTGGGAGGTAAACATTGGGGTCTCAGTGTCTTTAGCTTAGTGTTCTACAATTTATACATTTACAATCACTGCTACGGTATTGTATAACGTCTAAGACCATGGCAAAGTAAATGGGTCAGTAATTAACATTGGTATTGCTGGTCAATTACAGGCCTAATATTATTAACACACGCTCGAACTTGGTACGACGGATTTGGTCCGTCCGTACGAAGGTCGAGCGTGACGCAGAGTAATTAGTTTTTTTTTAAACGTAGGACTACTTCTTTATCGTGGGTGCGTTCATAAACATGTAAACTCACATATACAAGGCACCCAGACCCGGAAGACCTATCTGTAGGCTATACGAATATTTGTTCCGAGCGGGGATCGAACCCGCGAACCGCAGCGCATCTGCCAATCGCTTAACCGCTGCGCCAACCGCACCGTCGTCATTAACACAAGCTCGACCTTGGTACAGACGGACCAAATACGTCGTACCAAGTTCGACCGTGTGTTCACCAAGATCTGAATATTATATTGTTTTTTTTTTTAAGAAAAATAGTTCCGCTCACTAGGATTAATTAATATTTGAATTAATGTCTAAAGAATTACACAGAGTATCCTTTTTGCTTTCAAGGAATTCTGAAGTAACTATGTGGCTTCAAGAAAACAAGCTATGTAGTCATAATAAACAGTAGACTTAAACAACAAACATCAAACCACAGTCCAGGATAACTGCACATGTTGGGACGAGCTTCTAGTGATTAATACTTTAAAATGACTACAGAATGAATAATTTCAAGCATCTACCGACTACCAATATGCTACTGTTTTATAGAATATTTTTCCTGTTTTTGTTTTAATTAACCAGCAATTGAATCAACATATTTTTTTCAGTACTTAATATATTAATTTGAGATATATTTATGTTGGAGTAAAATTAACTGTCTGTTTTGCAACATTCCCTCCAACAATTTGGCAATTTGTCCAATTTTAGGACTTCTCACTTCAACAAATAAGTTATTGTAAAATGTTGTTAAAGAAATGCTTACTCTAATTTGACTTTATTTTAACTTTCCATTAGATATGCATTGCATAACTAAGAGAAAAGAAATTCATTCAGAATTGTTGATTTATTATCTGACAGTCACATATCATGCAGGTGTTCACTCATTCAATATTTATATTTGAATCAGGATAATTATGTAGGGAAACCAAAAACAATTCAACATCATTCATAACATGTGCTTGTGTTTATTTTTACACATTGTAAATTAATTAATAAACTAATTTGTCACTTCCCTGGCAGTTGTTATGATGTGGTTTAAAATTCAAAGAATCCAAAAATAATTTTGAAGGCTAATAGTGCAGAGATGTCAACCAACTGAGATACTTACATCATTCTATACTATTATCAGCACCTCTATTATGAAACACCACTCACAAATAATCATAAGAGTAAAAGCTTTTTCCTAAATAGGTGCCTAACATGTTTAAAATTAGTTTCTTACAGCTACTTCATCTTCATGAAATTAGTAGTATAGTTTATGTTAACACTTAATCTAAGGCATAAGCTATCTAATTTCACAGAGTAACACACAGACATACAACCTTTCATCTTTATATTAGTGTGGCAGTGTGATGTGATGAGTTGTTTACAGTCCGCTAGACAAGCTGGGTTAGGGGCAGGCCAATGACTAATATTAAAGATTAATGAGAATAATAAATAACTTATTACTCATTTGTGAACCGGACTACAACTGAATTCTACTGATAGATAAAGTAAAATAACAAGCATTAGAAATTATATTGTTTAATTATGTGTTAACTGGTGATTAGAGAGGTATGTGTGAGGAAGGATAGAGGTACACTGCAGGAGCTGTGAACTATGAGGGCTAATCATGATGTTTTTACAGGATCACTGACCAAGGAGCAGAAAGTTTTGTGGCCACAATTTTTACAGGATCACTGACCAAGGAGCAAAAAGGACTATGCAGCTTTTATCTGGAATACAAGCAAAGTTGGCCGGTTTCACCATGAATGACTTTTGCATAATCCTTTTAGGCGAAGAAGATTTTAAAGCCACTCAAAATTATGTTGGTTTGATCCTGCAAATAAGACAAATATTGCAAGATATTGAACATACTAATATAATTGTTTGTTTGCCAACATTTATCTTTGGTAATTATGAATATAATGGAAGAATTGAGACCTTCAATAATTTACTATATCTAGACATATTATCTCATGGACATGCACTTCTCTTAGATAGTAACTTAAATTTAAAAAATGACAACAGTATGTTTCTTAAATCAGGTGCAATTAATAACTTTGGACTTCGTACAATCTTTAAAGACATATTGAATTTGATAATTGAGATGCAAAGCTATGCTAAACAATCAAGCGGAGAAGATAATATAAGCAATGATAGCGACAAAGAGTGTAGCCAGTTTTTTCTTGACTAACCACCTATATGCAATGCATCAGAATATTGCAGGGTTGCTTTCAAAAGCAGACTCTCTATCTGTCTGTTTACGTGAATTGTCAGATAAGGGCATGGAAGTCGATATCTTATGTATAACGGAACATTTTATGATGCAAGGATATGAAAATCAATTATGTATAGATAATTATTGCTTGGCATCATGTTTTAGTAGAAAAGACAGTAAGAGAGGCGGGTCATGTATACTCGTAAAGAACGGACACCGGTGGAGAGAATTGCCTAAAATTACGAAAATTTCTTGTGTCGGTGTATTTGAATGCTGCGCCGTCGAACTTATTAACCACAAAACCGTTTTCGTATGTATTTATAGGGTTCCTAATGGAAATAATTTATCCATATTTCTCGATAAGTTGTCAACTCTGCTACAAATATTAACTAAGAAATCTCATAAAATTGTTATTGCAGGAGACTTCAACATTGACATATTAAAAAGAAACAATAATACAATTGAATTTGAAAATCTGCTATTAAACTTTAACTTAAAACTAGCACTTAATGAACCTACTCGAATGAAGAGCAAAACGTGCATAGATAATTTTGCGCATAATTTCAATAAGTCTTGTAAAACCCTAGTATTAGAATTCGCATTATCTGACCACACAGCGCAACTTCTTAAATTCCCAGTCGAAAAATTGTGCGCGATAGATAAGTGGCGTATAAAGAGACGTGATTATAGTGATGAAAACGTAGTTAAGTTTAAAAATTATTTAAATTATTTGACATTTACAGAAGTATATAATGCTAAAGATCCAAATACTGCTTATGGGGCTTTCTTAGATTTGTTTACATTGTTTTACAATCTATGTTTTCCTCATATCGGTATAACAGTGAATATTAAAAAAAAAGTAAATTGGATATCTCGTGGCATTAAGATTTGTAGCAAAAAAAAACGTCAACTTTTATGGCAGTATAGGAATTAAGCCTAGTCAAACCAGTAAAATGCGCTTTAAAAATTACACCAAGAGATTTAAAAAAATTATAAAGCTAACTCAGCGCGCTCAAAATAATTATAAAATTTCTACTTCGAAAAACAAATCAAAAGCTACCTGGCAAATAATTAAACAAAATAAATTAAATTTACCAAAGCCCTCCATAGAAAAAATCAAAATTAATAATAAAACCATCACGGAGCCAAAACACATAGCAGATCTCTTTAACAACTATTTTATAGAAAAAATACAGCCCATCGATAATTCTGGAAAAAGAGTGACGCAATATATTTCAAATAAAAGAGATTCTATGTTTATGAAACCTAGTACACCGGATGACATTTTGAATATCATATCAAATCTAAAAAATACAAATAGTGTAGGCTACGATGGAATCTCCACAAATATATTAAAAGCTGTAGCTAACATTGTATGCTTACCTTTAAGTTACATAATTAACTTGAGTATCAGTACAGGTGTATACCCAACAGCATTAAAAACATCTGTCGTTAAACCAGTATTTAAGAAAGACAACAAAGAGTTGATGTCGAATTATAGACCGATATCTCTCATTCCTATAATTTCTAAAATTTTTGAGAAGTATATCTATAAACAACTCAACTCATATTTAGAACACAATAAAATCCTCTGCAATGAACAAAAAGGTTTCAGACAAAAAAAAACTATAAATATGGCAATTTATGATTTTTTGCATCCCGTGATGACGAATATGGATCAAAATAAACCGGTTTGTAGTATATTCTGTGATATGACTCAGGCGTTTGATTATGTTCAACACAATATTTTACTTAAAAAACTAGAAGCATATGGCATAAGAGGGAATGTACTGGGACTTTTTGAGTCGTATCTTCAGCACAGAAAGCAAATAACGGAAGTTAATAGAGTTAACATTACTACCGGACGAGAAGAGTCACATCGGTCGCAAGCACGTGACGTTATATATGGTGTTCCACAGGGAAGTGTGTTGGGGCCTCCGCTTTTTACGTTATATATTAATGACCTGCCTAAGTCCACAGTGCAACCGATGAGCCTCTTCGCCGATGACAGTGTTGTGACAATTGAGTGTAAAAATAGAGGGACATATAAAAATGACATTAATAATTCATTAATTGCAATAATAGAATGGCTTAATAATAATAATTTAAAGATAAATTTGAATAAGACTAAAATCATGCATTTCAGTCAACGCACTCCGACATTAATTAATAATCTTGACATAATTTACAATAATAATAACATTGACGAAGTTGAAACAACAAAATTTTTAGGACTAATTATTGACAAGAAGTTAAACTGGAAGGCACATATTGAGACTATAAGCAAGAAAATAAGTACTTCGGCATTTGCTCTGTACACTCTGGCTTCAGTGGTTAGTGTTGATGCTTTGCTCACCGCATACTACGGCCTGGTGGAGTCTGTTTTGAGATACGGCATCATCTTTTGGGGTAATTCGACTGATAGGGAGCTAATTTTTAAAACTCAAAAGAGATGCATAAGGGCGATGTTCAAACTTGAAACAACTCAGAGTTGCAAGCCTTATTTTCAAAAATACCTTATCTTGACATTGCCTTCCCTGTATATATTGGAAAATGCCATATTCGTAAGAAACAATCCAAATTTATTTTCTCGCATGGCTGATCGATTTCCTCGTAACAGACGCGACAATACTCAAATTTGCCAATATCAGCACAAAACTGCTTTTATGCGTAAAAGTGTCTTTTGCATGGCTCCAAAAGTTTATAATAAATTACCTAAAAGCTGGAAGCTGCTAAGTGATATAGCTTTTAAAAAGAAAGTTAAAAGTTTCCTAGCAGATAAAGCTTACTACAATTTAAATGAGTTTTTTAATGACAAATTTTGAATGTGTGACATATTTACTTGTTATTTTTTTTTTTTTTTTTTAATAATCAGGACATTTTTATTATCACTATTTTTTTATTAATTTTTGTAATCATAATTATTATTTTATTATTAGTTTGACATTCATAATTATTAGTTTGACATTATAATAATTGACATTTATAATTATTAGTTTGACATTCTAGACGTTTAATTTTATTTTGACTTGTATCAGTATAATTTTTGTTTTTTTTTTTAATTATTTGACTTAATGACACGCTAGAATGATTTTATTTTATTATTTTGGAAATATTTGCATGCCATTGTCCAGGGCAAACATGACGATTTATATTGTGTTAAACATCTCTTGCATACTGACAATTTACTTTGTAATGTATGTATTGTACTCATGTTTGTGCAAATAAATGATTATTATTATTATTATTATTAAAAGTTTTGTGGCCACAATTTACTTATGCCTACGGTTGGTACCAGATAAATATGAAATAGAGGTCATTGACCTCCCAAGATTTATTGATATTCTTAATTTAAAAAACAGAAATAAATACATAAAGTGGTCTTAACCTTTTGAGTGCGTAATTAGAGACACAATAGTAAGCCAATGGCGTGTGAACGCCGGCGTTAATGCGGGGATCAACAGCTTACAATGACATCTATTGCAATCCTTTTTATTATTAATTTTTCAGGAGGACAAGGTCAATGTACTTTATTGCAAACTAGCTGCTGCCAGTGGTTTCACCCATGAGATTTTTTTTTTTTTCTTATTTTGGAAAATCATCTAATGACATCTCTCGCCCTTGGGCGGAGCGAGAGGGTGTGTCAGACTGTTATTGACTAAAAACCCACTCCTGTTCCATTGTTGCCTTTCATACCAGGGCCGAGTTTTCCTTTCAGAAACAATCCCTTGGCTCCAGTAGGCTTTGACCCTGCTGGGCCCCTACGATTTGCTGACATCTCCTTGAGGCGCAACTTACCCATGTGATAGTGGTAAATTATCGCAAGGGAACATAATCTTAGGATAAAAAGTAACCTATGTAATGTTCTACCTGTGTAGCAAGTTTCATCGAAAACAGTAACAAACATACAAACTTTGTGTTTACAACATTAGTAGGATTTATCTGGCAGCTACCATAGTATTGCAAACTAGTGAATAATTATGCTCAGCAATGGATGCAATAAGAGTGGTACTTGTGTGGTGGGTGTGAATGTGGAATATTTAAATCATCCTCCTGCCCTGGTCCCATTTTATGTGGGGCAGGAACCGCATGTCATCTCCTGTGCTGTCCTGTAAAAATCACCTGCACCTTCTTGGATTTATACAGGACCAATGATAGGGAGATACTGGTTGCTAAATACTGGCGGTCAGTCTACAGGAAAAGAAGAAAAAGCCTGCCTTATTGTTCCAAACATCTCTATGTACTATCATGTCAATAGTCACCTGTTTTACAAATTATGGACAGTTTCGCAGTTTTAACAGCCAGATAGTTTAAACCAACAATTTCATAAAATTATGTATGTTATACTTATCAACTTTTACTTATTATGTAAATTACCTATATCCAATTTAATTATATTATGTAAGTTGTGAGTTAGGTAAGTAAATCTAGATCTTAATTCTGGCTAGATACAGCATAACACTTAAGTTTAGGTTTCAAGGAGTTTAAAAAAAAACTTCTTTGCTTTATGGAAATTCAGCACTCATAAACATTCCACAAGCAACCTGTCATCAGTGACGGATTAAGACTACTTGATGCCCTAAGCAATCTACGCCTGTGGGCCCCCCCGTCCGTATGTCAACTAGAATCGGTCTTTACCGCCTAAAATATTAGTTTTTTGTAAAATAAGGTGATGAGATGTAACGTACCTTAGAAGTGGAGTAGGTGCGACAACAATAAAAACCAAAGCATAATTTATTTATTAGGGGTTAAAGTATGAAATTGCCGATTTGTACTGAAAAATTGAAATTCGTTTTTTTTTTCATTTAACATATTTATTTAATCAAAATAATTACCATTATTATCTATACATTGCTGCCATCTAATAGGAAGGTCATTTATGTCTTTGAGATAGAACTCTGGTGATCTAGATTCGACAAACTGTGTGAAAACATTTTGTACTGCCTCCTGAGAAGAAAACTTTTTATCAAGTAGAAAATTGTCCAAATCTCGAAAAAAAAAGGGTAGTCCGTTGGAGCAAGGTCTGGCGAATAGGGAGGGTGACGAATGGTTTCTAATTGCAGTTCCTGTAGAGTTAAAATGGTTTCTCGTGCTGTATGAGGTATCGCGTTATCATGGAGCAATAATGGTGAAGATTGATTCATGAGTCGGGGTGTTTCACTGCTAGTTTTGCTATCATTGTTCGGAGTTCGGCACAGTAGACATCTGCCGTTATTGCTTGACCAGATCGGAGTAAGCTATAGTGAATAACACCATGCTGAGACCACCAAACAGTTACCATTAACTTTTTATTGGTAAGCTATGCTTTAGGACACTGTTGCGGAGTTTGACCAGGGGTCAGCCATTGCATTTTTTGCTTACGGTTATCGTAAAGAATTCACTTTTCATCACATGTCACAATTCGATCCAATATTCCTTCATTTCTGTATCGATTCAACAAGGCAACATAAGTTCAACACGCGTTTCTTTCTGCAGATCAGTCAAATCATGAGGCACCTATTTTTCATATTTTGTTATTGTTGGTAAGGTAACGTTAAACCATGCCGCAAATTCCTGGGTAGTTTGGTTCGGATGGGCTTCCACCATCTCTTTCAATTCATTGTTATTCACCTGTGTGAGCGGTCTTCCACGTAGTTCGTTCTTCAAATCAAAGTTTCCAAACGCGACATTGATATTGCGAGCTGTTTCTGCCGCGTTAGTTCCGCGTCGGAACTCGTATTCAAAAATCACTCGAATTTTCGAAGTATCCATCTTTCTTGTCTAAGCTGAACAAAAAACAACTGAATGTCGATAAACGAATGTTGCACGTTTTTTAACCGACTACCAAAAAATGAGGAGGTTATCAATTCGGTTTTTTTTTAAATTATGTTTGTTACCTCAGAACTCCGTCGTTTATAGACCGATTAGCAATTCTTTTTCCCCTTAGAGGATATGCTTCCAGATTGGTTCCATTTTTTCAAAATCCAGTTTTCATGATGAATCCACGAGGAATCGAGGGAACTCCTCAAATATTATAGGCAACCATTATAGTTATTTTGGTATATTCATCGAGGACTTAAGCAAACAGTCAAAAAGTAACATTTGATGAAGTGGAACTGATGAAGAAGACCAGAAATGGCCAATGAAGATGGTTAAGCGACTATGACAATACAAATAAATAAATGATTCTGAATAGTTATGTTGTTTTTTTTTTTTTTTTTTTGCCATCGTCTGGGTGAGATTAAGCACGCGATTCTTAACCTCACAATTTATTTTATCTGTTTTTGGTGTTGAGTCTATTGTTTTGTGTCGTCTGGTGTGGGAATCTAGTTATAAGGTTAGTAATTTAAGCTTTTTTGGCACTCATTTCCTCGGAAATGAGTGCCGAAGAACCCCCTGACGGGGGTGGAGGGTCACCTCCAGATATGGTCGTCGAGTGCTCTCAAGACACTGATGACTGCCGCGCTAGACCTGAACCGAGAAAGCGCCCCGGAGGTCCTGAGATCTTTGTCGACGCGAAAAGAAATAAGCCGCCGTCGGACTCTATTCAATCCGTATTCACGAAACCAGGTTTTGAGAGCGACTCCAAAATGCTTTATAGCGAAAATGATAAAGCACCTTTCAAGGTATTTGTTTCCAGAATGGAGACAGACCCTAAGCAAGGTTTAACCTTGAATTCACTTAAGTTTGCCCAGTTTATTTTCAAAAAAGGCTTTGAAGGGGTGGTTCAAGGCAGCGTCAAGTCCATGGGTCGGAACAGGATGTCTGTCGATTTTAAAACCTTCAACGACGCCAATAATTTTGTTAACAACACTATTTTACGGGACAACAATTTTACAGCTGTCATTCCTCGCTTCCAAGTAACTCGCATGGGTGTTGTAAAAGATATTCCCACTGACTGGACTCTCGAGGAATTAGTTCTTGGCATTGAAACTCCCCACAACTGTGGGGAAGTTATCAAAGCTAGGAGGCTCAATTTTAAAAATAGAAAAGAGGACTCTGTTACTTGGTCTCCTTCTTCAACCGTTGTACTAACCTTCTCTGGACAGATACTTCCAGAAAAGGTATTCTGTTACAATGCTTCCCTTCCTGTATCTGTATATCACCTTCCCACAATCCAATGCAGGAACTGCTTGAGATTTGGCCACATCAGCTCTCAGTGTAGGTCTAAGCCTCGCTGTTACCGTTGCACCTTACCACATCCTGGAGATACTTGCAATATCCCAGACTCACAGGTTTCTTGCCTCTTGTGTGATGGCGGAAACCACAAAGCCACTGACGATAGATGCCCTGAACATTCACGACAGAAAACAATCAAAATGATTATGTCCGAGGAAAATCTAGGATACCGTGAGGCAGCAGTAAGGTTTCCCCGTTCCAAAACGTCTTACTCCAACATAGCAGCACGTCCCCCCCTATTCAAACCATCCCAAACTCCCTCTGAACCTCTTTTCTCAGCTCCTTATATTACTCCTACATCCTCTCCATTTGCATCTCCGGTTAAAACGTCTTACACTAAGACGGTTTACCGTTCCCCAAGACCTAGACCAGAGCTGGGTAAGTCATATGACTTCCAAGCCCATAGGTCAATGGTTGATTCGCCTAAATCTTCTCAACCTAATGGCTGTGCTCTGAACTCTCCTTATACTGAAACAACTCCTCTTCCCACTCCTAATGATAATCTAATAGAGCTTTTGACTTGCTCCCTCATAAATATGCTGTCTAAATTCAGTGACGCAATACCGGACAATGTCGTAATATTAGTTGAACAGCTCCTCGAATCTTGGACTCGCCAAAATAGAAAAAATCCTTCAGTGGAACTGTAGATCTATTCGTAGGAAAAAACATGAGATAATATACCTAATAAACCGTCATAAACCTGTCGTCTTTGCCGTGTCGGAGACCTGGCTCAGGCCTGGATCTCTTTTTAGGGTTCCTGGTTTTGCATGTCTTCGGGACGACAGAGATGGCGGCTGGGCTGGTTGCGCCTTATTGGTTAGCAGATCTGTCACTTTTTCCGAAATTCCTCTTCCTGTTCATGATCCTGGGCTACATGTAGTAGCCGTTAGAGCCATGAACATATCATATGTATCTGCCTACATTCCTCATCCCAATCCTAGCCTTCTGTCTGAATTTAACTCTATTCTTTCTTCCATCCCATCTCCCCTGATTGTGATGGGCGATTTTAATTGCCGCAATACTCTCTGGGGCTCTCATTGTAATGACCCTTCTTCTAGCTTTCTGTTAGATCTTTTAGACGACTGTAACCTGTGTGTTCTTAATGATGGATCTGCTACTCGTAGGGTATCCCCTACCCAAAATATTAGTGTTCCTGACCTTACTCTCTCTTCTCCTTCTTTAGTGTCCTCACTCTCCTGGTCTGTTCTTCCTAACTCTTACGGGAGTGACCATTTTCCCATTCTAATATCTTTTCCAAGTTCCTATCCACATTCGCCTCCTTTTCAACCCCTTCAAAGATACCGCCTACTTCAAGCTGACTGGTCCAAGTTCTCGTCCCAATTGGACTCGGAACTCCAAAACTTCCCCCAAGTTAACCCCTCCAACTCACTTGCCCTCTACAATGACTTTGTCGATTGTTTGTTGAGAGCGGCTGATTCCTCAATCCCCTTGAAGAACTCTGCCCGAGACCTGATTCCTTCTCCACCTTGGTGGGATGCTGAGTGCACTGACAGTATTCGTAAACGAAAAGAAGCAGAAAACGCCTTCTCCTCTAGTTTAGACATGTGTGATTATTTAAATTTCAAAAAGATTTCTGCTAGTACTTGTAGGCTATTAGCAAAAAAAAAAAGATGTGGCTGGCTCAAGTTTTGCGAATCACTTTCTCCACGGACTCCTGTCTCCCTAGTATGGAAGAAAATAAAAATCTACCGCCAAGCCGGTGACAGCCAGTCTCTCAATATTTCTTCCAATGACCCTAGTTCCTGGCTGGAGGAATTTATAACAAAATTAGCCCCCCCCTTTGTTCCTAACTTTGAATGCCTTCCCACTATAGATCCTTCTTCTCCTACTTCCTCTGATAGATTTGGTGACCTATTTTCCCTCTCAGAATTAATATGTGCCTTAGATCATCTTAAGGACTCTGCTCCAGGTGCTGATGGAATCCCCTACTCCTTTATTTCCAAATCCTCTTCCAATTGCAAACTACTTTTCCTTAGCCTAATTAACACTTTTTTCGCAACTGGTCAACTCCCAGACTCTTGGAAATCACAAATCGTCATCCCAATTTTAAAACCTGGTAAAGACCCAACAGATTCTGCCTCGTATCGACCTATTGCACTCTCTTCTGTCCTGGCTAAAATTATGGAGAATCTCATCAAGAATCGACTCGAATGGATCTTGGAATCCAAAGGTGTTTTACCCAGTTCTCAATTCGGTTTTCGAAGAGGCATGGGCACTTTGGATAGCCTAAGTGTTTTCCTATCAGATGTCCGTATTGCTTTCTCCAATAATGAAAGCGTTCTTGGTGTTTTCCTAGACATAGCCTCAGCCTATGATAATGTCCAACTTCCAATACTCAGGCAAAAGCTGCTTCAGCTGAGTATCCCTGTGAGGATGGTCAACATCATTTGTAATCTCCTTATGTCCCGCTCTATTTCCGTTCGTCACCAAAACTCCCTCTCCTCTCCCCGCTTAGTATGGAAGGGCCTACCCCAAGGGTCGGTCTTAAGCCCTATCCTTTACAATATTTACACGCACGATTTGGAGTCATCAGTGAGGTGTTTTTGCAAAATTTTACAATACGCCGACGACATTGTTCTCTTCTGTAGTTCAGCTTCATTTTCAGATGCCTCATCTCGTTTAAATTCTGCCCTTCATTACCTCAACCAGTGGCTGACCGACCATGGCCTAAGCCTGTCAGTCTCCAAATGCAATGCAGTGGCCTTCTCTCGTAAACGCAACATTCCCCCTATTAATCTGCACGTTGATAATGAACCCATTATGATTCAGGAAAAGGTAAAATTTCTTGGCCTTATACTTGACCCAAAATTATCTGGCGTCTACCATCTGGATTATATCTCCAAAAAATGCGAAAAGGGTGTTAATGTCCTACGTGCCCTTTCTGGAGTTCGCTGGGGAGCTCATCCAACTTCCCAAAAAATTTTGTATAATGCCATAGTTCGCAGCCATTTCGACTATGGGAGCTTTCTTCTGGAGCCATGCAACAGAATCGCCCTTGCTAAACTGGAAAAGATCCAATCAAAATGCTTACGCATTGTCACGGGTGCTATGAAATGCTCACCTGTTAATGCCCTTCAGGTAGAATGTTTAGAGCCTCCACTTAACTTCCGTAGACAGTTCCTCTGCGATAGATTTTTTTATAAAATTATCGAGAATAAATCCCATCCTCTTCTCCCTCTTCTACGTACTCTTTCTGATTTAATACCGAATTCCCGCTATTGGTCCCATAAAAATCCTCCTCTCCTTACTAACAGCCTCTGTAAATTTAATGATTTGCACACTTCCATAGTCCAGTCAAATTCGAATCCCTTATTTGAAGTAAGTTTTGATTCTTTGCTCTTCCAACCTAAAGTGATTATAAACCTCGGAATCTCTAAACACGATCCTGCGGCAAACGATAAACTCAACAGGATTCTGTCAGAGGAGTGGCGTGATTGGCTGACGTTATACACAGACGCTTCTAAACTGTCAGATGATAGTAGGGTCGGTTCTGCTGTATGGATCCCGAAGTATAAAATAATTCTCAATTTTCGTAGTTCCGCGTTGGGGTCTGTTTATACGGGAGAAGCAATAGCTCTTCTGGAAGCGGTTTCCTATATCGAATCTCACAGCCTCAACAAATCCTTGATTCTCACAGACTCTCTTAGCTGCCTACAGGATTTAATAAAATCACCTTTTCGCTCGCGTAACAATTTTTCCCTGACCTTAAAAATTAAAGAAATCCTTTATAGGTTACATTGTTCAGGCATAGAGGTTGCATTGGCTTGGATCCCAAGCCATTCTGGTATCGTTGGCAACGAGAATGCGGATTCGATTGCTAAGTCAGCAATTCGGATTGGAATCGAGACTCATTCATCCTGTTATCCTCGTGATTTGCGTTGCCTTGCTAAACCCGATATGATAAAGAATTGGAACTCTCATTGGCAAAAAACTCGAATTTTGAAGGGAAAATTCTATGGTTCTATTCAACCATCCATCCCCTCTAAATGTTGGTTCAGCAAACTAAAATTTTCAAACAAACCTGCTACTTCTGTTATAATTCGGCTCCGACTCGGATTTGTTTGCACTCCTGTTTTTTTGGCCAAAATCCACGTGAGAGACAATTCTTTGTGTGAATGTGGCCTAGAAGAGGGTACCTTGGAACACTTGTTTTTCTCCTGCCCTCGTTTAACAATTCCTCTTTACGACTTACTCCCTTCTGATATCCCCCGCCCAGTTAACATTCCTTTTCTTCTATCTTTAGCCCATACCCCTACAGTAAAAATTCTTTATAAATTTATTAATGTTAATAAAATCCAGTTGTAGTCAGTAGGTACTTCTAAACATTATGTATATATTTCATGTTTTAATATATATCTTGTATTGTTTTATGTGTACTAACCAAAATTGTTTTGTCCCCTTTTTAGCATGATGACCAATGGATACCATCGCTACAAAAACTGATCAATAGATAACAATATTCTCGACAAAGTACCGACCATTTCCATCTCATACCTTGACATTGGCAAAATCATCGGACGTTCGTCGATGGAGCCATACACCTAAAAAAATTGAATTGAATTGAATAGTTATGTTGAAAATGGTATCATTAAAGTAAACTGATGATGATGATGGAGCCGGAAGGTAGGCACTGGAACTCCGTAATTAATCGATGTAATCTCGCCGCGTTTGGGCTTATTGGAATTGTCATGAGATGCACTTTGGCTATAAGGTACTATCGAACTGATCTGATGATGGAGCCGGAAGGTAGGCACAGGAATTCCTTAATTAATCAATGTATCCTAGCTGTGTTTGGGCTTATTAGAATTGTCATGAGATGCACTTTGGCTATAAGGTACTATCGAACTGATCTGATAATGGAGCCGGAAGGTAGAAGGTAGACACAGGAACTTCATAATAAAACAATGTAACCTAGCAGTGTTTGGGTTAATTGGAATTGTCATGAGAATAAGGACTCTGGTTATAAGTGTATCGTAACTAAAAAGTGTAAAATAAAAAGCTTAAAAAAAAATAGTTTTGGAAGTCAGTGTTAAATAAGAAACAAAAAATACCGAGAAACACCGACTTCCGAAATTAAAGTTATTTTGATTCTTTTAGTGTTTTTTTTTTAGTGTAGTCGGTTATTATTATTATTATTTTGTAAAAAGTTATTTTTAAAAGAACTTCATAGGTACCTACTATGTGAAAAAAGTTTCACTCAAAAATCTCAAACCATGAAGGTTTTATGTCAATTCGAAGTACCTATTACAATAAAACGGCAATTTCATACTTTAACCCCTATTATTACGTATGCATAGAAACCGGCCGACACAATTACTCAAAAAACAAAACATTTGATTGACACAGATTTGCGGGGGGGCCGCGGGGTAGGGGTGCTTTATGATTGGCTGATCGCAATTCCGGTGCATTTGAATTGCCGAATGCACTAGCGGGCAGCGAGTGGGCAAGCGGGAGCGGGGTTATGACTCTAGGTCGGACTCTATGTCAACTTAAAACCCGTTAGTCCTAGAAACTTTTTTTGTGCTCCTTCTGGTGCCCCCCCAGACGTGATGCCCTAGGCAATTGCTTAATTTGATTAAGGGTTAATCCGTCACTGCCTGTCATAGCTGTCCTTGCAAAACTGCATTATTTTTCATGATAATAACTTTTTTATTTCATAAGAGAAAAATATAACTTTATTATGATTTTGTTTAAATGTTAATCATTGTTTCTAGATGGGTGGAATTAACATTTTTAACAATTCTTTCTCTTTTCAATAATCACATGCAAGAAGAATTCATAGTGTATTCACTGATGATTATCTAAACATGGATTAAAAAATAGTGAAAGTGCTAGGAGCATGTATATTAATGCACAATGCATAGCAGACACAATATGAGCAAAAAAACTAGCAAAAATATCTACTTTAGCTGATAAAATTCCACAACAGCAAATTTTAAGCAACTCTCGCCTAATTACCAGTGCAGGGCCAATCAGAATCAAATTGCAGTTATCAGGTTAATTTATTTAGCAACCTTACTGCAGTTTTATGTGAAACTAGTTGGAGGAACTGTTACTGTAGTGTGCAACTCGAAATTGTCATTGAATTGATAATTTTTTTAGTAGAGCACCAAACAGGATATGCCAAATTAAGATAGTTAAGCAAGCTGATGACTACGTGCGGCAGTGGGTGTACAGTGAAGGTGTACCTGTGCATTTTTCCCGTGCCTCGTGTTGGCCATGGCGTGCGGCGCCGGCAGCGGCTTGTTCGCCCACACCGAGTCTGCGGCGCGCGCCGACCGCGTCTCCAGCATGACACCCCCAGCTACAGCTCCGCTCCGTCACCGCAGCCCCTCACTGATACATTGCGTCCAGCACTCGGACCACTGCACTGCACCACATACACTGCACTCACGCAATAACACCACACCACACCGATCGATTCAAGATGCAGAACCACCACAAAACCTAATGATTGTTTATTGTAGGACGTGCGAAAATCTGATCGAGAGCCAGAGAGACACCAAAAGAGCTTCGCGTTAATCGACCCTTTAGATCTTCCAAATATTTATTATTCAACAAGAACAATTTATATGGAAGTGTCCTATAACACTTGTAATATTTTTGGTAAGATTTTCACTCAGTATAACATAAATTAACGATTAATTTACTGAAAAGTCTCACTTGTCGGTGGGGCAAACGACGAATCAATAGACAAACTTATTTTTTTAGAAAACCAGTCAAATCATAGAGTATTTTAAACTATGGTTTCCAAGCAAAAGCAATGAATTTACGAATTAGTCGATGTTAATTATAATATTCCCTTTTTAAGGATAGTCATTCTCTATTTTGTTTTATTATCTGCTCTATAGGCTTGATTGTCTGCTGGCAACACCAATCGTCTGTGACGTTTTGCTACGTACCTATGGATGGTGTGTTTTCGCTAAAATATTTTTAATGGGTCAAAATCATTGATTTTAGTCCCATAAGAAGTGACAATGTCCGATTCAGAAGCTAGCAATTACTCAGGGAGTGGATCTGAAGCGGGTAGCGTAGCATCCCGTCGTTCACGGAGGAGCGCTGCAAGTGCCCGTTCCGTGCGCTCCCGCTCGGGCTCCCGGTCGCGCTCCGGCAGCCGTAGCATCTCACGAACACCCTCGAGATCTCGCTCCAGATCCAAGTCACGCTCACGATCTCGCTCCAGGTAGACACTACTTCGTCTGGCTAAATTGACAACGTTGAAAAACATTGTCGATGTTTGCAATCTGTAAAGTCAGTTTGATAACAGTTACTACAATATTAATTGCTATAATAACACTAAAAATAGTTTGCAAATCTATTACACAGTGCAGTGTATTACACAATTGAATTACACAGAAACATAACCAAAAAAAATCTTTACAATTAGGAACAGCACAGACCCAATTTACTAAACTTTCCCTGTTCAATATGTATATTATACATTCCAATCAATTATTAGCGTCGAGTCCAGAGGGGGTTTCACAAATACTTAAATAATTAAATCATTTATCTTGAAGCTCTGACACACTCTAACTTGTTTACGCAGTTATTGCAAAGGTGAATAAATTAATAGTGTAAAATAACTATCTTGTTGACTAAGTACAGAAACATTGTTATACTTTGGGCTTGTGTATACAGATGTCTGTTGGAGTAATATCTTGGGTTATTCTTAGAATATTAAGCCAGGATATAACTTGCTTGTTATTTTTAACGTCAAAAACTAGCCATGCCATATGTAATTTTAACCTTTCGAATACCGTAATTAGAGACACAATAGAAAGACAATGAGAGAGTAAACGCTGGTGTTGCTTGGGTTTTAATGAATTAACCCATTGTACCATATATCTGGTGAAATAAATGATTTATGTAGTCTGAATGTTAGTATTGACATCTCATACTTATCATTATGAAATGGCTAGGCAATCTGAACGCACATCATGTTGTTATGTTACCATTTAACCTTTTGAAAGCGTAATTAGAGACACAATAGTAAGACAATGGCGCGTGAACGCCGGCGTTAATGCGGGGATCAACAGCTTAAGGTTTTGCAAGTTTACATTTTATTAATAAAGATTTTACATTTTTCAGGAGTCGTTCAGCTGGCTCTGGCTCACCTGCTAGTCGCAACAGAGATGATGAAGCTAAAGAGGCATCTGGTGATGAGGAAGTTGAGGTTTGTTTATAGCTACAATGATTTTGATTAAAGGCGGGATAATTGAAACTCAAAAAATGTGTGGAGTTCCTGCTACAATATTTAGACAACTACAAGCAAAATGTAGTTAGTTTTAAACATAAACTAACAAAATTACTATAGCAGAATATGTTGTTTGTAACAAAAATAGTTATAACATCAAAAAAAACCTACATCATGTAAGCAATGGTTGAGCTGAGTTGGGCTGATGCAGACGTCATGCTCGTGAACGGGTGCCATCAGTTGAGACTGGTCATCTCTTAGCTGCCAGTGGCTTAATTCAATTTCTATTTTTAAATTAGATGTTTTTTTTTTATTAATGATAGGCTCGCGTTTGACCACCATCTCACCTGATGGTAAGCGATGATGTTTTATTATTATTACTTAGCTACATTAACTCTCTCTCTCTTGGTTATATGCTCACATATTAGAAGCAACAAGAAATATGTAACCAAGATTAATGTTACTCATAATATGATTTAAAAGAATGTCCATGGAATTTCTTGCACATTCTTCTCCATAGAGATCTATGCTTTGGAACATGCAATTTTTTTTTTTTTTTTTGCTTGTTGTATCTGCAATCAGCATTTAGCTATAAGCAGATGCGCTGTAGGTAATGGCAGTTCGAGTGAGCCCTCCAGTGAGGACATCTCCTCTTAATTGGCTATATTTATTTATATAGCTATAACATCCTTTCGCTTTAGCCTCTTAATGTAGCTTCTGGTTGTCAGCTTAGCAGCCAATTGGTTAGGATGATTTTCCAACCTCCCCAGGTATGTCATTGCAGTTTTGAGGATTTCTTCCTTCACAGTGTTAATTTCAAGATAGTGATGTATTTCTGTGTTTGTGATAAACCATGGGACATTGCTCAGGTTTCTCAGTATCATATTTTGTATTCGCTGTAGTATAACTATATTAGAGTCACTGGCGCTGCCCCAGAGTTGTACACCATACATCCAGACAGGTTTCAAGATGCTTTTTAACCGACTTCAAAAAAAAGGAGGAGGTTATCAATTCGGTTGTATTTTTTTTTTTTTTTTTATCATCATTATTTTTTTTTTTTTTATGTTTGTTACCTCAGAACTCCGTCGTTTATGGACCGATTTGCAAAATTTTTTTTTCCCTTTATAGGATATGCTTCCAGATTGGTCCCATTTTTTTCAAAATCCAGTTCTGATGATGGAATCCATGAGGAATCGAGGGAACTCCTCAAAAATTATAGGCAACCCTATGGTAATTTTAGTATTTTCATCAAGAACTTAAGCATTTACAGTCAAAAAGTAACATTTGATGAAGTGGAACTGATGAAGAAGACCAGAAATGGTCAACGGAACTTCATACTCAAATAGATATCACAATGAAGATATAGTTAAGCGACTATGACAATACAAATAAATGAATGATTCTGAATAGTTACGTTGAAAATGGTATCATCGAAGTGATCTGATGATGATGATGGAGCCGAAAGGTAGGCGCTGGAACTCCGTAATTAATCAATGTAACCTAGCCGTGTTTGGACTTATTAGAATTGTCATGGTTAGCACTTTGGCTATAAGGTACTATCGAACTGATCTGATGATGGAGCCGGAAGGTAGGCACAGGAACTCCGTAATTAATCAATGTATCCTAGCCGTGTTTGGGCTTATTAGAATTGTCGTGAGATGCTCTTTGGCTATAAGGTACTATCGAACTGATCTGATGATGGAGCCGGAAGGAGGAAGGTAGACACAGGAACTTTATAATAAAACAATGTAACCTAGCAGTATTTGGGTTAATTGGAATTGTCATGAGAAATAGGCACTCTGTTTATAAGTGTATCGCAACTAAAAAGTGTGAAATAAAAACTTTTTAGAAAAAAAAATATCCGACTTCACTAAAAAAAACACTAAAAGGATCAAAATAACTTTAATTTCGGAAGTCGGTGTTAAATAAGAAACAAACAATACCGAGAAACACCGACTTCCGAAATTAAAGTGGTAGGAAGAGGTAAGGGCTCTCAGCCCTTACCTCTTCCTGATGATAATGGATGCTCTGACGTCGGACATTCAGGAAGAGGCTCCCTGGTGTATGCTGTTTGCCGATGACATTGTGTTGGTTGCCGAGAGTGGCCTAGAGGTCCAGAACAGATTGGAGGTGTGGTGGCACAGACTGGAGAGTGTTGGCCTGAAATTGAGTAGAACCAAAACGGAATACTTGTTCTGCGATTTCGGCGGTCTCTCCAATCCAGTGCCTTTATCTCTCGCTGGAACACCCATACCGATCTGCTCCGACTTTCGGTACCTCGGGTCACTCGTCCAAGGGGATGGTGAGGTAGACCGGGACGTAACACATCGGATCAACGCAGGATGGATGAAATGGCGACAGGTCACGGGAACAACTTGTGACCCACGGATGCCCCTCAAGTTGAAGGGTAAAATCTACAAGTCCGTGATAAGGCCTGTCATACTGTATGGATCAGAATGTTGGGCTGTGAAAAAGACGGATGAAAAAAGATTGCACGTAGCGGAGATGAGAATGTTAAGATGGATGTGTGGTGTGACGAGAATGGATAAAGTGAGAAATGAGTATATTAGGGGAAGTTTGAAAGTGGCGCCAGTGACTGAAAAGTTGCAAGGGAATCGTTTGTCTTGGTATGGTCATGTGAAGAGGAGAGATGAAACGCATGTTACTAAAAGAGTTATGAATTTACATGTGGATGGATGGAGAGGGAGAGGGAGACCAAAGAAAAGATGGATGGATTGTGTGAAGAGTGATATGAAAGAAAAGGAAGTTAGTGATAGTATGACGAGTGACAGGGCAGAATGGAAGAAAAAAACGTGTTGCGCCGACCCCAAATAACACGGGACAAGGGCAGGAAGATGATGATGGCGTAGTACTTCTTTCGTGATTAGATCAAATCCAGGTGCTTTTTTGTCTTTGAGCTCTTTGTTGATGGTCCTCCAGACTTCACGTGTAGTTATTGGAACTGGTGGCGGCGACATTTGCAGGTCCTGATTGATAATATCATCAATTTCTTTCTCTGAACTTGGATCGCTTACATTATTCGGATGAAAGACATTGGCTAGGTGATGTGCAAAAGTATCTGCCTTATTTTGTGACGTACGCGCCCACTCATTGTTGGTTTTTAAAGGAGGTTTAGCTATTTGCGGTCTATCATAGTCTTTTGTGAACTTCCATAGTGAGTAGTTGGTGGATGCAGTGGCTGTGAGAGACTCCAGTTGAGATTCAAGAGTATTGTTGTGCCAGTTATGTAGCATGTTCTTTAAGTCTGTTGCCGCTTTTGTAAAATTATGTTTATCTGAGCTTAGTCGACTTTCATGCCAAATCCTTCTCAGCTTTCGTTTCTCAAGAATAGCTCTTTTGACTTCCATAGGGTAGTTATCCTGTGCCACGCGAGGGTTTAAGGCAGGGGTATTTATCCAGCAGGCTTCTTGGATCAGAGTTGTGATATATTTAGTAGCATTCTCAATGTCATCCTGTGTTTTAAGAGCTACTCTAAGCTCAATCTTCTCTTCCAAGAATTCCCGAAATGATATCCAATCTGTAAGTTTATTATAAAGCTTTTCTGGGTTTGAAGTCTCAACTAGCATAGTGCTGACAGTTAGAATTACGGGAGTGTGGTCGGACGAGCTGTCGTAGCAGGATTCAGTTTTAATGAAGTGCCTGCAATGCCCTTTCATAACAAAGAAGTCCAGAAGATCGGGAATTTTTTTAGGATCGGCTGGCCAGTAGGTCGGTTCACATGAGGAAGTAGTTTGAAGCTGATTTTTGTCTGCGCTTATTTTTAATTGGCGTCCTCTAGTGGTGGTCAATCTAGATCCCCAATGTTCATTTTTGGCATTCCAGTCCCCTCCTGCAATAAAACGATGCCCAAGAGTATCGAAGAAGGCAGAAAACATGGATTCACTGATCTTGTGTTTAGGTGGGCAGTACACTGCAGAGACATTGAAATTTCCAGTTTTGTCCTGCACAGCAATAGTAGTAGCTTGGATGTGATTTGTTTTGTAGCATGGCATTAGGTGGTGCTTGATTGTTTTCTTTATGATCACGGCTGTCCCACCGTGGCCCGTTCCATCAGGGTGGTTTGTGACATAGCATGCATAGTCCGAGAATTTTATCAATGATGTACCAGTACAGTGGGCCTCAGATATAAGGAGGATGTCCAGTTTATGTTGGGTGATAAATAGCTCAACTTCATGTTTATTTGGAGTTAGCCCGTTGATGTTCCAGGTGGCTAGCCGTAGTGCAGACATTATGTTAGCTTATCAACTAGTTTTGCTATGAGACTCATAAGAGTGCTCATTTGTTGAAGGATGAGGTCAAATTTTTCATTGTTTTTAATAAGTATGTCTTCTAGTGACTGGCTTATTTGACCTGGGTGGTGGGTAATTGAACTGCTTTGGGTTGAGCAGTTGTTTTGTGGTGCCTGTTTTAAAGCTTCTGCATATGATAGTTGCTGGTCGTGTTTCAATGGGTTTTTGTTTAGGGTACTTTCAGTGTTTTTAACGGTGTTAGCTGTTAGTTGTCGTTTTATGTTTAATGTTGTTGTATTTTTGTTACTTTTTCTAGCTAGGATTTCTCTATAGACCTCGCAACCCTTATAGTTAGCAGGGTGAGGACCATTGCACAGGGCGCACAGTGCAGGTGTGTTGCGGTCACGCTTATGACATTCGGACGTTTTATGGGATTGTCCACATTTTACACATCTGAAGGGTCGCATACAGTAGTTCTTAGTATGCCCATACTGTTGGCAGCGCTGGCATTGCACAATCGTTTTCCTTTTCTTTGGTTCCTCTATAGTTACTGCTTGATGGTAGATATACTTAAGGTCAAGAATAGCCTTATTGTTGGGACCAGAAGCGAGATTAACAAAGAATGTCGATGTGGGCTTTTTTTCAGGACCAAATTTGGCGTTGATTATTTCGCCTGTAACTATGTTTCCTGTTGCCTCAATTTCCTGTTTGATCATATTCAAGGGGGTCGATGGATGTAGATTTTTAATGATGATCCTGAGGTCCCTGTTATCTTTCCTGTTGAAGGTGTGTCCTATGAGGCCATTTTCTCTGACAGTAGAAATTAGTTTTTTATAGACTTCTATGTCGGCGGTGCTAATCCTTAATTGGTTTTTGTTGACTAATTTATATGAAAATTGTTTTTGTTCTACTGTACTTTTCAAGAGCTCCGTTAGTTTATTAA
This sequence comes from Mythimna impura, assembly GCA_905147345.3. Taxonomy (NCBI): domain Eukaryota; kingdom Metazoa; phylum Arthropoda; class Insecta; order Lepidoptera; family Noctuidae; genus Mythimna; species Mythimna impura. Next base: position 1,422,036 of record LR990348.1, read on the forward strand.
TATCCTCTACTCCATAGAGAATAATCGGGGGTGGTTTACTAGGTCTTGTAGGTATATCTGAGTTATCGGTTAGGTCGATTGTGAGTCCGGTAAAGCGATTAGATGTTGCTGTAATATCTACAGGTGGGCTGCTAGCTGAGAGTTTTCTCTTCTTATTCCTGTTAGTTGGTACTCTTTGCCATGGTGGAGGACACGGCGCACTTTGTGAAGCTGAGGGACTTGTGGCCTCTTTGTATGATTCCTCTCTTACTGTGTGGGTTTGACTACAACCCACTGATGCTGATCTGGGCCTCGTAAGGAATAAGCCAGGATGAAGAGCTTGCTGAACCAGCACTTTGCCACCACTAAGTGAAAAAGCACTGTTCATAGCCGAAGGGTTCGTATCGTCCGTCTTTCTTTCTAATGTTTGCGAAATTATGCCCCCCCCAGATACGGTGGGGCTGCCCGAGTTAGACTCGGGGAGGGATTCTCCGGTTATCCCGGTACCCTCCTGGGGTAGTTTAGTTTTTAACTTCGCTTCCATTTTCAATTGCCACTATCTACAACTCCAGACATTTTAGGGGCTATTTAGGCCCCAAGGCTCGCCTTAGCCTCTTCCAACCAGTAACCTAGCTGGGCGTATGGTTATACCGCCAATGCTCGGTCGCCATTGCCTCGTTTGTTATCTAGCAGGGAGCACCACGGCAATCGCTTGTTTGCCGCCATCATGCGATGCGTGCAGGTGAGGTTGACTTGGGCCGGTTAAGATGGTAGTACCGTTATCCCCTTACCCCCAACATGCAATTTAGCTTTACTTTTTTTGACTGACCAACATTTTGACAATTTAAAAATGCCTGTAATTGGTCTATTTGAAATAAACGTTTCTGATTTCTGCAAAGTCAAGTTCATTGGCAAAAAGTAGAGAGCATACAAAGTTCCTTCACCAGACATCTAGCCTTTTTATTTAGAAATCTAAATAATAAATTGTTTTACAAAATAGCAATTTCATTAATAACAAATGCTTTTTTTTTAAAAAAAATTGGTTGCCTGTAAAGTCGGTATACGGGCGAAAGTTTTACGTGACAACGACTTTGAGTGGTAAAATAATTTTAATGTGAATATTCATTCGTATAGTAGGAAGAAGGATGAAATAACGTGCCTCTCACTCGCTCTCATTGTGAGCGCATAACGTGAGCGAAGCGTAACGCAGTTTCTTGAAGTGTCACCCGGCAAACCAATTTATAAGACGTTGTCACGTCAAAAGTTGCACAATTTACATACTATACAATGTTTGTCACTGCTGTTAGGAGCATATTGTCTTTTGTCACTGTGTTCGCGGAGATCAAATTAATAATACCGGAAGACGCGAGACTCTCTCTGTCAGCAGCCGTGTGAACATCTAGTCTAGGGGCTGTCTCAAGTCTCGTTGTAAAGTGAATACCTAAAGCCTATAAATCAGTTGCATAATCTGAAACAGTTTGTTTATTGCTTGTTACACACTCCGCCCACAAAATAGAGTCTTTGGAAAAGACTTCCACTGTGATAGGCATCCTGTACCAACTGTATAATATTAATATTTGTTACTGTACTTCTCAGGATGAGCAAGAACCCGAAGGTGAGGACCTAGTTGATTCAGAGGAATATGAAGAAGATGAGGAAGAGGAAAGACTAAGGAAGAAACGCAAGAAGGACAGCCGCTATGGAGGATTCATTATTGACGAAGCTGAGGTAAGGCTTGATGCTATAGAAAAATTAGTTTTACTTAAATATTATATTAGAAATGATAGTTGCAGTAATAAAAAAAACGCCGATCCACAGCAACTCTCATCACCTCTTTACATAATTATGAATTTTTTAAACTGTGTTTTTGCTACAGGTGGACGATGAAGTCGACGAAGATGACGAATGGGAAGAGGGAGCTCAAGAGATGGGCATTGTTGGCAATGAAGTGGACGAGATCGGGCCTACCGCCCGGGAGATCGAGGGTAGGCGCCGAGGGACCAACCTCTGGGATTCACAGAAAGAGGAGGAAATTGAGGAGTACCTCAGGAACAAGTATGCTGATGAGTCAGCAGCGCTCAGACACTTTGGCGAAGGTGGCGAGGAAATGTCTGATGAAATCACACAGCAAACCCTCTTACCAGGTATCAAGGACCCTAATCTATGGATGGTCAAGTGCAGGATAGGTGAAGAAAAAGCGACAGTCCTTCTCCTCATGAGGAAGTTCATTGCCTACCAGTTCTCTGAAGAACCATTCCAGATTAAGTCAGTAGTCGCCCCAGAAGGTGTAAAAGGTTACATCTATATTGAAGCTTACAAACAAACTCATGTTAAGAATATCATAAATAATGTAGGAACATTGAGGATGGGCATCTGGAAGCAGGACATGGTTCCTATAAAGGAAATGACTGACGTCTTGAGAGTGGTTAAGGAACAGTCTGGTTTGAAACCAAAACAATGGGTCAGGCTAAAAAGAGGTCTATACAAAGACGATATTGCTCAAGTAGATTATGTAGATCTAGCTCAAAATCAAGTGCATTTGAAATTACTGCCTAGAATAGACTACACAAGGCTTAGAGGGGCTCTTAGAACTGTCCAAAGCGAAAGTGAGGCAGCTAAAAGAAAAAAGAAGAGGCGCCCGGCAGCGAAACCCTTCGACCCTGAAGCCATCAGAGCTATAGGTGGTGAAGTCACATCTGATGGTGATTTCTTAATATTTGAAGGCAACAGATACTCCCGAAAGGGATTCTTATACAAAAACTTCACAATGTCAGCCATATTAGCTGAAGGTGTGAAGCCAACTCTGACTGAATTGGAAAGATTTGAAGAACAGCCTGAAGGAATCGACATAGAATTAGCAGCACCTGCCAAAGACGACCCGACTAGTTTACATTCGTTCTCCATGGGAGATAATGTGGAAGTGTGTTCTGGTGACTTAGCCAACTTGCAAGCTAGGATTATTGCCATAGATGGCTCTATGATAACTGTCATGCCTAAGCACGACGCGCTAAAAGATCCTCTCGTCTTCAAGCCTAATGAGTTGCGGAAGTACTTTAAACAAGGTGACCACGTCAAGGTGTTAGCTGGTCGGTACGAAGGTGACACGGGTCTGATTGTTCGTGTAGAGCCACACCGAGTGGTACTCGTTTCGGATCTGACCATGCACGAGCTTGAAGTCTTACCTCGCGATCTACAGCTCTGCTCAGACATGGCCACTGGTGTGGACTCCCTCGGCCAGTTCCAGTGGGGCGACATGGTCCAACTCGACCCACAGACAGTCGGCGTCATCGTACGACTTGAGAAAGAAAACTTCCATGTTCTGGGCATGCAGGGTAAAGTTATTGAATGCAAGCCACAAGCTTTACAGAAAAGACGTGAAAACAGATTTACAATGGCTCTTGATTCCGAACAGAATACAATTCAGAAGCGAGATATCGTGAAAGTTATCGATGGGCCGCACGCAGGCCGGAATGGAGAGATCAAGCATCTGTACAGGAACTTCGCGTTCTTACAATCTCGCATGTATCTAGATAACGGAGGTATATTCGTATGTAAGACGCGACACTTGCAGTTGGCGGGTGGCAACAAAAACAATAACGCTTCAACTGGTTTATCACTCGGTTTCATGTCACCCCGAATACAGTCGCCTATGCATCCTTCGGGAAGAGGTGGTATGACACCGAGAGGTCGTGGGGCCCGGGGTGGTAGAGGAGGTGGCGTTACTCGAGACAGGGAACTTATAGGACAGACTATAAAGATTACAGGAGGACCTTATAAGGGTAATGTGGGTATCGTAAAAGATGCCACAGGCAGCACAGCTCGTGTGGAACTCCACTCAGCTTGTCAGACGATCTCAGTGGACCGCTCGCATATTGCTGGAGCGGGCAACACCGCGCGCGACGGGGCCAGCTCGTTCTACACGCGCAACACTCCCGGGCGCACGCCCACCCTTGGCGCGCAGACTCCCACGTACCGCGACACGGGCATCAAGACGCCTATGCACGGCTCCGCTACGCCTATCTACGACGTCGGCGGCAGAACTCCTCATTACGGGTCGGCCACCCCCTCGCACGAGGGCGGCCGCACTCCCGCGCACGGCGCGTGGGACCCCACGGCCGCCAACACGCCGGCCCGCGCGCCCGACTTCGAGTACGGCGCGCTGGACGACGGCAGCGACGCCTACGCGGGCGGGCCCTTCACGCCGGCCACGCCGGGCACCATGTACGGCTCGGACCACACGTACTCGCCGTACCGGCCGTCTCCGTCGCCGGCGGGCTACACGGCGGGCTACCCGGCCACGCCGTCCCCGGGGGGCTACTCGCCGCGCTCGCCCTACGCCGCGCCCGACGCCGCCGCGCCCGACTGGCACACTACGGAGGTAGAGGTATGTGCGACCGACAGGTACCACGTCCACCACACCCCGATTTTACCTGCAAAATCGACTTACACATTTAAGCATAATACAGGCATGTAGTTATGTTATTAGAATCATTATCAACACCCGATGTCATTTCCATTACGGTTAGCACTACTAGTAATTTTTGGCAGACGTTTAACGAATTTTGTAGTAAAATGTAATAAGAATATTGTAATGTGTCCAGGTCCGCGTCCGCGCACCGCACGACGACGACGCGCTGGCGGGGCAGACGGGCGTAGTGCGGGGGCTGTCGGCCGGCATGTGCGCGCTGTACCTGCCGCTGGAGGACCGCGTCGTCAACGTGCTCGCCGACCTGCTGGAGCCTGTCGTGCCGCAGTCCGGGGACCGGGTCAAGGTATGTCACTGTGACTGTACTACTGTACCTGCCGCTGGAGGACCGCGTCGTCAACGTGCTCGCCGACCTGCTGGAGCCTGTCGTGCCGCAGTCCGGGGACCGGGTCAAGGTATGTCACTGTGACTGTACTACTGTACCTGCCGCTGGAGGACCGCGTCGTCAACGTGCTCGCCGACCTGCTGGAGCCTGTCGTGCCGCAGTCCGGGGACCGGGTCAAGGTATGTCACTGTGACTGTACTACTGTACCTGCCGCTGGAGGACCGCGTCGTCAACGTGCTCGCCGACCTGCTGGAGCCTGTCGTGCCGCAGTCCGGGGACCGGGTCAAGGTATGTCACTGTGACTGTACTACTGTACCTGCCGCTGGAGGACCGCGTCGTCAACGTGCTCGCCGACCTGCTGGAGCCTGTCGTGCCGCAGTCCGGGGACCGGGTCAAGGTATGTCACTGTGACTGTACTACTGTACCTGCCGCTGGAGGACCGCGTCGTCAACGTGCTCGCCGACCTGCTGGAGCCTGTCGTGCCGCAGTCCGGGGACCGGGTCAAGGTATGTCACTGTGACTGTACTACTGTACCTGCCGCTGGAGGACCGCGTCGTCAACGTGCTCGCCGACCTGCTGGAGCCGGTCGTGCCGCAGTCCGGGGACCGGGTCAAGGTATGTCACTGTGACTGTACTACTGTACCTGCCGCTGGAGGACCGCGTCGTCAACGTGCTCGCCGACCTGCTGGAGCCTGTCGTGCCGCAGTCCGGGGACCGGGTCAAGGTATGTCACTGTGACTGTACTACTGTACCTGCCGCTGGAGGACCGCGTCGTCAACGTGCTCGCTGACCTGCTGGAGCCTGTCGTGCCGCAGTCCGGGGACCGGGTCAAGGTATGTCACTGTACTACTGTACCACCAGAGCACCGCGATACGCCGCGTTATACTATGGGGCTCTGAGTGATCTATTTTATACATTTAGAAAAAGGGAAACTGACTGACTGACATATCAACGCACAGCCGAAACTACTAGGTCTAGGAACGTGAAATTTTGTATAAGTTTTCCTTTTAATAAGTAAACGAGCACTAAGAATGGGTTTTTGAAAATTCAACTTTTAATGGAGTGAAAAAAGGGAAAATCGTTTATATGCAATATTTTTTTCCTTAGGCCCATATACTTGAAACTTAGCATAAATAGTAACCCAAGTAAATAAAAAAGTTTGTCTTTATTCTTTTTTCACAACTGCCCTTATAAATGGATTTGGGGGGTATTAAATGTTGTACTTACTTGGGTTAATAAACTTGAAACTTAACACAAATTCTGATTAAAATTAATAATAAAGCCTTTCATTATTTGTTCTTCAAAACTACCCTCAAAAATACGGTTTAATGGGTGATAGTTTTTATGAAAACATTCTCGAGAAAAAAGTGCTGACAAAGTGTTAGTTGGCAATATAACAACTGAACAGAATCTCCAGCAATATTTTTAATCGGTTCATATATTTTTAGGTAATCGCTGGAGAGGACCGAGAAGCCGTTGGTCAGCTGATCTCAATAGAGAATCAAGAAGGAGTAGTCAAGTTCGGCACGGACGACATCAAGATCATGCAACTGCGACATCTCTGCAAGATGAGCACCGCGTAGACTGCACTCTCAACTTTAGATAAACTAGCTTTACTATAGGGGATATAATTTCTTTTATTTCGTTGTGACTGTAATGATCTTCTACCCAGACTTACCCTGACTGTGTTAGGAACAACTTCCAATCCAACCGCCAAACAGTAATATGAATAAATAAATGGCTTTAATTTTGAAAAGAAATTTACAAATTACGATACTAAAGTTAATCTGCTTGTGGCAATAAGAACACTGCTGATGACTTCTGACTTCTGGAAGCCATTGTCATTAGAATGTGTTGTATAGTGGGCAGCAAGTCCGTGGTAACAAACATCTTATAAAGCAATAATAAAGCTCATTCATCATTCTACTTCTCTTTTCCTATTGAAACTGTACTATACTATTTCAGCTTGTTAAGGTCTCCGTGTTACCACAGACATGCGGTCAACTGTACGCATTTTAGGTGCAGATGTGGCTACATATTATCAGTATTTTTCTACGACTGATACCTGAATTCGACTTTTATTTATTAAAAAAATTGACTCAGCCAAGGAATAAACAAATACTCCATACCTTTTAGAATGTTTCATATTTTCCGAACGTTTATTACTAAGTATGTACGTATGTAGTGTACCAACTTCTTAAACTCAAGTTATGTTATGATAATATTATGTTATTTACAGAAGTATAAATAAAGCATACAACTGCAATGAACTAAAATTAACTTGTTATTGTTTTTACGCCTACCGAATATATTTTAAATAATTCTACAATAAATGGATAATATTTGGAGTTTCGGTTTCGGCGGTAAACCTGCTGAAACTACGACAGAAACCGAAACTGCATTCGGGAGTGCTCGCGCTGTGATCGGTCATGTTCGGAACGCCAAATTCCAACCAAGTGAGAAAGCGATGATGTCATTTTACCGCGTCCACGTGCCTAATCATGTCGTGACTGGCAGTTCGTTTTGTTTGTTGTGAGTTTTCGTGTGATTTATTTGGAATTCGGTAAGTTTTATTACGTGATACAGCATAAGAGTAGGTAGTAATCATTAAAAAATAATTCATTATAACAAACTAATACATAGATTCAAGTATAATAGTAGAATCAAGTTTAACCTATCTAAATATTTTTTTGGTTGATTTAACCCTCTCCTCGCTAATGCTATACCTAAACAAACATTAGTTAGATACTTGGTACTTACTACAATTATAGTCCATTGGATTCAGAGTTTCAAAATTCATTTTAATTTTTTATTATCAAGGTATTCAAGTGACAAGTACAGTAGATTCTTACCCTCGTCCCTTATTCAAAACTGAGACTGTTGCCAAAATTCGGTCTCGGTCGTAAAAACTAGTTTCGGTCGGAGTCTACATGAGAGATATTGGGTTTGGGAATATTCGATTTTGTTGTCTATCATACAGGAATGATTAAGGGCCAAGGCTGCGTTTATCGGACGCACGCGCGAGCACCCGTCGCGTGACTATGCGCGTGTGTCGTCTGCGGCGGTCCCCATCGCGGAAACCGGATTATTACCTGCGCAGTGTCGCTAGTTCAACTTGTACCGGTGATACACACACAACATGTAGTCGTGTAGATGGAGAGCTTTAATCTATTATTACGTAGCAAAACGGGCGCGACTGTCCGCGACGCGTGCCCCTGCGGTGAGCCGCGACGGTGCACTTTTGTGCGGAACCTTACCGTACCCGTCGCGTCACGTCGCGCGTGTATCGTGTGCGGTGGTCCCCGTAGCGGAAACCGGATTATTACCTGCGCAGTATCGCTAGTTCAACTTTAACGGATGTAGTCGTGTCGATGGAGAACTTTAATGTGTTATTACGTAATGGCCGAGGACAGACGTGTGTGGTAAAGGGAGGAGGAGGCATTCGCTCAGCAGTGGGACATAAATGGGCTAACTAAACTAGAAGCAAAACGGGCGCGGGGCGCGGCTCGCCGCGCGGTCACCCGGCGGAACAGTTTTGTATGGGAACGCGCGGGTGCCCGCGTAACGCAGCCTTTGGCCTTACTCTTCTCCTCAAGCATTATAGGATAAGTTGCCTCCTTGTTGCTTCTTCACTTCGTGCTAGCGACTGTTGGTGGGCTCATTTATTGAGTGCAAGTCATCCCTTGCCTTTTTTATCGATGTATTTTAATAACATTGTTCAGGGATAATGGAATAGTCTTTAGTATTCATATCTGTGTGGAGTACTGTAGCCACATAGACTGGTGCTGCAAAATATCATCTAGCAGCTTTGGACTCAGTGGAAAGGCGTGCGAAGAGGCTAATTGATGATCCAGATTTGTTAGGACCAATCTACAAAGCCTGGAGCAAAGGCATAGGATAGCCAGCATTTCGGTATTTTAAAGGATACATTTTGGAGAGTGAGCGCAGGAATCGCATTCCTTGATTCATCGGACAACTCGTCGTACGGCGAGTACCCACCCTTAGGTAGGTACATTGTTAAAACCTCTACGGTCCGGAGTAAGCGGTTTGCCTCTTCGTTTATACCGCGTACATCGAATGACTGGAATAATTTGTCTGCTCCGGTCTTCCCGTCCGGTTTTAATTTAGGTGTCTTCAAGGCTATATGACGCACTGGACAGTCCTGCAGGCCAAAAAGAGCTATACCGGCTTACTAGAATAAGAGAGAGAAAGGCGAGGGATGTTTGTCATGTAAAATGTATAAGAGATGAAACTGGAATGGTTCTATCGGATGATGAAAAAATCAGAAAGAGGTGGAAGGAATATTTTGAAAGATTGATGAATGAAGAAAATAATTGGAGTGGGGTGTTAGAGAATAAACCAGTGAATGTGGGATTAGTGAGAATGGTTAGTATGGATGAAGTCAGAATAGCAGTAAATGGAATGAAGAATGGTAAAGCCATTGGTCCAGATGGAATACCAGTTGAAGTGTGGAAGTTATTGCGAGTGGACGGATGGACGTGGTTAGCTTTGTTCTTCAATAAGTTGTTGCTGGAAGAAGCCATACCTCGTCGCCCTCCCCGCTAACCGTCGTATCTCACAAACTGACGTATCTGCACTGACATTACCTACGTGTTCATAACGTTGTTTCGAATAAGTTCTCTCTAATCGTCGTATCTCTGTCGTTTACCGTTTAGAAGATAATCACGTATTTTGTTTTGCGTAAGTGCAAAAGGAGGGAAAAAATATTCTCTCTACCTGTCGTATGAACATACTACAGTTAGTAAGATTTATTTTTTTTCGTCACGATTAAAAATGACTGAAGTATGTACATATGGCACTTAGTTAGAATTTTTTTCTACGATGTTTACACATTTATTTTTCATTTACGTCGTATAGATCAAAGCTTTTTTACGAATATGAAGCTTATTTCCATAGCATTAAGTGAAGCCACACTGCAGTACGCACGGGGTGTACGGGTGGGTGTATAGCGAGTGAACCCAATCTATTCTGTCAAAAAATTCTTTGTAGAGTGACACTGAAGCATCAACAAGAGAAGACTTTGTTTAGATCAGAAAGAAATAAATGTAAAATAGCATCACAGCAGAACTCAACCACAATACAATGTGCTACATTAGACCTCCAACAAGTCATAAGCTTGCCTATTAGCAATGAAAATGCTGTTTTTTATAAACGTCGTCTTTCAGCGTACAATTTCACAATTTATGATATGAATTCTGGAGCCTGTTCGTGTTGTACATGGCATGAAGGAGCAAGCAAAAGAGGGTCGTCAGAAATTTCGACTTCTTTGTATGACTTTCTGAAGAAGAGTGACGCAAAAGGCATCAATATTGTTTACCCGTTTGCTGATGGATGTAGTGGGCAGAACAAAAATTCCATCGTGGCATCGACCTTATCTTATCTTATCTTATTGTGGGGCTGGCCCTAAACCAGAGCACTTCGATCCTTCTGGATCTTTTGTGCTAATCCCTCTCCGTTCTACTCAACCCCCAGCCCTCCGTGCACCTTCTTCACGAGTCCCAGTATGGCCTTGATGAGGCTGAGCCTGTAGTCCTCTGGTCTTGGAAATGGTTGGCCCAGATACTCTAGTCTTTTGGAGCCTAGTGCTGCACAGTTGCACAGTAAGTGTAGCATATTCTCCTCTGCCTCTCCACAAATCCTGCAAATCGGGTCGCTTGCTATTCCCATGTTGTGGAGCTGTTTGTTGGTGGCATAGTGCCCCGTGAAGAGTCCTGTGATTGTTCGGAGCTGTGATCTGCTGTACCTCCATAATTTTTGGGTCCAGGCCTTATCTATGTCATTAAGAAATAGCTTTGCATGCTTCTGGCCTGTTGTGTTGCGCCTGTGTGTACTGTGTATTTCCAACGCAGCACTTTTCAATGCTTGGTTGATGACCCTTGGTGAGAGTCCTATGAAGGGTTCCGGTCCGTATAGGGGTGTCTCGGATCCTTTCCTTGCTAGAGTGTCGGCTCTCTCGTTGCCTTCTACTCCTGTATGACCTGACACCCAGATCAATCTGACCTTGTTGCGCCTTCCTATTCGATTTAGTATTTTAATATAGTTTAGTACGAGCCCAGAATCCACTCTGTTGGACGTGAGTGCCTTAAGTGTTGCTTGGCTGTCGCTTAAAATGTAGACAGTGTCCCCTTCGGTGCCTCTGTCTAGTATTTCCTGCGCACATGCGATTATAGCATAGGTCTCTGCTTAGAAGACCGTCGCCAGTTTGCCCATGCTTAAGCTGAGATTGCAGTTGTCGCTATGTACCCCCGCTCCTGTACCGGTGTTCATTTTAGAACCATCCGTGTACCATACCTGGTTGTTCCCTTTATGGTTTTATCCCACCTTCCCAATCCTGCCTACTCGGAATGTAGATCTTAAACTCCTTTTTGAGATTGTGAATGGTATGTATTTTGTCACATCCCATGTCCATCATCCAGTCAAGTTCCCAGTTTGATCTTGTGTTTGTATGATTTGTTTTACATCCGGCGTTCGTCCAGTGCCCCATACTTTTAAGCCTCTAGGCGAGGAGGGCCATTAATAGGCTTAAAAGTTTCACTTCAATGTGTAAAGGGGTGAGATTGAGCAGCTTTTCCATCGCCGCAGTTGGCGTGGTCCTAAATGCTCCTGTAATGGCCATGCAGGCAGTCCGCTGTACTTTGCTTAGGGCCTGTCTGCAAGTTGCCAGCTTGGTTCTGGTCCACCATACGATGCTCCCGTATGTGATCAGCGGTTTCACCATCATGGTGTAGATCCATTTGATAACCTGGGGTCTATGGCCCCATGTTTTCCCATAGGCAGAGCGACACATGCCAAATACTCTTAGTCTTGTTTGCTGTCGCTTCGGCATGGCTTTTCCACGTGAGTTTGCTGTCTAGGATTACTCCTAGATATTTTACTTCTGTGGACAACTCTAGTACAGTGTCATAGAGCTTTATGGTACCCATTGCTGTTAGGTCCCTCCTTCTGGTAAACGGGATGATCACCGTTTTGCTTGGGCTGATGGATAGGTGGTTGAGTTTACACCACCTTTCAACCATTTTTAATCTCTCCTGTATGATCCCTGACACAGTAGCATAGCATAGCATAGTCGGCCTTATAATGTTCCCACTGTTGGGACTCAGGCCTCCTCTCTAGGAGAGGGAATGGGCCGTAATCCACCACGCGGGCCCAGTGCGGGTTGGTGGATGTCACATGTCTTCGAATTTTTGGTTCTAGGACATGCCGGTTTCCTCACGATGTTTTCCTTCACCGTTTTGAGAGCAGTGGTGATGAAATAAATTACACAAACTAATGCGCTTTGCTGGGCTTGAACCCGCGACCTACAACTCCGTAAGTCGGGGCCATTACCACTCGGCCACCACTGCTCGACAGAATACAACAACTGCCTGACACAGTGTTGGGAAATTTTCCATTTAAAAGTATCACGAGGTCATCTGCATATCCAACCGTGTACGTTGGTCCTTTGTTCAATTCTATTAGCAGCTCGTCTATCACCCAAACACCAGAGCGTTGGCGAGAGTACGCCTCCTTGCGGGCATCCTCTTGTGACATGCGCCCTTTTGGTCTCACCTAGCGTGTTGATTCTATAACTCTGCCCTTCAGCATATTGTCCATCCAGTCACAAATGGTAGGGTCTATGCCATGTTTCTCTGCAGCTGTTCGTATCGTTCTAAAAGTAGTGCGATCGAACGCGCCTTCTACGTCGAGAAAAGCTGCTAGGCATATCTCTTTGCATTCTAGCGCCTTTTCGGCACGGCTTACTGTATGTCATAAACAATGCCACAAATAGTCAAGAAATCACTTTACGCTTCTCCGTGCCATATCATGGACAAAGCGAAGGAGACTCCGTACACAGCACCATCGGCCATGCTCTGAAAACAAGTGGGGACATTTTTGTACCTAGCCAATTACCTCCAATTTTTAGATTGGCATATAAACCGTACGTAGTAAATGATCTCACATACACTGATTTCCTCGACTTAAAAAAACTTTCAGCCGGCCTAAGGATGGTTTGATGCTTTCTATCCGTAAAGACGATGAGGGCCGATACTTGAACTGGACAGAAATAATGGGATTTTCTGTCAAGAAAACTAAACCTGCCAAGATTTTTTTAAGAATAGCCACGTAAAAGAGATTTCACGTTCTCTTTCTCTTAGGAGACAGGTCTCTATGTTCTTAAGAGAGGAAATAGGACTTCTTAATCCGATAAAATGACATGTTGTCACTAACAACAAGACACACCCCAGTCATTAAGTTGCCGGAGCATGTGGCATTTTATACATCACTTTCTCACTAATTACTCATGTCATGATATTTTTTTACTATTGTTCAATTTACTAGCTGGTTGTAGATTTTAAAATTTACGTTACTTACGTTAATATTAAGACGTTGTTTACCTATAACATAAATATTAACCTTATTTCTAGTTCTTATGTTCAATAAATAAGACTGTTAACTGACGCTTTAATCCTAGGTAAAGCAAGTCCAATTAAAGATTAATATTTTTGGAAAGACTGTAATTGTGATATTAAATTACTTAACAACATATTATAAGACTTATAGTTCTTAGAATAAGCATGATTACATAAGCACAAGTATAGACTTGAAATACTTATTTGAAATAAGGTTGAGTTTCAATTCATCTCATTAGGTACTAGTTTAAACATAGAGTACACAGCTAAATTGCCAAAAATGTTAAAACATTATTTTTTGTAACTCCTTACAAGTAACTTGTAACTTTTAAGCTTACGAAAGAAATTTACTATATTGCTTTTAATAAATTTATATGATATTAGTAGACTCTTATTTATATTTTATACCAAATAACCACGTCATAACAGACACAAGTTATGAAACAAAGTTCTCACAGAGAGACGTATCTGCTTCAAATTAATAGAAATAAATAAATATATACCTTAGGGCTTTACGGCTACTACTAACTTAACTCGTTGAGTAGTGTAATTAGAGACACAATAGTAAGACAATGGCGCCCGAGAGCCGGCGTTCGTGCGGGGATCAACAGCTTACAGAATAAGCCAAAAGCAATATAAAAAACTTATCAATTCATTGATAAAGCCACAACTAACGCAACTACAGGAACATGATTGTAACGCCCGACCGAAAAACGGTTGCCCTGGAAAAATATCAATTGCTAGTTAGGACAGTTAGCAGGGAGGGTGACGACCTGATGAGTGGTGCAATAGCTCTTTGGTGCCGATTTTTAAAAACAAAGGTGATGTGCTTGAGTGCAACAATTATAGAGGAATAAAGCTAATGTCACATACTATGAAAGCCTGGGAGAAAGTTATTGAAAGGCGACTGAGAGAAGAGAGTGAAATTTCACAGAACCAATTCGGTTTTTTGCCGGGTCGGGGTACAGCGGATGCCATTTTTGCTATACGCCAGCTGTGCGAGAAATACAGAGGTGCGCATAAAAACTTGCACATTGACCTCGAAAAGGCATACGACCGGGTACCTCGTGAGGTTCTGTGGTGGGCCCTTAAGGAGAAAGGTGTGCCTGGGAAGTATGTGCAGTTGATCCGAGCGATGTACAGTCGATGCAGTACCCAAGTCCGGTCTACAGTGGGCACCACTGGCAGCTTCAATGTGGCTGTCGGCTTACATCAAGGGTCGGCTCTCAGCCCTTACCTCTTCCTGATGATAATGGATGCTCTGACGTCGGACATTCAGGAAGAGGCTCCCTGGTGTATGCTGTTTGCCGATGACATTGTGTTGGTTGCCGAGAGTGGCCAAGAGGTCCAGAACAGATTGGAGGTGTGGTGGCACAGACTGGAGAGTGTTGGCCTGAAATTGAGTAGAACCAAAACGGAATACTTGTTCTGCGATTTCGGCGGTCTCTCCAATCCAGTGCCTTTATCTCTCGCTGGAACACCCATACCGATCTGCTCCGACTTTCGGTATCTCGGGTCACTCGTCCAAGGGGATGGTGAGGTAGACCGGGACGTAACACATCGGATCAACGCAGGATGGATGAAATGGCGACAGGTCACGGGAACAACTTGTGACCCACGGATGCCCCTCAAGTTGAAGGGTAAAATCTACAAGTCCGTGATAAGGCCTGTCATACTGTATGGATCAGAATGTTGGGCTGTGAAAAAGACGGATGAAAAAAGATTGCACGTAGCGGAGATGAGAATGTTAAGATGGATGTGTGGTGTGACGAGAATGGATAAAGTGAGAAATGAGTATATTAGGGGAAGTTTGAAAGTGGCGCCAGTGACTGAAAAGTTGAAAGGGAATCGTTTGTCTTGGTATGGTCATGTGAAGAGGAGGGATGAAACGCATGTTACTAAAAGAGTTATGAGTTTACATGTGGATGGATGGAGAGGGAGAGGGAGACCAAAGAAAAGATGGATGGATTGTGTGAAGAGTGATATGAAAGAAAAGGAAGTTAGTGATAGTATGACGAGTGACAGGGCAGAATGGAAGAAAAAAACATGTTGCGCCGACCCCAAATAACACGGGACAAGGGCAGGAAGATGATGATGATGATGAAGGCTAGATTGAATAGGCTCGTGCGCTTCACCATCAACGATTGCATCACTGCCTACCATCAAGTGTGATCGCAGTCTAGAACTAGTTTATATCTTAAAAAAACTGAAATAGGACGTCCGCAGGGCGCCTCTGTCGTCCGTACCCAAAGTTTTTTGACGTGACAACGTCTTATAAATTGGTTTGCCGGGTGACACTTCAAGAAACTGCGTTACGCTCCGCTCACGTTATGCGCTCACAATGAGAGCGAGTGAGAGGCACGCGTCCCTTCCACTCGGGCATGGTTAGCCCGCCTAAGAGCGAGAGAGACAGACATAAAAAGTGAAAGGCTTAAATTTAATTCTTTGTATAAATAAATGTTTTAAATTGTTACTATTATTTCATCCTTCTTCCTACTATACGAATGAATATTCACATTAAAATTATTTTACCACTCAAAGTCGTTGTCACGTAAAAACTTTCGCCCGTATACCGACTTTACAGGCAACCAATTTTTTATGTCGTTTCTTCATAATGAAGAGTGTCAACTGATAATGTCTAAGAAAATTCTATGACTTTCTCTGACCATTTTTTTAAATTTCCTTGTCTTTTAAAAGAAAAACTATCGAATTTACTTAATTTCGCTATCTTCAAGGCTATGGCAAAAAAATCACGAGTGCCATTTTGGATTAGAATTAAAAAGCGGGGTAAATCATCAAGATTGAACAACACTTGCCGACATCGGCCCGTGGGTAGGTGACCATTCGTTACATACTGAGACTCCTCCATGCCTCTTTGGTTCCGCTGTCATATGAAGATCTTTTTGGCAGTTGTTACAGGTAGCCAGAGGCTCGAAGTCGGACACCAGTCTTGCCAATGAGTATCGTGTTACCCTCTTTCCTCTGTTCCGTGGTGTTACCCAGTTACTAGGTTATGATAGCTAAATAAGCTAGCAGTTGCTCGGACAGACAGGTGGTATCTAAAGCACCCTAAATAGAAGTAATCTAATTAAGACACATGGCGCCTCAAACCTGAAAAAAGCCTTCCAAAGACGGATTGAGGGTCAGATTAAACCATCATCATCCTGCCCTTGTCCCATTTTTTTTTTTTTTCGGGTGGGAAAATCATCTAATGACATCCCCCGCTCTTGGGCGGAGTGGGAGATAGTGTCAGACTGTTACTGACTAAAAACCCACTCCTGTTCCTTCTTTGCCATTTTTTTTTTCCGTGGCCCCGGGGATCTCTTTCGCATCACCCATGGCCCCAGTAGGCTTCGACCCTGCTGGGCCCCTACGGATGCTGACATCTCCTTGAGGCGCGCGTGGAACACTACGCGCCGTCGACGACTTGGGCTCGGTCCGGACGGTTACCGGACGATCGGACGGCGAGCCACCCATTGCTCACCGTCCGCAAGCCCGCGCCTACGGTGGCCGGAAATCGGGATCGGAATCCCGGCGGCGGTTGGGGCGTGAGGACCGTTGCCTCACGCGATCGGCCGCCTCCTTTGCTAGCATTACTGCTTCGCAGAAGGAGGCAACTGCCTGCCACTCCTCCTCGCTCCGGACCATGGCCTGTACCAAGGCCCGGCGCGAGAGATCGCTGCCACCAATCGCCCCCACGAGGACACGGCGGTGCTCTGCCCAAGCGGGGCACACCTCTACCGTATGCTCCACCGTGTCCTCCGGGCGGTCCACACAATGTTGGCACCCGGGCGTCTCTTCTGCACGAATCCGATGCAGGAACCTCCCGAACTTACCATGTCCGGTGAGGACCTGCGTCATGCGGTAGGTAAGGACGCCGTGAGGTCTTTCCAGCCACTCCTCAAAGAGGGGACTTATCGCCATAATTATGGCGTGCCCATGCCCTTGTCCCATGTTACTTGGGTTAAGCGTAACACGTTTTTATCTTCCAATCTGTACTGTCAACCACGGACTGTCAATGGTCATTCTCTATCCATCCACAGGGACAGACTAGAACATGTTACAATCATTGGGCATTTTGGGACATAAACAGAAAAAAACATTCCCTAACTTTCCAGATAGCCCCTAAATATCACTGACTTTCCTTGACCATCTTTAGTTTCCCTGACTTTCCAGAAAGTGGACACCCTGATACATTATAGTCACCTATACTAACAATAAAGTTAAACGTTAGACGCCGCTTTGTAGAACATGAGGTAGCCGCATTACATTACAGCGACGTTTTTAGAAAGCCGGGCCTTTTAGAAAACCTCATGGGTGCGCTCATGCTCATTTGATGACTCGAAAAAGTGGCAAAGTGTGAGAAGAGAAATGCACACTGATCGACCGACAAATAAATAAATGTCCTGCTTACATACTGCGTACTTATAATCACTTATAATGCGTAATAATAAATTGAGACATCACATAGGTACATTGTTCTGGTCCCAAACTAAGGTTTTCCCTTGTACTATAGGAACGAGGAACAACGAAGATACCACAAACACCCAGAACCAACACAAATATCTGATTCATCAACAAATATTTGTTGGTGCGGGAATCGAACCCGCGACCCTTGCGTCTCAACTGGCGCTTTTAACCACAGGTCGTTGGGTAATAAAAAAACGCCCATCCCTAAAAGGCGATTACTGATCTGTTTCTTGATGTCTATTCTCAGGGGTGCTCGGCATCCACTGTTTATTTCTCATGGGTGCTCGAGCCCCCGAGCACCCACGGAGTCGACGCCCCTGAAACGGTGTTATCTAATACGGTTGCGACGACATAAAATGTTTCCATTTGGCGATTCCACGAGTCCCAAACGACGAACGAAACTTCCAACGTTGCCTCTCGTAATATATTCGCTTCAAACTTTTTCATACAAACAAGATATCTATTTGACTGGCCTGTTGGTCTAGTGGTTAGTGACCCTGATTGCTATGCCGGAGGTCGTGGGTTCGATTCCCACCCAGAACAAATGTTTGGTGTAATTTATCTATACATATATGTATGTATTTAGAAATATATAAGTATGTTTATCAGTTGTTTAGTACCCATAACACAAGCTCTGCTTAGTTTGGGACTAGACGGCGTTGTGTGATAGTTGTGGAATATTATTATTATTATCTTGCGGCCATGCGGACATCCGTCCGTAGAGATCACTCGCAAGTGGGAACGGTGAGTGCGGAGCTGAGTTTCCACTGAAGCTCCAACGAGTAAAGATCAAACATGGGGTATAAAAATAACAGCCACTAATGATTTTATTAACATTTATTCAATAAATAATACAAAATTGGTTTTCATTGCATTGCTTAAGAATTTGAAACACAAAGTTACAGTCACTAGAACTGAGCAAACTTCCTACAAACAGTACAACAGTACACTGATGTTCATGAACGATTGTTTCACTTACAATATGATTACATCGAAAAATATAACGATACCGTTCGTAACACTCGAGTTCTAACGATAAATACATCAATGGAATTTTATGTTTGTTCAGGTAACATTGATTATATTAAATTTAATTTAAAATTGTATTTAATATTAAAATGGATGTAAATGCTCAGCGAAATGCGGCCAGAAGGATAAAATGCTGCAACATTGTTCAGTAACATTGACTAGCCTCTACCTCACGCTCGTTACACACGCTAAACAATCATCAGCCATGATTCACAAAACAATAAAAACTAATCAACAAATTTATAATTCAACCAAATTATGTTGACACGCACACATTTGTTCACTACGTAAGACTCACGCTTATGTAGTTATACAATCATAAAACAGTTACATGATATTAATGTCTCTTAGAGATAGCTAGAAATAATCATGAACGTTTTCATAACTGTACTGCCTTGTGTACTGTCAACATAACCGTATTACATTAAAACATATCATTTTGCTAACATTATGCAACGCCATGAGCTCGCCTTGAACACTCATTTCTTAAATGAGTCATCATCATTATTATAATACAACGAAACAGATGAACAAAAATTATTATTAATGCAAAATTATTATAATTAGATTGCAAACACTATCCCCGATCCCCCTAAGTACTAATACAATTACTTAGTCTAGCGAAGTCTCGTCCCCACCACGAAACGTCGACTTTGTCTTTTAAAACGGCGTAGGAACAAATCTGCGGGTTTCGCGGTAGGGACAATAGCTATCTACACATGAGACGCTAGGCCAATATCTACACGATATCCGAGGACTTGTAAAATTTACTTCCGATCACGCACCACATCAGATCTACATAATTTTAAATTTACACAAAGAATCTCATCAGAAGCGTTCGACCAGTCAAACGGTGTACTTACTTTTTATACATAAACTTTACGATCATCCGTCCGCACTCGCACAAGCGGAAATTTAGTATTACAATAATACACTACGATATTTAGACGTACTCGTAAGACACAAATATGTACACGACTTAAGGAAACTAAGTTGGCGGCGCTCACGACGCGTACATGCGCTTGATGTCTTCCTTGTAGCGCTCCTGGATGTCTTTCCGCTTGATCTTGAAGGCCGCCGTCACCAGCCCCATGTCGGGGGACCACACCTCGGTGACCAGCTTCACGGCCGCCGGCACCTCGAACTTCTCCAGGCCGCACTTGCGCGCGTGCTCGGCCAGCTCCTTCACCACCGCCTTCTCCACGGCGGCGTTCTGGCACAGCTGCTCGAAGTCCATGTCGGGCAGCCCCATGCGCTGCGCCAGCTCGGCCAGGTGCTGCGGGTGCGGCACCAGCAGGCACACCGTGTAGCACTTGCTGCTGTCGCCGTACACGCAGATGTTCTCCACGATGGGGCACGTCTTCAGCTCGGCCTCCACCTTGCCCAGCGACACGTACTCGCCAGCTTGCAGCTTCACCAGGTCCTTCTTGCGGTCTGTGGGGAATGACTCTTTTTATTAGCACTGTTGTCACAAATTCACAATGATACAACAATGGTTCGTGGGAAAGAGTATCGCAAATGAATCGTAATGTTATTCATTTTATCACTTTCTATACTTCAAAGTGTTTTATTTCTTACTCAAGCTGTTTACTTGTTTATTTTTCGGTTCTGTGAGATATACCACATCTTTTTCATAACAATTTAAAATGCAATAAGTACTAACCAATAATTTTAATGCAGCCATCATGATGCAGTTCCCCGATGTCTCCAGACTTGAACCAGCGTCGTCCCTCCTCGTCGATGAACTCTTCCTTGGTCTTCTCAGGGTTCTTGTAGTAGCCCTCCGCCACACAGTCGCCGCCGATTACTATCTCACCCTGGAATAAATAAATTATGTTACTGGTCAAGAAGAGTGGCTAAGTTGAGTGATAACGAGTCACTATGTTCTAAAGTGAATACAGTATAGTTTGTAGTTAGTTCGGTTCAGTACCTGAGGGTAAGGCTTGTTGTCGACCCGGTAGCCGCCCTCGGTCCAGTCCAGCAGCTTGATGTCGGTGCCGGAGGTGGGCGCGCCGACGCGGCCGGTGGAGCGGTCGTACGGGTCCATGACGGTGGCGCACGACGTGGTCTCCGTCAGCCCGTAGCCCGCCACCACGTCCGCGCACAGGCAGATGCGCACCTGGAAACCGACAGGAATAATTCATTACTTCGTCCACTGCTCGCTACGTAAAAATGGCTGGCCAAAAAAAGGGTTACTCTTAATTTAAGAATGTTCCAAATTCAGTTTTTGGATTACCCAAACTCAATATAATATTTTTCTGTAGAATTGAATGATATAGAAGCAATCAAAATCCAGGGTTGATGTGAAATATGTCAGAATATAGGTGTGTGTACCTGCGTGTGCGTATCGGGCGACAGGGGAGCTCCGCCGCTGATCATCATGCGTACGTTGCCGCCCAGCAGCTGGCGGATGCGGGAGAACATCTGAAATAAATAATAACAAATTAGTTTGATTTATTTTATTTTGATGGTCTTTTCACAAATTTAAAGTTGGTTTTACTTTTGATATTAGGATCTTTAAAATAAAATAACTATTAATTAAATTCTATACTTAGATAATACTGAAAAATCCCAATATAAATTTAATTAATAGTCCCAAAGCAATATGTCAAGCAATAGTCCTATGCATTAGGACATTAGCATGTCCTATTATTAAAAGTAAAACCGTAAAAAAAAATATTTTATTAATAATATAGTAGATAATTATAGATAATATTGATAAAATCAATATAAAGCTGAAGATTTTGTTTATTTGAACGAAATCTCAGGAATTAATTATTCAATTTGCGAAAGAGCGAAGATCGTTTTGCGCATCGTACATATCGATGAGCCAATCACTGTACAAGGATTGCACTCCCCGCCCCCGCGTCTCACTTCATACCACTAAAGAGACCCGATATTTCACTTCTGCGCAAGTAGAAGTTAGCGCTTAAGACTCGTGCCGGTATCTGTACAATAAACTGGGTGCGCCATGTGGCCAGCACGCCACTGCAAGTAGCGGCCGCCTCGAGGCGAGCGCGACAGGCGGGCCGGCCCGCGCTGCCCGGCCGCGGGCGCCACGATTGTACAATAAACTGGGTGCGCCATGTGGCCAGCACGCCACTGCAAGTAGCGGCCGCCTCGAGGCGAGCGCGACAGGCGGGCCGGCCCGCGCTGCCCGGCCGCGGGCGCCACGATTGTACAATAAACTGGGTGCGCCATGTGGCCAGCACGCCACTGCAAGTAGCGGCCGCCTCGAGGCGAGCGCGACAGGCGGGCCGGCCCGCGCTGCCCGGCCGCGGGCGCCACGATTGTACAATAAACTGGGTGCGCCATGTGGCCAGCACGCCACTGCAAGTAGCGGCCGCCTCGAGGCGAGCGCGACAGGCGGGCCGGCCCGCGCTGCCCGGCCGCGGGCGCCACGATTGTACAATAAACTGGGTGCGCCATGTGGCCAGCACGCCACTGCAAGTAGCGGCCGCCTCGAGGCGAGCGCGACAGGCGGGCCGGCCCGCGCTGCCCGGCCGCGGGCGCCACGATTGTACAATAAACTGGGTGCGCCATGTGGCCAGCACGCCACTGCAAGTAGCGGCCGCCTCGAGGCGAGCGCGACAGGCGGGCCGGCCCGCGCTGCCCGGCCGCGGGCGCCACGATTGTACAATAAACTGGGTGCGCCATGTGGCCAGCACGCCACTGCAAGTAGCGGCCGCCTCGAGGCGAGCGCGACAGGCGGGCCGGCCCGCGCTGCCCGGCCGCGGGCGCCACGATTGTACAATAAACTGGGTGCGCCATGTGGCCAGCACGCCACTGCAAGTAGCGGCCGCCTCGAGGCGAGCGCGACAGGCGGGCCGGCCCGCGCTGCCCGGCCGCGGGCGCCACGATTGTACAATAAACTGGGTGCGCCATGTGGCCAGCACGCCACTGCAAGTAGCGGCCGCCTCGAGGCGAGCGCGACAGGCGGGCCGGCCCGCGCTGCCCGGCCGCGGGCGCCACGATTGTACAATAAACTGGGTGCGCCATGTGGCCAGCACGCCACTGCAAGTAGCGGCCGCCTCGAGGCGAGCGCGACAGGCGGGCCGGCCCGCGCTGCCCGGCCGCGGGCGCCACGATTGTACAATAAACTGGGTGCGCCATGTGGCCAGCACGCCACTGCAAGTAGCGGCCGCCTCGAGGCGAGCGCGACAGGCGGGCCGGCCCGCGCTGCCCGGCCGCGGGCGCCACGATTGTACAATAAACTGGGTGCGCCATGTGGCCAGCACGCCACTGCAAGTAGCGGCCGCCTCGAGGCGAGCGCGACAGGCGGGCCGGCCCGCGCTGCCCGGCCGCGGGCGCCACGATTGTACAATAAACTGGGTGCGCCATGTGGCCAGCACGCCACTGCAAGTAGCGGCCGCCTCGAGGCGAGCGCGACAGGCGGGCCGGCCCGCGCTGCCCGGCCGCGGGCGCCACGATTGTACAATAAACTGGGTGCGCCATGTGGCCAGCACGCCACTGCAAGTAGCGGCCGCCTCGAGGCGAGCGCGACAGGCGGGCCGGCCCGCGCTGCCCGGCCGCGGGCGCCACGATTGTACAATAAACTGGGTGCGCCATGTGGCCAGCACGCCACTGCAAGTAGCGGCCGCCTCGAGGCGAGCGCGACAGGCGGGCCGGCCCGCGCTGCCCGGCCGCGGGCGCCACGATTGTACAATAAACTGGGTGCGCCATGTGGCCAGCACGCCACTGCAAGTAGCGGCCGCCTCGAGGCGAGCGCGACAGGCGGGCCGGCCCGCGCTGCCCGGCCGCGGGCGCCACGATTGTACAATAAACTGGGTGCGCCATGTGGCCAGCACGCCACTGCAAGTAGCGGCCGCCTCGAGGCGAGCGCGACAGGCGGGCCGGCCCGCGCTGCCCGGCCGCGGGCGCCACGATTGTACAATAAACTGGGTGCGCCATGTGGCCAGCACGCCACTGCAAGTAGCGGCCGCCTCGAGGCGAGCGCGACAGGCGGGCCGGCCCGCGCTGCCCGGCCGCGGGCGCCACGATTGTACAATAAACTGGGTGCGCCATGTGGCCAGCACGCCACTGCAAGTAGCGGCCGCCTCGAGGCGAGCGCGACAGGCGGGCCGGCCCGCGCTGCCCGGCCGCGGGCGCCACGATTGTACAATAAACTGGGTGCGCCATGTGGCCAGCACGCCACTGCAAGTAGCGGCCGCCTCGAGGCGAGCGCGACAGGCGGGCCGGCCCGCGCTGCCCGGCCGCGGGCGCCACGATTGTACAATAAACTGGGTGCGCCATGTGGCCAGCACGCCACTGCAAGTAGCGGCCGCCTCGAGGCGAGCGCGACAGGCGGGCCGGCCCGCGCTGCCCGGCCGCGGGCGCCACGATTGTACAATAAACTGGGTGCGCCATGTGGCCAGCACGCCACTGCAAGTAGCGGCCGCCTCGAGGCGAGCGCGACAGGCGGGCCGGCCCGCGCTGCCCGGCCGCGGGCGCCACGATTGTACAATAAACTGGGTGCGCCATGTGGCCAGCACGCCACTGCAAGTAGCGGCCGCCTCGAGGCGAGCGCGACAGGCGGGCCGGCCCGCGCTGCCCGGCCGCGGGCGCCACGATTGTACAATAAACTGGGTGCGCCATGTGGCCAGCACGCCACTGCAAGTAGCGGCCGCCTCGAGGCGAGCGCGACAGGCGGGCCGGCCCGCGCTGCCCGGCCGCGGGCGCCACGATTGTACAATAAACTGGGTGCGCCATGTGGCCAGCACGCCACTGCAAGTAGCGGCCGCCTCGAGGCGAGCGCGACAGGCGGGCCGGCCCGCGCTGCCCGGCCGCGGGCGCCACGATTGTACAATAAACTGGGTGCGCCATGTGGCCAGCACGCCACTGCAAGTAGCGGCCGCCTCGAGGCGAGCGCGACAGGCGGGCCGGCCCGCGCTGCCCGGCCGCGGGCGCCACGATTGTACAATAAACTGGGTGCGCCATGTGGCCAGCACGCCACTGCAAGTAGCGGCCGCCTCGAGGCGAGCGCGACAGGCGGGCCGGCCCGCGCTGCCCGGCCGCGGGCGCCACGATTGTACAATAAACTGGGTGCGCCATGTGGCCAGCACGCCACTGCAAGTAGCGGCCGCCTCGAGGCGAGCGCGACAGGCGGGCCGGCCCGCGCTGCCCGGCCGCGGGCGCCACGATTGTACAATAAACTGGGTGCGCCATGTGGCCAGCACGCCACTGCAAGTAGCGGCCGCCTCGAGGCGAGCGCGACAGGCGGGCCGGCCCGCGCTGCCCGGCCGCGGGCGCCACGATTGTACAATAAACTGGGTGCGCCATGTGGCCAGCACGCCACTGCAAGTAGCGGCCGCCTCGAGGCGAGCGCGACAGGCGGGCCGGCCCGCGCTGCCCGGCCGCGGGCGCCACGATTGTACAATAAACTGGGTGCGCCATGTGGCCAGCACGCCACTGCAAGTAGCGGCCGCCTCGAGGCGAGCGCGACAGGCGGGCCGGCCCGCGCTGCCCGGCCGCGGGCGCCACGATTGTACAATAAACTGGGTGCGCCATGTGGCCAGCACGCCACTGCAAGTAGCGGCCGCCTCGAGGCGAGCGCGACAGGCGGGCCGGCCCGCGCTGCCCGGCCGCGGGCGCCACGATTGTACAATAAACTGGGTGCGCCATGTGGCCAGCACGCCACTGCAAGTAGCGGCCGCCTCGAGGCGAGCGCGACAGGCGGGCCGGCCCGCGCTGCCCGGCCGCGGGCGCCACGATTGTACAATAAACTGGGTGCGCCATGTGGCCAGCACGCCACTGCAAGTAGCGGCCGCCTCGAGGCGAGCGCGACAGGCGGGCCGGCCCGCGCTGCCCGGCCGCGGGCGCCACGATTGTACAATAAACTGGGTGCGCCATGTGGCCAGCACGCCACTGCAAGTAGCGGCCGCCTCGAGGCGAGCGCGACAGGCGGGCCGGCCCGCGCTGCCCGGCCGCGGGCGCCACGATTGTACAATAAACTGGGTGCGCCATGTGGCCAGCACGCCACTGCAAGTAGCGGCCGCCTCGAGGCGAGCGCGACAGGCGGGCCGGCCCGCGCTGCCCGGCCGCGGGCGCCACGATTGTACAATAAACTGGGTGCGCCATGTGGCCAGCACGCCACTGCAAGTAGCGGCCGCCTCGAGGCGAGCGCGACAGGCGGGCCGGCCCGCGCTGCCCGGCCGCGGGCGCCACGATTGTACAATAAACTGGGTGCGCCATGTGGCCAGCACGCCACTGCAAGTAGCGGCCGCCTCGAGGCGAGCGCGACAGGCGGGCCGGCCCGCGCTGCCCGGCCGCGGGCGCCACGATTGTACAATAAACTGGGTGCGCCATGTGGCCAGCACGCCACTGCAAGTAGCGGCCGCCTCGAGGCGAGCGCGACAGGCGGGCCGGCCCGCGCTGCCCGGCCGCGGGCGCCACGATTGTACAATAAACTGGGTGCGCCATGTGGCCAGCACGCCACTGCAAGTAGCGGCCGCCTCGAGGCGAGCGCGACAGGCGGGCCGGCCCGCGCTGCCCGGCCGCGGGCGCCACGATTGTACAATAAACTGGGTGCGCCATGTGGCCAGCACGCCACTGCAAGTAGCGGCCGCCTCGAGGCGAGCGCGACAGGCGGGCCGGCCCGCGCTGCCCGGCCGCGGGCGCCACGATTGTACAATAAACTGGGTGCGCCATGTGGCCAGCACGCCACTGCAAGTAGCGGCCGCCTCGAGGCGAGCGCGACAGGCGGGCCGGCCCGCGCTGCCCGGCCGCGGGCGCCACGATTGTACAATAAACTGGGTGCGCCATGTGGCCAGCACGCCACTGCAAGTAGCGGCCGCCTCGAGGCGAGCGCGACAGGCGGGCCGGCCCGCGCTGCCCGGCCGCGGGCGCCACGATTGTACAATAAACTGGGTGCGCCATGTGGCCAGCACGCCACTGCAAGTAGCGGCCGCCTCGAGGCGAGCGCGACAGGCGGGCCGGCCCGCGCTGCCCGGCCGCGGGCGCCACGATTGTACAATAAACTGGGTGCGCCATGTGGCCAGCACGCCACTGCAAGTAGCGGCCGCCTCGAGGCGAGCGCGACAGGCGGGCCGGCCCGCGCTGCCCGGCCGCGGGCGCCACGATTGTACAATAAACTGGGTGCGCCATGTGGCCAGCACGCCACTGCAAGTAGCGGCCGCCTCGAGGCGAGCGCGACAGGCGGGCCGGCCCGCGCTGCCCGGCCGCGGGCGCCACGATTGTACAATAAACTGGGTGCGCCATGTGGCCAGCACGCCACTGCAAGTAGCGGCCGCCTCGAGGCGAGCGCGACAGGCGGGCCGGCCCGCGCTGCCCGGCCGCGGGCGCCACGATTGTACAATAAACTGGGTGCGCCATGTGGCCAGCACGCCACTGCAAGTAGCGGCCGCCTCGAGGCGAGCGCGACAGGCGGGCCGGCCCGCGCTGCCCGGCCGCGGGCGCCACGATTGTACAATAAACTGGGTGCGCCATGTGGCCAGCACGCCACTGCAAGTAGCGGCCGCCTCGAGGCGAGCGCGACAGGCGGGCCGGCCCGCGCTGCCCGGCCGCGGGCGCCACGATTGTACAATAAACTGGGTGCGCCATGTGGCCAGCACGCCACTGCAAGTAGCGGCCGCCTCGAGGCGAGCGCGACAGGCGGGCCGGCCCGCGCTGCCCGGCCGCGGGCGCCACGATTGTACAATAAACTGGGTGCGCCATGTGGCCAGCACGCCACTGCAAGTAGCGGCCGCCTCGAGGCGAGCGCGACAGGCGGGCCGGCCCGCGCTGCCCGGCCGCGGGCGCCACGATTGTACAATAAACTGGGTGCGCCATGTGGCCAGCACGCCACTGCAAGTAGCGGCCGCCTCGAGGCGAGCGCGACAGGCGGGCCGGCCCGCGCTGCCCGGCCGCGGGCGCCACGATTGTACAATAAACTGGGTGCGCCATGTGGCCAGCACGCCACTGCAAGTAGCGGCCGCCTCGAGGCGAGCGCGACAGGCGGGCCGGCCCGCGCTGCCCGGCCGCGGGCGCCACGATTGTACAATAAACTGGGTGCGCCATGTGGCCAGCACGCCACTGCAAGTAGCGGCCGCCTCGAGGCGAGCGCGACAGGCGGGCCGGCCCGCGCTGCCCGGCCGCGGGCGCCACGATTGTACAATAAACTGGGTGCGCCATGTGGCCAGCACGCCACTGCAAGTAGCGGCCGCCTCGAGGCGAGCGCGACAGGCGGGCCGGCCCGCGCTGCCCGGCCGCGGGCGCCACGATTGTACAATAAACTGGGTGCGCCATGTGGCCAGCACGCCACTGCAAGTAGCGGCCGCCTCGAGGCGAGCGCGACAGGCGGGCCGGCCCGCGCTGCCCGGCCGCGGGCGCCACGATTGTACAATAAACTGGGTGCGCCATGTGGCCAGCACGCCACTGCAAGTAGCGGCCGCCTCGAGGCGAGCGCGACAGGCGGGCCGGCCCGCGCTGCCCGGCCGCGGGCGCCACGATTGTACAATAAACTGGGTGCGCCATGTGGCCAGCACGCCACTGCAAGTAGCGGCCGCCTCGAGGCGAGCGCGACAGGCGGGCCGGCCCGCGCTGCCCGGCCGCGGGCGCCACGATTGTACAATAAACTGGGTGCGCCATGTGGCCAGCACGCCACTGCAAGTAGCGGCCGCCTCGAGGCGAGCGCGACAGGCGGGCCGGCCCGCGCTGCCCGGCCGCGGGCGCCACGATTGTACAATAAACTGGGTGCGCCATGTGGCCAGCACGCCACTGCAAGTAGCGGCCGCCTCGAGGCGAGCGCGACAGGCGGGCCGGCCCGCGCTGCCCGGCCGCGGGCGCCACGATTGTACAATAAACTGGGTGCGCCATGTGGCCAGCACGCCACTGCAAGTAGCGGCCGCCTCGAGGCGAGCGCGACAGGCGGGCCGGCCCGCGCTGCCCGGCCGCGGGCGCCACGATTGTACAATAAACTGGGTGCGCCATGTGGCCAGCACGCCACTGCAAGTAGCGGCCGCCTCGAGGCGAGCGCGACAGGCGGGCCGGCCCGCGCTGCCCGGCCGCGGGCGCCACGATTGTACAATAAACTGGGTGCGCCATGTGGCCAGCACGCCACTGCAAGTAGCGGCCGCCTCGAGGCGAGCGCGACAGGCGGGCCGGCCCGCGCTGCCCGGCCGCGGGCGCCACGATTGTACAATAAACTGGGTGCGCCATGTGGCCAGCACGCCACTGCAAGTAGCGGCCGCCTCGAGGCGAGCGCGACAGGCGGGCCGGCCCGCGCTGCCCGGCCGCGGGCGCCACGATTGTACAATAAACTGGGTGCGCCATGTGGCCAGCACGCCACTGCAAGTAGCGGCCGCCTCGAGGCGAGCGCGACAGGCGGGCCGGCCCGCGCTGCCCGGCCGCGGGCGCCACGATTGTACAATAAACTGGGTGCGCCATGTGGCCAGCACGCCACTGCAAGTAGCGGCCGCCTCGAGGCGAGCGCGACAGGCGGGCCGGCCCGCGCTGCCCGGCCGCGGGCGCCACGATTGTACAATAAACTGGGTGCGCCATGTGGCCAGCACGCCACTGCAAGTAGCGGCCGCCTCGAGGCGAGCGCGACAGGCGGGCCGGCCCGCGCTGCCCGGCCGCGGGCGCCACGATTGTACAATAAACTGGGTGCGCCATGTGGCCAGCACGCCACTGCAAGTAGCGGCCGCCTCGAGGCGAGCGCGACAGGCGGGCCGGCCCGCGCTGCCCGGCCGCGGGCGCCACGATTGTACAATAAACTGGGTGCGCCATGTGGCCAGCACGCCACTGCAAGTAGCGGCCGCCTCGAGGCGAGCGCGACAGGCGGGCCGGCCCGCGCTGCCCGGCCGCGGGCGCCACGATTGTACAATAAACTGGGTGCGCCATGTGGCCAGCACGCCACTGCAAGTAGCGGCCGCCTCGAGGCGAGCGCGACAGGCGGGCCGGCCCGCGCTGCCCGGCCGCGGGCGCCACGATTGTACAATAAACTGGGTGCGCCATGTGGCCAGCACGCCACTGCAAGTAGCGGCCGCCTCGAGGCGAGCGCGACAGGCGGGCCGGCCCGCGCTGCCCGGCCGCGGGCGCCACGATTGTACAATAAACTGGGTGCGCCATGTGGCCAGCACGCCACTGCAAGTAGCGGCCGCCTCGAGGCGAGCGCGACAGGCGGGCCGGCCCGCGCTGCCCGGCCGCGGGCGCCACGATTGTACAATAAACTGGGTGCGCCATGTGGCCAGCACGCCACTGCAAGTAGCGGCCGCCTCGAGGCGAGCGCGACAGGCGGGCCGGCCCGCGCCCGCCCGCGCCCGCCCCGCGCTGCCCCGGTGCGGGCGCCGCGATTGCCCACACACAAGAATAAAACAATGGTGGCCGAATGGTAACAACCCCGACTTACGTATTGTAGGTCCCGGGTTCAAACCAAACCAGGCAAGTTACTTTATGTAATTTATTTCATCACCACTGCTCTCAAAACAGTGAAGGAAAGAAAGCATGGCATATCTTAGAACCAAAAATTCAAAGACATGCGACATCCAACAACCCATACTGGGCCTGCGTAGTGGATTACAACCCATTCCCTCTCCTAGAGAAGAGGCCTGAATCTAAGGCCGAATTATGCTATGCTAAAAGTGTAGCAATAAACAAAGACGCAAGGAATAGCTAATAAAAACACAAGTAGTCACCAGTCTGTTGAGCACGGGCGTGTCGTACCCGCGCCGCATCCAGGTCTGCTTGTAGCTATACGCCCACTTGAAGAAGGCGCTCGCGAACTCGCCCGAGCGCGACACCTTGTCCGTGATGCCCTTACTGATGCGATCCATGATCAACTGTAGATACAAAAAACACATTTCAATAACTCGAATGATTTGTATCAATAAAACCATATTAAATTTCGAACTATGGGTTTATATTTACTTATAAACCTAAGCATAAATTAACTAACAGATACTTAGACCAGAAACTCCAAAAAAGTACATGTCAGCTCTAGTCGAAATATAAGGAATCACGTGACAGACCCATTGCACTTGTCAATTCAAAATGTTTTAACTGTTTCACTAATCTATGGCTGAAAGAATGTCACTTGTCTATAGCCTACGGACTCATCGGAATAGGACCAGTACATCAAAAGTTGATGTTTGAAGAAACTATTATAAAGCATCAGTGAAAAAAATAAATTGTAATCAGTATACTAACAGGTACAGTAGTGATGCAGGTGGGTTTCAGGATCGTGGCGTCTCCGTCGGTGCCCTTCATAATCTTGCTTGACGTGTCCAACATTGTGAGCGGCGTGGAGTAGCCGATCGGGACGCCTGGAAACATTACACAATGCTGTTTACTAACTTTTACCTTTTACTTTGAGAATATGTCACCACATCTGTGATACATAAGTTTATCACTGCGTTGGGCTCCCATTGGAGCTGATTCAAATAGTAATTAAATAATAATAATAATAATAATCTTTATTTAATCTTTATACAATATTGTTACGTGTCACGAGTAAATCTTAAACAAAATATAGATATATTAATTCCCAACGAATAACTACGAGTATAACTAAATTATCAATTTTTAAGGACTTGAGGAAAATTAACTTTACACCTAGAATTATGTATAAGTAGCGACTTGCCCGAACTAGGTTTATAAAACCTGTGTTTCAATTGGTTCATTTATGATTTTTGTGTTTAAACTTTGCCCCACAAGGCCATACAAATATTTATTGCATGCGGGAATCGTATCCCCGTCACCAACCAACCAACCAACCACACAACCAATAACCAATAACCAATAGCGCATAACCAATTGCTCAACCACTGCGCCGTCCGTGTCGTTTGTTTTGACCATGCCGTGGAAGTTAAACACAGATTTGTGAGAGAATTTGATTTGTTTTTTTTTTTGCAAAAGTTAATGTACTTTGCTTTATTATTAATACAATAGGCAACATACTTAAGTCAAGGCTACACAAGTAACTTGAGCAACAATCAGCCGGGTGTATATTTAACTTTATGCCGCATCACCATGCATTGTCCATAAACAATAATATGACGACACGACATAAACGCGAAATGTCTCGTAAATACAGTATTTACAGCCGTTTGCTGAACGCCTACTGAGATAAACTGAGTTGTGACATGTGGACTGTGATCGACGATTATTTTATGAATTTGAAGAGATTTTGTATCAAAACTTTGTTCAACTTTGGCCCTGGGGTATAATTTTGGCTGAAGCTTGGTAACCTGTAACGACATCTATGGAACCACATATGAACTAAACTACGCAATTCAGCTTTGCGCAAGTAAAGTTCTCCGAACGATTTGAACATATACAACAGCCCGAAATCATATCTCGGGCAGTTGCCAGAAACAGTTCCGCATTCCTCCATTACCGTACCTGCTCCTTTAATAGTACACCATAACAAATGATAATTAGATACGGCGGTTTAATAAGTTTACAGTGAAACCATGGAAGGTCATATCGCTAAACGCGATATTTTATAGAGCACCTTTGGATACATTGATATCTTGATTTTCTAATCATCATAAAAATATGTCCATCCAATCAAAGATGACAATGAGATTTCTGATAGCATCTCTGTACTGATCAGAACCTAACGTTTCCTTTCAAATGTCGCATGATGCTACTTGCATTCTTATGACAACACTTAACTTTATAAGCTGTAGACAGGTTTAAAATTACCTTATGTTTTTTTTGCGTTTGGTAAAGAGATAGGCGTTCAAGGAGTTAAAAGGCTATGATAAGTTTAAACGTTGGGTTTGTAGTTCACACGTTCAATTAATTGAGTCAAATTGTTACTGCTGACGTGTGATTGACTGTTGCGGAATGTGTGCAGATGCGGCATATGGCAATGGCAAATATACACTTTCATTTTGTACTGTTTTATCACATCGAAGTGTGGATTTTTCACACTTAATCCACTGAACCAATTTTGGTATAGAGATAGATTGGAGAACATAGATTTTCTGGATTAAAAGTCAGGCGCAGCGGATAGCAACATCTAGTATAATGATGATAAGACGTTGCTTCGCAGTTTTGCGTCTAGAAACTTATACCTGAATATATAATAATTATTATGTTACAAGCTCGTCGCTAAACAAATGTGATTTAGTGTAAATTAAGATCGTTAATTAAAGCTTTAAACTCAAATGCAAATAGTATCCTCACCTCCAATCATACACAGGTTCTCGGCCAGCAGCTCGAAGACGTGCGCCAGCGGCAGGAAGCCCATGAGGACGTCACCGTCGTAGATGGGCATCGCGTCAGCGAAGGCCTTGAGCGTGGCGAGCATGTTGCGGTGCGACAGCACCACGCCCTTGGGCACGCCCGTGGAGCCCGACGTGTACATGATGATGGCCGTGTCCAGCGGCGACGGCGGCACCGGCTCTGCGGGCGCGGCGGACTAACGTTAACTAACAAGTCGGAGATAGCACATTTGTGCTAATTTGTGGGCATTTGCCCACATATTGAATCTTGGAATACGACCTTTGCGTCATATAATATAGAAAAAATACAAAAAAAACAGTACCTTTTCTACAGTCAGTATTGACACGTGGCCGAAAACCACACAATACTACGGAAGAGAGTGCAAGATGTAGTAATAAAATTTTTAATGGGATGTCAACATAAACTCCTCTCACTGTGAGTGTCTGACTAGACTAGACTTTTCGCTTTGCATTCTAGGGCCATAGTAACTCTTTCGAACAATCCCAAAGTAGTAATAAACCTATTGTTTTTACTTTATATATGTTAGTCTGTAAGGTATGTATTATCTATGAGCCAAGATGCCTGACAACAAATTATTTATTATGATTAGGAAAATTAGTGATATCTGTAAAAATAAGTTGTATCAAGCTCTATAAGCGACAGTAATAAAACGTTTAAAAGATTAAAACTTGAAAATAATGCAAAACCTATGAAGAATACATTGAAAAGCAAACAAGGACTCACCAATTTTGGAAGCAGCACCCTTCTGCACGACCTCTTTGTAGCCAATAATTTGAATGCCTGGCTTGTAGCCCTCCCTGTCGATAGTCTTGAGCTGGTCCTCCATGTAGATGATGGTGTCGACGCGCGGCGTCTTGGCGAGGATCTTCTTGAACTTGGGCAGCAGCTCGTACGACGTGATGACGGTGGACACGTCCGTCTCGTTGATGCCGTGCGCGATCGCCTCGTCGCCCAGTGTGGCGTAGATTGTTACCACTGGAAGGGGGATGTCATTGAATTAGTGGAAGGTAGTTTTAGTGTTCCACGACACAAAATGTAATCTGGAAAACCAACACGTGGCGTAGATTGTTACCACTGGAAGGGGGATGTCATTGAATTAGTGGAAGGTAGTTTTAGTGTTCCACGACACAAAATGTAATCTGGAAAACCAACACTTTTATATTTAACTGTGTATGATGTTATAATTTAAAGTTGTTTTAACCCATTATTTGTCTTGTATATCAGACTGTGGCGACGCAGGCACGAAATTGATTTGTCACATTTATATCACTGAGGCGTTAAAAAAAATCGAATCGGTTAAGTAGGGTGAGCAAAACAAGATATTTTTAGGGTTCCGGACCTCAAAAGGAAAAAACGGAACCCTTAAAGGATCACTTTGTTGTCCATCTGTCTGTCTGTCTGTCAAGACCACAGTGTGATCTTGGGAACGCGTGGAGGTATCGTGTTGAAATTAAAACCATATATTCAAGTCTGCGGTTCCTTGAAGCTGTGAAAAAATCAAAATTCTTCTTAACGAAAAAAAAATTAATGAAAAAAAGTTTAATCAGAATCCGCTCATCTCTACATGACTGTGTGATGTGTCTGAGTAGTGGCGAATGGAAGAAGGCGAATTGTTACCTACTGGCCATTTTAATTTTTTAACTAATCATGACTTAATAATGTATTTAGCTAAAGTTTTTTCTTCAATTAGATTTAACTAAAACTCGGTTAAACAAAGTAAAAAAAATACCGTTATTGATACACAATTATATGTTTTTTTTGCAAACATACAATTCAAGTAACATTTGACAGATAGACGTCATTGACGTTCCTTTTTTAGGGTTCCGTAGCCAAATGGCAAAAAACGGAACCCTTATAGATTCGTCATGTCTGTCTGTCTGTCTGTCTGTCTGTCTGTCTGTCTGTCTGTCTGTCTGTCTGTCTGTCTGTCCGTCTGTCCGTCCGTATGTCACAGCCACTTTTTTCCGAAACTATAAGAGCTATACTGTTGAAACTTTGTAAGTAGATGTATTCTGTGAACCGCATTAAGATTTTCATACAAAAATAGAAAAAAAGCAATAAATTTTGGGGGTCCCCATACTTAGAACTGAAACTCAAAATTTTTTTTTTCATCAAACCCATGCGTGTGGGGTATCTATGGATAGGTCTTCAAAAATGATACTGAGGTTTCTAATATCATTTTTTTCTAAACTGAATAGTTTGCGCGAGAGACACTTCCAAAGTGGTAAAATGTGTGTCCCCCCCCCTCTAACTTCTAAAATAAGAGAATGATAAAACTAAAAAAAATATATGATGTACATTACTATAAAAACTGCCAACGAAAATTGGTTTGAACGAGATCTGGTCAGTAGTTTTTTTTTAGTACGTCATAAATCGTAAACCGCATTTTACCTTTCATTCAATCAACTCAAATATAAAAAAAAAAACATTTAATTTCATAAACATAAACCTTATAATTATGTACATACACCGTGAACCATTATTTTCTATTAATAAATCTGTAATAGGTGCCTAAGTAAATAATAATTATAATTCGCGCGGGGCGTGGCTTGATAGTAGCGGGTGCGGAGCGCGCGGGAGGGGGGCAGGTTTCCGACTGCGCTTACCCGAACGGGCAGACACGTGAGGGCAGACGTCGTTGAAAGTCGTGTGCGCGGAGCGAATTTTTCGATACATTTGCGAATGCTAAATATTGTACGTTTACGATTTGATACTGTTCGTTGGATAAAATTAATTTCAATTAACATCGAAATTATTCTTTTAAACTCATTTACTGCCTAGAAATAGGTAAATACTTACTATAAAACGTCAACCTAATAAAAGTTTTGAGATTTTCTTCTTTCTTCTTTTCTTAAATATTATACCTACCTACTTCGATAATACCTACTTAGTACTCATAATAAAATAAAACTTAAGTGTTATTTTAAGTATGAATTCCTTGGCTGATGATACTTTCTCCTATGTATTAAACCCAAATAACGTTCTGGAAGATGACGTCGTGCGAGCATTTCATGAAAAATTGTCTCGTCATACATCTTTCCGTCCACGGGAAGTGGGTCTGTTCGGGTTCCCGGAACTCATTGAGCCTGTACCGCCAAATGAGTCTCATCTCCAAATTATTTATGATGGCGATGTGGGTTCAATAGGACACTGGTCTTGTATTTATTATATCAATGGTATACTACGCGTGTACGATAGTCTTTATAATTGTTTAAAGCCAACTCAAAAAACATATATTAATGCATTGTTTCCATACCTAGCAGAATTTAATATTCAATTTCCTAGCGTGCAACGTCAACCCAATGCAATAGATTGCGGGCTTTATGCAATAGCTTTTGCTACTTCTTTAGCGCTTAAAATGAATCCCTCTCTACACAATTATGTACCAGAAATGATGAGAGCTCATTTGCGCTGTATGATTTTGAGCAACGATTTTTTGCCTTTTCCATCTACAGCTAGATCTGTTCCTGGACGTCCGCCCGTAAATCTTTTTGATAACACTGCTTTCAATTTTCAAACGCAAAATAAAAAGAAAAATGAGAAGAAACAAAGACAGCGAAGTACGAAAAAAAATGCTGTACAAAGATTATTATTATGTTACTTGCTGCTACGGAACCCTCCATGGGCGAGTCCGACTCGCACTTGGCCGGTTTTTTATTTTTATTGGAATCGCATTGTACAAGTTTGTAATGTTGTTTGTGGTGTGTGGTGTGCATACCGGGAATGCTCTGCTTGAAGCAGCCGTGCGCCGCCAGCATCCACTCGGCGCGCGTCTCGGCGAACATGACGACGTTCTCGCGCGGCCGGCAGCCGAGCTCGCGCAGCCCAGCGCCGAACTGCCGCGCTTCCTTCTCCACGTCCACGTACGTGCGCCACACGTAGTCGCCCATGTTGAACTACGGAACAGACAAATGTTTAATCAAGGTGCTGATTTGCGGACGATTATAGAAGGTCTAGCCCGCAATGGAATACAGACGTGCAATAGGGTGAGAATGTTTTAAGCAGCTGGGTGGTGCTTCACGATGTGTACCAGTAGATAAATAGGATTAAGGATGTTGCTGGAAAAAGTGTAAACCAGCTTATTTTATTTATTTGGCTCATCAACAATTAACTACACATGTACAAAGATATGAGATACATCAAATAAACTTATAGAATAGTGTAGCAATTTCTTCCAGGTAAGCTATGTTTACTCTATGTTTTGACATATTTGTTCATTGTTGATAGGCTAGCGCTTCACCACTATGTCACCTGATGGTAAGCGATGATGTGGTCGACGATGGAGCAAGATGTTACGGCCTGGTCACGACTTTGGTCTTAGCGGCGCGTGGCGCGGCGGCAACGGTAACCGTGTTGAGCTACTACTACTATGAGCGGCGTCTCGTGGCATGCTTCAAACATTTTCATACTTTTGATCTCACCACTCGCCGCCCCGCGCTTAGCTACCGCTCACAGCGGCAAGGTCGTGAATGGGCCGTTATGGTCTATCATTTAGAGTAGGACTGGTCCCGTCTCCGTAGTATCATACTTTATAACAGCAAGTTTGATGATAGTACTATTGGTGCAGTGGTTGAGTGGTTGACTGCGTGTCGCGGATCACTCAATACTCAATTATATATTGCATTCCACAATGTACATGCTTAGGTGAAACATTTCTCAGACACGATCGTGGATATTGTTGGGCATAGCAAAGACAAATAGAAAGGATAAAAAAATTAAAAAAACTAAAACCCGACTACAACAATAAAAACGACGATGAAAATTTATGAAATAAGATTTTCAGGATGCTGAAATAAATAAAATTACTGGAGAAACAAGAACAGAACAAAAAGAAAAGCCGTAGTCACACGTTATTAAAGTTTCACGGTTGGTACCTATACAACGTGTGACCTATACACGCCTATGTTCAGTGGACGATTAAGACGGTTCTAACGATACCTCATTTATCGAGTTCTGATAAGTAGTTTAGGAGCTATGAGTGAACAGATGAACATACACACATACATAGCCTGTCAAAATTATAACCCTCCTTTGGCTTTGACGTAGTCGGGTAAAAAGGACTTACAAGATAACTTACTCTCGTAAAGCCTACAGATAATTCTTCCGGGTCTGGGTGTCTTGTGTATATGAGTTTAAATGTTTGCAAACGTACCCACGATACAGGAGTAATTCATATTGTGGAATCACGTATAAAAATAATCAATATTTGTCAAAAGGTAAAGTGTTCATGCCACTTTGTACCACATAAGCGCATCTAATTGCTGTCACCTTGACTTGCCCTGCAAATTGTTATGTTATCCCCTTATCTGAATACGAACAGCAGTCTACCTAACTATTATCAATAACTGTGCCCTGGGAAAATAGCACGTGTCAGATTATTGCAAAGTTGAGCCATTAGCCATTTGTTCAGAGCGAGTTTACTCTCACACGCTCAATGTCAAAGCTATTGATAACAATCAATTACTAACAATCACTCGGTAAATTGATTTGATTGATTCGCTGACATCCGTGGGAACAAGCACTTATGTCTTATAATCTGCTTTTGTTTGGTGTCGAAGATCGACCTATATACTCGTACCTGCCCTTGTCCTATATAAAAAAAAATGTCTTCTTCCATTTTTCCGTCTACAGTCACGTTACCATAGCGTCCCCTTTCTTTTATATTATTCCTCAAACTAACTTTCTATCTTTTCTTTGGTCTTATTCATCCTCACTCTCCATATTTATGTTCATCACAGTTTTAGCCATATGTCATTCATCTTTCTGAGAAAAGTAATATGCGTACCAAAACAAAACGATGTCATTTTGTTAACATTTCTGTCACTTCTGTCACCGTTGTTTTAGGTTTTAGAAACGTTGTAATATTAGAGGTAAGCATATTGCCATACGTTAATATATATTGGATTGGAGTAACCTTATTTTAGAAACGTTGTAATATTAGAGGTAAGCATATTGCCATACGTTAATATATATTGGATTGGAGTAACCTTATTTTAGAAACGTTGTAATATTAGAGGTAAGCATATTGCCATACGTTAATATATATTGGATTGGAGTAACCTTATTTTAGAAACGTTGTAATATTAGAGGTAAGCATATTGCCATACGTTAATATATATTGGATTGGAGTAACCTTATTTTAGAAACGTTGTAATATTAGAGGTAAGCATATTGCCATACGTTAATATATATTGGATTGGAGTAACCTTATTTTAGAAACGTTGTAATATTAGAGGTAAGCATATTGCCATACGTTAATATATATTGGATTGGAGTAACCTTATTTTAGAAACGTTGTAATATTAGAGGTAAGCATATTGCCATACGTTAATATATATTGGATTGGAGTAACCTTATTTTAGAAACGTTGTAATATTAGAGGTAAGCATATTGCCATACGTTAATATATATTGGATTGGAGTAACCTTATTTTAGAAACGTTGTAATATTAGAGGTAAGCATATTGCCATACGTTAATATATATTGGATTGGAGTAACCTTATTTTAGAAACGTTGTAATATTAGAGGTAAGCATATTGCCATACGTTAATATATATTGGATTGGAGTAACCTTATTTTAGAAACGTTGTAATATTAGAGGTAAGCATATTGCCATACGTTAATATATATTGGATTGGAGTAACCTTATTTTAGAAACGTTGTAATATTAGAGGTAAGCATATTGCCATACGTTAATATATATTGGATTGGAGTAACCTTATTTTAGAAACGTTGTAATATTAGAGGTAAGCATATTGCCATACGTTAATATATATTGGATTGGAGTAACCTTATTTTCGAATTACCCTCTGAAACACCCTTCCATTAGGCTGTGGTTCATCCACCTCATGTTATTGGACCAGATTGCACAAGTTTGTTTATGATCATTAACCTTTTGAGTGCGTAATTAGAGACACAATAGTAAGACAATGGCGCGTGAACGCCGGCGTTAATGCGGGGATCAACAGCTTAAGATTAGTGTGGGCCCCAAAATACTGCCATAAAGTACCCCAAGCTGCACTGTCTCGTAATGAATGAAGCAAACTTTGACAAACTGTGTTCTGC
This sequence comes from Mythimna impura, assembly GCA_905147345.3. Taxonomy (NCBI): domain Eukaryota; kingdom Metazoa; phylum Arthropoda; class Insecta; order Lepidoptera; family Noctuidae; genus Mythimna; species Mythimna impura. Next base: position 1,461,991 of record LR990348.1, read on the forward strand.
TAGACAGATACTGTGTTTAACACCTAAGGCAGATCAAGAAACACTCCCGATTTTTTTCGTCACCCTTATACACTCAGTGGTGTCATATTAGTGTGTAGCTTACCTTCTTAAACACCCTCCCGTTAGGCTGCGGCTCATCCTCTTCGCTCAGTACAGTCCTCGTGCCGAGACAGCGCCGATCGGCCCAACGCGCGGCCGCGGCGCGCAGCATGCTCTCCATGGAGGTGACTCCATCGCGGACTAGACGCAGGTGTAGGTCGCATGGAGATGAGACGCAGCGGACTGTGATGCTGTTCTGTGTTGTCTGTATTATACGAGCCTGGGGAGAACAGAGACCAACTTGCATTAGGATTAAGTTAAAGACAAAGATAGAAAGACAAAACTACATCCCTTTCAAAACTATACCAATATCTGAGACTAAAACATAACAACGCAGATAGGTATCAGTAAAAAGGAAGAACGAGAAAAGAAGATGCAACCAGACCCGTTAATAAAGAACACACAAGGAGCATGGTATGAAAAATCTGAGTATAATGTACGTCGCAATTCACGACTAAATTACTGCTGCAAAATATAGTTCTGTTTTCACACAGTTGTGATAAATGGCAGGGTATTGAATTTCCTTGTACTAATTCATAAAATAAAATGGTATTTTCTATAGCACAACATGAGTTTCGTTCGAATCAAATTTGATTCAAAGCCAATTTTTCCTCAAAAACACGAGTATATTATTGTCGGACACAAAAATATTTGCATAAAACGATGACATAAAAATTCGAGTAAACAATTTTTTTGTGATTGCAGTTTTGTGCGAACATCATCGCAAGCAGATGTGGGCGTAGAGAATTTTAAAATAGGTCAAACGAAAATAACACTACAATGGTCCTGTTCGAAAATATTTGCGGTTAAGTAATACACAGCAAGAAATGTATAACGATAAATACAACAGTCTACTTGGTCAATGAATATTTGAAAAGCCGTTAATCAAATCAATATCGGACCTTTTAGGTCTGCATTTTGGCAAAGAATCAAAAGCTTATTCTCCGAGCGAATTATTAATCTCTGCCATAATTTAATCAAACTTTTTTTCAGTTCTGAATAATAAAAATATTCCTAGTAATCTCAGAAGTTGTTGACAAACTTGGGCTGTTCAATTATGAATACAACATGAGACTAAAATGTTGAGACTTTTTGGGGTCAATACAAAGGTCTTCGTACCCAGAACAGCTAACTGAAACTAAGTTACTTTGCATCATTTATGCCGAAAATAAATTTTCATGGAGAGGCGTTTGTATTACGTTTAATATTGGATAGGACTACTTTTTCGTTAAAATGGTAAGACTCCGGTTGCCCAAAAAACCGAAATCTTACAGTATGAAAATTCTAAATAACCAACGACTCTTATGTGTGTGGCTTTCTTTGATAATTTCCTTTCTTTGAACATTCGCACAGTCCAGGGTAGCATGACATAAAAGGGATAAGACCTATGCTCAGGAGAACCGGGTAGAACAATGCTGTTAATAAATGAATGGGCTAACACAAAATCCAGCATTCATCATCAACATTATAAAGCACACTGCTGGTGCACACACTGTTCACACCACTAAAATCGAACGCCATTGTTTTCGTTTCTCGGTTAGATAGACTTACCTTAATTCGTCTGGAGAGTGCTCGTTTCCTCCAGGGCCTTTGCGCGATAAGGTGGATTGGGAAGGTGATGATGTCAAAGACCAGCGCGACTGCGCGGATGGTCTTCAGAACTGCCGATACCCACCATGACTCCGGACTGGGAACAAAGGATTATGTTATAAGTAGGCTGTTATAAGTGAGGTTACGGTTATTTTAGACGACGAAATTCTAGTGATTAATTTTCTAAAACCATGTTTCTAAACAGTTAAATATCATGTCAACTTCAAAATAATTACAAAAGCTAATGCGAATACCAGCCGCACGAATCAGGGTGTCACAAACTTTGAACCGGACATTGTTATTTCTTGAGTCTTTTTGACAATGAAGTTTGATGATTATTGTAACTTCTGTAGCTAATTTGCCTCCAAGCGTACGGACGATGTCTATAAAACCTATAAATGTGGCACAAAGTCTGTGATTGATCAATTACAGCAGAAACACGTAATGGTTCTTTCTATACACAGGTTAAGGTTCATGAAGCTCTTCATATGAGAAGTAACGTCAACTATCATAACCTTTGTAACCCAGACGTGACTGTCATGTTACAACAATAAAGTTTGCGTTTATGTCCATAAGGCGAAAAAACCACCTTTAAGAAAAGGGCTCAAGGCATACATGTCTGGGACGGCGACGCTCGCCTTGGTTTTAATCTAACTGCTACTGAAGCAAGTTAACTATAAGTAGTGTCTTGCATTTTCTTTCGGTATATTCGGGCTCAATCATAGATTGATTATTCCGTGCGCCTGAGTCAATTACTCAGACCCTCGGAATAATCAATCAACGGAACGAGGACCATCAATACCATAGCTATTCCTTCACTCGTTGCATTTTCTGAAATATGGTTAAAAATTTCAATATTTTCCATTCAGGTGAACGCAGGCCTAACTTCAGGTGACGTCATAATAAATTTCGTTATCTACTTCAGCCGCATTCACCTTGAGCTATATAAAATTTCAACCAAAATGCTGTAGCGTCTGCTCTTCGATGAGCGTGGCATATTGAATACCTCTCACCAAGGGGTTTGAAAATTTTGAAACGGCATCGATACCAGAAAAAAGACCGACATAAAAATGAAATAAAGAGATTCAAGTATAAAACGATGGTTAAACGAGTGAGCCGCAGTTAAGATTTTCCCTCCTTTTGCACTGCTAAATGAATGAACTTAATGTTCACACTTTAAACTCTGTAGACGGACTGCGGTCTCAATGCAAATAAAAAGTATCCTTCCTCCGTGCTACTTTGAACCTTGCTTGATTAACTTAAGGTTCAAGATACCTTTCTGGGTGAGAATGACAGTAATTTTAAGGTCAATTGCGGTATGAGACCGACGCTTACCATAAAAAGCAACATGTGCACGGAACAAGCGATCTCTTTATAGAAACTGCACAGAACGTCCTTATAAGTAGTCCTTAAAGTGTTTATAATAGTCTTTACTTTTTTAGAATGAGCTATCTTGGGTAACTTATATTCGTTCATGAGCACGGTAAAGAAAATTATGAATGGACGAAGGAATAACTTTTTTGATAGCCGTATTTAAAGAAATGGTCTATGCCAGCTGTACTTATAAGAATACTAGCTTTTGTCCACGGCTTCGTTCGCGTTAGTTTAGATTTTGAGAATCAACATGATGCGAAACACACTTAGCGTCATTTAGTGTCCTAAAGCAATTGTGAGCGTTGGAAGTTATTGTTTTTTCCCTCGGGAACAGTACTTTTTGGATGAATGGTCTCTTCTTTACCTCTGACAACGTAAATTATTCAAAATTTCATGATCTGTTGAGTAGTTTAGGCGTAACAAAGATAAAATTTACCTACTTTCGCATTTGCTATATTAGTTAGGAACTAAGGATTTTCTTAAACAAAAGCTTACAGCATAATTGCCAGAAATGTCGTCGTGAAAAATAACAACAGGAATATTTCCCTGAACGCGTGGGCTTGTCGTCATGTAACTCCAGGCGTGGGAGACTGTTTGTTGAACTGTTAATTAAATATTCTTAATGGAAAAATATACAATTTCTCTACTTATGGAATACAGTAGTGACATTTTAAGAGTCAATTAAGTTGGAGGTTATTACTGCGAAGCAAGAATACAAGCTTATCAAAGAACATTTTGGAGACGAACTATTTGGATCTGCTTCAGGCAGATTCGGTATTCATATTAGGATAACTTAATTTTCCAGTGTCGTTACTCGAAGATTATTTAGCTTTTAGACAACTACCGAGAAGCATAAATCTATTGTTTAGCAACTCCGTCCTACACTATCCGCCTTCAAACTACCTTATTACAACGCACTCAATCAGATGAAACAAACACAAACTTTCCTGCCATCACTGACTGATACGGGGTCAATGTCAGGGAGAGCGGATGCATCCGTGGCCCTGTGGGCGAACCGCCCGCCGCCTGCCGCTCGCCGGTCAAACGACCATGACCCACCCCGCGCATGCGCGATTCACCCCCGGGGCCCTGGGTGCATCCTACATCTGATGAATATGTAAGTGCATGCCTGTTGCAAGCCTAATTACTTTCTGGGAACTGGCGAATTTTCACGTAAACGGCCACAGGAGACTTAACGAGCAAGGGCTTTAGATAAAGTAAAGAAAAATAGTGTTTATCATGTAGCAACAATACCTAATCTATCACAGTAGGTAAAAACAGTCAAACAAATATGCACTAATCACATGTCAGAACATAATAAGCCTTATATTTATAACACTGCAATCTAAAAAGCATAAACTTGAACGATAACAATAATCATGTCACTCAATAACAATAACAAGAAGGTGACTACTGAATGTCATTTGGATGAGACGTTCACGATGCGTTCAGGCTAGACATGGTCCAATCAAATTCACGATTTTTACCTCTATTCGACCGTTGAGGGGTAGAGCAAAAACTTAGCTAAATAGCGCCCAAACAAGATTGCATCACCACTATATTTAGAACACCAATAAAAACTGGAACTAATATTAATAAAAAAAAAAACTCGTCTACAAACAAATCAAGATTTGTCTATGGAATTTTCTGGTAGAACCGGCCTTGTAACGCTCCTCAAGAGAGACGCACGTGTAGTTCTTTCGTAGGGGCCCAGTAGGGCCGAAGCCTACTGGGGCCACGGGTAGTGTGAAAGCGAAGCCCGGGGCCCCGGGATGAAGGCAAAGAAGGAACAGGAGTGGGTTTTTAGTCAGTAAAAGTCTGACACTATTTCTCGCTCCGCCCAAGAGCGCGATTTGTCATTAGATGATTTTCCCACCTACAAAAAAAAAAAAAAAACCTGTAGTTCTTTCAATACACCTCAAACCCTTTAGTAAAAAAGCTCGCAATCCAGAATTGTGAATCGTTCGATCAAAAATCACAACCACATGCAGAATCGGGAAGAAACTTTGTTTTACATAACGTTGCGAATTATTCTTAAGATACCGGATCTTAAGATATAAAGAACAACATGATGCCACAGCTTTTCAAAGGTTTGTACACGCGCCTTAAATCTCCTTTCATTACATATAGTATTGTGTCCAGGATGTAACACTAATAGGACTGTTTCTACATTTGAATCAGCAAAACCGTTAACGAATTTTTCACTATAAACTTCATTTGGGGATTAGGGTTCCATTAACACTTTAATGGATCCATGTCGCGACGCCATGCCATTACCATTAATCAAGTTGCACAAACATCTAGACTCGGAACTGCCCTATTAAGTTATTAGGTAGTCATAACATCATGACGTAGGTACACAGTGGTTATGTGCCGAGTTATGAGGGCAACACCGCGGTGTCACCTTGCTACTATAAATAATGTCAATGTAGGAAACATACGTCAGCTAGACGTGCCCTCCGTCCCTTAGACGTTATCATAAGATCTTGAACTACATTGAAATTACCACAAACAGCAATATCGTTAACTTGACTTTTATTTCTTACAGAAGTCACTGAACCGTTTTCTTCGGATGATAAAACTTTACTCCAGTTAGAAGTGGAACTGTCTGACCACAAGTTTGCGGTTTATTGCCAAACCACTAAGAGAGAAATTTCAGAACCAATTCCGCAACTTTCGATGCATTCATAGGTCATCTCTATCGTTGGAAGGTCTTGGGAAGAGCAACGCCGTGTTCGTAGGGGCGATCGGCGGCGGCGATCACTCGCGCTGGGCCTTGGTACAGGCCATGGTCCGGAGCGAGGAGGAGTGGCAGGCGGTCGCCTCCTTCTGCGAAGCAGTAACGCTAGCAAAGGAGGCGGCCGATCGCGTGAGGCAACCGTCCTCACGCCCCAACCGCCGCCGGGATCCCGATTTCCGGCCACCGTAGGCGCCGGCTTGCGGACGGCGAGCGATGGGTAGCTCGCCGGCCGACCGTCCGGTAACTGTCCGGACCGAGCCCAAGTCGTCGACGGCGCGTGCTGTTCCACGCGCTCCTCAAGGAGATGTCAGCAACTGTAGGGCCCCAGCAGGGTCGAAGCCTACTGGGGCCAAGGGTCTGATTCTGAAAGGAAGACTCGGCCCTGGTACGAAGGGCAACGAAGGAACAGGAGTGGGTTTTTAGTCAGTAAAAGTCTGGCACTATCTCCCACTCCACCCAAGAGCGGCGGGGGATGTCATAAGATGATGCTTCCTTCGAAAAAAAAAAACTGTTGGAAGATTCTACTGGAGTTTGTGCTTTATTCTGTAAAGCTTACAGTTGTGTTCCATGAGGGAGAAGTTATATCACCTGGGACTAGAAGTCAATACTGAAGAATGAAGCGATTTTAAACGAGTCAAGTAAAGGATCCTAAAAGAGTTACCTAGCAGATTAAGTAAGAGACTCGATAAAGAAGTACTACTTTAGTACGATAAGGCACCACATTAGTGATTACTCAACTGACATACATACAAAAAGTGGCGTGAGCGCAACACGTCATATGCCAACCAATCATAGAAGGATACGTAGAATAAAACTAGTATTTACTAGAATGGACGATTACTTTAATTAACTTATGATTAAATACGATATTATGTGTATTCATGATAGCATAATTTGTTCCTGAGAATCTACTTTAAAATTAAACACTGGTCAAAACCGTAACTTAACTTTTGACGAACAAAAACTTCCTGCGCATATTGATCTAAAGAAATAAAGGAGCTTCCAACTGGAGTTAAATAAAATTATCAATATCATTCAAAGTTTCTAAAATTAATTGATATCAGTTTAAGATAATATTTATTGTAGACAGGTTTTTAATACTACTCAATATTATTAAATCAAGATATGGAGTGCCTTGGAGTTTGAACATATTTTGAACTTTGTAATTAGTGGTATAATGCTGATATCCTGGTGGCTATAAATAGGTAATGTAATTTATTTATTTATTATGTGAGGTACATTTCCCAACGTACGTATCCGTACAGCTGTCTGTCTCCTAACCTACAAGGAACCACACACCATGGCGAATCGCGTTGCATGTGCAATGCCTGGCCCCGTTATAAATGAATCACTTTCTTGCAATGTGCGCTTGCTCAACAAATGTTATGAAGTACTACTAAAATAACGTTTACAATCTTGTAGAATTGTTTTATGATTTTATTGAGATGCATTTCTGCAAGTATCTTTTGTGTTTTAAATACGAGGTTTCAATTTTAAAGAAAAACACAAACATCACCAAAAGCTGCTTAGCTGTCTATCGATCAATATCTAAATGAAATCTATTTGCCTTCCTGTCACATTAACCTATTGCCGTGCTAAAAGAGGACCTCCTATATAAAACCACGTTTTCCGGTGGATCGAGTTCTAAGCTGGTCCATCCATCTATTTATGGAAGGCAGTTTGTTGATGTAATAATTACGCGATTTCAAGTACCCATATTAACTTTATTACTTCCAGTTACCACTTGAATATCGATAAACTTAAAGTGCTGGATACTTGTGTTGAAAACTGTAATTTTATGCCTAAACCTACCATTCTACTTTTTGGTTGGTCCTTATTATCCCAAAGGACCACCATACAGAGGATGTTCTGTATGGCCGTGGTTCTGTGAATAGCAGTAATATTTTTAGTTTTTCTTTTCTTTACTTGTGGATGTTGCTGTTGTAGTATGTCTTCCCTGAATAAATTATTTATTTCATTAAATTGTGAGGAGATTTGAAAATACATTACAATCGTGCAGCTCTTTAAGGAGTACAAGTTGGTATGCTTCCGTATCGTATATATCGTCTACATTTTCTATTTTCCCCTATACAACAGTGGCATTAAATTATATTATCGTGTATTTACCACTTAAGATTAATAAATAATTAAATGACACTTTGTTTACATTTCGTAATCCTTATCGTTCGTTTTGGCAGAGATCAAGGTGTCCAGCCTGCAGTCATGCGCACTCCATGTTACGTTGACGTGTTGGTTACCTCAACGGATACGGACGAAGTTCAGTGATTAGATAATAACATGTGTGACAGTAATGATTTATTAATAGTTTGTTTTTAGTATTAATGTTACTACGTTATTTCTGACAGTTAATGCTTGTGACACATGTTTGTATTAGTATTTGAATATTTTAAACGTAAGTTGTGACTTGATGAAGGTTTTCCATCTGGAAAATCTTTACTGACATTTTTATTTTGCGGAATCTTCAAGGTTCTCTTGGGTTAAGAGTTTCCGACGAATTAAGTTTTTCAGCGTCCCATTTTGAATAATGAAAGGGGAAATGTAAACAGAAGATGTCTCGCCAAACAAAGGAAGTTACGGAAACTAAAATTTGTTATATAATGCGTCCTTCATTATTTCTTGTTTCCAACAAAGCCTGACGTTTTGCTTGTTTCCTGTAATTAGATATAGTGCCTTTGGTACGACTGAGTCGCGAAGTCGCGATACAAACAAATAGAAATACATATAGTAACTATCAAAATCATTATTTCCGTATTTTGATAACCGATAGTAATTATGGTGACTAGCTAACAAGCATTCAGATACCAATCATATAAAGGTTAACGACGGTCAAGTACGTAAGTCAAAGTTCACATACGTGCTCTGTAACTAAACAACAAAACCTTGACATTCACGAGAACGGATGAATCAAAGTGGTTATCACAAAATCCATTTATAAATCGCGGAGACACGACCTGACTGTCCTACAGCGTTCTTAGCTATAATATATAATACTAGCTTTTGTCCGCGGCATCACCTGCGTACATAAAATATAGCCTATGTCACTAAGGAATAAAGCAGCTTTCTATTGGGTGAAGAAAATTTAGCAATCGGACTAGTACTTTCAGAGATTACCTCCTGCAAACAAAAAAAAACAAACTTTACCTGTTTAAAATATTAGTGTAGATAACTAACTGCTGCCGCATGCCGGGTAGCTTTGCCCGCGTGCAAGTAGAACATTATGCCGAGGGAACATACTCCCATGATAAAAAGTCTCTTCTATAAGCTATTCCAAGTCATTGTCTACCCGTGTACTCAGCAACAAACTTACACATACGCACAGACACTCACAAACTTTTGCTTTTATAATTTTACTGTGATAACTATGCTACTAAATAATTTAAAAACATCGAGCCAATAATATCTAATAATTACAGAAGTTATTCTTCATAACTGTTCGCTAAGTACTAGGTAGACATCACACCTTGACAGGTTTGCCTTGGCACTGTAATTTGCTCCATTGCACTATTTCTTGTCCAGACCGACAGTTGACACTTTTTACAAACAACTCGGCAAGTATCATATATTTACGATAAATAACAAAGTAATGGCATAATAATTGATGTGTAAAACACGAGTAATTTTTTTTTTCATTTGCAAGCCAATATTCGCCCTTACGTAATAGTCAAGTAATTTACCGTGATTTATTATGTAGTAGCAACAGGTTATTTTGCGTGTTAACTAAACCCATGCTAAGAAATAATTACCAAGTTTACTTATGAAGACAAAGTCTCAAAGTTTCTTCGGGCTAATTTAACTTTTTAGACAATTAAACAAAAATGATGAGATAAATTAATTAGAGTGACAATTATTAAGAAGCCAGACGGCTGTGTGTCGTCAGGTTATCTAAAGGTCATTAGCTCCAGACATCTGCTGAATCATGCGTAACATAATCAGACGTATAATGTTCCCACTGTTGGGACTCCGGCTTCCAGCCTGGCAAGGAACGGGTCGTAATCCAGTACGCGGAAGCAGTGCGGGTTGGATGTCAAATGTCTTTAAATTTTTGGTTCTAGGACGTGTCGGTTTCCTAGCGATGTTTTCCTTCACTGTATTGAGAGCAGTAGTGATGAAATAAATTACATTTAATGAGCCTGGCTGGGTTTAAACCGCGCGACCTACTTCGGGGAAACTCGTATACTCGTATGACGGGGAAAAAATGAATGATGCACTCATTCCTAAATGATCGCCCGACGGCAAAGGCGGGACTTTTTTCAGTAAGTATAATAAGGTCGCATGTCGTTTATAAATTCCTAGGATTGACACCAACTGATTCACTTCAATTAAGTAAGGTGCGACCGGCACTCCTACACAAATTTTTAATTGATATTATCGCCGGGTGGATACTATTATCAACTAATCATTATTAATTTACAAAAGCAAGTGGAAATTTCTTCAGGGCTAGATCACCGACCACGGTAATGACACACTTGATAAGTTTATCAAATTAAATTAATATTATCATCTACACTTTACTATAAATAGTATCCTTCTAGTGTGTATTTTTTAAGCACTACTATATAGAAAATGCTAACGCTGTCGACGTGATTAGATTTTGGTTTAAACACATTTCAATTGGGATCATCGATACGACGAAGAAGTACTTCTAGGGGCATCAGCCTAGACTTAATAGCACAATAAATAAAATGATGATGATGATGATGACGAGGGATTCATCAAATGACTTCTCCCAGTTTGGATAGAGCGGGAGGTAAAATCAGACGTTTATTGACTAAAAGCCACAGTGTTCCTTCAGTTGCAATTTGCGAGGGCCACGGTAACTCTTTCGGATAATACGCAGCCCTGGGAAGCCACTAAGTCTAATATCCTTATTTTTTACATCCGGTATATCAATAAAAAACTTTTTACAAAAAAAAAAATACAACCGACTTCAAAGTAAAAAAAAGCACTGAAAAGTGCAAAATAACTTTAATTTCGGAAGTCGGTGTTTCTTTATAGTTTTGTCTCTTCGTTATTTAACACCGACTTCCGAAAAAGACTTCGTTATTTTACACTTTTTAGTTATGGTACCACCACTAAAAAGTACCCCTTAGCCAAACTTAAATACCTTATAGCCAGAGTGCATCTCATGACAATTCTAATAATCCCAAACACGGTTAGATTACATTAATTTATTACAGAGTTCCGGTGCCTAACTTCAGGCTTCATCATCAGATCAGTTCGATATATTCCCCCTCTACTTTCAGTCAGTCATCGACTACACGTATAAACAAAGCAATTTTACTTGTTACGACGGTTCTGCTGTGATCCTATGAGGAGTTCTGTTCCATATCTTCGAAGTTCATGATCAGATCATAACAATATTTCTTGATCATAGTATAACCTTCCAATAAAAAAAAAATAATTTCAAAATTGGTCCAAAATTGACCGAGAAATCGGTGAACATACATAAAAAAAAAAACAACATACATTCAACCGAACATTATAACCTCCTCCTTTTTGAAGTCGGTTAAAAATGGTAAGACAGGAATGCACTTTAATTGGGTTGTGAAAAACAATCGGCTGTGGCTTAATTAGCACTGACAACTATGTGGGTAGTTACGTCAACAATGATTCATCCAAAAGGAAAATGAAGGGTTTATGAATAAATTATTTTCAATAGTAGGGTAAAGGGAGGTGTATTGGTGATATAAGTAATTTGGTGATTTTTTTTTTAAACAGAATACCACACAATTCCAAGCAAGGACATCGTGAGGAGGATAAATATCTTCATCTAGTAACATATTATGTATAGGAAACTGTATGGTATTATTAAAAAAAATATCACCAAATTACTAATATCATCAATATAGGTACCTCCCCATACTAATATACATTTTCATGTCTATTCAGTAACCAGATCTCTGTCAACAATAACTGACTAAAATGGAAGAGTCAAATCACTATACTGAATAACTTAAATGGATGAAAGATTATCCAAAGAATTTTCCTTTAAATACAGATTAAAGTTGACATAGTTACTTGCTTGCTGGACATTGATTAAGTGTCTAGACTCTAGGCGAAGACGACCTTTGCACGATATCTGTTTAGATAAACATCCTATTTATGTCTAGGCAAGAAATTATAGACATCATCTAGCACATCTCTTATATAATATTCTTGTCCTAACGTACGCAATGTATTGTATACAGAGTGTTTTCAAAAAGAATAATTTAATTATTTATGTCTGCTATGTCAAGACTCAATATCGTCACACTTGGCGCAAATATTTTTTGTTTGTTTCTTTTCTTGCAGTTGAATGTATCGTTGACTACTTGTCCGTCAGATAAACCTACACCGGAGATTATATTATTATATTATATCTACTATTTATTAACTAAACGTGTGTAAAATCTTTAAAACTCTATATGAACGAGTATATTTATCGGTCTTTTCTATACAATCAAATCATAATCATGATATAACTGCATGATCTATTTATAATTTCATATTTAAGTCAACTATTTGTGTTCTTTTTGAGAGTAAATATCGTTAAACCAAGAATATATTTCAGTTATATCAGTGTTGTAATACTATTTCACTTATCTTTACTACGTATATCTACGCGTATAAACCAAAGTATCTGACAGCCACCTTATCCGTTCGTCTACCAAACTCCAATTAATCTTGAAAATTACACTGAAGATACAGCTAGACGCTTAGTTTGCGCATTTTTCCTTAAAAACTACGATGTAGTTAATTCTGTGGATGGTTATTTCCATGTTATTTCTGTCAACAAATTAGATTTAAAATTAGATACTTTTTCCTCATACCAACATCACTTTGGCCATTTGAATTAAATTATCGTTAATTAAATTACCTTATTTGTAGAGGATTCTAAGCACTCAAAATAATATGCTATGTATAATTGGTTTGACATTTCTTTGGATCAGAATGTTGGTCTGTGAAAAAGACTGATGAAAAAAGATTGCATGTAGCGGAGATGAGAATGTTGAGATGGATGTGTGGTGTGACGAGAATGGATACAGTGAGAAATGAGGATATTAGAGGAAGTTTGAAAGTGGCGCCAGTGACCGAAAAGTTAAAGGGGAATCGTTTGTCTTGGTATGGTCTTGTTTGAGGGATGAAACGCATGTTACTAAAAGAGTTAAGAGCATACATGTGAATGGATTGAGAGGGAGAGGGAGGCCAAAGAAAAGATGGATAGATTGTGTGAAGAGTGATATGAAAGAAAAGAAAGTTAGTGATAGCTTGACGAGCGACAGGGCAGAATGGAAGAAAAAAACGTATTGCGCCGACCCCAAATAAAACGGGACAAGGACAGGAAGATGATGTATATGTATTTGACAATATTTACGAGTGAATAAATATTTCACCGAGTGGTAACGGCCCCGACTTACGAGTTGTAGGTGGCGGGTTCAAAACCCAGCCAGGTGCATTACTTTGTGTAATTTATTTCATCACCACCGCTTTCAAAACGGTGAAGGAAAACGTCATGTGGAAACCGGCATGTCCTAGAACCAAAAATTCGAAGACATGTGACATCCACCAACCTGCACTGGGCCCGCGTGGTGAATTACGGCCCATTCCCTCTCTTAAAGAGGAGGCCTGAGTCCCAACAGTGGGCACATTATAAGGCCGGACTATGCTATGCTATGCTATATGCTAAATATTTCACCAGTGAAATTCATTATAGATGTTGTGAAGCGTAAAAGCTAAGACGAATCGACCTGAATGTTCACAAACATTAACAAACCAAATTTTCTTAGTGACTTCTTACGACTGATTTATTTTATTACGTAAACCTTGATATGTTAGGCTAACCTAGCTAGCCCAACGAGACAACGAGTGAGAGTGACCTAGAGAGTGGAAATAAAGAATTTGTCTTTTAGTAAGTGGTAGTATTATAGCCTGCAGTTTCTAAGTGTATATAGCTTCAATACATGGTAACTACTAGTAATGTGTATTTCGAATACTTCTGCATCTGTCTACTCGTCTACAATAACCCACCGTGTAACATTCCATAAATTGCACCAGTTGTAATACCTACATAATAATCATTTTAAGTCAATTCTGCATGTGGACCGTAGTGATACTTGATAACTGACCTTTCCTTATCCATACATCACTGCACTGTTTCCAAAATAAGTACAGGAACAAGTTTGTTTACACCGTTGTTCAATGTTCTGATTGACACGTTGAAATATTATGCCTTTCAGCTCTAATAGTGAAATACGCGTCAACAAATAGCTCATATGGTTGTGGCATATCTATTGCAGGGCAATCTTTCACTTGACCAGTAACGCTATAACGTGAATGACAAAAAAAAATCTAGTTGGTCTGCCAATTAGATTACCAAGAAATATTGGATATGTATTTCTTCATTTGTCAAGTAACAAATAAAATAAAGACGATACCAGCGTAGTGCATTGAAATTACGCGTAAAAAATGTACCACTTTTTTACCTACAAGTGACAAAATAGTGAGCTTGTGACAGAAATAGCTGGAAGTATTATGAAAGAAAATGCATAAAGAAAAAGGCAAAGCAAGATATGGTTGGATACAATAATAAGCACACATAACTTGTGAGTCAGACAGGAGTATGGTCAAAGAAGAGGCTACTCAAGTCCTTGTAGCCAAATTTTCTAAAGGCGCGAACGCTCGCAGTGTGGACCCAACCTCAACATAAACCTGTTCACCCAACTTATGTAACAAGGATGAGGCGAGTACTCGAGTACTATCTACAGTCGCACAGGACAGGACTGAACCAACCGCGGTGAAAGTTAGCGTTTAGCGCGAACCTGTTTGTTACTGGAGCCGTACGAATTGAGAGGAATCCGTCCCGGAATACGGTAGTTTTTGTATATTGGATGCTTGAAAATTGTGCCGAGAATGGTTTCGCTAGGAGTCGGAATTTATTGGCTGTGATATGCCTTTGAGAGAAAAATGTTCAGCTTGTCAAGGCAACATGAACTTGTGAAAAAGACAGTTCAGTGACTGCGTGACGGGTGATAATACAGAATGGAAGAAGAAAACGTGTTGCGCCGACCCCAAATAACATGGGACAAGAGCAGGAAGATGATGATGATGAGAGTTCAGTGATGTTGATGATGATTTAAAACCAATCAAATCCAAGGTGCATTTTTATTTAGCTACGGATTCATGGCCGTACAATGATAATGCGTGAACATCAGTACATTTCATGTTCCTTTGTTTTTTAAGAAATACCTGATACTGTAATCAAAATAATCCTAATAACCTTTACGGAATACTTTTCCAATGTCTGGCTTTTGACACGACGATATAACCTGACAATTAGCAATTTCCTCGTGATAACGAATTGATTGGATATCTAATAAATTAGTAAAAATACGATACGATGAAATTAGAACAATTAACGATTCACGCCTGTAATACGATATCGACGATAATGATACCTTTCGAAAATAATATTCATGCATATTCATGTCACCAACGTCGTGTACACGACTTTGAAAATAAATGTTAAATCTTTATGCATTGATTTTTTTAAGTAGGTGATGATGTTCAAATCTGAAACGAAAAGGAATAGTGAAAATAATCAAAAGCGTCTCGGGACTGATTTTACAAAAACTATACTGCATTGCTGGATTTTAAAAAAACAATATTCCATATAAACATATATATCTATTATTTATAGGCATAAGCATAATCAGCCTTTTAATGTTGCCACTGCTGGGACTCAGGCCTCATCTCTAGAAGAGGGAATGGGCCGTAATCCACTACGCGGGCCCAGTGGAGGTTAATGGATGTCACATATATTATGTATCTTCGATTTTTTATTTCTAGGACATCCTTTTCAGGTTTCTTCACGATGTTTTCCTTCACCTTTTCGTCCACCTACTTATTTTTTTGTATACAAATTAATCGAAGCCATTGATTTTGATAAAAAAAACACGCTGTATTATTACACCATCCTATAGTGTCGCTAATCAATTCCAGGAAATAATGCTAATGACAAATGCAAAATAAAGAAAGTCGAGCAAAATAATACATTGAGATGGTTATTGAAAGTCCCAGTCGGCATGATTATTTCCGACTTCCTCAACTATCATCATCATCATCTTATTTCAGCCAATTTAGTCAAAACCTAAATGAATTATACACCTTTAAACTGTCTTCATGAATCACACCGTAAATTGGTGAAAACTGTAAAATCCGTTCGATAGTTTTTGAGTTTACTGCGTACAGACCACACGAGACATACGCGACGGAGCGTCTGTCTCTCATAATATGTAGTGAGGGTATGTATGTAGAATGTAGATGGTTATGTTAATTGCCATCGCGTGGAGATTCGTAGTCACGCGATGCGTATGCGACGCTACATTATCGCGTTCACAGGGTTGCAAGGATGGCCCAGTCAAGTTATTGTGCTAGTCTTCAAACCAGTTAGACTGGTACATTCTCCTGCAGTTAGTTAGCAAACTAGTTTCGAGCTGTTACTCAAATTAAATCGCTGTATCCTCGATTAACGAAGTATTCTGACAGCCACAAAACTTTACTACAGTATAAATTGCAATTTTCTGAATAACAGCTTTAATTTCCTGCGTATTATTTTCTTTATTGTCAAGAACGGCTTCAACAGAATTTAAATGAGCTAACAATTTCTGAGACTGTTTAAAACACTGTTGTATCATTTTAAAACTATTTTCACACACACGTGTTCTGCTGTTCTATTTTCCTTAGGTGTCGAGGTCGTACTTTATAAAAACACAAATACTGAAAAAGAAGACATCACTGGCAACAAAAGAGGACAAAATAAAAACTACTCACTTCCTATTGATTGGCATTCCCATTTTGACACAATTTCACAAAGCACAAGAACATGCAAGTACGCCTCACTGCGGTCAACTAAGTCAGGATTACGACTGATAAACCTTATATGCACGAATTATCAAGCAATACTATTAATAAGGTTGATATGTTATCTGATATAGAAATAATGTGAGACGGATGTGTTGCAACAGTATTTGTCGATGTCCAAGATGATAGCCGTCTGGACACACTTGACCAAAGATCAACAGCAGCTCTAGTAGTCTGTTTATGTAATCAAGTCCATTAGCTTAGCGAATAGAAAAGCTATTATAATATTACGGGATTGATAATAATTAACGAGAAAATTATATAAAAATGTATGAGAAAACAGTAGTCACGAAAGAAAGTATGAACGGAATTACTGAAAGAGAATGTGTGTACTTGGCTAAGTAGGAAGTGAACTCTCGAGATGACGTTTGAAAGAAACAGAGAAGCTACACTTCTTTAAAACACAGACATTGGGACTGTAACGTCAGAAAGACAATGACGACGAGGCTAGATTGCGAAGGAAAAGTAAATGCTGACAAGGTGTACGCGTTGGCTTATCGTATGCGCATTCTCAACGCCACACATTGCATGAAAATAGAATTTACGATTTGTTTGTGCCGTCGATCTTTTGCTTTTACTAGCGCATTAGTCACCAGAAAAACAGACATAAACCCAAGGATATAAAACCACGTCTGCGGCCAGTTAAATAAAGTGTAACGAAAATGTATGTAAGCTTGTATGTAGGTAGAACATTTAAAATCGGTCCAGTAATTTTAAATGTTCTTTTACCAGAATAATACTGAGTGACGTAGGCATATATTTTCACAAGGACAAAGCCACTGGAAAAAGTTAAACATTCGAAAAACTAGCCAGACAACATTTACACGAAACGTGACTATCATACAAGACCTAATGAATCATAAATTTGTTGATTAATTCCAAAAAAGCGATACGTAGACAACTAGGATGATAAGTACAAATTTTTCACAATAATTCGCTCATTATAATTCTATTTTCCGTGATTACGCACTAATTACCGCTTATGTTACTACTAATTCTTTATCATTGATTATATTATTAGGATAGCCCAAAGGCGAGGCTCGTGTAATGTTCATGAGTAACTTCAAGGATATAGACTTTACGAAGAAAATAAACATCAAATTTGTAGCCGGGCATGCTTTTACGGATGTGAATATAAGTGTATCGAATAGGCTTGTATTTATTATAATAATGTTTAGATAAATTTATGTGCTAAAACCAAAATGTCACGTGACAAATAAGTTATTCTTGTTGACTTATTGATCTTGGTGTCTTTGTTTCGTGCCAATTTTTGCATATTATTATTCGGTTTTTCGATCTCAGTTTTTTAATGTTTCGTTGTTTTAATTTTTTATCATAAAGCAAATACATTAATGAAAATATGTGGGCCTTGTGCTGTTCCAAAAAACCAATTACTAGTGATGAAAAGTCAGAATTTGGTATTAGTTTCGTAAGAAGGATCCGGGCAAATCGCAACACTTGTCGTTGCGTTATTTGTCTGACAGACCGTGACCATGAGGGCATCGTGGCTACTAATCTAGTTCTATAAACAGATTTTACACGCGACGGCAATTGTTTTTGCTGTGTTCCTGGTACTGGCCACGTGCTTACTAGTAGCTAAGGTGCACTAGGAAGCGAGATCGTATCATTCGAGTTGACAGTGGTGAATTAAATTCAACCCGTATGTTCGTTGTCTGCTGCAGGATTACATAATTATCACGTTTTTTCGTCTTGACGACTTGTCGTGCCGTCTGTTTTTCTAAGTTTCTCTGAATAATGTGTATTTCGGTATACTACCGTATTTCAAGAATTCTAGTTAAAACGATATAAGCTCACTGAGATGGGACGAAGTATCAAAGGAAATGTTTACAAAGAGATATTAGTAATTTCCTCCGCTTGTGGGACCTTTCGGACGATATGATGAACAAAGGGAAAGTAATAACCAGATCGGTAGATACCCAGACAATATTTTAAGTAAACAATAATATGGGCATTACTTTCGAATTTATTCTGCTTTTCTGAGATTGAGGAAATTATATACTGTATATTTTGAGTACATTTTTTTTAATTCTTGATAGGTTCGCGCTTGACCGCTATCTCACCTGATGGAAAGCGACGATGCGGTCGACGATGGAGCACGCTTACCTAGAAGTAACCTATTCACTCTTGACTTAAAGATTCCCGGGTTGTAGCCATCGGGAAACACAGATTCCGGCAAGGAATTCTTTAGCTGTACGCACAATGAATGTGTTCCCAAAACGTTTTGTGCGTATAGGTGGGATATCCACCATGTACCGGTGGCGCAATACCGTATGCCTGGTGGTCCGATGATGGAACGGGCTAGGCGGAATGCAACCGGTAGAAAACCCACAGGCTAGCAACTCGGCGTCGATGCTCAAG
Source organism: Mythimna impura (assembly GCA_905147345.3). Lineage (NCBI taxonomy): Eukaryota > Metazoa > Arthropoda > Insecta > Lepidoptera > Noctuidae > Mythimna > Mythimna impura. The sequence goes on from LR990348.1 coordinate 1,481,093, forward strand.
ACTTTGAAGCCTCGACTCAACGAGTGCATCATTGCCAATGATCCTCCTGGCTCGTATCTCAATTGCCTCAAGTGCATCAAGCACATTGGCGATATATCAGTTATTAGGTAATAAAATCCTGGCTAGGCATGGTTTATAAACTCAGTGAGCAGCCGTTTATGAGGTAGACTGTATAGCATATAACTCAGATGCGGAAAAGTATCTGATTCGCTACAGTTTCATCAACCCTTGGCATGTAGTTACATTGATACCAATCTCGGAATCGCTCTAGAAGCATACAATCATTTAATTTACATTCGCGTGAAAATATCAGAGCGCGAATTCTTTTTTTTATTGTTGATAGGCTCGCGCTTGACTACTATCTCACCTGATGGAAACCAATGATGTGGCGAACGTGCTTGCGTTATCAGGAAATACAGACTCCGGCAGGTAATTCCACTTCTTAGCTGTACGCACACTGAATATGTTCCCTAAACGTTCTGTGCGTATAGGTGGCGTGTCTACTGCACTATCGTAGACTCCGCGGTCCACAACAGGTTCTCATTGATGATGAGTATTTTATTATCTGGAGGATTATCTCCGGTCGATGACCGAGTCACTAACACAATTATCAGTTAACGCACCCATTGTGCGCTAACAATAATGACTTATTGTTATTAAAGACCAAAAAATTCCATAGAAAATTGGACTTCGCACTGCAGACGCACCAAAAAAACTACATCAATTTCAATGTCAAACGAGTTTTTATAATCGACATTCACAGGCAGAAATACTTGAGAGTGCAGAAAAGAACTTCATAACAAAAATAAAAGTGGGATCCAGTGAAACGTCTAGCCGTGTTCTGGCACTAAGCCAGCTCTGTTAATATCTAAGAAAGAGTAAATCTTAATGCAAGCTGCAAGATCATCATGGAGTTGTAATAAAATAAAAATATTTAAAGAAAAACAAAAAACCCGACTGCGTCGAAACTAATTTTAAAAAATACGTGAAAAAATTAACTTAAATAAAAACTAAAAAGAAACAAACAAGCCCAGTAGTTTAGAATTCTGTTATGTAATACTAAATAACTACACAATTGAAATAGTTTTATAATCGATACACACATAAAACAAATCATAAATTCTAATGCAGAACAAAACGACTCACAGTCGGGGCCCCTTGGGAAGATTTGATTGGTAAAATTTTAATGGGCCCCGACTGTGAGTCGTTCTATTATATTTATAAACAAAGCAATTTTACTTGTTACGACAGTTCTGCTGTGATCCCATGAGGAGTTCTGTTCCATATCTACGAAGTTCATGATCAGATCATAACAATGTTTCTATGGGACCAACTTGACACCTTTCAATCTCAAAAAAAAAAATTTTTCAAAATCGGTCCACAATTGACCGAGAAATCGGTGAACATACATAAAAAAAAAAAACACATTCAACCGAACATATAACCTCCTCCTTTTTGAAGTCGGTTAAAAATGAAAATAATGGGGATTTTGAAATTCAAATCGAGACAGACTTTATAATTACCACAAAAAAAAAACAATAAACAATCCGTTTATTGTTTTTTTTTTGTGTTAAGGGTTAAAAAAAAACACGTATTTCTTGGAACAAGTTTTGTGAAATATTCGAGTAAATCACGGAATTACCGAATGTCAACAGAGTTTTCAGAAATTATCTCTCTTTTTTGCATTGCCTCTTCCTAAAACATCGCGTTGGATTGCGTTAGATGAAGCAACAAGCTTTCAAACCATGCTCGATGTTAGCGAGTGGAAAAGGACCCTCTTAAGCCCGTCGGGGAGCGGGGGCACTAAAACTAAATGAGGCCGCTACCTCAAAATTTAAAAACTTTAAAAACCTCAATAAGGCTAAGGACAAAAAAACAAAATTAACGATCTAACAGATTAAGAAGGTTAGTGAAATATCGGGACCTTTGACGTTCCAGTTAAGGGCTAATCGGGACGTGTCACCAGACCCTTGAAAATTGAGACACTTGGCAACACTATGTGCAAGCAACCCTGGTTACAGTAAAAAAAAGGCTTTGAAGGATCGATACCAGAGTGTTATACTACTACAGTACGTACGCAAATCCTATAGCACGTGCCATGAAAGTCAATTAGTCGGTGAAGCGAAGTGATTACAAGTTATTACCAGCAATATTTCCTAACGATCGGTCATTGCAGCGCAACAAACTCTAAATCAGGACGACCATTTCCAGAAGTGGCCGTTTATGGTCTGATATGATGCCGTAAATTCACGCCACGCTAATAGCCCACTACGTTGTCGACATGCATCGGCGTAAATTCTTTCACATATCTGTTTTTATTGGAAGAACAAACATTTTACTCTTAATGTTGAGATTAATCTGGTTACAAAACGGTACGACAAAAATGCATCTCCATCCACACTAAAGTGTTTCTGCCAGTTCTCATAAATTAGGAAGGAACCTGTACAAAATTGAATATTTCCCATCGATTTTTATTTCCGTTCCGTGGAAAACTGCGGCGCGGATGTTGCCAATTGCTCTGGCACGCCTGACGTTACGCTCGTCTAGCCTAGTTTTTGCTTTATAGCACTAAAATTGAATATTAAAATATTTAGGCTTATTTAGAACAAAGTAAAATTTAGATTCCATACACAATGTCTGTATGATGTGCCGATGTCAACAAACTTTATATGAAGTGCGGCCTGAAACGTTTCTTTATGCTTAACATAAATACGTAAAAGTAGATTTCTCCTAACAAGCTTTGGACCCCCATTTCATCCCCTTTGGGGGTGAATTTTGGGAAATCCTCTCTTAGTGCTCGCCTAGGTCATAAAAGGAAACCTTGTGCAAAATTTCACACTCCTAGTCCCCGTAGTTTTGGCTGTACGCTGATATGTCAGTCAGTCAGTTTCTCCTTTTATATATGTATATAGATAGATAAACTTTAAAATTGGCACTGCCATAGCCTCCATTAACAGATTTCATAATCCAGGTTATTTCCCTAGGCTTTCATAAAATTTCCGACAGCCCTGCAGACATAATTCATCGACTACCTGACATTATTGTCATTCGGCAATAACAGAAACACGACCGATAAGCCGGCCTTGACTGAACACGCCAAACTGTACAACATACTCGTGATAATTATCATAATTGTGCTTGTAAAGTTTTATGGCCGTCATTAAACGATTAATAAATGTAACACGTTGGTTTACTCAACAGTGTCAAGAAATAATCCAAAGATAAAGTCGTGGTAGCGAATCCTGTCGTAAAAGTGTCGGATGAATATAATGATCGGATATTAATTAAAGGCACAGGCACAATGGCCCTGATGATACAGCTGATGACAACATATTACATTGATTATGTAATTAAATAAAGGAAAAGTAACTCACGTCTCATTCTCGTCTATAAACATTTCTGTGTGCTTCGACCTGTAACAAAAAACAGTGAATTAGTAAAAACAATCAATATCATAGCACCTCTTAAATGGTCCGGAGCGAGGAGGAGTGGCATCATCCTTCTGCGAAGCAGTAATGCTAGCAAAGGAGGTGGTCGCACGCGTGTAGGAACGGCCCTTACGCCTCAGCCGCCGGGATCCCGATCCCGATTTCCAGCCACTGAAGGCGCGGGCTTGCGGACGGCGAGCAATGGGTAGCTCGCCGTCCGACCGTTTGGTAACCGGCCGGACCGAACCCAAGTCGTCGACGACGCGTAGTGTTCCATGCGCACCTCAAGATGTCAGCAAAACCGTAGGAGCCCAGCAGGATCAAAGCCTACTGGGGCCATGGGTTCGCTTCTGAAAGGAAAACCCGGAGCCCTGGAATGCACGTCAACGAAGGAACATAGGAGTGGGTTTTAGTCAGTAAAAGTCTGAGACGTCCTCGCGCTCCACCCAAGGGCGCGAGAAGTCATTAGATGATTTCCCACCCTAAAAGAAAAGGTACCCTATGTAATACAGCCGAGGATAAATTCAATTGATATATCGAGAGTGCAATGTGAAATACTCGGATTTCCAACTGCGCTTCTAAATCGATGTAATCTGTTGCTGTTATTGTAGATATCGAAAATGCGATCAATATTAATGCAGTATAGAATCAGAGTAAACCGATTAATCTTATTGCTGAGACACAAATCATTACAGATCTTATACATAAGTATAATTGAAACTAACCGTACGTTAAACCTTGATAGCCTCATTTCAGTAATAGTAACATCTGTTATTCCACAATATTAGCTTAATTTTTTTTTAAAGGAAAATGAGTAATTAATTGCTAACTACCATTTTCCTGTGTATGTAGATGACATGATTTAATTTCTATAATTATTTCGATAATCATTAGTTATGTTTGTTTCGTGATAAAAAAATATCGTGTGATATTGTAGCAAAAAGCATGTTTGGCTGATCTTGATAAACATCTAAATTAATTCGTTGTGATAAGTGAAGTGAATTTCATTTCAAAGTTCAAAAATCACAACAGGAAAATATTATTACAGATTTTAAACTTGAAGCAGTTATCTTGAAACCGAATGTAGACATTAACATAATAAAAGAACATGATGACTGTAATAAAAGTAATGCCTATGATACGGTGCAAAAACGAAAATGTCCTACCGAAAAAGTAAGTCATAAAACCCTACTAGCTTTATATACAAATGTGAAATAGCATATAGAAAACCTATTACAGCAACAACAAACGAAATAGAGAACTCATCTTCGAAAACAGAAGGATCAGAACGAAATTCAATTATGAGCCTTGATACAAAACAAACAAAGTATACTTTAGTCTAAACATTGGTTTTACGTCAGCGACGAGCCCCCACGAGCTAATTTCAGCGTTGCTAACAATATATGTACATCATACAACTCAAACTACGTATTGATGACAACAGCATTAAGGGTTTAGACGCATTTAGATACGCACGTAGATATTTTACATTGAGAAATTTGCCAATGTATATCAGTGGTTTTAGGTAATAGCGAATAGAACAACGTTTAATTTCTGGCATCAGACAAAAAGTAGCAAAACAAGGATAGTTCAACAAAATCTGATTAGGTTTACCTTCGTCTATACTGTATTCGCATAAACAACATTTTCGCTGTCTTAATGTGTTACCTTAGACCAATTTAGACAAGCAGCCACACTGCTTTTATAATTTTAGTTTGACAAAAGCGACCTTCCTTGTCCAAAGCGCAACAAGAAATGTGCCTGATCGACTCGTTGAAAGAATTCAAACGTAAGGTAGATATTGTCCATCTCAATTGTCAAAGACAATGAAAGATAACAAGAAATAGCCGAATTGTTGATCAACACGATCATGGGAAGAAAGATTTAATTCTATTTTTAACCGACTTAAAAAAAAGGAGGTGGTTCGGTTGATTTTTTTTTTATGTTTGTTACCCCGGAACTCCGTCGTTTATGGATTGATTTGCCATTTTTTTTGCCCTTTAAAGGATATGCTTCCAGATTAATCCCATTTTTTTTTTTAAAATTCAGCTCTGATGATGGGTTCCATGAGGAATTGAGGGAACTCCTCAAATATTATAGGCAATCATACAGTGATTTTGGTATTTTCGTCGAGAACTTAAGCATTTACAGTCAAAAAGTAACATTTGATGAAGTGGAACTAATGAAGAAGACCAGAAATGGCCAACGGGACTTCATACTCACTTACTCGTAGATATCACAATGAAGATAGTTAAGCGATTATGTCAAAAACTAAAATACAATTAAATAAATGATTCTGATTAGTTATGTTGAAAATGATATCATCGAAGTGACCTGGTGATGATGATGGAGCCGAAAGATAGGCACCAGAACTCTGTAATTATGTAATTAATCAATGTATCCTAGCCGTGTTTGGGCTTATTAGAATTGTCATGAGATACATACGGCTATAAGGTACTATCGAAATGATCAGATGATGGAGCCGGAAGGTAAAAGGTAGACACGGAGACTTCATAATAAAACAATGTATCCTAGCAGTGTTTGGGTTAATTGGAATTGTCATGAGAAATAGGCTAGGTGTCTGTTTATAAATGTATCGCAATTAAAAAGTATGAAATAAAAACTTTTTACAAAAAAAAAACCGACGTCACTAAAAAAAAACACTAAAAAAATCAAAATAACTGATTTCGGAAGTCGGTGTTAAATAGTGTTAAGAAACAAACAATACCGAGAAACACCGACTTCCAAAATCAAAGTTATTTTGATACTTTTAGTGTTTTTTTTAGTGAAGTCGGTTTTTTTTTGTTACCAAGATACAGTTACAGTGACAGTTTAGGAAGTAGAGCCGCGTGTGCAAAAAGATTAAGCTAGAATTTCGTTGATTAGAGGAACTAGAAATTGGATCAAGTGATTAGTAACAGAGGGATTAATGGCGAAGTGCACCCACACTTCGCAACAGTATACTAACCCTACATAATCTGGATAAGAAAGCGGGCTCTATTCTTATCAGCCACATGCCAATGCCATGCTAAGACTTAAGTTTGAATTAATACGTTAATCTGCTGCTTAAATTGTGATAAAGTCATGCAGTTACTATCTTAATCTATTATTAGTTAACAAAAGCATTAACTGGTCAGAGATAAACGTAATGAATGTAACAATTGGGTTGCCCTTGATATACTGACCGCAGAGTTAAGGTAATTAAACTGTGGACTGCGACCTCAATTTGGTAGCACGTGCTTGTGGATAAATATCATTAAAATCTTCTGTATTGATAAAAGTATCATCCGACGTTCTCCGAATTTCTTGACCAGTTTTATTTGGACAAAAGCTATGGATCTCGCAGATTGATAAATATATATTCACTCAGAGATAGCACTTTCTAGTAAATTTCTGGGATTTGCTGCTTGCATTACTGCGGTTATTAGGGAAGAATTTTATATACCCTTTAAGATCTGCTGGGATTTCTCATAATGTTATTTATAAGTATTTTAATTCTGCACTGAGTGACTGACTCAGCAGAGGAAAAAGTTTGCACACATTTAATTTATTATCGGAATCATACAATAAGGAAAATTAAGAGGAAACCATAATTAGTACAAATGCATTGATTTATGATTCAGATTTATTAGGGAACTACAGACATAAAACTAAATTCTTCACGTCCAATTTGTTACAATGAATAACGAATTTCACAGAAATGTCTGTTTCTCTACAATGAAGGCGAATTTGGATATTGAAGTTGGGGCTCAAACTACTACATTATCTATGTTTGTAACATAGTATCGGCACCATAGCGTATTGCTGACTTCTACACAATTAAAAACTCGGGGGAAGCTTTTCTCCAGCTGTGGTACCTACTACAAAGGCCAGATTAAAAAAAATAGAGAAAAAGGACACCGGAAAAATAATAAGAATCCTCCCTACACAACAGCACTAACCTTAATACATTATTTTTTTTAATACCTTTTATAAATTTAGGGACTTTGGGTTACAGTAAGACCATGCCAGCCCCATCGTACCTTATTACATTCGTTTTCGTTTTTCTCAATTAAATTAATAATTAAATTTGCAACCCAATACGAAGATTTTGTAGACGATATGTCCAAGAATACGGACCACATTGTAATTTAATCAATTTTTACACACAGAATTAATTTGGTGAAAACCAGCTAGGAAGTCTACCTGTAATAAGATCATTTCAGTTTTCAGTTTCTTTATAGCTAGCTTTAATATTTAGGTACTTGTCTGCTCTATACGTGACGTCAGAGCCTCGACAAGTCGAGACAGTCTAAGTAGCTCGATTAGTCCAATTAATTCCACAATTCACTGAGACGAACACGTAAGTTAACACGTTCAGTGCCACCGACTCGCCCGGAGAGTCCACGTAAATTTTATTCCAGCGCCGTAGACTCGCCCGTCGAGTTCAATGTGTTTGCTATTTTTTTCCACAATGCATGTGTATTTTCTGGTTAAAATGATACTGAAGACTAAATATACCCTAATCTAAAGAATTACGTGGTGGGCCGGGTGTGCAGACCCAGTTTATAATCGAAAGAAAATAAACTATTCTGCAATGCCTTGAACTCGCTAGGCGAGTTCACTGACATAGATTCTCAAACTTTTATTAATGAAATATCTATATGTACGGTTGATACTTTTATTTTCATTTTACCAAAAGTCACATTCACTCGTAAAACAACGGCGGATTGTGTTCTACATCTTGTAGGGGCTCGAATTTGGTGTTATTATATAGGCAAATTTTACCTTACACGCTACTTTATCACGCAATTGCCGACCTTATGTAAACACAATAAGGATAATAAATTGCATAGTTATTATTATGAAAAGCATTCCCAACCAATTCACATAAAAAAACATTACATTACATTTATAAGATTGACAGTCACTGCATAAATTACGAAACAAACTTACCTTTTCTTTTATCTATAGTGTTTCTTGCCATTTTTATATGTTAAATTACACCGTATGTTAGTTAAACACTTTTTAATTGCGTTAAACACGTAACGTACACTGTCACGGCCACAAAAATAACAAAACATTGTTTTCACCCTAACGCTATGCCACTGAACTCGCGTGGCGAGTCGATTCAATTCGTGTTACAGCGCCGGCGACTCGCCCAGCGAGTCCAACGTAAAATGTAGGCGGCATCCGGGACAACCTCGCGAAAATCGTAGTGGTAATGAAAGTGTTAATATTCCAATTATATTCTGCGCTCCGAGCACATAGTCTTAATTGATATTCATTCATTATCTTCAATTTAACGAATTCTTTGTAAAAAACGAATTTCGTTTAAAAGTCTATGTAAATGAATAAACATAATATTATCGGTTGCCTGGCCATGCATGCCAATCCGCGAAAAATGAACCTATCTAATTGGGCCCTTTTTGATTCCGACGATGGCGATGGTAAACTACCGGATATTAAAATGCGAAATGGCAGGCGATGGTGATTGATTATACAGCCCCCGTGCAAAATCATATAATACTACATTATTTCTGCTTCTCACAGACAGTTTTGATTTTCAAATATTCAGCATAAATTATAATTTAGTCTACCAGTTATTATGACTCGACAGGTCAGGTTATTTATTCTGTTAGATAAGCAATTTTACAGAAATATAACGTTCGAACTGTACACTGTATTTTCATTTAGCACATGATACTAGAAATAACGTATATTTAGAGCAAACAAATGAGTTCAAAGGTAGCCGTGAGGCGTGTCGCATCAACAAATTCCGTGCAAAGCTGACTAACACAATTACACCAGCTCGCGCCTTTTAATTAACATTTAGCAATTAATGCTTGCAACTTATCTTCATTATGTGTCCTATTGTGTGTAGTCAGGGACAATTAATTCTAATGAAAACTAAGCAGGGCACGTAATGAAGACCTAAACGTAAGACGATGCTTTACTTCCTTTTGTCTTTTTCAAAGCTGTTTCCAAGGTCCTCGTTTCACAAAGAGTAGTTTCACTAATATTCATTCGACATAAACAAGAAAATATGGCTTTATTCCTAGAAGCTCTAAATCTATTTAAGTTTTTCAGGTCCAAAGACCTTACTACGTATTTGACAAGCCCTACAACTACTAAAAACCACCCACAAAAGACTGCCGGTAAAGTACTACTAACACGAATCGCACAATGCATATTTAGAACTGCTATTATCATCTCCAAAATCTTGCATACTCACGTCATCGCGTACTACACTGCGTCAGACAAGTATAGTAAACACACAGACAGATAGCTCGATGGCACGAGCTATCACGAGCGCACACGACACGGGAATAAAGACGGCACGTGATGGACAGCACCGGTCAATTAAGCCCATGAATAGAACGAATATAAACATTACGTCAAATAAAATGCTAGTAGCTGAAGTATGCAGGATCGAAGGCCTTTCCAATATAATGTCACTGAACTGTTGTGAAAGCAAGGCATCGGTTTAATCAATATTTGGATCCGTTGTTTATTTTGATATCATATAACTGCCATGCCGCAAATACCGATAAAAGAATTTTCTTATAAAAATTCAGCATCGTCCGATATTGTATCAATGAAATTGGTCGCATCACTTTGGACATTGACGTTTATTGTGACAACGCATTCTGCTATCTGCACTCAGCCTATGTCCGGAGCGCGCGAGGCTCACAATATGGTGCGAAGTCCACTCGATCAATTGTAACACAGCACCACATTCACCAGTGACATCATGACGAATTGAAACCAAATAAAAACATGAACTTTGAACCTCGACAGGGACCGGGGCACTAAGTCGCGGGTGACCATTTGAACTATATACCTCATTCATACGTTGAATGGACGTAGTACATATTGTACGCTCTCGATTGTTATCGAGTCGATTCGACTAACTACTGAGATGTAATCGAGATTTATTATTCCGGCTTCAGCTTTACGAGATGTTTGCTCAGTCACCCGTGCAAATCGATGCGATGGAAAGGAGTATTTTGTTTTTATCCAGATGTATCAGCTTATCTATTCGTGCCAGTTATGCAATGGTTTAGGGACAGGGTATTATTTGGGTGACGATTAGGTAAAAATGAACTCACGAAGACCAACATATTGTAGCTTAGTCAAAGTAACTGTGAAAGGTGGTGAACCTTAACTGGTATTCTTGCGAAACCATGTACAGCAGTTGAATGTGCTTTATAGAATTTAGTTTGTAATAGTAACTAGGGAAATCCTTAAGCATTTCTGTTGTTTGAAAACCTTGACGAATGGCTAGCCTTTAGTAGGTACACCGCCGTCCCATAACAAATCAAAGGGAAACCGTTCAATAGATAAAAACTGTGAAAAACAAAAAGGTGTTCAAATGTCAAGTAAATTACCATAATGAAGGAATGGCGTTGAACTTAGCTTTTGTTGTCTGTAGGTATGAGTCACTTCCCGATATGTAAATTTCTTTGATTCGCACGTAGGTGTTCGTTATTCGTGTGCGAAAATATTTGTGTCTTACGGACAGAGGATATTTTTTTTTGCTGGGAAGATTTATTGTGATGGGCATTGTAAAAGGATCTGTGTGCGGAAATTTAGGTACATACAAAATTGGGAGTTCTATCGTATCAGTCTGTAGACGAGCAAAGACTATGTTTACCGCCTTGGCAGCGTTTACTCTTGGATCCTGGAGGATATTATTTGGTTTCCAAAATAAGGCTTTCAAGATTTTTTGCAATCAGACAGCACCACAAAACACGTTCACTCAGCTAACCACTTTTTTGCATTGTTCGAATCTATTACATACTATTACACAACCCGTTTTTAATTTTAGGTAATCAAATAAGATTTCTTGTCATGCTTTTTTTTTATTCGATTTCTGTGATGACGTCAAACGATCAAACTTTCGTATGGTTGTATGATCATGATTACATGTTTGTGATATTTGATAGGTCATTGTATTTTTTCGTACTCGTAGGTACTATGAGAAATACATCAAAATCACCGTCATTGTCATGGGCAAATATCGCTTCTTTAGAGCATATTGTGTTATATCTACTATGGTATCTTCATACATTTTACTTTACGCATACCAAATCGTAGAAATTTATTTATTGAAATTTATTTATCAACAAATATAACACCCACTTCATTTCTTTTCAAATTCTGTTTAATTAATTTATTACTTTCCCAAACAAATCAAATACTTAAAGGGAATGCACCGCAATAAGTAGAGAAATTCAAGCTCACGACCACTGAGAGCAACGACCCACTGAGCACAGATTCTAATGACACCCTCAACCGTCCAAGAAATTAAATGTAACAAAGAATTGCAGATTTAGGTACACAATTATTTCGGGGTATAATAGAATTTACATTGAAATTGAACATTATAGGCAAAGCAATAGGGGCGAGACAGAATTTGCATACATATGAAAGCTTAAAGGAAATTTTGTATCCTAACAAGACCTAGCAACGGGAATGGCGAGTACATGAGAGGTTACACTTAAATATTACGACGACATTTGACAGTATTGATACAATCTTCGACATAGAGCGAGATTTATATCTTGTGAACTTTTCTCGATATACGACGCAGAATATTGGAATTGATATCGAAATGCAAGAGGTCCTGCTAGTACTCGTAATATCGATATGAAATAGTGAATGCAATACGCGACGGTTTACATCGGGGCCGCGCAACTGACCGCATTACTCAATTTCGCGTTGCTGCATAGAAATTCTTAATTACTTCGGTGCGTTGCGCTCAGGTAAGGTGCACATGCTTTTTTACATCCAATTTATAGTATTCGAGTTTCTTATTCTTTTAGGGCCTATTACACTACGCGTTATTCAAACAGTCTTAGTTTACGTAGCGTCACACAAGAAAAAGAGCAACTTACGCCAATATCGTGTAAAGGAATGAAACAGAACGATGAGATATATAGAAATAAATAGATTAAGACTCTCTGAATAACGCGTAAATTAATAGGCGCTTTTCCCTTCATTTTTATCTAAGGAAATTGATGTTCTCTGGAGTTTGTCTTAATTTCCAGTTCATAAAAAAAGTACCCCAAAAGTTCTGGAATCATCGGTAGCATATATGCACAAAAATCAAATCTGCATTCCAATAAATGTAAAAACAAAGTTATTAATAACTTTCGATAACAGGAAAAAGTTGCATTTCCTTCGAAGCAATATCAGTAATTGCTGATAGCAATTATGCAGTCGAGTGAATATAAACATGTTTATCAATCAATACCTCCCTATCGGTATCCGCCAAGCGATGGTCCGTCCGTGAGTGTCCTTACGGCGCTTGTATCTCTCAGGTTATCACAGGGTTAACACGATATCGCCGTCGCGGTCTACACCTACAACCGGACGAAACGATAACCTCATTGGAAAGTTCAATAGCTCGAAAGGTTACTTTATTATTCCACAGCGAACAATATGGGCTTCGGAAAGATATTGTGACATTGTTGAAGCGTTGGATGGGTTGACAGGCTTATAATGGGTGCTTAGTATTAAAAAAGGACCTTTTCTGCAGAAGCTTCCCAAAAAAAAAAGTCACGCAAAAAGTATAAAGCAAACTCAACAAAGAGGTATACTTATATGGTTGTCAATGAAGATGGAACGTGAGGTCTATTATTTTGGTTCAACCCTAGGTTTACTCTAACAGGAAAACAATAATAAACAAAAAATCTATGACTATTCTAGGTCTAAAGTCTTTCCTCGTAACCTCGATTCAAATTTCAAAGTCAGTCAAATAAAGACACGTAAGTACCTAATGGAATTAGCCTCTTGTTGTACCAGGAACTCAATGCGTAGAGGAGACATATTAAACAGCCAAGTGGTACAAGCGGTAGCCGTGTTTAAGAAGGCCAAGAGTGTTTTAATGCTTTTTAAGGTACTTAATTTTGATTAGGACGTTAATTCGTTTCAGTACATTTGTCTTCGCCAAGGTCGAGCTGTCTGTAATTGTTATTTTCTTTGTACCCTCTGTTTATTCTAAAAGTTAAGGAAAATGACAATATATGTTAACAGAAAACGCTGTTGCTCCAGTCTATAGATCAAACACGCAATGGTTAGATAACATGTTAGGGTTTCTCGGCCATGTGTGTCGGCTGCCGCGTGACTATATTCTTATGTATTATATTACTAGCACACCTGCCATATTTATTTTTCATTCTAGATATTTATTTAGTCAGCGAGCCATTTCAATCAGTGGATGTGGAACAAGTAGAAGCACGAAGACAATGAAGGTTCAGATCAACGAACTCTGCGCGTATTCGTTGGCATAATGGCGTACTCCAGTGATGACAAGGCAACAGCTGTTATTGCGCATTAAACTGACAGGTGTAGAAAGAAGGTCTACAACCGAATGGGAAACAAGGACTGCTGTGGAGATTATTTAATTCCGTGTCCTCTTTTTAGGGTTCCGTAGCCAAATGGCAAAAAACGGAACCCTTATAGATTCGTCATGTCTGTCTGTCTGTCTGTCTGTCTGTCTGTCTGTCTGTCTGTCTGTCTGTCCGTCTGTCCGTCCGTATGTCACAGCCACTTTTTTCCGAAACTATAAGAGCTATACTGTTGAAACTTTGTAAGTAGATGTATTCTGTGAACCGCATTAAGATTTTCATACAAAAATAGAAAAAAAGCAATAAATTTTGGGGGTCCCCATACTTAGAACTGAAACTCAAAATTTTTTTTTTCATCAAACCCATGCGTGTGGGGTATCTATGGATAGGTCTTCAAAAATGATACTGAGGTTTCTAATATCATTTTTTTCTAAACTGAATAGTTTGCGCGAGAGACACTTCCAAAGTGGTAAAATGTGTGTCCCCCCCCCTCTAACTTCTAAAATAAGAGAATGATAAAACTAAAAAAAATATATGATGTACATTACTATAAAAACTGCCAACGAAAATTGGTTTGAACGAGATCTGGTCAGTAGTTTTTTTTTAGTACGTCATAAATCGTAAACCGCATTTTACCTTTCATTCAATCAACTCAAATATAAAAAAAAAAACTGGGCAAGTGCGAGTCGGACTCGCACACTGAGGGTTCCGTACATACTTAAAAGGTAAATTGCGGTTTACGATTTATGACGTATTAAAAAAAAACTACTTACTAGATCTCGTTCAAACCAATTTTCGTTGGCAGTTTTTATAGTAATGTACATCATATTATATTTTTTTTAGTTTTATCATTCTCTTATTTTAGAAGTTAGAGGGGGGGGGACACACATTTTACCACTTTGGAAGTGTCTCTCGCGCAAACTATTCAGTTTAGAAAAAAATGATATTAGAAACCTCAGTATCATTTTTGAAGACCTATCCATAGATACCCCACACGCATGGGTTTGATGAAAAAAAAAATTTTGAGTTTCAGTTCTAAGTATGGGGACCCCCAAAATTTATTGCTTTTTTTCTATTTTTGTATGAAAATCTTAATGCGGTTCACAGAATACATCTACTTACAAAGTTTCAACAGTATAGCTCTTATAGTTTCGGAAAAAAGTGGCTGTGACATACGGACGGACAGACGGACAGACAGACAGACAGACAGACAGACAGACAGACAGACAGACAGACAGACATGACGAATCTATAAGGGTTCCGTTTTTTGCCATTTGGCTACGGAACCCTAAAAAAAAAAACATTTTTTATGTTACTTGCTGCTACGGAACCCTCCATGGGCGAGTCCGACTCGCACTTGGCCGGTTTTTAGGGTTCCGTAGCCAAATGGCAAAAAACGGAACCCTTATAGATTCGTCATGTCTGTCTGTCTGTCTGTCTGTCTGTCTGTCCGTCTGTCCGTCCGTATGTCACAGCCACTTTTTTCCGAAACTATAAGAGCTATACTGTTGAAACTTTGTAAGTAGATGTATTCTGTGAACCGCATTAAGATTTTCATACAAAAATAGAAAAAAAGCAATAAATTTTGGGGGTCCCCATACTTAGAACTGAAACTCAAAATTTTTTTTTTCATCAAACCCATGCGTGTGGGGTATCTATGGATAGGTCTTCAAAAATGATACTGAGGTTTCTAATATCATTTTTTTCTAAACTGAATAGTTTGCGCGAGAGACACTTCCAAAGTGGTAAAATGTGTGTCCCCCCCCCTCTAACTTCTAAAATAAGAGAATGATAAAACTAAAAAAAATATATGATGTACATTACTATAAAAACTGCCAACGAAAATTGGTTTGAACGAGATCTGGTCAGTAGTTTTTTTTTAGTACGTCATAAATCGTAAACCGCATTTTACCTTTCATTCAATCAACTCAAATATAAAAAAAAAAAACATTTTTTATGTTACTTGCTGCTACGGAACCCTCCATGGGCGAGTCCGACTCGCACTTGGCCGGTTTTTTAATTAGTCACTCACTGTAATCGCCGTAACCTACGTTTTCTTGAACACCTTGCGACTTCTTATCGCCTGGTACTTTACTGGATGATGCATCTGTTTTAATTTATATTGTTTCAATAACTTTTGTAAAGTCTTATAAAGAAACTATTCTAGGTATAGGTATATATACTTGTTTACAGATTGAGAATTTATATACTTGTATATAAATGCTCAATCTGCAAGCAACTGCTTTATCAATTCAATACCTACAGTCTTGGCAGTGCTCGTGAGAATCACTCAACCGTTGAAAAAACTACGGTAGAACACACAAAAAATAACTACGTAGTAGTGTAAAATAACTATTTAAAAAATACTGGTCATTTATACAATTTACTTCTTGGATAAAAAAATGTATTGGTTATGCGGTCTCGGATTGAATACTACTAGCCATGCTCTTATGATCTTATCGTAGACGGATCACGAATCACGAACCACAGATGACGAATGGAACGATTACATCCCTGCGTAACGGCAATACGAATGTTAGGGTAACATAAGACATCTTCGAGACACCCCTTTCAATATTAAAACACTCCGCCAAAGACGGGTATTTGTATGCGAAACTGTTCAGAATTTTAGATGACAGCTTTTGAAAGGGTTTTCATTTTGGACAGTCTCGTTCAGAACGATCTAGATAAATCAGAAGTGGAACGTCTACATGCTTCATTCAGCGATTAATCGAGGAAAGGAAATACACAAAATCACCAGCGAAAATACAAACAATAGTTGCTAAAGGAATGTTCATTAAACGTTATCAAATTCTACTTCGCTCAAATGAATCGAGAAGTCATGCACTTATTGTAAACAGCATGAACATTTTCATTTAAATTTCAGAGAAAAATAGCAGCATCGTGCATTAGTCAGATTGTCACGCATGAATTGTCTTGGACAATCGTTGTGGATTGTTATTAGGTAGCATAACGATCACAGCCGCGGAACAGCATGCAATACATAATGGAACAATGTAACTAATCAGGAAAATTATTTTGTAAGAAGATTATAAAAGTGAACAAGAAAATACACTGTTCGTATTGTTTACTTTAAGAAAAGTAAGCTAGCTAGTGACCTAAACTGTAATTTAACCAAATCAAGGTATTTCAAGATGAACCATTTACCTCAACTCAATCTATCGTAAGCGTAACCATACCAAGTCAATGGAGGACCCTCAACCATTGCAAAATAATTTTCTCATAACAGAAACAATTGATCGTATCCATCATATTTATTTCCTATCCTGTTGATTTATTCAAAATCTATTCTCTTACTAGACAAGGACAGACAGGAAAATTATGAGAAACGTCAGAAAGATTAATATATTTATCCGTTCCATTGATGTAATCGGTACAAAGAAAACACAGCCACGAAGCTCATTAGTTGGCGAGCGACCGCGAAGATCTACGAAGGACTCACGACAATGCATAAACGGAGGACACACGAACAGAACAGACCTTTGAACCCCCTCTTTTTACCAACCGTGGCGTAGCTTTGACTTGAGACGGCAAAAATTCTAAACAGTTTCACGTGTTTCCGGCCAAGGCCATTACATTCAATGTCAAGGTTCGCTTTATTGAAGGGGAGAAGGGTTGAATTTCAAACGAAATTAACACTTATTGCGTTTCAAACAACGTTGTACCTAGTTAAACAAACATTGTAGCTACTTGGGTAAACTTTACAAAAGCTTACAAAGAGCATACAAAATAAGTCTCGACAAAGAGAACCTCGGATATAACTTCAAATTTAACACCGGCGTAAAACTAGCTGTTAAATCTACACTAAAAGAAAGTAGTCAGTACATTTTTGCAAACAATCCCTTCTTAAGCCAACGAATCGCTAAAAAGTAGAATAACCCGTTGAAAATAGTCACTGTTGACTCAGTGACGAGATATTTATACATGTTAATTTCAGAACACCTCTAAAATAACATTGTGACGATATAATTAAAACTTGGTCAACTACGAAATAGTAGTTTTTACAGTTATCGTTACAGTTGCTTTGTTTATAAAATACATGTTTTCATTTCATGTGAATGTTAGTCATTTATTTATGAATGCTGAATGAAACAGTGATTAGTCATAATATAAATGACGTATCGGGCTTTCCTACTTTTCATGAAATGGCAGTCTGCCTTGTAGACGCACAAGTCTAAAAGTATATTCTGAGCAGAATAGGCTAATCCTGAAATAAATGAGAAAACACCAGTCAAGGTAAACAAGCAGTCAAGCTTACAAACATAAATCAAATCTTCTGTACTATGCCTTTGCGGAAACTACATATACCTACCACGGAAAAAAACAGTCTAGTTTGCATATGTTGCTGGAAAAACTTCGAAATAAGAATATTATGCTGGACTCTCTTGGAAAAAGAGAAGTATTGTACCTACTCCAAAGATACTAGAGAGCAATAGTTTTTTTGGTGCTAGTACAGTGAAAGCCTTGAAAGGACTTACATCCGTTAAGGAAAACCACAAATTGACTAACGTCAAGATAAAGACAGAAATGATACAGACAGAAAAGATAAATGCCTTAGACAACATCTTAGAAAGAAAAAACGTAACCCTTCTTGCAGTCGGGTAAAAATTAAAAAGAACATAAAAGTAGTTGATATTTACAAACATACTGTAAAGTAACTATTACTTAAAGAAGCAATTATAATTTTAGACTAATTCACACTAAAACCTATGATCAAGTTAAAATATTTATACAGCGATAAGAACAATGAGCAGGTGATATATTATATTATTAGACCTATAACATTCCTATAATTTATCGCAATACGGAACTGACGACTGTGGCTCAAGTTTAGCAAGCTATTGACCTCAGAAGATGTATCGTCTTTGTCCAAAGAAACAAGTCAATGACGTTGATGATATCAATGATATTGATAGTGATAGAATCATTGTTTTGTATACGGAATATTTGTGTATAAATTCTTGTATTTATTTCATTATAAATCTTCCGTAAATCATTAAACTGATTGGATTTAAATGATACTTTGTGTTAATCATGTAATTTGTATGTAGGTGACGGGAAACTATAAAGCAGCAGAGTCGATACTAAATTTTTTAAATAAAATGCCTTTGAATAACTTCAATTTGATTAAAGTCGATAAATACTCGTATATCTTTGTATTTGCGTAAACGATACTCCTAATACTTATTTTTTTACAAAAGCTTTTTATTCATCTACCCGCAAAAACACAAGCAAAATCTCAAAATGTGAAAGTTCTTATGTGAAGGTTTACAAGAAAAAGTAAAACCAATCACCGTACGTTTTTGTTAGATCTTCATTCAAATTGCAAAGAAAAGTCAGGTGCAAAAAGATCGCTATCAACGCGCTGCACGCTCACTGTTCGAAAATAGATTGTTTACAAATTATGATAATGTAGAGTAATATCTAGGTTTCTATTCTAAAACATCTCATACGATGTTGTTTCTAAGAACCCCTACACATAGGGTAATTATAACTGTTCATAACGCGGTTAAACTTTGTGCTTCACGTGGTAACACATGTCCCAAATAAACTTACCGACTTAGTAGTAACTGGTAACCTAGAACTAACTTAATATCACTTAACGACTATCACAGCCACTCGATACAAGAGTATAAAAAATAACTTTCTTTAATGACGTTAGGCAAACGCACGGTGTGTCCGGCCGGCGCGGTGCGCGTTCGGAAACTGAGTCGAAACTCGAAAAGCAGCAGTGACGTGGAACCGGTGAAGGGCCAGTACCACGTGAGGCGAACTCATCTTGTTTCTCGCGCGGACGAAAAGCGAAAAGTTGTCGTTTGGAAGAATCGGACAGTTGGGGCAGGTTGTGATTCGGATAGAAGTGAATTAGGCGCCCGTGGTAGACGCGGTGGCGTGATCGTGCGATCACACGTGGCCGCGATTGTTGATATATCATCCAGCCTCCCTACGTCACCGCATTAATTCTGTTACTTACGCATAAAAATATTTATCATAAACTGCGCCTTTTGAAATAGCTTTTCAGAACTGCCATTTATGCTAGTTGGTCTTGCCTTGAACTGAACACATAATTTTAAGCGAAAACAATAAGTCACGTTAGGAAACAACCATAAGACTCGTTATATGTAATTTACTTCACATAATGATGGGCTGATATTATATTCTCGTGAATACAAGTTAGAGTTACGACAAGTAGCTACATTACTGAGTCAGTTGTGCCATCAAACTTCACATCATCAAGTACATAAGTTATTATGAAGCAATATTACAAAGAGGATAATTTCAGAGGACGAGCTTTCAAAAGCATCAATTAGATAACTTTATAATTAAACAATTACATGAGTGGAAACATTATAATGACTACGATAAACTGTGGTTGAATGCAGACAACAAAACTTGAGAAATGGAGGCTTTTTCAAACGCATCTTGAACCATGAAACCAGTTCCTGGTAAATTCATCAGTCACATCAGCATTAGCATGCTAGTCCGAGACATCGATATCGGCTGTAGCCAGTGAACTCTACTGAAAGCAAACATCTTCACAGGCCAGTGCATCCGTACTTACTCAGCCGGCCATCTAACCCGCTTCCATTAATCAAACTCCGACTGTTGTTATAGCTGACATACCGTGTCATGGAAGGTCATCACTAGCCATCCAAATGACCCTAGCAGGAACACGTTCCTTGTAATTTGAACTGTGAAGTTAGTTCGCATATTGACTAGCTACTTTGAAGTATGCATACTGAAATATCCCGAACCGATTGCGAAGAGAACGGTTAGGTTAGAGTGCGTTATCTTTGTAGGAGTTGCTGTCATCGGGCTGCGGGCATGTTCGAATGAGTTGCCGCGGCCCGCGGGTGATGGAACAAGTGTGGGCTTTAGTCTGCAACAGTCTGACATTTCGTCTCGCTCCACCCATGATTTCGCACCCCAACAAAAAGAGTTACTGACATATGAAACGCGGATTTCGTCACAAAAACATGATCTTTAAAAAAAAGACATCGCGCTATGGAAGATGGTCATCATTACGATACGCTATACTTAACAGGTGCGTGTGCAGGGTGTTTCGTCGTGTCAACGGGTCTATTCGTAAGTATCTTACGATCATTTTTACAATCCTGTCAGGTTAGAACGTGATCGATCTTCATTACAAACCCAAAATCAAAAACATATAATTCATCATCGTAAGTTATTTCTGATAGACATACAAACTTGTTCCATTAACACAGATCTTCCATGTTTCAACTATAAAGTTATGCTATGCCAAAAAAGCACTAAAACATGCCAAGGTTTATTAAATAATGTAATTGCTGACATTCTAGTCACAAATTACACGTACCTTATGTTTGTACTATCACCAAAAAATGGATGACATTCATTTTGTAAGTTCTGAGGTTGAAAATATTTCTGTGTCCAAATGCTTTCTTTGCGCGCCAGAGGACAGTCACAATTATTTAATACAGACAACAAACACCCTCAAAATTCTGCACATTAATATTCGAAGTATTAACGCTAACTTCAATCACTTATTAGCATTTTTAAGCCGAATATCATTCACTTTTGACATAATTTTGTTGTCTGAGTGCTGGTTAAGCAAATGTCCAAATATACCCTCGATGCCGGGATATAACACACAGGCTACGTCTTTTAAAAACCAAAATGATGGTGTAGTCGCTTATATCAGCACTGAGCTTGAGCAATCAGTAGAGTTTCCAGAGTTCGATGATGCTAACTGTATGATAATAAAATTAGCTAACCAAGTGGCACTTGTTGCTCTTTATCGATCGCCATCGTACAGGAACTTGGCACCTTTTTTCATAAGCCTTGATAAAATTTTACATCAATTATCCACATATTCGACCGTTGCTCTCATGGGAGATATCAATATCAACATAGCCTCCCAAAATAGTGATTCAAACTCTGATGAATACTTAAATATTGCTGCCTCTCACACGTTACTGCCAGCACACACATTCCCCACAAGATTGGCGAATTGCCTTGACCATATTCTGCTAAAATCCTCAAATCCCGCCACCTCTCTAGTGCTGGATGGTCCCATTACTGACCATCACCCCGTTGTTCTGTTCTGCAAGCATTCTATCACTAGGTGCACACGTAAATATACAATCCCAAAAACCAACATTCCTGGGGTCGTCTCTGATATGGCAAATACAGATTTCTCCCCTATTCTTCAAATGAATGACCCAAACATTGCTGCTGAAACTTTAGTTTCTCTGTTATCCTCTTCTGTGAAAACACACACTTGCATGAGAAATATCCCGTGTAGAAAACGTATAACTAAGCCTTGGATTACGCCTGGTCTTCTGAGATGTATACGCCATAGAGACAAACTGTTCAAAAAGTTCAAAAAATATCCTGAAAACGAAACCTATAAATTAATCTTTTCCCGCTATAGGAATTTCTGCAATTTGCTTTTAAAAAAAGTTAAACGCGAATATGAAAGATCTGAATTTCGGAAGGCTGTACGTGATCCAAAAGCAACTTGGCGCCTCATCAAACAAATTGGTAACCTGGATCAGAATAAAAATGCACCGACGGAACTAATTAATCGCCATGACGATCCCATGTGCTCATTGAATGGGGTCAATCAGTACTTTGCAAGTGTTGGTGAGAGTCTGGCTTCCAAAATTACTAAGTCAGATTTTTATGCTTCATGCATCAGGAACAAGGACAAACCATCTACTTCTTCTCCTGCTCCATCTATGGTGTTGCATGAAGTGAATGAAAGCGAGATTGAAACGTATATCCTAAACCTTAAAGACAATTGTGCTATAGGGCATGATGGTATATCGGCTGCTGTCATTAAGGCATCTCGGCATCTGATTACCCCTGCTCTTGCACATATTTTTAACCTGTCCATCTCCTTAGGTGTTTTCCCAGATGTTTTTAAGACAGCTGTTGTCCATCCAATATTCAAAGCGGGAGACAGAGGCAGTGTTTCAAATTACAGACCAATATCAGTACTCACAACTCTATCAAAAATATTTGAAAAAATAATTAATTCAAGATTGATAAACTTTTTAAATCAAAATAAAGTCCTAGCGCAGAACCAGTACGGCTTTCGAGCTGGTAAGTCTACAGAAGATGCAGTTTTGGAACTAACAGACACAATTACTTCTAACTTTAATAATAAACAAAGAACCATTGGAATATTTTTAGACTTATCCAAAGCTTTTGACACTGTCTCTGTCCCGTTGCTACTTAAAAAGCTGGAAAGTGTTGGTATTCGTGGCACTGTTTATGATATTTTCCACAGCTACTTGTCGAATCGTAGGCAGGCGGTAAAAATTAGTAGCCACCTAAGCGCTGAGGAGGGATTGTCCTTTGGCGTACCTCAGGGTAGCGTGCTTGGACCCAGCCTCTTCCTCATTTACGTTAATGAGCTGTGTCGACTGTCCCTGCCAAACACAAAAGTTATCGCATATGCTGACGATACAGTTCTCTTAACTCAAGGTAAAAATTGGCCCGACACTCTCAAAGCTGCAGAGTATGCTCTTGGGGTGGTCATGAAGTGGCTCACTATTAACCTTCTCACACTTAACGTCAGTAAAAGTAAATTTATCCCCTTTACTCCTGGTATTGGTAGCCAACCACCAACATCATTCAAAGTTAAAGCACACACGTGTCTCAACAAAAATATTACTCCTTGTGACTGCATTCCCGTTGAACGAGTAAACAATATTAAATACCTTGGCGTGTATATTGATAACCTCCTAAAATGGAAAATGCAGGTAGACTCAATTGTAACACGTGTGAGAAGGTTAATATACATTTTCAAAAAGCTAAGATCGGTTGCGGATTTCGATTGCCTGATTGCAGTCTATTTTGCGCTGGCTCAATCAGTTCTTGGATATTGCATTACCTCATGGGGAGGAGCGTTAAAAACAACCATGTTGCGATTGGAAAGGGCACAGAGAGCAGTGTTAAAGGTTATCGCAAATAGGCCCATTAGATTCCCAACCCAAGACCTCTTTCAACTCTGCAAAGTCCTTACTGTTAGACAGCTCTTCATACTGCAAACAGTTGTCAGAAGACATGGACAGCTGTACTACGATCCCAAATGTGCCACTGTATTGCGTCGCGCGGATAGAATCTGTGCTACAAAACGCTGCAGAACTGTAGCTGTGAGTTACAGTTTTGGACACATTAGCTCTAGGCTCTACAATAGAATAAATAAGGAAATAAATATATACCCTCTAACGAGGAATGTTCTTAAAAAGAAATTAACCGATTGGCTAAGATCAAAAACTTATGATGAAAGTGAAAAACTTATAGAAATGTAACATCACAAGGTCATACTACATACACCCTTACACACCCCTCCACTCCACATCCTCACTACATACACACTACACACCACGCACTATTTTAAGTTAGGATAAGTAAATATTGTAATGTTTAAGATATGAAACTACTCCTGTTCTTATGTTTCTGGAGGTGGGCGTTGATAGCTGCGCCTCAGTTTCAAACTATTGCAGCTATCATCGTACATAAATAAGTTGTTACATTTATTTCTAGTTTCAAATAAAGATTATTATTATTATTATTATTATTATTAATACTCGTGTCAGTCCCAAAAAAAACAATTAAGCGTAGGCAGATAACGATAAAATCATGAATGAGTCAACATCTAAGAAAAATAAGAGTTTCATGAACAGATATTGAGTCCTTAGTTCATGACGTCAGCATGAGTCCGTAAGTATTCGTGAAACCGCCCCCGAATTCGGTGCTTTTTCCAGACTTGTATATTTTTTTTAAATTGGATTTCAATTATTTTTTGTTTATTAAATAAACCAATATTGGAACACGGTCTTACTTGGTAATACAAAAACATTATATGTATTCAATATTAGGAAAAAAAAAATGATACTGCATGATGATTACAGATCTTCTCTTTGCTTTTTGTTACATAACCTTCAAAAAGACGCTCGAACTTTGGAAATAAGTTCAGAGTGTGGGATTTAACCTCACTAAAACCACCCCGGTGATCACCCCACCAGAGGTAACGGCACGCCTTCTGAGTGTTAATACAGAAGGGGTCCCGTCACCTCTTAAAAGACCTTTCTAGAACCCCCTCTGTTCAAACGCCTAAAAGGAGACATCACTCAGGAGATTGTAAAGGGGTCTCTCCTGAGCCTCGCTGTGCACAGCAACAGGTGATCACTGTGCCACCGTCTTCCCTAGAATCACTCGACCGGCGAGAGAGTGCACACTATGAGCTTCCTATTATTAATACCCACATAACTGATACTTCCCAATAATTAGGTAGACACTGATAACAGAGATCCTCTTAATAATGAGCTTAATAGAAACCGATTACTTATCATTAAAGTCGTAGATCTGCGAATAGAATAACTACAAATCGGGACATCCTGCGGAAGGTGTCAATGTAAACTGAACTTTAACACGATGATATAAGAGCTAATGAAGCAGTGGATATGAGATGACAAGTTATTTGTTGTGTTATAAAGACTCCTACACACGTGAGACAATGGGAACGTGCGGCGGCGGAGTGACCTAAGCACGCTCGGTGTGCAGTGACCATGATGCTTTGTTACTGGAAGATATTATGGACTTTGCTCCTACTGATTACCTCTTCTGCTTTTTTGTGACGTTTTACGTTATACGTCGTAAATAATATATAATTTGTGTCGTGTGTGCTACCACAAAGAACTGAATAAATGTTACGGGGAAATCTACGTTACGATTTATTCTGAGCTGAATAGTCACAGGAAAATCGTTAAAACTTTGCCCTATGCAATGCAATTATCAATCACAATAAAATGACGATGTATACAAAGTTCACAAAACAATGAAATGCATTTCCGGATTAACGAGTAAGTGACGCAATTCAATCAGGGTATGGCCTGATCGCTCCTATGAGTAAGTTTATTCAATATTTCGTAAACATACCGCCAACATATCAAGCGGTACATTTTAATCGAATGAATCATGCGAGTGAACGATTCTCAGAGATCAGATGGCAGTGTACGATAATAAACAATAACGAGATGTTTCAAAATAAAACCCTTGACGCAGACAGGTGAACGATTTCAAAGATACAGCGTCTATTGAACTGAAGATAACATAATAACAAAGTCTTAACTATGTTATTGCAACCTAAGTTTATTCATAAAGCGAAGTTTTCTAATGCCATCGTCAAGGCGGCATTTATGAATCTCCTTACCGAGTTCTCGTCGACCACGGAAGCGGGACGCATAATATTGTTCGCAAGTCAATTCGGAACTTCTAAGTTGCGTCGCTCCTGTATCTTCATAATTTTAGACACGTAAAACTGCTGCATACATAATGTGACATTTTATTATACAATTGTAGGAGAAACAGCATGATGAAATAGTAAATAAACAGAACACTAGAAAACAATATATGAATTATATAAGATGTAAAAAAATTAACTTTAAGAATTTCGAGAGGACATTGTACTCCTCATTATGAACAACTTTTACTATGGGACCAAACCTGAAATCGCGAAAAAAAAATCAGCTGTTCCCTACGTTTATGTGTACGTTTGTGCATAACTCGTCAAAATGTATGGAGCAGCTGTTTTTTTTTTCGCTATTTCAGGTTTGGTCCCATAGTAAAAGTTGTTCATAATGAGGAGTAGGTACAATGTCCTCTCGAAATTCTTAAAGTTAATTTTTTTACACCTTATATAATAATATGAATGTTTGCGGTTCCCGACTTCAATTACGTTATAGTCCCGTGGTCAAAGCCTGCTGGGTGCGTTCCTGTGCTCGTTTGGGGTTAATTATATTTATGACCACTATTTGTAAATTCGTGGTTAAATTATGAATTAAATTACGTTTGCTATGTGTCCTTCCGAATATTCGCCAATAATTGTCACCAGACAACCTCTAGGTATAGAGGAATATGAATAAGTTTTGTTCAAGTCTATCCTAGGACCCTTCGCTTGGTCGCCCTACAAACGGATGGCACTCGCCGGAAAGCGACTCTCGCGCAGACGGGACGATGGGATAATGGCCGGGCTCGGTTCTGGGGGCGAAGTCCATATTCCCGGACGAGAATAGACGCCCGTCCCGCGTTACTTCCAATACAATCAAATATGGGCGTACTGGTCTATCGTTTACATCCCCCACAACATAATTTACATGGCGGTCACTTTATGTGGGCATCCGGTTGATAGTTAAACTTTTGAAGGCTGAAACGATACGCCGTAATTGGGGTTGAAATGTCGGGTACAGGAAATTGCTATTTAGCTAAAGGGCATGGCGACAATGGCTAGTACAGCAACACAAAATTTTACTACCGTTCCTAAACTTTCTGCACAACATTTACTCAAAATCCTAAACACAACTTTTCCTCGATACAAAGTACATTCATCATCTGTCAGAAATCGATCATTCAAGATAACGCACAACAAACAAACAAAATGGCACTCCGCTATCTTTCGATCTCAGTACAAACTCCAAGGATTGTTGCTCCGTCGTGTCATAATCTATGTGTGTCGGTTTACATCGTCGGGACGGCAAAGTACGAGAGGCAAGGAGGCAACGGTCATGTCATGTGTCAGTCAACAGCCGGTCCAAAGTGTTCGAGTGCGGTATGCCACGACACGCGTGTCCCTATGAACTTTCCTCCTTGACACAGATGCACGGCGCGTGCTGAAAGACCTAGCATAAGAAACTGCTATGCGTGATATCAAATATTATCTACATCCGTTATCGGTGAATCAATTCCCAATTAAATTAAGTCCAGGAAAAGCTTCAATTCAATTCTTTATTGCTATAACACATGTGTTACATAAGATCTAAAAATATCATAAAAATAGTTAAACAAGTGCACATGGACTCCATGCATTTTAAGAGAACAAAGTTAGAATTAGAAAAAAAAAACGGAAATTAAATGGAATAGAAATGTCACTAACATAGTCGATAAAAATTGTAAATTGTAAATGTCATAATTTCATTAAATGTCAAAATAAATTCATTATAA
This sequence comes from Mythimna impura, assembly GCA_905147345.3. NCBI lineage: Eukaryota > Metazoa > Arthropoda > Insecta > Lepidoptera > Noctuidae > Mythimna > Mythimna impura. The sequence continues at coordinate 1,508,868 of LR990348.1, forward strand.
TTGTCAAGATAAATTCATTATAAATGTCACAAATAAATTAATCATAAATATCAAAATAAATTCCTTATAAATGTCAAAAATATATTCATTACAAATACCTAAAGAATTCATTAACAATGTAAAAAAGAAAAATAATAAGAATAATACAAATGCCAAAATAAATAAATTCCAATGTCAAAAAAGAAAAAAAAATCGTAATAAATGTCAAAACAAATTAATTGAAAATGTCAATAAGATGCACAAAAACCATACTTATAAAAAATTTGAAAAATATGTAAACATTTGAAGGTCAATTATATGTAAATATTTGAAGGTCAATTATTATGTAAATATAGATATTAAGTTTTAAAGTCATCATCAAAGAATTCTTTCACTGAATACTGAATAGTGTGCGTACGCGCAGCGGAATGTTGTTGAATTTAAAGATTTCAATTATGCAGATATTTAGTGTATGACGTCGTATAATTGTGTATGGTAAAAAAAAATTTGTGCACGCAACCATTGTGGAGAAATTCACCAAAAACTGATTCCGCTGGGCGAACGTTGTCCTGGCGGAACTTTTTTTAATCCATAGACTTTAGAAGAAAAGAGATGTGTCCAAAAATTAGTGTGTATTTGTGTGTAATTGTGTATGTATGAATAAAACTAGTGCATGCATAAACTTCGGAGAAATTCAAGTTTCCGCTACGCGAACGTTTGGCCATTAGCTAGTTTTCATATAAAGCGCTTACATAGAGAGCTGTAGATTTTTACATACGTTGTTTTGAATTTGTTTATATTTGTTTAAAAAACAGATTTAGAAAAAATCGTAGGGCTTAAAAGATAAAAATATAAACGTAAAATACGCTTATTAGGTCTTAGTTCTTAAAGTATGCACTTTGGGGTCTAGATTTTCACGTTTATACAAACCTTGTAAGTGTCTGCAACATGTTGCCAAGTATCAATGATGTTCCGTTAGTAACTAAAGAGTTATAGGACAAATTTACCATGAACAGATCACTGTTTACAAAGCAGTCAAATATCACGACGTTCTGAAGGAATTGCATGGTAATATGTATGTCAATAATTAGTGTATTCATTCAACTATTCTTATGCAAAATTTCATGTCATTAAATTCAGTAATTAAAGAAAAACAATTATAATACTGACGAAGCATCGAAAACCTACATAACCCGACCAAGTTCGGATGGCTACAAAAAAGCGGCCGTGCAATATATTTAGGTAACATCCCAAAATTTACAGTATAATACCGGTATTGAATTGGTATAGGTGATAACACAATTGTTGTTTCGATATAATTTATAGGTCATTTATTTTTGTACACCTACTTTTTTAAATGTATTTGACTATGACAGAAAGTAGGTACTATTTACGTAGGTACTTTATTTAAGTATGCGCTTGAGACTTGAGATATAATCTAAATATATTATTTAAGACAAATAAAATTCATACAGCTAATTTCTATTGAAGATTACACAAATCTAAACAACTGAATAGGTTAGTTATGTGATGTGATTTTAATTTTTATTGAAGCTCGAAATATTATACTTACCCTAAGTTTCGTCATCCACGCGAACGAAGTCGCGGGCAAAAGCTAGTTCATAATCTATTTTAGTTAAAACACATTTAAGTCTATTGCTGTCATTGCAAGCGTTTGTTAACGTTATTATAATTACATAATTAAGTATTATATGTAATTAAAAATATTTTTGTACGCGGATATTTAAATAGAGAAGTACTTGTTAATTGAAGATTTGTTTTTATCGTAGATAGTGGCGTTATTATTAAAAAAATATTTTTCATTCAAGAAATGCAATTGTTTTATTTTTTCCTAACGCTTGTGTACGCAACTGTGCCATATTAATAAATACTATATTGGAAGGTTAAGAACGTTTCTTAGATATATGGCACGGCCGCTTTTTGGTAGCCATCCGAACTTGGTCGGGTTATGTAGGTTTTCGATGCTTCGTCAGTATTATAATTGTTTTTCTTTAATTACTGAATTTAATGACATGAAATTTTGCATAAGAATAGTTGAATGAATACACTAATTATTGAAATACATATTACCATGCAATTCCTTCAGAACGTCGTGATATTTGACTGCTTTGTAAACAGTGATCTGTTCATGGTAAATTTGTCCTATAACTCTTTAGTTACTAACGGAACATCATTAGATACTTGGCAACATGTTGCAGACACTTACAAGGTTTGTATAAACGTGAAAATCTAGACCCCAAAGTGCATACTTTAAGAACTAAGACCTAATACGCGTATTTTACGTTTATATTTTTATCTTTTAAGCCCTACGATTTTTTCTAAATCTGTTTTTTAAACAAATATAAACAAATTCAAAACAACGTATGTAAAAATCTACAGCTCTCTATGTAAGCGCTTTATATGAAAACTAGCTAATGGCCAAACGTTCGCGTAGCGGAAACTTGAATTTCTCCGAAGTTTGTGCATGCACTAGTTTTATTCATACATACACAATTACACACAAATACACACTAATTTTTGGACACATCTCTTTTCTTCTAAAGTCTATGGATTAAAAAAAGTTCCGCCAGGACAACGTTCGCCCAGCGGAATCAGTTTTTGGTGAATTTCTCCACAATGGTTGCGTGCACAAATTTTTTTTTACCATACACAATTATACGACGTCATACACTAAATATCTGCATAATTAAAATCTTTAAATTCAACAACATTCCGCTGCGCGTACGCACACTACTGAATAGTAGCATTTGTCGACTAGCAGTTTTTTTAGTCGTTTAATAAATATTCTGTCATTTTTCTCGGTTTTGATGTCATTCGGTATTTTATATATTTTTTTTTACCCCACGTGAGGACTCGAACTGTGTAGTTTTAAACTTTGATGGAGGTATTATCAGCTTATTTTCAAATTGTGAACGCGGTGCGTATCGGCAAGGCTGGTCTGTATTTTTTTATAAAAGTTGGGGTTTTGTCTTACAAATTTACAGTTTTCTAAAATATAAATTGAAGATAATGTAAGAGTTTCTAGTTTACGAAAATGCGGTCTACAAGTTTCATCATTATTAATGTTTACAATTATTCGAAGACATTTTTTTTTGTAGGATAAACAAAAAAAATGTCTTCAATGGAGTTAAAAACAAAAAGTCTAATATTTAAAGCTAAAAGTAACTGAAGTTACTTTGATTGAGACGAAGCTGTGGGGAACGTTAATACAATAAAGAGAAATGAAACCACAAATTTCTCAGATAGAAGGACGTGTTGGGAAAAGGGATTAATGTCTGATTGAGAGCGACAACCAGTCGAGGTTTTGCCTGTACCTATTTCTACATAGAACACTACTTCCATTATACTTGATTACTTGAAGGATCATCCCGATTTATAGGTATCTACAGAAAAAAAGATGTGACTAAAAAACTGCTAATACTCATCGTTGATCAAGTAGCAGTATATTAAGTATCTTTTGCTTGAGGAGCCTTGTTACAAGAACAAAGCGTCTCGAAAGACCAAGATGACCTAAAGAAAACATTAGTATAACGAACGACCCGCATCGTAAATCATAAAGGCTTGCCCTGTAACACAATGATAGAAATGGAGTACAGAAAATGGATCAACAGACAGACAGGCGGAGGATAATGTCTGATTCAACCGATAATAGAGATCTAAAGCCTAATGAATAGAGCCTGTAATGCAATATCTATGTATGTAGTGCAAGAATTTAGATGGGCTTTATTGTGAGTAAGCTTTATGGGGAGGGGGTGACTGCATTGGACGTGTAATTTATTAACTCACCTGCAACTACTGGCGTATTATACGTGCCTTAGTTGCTTAGTTGTAAAAATGAAACTAATCAATGTTGACATTTAAAATAAAGTTTTTTTTTTATCAGCATCGGTTGCAGTACTTCACTATTTATGAAATGAAAAAAAAACATGCAACATTTGAATAAATTGTCAAATATATAACATAAAATGTAAAAAAAGATACAACAAATAATAAAACGTCTGTACCTGTGAAATTGCCGTTTTTTAAAACGGGTTACTTTGAATTGAACTGATCTTTGGATTGACTTGGAATTATAAGTTCAAATAAAGGTACGTCATTCTTTTTTTGAAATTAGATATTTATTGTTTTTTTTTGTTTTGTATTTTCTGTAATAGAAAAGACTTATTATTTCTTATTGAGATAGTGGTCAAACGCGAACCTATCAATAATAAAAAAAAAATACCATAATCGACAACCGATTCACAATTAAACTAACACATTTTATATATGGGCCTTGAGGCCTGACAATATTTTTTTAATTTGATTTATTAGAGGATCGAATGCGTATCAGAAGAAAAGAAAGAAAGAAAAACATTTTATTTGGCGGATACAAACGCAATCTTTGTGAAAAATATGCGACATGAAGACATTCTGTTTAGCTTATAATTCTTATCACTTGGGGCAAACTTGGACAAGATTACCCTAGACAGAGAGATTTGAAAGGAGAAAGAGACCTTTGCCCGGCAATGGGACACACAATAGGCTATTAAAAAATCTTATCACAGTGACACCGAGAAGTTAGACATTCTATCCGACTTTCCAAGTGATAGTACTAGCAAACTTCAAAGATGACAACAATAGTAATTAAAAAAAAAAAACACGTTACGAGTAGGACTCGCGCACGACGGGTTCAGTACCGTCCGTAGCAAAAAAAAAAAAATCACGTTTGTTGTATGGGAGTCCCACTTAAATATTTATTTTATTCTATTTTTAGTATTTGTTGTTATAGTGGCTACATAAATACATCTCATCTGTGAAAATTTCACGGTTGCACTGTATCCTTTGGGTACAAACTAAGTACAAAAAATATCTGATCCTGTGTTCCTCCATAATGTAATAAATAAAAACATAAATAACTTGATGTGTCAATAACGAACCTTAGACAGTGATAACCATCGAAGGTCAGCTGCCTATCGGAGGAAGAGCTAGCAGCAGACAGTGAGATAAAACTTGACATATTGGTGATAATGTTGTCTGTGCACCGACCGTTATAGGACCCATGGCATTGATAAGGGTTGATAATGTGCAAATCATTTTTATTTCATGCTTTTAAAACTTGTTGCTTGGAAAGGATTGGGAATGTGGTATTCACATTGAATGTAGATCAACTGCAGTTGTGATGTGATGTCGTGGGCAGTCTCGATCCGTCCCAGGGAACAACTAGACGACTTCTTGAGTTGTGCCTCATTCTTGAGTTGTGGCTGCTTAATTATAATTTGGTTGTTTAATTTATAAATCAAATCCCTAACTAGTGATTCTACAGAACACCACAAGGAACAAAACAACGCAGCAAGTCGAATAAAAGATAGAGAAGAATGAGATAGACCCTGTAAATTAGGTAAAGAATCGTTTGCTTGTCTGTGACGAATCGGGGTTACCAATCAGAAATGTATCAGCGATATCTACGAAAAAGTTCTTAATCACAAAGAGCCAATTTTCCCAACACATTGCTCGCGTTCCGACCGTCCGGTAACCGTCTGGACCTAGCCCGAATCGGCGACCGACGATGCGTTGTGTTCCCCGCGCGCCTCATAGAGATGTCAGCAAAACCGTAGGGACACAGCAGGGCCGAAGCCTACTGGGGCCATGGGTTCGCTTCCGAAAGGGAAACCCGGAGTCATGGAACGCAAGACAAAGAAGGAAAATAAGAGTAGGTTTTAGTCAGTAAGTCCAACCCGCCCTCCCGCTTCATCCAGCAGTCATTGGATGATTTCCCACCTAAATAAACATGCCACAAATATTTATCAGATGCTCGTAGTTCACTTCGTACTTCGTCTCTTGGTCTCCTCTGCGGGTGTTTACTGTTTATCTAAAGACAAGTGGGTCACAGATAAAGACTGATCGCCTGATGTGTGATCGTACTTTGTACGGAACGTGGAAGGGCGATGAGATAATAACCTCGGAACGCACATTAACTTGAACGACCGGACATTGAGACATCACACTAATATGTATTTAAAAGCGAAAGTTTATGAGTGTGTGTATGTTTGTTACTTCTTCACGCTCGAACGGCTAAACGGATTTCGATGAAACTTAGTACACGGGTAGACAAGTCGAGGAATAGCACGTATAATACTTTTTTTTATCCCGGATGTATGTTTCCTTAGGATAATTTTCTTCTATAACGCAGGCATCAGCTAGAGACTAATGCTAAGTGTTCCAACAGTAGGTTGTAATTGTAAAGACTACAATAATGGCAACCTTTCATAATTATTTCCTTTAATACTTATTAAGACAGAATATTTTCCCTGAAAAACTAAGAAAGCTGATAAAAACGCGAACAAAAAAGATATCAAAAGCGCCAATTCCATAAAGTGCCGTTTTTTCAATTACGATGTGGAACCCTAAAAAATAGCTGTCTACGGCTATCTGTCCAAAAGTTCAATCTATTTCTGTCTCTCAACAGAAACAGGTTGAAAAATGATGGGAAAGAATGTTAATTATCTGATTATTTGGAAGATAGTGGAAGTGAATTGCTGAATTTATTAGGAATGGTTTGATACAATGGCTGAAGAATGCGTGTGTACATATGAAAGGCCAACGTAACAAAGGTGTATTGTTCACCAGCTTTTAGTTGTGGCTTCTAAAATGTAGACTATTGGGAACTAAATCTAAAGTCCATATTATTAATTTATTTTCGTTTACCGAGTTTGGCCCAACAAACTTTACATCGTGTGCACTTTCGTCTGATCACCCTGATTCTCTTGTTTTGTCAAGCGAAACGGTCAAGCTAGCTGCGTACAATGAAACCAACAAGAATTTTGTACAAGTTACTGCACAACAAATAATTTAGGTTTGGTCAACTGTTCAACGGTATTTATGAAACAATAAAGACAATATTAATCAAATATAAGTCATCGTTTACAATATAGACAGCAGTAGTACAAACATATTTTATTGAGATTCCCCCGACGGGAGTAAAATTTAAAAGCTTTTGTGTACTGAAGCTTTTAGTAAGTTTGTTGACCTTTCGCATTCCGCCTTATTTGATGACATAGTACTTATGAGCAGTGTCCATTAGTGACAGTCGGAAGGCTAGCGACAGTTACGAAAGAATATACAAACAGATATTATTACGGGGTAAGCAGAATTTGTGGATATTTACCGGTACTATAATCCGAAATGGTTTCGATTAAATATGAATTTGGTTCTTGCCTGTGTACTAAACAACAAATAACACTAAAAATAAATCTTTTTATGAAAACCGCATCAAAATTGGAAAAATATGGAAACTAGATTTGTAGAGCTACACTAGATCCACGCCACGCGACGTCATTCTACGTACAAATCAGGCGAGGTCCGCGTGTGCGTCGGTCTAATGTAGTTCTAGCTTTTTCTCTTTTTAGGGTTCCGTAACTCAAAAGGAAAAAACGGATCCCTTATAGGATCACTTCTTTGTCCGTCTGTTTGTCTGACTGTCTGTCTGCGGCGATGTTACATTTAAGTTTGTTAACCGACATCAAAACAAGGAGGAGGTTATCAATTCAGTTGTATTTTTTTTATGTGTGTTATCTGTGTGACCGATTTGCAATTTTTTTTCCCTCTTGAAAGATGCTTCCAGATTGGTCCCATTTTTTTTTCAGAATTCCAGTTCTGATGATGGGATCCATGATCCATATAGTGATTTTGGTATGTTCATCGAGAACTTAAGCATTTACAGTCAAAAAGTAACATTTGATGTAGTGGAACTGATGAAGAAGACCAGAAATGGCCAACGGAACTTCATACTCACATCTATATCACAATGAAGATAGTTAACAGACTAAGACAATACAAATAAATAGATGGTTCTGAATAGTTATGTTGAAAATGGTATCATCGAAGTGACCTGATGATGATGATGGAGCCGGAAGATTGTTAATCAATATACATTGATTAATTACTTATTATTAATTACTAGCCTTGTTTAGGCTTATTAGAATTAACATGAGATACACTTTGGCTATAAGGTACTATCGAACTGATCTGATGATGGAGTCGGAAGGTGGAAGGTAGACACGGGAACTTCATAATAAAACAATGTATCCTAGCAGTGTTTAGGTTAATTGGAATTGTCATGAGAAATAGGCACTCTGTTTATAAGTGTATCGCGACTAAAGTGTAAAATAAAAAACTTTTTACAAAAAAAAAAAAATATCGACTTCACAAAAAAAAAAACACTTAAAGGATCAAACTAACTTGAATTTCAGAAGTCGGTGTTAAATAAGAATAATAAAATACCGAGAAAGACCGACTACCGAAATTTCAGTTATTTTGATCCTTTTAGTGTTTTTTTATAGTGAAGTCGGCTCAGACCAATAAAAAAGTAGAAGTCGGTTATTATTATTATTTTTTTGTTAAAAAGTTTAAATGAATCTTATTTTTATTACTGGATAGTTTTCTCTTGCCAGAGGCTTCTAACTGAGGTCAGTGGCGGTACCTTCATACAAGCAGAAAAGCCAGGCATGCCTTACTAAAATGCTCGATAGAGAATCAATATCAAACCCGAACTATTTAAAAGTTCGCGCGCTTTAATTCTTATCAAAATAACACAAAGTATCTACCTATGCCACACTACTACACAGCGCGCGCAGAGTTTCGCATTGGCAGCATCTACGCGAGAGCTATATCTATCTCGCTTACACGTACCGGCTTTTACCGGGCTTTCAAATACTATCTCTGTCACTTTCGCACTTATAGCGATGTGCCGTATAACGAGTTAGGACCTTATGCGTCTACAAATCGGTCAGTATGGAAGATTTAAGCCGGGCATTCGTATGAAGTTGCTCGCGTATGCGTGACCTTCTCACCTTGCCAACTCTGCAGTGTTGCCGTTTTAGCGACGTTGTGAGATCTTGGAGATTTTTAACGAGTTTGGAAACTTTTTTTAAGATTTAGCAACAATAAAAACTAGCGACTTTTTAAAATAACGAAATTAAATATTCAAAAATAAAGGCAATTTTTTAGAACTGGTCTCGTTAATTTCAAAATACGATGTCGTTTTAGAAAAGCATATGCAGCATTAGAAAAGTGACAAACCGGGGCCGAGTTATTTATCTAACAAAATTCAAAACGATATTATTCATTCCGTAGCCGATGTGATGCAAACTTGCATCGATTACGAAGTTAGGCAAACAAAATTTGTTTCAATTATTATTGACGAAACCCCCGATGTTAGTCATAGAAAACAACTGTGCTTGATTCTCAGATATAATTATAAATGAAATTCATTACTGTTTTTTGGGCTTTTAATTTATTGTACCTAATCAGTAGTTTGTGAGAAAATTGCGATGATACATACGTAGGTACCTACATACTCAGTCGAAAACTGAACTTTCTTTTTTTGAAATCGGTTAAAATTTTATTGGGCTTGCCTTATTTTGAAACCCTAGGCACGCCACTGACTGAGGTAATTTGTAATGGATTTGAAAATATCTTTCTATTTACGATTTTGGATAATTTGTTGTAGACTTTTAGATACAAATAATAATAAAAAATATATAAGTAGATACCTAATTCTTTGTAAGTTATTAGCATAATATTATTCCATGATAATTATTGTATTGTGTTTATGAAGTTGGAGTAACATACCTATATGTTACTCCAACTTCATAAACACAAATTCTTAAAGGTACAGGTAGCACTCATAATTATTAATAATTTGTATTGTATAACTCCCGTTAATTATCCCAAAAACAATTTCAAAGTCCAATATTCGTTGTACATTTTTTGCTTAAAATCCCGATGGACTAGAACAACAAAACTTAAAGCAAGGTGAGCCATTTGTAACAAGCAATTAACGGCAATACTTCAGGGACAATATAATCAGAAATAAGATATTTCTTCTTTAAACGTAATTAAATAATTTTTAACAAACCCTAGAGATACGATTTAATTAGATTGATAAGATTTTTTTGTAGGAAAAAATGGAAACACAAAGAACATGATGATGAAGGTAAATGCTGATTAACTAACTGCGCAAAAGCATTAGTAGATAGGTAAGTATCGCAACTGAAATGGTCAATCGATATATTATGTAGGTAGGTATGCCATTATTTTTTTTAAATGGCAAATAAAAACCACCTGCCCGCAGTTGCTACGTTGTATAATTTTCTAGGCAGGTGCCGTCCATCCTTGAACTACTTGAACTGTGACAAGAAATTGAAGAAAAATTTGGTTATGTACTAAAAACATTTACATAAAATTGAGTTATATCATGTTTTTATGGAAGGGTCATTTTCATCATATTTCAGCCGAAAGACGTCCACTGTTGGACATAGACCTCCCCCAAGTGTCGCTGTAACGACCGGTCTTGTGGTTCTCGGATTCCCGCGCCCCTCACCAGGTCATCGGTTCGCCTTCCAACGCGGCGTCTTCCAGTACGTGGTCACTACTCTAGAACCTTTCGTCCCCATCGACCATCTGTTCTGGGAGCAATGTGTCCTGCCCACTGCCACTTAAGTTAAGCGATTCTTCGGGCTATGTCGGTAACCTTGGTTCTTGGAAGGGTAGATTCAAATAATGCGTTTGGCCACCACGCCCGCAACGTGTCTGTCGCAACGCAATCCAATAACGGAAATAGCTAATATTTACCGCAATACCTAAACACTAGGTGGGGGAAAGATTTTATCGATTGCTTAGCCTAGAAAAATACAGCTGACCAAACTAGAAGGAAATGATTACGTGAAGCAGCACTTTGAGTATAGAAAGTCATCGCCGTCAGATTTTCGTGATTTTGACTCCACGGAGATAATGCAAATATGCTTTCTGAGGCATAGAGGTTTGTAATGGATGGTCACCCAACCACGGCCTGACCTTGGCAAGCGTTACTCTACCTTGAACGTTTTTTTATGACGTGAAGAATCATTAAATAGCTCCTCCTTCTCTGAGTGGAGCGAAATGGGAGTGTAGGACTTTACCGACTAAAACCCACCCGTTCTCCAGTTGCCGTTTGCGTCCCAGGACCACGGTAACTCTTTCGTTTACGTCCCAGGACCACGGTAACTCTTTCGTTTGCGTCCCAGGATCACGGTAACTCTTTCGTTTGCATTCCAGGACCACGGTAACTCTTTCGTTTGCGTTCCAGGACCACGGTAACTCTTTCGTTTGCGTTCCAGGACCACGGAAACTCTTTCGTTTGCGTTCCAGGACCACGGAAACTCTTTCGTTTGCGTTCCAGGACCACGGTAACTCTTTCGTTTGCGTTCCAGGACCACGGTAACTCTTTCGTTTGCGTTCCAGGACCACGGTAACTTTCGTTTGCGTCCCAGGACCACGGTAACTCTTTCGTTTGCGTCCCAGGACCACGGTATCTCTTTCGTTTGCGTCCCAGGACCACGGTAACTCTTTCAAACAATCCTGTAGCCCAACGAGCATTTCTCCCTAGACATACAATCTGCATAGCCTTTTCCCAACCATGTTTGGGTCGGCTACCATTCTAACTGGGTGTAGTTAACTGCACATGGTTCGACCTATCTGACCGCCAAAACCGAGTAGGTACCTAATCTCTTGGCTAAGACTGGTCCTCGCTCAGCCTTGAAAATCGGCCTGTGAGCCAGCTATTATTTAGTCATACTGCCTGATTTTTGCCCAGAAAAAAATCTGCTGTTTCATTTAATTTGTCAAATTATACCAAAAAAAAAATTACTGATCAGTTTGTATTCACCTGCCTTTGATATACCTAAGGCCTGGATAAAAAAAATTGTGTATAAAAACAATCATACAGTAAAATTTCCTCTGTAAACGCCAGGTGTGATCGTGAGTTCGCCGACGACGCCGCCACGTGCGCTTGCGACGCGCGATGAGCGCAATTTGGGGGACTTGAGCGGGAAGTGCGAAGTCCACGGCCTTGCGTGACCCTGCCGTGCGAACACGCAGCTTTGTGGGCACGATGTGTGAGGTAACCGCTCTATCTCGGAGCAAGTATGTGATTTTCTTTTTTTTCAGTTATTTCTTTTTTTAAATTAAGTTTTTAAAAGACTAGCTCTTCCTCGCTTATGATATTAGTAAAAACACATCAATCTTTTATTTATTTGATTTCATTTATGCATGTACTTGTAATATCTATTAGGTACTTAAATTATCAGAGTTTAGGTGCATTTGTGCACCTAAACTCTGATAATTTTGGGTCAAGTGCCAAGCCGCATTATAAAAAAATACTTTTTCGGATTCTCAAAAACAACACAAGGCTAAGTCAGATCAGTGAATATCAATAAAATCTACCAAGTACCATTATAATTTCATGTGATTGCACAAGTGGTGTAATATGAAATATATTTTTTTCATGAATTTGTACATGAGTTGTCAAATCACTGTGATAATAAGTATTAAATTTTGTGTCCAATAAAGAATTAAGAATTTTAGATAAAGATATAAAAATCATACTACTGATAACAATCTAATCAAAACTCAAGTAGGACTTGGTTAAGGACAAATTATCGTTAGCATCAATGAGTACTTTTAAAGATTTGTGCATTCTTGCAGGACTCCTTTTGTGAAGTGGGAAATCATCCAATAACTTCTTCCACTCCAGGATGAAGCGAGGGAGTATGTCAGACTTTTACTGACTAAAACCCAGTTCCACAGCTGTTGCCTTTAGCATTCTTCTCTATTCTATTCTAGCCATGGTAACTGTTTTAAACATTCCCTGTAGTTGTAGAACTTCTCACATTGTACACAAACACTCGCTCATCTTGTGTTTCATATCCATTTATTTTGTGAAAATTAATGTAATATATTATAAAATAACAAATATATAACAGTGACAAAACAATGTTATTCCATAAATAGGAATAACCAGTTTTTTAACCCAAACAAACAAATGTAGGTACAAGAAAAATTTCTGTATACATATATTGTTTATTATTACAAAACTTCATTAACTTCCATTGTTATGTTAATAGTTAGGTTAGGAGGTCAATTTAAAATAATTTAATATTATGTAAGTTGTGAATATTTTAATTTACATCATTTGAATAGAGACGTGACTTTAATTAGTGATCATTAACCTTTTGGTCTCAGAGTGAATATGGATTATTACTGAATCACTCTAATAAATGTCTTATTACATTGAAAAACAATGGTAAAATTATCACTTTGGTCTTTTTTTTGGTGATGGAAGATTGCATATTGCTATCTAACCATATGGAAATTATTTGCTTGCTGACTAGGTACTACTTATTTGCAGCATAATATGCAAAAAAAACATATCTTAATTATTTAATAAAAGAAAATGTGTAATATTGATTTTTAATTATGAAATAAGACATACAAAAGGATTTATCAATTTATTTTAAATCGTATGTTTTGGGTCTTGGCAAAACTAATATTTTCAATATAAGGGGGTAACCCAAAATATCATAACCACAACATAAAAAAATAAAATAATGGGCCACCAGTATTAAAATAATCTTGTCTTATCTAATGTTTTGTTTTGACAAAGTTATAAACAAATAGATTGGCGTAGAATAACAGACAAGCGCAAAAATGCAGACAGCTCGATTTTGGAAGTTGGATTTTGAAATAAAACTAAAAATTTAAAAAGCTTAACCAGGCTTAACCAAGGGGAACGGAATCATAGTTTCATATAACCATTTATATTAAGTTTCCACACGTGAAACCACTCCCGTTATATTCTAATTTATTAAGTGACGAAGAAATAATGGTGCATAGCAACTTACGGAGGGTATTTATAACAAAAGTAAGGGTCAAAGTATCTAGATATTATCATTAAATCAGTTGAGGTTTATTATTAAATATATATCTCGCAATGATTTCACTTAGAAAGCAAATAAAACAGGGAAATTCGAATTAAAATCTCGCTAAGAATTTTCTTTTAGGTTATATTTTTTGCGTTCGGTCTTTATTTTCGTACAGCGCTAGTAGCAAAATATTGAACTTGAATACTCACCTAATGTCCTTACAGGCCCACTGCGTATATTACACTTGTAAATTATCACCAAATTTTCAAATAAATTTGAGGTAAACACTAGCGGGATTCCTAACGTCTAGCAAATCCGAACTAGTCAGTGATGTACTCTGCTTTACAATTTGACATTAATTCGATTAAATCGATTTCAAACTTTCAATCGTATTTTTGAGAACTTTTCACTTGGTTTATGGCATTTTAACTACACAAGCAACTAGTAAAATATATATATCAAATAGTGAAATGCCAAAAATCATTTAAATACTCGCAGAAATCTTTTTGAAAAACTATGTTACCTTGTCTCTCTCGATGTTGAAATCGAGTTGAATCTCGATTTAAGCTGGCAGCCCTAAACGTGTTGAATGTGTCGTATTTTTGTTTGGGGTGGGGGATTACACTCTTCGACCAATCACAGTGCTAGAATAGGCATGAAGAAGGTGGCGTGATCGCTACGTCACCATATACACCACCATAGAGTACTATAGCACAAACGAATCAATAATACCTGACAATGAATGAAATACACAATGTGCGTAGAACATTACAACCTAATTGCTATTACATACGGTATTTAAAAAGATAGACTGACGTCCTTGCATGGTTTGTGTTCCATTTTTCTTTTCATTAATATTTTTCTACAGTTCTGTGCATTGTTTTTATTGTAAAATTAGTGACATCTATTGTAATAATTATGAAGTAATTCACTTTCAAGTGAACTTATTGGGATGTCAAGGTAAAGTTTTTAATAAATTACTCAAATAAATTGATACGAGACGTAAAAATCATTATTTAGAAACAATTCGATTAAATTTGTAATATTTTATTACAACACTACAGTAGCTATTCACCAGATTCACAGATGGCGCTATTTTATATAATACACTACGATTCACGATTTGTAAAAGGGGTAGATAGAGAAGTGAAAGTAGGTATTGTTAAATGGATCCTATGTATGATGATCAGGTTGGGCACGCCATAATGATGGCAGTAAGTCCTCTCTTTGACCAGTGACTGGAAAGGCAACATGGCGTCCTTACATTCCGCATGACGCTGGTCCTCACCAGACATGATAAGTTCGGGAGCTTCCTGCACCGGATTCGTGCGGAAGAAATGCCCGGGTGTCACCATTGTGTGGACCGCCCGGAGGACACGGTGGAGCATACGGTAGAGGTGTGCCGCACCTGGGCAGAGCACCGCCGTATCCTCGTGGGGGCGATCGGCGGCAGCGATATCTCGCGCCGTGCCTTGGTACAGGCCATGGTCCGGAGCGAGGAAGAGTGGCAGGCAGTCACCTCCTGCTGCGAAGCAGTAATGCAAAAGAGGAGGCCCACGTGCACGTGCGAGGCAATGGACCCCGCGCCCCAGTGGCCGGAAATCGGGATTCCGATCCCGATTTCCGGCCACCGTAGGCGCGGGATTGTGGACGGCGAGCAATGAGTAGTTCGCCGTCCGACCGTCCGGTAACCGTCCGGACTGAGCCCAAGTCGTCGACGGCGCCTAGTGTTCCGCGCACGCCTCAAGGAGATGTCAGCAACCATTTGGGCCCAGCAGGGTCGAAGCCTACTGGGGCCAAGGGTTTAATTCTGAAAGGAAGACTCGGCCCTGGTATGAAACGCAACGAAGGAAAAGGAGTGGGTTTTTAGTCAGTAAAAGTCTGAAAATATCTCCCGCTACGCAGTGACGGATTAACCCTTAATCAAATTAAGCAATTGCCTAGGGCATCACGTCTGGGGGGGCACCAGAAGGAGCACAAAAAAAAATCCGTCCTTAGGGCATCACGTCTCACTCTCATGTCACCAAAAACCACACCAAAAAAAGTTTCTAGGACTAACGGGTTTTAAGTTGACATAGAGTCCGACCTAGAGTCATAACCCCGCTCCCGCTTGCCCACTCGCTGCCCGCTAGTGCATTCGGCAATTCAAATGCACCGGAATTGCGATCAGCCAATCATAAACCACCCCTACCCCGCGGCCCCCCCGCAAATCTGTGTCAATCAAATGTTTTGTTTTTTGAGTAATTGTGTCGGCCGGTTTCTATGCATACGTAATAATAGGGGTTAAAGTATGAAATTGCCGTTTTATTGTAATAGGTACTTCGAATTGACATAAAACCTTCATGGTTTGAGATTTTTGAGTGAAACTTTTTTCACATAGTAGGTACCTATGAAGTTCTTTTAAAAATAACTTTTTACAAAATAATAATAATAATAACCGACTACACTAAAAAAAAAAACACTAAAAGAATCAAAATAACTTTAATTTCGGAAGTCGGTGTTTCTCGGTATTTTTTGTTTCTTATTTAACACTGACTTCCAAAACTACTTTCTTTCTTTCTTTCTTTCTTTCTTTCTTATTATGAAGTTCCTGTGTCTACCTTCTACCTTCCGGCTCCATTATCAGATCAGTTCGATAGTACCTTATAGCCAAAGTGCATCTCATGACAATTCTAATAAGCCCAAACACAGCTAGGATACATTGATTAATTAAGGAATTCCTGTGCCTACCTTCCGGCTCCATCATCAGATCAGTTCGATAGTACCTTATAGCCAAAGTGCATCTCATGACAATTCCAATAAGCCCAAACGCGGCGAGATTACATCGATTAATTACGGAGTTCCAGTGCCTACCTTCCGGCTCCATCATCATCATCAGTTTACTTTAATGATACCATTTTCAACATAACTATTCAGAATCATTTATTTATTTGTATTGTCATAGTCGCTTAACCATCTTCATTGGCCATTTCTGGTCTTCTTCATCAGTTCCACTTCATCAAATGTTACTTTTTGACTGTTTGCTTAAGTCCTCGATGAA
Organism: Mythimna impura; assembly: GCA_905147345.3. Classification (NCBI taxonomy): domain Eukaryota; kingdom Metazoa; phylum Arthropoda; class Insecta; order Lepidoptera; family Noctuidae; genus Mythimna; species Mythimna impura. Next base: position 1,525,626 of record LR990348.1, read on the forward strand.
TATACCAAAATAACTATAATGGTTGCCTATAATATTTGAGGAGTTCCCTCGATTCCTCGTGGATTCATCATGAAAACTGGATTTTGAAAAAATGGAACCAATCTGGAAGCATATCCTCTAAGGGGAAAAAGAATTGCTAATCGGTCTATAAACGACGGAGTTCTGAGGTAACAAACATAATTTAAAAAAAACCGAATTGATAACCTCCTCATTTTTTGGTAGTCGGTTAAAAAACGTGCAACATTCGTTTATCGACATTCAGTTGTTTTTTGTTCAGCTTAGACAAGAAAGATGGATACTTCGAAAATTCGAGTGATTTTTGAATACGAGTTCCGACGCGGAACTAACGCGGCAGAAACAGCTCGCAATATCAATGTCGCGTTTGGAAACTTTGATTTGAAGAACGAACTACGTGGAAGACCGCTCACACAGGTGAATAACAATGAATTGAAAGAGATGGTGGAAGCCCATCCGAACCAAACTACCCAGGAATTTGCGGCATGGTTTAACGTTACCTTACCAACAATAACAAAATATGAAAAATAGGTGCCTCATGATTTGACTGATCTGCAGAAAGAAACGCGTGTTGAACTTATGTTGCCTTGTTGAATCGATACAGAAATGAAGGAATATTGGATCGAATTGTGACATGTGATGAAAAGTGAATTCTTTACGATAACCGTAAGCAAAAAATGCAATGGCTGACCCCTGGTCAAACTCCGCCACAGTGTCCTAAAGCATAGCTTACCAATAAAAAGTTAATGGTAACTGTTTGGTGGTCTCAGCATGGTGTTATTCACTATAGCTTACTCCGATCTGGTCAAGCAATAACGGCAGATGTCTACTGTGCCGAACTCCGAACAATGATAGCAAAACTAGCAGTGAAACACCCCGACTCATGAATCAATCTTCACCATTATTGCTCCATGATAACGCGATACCTCATACAGCACGAGAAACCATTTTAACTCTACAGGAACTGCAATTAGAAACCATTCGTCACCCTCCCTATTCGCCAGACCTTGCTCCAACGGACTACCCTTTTTTTTTCGAGATTTGGACAATTTTCTACTTGATAAAAAGTTTTCTTCTCAGGAGGCAGTACAAAATGTTTTCACACAGTTTGTCGAATCTAGATCACCAGAGTTCTATCTCAAAGACATAAATGACCTTCCTATTAGATGGCAGCAATGTATAGATAATAATGGTAATTATTTTGATTAAATAAATATGTTAAATGAAATAAAAAACGAATTTCAATTTTTCAGTACAAATCGGCAATTTCATACTTTAACCCCTAATAAATAAATTATGCTTTGGTTTTTATTGTTGTCGCACCTACTCCACTTCTAAGGTACGTTACATCTCATCACCTTATTTTACAAAAAACTAATATTTTAGGCGGTAAAGACCGATTCTAGTTGACATACGGACGGGGGGGCCCACAGGCGTAGATTGCTTAGGGCATCAAGTAGTCTTAATCCGTCACTGCCGCTACGCCCAAGAGCGGGGGATGTCATTGGATGATTAGGTATCCCACCGAAAAAAAAAAATGATGATCAGGTATATTAATTAATAAAAACTTTTTAGAAAAAAAAAAAATAACGGACTTCAATAAAAAAAAACACTAAAAGGATCAAAATAACTTTAATTTCGGAAGTCGGTGTTTCTCGGTATTGTTTGTTTCTTATTTAACACCGACTTCCGAAATTAAAGTTATTTTGATCCTTTTAGTGTTTTTTTTAGTGAAGTCGGTTATTTTTTTTTTCTAAAAAGTTTTTATATACTAAAATTACCATAGGGTCGCCTATAATTTTTGAGGAGTTCCCTCGATTCCTCATGGATTCCATCATCAGAACTGGATTTTGAAAAAAATGGGACCAATCTGGAAGCATATCCTATAAAGGGAAAAAAAAATTTTGCAAATCGGTCCATAAACGACGGAGTTCTGAGGTAACAAACATAAAAAAAAAAAAAATAATGATGATAAAAAAAAAAAAATACAACCGAATTGATAACCTCCTCCTTTTTTGAAGTCGGTTAAAAAGTATAAATAATGGTCAGCTATTATGATATTTTTTTGAAGGAAAAATCTAAGCAACACTCCCCTAACCTCTGGAGCCACCCAATAAGCCAGCCATTAACCAAAGATTATAGTAAATTGACCGCCATTTTATCTGAAGGTACAGCTACAGAAGAAATGTAACAATATCACAGAAAACAATATCACAGAAATTACAAAACTAAGACAATGACAATAGACAATAATTGGGTTCATACTGTGGGAGACTGGTGCCTAAGGTAGGCTTTTGGCCTGTATTTCAGGTCACCAGCCCCTGTACCATGACGTTCAAAGCAAGATTGCTTCATTCCCATAGATATCCGTTCATTCCCATTTCTGTGTGGGTAAGAGACAGAGCTATACAGGTTGTCTAGCGCCATCTTTTACCCACAATTGAACAGGAATAAAACAATCCTACTCTAAACATCATGGTAACCCCCCCCCCCTGTCTTCCCCTCTTTTAATGGATATGATTACAATATTGTATTATCTTTCAGACATGTTATAAACAAGTTTTGTAAATATTGTGCTTTGTTGTTCGTGAGTGTTTTGTGCATGTGTATGTGTTTGTGTGCATGTGTATCTGTGTTTGTTCGTTTGCGTGGTACCACTACTCCGGGATATAAAATATTTCTTCTGTCTCAGTATAATTGAGCTGTTGAATTGAAGCCAATTCGTAACTTTCATTTTACAATGTTTTTTTGTTAGATGAAATATACCTAGCGTGCCGTTTATTTTATTATAGAGGAAGCTTCCTAAATGACTGAAAAAGCGCCTTGAAAATTTGGTTCGTTGGGAGTGTTGGAGTCGATCCACTGGATTCACTCGCCGTCTACCGACAGTTAATGAAGGGTGATATTCCAATAGGCTATGTTGTTTAAGTATTGTGGCTAACAGAAAAAGTTGACGAACTGTAAGAACCTCAGTGTCTCTATATAACTGGTGTGTCGGGTAGCGGTATGGAAGATTGCGAGATATCTTCAGGATAGCTCTCTGCGCTCTCTCTAGGTCTATCAAATTAGATTTAGGCGCTCCTCCCCAGGAGGTGATGCAGTAGGTCAACAAGGACTGCGCCAGTGCGAGGTACACGGTTTTTTTTAATTTGTCATCTGCCACTTTCCTCAATGTTTTGAAAACATACATCAATTTACGTAACCGAGAGTTAAGATTGTCAATATGATCTTGAAACCTCATATAACTGTCGACAATCACACCAAGGTATGTTACTTTTCCAGTTCTGTTTAGGTTAGTACAATTGCACAGGTTATCGTTAGGGTTAGGGCAAGAGTGAGCAACAATTTTGTATCGACTAACGTGTGACTCAGCGTTTGCTTTGAGAGAGAAGGTGATATATTTAGATTTGTCTGCATTTAATGTTAGGATACTACTTCGAAGCCACTTAGTCACAGTGTTAAAATCCGACTGCGCACACATGAATACTTTATCCCATGTATCGTCACTAAAGAGCAAAACGGTATCATCTGCAAAAGTTATAATTTTACCATTTTGTAAATTGAGGTTACCCAGGTCGCTAATGTAAATGAGGAAGAGCGGACTAGGACACTGCCCTGGGGCGTTCCGTACGTTACTGTTCTGTCCTCGCTGATAAAGTCATCTACTTTAACGCTCTGGGTACGCTCACTGAGATAATCCTCAAATAGCGCAAGCTGTTGCCCCCTGACGCCTACATTTTCCATCTTTTGCATTAAGATGGGAACAGAGACCGTGTCAAAAGCTTTTGCTAGATCTACAAAGATACCTATGACCTTTTTTCGGCGATCTAGGTTCTCGACTACGTAACTTGTTAGCTCATGGACGGCATCAGAGGTCGATCTACCCGCTCTGAAACCATATTGTGTCGGGGACAGTATATTTTGTTTTTCTAGAAAGTTGACCAATCTTGAATTCATGATGCGTTCCAATATTTTTGATAGAGCGGGAAGAACAGCTATGGGCCTATAGTTGTTGACACGATCTCTGTCTCCACTCTTGTGGATTGGGTGTATGATCGCTTTTTTGAAGGTCTTAGGGAATTTACCTTTAAAATGTAGCCATAGTATGTAAGGCTTCATTACACCCCTATGTCCTAAATGAACTTGGCCGACTATAGTTCTATTTTCACGCGAATTAATCTCTAATAATCATCGTGAGGAAACCGGCATGTCCTAGAACCAAAAATTCGAAGACATGTGACATTCACTAATCCGCACTGGGCCCGCGTGGTGGATTACGGCCCATATCCTCTACTAGAGAGGTGACCTGAGTCCCAGCAGTGTGGACATTGAAAGGCTGCTTATGCTATGGTAGTTTGCTTTGAACAATTCAGAATAGGTAGAAAGAAACATTCAAGTCATTGTTTTAGTACCAATTAGGAATTTAGGACCTTCTTTTACTTAACTGGCAGTCAGTTTATTTTCAAAAATTAAAAAGTAGACAATTGTTTATCAACAAATTTTTGACAAATCGCCAAGAAGATGGTTCAGGAAAGAGCACGGAAAGAGTGCGTTGGTTCAGTCTGGTACATTCATTCTTGAAAACGTTTTCTATAGATTTTTGTTGTTTCCGTTGATATAATTATATATACTTTTAAATTTTGATGTAAAATGTTTAAGCATTACAAAGATTTGTGTGATGTTGTGTCTCTTATGGTGTTTTGTACCAACGACCGATCTTATCTCTTCACCAAAGAGGGGAGCGGAGAAACATGGTTACCTTCTAGTAAATGTGAGAAGAACTGCTGGAAAATGACGGCTCATAAGATTTATTTCGAGGTACTTACCTTTGTGATTTTAGACTACGTGCCAGGACGAGAGCGGTACTATGGGCACAGTATTTAGATTTTTAACCGACTTCAAAAAAAGGAGGAAGTTATCAATTCGGTTGTATTTTTTTATTTTATTTTTTGTGTGTTACCTCAGAACTCCGTCGTTTATGGACCGATTTGCTATTTTTTTTTTACTTCTTAGAGGATATGCTTTCCGATTGGTGCCATTTTTTTCAGAATCCAGTTCTTATGATTGGATCCATGACGAATCGAGGGAACTCCTGAAATATTATAGGCAATCATATAGTGATTTTGGTATTTTCATCGAGAACTTAAGCACTTACAGTCAAAAAGTAACATTTGATGAAGTGGAACTAATGAATAAGACCAGAAATGGCCAACGGAACTTCATACTCACTTATATATCACAATGAAGATAGTTAAGCGACCATGACAATATAACTATATAAATGGTTCTGAATGTTGAAAATGGTATCATCGAAGTGACCTGATGATGATGATGGAGCCGGAAGATATGCACCGGAACTCTGTAATTAATCAATGTATCCTAGCCCGGCTAAGACTAGCCGTGTTTAGGGTTATTAGAATTGTCATGAAATGCAGTTTGGCTATAAGGTGCTATCGAACTGATCTGATGATGGAGCCGGAAGTTGGAAGGTCGACACAGGAACTTCATAATAAAATAATGTAACCTAGCAGTGTTTGGGTTAATTGGAATTGTCATGAGAAATAAGGCACTCTGGTTATATAAAAGAGTATCGCAACTAAAAAGTGTGAAATAAAAATCATTTTACAAAAAAAATACCTATTATATTAATTAAAAATTAAAATATTTTTTTTTTTTTTAGTTGTCGGTTATTTTTTTTTTTTTTTTTTGTAAAAAGTTTTTTTGGGAAAACGCCTTCTCAAGTATGTGTTGGATCCAATCACATTCTATTAGGAAACTAGATAAATATCCAAATAGAATAATCAACTCTCAATATCTCGAACCGTCAATGTGACTGCTAAAAAAGAATGGGCCAGGGCATGGAAATAGTCCCGTCTATGCGTATATCTACAAGCGCTAACGACAGCAAAGTGAGACGTGAGCGGCAGCCGCGGCAGGCAGGCGTTCGAGTTACTCCGCTCCCACTACACCACACCCCCGTCGACACATTTCACAGCTTCGTAACGCATCCTCGCACCACACATTAATGCGCATTTTCACAGCTCCGCTACACATCCTCGTAGGCACATTTTCATCGCATATCTTTGGTGGAAACCCCCACACATTTTCACAGCACAGCTAGACATCCTCGCACGACACATTTCCATCGCAAATCTCTGGTGGAAACGCAGCCTTACAATCAACACCAAGTCAGTAGATCACTAAGTGACGGATACTACACACGCAGTCGCAGTTTGTCGTAAGTCTGATGACACATAGCAGGTCTACAACCGAGGCCTCCATAGTGTTGTGCATCTTCCTTCTTTGTGGTGCACCACCACCTGTTGCTGGCGAAACCTACTGAAGTTCTCGCCATTCCCGTTAGTACCTACATCCGTCGACGATTACAGCATGCATTATAGCCGCTGTCTCCTCTCCTTCATTGTCCCGATTTACAAGTTGTAGGTCGCGGGTTCAAACGAAGCCAGGCGCATTACTTTGTGTAATTTATATCATCACCACTGTTCTCAAAAAGATGAAGGAAAACATCGTGAGGAAACCAGCACAACCTAGAACCAAAAATGCGAAGCCATGTGACGTTCACCAACTCGCACTGAGCCCGCGTGGTGGATTACGGGCTTACGGCCAATTCCCTCTCCTAGAGAGGATTAGAGACGAGACCTGCGTCCCAGCTGTGGGAACATTATAATGTTCATTAATGCTTATGCTGTTATATCCTACCATAAGCCTGCACTTTCGACTACGTCTTTAACTCATCGATACAAACTTCTTTTTATGTTAATTTTAGCCCTCATTTCATTCCTGATGATGCTTCTGCAGTTATTCGGTGTGGACTCCGGGACCTCTTGCCACCCTATTCGCGTCTACAAGATCTGGCTACCAAACCATGCCCTCCAATGCGTGTACCATGCCGTTTACAAGGCAGCCGTCAAAACAGACATCAAGAAGAGGTTGAAGAACAAAGCTGTTAGTATCGTCTCTTGCCCAATCCCTCCAGCAGTTTACACGATCCATTTTACTACCTAAATTAAACTGTTAAAGGGATCGAGCTTTATACGGTATATAGCTTCATCCCTCTTTATTGCTCGTACGACTGACATTTTAACATGTTATGGTAAGTCCCCTGCCTGATAAAGAAATATTATGAATTATTCGCCTAATTGGAAATACCAAGTGAAGACTGGCAAATATTATTGATATTATCAGTCTTCAGCAGTTTTTTACTCCAACAAGGTTTAATCTACTAACCTTGCGAATATTTGTTGAATTGCGGTCTCTTGAGGCCAAGAAAAGTGGAAAGCGGGGCACAGAACGAGGACTAGGGTCTATATCCGATACCGACATCCTTGAGTAGATCCAGGGTTGGCAGATTTATCAGGAGTGTACATTAGTCCAATATTAACATTTTGACCGCCACGTTCCAGCCGTATTGTATAACATGCCGTTCGCTGGATTGAAAAAGCGTTGCCGTTATGTAATGCATGTTACCTCACCCTCAGCTGGATCTCAATACGGCTGAAATAAAGTACGCTGCATTGAATGCACACTTCACGTTCGCCACCATTATTCCTCCAATAAATAGGAGACCCCACAGATGGCCCTCGTCGACCCTACCCCTATACGGCGGGCTAATATGCATGTAATACGGCATGTTATACAAAGTAACTTTGACTTAAGTACAAGACAAAACAAAATGTATCCAACACACCACGGTCGCGACGAAATTAAAGGATGAAATCGTAGCTTGGCGCCAAGACGTTTTTGCTTTTTTTGACGTTGCGGTCAAAAGGTTAATTAAACAGTGTTACAATTTAATATACAATTTTAATCTCGATTTATATAGAAGTCTGAATTGGATGTAGTTACCTATCAAGCATTAGGTTCTCGTACATGGCATATTTTGACAGCATTTTGGTATATTCAAGTGATGAAACAATGCGAGATCGCGCTGTGCTTGTAAAAGGACCCAGCAAGACCGTTGTTGGAAGCAGTTTTCGTTAGTAGCTGCATGACCTCTTGGTGTTATTTGCTAAGTTATTTTGATATTCCAGGGTTTACGGAGCCGGCTGCAGTGGCTGAACGCAGCGGAGCTGGAACGACAACGAGCCCACTCGTGCCTCCGGAGTCCTGAAATACTCGTTTTTTCTGTCATGGTCCTTGGCGACGGCAGAGACCCTGATAAGGATTCGGTACATATATTATTTCCTTCATATAAGTGTGAGCAAGGCACATGACTCGCAGAACAGATGGTCGATGGGCACGAAAGGTTCTGAAGTGAACGGCGAGCGGCGCTTGATCAAAATTTTTGACAACTGGTGACGCACTTATATTCGTTGATTCAAAACCGCCGACTGATGTATTTTGCGCCCCTTGACGTGTGTTCACCTTTAAGGCCTCAGGTGACCCAGTTACTGAACCAACGTTGCGCAATAGTGCTATTTCCACACGTAGTTCAGCATTGGATTTTTCTGAAGCCACCATTCTAGACTGCATCTAGGTCATTTCCACTTTCAAGGTAGTGATGCCCTTTAGCAGCCGTGTAACATCGACGTGGTCGAACGTGATAGGGGGCAGCTTACTCAGCTCCTTCGCCGCGAAATCCGGTACGTCGTCCGGGTCAGTCTTCTTCAACATATCAATGATATCTTGAATACTCTTCTCAGTTCCATCTTTTCGGCGAGACTTCATCTGGTCTAGTTTTCCAAGAGACTGGAACAGTAGCAGTTTTCCACTGCTGATCTCGTCCTTGAAATTGGCCGATATCTGCAGGATGGTCACCTCGTCCATGTAGTCAATAGCATGGACTAGGAACGCCAGCAATTCATTGACTATGAGTTTTTTGGAACTCATAGTGTTTTCGGGCGGTAGTTATTGTAGCGCAACACGCGAATAAAATTCGTACCGTGCACAGTAGAAACACGTCCGTATTCGAGCGTGCATCGCATTGCATTAAGTTATGCTCACTCCAGTATGGTCTAGCACCCACCCCACGATGTTGGGCTACCGATTCGAAATTCTATGATGGACACCAAAATACTGATAACTTCACACAAAAATCAGGTATATCAGGGGCCAGGCCACCCCCTGTTAAATAACCCAAGAAAGAACTATGGAGATGAAGATTCAATTGCCCTTTGGGTGCCTTCTGAAGAGACCCATTGCCCGATGAACAACAAATACCTAAGCAACTGATAACTTTGAAATGTTTTCTCTGTAAGGAGTTAGAAAGTGGTGCACTGGTGGAGATCTGCGAAGAGAATGTGGTGGTTGGAATGGATGTCGCTGGTGGTGCAGTGGCGATGGCGACTCCCAACATGCAGCTGCTGCGCGCAGCAGGATACAACCATGACGGTTCACTTCTTGTTATCTTATGCTAGTGGCTATAATTATCTCATTCGAAAACGTACATAGGTAGAGCATGATGTGGCAGCACCCCTCAATATGGCGCAGCAGTTCCTACAGTAGTATAGTGTAATACATACCTATAGTAGTAGCAGTATATAGGGTGACTGGTAATTAGTGTACGATACTTAAACACGTGATTGTGCTCATGATAACCAACAACTTTTACTATGGGAACAAACCTGAAATCGCGAAAAAAAAATCTGCTGTTCAGTACATTTATGTTTGCCTAATGTACTAAACAGCTGATATTTTTTTCGCGTTTTCGGCTTTGCTCCCAATAAAAATGGTTTGTTATCATGAGCACAATCACCCTATATAGGGTGACTGGCAATTAGTGTACTATACTTAAACACGTGATTGTGCTCATGATAACAAACAATTTTTATTATGGGAGCAAACCTAAAATCGCGAAAAAAAAATCTGCTGATATTTTTTACTATAGGAACAAACCTAAAATCGCGAAAAAAATATCAGCTGTTCAGTACATTAGGCAAACATAAATGTACTGAACATCTGTTTTTTTTTTCGCGATTTCAGGTTTGTTCCCATAGTAAAAGTTGTTGGTTATTATGAACACAATCACGTGTTTAAGTATCGTACACTAATTGCCAGTCACCCTATATACTGTCGTGGCCAGATCATAGAAATTGATGACTTCATAAAATGGCCAAGTAAAACTGGTCAGATCGTTTTAAACGTTAAAGTTTGATGATATGTAAATCCTCGTTAGGCCTACTTTCTTTAGACCTTTTATTGTCATAGAAATCCTACATCAATGTTATGGCCAAACGAGGATTGACATATCATCAAATGTTAAGAAGTCAACGATCTGGCCAGTTTTTTTTTTTTTTTTTTTTTAATTCATATAAACCAGTGCTTGACTGCGATCCCACCTGATGGTAAGCAGCGATGCAATCATTGATGGTGAGGCGCACTAGTTTATTAAGAGCCTATTCACTCTAGCCTTGAAGACACCTAAATTATAGTTGGACGGGAAGACCGCAGCAGGCAAATTGTTCCAGTCCTTCGATGTACGCGGTATAAACGACGAAGCGAAACGCTTAGTCCGGACCGTTGAAGTTTCAACAACGTAAGGGTGGATACTCGCCGTACGTCGGGTTGTCCGATGGTAGAAAGGAGATGGCGGAATCAAGTCATGCAATTCCCGCGCACACTCTCCAAAATGCAACCTGTAAAATACCGATAGGCTGGCTACCCTGCGCCTGTGCTCGAGGCTTTGTAGATATATCTAGCCTAGACTGTCCCACTGCTGGGCAAAGACCTCCCTCCATTCCTTCCACTGTTCCCGGGTCTGGGCCACTTCTTGCCAGTTCCTAAAGAAGACATCTAAGTTGTCCGCCATCTTCTTCTTGGTTTACTGCATCTCCGTCGTGCGATTTCAGGGCACCAACTTTGTGTTTTACTGGCCCACCGCTCGATCGGCATGCAGCAGACATGTCGAGCCCAGTCCACACTAGTAGTACTATAGGGTAGAATAAAATATGCAAAAACTACTTTGATGTTTCTCAGGATTTGGAGAAGATTGCGATTGCTGCGTTCTGTCTGGGGAAAATCTGCACTGAATGAACCTATAGTTTAATTTGCAGATCAAATCAGAATGTATCGTGAGTTCGTGTTGATGGTGTTCCCCGCGATGTACATGAGCGTGCACGTCTTCTCACAGTTTATGATCGATCTTGGCTGGCAGCGGTCACAATGTTCAAGTCTCTTCAGGTACCTGCGAACTTATCACGTTATCAAAAAATAAAAACAGTCAAGTGTGAGTCGGACTCGCGCACTGAGGGTTCCGTACAAACTCACCTATGAAAACAGTTCAATTCCCGAATTGAGTTACGAAGATTTTTCCGAATCACAATAAAAGTTTTTTTTTGTGACGTAACTACAAAACAGTTTTCAGATTTTTTCCTATACTTGTGCTGTGAGACCTTGCGTCAGGCCAAATTTCAGGATTCTAGGTCAACGGGAGTACCTACCCTATGAATTTTGATTCCCTTGAAAGTGTCGAAATATACGTTTTTTGCGACATAAAAGATCGTATTTTTTTTTGTCTAAAAACTTAGAAGTTTGACTTTTTCACAGCTTCAAGGGAACCGCAGACCTAATTATACGGTTTTAATTTCAACTCGATACCTTTATGCGTTCCCGAGATAAAGGGTCTTGACAGACAGACAGACGGACAACAAAGGGTTCCGTTTTTGTTCCTTTTGAAGTACGGAACCCTAAAAAGAGAAAACCTAGAACTACATTAGACGCGACGCACACGTGGACCACGCCTGATTTGTACGTAGAATGACGTCGCGTGGCGTGGATTTAGTGTAGCTCTACAAGTCTAGTTTCACGTTTCGTGTATGGAGACGCGTCCAGGCGTACGTGGCACACGTGTGCGCTGTGAACCTTGAATGTCATGTCCTATTATCTGCACAGTAATAATTAGTTAGAATAGTACAGAGCCCCACCACGAGCTGTTAACGTGATCCATTTGTGAACCTAAACTGAACTGTTAAATGGTGTTGGATTCTCAGTTGTACTTCGTTGTGAACAGACGTGCCGAAGAATTATTGAAATTAATAAATAAAAACTTGCTGAATCGTGACCTGGTTTTACCTACTAGCCGGATAACTCTGTCAAACGTAGTAGGCATAATAAGTGCTAGTTATTTTACGTAAAAATAAAAAATTGTAAGGTGTTACCAAGTCAATACTGCGTCACAATAACAACCAGCCCCTTCGGCCCGGGTGACCGATGTGCTCGGAGTCCACCTCCTACACCCGTGCCGGCGTGCCCACAGCTGCACCTAAATCCGTGCCCGCACCCGCATCTCACCCTCAGACGCCCAACTGAAGAAACGAGGTCATGGAAGTGATTTCAACGCCGGAAATACAAAACTGGATGACGACTATTAAGCAAATTCCTAAGCAAGAATAAAATAAAAACTTTTTAGAAAAAAAAAATAACCGACTTCACTAAAAAAAACACTAAAAGGATCAAAATAACTTTAATTTCGGAAGTCGGTGTTTCTCAGTATTGTTTGTTTCTTATTTAACACCGACTTCCGAAATTAAAGTTATTTTGATCCTTTTAGTGTTTTTTTTAGTGAAGTCGGTTATTTTTTTTTTCTAAAAAGTTTTTATTTCACACTTTTTAGTTGCGATACACTTATAAACAGAGTGCCTATTTCTCATGACAATTCCAATTAACCCAAATACTGCTAGGTTACATTGTTTTATTATAAAGTTCCTGTGTCTACCTTCCTCCTTCCGGCTCCATCATCAGATCAGTTCGATAGTACCTTATAGCCAAAGAGCATCTCACGACAATTCTAATAAGCCCAAACACGGCTAGGATACATTGATTAATTACGGAGTTCCTGTGCCTACCTTCCGGCTCCATCATCAGATCAGTTCGATAGTACCTTATAGCCAAAGTGCCAACCATGACAATTCTAATAAGTCCAAACACGGCTAGGTTACATTGATTAATTACGGAGTTCCAGTGCCTACATTCCGGCTCCATCATCATCATCAGATCACTTCGATGATACCATTTTCAACGTAACTATTCAGAATCATTCATTTATTTGTATTGTCATAGTCGCTTAACTATATCTTCATTGTGATATCTATTTGACTATGAAGTTCCGTTGACCATTTCTGGTCTTCTTCATCAGTTCCACTTCATCAAATGTTACTTTTTGACTGTAAATGCTTAAGTTCTTGATGAAAGTACTAAAATTACCATAGGGTTGCCTATAATTTTTGAGGAGTTCCCTCGATTCCTCATAGATTCCATCATCAGAACTGGATTTTGAAAAAAATGGGACCAATCTGGAAGCATATCCTATAAAACGAAAAAAAAATTTTGCAAATCGGTCCATAAACGACGGAGTTCTGAGGTAACACACATAAAAAAAAAAAAAAATGATGATAAAAAAAAAAAAAAAAAATACAACCGAATTGATAACCTCCTCCTTTTTTTTGAAGTCGGTTAAAAAAAGCAAAGTGTGCACTATTGCAACAGAGGGCAAATTAAATACGAAACAAAAAAAACGCATAAGTGCTTTATGCCGAAAAATTGGTCACGGGACATCATAGATGGCTGTCCAGTACCAGTCCGTCAAGAAGAAAGCAGTCATGGCCTCCACCGTGCAAACGCTTGAAGACCAAATTGATCTGTCGCAGCAACTGCAAGAACTAAAGATGACAGTTGGAGCCTCTATAAAGCCAAATAGGGGATCTTCCTTTGTTGATATGGTGAAAAAAAGTACCAACATATTTATTCAGACCTTAAATTTAAGCTTAGTGGCAATATATCCAAACGACAAACTAAAGTCCATTGAGGAGACATAATCACTTGTCCAAAAAATTATAATTATGTCCAGAGCAGATGAAACTGCAAGTAAGAGACAAAAAATGGCGGTCATTATCAGCACTGAAACAAAAGACGACATTGAGAAGGTAAAAAAATCGATGCAGTCAACAAATTCGGGACTTACAGTCGACGAACCTCTAAAAAGAAAACCTAGAGTCGTAATTAAACGTAGTAAACGGACTACCATTTTGTTCGTGATTTGGACAATTTTCTACGTGATAAAAAGTTTTCTTCTCAAGAGGCAGTACAAAATGCTTTAACACAGTTGGTCGAATCTAGATCACCAGAATTCTATTGCAAAGGCATAAATGATAGTTCCTATTAGATGGCAGTAATGTATATTATATAATAATGGTAATTATTTTGATTAAATAAATATGTTAAATTAAAAAAAAAGGATATTAATTTTTTAGTACAAATTGGCAATTTCATACTTTAACCTCTAACATAATTATTTTTGCTTTGGGTATAACTTATAAGGTATGGTGTTACACCACCCTTTATTATCAACGACTGATGACCAGGACAACCATAATTCCTTTTGTTTATTCTAGTTGGGCCCGCTTTTGTCCTCGATCTCACCTGATGTTTCATTTCCAAATATGGAACTTTGGTTGATGGTTTTCTTCTCAATTTATAAAAGTTTCGAAAGCTACGATCTTTAAACAAAATGTTTTCTGTCAGAGCGGCAGACGTGTCAGGCCGAGGAGGTTTGTCTTTCCTGGAGTTGATGCTGTGGACAGCAGCTTTAGAACCTGGCACTCAGCACGTTGGCATGCCAGCTGAAATACGGTGCAGATACATATTTAGGTGAGTCAGTTCATAGCCATACCTACAGGATCATTAACAGACTTTAGCAAACCACACATAAATGACCTAATAGGCCTCTCTAATTCTGACGTCACTTTACCTAGCCTGAGAGCGCCGATTCTTCTGCTAAGACAAAGCCAGTGTAGTTTGCTTATTCTTTGAGCTCTCATTGCAGGATACAGAATACTAGTTCTCCACAGTAATCATGACATCTCCGAAGTTCAGGTACTTCGATAACAATCGCGACCAGAAGCTAGAGTATGTGGAGTTCAAAGAGCTGGTGGCAGCCGCGCGGGCTACCCGACAGCTGCCCATCGACGCTCTCAGTGTGGCCAGGGATGCTGATGTCTGCCTTAGGTATGTACCATCTGTTTTATTTATCTTAATTCTTTATTTGTCAAGTAATTTCAATTTGAGGCTACGCATACGTTGTGTTTGTGTCTAATCCTCTGAACTAAACCACTGCAAAGCATGTCATGACTGCATAGGAACCGACTGACTGCGCAGTCAGCAAGCATTTAGTGTACTTGGCAAGCAGTTTCTGTGCAGTTCTAGACAATCGATTGGCAATTTCCAAACATTTTTTTCAACTATACCATCATATGCAATCCGCCTGTTTAGAGCCTGAAGCTATATGACGATTGCAGACAACTAGGAATGCAGCCGAACTCTCAGCTACCCTTAGCGGAGTTCCTCCGAGGAGTCGCAGAGCTTAGGCTGAGAGGCACCAGTTCCTTGCTGCGTTCACCCAGGAGTGTCTCCGCATATATCATGGACCTGCAGTAAGAATATTACCAAAATTGCGTTATTTTTTTTGATGTGAGAAATCATCTAAAGACTTCTCCCGCTCTGGAGCGAGAGGGCGTGTCAGACTTTAACGAACTAAAACCTACTGCTGTGTCTTTGCTTTGCTTGTGCCTACTAGTTGCCCTTGTGCATTCCTGGACTACGCTTGGCTTTGCTTAGAGCAAGTCTGAAAGAAGCCCGTGTAACAGAAAAGTGGACAGGAACTCGTTCGTCTTGATAAGAGCATATGTGAATATGAGGATTGTGACTACGCTAAGGAGAGGGAAAGGCTCGGGGGGGGGGGGGGAAAGGGGTTTTCTTTGTATTTGTGCGGAAAGAGAGATAAGGTGACGGAGTGAAAGAAGGAATTGTGTTACTAGGAGTCAGCCTCGAGTAACAGAACAAGGACAGGAAGATGTATAATAATGAATGTAGTAACAACGATTTGCTGAATTGTCTTTGACTAACAATCATGACAGCACCAGGTGACCAGTAGTGGCCCAGAAAGCAGTGGTGGCCCAGTGGCCCCGACTTACGAGTTGTAGGTCGCCGGTTCAAACCCAGCCAGGCGCATCACGTTGTGTATTTTATTTCATCACCACTGCTCTCAAAACGGTGCAGGAAAATATCATGAAGAAACCGGCATGTCTTTGGACTAAAAATTCGAAGATATAAGTGCAAGTCATGCACCAACCCGCACTGGGCCCGCGTGGTGGATTACGGCCCATTCCCCGTTTCTATAGAAAGGAGGCCTGGGTCCCAGCAGCCCGAACATTAAAAGGCTAATTATATTATGCTTGTTTTGCTAACAATCGTGGAGTAATGAATACGCGGATTAATAATTAATTAAGTTATTTTCAGACAACGGGATAACCAGGTTCAAGCTTCAACGTCGGCCACGTCAAAACTGCAGCCAGTATCAGGATCAGGTAGTGATCTCAGTTTAGTTCTTTATCTACTTTCCTGGCTTTCGAAACTGGCCTAGTTACTGGGACTTTAAAAAGCCATCAAGATTCTGTTGGGAAAAATGGATTTTTATTCGTCCTATGTAGGTCAGTCGCTCTCTGACATTAAATCCAAGATGGCTTTAACATGTTATAATACAGTTTCTGCTCTATTTTCGGTTAGTACCGGAGGAATAAATGTAGTTCATATTCGTAGAAAACAGAAGCTGCAATGGCCATGGGCTGGGACGTGTTTATTTAAAAAATAATCCGTGAATCGAAAAACAAAAATTAGGGTGCTTTAGAGCTCGGCAGAACGAAGATGGCTGGTATCAGCTGATGATGGATTATGGCGTCTACTCAGATCAAGTAAAAAAATTGGTTACGTTGCATGATACGCAACAACGTGGTTCGCACGTGTGTACCACTAACGAACATCGAACACTCTGTTCGTCAAACATGTTTGCGGCGATCCTATTTATATGTTCTTTATAATAATAATAATAATTTATTAAGAAAATTAGGTAACAGGGAGTGGGTGGTTCTATAAAATTTTGTTTTCATTATATAATTAACAGAGCATGGTTTCCTAAGACTTCCTGCACTAGGCGAGGCCTGTCCCGCAGGAAGATTACAAGTAAAATAAGTTACAAATTATAATGATAATACAGGGTGTCCGGTGGCAATTTTCACATTTCAAAGGTTGATAATAAAATAAATACAAAAGTTTCCTGAATTATTTTTATTATTATTTACGGTACATTAATGTGAGTTTCATTTTTTAAAAATAACGTTTTCTAAATGTCGGCCTTCTTGACGCAAGCACTCTTCCCATCTCACACGCATATTTTCAAAAACACGTTTGCAGAGATCGCTGGAAATCCTCGAAACTTCGGTCCGGATATTTTCTTTCAGTTGAGCAGTGGTGGTCGGCTGGTTTCGGTAAACGATGCTCTTTAAGTAGCCCCATAAAAAGATCGCGCTGGCCAGGGGATGTCACCGTGCCGAGAGATAATTTTTTCGCCGCAATTAGCGAAAAATTGCTTGTTAAGAATGCCTCGATCACGAAAGCACGCTCCTCTCCTGACCAACGCGGCATGGCGACTAAAAAACTCACGACGCTGACGAAGCTAACCCCCCACCTCGCGCCCCTCTAGCTATTCGCGTTCTTAAGTAACAAAACTTTCAAATGTGAAAATTGCCACCGGACACCCTGTACATGTGTCTCTTATAAGTAACATTGCAAAAATACTACTAGAATACTATCTAAATTATTAAAATACAAGCTTACGAGGTTTTTTAAATTACTAAATACTATTACAGAATATATGTAGGTAACGAAAAAACTTAGAACTAGCATTTAATGCCTATAATTTATTTTAAAACTATGAGATCATTTCTTATCATAATAACTGTCGTATAAAATGTTCTGTGCTATCATACGTCCAATCTATCAATTTTTTGGTTATTTTAGTTTTTACGTCACGAAGCGATAAGTTACTTAAACTAAGAATTTTGGTAAAATTATTGTAAACAAGTGTTTTCATGTAAGTAGGTACTGAACCTTTTGGCGAATTCTGTTTTGACGGGAATGATGGGCAGCTTGAACACACGCTTCCTTACCATTTCCTTGTAGCTGGTTATAGGTATTTTGGGGATAGAAGTAAGAATCGTGTGACTCCAAAACAGAATGTGTATATTTCCACCATGCACCTCCTTTTATACCAGTTTACAATATTACGGACTAAAACTTAACCAATAGTAACTTAGTATCTACAAAACAATGAGCGCGGTTCGGGCGCGCAATGCTTTTGTTGGGGCAGCTGGGGTAGCAGGTATCAAGGCTCGCACGTGGGGCCTTGGAGTACAATGGCTGCGTAGCGTGGGAATGCTTTTGGGTCGAGCAGCTGTGGAAGCAGGTAGCGAGGCTCACACGTGGGTCCTTGGAGTACAATGGCTGCGTGTTTCTAGCGTAGTAACAGTGATGTGCTGTAGGGTGGCTACAGTACTCCCCCTCAAGTAAAGCGTACCGGCAGTTTGACGACACGACCCGAACGTGTTTTTCTGTTGTTAGCGGGCTGTGACGTCATGCTTGTATGTGGTACTTGGGTTTCCTTGATAGCGGTTGGCGTAGTACTGTGCTTGGTATTCTGTATGTTGGTACTGGCATTTGGTATGGTAACAGGTGTGGTAATCTTGGCTGATGGTGAGGTGTAGGTAATAGAACTTGATGTGGTTGGTGATAGACTACTAGTATCTTCTGTGATGACGTATGCAGGCTTCAGTCGGTCGATCGATATGTTTGCTTGCCGATTGGGTAGTTGTATGGTGTAAACTTTATCTGTTCGGCTTAGTACTTGATAGGGACCTTCATACGGAGTCTGTAATGGTTTCTTAACTACATCTGTTCTGATAAAAACGTGGCTGCACTTGAGTAGATCTTGATGCACGAATACGCTTTTATTGTTGCTGTGATGCCGGGTAGCGACTTGCGGTTTGTTTTGTTGAATGATGTCGCGAAGTTTACTGACGTAGGTGTAGTCCATAGTAGGAGTGTTAGTGCTTGCGATGAAAAAATCACCAGGTAAACGTAAATTGTGACCGTAGGTAAGTTCGGCAGCGCTCACGCCGGTGTCTGTGTTTAGGGCGGCACGTAGTCCTAGTAGTACGGTAGGTAACTCGTCGATCCATGAACTTGCGGTTGTAAGTTTCGCGCGTAATGCGGCTTTGAGAGTGCGATGCCATCTTTCCAGGATGCCGTTGCTCTGCGGATGATAAGGTGTTGTGCGATTCTTCTTTATCCCCATTTGTTTCATTAGGTTTTGGAACAGTTCGCTCTCGAACTGTCGACCTTGGTCACTGGTTAGCGTGGCCGGGCATCCAAATCTTGCGATCCAGTGTTGATAGACGATATCGGCTATGCGAGCGGCTGATATCTCGTCGGTAGGGATTGCTTCGGGCCATTTCGTTAATCGGTCGATCATAGTTCTTAAGTACCGATGACCTTGAGACGTTGTAGGGAGGGGTCCAACGATATCGACGTGTAGGTGTTGGAAGCGTTCGCCTGGCGGGAAAGATGCGATGCTGGAGTGTGTGTGACGCTGTATCTTGCTTTTTTGGCAAAGTATACACGATCGAGTCCAGCAGCTGATGTCTGCGTTCATGGATGGCCAGAAATACTTTTGCGTGAGAAGCTTGCGAGTCGTGCGCGTACCAGGATGGCTGATGTTGTGCACGCTCTCAAAAACTTCTTTCCTGTATTGCTCGGGTATGTACGGGCGAACATAATTAGTGGATGTTTCACAGTACAGTTCGATGTCGGTGTTGGGTATTGTTATCTTTTTGAGACAGATGTTTTCTTGGGACAACATGTGTTCTATAATGCTGTCCTTTGTTTGTGCGCTGGCTATGTCGGTGTAGTTGATTGTAGATGGGCACGAAATTGTTTCTATGCGGCTGAGTGTGTCGGCGACGATGTTTTGTTTACCGCTCACGTGACGAATGTCAGTCGTAAATTCGCTGATAAACAAAAGTTGTCTCATTCTCCTCTGTGTTTCCGAGTTGGAGTGTATCTTCGACATAACATATGTTAGCGGCTTGTGATCGGTGAATATGATGAGATGGCGTCCTTCGAATATCTTCCGAAAGTGCTTTACTGCCATGTAAATTGCAAGTAATTTACGGTCGAATGTTGAATAGTTCTTTTGTGCGTCGGTAAATTTCTTAGAAAAGTATCCAAGCGGTTCTCAGATGTTGTTTCGGTATTGTTGGAGTACGGCACCCGCTGAATTGCCAGATGCGTCGCAGAATAGGGCTATTGTTGTGTGGTGCGACGGGTGGGCAATTAGGGTTGCGTTTATGATGCTAGTTTTGCTTTGTTCAAATGCTTGAATAGCTTCGTCGGTCCAGGTAATTGGTGTTTTGTCTTGTTTCTTGATATTGTGTAGGTAAGCGTTTAATGGTGCTTGCTGGGATACGGCGTTCAGTATATGATCGCGATAAAAATTTATCATACCGAGAAATCTTCGCAGCTCTTCAATGGTAGTCGGCTTGGGATAGTTCGCGATGGCTTCTATCTTATGTTGCGGAGGTTTGATTCCATCTGCTGATACGGTGTATCCTAGGAACTGGACTTCGGGTTGACCTAGGCTGCACTTGGCGGGGTTTATCGTGATGCCGTTTTCTTCGAGTCGCTTGAGTACAATGTGAAGGTGTTCGCGGTGTTGGGACTCGTTTTCGGATGCTAGCAGCAAATCGTCGATGAATGGGAAAACGAAATCTAACCCTCGTAGCACTTCGTGAATGTATCGTTGAAACGTTTGTCTCGCGTTTTTCAAACCAGGGCACATACGTGGGAATTCGAATAATCCCATCGGGGTGATAATTGCAGTTTTCTCGACGTCCTCTTCTCTTACGCTTAGTTGCTGGTAGGCACGGTTGAGGTCGATCGTGGAGAATGTTGTTTTCCCAGATAGGTGATGAGTGAAATCTTTAATGCGTGGCACGGGGTATCGGTCTGGTACGGTGATCGAGTTGAGTCGGCGATAGTCACCACAGACTCTAATATGGCCATTCTTCTTAGGTACGATATGTAGAGGTGATGCCCATGGACTTTTACTAGGTCGGCATAGAGCTTGTTCGATCATGTTCTCGAACTCCTTTTTAACAATCTCGAAACCGTGCGGTGGGATTGGTCGGGCGCGGCAGTGTATCGGTGGTCCCCGAGTTTCGATGAAATGTTGCACTTTGATGTTGCTGTTCAATTCCATCGATGTTAGCCTCGTTATGCCGGGATACTGTGCTAGTATGTCGTGGTAAGTTTGCGACATGTCGATACTGCGCACGGTAGGTACGTCTGATACTCGTACCGGAACGTTGACCTTTAGGTTTGTAACCCCGTCGATTAGCTTCCGATTCCTCAGATCAACGATGAGTTGGTGATGTTTGAGGAAATCGGCTCCGAGTATCGGTTTCGAGACGTCAGCTACAATGAAACGCCGTTTGTAAGGGCGTCGTAAGTTGAGGTCGAGACATAGGGTTTTTTCCCCGTACGTGGCTATTGTGGTGTTGTTTGCTGCGTATAGTTTAAATGGCAGCGGCGTTTGTTTTTGCCCTTTTGCTCTTGGTAGCACGGATATATTTGCGCCCGTGTCGACTAAGAACGATAACTTGTTTTTGTAATCGGTGATGTATAGGCGGTGTGCATTTTCATGAACGCCGGTGTCCGCCTCTGCCAACGTTCTTTTTAGTTTTCCGAGTTTGGTTTTGTGAATGAGCAGGGTGTCGTGCAGCGTCCGGCTTGCTCTTTGAACCGTCGGTGGTAATAGCACATAGGTGATGGCGACGTATCTCGGCCTTTTGTATCACGGGTCCGTGACCTCGAGTTGGAACGGTGTCGAGACGGGTAGCGCTTGCAACGGTGATCGTGGTCGTATGACGGACGATGATCGTGGTCGTATGACGACGTACGTCTCGCTTTTAACCCTGTCGCTTTTAATTCTGCTATCTCTAGCGAGAGTTTTCGGAGTTCGTTAGCGAGATACTGGGTAGTAACTACCTGTGGTGCTGGTGTGGGTGGTGCAGGTGACTGCACGGCTGCGACTTCGGCTGTTGCTGTCTGCTCCATCATTTTGTCGGCAAGCAGCGCGAGTTCTTCCAGGGCGGTCGTTGTGCTGAACGACTCGCTGACTGCCAGGACTGAGCGCACGTGTGATGGCAGGTGGTTTGTCCACATGAGACGCAGCGTGGAGTCGGGGACTTTATCCCTGGCGAGATTGCGCATCTGGCGGAGTAATTGTGTCGGCTTTTGCTCACCGAGTTCCATTTCTGACAGTAGTTTTTGAAACTGCCGACTGTCAGATTCCTCGTAGGCGGATATGAGCCTTTTCTTTATCGCCGTGTATTGATCCGTCTCAGATGGGTTGTACAGGAGGTCAACGATCTGCACAAATTGTGAGCGATATGCCGGCTTCAGCGTTCGTCACGCTGTGCGATGTTGACGGGCCTGGTTGTTGTTTTGTTTGACAAATGTTTGGAGGCAGGGACATCTTCAATTTGTTGGGCGGCGACTACGCGATGTTAAATGTCTGGAACGATATCCGTGTATGTTTTGCCTCTTGAGATTTCAGTTGGTGAGACCCGCTTGTGGGAGGCCAACTGAAATGTGCAATCACGGTGTACCGTTATGACGACGACGGGGCAGTGATCACTTGGAGATGCTGTGACTATGCCGTCATACCAGTCGGCAGGCCTAAGACCGGGTCCGTAGCTGGTTGAGGAGCGTGTCGCGTGTGATATCTACTCCAGCCGGCAGGCATAAACCAGGTCCGTAGCTGGGTAGAAAAACTCGGGGTCACCACTTTGAGGATAGAAGTAAGAATCGTGTGACTCCAAAACAGAATGTGTATATTCCCACCATGCACCTCCTTTTATACCAGTTTACAATATTACGGACTAAAACTTAACCAATAGTAACTTAGTATCTACAAAACAATGAGCGCGGTTCGGGCGCGCAATGCTTTTGTTGGGGCAGCTGGGGTAGCAGGTACCAAGGCTCGCACGTGGGGCCTTGGAGTACAATGGCTGCGTAGCGTGGGAATGCTTTTGGGTCGAGCAGCTGTGGAAGCAGGTAGCGAGGCTCACACGTGGGTCCTTGGAGTACAATGGCTGCGTGTTTCTAGCGTAGTAACAGTGATGTGCTGTAGGGTGGCTACAGTATAATTTTCTGACACTAAGTACCTGAGTTTCTTTGTAAAGGAGAACGGTAGGGAAGCGGAAAGGTTTTTTGATCATAGTCTTAAGGACTGCACGTTGTGATCTTTCTAACCCTAAGAGATGAGAAGAAGCAGTGCCACCCCAGGCTAGGATACAATAAGACAGGATCGATTGACATAGTGTGGTGTGTGGTGTGATTAAGTAATTAGTTTGTCGGATCCAAGAAAGTTAAATCTTTTCTTTCTTTCATGGACTTGGCACTTTTCTAGTGATCATATTGAGGCAAAACCGACAGTGGGGTTCTGGCTCTCAATCTCAGAAGTGGCAGTGGGTGGAAATAGTGTGGGGACCTTGATATGATGATAATAATGCAAGTTGTCAGGTCCGGGGCTGGGCGGGCCGGGGTCCGGGTCGCTGCGGTCGGGGCGCGCGGCGCTGGGGCTGGGCTCGGCGAGGCGCGTGCGCCCAGACTACAGCGTGGCCGCCTACACCGTGCGCATGCGCCGCCGCCCGCCCAACGAGTTCATCGAGCTCTACAACTTTGACGGTAAGTTTACTTGTGGCCAGTGGCGTAGGTTGCCAAAGGTTCCCCGTATCAAGAAAATAAAGGTTTTTTTTTACAATATAAATTCAACATAATTTGAACCACAAAACATGAAACCAGCACTGGGTGTCTGACGCCCAACAATTGCTGCGTTGGCGACCATTACGTCCATTACGGTCGGTTCGGGCACGCTCAGCGCAACTGTAAATTTCTGTACTCTCTCTTTTATTATTGTTTTGTGGTTGCCGCTGTACTGCATTACCTGCGTCGAATAAATTCTATTAAAATATAATTTTCTTGCATTTATAAGCCACACTTCTCAAGCTCACGCCAAAAGTCCCTTTATAACGTAGACTCTATCTGCTTCACTTGACACAAAAGACGCCGTGAGCCCGTCGACAGTGCAGCTGCTGCTGCACGAGATGCGCTCGAGTGACCTGCTGGGCGCCAGTTGTATGCCCATGGAGGCGCTCGCAGCTGTGCATTGCTTTATAATAATAATAAACTTTATTATCAGATCAGAGATCCATATTTTCAGTTACATTAAATTGATATTTACTAAACAAAAATAAAAAGACGTAGGTACAATACAATACAATAAGTCTACTTCACATACCTGAAAGACGGTCTGTGTACCGCCATCCAGTGAGACACCATTAGGCCATCCACCCTGCCGACTACAGTAGCCATGAGGCTATTGGGGCTGTCGCGCATCCGACGCATCAGTAATGCGATTAGCAGCCGTAGTAGTTTGCCAAAATCCGGAACATGCGCGTCCGCGAACATCCCCGGCGCGCTACAGAAACGCGGCAACCCCAGCATTACCCGGAACGCGTTATTATATTGGACTCGTAGAGCATTGTACGAGCCCTGTGTATAACTGACCCACAGGGCGCACGTGTACAGCGACTGGCAGTTGGCCCTGAACAGTGCTATTTTAACCTCTCGCGTACACCGCCGTGCGAACCTGCGAGCCAGCATGTTACACCTGACAGCCAACGTTCTACGTTCCCTCTCTAAGACGACGACGACAACGTAAACTCTATCTGCTTCACTTGACACAGAGGACGCCGTGAGCCCGTCGACAGTGCAGCTGCTGCTGCACGAGGTGCGCTCGAGTGACCTGCTGGGCGCCAGCTGTATGCCCATGGAGGCGCTCGCAGCGGTGCATTACTTCGCCAGTGTTGTTGACAAGCCGCAAATTGTTAGTACAACGATATTCATTTAATAAAGTAATCTAAACTAATTCAGTCGTTTCCAGCAGATACGTTAGGGAGCTTCTGATTGATTTTGTTTGCATCTTCGATTCTGATTTCGGTTCCAATAAATTGTAATCGGAATCCGGAACTTATATCGGAGGTACAAACAAGTTTATAACTAGGTACTTGTCGCACTAAAATAGACTTAGGCAAGACACATGACAAGACGCGATGATGACAGGCAGAGTAAGGTGGACTCATCGACATAATGATCATTCGAAAGGTTGATATTATACTTGTACAGAAATGAAAGTTTTTCTAACTTTAAAACATAGTTTCTCAGTCGTGGAAACGCAAAACAACTTATATATGTAGGTACATACATACACATCCTACCGCAGCCGCAGCTAGGGACGGCCTAGTCACGATACTACGTATCCTGATGGGCCTTCCAAAGCGGGACAGATATTTATTTCTATTATGTACTTTTCTACCAAAGCGTTCAGAGTCACTGAATGTTTCCGTTATAACCGCTGCACCTACTCGTCTTGACTTTACAAAAAAGAGATGCCCTATGCCCAGCAGTGGGCGAAGTCAGGCTATGAATAGTGCAGCTAACTCAACAGAGGCCCTATGCACGAGCTCTTAATGCGATGTAAAAGGGATGGAGCTATTTAGGGTGTATAACTCCATCCCTATTTCTCGCTCGCACGCCTGACATTTTAACACGTGATGGTAAGGCCCCAGATCTCGTATTCCAGGCCCGCCGGCAGTCTAGCGGCAGCGCGCAGTCGATGCTGAAGCCGGCGTGGACGTGGCTGTCGCCGGCCGAGGAGGCGGCGCTGGGCGGGCTGCTGCTGCGCCTGGCCGAGCTCGTGCGCCCCATCTGCGCCAGCGAGCCCAGGCTGCTGCGCCTGGCCTCGCCTGTGTATGCTATTGGTGAATTGAACTCATTATGACAGCATATAGACAATCGACATAGCGGCCTTCCTCTAGCTTTCCGGTCCACGTATTTTTGCATCCAACGGATTCTTGCAGCTCTCCCCATGATGATGTTGGCTACTGACCCTATGTTACCCTAGGTTGACTGGTAGAGAATTTTTGGACTGCATCCCTTTACATGTCCTATTTCAATCAGCGAAGGCGCTGATGTTTCGTGACTTCGTTAAACTGCTACCTACTCTAAACGACGTTGGATGCTTAAATGACAAAGATTACATACAGTTCTATTGGAGCAGGTCCAACTGCACACCGAATGCAATGGACTGCCCAGACGATTGACAGATTCGATGCAGATAAGTCAACTACGCAAAAAGGCAATTTTGTTGCTGGCGTGCAGCTTAAATGCAGTCTGTCTATTTAGAGCTGCATATTTGCAGGAGACCTCCACGGCAATCTACCCGCTCTTCTATCCATGGAAAGCGCTTTATGGCCATCTGGTACAGCGCTAGCGGCGACCCGGATCCTGTTCCTCGGTGACTACGTCGATCGAGGGATGCACGGCACTGAGCTAATGGCGTACCTCCTGGCTGCCAAGCTGCAGAGACCCAACGCCGTGCTCATGATTCGCGGGAACCACGAGATCAGGGACATACAGAAGATGTTCACTTTCTACAGGTAATTGAAATAGCAGGCCCGAAGATGAGCAAAAATCAGCCAGTGGCGGAATGGCCTAGCGCAAAAATTAAAATTTGGAATTGTGTACAATTCAAGAAGTCCATCCATCTCACATCAGACAGCATAAGAAAACTTAAATTCTTTTGCAGTGAGTGCATTGCCAAATACGGTGAGGTTGAAGGCGTTAAGATATGGAACGCAATAAACAATGTATTCGACTGTCTCCCTCTAGCGGCCGTCATCGATGACAAAGTAGGTATAATTTTCATTACTTCATTAAATTGGAATTTTGTAATCTTGTAGGTTTAAAGGCTTAAAAAGTAAGTACATACTTACTTTTTATCCGATGGATACGAGATGCACAAGACCGGTCATGAGGCGACACTTAGGGCAAGCATATAGGTATTGCTATGCAGTAGACGTCTTTTGGCTGAAATGATGATAATGACGATCGGTTATTTGGGCTCCGACTAGTCATCTAGACGGCGGCCCAAGTAAACATGTTAGTGACTGGCCAGGTGTTTTGCTGCCACGGCGGGCTGCCTCCGCCCTGGGTGTGTCCTGTGATAACGGCCATCGACAAGGTTCCCGTGCCGCTGCCGCGCCCGGCCGAACAGAGCTCTATTGCGTGGGAGCTGCTGTGGAACGACCCCGTCAAGTTAGTTTCAACAATTATATAGTTGGTGCTACTACTTTATTTACCAGTGAAAGTGGAAATGAAGAATTATTCAGTAAGACTGAGTCTTATTGAATAATTCTGCTTGTTTTCGACATCATACATAGCTGTTTTAGAACGCCCAATCCGTGATATTTCCCTTAAAAGTACAACCGCTCTTACGTGATTGAAACACGTATTTCCGGGAACAAATTTGATTTCAATAATCTCTTCAGGCCGAACAAGATCACGGCGACGTTGCAGCTGGAGCTGGCTTCGAACGAAGGGTTCGCCGCGAACGCGAAGCGCGGCACGGGCCACGTGTTCGACCAGACGGCGCTGGACCGCTTCCTCGCCGCCAACCAGCTGTCGCACGTCGTGCGCGCGCATGAGCTGCATCAGAACGGCTTTATGGTGAGAAAGAGGAATCAACATTTACTTGATTGCAGCAGAATATAACCACATAGGTAGGTACCTACCTACTGGGGCCATGGGTTAAGTTTCGAAAAGGAAACCCGGGGTCCTGGAACGCAAGGCACAGAAAGAACATAGTTGTGGTTTTAGTAAGTCTGACACGCCGGCTCGCTCCTCCCTAGAGCATGAGAACTCATTGGATGAATTACCACCTTAAAAAAATAAGAACCTGCCAAAAAGAAGAGGTATTCATAGTTATTAAGTTCATTAAACCAAGACGACCAAAGTGTAGTGACCAAACATACCCGGCTAAATACAAAAATTATTCAGCCGAGAGTATGAGAGCGAGAGCAAGTTTATTTACTTTTTGTGGAGCTTTAAAGCGTCTGACAGAAGTTTTAGTCCATGGAAAGTGTCTGACACATATGATACTACTTTAGAATATTATTCTATAAAAGATATCTAGAAATCAGCCAGTTATTTTTAGTTCCCTTTCTCAGCTGGTACCTGCTCAGGGGCCCCAAGGGGGAGCTCCACAAGCACACAGGTATTCAAAGCACATGAGACGCTACTGAGAACCTAAGGTTTCATCCATGTGAAAATAAGTTATGTCTGACAGCTCTGGAATATTAGTATACTGGTTTCTATACAAATGGAAGACAGTAAGTGCTCGGCCACAGTGACAGCGCGGTGCGGGTAGCGGCGCGGGTGCGGCAACGCGCGCGTTTTGCGTGGCCACACTGGCAGCGCGGTGCGGGCAGCGGCGCGGGTGATAGTGACTGTCCGAAGTAGGCTTGTTGAAAAAATATCGATATTTTTGCTCCGATTTATCAAAATTTTCAGTATATATATTTTGATCCGATACATCGATATATCGATACAAAATATTCAATATCGAAAATCGTATTAAAAACGATTTTGTTTTTTAAATTTATTTATTAGCAGAATATTTAAATGAATTCAAAGCCGTAAAAGATAGAAAAACATCTGTATTATCCATATTGTACTGTTATGATTTTACTTTCGTTATAATGGGTTGAAAAAAATAATTGGTCTTCAAAATATTAGTATATTGTTATTTCGTTAGTTTTAATAAGATTACGTGTTGCGCCGATCCCAAGTAATATAGGACAAGGGCAGGAAGAAGAAGTTTTATGCAGATTCTCATAAATTAAAATAATGTGAATTTTGTATGGAAATTACTATATATTACCTATTATTGACCTAGACTGAACTAAATGAATTATTATTTTAAGACCGAAAATCTTGGAAAGTTTGACCGATATATTATCTTTTCCTCGATAAATCCAGGCTGATATTAATATTTTAATAAATATCGATACATCGATAAATATTACTTCTAGCATGGCTCGAACTAGTTTGCCGCTTGCCGCCCGCGCACTCACTGTGGCCACTTGTATGAACTCACTATGGCGTGAGATACCCGCGCGCGTTCCGCGTGTCGCAGTCCGCGCCGCTTCCCGCGCCCGCGTGCCCACTGTGGACACTCAAAGGAAGTTCTTGTGTTTGAGATTGCCGCGCCGCGCCCGCCCCGCACCCGCGCTTCCACTGTGGCCGAGCACTAAAACTGCGTTATCATGATTACTGTCCTGACAAAATTGGCCTCAAATCTACCTTTTTGCTGTCAGTTGCTTTATTAAAATCGAAATACTGCTAGAATAGTTTATAAACAACACAAACGTGACCATGCTATGCATAATATAATATCACTCATCACCGATTTGGGCCAAATCAAGCATTTCGTCAGTCTTTTGTAACTTTTTTCGCCCACGGGAAATGCTAAATTAGATAATCATAATCATTTAGATGGAAGCTTATTAGATAGGTAATATTTCTTTTCAATACAATTACTGGAAAACCCGCTCTTAGGCACGCAATTTACTGTTTTTCGCACTAGTGCGGAAAGGTACGCTCTCTCGCCCCGCCACGATTTTTTACTTTTATCGTAGCAGGCTGGGCGCTAAGCGACCCCGTTTGATTATGTCTTCGTAAGTGTAATGAAAAATCCGCCTCGGTCGCAATAACAAACTTTCTCCACTTGTATCAAAATGTACAATTACTTGCTTGTTCATCTGCAGTGTCAACTCCGTGGAAAACTGATATCAGTGTTCTCGTCATATCATTACTGCGGCGGCACTAACGACTGCGGCGTGGCCCTGGTGGAGGGCGGGAAACTGAGGCTTATGCGAATCAATATCACAGACTGATGCGCTGGGTAAGTACTGGATCTTAACGATCCATAGCTTGCATAACATGACATGGGAGAAAGCTTCAGACTGTTAAAAAATTACGAGTGAATATGATTGGCTTGAACTCTATTTATTTTTGTATACATATATTTATTTTAAGACTTATATTTACTTTTGTGTGAAAATCATTAAAATGAAAATGCAAAAAGATTTCAAAATCTTTTATTTTATTTGTTATCCATCACTTAGAAAACTTCGGATAGCCTTGGCAGGCGAAACAAGTCTAATTTATAA
Source organism: Mythimna impura (assembly GCA_905147345.3). NCBI lineage: Eukaryota > Metazoa > Arthropoda > Insecta > Lepidoptera > Noctuidae > Mythimna > Mythimna impura. The sequence goes on from LR990348.1 coordinate 1,555,622, forward strand.
TATTATATGAATTAGTTTAACTTAACTATCTTTTTTATAATACAGAGAGATACTTAACGCTACGACTAAAGACTCGGTTCCATGACAAAAAGACAAACAATTTATTCAATCATGCCTATAAATACAAACGTATAATTTAAAAATTAAATTAACCATGGATTATGAATTATTATATCCTAGAAGAAAAAGCTTATTATAGGAATGAAAATTTACAACCTTCATAATAACGCTCGTCCTAGGTACTCCGTCGCACTAACTCGGCATCTGGCTGATGACGTCACACCGTGCGTGCGATGCCAAGCGAACTCGAGAGGCTATATTTGCTATAAACTATCATCATAATCTCTTGCAGAAACGTTTACACCTATCAAATCACTCATCACACTCGAAAATCTTTATTTTAATATCTTATCTACATTAAAACTGTCACACCTCATCAAACATTCATCATATACTTAAAAAAGAAAACATTCTTTTACAGGGACATCACAAAATTATTACAAGATATTATAGCCTTTGTTCCAGTTGTGGTCTTTTTGTCATGGGACTTGTAAATTAAATGAATATGAAGAGTGACCTGACAAGTACATTGGACAGTCTTTTGACTGTAGCAAGATTACTTAGAGTTAGGTACTGTTTCAATCTAAGAACAGCCTAATCCCAGACCAGTAATCAATATTTGGACACTTTCAAAATCAAGAGGTTTCAAGCTTTATTTTTACAGGAAATTAGGCTTTGTAAGCTGTTGACAAGACCATAAAAAATATTATTTTAACGGCATACATTTTACTTTAATATGTAACCACCCAGTAAGACAATAACCTTCATTTTCAGATTTTATTAAATGTACAGAGAAAACAGTTTTACCGTTTGTCCTTACACTCAAACATTACCTAAAGTAAATGGAATCATGTTTTCTATATAGGGTGACTGGTAATTAGTGACCGATACTTAAACACATGATTGTACTCATGATTAGAAACAACTTTCCCAAAGAAACTTTTTTTATATTCTCATTAGTTTTATCACAATAATAAAACAGCTGTTTAAACACGCGCGCTCGACTGCGACCGCTCAGCTGTTACCCGCGTGACGCCGCCGTACCTACAATACTGATAGAACACCCGCGCAGCTTGCAAACCCATAGGTGTACGTACCTAATCAGTGAAAATACCTACAAACTAGTGAGTATATAAAAAAAGTTTCTTTGGGAGAGTAGTTTGTAATCATGAGTACAATCACGTGTTTAAGTATCGGTCGCTAATTACCAGTCACCCTATATAATATAGATACAACAAAAAATTACAATTACCTTCCAATCCATGGCAGGCACAAAGCAACTCATAGTTCTAAGTATTTCATATTTCTGATTCTTAATAGTAAGAGGGAATGGAAGAAATTGTTATTTACATTAAAGTTTAGTTTGTTACTGGGTTTACGCGAAACTCTACTGAGAATTATGGAGCATTTTCAGTGGTGTTCATTTACATATTTTCTGTGGGTATGCTTTGGATAATCAATTGAGGGGGTAGCTAAAAATCTAACTGGAAGAATTTGAAAAGCAACGCGTAAACAAAATGCAGTGAACATTCTACAGATGAATATAAATCATATCATAAAATCAAATATTACTATAACCAGTTTCTCACATACCTATATATAAACAATCATTTCAGACTTAAAACTGACAATATGTCCATTTGTTTGTGTTCACAAAACTTTCTATTGTGTTAGTGATATATTTATTCTACTTTTATTTAAAAAATTAAATATAAGAACAATGTTAATCTCTCATTTTCCATATGACATATGCAAGTAATGTTTCAGTTTTCTTTTTTTTAATAAAAAAAAGTAGTTTTATTTCCACTTTAGTAATTAGTTTAGTCTATCTATTTTCTTTAGAAAGTAGTGATATTTCCGTGTGACCCTTCAGAATGAGATAAGATTGTATTTGTGTGGTGACGCGGCACCGATCACACATTAAAATATTTGTAGGTTGTTTGTTAGTATGTATTTACATATTATTTATATATTCTACATCAACACCCTTAAAAATTCATACTAAAACTTGAAAAATGAGATACTGTCAGAATAGGTAACTAATATTGTTCACAAATCATATAAAAGTATAAATATCTAGAAAAATCAGCAATTAAAAGTATCCAATCAAGATTACATTGTATGGGAACTATAAAGTCAATGAATTATCTTACAAAGATCACTATACATCGTAATTTCCACAACAATTGTAGGAAGGACCACCTTTTTGAAGCAAGTTTTGATCAACACTTTTCAATCACTAGTAAGTACAGTTACGTATAGTACACGATAGGAGCCACAATCACTCAAAAGTAAAGTAAATACATCACTAACGCGTAGCAGTAGCTACCTATAGCAGCAACTTGCCGGTGAGGATCTCGAGCGCGGCCTTGCGGCGCAGGTAGGGCATGTGCGCCTGCGTGAAGCTGTAGGCGGCGTCGCGCGACGAGAACTCCGCGAACGTGCACGCGAACATGCCGCAGTCGCTGCCGTTCATCTGCTGCGGGATGTCCTGCAACACCGTGGCGGGGTTAGTCTATACTGAGCAACAGAGCAAGAAGACAGACATCGCGATCGTGGGAGCCACTCCCTACAAATTGTCAAATTCCCTACTCTGTGATATCGAGTAATTTTTGGGTTTGAATGCGTTTTTGAGTGTTAGGGGCGGGTGCCTACACACTACGCCAATGGCACAGCTGCTTGTTCCGCGGCTTTTGCAATAGCGCCAGCGTGTAACGACCAGGTGCCCGCGCTATATCAACCTTGACTATGACATTTTAAAGCGTCCAGCTGGGGCATCATAATTCTAAAGACTTGAAGTCTTGAAACAATAATTTCTCATTATTAGATTAGCTTTTGAGTTGAATGATGTTAAGGGAGCACCATTTATCGTTTACATCATAAAACCTCACCTTGAGACACTCCGTCTTCCAGCCGCTGGCGTCGAAGGGCGCGCCCTTCTTGTCCTGGTGCTCATCCTTGAGATACTGCAGCAGCGCGTCGAGACAGGCCTGGTTGCGGCCGCCCATGCTGTCCAGGTAGTTGATCTTACGCGCGCGGAAGTCCACCAGGCTTAGGCACCAGTGCACACCCAGGTGCACGGGAACTACTAGGATATCGTGCGCGAATATGTCCACCTCGAAAATTTAAAATGAAAATTAGTGCTGTGTGACATAAAGTTGTCCTAAAAATCGATTACAACTTAGTTTGTGAAACAAGCTACTTTGACAAGTTTTAAAAATCAGAATCTGCTGGTCTTAACTAGCCTAAGAATTTAGTACCTTTCTCGTCCACCTCCTGAGTCCAGCCTGGCCACTTTGCATGAGCTTGGGGTAGAAGAAGGTATTCGTGGCGTACACTTTAGGCAAGTCTTTCCGCTCTTCACTCCTCTGCATTAATAGGTTCATGTAGAAGTTTATCACTTCATCATTCAACCAGTTAAGACCTGATAGAGTTTGCAGGTCCCGCCTGAAATGTTAATAATATTTAGAATTTTAGATTTTATTACAATTTTTTTTTTTTTTTTTACCATCACACATCGCCGTCTAGTCCCAAGCTAAGCAGAGCTTGTGTTATGGGTACTAGACAACTGATAAACATACTTATATATTTCTAAATAGTAAATACATACATTATAGATAAATTACACCCAAACACAGAACAAATGATCGTGCTCATCACACAAACATTTGTCCTGGGTGGGAATCGAACCCACGACCTCCGGCATAGCAGTCAGGGCCACTAACCACTAGACCAACAGGCCAGTCACAGTTGTGTTTGTTATACAGAGGCCATACCTACCACGAGTTGTTAACGTGATCCATCTTACGGCCTAAACTGAACTGTTAAAGGTATGGTATGGAGCTATATCGGGTGTATAGCTCCATCCCTGTTTCTAGCTCGCACTACTGCCTTATTAACACGTCATGATGAGGCCCCAGGTAGGAGTTAGGCATAAAATTTATATCAACATCTAGATAATTACAATATACAATATTTGCGTATTAATACGGATTTTTACAGTGATGCAGAGATAAGCAGAATTGAAGAATTAGATTCTAATTAAACAGTTTTCGTTCATAATTCGCAAATAAATTTAATTTAAAAAATATCTTGTTTTGCTCAGCCGACCTAACCAATTCGATTTGACAGCTATGACGTTACAACATGGCGCTAAGTCGATCCTATTCGTATTTAAATCGCTTAGTAATAGATTTTTAGGTGACTTAAAAAGGTATGGGTTCTATGTCATAGATGACGTTGAGGGATGGGTTCTTATTATATGACTACCAGGAAAACACAAATAATTATGAAAAGTTTGGTGCAAAACCAGAAATAGTAGACGACTAGGAAAATACAGTTGGTAACAGAATGTGTTATATTAATTTTTCCTCTAATAGTAAAAAGCAGATATACCTGTGAATCCTCAGATTGAATTTCTCTACTAGCATCTGTCCAGGGGGTCCAGGACCCAGGGCTCGGTTCACCAATTTCTCCTGTTCTGGAGTTAAAGCAGGTAGCTCCACAGTGGGTTGTGGCTCCTCATAGATGCTCTCTGGTATGCTCAGCTCATATTTGAGCTTATGCTCCAAATGAGCTAGCTTTTGTTCATGGTTAACTTTTGATATGATATCAGACTCCCGGCGAGCATCTTTAAGTTTTTCCTGGGTGTCTTTCAGTTTCTTCTTATATTTAGCATTTAACTTTACCAGCCAGTCATCTGATGTGATGGTCCTGCCCCTATATGAGTCCTTCAGAGTATTTATAGGATCAATCTTCTGTGAAGATGTTGTGGATGACTCTGATGGCACTACCTCAACTTCAGAATCTGATGAGTTGATTGAAGCAACTGTGATAGGATCATACTCCTTCGCGTCACTCTCTCTATCAGCAAGCAATCCTTTTTCTACTAGTTTGATTTCATTTAATGCACTTTTCTGTGATTTCTGCGTCAGTCTGAATGACGCCGCGTCGTCAGCAATATTAATGATATCGACAGGTTTCCCTGATGACATCGGCTTCATGGAACTTGCAACTCGCCGAATAAGTTCCTGGTAGTTTCTTTTTTCATCTAAATTAAATACTTCTGAGAGTGTTGACCTAGCGTTACCGTTGAGACCTAAAAATCTATTTCTTGTAATTGATGAGAGATTCGATGATACTGGTTTTGTAGGTTGCATCCATCTTGGTAGGGGTGGCGGTGGCTTCTTGTATGACTTGGTGATGCCAGGGGGTGCTTTAAACTTCACAAATGTTTTGGGCGATAAATTTAACATGCTTCTGTCATTTGGTCTTCGCCTTAACTTATAATAAACCTGTTCATCTGGGGCTGCATCAGTCTCATCATGGCTGTTTTTGGACAAGAAGTATTTGTAAGGTCTGGTAGGAGGCGGGGTGGTCACCTTCTTCACAAAGATCACATCATTGTCTTGTAGATTATGGTCATTCTCATCATCATCTAAATCTATGTACACTCTTGTTGGTTTTTTTGATGCATTTTCTTGTTTTGACTCTACCCATGTTACCTAGAAAAAATTTAAAGCAATTGTTTTAATCAAGTACATTACATTTTTCTGTACTTACCATGATTAAGGTACCTGCCCTAACTCAAAAATTCACACAGCATCTGAACAGGTGTAAGAATCTGTTAATCTATAGATATAAACAAAAAAAAACCATTCAAGTGCGAGTCGGACTCGCGCACTGAGGGTTCCATACAAACTTACCCATGAAAATAGTTCAATTCCCGAATTGAGTTACGAAGATTTTTCCGAATATCAAAAAACTATTTTTTTTTTGTGATGTAACTACAAATTTACAGTTTTCAGATTTTTCCTATATTTGTACTATAAGACCTTGCTTCATGCCAAATTTCAGGATTCTAGGTCAACGGGAAGTACCCCATGAATTTAGATCCTATTAACAGTGTCTTTTGACACTGTTAATGGAATCAAAATTATATTAGAATCATAACTATTTAAAAACATATACACGTTTTTGCGTTCTTTTTTTTTCGTTAACTCAGAAGTTTGATTTTTTTCACAGCTTCAAGGGACCGCAGACCTGAGTATATGGTTTTAATTTAAACTGCATACCTCCATGCGTTCCTGAGATAAAGGGTCTTGACAGATAGACAGACAACAAAGTGATCCTATAAGGGTTCCATTTTTTCCTTTACGGAACCCTAAAATTGAAATGTCTGTTTGTAATAAATCAAAACAATATTTCTTTACTAAAAGCATATGGATATATTCAATACTTATAAGAAAAATAATATTTTCTCTGTTTGTTGTTGTTTGACGGGACTTTCACTGGTAGATAGCAGATGTTATAAAGAATAACTTAGGTTACTGTTATTTTAGAAAAACATTTAGGGTTCTGTGCAAAAAAAGCTGTTTTATGAGTCAGATGCAGTCACAGGTACCAGCTGGTTTACAATAAATCTCACATATATCTAAACCCTTCTTTCTCAGTAAGACTGCATCACTGCTTACCGTCAGGTGGGATTGCAGTCAAGCACTGGTTAATATTATTAAAAAAAAAAAACAGAAACTGATAGATTTATCAATTGTGTTGCATTTTTCACATTCACATAATAATGATAATTCTATACACTTTCTAATTACCTATTGATAAATATGAAGAATAAGAAAAGTAAGATCAAAGTTCAACCTATGAGGGTGACAAGGGGGAGCAGTTTGCTTTCAACTTTTTCACTTGTGGGAAGCCACAGGCAGAAGCTAGTTCACAACAAATGCAAAACCAAATAACAATAATAGAATACTTACTTCTGGTTCTTCATTTTCCTCATCTAATAGTACATGTCTAACAGGTCTGACTGGTGTGTGCTTCCTAGGCTTTCTCGAAGGTGTTGCAGGTCCATTTTCTGACAAGCCTACTAGTTTAATTGGCACAGTTCTAATTCTGCTCTTATTGATGGACTCATTCGGAGTAGATGTGCTGGCATGACCCTCTATTTGTATCGGCACATATCTTACATTTTTACTATGCTTCTCCTGTGTATCCCAATCATCTAAAACAGTAATATAGATACACTGAAACCTATTGTGATTACAGGTATTCTCCAAAAACAAAAAAAAAAATTTCTTCAAATTAAAAATTACAGGACATAAGTTTAAGTCACATTCTAAAATAGCATCTGCTTCATTTAATCATTTGTGTGTGGTTGAGAAAGAATAAACTATTGAGCTATTAGGTTACCTTGCTGTACAAGGCAGGTTAAGCTATAAAATGTTTAAATAGGTACCATTCGTAGCCATGATGTCTGGGAAATTGGTTGGTTTCAGCTGCTTGAGTCTCTTGAGGGCCGGTGTTTCATCGTCGGACGATATATCATCGTCGGCCCTGGAAAACAATAAAAACGTGTACACCTTCGCAACGCAATGTTTTTTTCACTCGTTAACGTGATAACCCACTTCCAGAACTTAGAAGCAACTTTCAGCGGCACTGTAAACATTTTGTGTTGTGTCTTCAACGTAATAAGAATTATTTTACATCGACTTTGCCGCCATAACTAATGTTGTAAACATGTAATGTCATACCTGTCTCGTTTGAAGCTTGTTCTCAGCGGCGGAGTTTCATCACACAAACCGAGAAGACTGCGGACATAAGCCACTATGGACTTCATTTTAAATAAATTATGTGTCCATCAGCTATTTTGGTTGCTTTTTTTTAACGAAAAATGCTAAAAACGCTACTCAACCTCAATAAAGACAACTGTACAAACCACAGACAATATTTTTTTTTATGGTAATTTGTAGGGAAACACCCTTCTTAAAATATAAATTAGTGACTTGTCTTTGGGAAGAATAGTCGATTATTATCAGACGAGAGTTCCTATTTTAATTCAATTAAAGTTCAGTAGCTGTTTTAATTATTCCCAAATTGATTTCTAGTGGATATTGGTGAAATGTATCTCAAGTGGTAAATAGCACAATTGGACAAATCGTAGAATCAGTAAAATAGAGCTGACAATAATTAAATGTTGGGTTGACTACTCAGCGAAGTTTGCCAAGAACTCAAAACGGCTGACTCGACACATTTACATATAAGAATGTGTTACATCCGTGATTTTATGTCATTTATACTAAAGACATTAGTGTTATAAATTCATCAGGCAAAAAAACATGGACGTAACATTGTTATTATTTTGATTGGCATGGTAATAATTTTGATTGAAAGCCTATAGTCGAGAAGACTTCTCTATTCATTCAGCCTTCGTACCTTCGCTTCGGCTAGTCTTTCGACCATAAAGGTAAATTAAAAGAAAAACAGACGGAGTTTTAAGAAGTGGTTTGGTTGTAAGACCGAGCTCGAGCGACGAAGACGAGATTATTCTGTCTGGAATAGGACAGCTATTCCAGTTAGAGTAATCCCATTTTCGTTTTGATTAGTAGAGAATGCTAGAACAAGCGAAGTGATCTTTGAAATTGGAACATCCAATCATAGTTATTATTCTTTCACTGCTGGCCTCATATCAATATAACAATTCAGGGTTGTGGGAAATAATATTAACAAGGGTTCGAATTTGGTACCAACGGACCATAGCCAAAAATTTTATTAAAAAAAAATATATTAATTTGAAGCGTAGCACTGCATTGTGCTCCCCATCTTTTTTAATTTTTGGCTCAAATTTACTTGTGGCTATGTAAAATTGCTTTCAAACTTTCATTCGCAAAGCGGTTTCGATTGTTCGAATGTATTAAAAGAATTATGTCTATTTGTACGACAACATCCAGAATATTTTATTAAGCATAGAGATGTAACTAAAAGGAATGTTGCCTCTAGAGATAAACATAGGCTCTGCTTGCCACAATGCAAGCTTGATTTATATAAAAGAAATTCGTTTATAATGGCTATTAAGGTTTACAATAAATTACCAAATGCCTTAAGAGAACTACCTTTACCTATGTTCAAAAAAAAGTTGATTCAATGGCTGACGCAAAAATGTTTTTATAGTGTCAATGAATATATGTCATATAATGAACGCAAAGAAGGAAAATAATGTCAATTTTGGTTCTATTTACATTTTTATTCTATTTTTAAACTGACATTTAATATTTTAGTTTTTTTTTTTGACATTTTTAATTCATGTGAAGTTCAATAAATACTTTCATTTTATTTTTAAGTTGACATTTACTATTATCATAATTTTGACATTTTATAATATTCATGGACATTACAATTATTCTAAAGAATTTGACATTTGATAGTGATAGTAGATATTGGTGACTTTGATTTTTATATTTTGACATTTTATCAATATGCATGATATTGGTGACTTTGATTTTTATATTTTGACATTTTATCAATATGCATGGACCATTTAATTATTTTATAGTGATAGCAGGTATTGGTAGCCTCTGATGTCACATTATTATGACATTTTTAATTAATGATTTGTGAAATTAAATATTTACAATTAATTAATCAGACATCTTGTAGCTATTATAGTGATAACTGTAATATGAATACGACATTTTTAATAAATTTGATGAACACTGTACCTATTAATATTTGCACACCACAAGTTATGGTAGAATGTAAATGGGCCTAATTAAAATTAAGATCATACTACTTTGTACACCTACATTCTGGCAAATAAATAAATTATTATTATTATTATTATAAATATTATTCAATACCGAAAAAGTTTGTTCACATATAATATAAGTAGAACCAAATAAGCTGGCACATTTCAGGGCATTTGTGCGCAACTCTTTGTACATAGTTTTATCAATGCAGAAGTAAAAGTTCAGAAAGTCTCCTTCATTGAATATGTTCATCCCACCCATACGCACAAAACGTTTTAAGAACACATTTATTATGCGTACAGCCAAGGAGTGGAGTTCCTTGCCGGAGTCTGTGTTTCCAGATAGCTACAACTTAGGGGTCTTTAAGTCAAGAGTGAATAGGCTACTTCTAGGCAAGCGTGCTCCATCGTCGACATCATCGCTTACCATCAGGTGAGATGGTGGTCAAACGCGAGCCTATCATTGATAACATAAAAAAAAAATGTTGCGAAAATCTTGATCGTTTTGAATATCGATTAATTCTAACTGCATTGACTCTGGTGCAGTTTCAGCTGAAATGGTGAAAGGATTGCTAAATATATCTAATAGAGGTTTAATTATTGAAACTCAGAAAATCGTTTACGAAAAGATTGTATTAAAATATGGTAACATCCCTCTTGGTATAAAATTATTAGGCATAATATCGTTTGGCATAACGTTTTCGCATAACTTTTATTAGCATAATAATACCGCTGCATAATAATACTTTGGCATAATGCAAAGCATAGAAATATAAAAAAAAATTGGTTGCCTGTAAAGTCGGTATACGGGCGAAAGTTTTACGTGACAACGACTTTGAGTGGTAAAATAATTTTAATGTGAATATTCATTCGTATAGTAGGAAGAAGGATGAAATAATAGTAACAATTTAAAACATTTATTTATACAAAGAATTATATTTAAAACATTCATTTATACAAAGAATCTCGCACTGAATTTCATATTAACAAAATTTTATGTTTACCTTTACACATACATACGTATTTATATACAAATATACATACAATAACTTGCAATACATTTGCGTACAATGAAACATGAACCGGTGTGTATGCCTATCTCTCTCACTCTCTCTCTCTCGCTCTGTCTCTCTCGCTCTTAGGCGGGCTAACTGTGCTCGAGTGGAAGGGACGCGTGCCTTTCACTTTTTATGTCTGTCTCTCTCGCTCTTAGGCGGGCTAACCATGCCCGAGTGGAAGGGACGCGTGCCTCTCACTCGCTCTCATTGTGAGCGCATAACGTGAGCGGAGCGTAACGCAGTTTCTTGAAGTGTCACCCGGCAAACCAATTTATAAGACGTTGTCACGTCAAAACAGGAGAAGTGGCAAGGGGGCGTGTGCATGTCCGCGCGACTTGCACAAAAACAGCATAGTCGAGCAAACGGCCGTCAGCATAGCTTTACATACTCTTTGGCCGTCAGTTATAAACTTGTGAGATTCGCGATACGTGATCGTAAACAAATTTAAAATGCCGTGTTGTTCAGTGGTTTCGTGCAACAACCGAAGCGATAAGAGAAGCCTGGGTCATCACGGAATCTCTTACCATATGTAAATACAAGTTTAATACTATATTTTTATCTTTGAAATCAGTAAAAACAACAAATCTTATACATGTCCCTTGCTGCTACTACGTTATTTTTGTTTTCAAATATCAAGTCGACTGTATTACTCTTACAGTAAATATATTGCTCTTTAACCACTACCTAATTTTAACGCTCAGTAACTGAACCAGCAAAGTAAAAATAACATAACGATACTTTATCAGTGCGGTGTATTTCATAATACAGCCGCTGTTAGTTGCGGCGAGTTAATGATGTGCCTGTATGATCTACTAATGTAGACTATCGACCATAATATCGATTGGTTGGATATCCGAAGTGAAATAATGTGAATATTTTTATTTATTTTGATTATTTTACAGAGTAGTAAAGAAATACGCAAGCAACTGTCGTAAAGTAAATTACTTAGTTAAATTGTAAGTTAATAGTCGAAGGACTATTTTTTGGTATCGTATGTTATTCCTTATCTTCGTGTTATTTCCTTACTTATTTCTGATTTTGATATTTTCACTTCCTTCTTAAAGTCTTCAAAAGTTTCGAATGCGTTACAATAACGGGCATGATTTAGAATTTAATAACGACTTTTGCTTAAAATAAGGCAACATGTTCTAGCTCTTTATTTGTTCTCTTTATTTAACAAGCTCTGTACTGTTTTTTTCTAACAAAATTACATGGTGAGGTTTAGCAGTAACTTAGGTAAAATGATAACTAAAATGTTATTTTATGTTATCAGTTTCGACGCAATTTTAATGAAGCAATGGATTGATGCCACTGAAAGGCCACCTAATTGGTTCCCTAAAAAAATATAGTACCATATGCTCAATTAGACCAGAAAAGCTTTAGCCTCTAAAAAAAATCGCACTCTTTTTGAATGGGCAATCCTTAAATTAGGACTAGACCTTATTTTTGTAGAAGTGAATTAAAGTTTTTTTAGTAACTGAAAGCTTTGTCATGTAATAATTCATAATATAAATTATTAAACTTTTCAGAATTTTAGAGAACCGGGACACGCACTTGGCCGATTTTTAGTATTTGATATTGACGTTATATAATGCCGTATATAATGGCCTAATGGTTAGAGTTTTTGGGTTTTATGAAAATAAATTTTATTATTCTAGCATATAGCATAGCATAGTCAGCCTTTTAATGTTCCCACTGCTGGGACTCAGGCCTCCTTTCTAGGAAAGGGAATGGGCCGTAATCCACCACGCGGGCCCAGTGCGGGTTGGTGAATGTCACATGTCTTCGAATTTTTGGTTCTAGGACATGCCGGTTTCCTCACGATGTTTTCCTTCACCGTTTTGAGAGCAGTGGTGATGAAATAAATTACACAAAGTAATGCGCCTGGCTGGGTTTGAACCCGCGACCTACAACTCGTAAGTCGGGACCGTTACCACTCGGCCACCACTGCTCTCTCGTTTATTATTCTATTATTAATAATTATATTATTTTTTGGACATATTGATTTTGTTTTCGGGACTTAAAAGAAATAGTACAACAAAAAATGGAAAAATCGATAAGTTTTCTATTTAGTCAATCACTAGCGTAAATGTAAAATAAATTGCTTTCATCGATATTTAATGTGTGCGTAAGTTGTACGGTGCATGGAAAATACACGCTGATTTTAGGAATATAAGGTTTATAATTGACTGTGTAATAAGGACTGATTTATGAATTGCGGATGTTTGCGCGACAGCGTAACTATTGCAGCATGTGTAGTAGTGTCGGCGGTGGTAGGGAAACTGGAGACATCGTGTTTCGGTACATTTTTTACTACTTAACATATCTCCTCCTTTCTTATATCTATGATGCAAAGGTTAGCATAACTATCATTTAGTCTAATATGTTTTGGCATATGTTGGAGTTGCATAAATTTAAAGGCATAATATTTATTCGTCTAATAATCACGAGCCATAAATATAAAAAGTCATAATTGGGTGTATGTAGCAAATAATTTTAAATTGATCGTTAGGTTAGGTTAGGTTATTATAATCTGCAGCGTGGGGATCCCCAGTCACCGATCCTAAGGGCGAGGTGTTGGAGGAGTGGGCGGTTGCGACCGGCCTGACCGTTCTGAATCGGGGTTCGGAGTACACGTGCGTGCGGCAGCGGGGCGGGTCTGTAGTGGACGTCTCGTTCGCTAGCCCTGCTGTTGCGCGCCGTGTCCATGACTGGCGAGTCGCCGTGGGGGTGGAGACGTTGTCAGATCATCGGTACATCCGTTTCAGCGTCTCCACCCAGACTACGGGCGGTGGCCGACCGTCGACCCTGCAAAGGGCCGGTCCTCGCTGGTCGATTAAACAGATCGACAGGGAGCTTCTCGAGGAAGCCGCAATCATCCAGGCCTGGGTCCGGGAGTCAATGACGAACGAACCCGTCGACGTCGAAGAGGAGGCGCAGTGGTTCCGCGGGGCGATGACGCAAATTTGCGACGTGTCCATGCCTCGTGTCCGCACTCAACCCACAAGGCGCCGGTTGTACTGGTGGACCGCCGAAATCGCGCAGATGCGCAGGACCTGCGTGGAAGTCAGGCGCCGGTACACCCGATACCGGAGGAGACGTCGTCGGGTTCCGGAAGAAGAGGCCGCGCGGTATGAGGTGTACCGCGCGGCGAAGAAGGCTCTGTGGCTGGCCATCGGCGAGTCGAAGACTCGATCCTGGGAGGAGATGCTTGCGACCTTAGATGCAAATCCATGGGGGCGTCCTTATCGTACGGTCCGAGGGAAACTTCGTGCTTGGGCGCCCCCACTCACTGAGAGCCTCGAGCCTCAGTTTCTGGAGGTAGTGGTCGCAGCTCTCTTCCCTGCTAGAGAGGAGCACACACCGCCGCCGATGGCTTTGCCCACAGACACAGAGTCGGAGGATGAGGAGGTCCCCGAGGTGACACAACCAGAGTTGAGGGCGGCCGTGATGCGGCTCCGGGCCAAAACCGTTGCCCCGGGACCGGATGGAGTTCCCAGCCGCGCGCTCGTCCTCGCTCTGAAGGAGCTGGAGCCCCAATTGAGAGGACTCTACTCAGCTTGCCTTGAGCAGGGCCACTTCTCCACTCACTGGAAGACAGGTCGTCTGGTCCTGCTCAGGAAGGCGGGGCGCCCAGTAGACTCGCCGTCCGCATAGCGGCCCATAGTGCTGCTTGACGAGGTGGGTAAGCTTTTTGAGCGGATTATTGCTGCCCGCCTCGACGGTCACTTGTACAGAGAGGGGCGGGATCTGGACGACAGTCAGTTCGGTTTTCGGCATGGGCGTTCTACTATCGACGCCATAATGCGGGTGATGGTGGCGGTGTCCTTGGACATCTCCAACGCCTTTAACGCCCTGCCCTGGAGCTGTATCCGGGAGGTGCTAAGGTACCATAGGGTGCCCCGCTACCTCCGCCACATCATTGGGGCTTATTTGTCGGAAAGGTGTGTCACCTACATGGGACGCGATGGCGAGGGCCGTCGCGATATGTCGTGAAGTGTTCCACAGGGCTCGGTCCTGGGGCCACCCTTGTGGAACATCGGTTACGATTGGGTGCTGAGGGGCGAGCTCCAACCGGGTGTGGACCTGACGTGTTACGCAGACGACACGCTGGTCACGGCCCGGGGGAGCTCGTACAGGGAGGCAGCGTTGCTGGCGACGGAAGCGGTTTCACGGGTGGTGAGCCGCATACGACGCCTGGGCCTGGAGGTGGCTCTCAACAAGTCGGAGGCTATGGTCTTTCATGGCCCCCGACGGGCACCGCCGCCGGGATCACACATCGTGGTCGGGGGGGTCCAAATCGCTGTCGAGTCCACCATGAAGTACCTAGGATTGGTGCTCGACAGCCGGTGGGACTTTGGCCCTCACTTTCGGCGGCTGACGCCCAAGTTGATGGGCGCAGCAGGCGCGCTCGCAACGCTGCTTCCCAATCTAGGGGGCCCGAGCACTGCCTGTAGGCGGCTGTACTTGGGAATCGTACGATCCATGGCCCTGTATGGGGCCCCGGTATGGGCTTCTGACCTGACGGCCGGCAGCATCGCAATTCTGCGAAGACCGCAGAGGGCGATGGCCGTCAGGGCTATCAGGGGGTATCGCACGATCTCCTACGAGGCGGGTTGTGCCGCCCTGGGAACTGCAGGCGAGAGTCCTCGCCTCACTGTATCAGT
Organism: Mythimna impura; assembly: GCA_905147345.3. Classification (NCBI taxonomy): domain Eukaryota; kingdom Metazoa; phylum Arthropoda; class Insecta; order Lepidoptera; family Noctuidae; genus Mythimna; species Mythimna impura. The sequence continues at coordinate 1,570,939 of LR990348.1, forward strand.
GGCACGAGGAGATGAGGACGCGGGGTGGTTAACCGATGCAGCGCGAGATCGAGCTGCGTCGGTCTCAGCTCCGCGAGGTCATGGTGGCGGAATGGCGGGACTGGCTTCTGCGCCCTACCGCCGACCTCGCCACCGTCGATGCGATCCGACCAGTGCTCGACGGATGGCTCGGGAGGAAACACGGCTCCCTGTCGTTTAGGGCGACGCAGGTGCTCTCGGGGCATGGCTGCTTCGGGAAGTACTTGTGTCGCATAAACAGGGAGCCGGACGCTCGGTGCCATCACTGCACCGACTGTCGGGAGGACACGGCGCAGCACACTGGCAGAGTGTGCCGCATGGGAGGAGCAGCGCCGTGCCCTTGTATCTGAAGTGGGCCCCGACCTGTCGCTACCGGCCGTCGTTTGTTCGATGGTCGGGGGCGCCGAGTCGTGGGATGCGGTGATCTCGTTCTGTGAAGCCGTAATTTCGCAGAAGGAGGCTGCGGAAAGGGAGAGGGAGGCCGTGGCCACTCTCCCGTGCCGCAGCAGGCGAACCGGGCGTCGGCGGAGGGCAGACAACGCCCTCTTCCAGCCCCCATAAAGAGGTCGTGAGGGACGGTGGACTCGGGGTCGTCCGCCGTCCCCCCATCCAGCAAGACCCGAGGCGGCGGCGCGTAGTGTTCCACGCGCGCCCCTATTGGACGTCGCGGGGGGAGGACACCTCACACTCCCCCCGGCTTGAGGTGGCCCGCGTAGGCGGGCCGGCACTAGCCAGGGATCATGGATGGCGTATCAGCTCCCACGATCCCCGGTCCAAGTGTGGGAGGGAACACCGAGGCGGTTTTTAGTCAGTAAGAGTCTGACAGACCCCTTCGCCTGCCTCAGGCGAAGGACATCCATGAGGATTTTCCACCCCGGCAAAAAAAAAAAGGTTATATTTTGGGAATAACTCTATTGGAATAGGTTAGGGTGTGGCGAAGGTGGCCCTTGGGCCACCCATGAGCCGCGAACATGTTTATTTTTGTATGAGTTAGATCAACGTAAACAGTAAAAAATGAAAAACTTACCTATTCTCGAGAAGCATTAGGGTCATGGTTGTGATTTGGTATCTGTTTAGATATCAATTCGTGATTTTGCTCGTCACGTACTTTTGTAATTACGCGAGCGTTACATATTCCCGATTTTTTTTGTATATGAAACCGTTTATATTCATTTTAACTGTGGTTTGGAATGTATGAACCTTATTTTCCATTTTTTTTTTAAATATATAAATAACAAGTTGTACGCACAAGGTGTAAGCAGCAAACAGTAAACACCGTCACTAAATAGTTTGTGACACCTACAAAAATGGAACATAATAAAGTAATCAGTCTACTGCCGTGTATAGCGCCTACGCCTCCAATGTAATCATTGGAGCAATAATAATCAATAAGGTGAAATAGTGTATACAACTTACCCTTTGGAGTTATTTATTAGGGTTTATTAGTTTTATTCCAAAGAACATTATGTGTTTATATCATTATGCGTTTATAACATTATGCTTTATAAAATTATGCTTCATTCATTATTATTCCATTTATTTATTATATTACATACTTATTATATTTTTAAATATTTCCTTACAAAAAACACATTAAAAAAAAACATAAAAAAATATAAAAAATAGTAGCCCATCGGCATCGGGAATAGAGTCCAAGCTGCCGGCGCGGCGGTCCGGGCCCTGAGAGAGGAATCTCCTAACGATGCGCGCCGTGTCCAGGAGTACTGCTTTCTGGATCAGGCCCTTTATCCAGCTGCCTAACGAGAGCCTCCTTAGATGTTGTTCGAGGCTCTTGGCTATTAAGCCATTGGCTGTTACGACTATCGGCACAATGATTGCTCCATCCACTTCCCACATGTCGACAACCTCGCGAGCTAAGTCAAGATACTTAGTTTGCTTATCTTTCTCAGCTTTCACGAGGTTCTCGTCATGAGGGACAGCTATATCAACAATCATTGTGCGACGCTCTTGTCGATCTATCACCACTATATTAGGTTTATTGGCAACAATAGTCCTGTCAGTGATGATAGATCGATCCCAATATAATGTGATATTGCCATTTCCGAGAACTGGGTCGGGCACATACCTACAATACGGTACTTCTGATTCCACAAGATTGTATTTAAGAGCAAGTTGCTGGTGGGTAATCCTGGCTACGAGGTTGTGTCTATGCAAATATTCTCCGTTAGCTAGATGAGAACACCCAGAAATAATGTGCCGGATTGATTCCCCGGGCCGGTGGCATGCCCGACAGATGTCAACCGTACCGTCCTTCACAATGTATTTCCGGTAGTTGTTCGTCATCATAACTTCGTCCATAATCGCAAAGACAAAACCTTCGGTTTCCCCGAAGAGGTTACCGAAACGCAGCCAAGATACAGACGCTAACAGGTCTACATCGGGCCCATGTAAGGCCCGGTAAAAGCGCCCGTGAAGCTCCTTGCTCTGCCGTACTTCCCTGCGGTCATTAGTATCCAGTACTATAGGTTTGCGCCAGTTCTCGTTGGCCAAGGAGAGCGGAGTGAGGCCTTTGTCCACTGCTGCCACATCTCGGTGCATACCCACGTCGGTTTTTAGGAAGTACTCCACGAGACTGCATACCTCGCGGTTGTGCAGGGTCTTAGCATTTAAGAAGCCACGACCCCCGCACTTCCGCGGGATATACAGTCTCATCACCGATGACCGTGGGTGATGCATCCGATTTGCGGTAAGTAGTGTGCGGACCCTCCTATCCAGGGCGTCAAGTTCTGTCTGAGTCCATTTGAGTATGCCGAAAGAATACATCAATACCGGCATGACCCAACCGTTGAAAGCACGCACCTTGTTTCCGCCTGATGAAAGCTCTTTCAACGATTGTTTCACGTCATCAGTATTGATGCCTAACGATTCCGACATACCCAAATACTTGTAAGTTTCGGTTGAGCAGAGGGATATAAGGTGTATGGAATCCGAGAGTTGAATTCCCACGGATTCCATAATCTCACCTATCTTTACATGTATGACTGCACATTTGTCCACACCAAATTCCATCCTGATGGCACTACTGAAGGTTTCAGTTACCTTCAGTAGCTCCACCAGTTGCAAGTTGTTGGGGGCAAAGAGTTTCAGATCATCCATGTGAAAAAGGTGAGATATGACCTGACCACCTCTTTTCAACCGGTAACCTAAGCCAGAACCCTCCAGCAGTGTGCTGAGAGGGTTCAAGGCTAGGCAAAACCACTTCATTCATTATTATTATGCTAGTAGTATTTATGGCAAAACATTTATGCCTAATAATATTATGCGTAATGATCATTATGCTGAATTTCGTTATGCCAATGTAAATTATGACAATATATTTTATGCTTATCATTATGCTATTATTATGCTATGGGTATCTTACCTGAAATAAATGTTTATTATTATTATTATTAGTAAACCTTAAAATAACTAACTCTTCGACAAAACTAAGATTAACCGCAGTTTTATCGAATTTTTCAGCCATTTTCTTGTGATTTGGAAAAATAATCGAATGTAACCGAATTTATTTGTGTTAAGAAAAGAGCTAGCTTGCTGGTGGGCCACTGGCATATAGCCAGGGGGTCGCATGCGGCCCGCGGGCCGCGGTCTGTGCATCTCTGCCCTAAAGGATGCACTTTAACAGGCGTTGCACAGAAGAAAACCTCTTCTTCAGAGTGGTGTTTTAAGAAGTAACGGGCCCCTTCCTGGATGTGTTGATCGTGAATATCGGAAAGGTTTTAATGAGGTAAGAGTCCCACACTCTCGACTTTTGAAAGTTAACCTCCGAAAACAAATTACAAAGAAGATCCCGTGTTACATAAGGCAGGGAATAAGCCAGCTGTAAATGATGCGACGAAATATATTTAAAAGGGGACTTAATTGTCAAACATTGTCTTAAGGGTTATGTCGACATATTTAATTAACTTAAACAAATACCTCGTTCTTCACCCAGAGAATTAGCATTGCCATTCAACGTGGCAATGCTGCCAGTTTTCTGAGCACAGTTCCGGATGATAACGATGTGGGGAAGTACTTGGACGCCTGAGTGTATTTTGTACATAGTTTGTTTCATTTTTATTAATTCAATGATAACGCTTTCATTTCGATAAACTACGTAGCAAACTTAAGTATTAACATATGTACACAGTTAGGTTTAGTATAAATACTTGGTTTAGTTTATATTTAAGTTTCTTATATATTCCAGTGATCATTAATAAATAGGAAAAACAACAATGTCAAATAAATTAACGTAGAATTTAAAACTAAAACAATAAACGCAAAGCATAAATTAGCACACTTCGGAAAATGAATTTGCTCATATGGATGGGGATAATAAGGATCTAACTTTTGCCCGCGGCTTCGCACGTGTTCATAAAATGTAGACTATGTTATTCAGGAATGATGAAGCAGCTTTCTATCGGTGAAAAAATTTTAGCAATCGGACCAATACTTTCAGAGATTACCACCTACAAACAAAAAAACAAACTTTACCTCTTGTGTATGATATGTTTTGCTTTTGTTTGTACTCGTAGGTAGTGCAACTCCAAGGTTATTTCCGGTTGAGGTCATAGGCAAAGCTGGGCACCGTTAATCAAATAGTTAACTTCGTTAATCGTTAATCCGCTACAAAAAAAGTCAGCTTCGTTAAACGCTAAAGCGTTACATTTCGGAAGAATTAACGCAAGTTAACGTTAATCGTTAATCCGTTAATATGTGTAAAATTACATTTTTATATCGTTGCGTTAGTGAACTTAAAAAACTTATTGGTTTAGGTTCTGGAAGTTAACAGGTTATGAATAAAACAAAATACATGTATAATTCCAAATATATCTAGTTTTGTTTTTGTTTCACGCGCTGCCGCGCGCCGCCCGGCACTTGTCATTCATTTCATACTTGTCTGAACCTGTTTTTCGCGCCGCGCCGCGGTGCCGTGCGGTAAATAGTAGGCATTGGATTAACGATTAACGGACTTCTGCATATTAACGGAAGTTAATGTGTCCGTTAACATTTTTAAAAGTTAACTTAAAAGTTAATCTGTTAATCAAAATGTTAACTTCGTTAATTAACGATTAACGGATTAACGAGTTAATGCCCAGCTATGGTCATAGGCTAGCTTAGAGCATATTATTATGCTCTATGTAAGCTAGAGGCTCTCTCCCCTATAATATTTCAAGCAGGCAACATAAAACAAGAACTGTCACGGCTGTCAATGTCAAGCACATGTCAATGAGATCTAACGTCAAAAAAAAAAAACGTGTTGTTGTTTATCAGTACCTTTTTCATAAATATATTATCGATCTATAAAGAATATTAGCTATAACATAACAGTATTTATTTCATAATAATTCCGAGATTCATCTATTGTGCTGCTTGTAACCATAAAAAATGTTGCAGCCGGTAATGCATATTTTGAAGCAAAAAAATATTATTTTAGCAAGTGGATCACCGAGACGGAAAGAGCTCATAGAAAATATAGTAAGTGAGAATACAGTTGAAACCGATACAATACACGATACTAAAAGTAGTTTAACCATGTTTATTTACTAAAGTGTCTGGACCTCATCATCATTTCAGCCGAAAGACGTCCACTGTTGGACATAGGCCTCCCCCAAGTGTCGCTATAATGACCGGTCCTGTTCGTCTCGCATCATCGTGGACCTCGTAAAAACAATTATAAGGTCTAGGTAGGATTTTCTTAACACTTTTTCTTTAGACCTATCTATCATCATCATTTCAGCCGAAAGAAGTCCACTGCTGGACATAGGTCTCCCCCAAGCGTCGCCACAGCGAACGGTCCTGTGCGTCTCGCATCCATCGGACTCCCGCAACCGTTACCAAGTCATCGGTCCACCTTGTAGGAGGCCTTCCAACGCTACGTCTTCCGGTACGTGGTCGCCATTCCAGAACCTTTCGGCCCCAACGGCCATCTGTTCTGCGAGCAATGTGCCCTGCCCATTGCCACTTTAGTTTGGCGATTCTTCGTGCTATGTCGCCAACCTTGGTTCTCCTGCGGATATCCTCATTCCTGATTCGATCACGCAAGGAAACTCCGAGCATAGCCCTCTCCATTGCCCTTTGGGTGACTTTAAGCCTTCTAATGAGGCCCATTGTAAGCGACCACGTTTCGGAGCCATATGTCATCACTGGCAACACGCACTGGTCATAGACTTTCGTCTTGAGACACTGTGGTATATTGGACGAGAATATACCGCGCAGCTTCCCGAACGCTGCCCAGCCGAGTCGGATTCGACGATTGATCTCTTTCTCGAAGTTAGACCTTCCCAACTGGACCGTCTGTCCCAGGTAAACGTAGTCGTCTACAACTTCGAGTGTAGAGTCCCCGACCTTGATAGGAGTGGGTGCTACATGGCTGTTTACCATGACTTTGGTTTTGTCCATGTTCATTTTAAGTCCCACTCTTTCGGAAGCTCTACTGAGGTCACCAAGCATTGTACTGAGCTCCTCCGTAGTCTCAGCCATGACTACTATGTCGTCGGCAAACCGAAGGTGAGTGATGTACTCGCCATTGACATTAATGCCTAGCCCTCTCCATTCCAAAACCTTGAAGACATCCTCCATTGCTGCCGTGAACAGTTTCGGAGAAATAACGTCTCCCTGCCTCACACCCTGCTGCAAGAGGATAGGTTTCGAGGTCTGGTCTTGTAGTCGGACTGACATAGTGGCGTTTTTGTACAAACACTTCAGCACTTCGATATACCGATAGTCAATTTGGCACCGTTGGAGAGACTGCAGTACAGCCCAAGTTTCAATCGAATCAAAGGCTTTCTCGAAGTCCACAAACGCTAAGCAGAGAGGCTGATTATACTCCTGTCTTCTGTATAACCTGCCGCAGCGTATGTATGTGGTCCACGGTGCTGAAGCCTTTTCGAAATCCGGCTTGTTCGGGAGTCTGGAAGTCGTCGCGCGAGACGATTCGTGATGACTCTGGAAAACAGCTTGTAGACATGGCTCAGAAGCGAGATGGGCCTATAATTCTTAAGCAGGGCATTATCGCCCTTCTTAAAGAAGAGTACCACCACGCCTCTGCTCCACGCCTGTGGCGTTTTTCCCTCGAGTATGACGGAATCAAATAGCTTCTGAAGGGCCATAAGGACCGGTTTTCCACCCGCCTTCAGGAGTTCGGCCGTAATTCCGTCCTCACCCGACGCTTTGTTATTTTTTAGCTGCTTCAGAGCCATCCTAATCTCGTACAGGCTGACATCCGGGATATCTTCGGTATAGTGTCGAGTCAATCTAGCTCTTGGGTCGTTTACTAGATTTACAGCGGGTTTAGCGATAGACGTGTATAAGTGTCCATAAAAAGGCTCGATCTCTCCCAGAAGCTCCGATTTGGCGGATATGACTCTGCCATCGTCGGTCTTCAGTTTCGTGAGCTGGCTTTGCCCAATAGACAGATCTCGTGCAAATACTTTAGAGCCCTTATTCCGCTCAATCGCATCCTTAATCCTTGCGGTATTAAAGCGGCGAAGGTCGCGATGAAGGACCTATCTATAAAGCAATGGAATCACAAAATTGCATTATTTCATCATCAGTAGTGATGCAGGCCATAATAAATACTCCTAAACACTGTAATTCAAGTATGTAGTTGGAAAAAAATCCTTATTATGTTTTGACTTTCCCATTATATTTTTCAGGGTCTCACAGTTGGTTTATGCCCATCATTATTTGAAGAGAATCTAGATCCAAAGAGTTTCAACAGCTTTACAGAGTTTGTAGAAGAAACAGCATTGCAGAAAGTACTGGAAGTAGAGAAACGGTTAATTTTGGAGGGAAACAGACCAGATGTTGTGATAGGAGCCGATACAATGGTCACTTTGGGTAAAGAGATGTTTGGGAAACCTACCTCAGAGGATGAGGCATTTGAAATATTGTCACGGTGAATATTTAAGTTTTAGGTACTTTTTTTTTTAGGTGCAAAATCATCTAATGACATTACACGGCTGGCCTTGGCCGGAGCGGGAGGGTGTGTCAGACTTTTACTGACTAAAACCCACTCCTAGTTCCATCGTTGCCTTGCATTCCAGGGCCGGGTTTTCCTTTCAGAAGCGAACCCATAGCTCCAGTAGGCCTCGACCCTGCTGGACCCCTACAGTTTGCTGACATCTCCTTGAGGCGCGCGCGGAACACAACGCGCCGGCGACGACTTGGGCTTGGTCCGGACGGTTATCGGACGTTCGGACAGCGAGCTATCCATTGCTCGCCGTCCGTAAGCCCGCGCCTACGGTGGCCGGAAATCGAGATCGGGATCCCGGCGGCTGGGGCGTGGGGGCCGTGCCATCGCACGTGCGTCCGCCTCCTTTGCTAGCATTACTGCTTCGCAGAAGGTGGTGTCCGCCTGCCACTCCACCTCGCTTCGGACCATGGTCTGTACCAAGGCCCGGCGCGAGAGATCGTTGCCGTCGATCTCCCCCACGAGGACACGGCGATGCTCTACCCAGGCGGGGCACACCTCTACCGTGTGCTCCACCGTGTCCTCTGGGCGGTCCACATAGTGGTGACACCCGGGTGATTTTTCCCCACGAATCCGGTGCAGGAGCCTCCCGAACTGACCATGTCCGGTGAGAACCAGCGTCATGCGGAAGGTGAGGACGCCATGTGGTCTTTCCACCCACACCTCAAAAAGGGGGCTTACCGCCATAATTATGGAGTGCCATTGTCGCTCTCGCCATTCGACCATGAGATCTCGCCGGACGTTCGCTAAACTTTTAGATACTTAGACCATAACTGCAAAAATAACAAAACTTTTTTTAAGAAACAAAAATATTATAAAAACGTGACATAATCTATACACTAAACTATTTCATATTTTGAATGCCCAGAATAAAAAAAAACATAAAAATATTTACAGAATAAACTTCCTGAAACATAAAATTTTTATCTTACATATCTTCTGTTCCAGCCTATCAGGCAGGGGTCACACTGTGTACACAGGAGTAGTCATTAAGGCACTGGACAAAGTTGTTAAGTTTACTGAGAAAACAGATGTTTTCTTTGGTAAAATGGATGAGCAGCAAATAAGAGGCTACATTGCTACTGGAGAACCTATGTAAGTAATAGTTTTTTTAAATAGATTATATTAAAGGAATTCCTCCAGTTACCTGTAATGTTTAAAAAAACCTCTGCTAACCATGACATCCTGGTTTTTATTCCTGTCAGCTGTGTTATTGATTTCCCATATTATGGAAATTATCAGTAACAGATTGGATGCTGGTTTTTTGCAAGGTTGATCACAATAGCCTTACCCCCTATTAAATGGGAGATAACTGGCAAAATGTAGACGTATTTTTTACTAACCGTTTACGGTGGGTCTACGCTAGAGGAGCTGACGTCAAATTCGTGTAGTGCAGACCGACTCTAGACTTGGGGCCGAGCATGAGTGAAACTTGACTCGTAGAACTTGGTTCATGCTGAGTCGAGCAAAGTCATGGTGAACAGCCATGTAGCACCCACTCCTATCAAGGTCGGGGACTCTACACTCGAAGTTGTAGACGACTACGTTTACCTGGGACAGACGGTCCAGTTGGGAAGGTTTAACTTCGAGAAAGAGATCAATCGTCGAATCCGACTCGGCTGGGCAGCGTTCGGGAAGCTGCGCGGTATCTTCTCGTCCAATATACCACAGTGTCTCAAGACGAAAGTCTATGACCAGTGCGTGTTGCCAGTGATGACATATGGCTCTGAAACGTGGTCGCTTACAATGGGCCTCATCAGAAGGTCACCCAAAGGGCAATGGAGAGGGCTATGCTATGCTCGGAGTTTCCTTGCGTGATCGAATCAGGAATGAGGATATCCGCAGGAGAACCAAGGTTACCGACATAGCACGAAGAATCGCCAAACTAAAGTGGCAATGGGCAGGGCACATTGCTCGCAGAACAGATAGCCGTTGGGGCCGAAAGGTTCTGGAATGGCGACCACGTACCGGAAGACGTAGCGTTGGAAGGCCTCCTACAAGGTGGACCGATGACTTGGTAACGGTTGCGGGAGTCCGATGGATGCGAGACGCACAGGACCGTTCGTTGTGGCGACGCTTGGGGGAGGCCTATGTCCAGCAGTGGACGTCTTTCGGCTGAAATGATGATGATGATGATGATGAGTCGAGCATGAGCCAAGCTCAAGGAGTCAAGTTCTCTACTAGACACATGAGATACATGTGTGATTTTATGATAGGTAGAAACTAATAAAAACAATGCACTGGATTTTGTGCACATAACTATTGCAAGGAAAACGTATTTTTAGGGACAAGGCGGGAGGCTATGGCATTCAAGGAGTTGGGGGTACATTCGTAGAGCGAGTGGAAGGAGACTACTTCACCGTGGTTGGACTGCCGCTGTACAGGCTCTGCTCCGTTTTATATGACATGTTTAAACCACGAATATGAAGTTATTCTTATTATAATAGTTTAATTAATAGAGAAGTTTTAGAGAACATATTGTGGATTTTAAAAACTGCTGATACAAAGAACATAGTGATGATAAGTAATATAGTAATGTTGAATTAGATTTATTTATAAGTAGACCAGTGACAGTAAATAATTATTTAAATAATCGGAATAGTGAGTGTACAGCAATTGCATTTATTATCCTCAATCCTTTACATAAATAATAATATATTATATATATTATTATTTATAGGATTGAGGAATTGTTTTATAAAGTTTCCATAAACTGTGATTATTGTACAATTAAAGCTAAGTGGTTAATTACCTAATCAACCTACAAAATTACCGTAAGTAAAGAGTAAGGCAAGTGGTTAAGGTATCTAAACTATTTTAAAATGTTTTCATTTGTTATTTTGAGATTGTTGATTTATCTTTTTATTGCCTTATTAAATATTTGATTTATTTATTGGCTCTATTATTTTCACGTTGCGAAAGATCATTGAGCACTGGTGGTGGGCCGAGTCGCGGGTTTGAACCCAGCCAGGCGCATAACTTTGTGTTATTTATATCATCACCACTACTCTCAAAACGGTTTGTCTTAGGGCTATGTTTCACCGGGACACCATGTGGCGGCGCGACCAGTCGCCGCTACCAACAAAATGTATACAGCTCTATAGAGTTACTCACCTGGTGTCCGTTTGATTGCGCAACCAATTTGGCGGCTTGACCAACTCGGATGCGTGCACTTAGGTAAGGTCCATTTTGATACTGTCTCAGTGTGCTGTAGCGACTGGTGTCTGAAACGGTGTCTAGTTGGGTAGCTTACGGACACCATGGCGGCGCAACTGGTCGCGCCGTCACGGTGTCCCGGTGAAATATAGCCCTTAGAACCATAAATTCGAAGCATGTGACATCTACCAACCCGCACTGGGTGCGCGCCTAGAGAGGAAGCCCGAGTCTCAGCAGTGGGAACATTGTAAAGCTGATTATGCTTATGCTTTCATTAAAAACCCTCGACGCCTTGCGCGTCCAATACAACAACGCCTTTAGGATGTTGTTGCGGCTACCACGGTTTTGCAGCGCATCTGGAATGTTAATGGAGGCGCGTACAGATGGATTCGCAGCCATTTTGCGCAAGAATGTGGCCTCCTTATTAAGCAGGGTTCGTGCGAGCGGCAATAGCATTCTGGCGGTTGTCGTTGACAAATTTTGCTGCCCTATACTAAAGCATCAAATTAGGGTGCTGATGGAATAGGGTTAAAATAATTATAATGTAAAATTTTAAATCTTTTTAATATTTTAATTTACTAACACCTAGATGATAAGTTTTCTACTAACCATTGGATCAATGATGTCTGAATGAATAAAATTATTATTTTTTTTATATTTTATTTATCTCAGGACCCTGAGGTCCTGGACCTTTGGGAGGCGTACGAGGAGCCGAAGCCAACTCGCAGAGGCCCTTTAGATAATTATAAAGGAACATGATATCAACCGACGATTATCCCTGTACGCGCTATGCTAGTGCACCCAAGGACAACCCCCGGTTATTGAAAAACTGTTGCGACATATGGAGAACAAAGATAATAGGGCTATGGTTTTTGGAGTCTTAAGTGGACTGGTAACATGGAACTATGTCAAGACTATTATTATTATTATTATTATTAGGTATCTAACAAAATTTAATAAAACAAATGTTAATTGCGATTAAAGTTTTATTTAACCTCAGTTATTGTACCTATATTTTTACATAGGAAAATTTAAAACAATCAATATTGACACATAAATAATCATATTATTTGGATAAATTACCGTAAATGGGGTGAATAGAAACAAACTTGGAAGTTGGATAAAGTTGTCTCTAGTGGGTCTATAGGCTATTGGCAAATATTTATTTCTATTATTTATTACACGGCAATATTATGCTGGCTACCCACAAATTTACGTCAAGTGTAATGACATAAAGAAAAAAGCGGTTAAAGTGAACGTGTGCATACGAGTGATTTTAGGCTGTGTAAAACTTTTTGCTAAACTTAAGTTTTTCAGTGTTATCTTCTAGCAAATTTGCGTACCTATTTAAATTGTTAAGTTGATCATCTTTTACGGATAGAAAGGTGAGTGTCAATATTCAAGTGTATCTTTCTTATTTTAAGTAAAATCAGGATGCCTTTACTTTTAGTGAGGGGTGAATATAAATTAATGCTCTTAGGGTGAATAGACACGATCACACGAAGAAAGGGGTGAAAAGATAAGAGTGAGGGGTTAACAGCAACGAAACAGGAGTTTAAAGAAACATGATTTTTAGGGTTGTCAATCGGTTGTCACTTAAAAAAAAAAAATTATACTAATATGTACTATAAATATATGTTTATCTTTCTGGCTGTTTGTCATGTTTTACTAAACTGCGGAAAAAATTTTGACTCAATTTGATATGGAGCTTGAACTCGAAGGAAGGACATCGGCTACTTTTTTAATACGACTGCCGATATGCGATAAAATAGTTGAAATCGTTCAATTTTGTAATTACTAGCTTTTGTCGGTGACTTGTCCGCATGAATGTCGGTTATCACGTATACATACGAAGTCGAAGTCAGACAAAATGTAGCCTATGTCCTTTCTCGGGGTTCAAGGTTACTCTGTACCAAAATTTCACCAAAATCGGTTTAGTAATTTAGCCGTGAAAGCGTAATAGACAGACAAACAGTCAGATGGAGTTACTTTCATTTATATTAGTATGTCTTTTGTTCAGCGAATACTTGATATTTATTTTAAACAGGTACACCACATTACGCTGCGCTCACCATGCCAAGGGTTTACAAACAATACAAACCAGATCCTCGTGGTAAGAGATATAAAAAAATATCCTAAGGAACTGGTTGAGCAGGCTGTTCGGGAATACAACCAAAATAGCGATTCCTTGACTTGCATCGCCAAAAAATTCGACAAAGATAGGTCTGCTTTTATACTATTAAAAATTTAAAATCACAAGGGGGCCAGACAGTGCTATCAAAAGAGGTGGAGTTGTCATTCATTAAATATATTAATGTCTGTGCTGAATGGGGTTATCCCTTCGAACAGTACGACTTAAGGATATTAGTGAAAACGTACTTAGATAAATTGGGTGCTAGTGAAAAACGATTTGGCAGACGATCCCGGCCGAAAAAAGATTATCACCAAAAGAGGTACAAAATATCCAGAAAGGGTGATGAATCACTCCAAAGCTGCAGTATCAATTATGATGGCCGGTACGGCTGCAGGAGAAATGTTACCCCCATATGTAGTTTATAAGGCGAAAAACTTATTCGATACTTGGACAAAATCTGGTCCAAAAGGATCTCGTTTCAATAAAAGTCAATCTGGCTGGTTTGATTCAAACATTTTCGAAGATTGGGTAGCCACTATGCCTCTACCGTTTTTTGAAAATAAACCTGGTAAAAAATGTTTAATAGGCGATAATTTATCTATATTTATTTACCTTTCGAATGATTTAATAAGAAAATGTCAGGAAATCTTTTTTACCAGCCAACTCTACTCATTTGACGCAACCACTAGATTAGCATGGCGAAATATAATTTTACAGTGGAACAAAATTGATGGACGAACAAAATGGTCCAGCTAATATTATATCTGGCTTCAGGAAGACAGGGTTACATCCTTTTAATCCATATGAAGTTTAAAAAAAATTGCCTGATTGGAACGATGAAACTACAGAAACCGAAACTGTTGTTGAGACAGTATTAAACTTCTTAAAAGATATGCGCTACGGGACTGTTCATATAGTTGAACCAAAAAAAAAAAAAGAAAAAGCTACAAGTTCAGGCAGGAAAAAGTGTGTTATGTTCGAGCGATGAGGACTATGTTGAGACTGAACCAGAATACATACCTTGTTCAGTCCTAAAAGAAATGATGAAACAGCAAAAAGAAAATAAAATAACGGGCAGAGTCGGTAAAGGGAAGGGTAAAGGAAAAAAAATCAAGAATGCGATTTCAAAGAAAATGATTCACCTAAACATGAAAATCAACTTGATGAAGCAGTTGCAAGTTGTTCCTATGTCAACACTGCGGTAATTGAAAAAGCTGATCCACCTGATGAAGAAGTTGCAAGTTGTTCGTATGTCAACACTGCGATAATTGAAAAAACAGATCCACCTGATGAAGAAGTTGCAAGTTGTTAGTATGTCAACACTGCGATAATTGAGAAAACAGATCCACCTGATGAAGAAGTTGCAAGTTGTTCGTATGTCAACACTGCGATAATTGAGAAAACAGATCCACCTGATGAAGAAGTTGCAAGTTGTTCGTAGGTCAACACAGCGATAATTGAAAAAACAGATCGACCTGATGAAGAAGTTGCAAGTTGTTCGTATGTCAACACTGCGATAATTGAGAAAACAGATCCACCTGATGAAGAAGTTGCAAGTTGTTCGTAGGTCAACACAGCGATAATTGAAAAAACAGATCGACCTGATGAAGAAGTTGCAAGTTGTTCGTATGTCAACACTGCGATAATTGAAAAAACAGATCCACCTGATGAAGAAGTTGCAAGTTGTTCGTATGTCAAGACTGCGATAATTGAAAAAACAGATCCACCTGATGAAGAAGTTGCAAGTTGTTTGTATGTCAACACTGCGATAATTGAAAAAACAGACCCACCTGATGAAGAAGTTGCAAGTTGTTCGTATGAAATCAGTCCTTACGACATAAACACTATGCCTGTAATTTTTGAAGACGATCTGGATTATGTAGGACACGTTGAAACTGTGTAAGGACCGATGATGTTTAAATTGTGAGAAGAAACCAAAAAATAATAAAATTCTTTCTAATACCCTAATAAGCAATTCTGAATTAAAGAAAATTTTGACAAATAAACCTACAAGCACTTCTAGACGGCCCAGTTACTACAAGAATGATGCTGATATTTTTAAAGATCTGATGGACTTCGATTAGAGAGTAGTATGCCACACTGTTTAGATTTTTAAAACTAACCTCTTGTGATTTTTATTATTTACAAGATATTCGTACCTAATTTTGTGACTAATTGTGATACCCACTTGATCTCAACCTCAAGAGATATTATTTAAAGCCTAAGATATTTTACCAAATATGGATAGGTAGTTTTTTTTCGTACCATTTTATTGTTTATGATGGAATTTGGAGAATTCTTTTGTTATTTTTTTAATAATTTTGAAATTCAATACTCACCTATACCGATACATTCTTTCATACCACTGTATTTACTGTTGTACTTAATTCAACAAGGTACTTACCTACTTATAATGAAAACAAGTTTTGACAGCCCTAGCGTTTTATTTCTATTCACCCCTCTTTCGTATCTTTTGACCCCAGTTTCCAGGTAAATAGAAACGGCCTACATTTTCCTAAATAACAAGTAATTAACGTATTTTTACATATTTTAAACATTAGTATTTGGTAAATTGCAACGCAACTCGCAATTACACAATGTTTTAGCATGGATAGAAAAAATATAAGAAAATCAGCTTAGAACTTAAAAGTTGAGTCTATTCACCTCATTTTACGGTAGTCGTCTTAGAGCCGGTACATATAATATTATATACCTACCTATTGACTTTAATACATTCATAATATTATCATCACATTGTCAGCCTTTCTTCACCCTCTGCTGAGAAAAGCCTGTGTTAGGCGCACTGTCTGCGGAAGCGTATTTGTCATACGCTTGGTGTACGCCTGCGTGAAGCTTACATACAAAACTATGAAACTGTCGACAAAGCGGCAACACGACGACGTTGCGACCACATCAGGTGTTTATGACGAGTACGCGTCTATGAAACTACGCGTCCATGGACGGCAGGCTAACTTGGTCTACAATACAATCTAACCCAGGTTCTTTTTTTAATTATGCAACTAATCCTCTGCCCTACCATGTGCTAGCCTTAAGCTATGGCTATATTCTCTTTTATTGTTCTAAATTCAAAAAAATAGAGAATCTTATTAGTTTCCTTCATAAGCTCTGTTCGCACTAAGGCGTATCTCACGGAAGACGGGATGCGATTATGTGTGCAGATTGTTTTAATGAGTAGGATGCTACGAGTGTAAACTACGACAAATATTTTTTTTTTTATTACTGTCTATACTAAGTTTGGTGGTTTAGCTAGGCAATATCTACCCACGGGAGCTGAGCAATATCCAAAGACCCAGGTGATACCGCGGTAGACAGTTATTATGAAAATCTAAATAACTAGAATAATCACAGTAGTAGAAATTATTCAATCAATATGACATACAGGATTAATGGTTGATGACTTCAATGATTTAGCTCATAAAGATTATACTATACTTAATACGTCGCACTTTCCACATGATTGGTCAAGTTTTTGTCAACACTTTTCAACCAATAGTACATAAGTACTGTTACATATTGCACAATAGGTCCCACAATCACTCAAAAAGATACCTATAGCAGCAACTTGCCCGTGAGTATCTCGAGCGCGGCCTTGCGGCGCAGGTAGGGCATGTGCGCCTGCGTGAAGCTGTAGGCGGCGTCGCGCGACGAGAACTCCGCGAACGTGCACGCGAACATGCCGCAGTCGCTGCCGTTCATCTGCTGCGGGATGTCCTGCGATGCAAGAATGAACTTTATTGACATGATGTTCACATCTGTTCATAAAGGGTGGCTCCGAGTCGTTGAGGGCGCGTAGTGTTCCACGCGCGCCTCAAGATGTCAGCAAAACCGTAGGGGCCGAGCAGGTGTCATACTCCGCAGCAGAACCACTTTGACTACATTATGTACAAATTTTAAAATGTAGATATTATCTATATTTTTGTAGTTTATATCAAAAATTGAAAAGTAAAAATAGACAAAAATGTAAATATACCTAATTTGTTTTATTTTTATGTACATAAAAAACAATACATTTAATCATTTTTTTAGCGTATATTACTTATGATACGTGATTTTATACTTATTTTTAATTTAGTTTTGGTTACTTTGCTTATATTTTCATCATAACAGTACCAACGTGAACTAGTTTTACAGTGTGACTTATAATGTCCTACATCACCAGGTAAGCCTGAAATATACTCCACGACAGCAACGACAGAGTACGTCCTATGTTTCAAAACTATTGTTTCTGGTAATCAAAAAAAATAATAAGTAATAAAGCGTGAATCAGACTATACACTTATTTATTACTAGCTTCTGCCCGCGACTTCGTACGCGGATCCTGTTGCTTATGCCAGCGACAACGGGGTCGTCAAAATCGAAGATCTGAAACGTCTGATGTCGAATTCTAAGAGCCCGGGAACGGGAAAACAACGTGATGGGCGAGACGATTCGAGACCTCTGCGAGAATACCAGTGGTGACAAATGTTTCCTCTGTTCCACCAGGAGCATCCAAGAAAAACATTTTACCTTGGCCGAGCCCAACGCATTCAAGGATGGTGTCGAAAATTTGCTTTTGCTCTGAGGTAAACTTAAAGACATGGTCATTGACGACGATACTCATAGCTCTTGGATCATAATTTATTTCAGAGTTGTACTCTCTGCTTCCACGCTCTTATACATCCAAATGTTGTGGAGTCGGTAGCCCATAATCCACCAGAGAACTGCCGCCGATCGAAATGACCATGTCTTGAAGTGAACTAAGGCAACTGTACGCACTCATCAGTTGCCTCAGTATTATCTTCAGTAGTGCGTCTCAGAGCTTTTAGGAAGTCTTCGGACAGAAGATGTCGATATTTCTCCCACAACAGAAGCAAATTTGCAATACCGCAGAACACCAACATGACGGCAAACAGATGTCGCAAACGACTGGGACTGTCACTAATGCTGGCCTCCTTAAGTGCGTTGTCCCAGTGCTGATCACCGTCGAGAAGGTGGCGTGCTAGCAGCGCAAGCAGCGCGGTATGTGGGAAACTCAATGTCATCGACTGTCCTTCGAAACGCAAATGATGTTGGGCCCCGCACTGTGTGCAGTAACATTCGCAAATAATAGCTCAAGCCATTATTTGTGTGCACAGTGTAAACCCGTCCCAATGCGGTGTCTTTAAAACATCCTGGAAACCCGTCCACGGCGTGTCCACGTCGACGTCGATTAAATACACATCTTTGCTTGTCGTACGTGTAGTACGACGGCACCTCATCATAGGAGAGTGATCTAGCAAAGTTGTTCCCTTCACGGAGTCTGATAAAGGCCAACAAAGTGGTTTGGCTCGGATTTTCCAATCTTGCTGCAACGTTATCAGGATCAAAATAAATGCGCTGGCCATTCTCTAAATGGATATGTAAATGCATGATTGTTGGATACCTGTCGTGTTTAACTCACTTGTGTCACTTCATCCCCGTCAGTGCTTTGTAAAGCGAACGTTGCCTGGGTATTACCTTTTTTGACGTATTTATACATGTATTTAATCGACTGTACGCTTGTGCACGACTCGACGTTAATGTGGGTATTGAACGTCCTGACACTACTGAACATGTGAAAGTGTGCACACCCCTCAGACATGGTGCCAATGTCTCCGTGTTCGATGTAATGAATAAATGGGTTATAGGTAAACGCGCTCCTTTCTTTATTGAACCACGGTTGCTCTTCAGGATCATAAACCATAGACTCAGTAACAGTTGAGGTTGAATTGCGAAGATTGCGACGTTTACGGTCCAGATCAATTTGGGCCACACGCTGATCAGCTGACTGACTTGCCCGAATTTCCTGAATCCGCTCACGTTCTTGCGTGGAATGAACAGACACCTCAACACGCATGTCGTGATATCTTTGGCGAGCAAGTGCGTTGCGTTGCTCGCTCTGCTCGTCTATCTTCAAATACCGAGCTAGACCATGCTGTGAGCGGTCTGCACTAAGGCGCGTCTCGTGCTCTTCAGGATTCTCAAGTGATCGAGATGTGGCAGCGTGAGTCTCTCTGCGTGTAAGTCTCCGAAGCGCGAGATATTGCGTGGCGCTCGCGATCGCTTGCTTGGCGTGTATCGTGCTCCTGACTGTTCTCGAGCGACCGAGCAGTCTCAGTGCGGAAAAGCTGAAGACTTAATCTCTGCTCTCTCTCTGTATCCGTTTCGGAAGCGTGAGATAAAGAATGACGCTCTCGGTCACGCGCAAGTCGTATCTCACGCTCGTGACTGCTCTCAAGTGATTGAGCAGTCTCAGAGCGGATATTCTGAAGACTCAATCTCTGATCCCTCTGTGTAACCGTTTCGGATGCGTGAGACAAAGAATGACGATCCCGATTGATAGTTAAACGCATTTCTCGTTGTTCCACACTTTCCTGAGATCGAGAAGCAGTAGTGTGGACTCGTTTAAATTCTAGTCGTAATTGGCGCTTCGTGCTAGTTTCCGCGGACAAACTTAGTGCATTACGCTCACGGTTAGCACCTAGCCGTTGTTCACGCTCTGCGTCGGTTTCGAGAGATCGAACTTACCTGCGCATCTTAGAAACCTTTGAGTTTCGAGACAGATTTGATCTTTTTCTAAAAGGCACAGCTAAAATTCCTTCTTAATCCGATACTAATGATATTCAAATCAATGAAAAGTAATCGAATAAGTATGTAAGAATTGCTAGTAAGTAGAAAATAATAATTATTCGCAGGAAAATTAAACACATCAACCAGCACAGAAAATAAAGGTAACCCCTGTTTCTATAGGATGAGAACGGCACATCGGAACCTATAACATCACTTTTTGGGAACGAAACCATAGCGCGATCTAAATCGACGCCAACGCCATCTAGTTAGAAAACGGAAACTACATATTATTTACCCAAATTAAATTATGAATAAAACCACATTGTCGCTAATTTAACAGACAACTACATTATTTTTGCATAAAAAAAAAATGGTAACAGCAGCAAGGAACAAAACTAAGAATTACATACTTAATAAATTTAAATTCCCCGCTAAATTCCCCGTAGTAACTTGCAATTTATAATATTACTGCCCTGCTCCTTTATAAAAATAGCGTGATTATTATGTTCCCAGAGTTAAATTTTTATTAACTAAATAACATGTCATTGTGTGCTTTCAATTACGAACAAAAACCTTTTAAAATCAATATTGCTTACCTCCCATAACATACTGCGTGATAATATGTAGCCTAAAGCCTTCCTTGGTTTACAAAGAACATTTTTGCTGAATTTCAATTCAATCTATCCAGTAGTTTTGGCGTGAAGCCGTACCATACACACAGACAAAAAGACAAACAGACAAAAATTCTAAAAAGTCACTTTTTGTCATCAGTTACGTTTTTCTAACAAAAGCCACTTATTTTTTCTCGAAAATTCTCAGTGAAAAATGTACAGTTTTTTTTTCGTTACTGTTTTATTATATGTATAGATGATGACATATGCATTGCACATTACAGGAAAATAATAAGTAATAAAGCGTGAATCAGACTATACACTTATTTATTATGATGACATATGCATTGCACATTACAGGAAAATAATAGTTAGAAGTACGTATAAACGTAACATACCTACTTACTACACCAGTGAAACGTCCAGGGAACAAATAAAAAAGCTTTCTAAGGAATGACTGGCCTGTTGGTCTAGTGGTTAGTGGCCCTGACTGCTATGCCGGAGGTCGTGGGTTCGATTCCCACCCAGGACAAATGTTTGTGTGATGAGCACGATCATTTGTTCTGTGTCTGGGTGTAATTTATATATAATATGTATGTATTTAAAAATATTTAAGTATGTTTATCAGTTGTCTAGTACTCATAACACAAGCTCTGCTTAGCTTGGGACTAGACGGCGTTGTGTGATAGTTGTGAAATATTATTATATATTATATTATAATGTACGAGATGGTAGTGTATTAAATTCCGCGTCTTTTGATGGGTAGCTGTTTGTTTGCAGTATAGAGATAAACAAAGTTAAAATTTAATTAATAATTATAAATTAATTGTAGATGTTGTTATCTTGATATACAATTTATTTATCGTAAAGAATTATATTAATCTTGTTATTTGCTAAGAAATTCATAGCAGGCGCTTTCCGATAAAATATTTACATGATACAAAAAATCAGTAAGTATTTATCTAAAATTGTAGATGTTATCTTGATATACAATAAATGTACATTTGTTTATATTATGATCTGTGCATAATCAGCG
Organism: Mythimna impura; assembly: GCA_905147345.3. Classification (NCBI taxonomy): domain Eukaryota; kingdom Metazoa; phylum Arthropoda; class Insecta; order Lepidoptera; family Noctuidae; genus Mythimna; species Mythimna impura. The sequence goes on from LR990348.1 coordinate 1,592,454, forward strand.
TGAAATAAGCGTTATTTCAAAGTGGTCCTGCTGGAGAGTATGCTCTGTAGCATGACCACTTTGAATTGATATTTGCCAAAAAACTAACAACATACATTTTTTGATATTAAGCTACAAAAATATAGACATTATCTACTTTTTATCCTGTAATTTTTATTTATTGTAGTCAAAATGGTTCTGCTGCGGATCATGACACCCGAGCAGGGTCGAAGCCTACTTGGGACACGGGTTGTGCTAAAGTTGCCCCGGGACCCTGGAACGAAGGCAAAGAAGGAACAGGAGTGGGTTTTAGTCAGTAAAAGTCTGACAAACCCTCTCGCTCCGCTTTAAAACGAGAGAAGTCATTGGATGATTTCTAACCTAAAAAAAATCAAAAATGAGTAGCTATTTTACTTACTGTGCGGCATTCTGTTTTCCATCCACTGTCATCAAAGGGCGCTCTCTTTTTGTCTTGGTGTTCATCTTTCAAATACTGCAGTAGAGCGTCCAGACACTCTTGGTTGGGCTGTCCCCGACTGTCCAGGAACGTGATTACGCGCACGCGGAAATCAACGACACAAAGACACCAGTGTCGGACGATATTTACAGGCACCAGGAAGAGGTTATACGCGAATATGTCAACCTAGAAGATGGAGAAGGAGAAACAAGGTAATTAAGTAAGAATTAAGGTCCTGGTAAGGCGAGACCGAGGCGAAACCCGTGCGGGATGCAACTGCACGTGTTGACCACCCGTGGCGGATTGGTCCGACGAGGGTCAGGTCAAATCGCCAGGGTCGTGTGTTTGCGACTGGGTACTCCATCTCGTTTAACTCTCACTTTTCTGTCATCTTCATAGGTGACAGAAAAGTTGATGATGGAGTATTTGGTCGTGGATGTGTGACCCTTGCGAAATAAACGCGAGATTGTTAGGGTTAAAAAGTTACACGACTATTAGCAAATGGCTCCTCCATAAATATTTTTAACACAATCAATTCGTCATTCATCCCGCGCAGGATTCGCCTCTGTTTGGCTAGAACTTCAAGAATAGAATTCATAGGCACCTTTCTCGTCCACCTCCTGAGTCCAGCCTGGCCACTTTGCATGAGCTTGGGATAGAAAAAGGTATTCGTGGCGTACACTTTAGGCAAGTCTTTCCGCTCTTCACTCCTCTGCATAATTAGGTTCATGTAGAAATTGATCACTTCGTCATTCAGCCAGTTTTCGTCAGATAGGGTCAGTAGATCCCGCCTGGAATATGAATAACCCTGTATATTTACTTTGTGAAATAAACATTTTCGCGCCATTTGTCACTCCTCTATTAGAATAACTTTATCAGAATACTAAGCTACACTTCTTCTTACTCAACTAAAACGAATTTAGCGAAGATCGTAGCGTAGTGGTTTTACGACTTGATTTGCATGTAAGACGATGGTGGTTCGAAGTTTTCTGGCAGGGCTTCGCAATTGTTCGAATAAGTTACTGTGGTCCTTGCCAAGAGCAACTGAAGGAACACTAGATTTTAGTCAGTAAAAGTCTGATATTTTTTTCTCGGTCCACCCAGCGGGACAAGTCATTAGATGATATCTCACGTAAAAAAAGGACTTGGTTTGGGGATACCCATCTACACTATCTACACTAATATTATAAAAAGGTAGTTTGTTTTTTTGTTTGTAGGAGGTAATCTCTGAACGTACAGCCCCCCTAGCCAAGTTACAACCGTTTCGTTGATCGCCTCGAGTCGGCCACGCCTCCTATTCCTTTGTTCTGACAGCGTGACTGAGCGTTAAGATGACGTCAAAATAAAGGGATCGGAGGCGTGGCCTACTCGAGGCGATCGACAAAAAGAGAATCGAAACGAAACGGTTGTTTCTTGGCTAGGGGGGCTGGTCCGATTGCGAAAATTTTAATTATTTATTAACGAAATGGATGGATTGTTATTCTCATTTTATTATAGTAATGTCTTTATTTTTCAATAGTTTTGCTACTAACCTGTGTATCCTCATATTGAACTTCTCTATAAGCATTTCATCTTCTGGTTTCGGTTGTAGACCTCTTCTTACCAATTCTTCTTGTTCGAGGGTCAGGGCTGGTAGCTCAAAGTCCACATTGTACTGCATTTCCATATTACTACAATCACATTTCGACTTTCTATGCTTATGTTTTTGTTCACTACTGTTTTTACTCTTTTGTGATTCTTCATAGAGAGCACCTAATTTCATCATCAAATCTTCCGAGGTATTAAATCTGAATGAACGGCCTTCACTTTTTTCACTGTTCTCGTTTGATAAGTTTTTCTCAACTTGATTGGTATCGTCAAGTATTATTTGGTTCTTGAACTGCTCAGTTTTATGTTTGGAATCTAATTTCAGTAGCCTTTGTCTTGCATTGTCTAACACGTGCGATCGGACGTCACTTTTTTCGCTATTCACTTTTGGTTCCGTTTCTGATATCTTACTAGTACCATTATGCTCCGGTTGCCTCACATGTGGTACCACTTTACAACTAGATTTCAGTTCTGCTAGCCAATCATCGAGGCTTGCCGGCTTTGCAGAGCGAGTTTCATCTTCCTGATTCATGGATGCTGTTTTATATTTAGCATCTAATTGAGACAACCAATTCTGTGCAATAGCGGGAAGATATGAGCGAGCCGCGTTTGCTCCACTGTTCTCTTTTGCTATGTTAGGTTTTCGAAGCGCACCGTCACACTGGTCTTGAGTTTTGGGCAAATCTTTTTCATATTTTGATTCTAAAAGATGTTTTGATAAAACATCGTTTTGTTCATCATTCACTTTTGGAATGATATTCGAATCATGGCGTGCGTTGTTAAGGTTATTTTGTGTTTTTTGTGGCGATGGAAAATATTCTGCTTCTAATCTTGCCAGCCATTTTTCTGTGGCATTGAGTTCAGTGTTACCTTTTGATATGATCTCACTCTCTTTCACTGAATCCCTAAGCTTTGTTTGTGACTTTAGCTGGTCAGTTTTATATTTAGATTCTAGTTTCGACAGCCAGTCTTCAGTTTTATCTGGTTTGGACGATTGAGCCGCATTTGGTCGCGCATCATTAGGCTTTTCTGCTGGCTTTGAAAAATATTTTGCATCTAATTTCGCAAGCCACTCGTCGATGGTCTCAGGACTGGATAAGCGAGTTTCACTTTGTTCGCTTTTCTCTTTCGCAGTGAAGTTTACCGTCCTTTGGGAATCATTTTTTTCGTGCGTTTTTGGCGTGTCTGGTTTGTTAATGTAGTGTCCAGAACCCAATTTTGACAGAAAATCTTCTGTTGTGTCTGTTTTGTCGGTTCTGGACGAGCGAGCTATATTTTGATCACTGTTCACTTTAGATGTAATGTCTGATACTCGACGCGCATTGTATTTAGAGTCTAGTTCCAGTAGCCAATTTCTCGATTTTGTTTCTAAATCTTTCTTGATTGAAGACTTTGATGAACATTCCGGTGGAACTACCTCTACATCGGAATCGCTGGAATCAGATGAAGGTAGTTTGACAGGATCATGCTCTTTAGGCACATTTTGTCTGCCAACATTTAATTCACTGTTCAATTTTATTTTATTCAATACATTTACTTGTATTTTCTGCGGAGATCCAAATGATGTTGGATCTGTCAGTTTGCCATCCCTAATAGGTTTCCTTTTTGCTATCGGTTTTTTTGAAGTAGCAATTAGCTGGAGTAGTTCCTGATAATCGAGATTTTCTTCTGGTTTTAATGCTTTTAAAATTCTCGATAGAATTTTATCATTGAGATCTTCAGTATGGTTGTCTTTTGTGACGAGTGGACTAGTCGGAGGAGTGGGGACTTCTTCCACAAATACCACATCATCATCTGGCTGGTTGCCATCACTATCATCTTCATCTAAATTCACTTGTAGTATGGATGACTTTTTTTGTTCATTTTCTAATTTTGATCCCACCTAAAATATAGTGTAATATGATTTGAGATTAACTATTTAAATCAGGAATTTGGGAAAATAAAACTACTGTTTTTAACAAAATTGTGTAAACATTAAAACATAATTTTTACCTTCACAGAATAGCAGTCCAAGATGTGTATGTGGAAAGAAAGACTTGTTCCATTTATATTTTAGACATTATTATTACATACCAGGCAAAATTGGCGACTGTTTTAAAAAAAACGAACCTTAGCACCGTATGAGTTTTCAGTCCTATTTTATACAACATGCATGAACCTTGATTCAGAGTGAGCCATAATGGAATTTTGAAGAAACTCTGAAAAGCAATAATGGATGAAAACAAGCCATGAATGAGAAAATATTTTTTTGCTGATGATGTAAAGCGGGGTATCCACTATGTTCGAGAACCTCTTGGGCTCCGAGCGACTACAACTGCTCTATATAGTGGATACGATCGCGCTTCAGAAGCGTGTGACGATGCGCGCTTCGCGCTCAGCGTTCCAATCGGTGGCGGTTTTTGGGTCTGAAGAAAAATGTTCGAAAGGAGACAGTGGAGCATGCGCGTTTCTTACGGAGATGGTCGTATCGTCTCCATCAGAGCGGTCGCAGATGGGCGGAGCACAGTTAGTTCGCGAACATAGTATATACCCGGCTTAAGATTTAAAGCAGTGATTCCTAGCCTGTGGTCCGCAAGAGCTATGTAATATTTCACCACCCTAAGGGCCTGTGCACACCACGTTTTATAAACGCGCCGTCGACGCGCGTTTCTAAAACGCCCTTCACCGGCGCGTTTAAAAAACGTAGTCTGCACAGACCCTTTAATAGGATAAAAGCGCGCCGTCGACGCACGTTTCTAAAACGCGCGTCAACGGCACGTTTAAAAAACGTGGTGTGCACAGGCTCTAAGGTCGACTGGTAGAAAATGCCTAAGGCATTAAAGTCTGCGTTTGTACAGTGCATAGTTTTAATAAATAAATAAATAAATTTCAGATGTTCCAACTGAACAATGAGATTGATGCGAACCGATTTAGGTTTCTATCAGAAGTACTGTGTTTTCTATGAGAATACTATTCTAAGCTATTATTACAATTGTTACTTTTAAATTGAAAGAATACCTTTACTTACTATATAAGTAAGTTATACAAGTATTGAAAAAATTATATAAGTACTTTTAGATTATAGCAGTGGTGGCGGAGTGGTAACGGCCCCGACTTACGAATTGTAGGTCGCGGGTTCAAACCCAGCCAGGCGTATTACTTTGTGTAATTTATTTCATCACCACTGCTCTCAAAACGGTGAAGGAAAACATCGTGAGGAAACCGGCATGTCCTAGAACCAAAAATTCGAAGACGTGTGACATTCACCAACCCGCACTGGGCCCGCGTGGTCGGGTGAGTCCCAGCAGTGGGAACATTAAAAAAAAAGGCTGATTATGATTATATATTATTAGATTAATATACGATTTTTCAGGACTTTAAAAAAAAAAAGGGATCTATTGATTTATAGTACGAGTTTTTTTTTTATTATTGATAGGCTCGCGTTTGATCACCATCTCACCTGATGGTAAGCGATGATGTGGCCGACGATGGAGCACGCTTGCTTAGAAGTAACCTATTCACTTTTGACTTAAAGACCCCTAGGTTGTAGCTATCAGGGAACACAGACTCCGGCAGGGAATTCCACTCCTTAAGGTGGATCCACACATTGCGAGGCATGCGCTCCGCACGGCGCACAACGCATGCCTCGCCAAGTGTGGACCTGTATATTCGTGGCGAGGCATGCGCTCCGCACGCGCGAGGGCGAGCCAACGTATGTCGGCAAATGCTTCAAGATCAAAGTGCCTCAGTGCGAGCATTACGTTAGGTGTGGACGTAGCCGCGCATGCACGTTCGAGGCGTGCGCCGCGTACAATATCAACGCACGCCTCGACTGCGAAAATGAAACTGCGTTTGATCGGGCCAAACAGCGCGCAGCGCATGCTCGGGCCGATCCAACCCACACAGCAGCAGTCAAGATGGCGCCTTTAAAATTATTTTTTTTTTTCAACTCAGCGACGGTTACATTTACTTCGTTCGCGATTATACGCCATACGTCTTCTCTTTTATTTTTATTAAAATAATGATTATGTTTAGGATCCCATAATAATCTCTTACTTTCGTATAATAAAACTGCTTTTCTTAACATTTCTTTGTCGTTCATAATGCGCGCGTACATCCGCAGCGAGGCGGACACAACCATCAAACGCAACGCACTGCTCGCAATGAGCCGGCCGCCACACGCACAGCGCGTGTGCGCCGCACACGCGCTATTCGCTGTGCGCCGTGCGGAGCGCATGCCTTGCCAAGTCTGCGCGCCTACTTGCCTCGAGCATTTGCTTCGCACGAGATGGCTCGACCCGAGCATATGTTGGTATAATTTGTCAACACGCACGCCTCAAGCCGAGGCATGCGTTGTGCGCCGTGCGGAGCGCATGCTCGCAATGTGTGGATCCACCTTTAGCTGTACGCATTATGAATGTGTTCCCAAAACGCTTTGTACGTATGGGTGGGATGTCCACCATGTACCGATGGCGCAACGCCGTACGTCTAGTGGTCCGATGATGGAACGGACTTGGTGGAATTAAATTGTGCAATTCTAACGCACACTCCCCGAAGTGTAATCGATAGAAAACCGACAGGCCAGCAACTCGGCGTCGATGCTCAAGGCTTTGGAGTTTTGATTCGACAAGTGCATCATCACCGATAATCCTCTTGGCTCGCTTTTCAATCGACTCCAGAGCATCAAGCTGGTATTTGGCAGACCCATCCCAAAGATGAGAGCAGTATTCCGATCGAACTTGCGCTTGATAAAGTTTGAGCAGCTGTTCCGGCGTGAAATACTGTCTCACCTTGGCTAAGATCCCCAATTTTTTGGCAGCCTGTTGAGCTTTAGCCTCGATGAAAGAGCCGAAATTGAGGGTAGAGGACAACGTTACCCCAAGAAGCTCAAGGTCGCCGGTTATCGGCACGGTTACACTCCGGAATGATGGAGCCGGGTGGAATTGGCTCCGTTTGGCGGAAAAAAGACACGCCTGTGTTTTAGCGGCATTGAACTTGACCAGATTGGCATCGCCCCAATCGGATACTGCCTTCAAGGAAAAGTTCAAGCGTTCAACCATAGCCTCTCGGAAAGACTGGATCTGTGACCCACTAGCACGTGCATCGGACACGTATCTCTCAGCAACAGTGCTATCGTCTGTATACCCAAAGGTACCGGGTTTAAGAAGGTCGTTTATGTGCAGCAAAAACAGTGTTGCCGAGAGTACCGACCCCTGAGGGACCCCGGCATTAATTAAGTGATGAAATATATGAGCCAAGTAATTTTTTTTATGAACCTTCAATCCTCACAGAATTTTTATTGCCACTATTCAAGTCTATGAGTGCTGTTTTCCACTACACAAGGTCACTTTAACCTCTTCTGCAGTCTCGGAAACACTGAGGTTTTCGTGTTTCAGCCTCAAAAACTAAGAGTTGCCTGAGAACTTGAGTTAATAAGTCTGGCACGAGCTGTGTAATGAGTCGTTTTCGCCTCGCCACATGTTTTAGTTTGCTAGGCGATTTTCGAACTATTCATGCGAGGGCTGCCTTAAATGACTTGGTTTCAAAAACATATTAACAAAAAAGTGAGCTGTTAAATTTGACAATTGCACTCTTCGAACCAATGTGGCTTGAGCAGGCAGATATTTTTTCCCATAGCTAAAAACATCCTTCCTTGGCTGTTTTAAACTTTATAAAGCCATTTAACGGCACAAATTAGCGGCGATTGACGTCGATTCTAAAAGAATTTAGTTATCCTTTTCTCATTACTTTTTTTTATTCAGTGGATCATCAACCACTCATTACCGTACCATTATTTTTTTATATTGCAGCTGGTATATTAATCATTATCATTATCATTTCAGCCGAAAGACGTCCAATGTTGGACATAGGCCTCCCCCAAGCGTTTCCACAACGACCGATCCTATGCATCTCGCATCCACCGCATTCCCGCGACTCTCACCAGGTCGTCGGTCCACCTTGTGGGAGGCCTTCCAATGCTGCGTTTTCCGGTGCGCGGTCGCCACTCTAGAACCTTTCGGCCCCATCGACCATCCGTTCTACGAGCAATGTGCCCTGCCCACTGCCACTTTAGTTTGGTATATTAATAATGGACTATATTTGTGATTAGTAATTCTATTAGTGAGTTACCCGCATAAAGGATCAAGCTTGGACAAGATCCCATTAAGTCATGAAATAAATGACTTATGACTTACTTAGTCACAGTGAGAGTGTATTTATAATAAAAAAATATGACACTTTATACTTACATAAACTGGAACTCTCAAAACGCCAGGTCTTCGCCAAAACAAAGAAAAGCAAATGTTGTTAGATAGCACTCAACAACTGTATGATTTATGATACACATTTACACTATTTAAATTTTGATTTTGTGACACTGCTTACCATTGGTTCTTTTTGTTCTGCAGCTATTTTTGTGTCTGTAGATTTTGAACATGTAGTTTTCTTTACAAGCATAGATGTCCCGTTTCTCGATAGCTCTGGTAGATCCACAGGCACAGCTCTCTTGTGGGAATCTTTTGGAGTACAAGTGGTATAAGATGAGTCAGTGAGTCAGGACTTTGCCTTTTATATATTAGCAATTTGATTAATCAAAATTAAAGTTATCTAACAATTTGATTACAAACAGCAATATAAAAATAATAATAATATAAAGCTATTATTTTCCTACTCAGTAGTTTTTACTCTATTGAGTAGAAGATAAGTTTCTTTATTTTAATAAAGTTTGATATATAGAATATATTTTATTTTACAGTTTTGCATTACTTTTAAGTCTATGGTAACTTTAGTCTATTGCTGACAGCAATCTCTATCAGAAACTTTAGATTCGTAAAGGTTTTTATATACATACCATTTATGGCTACAATGTCAGACCGGCGAAATCTTTTCACCTGCTTATAGCCCAGCTCTGGTGTTTCATCATCGGATGAGAAATCATCATATACCCTGGCAAGTATTCAATTATATTAGTTGTTGATTGATTTATGAAAAGGTGAATATTGTGGAATAGTGATAGACCCACTTCATTCGTCACGACCGTCCGAATCTTTTAGCTGAAGTGGTTGTGAAATACATATTTCAACTTCAATTTTGTTTTATGGCTTTATGGAATATATTTAACTTTGTTGGCTGGCTCTGGCGGCCGAACCTTATGATGACTCGCTGACCGGGCACAGCTGGCAACAAGACATGTTCACGTTATCTAGAGATATAAACATTAGAATTCTTAGCTACCTATTACGCTTGATGTTTTGTCGCATCGGTGCAGGTTCATCTAGTAAACCTAAAGATCTAAAAAGGTTATGGAGAATATCTATTACAGACAACATTTTAAACCAATCCATCACTAAATATGGTTGCCTTACTATTTTCTAATACACTCCAGAGAAAAACGAAAATTCACGAGAAAAAGAGTTTGTCAACATCACAACAGAAGATCACAGAGTACTTCTCCTTTAAATTATTTTTACTCTTTGGAGTATTTATCTTATGACAGTGACAGGATGACAAACACCGCACCATATACACCGCGTTCCGAATTACGATTACATCGCCATGAGCGTTCACAGCGCTAACAGCCGTTCCGATTTAGTTTTGCTGCTCACAGCGTTGATATCGATAATTATGTCAATTCGGAACGATCTGTTGTCGGGCCAACAGTAATTTTGACGTGATTTCATTGAGTGGTTTGGTAGGGATTCAACAATAAGCTTTGCTAACAAGGTATTGCGCGTGTATTTGACACCGCTAGGATAATAAAATTGTGTTCTGTGATTGTGTTGATTGGTCAGTTTATTCTATAGCTCTCTCCATACATTTATAATAATAAAATAACTGGGCTTCAAAATGGCTATGGAACCCCATTTTTTCATCGAAATGCTTTATAAGATAAGAAGTAACTAAGAACTATTAAGCAAACATAAACAAACAATATTTTTAAACTGTCACTTTTGACATCGCTCTCAGTGATATTGCATCAGAGCGTATCAGAATCAGAATCAGAATTTTATTTATTTCTCTAGTTTTATATTACATATCACTTAAAATATTTCATTTTACAATAGCGTGTTTCAATTTGTCCGTAGAGTAGAAGCTTTTGAAACCTATCCTGGTCGATTCCTCTATTTCTAGTGCTTATATAATTTTACGTGAGGATAACGTTAAAGCATTGGGGATTAGCCCCAGCGGCAAGCCGCTTATTACTGTATTGAGTGACTCGGCAGTTACAGCCTACGCTGTCGGAAGGGGGCCAGTCGTTTAAAGAGCGACTTGTCCCTATCTTTTTTATTTATATACCTACTGAATGTCACCTACTCTAGTAGCTAAAAGAAAGGGATTGTGCTGTCCATAGCGCGTGTACACCGGCCCTTGTTCTTGTAGCCCCTCGATCGACAGAGATTTGAGACGTTCTATCATGTCGCCGTGGAGATCATGCGCACGAATGTGCCACGGGTCTTGTTGTAAGATTTCCCAGAGTAGATCAGTGTCTGTGCGTCTGGGTAACCGTGCGGCGCTCTTCAATGCCATTTTATATTGCCTCTCAAGCTTGAGCAGGTTTGTTTTACTGTACCTCGGTAGCAATTGTATTACTCCGTAGTCTATCACTGGCAGTAAGCATGCTTGAATGACAAGTAGCTTGACATCGACGCTTAGCTTGGAGCGGTAGCCGATAATTGAATGCAGCGCTCCTCTGACTCTCTTGGCCTTTTTAATATTTTCTTTGGCATGCTTATTCATCGAAAGCCTTTTGTCCAGCCAGACTCCGAGGTATTTTATTTCTGGTTTGAATGCGATGCGTTCGTCACGTATTTGAACATAATTGCGATACCCTGTGTTTAAATTATTGAGTCTTGGTCTCTTGTGCGAGAATATTATGCATTCTGTCTTATCGACATTGCATTTCAAGCCCCATTTTTTGTAGTAGTCAATTATGTCGATGGCGGCCCACTCTGCTCGGCGCGTAGCGTGGTCCGGTCTTTCAGCTGCGTTGAGTATACATAGGTCGTCAGCGTACTGTGACAGCATCTGGCCTGCTATTCTTTCATTTGGCAGGTCAGCCACATAGAGGTTGAAGATTGCTGGACCGAGTATTGACCCTTGGGGCACCCCGTGTGGCACACGCTGCTCCGTTCCCAAAGTGGTTCTGAAGCTACCTCTTGTTGTCCTGTCGCTGAGATAGTTCTCGATCATTTTTACGATGTTGTTGCGTGCTCCAGCGTCGATCAGTTTTCGACAGAGCCCTTTATGATTGATTGAATCAAAGGCTTTGCTGAGGTCAGTCGATATCATGGCGACGCTATGACCCATATCCAGCGCGTCGGCGATGTATTTGCCTGTACGAAGGATTTGCGTGGCAGTGCCTCTGTTTCTAGTGAATCCATGCTGGTGGTTGGGTACTATTTCGCTTAACTCTGTCTCGATGCGATTGAGTATTATTCTCGGCCCATTTGCCCATGATGTTGAGTAGACTGATGGGTCTATACGATTTCGGATCACTGTGATCTTTACCCGCCTTATGCAGAAAAATACAAGTACTTGTTTTCCACCGTTTAGGGAAGTAACCCGTCTCGAGTATGTAGTCCATAATACGTTTGAATATCGTAATCATGGTATCGCCACCTAGTTTGAGTATGTCGGCTTTGATGCCGTCAGGTCCTGGAGCTTTGCTGTTTTTGAAGCGTCTAAGAGCTAATTTGAGCTCGTGCTTTGAAGTTTGATCGAGTGGTGCGAATGGTGTAGAAATTTCTGTACATTCATCACTTGCATCGATAGTAGCTTCCTTGACTATGGCTGTTTCGACCATTCTATCGATGATCTCTAATTCATTGGTGCAATCGTTGAAGTGAGGCAGTTTCATGATGGGCTTTTTCATTGCTCTTTGCACGGCCCACATACGTTTCCTATTGTCCTTATTGTTTTCGAGTAGCTTGGTCCACTCGGCTTCTTTATGTTGGATAATTTCTTTAGACAATTGATGCTTACAGGCATTGTATTGCATTCTTGCTATTGTCCTAAGGTCAGTGTATCTAAGTCGCCAGGCACGCTGCTTTTTGGCGTTACGCTCGGCTATTCTTTGTCTTATGTGTGTTGGAAGTTTGTCTTTGGAGTCTACAATTCTCAGCGGGGCCAGCTCGTCGAGTGTTTTGACGATGGCCTTCTCTATTTCTGTGATATATATTTCACAGTCATCGTTTGAGGTGATCTGTAGTCCCGACTTCATATTGTTAGAAAGCAGCTTTTCAAAAGCTTGTCTGCCTTCTTGGGTGCCTTTTATATGTGTCAAATCGCGAGTTAACGGTTGATCGTAGTCACTATCGATTATTACATCTAATGTCCACGGGAGGTGGTCTGAGGAAATACATTCCCTCTGCTGGCACTTAAATTCCAGTGGTGAGTGATCGTAGTTCACGATTGCTGTGTCGAGTATACTGTTTCCTGGGCCTCGAGCCCGAGATGGTTGGCCTGTGTTAACGAGTCTCACGAAGCCATGTTGGATTGCGTTGCGGAGCACAATGCCCAGGCCCACGTCTCTAGAGTGATTCAGTTGTCTCATGCGTAGATTCGAATCACCTATGATGATGGCGCTTTCACCGAGTATCAGCGTCTCGAACTCGTCGACGAGGTCTCCCTGTCTCGGTATTGGTATGTAGATGCCCTTGATTGTGATCTTGTCATTGGTTATGTGTTTGGTGTAAAGATTGATACTGCATCCCTCAATGCGTCTGTCTGCGTCATCGATACCGTCTATCAGCCGAGTTTGAGCCCATCTTAAGCCTTGTTTTATGTACATTACGGTACCCAGATGTTGCTGTTTTCTATCATAAATTTTGTCATAGCCGGGTATGTTGAACCTTTGTTCATCCAGGTTAATTTTTATCTCATTGAGTATGAGAATGTCAACGTTATACTTGTTCACGGTATGCTTGACTTCCATGAATTTACCACGCAGGCCTTGCACATTGATGTGCATTATTCGCACTTGTTTCTTAGTTCCAGTTGCAGTTAAGGATGGCATCACGCAGTTCTTTAAAGCAACGCTCGAATATCTCGAGGAATTCTTGTTTTGAGAGTTTATTACTCGGTACCGTTACCTCTTGTTGTTGAATGTTGGCGGTGACGTTAGCATAGTTACGGTCACCTCTAATTTGTCTCTCACGTGGGCGGGATTGATGTTCGCGTGGTATCTCCTGTTTCGAAGGCTGTTGCTGCTTGTTAAAATGTTTTACTTCCTCACGAAGGACTGCCTCTTCACGTTTTGTTTTTTGCTTGTTCATCTCCCGCTGAAAGCGCGGACATTTGCGCTGTGTAGCCGTATGTTGTTCAGGTTTCACGTCTCTGCAGTTCGCGGACACTTTAATCGTTTCACCGTGACTGTTCACGATATCGACCGTCGGATTGCGCTTTTGAGCGTGGCAGGCACTTGTAGCATGGTTAAATAGAAGACAGTTCTTGCATTGCAGTATCCTGTCGCTACTAGTAAAGTAGCATAAGCATAGCATAGCATAATCAGCCTTTTAATGTTCCCACTGCTGGGACTCAGGCCTCCTCTCTCTAGGAGAGGGAATGGGCCGCAATCCACCACGCGGGCCCAGTGCGTATTGGTGAATGTCACATGTCTTCGAATTTTTGGTTCTAGGACATGCCGGTTTCCTCCCGATGTTTTCCTTCACCGTTTTGAGAGCAGTGGTGATGAAATAAATTACTCAAAGTAATGCGCCTGGCTGGGTTTGAACCCGCGACCTACAACTCGTAAGTCGGGGCCGTTACCACTCGGCCACCACTGCTCCAGTAAAGTAGCGCTCTGGTTTAATTTTGTGGGCGCAGAAAAAGGCCTCGGTAGCGTTCTTCATTTTTTCCGCCAGCTCCACATATGAGAATGAGCCGTCGAAAATACATAGTTGGACATCTGACGTAATGCGTTTGATACTCAACGGGCGAATGCCGATGCACCTCTCCATTTCGTCTAGTTGTTCGTCTAGGGTGTAGTCGTGTGTCATATTCCTGATTACCACTTTGGTCGTTCGTATTTGCTCTGAACGAGGTTTGGGAGCTATGAAAGCCAGGTCTGGTTTAAATTTCTTTATATCCGCGATACACAGGCTGCGTTTTTCGAGGTCCGTTGCAGTTATGAGAATGTTTTTACTTTTCTCGTTGCGGCTAACTCTAGCTTTATGTGTTGCAAGGATGCGCGACAAGTCACTGATAAGTTTGTCTGACATCATTTTCTTATTATCCTTCGCGTTGTTGATGGTACCGCAAATCGTTGATAAGTATCGGGGGAACGTATCCGCTCTTGCTTGCTATTGTGTCCTCCATGCGCTTTAATGGGGGACTGTTCTTTCGCATCAGAGCGTAAGCACTGTTGGGGGCGGGTCAATCTGTGTGTTCGGTTGCCGAACGACATGACTCACATGGTAGCATAGAGGTTGACCTACCTCACGGACTCCTTCAGAGGATGTGAGGGGGCGTGGGCTTTAAGGGAGAGCGCAACAGTCGCATAGATCCTTAAGGTCAGTCTGGTGGTTATCCTTCTCGTGGTTGCCGCCCCGTTATTGGTCTAGTTCCTTAAGAAATAGAGGTAACAGAAATCACCGGGCGTTTTAATGCAGGGATGGAGAGGTCATGTCTCTGCGTGTCCATCATCAATAGGGTAGATGGTGGATAGTTAATGACCTCCCGCGTGTTTGTGCCGTGCGCGGTGACCCGTACGGGGGGATGAAGGAGTCCTGGTGGTTGAGCCTGAGAGGGGTCGGGTTGTATTTACCCCTTGAAGGCAACACGCCACTTTGGTCTGGATTTCTCCTCAAACGGGCGGCCATGGTCTAGCCAATCATGGTCAATCGGCTGCGACGTCCGGTCAGACGGCCGTCAGGTGAATACTCGGGGGTGATGGGGTTCGCAGCGGAAGGCAGGTACGCACTGGCACCTATTGTGGGGGGCAGATGTGGACTGCTGGAAGCTCGTGGACAACTCACTCACGGGTACTATATCAGCTCGGTAACCTTGGTGCTTTAAAGCATCCCCGATGTTGAGGGCTCGATGGTGGGTGAGGAGCCGGGCTGATGAAACTACAAAATATAAAGGTATGGATTTCAACAACACACAACAAAAAAAAGGTGACAAGACCGTAAAGGGCGTGTCACAAATGGCCGTGGACCTGACCACAGGGACTAAGCCCAAGGCATTAGCAGGTAGGGGGGCCGCTGCCTCCAAGCAGGATGTACCCGTATCGGGCTTCGACTCCTGGACCACCGTGACCCGCAAGGGCTGCAAGGGACGGGGGAAAACCGGTACGGGGGTTCCGCAAGGAGGGAGTGGCGCCCAAGGGCACTCTGGGATAGGGGCACCGCTGCCTGATCGCGGGGGCCCCAGCACACCGATACCTCCGCCACGGACGGAACCTGCACAGGGAACGTCCAGTGGAGGGACGGGAGCGAGGGACCCCGCGACGCAGGCACCGGGGCCGCATCACCGGCGCTTGAGCGGCAGCGCTAAGCGCAGGTCGAAGAACCTGCAGCGACAGGCTGCAACGGCAGGGGGAAACACGGCACCTGTCAAAAGGATACGGGAGGTGAGCAACGAGGCCAAGGAACCGGGCAATGACACAAAAAAGGTCAAAACCCAGGGATCCTACAAGGACGCTCTCATGGGGACGAAGATGGCGATAGTGCAGACGTCCCACCCTGACCAAGCGCTGGAGGCGGGAACCCTGGGTCCGATTCAGGAGTTTTTATGGAAACTGCTGATGGAGACCCCAGATCCACTGCCCCGCGTGAACGTCGGGAACATGGTCGGAGGGGCGCTGCACGTCAGTTGCGAGGGACCCGACGCAGTTAAGTGGCTCCGCGCTGTCGACGGCCGGGAGGTCAATGGCATCAAGCTACGGGTGATGGATGCAAAAGACCTTCCGAAGCCGATCAAGATGGCGTGGAAGTCAAAGACCTTCAAGGGCGCCGACCTCGCGGACACCTTGAAGCTACTCCAGCGCTTCAACCCAGCACTGCACACAGATGGGTGGAAAGTGCTGAAGGTCGACGTGGAGCCAACCACGACGCGCCAGATTGTCCTTATGGACAAATTATCCACGGACGCCATCAGGGAGGCTGGCTATACACTCTACTCAGGATTGGGGCCTAGCCAGTTCAAACTGTTGGAGGACGCGGATAAGAGGAGGGAGGATCAGGCCAAGGAACCCCCAGTGACCTCGGCAGAACCGGACGCCCCCAGTGGGGAGATGAAGGAAGATTGCACCGAGGCAGGGGTCCTGAGCTCGGAGGAGGAGGCCTACCTCGCTGAAGAGCGGACCAGCGACGGTGCAGACCGTTACGGGGACTACCATCCAGTGATGGAACTGGACCGCGCGTCGTCACCATCGACGTGCGCGGGGGACCTAGCGAGACTGGCAGTCCTCAAACTGGATCCCAACTGCCTGGACTCAGACGAGGACGGGGAGGCGGGGCCGAATCGGCAGTGAAGACTTACAAAATAAAAATGGCTGCAATAAGGTTTGTACAGATTAATCTGCAACATAATAAGGCTGCGACTGCCCTTCTGGCGCGCGAGCTAAACATGTTAAAATATGATATAGCTCTAATACAAGAACCTTATACATACAAGGGGGAGATTAGAGGCCTGGGCAGGACTGGGGGTATTGTATACTACCAACGTCATGACCTAAACGCAAGGGCGTGCATCTATGTCAGAAATGGCCTAGACGCGATTCCCCTGCACAATTTCTGTTACAGGGACCTGACAACCATCAAGGTCCCTCTAAGAGAGGAGGAGGGAGGCGGGGCGCTGATACTAGCCTCCGCATACATGCCTTATGAAGCCGAGGACCCCATCTCAACGAACCTGAGGGAACTCGTGGATCACTGCAGCCGGGAGGGCCTAGACCTGATCATAGGCTGCGACGCCAACGCACACCACGTCACTTGGGGGAGCACTGGTAACAATAGGAGAGGTGAAAAACTGCTGGATTTCCTGGTAAGCTCACCTTTACAAATTATAAATAATGGCAACAGGCCCACGTTCGTCAACGCTAGACGAGCGGAGGTGATTGACCTAACAGTAGCTACTAATAGGGCTAGTAACCGCATAAGCGAATGGCACGTACCAAACGAGATCTCACTCTCAGACCATAGGTATATCTGCTTTAAGTACAGTACCCGATGGAAAAAGGAACTGGTAGTAAGGAGAAACCCAAGACACACCGATTGGAACTCCTACACGAGAGACTTGAAAGTGGAACTTGGGGACCCCAAAGGAAAGCTGAACTCAGCGATTGACGTAGAGTTTGAGGCGGGGCGAATATCCGAAGCTATTCTGAGCGCTTGGACAAGCAATTGCCCCGTAAAGGTAGTACAAGCAAGAAAGGAACCTTGGTGGAACTCTGACCTAGCTAGGCTACGGAGGGAAACTAGGGCCGCCTTCAATCGTGCTAAGGCTCTCAAAAATTTTGAGATGTATGCTATAAAGCTGACAGAATTTAATAAGGCTGTACGCAGGGCCAAAAGGCAGGCCTGGAGGGACCATTGCGACAACATTGGCAGCATTCGAGACAGCATGAGACTGTCGAAGGCCATGGCCACTGCAAAGGTAAATCCACTGACATCCATCAAGGATGAGAATGGCAAACCGACAGAGTCTGGAGGTGATACCCTCGAGATAATGTTCAAAACGCACTTTCCCGGCTCATTCGCAGCTAACGACACGGCGGACTCATTAAGCTTAGACGACATTAAGTCAAAAACAACGAAAGCAGACTGGGACGCCGCGAAAAAGGTAGTAGGGCCGAAGCAGAGACCTATGCTATAATCGCATGCGCGCAGGAAATACTAGACAGAGGCACCGAAGGGGACACTGTCTACATTTTAAGCGACAGCCAAGCAACACTCAAGGCACTCACGTCCAATAGAGTGGATTCTGGGCTGGTACTAAACTGTATTAAAATACTAAATCGGATAGGAAGGCGCAACAAGGTCAGATTGATCTGGGTGCCAGGTCATACAGGAGTAGAAGGCAACGAGAGACCCGACACTCTAGCAAGGAAATGATCCGAGACACCCCTATACGGACCGGAACCCTTCATAGGACTCTCACCAAGGGTCATCAACCAAGCATTGAAAAAGGCTGCGTTGGAAATACACAGCACACACTGGCGCAACACAACAGGCCAGAAGCATGCAAAGCTATTTCTTAATGACATAGATAAGGCCTGGACCCAAAAACTATGGAGGTACAGCAGATCACAGCTCCGAACAATCACAGAAGTCTTCACGGGGCACTATGCCACCAACAAACAGCTCCACAACATGGGACTAGCAAGCGACCCGACTTGCAGGATCTGTGGAGAGGCAGAGGAGAATATGCTACACGTACTGTGCGACTGTGCAGCACTAGGCTCCAAAAGACTAGAGTATCTGGGTCAACCATTTCCAAGACCAGAGGACTACAGGCTCAGCCCCATCAAGGCCATACTGGGACTCATGAAGAAGGTGCACGGAAGGCTGGGGGTTGAGTAGAAGGGAGGGGGATTAGCACAAAAGATCCAGAAGGGTCGAAGTGCTCTGGTTTAGGGCCAGCCCCACTATAAGATAAGATAAGATAAGCACTGTTAACGCAAGATGGCGTCGACAATGACGTCATGCATGACGTCAAGAAATCGTTTGTTGCCGGGCTCACGTTAAAACGGAACGAACGACTACGACTGTAACAATGATGAAAGAAAGGGTAGCTACCCTTTCTTTCATCATTGGACTGTGAGCGCGCTCACAGCGCTGATAGCATCTCGGAACGCACCGATACATAAATCCTGCGTTCCGAATTCCGTCAAAAGCGATAATATTGCGAATCCAACCAACGCGCAACGTCACAATTATTACTCAAAAGCCCTAATATTTTGATCGGATTCGCGATATAATCACTTTTATCGCAATTCGGAACACGGGAAAAAGGTACTCTGTGCACCGCATGCACGTCAAATTGTCAACAGATAACATAAAATTTAAATGTTACCAGTAGTGCTGTTAGGCAGTCAGTACACGGTCATGCAGGCGTCAATCAATTCCATCAATCATGAATGATGTTTGAATGCCGGTGACTGACTGAATTTTGTCGCCATTAGACGCTCAATCTGACTTATCTGACTGATGGTCAGTCAAACCCTTAGATTAAAGACATAAACTGGTAGTCAAACACAAGGAATTCAGAGAATAGGTCGTTTATGATGAATATTTGATTTATTTATGTTTATCAGTTATCTAGTACTCATACCACAAGCTCTGCTTAGTTTGTGATTAGATGGCGTTGTGTGAAAGTTGTAGAATATTATATAATACGCCGTTTATTCATTTACATATAAATTATATTTTTAAATATTTCAATAAAAAAAAAATAAAAAAAATAATTAATATTATATATTCTTAGAAGAAAAGTACATATACATATATAAGCAAAACCAGTATACCTATAATACTATGCCTTAGTTAATTGAAAACAAACTGACTGGCCTGTTGGTCTAGTGGTTAGTGACCCTGACTGCTATGCCGGAGGTCGTGGATTCGATTCGATTCCCACCCAGGACAAATGTTTGTGTGATGAGCACGATCATTTGTTCTGTGTCTGGGTGTAATTTATCTATATAATATGTATGTATTTAGAAATAGCGACTCATTGGTGATACCTATTAGTATGTACATAGACATATCATACATACTTTTATTTATTTATTTATTTATTTAAACTTCATGTACAGTAGTGGTACATAGGCGGACTTAATGCAACAAGGCATTCTCTACCAGTCAACCTTTGGGTTAAAAAAGACAACACTGTGGTAGGTTTGCACGATAAACAAATAACAGATACTTTAAACAGAACTTTTACCACTCAGCTTAAGGTACCTATATGATAAGACAGGCAGCTGATACATTCTATAAGTTTCTTTCGCTTTCAGATAAGAATGGAAACAGGTAGATACTTGAATTAAATAAATCAAGCTCATTTTTTGTACATATTTGTGTATTGGGGATTAGTTGTATCCCACAATTATTTAGGTAATGTTTCAAAAGCTATTAGAAAGTCTTTCTCTGGCTGTAATAGGTATATTAGCCGGTTACGGTGGTGATTGCACAAGCGAGTGCGCGGGCGCGATTTCACTATGATCTGCGTCCGACTAGGACTCCATCGTTGTTCGAACGCTGACTGATGAATGATAGACGAAATGGCATTACACGATCACTCAAAGACCAAAGTTCATGATTGATGGTTGCATGACGTAAAAATCAAAATATCTAGGTTCCCGTTAGTCAGTATCATGCAGACGTCAATCATCGCATTAGACGGTAGGTTTTTCGTCAATAAAAACATTGACTGTGGCAAAACTGACAGCAAAACCTATCGTGTTTTGGACGCCTTACATAAAGCGTAACTTGTGTAATTTCCCATTGCTAATCCGAATGGATCCCAATAGATGACGCTGAAAGGTTATCTACTTCTATCTATAAAAAACTTTTTACAAAAAAAAAAACCGACTTCACTAAAAAACACTAAAAGGATCAAAATAACTTTAATTTCGGAAGTTGGTGTTTCTCGGTATTATTTGTATCTTATTTAACACCGACTTCCGAAATTAAAGTTATTTTGATCCTTTTAGTGTTTTTTAGTGAAGTCGGTTTTTTTTTTTTGTAAAAAGTTTTTTATTTCACACTTTTTAGTTGCGATACACTTATAAGCAGAGTGACTATTTCTCATGATAATTCCATTTAACTCAAACACTGCTAGGTTACATTGTTTTATTATGAAGTTCCTGGTCTTCTTCGTCAGTTCCACTTCATCAAATGTTACTTTTTGACTGTAAATGCTTAAGTTCTCGATGAAAATACATAAATCACTATATGATTGCCTATAATATTTGAGGAGTTCCCTCGATTTCGCCAAGATTCCATCATCAGATCCCGATTTGGTGACTATGGGACCATTTGGAAAGTATACCCTTTCCAACAAAAAAAGAATTTTTCAAATCGGTTGGCAAGCGACGAAGTTATCCGCGAACAAACATAAAAAAAAAAAAAAAAATACAAACATCCGAATTGAGAACCCTCCTCCTTTTTTAGAAGTCGGTTAAAAATAGAAGCTTACTCAAACTGACGTCATGAGTACGTTAAATATTATTCAATTGTAACCCCATTGAATAACTTTTTCATAGCTTATTTAGCTGAACTGAGAGGGTTGTATTGGTGATTTTAATTTCGTAAGTAAATACGTGTTACGATCGCGAATCATATTTTTTTAAAACGAAAATTTTAATTTCGTAGTTTAGGTTACAACCCTCTTTATTAAATGTCAAAGTTTTACAGGTATTCAGACTAAATAAGAGATTGATTATGACAAAATGTAGTTTTCAAATTCATAATTCAGATATCGGGAGGAAACCCATTTTTGAGGTGGGAAATCATGAAATGAATGATTTTTCCCGAACTAGGGTGCAGTGAGAGGGAATGTCAGACTTTTACTGACTAAAACTCACCTGTGTTCTTCAGTTGCTCGTTGCGTTTTAGGGGTCACTCTTTCAAAAGTTCCCGCAGGTAGGGCTGCTCCCTTCAGTTTTGCTGAGATTTCTTCGAGATGCACGCGAGACATAGGGAAAGAGCAGGTACATGACGAGAGCTCTTTTTTGCAAGTTGTTTGCAGTTGCAATTTATTGTTATCTCAAATTACAGACGAATATTTTCACAGACCATCATCGATCACCATTACTTACCAGTATTAAAAAAATGGTGATCGAAGTAGGTATAACATATTAATTATGTACTATGATGACTCACAGGCAAGACAATAGGTATTATATTTATAGACTAGATTAATCAATGTCCTAATGACCTAGGCTAGCATTCGGCTTCGTTTTACCGTGGTTAATAAAATTAGTCACGACGCTTCGTTTGTTATGATTCGTAAAGAATTTTGTTAAGTTATCTAATAGTTATTAGGTACCTACGTTATGTTATGTTCTTAATGTTATCTCATCTATCTATCTATTGGAGTTTAGTTTCCGCACTTAGTCCATGATGGACGATTGTGCGTGAGCCATAGTGGCCATTATCTATAGGGCTTTATTTATTCCAGCATGAATCCCACATCTCTCCAGAAGATATCCCGGGCCATGATTGAATAGATCATCGCAATTTTGTTGGTACCTGTGTGTCAATAGAACTGGAACACCTTAGTTTCAGTTGTTTTTAACCGACTTCAAAAAGGAGGAGGTTAATTATATGTTCGGTTGAATGTATGTTTTTTTTTTTTTTTTATGTATGTTCACCGATTTCTGGGTCAATTGTGGACCGATATTGAAAAATTTTTTTTTGATTGGAAGGTTATACTTCCGAGTTGGTCCCATAGAAATATTGTTATGATCTGAACATGAACTTCGAAGATATGGAACAGAACTCCTCATAGGATCACAGCAGAACCGTCGTAACAAGTAAAATTGCTTTGTTTATACGTGTAGTCGATGACTGACTGAAAGTAGAGGGGGAATATATCGAACTGATCTGATGATGAAGCCTGAAGTTAGGCACCGGAACTTTGTAATAAATTAATGTAATCTAACCGTGTTTGGGATTATTAGAATTGTCATGAGATGCACTCTAGCTATACTTAAGGTATTATTTAAGTTTGGCTGAGGGGTACTTTTTAGTGGTGGTACCATAACTAAAAAGTGTAAAATAAAAAACTTTTTACAAAATAAAAATACCTACAACCGACTTCAAAGTAAAAAAAACACTGAAAAGTGCAAAATAATTTTAATTTCGGAAGTCGGTGTTAAATAACGAAGAGACAAAACTATTATAGAAACACCGACTTCCGAAATTAAAGTTATTTTGCACTTTTCAGTGTTTTTTTTTACTTTGAAGTCGGTTGTATTTTTATTTTGTAAAAAGTTTTTTATTATCTTTGAAATGTACCTACCTACCTAATATTTAGAGAATGACGGTAGTAATTTACTAACCCTCCCTATTGTCCTCAAGTAGTAGCGTACTTTAAATGAAGATAGGTGTCAGAATAAGACTAGGAACCCACAAACCCACTTAAAGTACAGGGCCAGATTTATAAAAGATAGAAAGATAGAAAAGTAAAATACAAATACAAAGAAAAAGGATTAGTTATGAAAATTTTTGCACCTATCCAGGGACTGCGGCTGCGCTTGTGCCTGGGCACCGCTGTCTTAGTTACGGCACTGTGCAGCCGTGGGCCTGCGCACACTTGAGACAAGACTGTCTTAGACAGAGTGGTCTACGACGTCGCAGACTTGCCTGCGAAAAGACTGTTTGTTTTGTCTACAACACGGCGCACACCATCAAGACAAAACAGTTTAGCGGCGTACGGTCAGTGTTGTCAACTTAGTGGATTTTCCACTAAAACTGGTGGTTTTAACCTCCCATTTAGTTGCGAAATATTGGTTTTAGTGGCTAGTGGATTTTTCTAGTGCTTTAGTAAAATTCAATTTCTTACTAAAAATGCGATCACTCGAGTGTAAATCAGCACCATAGAATCCATAATTAACAATCTGATACCGACGATGATAGTGCAAACAAAAATGATTCGTCTGAAGACGAATTAATAGGTACATAGCTGTTATTGAATAATTGTATGTTGATTTACCTACTAATGTTAATCCATACTTCCATACTTACATACTATCCATACTTCCATACTAATATTATAAATGCGAAAGTAACTCTGTCTGTCTGTCTGTTACTCTTTCACGCTTATACCGCTGAACCGATTTTGATGAAATTTGGTACAAAGATAGAATAGAGCTTGAGAAAGGACATAGGCTATAAATTATCACGCTATTTGCTATGGGGGGTGAGCAATAATCCAAAATGTCGGTAGTGAACGACATTTTGCAGCGAGTTCGATCCTCAGCTACAGTTAAAAATTTTGTAATTATTTTATCTTATTTTTTTTGTAATAAAATAACTGTTACCATTTTTTCAAAATAAAATTGACGTTTCTATTCGATATCTTCTAAATATTTTGTAAAAACTGATCAAAACAAATAATAAAATCAAAGCGGCGAGTAAAATCACGTACTATTTTGTTACATTATTCTATTTAGCTGCAAATTTAACTTCTGAAAGGAAAATCATCACGCTATCATCGATAAGGAGCCAACCAGTCTATTATAACGTTTATATAAGAACGTCTATTTTAAAACATAATCATCGGTGACCACCTCAGCACAGTGGTTTCTTATCTAGACTTGCGTGTAATATAAAGATGGTTCGAGTTCCATAATATGGCTCTCATATAAGACATTTTTATTTTTATTTTATTTTTTCACCGTAAATAAGATTTTTTTATATGTATATATTTTTGCATGCTTACATTTTTTTATATCTACACACAATATATCTGTAGAAGTTTTTAGTTGTGTGCGTATCACGCAAAATGTTAATAATATAAAATGTAGATAACTTTTAAACATTAAAATTGTGTGTCACTTAAAATATTACTTAGGCTTTGTTTCATCGCAATCGGTTGACTATATCGAAAGATATATCGTCGTTGCGACTTTAAGACCTCTTATGTGTCACTTTTGGCAAAATCACTTTTTTACGCCAGCCTTTTTGACATTTTAAAGCTCTATCTAATGCAAAAACTCTCATGTGTATACGACGATTTAATCGTCATTTGTTTACCAATTTCAAGATCAACAATGTGCTTCCTAATAAAATGTTGGTGCTTAAAATATCTTATCTGTCAATGTACACATACGAGTTTTTAGATCTATGTCATACTCGGGGCCTTTAGGCAATTATCAGATCAAAACATCTTATGTGCATTATTAGGATGAGAAAGGTGGGTATTTTTAAAATTATTTGCCTATGTCACTTTAGACCAATAATGTCACGGGAACGAGCGCGACAGTTAAATCGTATTATTAATTATTCTCCAATCGTAGATGATAGATGTCACTCATTGTAGGTATTAATACATTTTGTCAGTTCGTGCAGGTCGTTACCTTATTCGCGTCGCGTAGAAAGAAACTTTATTTGATTAGTGAGTGTAACAACATAAAAAATGAGTAAACCGCTGTGCCCAAGTGAGATTGAGTTATTAGTTAATCAGCAAAATACAGGTGATTCTGAATTAAGTAGTAGTCTGAATTAAGTAGACGTAAAATGTAACACCACACGCAATTCAGATACTCGCAACGCCATCTAAAGACTCAAAGTAGAAATAATGGTGACAATGGCATTTGAAATTCATATTAAATTTGATAGATAGATGTCAGTGTGTAATTTATATAATTTTCTGAGTGGCGGAAGAATGACCATCGCCCACGTTTGCAGACAGTTCTATTTTTTTTTGCCCCGTGGTTGTAACAAGTTAATTGACTATATGTATTGAATTATTGACTTTAAAATAACACGGCCAAATTTTTGGAAGGGGTTACATGGTACCTTGCGTTGGAAGGCCCCCAGGTGGACGTTACCGATGACCTGGTGAGGGTCGCGGGAATCCGATGGATGCGATACTCACAGGACCAGTCATTATGGCGACACTTGGGGAGGCCTATGTCCAAAAGTGAACGTCTTTCGGCTGAAATGATAATGATGACGATGGCACCTTTTTATTCTTTTTTTAAGGGTGGAAATTATCCAGTGACTTCTCCCGCTCTGGTTTGGGCGGGAGGGCGTGTCAATCTTTTACTGACTGAAACTACACCTGTGTCCTTCAGTTGCCCTTTGCGACATCTCTTTGAGAAGCGCGTGGATCACTACGCGCTGTTGATGACTGGGCTTGGTCCGGTCAACTACCGGACGGCCGGACGGCTAGCTACCCATTGCTCGACGTCCGCAAGCCCGCGTCTACCGTGGCTGGTAGTCGGTGTCGGAATCTCGGCTCAGAGTGGAGCGGCCTCCTCCTTCGCTAGCATTACGGCTTTGCAGAAGGAGGCTACTTCCGGCCATTTCTCCTCGCTTTGGACCATAGCCCGAACCAGGTCCCGGCGCGAGAGGCCACTGACGCCGATTGCCTCCACGAGGACACATTGGTGCTCCGCTCTTGCGGGGCACACCTCCAATGTATGCTTCACTGTGTCCTCCAGGATGATGGCACCTTGCTGCCTAATAATAGCGTGTTTTATTATTTGCAGTCACTGCTTCATATAAAACGAGGTCGAATGTGTTTTTCTGATCACAGTTCGACAACGTATGATGTATCTCAGATTCCTTGCAGCCTTACGTCGACATCTGGACATTGCCTCCTTGCAGTGAGTGGTGACCAACACTGGATTATGGTATTGGCACTGGTATTTCGAACGGTTTCTGTTCCGGATTCGGTTGGAATTACCCTGATATTACCATTTTGCGAATTGCCCGAAGCTCCCGGTGTAGCATGCAGTGGAGGTCTATCCAGCTTGGGTGAACCGCCGTACGTGTCCTCATAGAGGCAATCGGCGTCAGTAATTTCTCGGTTTGGACATCAATATGCGAGTTCGATTGGACCCCCGGGATACACGCACTCAAGATTTCGCCGAAATTCATTCAAAAGTTGGAGACTCTTTATAGGGTAGTTCCCACTATTGAAAAAACATTTGTCTGATATACGTCAGTTAAATACACACCAAAAATCCTAGGTAAATGAACCACCACGCCCAAAAGGATCAAGCTACAACAATCAATGCAAGTATGCTCTCGAAAATTCTTCATAAGTACTGTTGTGGAGGAAGATAGTTGATGATGATGGTAGTTTTTGGATTCACTTAAGGCTTTGCACTATCAGTGCACGTTATCCAGCTGAAGGTCGGTGTCCCGATTATGCTCCTTCGTTTACCTCTACTAAAGCTGTCTAACTGCTTAAACTCTTCAGTGAAATATTATTGAGGCGAAATGTATTACACGAGGTAACTCTTTCAAACAATCTCGCAGCCCCAGCAGACATCGGTCCTAGAGGGCCCTATACATTTGCTGAAGGAGGCTACTGGTTGTCATTTTCTCCACCAATCGCCTCCATGAGGACACGGCGGCGCTCCGACCAAGCGGGAACGACTTCCACCATATTCTCCGGGCGATCCGCACAATGGTGAGATCAGAGTGTTTCTTCCCGCTGAATTCGATACAGATACCTTCCAAAATATCCACATCCGATGAGTCCTGCACAAAGAGAGGATGCCGTGACGCCTCTGTAGTGACACCTCAAAGACAGGCATTACCGCTGCGATTGTGGCGTGCTCACTGTGGCGAGGGATTAAAATCATACAATATTGTTTTACCAGAACATAAACTAGAAACATACATAAACTAATGCCTTTTCCCTTTTGGTAGGCAGAAATGCTAACTGCTACGACCCATACATACTCTTTCTATTCATTGACGTTCATACATCTGGATCTGGACGTTTACACAACATGTTGCGGACGAAGTCGCGGGCAACAGCTAGTACCTAGTCTCGTCAAAGCAAAACAGTCTTGTTGCAGACAATTATGCCACGTCGTAGACATGTCTAAGACAGTCTTGTCTCAAGTGTGCGCAGGCCCAATAAACTATCAAGTAGGTAGGTATAGCACCAGTTTGGAGGTATGCGGAACATAGAGTAAAGTCCTGCAAACCTCCGTTGAAAAGGGAGGATCCTTCGACCAGACGGGTGCTATGTCTTGTGGACTACTGCCCGATAGATGATTTCGGGCTGTTCTATATGTTCTAATCGCGCGGAGAACTATAATTGCGCGGTGCAGGATTAATTCTTATGTGACGCTATAGATGTCGCTACATCAAGAATGGTTGAGTTAAGAAGACACTAAATAAAAAAATACCTACCTATAAACTATTGGTATTATTACTTATTCTGTGCTATTGGTTTGCCTCCCAAGTTAATGGCACGTGATCCGTGAGTCAGTATGTAATGAGAAGCTAGAAGCCATTATTACCGATGATTACCTAATTAAGTAATTAGTGTCATTCGAGGTGTCACCTTCGGCCGCGGCTCGATCATCGGTCGTGTTACAATGATGCAAACTGCAAACATGATAGGTACAGATGATTGGTTTCTTGTGTGACTCAGAGTTAGTTGTGCTGGCCAGAGGGGACATCGACATTCGAGAAATGATACAAAATTGCAATGTCTGATCAAGGGAGAATTCAAATATTTTTTTCAAACTATCAAATATTTAAATGTTAAAAAAAAAACTTAACAATGTTGTTAGGTTTTTTATGTTCTTCAATGTGTATGGATTTGTTATTAGGTTATTATTAGGTATTTATTATTAAATGTATTTTTAGTGTGTAAGTTTCTACTATACAACGCCTTGCAGGAGATTCTGCAACCGTTCTCCGACAGTCGTTTCTCCTTTGGACTGTTCACCGACAGGACGTTTCGTTTTTGAGAGATTCGTCGATAGAACGTTTCACCTATGGATGTTTCGCCGACAGAATGGTTCGCATTTGTTAGTTTCGACGACAGGACTTTTCAACTATGGAATATTCGCTGTCAGATCGTTTTGTCTACGATTGTTTCGACATGGCTTTTTCACTATTAAACTACAAAGCCACCAAAAAGCTACTAGCTTGCTACAAAGACATGAAGAAAGAAAATGTTTTAATGGAAGATCGCCTTTACTTTTAATGAATGGTATTTATCTATTACCTATCCATATTCGTTTATTTTGTTATTGCAAACATTGGGGAAATAATAAAACAAAAGATTAATGAACGTTTCATTTATTTATATTATAAAGTGTGGATTACAATGTGATTAAAAAAAATCTTCAATTTACAGTTTTATTATAAGTAGGTAAGTAGTTAAGTATACCTAGGTTTAAATAATATAAAATTATTTCATTAGGTGACAAATATGTGCCCATCCATTTAAATATGATTTTAAGTCCATCTGATTCTTTTCAGATAAATGTGTCTCACAATCCTTTTCCTGTAATAATCTGTACCTCCACGCTTTCGCTTAGACATAGGTTCTGCGGATTTTATTCTTTCAATAATGTTCACTGTTCATAATTCATAATTCATAATCATTTATTTGCTAATATGGGTAATTACATAAAGTTATTGAAATTATATTACAGTCCAACCATATTATACCTTGAGGCATGCAAATGACGAGCTTTATTATTATAATAATACATTTTCTTGCAAAATTTATTTATAATTAGATAATATTACAATTAAATTTTATTTATTTCACCGTATCAAATAACAAAGAAAAATATTAAATGAAGTTGTTGACATTTTTACTTCAATTCTTCAGGTGACATTATGTCACCTGAAGAATTGAAGTAAAAATGTCATTTGTTAAATAATAATGTCAAGATACAATTGTAAATAAATGTCAAAGTAAGATTATCATATAAAAAAATAAATTCGTTGGTAAACTCACTGAAAAATAATAAAATCATTCAAATATCTCAACATAAAATAACCGCCTGCCTGTCAAACCTACTTAGATATATTTCAGTCAAAATACTTGTCATTTAGAAATTCATTGATTGTGTAATATACTTTTTGTATCAGTAATTCTTTGAGTTTGTATTTAAAAGTAGTTAATGTTTCAATATTTTTAATAAAATCTGGCAATTTATTATAAATTCTGACACCCATACCAAATATGCTTGATTTAAACTTAACTGTTCTACTTTTAGCTGCCTTAAGTTCGTTTTTATGTCTTGTACTTCTCATTGTCTCATAATTACTGATATCGCGCTTTGTGATTGAGGCTGCTTCCAATATATACATTGACGCTAGAGTTAAGATTTTTAATCTTCTGAATTCCGTTCTGCATGAATCGGTCTGTTTAAGCCCACATATACTTCGGATACATTTTTTTTGGGCTTTAAATGCAAATTCTCTGTTAGTAGAGTTACCCCAACACAATATACCATATTTTAGTGTAGAACCCACGTACGCATGATAAACATTCAGTATTCTTTTGCTCCTTTTTAAACTCTGAGATAGTTTTAAATATGTTCCACTTCTGTCGATTTAGTAGTGTATTCCATCTATTATGCCACGATTCAAGGGCGTTCTGTGATAAAAGAACATATGATAATATACTATCATGTACTGACCACAGAGTAGGTGGAAATTGCGGTGGAAGTCGTTTCATTGTCATTACTTATAGAGCTAACTGATTTTGTAATTCTCATTGATCCGTTGATATAATATTTTTCGAACCACGTTATCACATCAATTGCTTCGTCTGGTATAATTTCGTCTTTTATTATAGCAAAGGCTTCAATAATTTCACTTGGCTCTAGAAATGCCAGTGCACCGATATGCCGCATCTTATGAGCAAAATCTGCATTATTATTGTATTTCGTAGCTAGACTAGCTTTCTGTATATGACGATATATACTCTGATTTAAGTGGAAAAAACACAGTTTATTTAAACAATTGGGAAATGTTTTTTTAATAGCTTTCATAGCGGAAAATTCAAAATCGGTGAGGATAATGTCCGGATCCAAATGGACATTCAATTTATTAAATACCACGCATTTAACAATTTCTAAAAAAATTTGATAAGATTTTACTGACTTGTGAGAAAGCAAACCGTACACTAGGGGAACTATTTTATGCGTGGAGTGTGGTGCGCCAACCATTGCATGTATTGTATAGATCTGACGGAATGGACGCCGCAACAAGCGAAGGTCCCGTCCATCATCCAAAACTTCGCTTCGTTCAGCAATTTCAAATTTTCCTTTGTGGAAAATACTAATACGCACTCATTATCATCAATATAGTGCCCGATCTGAAATTGTTCACCACAGTCATTGCTCATTAATTCTTCGGGAATCACGACACTGTGAATATCCTTTGGAATCGGTTGAAGATTTTTATTTCTTTCTCTTTGAATAATTTTCCTCATAGCATCTTTATTGGGCATATGGGGAGCACTGGTACTCGGTACCATTTGGATGCACCGCTGTACAATTTGTGCAGGTGAATCCATCGATTGATTAGCTTTATCTTTCAAATTAGCCTTTAACTTCATTTCAATACGTTTTTCAGGGTTGGGTAAGTGCATATGATCACGATTTTGGGACAGCACAATGTGTTGATTGTTGGTTGTAAGCAAAGAAGTAATAGATACATTACACCGAGTACTATCTTTTTTCGTACATCTCCATTATTAGTTATTATCACGTCTCTTATTTAAATGATACGAATATCCTTCATAAATTAACACATCTTTGCCACGTTTCGACTTCACAATTTCACTTTCATTCATTTTAAAACCGTTAATTAAGAAAAAACACAATCGTCAATGAGGATGCAGAGCATACTATAACCAATGAAGAGAAAAATAAAACAGATAATCATGACTACCCACATTTTTGTCGCATAATTTTTATTATACTAAACTAAGTATCAAGCGCCTATTACTATATTACTAGCAATGTTACAAAAAGCAACTTATTTCGAGAAACTTTTTGTGTACTATAGATGTAGTAAAATTGGCTTAAAAATGTGTACCCAGTTGTAATTAAATAATTTTAGAAACTTTTGTTTTATTATTTCCCCAATGTTTGCAATAACAAAATAAACGAATATGGATAGGTAATAGATAAATACCATTCATTAAAAGTAAAGGCGATCTTCCATTAAAACATTTTCTTTCTTCATGTCTTTGTAGCAAGCTAGTAGCTTTTTGGTGGCTTTGTAGTTTAATAGTGAAAAAGCCATGTCGAAACAATCGTAGACAAAACGATCTGACGGCGAATATTCCATAGTTGAAAAGTCCTGTCGTCGAAACTAACAAATGCGAACCATTCTGTCGGCGAAACATCCATAGGTGAAACGTTCTATCGACGAATCTCTCAAAAACGAAACGTCCTGTCGGTGAACAGTCCAAAGGAGAAACGACTGTCGGAGAACGGTTGCAGAATCCTTGCAGGACATCCTTCGTAACGTTGTACATGTGCTTGTAAATAAATAAATAATTGTACCTACTTACATTAAATAAAAAATAAATTAAAAACCTCTAAGAACTAATCAAAAGTAATCATACCTATCAATCAATTAAAGTATGATTAAATTTATTCATTTTATATACATTTAAATCTAATAATAACGTAATTAAAACTAACTTACAAAATAAAAATAAAAGCCCTAAAGTACTAAAAAAAAGCAATCTAAAGTACGGCGTCGAAAAACTCCTCCACATCGCTGTCGACTGGTAATGTACCCAAAAGACTGGCGGCATTGCCACGCTGAATGGCGATGCTTATCCTTTGTCCGAAGTATAAGCCAGCCCTTGGGTCACGCGAAGTGTCAACAAGGCGTTTTGAAAGTTCTTTAAATAATTTGTGAGCACTCGGACCCCACGATCCGAGAGTTTCAACCTCAAACGGCTCGAAAATATAACTACCAGCAAGGTAGGCGGCGGAAATATAATATATTTATAATATATTTATAATATATTTATAATATATTTATAATATAATATATTTCCGCCGCCTACCTTGCTGGTAGTTATATTTTGAGGAGGCGCTTACGCTTGAGGTCCTCTGTAGCCGCTGCGGCAGCACCGGCACAGCACGACGAGCTAGGAAGATGAGATGGCGCAAGAGTATCGACACAAGTAGCGTCCCACACTAAAGGCCTACCCATCTTCCATGGAAATAAAGACATACCGTCCGGTCTTTTGCCATCTTCGCGTGCCAGGCCATGAGGTTCCAATACGGCCGGAACGCCGACGGTGACCAGAGCACGTCGAATGATGTCATTGATATTCGCGTGTCGCGCTATGCGACCCGCACTTCGGCTGCATGACAGACCGTGGTGTCCGAGGCTGTTGACAACTTCGCCACAGTGGCAGCGATGAGGAGAGCAACAAGGAGCGCCAAGACGTAGGGAAGCAGCGAGGCGGAAGGTAGTATCGTCGAACAATGTGTCTATGTTCGACGACGGTAATGCATGAAGCCAGAGACCCGACTCCCACTCCCTCACAGCTAGCAGGCGCGCACGCTCTGCAGTAGTCACAGATGTTGCCAACAGATTCTCTTGAACTACTTTGCATAGCGGCTCATCCCACCGTCTTTGGCAAGAAAGGTTGTCGGGCTGTTTGGAATTCGGGCAAGCGGGTCTCCAAGCGTCTATAGCCTCGGTAAAGCACGGCACATCAAAATCTATCAGTGAGGAAGATAGGATATTCCTGATTAATTTTTCAGTGCCGTGAACCGAGGATATAAAAGCTGGTAAACTGATGCTGGTAATTTTACGGACGCCGAGGCCTCCCATACGGATTGGAAGGGTAGCTTGAGCCCAAGCTCGATCGTCCATGGCCACATTTAAAATTGATGAAAGAGTATGTCGGATAATTTGATCCATTTTTTCCATAAAAACGTTTTACAAAAAAAAAAATAACCGACTTCACTAAAAAAACACTAAAAGGATCAAAATTATTTTAATTTTGGAAGTCGGTGTTTCTCGGTATTGTTTGTTTCTTATTTAACACCGACTTCCGAAATTAAAATTATTTTGATCCTTTTAGTGTTTTTTTTGGTGAAGTCGGTTATTTTTTTTTTGTAAAAAGTTTTTATTTTACACTTTTTAGTTGCGAACCACTTATAAACAGAGTGCCTATTTCTCATGACGATTCCAATTAACCCAAAACACTGTAAGGTTACATTGTTTTATTAGAAAGTTCCTGTGTCTATCTTCCACCTTCCGGCTCCATCACCAGATCAATTCGATAGTATCTTATAGCCAAAGTGCATCTCATGACAATTCTAATAAGCCCAAACACGGCTAGGATACATTGATTAATTACGGAGTTCCTATGCCTACCTTCCGGCTCCATCATCAGATCAGTTCGATAGTACCTTATAGCCAAAGTGCATCTCATGACGATTCTAATAAGTCCAAACACGGCTAGGTTACATTAATTAATTACGGAGTTCCAGTGCCTACCTTCCGGCTCCATCATCATCATCAGTTCACTTCGATGATACCATTTCCAACGTAACTATTCAGAACCATTCATTTATTTGTATTGTCATAGTCGCTTAACTATCTTCATTGTGATATCAATGTTAGTATGAAGTTCCGTTGACCATTTCTGGTCTTCTTCATCAGTTCCACTTCATCAAATGTCACTTTTTGACTGTAAATGCTTAAGTACTCGATGAAAATATCAAAATCACTATATGGTTGCCTATAATATTTGAGGAGTTCCCTCGATTCCTCATGGATCCCATCATCAGAACTGGATTTTAAAAAAAATGGGACCAATCTGGAAGCAAATCCTATAAAGGGAAAAAAAAATTTTGCAAATCGGTCCATAAACGAGAGTTCTGAGGTAACAAACATAAAAAAAAAAACAACCGAATTGAATAACCTCCTCCTTTTTTTGAAGTCGGTTAAAAAGATGACTATTTTTCCACAAATGAGAAGCACGGAGGAAATATGTTAATTTAGGGCCGAAACAGCAAAAACGAATTAAGGTGATGGCCGAATGCATGTTAATTTTGAGTAATCTTTCCGAAACCTCATTAAAATTTTGAATTATTTGC
This sequence comes from Mythimna impura, assembly GCA_905147345.3. NCBI lineage: Eukaryota > Metazoa > Arthropoda > Insecta > Lepidoptera > Noctuidae > Mythimna > Mythimna impura. Next base: position 1,626,983 of record LR990348.1, read on the forward strand.
TCAACTAAATTGGGAAAGGAATCCTCGAAAATAGGAGACCCAAGGAGACGAAGAGAGCTTTTTTCAATAATTTTGATATCTGGGGCTATTGCGTTAAATTTGGAAAGATTCAGTTGTCTGTCGGTGCAGTCGGATAAGAATAGTTCACATTTTGAAAAGTTCAGATCAAGTCCTATTGAGTGGAGTTGATTTTTTAGGAAATGTGAGTCATTTAAAACTGTGTCTGCATCGCCTCCTAGGGTTCCGTCGTCGAGATACCAAACGGTGAATTTGGAATTTAACTGTCGAATAATTGGGTGAATGGCTAAACTGAAGATCACTGGCCCGAGGGGATCACCTTGTTGACAGCCAACAGCGGATTCCAAAAGGTTGTCCCGATATAGTAATTTAGATGGATGTCTATAACATTGTCAAAGAAAACTAAAAATTTAGGGTACTTCTTTTTTAGATTCTGCCAGCAAGGTGTCCCTATTAACCGAATTGAAGGCATTTTTTATATCAACCTTCAGGATGACCCCTCCTAAATTAGAATTTAGGTAGGTCGATAAGGCGTGAACGGCAGCCTCGCAGCCCCCTTTGGAGCCGAAACCTAGCTGCAGCCAGGGGCTGAAATTTTTTCGAAACAACCTCACCATAAAATTTACAGCAAATTTTGGCTGCCATACGCTGGTAGGTAGTGCCCACAGCAATGGGACGGATGCCGCCATCTCTCTTGCGTAGGGCACATAAATTGGCCCCGTACAGAGTGTCGATGACAGCCTCGTTCACCTTGCCTGAGAGCATTAGATTAACCATAGCCGTAAGCTCTTTCAAGAGCAACTCACAAGCTTCCCCGGCGCCTGAGCAGATGAGGTCCTTCAGGTGTTGAGGACTCAGGCCGTCGAGGTCGCCGGCAGAGCCACTCCGGAAGGAGCAAACGGCTGAGATTACCTCTCGACCCGATCAATTAAAGTGAGTATTCAGATTAGCGGTCCTTCGCAGTTTTACTTGCATCTTTGGTTAGGTACCTACTGCTGTTCCCGTAATTAGCGCGTTTCTGTAATCACTCTATTTGACTGAAAGCCGGTCCCAACATAATTGAGAAAAGGCTCTGCAAATAGGTACCTACCTAGCTGTTTACCCGGGGAATCAAACTAACAAGAGTCTGACCGCTAGTGTGGCAGACCGGTATATAATAGCCAAGTTATCACGTCGATATTTTAACCATTTAAAACTCACACAGAATTTGTAAATGCCCATTTGCTTACAATTTACAATACTAATATGGCAATAAATATTGGATGGTAGTGTCATTAGCATTACCTACGTCCATTTGTAGAACTGTCCCAAGACAAAGAAAACTGCAACAGGGATAACTTGTCCCCATAAAGTGAACCAGGCAGTCTTAGCTAAACACTACACAGCCTGACAAGACAATACCGGCGTGGGTGTATAATTACGCAAGTAATAAGTACATTATTTTTCCGTCGGTTCGTGTTCCTACTTCATTAGCTAGTTTTCCGTGTGTTAACGTGGGCCATTGTGTCGCGATGATCTCGTTCTGATTGCTGTCATAATGCATGGGAGCGCGGAACTCTGTTACGTATCGACTATTCGATAGAGATGGCTGGATTGATTTGCCTGATTGTTATCGATGAATCAATAATTAAGTAAGATCATTTGTAAACGTAAAGCTTGAGAAATAAAGTGTTGGCCTATCACTCTGGTGGTATGGCAACTTACTGGTAGATGTGCTTTTGTGTTCCTACAAGCCTAGCCAAGTTACCACCGTTTAGTTTCGAATCTCTTTCGTCGAACGTTTTCTACTAGCGTTAACGATTGTAGATTGTCAACTTGGCTAAGCCCTCTAGTCTGTTCTGTTTATTATTCTTCGGGCAAAGATCTCACCAAGCCTTCCAAGTTCCAGGTGTCGCGATCCACGACTAAGTTGCGATTAGAATAATATTAAATACGAGTATGTAAGGTAGGTAGATATTTAGATATTTTTTTAATTGATTTCTTTTGATTTGATTGACAGGTATTGCAAAATTTGGTATCGTATCACACTAATATTATAAAGCTGAAGGTTTGTATGTATTTTTGTTACTCCTTTACACTCAAAATGTTTGACACGGCAGAAGCCAGTCGAGTATTAATGATAAAACGTAATATAAGTACGTCTAGTAATTAACTAGCAGTTAATTGCCAAAATACATTGGCTAAAAGCTTCCCGGCTCGATTAACACTAAAAAAACATCTGTCGATATTCTCGTCAGACCAACTCTAACCTCATTATTTTTTTTCGACATTCTGATAGGCAAGATGCCACTTGTGCCTGTTCTAAAAAAAAACTATTGTCCTCTGTGGGAACTAGAGATTTGCCACCTGTGCAGCGCGTATTTTGTATTTCGAACTAATTCGTTTTTGGCGCTAGCGTATCGAATTACGAAGCCCATAGTGCAACCAACATTTTTTTTTTCTAGGCATGGTAATTTTATTTTATTTCAAGTCATGTTTTTCGTTTTGCAATGCATGGTACTATAATAAATAATGTTTATTTATTTGCATTCGTTTTGAGGCTTTTGTGGATGTTATTATTGAGAATGTTGCAAAACACGTCAATGGTGGTGTTGTTAAGTTTTATTTAATTGCCTTTGAAGTTGTTATTTGGGCTTCCGTTTGGAATAAAGTTATGGAGGATGGCAATTATGGCGTAGGTAGCTTTCTCGTACCATGGATAACATGGATTAACTAAGTACCTATATATTTACCAACTAGATAAGACTATGGAAACTTTCAAACCCACACGGTTAAAACATAATGTTCCTACTGCTGGGAAATACTGGGAATCAAGCCTCCTCTCTAGGAGAGGAAATGGGTCGTAACCTACCACGCGGGCCCAGTGGGGATTGATGGATGTCACATGTCTTCGAATTTTTGGTACACCAACGGACCCACACGGTTAATTAATGTAAATAGGTAGGTACCTTGTTCCCGGCAAGTATTGTTAGGTAATTGTGTCTACCGGGATGAGAACATAAGATATTTAGTCAATATTTCCTTCCTCAAATTGAAGTTCCTCTCCACTTCCGAGTTTTAATAAAACAATCCCTAACATCCAATCATCAAGTACATCCGTAATGTAAAAAAACGGCGGGGTGTGGGAATCGCAGGCAGATGCGCACACGCAGCATCCGCGGCATGTGGCTGCACAATGCACTGGCACAGGTAGGAACGTAACAGAAGTGCCTCATCGCTTCGTAATGGTGGCAAAAGGCGAACATTTTCGTAAAACCAAACAGTAGGTACTACTAATCTATGTTACATATGTATAACAGCACAAAAAAATCTTGTAGCAGAATTATATGACTTTTTACAACGACAACTGAACTATGGCTATATTTTTTACAACGACAACTGAACTAAGGCTATATTTTTTACAACGACAACTGAACTATGGCTATATTTTTTACAACGACAACTGGACTATGGCTATATTTTTTACAACGACAACTGGACTATGGCTATATTTTTTACAACGACAACTGAACTATGGCTATATTTTTTACAACGACAACTGAACTATGGCTATATTTTTTACAACGACAACTGGACTATGGCTATATTTTTTACAACGACAACTGAACTATGGCTATATTTTTTACAACGATAACTGAACTATGGCTATATTTTTTACAACGACAACTGAACTATGGCTATATTTTTTACAACGACAACTGAACTATGGCTATATTTTTTACAACGACAACTGGACTATGGCTATATTTTTTACAACGACAACTGAACTATGGCTATATTTTTTACAACGACAACTGGACTATGGCTATATTTTTTACAACGACAACTGAACTATGGCTATATTTTTTACAACGACAACTGAACTATGGCTATATTTTTTACAACGACAACTGAACTATGGCTATATTTTTTACAACGACAACTGGACTATGGCTATATTTTTTACAACGACAACTGGACTATGGCTATATTTTTTACAACGACAACTGGACTATGGCTATATTTTTTACAACGATAACTGAACTATGGCTATATTTTTTACAACGACAACTGAACTATGGCTATATTTTTTACAACGACAACTGAACTATGGCTATATTTTTTACAACGACAACTGAACTATGGCTATATTTTTTACAACGACAACTGGACTATGGCTATATTTTTTACAACGACAACTGAACTATGGCTATATTTTTTACAACGACAACTGAACTATGGCTATATTTTTTACAACGACAACTGAACTATGGCTATATTTTTTACAACGACAACTGAACTATGGCTATATTTTTTACAACGACAACTGAACTATGGCTATATTTTTTACAACGACAACTGAACTATGGCTATATTTTTTACAACGACAACTGAACTATGGCTATATTTTTTGCAGGTTTAACAAAGTGATGAGGAAAGAATATTAATACAAGGTCAAAATAAACTAAGTCTGAGTTGCCGCGCAGATATGAGACTAAATGTAAAAATAAAACAAAAGAAAAATACAGACGACACTAGTGACAGCAGTTAAACGCGATTATGCGAGCCAAACGTTCAAATTTTATTGGTGAATTCCGCCCTAAAGCTGACTACGAGATCAACGGTTGTTAGTGGTCCAGATCAACTTCGACTTCGACACATCGCCGCTTTCCATCAGATGAGATACAGGCCAAGAGCGAGCCTATAAAAAAAAAAAATTGAAACCATTATCATAGTGAGTTAGATCATCATAACTTAGAGACGAGGTAAAACGTCAAGTTTTTATTAAAATGTTATATTTTAGCTCTTCTTTATGTTAGAGAATTATTGATTTCTCATACAGTCCTTTAAGATATGGCCTAGGGTTCACTATTGGCGAGAAGAAAAAAAACATGCTGCATCAGCTATGTATGGCAAAGGTTTCATTCCCCTTTGTATAAATATTTTCGTAACAGAATTTCGCCTCGGTCGCAATGACAAACTTTCATTACTTGTATCAAAAATTAAGTGCAATTTTTTCTCATATTTTTTATAATCTGTTGCAGTACCTATATAATTCACAACAACATACTAACCTATTATCTATGAGTCCTACCATGTTTCCTTTTGTTGTTAAAATTGGACCTTCTGTCCTGTGCTTCCTCGTGACGAGAAATGCTTTGGAGATAATAGTGATCATCTGTGCTGGGATTTGGACTCTCACGGCTGCGCTAGGAGTAGGAAGGAGTTAATTTATTTAATTGGGATATTTATTAGAGGAGTGGTTAGTGAATACAGTGGGATCTGATGAAAAAAGTGCGCAACTGCGATTCGGTCTCGCGCACTGAGGGTTCTGTACAAACTTACCTATGAAAACAGTTCAATTCCCGAATCGAGTTACGAAGATTTTCCGAATCACAAAAAAAAACTTTTTTAACGTAACTACAAATTTCCCTATAGGTACTTGTGTTATGAGACCTTGCTTTATTCCAAATTTCAGGATTCTAGGTCAACGGGAAGTACCCTATGAATTTTATACATATACACGTTTTTTGCGACATAAGTAAACTGCCGTAACTTTTTTTTTCGTTAACTCAAAAGTTTGATTTTTTCACAGCTCAGCAGCAGCTTCCAGGGATCGCAGACCTGAGTATATGGTTTTAATTTCAACTCGATACCTTCACGCGTTCCCGAGATAAAGGGCCTTGACAGACAGACAGACAGACGGACAACAAAGTGATCCTATAAGTGTTCCGTTTTTTTCCTTTTGAGGTACGGAACCCTAAAAATGGTGATCATAAGATGTTTTCGAGATTGCCGCTAACTGCGTGGGTGCTGCTCAGAGATATGGTACAACGACTGGCACGTTAGACACTCAGGTATCTGGTATGTCTCTGAATGGGGCGATGCCAAATTGGTCAAATTCTTTCCTTTTGTTCAATTCTTTCTTTGAAAAATGTTGCTCCAAACTTTCCTAGTTTGGAGCAACATTACTTCTGTTTCGTGGTGCATTCACAAACATGTAAACTTACATACACAACACATCCACAACCGGATCAACTACTCGTACCTATAATAATTTAAAAAAAAATCGTTGAGTACAAAAACCCAGCATTCAATTAGAGGAAGATTTATCAAGCCACATGTTTGACATGTAGCATGATAAACTTATCCACTGTAGGCCCGTCTGACCTTTCTGAAAAGACCTTCAGGATGCTGTTGCCGCTTTCCCTCACTCTGCGCATCGTTGATGCCACCTTCTTGCGTATGATCGCGAAATAATCTTCAGTGTGCGCATCAGCGAACATACCTGATGCACTACACCAGATATGGCGAACCCTTATTGGAACGTGTGCCACTAAATACATGAAAATAAATAAGGTGGTCATGACGTGTCGCCAAAGAATCTTAACTTTGCTGAAATACGTATAGCGTAATGTTTATAGTTGTTTGTTTATTTAATTAAATTAAACAGAATAATTATTTTTGTGATTACAGCAGTATCAAATCACCACCATGTTGTACCTATATCTTACACTGGGGTTCCCAAATTATATAGCCGCGTGCCACCACTGGCAGGCGTGCCATAAGGTTGGCCATTTCTGCACTACACCAACGCGGAAGCCTCAACAGCGCCCTGAAGGCATTGGTTATATTGAAAGATTTCAAAGATATATGACACGACCAACGACGTTACATGCTTTCCGCAGCTTTCCGATGTACGGGGTCTCAGTAATGTCCTAGATAAACTAAAAGTACATACGAATTGTTAAATTCACTTTGATGCTTACTCGGTTCCAGACCGGCGGTTGCCTTAACCACTGGCCCATAATGCCTGCTAAGGCACAAACGACACAGACGCAGCTATACATTTCGCGTCTGCATCACTACACGAAGGTTGAGGAAGTCGTGGAGTAGGTATTTGAAAATGAAGACACCACGCAGCGCAACACGACGCCGACTATACATTATATGTATAATTATAGTTCAATAAGATTTATTTTATCTATGGGCCTCCAGTGCCTGAAAATAAAATAGTTATTATTATTAAAACAGTTGTTCTTGCAGCAATTTTCTAATAAATTCAACGTAAGCTTTTGTATGTGTGTGCATTTCGGCTAAACTTCCTCTGCAACATTGTATCTGTTTACTTTAAGCGGAAAGCCAAGTTCATTACAAAATTAACTGTGTTCAAATGTGTTTGTTTGTCGCTTACGTTCTCCGAAACATTGTTACCCCTTTGAAGGGCGCCTGTTTCCGGCCCGGCGGGCGGCTTCCGGCGCGAGAATAGACAATGTCAAGTTCGCAAGCGCACGCGCAGCCCTTATGTTGCGCACTGGTTAACGTAAACAGAGCTGAAAGCTACCATTTTACCAAGAACCATATACCAATGCACTCGTATTGTATTCAAAGTGTTTTCGGAAAGCTTTCTTCTCGAGAAAGTGGTAGAAATAGCTGTGAAGGAAGGATGAGGCGGAAGGAAGGAAAACAATGTGTTATTTGATAGTTTAGAATTTTAGATCAAGATTTCACACATTCTTCTTTTGCTTCCTAGACTGTGGTACTATTGTCTACATTTTTTTAAATCTCTCCTTTCGCAGGCTGGCTGGAAGAAATTTCTTTGGAAATAAGCAGTATCTGAGTACCAATGCCTATTATGTATTAATCTTTTTCGTTTTTTTGTGTGTACATAAATAGTAAAATAAATAAATAAATAATGTTTATTTTTGTAGAAATTGATCTTATGGCAATGGGATATTTTGGTCATTCCATGGCATCTCATCTCGCGCTCTAGGTTGGAGCGAGAGGGTGTGACACAACTCATCAGTGTCCTTCAGTTGCCCTTTGCGTTGCCACGGTAACTCTTTTATATATTCCTGCGGCATATCTGCTAACTAAATTGGAATCTGTTCTTGATCCCGGTGGAATGCAATTTTTTTTAATATTTTATTTTTAATTGAAATATATGTAGGTATTATATATTATGAACATGTAATTTATATGTATCGTCCTCCTCCTCGAGTCGTATTTCTCATTAGTGAGGGTCGTGAAGTTCCCGCTGGATTAGCTTCTTACTGATAGGATAGTGTCTCGCCATCTGTGACGGTTCTTGGCGTCATGAAGTACGACGTGCAATTGGGTGTTTATAATAGTGGAGTGGACCTGATCTGCCCATCTTATTGGGCTGCGGCCTCTTGATCTACTTAAATATCTAAACAATATGTACCAAAAAGAATTATAACATGTGTATTATTTATTTTTTACCTTTTTAGTAGGTATTCCAACCTTATGAAAGGAATTTCGCCCACGACATGCGCGGTACCTTTGTCAGTGGGCGACTTATCTAAGGCTATTTGTGGCCATATGTTTGACCCATAGACCTTTCAATCATCGCCCACTTTGGCGGCCTTCCTTGTCAGGCCCTTTATAGTTTCCTTTATTGATTGGACATATACGGATTTATACCTAATTGAGCGTATTGTAGTACCAGCCCCTCTAGCCAAGTTACGACCGTTTTGTTTCGATTTTCTTCAGATTCCTTTGTTCTGACCACGTGACTGAGCGTTGAGATGACGTCAGAAGAAAATAATCGGAGGCGTGTCCTACTTGAGGCGTTCGACGCAAGAGAATCGAAACGAAACGGTCGTAACTTGGCTAGGGGGCTGGTTATCACACTAATACATATTATAAAGGCGAAAGTTAGTGAGTGTGTATTTTTACACGACTGCCCAATAAAAGGAGTGTTATGTTTTTGTATGTTTGTTACTTTTTCACGTTCGAACGGCTGGACGGATTTCGATGAAACTTGGTAGACCATGTCCTGGGATGCTTTGTACTCTGGGAGTATGTTCCTTTGGCATAATTTTCTACTATGACGCGGGCCAAGGCGCTGGCAACAGATAGTAGTTATATGTATATGTTACCGGCCGAACCAGATTTTAGGATGAACTAGTTTCGCCTAGGCCTAATCCGCGGTATTAGTCCAAGAGCGAGCGACGCGAGATCGGAATTTTAGGGCACCCTGACACGGACAGGTTAGGTTAGAAGGCTAAGGCGGGTGCGGAGCGAAGTGGAGCTCCCGCCTTAGCCTTCGTGGTTTTTTTTTTATAACAAACCAGAAATAAGAGCCCCGTGGAGCGGGGCTTCGCGCATGTAGGGAGAACTGGCTTGGCCTAGGCGAAACTAGTTTATCCTAAAATCTAATTTGGCCGGTAACATATAGACCGACACATAGGTCATGTTATCATTAGGTACCTGTACAATGTTTGGCCATAATTAAGTCCTTATGGTTAATTTCGCCAATGAAACTGAACGCGATCAGTACAACTTTGACGGCGTTTAAAACTGTTAGTTTCACTATTGTTGATAAATACTGACAACTCCAGAACAAGGTTTCGATGAGCGTGATTAGGTAGGGTTCTCTTTTATTAGCGAAATTTTCTCTAAGTCATCACTTGGAGAGTTTTTATTAATGTACACAAGTTGTAAGGAGATTAAATAGAATAAACCATGGAGTTTTGCCGGTTCTTCTCAATAGGAGACCACCAATTAGAACCGTGAACTACTTAGATAGATTTTTAATTGAATTGATTCAACAGCTGTATTCAATTTGCCTGCTGCGGTCTTCCCGTCCGATTACAATTTATATGTTTTCTAGGCTAGAGTGAAAAAGCTCTTAATAAACTAGTGCGCTTCACCATCAAATATTAAAATCACTGCTTACCATCAGCTGGGATCGCAGTCAAGAACTAGTTTGTTTCATTAAAAAAAATATTATATAAATTATAGGCTTTTTTAAAATTTTATTTTATGTGAAATTAAACATTTCCATTTGTAGATAACAGCGCAATCGCCCTAAGTTTCACAAGACTTGTTTACAATTTTTTTAAGGGTTTTCAATCCTGCCCACACCAGAATATATAGGTGGGCGATTTTTAAGGCCATAAGTAGCCATGTGTTGATCATTAACCAATAATATCGCCCACAGAAAGCCCTTTGGCCTAAAACTTCGCTACGTCGTGACTTAATACTAAGTAGGCGGTAATGTTGTGATAAGTGTATAATTAAGTTATTTCTTGATTGATATTAGATGCACGGGCACCCACACTCGGTACCGTGTGCCGTTGATCGAACATGCAATCGTTTTCATTAAGATATAATTAGTGATACTAAAGCTAGAACTACACTGCGCACACGTGTTCCACGCTGGGCGCGTCGGTCTCAATACATTTTATAAGGAAACTAGACTTGTAGAGCTACACTAGATCCACGCCACGCGACGTCGTTCTACGTACAAATCAAGCGTGGTCCATAATAATATGTGCGTCGGTCTAATGTAGTTGTAGCTTAATGCGTTTTTTTTTTTTCGGTGGTAAAATCATCCTATGACATCCCCTGCTCTTGGGCGGAGCGGGAGTTAGTGTCAGACTTTTACTGACTAAAAATCCACTCCTGTTCCTTCGTTGCATTTCGTACCAGGGCAGGGCCGAGTCTTCCTTTCAGAATCAGACCCTTGGCCCCAGTAGGCTTCGAACCTGCTGGACCCCAACGGTTTGCTGACATCTCTCTGACGCGCGTGGAACGTACGCGCTGTCGACGACTTGGGCTCGGTCCCGACGGTTACCGACTGTCGGACGACGAGCTACCCATTGCTCGCCGTCCGCAAGCCCACGCCTACGGTGGCCGGAAATCGGGATCGGAATCCCGGCGGCGGTTGGGGTGTGAGGACCGTTGCCTCACGCGATCGGCCGCCTCCTTTACTTTTTGTGAGGAGGGAAACCATCCAATGAATTGTCCCGCCCTAAGGTGGAGCGAGAAGGTATGTCTCCTACTGATTAATATCTAACTGTGTTCTTCAGTTACCTTCTGTACATTCTAGGGCCACGTTCACGCCAATTATTATACACAACAAAATTATAAGCAAAAGTGCTTCTGCCTGGAAGTGAGACTGCTACTTAGCTTATCATGTGAAATTCTTCAAATAAAAGATAATTTATTTGTCAAAAATGCGTTTACATAAACTTACTAATCAGACATGCAAGGTATTGAATTAATATTTTGTGAGCGTCATAAAATCGAGATAGTTTATTGAGTTACTCAGCCCACATTGTTGTTAATATTTTATTGTAATATCAAGAAGTTATACTATTTGTTAGTTTATAAATAGTTGTATAATAATTAGTATGTGTCATCATCATCATCATCATTTCAGCCGATAGACGTCCACTGCTGGACAAAGGCCTCCCCCAAATGTCGCCACAACGAACGATCCTGTGCGTCTTGCATCCATCGGATTCCCGCAACCTTCACCAGGTCATCGGTCCACCTTGTAGGGGGCCTTCCAACACTGCGTCTTCCGGTACGCGGTCGCCACTCCAGAACTTTTCGGCCCCAACGGCCATCCGTTCTGCGAGCAATGTGCCCTGCCCATTGCCACTTTAGTTTGGCGATTCTTCGTGCTATGTCGGCAACCTTGGTTCTCCTGCGGATATCTTCATTTCTGATTCGATCACGCAAGGAAACTCCGAGCATAGCCCTTTCCATTGCCCTTTGGGTGACTTTGAGCCTTCTGATGAGGCCCATTGTGAGCGTCCACGTTTCGGAACCATATGTCATCACTGGCAACACGCACTGGTCATAGACTTTCATCTTGAGACACTGTGGTATATTGGATGAGAAGATACCGCGCAGCTTCCCGAACGCTGCCCAGCCGAGTCGGATTCGACGGTTGACCTCTTTCTCGAAATTAGATATACCCAACTGGACTGTCTGTCCAAGGTAGACGTAATCGTCCACAGCTTCGAGTATAGAGTCTCCAATCTTGATAGGAGTGGGTGCTACATCGTTGTTTATCATGACTTTAGTTTTATCCATGTTCATTTTAAGACCCACTCTTTCGGAAGTTCTACTGAGGTCATTGAGCATTGTGCTGAGCTCTTCCGTAGTCTCAGCCATTACTACTATGTCGTTGGCAAACCGAAGATGAGTGATGTACTCGCCATTGACATTAATGCCCAATCCACTCCAGTCCAGAACAGATTAGTATGTGTACCTAAAGTATATTTAGAATTAAAGAAATTAACACGCACAAAAAAAAAAAAACAAATGTACAATTTTTACATAAATTTGAATTAATATGATGCGGCATAAGTTTGGCAATTCTTCAGTGGCAGTGGGCAGAGCACATTGCTCGCAGAACAAATGGTCGATGGGGACGAAAGCTTCTGGAGTGGTGATCACGTACCGGAAGATGCAGCGTTGGAAGGCCTCCCACAAGGTGGATCGAACTGGTGAGAGTCGAATCCAATCGATGGATGCGAGACGCACAGACAGGACCGGTCGTGGTCAGTGGATGTCTTTCGGCTGAAATGATGATGACGATGAGCCACAAATTATCATCATCAACGTCTGGCACCCAAGCTAAGAGTAAACTTGTGTTATGGGTACCAGGGCTCACACTTTATTAACTACATTTCCAATATATGCAGACAGGTAGGTACAAATTATCAAGAAGCTATTGAAATCTGAGCAGTGGTGGCCGAGTGGTAATGGGCCTGACTTACGGAGTTGTAGGTCGCGGGTTCAAACCCAGCCAGGCGCATTACTTTGTGTAATTTATTTCTTCACCACTGCTCTCAAAACGGTGAAGGAAAACATCGTGAGGAAACCGGCATGTCCTAGAACCAAAAATTCGAAGACATGTGACATCCACCAACCCGCACTGGGCCCGCGTGGTGGATTACGGCCCATTCCCTCTCCTAGAGAGGAGGCCTGAGTCCCAACAGTGGGAACATTATAAGGCCGACTATGCTATGCTATGCTATTGAAATCTGTGAGTGAACATAGACAATACATGAATTAATTAATTCCTACATCTTTAATACCTCATTAAATCTGAGATTAGTGTTTTCTGGGAATTACTATTTGGATACCAGCGATTACGCAATCAAACCATCACTTCTCACGCCCAGCAGTGGGCGGAGCGCCCACTATAGTCCCCGATACGGTAAAATAGACGAATTTGACATTTTATAACACCATATCAGGAATATTTGGAAGTGTCCCGTATTTTACTACGTTTGACACAGACCATGTTGTAAGTAGGCAGTTTATTTTCCGATAAACCGAAACTTATGTTTTTATTATTTAAATTATATAATTTAATTGTGTGGGACATTGTGTTTATCTGTTTTGGGCAGGTTTACCTTTTTTGGCGTATTTATTTGTAGCGATAGAATCATAAGATAAACAATGTTTTATTTTTTATATTTGAAGTCATATTAATCACTTCATCTGTGCTCCCTTTGAACTTACCCGATCCTAAGCGAGGAGGAGTGGCAGGCGGTCGCCTCCTTCTGCGAAGCAGTAATGCTAGCAAAGGAGGAGACCGATCGCGTGAGGCAACGGTCCTCACGCCCCAACCGCCGCCGGGATTCCGATCCTGATTTCCGGCCACCGTAGGCGCGGGCTTGCGGACGGCGAGCAATGGGTGGCTCGCCGTCCGATCGTCCGGTAACCGTCCGGACCGAGCCCAAGTCGTCGACGGCGCGTAGTGTTCCACGCGCGCCTCAAGGAGATGTCAGCAATCGTAGGGGCCCAGCAGGGTCGAAGCCTACTGGGGCCATGGGTGATGCGAAAGAGATCCCCGGGGCCCTGGAAAAAATGACAAAGAAGGAACAGGAGTGGGTTTTTAGTTAGTAAAAGTCTGACACTATTTCCCGCACCGCCCAAGAGCGGAGGATGTCATTAGATGATTTTCCCAATCGAAAAAAAACTCGATCCTATCTAGTGATGCAAATTGTAAACTTTAACGCTATGAAGTCGTGTTAAGGGTGGTCAATCCTGAATCCATAGATTTCAATAGGATCTTCCCCATTAGATCAAATATCTTTTGAGAGATTAAGGGATGAATGCAATGTTCTAAGTTCGATTTGCTATAAAAATCTGTACTATCTGTATTATCAAGAGGTAAAAGTAAGTTTATATGTAGAGACTTAGGGAGTAATCTCGAAACTACTGAACTGATTCTGAGAGTTCATTGTTTTTTATTCATTCATTAAAAATATATCACTGACTTGGAAAACAGCATTTTGGTCAAACAAGATGCTTTTAAATGTTAGGACGTGCTATAACCAGTTCACACAGGTTTTAAAAAATGTTTTTGGTGTACCCTTTCAATTATTGAAAGAGTACACCAACTAGGCACCTAAATACTAATTTATTTCGTGTTATTACGTAAATCCTTTGTTATACATCCTAATAAAGACATAAACACAAACCAATAAAGTCCGCTCATTGTATAAGTACTTGTTTTTATTAATGTCTGGATGTAAAATATAAAAATCAAGTCATGGCAGAACGTTTGCGGAGTCAGCTAGTAAGTTAATTTTCTAGATCAGATGGATCTAGAAAATTAACTTACTTGCTGACTCCGAACTCAAAACCTATGTTAACGTAAGATGGTAGTTATGATATCTTAACAAGATTGCGCAGTTCCACCAAAACAACACAATAATGAACAGCTCTAGGGCTCGAAGGTCAGTCACTCAAGACGGGGGCGTCGTTGTCACCACTTGTGACCAGTTGTTGTGGTCATTGAGACCCATATGGTCATGTTTACTACAGGAGAGACTTGTTCACGATACTTGGGTAATTGGTTGCAAGGTGAAGCTGGTTACATAGTTGAAATGTCGTCAGGTTTCGCAATTGTTTTATGGATTAATTAATGTCGTGGCATACATTCCTTAAATCCAATCAGGTGGACACGAAATGCCCAGTGCATTTCGTGTCCACCTGATCGATCTACAATTATGTGACGACGTGGTGATAGATAAATAGATATATTTTTTATTGTACACCAAAAACAAAAATTACATTAGTAACTTAAAATTAATAGGGTGCCACAATGGGGGGTGTTATCGCTAAAAGCGATTTTTTACAGACAACCTTTGGATGGATTTGATAGAGAAGAAGAAAAAGATACGCAAGTAGTTCGTGGTGTACTATTTACATAATTATATTCAATACATAAACTAATAAAATACATATAATACAAACGATATAATATATAGAGAAATGACTAATGAAAAATTTACACTTAATGACGACGTTCAAGAGAAAAGGTAGTGATTCTTAACCATATTTTTAAAAATTGTGAGTGTCTGAGCTTGCCTTACGCTTGGACGAGGCCTAAGTATGTCGGATGTCCAGCAGGTGTCTTTCAACATGATCTAGATAAAAACACATCGTCATGTGAGGGAACGGACATCCTCCCATCCCAACCGTCGCTGCAGTAGACATCCCAAACGTCGGAAGTAGCAGGGCGATCCCCGGCCACCGCAGGCACGGACTTGCAGCCGATGAGCAATAGCTAGCTCGCCGTCCCAACGTCCGGTAAGGATCGAGCCCCGAGTCCGACGGAGCACAGACATGTCAGCAAAATCGTAGAGGCTAAATAGGACCGCTGCCCGCTAAGGCCACGGGAATTTTTGGAAGAGATACCGTGGTCCTGGAATACAAATTGCAACTGAAGAAGACAGGTAAGTTTGAGTTAGTATAATAAAAGTCTGACATGCCCTCTCTTGCTCCTTAAAAAAAAACTGTAAATAATGTTCCACTTCTACTCTACTGTATGTATGTAACTATTCGTCAGACAGACCTTATTAAGTTTTTATCTAAACTTCAGCATCAATAACCAACAGTTCGGTTCTTGTTACGTTCCGTGGAAGCCCGAGTGTGGGAGCGGTGTCAGGTTCGAGTCCCGCGCAGCACAATCGCCGCAGATATTGCTCAACCGATACTAACGGTGGTAACTGTAGAGTTATGGGAGGTAAAAGGGAAATTGTTGTATCATCTTGTTATGATGGTTGAGTGGCTGGTAACATATTATTGCGAAGATTTTTAAGACTGAAGTGGTTTACCGCCCAAGAGTCCCGCTCTTGGGCGGTAAACCACCTCAGTCATTGAATGATTTTCCACGTAAAAAAAACCGTTATTATTATTATTATATTGTTTTAGTAACCTATTTTATAGAATGCTATAGCTTAATTTGCGCTGTTGTTAATGGCGTGAAGACTTTGGTTTTACGACCATGCTCCACTTGATCATTAGGAGAGACAAAAAGCGTGAGAGATTGAGCAGATGCCTTCACACTAATATTATAAAGGCGAAATAGTCTGTGTGTATGTAGGTAACTTTTTACGTTTAAATGACTGAACGGATTTAGATGAAATTTTGCATACAGGTAGACCGTTTCCAGGAATAGGTCTTAGGATACCCGGGAGTGTGTTCAGTTGGGATTATTTTCTACTTAAAGACAAAAGGCAAGGGCAAAGCCGCTGGAAGAAGCTAGTGGTCTATAATAACGTTGTAGGATGAACAGGGAACGTAGACATATTAAACATTACATATTAAAACGAAGAAAATTAGTTTTTGTTTGTTTGTTATCTCTGGAAGTCATTACTTGATTAGGTAAAATCTTTCACCGTGCGAGTCCTGTAAAAACTGCTTGATTTCTGCAGGAAAAACTTTTATCGAAGATCCAAAGTTACACAAGTTTATTTCGGGCAGGATTTCTGTTTAGTTAATTTAGTATAAATACAAACTACAAAATTATTGTAATTTCTTGATACCTACTTTGTATGTATCTATGTATTATGTGTGTGTGTGGATTTGAATAAGAATCAGTGCCATGATGGTCGATCAATGTTACTATTGCCCCCTGTTTTTCGTTCCGTTTGATATCCCGTGCCGAATTAGATACGTTATTTTTAGTAGTCAAAGAAAAGCCTTTGAATACTTCAGTTAAATGAAAGTAAGTAAGCTCCTACGCTTGAATTTCGGTTTTTTGACAAATTGACACATTATAACGGTGTTCATTTGTTTCGGTGTCGATATTAACATTAACTGCTACTGCTAACCCACCTGTGGATAATTTAATTTGTTGAAACTCATTACCACTGAACATTACCCTACTTCGCGGATTGTGGTCGCAGTGTACGCGATTAGCGAATTTATATTATTACGCTTATTAAAGGCCAGCAACGAGGTGACTACTGAGATAAAAGTTAGAGATGTACGGTAGCAAATGATAAGCCGACCACAAATTAATTAGGATAAGAGCAGTCGGAAGAAATAAGGATAAAATGAGAATGTCACACTAATATTATAAAGAAATAAGGATAAAATGAGGATGTCATGCTAATGTGTGTGTGCGTATGTTTATTACTTCTTCACGCTCGAACAACTGAACACATTTCGATGAAATGGTACATGACTTCAATACACTGCCTAAGGATAATTTTCTACTTCAATTCAGGTAAAGGATATGTCCCAAAAGTAAGATTCAATATAAATATTTATCGGAAAGCAGGGAAGTCAAATTCGGAGTACCGCAAGGCACTGTGGTCGGACCCTTAATATTTTTGCTTTACATAAATGACTTGCCTAGACAAATTAAACACCCAATGGTATTATTTGCTGATGACAGCACGGCTATAGTTAAATGTACAGAAAATGCGGATTATGAAACTGATATTAATGACACATTAAAAAATATAATAAATTGGCTTTCTATCAATAACTTAATTATTAATTTGAAAAAAACAAAATTAATGCACTTTTACCAGCGTCTACGACCGGACGCTTTGACAATAGCATACAATGGACAAAGAGTAGACAATACAAATGTTGCAAAATTTTTAGGTATAATAATTGACAATCAACTGACATGGAAACCACAAGCCGAAGAGATCTGCAAGAAATTAAGCAAATCTGCATACATTTTATATAATTTGACAAAAAAAGTTAACACTGATACGATTATTATAGCTTATCATGGTCTCGTTGTTTCTGTTTTAAGATACGGAGTAGTTTTTTGGGGTAATTGCAGTGAGAGAGAAAGGATTTTCAGAGCCCAAAAATATTGTATTAGATCAATGACCGGAATAAATTCAACAGACAGCTGCGTTCCTATGTTTAAATCCCTTAAATTACTAACCTTTCCGTCACTCTATATTTTGGAAATGGCACTGTTTGTGAAGGGTAATCAAAATTTATTTTGCTCAAATATTGATCACTCAACAAGGCCAACATTAATAAGATCTCAATACAAAAATCTTTTACATACAGGCAAATTTAAAACAGCACTGCTGAAAAAGAATATTATGCATATGGGACCAGTGGTATACAATAAAATACCTGATGATATTAAAAATTGCACAATACAAATATTTAAAAAGAAATTAAATAAATTGCTAATTGAAAAATGTTATTATACAATAGATGAATTTTTGAATGACAAATCCATATGATTATTTATAAACAACGATTTTATTATATTTTATTCAGATTTTGATTGTATTATTTGACTAATTATTAAATTATTTCTGACATTGTACTATTGACTAATTATTAACGTATTATTGACATTCTATTATTGACTAATTATTAACTTATTTTTGACATTGTTTACCACTGAATGAATTTACAAATTGAATGGTTTATATTTTTATTGTCTAGTTTAATCATTTGAAAATAAGTCAAATATTTGTTTTTGTTCTTTTTTTTTAATTATTTCTTAATTTAATTCTAATATAAAAAATTTTGCATGCCTCACGGTAGAATGTATTGGATCCTTCTCTTACTTAACACCATATTTTTGTACCTGCATTCATAGCAAATAAATTATTTCATTTCATTTCATTTCATTTCATTTCATTTCATTTCATTTCATTTCAAAGCCACTGGCAGCAGTAATTGTATAAAGTCGAAGGTTTTAAAGTAATGGTAATTTGGATTTGGGCTTGCTTTTATATTCTGGAAAAGTGGGGAATCAATCGTCGGAAGTATTGAAAATGTATCTCAAAACTTTCAGCAATGGATATATTCCTCGCTGAAATATTTGGATGATTCGTAAAGCGAGAACTACACTAGACCGATGCACACGTGGACCACGCCTGATTTGTACGTAGAGGTGCGTTGTCTAGCATCGCGTGGCGTGGATCTAATGTAGCTCTGCAAGTCTAGTTGCCATATAAAATGTATGGAGACCGATGCGCCAAGATCAGCGTACGTGACCCACGTGTGCGCGATGTAGTTCCACCTTAATAGGCGCTTCATCATCGTTATCACTGATAGACGTCTAGTGCTGAATATAGCAGACTCGTGCGGCCTGTAATGGTTAAATAGAAGCTCGTATTCAATTTATATATTGTTATTGGTACACCACATTTGACCATAAACTCACTATGGTAAGAGAGAGATGTGTGTGAGATGTGGCCCAGGTTGGCATACTTTTTATTTATTTATTTTTTAATTCATATAAACCAGTGCTTGACTGCGATCCCACCTGATGGTAAGTAGCGATGCAATCATTGAATTGCTAGAAGTATCCTACTCTTTCTTGACCCACTCAAATACCCTCAGGTTTAACTATCATGAAACACAGACTCCGGCAGGGAATTCCACTCCTTAGCTGTATGCACAATTAATATGTTTCCAAAACACTTTCTGTGTTCAGGTGGGATATGTACCCACATGTGCCGGTGACGTATATACGTCTAGTGGTCCGATAATCGAACTGGCATAAATTATGCCATTCCGACGCACACTCGCCGAAATATAATCGATAGAAAACCGATGGGCTAGCAACTCTGCGTTTGGAAACCAGCAGAGCCATTGCAAACCGCTGTTGCTTATAGCGCCCGCTCGTAGTATGACCAAATCCGATGCCCTAACCGGCCTGTTTTTACCTGACTTGTCACGGAAGCGGGTGATTCCCACGCATTGCTTTAGCGACCTTCCAGCGGCTCCCAAACAATGGCACTGGTATCTGGTACCATCTAGCGGTTACAAACTTATGACCGATATCTTTTTTATTTACTACACAAGGCTGCAAATAGCGAATCAATGTTTTTGTAAGTATATAGTGGGATTTTTAATTTTGGTTTTTGTGGAGAGGTCAGAAATTCAGAATGCAGTTGACGTGACTGTTTACTTTAAAGGAATGCATTGCATTTTGTAGTTATCTACCTAATAAAAAAGTAGATATGCAGAAGATGGCCCGGCAAGCCAATATAACTCTAAACCAAAATTGTTAGAAGTCATGGGAAAGCCATTTTTTTGTTTTTTTTTTTGGGTTGGAAATCATCAAATAACTTCTTTCGCTCTGAGTGAAGCGAGAGGCAGTATCCAACTTCTTTTACTAACAACTCATTCGTGTTTCTTTAGTTGCGTTTTGTGGCACCTTTTCATTTAGGAGACCTTGACCTATCAGTGAGATGATACAGGCTGATAGTAACCAGTAAGAAATGGGTGGCTTTAAATTAATTCCTTAGTTGCATTTGATGAGTCAGCCAAACAAAAACGGGGTTGCAGTTATTCATAAATTCGTCAAACTTAAGTGGCAATGGGCAGGGCACATTGCTCGCAGAACGGCTGGCGTTGGGGCCGAAAGATTCTGGAATGGCGACCACGTACCGAAAGACGTAGCGTTGGAAGGCCTCCTACAAGGTGGACCGATGACTTGGTGACGGTTGCAGGAGTCCGATGGATGCGAGACGCACAGGACCGTTCCTTGTGGCGACACTTGGGGGAGGCCTATGTCCAGCAGTGGACGACTTTCGGCTGAAATGAGGATGATGATGATGATAAATTCGTCGAAAAACACTAGCGAATCCCATCGAAAACGGAGTAACAAATTGATAAAAGTTACTAACAAAATCCTTTATCATCATTCATTTTCATCAGCAACATTTATATAACAAATATTCGTAATGGGATATTGCCACAGCGACGACGCCCTGATAGTAATACATAGCTACTTAGAGAACATTACCTACTTACTTAAATATTCAATTATTGCTGTTAAGTAGAACGGATGTTACATCGATGTGCTCAAACTGTAAGTAGTCGTAATAAGATGCAGATTTGCATGTTTTTTTTAGTAAAAGAAATGAAGAAAGGCAGGTCAATTAGATCATCATAATGATTCAATAGAGCTGAGTGATGCTCCAGTTAACGAATAACTGAACTTTATTTATTTGCAAAAATATAGATAACTAACAAGTTCTTAAGATTTATGGGGTCTCACTATATTCGGCATTTCAGCCGCACAAATATTTAGATTTTACATCTTTAGCATGCAGTAGGTACACATTTAGAAAAATCTCATTTATAATAATTTCATCATTTAAATTTAAACAACAATTCAACCAAAAATTAAATACTTAATTATTGAAAAAAATCATTTATAATAAAAAATGATTTCATGTCAAAAAAATAATAACAAAATATAACAGTAATTTCATAATAATTATAGAAGTTTTACATTTTATATTCAAAATAATCATTGATAGAATAAACACATCTGTCACACAACCAGTTATAACTTATATTTATATACTTATAACTTTCTATTAAATTTTAAATCTATAGCACTTTTTTTTTTTTATAGGTGGGAAAATCATCTTATGACAAATCCCGCTCTTGGGCGGAGCGAGAGATAGTGTCAGACTTTTACTGACTAAAAACCCACTCCTGTTCCTTCGTTGCCTTCGTCCCAGGGCCCCGGTTTCGTTTTCACACTACCCATGGCCCCAGTAGGCTTCGACCCTGCTGGGCCCCCACGATTTGCTGACATCTCCCCGAGGCGCGCGCGGAACAATACGCGCCGTCGACGACCCGGGCTCGGTCCGGACGGCTACCGGACGGTCGGACGGCGGCCACCCATTGCCCGCCGTCCGCAAGCCCGCGCCTACGGTGGCCGGAAATCAGGATCGGAATCCCGGCGGCGGCTGGGGCGTGAGGACCGTTGCCGTTGCCTCACGCGATCGGCCGCCTCCTTTGCCAGCATTACTGCTTCGCAGAAGGAGGCGACCGCCTGCCACTCCTCCTCGCTCCGGACCATGGCCTGTACCAAGGCCCGGCGCGAGAGATCGCCGCCGCCGATCGCCCCCACGAGGACACGGCGTTGCTCTTCTCAAGCGGGGCACACCTCCACCGTGTGCTCCACCGTGTCCTCCGGGCGGTCCACACAGTGGCGTCACCCGGGCGTCGCTTCCGCACGAATCCGGTGCAGGAACTTCCCGAACTTCCCGTGTTCGGTGAGAACCTGCGTCATGCGGAAGGTGAGGACGCCGTGAGGTCTTTCCAACCACGCCTCAAAGAAGGGACTTACCGCCATAATTGTGGCGTGCCCAAAATCTATAGCACTTCTAAATTTTTCGGCTAAGTGGTTATATATTTTCGCCGCCATGGTATAACAATTCTTGTTGCATAATTTTACGCGGGACTACTAGTGGCTTTTGTGTTTTTTGTTCCTCTTTGTCTTGGCCTTTTCATCTTTTTCAAAAAGCGAGTAATTATTTCTTAAAAATTTGCAGATTTCAAATATAAACAGAGATGGGAGGGTCAGCCGCTTTTGTTTAATAAATATAGGTTTACAAGAGTCTGTCCACTTAAGATTGAAAATTGACGTTACACACTTCTTTTGGGCTATAAATGCCCCTTCTGGGCATCTGTTGAATTCCTCCATACAGTTATTCCATACCTTAAAACATATTAACTTTATATATGTCATTACCGCCCGGTTGCTCTGATACCGATTCTATCGAAGGTTTTTGAAAGAGTTATGTATAAAAGAATTCTCTCTTTCTTTGATCGATATAATATTCTAGCTAAGGAGCAATATGGGTTTAGGAAGAATAGATCGACTTCGCTAGCAGCTTTTAATCTTGTCAAATCTATTTTGAATAACATTAACGCTAGAGTTATAACATCAGCTCTGTTCTTAGATTTAAGCAAAGCTTTCGATTTTGTTCACCATTCAACTCTCATCGATAAATTGAATAAAATCGGAATACGAGGTCCAGCCTTACAATGGTTCGAATCTTATTTATCCAATAGAAGTCAAATCACAAGAATCACTAAATTCGATGATAAAATTAACAGTATCATCAATTTTGATTCACAATCTCGACATAATTACTTCGGAGTACCCCAAGGAAGCATCTTAGGGCCACCATTATTTCTTGTATATGTTAATGATCTTCCTCAAGCACTCGAGCAAGATTGTGTTCTTTTTGCTGATGGCACGACGGTAATCCTAAATTGTAAAGACATTGAAACTTACGAGTCAGATATAAATAACACCTTACACAAAATTATCTCATGGTTAGAAAACAACGATTTAAAACTAAATGTAGAAAAAACTAAAATATTAAATTTCAAAACGCATAAAGGTAAAAACATTACACTTAAAATATCTCACAAGAACCAATTAGTTGAACAAGTACGTAAAACAAAATTTCTTGGAATAACACTGGATGAACACTTAACCTGGAAAGACCACATTGACGAAATATGCATGAAAATTAACAGATTTGTTTTTGCCTTAAAAAAACTTAAAGAAGAAACATCTAAACCGACTGCTATGATGGTGTATCACGCCTACATATGTTCCATTATTCGATATGGTATCATTGTTTGGGGGAATTCCTCTGACATGTCCAGAATACTGTTAGCACAAAAAAAATGTATTCGCGCTATTTTTAACATGGACTGGACCGAATCATGCAGACCAGTATTTAAATTACAAACTTCTTACCGCTCCATGTATTTATATTTACGAAATTGCAAAATTTGTTAAAACAAATTTCTCTCTATTTGAAGCAAAAAATAATTTTAACAAGAGAAAAGTTACTCAGTACTTACTAAAGATCCCTGTGCCTAGAATAGAAATGTACAGACGCAGTTGCGTATATATGGCACCACTTATTTTTAACTCGTTACCTAGCTGGATGACTAAATTACCTTACAAAAAATTCTGTGTAGTTTTAAAAAAATGGTTGATATCGCATAGTTTTTACTCAGTAGGCGAATTTCTAAATAAAACAACTTGTCAATCCTACCACTTTAGGAATGTTTTGTAGTCTTTATTAATGTGTTTTATTTTTAAGTATTTCATTTACCATCTCTGGTAATTTGGTTAATGTGTGTCTAATATTATTTAGTTTAAATAATTTGGGTAAAGATTTGTTTATATTCCTGTTTTATTAACCGTAGAACTCTAGATAGTTGTGAGTTACTTTATGTTACTAAAACACTATCGACTAAATATTTGCATGCCATCACGAAATGGCGGAATGTGTCTTTGCACTTAGTCTCTTTTATATAACACCTTTTGTACCTACTACATTTTACGCAAATAAATGATATTATTATTATTATTATTATTATTTTATTTTAAACTTAATTTCATTTTATTTCCTAATTTCTTATCGTTATTAAAAGACAAAAATGTCATAAATTTTGTTTTATTTGTATTTATTTTCAAGTTTTTCTCATCTAGCCAATTTATTAAATCTGTCAATGCTTTATTCGTGACTATTTTACTGTTATTTAGAGTTTTCTCTTTTGTCAACACGGTGGTATCATCTGCGAATAATATAATATATTGGTTCTTGTGGGATTGGAAGACCACGATCCCATTCCGCGGAGACAGCGCCGGCGCGGGTGGGGGCGCGGTGCCGGCTTGTACTCGCAAGTTGACATTGGATACACAAACGTCAACGTTTGTGTGACCAAATGAAACGAACATAATTGTTTTAGAGGTATGCGGTACAGGGTGTAAAGTCCCGCAAACCTTCCATTGCTAAGAGAGGATCTTCCGATTTCGGGTAATTATGATTTAGTAAATATGATTTTGGGTAATTGTGATTTAGTAAATACGAAAAGGGCAAGGAGTCTAAGTTTAAAAATGTCATAAGATAACCTTGCCGGATCAAAAGAGGATTCCATTACTGGCCTGCAACGAACTTGGCCTAGTAGACGACAAGCTGGAAATAGATGGGGCGGATTTTCGGGCGTAAAACTCTTAGCTAAATCTCTGCCTATATTAACCATAACAAAGTATAATATCTCAGGTTACCACATAAAAAGAACCTGATTGCCTACTTATTTATCGCATCCCTTCTCATTAGAAAATCCCTACAGCTATACTCCGATAGATTCCACAACGTAACGGTGTTACCATGACGAAGATGACGCTAATATTGATATTCCACGGTGTTACGTAAGGGAAGTCGGTATTAATGGCGGGACAGTTAGTCCAATGAGCGACCGGTTCTATGCGCGAGACTGTCTGCGCTTGCACCTATGAGGCCGCTGTTACACATTGATGTAACGTGTGCCCCTGCTTTATCATTCGTCGTGAAGGATGTATTATTATTATTTCGTTATGGGTCCTGGACCTTTGGAAGGCGTTCGAGGAGCCGAAACCAACTCGCAGAGGCACCTTTGACGCTTTTAATGGAATGTGGTATCACACTGTGCTAGCTGCATCCAAGGACAACCCCCGGTTGGTAAGAAACTATTGCGACATATGGAAAACTAAGATATAGGGCTATGGTTTTTGGAGTTTTAAGTGGACTGGTTACCAGGAACTATGTTAAAACTATGGTCCCTGTCTGAACAATGTTGAAATTAATAATTTTCATCGTTAAAAAGGCAGGGGGTGACTTGCACACTCAATAAATGGGCCCCCAAAAACGGTCACTAGCACGAAGTGACGCAGCAACAAGAAGGCAACATATCCTGAGGTGCTTGAGGAGTGGAGAGGTATACCACGGCTATCAGAACAATCCCGGAATTACGGTCAAGATCAAGACCCCTACCAGCATTTTACTGGATTATACATCCTTCTCCTTCTTGCGAATCTCCACTCAAGCCAGCCAATAAAGGCAAGAGATGTGGGAGCTGTGTTCCTCGTCAGTGTTCACTACGGCCGGCCAATAAAGGCAAGCCGGAGATGAAGAACAAGAATTCTCCCGGGAGATCGGGTCCGTGGGGTCGCTAATACTCAACAGTTTAAACGAAACTGCGAAACGGGGTCGCACCGTTTCGCAGTTTCGTCTAAACGAATGCAATATCTAATTAATTAATAATTTTGATAGCACTGTTGGAACAGCTAAGAGTTGAAAAGTACTTTGTCAATCGTCATTAGATTAAATTTAAGTTTATATGTTAAGTACCTAGTTTTTTGTTGTTGTGTTTGCACTTTGGACTGTTATTTATTGTGACTTCTCTTTAGATTTCATTATTTTTATGTGGGATTTGATATCTATTTACTAGTTTCTTGTATTTTCTTTTATTAGTTTGAAATTGAAAACATTTGTTTCAGACAGTAATGACACAAGTCCATATTATGCTTGACATCTTTTATTATTTTTTGACATTGACTAATAGTGTAACGTATTTGTAATAATTTATTGGCTGTAATGTAATATTACAGTCAATAAATTATTAAATATTAAAATGATTAAATCTTTAAATGATTTGTAACAATCCCCCATACCAAAAAATTCTATGACTATTAAGTACATATTACTAAAATATTTTTTTTTCGCTCGCGAGTTGGTGTACAACCGCGTATCGGTGTGCGAGGCGGCCCCGCTGACCTCGCAAGGCCGCGCATCCGCCGCCCGAATAAGGCTCCGCCTTCCCGCCTCTTTTTGTACCTCAGCCTTTTTATATCTCACATTCTACGAGTTTAACCTAGCGGTACAGTTTTTATCTCATAACATGCAGTGGGAATTGGTCTGTGTTACTTGAAATTAATTACGCTGCCATGCGCCAGATGTGAGTTGAAAACAGGTGGTTGGGTAAACAAGCGAAAGGAATTGTTATTGTATTGATAGACTAGATACTGTGGAGACCATGGAGGCCACGCTACCTTGCAAACTGGCAAGATATGCATCTAAGGTTTATGGTAAGAAAAACATAGTTGTAGATATTCGAAACAAAGATTGATTAGAGATTGCCTAATAAGAAAAGATTGAGCAAATGATATATTTTTTATAAATAATGTAACAAAGAGTGCTTCTAACAATAAAATAATAGTAAATTGAACCAGAGACACCGCCACTGGGGACAACAGGAATAAAATAGAATTAGTTTATTGAGTACCGCTGTCCGTCCATTAACAGCAAAGAGATTTAAAGAGATATTTAATGTCTTTGATTAACAGGTACACCATCAATAGGGACTAGGGACAACAAGAATAAATTTGAATTATATTTATTGTATTCAGTCCTCAATGAATGGGAATGTCGTCAATGGGGACAACGGGAATAAACCTGTCGAACAATCAGCAGCCCACTGCTTATCCCCCTGAACTCCACATTATCTTCCTTTCATTATGTTCTATGATTTTGTGTATACTCAGGAATATACCAAGTAGGAGTTCAATTAATTAACTTATTATCGTAATCTATAGTATATTTATGTCGCACCTGTTTTATTGTTTACCGAGTTGACTTTAAATTGTTCTCTCATCAGGTTGCATCAGCAATTTGTTCTAAAATTAACAGCACCTTTGTTTTTTTGAGAAGTAAGTCAACATTACATATACATGTAGGATTGTGAGACACCCGGTGTCTGAGAAGTTTTGAGTCCGTTTTTGTCTTGTTCAAGGTCACCTACAAACGGGATATTGATCACCTTCGCCAGGTGTGATCAGGTGCTTGTTTTGTAGGTAAACACAGGTGTAAGTCTTTAGCTGTTAGTTTTTAGAAAGGTAAAGGTATTATTATTATAATGATTATGATGTAAGTACTACTAGATTCTTTTTTCTAGAGGTAGGTTTTGAAGTTATACTTCTTTTGGCGCGATAGAGAAAAATGATGAGAGTGAATTTTTACGATGCGCGCGCACACCGACACCTAAATTCTACATCGTGAAGTTAGTTCTAGGTGGCATGCATGAAAATTGATAACTATGTTCAAGTTGTATATTGTAGTATTAGTATTTTTATATTTAGAACACGTGTTTCGTAAGAGTACAATTAAACAGTGTGAATAAATAAATATTATTTTGGTGTTTTTATTATTTAAATAAAATCTTTTTGATTAATTTTAATATTTATTGTTAATCACTACTGCATTTTAGTTATTTTTTTTCCATACGCCAAAGAAGTATAACTTCTAACGCGTGTACATAAGTACACACACTCTTTTTTATGTTGGTAAGGTTGTCGTACAGATGGCAACTACCATAAAGGCGCTTCGTCACTGAAATTTGACGAGCCACGGAGGAACGATTTAATAGTCATGGATTCAGCAAAGAAATAAATCAGAAAAGAAAAGAGCGGAGAAGTAAGAAAAACACAATTCCACTTATCAAGCAGGATTCGAGCAGTGGTGGGCGTGTGGTAACGGCCCCGACTTACGAGTTGTAAGTCGCGGGTTCAAACCCAGTCAGGCGCATTACTTTGTGTAATTTATTTCATTACCACTGCTCTCAAAACGGTGAAGGAAAACATCGTAAGGAAACCGGCATGTCCTAGAACCAAAAATAAGACATGTGACATTCACCAACCCACACTGGGCCCGCGTGGTGGATTACAGCTCATTCCCTCTCCTCGAGAGGAGGCCTGAGTCCCAGCAGTGGGAACATTAAAAAGGCTGATTATGTTATGAATAAGCAGGATTCAGAACAGAGCTAGACCAATAGGCATAAAGAGACGTTTGTGACAGCTGCCGAGGAAGGAAATGTTCCTATGTATGTTGATCGTCTGTCTCATTGTAAATTCAATCTTTTCAGCCCAAAACGGTTCACTGTAGAACACAAAATGTTTGAAAGATATTCAAATTCAAATTCGAATTCACAGGTCTCCCAAGTTACCTTCGCCCGCGCCACTCACTGTGATCTAGTCTTTATAAGACCCCTGCCGTTTCGTTTGGTCAACGGTTACAGTAATGGCATCATTGTGAATTATAAACGCCATCTGTTGGCCCCACGACCTTGCCAACTTGTACTGCCGGTTGTACGGCTAGGCTAGTTCTATCTGTCCCATTGTCTTTGTGGGAAACAGACTGAATGTTCGACAGTTTTAACTTAATTGTTCTTGTTCTTTTGGTATTTTGATAGTTTAGTTGAAGGTAAAGAAATTACGCAAACATTCTTTATAAAAAAACATAGACATCTCGCTGAAAACGTCCTCTGCTGTGCAGACACGTCAAATGCTCATTTTTAAGATTATTATCTTAACAAATTAATAACGCTTTGAATGAGCTAATGAGTTGCTTACCTTCCCACACTTCATTGCAAAAGTAAGTATATTGTGGCGTTTTTAATTATTTTGTTTTTAAATTAAACGTTTCGAACAAGATGACTGCATCGTGTTGAAATAATGTCGGGATTACACAGATTACACACAACATTATGTCAGGAAAGTTAGACATTACTAATAAGGATATTTGTTTATTTTGTAACTACGCGTCGTTTTGATTAAACAAGTTTCTTGTGCTTTGCGAATTAGCATAATCTAATATATTTAAACGGAGAAACTGACTGACTGGCATATTAAAGCACAGCCAAAACTACTGGGACTAGGAACGTGAAATGTTGTACTCTGCTTCCTTTTATACCGTAGGCGTAAGAACTCATCAGTGCTGAGGAGTTTTTGGAATTTTTGGACCTTTAAAGGGGTGAAAATGAAAAATTTCTTTTGTGTGCAAGATCACATTCCGTGTGTAGTCTACTTGAAAGTTATAAATAGTACTTAACCGAAGTAAATAATAAAAGTTGACATAATTTGTTTTTAAAACTACCTTCAGTAGAACAATTTTGGGGGTTTCTAAGATTGTATGGAGGATTCTTATTTCTTGAGTTTATTAACTCTAACTTGAAACTTGGAACAAAATCTATGAATAATAAAGGTTGTCGTTATTAGTTTTTAAAATAAAATATAGTTTTAGGGGTATTAAAGTTTTTATGAAAACATTTTAAGCGAACAAAGTCACAGGCAAAGTGTTAGTTTTAGTACCTTTATGAAAAGAGGACTAGGGTTGCAGAGAAACGAGAAGAAGAATATGACTGATCAAAGTCGTGATACGATTTCTCTCAGAAGTCTGGCATATGATAATAATAACACAATAATATTCCATAACTTTCACACAACATTATCTAGTCCCAAACTAAGCAGAGCTTGTGCAGTACTAGACAACTGATAAACATACTTATATATTTCTAAATACATACATATTATAGATAAATTCACTTAGACACAGAACAAATGATCGTGCTTATCACAAAAACATTTGTTCTGGGTGGGAATCGAACCCACGACCTCCGGCATAGCCGTCAGGACCACTAACCACTAGACCAATCGGCCACTCACGCATCTTTAGTGCGAATTTTTCTTTCTGAGGATAGGTACGAAAGATCTAAGAGTTTCATTCAACGAACTACAGCGATAAGACTCATGTAGATTCTGTCTGACACGATCACATGATCCTATTAGGTAAACCTTGTAAACACGCTTATAAACAAACTTCTCAAACACGATCCGCTTGTAACTGTATACTTCGTTGAATCGATTAACTTACACCAACGTGCAGCTACCTACACTTGTCAGATCGATCTCTTGAAACTGAACCTCTTCCCATGAGTCTCCATGTGTTGTGTGTCGCATTCTCCGTCACGGCATCGTTGATAAGAAACATGGTTAGTGGCCCTAAAAGGTTTTTTTTTTTAAATTATGGATAGGCTCGCGTTTGACCACTATCTCACTTGATGTTAAGCGATGATGTGGTCGACGATGGAGCACGCTTGTAACCTATTCACTCTTGACTTAAAGACCCCTAGGTTGTAGCTATTAGGAAATATATTCCCAAAATGCTTTGTATGGGTGGGATGTCCACCATGTACAGGTGGCGCAACGCCATACGTCTAGTAGTAATGGTTCGATGATGGAACGGACTTGACGGAATTAGGTTAAGGTTCTCAATGATCAAGTACATTGTCGAAACTGGTACGACCCTTTATAATCTCTATCACAATCTTCACACATATTACAGAGATTCTGTCTCACGATCATAAGATTAGACTACTCATTGGGCTATTGTTGATCTATTCATCTATTGGGAATGGCCTGATCCAATTTGTTTGCAGTTCTTTTTCCATTGTCACCTTTAGTGGCTTGTGGTTTTGTGTCATACTCCCTAGTGAACATCTTCCTTAGGTACTCCTGCTCCATGAAAGAATTTAATATCATTGTACCGTGAACCCGCAGATTCATGTATAATTAGTAGTAGGTTAAGCAACTTGAGCGTTTGCACAAGCGCGATCATTTATTATACCTAATAGTTACTAAGACAAGTAAAATAAAATAGTGATTTTTCCACATGAACACCACCCGTGTTGTTTTGTTATCATCCTGGGTTTCTATCATTTTACCATAAATGTGCAGACTATCGTCGTACATTTCATTTTGGTCCTTCGATCCGGATCTTCTTTTATTTCTGGAGGCTGTCACAAATGTTTTGCGTTTCTTCGTAGTTCTATTGACTAGACGAATAGAGCGTGTTTTTACCTGATAGTGATATTTTTTTAGTGTGTCCGTATGTATATTTCTTTGGCACGCCTTAGAGCCTCAACGGCTTGTTGCATTTTAGCTTAAGAGGAGCCGTTAGGTTCCTTTTAGTTGTGAGAGTGATAATGGCAGTTGATTGCGTCTGTGATTGAACCGCTAACTGCATCAGACGGCTTGAAGTGACTTGTTTTGGACAATTTTTAGTTGTTTTTTTTGTGGTCGGGTTTTTTGACACTGTCAACGTTTTTTATTCACTGTAATATTAGAAAGGCGACAGTTTCTATGTGTGTGTTTATTACTTCTTTACGCTCAAATGGCTGAACGGATTTGTATGAAAATTCGCACACAGACGATGTCCTGTTTGTTTCAGGAGCATGTTCCCTTGGGATAATTTTCTACTTTTACGCGGGCGACGCCGCTGACAGAAGCTAGTTATTAATACATATAAGAATTCATCATACTAGGTCTGTGGATGCATCTATCTATTTTTATGACCCAGAAAAAAAATAGAGGGCCACATCAACATCTCGGCAAATCTAGTTGACCCATCTAAAATAGCGCTGGTTACTTTTGTACCAGAAATCAGAAATCAGAAATCAGAAACGTTTATTTCAAATAGACCAATTACCGGCACTTTTGAATTGTCAAAATGTCAGTCAGTCAAAAAAAGAAAAGTGAAGCTAAATTGCACGTTCCAAAGCGTAGATCTCTATGGAGAAGAACGTGCAAGAAACTCCATGGACACTCTTTTAAAATCATATTATTGTTACATAAATCTTGGTTACATATTTCATGTCGCTTCTAATGTGTGAGCACAATGTAGATAAATAAGAATAAAAACTAATTAAAAAGATAGAAATTGAATTAAGCCACTGGCAGCTAAGAGATGACCAGTCTCAACCGACGGCACCCGTTCACGAGCATGACGCGTGCATCAGCCTCACTCAGCTCAACCATTTTGAAGGGAACTGAATGACCCAATAACACGTGCCACCATCAGCGAGACATTTGAGTGAGCATGACAAACTCTCACCTGCCATGCTCGTAATGTCAAACAAGTTGTAACCTAATAAAAATGCTCCATGGTACTTCACATTCACAAAACTTGAAAAAAAAAAGTGCTTCTACATTATACAATGCTATTGTTTCCAAATGCAAAAGGTAATAAATTATCATAACCTCTATTGAAATAAACAAAACAAAAAGGATTTCGAAAATAACAAAACAAAAAGGGGAATAGCAAGTATCTCTTCCAATAATTAGAAATATATATATTAAAAAAACACAAAACTTAATTTGAAGGCTGTGGCTGTGGAGCAGAACCGGCACCCAGCCAAGCGTTTTTGTCAAGGATATAATCTTCCAGTTTATAATACGCTTGTCTACATAGTGTGCGTTTAATGCATGCTTTAAATTTGAACTCATTTAGTTGTAGAATCTCAACTGGTATCTTATTATAAAATCTTACACAGTACCCCATAAAAGAACTATGTACTTTTGCCAATCTGAATCGAGGTTGATCTAATTTGTTCCTATTCCTAGTATAAAAATTGTGCCTGTCACTTATCTTAGTAAAAAGATGAATATTTTTCCGAACATACATAATGTTTTCATAAATGTATTGACAAGGGACCGTCAGGATGTTTATTTCCTTAAATAGTTCTTTAAGAGAATCGCGTCTGCGAAGATTATATATGGCTCTGATAGCTCTCTTCTGCAGAATAAAAATAGACTCTATGTCTGCAGCCCGTCCCCATAGCAAAATACCGTAAGACATGATACTATGAAAGTAACTAAAATAAACTAGTCGCGCAGTATCTACATCAGTAAATTGACGGATTTTTCTGACAGCATATGCTGCCGAACTAAGCCGACCTGCCAGAGATGTTAAATAAGGACCCCATTGTAGCCTCGAGTCAAGCGTGATCCCTAGGAAAACCGTATCTTCGACGAATTCGAGTTTCTCCTTGTTCAATACTATGTCGGAGTAATTACTTTTAACATTCGGTAACGCAAATCTTATGCACTTAGTTTTTTTTCCATTTAATACTAAATTATTAACAGTAAACCAGTTTTGGACTTGCTGTAGAGCATTGTTTACGTCATCAAGGTTTGTGGAACGTCTATTGATCTTAAAAATTAACGACGTATCGTCAGCAAACAATACAATATGTGGTTGTTTTTTTAATAGATGTGGTAGATCATTTATGTATACTAAAAAGAGGAAAGGACCCAATATTGAGCCTTGTGGTACACCCATTTTGACTTTCAAACCCGGAGAATTGACACCGTTTATCTGAACTTGCTGTTGCCTATCAATTAAATAAGATTTTACCAAGCTGAGTGCAAGTTTACCTAGCCCATAATGTTCTAGCTTTAAAAGCAAGGTTTCGTGATTAACACAATCGAAAGCCTTTGAGAGGTCACAAAAAATTCCTATCGCATCTTGGGCTTGTTCCCACGCTGCAAATATATGTTTTAATAAAGTGACACCAGCGTCAGTCGTACAACGTCCTTTGGTGAAACCATACTGCTGATCGTGAAAGATTTTATTGCTGTTAAAATGGTAAAGCATTTGATTAAGCATAACTTTTTCAAACACCTTACTGAAAACCGGCAATACTGATACAGGTCTGTAATTATTAGTGTCATTATGGTCACCAGATTTAAAAAGTGGTATAACCTTACTGTATTTCATTATATCTGGAAAGACTCCTTGGTCCACACACAAATTAAATATTAAAGCTAAGTATGGTGCTATGGTTTCAATTATGGATGTGCATACTTTAACAGACATTCCCCATAGGTCTTCGGTTAATTTGACTTTGATTTGCCGGAAAGCCTTTATGACTGTCAAAGGGTTTATATGTTTGAATTGAAATTCAACCGGACAGCCTGATAAGTTTGCTTTCAATAAAGCAATTGAAGCTTCAGGGGAGGAATTTAGAGCTTCCGTTGTCCTAAGAGGTATATCCGTGAAATAATTCACAAACTCTTGGGCTACTTCTATGTTAGAGCTTTTGGGACCATGTGAAGTCTCCAATAAAAAATCCGTGTTGCGTACTTTATTCCTACCAGTTTCACTATTAATAACTTTCCACACAGCCTTAATTTTATTGTCTGCCGATTTGATCTTATTGCTAATGTACAGGGCTTTCGCTACCTTGCAAATCTTTCTGAAAAGTTTAGAATATCTATTTACATATTTATTAAAGGTTTCAGTGTTGAAGAATGGCTTAAGGCCGTACAGTTCATATAGTTTTTCCCTACTTACCCTAATACCTTTAGTCGCCCAGTCACTAAATACAAACTAAGGGAAAATATTTTTCGACCCATGTTGCATACCCATGTTGTTGAGTATTTTGTGTGTGGGTCAACTGTGTGGTGTGACATTCTTCGTCACAGCCTTGTTAACACGGATCATGGGTCACCAGCTGAGGGAGATTCCCACCGGTGTCCGAGATGAGACGGGCGTCCCTCGTGTGACGTGTGGTAGACCGAGACGATTGTTTCACATTGGCCCAAGTGAATGGATGCTGTTTAAGAAACAAGTAACTAATTAACATTGACACAAATAGTACCTATAATGGTACTTGCTTAGAAGACAGCATGTTACTGTTGAGGGTTGTTATGGAATCTATACTAAGGTCCTTTAGCCGTAACTCAAAATATTTTGAACCAAAAAAAAAGCTTTATTTCAATTATATATTACTTATAGAAACATGATTACACCTTTTAAGCAAGAAGATGCGTGTGTTAGGTGACTCCGCATACCATTATACAGTCTAAGCGATTGAGAACTAATACCCTACGAATTAGAATACCCGAAATAATATTTAAGTTTTGTCCGTTGGTATAATTGTGTTATCTGTTTAGTCGACAGTTTCATGAAAATTCAATAAATAATGCAAATTCAAACCGTGTACGCTTTTTCCTTATACTAACTTGTAATAATACGCAGGCAGGGCTTTATTTGAACTTACTGTATTTAAGTTTGATCCGAATCATTACGTCTTTTGACGGTGTATAAATTAGTATTAGAAGAATCATTACGATTGCATATTACCAATAAATCGATCAAACAACGTAAAGTGTGGTTTTGATGTTTGCAAAACTGCCATTTAAAATGATAGCGCTCTTTTGTTTTATTTATACTCGTATAGCTCTTATTATTATTGGTAGATACTTGAAAAGAAAAAAAAATTGCATTCCAAAATAACTTCGTTTTCATCAACAGTAGGTATATTCAAAAAGAAAATACTGTAGGTATGAAATATGTGGACATAGCTTTCATCAAAATACATACACAAAAACTCAACTGGATTGACTGAGATGAAAAATTCACAATATCGAAATTAAACTATCTCTGCCATCATCGACTGATAAGTCGTAGCACGTTTCAACTTACAAAAACTAATAAAAGAAGTGTTAAATACTACCACAACTAAACTATCCCCTAACCTACTTGGACGAATCTAAAGGACATAATAGGAGTGCATCAGACGCCGCGGAACAGGTTGCGGCTGCGGTCAACATTGCAGCCAGTGGTGGTGGCACCCAATTGTCGCTCTCGGCTCCCACGGGATCATCTCTAATGTGACATTCGTTTTTTTGTAAGAGATTACTGTTTTTGTATCTGGGATTAAGAATTTCACTTGTGGGTAGTTCTATCGGCAAGTTTGAGGAAACAGTTTTTTCTTAAACATAAGTAATTATGTCATACTTATGGATCTTAGAAGTAATTTCAAGTTCTGGCATACTGACATAAAAAACAAAATATGAAATATGTAATTAAAATTCTAAAAATAATCATTTCAATTCTGGATTAAATTACAAATATAAAATATCAATTAGGTACAATTAAAACTATCAATTAAAAGAAGAAATATATAAAAAAAGAAATATAAAAAGTATATGTACTTTTTTATTATAGTTTTAATCGGTATTTTAAATATAAATATTGTGTCTTATTGTTGTAGCTGCTTTTACCAAGCTCTTTTCTTCCCATTCAACAGTGATGAGGAACGTTTTTATGCATTTTTTTTTTGTACGTGTCGTATTAAACTAGCTTAAGTTGCTTTATTATTAATTTGATTCAATTAACAGCTTTGACTGAAAACTATGTAGATGGCGTCATTCAACTAGCCATCCGAATGTTACCAGCCTGATAACCAGACGGAGGCATTCAACTTGCACATGTTTTTTTGTGGAATTCGGTTTAAAGATATTTATTCTCATAAAGAACACAAAAATAGTTTACTTAAATATATTATAGTACTCAGTTTTAGTTATGAAAAACTATATACATAGTCTTCTATAGATTGAGCCATATTCTGGTTCTGAGTATTTTCTTCCTTCCTTTAATTTTGCCTTACGGATTTGGTAAACATTTCAAACATTTTTAAATACATGATCAAATGTTGTTCCTCCGTCGCATTACCAGCAACACCACGATATTATAACAATAGCTACAACACCACAATATCTGCCCCAGTATCGTTATGAGTACATATAATGTCCGTTACATCATAATCATAATATTACGATACTATTACACTGTTGTCATAGCATTAGACTTGTATCTTCAAGTGTTTTCTCATGACATGATCAGAACAAAGTGTTAGTTGCATCAGATTCAGTAGGTAACAATTGGGCGCAAGAACAGCAAATTGTAATTTTTTTTAGATATTCCTATATAGACAATACCAGAAAAAGAAGTGGTAAGACTCCTTATTTATTAGATATTTCTCCTTATTTTCCCATCTAAAATGAAAACTATGAAGTTCATAGACATAGTATTTTTTAAAATTAAATTATTGATAGGCTTGCGTTTGATCAGTATCTTATCTGATGGTAAGCCATGATGTCGTTTACGGTGGAACACGTTTGCCTAGAAGTAACCTATTCACTCTTGACTTAAATACCCCTAGGTTGTAGCTATCAGGAAAAAATTAGAATGTTTAGGTAATTATGGCGCAGAATTCCCTGATGTAGTCTTTAAGTCTAGAGTGAATAGGTTAGTTCTAGGCAAGCGTGTTCCATCGTCTACCACATCATTGCTTACCATCAGGCAACACAAGCAAGTGGGTATTATGTCTCATGTATCTCCAATGGTCATGCAACAGCCTATCAATCCTCCTCCTCTAATTACAGTATTCGAAAGTTTGAGCAGCATTTTCATGCTGGGACATTTACCCACTTACGAAATATAATATGGTCAACGTTAGTTTACAACTTACTGATTTACATTTTTTTTTTTACATTTACGATTTTCAGTGGCTAAATGTCTTGTATAAATTAGTTTTTTTTTGTTTCACTTGTCACTTCGTATAACTTCTACAATCCTTTTCTGTACCTACCACTCAATTCTCTTTAAAAACCACAGCCCCACATACCAAAGCCCTACGCGCACGATTCCCACACTCTTGTTGTTCTCACTTGCGCGGGCGCAGGTGTGGGGAATCGATTTTACGTTTACGAGAATGTGTTACATACGATGTTCGGTTGGTTCGGTCCCGTTACCGCCTTATTTAGCTTCAGTTGCTAAATATGTTTACTTTGAGTAATGAGGTTGAGTAAGTAGTTCGGAATTAGTCGAGGAGTGGGTTACAGGATGAAAAGAGATTGTACTAAAGGGCTACGCAGACCGGGACAGCATGGCAAAGGATTTAAATTTTTACAAATGGACATTCAACCACATCGTAATAGAAATGCGACATACATAAATTCCTGTGCTTTAAAATGATCCCGTGGCATCGAAAGGGATATTATCGCACGATATTAAAAGACGCGTCACGGGCTCCCGCGGCAGGATGCCGTGGCGCGCTGTGGTAGGCGACGGCATGCTGAAGGACGCCAGCGCCGGCCAACACTCTATCAAACGCTACTTATGACTGAAATACGTATCAGGCAGTAGAAGCTGCCGTGGCAAACTTCGACGTGACGCGGCATGCCATAGTATCTACGAGTAAGTGGCTAGTGTGCGATGACAGGCGGCAAAATCCTTTCCCATGCCGCGCCGTCCCGGTCTGCGTAGGCCTTTATTGACCAAGGAGGGCCGATGCCACCTGGGCCACGGGGAATTTGTGAAAAGGAAACCGGTGGCCCTAGAATGCAAAGGGTAACTGAGGGAACCTAGGTGGGTCTCAGGTTTTTTTTTTATAATACTTAGCTTCTATTTTATAATGTGAATGGGAGAATAGTGTAGACTCATACTCGTAGATATTATCTATTTCGATCTACGTTTTTTTATTGGTCTTGTTTGGTACCATGTTGATTGATTGTAGGTACTTTTTTGGTGCTATGTTAATTAATTTACACTGTCCTCTCATATCTGATCTATTCAAATTGTGAAACATTGTAAAAATCGATCATATTTTTTTAAAGAATAACTGGCGTTTCTGGCCGGTTTTTCTTCATAGGCAACGAGACAGACCTATTGGGATCGTGCACTAGCTTTTGACGTTATAAGTGCTCATGTAAGCCTATGTGATTTTTTTTTTAATTGGAATGAATTATCATTCTAAAACCTTGCTTTTTATATTGAGTTTTCTTTTGCATTTAGTTTGCCTTTGAACCTTTATGTTGCATGAAGTTTGATATAAATAAATATAATTTTTTGACAAATAGTTATTTTAATCTGGCGAAAATAGTATTTTCCCTATCGATAAACATGGCACTCTGTACATTGCTCAATATTATTAAGGTTCAGTGGTAGCCCTATTACATCGTTCATCCGTGCACGTGGTTCCGTACGTGACGTCCGGTTAGTGACTGCGTTTGCGCATCTCACTAATACACACTGACTAGGAGAGCTACCCATTAATATGGACCTTAAAATGCACCAGATAGTGTCGAGTTTAGAATAAAGTAATCGCAATTAAGATATCAAAATACCAGCATGGTTTAAAGGTCCATAAAAATAGTGTATAAAATGTGTTAATACAGTTTTATGAAGTCGTATCGGATCGTGTTGGAAGTATATGTTTACAAAACGTTTTGGGAACACATTCATTGTGCGCACAGCTAAGGAGTGAATGTTCGGAGTCGCAGGACGATCGCCAGCCACAGCAGGCGCGGGTTTGCGGACGGCGAGCAATGGGTAACGAGTCACCCATTGCTATCCATCTATCCGGTGTAGACGGCGACGATAGTGGTCAAAGAGATGTCAGCAAAACCCAGCAGGGCCGATGCCCACTAGGGCCACAGGGAATTTCGCCATGGTCGTAGAACGCAAAGGGCAACTGAATGTCAGTAAAAATCTGACACGCCCTCTCGCTTCGCCTTAGAGCGAAAAAGTCATTGAATGGTCTCCCATCTCAAAAGAAAAGCTAAGGATTGGAACTCCCTGCCGGTGGCTGTGTTTCTGATAGATACAGTCTTTAAGTAAAGAGTGAATAGGTTACTTCTAGGCAAGTGCTCCATTGTCGACCACATTATCACTTATCATCTGGTGTGACAATGGTCATGCGTGAGCCTTTCAATCATAAAAAAAACCAGGCAAGTTCCAGTCAGACTCGCGCACTGAGGGTTCCGTACAAACTTCCCTATGAAAACAGTTCAATTCTCGAATTGAGTTACAAAAAATTTTCCGAATCGCAAAAAAAGTTTGTTTTTGTGGCGTAACTACAAATTTACAGTTTTTAGATATTTTCCTATACTTGTGCTATGAGATCTTGCTTCATGCCAAATTTCAGGATTCTAGGTAAACGGGAAGTACTCTATGAATTTTGATTCCCTTGAGAGTGTCGAAATATACGTTTTTTGCGACATAAACTACCGTATTTTTTTTTTTCGTTAACTCAGAAGTCTGATTTTTTCACAGCTTCTAGGGACTACAGATACCTGAGTATATGGTTTTAATTTCAACTCGATACCTCCACGCGTTCCCAAGATAAAGGGTCTTAACAGATAGACAGACAGACGGACAATAAAGTGTTCCTATAAGAGTTCCGTTTTTTCCTTTTGAGGTACCTACGGAACCCTAAAAAAGGTTGTAGCGTTTACAGGTAGACCTACCTAATAGTAGGCGATAACGATCATCAGGCTACCTTCTAAAATGTCACGTATATATTATCACTAACTTCTGCCAGCGGCTTCGCCTATTTAAAAATAGGTTTCTCCATATAAACTTTTGTACACGTCATAAAAGGAACCTCTGTGCAAAATTTTAGCGTTCGAGGTTCAAGGGTTAGGGCTAGGCGTGATGGTGAGCCAGTGACTGAGTCAGGTCGACTTTTATATGTATATACATATTATATACTTCATCATTCTGTCAGACACGAAGGGATTCTCATACAAACCCCTGAATTCCAGGGCTTACGATAATAAACTGCTAAAGCTCGTTAATTCCTTAATTAGTCAAACCACGGAAGACAGACACGACTAATAATTACTATTATATATTTCTTAACAAACTGACTATGTCGTCTTCCTCCACATCCACGGAAACGGCAAAGCGTGACCAATTTGATAAAATACCATCGTTCACACGGGGGGCAAGGGGAGGGAGGGTAAGAAAGCCGAGAGTCTGGCATAAACGTCAATTACTTTAAAAATTATGAAGAATCAGATGCATGAAATAGCTTCAAATAACCCAAATAACCCCAAAATAGATGGCATTTTGAGACAGGGGCGTTAAACGAAGTTAATATAGTGATTGAACGTGACTGCGCCCGCGCAAGCGGCGCAGTATGAAATATTACGAGTTTATTGTTTCCTGTGCTTCCGCTAGAGGGTGGGAAGGGCGACTAGGCTTTAAATGCAGTTCGGATATTTATGTTACTGCATTTTTATTTTTAGGGAGTGGATTTGCAAGTGGGGAGGCAGTGACTCACTAAATAAGGACAGTTTCGCTATCAATGATTTATTTGTTGACCCAGCACTAAGTTACTCATATTAGAAAACTTGAACTGAGATGTCTGTGCCCTTTTCTTTGCCTAGGTAAAATTTTTGAACACACGATTTACGAACAAAGTCACAAGAAAACATTAACAAAAGAAACAACAAAACATTTTGGGAACACATTCATTGTGCGTACAGCTATGGAATGGTATTCCCTGCCGGAGTCTGTGATTCCTGATAGGTACATCCTGGGGTCTTTATTTAAGTCAAGAGTGAATAGGTCACTTCTAGGTAAGCTTACTCCAACGTCGACCACATCATCGCACTATCTGGTGAGATAGTGATCAAACGCTTATTGCAGTATTTTACGGCTCATCAACACAGTGTACACACGTATTCGATTCGCACTACACATCCTCTAACATCGATTACCCGATGGCCACTGACAGGCGTCAAATACATCATGCCACTATGCTTGAGACTACATACGACATAGCCAATAGACCACACCTATAAACTACACTACTACTAACATTAATTTTAAGTTTTTTACTAACACTATGGATTCACTGTGGTCTGAAATAGTAAATTTTGATACAAGTGCAGAAAGTTTGTCATTGCGACCGAGGTGGAATTCGCACGAGCCGTAGGCGAGTGTGTTATGGAACCGAGGGCTGCAGTGACAAATTTGCACGTGTGTCAAACGACTTTTTTCAATACACTTACGAAGAAATAAATAAATGGGGGTTGACCGGCGACTGGTGGGGGTCGACGCGCGCCCAGCCTGATGCGATACATGTAATAACATTGTGGCGGGGGACAGCACAAGCTATTTCAGCACTAGAGCGGAAAGCAGTCTATTGCGTGCTTAAAAGCGGTGGGATAAGAGCGGGTTTTCGAGTAAGTGTATTGAAAAATAAATGTTATTATTATTATAAAGTATAGTCGTCTTGACAAATCCTGTCAAAGTCCTAATATGTATGAATCGCATATCCACCTTAGTCCTAGCCTGTCCAGGTGGCTTTTCAAGAGTTTCGCGGTGCGCACGCGCATCTATTTTCAGAGCAATTAGGAAAGCGCGGATTCCACCGGTTCGAATTTCAAACGCGTTCGTATTTCAATATCGAACATTTTAACGGTCTTTGACGTTTTATGTTTTTTAATCTTTTCATGTCACGCTTGTTTTCATTTTCAGAAGTAAGTGGAACATCAAGGATATGGCGGTTCATCTATTTTGTTGCCTCGTGGAATTGGACTGGGCTGATCGAGAACGGGGTTCTATGACGACTTAGTTTTGGTGGGGGTTTGGGTGCGAGTGAAGTTGCTGCTGCTTTAATAATTCGCAAATTGATTCTTTGGATATTGTGATGTAAAATTGATGTAGTTTTGTATCTCAAGTGTCTGCACAACTGGACAATATGTGGAATCATTGAAACAGGCGCGATCTCGGTAAAATGGAGCTGAGAAATTGATTGTAGTGTTGACTACCTCAGTCGAAATTTGCCGAGAAGGTTGACTTGATACATTTGCAGCCAAATACTACAAATGCAATGGAATGTATGTGTCCATATTCTAATTGTAAACAAATTAACTTTTTGTACGAAGACATGGCGTAAAGGACTTAGTATCCAAGCCAAATAAATTACCAAACAAAAAATTGTTTTGGTCGTGGTTGGCCCACGAATTTGCGGTAGTTGTAACTGAAGTTTAACTGGCCAGACTTTGTAGGGAGTTCATAAGACAAAGCCAGCTTAGACGGGTATTATTACTAAACTTCGGTTGACTGTGCCTATATGGTACCTAACTATAGATAAAAAAATATCGTCATTGTCATAAATCGTTATTTGCTCGCGTGATGTTGTCCTGCACTGTGTATTAATAGAAGCCAATCACGGCAGTTATTCGAAGTAAACACCAGCGAATTATATATTTTTTTATCGTTTCCCCTGACCAGTTTTACAGAGAAAATTATAAAAAGTTTAAAAATATAATTTTTACCGCTATTCAGCAGCTCGTCATAGACTTATGCCTAGTCTAAACAAGTAGTCGAAGAACATTATTATTTAATAAGTCCAGAAGGCTAACTTATATATACACACACCAGATGACTGATGACATCTTTTCTATTAGGCTTACCTGGCTGAATTTGTTGTAAATTCAGCCAGGTTCAAGTTTTGAAAGTATTATAGTTTTAAGGGAACCGGCAAATCCTAGAACCAAAAAATCGAAGACATGTGACATCCACTAATCTGCATTGGGCCCGCGTGATAGATTAGCGTTCATTCCCTCTCCTAGAGAGAAGGCCTGAGTCCAGCAGTGGGAATATTATAAAGCTGATTATGTTAACAGTCATTTTAATATCTATTAGAATGCGTATGTAACACATTTCTCGGCAAGCTTCGCTAAGGTAGCTGATACTATAGTAAAATTCTCAGCTCTATTTTACCAAGATCACTACTGTTTTGAATCATTATCATCATCTTCCTGCCCTGGTCCCAAATTATTAGGGGTCGTCGCTACATGTTTTTTTCTTCCATTCCGTCCTGTCCACCGTCACGCTATCACTAACTCCCTTTTCTTTCATATCACTCCTCACACAAGTCACACAATTCATCAATATTTTCTTTGGACGCCTGATTTGAATAATTCCACATGTTGTCCAGTTGCGTAGACTCTTGAGATGCAAAACTATTCCAATTTTACATCCATTAGGAATCATTTCTCGAATAATCGCAAAAACAGCCACTGGAACCGATAAAATCCCGCCAAAATCCCTTCCACTATGTTAAAGTCAGTTTATGACTAGCCATAACAACTGTCAAAGATCTACAAACATCTCATCTTATATTTTCTATTACGTATTTAGTAACGTTTCGTTTTTTTTTTATATTTGTTAACTTTTAGATCTTCAAGTTTTGCTGGCTGCATAAGCATAATCAGCCTTTAAATGTTCCCACTGCTGGGACTCAGGCCTCCTCTCTCTAGGAGAGGGAATGGATCATAATCCACTACGCGGGCCCAGTGCGGATTGGTGAATGTCAAATCTCTTCGATTTTTTTGTTCTAGGACATGCCGGTTTCCTCACGATGTTTTCTTTCACAGTTTTGAGAGCAGTGGTGATGAAATAAATTACACAAAGTAATGCGCCTGGCTGAGTTTGAACCCGCGAATACAACTCGTAAGTTGGGGCCGTTACCACTCGGCCCTGCTCTCCTGCTTGCTGGCTGTATTAGTAGGTAAACCTATTCAAAAACGTTGACCTTTAGAAGTACACGGAAAAGAGGGTAAACTCCCGCAAACCTCCGTTGAACAGGTAGGATCCTCCCACCAGATGGGTAGGCAAACCCGGGGCCCTGGGACGAAGGCAAAGAAGGAAC
The DNA here is from genome assembly GCA_905147345.3 of Mythimna impura. Classification (NCBI taxonomy): domain Eukaryota; kingdom Metazoa; phylum Arthropoda; class Insecta; order Lepidoptera; family Noctuidae; genus Mythimna; species Mythimna impura. The sequence continues at coordinate 1,671,551 of LR990348.1, forward strand.
AGGAGTGGGTTTTAGTCAGTAAAAGTCTGACACTATCTCTCGCTCCGCCCAAGAGCGGTATTTGTCATAAGATGATTTTCCCACCTAAAAAAAAAACCACTCAACCAGATGGGTAGGCAACTGCCCGATCAATGGGCAGTTGTAGTTCTAATCGCGCGGGGAACTCTAATATATATGTATGTATATATATTTTTAAGTTATGTGCCATGTTTGTCGTAAATAAACTCTTTTTCTTTCTAATACCGTGATGCAGGATTTTATATTTTAGTTCATGTGTGCCGTCATAGATGTCGCTACGTCGTCGTTTTAAGGACTGGTATTTCTGTATTCCTTTCATAGTAAAACGTATGTGTATACGAGTTATAATAAACATGGTTATTATGGCGACAAGTTCACCTTGACACGTGGCGTCGCTCACACAGATGTTTGTAAAATAAAAATAATTTATTGTAAGAAAGTTCGCTCGTGCCAATTATTGTGTCACCTTGGGCTGAACAATCTGGTACACGCGTATACGGGCTAGCGGTAATTAATCGCATAGAGCTGCATTCCAAGGTACTTTTGGATAAACAATTTTCAGATATTTTTTTCGGAAACCAAATTCTTTTCATGTCTGTAGTAGCTCCTATCTTGTTATTCATGACTATCTTGTGGCAGCAGTATCTTTGAACCCCGGTTTAGAGAATCCTTTCCTAGCCCATACCTACATCAATAGTACATTTTGATACAAATGGAGAAAGTTTGTCATGAATTTGTGTTGTGGAGCCGAGTATTGCAGTGACTTTTCACGTGTATCAAACGACGCTTTTTAATACACTTACGAAGATATAAATAAACGGGGGTTGACGCGCGACTTAATATAGTCATTGCGCGCGACTATGTAATAAATAGTGGCGGAAGCGAGCTTGCGCACTTTTCAGCATTAGTGTGAAAAACAGTAGGTAAATTGCGGTCGGGATAAGAGCGGTAAGTAGTTTTCGAGTAAGTGTATTGAAAAATAACTATTTGCGTGTCCAATTTCAGTGCAATCCGTTCTGTGATTTGAGCTGTGTGTTGATGCTGTTGATAGATCAGTCAGTCAGGTTGCCTTTAAATAATATAAGAAGAAAAAAAGTGAAAGAAAGTGTACCTATCGTACTTAGAGACAACATTTTTTCAGCTTGAAAAAGCGGTTCGTCGGATATAGATCAGAGCCGGTAAAAGCAGGAGTTCGCAACATAATAATTAATAGCCCGACTTCGCTCTATGTTGAGCATTTTGTTTTTTTGAGTTAGGAAAACATTCAATGATTTCTCGCGCTCTAGAGTGGCGCGAGAGGGCGTGTCAGACTTTTGCTGACCACCACCCACCTGTCTTATAATTGCTCTTTGTGTTCTAAGACCACGGTCATTCTTTCAAACGGTACCGTAGCCCGCTGGACATAGACCTCTGTTTCTAGTGCCAATGCGTATGAACCTGTGCCAATCTAAGATGGCTTAACTTTGAATAAATTAATGATAATGTTTGAATACTACGATTAGTATTCAACCATTGTTGTGGATACGTGAAAGGGGAACAGGAGCATATAGGAGGTAGGTAGGTGCAGGAGCAGTGGTGGCCGAGTGGTAACGGCCCCGACTTACGAGTTGTAAGTTGCGGGTTCAAACCCAGCCAGGCGCATTACTTTGTGTAATTTATTTCATCACCACTGCTCTCAAAACGGTGAAGGAAAACATCGTGAGGAAACCGGTATGTCCTAGAACCAAACATTCGAAGACATGTGACATCCACCAACCCGCACTGGGCCCGCGTGGTGGATTACGGGCCATTCCCTCTCATAGAGAGGAGGCCTGAGTCCCAGCAGTGCGAACATTATAAGGCCGACTATGCTAGGTGCAGGAGCATAGGCTTCATCCAGTCAATGTTAAAACAGTCGGTCCTGTGTGCATCAAGAATAAGGAAGGTAGTGTCATCCGTCCGGTTTTCCCAGGATTTGTCCTAGTTTAAAGGTCGTCCGGGCGGGGTCTCTTTTGTAGTCTGGGTATAAAAAGTCTGACACTCCCTCTTGCTCCAACAAGAGGCAGAGGAGAGGAGTCATTTGATGGTTTCCCTCGCAATGAAAAGAAATGGGTAAGATGCTGTATTTCGTTTAAAGATTGAAAATAAATAAAAAGTTGATCTATGATCTTTAGGATTTTTACGCTTTTTGTCCTAGGTGCCAGGTTTTCAAGATGACAACACTTATCAAGAGGATTCCCGTGACCTTACTACGAGTGTTTTCGATCGTTCACCGATGTACCTACCCTCACAAATTGGAACATCGACTTGGTGAAGGTCGCAGGAGCAGCTTCAGTGAAATATGTATCTATTAACAAAATAATGTTACATTCAAACAACTAACTGGTTATAAGCCAGCAGCTCTGTTTAAGATCCCTTAGCACGTAGAGTAAATATTGCCAATTCGAGTGCATTGACCCCGTCCAGCGCACCACATTCCCTTCGCAATGGTTTATATCAAAGGTAAAGTGCGGAATTTATTTGTTATAAGTATTTACAGATACGCATAATCCGCCTTTCGTTCAATACAGACATACTCGTGATTGAGTAAAGAAAAGGGGGTAAAGCCAAGGTAGAGTGCGAGTACTTTTAATATTCAAACAATAGATGGAAGGCCACCCACAAAGTGGACCGATGACCTGGAGAGGGTCGCGGGAATCCGATGGATGCGAGACGCACAGGGCTGTTCATTGTGGTGAAACTTGGGAAGGCCTTCTTTGCTCAACAGTGGACGTCTATCGCTTGAAATGACGATGATGATGATGTGATAGAAGACAGAGAGTCAAGTAAGAAGAGCAGGCCCACCAGTTATTGTACTTTAGGGATCGGATATATAAAAAGGCTTGTTCGCAAAATTCTTATTTTACAATAATATAAAAAAATCACTCGCGCCTATCGGCCATGAAAACCGTCCTGAATTATATCTGAGTACCTATATTCTGTAGGAGAGTTATGGAAGTAGAAGATAAACCAGATTTTAGTTTGAGAAAATACACAGTATATATTAACTATTTTACGGTGTCAAGACAATGTCACCGTGTACAAAAATCAAAGATAAAAACGCATTCCAAACAACCAACCTTTAAAATTAAAATTTACTCCTATTATACAAAACACAAATAAGTTTGTATATCCAACATGAACAATTTTAATTAATTTTATTTTTATTAAATTTTTAATCATTGATTTATTTTATTTTTTATAATAAAATAAAATAAATAAACATATTCTGTATTTTTGAACTCGTTTAGACGTATGCAGAATTGGGTGTAAAGTCCTGCAAATCACCTTTGAAAAGGTAGTATCCACTGACCAGACTAGGGTATTGTGTCTGGTCTTGGCAACTACCGGATCCTGCGTTGCAAGATTTTGAAGTTTAATTCCTTTTTGGCATTATAGATGTCACTAAATTCAAATTAGCATTTATTTATAATGTGCCATGATTTCTGAAGCATGTAAAGAGGTCCTGATGAAAGAGGCTATACAGGAACCGTACATACTGTGTACGGTTCCTGTGGGATACGCCAATTAACTAAAACTGAACTAAATTTAATTAACTAAAACTGAGGTTTGTATTGCCAGCATTGGCATACAGCGTGGCAATGCCACTAGTTTTTTTGGTACATTAACAGTCGACAGATGCAGAGGATTTTTCGACACCATATTTTAGATTGTTTTTAGTTCGTCCTAGCTAAACTATATGTACGAGTACCTATATATGTTTTTGTTTGGCCTTCGTTTATGAAAAGGAAACAAAAACCAATTACAATAGTATATACCCTGGTACACGAGTAGGTACCAATAAGTCACCAACGGAACTATTCCCGTATCCCAGGAATTCCTGACTCCTTGCTGAGCAACAGTTAGCTCCAGGATGTTTTGCTCCACTAAGCTAAAAGTGCGTTTCCTTACACGTAACAGTTTATTTGAGTTCAATTGTTTTGCTAACGCTTCCCGTCGTTTGTACCACCTACTGATGTAAGGGTGGATACTAAATTCAACTTTGAAATTATCTTTGTCTAATAAGGTGGGTGGACCATGGAAGGCCTCTGTAACGAATAAACAGTTTTTACTAGTTTATTTACTGGATAAATTAAAGAAACGAATTATTAAGTAACACTTTGTTTTATTGTGTAACATATAAATCACTTTTTTTAATTCTAAATGTAATCACTATTTAATAAACTTAAGTTTCATGAAGCTTTTCCAAATGACCTTGCAAGGAATAGGGCTCCATACAAGGCCAATCTTCAAATCAATCAAAAAACAAAATCTCGTATCACAGTGTTTGTAACAAAACTGCTCCGAAACAGCTTGACCGATTCTTATCCCCGCCCCCCATAAGCACGCCATAATTATGGCGGTAAGTCCCCTCTTTGAGGAGTGGCTGAAAAGATCTCACGGCGTCCTCATATTCCGCATGACGCAGGTTCTCAGTACCGGACCGGACATCGTAAGTTCTGGAGGTTCCTGCACCGGATTCGTGGGGAAGAATCGCCCGGGTGTCACCACTGTGTGGACCGCCAGGAGGCCTAGGTGGAGTATACGGTAGAGGTGTGACCCGCTTGGGCAGAGTACAGCCGTGTCCTCGTGGGGGCGATCGGTGGCAATGATCTCTCGCGCCTCGGCCCTGGTATAGGCGAAGCGAAGAGGAGTGGCAGGCGGTCGCCTCCTTCTGCGAAGCAGTAATGCTAGCAAAGGAGGCGGCCGCACGCGCGAGGGAACGGCCCTCACGCTCCAGACGCCGTGCCGGAATCCACCTAAGGCGCGGGCTTGCAGACGGCGAGCAATGGGTCCAAGCCGTCAACGGCGCGTATGTTCCACGCGCGCTTCAAGAAGATGTCAGCAAACTGTTGGGGCCCAGCAGGTTCGAAGCCTACTGGGCCCATGGGTTCACTTCTGAAAGGAAATACCATTTTTTTTTTAATAATTTATATGGCAGAACAACGTTTGTCGAGTCAGCTAGTATTATTATGTATAATTCTTCTGTATGTGTGTTGTCATCTAACTTTCCCTAAATTAATATGGTTTGACCGACGAAATTTTGTGTGTTTATTTGAGTGAGTCGGTTTGAAAATACAATCGAGCCTGATGGAAGGTGGCGCTGCAATCGTGTTCTCAATTTTTTTTCTCACGAAAATCAAGTTTAGGACAGGACGAGGGCTAGTAGATGCATAATATTACAATTCACTATGTAAAGATATACTTGTACTATCATAATTGTGTAATACATACTGGTGAAATAAATATCACAATATTTGCTTACTTTTCATAAATAACGACTGTAGATCTTGACCATTTATGTTCCATAATATCGAGAAAAAAATATTTATTGTTCGACTTGTGCTCTTGAGCACCTCTTGCACAAGATCTTGTAGAACTTTAGTTTATTTTTTTCTAAGACTACATATAGGTAGTTATGCCATACTTTCTGATGATTTCTATGGATCATAGACCACGAAACAAATAAAAACAAAATACATGTCAGACGCAGTAAACGAGCAACAATAAGATTCAAAGGTTCTTCGACTAATAGGCGTAGGTGTAATCGGCGCCATAAATACACTATTAAAATCCCATGTAGGCGTGACCTATTTATTTACAACAACCATTGCTGGTGCTGCACCACGAAACTTAATACAAAAGCTGTGTTAAGCAGCAATGTACGATAAACGTTTCGTTTATGATCGTGGGCGGTGGAAAGCCCTTAGACTGATTGATAAGCGATAGTTAATTATGAGCACATGATGTCTTTTGTTTTTCTTATCTTATATGTTGAAACAAAGGAAGGTGGGCAGATAGGGATACGATACCGTTAGCAGCGTGTGTCTACGAAAGGTTCCGATTTAAAAAGTGATAGATATAAAGATAGTTTTATTTTGTTATTTTTTTATGTTATCAGTTTGTCACATCACCGACTCGATCTCGACGGCGTCGACCTCCCTTAGGCATCTAGTGAGTGACCGCGGCGAAGGTGGTGTGACCTGGGCCTCAAGTCTGCTATTACAATTATATAGTGTCAGAATAGTCTATCATTGACTTCATAATTGTTGATTTTGACAAGTCGTTGTGCAGTCATTGCTTTTAATATGTTACGAGACAGCTCGATATTGTCATTCTACCACTATTCTATTACGAGACCAATGACTGAACAATGATCGACCATTATGAATTTAGCAGACTACGAACTTTTACCAAAATGAAAATGGGATCGTGTTGGAATGACGAATTTATAAAAATAACAGACCTGGGCCCCAGGTGTGACGATCTGATCATGTTCGCTGAGCAAACTTGGCCAGAGATAACCTTAAGTAACCTATTCACTTTTCACCCAATCTACATCCAAAAGTGAATAGTTTCTAATTTTCGGGATTCAACTAGGGTTATTTTTACCAACTTGAAAATTCGATGAACTCGATGTATTTCCGTTGTAGTTTGCGCACAGATTAAAGAATACTGTTTACCTGCTAATTTCCTTTTACACTTGTGTGCTTCCACGAGGACACAGCGGTGCTCCGCTCTTGCGGGGCACACTTCCAATGCCTTACGTCGACATCTGGACATTGCCTCCTTGCAGTGAGTGGTGACCAACACTGGATTATGGTATTGGCACTGGTATTTCGAACGGTTTCTGTTCCGGATTCGGTTGGAATTACCCTGATATTACCATTTTGCAAATTGCCCGAAGCTCCCGGTGTAGCATGCGGTGGAGGTCTATCCAGCTTGGGTGAACCGCCGTACGTGTCCTCATAGAGGCAATCGGCGTCAGTAATTTCTCGGTTTGGTCATCAATATGCGAGTTCGATTGGACGGGGATACACGCACTCAAGATTTCGCCGAAATTCATTCAAAAGTTGGAGACTCTTTATAGGGTAGTTCCCACTATTGAAAAAAACATTTGTCTGATATACGGGGACGTCTGTTAAATACACACCAAAAATCCTAGGTAAATGAACCACCACGCCCAAAAGGATCAAGCTACAACAATCAATGCAAGTATGCTCTCGAAAATCCTTCATAAGTACTGTTGTGGAGGAAGATAGTTGATGATGATGGTAGTTTTTGGATTCACTTAAGGCTTTGCACTATCAGTGCACGTTATCCAGCTGAAGGTCGGTGTCCCGATTTTTGGGGGATGAACTGCTTGCGTCCGTAGGATTTACTTAGTTCTGAACACCCTACACGTGTCCCCTGGGTAGTGCTAAACGAGCAGTAAAGACGGTGGTAGGCCATAGCATCGGCTGCCGGCTTAAAGGTTACCACCCATCAGACAAAGCCATGCCGCCAAGCGATCCGTCGTGTTCCGGCGTGATGTCTGGTGAAGCCGTATGGTGGAAGATGGGTCTGAGCAGTTGTGTTGCGACGTATACCGGGTATGATGCGCCAGCTGTTGTTGTGTCGGACGTTTGATCGTGGAGGGTAGCGGGATCCGAAGCACGGTGCTCCGCTGGCCGACCGTAGGTAGTTGGGGGCCCAAGTAGTGTACCAGCCACACACGAAAGGCTGCCCCGCCAACTGCGAAAAATCCCAGGGTGGCCCCATCGTGCCGGTTGGCGACCGGGCGAGAGGACCCGATGGCGAGCCCTGGGGGGGTTCGGGCGTCCCCGCAGTCTCCAGATCAACCCTCCATTGGCACAGCAACTCTGGTGGTGTTGTTGGGTTCAACATCGCATCACCTCGCTCAACTGCCATCTTTCATCTCTCCTATTCAATCCACGAAAAAAAAAAATGAAAGTTAAAAAGAAAGGCAAGTGTCAACAGCGGATGCACGTCCTCTCATTTCAAGTGCAGTTCTCAAATATTAGAGGGCTGCACTCCAATCTCGTTGCGGTCCACCACCATCTTGAGACTGACAAGCCACACTTGCTTTTCTTGACGGAGACCCAAATTAGATGTCCGTCAGATACGGCGTACCTCAACTACCCGGGATACTCACTGGAGCATCATTTCCTGCAGCGTGCCGGGGTCTGTGTGTACGTCCGTAATGACATCTGCTGCCAGCGTCTCCGTCACCTTGAAGACCCTTATTTATCTACGCTATGGCTGTTGGTGGACACTGGTATGGACAAAATTGTTTATGCCTGTGTCTACCGTTCGCACAGCGGTGATCAGGAGACGACTCGGTTGTTCGACCACCTCAGTGAGGCTGCCGATAAGGCTCTGCATCGGCACCCTGATGCGCAGCTCGTCGCTCTGGGGGACTTTAACGCCTGCCACCAAGACTGGCTGTTCCCATACCAGAGGACCGACCACGCTGGGAGAGAAGCGCGAAACTTTGCAATATCGATGGGCCTTTCCCAGCTGGTCAAGCAAGCGACTAGGGTGCCTGATGTAGTTGGTCATACTGCCAATTGTCTGGACCTTCTGCTGACCACCGATCCGGACAGATGTATCGTAACAGTTTCTTCACCACTTGGAACTTCAGATCACTGTCTGGTGAAGTCTGTTTCGTCCTTCTCCCCACCTGACTGCGACTCACGCGGTGAACGGCGAATGTGGCGTTACAGGTCAGCAGATTGGGATGAGATGCGGCACTTCTTTGCATCTTATCCTTGGCAGCAGGTCTGCTTCTCTTCTGAGAGTCCGTCAAGCTGTGCGGATGCTATATCCGATGTGATACGTCAAGCTATGGAGTTTTTCATCCCTTATAGTGACGTACCCATCGGAGGCTCAGCTCACCCATGGTTCAACGCCGATTGCGTTCAAGCTGAAGAGCGTAAGCATTCGGCGTTTCTCGCCTGGGTTGACGCTCGTGACCGCAAAGCTCCGGATTTGAGCTCAAAGAAGAGAGCTTTCAACCATGCTGCCAAGTCCTACAAAAAAGCACTGAAGAAGGCTCGGTTCGACCGAATTACCCATATTGGCACAAAGCTCTCTGCACAGCCATCCGGAAGCAGAGCATTCTGGTCCCTTGCCAAGTCAGTCGAAGCGAACTTCTGTAGGCCCACATTGCCTCCGTTGGTTAAACCTGATGGAACACTGGCTCACTCGGCGAGAGAGAAAGCAGGTCTCTTTGCATCTCTCTTCGCCCATAATTCTCGTCTTGATATTAGCAGTGCTACTCCACCGACTCTACCTCACTGCAACACCTCGATGCCTGAGGTTCGCATAAGAAATAAAGAAGTTTTGAGAGCACTGTGTCGTCTAGACGTGAATAAAGCTAGTGGACCAGATGGTGTACCAGCAATAGTTCTCAAGGCATGTGCGCCCGAGTTGTCTCCTGTATTGACGCGCTTGTACCGCCTCTCATTTAGGACTGGTATAGTGCCCAAGTCCTGGAAGCTTGCCAACGTGCAACCCGTGCCCAAAAAGGGCAGTCGTACCGATCCTGCCAACTATCGGCCGATTTCAATAACCTCCATACTCTGCAAGATTATGGAGCGTGTATTGAACTCGCGCCTTATGGCATACCTGGAAGGTAACGATCTCCTCAGTGACCGACAGTACGGGTTTCGCCACAATCGGTCTACTGGGGACCTACTAGTGTATACCACTCACATGTGGGGCGAGGCTCTCGAGAAGAATGGAGAAGCGATTGCTGTCTCCTTAGACGTCTCGAAGGCCTTCGACAGGGTATGGCACGCCAGCCTTCTGAGTAAGCTTCCAGCGTACGGCATTTCCCCTGGTCTGATTAACTGGGTAAAAGACTTCCTGAGTGAACGGTCTCTCCGAGTTGTTGTCGATGGATGCTCATCTGAGCCCATGACCACTAATGCCGGAGTTCCTCAGGGGTCAGTTCTCTCTGCAACTCTTTTTCTGCTGCATATTAACGATCTGCTGATGCCCGGTATATATGGGTATGCAGATGATAGCACAGTTGTAGAGAGATACCTTCCAGGTTCTCGGGCTAGTAAGGAACTAATCCGGTCCGAACGAGAGGCTATGGTAGAGCGTACGAATGTCTCACTTCAGGCAGTCTCCAAGTGGGGCGAAACCAATCTGGTAGAATTCAACGCCACCAAAACACAAGCGTGTCTGTTCACCGCCAAAAGGAGCCCGTTCACCTTGGCTCCTGCTTTTCGGAATGTATCCCTGGAGTGCATCGACCGCCTTCAGCTCTTGGGAGTTGAAATTTCCTCAGACCTAAATTTTGGGCAGTTCTTTGAGTCCAAAGCCAAGGTAGCTGCTAGAAAACTAGGCGTTCTTGCAAAGGTCTGACGGTACTTCACACCGGGACAGCTTCTAATGTTATACAAAGCACAGGTCCGATCGTGTGTGAAGTACTGCAGTCACATATGGGCTGGTGCTGCAAAATGCCATCTAGCAGCTTTGGATTCAGTGGAAAGGCGTGCGAAGAGGCTAATTGGGGATCCAGATTTGGTTAAGTCCAAACTACAAAGCCTCGAGCACAGGCGCAGGGTAGCCAGCCTATCGGTATTCTACAGGTTGCATTTTGGAGAGTGTGCGCAGGAATTGCATGACTTGATTCCGCCATCTCATTTCTACCATCGGACAACCCGACGTACGGCGAGTATCCACCCTTACGTTGTTGAAACTTCAACGGTCCGGACTAAGCGTTTCGCTTCGTCGTTTATACCGCGTACATCAAAGGACCGGAACAATTTGCCTGCTGCGGTCTTCCCGTCCAACTATAATTTAGGTGCCTTCAAGGCTAGAGTGAATAGGCTCTTAATAAACTAGTGCGCCTCACCATCAATGATTGCATCACTGCTTACCATCAGGTGGGATCGCAGTCAAGCACTGGTTTATATCAAATAAAAAAAAAAAAAAAATGCTCCTTCGTTTACCTCTACTAAAGCTGTCTAACTGCTTAAACTCTTCAGTGAAATATTATTGAGGCGAAATGTATTACACGAAGTAACTCTTTCAAACAATCTCGCAGCCCCAGCAGACATCGGTCCTAGAGGGCCCTAAACATTTGCTGAAGGAGGCTACTGGTTGTCATTTTCTCCACCAATCACCTCCATGAGGACACGGCGGCGCTCCGACCAAGCGGGAACGACTTCCACCGTATTCTCCGGGCGATCCGCACAATGGTGAGATCCGAGTGTTTCTTCCCGCTGAATTCGATACAGATACCTTCCAAAATATCCACATCCGATGAGTCCTGCACAAAGAGAGGATGCCGTGACGCCTCTGTAGTGACACCTCAAAGACAGGCATTACCGCTGCGATTGTGGCATGCTCACTGTGGCGAGGGATTAAAATCATACAATATTGTTTTACCAGAACATAAACTAGAAACATACATAAACTAATGCCTTTTCCCTTGGGGTAGGCAGAAATGCCAACTGCTACGACCCATACATACTCTTTCTATTCATTGACGTTCATACATCTGGATCTGGACGTTTACACAACATGTTGCGGACGAAGTCGCGGGCAACAGCTAGTCTTTATATATTTTTTAAAAACCTTAAATTTTTACCAGAGAAAAACGTATGCTGTTCAGGCTGTTTTCTTTCATAAGTCTGCCAAATCGATAAAAAAAATTCAGGGACAATTAAAACACGTGCAATGAAACTTCTTTATCTATAAATTAATGTCCAAAGCTTTATTTAATAAATTATTTTTCGTTTTTAATCTATCTATCTATGTTAAACCAAAAAGTTAGGATGGGCCGATTTTTTTTTCACGCAAGTGCATATTGTTTCTCAAATTCTAGCTATATTTGTACCAAATAAGTTTTTCTTGCGTTGAAAATCAACAAAACAATAGGTACCCTCTAACGACTGATGTAAATAAATGAGAGAAAAAGGCACATAAAATTATGATGAGTTCAGCGTCAAACAATACCACTGTGAATAAGAGGTTTTTTATGTTCGCTACGTTTTTATGAGTAGGTAGCATTAAATCACTGTAGTTTTTGTTATTTATTTTTCTTGGTAGTACCTTCGTGCTCTTTGTCTTCAGAAAGTTTCAGTTACTTTTGTTCCCTCGAGAATATCGTGTAATAATCAAATCAGTAGGTATGGCTAAGGAAGGCCATTCATCTTGGAACTGAAACTGCACAGTTGCCCCTCTGATACCATGATCTGGAAGAAGGGATCGCTGACGCATGTTCTTCACTTCTGACAAATTTTTTTCTAAATAATTTAACGCCTAGAAATAAGTAGGTGTACCGACCCATCGTAATTTAAATAACACCATTGTTTGTATAATCTTTAAGAAAGCATCTTTTCTGTAGAAGATGAGGAAAATTCAAGTCTTATTACCTATTTTATTACTTTATCAACATACAAATAAAATGAACGAGCATATAAGATCAAAATCCTTGAGAATAAATTGTCTAAGATCAGATCAGTTCAGGAAAATCTGTCAGTTTTACAACAATTCAATGACAGTCCGCCATTGTGGGCGCCATCTTGGAAGTTACGATACTATCGCGCATGCGCAGTGGCGCGGACGATCCGATCGTGTGATTAATTATTATTTAAGTAATTTTAATTATGTTCTTTAATTTCCTTGCTAGATATTACACTGTTATGTAGATAGTGCTGTAATTTTGCGTTACGCACTTTAAGAATTTACTAAAGTTTTTTGCATTATGAATGTGTTACGATTTATGTCCATCAGTTTCAGTATCGACTGACGTGTAAAATTGTTCTGAATGACGCTTCACTTAATTCACTTCTATTTCTGACAATCAATACTAATCACTATTGTAGTACGTAAGAATTACTTCGGAAAAAAAAAGACTGTAGTTCCAGTGGGCTGACTTGATCGATTTAAAGAACGCCATTGGGTTTTGTCAGTTTCGGGATCAATAAAATCATTTTGACCATTCATCAAACTACCCCTTTCCCAACTATGTTAGGGTAGACTTCTAGTATTACTGGTTCAAATCTCGACTATCTATATCCGGGACTTACCATGATGTGTTTAAATGTCAGTCGTAAGAGCGAGAAAAGGGTTGGAGCTATACACCCTATATAGCTCCATCCCTTTAACAGTTCAGTTTAGGTCGTCAAATAGATCGCGTTAATAGCTTGTAGTAGCTCTTATAACGTCAGAAGCTATTGCCAATGGTTCTTTCTCGTTGTCTATGAAAAAGAACCGGCAAGAAACTCCGGTTATTCTTTCAAAATATATGATTGATTTTTACAATGTTCGTTAGTGGATGTATCCAGTTAACAGCGTCTATCTTCCTGAGTAGTAATAAGACATAAACAACAAGATGCAGCTCATCGTCACAGCACAGCGCCCGCCACGCCTCTTCACGCGGACTGCACATTGTAATGATGACAGCGCTACCATGAAACTACGTCAAGCTAGAGGTCTGAGATATATTAAGAGTTGTTTTGAATAAATTTCGTAAAATTTTTATGTCGTTTCTGAAAATAAACAAAATAAACACCAAAACTTATGTCAATCAAAAATTGTTGAGATTTTTTCCTAGTTTATAGAATGGTCATATCTACACACTAATATTATAAAGAGGTGAAGTTTGTTTTTTTTTGTTTGTAGGAGGTAATCGCTGAAAGTATGACCCAATTGCTAAAATTTTTTCACCAAAAGATATCTGCTTTATTCCTGAGTGTCATAGGCTATTTTTGATGTAATACGCGGGCGAAGCCGCGAGCAAAAGCTAGTTGGTTATAACATGAATAATAAAAAGGCGAAAGTTTGTATTTTTGTTTTAATTGGCAGAACCGATTTGAATGGAATTTGGTAGGGAATAGATGGTAGGGAAAACCATATCCAGGAATAGCATATTTATTTATTCCAGGAATTAACTTTTGATTCCGAGAGTATGCTCCCTTGGGATGTAACTAATGTAATTGGTGAATTGCCGTTTTTTGTTAAAGTAAAAAAAATATATAAATCATTTTCTACTTTCAAATAGGCGAAACTTTTTGCAGATACTAGTATAATAATAATGGTCTGCAGCTAAATCAGCTTGTGAGAATTTTACCCAAAGGGTATAACAACATCCAATCATTTTTCCAAGGGCAATAAAGTTGACCACGCCACAGTCATGGCGGTAAGTCCCCTTGAGTGGCTGGAGAGGCGCCCACTGTTCCACATGTGCCTCAAAGAGAGGTCAATAAAACCGTAGCGGCCTAGTACGGCGGATGCCCATTAGGGCCACGGCGAATTAGTCCTAGAACGCAAATGGAACCTGAAGGACACAGGTGGGATCTTAATTGGTAAAAGTCTGACACGCAACCCACTACTAGAGCAGCTAGACTAGAGCAGGAGAAACCATTGGATAATTTCCAACTCCAAAAAAAGGGTATGAAGGTAAACCGACAGTCTTATACCTCGTAGAATTCGATCACGCATGTGTAAAAGGCTCTCGATGGAATTTACCATAATTCACAAACGTGTGAGTTTATATAGTAACACATAAAATATAATTGTACCTCGGTAACGACATGCGACGCGTGTTGTGCTGCCGCGAAATTACACACAGTTTACCGCGGAACGAAGTTCAAGGAAACCACGGTCATCAGTTACGACACGTGATGGAGACAAAGGACAAAGCTGCAGCTATATTATGAAGGAAACATAGATTAAGACACTAAACAATGGTTTGGTAAATGATGTTGGAGTAATAAACTAAGATGTTTAAAAGGAAAGACACCAATAAAACAATCTTCACTTTGAGGATTGAAATCATAGAAAGCTCAATCACAGATAGCCGACGATACGAACTGTCTGTATATGCAAACACTGTAAAAACACTCAAACTGTAAAAACTGACAAACGTATAATATAAGTATACGTCAACGTCTCTTATTTAAGTTCAAGTCAAGATTCTAACATTAAAAAAAAAAAAACAAAGAAGCTCGTAGCAAGCGTATGCTATTGTGTGCTTGATGCGCTTGCTTGCATCTTGTTTAGTTCGTTACGTCTTACAGAGCAGGAATAAAAATCCTGTTACGTATATACTTTATCATGAGAGAAGAGAAGATATGGTAAAATGTGGTTGAATTTAGAGAATAAACTAAGAACACCAACACTTTATTATTGCGGAATTGTAGTGCTTGTAAAGCTAGTCAAATTATGAGAGGATTACGATCCATCCTAATAAACTGGCATCAAATTTGATGAAGACCAAAAAACCAAAAACGCCTGCCCTGCAAGAGTTGATACTATGACAGCTGGGCATATCATGAAACAGATTGATGTGGATATACATCTGAAAAAAACGAGCGCATATCAAACATGACAAAATTGTATTGAATATAAGAGATGTTGAATGTCAATAAATGGCCACAATGCAACAGAAAGAGAAAGAAAATAATTCAGCGTTCTGTTTCGTAAAGTCAATTTTCGGTAGTAGTTTTTTACGCCCTGATAACGATCATGATCGCCTAATACGCTGGTTAGCTAGCTACCAATTTATTCTTCGTAATCGAATAATTCACTGTAAGCTTTTCCTTCATTTTTACAATATCAATCAAGATCTTATTAACACGCAAAATAATGGCTACAGGTAACGGAAAAGATTTCCTTCCTGCTCTGAAACCGATATGCGTACGTGTTATTAAACTGTTTTTATGTGAAATGTTAATTGCTTTTAATTGTTTATACGGTAGCAATGTTTTTATAGAAAACTTTCTCACTGTAACGTTATCGATAAATTCGTTATGAATAGGAATTTACTTCCAAACACCCGTAGTTTTTGCGATTGTAGAACCATTTACTTCCACAAGTAAGTAAGTACCGTATCTTATTCGCGTGTTGTAGTTAAGTAATCGGCACAACAAGTTTTTTCTTCCATTCTATCCTATCAGCAGTCACATTATCACCGACTCCCTTTTCTATCATATCACTCCTCACAATTCGTCCATATTTTCTTTGGCTGCCCTGGCCCCCTCCATCAATCGTATATATTCATAGATCTTTTAGTACCTAACTTCCGTTTCATCCCTCCTCTTCACATGACCATACCAAGATAAATGATTCCCTTTCAACTTTTCAGTCACTGGCGCCTCATTTTAACTTTCTTCGTCGAAGTTAAGTATTATGGAAGATAAACAGCCGATACAAACTGACCATAACACTAACATAGGAAAAATTAAAATTGTATCAGTTGTGCTGTAATCATTGAAATTACGCTTGTAGATTATTACGATAAGCCCTGGAATGCAAAAGGCAAATGAAGGAATACGGGTAGGTAGGTTTTATTCGGGAAACAGTCTGACACTTTCTCTCAGTCCAGAGGGAGAAATTATTTGGTGATTTCTCCAAAAACCAGGGAGTAAACGATGAGAAGTTAATCCATCACTATATTTCGGACTCCAATGTTTAAAATTAGGAAAAGGAATCAAACAGGATCTTAAAGGAAACAACACCTGCCCAACCATACAAAATAACACAAAATTTTAATTATTTATAGGCAGCCGCCATCGATTCCCACCGATAGTTCACACTGCCCACTATTTAATACAAATTACTTCCTTGGCTCGTCTTTAGCACCGTTTAGCTCACCAATCACGATTCTATGAGCATTTCCCTTTCCGAAATGTAAGGCCGATGACACGGGATGCGTATTGGTGGGAATTTATTCATATTTATGCAATGCGGTCACGATAGATTAGTAAATAGGAACGCTAGAGTAACACTTATATCCTACTAATATTATAAACGCGAAAGTTTGTAGTAAGGATGTTTGTTACTCTTTCACGTAAAAACTACTGAACGGATATCGATGAAACTTGGTACACGGGTAGACCATGGTTTACCCGTGTACCAAGTACTCGTACATGTCCAGGACATGTCCTGGAATAGCACATACGATAATTATTAACCTTGGAGTATGGTCCCTTGAGACTTCTCTTAAGGACCATACTCCAAGGTTAATAAGTATCGAAGTCGGGATTGTTACCACTGTGCCACCACTTCTGGTGGCACAGTGGTAACGGTCCCGACTTACAAGTTGTAGGTCGCGAGTTCAAACCCAGCCAGGCGCATTACTTTGTGTAATATATTTCATCACCACTGCTCTCAAAACGGTGAAGGAAAACGTGAGAAAACCGGCATGTCCTAGAACCAAAAAATTCAAAGACTTGTGACATCCACCGCGTGGTGTATTACGGCCTTTTCCTCTTCTAAAGAGGAGACCTGACTCCCAGAAATAGGAACATTAAGAGGCAGATTTTTATGGTCCCTTGGGATAATTGTCTACTATCATGCGGGCAGCAGCTAGTTTTATTAGACTGTATATGTATCTATATGTAAATCCGTAGGTGTTTTAGGGTGTTTCGAATCAATCACGTTTCGACAGGGACACGGATTCGGATGACATTTCCAAAGCGCCTGAATTAGGACACTTATGTTCTAATTCAGGCGCGTTCCAAATTTATTATTTTTATCGTAACGTTCCCGTGGGATAATTTTCGTCATTAGCGCGGACGAACCCGCTGGAAAAAGCTAGTAATAACATATCATAGTATCATTCTTAGAAGATTCGCTCACCGTGTGAATGAAATTCTTTGGCGCCATACAAGTCATAAGAATGAACGTGTTCTGGGATTGATTGATTCACAGAAATTCATTCAATTGCTAGCACGAGCGTATTGTGCGGGATACAAATACAATACATATGGGAAGCCTCTCGCACTACGCGAATCGATTTGTAATCGATACCTCGGTAGGAAAGATGCTCTTACAGTCCATCCTAAGGTTGTCTGGTAGATATCGCTGTTAGCGATAAGACCGCCATTGTACCCATAGATTAAGTTACTTTATAAGTTTTTGTTACTATTTTGGTGTACAATAAAGTTTTATTCTATTCTATTCTATGTAGTTTTTATTCGACATTGATAGATTTGACCATCTATCAATCAACATCTAAGTAAGTTATCAGGATAACGTATGGTGCTCGCTTATATTTTGACCAAAAAAACAATACATAGTGTTATTTTATATCGGGAGCTTGTGACTAAACAGGCAGTCTTATTTTACATTTTTAGGGTTCCGTATCCAGAGGGTATAAGCGGGACCCTATTGCTAAGACTCCGTTGTCCGTCTGTCTGTCAGCAGATTGTATCTCATGAACCGTGATAGCTAGACAGTTGAAATTTTCATAGATGATGTATTTCTGTTGCCGCTATAACTACAAATACTAAAAACAGAATAAAATAATCATTTAAGTGGGGCTCCCATAAAACAAACACGTTTTTTTTTTTTGCCGTTTTTTGCAACGGACGGCACGGAACCGTTCGTGCTGAGTCCGACCCGCACTTGGCTGGTTTTCAATATTTTATCTTATACCTAGCGATATTATTTCTTGAACTAATGATAAACAAAAACAATGCTACCGTACTCATCTATTTATCGATATAATCGTGTTCGACTATTACATCATCTTCGTTCTTCCTCACAACAGCGCGTAATCGATTCACTGCGATTTGAACTGAATCACGGAGAAATTGAGTATTGTAGTGTTTTGGATTATTCATGCGTGGCATTTGTGAGTCCACCACACCTCACTCCACAATAGATTTATTTATATATTTAATATATAAATTTTATGCTTTATGCAACACAAAGGTACAAAGGCAGACCTTAGGTATTCTCTACCAGTCAACCTAAGGTAGTGTAGAGAAAACATGGCAGATGCATAAAAAAAAATAGAAAAGATTAATAAGAAAACAAGGGTATAAATAAAATAAACATAAATATGAGATTGTGATAATCAAGCTCGCCTATGTACATGAACTTTGTTATCTACTTATTTTGTAAGTCATTTTAGTGTGCAATAAAGAATTAAAGGATTACCATATGCTACGGTACTGACGTCATTACTTCTAATTTAGCTGTAGAAATGACGAAATTATTTGAACGTCTTATAGGTCCTAGCGCTTGGTAGTGGGCAAATCCAGGCTAACAATAACCATGATGATCCAAGGTCTGCTTCTGTACTTGTTGATGTTAATTTAACAGAATATTCAAGCATAAAATCCTGTTAAAATATTAATTGAAAGAGAAAGTTTATTTATCGACCACATCATCGCTTACCATCAGGTTAGATAGTGGTCAAGCGCGAGCCTTTTAATAATTAAAAAAAACTGGGCAAGTGCGAGTCGGACTCGCGCACTGAGGGTTCTGTACAAACTTACCTATGTAAATAGTTCAATTCCCGAATGGAGTCTCGAAGATTTTTCCGAATAGCAAAAAAAGTTTTTTTTATGACATCAGCAATTTTACTGTTTTCAGATTTATTTCTATACCTGTGCTATAAGACCATACTTTATGCAAAATTTCGGGATTCTGGGTCAATGAGAAGTACCTTATGAATTTTAATTCCTTTGAGAGTGCCGAAATATACGTTTTTTGCGACATAAATTGCCGTGTCGGTATCGTATATTTTTTTTTGTTAATTTAGAAGTTTGATTTTTTCACAGCTTTAAAGGACCGCAGACCTGAGTACCTCGAATCGATACCTCCACACATTCCCGAGATAAAAGGTCTTGACAGACAGACAGACGGATAACAAAGTGATTCTATAAGGGTTCCGTTTTTTCCTTTTGAGGTACGGAACCTTAAAAAAAGTTCCTCTCATGATGATGAGCACCTTATCTGTGAATCACTTTTCAATATGAGACCCTACATAGTAAGCTGGAGTATGCTGGAGATTAAGCTGACAATGACTTGGCTACACATCATGGATTTTAATTATGTTAACACAAAGTATTTGTCGGTCACTGGTTCAAAAGTTGTAAAGGTTTCTAGGTTGTTGACATTGAGAAAATCTCCCCGGCTTGCCCACGTTGATATCTCAAAAACTTAGGCTTCTAGCGAAAATCTGTTTTCTCCCCAATTTAGTCAAAGATTTAGAACTTAAAACAGGAAGATAGGGCTGGTTGGAACTGAACACTAAAACTGACTTAAGACAAGGAAGAAGATATTACAACGATCCATGAATAGACAGTACTCTATCATGATGATTATATGAGTCAACATTATAAGAGGGAAATGGTTCATTGTGGTTCGCGACTCGTAATCGTGAGTAACATTGTAAGATTGTCTTCCAGAGTCATTACTATGTAGTACCTGGCTTGGCAGTAGCTGGATGAGCCAATAACTGTTTTTTCCCATAGCAGCCATGGCTTAGCAGTGATGGCCCAGTAAAATTTCGTGATGGCCAAACTGATGTAATGGTTAAACTGGGCAAATACTGATGTGAATTTTTCTTTTTATATAAAGAAAGAAAAAAAAGAAAATATGTTTATTTGGCACACCACGATACATTAATCAACAAATAATTGATTTACAAACTAAAATTAAACATAAAAAATAAGGAGAAATAAAATTAACAATAACAATATTACGGCTACGCCAAATAGGTCCAGTTCAGCATAATGCCAGACAACTACGTAGCAGTTGACTGACGCTGGTTTTCAACTGAACCTTAGAGTGTAGGTACGGATGAAAATCAGTTTTTTTATAAAGGAATTAATTAAATAAATATATAACTATATATAATTAGTATATGTACTTTTCTAAGTTTATTTAGGACATTACTGACACCCTGTGCTTCGGAAAGCATGTAGAAGCCGTTGTCATTATAGGTGGTCACCCGCTAGAAACTAGAAAGTCTGACCATCAGTCTAACCAAGGAGTATCGTGTTGCCTAGAAACTGGGTGTGGAGATCTGATAGGCGGTTTCTAAACGTAAAACATGGGTATTCAGCTGGTTAGACTGGAAGCCAAGCAAGTTGGGAAAAGGCTAGGGAGATTATAATGTAAATATATAAACAAACAAATATATAAACACAAAAAATAATAATAATAATTAAACAACAAATAATAAACAATAAATAAATACAATTTATTTTTTTATGTTACTCAGCCATAGAGTAGCTTTCCAACAGTGACCGAATTTTCATAATTGGTGTAAGATTCCCGTGATTACTTCCTACAAACTAACAGACAATTTCCGTATTCAAGTTCTTGAAGCACTTAACTAATTAAAATTACATAATATATACACAATAACTCCTATCTAAAATATGGCGTCAAAAAATTCCTCCGCATCGCTGTCGACTGGAAGTGTGCCCAAAAGACTGGCGGCATTGCCACGTTGTATGGCAATGCTTAATCTCTGACCGAGGTAAAAGCCAGCCCTTTGGTCACGCGAAGTGTCAACTAGCCGTTTGGATAATTCAAGTAGTTCTTGAAGTACAAGTAATGTACAAAATTGATTATTGGTTCCCTAAAATCTTTCTAATTTATGATGCACAATAAGTTATTTTTACCCGTTTGTACCTAAATATTATTATTTTTAGTTTGTATACTTTTAAGTTATAATATTTTTTACTTTAGAAATGTATAAGGTGTTAATATTAATTTAATAACCGTTCATTGGTAATGAAATAAATTCTCAAAAAATACAACGACCACAGAATGTAATAGAAAATTGTCTTACAAGCAATGGGTAAGGGTACTTGAAATACGCTCAACTCTTTTCTGCTCGTAAAGAAGAAAATATAATGAAATTCTAGCAGAATCTAAGTAACATGGGACAAAAAAAGGATGATGATGAAGTAGTATGTGTTTGGAAGAAGAAAACGCGTTGTGTCTACCCCAAGTGACATATGGGACCAGTGACTTAAGGGACCAGTGTCATGTGTCATATGATGAGGAAGCAATGTTATGAAGGGCTCATTGCTACTAGATTCCTAACACAGGATACTCGACATTCTCAAAAGTCTAATCACGTTGATATTCTCTCTACAGAATGCTATCAAATAAATACGCAGCAGTTCTGCCGAACCCCTCGATGTAGTTAGGCGCGGCGTCACACCCGACTGCCGGCGCACAAAAGGATTGCCGCGTACGGCGCACGCGCATCTCATTCAAATGATCGTAACGCTTACAAACGAGGATGGAGGGATTGAAACTATGGCTTTAATTGGGTATTATGTTAGAATAATGTTCTATTAAAATGACTAAGGTTATAAAATTAGTTTTTTTTTTGTTTGATAGTTTTGATAGGCTTGCGTTTGAACAGTCATCTCACAAGATTTTAAGCGATGATGTGGTCGATGTTAAAGCATAACCTAAACTAACTTATTCATTAGAACATGGACCGCATGTTTGAGTGTCCCAAGTGCTCATACGTATGCACTTTGGAGAACTTAATGATTACCACCGATACTGCAATTAACGAAGTCACCTACTGGTCCCAGGAGTTTCGAAAAGACTACCGATTCGAAAAGAAGAAGAAGAAGCAGACCTATTCAGTCTTGATTTAAAATATCGCACAACACAGCAGGAAACACATTTATCTAGATAATTATCTCGTTTAACAATCACCTGGTCTTGGAAATAAGTCTGTTAAATATTCTCTCCAACGATCATCTGATGCTTAAAAATCAGCCAAGGTTGCATCGGACGGTCAGACCAAGCTTGATGTAGGACTCACCGAGTTATGTATTTGTTGGGAAACCAAATTATTTTTTTACTTTATTACTATTTTGTGATTGGGACCTTATCAATATTCTCGATAAAGAAAATTTGCGGATGGAGAGTTGATAAAGATCAATTGAAAAAATTGCAATATGGTTAACATAAAATAATTAAGCCATTGTTGTAGTAACAGTTAACTCAAGAACAACACCACAAGACGATGATCAAGGAACAAATAAATTATGCAGAGAGGCAAGTAAAACAATGCGGAGGTCAAATAGATGCGCCGGCGCACGCTAAAGGAAAGATTTTCACACTCCGCTGCGCATCAGCTTTATTTGTTTTGCGTTTCGCTGGTTTACTTTGGATTTATTTAAAAAATAAAAAAACTTTGTGTTGATCTCATTGCATTGATTTTGTTTTTTATTCAAATCATTCATCTTCTTCCTGCCCTTGTCCTATATTCTCATAACTCTATCTATGTTGTCGTTCTCATTTTTTTTTACGTGGGAAATCATCTAATGACCTCTTCCGCCCTTGGGCGGGGCAGGAGGGCATGCCAGACTTTTACTGACTAAAACCCACTCCTGTTCCTTCTTTGCCTTCGTTCCAGGGCCCCGGGGATCTCTTTCGTACAACCCATGGCTCCAGTAGGCTTTGACCCTGCTAGGCCCCTACGGTTTGCTGACATCTCCTTGAGGCGCGCGTGGAACACTACTCGCTGTCGACGACTTCGGCTCGGTCCAGACGGTTACCGGACAGACGCTTGCGGATGGCGAGCTACCCATTGCTCGCCGTCCGCAAGCCTGCGCCTACGTCGTTCGCATATATGTAATCGTATTGCTGAATCTTGTCTCAAGTACTTATCTAGTTTATTAAATGTACATTCGTCTATAAGTATTTCATTTTTATAAACAAGTCTATCTCGTCTGAATTTATCCTGGTACTTTAACAATCACGTGCAGTAAACACGGATTTATTGTTGTGACCACCATTTTAATGGACTATTACAAAGCTAGTTATCTCTCTCTCTCTAAGAATATGCCCAGTTACTTTTTCTTCTGTTTCCTTCACTTTAAATTTGTCTATCTTATTTCGTTTTCTTCATCGTTTGATGCTCGGCTTACATCAGAAGCTATAATAGTAAGTGTGACAACCGAAGTAATCGATTAAAGCTTTCACAGAACTATTGTGAGGGGAAATATTTAGGTTACGAACTTGTTACGACTTCAGGGAACTTTCACTGTGTCTGCAACGATTGCGATATGTATCCGGAATGTCTAACCGTTAATATATAGGGCATATTGGACATCGTTATGGATAAGTTAATGCAATACGAATTATTTTATTGGTATCCGCATCACGATGTTTTTTTTAGTGTGAAGTAGGTTGGACGCATCTGTATCTTTACACTAACCTGCGACTTCAACCGCGTCAGACTCGTACAAAATCACATTGCCATTTAAATCTCTAGAAGTTTTTTTTCGTGGAACCCTATAATAAAAACCTAGGTATATTACTCCTTACAATGTCAGCTGTCTACCAGTGAAAGTCCTGTCAAATCGGCAGAGCCATTTCGGAGATTAGCTGGAACGACTGGACAGATAGACAGACAGAACGAAGGACACAGAAAAAAAACGCATTTTTGTTTTAAGTAACCATTATACTTTCAAAAAAATATTTTCATAGTACAAACAGACATTTCAGTATTATTTATATCTGATTCTATGTATTATGTATGAAAATATATGTATGTATAGATAGTATAAAAAAGTTGATTCCCATGTTTGTTAGTTTATTCGTTAGCTCCTCCTAAATTACGCAATGGATTTCAATGCGGTTTTCACTAATATAGAGAGCAATATACGAGGAAGGTTTTGCACTTATGGGAAGCTAGGACAGTTAAAGTTAAGCAGAAAAATGGAAAAACTTACGTAAACTATTCTAGAGTACCTACCATAGAAAAGATTTTAATAATGCCTTCGGTATTTATTAATGACCTGTGCTAATGAACCCAGCTCCCAGCTTATGATTTCATAAATCTGAACACATTGAAAGATACGTTATTGGAAGACGCAGTGTTGGAAGTCTTCATATATGGTGGACCGACGATGACCTGGTAAATTTCCGCTATAATACCGTTCGTTGTGGCGACACTTGGGGGAGGCCTATGTCCAACAGAGGACGTCTTTCGACTGAAATGATGACCATTTTTTTTTTTTGCGAAGGCAATACAATACAACGTTTTATGCTTAATTTACGCAATTTTTTTTTTATCCAACTGTTATTGTAATAGTACTTAGGTACGTTTTTTTTAACTCAATTACAATGACAAAGTACTTCAACTACTTACAGTTATTAAGAGGTACCTAAGTACATAATAAAACGTAGTATGTGTTAGTAATGGACAGGTAATAAAATTATCGCGATCACCACCGTGACCGCGTCAAGGATGGACGTCCAAATAATGCGGCAGGGTTCCTTCACGTAATGTGTGCTGTTCAAATTGTAATTATGATGCTAATTACCCTATTATTAAGCAGTTAATTATCTCGTATTGTACAGAGGCTACAAAGTGATATGAAAATATAAATACGGACAATTTTGCATGGCGAACTATTTTATGAAGAAAATATGAAGGAACCGGTGAAGATTTGTGACCGGGCAATATGTTTTTATATATTTTCAATGTTTATATACAAATTGAACATTTTTTCAAGGGTGTTCGGTAACCTTTCGTCGTGAAATACAAAGCTCACTGTGGTCTACTGTGGTTTATATTGAGGGGAAGTATTACAATAGTAGTACCACAAGTGTTCGATAGATGGCGCTGTGCAATGACGTCATCTTTCTGAATCGCGGTGTTAAGATTTTCCGCGAGCGAATGACTCTCGCCGGTTTCATTAGTACGGTATCGCTTCTCGGCCTTTTGGCTAAGATCAAAGTGTAGTATCTGTTCTTTTCAGCTTAATATCTGAAAGTTCCCTCACTGAGGGACCAGTATATTAAACTGATTTTTGTAAGCTGACGGGATGTTCGGGCATAGTATAAAGAGGAGGGAAGTAGGTTATCTTCATACAAACGCACCGCGCGCGGCTTGTATGTGTGCGCCATAGTATCTATGCATCGACGCACGCACACTTTAACAAAATCTCGACCCGTTTCTCAGTGCGCCAGTCGGGGCTAACACTGCACGAGGTTCGCGCGTCGCGGCTTTTCGGCACCGCTAAATAAAACCAAAATGTCTGATAATCGCAGGAGAACGTATTGCTGTGTGTTTGGGTGTCTTAATAATTCATCGATTCCAGAATTGTCTCTGTTCAGATTACCTATTGAACAGGAAAGGACAGTTACTTATTCTAGTAGATATATAATTTTTACTTGATGATGAGATACCTACTTACTTATTTTTTGTTGTATTAATTTTCTATCACACAGAGGAAGTAGGTAGGTAGGCCTAATTTCCTACTAGAATGTATTAGGTACTTTTGATCTGTCAATTGATTTGCCGCTATTGCTTTGTTTACGTTTAGTTATGCTGATTTCTCAGTATTGTAGGTATAGTAACTAAGTACCTACCTACAGTTATAAAATCGTAATTCAAAATAAGTAATTGACTAATTGTAAATCAGATATACATATAAAGCAAAGTTCGAATCATAACAACAAATTCGATTATAGTCTAAGAGACGGTCGTTAGTTTTTTTAATGTTGTTTTGTATTTACAGTGATTCTTTTAATTATAATGTTTGTTTTGTTTTTAGTCACTTTATTCATTTTTTTTATTATATATATAAGATACCTAATGTATATTAAATGTGCTTTTCATTTCAGACGCCTTCAGTGGCTGCGCTTAATTGAACGCGAGGATTTGATAAATAAATCCCAACCCAAGCATGTTGTTTGTGAAGCCCATTTCCACCCAGAAGACATTCTTTCATCGTTTAGATAAAATCGGCCTCACAAACTCTGTACCCGGACAATACAATAATATAAATTAAAATTTATCTAAAAGTGACAACCCTAAGACAGTAGGCAATTGTATCGCGGATTGGGCCGGAGATAACCTACTTCCCTTCTCTTTATACTATGGTTCGGGGCTCGCTCCACTCCCGTCACGGGTCGGCCCGGCATTGCAGTGCCGCCGGGATCGGCCCACATAAAGACTGGTAATGAAATAACCGAAAAGTCCAAGGGCTTGTTACCCGGTCCCGTACACTCAATACAGGAGTTTATATTTAGTGCAGAAGCAAGTCTATGATTTAAAAAAGAGTGTGTGTACTTTATGTACACGCGTTAGAAGTTATACTGTTATACTTCTTTGGCGTATGGAAAAAAAAAAACTAAAATGCAGTAGTGATTAACGATAAATATTAAAATTAATAGAATATACAACTTGAACAATAGTTATCAATTTTCATGCATGCCACCTAGAACTAACTTCACGATGTAGAATTTAGGAGTCGGTGTGCGCGCGCATCGTAAAAATTCACTCTCATCATTTTTCTCTATCGCGCCAAAAGAAGTATAACTTCAAAAAATTGGCTAAAGATTCCCATGGTTCACATTAGAGAATGATTCATTACAATACGGAACCACTACATAAACTAGGGCTAAATCCGCCCGGTATCAAGCAAGGAAGTGGATATCCCGGAAGCTGCATTGATTTGTTATTCATTGTTTTGTAATCCCATTTTTTACTTAAAACTACTGACATTTCATTTTGCATCTATACAAATAAATGCTGAAATGCAAAGGATACAAGGGCTATTTGAATGTATAATTAATTGGAACTGGAATTGGCGATCGGTGATGGCGCAATCCGCGCGACGGTGTGGAATGTGGAGTAAGACATATTTGAGACGAATGGGAATGTATCAAGGTGCGCTTTTAGACCACTTTCCTATACGTCAAGGTATTTGGGACTGAGGAATTGATTTGTGTGTGCGCATTGCTAACGATATGCTACTTATAAATAAGTTGCTGAACCTGCGGTATTATAGCATCTGTAACTCAAACTTTAGGCGATTGTTATAAAGGCAATCATTAAATGTTTGCTTAATTTTTTTCTTCAGATTTACCTACATTGAAATATTTTATTTTTTTAGAATTTTACTTTGACCTAAATTGATCATAGTTAACTGAATTGAATTTTAATTATATAATTGTACATTCTACAATAGGTGCTAAATGATATGAGAGGACAGTGTAACATTGTATCAAATAAAAATACATAATGACTTATTTGGTACAGAATAGAAAATAATCAAATTAAACAAGGCTTCACGAAAGTACAAGATTACAACAAAAAAGATCTATAATGACTGCAGTGTTTTTATATTTACATCATAAAAAATATCATCACTTAAGTACAATAGAATAGATTTTTAATTGTACAGAAAGACGACACAGTGTTTCGCGATTCAGCGATTTGGGACTGACACAGTACAACAGTTACAAACGCAAAGTAAAAGGCAACAAAAGTACAGACCGCAGAAGTACGCATGCATCCCTCCTAGGGAAACTGGGGTTATCACTAAGGCCTACTACTGTTCACGGACGCATAGCTTCATAGACGTGTATTCGTCATTATACGCTTGGTGTACCCGCTCGCGACTTACATACAAAAATATAAAATGTCTACGAAGCTGCAAGTGCTGCAACGATACGACACGATGGCACGACGTTGCCGTCGCTTTGTCGACGGAGTTTCATAGTCCATGGACAGTAAGCCTAAGAAGCACGAATTGGATGTCATCTAGACCTGATTGCTTCAAGATAAAGACGATGTTTTCATAGATTAATATGCCATTGTAGTTATTATCAACATGTGCGGTGGAAACTCGTTACCGTCACGCTTCAGAGATTTGTGTCTCGCTCATTTGCTCATATCTGAGGTGTGACGAATGATATAACGAGCAAAAATAGTAGCAAGGTTAATGTAAACAGCACTGAATACAAATAAAACATTATAACAGAACTACAGATCCCTCGTGATAACGTCGGCTCTAGCAGTGATACAATAGAGGTCGACAATGCACATCCCTTAGAATACACTCGCTATATTTTTGGGAGCAGATAGCGATAGATACAGAAAAATGGAAAGGATGAAAAAGGACTTTGACCTTATACTACAGACAAATAAAGTAATAAGTAGGTTGGTAGGTTCCAATCATTTTTATTTTTTCTATTAGGATTTTTGATTGATTTTTAAAAAATTATAATTAATAAGCTCTTGTCAAAACCCACCAATAACGTGATCACTGCCACAGTTTTGACTGGTTATTGCGAAGAAATTTAACTCCGAGTCTGGTTCCTCTAGTTTTTGGAGTAAAATAATTGGTGTAATCATTTTAATTTGAGCGAATGTGGAGGAAGGCCACTCGGAGTTACTGAATTCAGGAATTCTTGAGGGTTATATACCGCATCTTCTTGATCCATTACATTATCAATGGAAATTTATTTGATGCTTATCTCCTCGCTACTAATTCTAGCCACGAATATTTCCCTTTGACACATCTACTGGTAGTCTTTATTTTCTATTTGGACTACTTCTTCTTATATGTCCTAAGATATTTATTGAAATCAAATGATGTAAAAGACAATTATGTTCAAAATAAAATACTTATAATGAATATTGTACTTATTTGGATAAGGATTAATATTATGTTTATAAAAACATCTTCGCTAATAATGCATTGTTTTAGGACAAATTTGATTATCATAAAAAGGTTTTAGTGAGCCAATCTTAAAAGATAGACATACTGTCACGGACTTTTTATTAGAACTTTTAAAAGGGGAACAATTTTTTAGTACATAACTTTTGTGTAACTTTAACCGTTTACGCGGCGCACGCAACGGAAGCTCTCAAATGGAATCATTTTCCCTCGTTTTTCCCAATTCCCAAACAAACAAACAAACTCTTCAGCTTTATAATATTAGTATAGATATGATTTGCACGTCAATCTAAGATGTTGTCGCCGGACTTTTTAAATTAAAAACTAAGTGACTATGTGCTAAGGACACCCTCTGTGGGGTACGGACCTCGGCTTGGAGAGGCGTTAGGGAGAGGACAGCATAGGACGGGCTGGACCGAACATTGTTTTTTTTTTTGGGGTGAAGTTAAGACTACAGGCTCAGGATGGAAGGTCTGTGTTTGAGAATGGTGTGTCATTATGAGTGACTAGAGTGTGCCTGGGACAACGAATCTTGAAGATGCGGGAGGGTTCGTATTGGGAGGTTCCAATCGTCATTATCTTATTAGAAGAATAGAATAGAATTTATTTTATTTCGGACACAAAAAGATCGATAAAGTGTTAGTAGCTTAATAAATAACTTATTATCTAGTGTTAGTACCCTTTGTATAATAAATTTTATAATCGGAGAGCTATAGCTCTCCGCTACAGTTCTCAGGATGCTGTTGCGACTATCTCTCACTCTCCTAAGCAGCGAAGCGCTTTTCTTGCGAACAATCGTGTGGAACCATACAAGCCTGCGCAAACATATCCGACGCACTGCATTAGCGAGGCAGTCCCAACAACATCCTGAAGGCATTATTATTATTGCCTCTATCAGAATTTGTTTGGGATCAGAGAGAGGAAAAAAACAGTGCGTGTTTTTTTCCTCTGTAGGTACTGAGATGACAATTCATCTCAATCTTTAGTTCCTTACTAACCATAACTAGGTCCATCCTTTCAACCGACACTTAAATTTCACTATACTATTGCTAAGACTAGCTACATACATTTTACAACTTACTGTTTTTGTAGAAAACTTTTCACAAAAGGAGATTTTCTGATCGCAATTTCAAACGAGTTTAATAACGACATTTTGTACCGCTATTTACTTATTTTTATAAAACACAAGTGTACCGTAATTAACGTTTTTATGGATTCCTAATTCAAAGAGAATAACAACGTAAGTTGTTTTTTGCTGTCACCATTTTTTGCGCGACCTCGTCTGCGCTGAATTTATTTATGTTATCACAATCTTCTGTAAAGCTTTTTGTGCGATCTTCAGGAGTTTTTTTACTGTATTACAGTCATAAGAATTATGATTATCTTCATCTTTGTTTCTGGGTTTACAGTAACTGTTTACTTCTTACTTTTCGTTCATTTCTGAACATACACAATTAAATTCTTTATTGTTTGGTTCGAAACGCCCTTTGATTACAAAAACGTTTTTGTCAAGTCGATAATTAAAAATCATTCTTTCCTAGTCTGGAGTGATAGTAAAACAAAGTAAATCTGCATCAGCTGATTAGTTAGGTACTACAACACTATCTACACCGGAAAACTGTAACTAGGAAAATGATCTAGTGTGTAAGTAGGTAATTTGCGTCTATTTTAGCTATATTGTGTTATTTATAGATCACGTTCTAGCACATGTGACCGTGGTGACTGGTGCGGATACACATGTCTTTGTGTATCATCGTATCGTCGGTAACGTCAGTATGGCGAGTAGCAGAGTTAACAACCGTATCCGTCTGAAGGTATATGGCTTTTTAGAGGATGAGATTGTTTTTGGCAACGCTTTGTGGATTTAGCTGATGATCATGAGTCACTTGGAGTAGATATGCCAGTTTGTATATCCAAAATATGAGTTGTTACATTATTAACTGTGTTTCTCTCATCTGCTATTGTTTCAACTGATACTTCGGGAGTGTGTGATGGAGCTAACACTTCAGAAAAATTATTTCGCGTTATCGATATTTCCATTCAGCCGATTTAGTATAAATTATGTACACTTAACATGCTAATAACGATTCACGGATCACGTAACTACACTATATTACAGAATCTTATCTAATCATTTCAAGTATCGATCTTTATTTAGTTTTAAACAAGGAAAACCAGATTTCCCTGTATTTTTTGCCAGTCTATTTATAGTTCTCAGTGTTTTCCTCAACAATACATTTGAAACCCAAGCGATCTAATCAAAGCGTAAAAAGATAAAATTGGATTTAATTCCTAGGTCATCAGATAATCAGGTCTTCCCCAACATTCAGTCTGTAGTCTGTTTATTGTTGTAGTTCTTTTAGTTTTTGCGACACACTTCTTGCTTAGGTTGCTATTGATCCACAGCTATCATCAACATCTATAAATCTTGTGGAGGCCGGGTGATCATTTTAGACCTTCTCTTCAGATGCATGGCGTCATCGATGTGCGTACAAAACGGTGAATCAGCACCCCGCATTGCTTGACGTATGCGCGCGCGCCGGTCGAGAGAGCGATGCGTGATGACAGATCGACATGTTTGTACGTCTGATTGACTTTACGGAGATGTAAAGCGGATTAATGATCGGTGATGAATGAATTATGTAACTATGTCGATGTTACAGTAACGTGATTGAAATGAAGTCGATCATTTTGACTTTCGTTACCAGTGGTTCCGGTCGGGTTTGGCTTACAAATTGAATCCTCATTCCAACCTGAAACGATTTCTATATTTCCTGTTTTACAGCAGGAAAAGGAATAATCAAGTAGTTAAGGAATTAGTCTTAGTCAAAGTTAAGGTTAATTTTTGTAACGAAGCCAACTGCATAATTTTTCGTAATCTGTGAGATGAAACAACATAACGGACAGCCAAAGAAGAAAAAAAACCACAGCTATTTTTAACTTAGCCAAGAATAATCAAATCAATTCCTCAAACGATCAGATATCAGACGACTGATTACGTCACAGTGCATTACAAGTTCAAGTTTCAGTCGCAAGATGGCGGTGTATCCGGCAGCGCGTTTCCGGCGCATGCTTCAGTGGCTGTTTCAGCATACTATCGTATTGTTTGAAGGAGGCCATTGTTTGAGAAACTAAGGAGTACTCCTGGGCGGGCGCAGTGATGAAATTATTTGAACAGCTGTATGTTTCATGTGAATTTCGTGTTGAAACTAGAATTTCCACTTATTGGTCTTTACGCTCACTTCCTTTGCTGCAGCTAGAATAATATTTAAGGACTGGAGCCTATATTCCAAATCATTAAAGTATTCCAACTGGAATCTACCTCATATCATCAAATTGACAATATTGCTTGTTCATTATTGCTACTACTATTTGGTTTCGTTTTGTTGTCAATATTGTCATGACGATTAAGTCGAGTTAAGGTCCTTCGAACTGACTCGAAATACATTTTGTCTTGAATTTTCATTTTGATTGGATTATGCATAACCATAAATTTAAAAACAATAATTGAATTTCGACTGAGATTTCTTTCTTTCTAAACTACACACTTACAAAACGATCTACTACGACTTTATTACTTGACTGAATTACTAAGAATCTAAATTGATCCTATTAACATTCTCTTGCGTCATGGGAAATTTTTACGAATCAATTCTCAACAGCCTACTCGTATATTCTTATAAGATGAACTAGACCATATTCATAGTAACTAACGGTAATTAATCTAAACTAATATTATAAAGAGGTAAAGTTTGCTTTTTTGTTTGTAGCAGGTAATCTCTGAAAGTCCTGATCCGATTGCAAAATATTTTTCACTGTTAGAAGCTGCTTTATTCCTGAGCTACATAAGATATATATTTTTCAATACACTTACTCGAAAACCCGCTCTTATCCCACCGCTTTTAGGCACGCAATAGACTGTTTCCCGCACTAGTGCAGAAATAGCGCGTGCTCTCCCCCGCCACAATTTTATTACATTTATCGCATCAGCCCGTTTATTCATTTCTTCGTAAGTGTATTGAAAAAAGACGTTTGACACACGTGCAAATTTGTCACTGCAGCCCTCGGCTCCATAACACACTCGCCTACGGCTCGTGCGAATTCCACCTCGGTCGCAATGACAAACTTTCTGCACTTGTATCAAAATGTACTATTCTCATATCACGCGGGAGAAGCCACTGGCAGAATCAAGCAAGAAAAATGGTGAGTATAAAACATACGAGTAGAATAACACACAACAGTAAATTGACTTCCAATACAGCAGCATAAAAACCTTATCAAAGCAAAAAATAACAAGCCCATTCTTCATTTAACTACAATAGCCTAAAAGAGTTACCTCACTAAATACAGTGGCTGTAGCATTTCACTAGGTGAGGGCCATTAAGAACTTGCATACAGATGTCCTATGACTCACGCTTCGGAAAATTGGAAACGGTTACGTGACTGCCATAAAAGATGGTGGAAAATTGGTGTTATGTACTTGTTGAAGTGACTCAGTATGTGTATTTGGTAGTGCGAACTCTATCACGGATATATAGGTTTCTACCAAGTTACTCAACACGCGCATTGAAGTCGATCGTACGCGATTGGGGTGTATAAGTAGGATGTCGAAAAAGTGGTTGTTTAAAGCATAGTATATCCTATAACCAACATTTCTGTCACATCATAATCATCATCAACAAAATATTTAACACTACCTTCTGCCAGCGGTTCCACCCACGTGATGGTGAAAAATATATTGCCTATATCACATAGTAGTAAAGTAGCATTCAATATGTGAAATAATTTTTAATATCAGTCTTTGAGTATTTTGAGCTCTGTATTATTCAATTTATTCGTTACAAACAAAAATACAAATCTATCTACTTTGTAATATTAGTATAGATAGAAAAGACTGGTCCTAGATGCGTCCCTTGAGAGATTCCACTTTGATTTCAATGAATATGATACAAACGTCCTTAGTAATTAGTAAATATTTTAATAGGACTCATTTTTAAATGATATCAAAAGCTTTACATCTACAATTGTGTTGGCGTAACTCTAAGGCTATAGTCGACATGGAACGTGTACCTTATCGAAAGTTACTTAGAGTTTACGGGACGTAGAATTCAATTGATTGCAGTTGAGGCTCGAAACCAATTTTTATGTTTAATTAGTTAAAGGGAAGTATAATAAGTGTGCGCACGCGCCGCGCCCTCGGTCTTATCGCACCACGTGATCGCAGTTTGTGTAATCATTACCGTTTTAACAATACCTTAACAAGCATATCGATGTAAATATATTGTAATTTAATTGAATATGTATGCAAGAGGAGTTTTGAATGTAAACTTAATTTGAGTTTGTTTGGATTTTTATTCACATAATCTCAATCATTTGACTAAACGAACTCGTTTTTTAAGAAAACCGTTTGGTCGAAAACATTGTTATCTTCAATATTTGCTTTCCTCAAAGGAACATTATTGAGACATTTTATGTTCGTCATCAGTAATTTTGGAAGAAGTCAAGATTTTTTTCATATAAAACGGTTTTTGGAACCAGAAAATCAGTTACTAAACTATCAATATTTCCAAAGTTCCCAAGAAAACCAGGAAACATTATACTTTCGATCCAGCTATTAAGCTGAAAGTGCATGCACATAGCGTCGCAAGCGCAGCATCAGGCTGTACTGTAGCGGCGTCGGCGGGAGGCAAGACCGCATTCCGCGTGGCATTTCGCGCCGAACCTCCGCGCGCGACTCACGTGTCGCGTCGCTTGCAGTACCGCGCGCGTTCGATCGATACATTGGTATATACGCTGTGCTTGTGTTAGTCTTTATTTATGTGCAATGTGCTATGAGCTTTTTTATGTGTGATTGCCCCTGAGAGGGCTCCGTAATTAGTGCACTCTTTTTTTTTGGACGTTTTACTATCAGGTAAGTCTTCAATTTTTAATCTCATATTCTATGATAACATTGCATCAGGTTTATGGTCTATTGTGATTTCGTTGCTGAGCGTAAAATTATATTAGGAGGCCGCAACCGATTTCACGATGCTTCAGTCTCACTTACAAATAGTTAAGGAAGTTTTAATATTTCTTAAAAAAATCTCGAAACCTTGGATGTAAGTTGGCCTTTAAGTTTGTTAAAAATAGGCAGGTCGAATCATACAAATGTTTCATTTATTTTATCTTAGTCTTGTAAACTGATGCTTTAATTCATACATATTTACTGAACACTTATTCTTCATTAACTCTTTGCAAACATTTGTTGCGCTTGCGACAAGTTTACAAACAGAGTTTACATGCTTGGCATCATCGATGTGTTTGTTTTCTAATGTATTTTTTGTTCTACGTATGTATGTTTCTGGTTTTTTTTTTATTTCGAACAATCATTAACTTTCTTCGTTGTTATGATATTATTATCTACTATAATTTGGGCCGGTTTTTCAATGGAACTTGTAACTATAAGTGATACATCCGCAATTTGTGACAAAATTTTCTCCTTTTGCATGAATCATTTCTTGATCCAAATTCTTTAATCTTGTAAATGCACTAATTCCTATTTAGTGGACATATTTAGATAAACGTTTTGGGTTATTTTGAACCTATTTTGGAATTTGTATTCACCCTTTGCCGCTGCACCCGAGCATTGTTTACGGAATGCCAAGTAAATATCAATTACGAAGATAATGGAAGAGGCGTCGGGTGTGAATACCAAGAAAGGGCTCCGCCTTGGGTACACAATTAATCCTTTAGCACGTCTTGTATTTTTTGCTACTGCTACCATTTTTTTTGGGAAACTTCTACGTGACCTTTTTTTATTACAAGGAGTTTTATCGCCAATCGTAATAATTTTATGGTACTGCAAGAAACGATTTCTTTAAACGCTATCATTACTTCTTTAAACCAAATTATCGTGAACCTATTTGAATTTGGCGGAATACTTATTTTCACGGCTAATTGAAACCTGGGATATTAATGGGCTGTATACAAGACCCTGCTAAAAGTAGTACGAAAAAAGCTAATTAAATTAAAACTATAGGATTCCAGAAACTTGGAAATGTTATTTAAATAGTTTTAGGAACAAGTCAATAAACGAGTTGAAATGAAGTACAAGTGCCAGTAATCGTATTAGTAATTGCGGAGTTGTTTGAATTATTCAGTCCAGTAGTTAAGTTAATCGCAGCAGTTTCGATAAGTCGTAGGATAATTAATGTGCATTGATTGTGTGCTTCTGTTTAAGTCACTGATCTCATTTAAATGTTCCTGAGAATGAACACAAGAATGGTTGCAACATAAATCTTGATAATCGTAATCGGTAAAGTCCCGAAGACTTATGAAATGTCCAACGTGATTATTTTGGGAATCCCATCTTGTAATATGTTATTACCTGGGCCGATAAGATAAAGTATTTATACCAAGAACGCCCAACTGTAAAAGAGTTTGGATTACCATAATCATAATTAAATACAGTTAGGCAGTCATGAAACCAGATTAGGTTAAAAACTAAAGTGGTGTAGTTGCTCCCATAGCAAATCATAAATAAGCGTCTTAAACTTCCAGTAAATGTTTTTGTGTGCGCTTTTTGCTCAAGATTAACGCAATAATAACCAAACAGATAGAGTTTGCAAGTTAGATAAAAATATGATATACATTGCTTTGTACAGCAAAGGCAAAACATGATAATCCCAGCTCCATATCATAATACTGGTAGATATTATAAAGTATTTATCATTGCCATTTGAACAGTGCTGATCTGAGAAATATTTGTGCAAGCAACAGTATCAGGCTTAAGATAACACTGTTTATGAATCCAGACACCTTCTGTGATGATATATAGAATTTCGTCGAGATCGTCTGCTAGTGTTTACTTAGGACCAAAACGTGCACACCTAAGAATTTTAATTCTTAAAATACAGACGACGTGTTTGGCCAAATATTTTTTAATCTCTTCTCGGAATTTGCCTTGACACCTCCACCATGAAGACCGAAGTGGTTTTCTATCAATTATGTTTAATTTGTGCGTTGCGCAAAGATCGGCGATTCTCGCAATTTCTAAGTTCTGCTCCAGTATGGATGGATATTGCATATATCTTTATGTGGGAACCAGTTGGGACACAATGGGGCTCTGCGGAGACTCTCACGCTCTCGTGGGTGGTTCTTGCGACATTTCGTTCTCGAGAGATTGTCAGCAGCTCGTATTGTCACAGTAAATTGAACCTTGTTCAGCTGTTTAATTGATAACTTGGCTTTTTGACGTTTGATATCAATTATGATTGACATAGTTGATTGGATTGCTAATTCTGTAGTCAGTATAATTAATTTATTGACTAGTTTGGTTGTGATGTGATTGGAATTTATATTCCTCTTCACAACAAACTAACTGCCTGTTTTAAAGTTTACATAGTCCGATAGCTGACCGATTGTTAACCACTTTTGTTGCAGAAACACTAGTATTAACCCATTTGATTCAGTCTAATAATTTTTGGCGTACGATTAGTGGTTCAAAATCATTGATCAAAATGATTTGTCTTTTCGAACGATAAATTTCCACTTTATCACACAAATGTGGTCGCGAACTCTAGACGATCTATTTATTGGTTTCTAAGAATTAGCGGCCACTATCAAGATTGATCAATGATTCACATTGTGAATCACCAATCGTCTTAATAGCCGTTCGATGGAAGTCGATTTCTATGCCATTCAGCCATAAACTTGGCCTGAACAATTATCCACTTCACCTCATGAAAAACATCCATCTGAACGTGACAAGCGAAAGTGGCATAAAAATCACTATTTGCACACTGATCGAATAATCCATCACGCCATATAGCGTGTGGTCAATAAAATATTCTGGAATGTAAAATCGCAATTTTGTTCATCGTTCAATGCTTGCTTATTATTAATTTATACTTGTGCATTCTCTACTATGTAGACAGTAAGGTGTAAAACATTTGGGATCACTGTGTTGGTAGTGTTAACTTAATTGTGTGGCATCAGAGTCTCAGGCCTACCTGCACGTAGGTCAGCAGGGCGCTGAGCATCATTCTCATGGCACACTTATGATGCACAATCAACTCAGAATTCGTAAGACGGTAGTAAACGAACTATGACACAGAATAACAGTTACCTTTACACTCGCTTGTATTGCGATCGTTTGAAACATCGTTTTACAAGCTATTATTTAATATGATTGTATACGTAATTCTTGTAATGATGGTCGTGCTCAAAAGAGCGTGAAATGCTCAAGATCTTTTAGTGTACGTCTTTTATTACCAGATTGATTGAATGCATTCCTTCCTTACAAGTAGGTACTCTTTTTCAATTTAAATTCTCTTCGAAATCTCTAATGGCTTCAGGCTCGTTTTATCGTGGATGAACAAAAAATGTTTGATCATTGTAAATATTGAAAGGCGCATTCCTCGTGGCTGTAGTCCGTGACACAACACCGGGGAGTTTGTTATCACTCCTATATTTAATATTGGATGACTTTGAACATTTTTTTATAACGTCAATGTCGAGGCGCCGGCTATGCACCCGCTCTTCCGTTCGGACATTCCGATTCTGGACGTTGCCCTGTCGAAATGTTCCATTACTCTAACTGTGGTCATGGAGTTTGGTTTTGATTTATGATTTTTGACTAAGAGGACTTTTCAAGGACTAACATTTTATGTGAATTCATTACAGAATACGAATGTTGGAACGTGGGTCTACGATTTTGAATGCTGACATTCGAATTCCTAGACCCACTTGAACTTCAGTTTCGCAATGCAGTAACAGCTATGAGATTAATTTCAGTTAGAAAGTCTTTCTCCGATGTTAAAAGAATAAACAATTCAGGTTTCAGTTTTCTGCTTTCATATCGACGAGAACCTCTGCATTTAGCAATTAAATAGAGAATATAAAATAACAATAGTGTGCGGAGGTTAATGAAACCTTGAGAAATTCTACCATTTTCTGTTACTAATTGGCTTCTAAAACTATTATATTTTTAACTGTGTATTTAAAGGTTTCTTTGTGGCCGGACAATCAACTGTTACGTTTGTTCATTCCTGCATACGTACAAAATTTCTTGGAAAAAATTAGACAAGTTTAGAAGTATTGTGGCTCCTTTTTTATTTTCTAATAAAGATGCTTCAATAAAGTTACTGTTAATTTATCCAAAGATAGAATATTATTACGATTGACTTCAGACACTGTTTTCTAAAAGTTTTCTCTTCAATTGTTATTCCGGCACATTCGTCCTTGCAAGCATTTTGAGAACTAGATATTATTTAGTTTTGTCGTACCAGCATCCGTTTGCAGTCAAGGCTGAACAAACGGACAGATAACAGCGTATTATTAGTTTTCCCGCTAAATGTAGATAAACGTCGCTGGTCAAACATCGAATTGGGTTAAGCCCTTTAGTTAAATTTTGATAGCATCCGCTCAGATAGCCGATAAGGAATTAAATTTTTGGAGGGACAGAAACTTGTCACCATGTACGATATATATATATATATATCTACAGTCAGATCAGTTATATATATATTAATTAATTTATATAATTTAAATAATGATTGCAAAATTATCATAGTGGATATGAGATTTTATGTAAACATATAATAACTATTATAATTTAATCTGACGATGCAATAATTGTAAAGTAAATAAAGTTATTCCGTACATCAACAATTTAAAACTCACGTATTCATTTAATCAAATAGATTTCAATTAGTAGACTGTGTCCTAATTAATTACATCGAGAGTTACAATATTTTAATAACAAAGAAAATTTTGTAAAACCGAAACCAATCGAAACATAACTTTACCAAAGTTAGTTAATAGATAAATTTTACTTAGCGATTATGCCAAACGTGCGATAAGAATCCATTAAAAATATTTGTTTCAAGCCATTTTGGAACGATTAGCAGAATTTTTAACAGTCGTTCTTAATCTACCGTGGTGGTTTCATCAGCTCTTTTATGCTTGTTAGTGGTTAGGTTATACAATAGAATTGCAAGCTTTAACGACGACAATCTTGAGCTTGCAGATGAGATAAGTTAGTCCTTGCACGCATGCACGATCTGCGGGTGGAGATGCAACGCCGGAGCGAAACTCCGCTGCCGCGCCAAGTCGCGGCATGCGGCATGGCGGGCAGAGTTCCAGCGGGATCTCATGGTGGAATGGCGACAACGACTGTCGCTACTCAGTGCTGGGCACGCCACTATTATGGCGGTAAGTCCCCTCTTTGAGAAGTGGCTGGAAAGATAACACGGCGTCCTTACCTTCCGTATGACGCAGGTCCTCACCGGACATGGTCAGTTCGGGAGATTCCTGCACCGGATTCGTGCAGAAAAGTCGCCTGGGTGTCACCATTGTGTGGACAGCCTGGAGGACACGGTGGAGCATACGGTAGAGGTGTGCCCCGCCTGGGCAGAGCACCGCCGTGTCCTCGTGGGGGCGCTCGGCGGCAGCGATCTCTCACGCCGGGCCTTGGTACAGGCCATGGTCGGGAGCGAGTAGGAGTGGCAGGATTTGTTTACCAACACCGATAAGTACATACGTGCTCTACTCCAATCGTAGGTGTAACATTTCATTGTGTCTCGTGCTTAACAAAACCGCATTTCCTTTAAAGGCTATCACCGTCAATTTGATTGTTATCTTCAAAGCTACAAGCGCCTTTATCAGCGTGCGTAGTGCTTTATTTGAGTGGGTGGGTTTACTGTTCGTGCTCTAGTTTATTTTCAACGTCCTCTTCAAATGTAAGAACAATGCGGGCCAGTGGATTATCAGCAAGAGCATTATTCATTGCTGCTCTGATACACATTACTTCTTCAGCAGTGGTTTGTGATGGAGTAATGGATGACACATTGATCAAGCAAATGTGTTGGGGAAACAGGTTAATGTATTTAATCGTATGCATCTTCCATCTCTTACTTGGAGTAAGTAGAGCTGAATGTTTGTTAAGATAAGATATTCAAAAGAAGTTTCTTGATTGTGTTTTATCTAAATAATTCAAAGCTCTAAGGACTAGTGTAAGAGTCACAATTATGACCTTTGAGCAGCCTCAGATTGCAGCCACAGTAGCCAATTAATTATAATCAGTTGACTCACAATTTGCGCAGGTTGACCAGCTGCCTCACTCAATTAGCAAGAAAGCTGATATTATAGTTCCGTATAGCTTTAACAAACACGTTGTATATATTGAATAATGTATTTATTAAGTTTTAGATAATAAATAATAATTATAATAATTTATTTAAGTACTTTTTACAAAGAAATACATAAAACAAACTTATGAATACTTAGTAGTACTAATTTCTAAACAGATTGGCTTAATTACCTAATTACATAAAAACTAGTTTTATTTACACATATTTATATTGACCTATTAATGGTGTATTAGTACTGCCATAACAACTTGTAGCGACTTGCCTGAGCTAGGTTAGCAAAAACCTGTGTTTGAGATGCATGCCATCAGTATTTTTCTAATGTGTCGTTTTATTATTTTTTTATTCAAATTACATGCTTTTAAAATAAACATTACTTGGCTTTAAATAGTTCGTTAGCTCATAAAAGGATCAAACTATATTTAGCCCAACAATAAACGTTATTCAAATAAAGTAATTACGCAGGCAGTTCTAAGTAAAGGCTATCTGCAATTAACTAGCCAGTGTTAAGACAGATAGTCATCAACGCGGCACCACATTCATTTGTAGAGCAAGTAAACCCAACGGGTAAAGCGTTTAAGTACTTGTAAGTTTTAAATTCACTCCCACTATGCCTTGGGGAACTCCCTAAATATAAAATTGATTGTGGTTAATAAGGTCATGACGAAGACAGTAAAATATTCGTAACATTCGTAAGAAATGACGTTGTTGAAGAAAATAAATACGGTGCCAATTATGTAAGAAGTTTCTTGAGCAGCAAGAGTAATATCATTGAATTTAAAACAAAAATTACCGATGATAACTTTTAGTCCAATTGATTAATTAAGTCCCAAGAATCCGTTGGATGCAAGACGAAGACGAAGAATATAAAACAGGATAACAAAATAATAAAACAGTGGACGTCTTTCGGCTGAAATGATGATGATAATAATGATCAAGTAGAGCTGAAACTAAAAGGCTTCTAGACCATGAGTTTAATATGTCTGATTTTATTACCAAAGCCAAGCTCACCGCTCCATACAACATCAAATTACCTTCACCCAAAAGCGCAAATATAATGCGCAGTTCTCCCCGACTCCAAGTAAAGCATGGTACTGGAGGGTCAGATAGCAATCTCGTGGCGCCGAGTTCATTTGTCTCAATTGGTGGCAGCTGCCGGCCCCACCGAGGAAGGATTCATTATT
This sequence comes from Mythimna impura, assembly GCA_905147345.3. Taxonomy (NCBI): domain Eukaryota; kingdom Metazoa; phylum Arthropoda; class Insecta; order Lepidoptera; family Noctuidae; genus Mythimna; species Mythimna impura. The sequence continues at coordinate 1,713,902 of LR990348.1, forward strand.
TAACGTCTTCCTATGCCCAGAGATTCCGCTGAGGTACTCATGCTCACTGGTCATTTGGTAATTGAGTGTGTCAGAGCCAACCTGAGTTATAAGCTGTGGATGACGACGTTTAAGCATGAACGGAGATTATTGCGATTGGAATGTCCCGGAAAATAGCAGTTAAGATGACTAGCTTTTTCATGGCGAAAAGTACAATGTAGTTAATTTAAGACTAGAAAGATTTCAATTGACCCTATGACCTATGATTACGAAAAAGTTAAGTCTGAAATGATTACCTACAGAAATTAGTTCTGTTCAAGCAAACGATGGCAAAATCGATTACATTCGTAGACAAAATTCAAAGCCAATTACACCATTCAATAAATATGAAAGCTGTTATACCGATGGCGATGACAGAATTTAGCTTCTGCGGCGCCATAAATATTACTTCGAGTGGCATTTATAAATACGAGCAACACGCAAAAGGTAATGATCTATTTGTAAAACAGTGTGTATTGTAAATAAGTGCGGCGTGTTCTAGCGTAGCATTCTTTACTACTTGTGTGAGTTCGTCAGATATGGGTTTCATTTTTTTATTTTTTCAGAGTACCTAAATTCTTGTACCGTTTGGTTTCACTTTGTTTTAATAGTCAAAATTCCATATTCATTAAATTTTCCATATTATTACAAATAACTCATACGATTTGATAAATATTAAATAAAAAGTTACAAAAGAGCGGATGGCTTTTAAATAAACTATGTTGTAGAATAAATATGTATCTCTTGGTCACATCAAACTATGATGAATTATGACCGTTGTACTTTTCCTAACATCGGTCGCACCAAAGTGTTGATGTCCATATCTTATCATTCGAAAGTTGGTAAACAAATAATTATTTTTATCGATGCTCTTCGTTGCACAACGGTCACTTAATTTATTATTGTTTTGTTTGTCTTCACGACTTGCTATCTTTTATAACGCTTGATTTTTTGAACGGTTTATGTAAAATTTGCATTTTATTAGAATTTTTCTAAGCTGTGATATGTAGTGTAATTCAGTTAATCTGTTGTATCTGAGAATAGAATTCTCATATAAGTACTTAAGTGTCTGTTTGTATGTTTAAGCTAAACATAGATAATATTGAAAGGAATGCTCCATTAAAGCCATAAGCGCCTGAAGATCTTGATGTTTTACTGGAGTTGTTTTTGAAAGCCGTAATATTACATCGTTAACCTAAAAAACAATCCATTGATGTTTTTCAAATACGAATAAATTTTTAACCAGCTACTTACAAAATTATACTTAAATTATTTGAACAGCAACTGTTCAATGTAGCCCACACAGCGTGATAGCTTCAACCAATTGTCTCCGTGACCGTTATTACCAACTAGAAGCAGTTTATTCGGAACAAAGACGCAGCATGCTTCTTTAATAGCGTCGTTTTCGTTAATTGAAAAGAATTGGTCGGTTTAGTGTCCGCTCGATATTCGCACACTTTAAGTGCTTTGGGACATTTGGAGTGACGTTTTTGAGCTGAGTCACTACTTTATTGACTTCTTCTTTTATCATTTTGACTTCAGTGTCAAGATCAATATTTTGCCGTCTAGGTTCCTAGCCTAGATAGAAAAATATGTGAATCTGAATATAGATTTTTACGGTGCATCCAAGTTCTGAGCTTCTAAGAAATTCTTTCATAACTTTGGACAACAAGTCGAATTCTGATCAAATAATTTTGATTGATTAGACCAATTTAATCTATTGACTTGTTCATTAAACGCGTGTTTGACATTAATTGCATCTACTAGGGCAGGAAGCCCTTTACTTCTTCATTAACTGGTACATCAGTACGGTTGATTACTTTTAAGAATTTAAACTTTTTGTACACAATCTTTAATTATAAGTGTAAACCTTTTTACTTACTAATTGTAATGATTTCCTCTATTAAACGTATGAGTACGTTTACCAGTATCAGTATTCAGTGAAAGTTTAATATAAAATGCGTTGTAAAATTTCTTCACAACTTCTCTTCGTAATACCATCGTAAGTTACCTGAAACGAGTTCCCAAGAATGCAAAAAGAAAGATGGCAGATACGTTTTTTTTTTTCATTTTTATCGAGCATGGGAAACGGCGCAGGAGACCGCTATGTCGCAGCAATTAAAGGCTGCAAGATAAATAGTATTATACTTTTTTAATTGATTAGCTGTGTTGTCTTAAGGGAATTCTTGGGAAAATACTTTTTGATATTGACTTTCATTGGTGCTAATTTAGCTGATCAATAATTATAAATATTTCTCATAAATTCCTAAAGGTGGCAAGTAAACAGTTTCAGTGATGAAATTAATACGCACGGCCACAACTGACATAATGTTGGTTAACCGCATGTACTTGAAGATGGCAAAACAACAACACAAGAGAAAAACAGGGAAAACGCATTTCTCAATCATGATAAAACGTAATTCCCCGTCATACTAAAACAGATATTACGTGTCGCTCAACATGTACTTAAAATTAGTTTAGTTTTAATACAATAGTGAGTCAACCTCACCTTTTAAAACAACATTGTCGCGTGCTAAAACAAAGATCGGACGATTACGAGTTACAACACAATGATAATAACACGAGAAAGTTAAACACCAAAATTGCACCGTTTAAGCTAAATCTACATCTTTTTGGCTAAATATACGTCATTAAGTAAGCGTTTGGCAACTAGTATGTAATATTTAATTATTCCATGAAGGCAGTTGTAGCTCTGGGTGTGATTGAATGTTTATAATTTCTGGTCTTGTTAGAAATATGTAGGTAATTTTATTTTACAGGAAATGTATATTGCAATTTTTCATTGAAGCTGTTTACAAATATTTTTTATTTAATATTTATTTTTAAGTTGATTGTTGGGATTTTTAGAAGTCTAAGGAAGCTAAGATAATCGGAAAAATAAATCCTGAAGTTTCAGATTTCATAGAGTATTGAAATTTTTATTGTTCTTTTAGTGTATTGGCAGCGAAAAAACATTATTTTTATTAAAAATAAATGGTAGGTATATGTGTAAATATTTTCAATTCCGTTTTCAGTTACCCTTGTTTGTCAAGTTATTTATAGAGTCAGAAAGCTGGAATTCTACAGCATTTCAACCGCACTAGGTAGACAGGAACCAATTTACATATTAGCAGCTTCACTACTACTTCACTAGACTTGACAGCGACAAGCTAGACAGTACTTAACGTTCAAATGGATTTATCAACATGCCATATACAGTTTCATTCTGACTTATGAAGATTAGAAGTAGTAGTTTTACATCTTTTAATGTTTTTCTATAACCCTATTACATATGACCTACAAGGTAGACCGATGACCTGCTGAGGGTCGCGGGAATCCGATGGATGCGAGACGCACACGATCGGTCGTTATGGCAACACTTGGGGGAGACCTATGTCCAACAGTGGACGTCTTTCAGCTGAAATGATGATGATGAAATGTTTTTCTGTGTCATCGACATCGGCATCGTCTAAAAACTTTGAACTTTGTATTTGGAATTGTCGATGAGGCCGAATGGATCAGCGACCAAGTACTGAAAAACAGCGTTACAAGGCTTCCTAAACTATAGACCAATGGTCCGCGGGAGTCTTCTGAATGCAAGAAGAAAAGGGCCTGTTGATGTGCAAATGCTTGTGGGTCATCTTTAATCAGCACTGGATATCTTTCAGTTGTACTTAATGGTCATTATTTATACTTATTAGGTTTTTCTTGGCCTACAAATCTGCATATTAACTCACCAAATCTTTCTGAGAACTGCCCTTCAGAAACTATTTTTATTATATTTAATACTATCATAAACCTGTTTTCCTCAAATATTTTTGTTATGATTGATGACTACTAAATCAATGCGTTCTACATTTCAACAGAAGCATGTCATATTAATATCTTATCCGGCCATTTTGTAATTAAATTTAACTAGTAAATATATTCCAAAACAAACCAGATGTGGTTTAATAAGTGAAAGTGTCACATGTTTAGTTTTAAATGTGTAATTGATGTTGCTGTCTGTATATCTGTAATATGCGGGTAGCGATGCTGTTGTTGTAATGGACGAGCGAGAACCTTGTAGCTTGTCAGATTAGTGTATTGCTTTATGACAAAGGTTTGAGTTGATCGAATCGTTTCTTTGTAGAGAATATGTTGAACCAGGGACAACTTTAAATTGAGCATTTTAGTAAAAGATCTTTTTAACCCACTAGACGAAATTTTCCAAACTTTCGATTTTCACAATCAACGTTAACAAAGTATTAGGGAAGCTACTGCAAGATTTTCCACAAACATTTTTTTGGAGCTTTTTCAACACTCAGTGGTATACATATTATCGGTCAACAGGACCTGTATCAAATACACACTATATGGCTTGAATACCACGATTATTCTTGCTTCTAATACAGATAGTTTTACACAATATTTTGAACACATATAGTTGTGGTTGTCGATTACAAATCTCTATGTATTCTTTGTCGGAAACCACGCAGAACAATTATTCGACAATTTCAAAATCGTCGTTGTGTAGCAACGAGACTATGACAGAAAAATGTTCTCACGAGATTTTTCGCGCCACAAAATGTCACTCCTGTCACATAAACTCATGCGCAAGTATTTCTGCACCACATATGGATTAAACGTGGGTATAAAATAATACTATGAGATTAAGTAGGTGTTGTAAACGGTTAGTTAAAGAAACCGGACGGGCTATAAGCACCTTAGAAGGAATAATACAATAAAAAATATATGTTTTAAAGATTCAAAGATAGACAAGCCCGCATGGTTACAGAGCTTTAGTTTTTAAATGATTCGTGTGTGGTTTCAGGAAGCGAATACAATACCATAGGTCATCATTTGACAGTTCTGGTAGTCTAGTGGTCAGTGGCCCTGACTGCTATGCCGGAGGTCGTGGGTTCGATTCCCACCAAGGGAAAATGACGTACGATCATTTGTTCTGTGTCTGGGTGTAATTTATAATATAATATGTATATATTTAGAAATATATAAGTATGTTTATCAGTTGTCTGGTACTCATATCACAAGCTCTACTTAGTTTGGGACTAGATGGTGTTGTGTGAAAGTTGTAAAAAAAGATATTTTCTTCGTGAGTGACAGTAAATTATCCTGTATATATTATCCTATAATAATGATGTCACCGATTTTAATAACAAGTTAAATGATAGACACTGCCCAGGCACTGCACCGTTTGGAAATATGTACAATAACGTTAGTATGAAAGTGCTTGTTGGAATGATCAAGTTTTGAAATGTACGTACAAAAAATGTATTTGATTGCAGTAACAGATTTTTCTGCCGTTCCATTTCGCGACATCGCTGTCGATAAATCTAATAGTTTTTCTTTATTGGCAATAACTTCAGCAAAATATTTACGGCATTGTTCGGTTGGTGGAACTAAATTTAGGAATGTACTAAAATTTTTATGTTTTTAATTAGCTAATTTTATAAGCGAATTCTTGATTTTCTTCGATAGTATGAGTAGCATTAGGATTTGTTTTACTTCATTGTTTTGTTTTATTGCATCATTTGGAGATTATTTCTTCTGTTTGTTATAAGCCTGGACTGTAAAATATTATTTTTTATTCGTTTTCCGTTAGATTCCAGGAACATAAAGGTTACGAGCTATAAAACTATTAATATGTTTACATTAAAAGTTATATTCAAACTTTTTTGATCGTAGACAATAGGCACACGTCCCTAATAAAAATCAAAACGCAAACAATCAAAAATATAATTTAAATCTCAGAGAAAACAGTTGAAATTTCTATGAAGACCATTTCGAATGTTGAACAGTGAGATCGGAGATATTTGCACGCGAGCTGAAAGCCAATATTTATCTTTTGCCGCGACAGTAACAAATGTGATGTTATGCATTGCGTTTTTTGTTGCAGCTGAGTGATTTAGGTGTCAAGAGCATCAGCAATGGTTAACGATAAGTGGTTTATGCATGATTGGAAACGCATTTCGTATGCAGTTAGTGTTTGTAGGCGTTAGTATAATTGTTGGGACAGTGAACGAGTCGCGAGGAGAATTCTTAATAGGTTCAAGAATTCCATAGGTTATAGTATTGTATACTATGATATCACGGTACGTTTTATAACTTATTGTTGTATATTTTTATTTCTTATATGTGACGTTTTATGCGACACGGTTTTGAATTTGAATTCTATTATTAGGTGCTGGGGTGAGACCGTGCGTCTCCATGGCATATAACTTTGAACGAATATGAAGTTTTATCGAAATTGAGTTGTTTTATAGAGTGAAAATAATGATGTTTTTGTTTTTTGTTGTATTTTTGCAATTTTTGATCCTAACATATTTTTGAATATTTTGATCTATCTGCAAAATTGATATAACGTGATTATATTACATTGTAAGTATTAAGCATAAGCATAAGCATAATCAGCCTTTTAATGTTCCCACTGCTGGGACTCAGGCCTCCTCTCTTGGAGAGGGAATGGGCCGTAATCCACCACGCGGGCCCAGTGCGGGTTGGTGAATGTAAGTATTAACCTGGCTTTATCTGTGTCAACGCCTAACATTGCGTAGCTTTGGTTGGCATCACTATGTAAATAAGTATTGATTCACTTTTTTCCTTATGACTCAAGCCACAAAAATTTGGGTTTACCTAGGTATCTCATTTATAAAAAAAAAAACACTGTATAGAATACCTTAGTTCTATTCTTTTAATGTTTTTTCTAGAAATGACTTGGATAAAATAATTAGATATTTATCCATATGCTTTGCCAAAAACTTTTTGTTCCTCCACCAATCTTCACCTTTTGTTTCTCTTATTCGACTATTTTTCCTTATTTTGCTATAAGCTAACTGTCACTTCTCTAAACAATTCGAAAAGATTTCCCGCATCTAGTTTGTGACCTGTTCCCAATTTTTTATTGATTTGAAAAAAGGAGTTTTTGTTTTACTGAATTCTGTTGTACTTTTTTCATCAAAATTCCGTCATATATGAACAGGATTTATTATTTTATTTGTAGAATATATTTCTAGATTGGTTTCATTTTTATCTTAATCTAGTTCTAATGATGGAATAAATAAGGAATTGAACTCTTCAAATATTATGCATACAAACGGTCATTTTGGTATTTTCAACATTATTCATTTTATCATTTCAAATATGAAAACTATGGCTTACTTTAAGAAGAAATACTATACTTAAATCAAACAGTATATTGGTTATTACCTCTACCTTAATCGAACCTAGGCCACTTAAAACGACACCTGGGTATAGTCAAAATAGATCGGCTACCTATTCCAAACAAAGTAACAAGTTTACCATAAATCCTCCAACTATCTATCCTTAATAGTCTGTAAGCTTAACCGACATGGCTTACCGATCAATCCCGCATTCGAGACCCGTTCTTTGCATTCTATATGACAGTGACACACGTACGAACAGTTTTTTGCGCGGCAACATTCGACCGACGAGACTTCCGTTTATGTCCACCATATGAATTATCTATGGATTTATAAAGTGACATTAGATCGATATTGTATGTTGATAAAGTTCATTGACATGGACACGGCCTTGGTGATGATTTATATCTGGAAATATATTAAAATAGCGTGTCCTCATTTTAGTATTCTCATCGACCTATTAAAAATTTAAAGTGATATAAAATAGGTGGAGGTTTGGCAATAAGCAATATAGTACTTTCTCTGTTAAATGTGAAAAATGTAGAAAGTGGTTACTCAGATGACGACTTATAGAGAGGCTAGCTTCTGCCAGCGGCATTACCCGCGTCAAAGTAGGTTTCTTCATACAAACCCCCCCTTTCATCCACTTAGGGGGTGAATTTTGAATACGCCTACGTCATAAAAGGAAGCTTTGTGAATTTCATGCTCCTATTCCCAGTAGTTTCGGCTGTGCATTGATATGTCAGTCCGTGGATATGGATGAAGATGACATTTTGCGCGTATACCAATCAAATTGGGATGATGATATCTGGGTGGGATCGCACACAGACATCAGTGCCCTAGGTGTTGTTCTAGGATACATTGGAGCGTTCTGGCTCTTATGCCAGAATGCTCAATACACAGGGTGTTTAGTAAGTATGCAGCAAGCATGATAGATAAACAAAAAATAAATCATGTATTTATAGCATGCAAAAAATAATAATAATAACAACAATAAAAAGAAAACCACAGGACTAAATAAATTCAGATGATACTGATGTGTGTGTCTTGTACAAAATACTGAAGACTAATAAAAATACTGAAGACTATCGCCTACACGATAGAGTAGAATGAACGATGAAGATAAAAATCAAAATGTCTTTCTGATATGTGTCTCTCATGGTATACACATATTATATACAAATTATTAAAACTCATTGCTTAAGGCACGTGAAAATGCATGCTGCATTGCATGCTATTTTGTCCAATTACTTCCATTTATCGGTAGTTTGGTCACCGTGTAAGCACAGAAACCCTAGGAATGTATGTTTGTGTTCGTGCGAAGGTTGTCAAATGTCAACTGAACAAAATCGATTACTGTCCCTGCGCTGTTGCGAGCATGCCGTGGTGTTGCGGTTTCTAAAACATAGTATTTTACATTGTTACAATGTAGAAACAACTGAATGGCATACAGTGACAAGAACCGTGTAAACTTTACATGTATGCGACGACTAATAAAGTAAATATTTATGTCTGTCATCAAGTTCTGCTTATTTATAATGTTATGATTATGACTCGCGATTTTACCGGTTGCTATATCTACCTTCGCATCTAAGTAGCAGGGTGTGTGGTGTGTGTGTGTATGTGTATGATCTAAACCAATATCATTAAGAGTTAAAATTAGAAAAAGCAATAAATTGGATATTATTTTCTGACAGCGGTTTTGCTCGCGTAAAAGTAGGTTTTTCCATACAAACTTTAGACTCTCGTTTCATCTCTTTAGGGGCAGAATTTTGAAAAATCCTTTCTTAGTGGACGTAAGAGGAAACCTTATGCAAAATTTCAAGTTCCTAATCCCAATAGTTAAGGCTGTGCGTTGATATGTCAGTCAGTCAGTTTCTCCTTTTATACATATAGATATTATATTAGAATATCATAGAGAAAAAGTGTAGTAAGTAGTAGAGTACCTAGTGTGTGTGTAGTGTGAGTGTGGTGTATAGTGTAAGTGCGTGTGTATGTAGTGTCTGTGCGAGTGTATGTAGTAGTTTTAATTGTGGAACTATTTTGTGTGTAACTAATATATTCTAGTCTGTGCCAAAGTCCTAGAGGTTCCAAGCATTCAAGCGTCAAGCGCCAAGTAATACGATCCACAACCTTCATTCACCACTGGCTTCACAATGGGTATCTTGTTACGATCCAGTGTGCGCAAGGCTTTACGTGTTTGGTTTCGATTAGCTACGAACATTGACCAGCGGCAGTGGCCGCCGAGGTTTATGACTAGAGGCCCTAGCGACCCATTTTACGACCTAAACTGAACTGTTAAAGGGATGGAGCTATATAGGGTGTATAGCTCCATCCCTCTCTCTCGCTCGCACGCCTGACATTTTAATAAGTCATGGTAAGGCCCCAGATCGGAGTGCTGTTAGGAAATTTTAGTTGGAATTTGTGTTGGACATAATTATGTTGATGTTGTACTTTGAAATGCATGTAACGGTTAATATAGTTCTTTATGTAGGTGTAGGATTAAGTTGTTAACACATTTCCATTTGGTTTGAGTGGATTTGTAAAAAGGATCGATAATCTTGATTATCGCTCGCGTGAAAAGCACGTGAATTAGAAGTCACGTGCTCTACACGTGAGCGAAAATCTATAACTATATTTTCGTAGGTAAAGTAAATCATCTTAAGCACTGATCACAATATTGATAGAAACCAATACAAGTTCAATAAATTGTAACTTGTTAGGATTACCAACATAACATAACATATTCGGCCTTTTTTTTATTCTTGTTAGGCGGATATTCAAGCGCGAAGCTTGACCGCTATCTCACCTGATGGAAAGTGACGATGCGGTCAACGATGGAGCGCGCTTACCTAGAAGTAACCTGTTCACTCTTGACTTAAAGATTCCCGGGTTGTAGCCATCAGGAAAAACAGATTCCGGCAAAGAATTCCACTCCTTAGCTGTACGCACTATGAATGTGTTCCCAAAACGTTTTGTGCGTATAGGTGGGATGTCCACCATGTACCGGTGGCGCATTGCCGTACGCCTGGCGGTCCGATGATGGAACGGGCTAGGCGGAATTAGGTTATGCAATTCCGACGCACACTCCCCGAAATGCACCCGGTAGAAAACCGACAGGCTAGCAACTCGGCGTCGATGCTCAAGACTTTGAAGCCTCGACTCAACGAGTGCATCATTGCCAATTATCCTTCTGGCTCGCCTCTCAATAAATTGCCTGAAGTGCATCAAGCTGGTATCGGCCTTGTAATGTTCCCACTACTAGGACTCAGGCCTCCTTTCTAGGAGATGAAATAAACCGTGATCCACCACGCGGGCCCAGTGCGGGTGGAGAGATGGCAAATGACTTCGTTTTTGTTTTGTTCTAGGACATGCTGGTTTCCTTATAATGTTTTCCTTCACCATTTTGAGAGAGATACATGGTTATAAAACTCACTTCACCGTGGTCATAGGGGACTTTAACGCGAAACTGGGCAAACGACCTTTCTAGCATACCACGAAGGCCCAGTGCGGATTGGTGGATGTCATATGTCTTCGAATTTTTGGTTCTAGGACATGCCTGTTTCCTCACAATGTTTTTTTTCACCGTTTTGACAGCAGTGGTGATGAAATAAATTACACAAAGCAATGCACCTGGCTGGGTTTGAACCAGTGACCTACAAGTCGTAATTCAGGACCGTTATCCCACGTTCGTTGGGCCACCACAGCACAACATGATTACCAATAACCATCTAAAACTATCGACCAATCCCCAAGTAATCCGGAAATGAAATCCAAAGTTCCCCGCCGTACACTTCTGCACACATGTCTTGCATACAAATGTTCGGTATCGCGAGTGATCGACCCCACAACTCAGTGCCAAGGTTGTACGCACCCAGTCTGTGGTAATAGGCATACGTTTTTAGAAACAAAGTATTTTAATATTTTGAATTGTTTATTTTTTTTTATTGACATCTTTCTGAAATTACAAAAGCAACAAGAAATATGTAACCGAGATGTTTGTAATATACCTACAGCGCGCGATTAGGTGTCATGATTTAAAAGAATCTGCATGGAGTTTTTGGCACATTCTCCTTCATAAAGATCTTCACTTTAGAATGAGCAATGAACATCATTTTTCTGACTGACTGACTTCTTGACAATTCAAAAGTGCCTGTAAATGGTTTATTTGAAATACATGCTTTGATCGACTGATTATCTTATCAGTGATTGTTCAGCAAATTTCTATCTATTTTTATTCAGTATCAGATTCAAGGAACAACATTATTTAGCGAAAATACTTATTTATAATGTTAGCAGAACAGATATCTGAATTTGATAAGTTTTGATCGCTCACTTAGGCTTTGTGTTTTAATAACTCGTCATATGTGGCGATAACGTTGCAACAGTGGTTGTTTTAGTAATAGATAAGAATTTAATTGACTAGACACTTAAAGAAACTCTTAAAATCTTGGAATCCAAAAAGCTCAACAATAATATTAACGGTTTAAAGAAATCTCACCACAATAACAAATTAGCTCTGCGTATGCTTACCATCAATCACGGATATACTCGTAATGTCTCCTAATTTCAACTATGCACCTTTGTCAACAGTCAAAAACATTCCTTTTAGAAAAGAATTTCTTTCATAAATGCACCAAAAAGGGTTAATATCAACATCCTATGCCCATTACCAGCTTCCTTGGTCCATCCCAATTAATGATCAGATATAGATCAGCTTCAAACGCGCGGCCGGATGCGGTCTCTACGATTTTGTAATCGGTTCGTTACTAGCTTTTTATGGTGTGTTAAAATATGGTAATTTTTGGTTTAAATTAATGTTTAATTATTAAGACAGTTACCGTTGTTGCATCTGGTTTGGTTGGAAGTCGACTTGTCTTGGTAAATAATGGTGATCTGAATAGGACAAGGCCCTGCTTGGGATCTGATGGTGAAATCCGGAAAGTCGGTACATATTAATGGCATTCTGAGTTTGGGCAATTAAGTTTTTAATAGCCAGATTCCAACCTCTGGAACATATTACTGTAATAATGAAGAATAAAATAGCAATTTGATTAAAATACCTATATATTAACTTGATGATATAAAGGATATTCTAAGTGCAAAGGTCGCAACACTGCAGAATCATATAATGACTAATACTTTGTCTGTTGCGTGTGACATTTTTATTAGTTGACTCTTCATATAGGTGGCGATTTGTTGAACATAGGAAATACTCTGTCCTATGTCAAGAGATATTAATGATTCGAATCCAAGAAAACTTGTAGACAAAATGTCTTCGACCCAAATATTTTATTAAAAATACATGATGTTTAAATCAGTCGAGGACAGCAGCCAAGATGATGGATAGGCAGCCGCTAATGACTTTCTAGCCAGTCACCATTTTGAGAACAAAAAGTATGGTTTATTGAATCATAGACAACAAAGGAATATGGATCCGCTCGAGCTAAATTCCCTTTTACACATCTCAACATAGCATCCGCACGGCATTTGACAAACGGACTATCAAACGCACACATTGTCATACCTATATGCAGTACGGACACACGAAGTGAAGCTGCTTGTACACCTTTCAATTCGCCGATCGTCACTACATCATAATATATATCTTTATCTATTGTGTTGCCAATCATACTTTGTCAGCTTGGATACTTATATATTCTGACTCGTGTAGCAAAGAGTATCACTTCTGATTCAGCAGTTTACTGGATTCTTGCTGCTTCTTCTTCGTCTACAAATTCGTCATTGTTTTGATCCGCATTACTTCGCCTTTAATCGATGTGCAGAACTATATTCTGCTTTATATACTCACACAAACACAACTATCCACCAATCGTTTTGTTTACCCGTTCCGTACTTGAGCACATTCCGGCTTTCATTCCGATAATGGTAAATTGGCCGGGTTTGTTTGGAAATGCGTCAGATTCGAATTTATAGGACATGTTTACACAATAAAGCTTTGGGTTACCGTTCTTACTGTTATTGCCTTTGAGCTATTTCTTAGGACTGTTCTGATTTACGGGAAAAGGATTAAAACACCAATTTACACTGTATTGTTGTGGAGTACTTATGTTCCGTTTGTTATTATTGCTGGTTTACTAAAACTTCCTTTCGTAAATTTCGCGGAATAAGTAGCTATAAATTTGCTCTTGGTGGTAAAATAAATTTTGAACAAACTGTTTAAAAGATCAAACGTTAAATTATTTCTTTTTTTCTCAAAATTTGGAAGAAACGTTAAGATATAGGTATTATGTACTATGTAGGCCTCAAGTCGTGATTATAGACAAACATTATAACACTTCTAAAGCAAATCCACTCGATAATCTAAGAGCTTAGTTTTATATGGATCTTATGACCTTTACAATAATTTGCAGTATTGTGTGGGTTACGTAAATCTTTGTTTGGTTGGTGCCCAGCTGTGTTGCCGTATTGGGTCGATTACTATAATTGCAACCCACGGCTATTGTATAGTAACACGGTTAAAACATTGGGCCAATGTTCTGCGGTTGTAGTCAAATTAGTGTTAAAAGAAACAGTTGGACAGCGTAAGTTGAGAAATGTCATAAAAGTAATAATATATGTGGCAAAAATACTTCAATCTTCCTAAAACAAGTATTTAGAATTTGACGTAAAAATTAGTTGAAATTAGTTGCATCCGTTCATTTGGTTGTACTTAATTTAAGTGGAATTTAGCTAAAATTAAAAGGTTTCCGTAAAACCGATGAGAAATTCTGTATACGACATAGTATTTTGTAGTGTTGTAAACTTGTAGCATAAGTATATTTGACCCAATATTGGAGTAAGTAGGTGGTATTATTGTTTGCGATGTGGTAACATTAACGTATGCTAATAATGTTGTCTTACCAAAATGAGAAATTATCTGAGTGTCATCATCATCATCATGGCTAATTTTATCATATAATTTGTAGTATTTAAAAGAATTAGTAAAATTGTAATGACTCCATTCTTCTTTTCTTAATATTTATTTGACCACTTTGTATTTAAAATGGCTACTTCAGTACGAAAAAACTCTTTGAAATCTGGACAGCAATTTGTGTACCTAATTATGATATCATTAAATTTTATGTTTCGTTTTTCTTAATTTCTTGAAGACGCTCTTTCCTAATACAGAAAAGTTTCCATAAACACGGAATTAAGTGACATTGAGCCAAATTAATGAAAGAAAATAATAAATTGCCATTATTGATAAATTAATTGATCCACATTCCGTGGTTAATGGCGCTCGCTGCGTTTCATCCGGTTAACGTTTGTTTTTACTGAGCTGTTGCTGCAAGACTGCTTATTAGTGTCCGAATAGGGGAGATCATTGCATTTGATACCTCGATGTTTGAATAAAATTCGTCTTTGACGACCTTCAGCTTGAAAGAATATTTGCAATATATTTTGGTGATCAAGGACATATCCTAGCAAAGAGTATCTCTATGCATTAATGTAGTATGAATAAAGAACATGTTTGGATTCTAGAAGATGTAGGCCTATAACGACATACTGAAATAAATGATGGCGAGTCTATTAAAACCACCAACCAGAAGAACTTCATAGCTAGATTGATATTACGGATGTTACTAAATGATTTAATACCAAATTATCGTTCATCCTGTCTTCTTCAAAAAGGCGAAACCGAAACCAGATTTAGGCTTCGTTTCGGCGGCTGCTACCTTAAGAAAAGCGTGTTAACGAGGCAGCTATCAAATCTTTAAGTGTTCACTATACACAAACAATCGGAACGGAAGCGATTGAGACAAGCAAATAAAGACATCAATAGTGACGCGTGTACTCATATTTGTATAAGTTTGAAGATTATTAATGTAGTAACTTGTGATATTGATGTCGCAATTAAGTGTGGAGACACGGTTTCGAAACTTTAAGAAATTAAGAAGGAAACCAAAGTCACCCTATAGTAGATGGCGGGTTACATGTAATGCTATGATGAAATGTTTTGATAGTAAATATATCTTGGAATCTTGCAATTAATACCAATGGTTAAACTTGTGCTTACCCAATTTTGTAAGGTACAGAAGACATGTGGAACGAAGAAAAGTCCTGTTTACTATTTTTATTGCTAAAAGACCAAGCATGTAATATGAATCGAATGCCTAACCTAAATTGATGAAGCAGAACATTTTATTTCCTTTGCATCCTTAATCATCGACATATGAGGTACAAATTATACCTGAAATTATAATTAGCCAGTCATTATCTGAAGTAGCAATCGATTGGTTCATTAAAATCTGATGAATTGCTTTATAATGTTGATTGATTACGGTCGTAATTGTAATGCCCTGTTTAATACGCATGTCAGTCACGAGCGAGTTAATTGTAATTTGTGCGTTCGATCAACGATTAATACTGTTTGTTTAATTTAATTGGATCGATTCTGTTTTGGGTAATTAAGGAATTATCTCTAATAAGACTTTTGTGTTGCTGATAGTCCACAATGTATTGGTTGGACATGTCAGAATTACATATCTGGTTTTCAAAATTATCATGTTATTTGATGACATAATGAAAGCAGGAACATTAAAACATACTTACTTTTAATCTCGAACAAAGATAGCGTTTATCACTCTCAAACGAGATGCACTTAGGTAGAAAGCTGCATATTGTAGATAGATCCCACAGAGCGAGATTTCCCCTAGCTTCTGGGAAGAAGATAAAAACAATGGGTGCTTGCAAAAACTCGGGATTATTGTTCGACAGATGCCACGGCGCGGCGGATGCGCGTGCGGCTACGCCTGCGCTTAAGAAAAAGATTTCTACAGTAGTGCAAGTCGACAATGTCGCTATGATAGTCCTTTCTTCTAGATTTTGCTTTCTATCCACATAGTTGGCTGTTTCTTTGTGGGTAGTACTGTTACAGATAATTATTTTATTAATGCTGCAATCAAGATATTGGCAACAGTTTATGTTTCACTTATCGAGGCAAATACTTTAATTCTGTCAAGTTCTATATTTTCTGTTAAGAAGTTTGGTTATCTCTGAAGTTCATTGACTACGTCTTTCAAATCATCAGCTGGTTCTAAAGCTAACTTAGATCATTCTAGAATAAACCTTCTGCAACAATTCTCTCCGCTTTGCACATGCTTCACAGAAGCACTCACAACTCAGAACTTTTACGATGTTATCCATGTGCGAATAAAAACTTTACTGTCAATTGTATCTAAAATAAATTATTAAGTTATGAGCTTATTGTGCTCTGTTCCCACCGTCCCATGAAACTTGAAATATTTAGTGTTACTTACTGCAATAACTGGTTAAATGCAAAAAATGCACATAGGCATTGAGCATTGTATCTTTAAACGAGTTATATCTATTTTTATCCATGATGAAATTGCTTGTTCAACAAAGTTACTGCTGACTGCAATTCTAGATACAATGGGTATCATAAAAAGTGAATATGATTTAAATGGCTTTCTAGAGCACAATCAAAATAATTCAGATTTGATTTCACTTAAAGGTTTGTAGACCGGATTTTACACTCTAAGAAATTAGACAGACAATAACAAGACTGCTATTATATTCTTGTTATTGTCTATCTAATTTCTTTCATTCTTAGTACTGCCGGTATCTGTGCTAAATCTCACGACCTTTATAACGTATACTATAACTATGCATTAGTAAAATTGGGGTTGGCAGACAGATAGACCAATATACGAGTTCAATAAGGGCACACTCACGTTATGTGCTAACATTTCATATGTAATTGACGAATTATCAGAAATAATATTGCTTTTGAAAAACATTATGCGTTTGCTACATGCAAAGGTGGATTTACTAACTTGTTTTCAGATTGTTTGAAAATGATTATCGAAGCTGGTATACACGAAGTAGTAGATGATACAAAATTGACGGTAGTGATTTGGAATCTGAGTGATATAAAAGTTTCTTTAGATGTGTAGGTAACAACCTGAGAGTTTGAAATTGCATTATGTATTTTAGATAAATATGCTCGATACAAACAGAGCAAAAGTAATTCAGCAAAATGAACCGATTTAGTAGTAAAAGTAGTTCATGTCTTCAGGCAATATACGCAGGCTGTAGCAACATCGTTAAGACCTTTATCTGCAATTTATGATTATGGGAATATTTATAAGTTCCTGGATTTTGTGACAGTTAAATATGCAGTACAGATAAAATCATTGTGTTTTGTAATATTTAGTGGCTGCAAACAGTGCTGCTATATTTTTGCTTACATTGTAATGTAATTAAACATACATAATCATATGTCATGATTAACATCTACTTACGTTTCGTTATCGCAAAATATATTGCATTCCTATCTAAGATCGACATCAACAAACAAGTAGATCCCAATATTTTTTCTGTTCTCTTTTAATTTCACCACAATCGGGAATACCCATCTTCCGGGCGAAACAATGATCCAGTACAATGGCTCTCCAGGTACTTGTCGGTTCGTAGAAGATACATCCGGCGGTATGAGGGATGCTGACATCTGGATGTGCGTGCGCAAGTGCCCATGTCACCGAATTGGATGAAGCTTTTGTTACTGTAGGATGCTTCGTTTAATTTGTGTGTCCTTTCTGTGGTAATATTAATATAGTCATATTATTTCCCTAAATTGGGTAGTTGTGACCCAATTGAGTTGGCAAATAAATAACTAAAATAAATCAGTTTTTCTTCATTTTAATCTTACCACATATTTTCATCTTTTATTGCGTAATAAATCTATGGAATCGTGGAATGTTTTATTAAATAATTCTTCTATTACTTCAACAATAGATTCTATGTTATGACTATGTATCTCACTTTCAGCAAAATCACGACGAATTAGGTACATATTAAGATATCATAATATTTACTTTAATGAGATTTGTTTTGAGAGGAAAGCGTCAAAACGTCGTCAGTGTCGCGGGCCAAATGTGACTAGGCTGTAGATTTTCTCATTAAGCTCAGTAAGTTTTATATATATAAATTTTGTATAAATTGTGATGATTCTGTTTGTTTCAGGGCCCGGTAGGCATGCTGAAACACGTAGCAGTGTCGCCGCACCGCGCGCGCGCAGACTCCGTCAGTCTCGCGTCTTCGGCCTCCTGCTGCAGCCTCGGCAGCCTCGAGCACCGGCACGACTCTGTCACTGATCTGTCCAATAGAACGGTAAGTTTCAACACCCTTTACAAATTAGTTTTGTTTCACGATTTGTATGTAGTTGCCGCCTGTGTGGAGGAAGTTTAAATTGGGCATCCCGTCCACGGGTACTTGTTTCTTAAATGGTTTAGCCTTGACCTTTGGGATTGTTAGTTGATTTAGTAAAAGGCTCGTTTCTAAAAGTTTATTGCTATAAACATTATTCCATTAGATATTATGAGATATTATGTCTCAAAAGATTTTTTCTATAGCACAAGGCTTTTCATTTCGTCGACTTTATCAGTCTATGGTTTCTGCGAAATGCTGTAAAGCATTGCAAATACAAGTCAAGATATGCGCTATGACATTTCTAATGTGTCACTTAACATTGCAACTTTTACTATATACTCGTATTACAAGATTACCATCATTAATCATTCGGAGCTCCCTAAAGATTTTTCTAATAACATGTAAAGTGACAGCGGGTACCATCGCTGTGCGTGCGCATCATTATTCGATTTCACTTTCTTGGCGGCTAATGGCGGAATTTCCTATGTCTCCCATGAGATAATAACTACCATGGGAACCCAGTACTGCGTATAAATATTATAACGACAGGAAATACTTTGTGGACTTAGAAGATACGGTTATCTGTAATTGTATTTGAATATGTATAAATAAACGCTTCTGCGTTTCTTATTGAAACTTGATGTCCAAAAGATTTTAATGTTCGTTTTTAATATGACAGAATGCTCACAAGGATATCGTCGTCACGTAACGATCATTGACGTCCAGTTTGATGTAAGCAATCGCGTGTAATTCCCTTACAAGTTTGGGTTGAGACAGCGGATGTCGGTATTGCGAGATGTCTAGCATTAATTAGCCACAGCGACCTTCTTTAAGTTAGGGTCTACATAAATATTTGCGACCACTTTGGATTGCATCTCATTCAAGGTTCTGTTACAAATATTTCATTTTTCAATTACATATATGTAGAGACAGATGGTCGGCCACATCCTTTGTTCTGTACCAAAATTTCTGCATCACCAAGGTCTAACTGTTTTGAGCGAGCAAACCAAAATATTTTCAACATAATTCCTGGGAATTTGTGCACAATGGGACAATTTCGACATTGCGTTCAGTCATTATCTTCTACAACTTCTTAATTAAGCTCGGCACTGACATTTTGATGGCCGATAGAGATAAGCAATGATTTCTCGATTGTTTAGCGACATGTGAACTTAGGTTTAGGAGGTAAAGCAAGTATTGTTCTGCGTTGGAAAGTTCTCGAGCGGTGAGAGAGTATCCGAATTAGTTTAGTTGATCAACCTCATGTGATCGTTACTGTCTTGGTAATGAGACTTACGATGTCGTTAAACTTTGGTAGTTCATTGTGTAAAAAAAGTGCAATATATGTAATTAAACTGGTAGTTTTCGATTCTTTCTCTAGTTAATGACTTTTGTATGTCCTATTGTTGTGACTAGTGTCTGCAGGCCTCATCTTGAGTGAGAAGCCGTTTATTATAGTTCAATTTAGTTGTAGGCATGTCATTGGTCAAGTGATTGATCAAGTGTTACTTTTTAAGCCATCGTTTCTCAACAAACGATTGGACAAGTAATGCAACTCTCAGGGAATCATGATTTCATAGCAAGACAAGAAATGTGTTGACGGTGTGAAACACAGTCATCGTCTTGCGTTATGACAGCAGTTTCCTAACACGGGGCTTTTCATCCAATTCATGTAATACTTGCTTAAGTGCTAGATTTCCCAACAATCTTCTATTCTACGACTTATAAATAATAACGACCGGAAATCGACTAATAAAGAATTTTATCTACATACCTGAGTGCAGTTTTATATGCGTTAGGTACTAAGAATTTATTGTGTTATGGATGCAGGCTCGTGCTTGGTGGAGACCTCGCATGATTTAATGCGATTACAATTTATGACAACATTTGTCGATACGATACGATCACTGTTCATTTAGATTGGACATAAAAGTTTTATTTATACAACTTTTTCAGGATTTTTGTGTCTTTTTAATTTTGAGTTCTAGAATAAAGCCTTGACTAATAAAGTTGTTTATTTTAGTCGATTATTTTCATATTGCTACCGTTTGTCAAGTATATCGTCGAGCCAAGTATATGAGTTTAATTGTTTTTTCTGTATGTTTACGATCTGCCATACGGAGCTGGTTGGGTACCATATGTAGAGTGTTTAGTTTATTTCTTTGGTACCTACCTACCTACTTAATTCTTTGTTATAATTTACATCGACCATATGCCCTGAAAATCCCTGTTAACGGCTTATTACATCATTGTCAATAAATATGTCAGTAAGATGTGTAAAGAATTTAATATATTCTTCGTGTTTCTGCTCATCTGGTGTGTATCATCAGATTTCTAAGATTCTTCGATGTTTTTATGTAAATCCATGGATGAATCATTCGATAATATGTGATTAACATAATATTGCTTTAATTAAACATATGTGTTCTAAAAACTAGGTTTATTATTCGAATTCATAAAATAACCTTGACCGAGTTTCTGAATCTAGAAGCTTCCTAATCATAAACAATTATTCTGTGTATGATTGATTGTTTGGATTAAGTTTCAAAGTACCGTTTACATCCGACATGGGTTTGCGGTAGGCATAATGATCACTCTCTAACTGACATTTCCTATACATTGGCTTGGGAACCCCATTTAATTGTAGAGGTGCTATCATTTCATATATCTAGACAATAGACAGCCACGCCCTCTGTATCTGCACTTTCTTTTGTTTTTTATTAGTTGATATTTATACATGCATTTCTAACGGGAATAAAGTGTACTTTTTGTGACTTGTGTATGAAATCGTTTGACGGTAAGAAGCAGGCATTATTGATTGAAATGGTGTGATGTTTGTGGTTTTCCTTAGGCATATTTATTTAGTGTCAATAAAATTAATTATAATTAATAATTTTATGTAAATAATAATAATTTTACATTTTGTACAAGAAAGTCCGTATTAATAAAATATCACATAATATGTAGGTAATATACCAATACGTAATTAAAAAAAAAAATCGTCACTAACCTCATGTTGTCATTTCTTTAGCTTCTTTAATTAAACAACACCAAAATGCAACAATTTTGCCGCCATTTTAAAACAAAAAAAAGACAATGCTTTATATTTGGAACAGGACAATGCACACTTGCATCCAGCCGCACATGTCATCGGTCCGTGGGAACGCAAGCGCGCTAGCGTGTTGCTGCTAATCAGCCAGTTATTGGACGATACCATAGACAAGTGTAGAAGTGCCACTAGATGACTTAAATACTCGAAAAGATCTTGAAAATGTGGCTTAGAAAAGCACAACATTGCTAGTTGAAACTAAAGCATATCAGTTGAAGTTGCTTTCCGCGTTTGTATATTTATCCGCTAACTACTTCAAAACAACGTAACCGATTTTGATGCGGTTTGATTAATAGAAAGAGCAGTTAACGAGGAAGGCTTATGTTTATAATTTACACCCGAGCAATGCCGGGGCGGGACACTAGTGACATGTTAAATAGTAGTTTATGGACGTATTTGACAGTATTAGACCTCATTTTGTTACATTTTCTAAATTGAATATTTTGAGTTAAGCACGTCTCAAACTCTACTTTAAAGTAGAGAGTTCGAGAAATACTCAATTTTAAATGCTTAAATTAAAAAATAACACACTAATATTACAATGGCTAAAGTTTGTGTGTTTGTAACTTCTTCACGCTCAAATGGATGAACGGATTTGGATGAAATTTAGCACACGGATAGACCATGTCCTGGAACAGCACATAGGATACTTTTTATTTCGGGAGTATGTTCCCTTGGGTTAATTTTTTACTACCGCTGGTAGCTTTGTTAGTTTACATTATGTTTCTAGGAATAAATGTTCCTAGGACTTCTGTAGTTTTCTTATCGAATGCTCCTATTAGACGAAGTAGCAATAGACATGTTAGCGCCTTGTCGTGGAGTGTTTAGCATGATATCGATGCGTAGCCATATTTGTTTAATTGTGCGTGCGACTGCGGCCCAATTTCTGTGGTGCAATATGGGATGTTCTTGCTGTTCCTTTGAAGTTTGCCTCTCTGATAAGTTTATTGTTTATACTTATTTAGTTATGTATCAGAATTGAAGTTTAACATTATGCGGCATCGTTTCTGTTTGAATTGCATAATCACAGATTATCGATCTCTGGCACCCAAGCTAAGAGTAAACTTGTGTTAAGCGTGCCAGGGTTCACTCTATTCATTACAATTCATTTTTTTTTTTTTTTTTTTTAATTGGTATAAACTAGTGCTTGACTGCGATCCCACCTGATGGTAAGTGGTAATGCAATCGTTGATGGTGAGGCGCACTAATTTATTGAGAGCCTATTCACTCTAGCCTTGAAGAGACCCAAATTATAATCGGACGGGAAAACCGCAGCAGGCAAATTATTCCAGTCCCTCGATGTACGCGGTATAAACGACGAGGCAAAACGCTTGGTCCGGACCGTAGAGGTTTCAACAACGTAAGGGTGGATACTCGCCGTTCGTCGGCTTATCCGATGGTAGAAATGAGATGGTGGAATCAAGTCATGCAATTCCTGCGCACACTCTCCAAAATGCATTCTGTAAAACACCGAAAGGCTGGCTATCCTTACTCTCTATTCAGAGATAAATTATTAAGTGTTTAATGGACGGTAATATACATACACCTACACACATACAGGTACAAACAAAATTTCGCCTTCATAATATTAGTTCGATTATAACAATCACATTACTGATTTCATACATTTCACTCATAATCAAACTATCACTTTTTAATACAACAATCACATCACATTCGCTGCACTCCAGTATTATCACGTAGATTTCCGGCGGGTGTTGCGCAAGCGCAGCGGTAGGTCACACGGTTGCCGTCACTTCCGGTCATTATAGGCTTTCTACCGGTCGGAGAAACTGGACAGACTGACAGGCACTAGGTTTTACAGACTGGGACAGAATGCAGGGATAATAACTAGGTAATAACATTGTCGGGAAAAATTATGTTGCTCAGTCGATAGCAACAAGAATGTTGCTGTTGTGGTGTACAGCAATTAAGATTTACCCTAATGACTTTTTTATGTAGAAAATCATTAAATAACTTTTTGGAGTTATGCGGAACCTCCGACCAGACGGGTGTTATGTCTGGTGGGCAACTGCCCGATAGATGATATCGGGCTGTTCTGTATGTTCAAATCGCGCGGAGAACTTTAATTGCGCGATGCAGGATTAGTTCTTATGTGGATGAAGCAGGAGGGAGTGTCAGATTTTTACTGGCTAAAACCCACAGTGTTTCTTTAGTTGCCTTTTTTGCGAGGGCTGCGGTAAGTCATACAAACAATCCGCAGCCCTGGCATGAACCTTAGTGGCCACAGTTCAAGAATGCAAAGGCCAACTAAAGGAACACAGAAATATCGCTTCATCTAGAGTGAAAGAGAGTATTTGATAATTATCCACCCAAAAAAAAACCGTTCGTCGCAAGAATTACATTTGTCGTGACCCTTTTCTGCAATATAGCAAGGCTAAAGAAATATTACCAGTATACATATAAAAAAAGATAATAAACAGTTATTATTGAAATCTATTAAAAAGATTTTTCCTTTGGCGTCCACCTATTAATATTCCATACTTTTCAATTAATAAAAAGTATACTAATAAGTCGAGTAAAATCACTTGTTATAATAATTATCTTCACTGTCAGATTTTATTTGATCGAAGTTGCTAATGATGATGTGAATTTTATCAACAGTTTTGTATGCGAATTTATTGCACCTTAGTGGCTTAAGTCAAGTCAGGGATTGTGAAAACAAATGAATGCGACGGTCAAGTGGCCCATGTCATGTCAATGCGCTGCTCTGTCCAACTTTGTCGATGGTTGCCCATATCAACAACTTTTTGGCATGTTTTCAACCCGGATTTGACCTGAATAAAACAAAACAAACTTCTAGGAGTATTGAACTGTTCATATGAAAATACATGGACTAGTATCACACATTCTGCATTCATATTGCCGCTTAGATTACTTTTATATTGTAGTATTGCTGTAAGTGTTTATAATTGTTACTGGCTCATGCCCGCGGCTTCGACCACATCAAACTAAAAAAATATTTCAAGGGAACATATTCCTGGGATAAAAAAGAAATTATGTACTATTTTAGAACAGTCTACCCGTGTACTAAATTGAAGGAGTAATAAAAATATACAAATTCAAACATTCCCTTTTATAATAAGATTATTGTGAGTATGAAGTGTGATAACAATCCATTTCAATAGTCTTATTGTCTACGTTTACTATTAATAGTTTAATAACTACTAGAACACCTGCCACTACATTTTGTTCTACTATAAACGCATAATATTAAACAAGGTATGAAAGTAAAAAAACTAAGCAAGTGCGAGTACGACTCCCACCCTGCGGGTTCCGTACAAACTTACCTACCTATGTAAATAGTTTAACTCCGGAATGGAGTCTCTGAAGATTTTTCAGAATCGCAAAAAAAATAATGGTGACGTAACAACAAATTTACAGTTTTCAGATTTATTCCTATACTTGTGCTATAAGATCTTGCTTTATGCCAAATTTCAGGATTCTGGATCAACGGGAAGTACCCTATGAATTTTGATTTCCTCGAGAGTGTCGAAATGTACGTTTTTTGCTACATAAACCGAAGTATCTTTTTTTCTCGTTAACTTACAAGTTTAATTTTTTACAGCTTCAAGAGTCCGCAGACTTGAGTACTTATATGGTTTTAATTTCTATTCGATACCTCCACGCGTTCCCGAGATAAAGGGTTTTGACAGACAGACAGACGGTCAACAAAGCGAGCCTATAAGGGTTCCGTTTTTCCTTTTGAGGTACGGAACCCTAAAAATAATAAAACATGGAACCAAAACCGATGAAAACTATACAAATAGGTCCACTACTGCCATTACAATAGACGCAAATTCGAAGATCGTCGTTCGCCTGCCATGATTAAATTAAACTTCAAAAGAGTTCAGTGACGCTTGTCACTAAATTTTTTCGCCAACTGTTAGGTACGTTGTTTTAGATGAGTGTATTCCTGAAATAAATGCTAATATTCACACAGTAAGATAAAATGACGTGTCTCATAATGTCAGTTATAATGGGAATAAGTTTCTAACATTTATTTACATTACGAGATGCTTAACTAAAGGAGATGTAACATTCTTCCGGCGGTTACTTCAGACTCAAGTGTCCTAGAGTAGGAACATTAAACATTCTGACTAATTTCAAACAGTTTCCTTCTAAATACAGCACCAGAGCTATTTAACACATCCGAGAGACAATCATTTTGTAAATACTTTGGTATATCAATTTGTAAATAAGCGCATGCGTCACTGCCCTCCGCGAATGACATCATGGGCGACTCTTGCGCATCCCATTAGCACAAGGACTGTAGTACTCGCACATGTGACGTTACTCTATGACGATATGTGAGTCAGACTTGATTAAACTCAGCTGGGGTCTTGTGACATAGTCTTTAATGTGATTGGAGCCATTTGGAACTCAGCAACAAAATGTTTATGAAAGATCTTGTGCCAAGATAGTTTTTGGGGCTTTAACAAGTTTGGCGACAAGAAAATAGAATGATTCGTTCGTGTGCCCACGACTCACCTCGCGAGTCGCAGGTTTAACGAATTTATTATTCATTAGGAACAGTAGATATTCGTAGTTCACTTAATAATAAGCTTAACTAAAAAGAGAGAGAGACAGTCGTTGTTATACGTAGCTGTTTTTGACTTGTCTTCATGCCCAGTACCCGAGTAGTGAGTCCAACTCTAATGTGGCTACCACACGCACAAGCTTTACCACAGTTTTGCCTGCGCAGGCCGGTTTCACCACCGCGCGTGGGGTTGGTACTTAAAACTCCGAAGTCCCGTGTACAATCCGGCTTCTGCAGGCAAAACTGTGGTGAAGCTTGTGCGTGTGGTAGGCCCACTCAGATTTTTTTGAGGTTCTCAATTGTACGATCCATGATACGCTGGGACTTTGGCATTACAGCAAGTGTAAAAAAATTATTTGTCCTTTGAATTTGTTTCGGTGTTTCATCTCAGTGTAGTTGAAAACAACAACTAACACGATAACAATAACAACAAAACTGGTTCGAATCAAACATTGTGTTTTATTTCATGATTCCGTGTAGGCATGAAGCTCCTATGAAGTTCCAATCAGAACAGCTGTGTTGCATACAAAAGAAATTCAATTATCATTCTTCTGTATGTACTTGTAAATGCACAAAGCAAATACAGGCTTATATATTAGCTTGTCGAAGCACCTGCCATATCAGTGTCGCTGCGATTAATTCAGAACGCGCATACCATGAGTCCAGTAGATATTATTCCGAAAGGTCACGTAGACACTGGCGTAGCAAACGAAAGATTAGTGGCGGTGCAGTGCCCTGGGACCTTCAGGCTCGGGGGGCCCCAAAATCAGATTTATAAACCACTTTTTGAACTAGCGAAAAATTCTCACCAAAATCTAAATACAATAGGATGTATTTTTAAATGATATTTATAAACAAGTTCTAGACTGCGATTCCACCTGATGTTAAACAGTGATGCAATCGTTGATGGTGAAGCGCATTAGTTTATTAAGAGCCTATTCACTCTAGCCTTGGTTGCAACACTATTTAAATCATGGCTAAAAGTCTGACTGTCCCTCCAGTTTCACTTAGAGTAGGAGAAGTTATTTGATGATTTGTCACATAAAAAGGGGGCCCCAGTTTTAGCCGTTAGTCACTTAGCTACGCCACTGCGTAGTCACCGTCGCGTCGCGAGCGCATCGTACGCCACCTTTGTGATATTTTTAGTCTATATCTAGATTATTACGAGGATGCGTCCATGTCTAAGCTGACTGCTAAATGCGTTGTTGTTCCTAGATCCGTTGAGAGATTAGTTTACAATAGGGGTCGATGACTTTAAACAATAACACGTGGAGGATAGAGCGTGATGTTTTGTCGCTGATAAAGATATCGACTTTGTATTATAGACTGCATTAGGTTGCGGGTTTGAAACCTGACAAGTACCAATGTGATTTTTTTAATTCATATTTACCTTTCTAATTTTATATAGGACATTACTCGGAAAGCTCGTAAAGGCGTTGTTCCCGGTTACAGGTAGTCCAGTCGCCAGAATTTATTTTGCGTACATCCAAGGAGTGGAATTCCTTGCCGGAGTCTGTGTTTCCAGATAGCTACAACTTAGTCTTTAAGTCAAGAGTGAATAGGCTACTTCTAGGCAAGCGTGCTCCATCGTCGACCACATCATCGCTTACCATCAGGTGAGATGGTGGTCAAATGCGAGCCTATCCATTAATAAAAAAATCTGACCGTCGTCAGTCTATCCAAGTCTCGTGTTGCTCAGTAACTGGGTTGTGGATGTCTGATAAAATATTTTTCTTTCTTTCATTCTTCTTCTTTCTTTCTTTATAAGCAGTCGCTCCATGTAAAACACAGGTATCCAGCCGCATCCGGTTAGACTAGATGCCGACCCCGAGCTAGTTGGAAAAGGTTAGGGAGATAATAGGCTGCTTGGGTTTTATTTTTCCCCGGTGTACATAAATTGCAGACCCACTTCAAAACTACGGTGGTCTAGTACAGCTGATTCCCTTGCTTTTGATTTTTAAAAGCTGTCGAATCGGTTTTTCAGTTTAGTAAAGGAACAGTTTTTTTTTCTATTCTTGCTCTAATTGTGACTATTTTTATTGGGTTGGGAAATAATTAAATAACTCCTCCCACTCTACGTGCAGCGTGACGGCCAGTCACGACTTCGTTCTTAGCGGCGAGCAGCGCGGCGAGCAGCGCGGCGAGCGGGGCGGCATCGGTACGCGCGCGGCGCTATGAGCGGCGTCTCGTGGCGTGCTTCAAACTTTTGATCTACCGCTCGCCGCCCCGCGCTTAGCTACCGCTCACAGCGGCAAGGTCGTGAACGGGCCATGAGGGAGTGTCAGACTTTTACTGACTAAAACTCATCCGTGTTCCTTTAGTTGCTTTTTGCGTTCTAAGGCCGCGGGCAATCTCCTTTCGTTCAGTTCATCCTAAGGTTGTCTGTAAGAGAATGCCCTGTGCGATAAAACCGCCCATTGTACTCTTAGTTTTTGCAAATCTTGTCCGCAAAATAAAGTTTAAAGCGGTGTTCAATAAAGTATATAATAAATAACTCTTTCGAGCAATCCCGCTCTGGCTAGTTACGATGACTATCTTTCTGAAAGACGTGTAGGTCAGTTTTTATCCTCATTTTAATTCAAATCTTTTTTAATTACAGTAGCAAAAAAAAAAAAACAACAACCCAACCAACCAACCCAAGCAACCCTAGTAATTTAGTGTATCAACACTAAATTACTAGGAAATTCTGGAAAAAAAATTAGTAAATCTTTATTTTTTATTTTTTTTATATACATAGATACATTTTGAACTTTTGAAGATTAATCTATGGTGGACAAAGCCGGTAGTGATAAGGGTTTTTTGGCCTTGAATGGGAAACAATCATACAAGTAAATGTTTTTCAATATTTTAATTACCGATAAAAATATAGTATTTTGCGTATTATATGAATTGTTTATATTATACAGTTATACACTTTAATTTACTAAACTACAGTACGATATTATAATTATAGTAGGTACGTGGGTATCAAACCTTATAAGCAACACCCATACTTCCACGTAACTTGACTACATATGTATATATCTCTCATCAAGACACGAGTAAGATAACTTGAGATGGCATCTCAACTTACTCGGCAGCCACACACAGACTCCTGTTACAGCTTCTCATCAAAACTGCTAATGATCCGGACAGATCTGATCTACTGTTTATTGTTTATGTAATAAAGTAATGTAACTTGATGATAGACTTATCTACGTCTGTTGGACGTAGTGTAGGAGTTCTGTTTCATGTGTTATGGTTTGCGAATGTGATATTGTGTTTATGAGATGAGTAACATCAGTTGTCGTGTTTCAGAAATGACACACGGGTAGACCATGTCTCGGAATAGCACACAGGACATACGACTTACTAAGACTTACTTATCTCGGGACTATGATCCTTTTAGATTTCCACGCGCGCCTCAAGGAGATGTCAGCAAACTGTAGGGGCCCAGCGGGGTCGAAACGTACTGGGGCCAAGGGTCTGCTTCTGAAAGGAAGACTCGGCCCTGGTACGAAAGGCAACGAAGGAACAAGAGTGGGTTTTTAGCCAGTAAAAGTCTGACACACTCTCGCGCTCCGCCTTAGAGCGGGGGATGTCATAGGACGATTTCCCACAAAAAAAAATAATGATCCTTTGAGATACTTTTCTAATTACACGCAGGCGAAGTCGTTGTTTGAAGCTAGTATAACGCAATGTGGGTAATATTTTTGGATCATTGCTTTACTATGTACATATTTACATGTTTACACTTAATTGAAAGCGTAAATGATATATGGGCCATAAGGCCCTAAACCTATAAAGGTCTTCAACTCTTGGCCTAATTGAAAAACTCAAGGTATTTTAAAAATTAAAATAGCAATAATATTATCACAATTTTTTTTTTCATTTGTTTGTTTCTAAATTTATACAAGTAATAGGTACAATACAGATGATGCAAATCATAAACTCATTAGAGTTTTACCGTGCATCATAAGATATCATCAAATGATACGAGTAATTTGATCAATTCGTTTAATTTCAAACGCGAGCCTATCAATAATAAAAAAAAAACCTTGCTTGCAAATGCCCCACATAAAAACTACGAGCATAGCTTTCGTCTAGCATTGTAATTTTGGTTGATCATAAAACAATAAGTATATATTTTATTTAAAACCACAGAACGCGACAAGCTAAAAACCACAAACAAACAATAAATTCTTACCGATAAATTAGTCCATGACCTTTCACAATAAAGATTCTCTTTATTGTCTCTAACAATTACTACAATACAACGATTAGTACCCACACTACCCACATCCCTAACACGCGATAGGTGACCAATTAACGTGAAGTAGTAGGTGACCAATTAGTAATTCAATTAAATTGCATTGACGACCAATAGATCGATAACCTGTGACTTGCGTTGGAGTGTGTTTATGTAATACTTTATCGAGCCATTGTGGTGCCGACGCTATTAACTGGGTCTAGGGATGGAGTGTAGATGTCGATAGTTTTGTTTTATCCCTATTGGGTCTGAATGTAGTAGTTTAGTCTTGAAGACTTTTAGACATTCTTTAGTATACCAACTCTGTGTCAAAATGGTACATTTTGATACAAGTGCAGAAAGTTTGTCAGTGCGACCGAGGCGGAAAAAACAAGCCGTAGGGGAGTGTGTTATGAAGCCGTGGACTGCAATGACAAATTTGCACGTGTATAAACTACTTTTTTCAATACACTTACGACGAAATTAATAAACGGGGGTCGACGCACGCCCAGTCTGATACGATAAATTTAATAAAATTGTTGAGGGGAGAGCACGCGCACTTTTCTGCACTAGTGCGGAAAACAGTTTATTGCGTGCCTAAAAACGGTGGGATAACAGCGGGTTTTCGAGTAAGTGTATTGAAAATATATTAGTCATTTTACAGCTAGTAAGACAGTCTCCATTCCTTATTTTTATCGTAAAAGCATTTACCTAGTTCCCCATATTCAGTCAAAAATTCATATAATTCATTTTTAACATGACATTTCACGCCAAATAAAGCCAATTCACACAAATTTTATACAATAACAGTAACCAATTTTTATATAACTTTTTATTCGACATTGCTAAATACATCAGAGTACATAAAAGATTATCTAACAGTGTTTCATGGTCAGTAGCCGCATGTCGGTCGAGTGCTTGTTTACATCGTAACATGGGCCATTGTGTAAACGGGGCTAGGGTGGTTCGTGATTGTCGATTTGTGCAACGTGGCCCATCACGCCGGATTTGCAGTCGATTGGTTATGGCATGAAGGATTTTACTGGATATTGCATGTGTATTGTTTTGGTTAAGGTTAATTAAGATTTTCTGTGTTATTTGAATATTGTAAGCTGTTTTAAAATATCCTTGTTAGCGTGAGTAAGCTATTTATTTTTTTATTAGTTACCTTCTGCCAGCGGCTCCACCCGCGTGAAAATAGTACATTTTGATACAAGTGCAGAAAGTTTGTCATTGCGACCGAGGTGGAATTCGCACGAGTCGTAGGCGAGGGTGTTATGGAGTCGAGGGCTGCAGTGACTGTGCACGTGTGTCAAACGACTTTTTTCAATACACTTACGAAGAAATGAATAAACGGGGGTTGACCAGCAACTGGTGGGGGTCGACGCGCGCCCAGCCTGATGCGATAAATGTAATAACATTGTGGCGGGGGACAGCACGCGCTATTTCTGCACTAGAGCGGAAAGCAGTCTATTGCGTGCCTAAAAGCGGTGGGATAGGAACGTGTTTTCGAGTAAGTGTATTGAAAAAGATTTTTCCAAACAAACTTTGGTCCCCCCTTCCATTTATTGGGTGAGTTTTGTAAAATCCTCTCTTAGTGTTCGATGGATTATAAAAGGAAGCCTTTGTATCTATTAGACCCTGTAGTTTTGACTGTGCGTTGATATGTCAGTCAGTCAGTTTCTCGTTTTATATAAATAGATTAATGTACTAAATATAATAAACGTAAGACAAGAGGAAGGAAACAGAGAAGTATATTAAGACACGTAAAAGTTTATTAAAACCTCAGATGATTTTGATAAGCACTTTTTAATAGCCTATAAATTAGGTATTTATTAATTGTATTGAATTTATCGTCATATCACAATTTCGATATCGATATTTCTGCTTTTGACATCGTCCCTTCCCTCATCCCGGATACCGGACGAAGGGCAAGAGCCCTACATTTCCCCGGGACCAATAGGGCCAATTGATCCCAATGTACGGCCGGAAGCTGTTCATTGTACCCGGATATGCACTTGTAGCGTAGATCCGCGCGTGCGCACAAAACTTCACTACTCTACCGTGAAATGTTAAGTGGCTATTATGCTTGTTTTTAGGGTTCCGTACCTCAAAAGCAAAAAACGGAACCCTTAGGATCACTTTGTTGTCCGTCCGTCTGTCTGTCTGTCTGTCTGTCAAGACCCTTTACCTCAGAAACGCGTGGAGGCATCGAGTTGAAATTAAAACCGTATACTCAAGTCTGCAGTCCCTTGAAGTTGTGAAAAAATCAAACTTCCAAGTTAACGGAAAAAAAATATACGGCCGTTTATGTCGCAAAAAACGTACATTTCAACACTCTCAAAGGAATCAAAATTCATAGGGTACTTCCCGTTGATCCAGAATCCTGAAATTGATTTGACATAAAGCAAGGTCTTATAGTATAGATAAAGGAATAAATCTGAAAACTGTAAATTTGTTGTTACTTCACAAAAAAACTTTTTTTACAATTCGGAAAAATCTTCGTAACTCAATTCGGGAATTGAACTGTATTCATAGGTAAGTTTGTGCGGAACCCTCTGTGCGTGAGTCCGACTCGCACTTGCCCTGTTTTTTTTCTATACAAATATAGTTCCGTTTTGCTTCCTTTGTAAAAGTATTAGATGAATGGGTTTTATAAGCTTTGTGTGTTTAATTTATTGTATTTTTATTGGTGATAACTACTCACCGATAAGTAACGATTTGCGAAACGAATTACCTTCATAGTTTACTTAGGTGAGGATTTATGGTTTGCCATGATATTTACGGTAAACGGAAATACATAGTATTTTATATCCGCATTACCACGTACGAGTTTGTTCACGCTTTACACGTTACCTCATTCATTTAGAAATACTTAGAAATAGGGAAAATTATGGACAGTTCATAAACATATTCTGATGTCATCCTTTCAATGTGATCAACAGATTTATTAAATAGTCAATTAACAGCAATATTAATTGTTTGATGCCATAGGGAAAATTATGGATTGCTCAAAATTTTATTCTGATGTCATCCTTTCAATGTGATGACCAGATTACCAACTAAAACTGGCCAGGAGTCTGTGTGTACTTGATCCTTATTCCTTATTCAGTAGGTACTTGCGTTGTATCTAGTGGGATTGTTCGAAAGATTTACAGAGGCTTTGGAAAGCTGGAAGGTGGGTTTTAGTCAGTAGAAGTTTGGACACTCCCTTTCTGTGGGCAGACCCACAGAGAGAAGAGTTATTCGATGATAGATACCTCAAAACAACCCAAATGAAACGCTTACAGTTATCGCGTAAAACTGCTATCCACAACGTGCATGCGCCATATAACCACGAGCTAGCCACGGAGCCACGTGCAAACGCCGGTTATTAAATCATTCATTACTCCACACAGAACCGGTGATTCATGCCGACGCATATTAATATTGACACATTTTTCTATTGGTACTCGATAATACCGATGACATTAACTTGAGAGTCCGCTACTATAGCGGCCTTGCAACTGAAAGGACTGTGAACAGTCTGCAGTTTATTACGTATGAACTTGGTGTGTTACATCGACGTAACTGTATTTGGAATTATAAACATTTGCATAATCAGTTTTATATTCCCGTTGTTGGGACTCAGGCCTCCTCTATAGGAGAAGGAATGGGCCGTAATCCATCACGCTGGCTTTGGCTTTGTCTTGGTATTTAAATTGCAAATACCTGCTGTCGTAAAATATTGATATAAGAAAATGCTATCATGTGTACTGGTCTAGGATTTATTTGTTCAAAGAAAGTTGACGGAAGCGCAGGTATTTCTATTATTTCTCATTGGAAAGTTCTTTTTAGATGGTCGGTAATTGGCAATCACTTTGAACTTGAATGTCTTGTTTGTTTTGTCGCTAAAGGCCATAAATCTAATTACAAATAAACGGATATGAAAGGGGTTTCCAAGAAAATATTAACAAAACAATCCAATGTATGACGATAACTGTGTATTATTTACTTGGAATATCCAGAGCAGGAAGCGAAAATAGCTATCGTAATAGGTAATTGAAGTTGTACAGCGAGTAGCGACGGTGACGCGGTCAATTACAAATACCTACCTAACTTGTCTGCGTGACGTTTTGTATAATAAATGGCGTCATAAAATTCATAAGTTATGAAAATTATAATCATAAGACCTGTTGATTATGACCAATATGGTAAGGCATTATTTCATATAACTAGCAACTTTGACGCGGTACTTTATAGACTAGAGATGTTTTTAATTTTATAATAACTATAATTTAAATCCAATGATTTTTTAATCAGCTTGCTGCTGTAAATGAAAGCGGTGAAATTGCATTTTTATTTATTGTTCGTAAAACAATTTCCGATTAATTTAATAAATTATATTATAACACCTTAACAGACGCGTCCAAGGCGATCTTATAACGAACACTTAAAATATATAGTTATAATAATTAATTGTAAATTATTGTTATTATCTGTTAATTACCTAAATTACATGAAGAAAATCCTTACTAATTAGCATATTTAACGAATAGATTTAAATAACTCTTGTCAAGGAACTAATCAACTAATAAATACTGCAACCACTTCGATTCCGTGTTACGTAATTTCGTGCGAACTGTCATTGTTCCTATAACAGGGAAATGTTCCACTTCTCTTCCTGCCTTCTTTAATCTACGGCGTAATGTCGCAGTAACTCGAGTCGTGCAATAACTAAACACGGTGTCGGCCTTGTGTCTGTCCGTCTGTGTATCCGTGTCGCTGCAATAAGTGACACGATAAGGTTCACTGCAGCACAATAAGGTACCTACTTATATATGTTAGAATTGTATTACTGATAGATTTAATTAGGTACGCGGCGACTTTGAAAGCATGGTTGGTGCAGAGGTGGAGCGATCGCCTGCTGCTTTGCGGTGTCGCTAGTTCAATTTCCGAATGGAACAAAATATGTTCTGCTTCTTGCCAATTCTGGCGAAATCTGTTCGTCCCACAATCTCCTTCATGTTCCTGCTCGACCCCGTCGCATTATTCACATCTTTGGCCCGTAGTTTGTCGAGCATACAGCAGATATGTCCTGACTGGGCAAAAATTTCAGTTGAGCAGCCTTTTGTTGACCCACATCAACTTACCTGGTTTTGGAGTAACTGGTTGATTTTAAGTCAATAAAATCAATAACAAAAGCTTTTTGCTTGAAAACGGTATGCGTCGTGTCGTGTGGCGCCTACCGCACCGCGTAAACGGCGCCGGCGGAGATTTATGAGCTAATTAATCAGTAACCACTCAGTATCGGCAGTCACTGTGTCGTTGGCCGTCAATGTTATTGGTACTTGTCACCACGTTCCTTTGTTTTACGCGAATCAAGCGTGTTCTAGAGGTATAGAGTGTTCTGTTTATGAAGGACCGCTCTGGCTTGGTCGGGCATGTATAGTAATAATAATAATAACCCTCTACATAACACTGCACAAGGCTGCGATTTTAAATACCTGTAGGTATAATTGTCAGGAAGTACATGCAAATAAAAGTGAACGACGTAGGACCTCATCACACGACACATTAAAAACTTGGCTTGGCCCGTAGATGTGGTCGAGCCAAAGAGCTGAGAAAAGAAAATGTACCCGAAAATAATAATAATATTCAACAATTTTGACACAACGCCATCTAGTCCCAAAATAAGCAGAACTTGTGCTATGAGTACTAGACAACTGATAAACATACTTACAGCTCTAAATACATACATGTTATAGATAAATTACACCCAGACACAGAACAAATGATCGTACTCATCACATAAACATTTGTCGTGAGTGGGAATCGAATCCACAACCTCCGGCACAGTATTCAGAGCTACTAACCACTAGACCAACAGGCCAGTCCAATAATAATAATAATATAATAATCAATATTTATACTATAATATACTATGTATTAACAAACAATTTGTAACTGCTGCAAACCAAACTGCCAACAAATATGCTTCAAACAAACATGTATTGCCAGTAACACCATTGTAAGACAATAAAACCAAAACATTCGTCATATTTAACTCCAAAACCTTACGAAAATAATCCATTCATGCAAATTTAAACCGTCTGAAACAATGCCTGCACTCATGAAACAAATAAAGTACTTTTGGGCTGCAGATCCTGCGATAACCAGATAGTGACTAACTATAGTACGATTTAAACTTAATGGAGGTTTCGAGAATGAAGTGAATCACTTTGAAGCGCTGGTAGGATACTAACAGAAGCACATTTATAAAACAGTTGAGTACTGCGCCATGAGTAGAGCACTTCAAAACTCGAATTGTACTTAACTAGCTTTTTCTCACAATTTCGTTCGCGTGAATGTCGGTTATAGCGGACGAGAAGTCGAAACTGAAACCAGATAAAAAGTAGATTCAAACTTACTCCGTATCAAATTTCATCAAAATCGATTCAGTAGTTAAACCGTGAAAGGGTAACATACATACAGAGTTGAGTACTTTCATATTTAGAATATTAGTATGTATTACAGGCTATCACAAGATCTGCAGCCCAAAACTTCTTTAATTGTACAGTTGTTAAGTTAAATTGCCATGAACATGACGTCACAGACCCGATATGTCTTCTTTAACTAATCGTCGTATAAGGAAGTTCGTGGCTGACTCATGCGCAGTTGTAGACTTTGTCCATTTATTCTGTTCGGTCACTGACTGGACTAAGGACGAATTTGTAGAAACGAACGGTGTTTTACGTACTATGATGTTTGTATAATCGTAAAACTATTTTAAACTATTCTTCGTGTCTAAATTGTCTAAGTGAGAAGTGAGTTATTGGGTTGCTTGATCTTGATTGCACAGGTCAACTTCTTTCTTTGTCTTTAGCATGTCAGTGTTACTATTGCCTGGGCAAATGTTTCAGATCGATAAAGAACAAAACATGAAAATATAGATCATCCTGAAGTAAATCTGTAATACAAGCATAATTACCGATGAAGATTCAAGATTAAGGTTCGCGAGCATATTCGTAAGAAGTTGGCAGTAGTATCATCACAACGTTAATGTTTCTCTGTTTGTCGATGTGGACCAATTTTAGTTTCTTTTTTTGAGTATATATATTTAGTTCATTAAATTATTATATTTACCAATATTGTATTGTATCTGTGATTCATTTGTATATCTTTTTTATTTTAACCTTTTTTTCTCTCTCTCTTTTATTGCACCTACCACTATTCTTCTCTGCATCACCCAAAGGTTGACTGGTAGAAAATGCCTAAGACATTAAGTCCGCCTCTGTACCTTTATGTGCATGAAGTATGAAATAAATAAATAATTATCAGCCTTATAATATTCCCACAGCTGATACTCAGGCTTCCTTTCTAAGAGAAGGAATGGGTCGTAATGCACCACACGGGTCCAGTGCGGTTTGGTGGATATCTGTAATAACATGTAAAGTGTTAAAGTGAATAAAATCCATTCATATTAGAAACATTTTTTTTAAGTGTTTACATTCTGCCGGTATACATTGATACATTGCAATTGCAATTCATGGCCAATCATACAGTATCATTAAACACATTACGTATAATGGAATTTAATTACGAACTACTATCTCCATTTATTACGTACGACTGACATTTCGATACACATTAATCAACCTCACTTCGTACTCACATTGCGCACGAGTTTCCGCGCGGTTAGGACTGCCAGATCACAAGATAAAAAATAAGTCGAACCGACATACCAGCTTAGCCGCAGTTTGTGGATCAAAAGGCATAACAAGGGTACCTTATTATATTCAGGATCTTTTGGTTAATCCAGACGTTTTGACCATACAACCTATTGAAATAACAAATTTTTCAAATTAATCCATCGTGTGTTATGCGTTATGCAATTCTCAGTGGAAATTAAAGCTAATAACAACATACTTATAATAATTTTGACAAAATCCATAGTTGGTTAGTATACAGACAACTTAAAAAGGTCAATAAAAATGACAACCTGACAAAAGTCAGACAGGCCAGATACCGCTGTCAAAGGCCTCTTCGCCTCTCTATCTGCACTCTTGGCAACCCTAGAGGTCGCCACTGCACTGCCCGGTGCGGTGAAGTGGCGACCTCTAAACGTCAGAAGTTCTCGGAACTATAGTGTCGCAAGCGTTCACCTCTGCAGTACCTACTCTAGAGGATTTCGAGCGCATGATAATAAGCTGTTCCAAGAATATTGAGTATTACTTTAAATGCCGATATTGCTATGTATAGGCATGATGTTCGAGGAAAAGATTGAGAGGTATTTGTGCTCAAATAGGTGTTAAAATAAATACCTACGCTTAAGGTTGCCAGCCAGTTGCTGCTAGCAGTGAGATTGTTGGCTATAAATTAAAATTGCCCAATCTTTAATATCACCCATGAGTACTTATTACCTATAAGTGAACCCGTGCTACAAGGTCATCGAAGTGCTTTCCAAAAATCAGGTTGTGTCAATCAGCAGAAATAAATCTTCTACCTCAAGAGAGAATAGGTTCAAAAGTGAATAGGTTACTTCTGGGCAACCTTGCTCCATCGTCGGCTACCTCATCGCTTACCATCAGGTGAGGTACTGGTCTAACGTGAGCCTATCAATAATAAAAATAAAAAAAAAACCAATAGCTGTACAGTACAGTATTATTTTTTTAGTTTTAAAACTCATCATTTACACGGCTAATGATATCTTTCACTGTATCTTCAGCTGAGCAGATGTCTGATTGAGACGCTACCGACTTGATTGTTGAGTTAGTGACGATGACGGATAATTAGTGTTGGGCAATGATAATAATCCGGTTAATATCATTTGGCTAATAATCGATTAAAACTCAGTTAATAGCCATAAATAGCAATTATGGATGATAACCCTGCTGTTAATGTTATTTTAGTGATTGAAAATTTCCCTTCAGTTTTTTCAGGCTTAGGACTGTCAGATTAGACTTCATTTTCATAATCTTTCTTTGTAGTAAATAAATGTGCAATTTAAAACTAATCTTGCCCATTTAAAAATTTTCAATCAGCTATTTACATTGATTTTTGATAATTAGATTTTTATGTAGATACTTACTTAGTTTTTTTTTTAATTCTTAATCAGTCATTTATTTAGGATATTTTTTTGGGAATTTTTTTAGTTGTTTTTTTTTAATATTTGTTGCTCAAAAATAATTTTCAGCCTAATTACTGCTAGAAACACTGGATTCTTCAAAATCACCTTATTTTTTTTTTTTCGGTGGGACAATCTTCTTTTGACAAGCCCCGCCCTTGGGAGAGGCGGGAGATAGTGTCAGACTTTTACTGACTAAAAACCCACTCCTGTTCCTTCGTTGCCTTTCGTACCAGGGCCGAGTCTTCCTTTCAGAATCAGACCCTTGGCCCCAGTAGGCTTCAACCCTGCTAGGCCCCTACAGTTGCTGACATCTCCTTGAGGCGCGCGTGGAACAGCACGCGCCGTCGACGACTTGGGTTCGGTCCGGACGGTTACCGGACGGTCGGACGGCGAGCTACCCATTGCTCGCCGTCCGCAAGCCTGTGCCTACGGTGGCCGGAAATCGGGATCGGAATCCCGGCGGCGATTGGGGCGTGAGGACCGTTGCCTCACGCGATAGGCAGCCTCCTTTGCTAGCATTACTGCTTCGCAGAAGGAGGCGACCGCCTGCCACTCCTCCTCGCTCCGAACCATGGCCTGTATCAAGACCCGGCGCGAGGGATCGCCGCCTCCAATCGCCCCCACGAGGACACGGTGTTGCTCTGCCCAAGCGGGGCACACCTCCACCGTGTCCTCCGGGCGGTCCACACAATGGTGATACCCGGGCGTTAATTCCGCCCGAATCCGGTGCAGGAACCTCCCGAACTTACCATGTCCGGTCTTCTTCTTCTTATCGATTCGATGGTAAACTCGTCAAACTGTTTGGGCCCAATAGGTGGCTACATTAATAGCAGCATCGGTAGCACTCATCAAATCCTCCAAAGTGCAGGTGTATGGGCACTTGGGGCATTCTAGTATGTGGCTCATGTTTTGAACAGGAGCACCGCACTCACATTGAGTATCCGACGGGTCTATAAAACCCCATTTTGCCAAGTTGTGTTTGCAGTGGCCTACCTGGGTTCGCAACCGATTTAGTGCTCTCCATACAGACCACTGCAAATCGCGTCCAGACGGGAGATGTTCTTGGGGTTTCAAGAAGTCGGGTGGTGGTAGGTGATGCTCTTCCCAAAGCTTTATTCTTTCTTTAGGTGGCGGGTCATCGATGGCCCGTGTGCTACGCAAAAAGCTCTTCCGGCTCTTAAGCCTACTTGGGGCTGTTTTGTGTTCGAAGAGGGGATGTCGGGAATCGGATTCTTGAATTTTCTTTTCAATCGCGCATGCGACATCCCTACGTACAGCAGGTGGAGCAATACCAGCCAACGGATAAAGCTTATTAAGCGGAGTCGGTTTAAGGTCGGTGATATAATTCGACGCGTCTCGTTCAGGGCGATGTCTACTTGTTTTGCGTGTACTGATCGGTGCCACACGGGGCACGCAAATTCACCAGCAGAGAGGCATAAAGACATGCCAGTTGTGCGAAGAACATCGGGTGCTGCTCCCCAGTTGGTAGATATAAGGCGGCGCAACAGGTTGTTCCGGGACCCCACCTTCTGCTTCGTGTTGAGGCAGTGCACGTTAAAAGTCAACGCTCTATCCAACGCCACACCCAGGTACCTCGCGTTTTTACAATGCTCCACCACCATGTCCGGTGAGGACCTGCGTCATGCGGAAGGTAAGGACGCCGTGTTGCCTTTCCAGCCACTCCTCAAAGAGGGTACTTACCGCCATAATTATGGCGTGCCCAAAATCTCCTAAGTTTGGTACATCGATTGGATCGGACGCTAATGGATCTATTTCTAGTGTATAAAGTAAAAATAAATAAAAAGAATTACAATACATTGAATCACACTGCGTACATGCACCCAATTTATGTTTACACCCACAGATTTTACACTAAATAAAAAAAAGCATTTATTTTTTAACAATACATTAATAGCAGGGTTATCATCCATTGCATGGCTATTAATGGACACTTATGCATTATAATCGATAATAACTCAAAGCATCCGGCTATTTACCCAACACTACGGATAATTGACGCGATGAACATGTTACTCTAATAGGCCCTTGTAATTGAGGTAAAGAAGCAGTTCCTTTTACGCGTAAATTGTGAGAATGTTGTAAATTTCGTTGATTTGACATGACACAACTATAAGACCGACTGGATTACAGAATCAAGAAGATTATAATTGAATTCAAATTACAGTCACATTTTTATTATGACAATAATATAAATAAAAAATTCTAAGAATATAAAACTCAGCTTAATATAAGTTTTATTTTAATAATGGGTAAATAAAACTTACAAAATGTAAGTAGGTATATATGTATTCTTTAAATGACTAATTGTTTTGGCGCATTGTTTAAAACAAAATAATGCAACTCATTTATGTGATTTTACCGGTGTGTTTAAAAAAGGTATGCTTTACATTCAAATTAGTTCCCTAATTATTGGTTTAATGACCATAAGTAATTAGTGTTAATATAAATTTATAATTTAAACTCATTGTATTTTTGGTACCTGCAGATTAGCATAATTACTGTAATTACTAAAATCAACTATGAACCCATTGAATTGATTTTCAAGCGCGTTTGATCTTCTTATATGCATACTATTCATTGCTGTAAATGATTTTACAATATCTACTAAATCTATGTCTGCAATATCTGTACTTGTTTTTTTACATCAGCAAATAGTCCATAATATATTTTTCTGAGCATGTAAATTTAATTTCTCGCCTTTAGAACCACGTACATACGCGTAAATCAAATTGCTCCTTTACTGCAGCCACATAGACCACATCGCAACCGGTTCTGAAGGTTGTGAGCCTAAGTTCGCTGCTTCGCATAATTGGAAGCTGCACTTAATTAGCATCTAACTTGTACCAAGTAACAGGTACAATGAGATACAAGTTTCTATACTTATGGAAAATGTTTGAGATTGTTAACCGATATGGAAGATAAAAAGATTGGATGCAAATTCTTGTAGAGTTAATTGGCGGAAACGAATGAATGAGGATGACAGGACCAAATAAGGACCACATGTGTAGTAATGGCTTATATTTAAATGCTGGCCAGAGGAGTTTAGCTTGAAGTGCTTCACTGAAATATAGCGGTATGTATAAAGAGGCAAAATTGTTTGTAGGAAGCAATGTCAGAAAAGTATCTACCTTCTAGAGATTGCCTTTTACAAATAATGAATTCTTTGAGTTAGATCCTTAGATCTTAGATCTACAGACAATGATGGAAAGCACTACCGCTTGTCAAAATATTTTATTTCACATGGCCACTTATAAAACGTCAGAAACTAGTGCATGGTTCCAATTGGTAATTTCCCATGAAAAATCGGAGATACACAACAAAATTATTCATTTTTAAAATGCTTCCATATTAAAATATTAATACATATTTATAAATGAATTATATTTGAAGCACTTCCCTGATGACTTAATCACTAAAACAATCACAGATAAATAATCTCGATGAAATTTCGTTAGCAGAACTGATACAAGATGATTTATTCATCAGTAATAACTTAGTATTTCGGTCACAGTCACAGTCTGGTTGTTGTGAGGAATGTCGCCGTAGATCTCTTTAGGGCTTGCAGGAGACGCGAACGATCGAGCGACACACACGACTGGTATTGAGGGCGCGCATGATTGGAATAAAAGGAATAGTCCAATGTTAGGGCTTGTTTTTCCCGTCTCTTAAGTTTTTTTTTTAATTGATATAAACTAGTGCTTGATAGCATGACGGGTGATAGGATAGAATGTAAGAAAAAAACGTTTTGCACCGACCCCAAATAAGACGGGACAAGGGCAGGAAGATGATGAGATGATGATAAACTAGTGCTTGACTGCGATCCCACCTGATGGTAAATAGTGATCCAATCGTTGATGGTGAAGTGCACTAGCTTATTAAGAGCCTATTCACTCTAGCCTTGAATACACCTAAATTATAAACGGACCGAAAAACATTTAGTTGTTGTAAATCTTAGTTACTGTCAGCCAATATCATCCCACTGATGGGATAAGGTCTCTTCAGGGCTAGCAAGCCCGCCATCTTCTGCGTGGTCTTCAGAGCAAAAAGAAAATATTGTACAATTCAATGCAAAGTTTATGGTAAATGCGAAATTCTACAATGTACAATTGAGGATAACCTTGATAATACAATATAAGGATATTGCGATGAAAGACCTTGTTTAACATTCAAGAATTCGAGACATTTACTGCAAGGAAAATCCTCGAAAATCTGAATTGGGAAATTTTAATAGTTTTGAAATTTGTCAATATTTTGATAGAATTCATACTTTTTATGAATGTGAAGAACTTTTTCTTAGCTTTCAAAGGCACATAACCATATGAAACAAAACATTGACTTTCAAGGACGAGAGTATTACTTAAAAACTACAACAATTTACACCTTGTCTTATGGGCATTGTTAAAATATAAGCTATAACAGTAGCCTAACAAAGAACTTAAAGTTATTTAACATCACATAAGACCTCGGTTCCGCACGTAGGCGAGCCGTGGGCGCAAGGCTTGTATCTTGTTATTTGTCCAACATATTCACATCACGGTAATTGGATAAAGTAAATTGGAAAGGAGTGTTTACTTTGTCATCTTTCTGATGATATCTACGAGGTTGCGGACGAATGGAAGGACCATTTTTGGGAACTGTAAAAAATGGTCCTGAGAGGCGGAAAGTTGAAACTCGCGAAATGAAAAATTCGCGG
Organism: Mythimna impura; assembly: GCA_905147345.3. Lineage (NCBI taxonomy): Eukaryota > Metazoa > Arthropoda > Insecta > Lepidoptera > Noctuidae > Mythimna > Mythimna impura. Next base: position 1,757,976 of record LR990348.1, read on the forward strand.
TTTAACAAATATGATACTATTTAAAGTAACGGATGAAATAGCTTAGTTTAGTATGTTTAGAGTTGATTAAACTATAGTCAATCCTTGTAGTTTAAAAGCAAAGTAATGAAAGGAACAATTTGAAAATATAAAATTGTAACTACTGCAAGAAGTCGCACGTGGAACGATCTTCAAACCGTGCAGTAATCCAAAAATAAATATGTATTCGTTTATAGCCAGACAGTTGTTATAACCACTTTATCCTTTTTTCCCAAAAAGGATGTACGAAACATCCGTTTTTTTTTCATGGTCAATGGTACCTATGTTTTATGTGTTTTTGTATTTCCCATTATCATCATTATCATTATCATCTTACGTTTAATGCATTAATGTTGATTAGCATCGGCAACATTTTCTTCTATCACTCTTATTTTTCAAACTATCATTCATCCTCTTTATTTTCAAATCATTCTTGATTCAATTTATCCATTTCGTCTTCGGCCCCCAGAAAATACAGATGAATATAATTATTATGTTTATGTGCCTTTTTTTGACCGGGAACCACTTTTGTTTTCCATGTTCTACTAACGATGTTAATAATTTTAAAAACATATCATAAATTCGAAACTTATAGTACATGTATTTATTATCGTCGAAAGTCAAAAGCGTTGTCATGGAGAATAAAATATTTCTGATAGAAATCAGTTTATTCATTATTTTTTCCAGTTGGAAAATTTGAAATTTTTAGACCTTTCGCGGACCATAGCTCTTGCGGACCACTAATGGTCCGCAGACCACAGGCTGGGAACCTCTGTTATAAAGAATTTAAAGATAAAGTAAGGGGTTTCTCTTCATCAAACCATTGTGAAGACTCTTTCCACATTCTAAAAGACACTTGTTTGGACTTTGTTTCCTTGTTATATTCAAAGCTAAAAGTACAATGTCTAAGTTGTACAGTTTCAGTGTTGACCGACACTGCCCGGAAGTACGGCATAGTACCATATCCATCTAGCTATATCCGCGGTGGGGTGGGCACTATTGTATGGTAATGCAACACAAGTTATTATGATGGCCGACTGGAGATTTTTACGCTTCGTAAGTTTTATATGGGGAGCCGATTTATGTATAGATTGTATCTCTCTGTTTGGTTTATTATCACGTACTTTATGAAGTATTTTTAATTTACTTTCGGTTTGTAAATGGAGTTTCATTTTCGACAGCATCGTTGTCTCAAAATTGGTGTGTTTTGACAAGAATGTCGAATTTTTTATTTAGTAGTCAGATTACAGAATAGTTTTTTGTTATAAATCAGTTCACCGATAATTAATCTGAAAATTTAGTTGTGTAGTAATAGTGTGGGGCTATATGTTATTTCTAGTGCGGGAATTATTCCCAGTGTGGTGAGCTATTCCTAGAGTGCACTGTGGGGCTAAATTTATTTTTTTAATTTATTTTAAAAAGTAATATAAAAGACAATTCTGACAAACCCAGATTCTTTTTTTTTTATCCGTCGACTGGAAGCTTATGCATTGACCTCGTTCTCTCAACCCAATTGACGGATAACAGAGATATTTTAAGTGGTTACACTTACACTATCTCAATATCTTAATTTACACAAGCATGCAATACAATCTCAAAAGTTTTGCATGAAATGAAACCATAAGCGGCGATCATTTCGCTGATACTGGCAACATATGTTTCGCATTAACATGGCCACTGGTTATGGCTCGTTGAGATGCGTACGCGCACCGCTACGGGTAAAGCGGGCACAACGGGCAAAGCGGGCACAACGGGTATAGTGAGCACAGCGGGTACTTCCAGTTGCGAATGTCATAAGGAGACCACGTATTGTTTTATCCACATTGCTGGTTTGCGGGAGCAGGAAATTGAATTCGGATCTTTAATTAAAGCTGTGGGAGGAGTTATGTGTCTGATAGGGTGTTGTCAGTGTATTTGGATCCTTCCTTTGTAATATGAGTGCTTTAGATCTTTAGTTTATATCTGTTGGTTATTTATTGAAGGTTCTTTGTCAAGTGGTTTCAACAAATTAGGGGTATGCATACATACTACATGTTTCTATGAGACATAGGACGAATATAAGTAGGGACACGTCGTGATATTAGGACTTATAAACAGTACAAAATTGCATCCAATATTCACCTTTTTGGTACTTATTACGAAATAACCAAGAAAAACTTCAACCATCTGCGTTATAAATTACATCATAGTAATTACTCATCTCTCCCATTCATCCTTAAAAAGTAGTGTCCATTATTAAATGCCGAGATAAATCATTAACAGGGTGCTGTAATAATTATAGATTCCGAGAAAGGTCGCGAGGGCAGGTCGGTAGGCGGCGCGCGGCGGTCGTGACACCGCTCCGGTGCATGCGGCCGCTTTGTATACACGCTGTATATGAGTTAGGGCTGGCCTGGCTCTAATATCATCCCATCAATCTCTTAATATTGTAAATGCGAAAGAAACTTTGTCTCATTAACGCTTTCAAATCAAACTAACCAACCAAACCAACCAATCAACTAACCAACCAACCAGTCAACCAGCAACCAATCAACCACCAAACCAGCAACCAATCAACCACCAACTAACCACCAAACAGCCACTAACCAACCACCAACAAACCACCAACCAACCACCAACCAACGACCAACCAACCACCAACCAACCACCAAACAACCAACAACCAACCAACTTTGGTATAGAGTTATATATCACATCTTGGAGAAGTTATCATGAACCTATTTTTTATGCTTGAGAATATGTTTCATTAGGATAATTTCGGCCTTTCACGCGGGCAAAGCTACTCTCAGAAGCTAGTTAAAAACAAAGTTAGCAAGTAGGAAGTTAGTTGTAGACTTTACAATTGCTTTCAAATTCATATACGTAGGTATTTACCAAGTTTACCGGTGTAAATATTGATCTTATTTTAATAGCTGGTTCTTACTATTGAACAGCCTTTTACAAGTAGGACATTAAGCATAGCATAATCAGCCTTTTAATATTCCCACTGCTGGGACTCAGGCCTCCTCTCTAGGAGAGGGAATGGGCCGTTATCCACCACGCGGGCCCAGTGCGGATTGGTGAATGTCACATGTCTTCGAATTTTTGGTTCTAGGACATGCCGGTTTCCTCACGATGTGTTCCTTCACCGTTTTGAGAGCAGTGGTGATGAAATAAATTACACAAAGTAATGCGCCTGGCTGGGTTTGAACCCGCGATCTAAAACTCGTAAGTCGGGGCCGTTACCGCTATTAGTAGGACATTACAATATACTTAAATAAAATATATAAACTGTAGGAAATTAGTATGTAAAAGAAATGTTTGCTTTCACAGAATTCTTTTTAATTTTAGAAATATGAAGATGGTGATATATTATGTCTAATAATTTGAAAAGGAACGAGGCAAAATTGAATAAAACGGAATCAATGATATATCTTTATGTAACTGCATAATACCAAAGGTCTAGAATTAAATAGGTACAGCTTATAGAAAAATATAAATGGTTGTTTCCTATTGCCAATATTTGGCATTTACCATACCAGTTTTTTTTGTTGTAATATTTTTGGGATGTAGCGTCCGGTAACGATTTTATGTATCCTGCCTCTTTAGAAAATACACCTATAATTATATGCAATATATTATTTGTTAAAACGTATATAATTGCTATATTACTGTTGTTTGCATTCCTGCGAATAAACGGTAGTTCTCTCAAATCTTTACTACAATCAATGATCTTAACTAAATATCGTTCTGTTTGGCGGAAACTGATTTCCGAATCGTGCTTTCCTTCCTCATAAATAACTAATGTTTTAGTAACAGCTTCCTGAAGTCGTGTTAAAACTTTCAGTTCAGATTGGTGCTTTCGAAATGTACGTTTTAATTGATTTGATTAAATCGAGGACTTTCTTGATGGAACTTTAGAAATATATTGCACCTATTTGCTATTTTATTTTATGTATTTTTCTTTTATATTTGTTTGGACATTAAATAGACTAGTATTCACCCGCGGTTTGGTTTTCCATGCACAACTACTATGTCTCACATAACCCATACATATTTCGTTTTTATTTTAAAGATATTCTGTCATGTGTATTTTCGTTGTCATGTAGAGTTATTTTTATTATCAAATAAAAATCAAAAATATAAATAGCGTACAAAACGTGTTATGTATTAATCAGTGATCTAAAACATACTATAGTTTCACATATTTATTTTATGTATTTAAGAAACTATCACACTTTTTATTAGCGACCCGATATTTTTCCAGTGCAGTTTATCAAAGATATAATTTTCTCGTATTTAGATCATTTCATCCAGACTTTACTGTTTAAAAATATTTTACCTATTTGTAGTACTAGTTTAGAAGTTTAAATATATATATATATATATGTTTTTTTATTCCACAACTATCACACAACGCCCGCCGTCTAGTCCCAAGCTAAGCAAAGCTTGTGCTGTGAGTACTAGACATTTGATAAACATACTTATATATTTCTATAAATATATATACATATTATAGATAAATTACACCCCGACACAGAACAAATGATCGTGCTCATCACACAAACATTTGTCCGGGTAGGAATCGAACTCACGACCTCTGCATTGCAGTCAGGGCCACTAACCACTAAACGAACAGGCCAGTCAATAAATACGAGTATACGACGATAGACAGCCCTAAGGATCTTCAAACAACAATGGCCGCCTTTAAGCTATAAGACAGTTCTCATATTACTACTTATAACGATCCCCGTACATGCATCGTAGCCTCGTGTTGCATGGATGCGCGCGCGCAGTCAATCGATGCCGACCTTCCGTGGCGCCGTGTTTGTATTTTTTATTTATCGAACATTCCATTTTTGAATTCTTTTGCTAATTAACGTTTCAATATTGGTTTTTGGGAGATTTTGAGAAAGACGCGATTGTTAAGATTACCCACTCTTTCTTCAGTTTATTATAATATCATTGTCTAAATCATTATTGTTTTAACTTATTAAGTATATGTATTTTAATGTAAAAGGGGTACCCAATCGATGCTGCTGTCTGTACCAACAATACTCCTTTTCTGCACTTACTACCTATTAACTGATAGAACTGTTTTATTATTTATACCTTATTTATTATAACTTATACGAGTGATCATTAGTATAATTTTTGAGCAATACTTAGGTACCTATATCTGCTTCTGCAGTTCAATACTTAAACAGTAAGTTTTTTTCATCTGAAGGTCAAAGCTGTGACAGACTTTATATAGAAACTTGTCTGGAATTTTAATTGAAAAAAAAAGAACAGCCAAACTGCATTCGCAATCCACACTGCTTCTGCAGGTACCGCTTTATAACATAGTACTTATCTCGAAAACAAATAAGTTAATTTTTATACGGTTTTCAGTCATAAAGTATTTTGAGGAAGGTCGTGGTCTCGTTATCCCTTGAAACAAACGAACCCGCCTTATTTAAATTAGGACATATATTAACATAATTCATTATTATGATTAAAGAGTCAGTCTGTTTGTCTGCATGATAAGTTCATTGTCACAAACAGTGTGTAATTGTTTAAATTCTCAGAACTTGAAAAACGTATTGTTGGTTGATATGTAAGAACTAATTAGATTATCTAAATTCTACAATGCAAGCAGGCTGAAACAAAGATAAACCGAGTAAAATTTAAAAATAATAAAATCTTATGAATAGAAAAAATATCAATTAGTGCAATTTAAGTCAAATATAACCATTGCTATTTTCATAATATAAAAATATCACGACACCAATAACACAATGAAATAGAATAAAATAAAATCACAATAAAATAAAACAAAAAATAAGTACATCAAAATTAATAAATTAAGATCTAATTAAATAAATTAAAATTAAAACCAAAGCAAAAAAATAATAATACGTACAAACGCGTATAAAAATAATTCTAATAAAAACAATTGAGCATCAAAAAATTCAATGGGAACGCTCAGAACGCTCGCTGGCAGCATTGTAACGTTACTACAATATTGTCAACTCAATAAATTGATTACAAATTAAGCTAATTGTAATACACACTTACCATTTGGACATGAATATTAAAAGTAAATACTTGGCTATCTACGTAACAATGACCTTTAATGTTGAGTAAATGACTAAGCTCAATTCTTTATTTTTTCGGTCTGCCTGACATTGAGCGTAGAAAGGTTTTTGATCGAGTCATAAGCACAGTTCATGTAACTATTTAGAGCTTTTAATTAGTCCGTCACGTCCTGGGATTTTCCAAGTAAGCGTTTATTATTCAGGCGTAATTAGACTTAACACCTTTAAGCTAAGACGTCCACTCTGGATATAGGCCTCCCCCAAGAGTCACCGCATTGACCCATCTTGTACGTCTCACATCCATCGGATTCCTGTTACCCTCACTAGGTAGACGGTTCATCTTGTAGGAGGTCTTCCAAGGCTGCGTCTTCTGATTTTTTACCCCCATCGCCACTTCAAAACCTTTCGATGGGGCATCGACCATCTGTTCTGCGAGCAATGTGTAACCCGCCCACTGCCACTTAGGTATGGCGATTCTCCAGGCTATGGCGATAACTTTGTTTCTCCTGCGGATATCTACATACATAGTATAAAACAAAGTCGCTTTACTGCTAATTTATTTTAAACCACGCAACGGATTTCGATACGGTTTCCAATAATGGAATTTGCAGCCATGCATAGCTGTAACAGGTCGGTAGTATTTACTAAACCGATATCATCATCATCGTCTTCCTGTCCTTATCACATGTTACTTAAGGGCAACGCAAACGCGGTTTTTTTCTTCAATTCTGTCTAAATTCTTTCCTACCAATCATAATGCTATGACTACTTTTTTCAAATCATCATCACAGAGTGCATTCATTCAATATAGCTAAACAATATAGAGAAAATAAATTCTGTCTCTGATCAAGCTGTAAAATTCCACGGCATAGCCCAGAGAAACTGTTAAATTCATAATAATAGTGAGCAAGTAAAGCCGGTCGTACATACAATGCAGGCTAGCGAGTCTATCAAACGCTAATTGTTTCTACAACAACACAATCGTACTCGCGAGTCGGAACCGGTCACGAACCGAGCCGGGTTAGAGATGCTACAAGAAATGCCGGGAATTAAATGCTTGAATTTACAGGATTGCTTGTGAGTTTTTCAAGGTTGTTCATGAGTTTTCTATGATTACTGGACCTGGTGATTGTTTGTGATTTAACCACAATTTTTTGTTATTCGGGTCTGATACTCGAGGGATTACATTCACTAACTAACGACCAATAATAATAAGTTTATTCATTTGTACTTTGTATCTATTTTTATGTACATAAAAATAACAACATAGGATATATAAACAGTAGGTTCAGGTTGAACAACGAAGTCAAAATTAGTATCGAATTGTTCCCGAGCTCTTACAGCGTGCGTAGACCTGCCCACTAGCCAAGTTACGACCTTTTCATTTCGATTCTCTTGCGTCGAACGCCTTGAGTAGGTCAGGCCTCCGATTCCTTTGTTCTGACCACGTGTCTGAGCTTTGAGATGACGTCAGAACAATGGAATCGGAGGCGTGGCCTACTCAAGGCATTCGACACAAGAGAATCGAAACGAACGGTCGTAACTTGGCTAGGGGGGCTGTATCTTAGGAGTCAGAGATTTTGTGGCTTTTTTGTAAACCATGACATTTTTGTCATTAATATCTAGTGGTTATTAACACCGTAAATTTAGAGAATGAATGTGATGACAATGACAATAGAAGTTTAGCAATAAATTGTTTTTGATTAATATCTGACCAAAGGATCAATTATAATATTGTTGAGCGTTGAAGGGCGTTACGTATTCAATTCAGTTGAATGGCTTATTACGATTGTAACGTTACTTATATTGTTAAACTGATATTGTATATGTAGAGCCGTTTAGTAGCAGGTCACAACCACCACAGTTATTTCGTCTGAGCCTTTAACAAAGCCTGTGTTGAAGACACGATGACTGGTAATAATAATGGGCTAGTTTAAAAACTTATGTTGGGTACTATTTAAAAAAAAACTCCATATAAAAACCGAGACACTCGAACATGTCCCATCACTAAAGTTCAGTCTAAAAAACAAGTATGCAAGTACTTACAACGTTGCGCTTGCGCAGACCTCGAAGCCCACGTGCGTGTGTCAATTAGCGCACATCTGTCAACTCGTTAAGCACACAATACGGCTGCATCGGACTGTACGGGCTTATCTAGCAGCTTTGGTCCAGCCGGTTTGCATTGTAGGACGGTCGTGATTTGTTAGATAAACTCAAATAAAAACACTATAAGACTAAACAATCGAAGCTACAATGACCTCAATGATATGCGTCTGAAAAGAAATTGGTCCTTCAGTCCGATTACAGATGCTTCGATTTTGTGTATCTTTGCCAGAAACCTGATGATTCTATACGGTCTGAATTCTTCTAATATTTGGCACTGTTTTTATTTAGAAAAAGGTTTCAAAGGTTTTACTTATTATTTATTTATGTAATATTTTACAGTTAGTTATGAAAGAATCATATCAGTGACACTTTTAAACGTACCCAGCTCAAAATACTTATCAAATGTCACTGTACAAATGGACCTACTTTCGAATGTGCTAACACATTGTGATAAGTAATAGAAATAAGTTCAAGTGGCTGTAGTCAATGCTCGCCAAAACATGTTTATTGGCAATTGGACGCGCTTTCAAACATCTGGGTTGTTGCCTTGTTGCCAGAACGAACTGTCTCCCGATTTCCTTAATTGCGTAAGTGCTCTGCGACCAATCGCTAAACAGTTGTCGTAATTGTTTGGCATTCTGATACGGGAATTAAGAATATGGAATGATATGCTGTTTCGGTAAGTTAAGGAAGTTTGTTGGTTTATAAAAGTATAGTAAAGCTTGGTTTGTTCAAGTTTTTGGATTAGTTTTATAAATTGCTCGCTGCCGCTGACAGCGTCACCACACCAGCATGAATTTATTACAAGTACTTTAAGCTATCATGGCTCAATCTGTTCAGCCGTATGAGCACGGATGAGCATGAAGGAGTATCACACACCATCACGTACATCATTTCAGACGATGGACGTCCACTGTTGGACATAGGCCTCCCCCGAGTGTCATCACAATGAACGGTCCTGTGCGTCTCGCATCCATCGGATTCCCGCAACTTTTGCCAGGTCATCGGTCCACCTTGTAGGAGGCTTTCCAATGCTGCGTCTTCCGGTGCGCGGTCGCCACTCCAGAACCTTTCAGCCCCGACGGCGTCTGTTTTGCGAGCAATATGCTCTGCCCACCACCACCTAAGTTTGGTGATTCTTCGTGCTATGTCGGCAACCTAGGTTCTCCTGCGGATATCTTCATTTCTGATTCGATCACGCAGGGAAACTCCGAGCATATCCTCACCCTTTCCATTGCCCTTTGGGTGACTTTAAGCCTTCTGATGAGGCCCATCGAGTGATTGTGAGCGACCACGTTTCGGAACCATATGTCATTACTGGCAACACGCATTACCCATCACGCACACTCATATACAAACCTTTGCCTTTATAATAAACATCAGTATGATTTTCAGCAAGAATGTGTAATTTTCTACATTTTAAAGATAAGTTTAGTTTTGTGTAAACTGGTTTGTCTAGCGATACGACAAAGATCGTAATTTTATTTCATATTTTTTTTAAGAAAAGGGAATCTTAAAAAAATATGAAATTAAATGAAAACGTTTAAGTGGCTTCCACAGCGAACCATGTTTAAAAAACTGAGTAATATCACAGAATAAGTAATAGTACATTTCTAGTATTTTATCTTCAAGCGATAAAATGTTACTAGAAAAAATAATATAATCCGAGTTAAGATCTTAAGATGGCACGCATCATTTCCATACTGCCGCTGCGGTAGCTACATCTCAGTTTTTTCAACGCTTTCATCTTTTTCTTATTAAAACGTTCGTAATTCCGTTTATAATTATGACTAAATGGAACTACGCCTAATTTGTGTTGACAAAGAATTTACTTTAAAAGTTTAATCGTTTAATGACGGCAAAGATGAAGGAAATCATTAAATTTAAATGTAATAAAGATCTTAACAAGTTACGAGTTTTGGAAGAAAACTATAATTATATTGTATCCTTCATTGTTAATTTCCTAACTTTCCCAGAAGTAGGTAGTAATAGTTTTTACTCATAGATATATCAACATTGTTTGTTACAAAGTTTTTTAATTTCTATATTTTGAAAATTTTTTTCACTTTACCTTGACCTTGTTGTCACATAATAGAAGCGATAAGAAATATGTAACCGAGATATTTTAACTTACTTAATTTTTTTATCATGATTTAAAAGAGTGTTCATAGAGTTTCTTGCATATTTTTCTCCATAGAGAACTGTGCTTTGAAATGTAAAATTAGCATCATTTTTCTGACTGACTGACTTCTTGACAATTCAAAAGTACCGGTAAATGGTTTATTTTAAATAAATGCTTTTGATTTGATCCACATTGGTCCTTGTGTACGAGCCTTAGTCGACTATGAAGCTTTTAAATGTCAGTCTTCATTGACAGTTGAGTTCAAATTTGACAGTTGAAACGAATGGGTTTTCAATTACCGTTTAGGTTTACTTACGCAAAGGCAAGCGTTCAAACGGCCAATAATGCCAATATAGATAAATGGGCCGCACGCTGCGGGCATTACTGTTATGGCAATAAATTGTATGATCGTTAAACTCATTATGTCGTAAGCAGATATTATGCCTAGTTGTCTAACTGGGCATTGTATACGCTTAACAATAATGAGTTAGGTACATAACAAACGCAATTTTCCTGTCAAATCAAAAAGTCGTAAATCTGTGTTACATAGTATTATATAATTTTTGTTTTTTGTTAATACTGCGCACTTAAACTAAGATCGCAGATGTTACCTGGAAAGCTGCTATTCTTAAGTGGTATTGGACCGGACATGTCTCAATCCCAGATGAGCTGTGGGCTAAAGCTAAAAGTGTCGCATAATGGGTCCCATTAAATACTAAACGACTGGCAGACCAAGACGAAGGTGGAGAGTTAAACTTGACCCTTACCGGAGGGATTGAGATTGAAGAGGGAGATGGTGTGGGAGGCCTTTGAAAGACGCGCAGCATTGGAATATACCTAACGGGTTAAGTTAAATTAGATATAGGTATAGATACTATTTCAACGACTTATAAACTGAGCCATTTATTTGGAGCAGAAGCTCAATCTAATCTAATGCTGTAGTTACTCGTATACAAAAAACTTATCAATATAGTCAGTTAACACTGATGTTAAACTGGCTGATCAGTTACTATTGTTCTTATTAAATGAACGGCTTGACAGCAACTTAATGGAATTTAAGTTTATGTGAACCTACGTTATTTATTTGTTTGACAGTTTTAATAATTATTACCTTATGCTTCAGAGTAACAATCTCAATAACAATATCCTCAAGCTTCGTTGAAAATGTTGAAAATGTTGAAATTTACCGATATTCCGAATTCAGGTTAATATTGATGTCCGCTGTATATATGCTGTAGTTTTTCTCCATATTTCTTGCCAACTCAAGCCTTTCATGTCACAAGTTTTATTGCTGTTCCACTAAAATTTTATCACAAAAAGTTGTCACATCAGAATTTTCATCTCAAAAAAGTTATTAGGTTTTTCGCACCTAAACTAAGTAGGACGATGTTTCGTACAATAAAATCATTGCACTTGGATTATTTATTGTAAAAAATTAAACGGTTAGCTGTCTGAAAAAATCTAATCTTTGTAAAAAGTTGGCGAGGTAATCGGATAGCTGCTAAAGAACTATTGTATGTCTCAAGCTGGAGAGCATGTTGAAGGTGATGTGATGACAGCATTGCTTTTATAGTCTCGCATTCACGTACAATGATCTATCAAAGGATTGAATGCGGAGACTAGACAGTCTCGTATTCACAGCAATTCAAGATATTAAACGGGACGAATTTTCGGGTAGAGATTAAAGCCAAAGCTTTTTGTAGAATATCATGCTCGAGTATAATATCTATGGTTCCTGGCGAAGAAGAGGCGGCCATCTTTTTAGTAGGTCTTGCAAAAGGCATTCAAGAGATATTGTGAGAAGATGGTATGTCCGAGGGTTTAGCAAAACTAAAAATGGGACTGGAGTGGCGACTGCGCACTGTAAGACGCAACGTTGAAAGCCTTAATGTAGACTGATGATCTGATCAGGGCCGCATGAGTCCGCTGTGGTGGCGCTTTTTTTTCCAAGGTAGGAATATCATTAAGACTTTTAGTGACTCCAAAACTTGCCGTTCCAAGGCTGTGGTAACACTTTCGAACAATATCGGAGCCCTGTGATGTGGCGACGCTTGGCGGAGGTCTGCGTCTCGCAGTGGACGTCTTTTGACTTAAATATAGAACTGTAAAAGTCGTCTAAGAGAAAAGACGAGGTCAGATGATGGACGATGGTCAGACAGTATGTTTTTGTCTTCAAACCAGTGATTGGCATTTCCTTTAAACCCTTACAACCGTACATTACTAACGGGTCTTTTATACATGGTAGAAAAAAACCTTCTAAGTTATACGGCTCCCTACAGAAGCCATGGCCCGTGAGATGGTAGTGATTGCGCGCGGCTTCCTGCGTACGCGCACCTGGCTCGTCGCACGTGCGTGCGCGCATGCCAGGCGATGCGTTTTTTGCGCTGCTGTTAAGCGGCTGTCTTTAAATGTGAGTAGGGTAGGGTTGAGCTTTTATCTCTATGAGAGAGTTGTTTAATTTTGTAGAATATTTTTTTTCATTTTACAGGGTAACTGAAACAGTTCGCAGTTAATCATGGGCGTATGTAACTGCACTGAATTTTTTTTCACTGCTGGGCAAAAGCCTCCAAGGCCACGATTTTACGCTAGTTTAGGTCGTTCCGTCATCTTTTTCGTGATCTGCCGCGGTTCCATGTAATATGCCACCATGTGTGGGCACCAATCCTGTATGTTACGGCCCTACAGCTCGTCAAGCATGCGACAAGCATATCCTGCCCAGTCCCATTTTACACAAATACAAATATAGATACCGGCACGGATGAAGAACTGTAGAAGTCAGCACTCAAGGCTGACTTCTACAGTTCTACTTGCGCAGAAGCACGCAGAAGTGAAATATCGGGTCTCTTTAGTGGTATGAAGAGAGATGCGGGGGCGGGGAGTGAAATCCTTGTACAGTGATTGGCTCGCCGATATTGTACGATGCCCAAAACGATCCCCGCTCTTTCGCCGAGCGCTCAAGATTCGTGCCGCTATCTATATCATCATTTACTACTGGATTTATTATTTTTAAAAAATATTTCTTATTTAAAACCATCGGTGTTTCACTGTGGCCGTGCCCTAAACAAATTAAAGAAGATTTAAATCAAGTGTGTCTCGTCTATTCTTAGTACAACTTCAATAAAGCACACACCAAAGAACCCTTGCTTTTTAAGTACAACTTTTTGCTCTCACAAGCTCCGTGGCTTCCAAAGGGTTGTCAGCATATGGTGTTTAATAATGGTGCCTGATACGAAGGCATCGCAGGTGAGACTCGCAGCTGATGTTAATGGACGGCTTTTGTTTACCAGTAATTATTGTTCTGTTTATATTACTAGGTAAGCAGGACAGATGAGAGTTGTGTAATGATATGTTTGCCGTAGTGACATCCTGAATGGAAGGCTGGAAATGGTGGCATCTTGATAATGGTGACGGTCATTTATTTTTATAGGTACAGGTGGGTCTTTGAGACTGTTTTTAAGTAGAATCTCTTAGATTCTTTGAAAATCGCAGTTTGTTAGTTTGACAAAGTAGCTAAATAGCAGTCAATTGCGACAGTCTGAATTTATTGTTTGTTTTTAGAGACAGTAATTTTTATTTTATTATTATTAATAGGCTTACGCTTGACCATTATCTCCTCTGATGGTAAGTTATGATGTGGTCGACGGTGGAGCATGCTTGCCTAGAAGAAACCTATTCACTCTTGCCTTAAAGACCCCTAGGTTGTAGCTAGCAGGAAACACATTTATTTTAATGCGTAAAAATAAACTGCCGGCCAATAAATAGCATGAAAACGTTGTAGATGTTACTTTAGGTAAACATTACTGTCTGATTTTGGTTAACTATTAATCGGTAAAGTCAATATCTCTCGACAACTCTAAAGAATAAAATTTATCCTACTGTTAAGGGGGATGTTCAAAGGTAACTCCGTAAATAAACACATAATTATTACAGCCGCCAATCATATTTTAATTAACATACAACTTGACACTGCCCCGTTAAATTCCAAAAAAAAAGAAAATTTGAAGAAGAAATTTAACATATTTGTTAAACTTCTTAAAATTTTCTTTTTTTTTCTTCAATAAGTTTCAAGGGTTTCCAAATCTATTTCAGCTCCTTACAAAAGACTCCTCTCAGCAACTCCCACATGTTCTAACGAGAGCACTTATCATCAAAAGGGATGTTTTACGACTTTAACGAGAACTGAGCCCGTGCCGGTGGGCCAACACCTCAATGTTGTTCCAGTTGTCAGCCGTATGTGACTGATGAGCTGTAAAACTTAAATAGAAATGGATCAGTAAGCAATGGGCAGAAAGATCAGTCACCACAAATTGAGATAGAGCAAATTGATGTTACTATGTTGGAGAACGATGGCGTAGTCTCCCAAACCACAACTTATGTGGCAGTGGGCAGGGCACATTGCTCGCAGAACAGATGGTCGATGGGGCTGAAAGGTTTTGGAGTTGTGACCGCGTACTGGAAGACGCAGCGTTGGAAGGCCTCCCAAAATTTGGACTGATGACTTTGTGACGGTTGCGGGAATGCGATGGATGCGAGACGCACAGGATCGGTTGTTGTAGCGATACTTGGAGGAGGCCTATGTCCAACAGTGGACGTCTTTCGGCTTAAATGATGATGATAGTGTATATGGTCTCCCACAAGGTAGATTGATGACTTGGTGAAGATCAGGGGAATAAGGTGGATTCGATATGCACGGGATCATTCGATGTGGCGACGTTTGGGGATATATCATAATCAGCATAGTATTCCCATAGCTGGGATCCTTTTTGTGAGAGAGAGTGGATCCCGCTTGGGAGTGTCCTATAGTCTTACGTCTAAAATAATTCTCTTTGTAGCAAATGGTCGAATTTTGTGAATAGTGGTCCTTCTGCCAAAATGTTTTAGCTGTTATTCAAGTACCTATGTTAGATTAGGTCAGGTCTCAAGTGGCCCTATTTCGTAAGAGGGCTTTTTATATATATTTATATTCAATTGTTTTTATGATACAAACGTTAGAGTTTCGTAATCCATGATTGTTTTAACCGTGTAGTGGAAAAGGAGGGTAATGTGTTTTGCGCGTTCGTCTGTTTTTTCACTCGGATGCTTTTAAATTGGCTAAATTAATTGGTTCAATTGTGACGTTTGTGAATGGGTCATTGAATGCAATTCTTTTTTGGGATTAGGTCAAAAACCTGAATAAAAATATTGAAAGCAATTATTTTAGTTAGTCAGAAAATTTAAGCTAATTACACTAGACGGAGAAGAATGCGCAAGCAACTGGGATGGGCACTCTTGTTTATATTTGGAGGTCTGAGAATAGGTTCAAGGCCTATTTTTCACCGTCCTACCCCCGCCCTTAACATTTTTCTTTGATAATTTATATGGTAGAACAACACTTACCGAGTCAGTTAGTAAGAAATAAACATTGGGTTACTCAGGTAACTATACTAGGAACTTAGGTTTTTCAATTTTCTTGGTTTTAGCCAGCTCCTAACTTCCTAAGTATCTTAACTAAAGACTTATAATTGATTAACTCCCGTATTCATTTAAACTAAGCTTAATAGTATTAAAAGGATTACCACGGGTTAAGATGGTGACTTCGAGAGCATAACAAATCCCATTACATTTTGGATCACGACCATTTTCTGTGTCGGGCTTGTCTTGCGACACTTTAAGAAAAACTAAGTTATTCATTCACTATATCTAACCTTTATTACAAGGGCACAAGCTGTATTTTTGTTGTGTTTAAATAAGGTTTTAAAATTGTCGACGGAACAAAGTTTGAAGGGGTTAAATGTCGGATGATGGCACTTTAGATTGCGTTCAGTTTAAGAACCGTTTTCCAGATAAAATGTTAAATATTTTTTGTTACAGACTCGGTCTATCATTTTCGGCGTAGTTGTATAGCTTTTGAATGTTTTTAGTTGACATTAGATTGTAGTTTTTTTAATTGATATAAACTAGTACCTACTTGACTGCGATCCCACCTGATGGTAAGCAGTGATGCAATTGTTGATGGTGATGCGCACTAGTTTATTAAGAGCCTATTCACTCTAGCCTTGAAGAGACCTAAATTATAATCGGACGGGAAGACCGCTGCAGGGAAATTGTTCCGGTCTTTCGATTACACGGTATAAACGACAATGCAAAACGCATAGTCTGGATCGCAGAGAGGTGTCAACAATGTAAGGGTACAAGGGTGTAAGTTGTTTAAAAATCATTTGATTTTCACACATGAACTTATGAGATTTTTATTCGGACAATTGACTTTTGCAATTGCAATTGGTGCATTTTGGCGATTGATTTATGCCTTTTTTTAAGTGAGAATTCATCAAGTGACTCCTCATGCAACGAGTGGGGTGGTGTGGGTGGTTGGGTGTAACGAGTGGGTACCTTCAGTTGCCCTTTGCGATTCAGGGCCGCGGTAACTCTTTCGAACAATTTGCCCTAATTTATACTTCTTACAAATATTTTTTTCGGATTAACTAGATTGCAACAAACAGAAATCAACGGAAACTTCTCAAAATAGCAATAATTATACTTTCGCACATGTCACGCGAACTAAAAACAATATAATTAGTGTTACAACAATTGCCGCCTTCCGGTCCGGCGCTATTTTCCGGTAATTTCTACATTATTGTTATAATTGCAATGGCTTCGCCCATTTCCTTCGCATGAGACCGATGGCGCTGAACGGATGGTTTTTTTTTGCTATCGATACTTTCTCTGTTTCATAATCACGAGGATTTTCATGGAAATGTCTGAGTTTCCTTCTATGCTGTAACGTGAAAATGTGTATTTTTTACTTTGTGTTTAAACTGATTGAGTTCAGATTGTTTAACTGATTTACCTAGCCAGCTCTTCAGTTAGGCTAAGCTTTTATTTTCCAATAGGGTAAAGTATTGTTTACTAGCTTGTAGCTTCAACCAGCAGCTTCGCTTGCGTGTTGGTAGAAAATTATCCCAAGGAACAGCGTACAGCCCAGGAGTGGAATTCCTTGCCGGAGCCTGTGTTTCCTGATAGCTACAACTTAGGGGTCTTTAAGTCAAGAGTGAATAGGCTACTTCTAGGCAAGCGTGCTACATCGTCGACCACATCATCGCTTACCATCAGGTGAGATGGTGGTCAAACGCTAGCCTATCATTAATAAAAAAAAGAAATATATTTCCGGGATAAAAAGTATCTTATGTCTTATTACAGGACATGCCCCGTGTGCCAAATTTCATCCAAAGCCGTTCAGCTATTTGAGCGTAAAGGAGTTACAAACAACACACACATACATAAATACAAAGTTTCGCCGTTGTAATATTCGTATGATAGGGGCCTAACAGGGTCGAAGCCTACTGGGGCCACGGGTAGTGTGAAAGTGAAACCCTGGGACGAAGGCAAAGAAGGAACAGGAGTGGGTTTTTAGTCAGTCGCCCAAGAGCGAGATTTGTCATAAGATGATTTTCCAACCTAAAAAAAAAATGATCATTTTAATTTTTATTTATTTATTTATAAAAACAATTGTTTTCCTTAAATTTAGAAAAGCATACAATTACCCAATACCCCTGGGATCTGTCCCAGCGTGCCACAACCTGACAATATTGGTCAACGCGCTATAAACTGTCAAGGTCCAATTAACTGATTATAGTACTCCTTCAACTTACGCTTCATATTTTTGTTATTAAATGAGCCACTGATGTCTACAGGTATCTTGTTTCTGGTATATGATTAGTTGATATCTACAAAACAAAAGTAGATTGCACTTGATTTTGCCACAGCATTCACATTTCCAGTACCACTTTTTTTGTGTTGGGAAATCATCAAATAACTCCTCTCGCTCTAGGTGGAGCGAGAGGTAAGGAGTGTCAGACTTTTACTGACTAAATACCATTCATGTTCCTTCAATTGCCTTTTGTTCTATCGAACAATCCCCTACGATGTGACGACGCTTGGGAGCGGTCTATGTATATGTCGTGGACCTTAGAATTGATCTCTTCATGAAATGGCAAATTAAAACTGGCCAGATAGTTTAAACGTTAACATTTGATGATATGTTAATCCTCGTTTGGCCATATCATTGATGTAGGATTTCTATGATAATATAAGGTCTAAAGAAAGTAGGTCAAACCAGGATTGAAATATCATTAAACTTTAAATTTTTATATTTTTTTTTATTAGTATAAACTAGTGCTTGACTGCGATCCCACCTGATGGTAAGTAGTAATGCAATCGTTGATGGTGAGGCGCATTAATTTATTGACAGCATATTCACTCTAGCCTTGAAGAGACCCAAATTATAATCGGACGGGAAAACCGCAGCAGGCAAATTATTCCAGTCCCTCGATGTACGCGGTATAAACGACGAGGCAAAACGCTTGGTCCGGACCGTAGAGGTTTCAACAACGTAAGGGTGGATACTCGCCGTTCGTCGGCTTGTCCGATGGTAGAAATGAGATGGTGGAATGAAGTCATGCAATTCCCGCGCACACTCTCCAAAATGCATTCTGTAAAACACCGAAAGGCTGGCTACCCTACGCCTGTGCTCAAGACTTTGTAGAGCACACACACAATCAATTTAAAACGATCTGGTCAGTTTTACTTGGAAATATAATGAAGTGATCAATTTCTATGATCTGGCCACAACATAAACATGTTGTCTAGTAGTGTACGTCTTTCACTTAGGTAAATAATCATAGCAACTGTGTTCAACCATCCACAACTGAACGTCTCCAGATCTAAACTGGAACTATATTCTAATAACGTTGCGTGTTAACTCAGTTGCAAGAACTAGGTTAACTGTGGCTGCGTAGGAGTGACCCGTGAGGTGGACCATTAACTTGTCATGGCACTCTTATCGTTACTCCAGCTAAACGGTTGAATTCACACCCTATCTGCGGCTTCGAGAGCGATCTCACGAGTTATGGGATTGCTATAGAGTTGTTGAAGCAATGGAATAAAATATAAGTGGGCGTTACGAACTTATCTGATGCATTAGAAGTGTTTACACAACTGCCGTACTAACAATCAAGAGTAAAGCTTAAGCATAAAGATGTGACAACGCGACTACCACGCGACAACGCTTTTTTGCAGTGTAGTCGGGGTGAGTCAGTTTTTGTGAAAAAGAGGTTTAGTTATTGATATAAACTTTAAGTAAAACAAAACTAATCATGTTAAGACGACACAAGAGTCAGAATTCCAACAGCTGCCATTCTTATCGTATTATGTTCAACCGAACTTATATTTACCAACCTAACCAACAGCCAATCAGTGGCTGATATTCGCACCGTTTCGGCTGTTATAGGTGGCGCTAGGCGCATGTGCAAAAGTACATTCGGAAACTCACTACGGTGAATAATTTACTGGGCACTAAGGGTGTTTTTAATATCGTGCGGATTTTATCACGCATGCGGGATTGCTCCGCACGCGTAATCCCCGCAACTGTTAATTTCATACAAGTATTTATTGTAATGCGTAGAATACGCACGCGGGACGCGTTTTTTTGTATTTTGAAATTTTCTGTATGCGGAGCACGATATTAAAAACACCCTAAGGTGGCAGTAAGACGCAGTGTTGGAAGGTCTCCTACAAGGTGGACCGATGACCTGGTAAGGGTTGCGGGAATCCGATGGATGCGAGACGCACAGGATCGTTCACTGTGGCGAAACTTGGGGAGGGCTATTTGGACATAGCCCTCCCCAGTAGACGTCTTTCGGCTGAAATGATGAAGCCGAAGGTCATCCTTGTGGAATCCGGGTATGATGATAAGCCTCGACATCTCCGATTAAGTTACAACCGCTATGAATTGTTCTTTCTCTTTGTTCTATCGCGTTGTCTCTTCGTTGTTGCGTTGGGCATATCTGCGGGTTTCTTTGACGTGCCTATTGTTAATGACCGATATAACCCATTTCAGAATGAGTGCCTAAATACCGTCAAGTGTGGGTATCTACACTTGACGGTATTTATGTATTTTTTTATGGGTATCAGACATAGATAGAAACACTTACTTATGCACACAGCATCTCAGTCACTTCAATAACCCGTATCCCCGGTAATCTACAAATCGCTGTAATCAATTATAATTAGGTAAGAACCGGTCCGGTGGATGCACGCGCCGCCGTGCCGTTCTATAACCGGGCCGGACAAAAACCGTCGCGATCGGCCGTGCTTCCCATTTCCTAATTTCCTGCTGTTAACGTCACACCTCATTTGGCCCAATTTAGCGGCGTCCTGTGGCAAGCGACACGAAGTTGGCGGTAAGTGGAGCGAAGGAGTTCGATCTAGCGTTTTTTAGTTCCTGCTAGTAATTGTGATTGCGGTTTTTTGTCATAATCGTAATTTGGTCAGTTCGTGTAGACGTTCGTTGTTTAATATTATGGTTCGTCTTTGTACAGAACTTAAAATAAAGCTTTCATGAAAAGTATTGTCATTTCTGTAAAGTTCAGGCAGTTATTCATTTTGACCCAAAGACTTTATTTTGTTCCTTTTAGTATAGTACGTATGTTTTTAAGCCTTTTATTGTTTATGCAGGATTAATCCGACAAATATTTTCGGGTCCAGGGTCGTATGTTTACGATCAAATACCCATATCGTCAGCTCTTTTAAGCTGTAATCTACAAGTGACACTGGGAATTGAAGAATTAAAAGATGGAGTATTTGGTCGTAGTTAGAAAACACTGGGGAAATGGACTCCAAAATATTTGTCGGATTAATTCGACGTGAGCGGTAAAATGGTTAGTAGATATTGGTGGTATCGCCAAGTACTCGTTCAAGTGTAAAACTTCTGATTATCATTTTATACAGTATCATAATAATCTATCCGCTGTTTTTCTGGCCTATAAAATTTAACTCCATAACGCGTGCTACTGTGATGTATTCAATGAAATTAAGCCGCCCGCCGTCCGCCATCCGCCGTCCTCTGTCCGCCGTATGTCTGCCTAGTTTACGATCACACCGACAGAGTAATGGACAGGAAAACATTTTTGCCCAATTTTCTACATTAGTCTGTCAGAAATATTTAAACACGCATATTTTCTTCACGAAATTACTAAATGACATTAGCGAGAACAGAAGGCCTTTGATATATTTTTCTTCCTAATATTTTAAAACGTATAAGCTTTATTATAACAGTACTATGAATATTTTTCTGATGACCTACTGAAATGTCTTTAACTTTCAATATTTACTAAGTTTTTTGGCTGGTCTTGTGGTTACTGGCCCTGACTGCTATGCCGAAGGTCGTGGGTTCGATTCCCACCCAGGACAAATGTTTGTGTGATGGGCACGATCATTTGATCTGTGTCTGGGTGTAATTTATCTATATATGTATGTATTTAGAAATATATAAGTGTGTTTATCAGTTGTCTAGTACCCATAACACAAGCTCTGCTTAGCTTGGGACTAGACGGCGTTGTGTGATAGTTGTGAAATATTATTTATTTATTATTTATTTATTTATTTTTTTGGATTCTTCACTTTCGTGGTTACCCCATAGTGACTGCGTATTTTTATAGGATAAATCGT
Source organism: Mythimna impura (assembly GCA_905147345.3). NCBI lineage: Eukaryota > Metazoa > Arthropoda > Insecta > Lepidoptera > Noctuidae > Mythimna > Mythimna impura. The sequence goes on from LR990348.1 coordinate 1,779,762, forward strand.
AAGTCCCAGCGCAATCAGTGACTGTGACGAAATTGCAAGCGACAACCGAGTTAGATATTGAGATAGGTGATAGGCGTAATAGGAACTATTCCGCAGTCCAATTATGACACTTAAGGTTACACTAGTCGACACTTTTTCCATACAAACTTTGGGGGGGTATTACTCCACAGTTTGACATTGTACATCCAAAGTAAAACATGATGTAATAGGGGGGAGGAAGGGGATGGGAGGTTGCGTAAGCCGTACCGATCTGAAATTCTATGATAGATACGCCTAGAAGCACTGAAACTAAACTAACTAGTGGGAACATTAAAAAGCTGAATATGCTATGCTATGCTAGAAGCACTATCATCAGGACCTCTTTATATAGTTTGAGAAGTAATGGTACATCATCATCATCTTCGTTGATCATTTCAGACGGAAAACGTCCCACAATGAAAGGTCCTGTGCTGCGCCTCGCATCCATCGGATTCCTGCAACTCTCACCAGATCATCGGCCCATCTTGTGGGATATTATAAATTAAAGAAATAAACTCTTCGGGTTTGAAATAATATCTAATAATGATCGTCCGATTTGAGATTTAGGCCGACAGGCGTGAGTGATATTTTATATTAATATGAGAGTAATTTTGTAGGAATAGATCCTAAACCTAATGCGCGAATAAGCTTTTTAATTATCTTCGATCTCCACAGTACTGAAGTACTCTCATTAATCTTCAATACACTGTATCACGTGTTTCGATTTTTCAAAATGAGAATACTCTTCAAAGTATCCAAGAACTCAAAGTGTAAAATGCTCTTTCTGTCCTTGTTAAACGAGGCGTCGCCGGCGCGTGCTCGGCGCGGGCGCCCGCCTGCGCAGCGGATGTTTGCTCACTTACCACTTACTAAACTACCACAGAAGCCCGGCAATTGCTCGGTAATGTTTGTGAGTACAAGTTATGGGGTGAGTTGGGGAACTTAATAGGTGTCAATGACCTTGGTGGAATAATAATCGTGCCGACCGAATTCCCGTCACGTCGGCTAATCTCAAATAAGATTCGACAAAAACGCAGAAGATATAGTGCATAAATAAATGTGTGCACACCAGTGCAGTCTTTGTTACTTTCCCTTACTATTGTTTTAAATATCGTAGCACATTTTATAATTTTGTTTTAATTAGTTGTGTCTGTGAGAAGAATAAACATCTTTCTTCCCTTCCTTCTTTCTTTCTCTATTTCTCTCTTTATTAGGTTGAGGCCTGCCTTTTGTTCCTCCAACAAGATGCAGTTGAATTCCACAGAACTCCTCACCCAAGTTAATGATTCTTTTCTTGAATTTTCCTTTGCCCGCCAAGTGATGTACCTATCATGTTTGTTAATGAGGCCTTCAACAGATTTATTGAATGGATGAAATTGGAAACAATATAAATTTTGATGTCAATATTCTTTTTGTCTACATTGTGTTTCTCCATCGTCATTTTGATACAAGTGTAGAAAGTTTGTCATAGCAACCGTGGCAGAAATCGCCCGAGCGGCAAGCGAGGGTCTTACGGAGCCGCTGCAGTGACAAATTTCCACTTATATATAAAACGACATTTTTCAATACACTTACGAAGAAATAAATAAACGGGGGCTGCCTGACTCGTGGGGATCACTTAGCGCCCAACCTGATACGATATTTATAATGAGACGGGACGAGCATGCGAATTTAGCGAATTTAGCACTAGTGCAGAAAACAAAGTAGTAATTAAATTGCGTGCCTGAAAGCGGTAGAGATAGGAGCGGATTTTCGTGTAAGTGTATTGAAAACAAATGAACACCTCGTTCTGTGTATTGAACCAGCATCGTATTTAAATCCGACATCTCTTTATCGCATTCCAATACCAAAAAACAGCCATTGCCTCACACTGTAATGATGTTGTATGCCGATTGCGTCTACGAAATAATCTTAACGGTATTCAGTATTCATCCTGTTTGGAGTTCGTTACTAGTCTAGTTTAAGTTAGATATTGTGGCCCGGGGGTTCAGATCTGTACCGTTAGATATTGCCACGATCAAGTGAAACATCTGATAGCATAGTTGCTTTACTTATACTGATTTTGACTGGCCTGTTGGTCTAGTGGTTAGTGGCCCTGACTGCTATGCCGGAGGTCGTGGGTTCCCACCTAAGACAAATAAATGTTCGTGTGATGAGCACAATCATTTGTTCTGTGTCTGGGTGTAATTTATCTATAATATGTATGTTTTTAGATATATTTAAGTACGTTCGCCGGTTCTTTCAAGAATTGCCTCGATCATTTACAAATGGCCCATCTGCTCCTCAAATCAAGCTTTCTATTATTTTTTTCTTAAGTATAAAATTTGCAACTGTAATAATGGCTGACTGGGTTCTTATAATGAATGAAAATTCTTTAAGTTTGTATCAACCATCGTACTTACCAGGGTTGCCAGATGCCGAATTTTTTATTTCGTACTAGGGCTGTCAAATATCTCGTACTTTCAACACAATATCTCGTAAAAGTATATAGGTATTTTAAAAATCTTAGACCTTAATTTAAGTAACTAGCTAGCCTGGGGCAGGAATACCGCCAAATGAAAAATCATTACTCTAGGTGATTCATATTTTTAATATTTTTTTTAAAATAATTTTACCAAAATCTTCAAAAAATAAAACAAGTTACTAGGCAATAAATTTCGTAGGTACTTGCTACTAGTACATAATTTTAATTATGGCTTTATTTGTTATTGATATGTAATGTCTGGGGTATTAGTAAAATCATCTTCGTTTTTATTGTATTGATAATATTGTTAAAATCTCATAAAAAAGTGTACGAGATTTGTTTTTTCTCGTTTCTCGTACAGAGACTGCTAAATCTCGTAAAGTTACGAGATTTCTCGTACATCTGGCAACGCTGGTACTTACCTACCTGTAGTATACTTATGGTCTTGGCTATAATTAGGTAAGTAAGGACGATGCACGTGGTAGTGTAATTAGATTAGCACGTGTATTCAAACCTAGTACTTACATTAATAACACCTACTTCAATAGACCTGCCAACAGTTACAATAACCGCCTACAAATGCAGGTGCTAACCATTATAAGACCTGCGCGTGGGCAGAACAAACTGTTTCGTTAGCCACACGAGCCGGCATCGTTATAGTTGGTTTTCGACTGTTTTGTAATGACCGACCGAGGTCTAACACGTGCCCACACAATGGTGAACCTGAGTTGGTCTGTAGGTTGCTTTAGTTCCTGGTAAATTATATTTGGATAGTAAAGTTGTTCCGCCCCTCATCAGATCACTCGGCCGTAGGTACCTACGGCATTGCGCCACCGCTACACGGTGAACTTTTTGGGAGTACATTTATTGTCCGTACAGCTAAGGAGTAGAATTCCGAGTCTGTGTTTCCTGATTGCTACATCCTAGGGGTTTTTAAATCAAAAGTGATAGGTTACTTATAAGCAAGCGTGCTCCATCATCGCTTACCATTAGGTAAGATAGTGGTCAAACGCGAGATTATCACTAATAATTAAAAAAACATTTATCCCTTTACCCTCATACCTGTTTGTTTGAGGGCGATGTTTTCTTCGTCTATTAAGTACCTATTCGTTATCTCAGTAGTCCCGCACGACGGTAGACTGGTACCGTTTACTAACTTAAAGTTGACCAGGAAAGTGTAAATAAATATATTTTTCAATACACTTACTCGAAAACCCGCTCTTCTCCCACCGCTTTTAGGCACGCAGTAGACTGTTTTCCGCACTAATGCAGAAAAGTGCGCGTGCTCTCCCTCGCCAATTTATTCAGGCTGGGCGCGCGTCGACCCCCACGAGGCGCCCGTCAACCCCCGTTTATTCATTTCTTCGTAAGTGTATTGAAAAATGTTGTTTGATACACGTGCGAATTTGTCACTGTAGCCCTCGGCTCCATAACACACTCGCCCACGGCTCGTGCGAATTCCGCATCGGACGCAATGACAAACTTTCTGCACTTGTATTAAAATGTACTATTTAGGGCCAATCCTAAAGTAACCAGCTCCAGTGTACACTGACAGTCAATACGCATCATCATAATTTACTTCTGTCTGTCAATATCAGTCAGTACCTAGGCAAGCGCTCATCCATCAAAACATCAATCTCTATTTACCAAACAATAGCCACAAAGCGCCACCTATGTGTTTATTTATGAACTACGTGAACAATGTCGTATATTGTAATACGCATGCGCCGGACGCAATGTGCGCGGGAGTCGACGCTGCGGGCGTTGTGGTCATATTACGAGCAATTTGAGGCAAAGGACCATTATTGGTCTTTCGCGCCTTATTGTTTTGTAATGGTGTCTACTTGATGATTGCTGAGAGAGTGATACAGATATTATTGCCGTTAACAAGGATGGTGAAATCAGTTTTGGTGATTGAAATATTATTTGGTATAACATTTTCTAAGATTAATGCCGGTTTTGATTTAGAGAAACATTGGAAATGCTGAGTAGTCGATTATTTTCTACTTAAAAAAGCGGAGAAAGAAAAATGAAACGGATGTTTTGACATGCTCTCGTGTTCAGAACGGAATAGGAGATTGGATCAGACAAGTTCTACAGGCATGTTCGTTAAAATTAAAGTAAGCACTAACAAATGGCCATAACCAATAGTCTTGTCACAAGGATGTCTAATTCAAGGTATAAACTTTTTATCACCGTATTTTCTAACCTGTCGCACGCCATCTTAGCTGGACACTTACATCGGCGCTAGGTGTCCGACATTGCTTTTCAATTTGTATGGGCGTACTTAGTTTTAGTTTATGCCGCGGGCAGAGTTAGGTTGGCCAGGTTTGGCTGCCAGTACCGCATTCCTGGGCCGTCCGGTGACTGTTTTTGCGTTTCCTTTGTCGAGTCACCAGTTCAAGTTCAGTGGTTGTCGATGAAAGATGACCACTTTTACCGGTGCTTTCTTCTCGGTTTTAATAATCCGTTTGGCTTTCAGAATGTTAGGTTTTTCATTCCATGTGACTTCTGAATGGTATTGTATGTTAAATGTACTGATACCGAGAAGTTATACCGTATTATTAGAACAATAGTCGTTGGATTTTCATTCGGTTCCAGTTCAATTGAAACGAATTGGTTTGCAGGAATATTTTTACATGAATATCAATTTGCAAGGTCTCCTTTCGAATGTTGCTATGAGCAGTTCAAATGCTAGTTTTATAAAAAGAGATATTTTTATAAAACTATCATTTTCAGTCATATGAGACTAAAAACGAAGTCCAACAAAAACGTTAACAAGCTACAAAAACTGTAACAACATTCCTTTCAAGGGCTCCTAAATCATTTCCTACACTTTCCCACGTTTAACATATTTTTTGGTCCTTGAAGCACCTGTCCACTTGCCAATTGTTGGAACATTCACACGCTGCCTGCGATATTTCGAAATTGTCGGTACAATCGATCGGGGATCGTTTCCGTGGTGGGGCAGGTGTCTGCTTACCCTTTGTGTGGGGGCTAGGGGCTTCCGGCGCCTAGCCAGGTCATGTTGCAAGTCCTATGTTTTAAATTACATTGCCTGTGGTATCGTATTATTGTGCCTGACCATCACTTGTGTGTGCTTCAATCTGTAGTTGCTTTTAGGGTGCTCGCTTGGTTACATCATGTATTTGAAGTCCTAATCCTTGATGATGATTATAAATCTATAGCACTTCATGAAAGCACAGCGATACCACAAGTTTCTTTGTGTGAGCTACGCAGCTTCACCTTGGCAACATCCTGAATCAGTACAAATCTCAACATTCCCCGGATAATTTCCTGTTCCAATCCATAAAACGAGGAAGTAAATGACAGCTGCTTGCAATCCAACCCCCTGTAGAGCTCGGATGCATTGCCCACTGCTCAAGGCTCTCGGGCTCAGTGTCGCCCGCGCGTCGTCGCATACGCACGTGTGTCATGGCCGCACTCGCGCCAGTCCCGGCTCCGCGCATGCGCCTAGCGCTACACCCCCATAATATTCATGTGAGTCATTTAACTTTTTAACATAAAATCCTCCATTATCATTTCATTGCGATGTGACTTTTATTCATTATTATTTAGCGTTTTTTTGTGCGGTGAGAATAGCTCGCGTGGGAACTGGATATTCTGCAATCTTTGCATTCTGTTACAATGAATAATAACATTATTGGTTGTTAGTTACTGTACTTTACTATCTTGTTTCGTGTCTCGATTTGCTTAGCGGTTTTACGAAGTTTCGAAAGGATTGGCTGTTGAATACGTATTCCTTTAACGCTATCCGGGTTTTAGAGTTCAGCTTCTTTCAAAATCGCTTATTGTTTTAGCTACGTCTGTTTTTTCTTTCATTGACACATACGGTGCACTGTATAGTGTTACCTGAAACTTCTGAAACAGACCTTGTTGAATGTAACGTGAAACATAATTAATCATTGCGATAATTCGTCGATTTGATTTCTTATTGGTTTTTTTGCTTCCCTTACCTCTACCATCGAGTTCTACTTATCTATCTCTATTTACTTAGCCAACTTAAATATTTTTACATAATTTAATGTCCTGTTTGCCTACAGATAGTGTTAGCTGTAACTTCATATGAATTCCTCCCTAAAAACGGAAGTTTGATATGTTTGATATGTTTGACCTGCTTATCAATAACAGTTGAAAATTACATGTAGGTATGACCTAAAATTTGAACTTTATCAGCCGAGGCTTTGTGCTGAAAACGATTAGTTATCTAAACCGTCGTTGGCAAAAAAGTATTTTTTTTTTAAATTTATTTAATATAATACTGTGCTTATACTTAACATGAAAATTGGATTCGTATAACGATTAATACCTTTATCGTATGATGGTACCCGTTATATTTAAAACTAGCGGTCCCAACAGATGTTGTTCTGTCCGAAAAATTGAGAATCCGATTGTAACGTCACCTATCGGATCCAATTGTATTTTTATTCATCCAGCGGTCTACTTAAATATACACACAATTTTTTTTTATTTACAGATTATTTATATATTATTATAGGTATAAAGATGTCTGTTATTATATTTGATCCACAATTTTATAACTCTAAATTAGTAAACTAATAAAATCAGGATATTGCAATAACCACCCTACCCCGTCAGCCAACCTTGGTAACATACACCTGTTTCACTCACCATACACGAGGGAGCCCACTCAACAGTGGAAATCTTCCGGTTGACACAATAAACCCGACAAAAGATAACATGAAACATAATTTGACATTGTATGCAAATCAATTCAAATGGAATAAAATCAAGAACCTGCTACAGAGTTACGGTCGTTTCGCAAAATTAGTCATTTGCAAGAAGCGTTTGGCCTTAGCTTTGGTCCATTGGCTTTTGGTCCTTAGCGTCAACAATTTATGTCTCACAATATTTTTCGCAGGAACCGTAGATTTTTTGGGATAAAATATACCCGTGTCTAACAAAAAATCTATTTTTTCCTCTCCAAAAAAATCAATCAATCAGACAATCCTGTCAATCAATCAGAGAGTCAATCAATTTTTTTGTCTCTCTTATTTTGTCTCTTGTTTTTTTTCTGTCTTTTTGTCTTCTTTTCTTTTGTTTCATCGAATATTAGTTCAGATAACTAATAAACCAATTTCTTTGTCCACAGACGACAATAAAAGTTTACGCCCGTCGCCTCCGCCCCGACATCGAGTACAAAACCCTCTCCGTGACGTGGGGCACTCGCGCTCAGGAAGTGGTCTCCACACTCCTGGGCAAGTTCCGTATGCGCCACCGGGACCCGAGGCTGTTCTACCTGAGCATGGAGGTCCGGGTGAGGACTGCAGGGCTGAGGACCACGCTGGTGTTGGATGATGACGCCAGGCCTGCTGCACTGCAGGCGTGCCATCCGAAGGGTTATTCTAAGTGAGTAGATTTTGTTTAAGTATATTAATTGAATCTAGAATAAAAAAAACACTTAGTGTTTGGTATACAGCAACAGTTTTGTATTGGTGAATGATTTCACTTGTGATCGTATCAGTAATTCCTACCTATAGAGTTATTTTATCGTTTATGTAGTTGTATTATATTGTAGTTAAGTAAGTATATTCTGTAGAATAGACTTCTAGTCGAACTTGCTGACTGTCTGATCTTTTCGCCATCTGGGTGCCATTCAAGAAGGCTGGTGTTCAAATCTAATGCTACAAATTGGGTTACAGTTAAACAGTGGACTGATTTATGTTTAAAGTGTTCCAACAAAATGATAAGTGGATCGGTTAGACTCATCACTATGACATCGTTATGACAGTTTCATGACATCATTTTCGTCTCAACTACCTATGATGTGAATTTGAAACTACAAATAAGTAATAACACAATATCACCACGACACAAACATTTATAACTGCATAGTTGAGTAGGCATATCGCAAGCTTAATCATAAAAAGAACTAACTCAAAAAGAGGGAATTTAAATCTGAAAACATATGTTTCAAAAATAAGGTTAAATTTTCAAATAAGTACCCATTTTTGAGTTACGTCTCTTTTTTATTAAGCGTGCGATATTTTCAATCGCATTGTTTTCAAACACAGTACAAAATCAGCGAAACCCTTTCACTGTTACTTTATTTTTATCCCGCCATCGGTCAACAGAAATCCCTTCAATACAGCGTCGGGAACTCAGGACCACCGGCCGGTACACCGAAAAAGATCCACTTTTGTCCCTTCTTCCGGCACGAGCTATTCTGGTACGGTAAACATGCGGCAATAAAAATTATAAAAACTTTTAAAAGAGTTCTCTTAGTGTTTACTGACCATATGTATCGTGTTACTGTGTGTTGACAGTTTCTAGTAGATTGCTAAAGGGATCAACTTAAGTATTAAATGGGCCGTTATTACGGTTAAAGCAGTATGTTTTTAAATGTATTACTGGGTTTATAGGCGTTTCGAATATAGTTTATGAGCTCGGTAAGAAAAGTGTTGTTTATAAATAGGGCTTCCCCTACAAAATAAACAATATACTAAATACGTATCCACGTTGTGATGATGAATTGAAAGCATTAACGTCTGCTTTCAAGAGAGAACAGCGTTTCCTTGCATGGTCAGCTGAAGTAATTTATAAAGCTAAGTAATTTAGCTTTTAGTCAATTGATAAATATTTTAGGTAATATTTCTTTAAAAGTAATTACAAAAATAATTAGCATACGTAATGAATAATAGTCAAAATTATCTTTTGCGTTAGAATGACCTTCGAGACTGAGAAAAAAATGTGTAGTGCTCGTTAGCTAAGACAAGCCGTGAGAATGATCTATTCAGTAAGCAAGGCTTTGCGGACAAACTGTATGAATTGAATGGGTACTGCTGAGAATTTTAGTTATTAAGACGAATGAAGTAAAATTTTGTTAGATTTGAGCAACCATTTACAAAGTTGCAATCAGTTTCGGCAACAGGCAACGTTTTCTTGTAGAGTTCACAAAACAAGAAAGCTCCTATTACTATTAAGCTGTTGATCCCCGCATTAACGCCGGCGTTCACGCCCCATTGTCTTTCTAGTAAGTAATTCTTTCTAGTAAGTAAAAGTAAGCAAGGCTTTGCGGACAAACTGTATGAATTGAATGGGTAGGTACTGCTGAGAATTTTAGTTATTAAGACGAATGAAGTAAAATTTTGTTAGATTTGAGCAACCATTTACAAAGTTGCAACCAGTTTCGGCAACAGGCAACAACGTTTTCTTGTAGAGTTCACAAAACAAGAAAGCTCCTATCACTATTAATAACAAGAAGCCAAAATTCTAGTCTTATGTTTTGTACTATATCATCTCCTTTGCCTAACTAGTTAAGGGTCGGCTTCTAATCTAATAGGATGCGGCTTAATACTCGTGTTTTACATGGAGCGACTGTTTATCAAACCTCCACAACTCAGTTACTGGGCAACACGGTATACCTTGGATAGACTGATGGTCAGACTTCCCATCGGCTTCTACGTGTAACGACTGTCAAAGATTTATGAATAACAACCGGGACTATCGGCTTTACGTGATTTCCAAGGCACGGGGTGCCAGTAAGAAAAGCCTGGTTTTGAACCTTATGCATGAGAGGCCTTAACCGTGCCTTAAACACCGGGTTCATCATGACATTCGATATTTTGTACGACATGGTGTCTGCTCGAGTACACCGATGTTTGAAACCGACAAACAAGATTGGCGTAACGTTCACCAACCCGTACATTACAAGCGAGATTGACTGTATCCCAACGCCCTTTAAGAATTGATATAAGCATAAGGATAATCAGCCGTATAATGTTCCCACTGCTGGGACTCAGGCCTACTCTGAGAGAGGAATGAATTAAATATACTTTTATTAAAACCATTTCAAAATCCTCCTTTATCCAACCACATCTCTTTTCGTTTTCCAGGTTCTCCCTGCAAATGCGTCCTGGCGGTCTGATCAAGATCTACGACTCGGCGCTGATGTCCTCATCGCAGTATAAGTGCTTGCTGACCAGTGAGAGGACCACGGCAGACGAGGTGCTGGCCATCCTGCTGCATTGTTACGACTCCAATGAGGGTGTGGAGAGGTTCTCGCTCTATGAGGTGCGTATGGATTAACTTTCATGATTATTAAGTAATACACACCGTGTTCTTTTTTGGCAAAGTTTTCGTTTTTTTTTCCTTCTGTAAAAGCACGAACAGGTAATTCATTTCTCACTACCGAGAAATGAATTTGTAAGATTCATAATATTTATGTCACCTAATTTTAGTAAGCTATACTACACTTCCTGGGTCCTCTTTGTCGACACTGATACAGTACCAAATCCTGGCGCTATTATAGAATCTTTTAGAAGTATTGAGTACCTACTTTAGATTTTGCTCCTGACGTTATCCCTGGTATCCAAATGTTTATTGTAAACCTCACAACAACTGATATTTAATCAAACAAAATGATTGATTTCAGGTCAGTCCCTCGCAGGAGTACGAGCGAAAATTACACCCTGATGACCTTCCCCTAATGGTGCAGCGTTCCTGGCCCGCGGAGAGCGACTGCCATTTCAGAGTGCGCAGGAACCCTAGAGTTCCCCCTCTGCCACCACGCAGCCTGCCTCCCCCAGAGGAACCTGTCTCCGAAGATGAGGAACCTTCAAGAGCATTATCAGCTCTCTCCCTCGAAGCTGAAGGCGAGAAGAGAAGATACAGCCCCGTCTACAAGTTCCCCAGCATCAGCTACTGTAGGGAAACTAAGAATGACTATCTATACATCTGACTAGCCGTGTACTTAGCCAGGTTCAGACGATTACGGTGCCGCGCCAAAGGACGCAAGCACCTCGATGGAACAGTGAGAAAGCGACTCTTGTGAAGTGTAAATACGGTTCAGTATGTGTAAAGTGTAAATATGGATTTTGGATGGTTAGAGGGTTTGGTGTAAGCTTTGGGCCCTGTCGTGATGGAACGGATTGAATCGTTGTGGACCTTTGGTTGGTTAAAAAATGATCCTTTTGAATTTGTGTAGTGCAAGGACCATAGGTCTTCAAGGATCATCAAGGATTTATATTTTTGTAAAAAATCAAAAGAGTGGTTTTAATCGGCTAGGGTTCTCAGTGAGTGTGAAACCAAAGACTTGTTGCAATAATGCTTGTAATTAACAAAACGAGGCAGTTAAAGTTTATCGTAAGTCACAGAAAGATCAAGAATGTATTAAGAATTCAGTAGTAGTACAAGACAGCCTGATAAGTTATGAGCGCCATCATGGCTTCAATATTTGCAATTTTTGACATACACTGACAAGTGAATTGATAGTATCTAAGATTGTCATAGCTTTTGCCATTGTATTACCTAAGGCACCACTGATCGTAAACGGTACATAGCCTAATGTAAATTTTGTGGTACATAGTATCGAAGCTACATGAAAAAGATGCTAGAATGCTATTTGTAATAGCTGTAAACGAATTATCTCTTAGTAAATCTCCTTCCAATGTATTCTTACAATAAGTGTAAGTGCACATACAATTATATTTGAGAATTTTTATAAAGAATCAGATTTTTTCTTCGACAATATATTGGAAGGTGAAGGATATTTTCTCTTATATTAATCTTCACAAAAACGTTGCAACTATTATAATGTAATTCTATGAGAATGTATATAATTATTGTATTATTTAGCTAGTAGACACCAAAGAGGCACGCGAGCGATAATATTATGAAAAATTAGATTTATTTAACAACTGTTACGCGATTTAATGTTTAATTTATTGAATATGGCAACCTTTGTGGGTGCCATCATGACATGTTAAACGTCATCGAATTTACTTCAAACACGTCTGTAATAAACTGCGATATGTTTTTGATATCTGAATTTTATTTCCCATTTCTTGATTTATATAGCCATGTCCTTAAATAATAGATACCTATATCCCTTTCCTGAGTTCCTTCTAACGTATTCCTCTTTAGGAATTGTTTTTGGCGTTTATGATTTTTTTCGCCGTAATAATAGCATTATATAATTATTATGACATCATTCCAAATGGACACAGAGCAAGATATGGTTCTCGTCGTATTCGGCTCGAAGGACCAAATTTTTTAAAACTTGTTTAAATGATTACCTCAAAATCCACCTACTTCTGACTGTTCACGTCTCTTACTACCTAAGTATAGCGCCATTTTATTAGCGTTATTATTTTTAATTTTTAGTTGATCTGAAAGATGAATTTTGAAACAATAACTTGACTAAGTTGAATAAAGTGGAATATTAATTTTTTGCAGATACCATTTCCTTTACTTAATAATACTCCTTTAAACTAAAAACAAAATTAATTAAAAATGTTGAGTTTAGCGCCATCTAGCGTGAACATGGGCACACGTGAGCATGTAGCTTTCATTTTAACTGCGAATTGGTGGCCAGTTAGTTGATACAAGGGTGAAAATGTATACCAGGAGACAGTAGGACAGTTCCATAAATATTTCACAGATGTCATTGTTCTCAAAACGAAAACATTTTAGCTCATAAGTTTGACACAGATGGCACTGTGTTTTCTCATTGCCTTCGTAATTCACAGTCTGATCTAGATGGCGCTGTATTTAACTTGACAAAGAATGACTCCAAAGCCATGTAGAGCAGGCAGGCGTATTAAAGATATTCTAGTTTAAAGTTGGTGAGATTATATTTATTATATATTATGTCAATAATACCTACGTACCTACTTACGAATTTTAAAAATCAATAGACGCATGATTGAACGAACGACAAGATGTAAAATCATGTCATATACGTGTCATTATAACCACTATATATTCTAAACTCAAACATTCAGTTTAGCCAAAAGTCATGAAGAAAGCCAGCAAAAAAAAAAACTAAGCCATGATTATTTATTATCGTAAAAAATCTAGTCAATGCGAAACTTAGGCCCATAATAGAGAACTACAATCAAGACTCAAGCATTACTTAAAAAACTAGTCTCAGTTGCAGTTTTCATTTTAGAACTTGACTTGAGCAGAGAAACTACAATCAATAATCACCTGAGCAATGTCACTTTAAAATGACTTTTTTTACGTATTATAGAATAGTAGAGCTCAGTCAAGCCTCAAGCTTGACTGAGCTCCACTCAATGTGTCCTTATTTTAAAATCACAATCAGCTCAGAATTACTGCTTGAGCAGAGACCACGACCACGCTTGAGCTGAGATTCTCATGAAAATTGTTGTGTATTTGGAGTAAATCGAGTACCTACCTAATCAAAATGGATATACAGTCGACTCTTGTTATTCGAAATTCAAGGGACTCTTAAATATTTACGAATTATCAAGTGTTCGAAATATCAAATGGTTCGAAACGAGAGTAACAGTAACTGAAACTTAACTAAACAAACCAATTCGTGCGGAAGTGTGTGTCAAACTAATCATTACAAAAACAAAGGCTCGAGTACGATGATACAAGTTTGAACTTGTCTCAAAATTTACTTAGGTACAGACCTCTGCAAGTTCTGCAATCTTTCTCTCTGTTTCTCTCTCCAACTTTGAATTGTCGAGTGTTTGACGCCGATGAGTTCGAATTAACGCGTCGTTTTGTCTCGTAGCGATGATTTTTTCGTTCGAATTACTAAGTGCATAAAAACATATTGATTTAGTTCGAAATATAAAGAGATTTTCTAGGAAACTCATGATAAGTTTGAATTATAGAGAGGTTCGAATTATGGCAGGTTTGGATTAACGAGAGTCGACTGTATTTGCAGAAGTAGACTATTATAATAATTTATTTAATAATGAGATGAATCGAACGTATAACTTAAATGTTCCTCCTAATTTGCGAATAATTAAAACAGCCACTGAACTTCACTCGAAATAATCCCGCCAAAAAAACTCAGTTTCACAGTTTTGCTGTCCACAGATCATATGTAGGTGTACTCTGAAGGGTTAAGGGTGGCTGTCAGTGTCAATAACATCGTGTCGTCCGCCTCGTCAACCGGTTTTGATCTAGTCTAATCGTACGAAAAAAAAAGAATTGCAGTGGAAAACAAATTATTGTTCAGGGTTACCATAATTATTGCTTACTCACGTAATCAGAGATCTAAATCTCTACTCAAGCGTAGTTTCGTTTGATTTGAGTTTGAGGATAGTTCTAAAATAAACTGAAGTAAATAAACTTAAGTCGAGATTCTTCGCTCAAGCAGTAATCGGTTGAATGCAGTTTATGTAGTACTTGAGTAAGGTTCTGTAATACGGGCCTTAGACTGGCCATTAGCTTGATTTGATAAAACTTAGTAAATAATTTCGCCTGTATATATCATGAAGTAGACAGTTAAATCATCAACAATTTCCTGGCCGTTGTTCTTTAGGTTGAAAATTAGTAGGCTTTAGCTCACATTTTTCCTTAACATATATGTTATTGAAACACTTTGAAAGTGTCTCTTTCGTTCTAAGAAAGTTTACCTAAGGTTTTTTTATCAGAAAAACAAGTGAAACTTCAGTCATCGATATAAAGTATTTTATTTACAAATGATTGCAACAATGAAGTACAGACGATGCAATATAATTACAGAGTATGTTCAAAAAATGGGAAACGGATAATATCTAACGGTACTAAACTTAGCTCCTCCTTCGTTCAGTATGTAAAATTTATACAATCGCCGCTTGCAGCGGCAGCGCAGCGGAACGCGGCTCGCGTGCGGCGCGGTGCGGCACGCGGCGGCGCCTGCCGGCACGCGTGCGGCGCGGTGCGGCACGCGGCGGCGCCTGCCGGCACGCGTGCGGCGCGGTGCGGCACGCGGCGGCGCCTGCCGGCACGCGTGCGGCGCGGTGCGGCATGACGTGGCGCCTGCCGGCACGCGTGCGGCGCGGTGCGGCACGCGGCGGCGCCTGCCGGCACGCGTGCGGCGCGGTGCGGCATGACGCGGCGCCTGCCGGCACGCGTGCGGCGCGGTGCGGCACGACGCGGCGCCTGCAACACCATGCCACACGCGGCTCGACAAGCACAGTGCGGTGCGGGTTAGACAGCGTTAAGCGCGCGGCGCGACGGCCCGTAGTCGTCGGGCGGGTCGCGGTCGCGGCGCCGCTCCCGCTCGTCGCGCGCGTACTCGCGCCCGTACTCGTCGCGCGCGTACGCATCACGCGTGTAGTCGTGTCCGTACGCGTCGTGTGGAGGCGGCGCGTGCGCGGCGTGCGCGCGCTCGCGCGTGTACTCGGGCCCGTAGTCGTGGTACTCGCGCGGATAGCCGCGCTCGTA
Source organism: Mythimna impura (assembly GCA_905147345.3). Lineage (NCBI taxonomy): Eukaryota > Metazoa > Arthropoda > Insecta > Lepidoptera > Noctuidae > Mythimna > Mythimna impura. Next base: position 1,795,417 of record LR990348.1, read on the forward strand.
GCGCTCGCCGCCGCGCGGGTAGTACTCCTCCTCCAGCCGCTCCGGCCGCGCCACGCGGGACCTGCCGCCTGTCAAGCATTGTGCACTCGTAAAAGAACTTTACTATAACGGCATTAACTCAAAATAAAATCCTTGAAAATCAACACGCACTCGAACACAACAAACTCAAAAATATTCAGGATGTTCACGGCCCTGGAAATTCAAGCCTTTGCATCGACCAGGGTTTCAGGGGTCAAAGAGCACACACATCACACGAGGCAATAGGAGTAGGGGACCATCTTCGGGAGCGAGGAAGGGGCACCCAGACTTACGGATGCGTCGGACTCAGACACGTTACATGCTTGTCCCACCGGGGGTGCGCACTTTGCCGGGCACCGGGATCACAACCTGCGCGGCCGCCGGCACGGGCGATGCTGCGGAACAGTGCACTTGAGATGCTGCACGCTATGAGCCTGATAGAGGCTGAAGGTATCTTGCTTGATGGAACATGTTCTGCTTCGTGCTGACTGGACGATCGAAACGACTTGTTACGGCGAAACAGGTTGCGATGAAAGGGCAGAAGGTATATGAGATGGTCATCTGATAAACATGAGGATCTGCTTAAGTACAATGATTATGTATCGGAAGCAGCCATCGGTCCAAAAAATCTTTTTCTTTTATGTTAATATTTACACTAGTTTTGAAACTAACTTCAAACTACAAAGAGCTCTGTCTTTTTTGAATATCATCATCCAAAAATTTCGTCAATGACCTCCTAAAAATGTCAATGCCCCAAAACCCAAAATTTATTAAAACGCATCACAGTTAGCGTCATTCTAAACCTCTGTTACGTGTTAGCGGGCGGAATCTAGCAGTGTTATCCTGCTGTTGGATTCTGAAGGGTTAGTGAAGCGTCACCCTGAAGCGATCAAGCGGTTAGAAGGGTGGGGGCCGCTAGAAATTGTTTGCAACCTGGACGGGGGCCGGTGCGTCTGACAATAAACACCTGGAATTATGTCTTCGGCTCGGATGTTAGTGGGCCTGCCCCGACGCTTGTACTGAAATGAACGGGAAGGTCAGTCGAGTGGCGCTGCGCGTCCTCTGGCGGGGAGACAACATCTACTAGGTACGTACAACATCTATTTCTTACGTTGTTTGCACACCATCGCTTATCGTAACGTTGTTTTTTGCGATGCAGCCAACTCGCTTAATTCGCCATTGAGTCAGCAGCCTAGCCTGATAACTAATCGGCTGTTGAACCTATTTGGCACAGCCGAGAGACACATCGTTGTTGTAGTTTTTATTTTATTTTTTACACACTTTTCAATACTTGTTTGTTCAGTGTATGCGAAATAAACATGTTTTCTTTCTTTCGAACGCAGCGATGGTATGCGAACGGTGTTAATACTATGAGGAACAGTAACGGATTTATTCGGGACCCCAATGCCTGGACTACACGAGGATGATTTTTCAAGAATGAATGCACAATTATGCCAGTAGGCTAGCAAGCTCCGAACAATCTCTGACCATGCATTATATTTGTAAAGTAAATATATTATGCACGGTCACAGGTTATTTTTTAGAGATTGTATTGTAAACCAGCCTCGTGTTATTAAGGCAGAAGGGCATTTTCACAATGAAAAGCTTAGCATTATTGAGAGTGGTAAAAAAACAAATTTTAGTTTGTATCCGTAACTGTACCTTAGATATTAGTAGACATTGAAAATAGATCGAAAATGAAAATATGTAATGAATATGACACAATAATAATAATAATATCTAAGTTTCTAAAATCTACTAAAAATACATAAATAGTTTTTTTACTTGATAATCTACAGATAGAGTTTACAAATCCAAAATTAAAAGCAAGGTGTTTTTTTATTCAATTCCTAGGAGAAAGAATGCCATGGCCATTTTGATTTTCCTGCAAGTTGCGATGCACGACGCAGTTGACATCCCAAGCCAAATTGCCCCCCTAGCCAAGTTACGACCGTTTCGTTTCGATTCTCTTGCATCGAACGCCTCGAGTAGGCCACGCCTCCGATTCCTTTATTCTGACCACGTGACTGAGCGTTGAGATGACGTCAGAATAAAGGAATCGGAGGCGTGGCCTACTCGAGGCGTTCGACGCAAGAGAATCAAACGCGCGAAGAGGGGGGCAGGCATTAATTGGCGACTAGTGAATGCAACTTAGATTCAATTGCACTTTTCCTTTATTTATTACCTTTTTAAACACACTATGTTTCTGTTTAATTTATCTACTTACATATTATGATTAGTTACCTCTTTCCCTCTCGTAGCTATACGAGTCGGACCTCTCGCGATGCCCTCCAGTGTTAGCAGGGGGTTCAAAATATCGCAGTACACGGTTACATACATATACAATAATTATACAGAAGGTTTACAGGTAGTATTTATATGTATAATAAGTTGAGTATAAATAAGGAAAAAAAATCGTGGTCCTAGATAAAATATATAGGTGTGTTTTTGGGGTACGGCTAGGTGGATTAGCGGTATCATGTTAAAAACACACTGTAGGTATATTCAATGCCTTGAAATGTACTTTAACGCCAAAGAAAAGGTAAATAACAGTCTAGGCATTATGTACCTGCCTGCCTAAAAAATCTTGTGGTTTGTTGTATTAGTAAGTATATGAAGTTTACCTATATTTCAGCAATATTAATTTGTTATAACATCAAATTATTAAAGCTAAAGTTATAAAGTGCCATTCTGCACCATGTATTCGACGATGCTCGGGTATGAAGTTATTCCTTTTCAAATAAAATCGTAATTTTTTGGTATGGGATATCATTGAGCATTAATTCCGACTAACATATCAACAGTACAATGTACCTAAGTTATAAGTTACAGTGAGGCGTCTATGTGTGGCTAAGTATTTTACTAAAACATCTCGACTAACGTCGGTCGATCACTTTTACTAAAAGACCCAACTGCATGAGATTTACCTGAAGTCAACATTTTTTATCTGACGATATCGACTGGCTTTTGAAAAAAATCAAATGCAATAGGGAATATGCAAGAAAAAAATATTTGTTAACTAACCAGTTAATCAATGTATATATATTTTTTTATTGATGTAAACCAGTGCTTGACTGCGATTTCACCTGATGGTAAGTAGTGATGCAAAAATAGAAAACTGATTGTTAAAACAACACAACACAAATGAGATATAATAATTTTATACAAATGTCTCTTTCGCCGTTTTTTATGGCGGCCGGGTGTCATGGCCTTAGACGCCAAAGACCATGTCGGACCTTTCTTTCTTATTAGCAGCTCTAAACCTTTATAACTTCGTTGTTGTTGCAGATATTTTAATTATGTTTCATATTTGTTTACCAGAGCTAAAAAGTATTAAATTTAGCAAGTAAATAATTTACATGTAGATTCCCTATTGCCGACGTTAGTCGAAGGTTCGTGGTAAAACTCTTAGCATCTTCGTAGTGAGTGTTACGTTAGAACAACAATGTAGTGTAGAGCAGCGTGTAGTGTGGCTGTGTGTGCGTGCTCACCGGGCTGCGCGTGCGTGTTGTGCGTGCGCTGCATGGGGCGCGTGGGCGCCGCCTCCTCCGGCACGGGCGGGTGCGTGGCGCGCCAGTACGCCTGCAACATACAGCATCACGGTTCAGCTATCATCAAATTTATTTTTATTTATTTTACTCAAATATATTGGAGTATCAATTGGAATCTGCTCTGACTCGTTAAGCTCTCATCAGGTCATCGATTTACCATGTGGGAGCTTTCCAATTTCTGTATGTGGTCACCACTCCAAAACCTTGTAGACTTATAAAAGAAAGAAAGAAAGAAAACATTTATTTGAGACTCGCACAGGACAAACAACAATAAAACAAAAAGTAATTACTTAATCTATAAATACTTAACTTAAAATAAAAGAAAACAATATCGATGTCTTATCGACTATTCAATTATTGTCAAAGGGTACTAGATCACCAGGGAACTTCCCCGGTGATCTGGTTCCTGAAAATTTCAGTCCATGATGTATAAAAATGTCAGAGAGGGATGGAGCTATACACCCTGTATAGCTCCATCTGTTTAACAGTTCAGTTTAGGACGTAAAATGGATCGCGTTAAGAGGTGGTAGCAGTGCTGGTCCTGTTTTGGACAGACATAACAAACTGCCTCTGTAGAGACGATACGTAGAGTGTGACTGACCTCTAAATATTCAGCAATATGTTCACAAGCATCCTCCAGCTGGTTCTCATCGAGGATGACGTCAAACATGTCGGTGGGACACTGGGACAACTTCTCAGCAGCCACCAGCTGCACCGACAGGTTCTTGGACTGGCCCTTCCCACGCGACTTGATCAGCCGCTGTAGAACCTACGTGACAAAATAACCAATATTGTAGCCAGAGCTGAGAGGAATTGCAAGAACAGCTAACACAAGGCGGAAGAAGAAGTGGATAGAGGTACAACATGTATCTAGCTAACACCCAAAACATCAAATCTAACTGCAGATACAACAGCGATTGTTTTACTAAAAACTTTCACTTACTAATTCATGGGAGTCCAGGTTTCAATCAAGAACATTATCAAATTTTACCCTAAAAGTAAAATTTCTAACTACTTAAGTCGTTGCCCATTTTATTTGGGGAGAACTAAGGCATCAAAATCAGTGGCGGTACGTCATCATTATCATCATTTCAGCCGAAAGACGTCCACTGTTGGACATAGGCCTCTCCCAAGTGTCGCCATAACGATCGGTTCTTTACGTCTCACAACCATCGGATTCCTGTGACCTTTACCAGGTCATCGGTCCACCATGTGGGAGGCGGGACGTGAACTTTTTTTTAGTATTGAAAGGCTGCGCGCTTGACCATTATCTCACCTAATGGAAAGCGACGATGTGGTCGTCGATGGAGCACGCTTGCCTAGAAGTACCCTATTCAATTTTAACTTAAAGACCCCCAGGTTGTAACTATCAGGACTGTTATTTGGTACAGCATAGCATACAAGTGAAACTTGCGCAAGTGTCAAATATTGAATTGGCGATCAAACTCCATAGAGCGATGCATGCCTCTTCGCACCGACTTCACTGCCTTAGGTCTTCCCCTATGTTAACCTAAGCTTCAAGAATATGACTAAGGCATTTATCAGCCGCAGTGTTAAATCATACTACAATCACCAACGCATCTGCTTTCATACATAAACCTACTATATCTTGCATTAGGGCGTTCATATGGGGTTTCTATCCTGGGATGTTATAACTGCAATGTTAGAAAGGCACTTGTAATACCACCTTGGGACTGGAGATCTTCAGGTATACGATGGTGGGCGCCAGTGATGTCTTCGCCAGCTGCGAGGGGTGGTTGATGGTGTCGCAGTCAAGAACCACCAGCTGCAACGTCCGAGCCAGCTCGAATATCCTCTCGATTTCAGCCTGGTCGTGGTGTTACAAATAGTTTTAGTCAGTGATGAGGCCCGCTTGCATCACAAATCTCCTAATAAGTACGTTTAGCCCTAAACGAAATCCATTTAACTGCCCGCGTCGGGTTTGTCCGACGAATATTTTTGCGTCCTATTCGCCAGGATCGTGTGTTCGTGACTGGGTACTCCATCTCGTTTAGCTCTTTAATCCTTGTAGGTGACAGAAGAGCTAACAAGATGGAGTATTTGGTCGTGGATGTGCGACCCTGACGGACTCAACGTGAAAGTTGTCGGATATATCCGACCTCGGCGGTTAAAGGGTTGTGAAAATAATTCTGTCTCTTTTAATGATCTGCAGAAAAATAACTATAATTTAAATTCGTTTAACGCTAAGTACATTAAGTTGATTGTGATGGAAGTGGGCCTTAGTCGTGGAATGTTGAGTACATCTATGAAGGCACATGTTTTGTGAAAAAAAAAAACACAAAGTTGATGGTACTCAAGTGCGTCTTAATTTGAAAGTGAAAAGTGCTTTCAAAGATGTCTCAAGCATCTTGATTTGGTCCAAGATGACGTCATGCTCCCCAGATACCCTATCAGATGATAGGGTGTTTATTATCGCCATTTAAAATAAGGGTTAGAATTAGCCATAGCTAGCACAGTCAGTGGTAACAGTAAGAGTACAAATTTTATAAACATCTTGTTTTTTTATTATATAAACTAGTGCTTGACAGCAATCTCACCTGATGGTAAGCAGTGATGCAATCATTAATGGTGAAGAGCACTAGTTTGTTTAGAGCCTATTCACTAATAAGTAAGTGTCCACCACAGTGTCCACGTAAAATTTATTCAAATTTTATTTGGCTGCTGAGATGCTCTACAGCAACCCAGCCCCCCTAGCCAAGTTACAACCGTTTCGTTTCGATTCTCTTTTCGTCGATCGCCTCGAGTAGGCCACGCCTCCGATTCCTTTGTTCTGACGTCATCTCAACGCTCAGTCACGTGATCAGAATAAAGGAATAGGAGGCGTGGCCGACTCGAGGCGATCAACGAAAAGAGAATCGAAACGAAACGGTTGTAACTTGGCTAGGGGGGCTGTTCAGTCCATTCAGTTGCTTGTACTTGTTATCCTGTTATGGTACTTAATTCTTAAGTATATACTAATTCGTTACACATTGCGTACAATTGTGATATGAATTAATAAACAGCAAAATAGATGATGGGGTGTCTGGGGAGCATGACAATTCAAGATGGTGCACAAATAAGCGCATTTTTTTGGCTTTGCAAATAGCCAATAAATATTTACTTGGATCACCACAATATTGCAAAGCGAAATCTATCGTAAAGCTCTCGGAGCGACTAGATAACTATATTAATTATATATTATCCTAACATTAACGAGAAAGTTAACCAATAAAATCAATATGAATGAATTATTATTTATAATTATGCTGTTATTTACTACTAAAACATATTTCTGTTTATTTAAAGACAATAACTTAAAAATATTATTTTTACTTGGTTGTGGGTTGTATATTCGGAGAGGATACACGTTTATTCTAAAACGCTATCATAAAACTACAAATAGAAATTAACATACAAAACTAAAATGGCAAGTTCTAGTTTAAACTAATACAATATTAAAACGATAAACAAACATAATAATATTAAACCTTCTACCTACTTATTGGTCCTACGAATTAATACATCTATCAGTCACAACCAATAATATCTGACTGCGATACAATTTTAGATAGGTAATACTACTGCTATGTGATCTAGAGAAACTGAATTATATATAATTCAGTTTCTCTTCTCTTCTACCTATAGGTAGATATACTGCGATATACTGGGGCCATGGAACTAACAAAAAACGTTCAGAAATACCACGGAGGTACCACGTTGCCTAGACATTTAGAAATAGTATTCATTTCTTTGCTGGCTTTTTTTACGATGTGAAATCATTTATGATTTCTCTCGCACACAAATTCCAAATTCCTTCAGTTGCTCTTTGCGTTCCAGGACCACGGGTAGGCTTTTCAGAAATCAACTCATGCCCTAGTAGGCATCGGCCCTGCTGGGCCCCAGCACTGTTCCAGGACGGCCGGACGGCGAGCTACTCATTGCCTGCCGCACGCCTGCGTCGACTGTGGCTGGATTTTTTGCTGGCCTATGTTTAGATAATACCTTAGGATTTTCTTTCAAAATAAAAAGGGCGATGAGTAGATAAAGCCAGCTTCTAAAAAAAGTTAAACCCTTTAACAAATTATAAAAATTCCCGGTTTTAAGGTAAAGTAAGTATATCCGGCCACTTTTTAGTCAGCGATTAGTCGGTAGAAAACGATGACTAGCATTTATTGATCTACAGGAAAACGGGATAAAAGTAATTAAATCAATCTTACAAGAACTGTCAAACTATGATTTGTAATTTAGTCAACAAAACTACCTAAACGTTTAGAAAATAAATGAATGGAGTTGAACCAACTAGATTCGGGAAAGATTATCCTTCCACATAAATAGTTGGGTGACTAGTCGGTTCATTAATCGTCCATTTGAGCGCCGACTAGTCACAACTAGTTGGCTAATCTTCCAAGCCTAGCGGCCCAACTCTAATAGCATTATTACTGACGCTATATCGTCAGTCAGATATTTAAATACGAATAATTTTTTACTCGTGATTGTATCTCTACATTTTGACTTTGACCAACTTCAGTGAATTTTGTTGCCTTTAGTAAAAACATGGATAGCTCGAATAGGCCAGCTGCAGGCCTAGCCAAGTTACGACCGTTTCGTTTCGAATCTCTTTCTACAGTCGGTAACGCCTCCGTTTCCTTTGTTTTAACCACGTGACTTAGCGTTGAGATGATGTCATTCCCATACATTTGAGCTTTCTACTAGCGTTAACGATTGTAGATAACCAACTTGGCTAAGCCCTCAGATAGCTGTCAAAGCGTAGAGGTAACTCTACCTTACGTAAGTAAGGCAATGCAAATTAATACATTTTCAGCAACTGTTATGTCAATCATTCATGCAGATTCACTCCTCATTCAATAAATACTTACTAAACGCCATATTTTACATTAGTAGGAGAGGGATATTGTGAGGAAGTCAATTTTAAGATTTTTTATCGATATTGAGCTAAAAAGAAAACAGGGTGTGGTAGCACTATTATGTGTTATTGCTACGATAAAAATATATGATAATTTGGTGAGTACCAAATATAAGTAATGTTTAGTGTAATTGAGTTAGTGTTTTATTTTGACAGAACCTGACTAGTAGAAATAGGTTTTTAGGTAAATAGATACTACTAGTTTAATAATAATTTCACAGAAAATGTTGGGGAATTGAGGAATACTGAAAAAACAAGGAGAGCTCCGTCTCCAAAATGTGACAGCAAAATAAATATACCAAATAATATGTGTAATAATTTCTTAGGTTTAGACTACCTAGGAATCATTACTACTCATAAATTGAAATACATTAATAGGTATTGCGAAGGAAATTTCGGAGAGGATGTCTTGGTATGTTAGTTACTAATCAATCATTCTGTTATAAATACCATAATAATGAGCATGTTTGGATCGAGCGAGCGTAGTACTAAAAATTTCTAAGTGTGTCTAAATCTAAAAAAATGGAAGATAATTTTTATTCAAGCTTTTTTTTTCTAGCGTGAAGAGAAGCAAGATTTGAACGCACTATACTAGACTGGCGATAACATATGAAAAGACTAGTCTAAATTGATCGAAAACACTATATTTCGTTTTGCAGGACTTTGATCAGAGGTGAGTCTATTGTCCAAACTAGATCTGTTGGCGAAAACTGCAAAAAAAAGTAGGTACGTACGATTCGGAAGACCGATGAAGGACTCAAACTGTGTGTTTGAGATAACTGGCTTCTAAAATATTATTGAGATTTTGACTCTGAGTAACTACGAATCGCCTGTTGTGATATTAAAAATCTCGCAAAGGTCCGCTAAAATTCTAGGTGCTCATAAATTTTACGTGATGACCTTAAGGTAGCCTCCTAAAGGTGTGACCTCACCGATCTAGATCCACTCATTCCAAACACGCCCACGACAGTTCACGTGCCGCAAACAACAACACAGCTAAGGCCTACAAATTAAATCGCACCTGGACCTCGGCTAAACAGTTGGTCCTGTTACCGGCCCTCTCTACGAACGGTTTCTTAGGCGCGTTTTGCGTTCGTTTGGCCAACGATATATCGGACTGGACCCTCGTGATGATGATCCTGCAACACGTCATACCTGCACTTCAGCGAGGCAAGTGGACCGCGAGTTGGAACGCTCCATGATGGCACGTTTCGATGGGTTGTTGAGGAGAGAGCGCTTCGCGAGAGATATGTCGGCCATCACGCGCGTTATTATTATCCTGCAATGTTAGTCCCGTGTGGTAAACTGTTAGTTGTTAGTGAGTTCGCTTTAGGTCGAGCCGATCTCTGAAATAAACGGGTTACGTGGCTTTTTTGGGCTCTTGTTGTAGTCTCTGCAGGGATGTTTAACGGGTTGATAGTAAAAAGCCAATTTGTTATTTTAGAGGGTTATTGCCAATTCAGTGAGTTATTTTGGTACTGTTTTGATTTGACAATTATATTCAGATTGGGACATGTTTTATTCTCTTTTAATTAATCATGCCAAACTATTTACCCAACGAGTTTAGACTGGGGATCCTCAACGCCAATATTGGAATAATACAGGACAAAGTAATAACGGAGGAAGCTCCGCAGATACCACCCTCACCTGCCTTCAAAGCGTCTTTTGAGAAAATCAAACAAAGCCTTCTGCATCATGTCGGTGACCTCGTAGCCCTTGAGGCTGGGCCCCACGATGACGACGGGCCTCATCGAGGGCACCACGTCGTAGGGGGTGCTGGTCTCTGCCTTCTTGAAGAACGGCTTGCGCTTCTCCTTACCCCCCGCCGCCCCGCCGCTGCGCCCCCGCCCCGCCCCGTCAGACTCCTCGCCTGGGAGATAGGAAATACTAGAAAGTTGCTGTCACGCTCTGTATGCTTGCTAGACCTGTAGACCCTATCTTTTGTCTTATTGTGCCTCCAAGTGTAATTTTCGAAAAATATCGTCATGCCTTTTGCTCATCGATGATAAGATTTACCTGATATCAGCATTCATGCATAGACCAACCAATTTAATATAATTATCTTTGTCATTCCAAAATAAAGTAACCATAGATACTCACTTTTATTTTTTGTAGCCCTCAAAATTTAAAGCTAACATGCTCTCTTTTTACAATAAAATCTATATCTTTTGGGACTTGAGCAATAAGGAGCAAATTAAAGTTTTCATTCAAGATACAAAACACAAACTTTGGTAAATATCTGCTACGATACACATAGACAACACCAAGACTTTTTGGAGACATCCCAGGTTACAGAGTAGAGGAAAAACTTAATAATAATCAGAAAAATAGGTCTTAAGTAGGAAAACATAATTTTAGGAATAATTTGGCTTGAACTCCTGGCAAAGCAAAAGTTCTTGTGTATGTTAGAACATATTAGTATTAGATATTACCTAATCTTTAATAAGACTACCATACTCCAATAATTAAATCAAACTTTCAAAGGTGACTTAGCATGTCCATTATACGAGCATTAGTAAGGGGGTAGTTTGACTATTTCGTAGTCAGCACACAGGATAGTCAATTTAGTCCAATTATTTTCCTCTACTGTGTATTTTATTACACAGATAAAATAAATACACATAACCTCAAGACCCTTGGACAACATTCAAAAGCATAAATCTCAAGTGAGAATTTAACCATTCTGCCCAAAAATATTACCATACCAGAAATATATATTATATTTTACAAATAAATAAATAAAATATAAGATAGCTAAAACGTTCCTGTAAAACACCAAGAAGATATTAAAGAAAATATTAAACATTAATTAATAAAATAGATAAATTAATAATAGAGGATTCATGCAGTAATGGAAAATGTGGGATGGAACGGTGTACAGTCTCGAGCAAAAGTATCTACTTAGATGTTTTTAATCTATATTTTACTGTAGCTCTAATATTGGGACTATATCTGTGTCAAGTATAAAACAATTTATTATGACGTACAATGTTCTTTGAATACTTTATTTCTTAGGATAATATTTATTATCAGTCAGTCAGTTTAGTCTGATTTTATTAATTAGGTATATTTACTTTAAATTGTTCAAAATAGGGTACAAATATTGATCAAATAAGAGGTAAAAATATTTAAATAATTTCATTAAAATAATAATAATAACACTTATGCGAACGAATTCACGGGAAACATCTAATAAAAATTTAAAAAGGTGAAAATTTACGACATTTCCTGGTGTAGGCGATGAGTGCGTGAGCTTACCTCGGTCGAACGATGGCACATCTGAAAATGTGGCAAACGTGAGTGCTAAGTAACATTATTCGATGTATCGACTATTGTGCTGCCCGACTATTCGATTAATTTGTAAAAGATTCGATTAGTCGAATACGAGCTTTTAAACGTCAACAGATTAGTCGATTCGATCGTTTCGTAACATTTTTATATGTAAAATAAATAATTATATTTAAAATTACTCGTCAACAATAATACCATCTTTTAGAATAAAACAAATAATTATATATTATAAAATTGCTTATTTCATATAAATACAGGTAATATACTTGCTTTGTTTTTTCTGCGAACGAATTGACTAACTACTGATTAAAATAGGAAATAGTCGACAAATAGTCGATATTAGTCAATAATCGGTACATCTCTATAGACCAGGAAATTCCAGCAAATTCCACCGAATTGATGAGTGATCATGAATGGCTAGTACAAAGCAGTTATACATACCATTTTCTTATAGTATAGTAATATAATTTTTTATATTGTGGAGAGAGTACAATTTTATTGCTAGAAATCGAATTTAGTGCCAGAAGATAATAATTTTGAAAAATACTAATCTACATAAATTAAGAAAAACTGAAGTTTGTTTGGAGTTTATTAAAAAAATAAATAAAATAATATTGATATAAATAAAAATAGGAAGAATATACTTCGCGCCGAGGTGCAATTGTGTTAAATTTTGTTTAGTAAGATATTTACAAAATAATTGTAAGATGCCAATTGTAACACCGAATCACGAACCAACTACAGTAAATTAGAATCGTCTTGCTTTTTGATATTAATATTTTTGTTAATTTAGAAGAAATTTTGTTAAAGGCCATTATTTTCGTAGCGAGTCCAGATTGTTAGAAAGAGCAAGACGACGTAAAAAGAGAGAGACAAACAACTGCGTTGTACGTTACAGGCACTGGATTAAACGACATACAAACAGTACAAATACAGAAAAATTATTATTGGTGCTCGAAACAAACTAAAACTCAATGCAAACTTAGTTTACGATTAATTACTATTCCGATTATTTTTTATAATACCTATGTTTCATAAGACAAACTTGTCTTAGAAACTGGAAGACATTTTACACCCAGTTGGAACATGGCTCTTAGTCTACATTACTTTTCGCCAGTGAAGTATGTTCTGCCCCATCATTCTTAAGTTCATTCGTAACTACCTCCAGATATCGAGCCACAATACATTTATATTTAACTAATCATTAACATTGTGTATGTCTTTTTATCCAGGGCATGATAAAGCTTTAGGCAGGTGGTCACTCTTGCTTCTAATATCCCAATAAATCTTCTTGATCCTATTTGACTACATAATTAAATTAAATATATTATACGCTATAGACATTTCCATCCTTTAAATTAAAAAAAAAATATTGGGATATTTTCAATAAACAATGAAAATCAAAATATAGTGCTTTAATTTTCATTGTAACAGCACCATCTCAATTCCGCGACTATCGATTTAGAATCGACTAAATAATCGAATAATTGGCGTCTGAAATATTTATTCAGTATTTGACAATTTAGTTTTTCTTTTTATTTCACTTGAGCTAGTGGTATCTACACAACGTATAGCTGTAAATTCTTGACAAAAAATCTAAAATACTCGTAGGTATTAACAAAACAGCATTCAACTGTCGAGTACTGTCACCAACAAAATTGTTACTGTATAAATCAGATACCAAAAAATCGATAGACGCGTGTCGAGCATCAGTAAGTAGACCACTAGTCGCGTGCACTGCGGCATGAGGTATGCATGACGTACCGGGCGTGGGAGGGGTGCTACCTCGGGAGAGGGGCGGGTGCGGGCCATGTGGCGCAGTGGAGGGAGGGCGCGGGTAGCGGCGCGCCGTCATGCCCGAGCGCACCGCCTCCAGCTTCACCGGCGACGGGATGAAGCCCACGTCGCTGCCCTCCTTCACGAGGCGCCCGATCCACCAGTTGTTGTCGTACTTCTCCTGGAACATTTTACAGGAATGAGAATGAGTATGATCAGCCTTATATAATGTTCCCACTGCTGGGACTCAGGCCTCTTCTCAAGGAGAGGGAATGGGCCGTAATCCACCACACGGGCCCAGTGCGGGTTGGTGGATGTCACATGTATTGGAATTTTTGGTTCTAGGACATGCCGGTTTCCTCACGATGTTTTCCTTCACCGTTTTGAGAGCAGTGGTGATGAAATAATAGGTCTTTACCTATGAAATTGCCGTTTTTTAAAATGGGTTGTTTTGAAGTGTTATATCTTTGGATTGACTTGGAATTATAAGTTCAAATAAACTTTATATTGAAGGTACGTTATTCTTTTTTCGAAATTAGGTATGTATTGGTTTCTTTGTGTTTTGTATTTTCGGTAATATCGCAGTACTTATAACCATGAAAGTTTATAAAAAAATCATTTTTTCATATTAAGAGTTCCAACATAGAAACTGCATTTCAAAGGGCAAGCAATATCAATGACGTATACCTACGATTTTCTTTTAACAAAAGACCTCTGTGTCTTGGTTTAATAGCTTTCATTTTGAAAATCTTGTCTTGTCGCCCTGAGAAGAAAAGTTATTCGTGAGATAAAATTTCCCACGCGAAAGTGATTGAAACAAAAATAGACATCCCATTCATTAGCAGTTTGAAGTCCGTATACATCATGAATATTGCATACCGCTTGAGACACATTGCTTCCATGGTAGTATGTTACAAAATAATACGAGTTTTCTTAGATTTCATCCAAAAATGGTTATAACTACTCCGAAAAAAAAGTAAGTGTAAGTAGTCCGAGTCAATCCAAAGATTTCAAAGCAACCTGTTTTAAAAAACGGCAATTTCATAGGTAAAGACCTATTAAATTACACAAAGTAATGCGTCTGGCTGGGTTTGAACCTGCGACTCATAAGTCGAGGCCGTTACAACTCGGCCACCACTGCTCCTTACGCTTACTTTAACCGTAAGCGTCTCATTAATTGTGACCTACAAATTTATATGGATACCTTCGATCAAGCTTGACTATTACGCAGCATTGCTTCCTTACATATTTTTGATTATGCGTACCTTGTCTCTTACCCTGGGTACTAGATAGTTCATGATACCGAAAAGAAGACTTTTGACCACTGCGCGAGGCGTTCCGTCGCTTCCACGGACAGATGCCACAGTCCTCAGGACAGCACCAAGACCATACAGTGCAAAGTGAAGTGTTACTAATATAGTACTAAATCATATTTACTAACAAAATAATGTAATATTGTTATGTATGTTAGTCCATAAGGTATTTGTGATATGGGTACTTTACCTGAAATAAAATGATTATTATTTATTTTTCAATACACCTACTCGAAAACAAGCTCATATCCCTACCGCTTTAAAGCACGCAATTTAGTGTTTTCCGCACTAGTGCGAAAAAGTGAGCCAGCTCGCCCTGCCATCATTTATTGTATTTATCGTATCAGGCTGGGCGCTAAGCGATTCTCGAGTCGCCGGTCAACCCCTGTTTATTTATATCATCGTAAGTGTATTGAAAAACGTCGTTTGATACACGTGAAAATTTTCCACTGCAGCACTCGGTTCCGTAACACCCTCACCTGCGGCTCGGACGAATTCCGTCTCGGTGTCAATGACAAACTTTCTCCACTTGTATCAAAATGTACTACTATATTATTATATGGGTAGACTGCTACTGCGGATTATTATATGAGTAGACTGCTACTGTGGATTATTATATGGGTAGACTGCTACTGCGGAATATTTTATGGGTAGACTGCTACTGCGGATTATTATATGAGTAGACTGAGACTGCGGATTATTATATGGGTAGACTTCTACTGCGCATTATTTTCTTGTGTTGAGTATTCCATTTCAGGATGTTGAGCAAGTGAGCACTGATGGAAGTAGTCAACACATACATAGAGTGAAGAATCGATTAAAAAAATACAAGTGTAGTTTACCTTGATGTGGAGAAAATCGCGAACCTCGAAGGAGATCGCGCTGCCGTGCACCGGCGAGTCGTCGTCCACGGTGCCATCGTACGACACATTGGTACGCACCGCGAACGCAACTGGCTTCTCCTGAAAAATAGGGTAACATGGTCCAGTACTGAACTTTGGTCTTTAAACGATCCATTTCAGGATATTGAATTTTCAGCAGAAGATATGGAAGGATTGATGAATTCATCATCTTCATGTTATTTCACTGCTTAACGTAGGCCTCTCTCTAGCGTCATCACACTGCCAGTCAGTGTGATGACGCTAGAGAGAGGCCTCTTATGTTTCTCGTATACAACGGAATTCAGAAAGCTTCTGCAGACTTATGGTTTATCTCATGGAGATCTTCCCACGCTGCGTATTTACGGTATGCAGCCGCTTCTCTAAAACCACAATACTCATCCGTTCTGCTGTAGTTTTACGGGCTAAGTCGGTCAAGTTACTTGGTTTCTCCTCGAGAATTCCTCGATAGCCATCCATTCTGTGAGCTTTACAGCCTAAGTCTATTAAATCGACTTTATTTCCAACTCACCCGTGCCTTGTCCAGTTGTTTGATAGCCTGCGCTTCCTTCTCGCGGCGCAGCGCCTCCTTATCTTCGTCAAGCGACAGTTCCGATGATGGTTGGGAATAGTTTGAATCTGCTGAGCCCTGGAAAATTAGAAGGAATATGGTTAGCAATATAGATTGAGGTAGGGAAGTTGGGTTATAGAAGTACACTCTGGGTTTGTGGTCTTACGAGGAAATCGAAATTTTAGCAGCCACATTTGTACATTTTTGAAGAATACCGTAGCAAACAGAGGGTAACGCCTACAGTCTACGGACGCGTAGCTTCATAGACGCGTAATCGTTATTATACGCATGGTGAACGTCTGCTCATCGCTTAAATACAAAACTGTGAAACTCTGTCGACGAAAAAGCAGCGTCGTGCCGTCATGTCGTTATCGCTTTGCCGACAAAGTTTATGAAGCTTTTACGAATACGCGTCTATGAAGCTACGCGTCTGAAGACAGTAGGCCTAAGCTAGCCTATGGGAGGCAGCTCTACAAGTGGTAAGACAAAAAGTCATATTGTGTCATTGTGTCCCTGCACTGACTGCTCTCTTTGGTTATTCGTAAAAACATGTTTCTTTTTTGTAACTAGCAGTATCGTATGGCTACAATCATAGTACTCATACTAATAATATCTAATATTATGAAGGCAAAATTTTGCATGTCTGTATAGTCTTAATAGTTTATTGGTAAGGGGTTCTTACAAGTTATATACAGACTGTTACATTTATAACATATGATAATATATGTGTGTGTATGTTTGTTACTCCTTCACAGTCAAACGACTGAATGGATTTGGATGAAAGGACAATGCCGGATTTAGTATGGGAAGTGGCGTCTTTTTTTTTTCGGGCGGCCATCGATTAAACCTTGGTTTTTAATTACAGAAAAATGTAATAAACCAAACTTACTATGGCATGTATAGGTCTAAACTAAGTCCGAACTGAGTTACAAGAGATAGAAGTTGGCTGATTTTATTTATTAGATTTATAGGATATTTTGTCTTTTAAGCGCAAGGTATGTGAGAAATTGCAACATTGCATTGCATTTTACTATTACTTATTTTTCTTCAAAAAAGAAATAGTACCAAACTCGTTTCACACAGGATTGTGAAGTTGGCGAGGACGCCCTTAGGCCGCCACCGTCGTCCGCGTCGCCTGCTGACTTCGAAACCGAGGCCTAACAGGTTAATAATAATAGGTTAAAACACAATTACAAAGAAACTATTTTTTAGCAACTTCTCACTTAGCTTGTGTTTATAAAACAAAAATGGCCTACGTATAAAGCTAATAAATACTAGCCAACTTCAAGCTCCCGTAACTCAGTTCGGACTGAGTTTAGAGATATACCTGCCATAGTAAGTTTGGTTCCTAGATTAACATACGTTGTATTCGATAAAGATGAGGACGCAATAATTTTATCTAGTATAATCACAAAAACGAGGTCGCAGGGACAGAAACCTAGTTTAATATTCCATACAGAAATCTTATCTACATGCCCTTAGTCTGCGCTAGATTACGTCACTACCTACATCATTATGTATCAAAGAGTTCAAGGTTCCACTCCTTGACATTTTTGGAACCGTTCCATTACTGAGTGACAGTGTAACATTTTAAACAACAGTTCATCATCATCATTTTAGCCTAAAGACGTCTACTGTTGGATATATAGGCCTCCCCCAAGCGTCGCCACAACGACTGGTCCTGTGCGTCTCGCATCCATCGGATTCCCGCGACCCTCACCAGGTCATCGGTCCACCTTGTGGGAGGCCTTCCAACGCTGCGGCTTCCGGTATGTGGTCGCCACTCCAGAACCTTTTGTCGCTATCAACCATCTGTTCTGTGAGCAATGTGCCCTGCCCACAACAGTTAATATAAGTTTATTGCATGTTACAATTGCTGTCTAACATTTATTGCTAATTTTATAGTCATGTTTAGTAATATTTTTGGCCCTCAGCGACGCTTTAAATGCTTTTTTAACTTATTTTTGTGACCAAGTCTCGTATCCTGATTTGGTTCAACCGAACAAAAGCCGAGGAAAAAGTTCGTTCTCATAAAATGGTTCTAAATAGTTCGGTTTGGCAATAATTTTAGCCCAATCGATTTTGGTTCCTAAAATAACCATTCAGCTACATTGGGCTATTTTAGTTACTGCTGGGAAAAGCCTACACAGGTTTTGGGTCTCATCGATTAAATGAATGAAAGGAGTCTCCCTGAGTGGCGTTCATCTCAAATCATTTCGCGATTCCAAACGCCCGGTGCACCCTGGACAGCAAGCATTCGGTAATGCAGAGTCTAACTGACCAATTCACCACACTTGCATAAATGAAAGGATCAATTTTGATTTTTACCTTTTGGCTTTTGGCTTTGGAGTTTTTTTTGCCTTCTGATATTCTTTTAATGTTCTTTTAATGTAAAAATAGCGTGAGAATCCTGGTACCCATAACACAAGTTAAATCTTTCCTTGGGTACCAGATTCATTACAAATACTTACTTGTTACTTCTGACTCTAATTGTTCTTTTTCTCTAATATCTGTTTGTTCTATGTGTTGTTTGTAAGTGTTTGAGTGTACAAAAAATTTTTGATACAATAAATTATTATTTATTTAATTTATTTTATTTAATTCTTTCACCCCAATGGTAAATCTAAACGGCTTCCCTCAGAGTCATGAACGACGGTCCTTTTTAGGGCTAAAAAGCCAATGCGATCACACCATGGGCATCCATTACCGGCTATCTAAACCTGCCCTCTATGTGCCACCCAGTGCGAGTGCGGTGCCCCTGAGCAGACGATAGCCTACTAATTAGAGTGACCAAAATGTGCCTGCACTTTGGAGGACCTAAAAAACGTAACTGACGCTGCTTTAAACGTGGCTACCTACTGGGCCCAAGTAGTTTGAGGGAAAATAAATCATCGACTCGAGAAGAAGAAGTCCGGAAAACTGAAAGTACGAGACCATCCAGCTTGTTTTTTGACACTCGTCAAACTATTTTAAGGTTGAGTTCCTGAAACTGAATAGTTAAAGGGATGGAGCTATATAGGGTGTACAGCTCCATCCTTCTTTCTTCTTTCGTTCATTTTAACACGTCATAGGAAGGCCTCACTGACGTTATTGTGGTACAGCAATGTAGGAATGGTATAGTCTGTCTATAAATCTCACGTTTGAAATCGCTTAGATTTTTTCATGATGTTCTTCGATATGGTGAGTCATCGTAAGAAATGTGAGTGTACGCAGTCGTAAATCTGTTTTATACTGTGAGTAGACACGCAACGTGTGTTTCATCTCAACCGGGAGGGAGCTATTCGGGCAGACATCTATCGCGCTTACTGACAGAATGAAAATCTCCGAATAAACAATTGAATGAGGATAAATTGCAGAAAACGCAGCTTTTTTTTCGCCAAAAATAGAATGTATTCAACTACAAAGCGTGTATGCGATAGGACCATACAACTTCAAAGCCCTCATTATTCATGAGTCATTAATTCCTGTATTTAGGGACGAATTTTTCATTCTTATTATTCCTTATCTTCGACATAGATAACTAGCTTTGCCAGAGGCTTCGCCTGTGTAAAAGTAAGTTTCCCATTGTATCCTTTTAGGGGATGAATTTTGGAAAAACCTCTTTTAGTGCTCGCTTACCTACATCATAAAAGAAACTCTGTACAAAATTTCATGCTTACAGTCTCAGTAATTTTGGCTGTGTGTTGATACGTCAGCCAGTAAGTTTCTCCTTTTATATATATAGATGAACTTGTGCAAAATTTGATGATGATAGTTGCCAATAAATTAATTTAATATTTTTATTGAGTAGAAGTTTCGTTCTACGAATAGGTTGCACAGAATCCACTGCCTAGCATAGTCGGCCTTATAATGTTCCCATTGCTGGGACTCAGGCCTCCTCTCTACGAGAGGGAATGGGCTGTAATCCACCACGCGGGCCCAGTGCGTGTTGGTGGATGTCACATGTTTTCGAATTTTTGGTTCTAGGACATGCCGGTTTCCTCACGATGTTTTCCTTCACCGTTTTGAGAGCAGTGGTGATGAAATAAATTACACAAAGTAATGCGCCTGGCTGGGTTTGAACCCGCGACCTACAACTCCGTAAGTCGAGGCCATTACCACTCGGATGTACCCGGAATAGGACATCTTATTTCCTCCTATAAATAACGCGTTTACAAAACATTTAAACGAAGTTTACTGAAACAAAACTGTAGGTTATAGTTGAACCAACAATCCATAAGTAGTGCAAATATTTTGGCACGAGCCGCGACCGGCGCGCGCATGCCCGCAGCGCTTTGCAGCTATCATGCAGTTTTTACCATGGATTATATGGAGAAGTAATACCCATGGCACGATATCAAGACTACATTACGTCATTTATTAATATTTAGGTCACATCGAAATCTGTTCGCGAAAGGAGATTTTTTTCGGAACTTAACCTAACTTTTTCTGTAAAGCCATTATTTCTGTAGTCTTCTTCCTTACGCTATGGTTTTGTCTGTTCTTCATTTAAATGCTAAGGTCTTTTTAGCATAATATGAGTAGGATGACAGCGGGACGAAAATATGCATTAGAAAAGGATAGGTAGATACAATCCGACAGCTGTCACTCACACCATTCTATGACAATTGTAGTGTAGCGGGTATTTTTTTTTTATTGTATGTGGCATAGACACATGGTAAATGGCACAGACAAACACAGTTTTATAGTTCTTTTTTACTCTATCGATCCTCATCTTGACAAATAATTCTGTCTGACCTTTTATCCTGACTGTTGTTACGAGGGAGATGTAAGATGGTTTGACGGAAATAAAAACGGTATTGTATGGTTGCAAAACATAGGGGTTCAAGTCAATTGTTGCTGTAATTTAACAACATGGTTTCATTCGTTGAAAACTGTTAAAAAATTATAATTACTTCGCCTGCTTTTAGGTGGAATTAGAGAGTGGGTCACACTTTTACTGACTAAAATCACACCTATGTACTTTCAGTTGTATTTTGTGTTCTAAGACTACGAGTATCCCTTTAGTACTTTTCCCCGTATGGTATGGCCCTAGCAGGCATCGGCCCTGGAACAGGCAATTATATTATTGTACAGTGAACCACAGATCAATGGTAACTATTTGACATTGACAGCGCGTTTTGTCGTAGCAGTACCGTTTTAAGCGTTTTCGTAATGCAATTGTTACTACGGATGTGCGGTCTAGTTCGGATATAATAATAAAGTGTAATTTTAAAAGGAAAAGTTATTTTCATACAAAATATCTAGCGTAGGTCAGTTTTATCTTTTCAGTTTTTATTAGGTTTGGTAGCAACGGAGATATCGACGGGTGCAAAGTAAAAAAAAATATCTGCAATGAAGAAATAATAGTTCTCTTTTTCAATAATATTTAAAAAAAAAAAACTAAATTACTGCTTATTATTCACTTATTATTATTATATACTTATATTTATTACTAACTATCAGAAAATCGCAAAATGAAGATATTTTTTTTACTTTGCACCCGTCGATATAATTTAGTCATCATAATATGTGACTTTTTTAGACAGTAGATTTCTTGTATCTAACACAAAATACCCAACACAACAAAGATGAAAAGCTCACAGGTTTGAAAAAAAAAAGAAATACAGGTGTCTTACCAGGGGCTTGTAGTTTGTCATTGGTCGGTGGTGAGTGGTGCCGACTGCATGCAATGCGAGACACAAACAGACGGAAATCAGACAGACATGCTTGGAGCTAGTACAGGACGCCACAGATTCAATAATAACTCTAGAAAATTGTTGAATCATTTTTAAAAGTATACATTAAACTCGTTAAAAATAAATGTCCCGTTTTGACATTTGAGAAATACCCTAGGATGTTACTTGGAACGAAACTGAAAGAAACAAAAAATATATCGTGAGTATTCTTTTTGCGAATTTACGTATTCGTGTTTTTTTTTTAATAGTGCCATATGTTTATGGTATATTTTAACAATGGCAATATTAATTGATTCTCTATTTATAGTAATAACAGCAGCTATTTTTCGTATTTTTTTTTTCATAAAACCGGGTTTCAACAACGATGATGTCAATATTCATTTTTTTTTACTAAATAAAAATTATTTAAATAAATAAATAATAATCATTTATTTGCTTGAAATATGGTAGGTACAGGTTTGAATCTAGAGTTATTATCAAAATCAAAGCATTTATAAGACTCGTGGCGCTGACTGTACACAAAGTAATGTCGGCACATAATCTAAAAAAACAAAACGGTTAGTTCATGCGTTAATTATTTACTGTGGATTTGTATTATGTTAGTATCATCTCAGAATTTTGGAGCAATTTCGAATTTAGAATATTAATCATATTTTTTTTTATTAACACCAATTTTTTTCACGATTTCGATTACAGCCAATTTAATGCTTAACATAATAACAATTGAAATTAAAAAAAAAACTAAATTCTATGAAAATAATGTTAAAAAGGGTTCATAACAATCATTTTAAAAGAAAACTACTAAAAAAATATTGAAAATCAATAAAATAAAAAATAAAAACGATTTTGTAGAACGACTGAGAAATGTATGTGGATAATATAATCTAACAGCAAATGAGATGAAACTACCGAACTATAGCATTTAAGTGAACTAAAAGCATCTAAAACTAAACTAAACCACACAAAAATAAAAAAAACTACAGACGACGCTCACCTTAGCCAAAGCTTCCAAAAATATTTAAATAAAACAAAAAAATCGTCTTCACACTTACAAACATTTTACATACAAACTACAAGACGAACCGACCAGTACTTTTGAGAAATCTAATCAATCCATTGTAATCTGTATCGAATTTAAAATTAGAACTACGATTAAACATCAACGCGATAACTTTTTCATTCACAGTCTAAGGGCTAAGGTATTAACCCATTCAGCCCGGGAAGGAGGCTTTATCTGGCCGCGATTGATCAAGGCTTGAACAACACTGGCTCGACGGTTTCGGCGGCAGTCTGGCGGGTCGAAGTGGTGACGTCATGGCCACCCCCAGCCACCCTGCACTGGCTCGATAACCCCCACTGTGCATACTTTACGCCCCTGTTTTTGGGGCAACGCCAGTAGAGGATTTTTTATTTATCAACCACTGTTTTGGCTAGCGCTAGTACTTTGTTTTTGCGTGGGTTGGTAAGTTATTTTTTATTATGCGGATTTTTCGTGTTTGGCTTGGTTGTAAATGTTATAGAGGATGGGGTAGATGTAACCTCAATACGAAAGATTCAAGGACTTTTGTCGAGTCATTCGCAAATCTATGTAGTATAGAACCAGCAAATCGACTAAGACCTCGATTACAATTAATATTATGACCTCATTCCTATTACGATCACACCAACTTCAGACCAATAAAACAAGAATATGAATAATGCATCATGCTACAAGTTATTTCACAACCACTAGCATTTTAATTAAACCGTCCTTAGCAACTAAAGTTTAGTCGATTTTTTGTAAAACATCATAATGATCGAGCACAACTCTAAACAGAACATCCAACATTTTGAATTTTCAAATTCAGAACCTGTCAAATATTAAAAATAATAGACAGTCATGTTTATTTTTGATACAGATATACAATGTAGCTTCGACGTTTACATGCTCTTAAAATAAATAAACTATCTTTACGATATAAAAATGCATGGTATGATGGAATGCCTATCGTACACAAGCTGCCTAGACCAATTCGTCTATCGAACAGGCTGGTATTCTCAACAATCCGATGACGCGCATAAGATAATAGTAGCGTGTTTTTTTAGTCTATTCCTGTCGAAAATGGACTAATTCGCGACCGAGTGCCATTTAGAAGGGTAAAACAAACTCACGAAATACATTTCGCATCATTTCTATCTTACAAAAAAAAAAAAATTATATATAGACAAGGATCACCACATAGATTTC
The DNA here is from genome assembly GCA_905147345.3 of Mythimna impura. Classification (NCBI taxonomy): domain Eukaryota; kingdom Metazoa; phylum Arthropoda; class Insecta; order Lepidoptera; family Noctuidae; genus Mythimna; species Mythimna impura. The sequence goes on from LR990348.1 coordinate 1,819,644, forward strand.
AGAAAGTGGATGGATCTTTAAATGTTTTACGATTTTGTATTTTATTAATAGGATAGTAGGTGTTAGTAGAGGTAGGTTTTGTGGATGACCTGGTTAGAATCGCGGAAGTCCGTTGGATGGAAGACGCACAGGACAGATCAATCGGGGGAGAGGCATATGTCCAGCAGCGATAATTCTTGCGACTGATATGATGCTCATGATTAGGTATAATTTAGGTACTGGATTTTTTAAAATAAATAAGTATCCTTTTGTAATAACATGTCGCCATCGACTTGATAAGTTGATAGAGTAAGTAAGTATTACAGAACCGTGCGAGCAAATCCGAACTAAATCTGTAGACACCCAAGCATCTTAACAAATATAGGTATAAAAGAAGTTAACGAGAAATACGTAACTTTTTCAACAGACAATTCCAGACATCTCTAAACAAAATCACTGACTACCTAGCTCAGAAATCCGGGTACACAAATCAAAAATAAATTTCCTATTAAACTTCTATATTTAAACCATTTAAACAAAACAAATCGCCGAATTGAATCAAGAACAAACAGACATACCAGTATGAGATAGCTTATGTTACAGCAACCGTAAAATACCTACTCCACATTAGCAGTGTATACTGTACATATAAAACAACTTGAAAGAGAACAATTACTGCTAAACTACTAGCTTCCGTCACCGGTTTTGCCCGCGTGTAAGTCGGAAATTAACTATCAGGATGAAAAAATATCCTATATCCTAATTCAGATCATAGTCGACCCGTGTGCCAAGTTTCACCAAAATCCATTCAAGGTTTAAATGAACGTGAGTAGCTTCAGCAACGGCCCCAACTTACGAGTTGTAGTTCGCGGATTCAAGCCCAGCCAGGCGCATTACTTTGTGTAATTTATTTCATCAGCACTGCTCTCAAAACGGTGAAGGAAAACATCGTGAGGAAACCGTCATGTCTTAGAACCAAAAAAAATCGAAGACATGCGACATCTACCAACCCGCACTGGGCCCGCGTGGTGGATTACGGCCCATTTCCTTTCCTAGAGAGGAGGCCTGAGTCCCAACAGTGGGAACATTATAAGGCCCACTATGCTATGCTATGAGTATCTTCTTGGCAGTGGCTTCACCAACGTGAAAGTTGATTTCTCCATACAAATTTTGGACCCCCGCTTCATTCCCTTAGGGCGTGAATTTTGGAAAATATTTTCTTAGTACTCGCCTACGCCATAAAAGGAAACCTTGTGCAAAATTTCACGTTCCTAGTCCCAGTAGTTTCGACTGTGCGTTGATATGACAGTCAGTCAGTTTCTCTTTTTATATATATAGATAATAAATAATATTGTAGATAGACAGACTGAAAAACAACGCATTTGTAATATTGCTATGGAAAACTGCCAAAATGGATCTTAAGGGGATGCAACTCGACATACATTTTCACTGTTTTTCATACAACCGCTCTTATGCAATTATGACGTTATTACACATTTTTCATTAGATATTTTGGAAACACAGTATCTTGTGGATATTATCTAGGCTTCTATTGAAATCAATTTATAAATTTATGTAAAACTAATCCAGTAAAGACCTCTGAAAGTCTACTATTTTGCATGAACTTTGACACTTCATTATTTACTCAAAAATTTAAAAAGTCTAAAAAGTATAACAATAGAAGCCTTGCGAATTTAATCAAGATTCAGAATGACGAAATTTTTTTTCGAAAACTTTTAAGGGTTTAAAAAAAACACGTATATCCTGGAACAAGTTTTGTAAAATATTCTAGTAAATCACGGAATTACCGAATGCTAACAGAGTTTTCAAGCGTTATCTCTCTTTTTTCGCGTTGCCATCAAATATCGCGTTGGATTGCGTCGGCGAGTGAAAAAGGACCCTCTTAATATCAATAGCAATGCAGTAAAAGTACCCATCCCACGGTATGTCATAAAAAAACAATGAAAATAATTTAACGAAATTAGAAATCAGAAACGTATATTTCAAATAGACCAATTACATGCACTTTTAATTAGTCAAAATGTCGGTAAGTCAAAAAAAGGTGAAGGTAAATCGCACGTTCCAAAGCGTAGATTTCTATGGAGAAGAACGTGCAAGAAACTCCATGGACACTCTTATAAATCATATTATGAGTTACATAAATCTTGGTTAGATATTTCTTGTCTCTACTATTATTATGTACGCCCGAGACAAGTAACGGCTAAGTTGAATATTAAGACGTCACATACACGATCCAGAGGAATTCAATTAGGTTTTATGGGTCAAAACGGATGAGCAAATTGCAGCATTTGGCAATGATCTACTAGACCTTGGCAAAGACTGGCCCAATTTTTCTGTTAACGGCTTGAAATAAAGTTTCAAGTTTTTTTTTTATTCTTGACAGGTTCGCGCTTGACCACTATCTCACCCGATGGAAAGCGACGATGCGGTCGACGAAGGAGCGCGCTTACCTAGAAGTAACCCATGCACTCTCGACTTAAAGACTCCCGGGTTGTAGCCATCAGGAAACACAGATGTTATTCATATATTTAGTAGAAAATGTTGCCAACACAAATTATCGAATGAAACAACGTCAAAACGAACAATAAATTAATACTATGTATCTACTAACTGTAGAAATTCGTGCCAAAATGGATAAAACGGCTAAGGAGTGGATTTCCTTGCCGGAGTCTGTGTTTTCTGATAACTACTACCTAGGGGTCTAAGTCAAGGTTACTTCTGTCTAGACAAGCGTGCTCCATCGTCGACCACATCATCGCTTACCATCACGTGAAATAGTGGACAAACGCGAACCTATTAATAATCAAGCAAAAATGTGCCATTTCTTTGAGGGGAAATAATCAAAGCTACTGCTTCGCAGAAGAAGGCGACCGCCTGTCACTCCTCCTCGCTCCGGACCATGGCCTGTACCAAGGCCCGGCGCGAGAGATCGCTGCCGCCGGACCAGAACGAGTAAGTTAAACTATCGCAGCATTTGGAAAAGTATGGAAATAACTGATCCAATTTTACTTCTCATCATCGTCATCATCATCATTTCAGCTTAAAGATGTCCACTGTTGAACATAGGCCTCCCCCAAGTGTCGCCACAACGACCGGTTCAGTGTGTCTTGCATCCATCGGATTGCCCATTGCACCATTGGCCTCACTATGACGTGAGAAAGAGGGATGGAGCAATACACCCTATATAGCTCCATCCCTTTAACAGTACAAGTTAGGTCGTAAAATAGATCGCTTTAAGAGCTCGTGGGGCCTCTGGTCTAAAGAAAGAAGAAAGAAAGAAAGAAAGAAAAAGACTTTATTTACGACTAACACGGCACATAACTTTTTCGTGGGAGGTTGTCCAACGCTGCGTCTTCCGGTATTTTATTTTTAACGGCTTGAAACTAAGGTTTATATTATACTAACTTATATATGAACTTTATTGACATAGTTCTCACATGATAGCGACAAGAAACATGTAACAGAGATATTTGTAATTGCAAAACATGATTGAAAAGAGTGTCCATGGAGTTTCTTGCGCATTCTTCTCCATAGAGATCTACGCTTTGGAATGTGCAATTAGCATCATTTTTTCTGACTGACTGTCTTCTTGACATTTCAAAAGTGCCTGTAAATGGTTTATTTGAAATAAATGCTTTTGAATCTTTGTATGTTTATTTTACACATATGCATTTATACCCTTGTTTTCTTAATAATCTTTTCCTTTTTTTATGCACCTGCCATGTTTTCTCTTCACTACCCTTGGTTGACTGATAGAGAAAGCCTAAGGCGTTAAGTTCGCCTTTGTTCGCACATGAAGTTTTAATAAAAAAATAAATAAACTAAGTTTCAAGTAACAGTGCAACATGTCGCCAACATCAACAAATCAACATGAATATGTTGGCAGCACGTCTTATGACGTCGTTAACGGGTGCCGATGTTTCCAAGAATTTATTGGCTATTGAATTTAGTGGGATTTATAGGCGAATTATTGTTTAATGTCTGACATTGACATACTAGTCACTTCGCTGATCGTAAATCTAATTGCTTGGTTCTTTGTTTTGCTACTTCTCGTGTTTGCTTGTAGGTACAGTTTGTTCTGCAATCAAGATAACAGGATTTATAAGTTCAGATGGATATATTATGGGAAGGACCTATGGTTTTTTTAAATCATTCAATAACTTCTCCCGCTCTGGGGAGGAGCAATCAGATTTTTACTGACTTAAAACCTAATCCTATGTTCCTTCTTTGCTTTACGTTTTTGCGTTCCTAAAAAAAAGGACCCCGGAATCCCTTTCAGAAGCCGACCTATGGATTACAGGAAGGACCTATGGCCTTTTGTGCACTAGCTAGCAATATGAATAACGTCCATTCATCTCTATCAACTGAAATAAAATAATATTATTTTAATATCAGAAAAAATCCAACAGTCTCTAACAGAGATGAATGTGAGAAACGTCAAAACGAAAAGAAAAATATGATATTTATTTTTTAAACATGGTTTTAGTGAAAAGGTGTTTCTGATATTTTTAGATTCAGATAAATATTATCTCAAATACCATCTTTGAGGGCACGCTTGGCGCAGTGGTTCAGCAATTGGCTGCTGCGCTGCGAGTTGCGGATTCGGTTTCCACACGGGACAAATATTTCTATGACCGCACCACCGATACAGGAGGAAGGGGAGGAGGAGGATACAAGGAGTGGGGCAAAGTATTTACAAAAAAAAACTGTTGTAGGAAACAGGTTTTATCTGTGGTTAAAAGATTAACCAGTTCGGATGATGTCAAGTGCTGCACCTTCCTGCTTGCTTGCAGTAAGTGCTACAGAAATGAAAATATAATGGTGCCAAATACAATAATATTTTTACATCATTTCAACGTTATATTGCGCCTTTGTACATGAACTTTGTTATCTACTTATTTTATAAGTTGTTTTATTTATTTATTATTTATTTATATATACTTTATTGCATACCAAGATTACAAATTGAAAATATAATACAAAAGAAACATACAATTGGCTGCCTTATCGCACTCGGTGATTTCTTCCAGGCAACCCAGAATAGATAGAGATTGCCTGGACACAAAATGGGGTTGCACTTAGTGCAAAATAAAAGTAAAAAAAAAAATTATTGATACTTAATACTAAAATAGATACACATATACATACATACAAAATATAAATATACAGGGTGACTGGTAATTAGTGTACGATACTTAAACACGTGATTGTGCTCATGATAACCAACAACTTTTGCTATGGGAACAAACCTGAAATCGCGAAAAAAAATCAGCTGTTCAGTACATTTATGTTTGCCTAATGTACTGAACAGCTGATATTGTTTTTGCGATTTCGGCTTTGCTCCCATAAAAAAAATTGTTTGTTATCATGAGCACAATCATGTGTTTAAGTATCGTACACTAATTGCCAGTCACCCTATATAAGCAAGAGGAGGAGAGGGTTTTAGTGTACAATAAAGAATTAAAGTTGTATTTCTTGTAGTTGAAGGTAAAATAGTGATAGCGACTAGCGTAGTGTCAGATGGATTACCTGGAGAATGTTTGAACAAGTCCTTTAACCGAATATTAGAAAGAGGGCTAAGGTAAGCTCTAGAACACAAACGGCAAACAAAAGAACAGGTGGAAAAAGTGTACGAGGGAGCTGAACTATGCAATCAATTACCTCAACACATAAACGAATCGAAATCTCCTCCAAGTTTTCAAAGGCACCATAAAAAAAAACACCATATCTTAATAATTACTTAACATTTGTTTTACTGTACCCAAATTTAGTTTTTTTTCCCTGCGATATCGTCACTTAATTTAAATCCTTAGTTAATTTTGTTTTCTTTATAGAAGTAAATATCTTTTTTTTTTTGAGTGAAAAAAGTACCTAACCACACTTTCGCTCTACCATAGAGCGAAGAAAGTCATTTTGATGATTGCACACCTCAAAAAAAAGGTGTACCACCTTATGTAATGTATCTCGAAATTAAATCACTCGGTCAAAAACGGACCCGGTCGGGGCTCGGTCGGTTGGTCGGATTGTGTGTATCTGTGTACATGTGCCAAATAAAATATTTTTATTTATTTAATAATTCTTTACGCACATAAAAGTACAAAGACGGACTTAATGCCTTAAGGCATCATCTTTCTTTCTTTCTTCTTTAAAAAACTGTACCCACACTAGTAGACCCGACGCTTTCTCTGTGCATTCATTTTAATTAAAAGTAATTATATCTTCTACGGGTTTGTTTACCCAAGCGCTTGTTTAATTAGGTTTTGTTTACACGTATGCCATTCATAAAGTTTGACTTCTCGCTATTACAATTCTGTAAAGTATGAAAATAACTAGACGTAATGCTTTTACACAACGCTTTAAATTATGAAAATTAACAACATGAAAAAGATGTTTAGGGTACGTTTCCACTGACGCACAGCTGGGCCGAGAGGAGGGTAACGAACCGTGAATTTGCCAATCACAAAGTGTATATATATGTCACCGTAAAATTGTAAATACCATTAGATTAACAGTTTCACTTTGATAGATTATAATCTACCGAAAAATAATGCGTTAAATTGTAAGTAGTATGTTACGTTTCACAATCTTTCGACAGTTTACAATCTCGCGAAATAGATATTTACAATATTTCATGGTGACATTTACAACATTTCCAATTGTTTAGTTTTTAACCGATAGATGGCATTGCTAAGTGAGCGACGTTTTCTAAATCGCGGTGCCAAGATTCTCCGTGCTGTGATTAGGGAAGAAGGGAAAAATTTATTTAAAAAAATAATACAGTGTACTATGTAGAAACCATATGTTCTACATAAGCACAGTTAATGTGATGGATCATACACGTTCCATTGACTAAGATAATAAATTAAGATTGATAACAGAGATAATGCTGTAAATTTAACAACCTTATCAGTATCGGATTATACTGGACCTAGCGCAAGTATGTAGGTTGCAGTTTTATAATTTAGTACTAAGATATACAACATGTAACATAATAATAGCATATTCTGAAAGTAGTGTATTTAAAGGTTTTAATATAGAATAGAATAGACTTTATTGTACACCAAAATAGTAACAAAACTACTTGTGTTTGTGTCTTGTTTTGTTACTATTTTGTACCCACAAAGGCGGTCTTATCGCTGACAGCGATATCTACCAGACAACCTTAGGATGGACTGTAAGAACTTGAAATAGAAAAAAGGGGAGAATTGTATATATTGTTGTACAACTTGAATGATCTTGAAAAAAGTTTTAATTGTCGTATTATACACACGGGTGTACGAAATATATTCGGCCGAAAATTTTGGTCTCTATAGCTTTGCTTTTCCTGAAAAATTTTTTTTTTGGTGATTTTACGTAAAAACGCGCAAGAAATTTTTAAAATTTAATTTATTTACGAATCGTGAACGAAAGTTTAACCAGAATACAATTTTGTTCATTTCTGAGTCACTGTGAGAAGTGTCTAAGTAGTGGCAAATGAACGAAGAAGGCGAATTGTCCCTAACAGTGAAAATAAGAAAGAAAATAGTTTTTTTCTTTTACTAATTATGACTTAAACAATATAATTATTTAGCTAATTTAGATTAAACAATAACTTTTTACTTCACCTAGATTTAACTAAGACTCAGTAATACAAAGCAAAAAAAAACTGTTATTGATACGCAAATAAGTTTTCTTTGCAAACCGTACTTTTCAATAAATATATAATACATTTGACAGATCGAGGTTATTGACTTTCCTATTATTATTTAGAACGCATAGTTACTTAATTTTCTAATTGGGGTGTATAAGGGTGTGCATTACTCTAGTTATATGTTGCATACCTAGGTAACATTTCAAAGGAGAAATGCTGTTAATATGGTTGCTTATATTTATAAACACACAAGGAGATGAAAATAGAGAATAGTTTAATTACATTTCAGAAGTTTCTATTCGAGTGAATAGGACCTTCCATATCGTGGCAGATTTGTTTTGATACGAATTCTGTCTTTAATAATTTAAGATAAAAAGAATGAAAACAATTTATTTACAGGTAATGACGCAATCTTAAGACCGGCTTACAATTATAATCATTCTATAGATAAGGAAAATATGCGTCACATCCGCGCAAATCAGCCGAACGCTCAGCATAATGACGTGACCACATGCATTATGCGACGAGTCCTCAGCGCAGCGCTGGTTTTCAGCGTTACATATTAAACATTAGATGCAATGACCATCGACTTAAGTCCAAAAGTATGACCCTTTGGATTAAGGCATTACCCATGCCCGCAAAAATGCGTGGATTGCCTGAGTCGGTGCTGATTCTCCTATTTAAAGTTTAACAAGGCAACTTCCACTATGTTTCCTGGTAGCTACGCAACATAATCTGAGGGTTTTGAATTCAAGAGTGAATAGGTTGCCTACTTCTGGGCAATTATACTCCATCGTCGACCACATCATCGCTTACCATCAGGTGAGATGATGGTCAAACGCAAGCACTAATATTAGGAAGGTAGTTGTGACCCAATGGTAACGGCCTCGACTAAGAAGTAGTTGTGACCCAGTGGTAACGGCATAAACTAAGAAGTAGTTGTAACCCAGTGGTAACGGCTTCAACTAAGAAGTAGTTGTAACCCAGTGGTAACGGCTTCAACTAAGAAGTAGTTGTAACCCAGTGGTAACGGCTTCAACTAAGAAGTAGTTATGACCCAGTGGTAACGACCTCGACTAAGAAGTAGTTGTGACCCAGTGGTAACGGTCTCGACTAAGAAGTAGTTGTGACCCAGTGGTAACGGCTTCAACTAAGAAGTAGTTGTGACCCAGTGGTAACGGCCTCAACTAAGAAGTAGTTGTGACCCAGTGGTAACGGCTTCAACTAAGAAGTAGTTGTGACCCAGTGGTAACGGCTTCAACTAAGAAGTAGTTGTGACCCAGTGGTAACGGACTCGACTAAGAAGTAGTTGTGACCCAGTGGTAACGGCTTCAACTAAGAAGTAGTTGTGACCCAGTGGTAACGGTCTCGACTAAGAAGTAGTTGTGACCCAGTGGTAACGGACTCGACTAAGAAGTAGTTGTGACCCAGTGGTAACGGCTTCAACTAAGAAGTAGTTGTGACCCAGTGGTAACGGCCTCAACTAAGAAGTAGTTGTGACCCAGTGGTAACAACCTCGACTAAGAAGTAGTTGTGACCCAGTGGTAAAGGCCTTGACTAAGAAGTAGTGGTGACTCAGTGGTAACGGCCTCGACTAAGAAGTAGTTGTGACCCAGTGGTAACGGCCTCGACTAAGATGTAGTGGTGGCCCAGTAGTAACGGCCTCAACTAAGAAGTAGTTGTGACCCAATGGTAACGGCCTCGACTAAGAAGTAGTTGTGACCCAGTGGTAACGGCCTCAACTAAGAAGTAGTTGTGACCAAGTGGTGACGGCCTCGACTAAGAAGTAGTTGTGACCCAGTGGTAACGGCCTCGACTAAGAAGTAGTTGTGACCCAGTGGTAACGGCCTCGACTAAGAAGTAGTTGTGACCCAGTGGTAACGGCCTCGACTAAGAAGTAGTTGTGACCCAGTGGTAACGGCCTCGACTAAGAAGTAGTTGTGACCCAGTGGTAACGGCCTCGACTAAGAAGTAGTGGTGACCCAGTGGTAACGGCCTCAACTAAGAAGTAGTTGTGACCCAGTGGTAACGGCCTCGACTAAGAAGTAGTTGTGACCCAGTGGTAACGACCTCGACTAAGAAGTAGTTGTGACCCAGTGGTAAAGGCCTTGACTAAGAAGTAGTGGTGACTCAGTAGTAACGGCCTCGACTAAGAAGTAGTTGTGACCCAGTGGTAACGGCCTCCACTAAGAAGTAGTGGTGGCACAGTGGTAACGGCCTCGACTAAGAAGTATTGTGACCCAGTGGTAACGGCCTCAACTAAGAAGTAGTTGTGACCCAATGGTAACGGCCTCGACTAAGAAGTAGTTGTGACCCAGTGGTAACGGCCTCAACTAAGAAGTAGTTGTGACCCAGTGGTAACGGCCTCGACTAAGAAGTAGTTGTGACCCAGTGGTAACGGCTTCAACTAAGAAGTAGTTGTGACCCAGTGGTAAAGGCCTTGACTAAGAAGTAGTGGTGACCCAGTGGTAACGGCCTCAACTAAGAAGTAGTTGTTACCCAGTGATAACGGCCTCGACTAAGAAGTAGTGGTGACCCAGTGGTAACGGCCTCAACTAAGAAGTAGTTGTGACCCAGTGGTAACGGCCTCGACTAAGAAGTAGTTGTGACCCAGTGGTAACGACCTCGACTAAGAAGTAGTTGTGACCCAGTGGTAACGGCCTCCACTAAGAAGTAGTGGTGGCACAGTGGTAACGGCCTCGACTAAGAAGTATTGTGACCCAGTGGTAACGGCCTCAACTAAGAAGTAGTTGTGACCCAGTGGTAACGGCCTCAACTAAGAAGTAGTTGTGACACAGTGGTAACGGCCTCGACTAAAAAGTAGTTGTGACCCAGTGGTAACGGCCTTAACCAAGAAGTAGTTGTGACCCAGTGGTAACGGTATCAACTAAGAAGTAGTTGTGACTCAGTGGTAACGGCCTCGACTAAGAAGTAGTTGTGACCCAGTGGTAACGGCCTTAACTGAGAAGTAGTTGTGACCCAGTGGTAACGACCTCGACTAAGAAGTAGTTGTGACCCAGTGGTAACGGCCTAAACTAAGAAGTAGTTGTGACCCAGTGGTAACGGTCTCAACTAAGAAGTAGTTGTGACTCACTGGTAACGACCTCGACTAAGAAGTAGTTGTGACCCAGTGGTAACGGCCTAAACTAAGAAGTAGTTGTGACTCAGTGGTAACGACCTCGACTAAGAAGTAATTGTGACACAGTGGTAACGACCTCGACTAAGAAGTAATTGTGACACAGTGGTAACGACCTCGACTAAGAAGTAATTGTGACACAGTGGTAACGACCTCGACTAAGAAGTAATTGTGACACAGTGGTAACGACCTCGACTAAGACGTACTGGTGGTACAGTGGTAACGACCTTGACTAAGAAGTAGTTGTGACCCAGTGGTAACGGCCTCGACTAAGAAGTAGTTGTGACCCGGTGGTAACGACCTCCACTAAGAAGTAGTTGTGACCCAGTGGTAACGGCCTCGACTAAGAAGTAGTTGTGACCCAGTGGTAACGGCTTCAACAAAGAAGTAATTGTGACCCAGTGGTAACAGCTTCAACTAAGAAGTAGTGGTGGCACAGTGGTAACGGCCTCGACTTCAAGTTGTAGGTCGTGATTTTGAACCCAGTTAGGCGCTTTACATTATTTAATTTTTTTCATTACCACTGCTCTCAAAACAGTGAAGGAAAACATCGTGAGGAAACCGGCATGTCCTAAACCAAAAAATCCGATGTCATGTGAAATCTACCAACCCGCACTGGACCCGCGTGGTGGATTACGGCCCATTCCCTCTCTTAGAGAGGAGGTCGATTATGCTACGTTATTATAGCCGTTGGTAGCTAGTTTAAAATAAAATGTCTGTCATAATCACAGGACTACATCATAAGCAGTGATACTAGTGCCACTGACAGGTTGTCATTTCATGAACAATATTGAGAAGTAACCCTTTAGATTACATGGGTGAATGCTTCTTAAGGACGCCAGAACAAACTACGACGTTTGTGTCTGGTTACGTCATTCTTAACTGTCATTACCAGAGTATTCTACATAGATAAAAAAAAATTAAAATGGATTGACCAGCATAAAATTCTTTGCGAAAACGTTTGAAGAGTGACCGTGGAAAACAAACGGCAACCGAAAGACACAGGTGGGTTACAGTCAGTAAAAGTCTGATATGCCCTTTTGCTCCGACCTAGAGCTGAAGAAGTCATTTTGATGATTTCAACAAAAAAAGCATAAAATACTTTTTTTGTTTTTATTTTTCGTACTCGTGAGGAAAAGTGAGCGAGCTCACCCTCGTCACAATATTGTATTTTTCGTATCAGGCTGGGCGCTAAGCCACCCTCACAAGTCATGAATCTATCCCCGTTTATTTATTTAATTATAATAATTATAGAAAAACGTCGTTTGATACACGTGAAAATTTGACAGTGCAGCCCCCGGCTCAGTAACACCCTCGCCTGCGGCTCGAGCAAATTCCGCATCGATCGCGATAACAAACTTTTTCTACTTGTATCAAAATGTACTATTTCTTTCTTTTGATTTCGCGTGATTTGTGCATTTAACAAGAGTCAAATTTTGAAAGAATTAATTATTGGTACAGAATACAGTCACTTTGTCCGGATATTCTAGTGCTCTTGCAGTAAGATTTAGCAGCCTTTGAAACCTATACCGAGTTAGATATAAAGAACCTTTATTTCTCATAAGAACATGGTATCATAGTCCACTTAGATGAGATTTAAATTTTAAGATAAAAATTTGTTAGCCTTCTCAACAAACAAGTAGTCAATACTACAATAAAATTGTCAGCCCTATTTCACCGATATTGTTTCTGTTTCATTGATTTCATATTCTCCAGTTATGATATATTTGAAATACAAAATTAAATTGATTCCTAGAAGATATTGTGATGTAAAATTGCCGTTGTTTTGTGTCTACATAACAGGACAATATGCAGTGGAATCATTGAAAAATGGATGATCTCAGTCAAATGGAGCTAAGAATTTTATTATAGTATCGACTACCTCACCGAAGCTTGCCCAGAGGGCTGACTCTAATAGACTGACTGAAAAATCTAAATACTTGCTAATCTTAATACTGGCTAAATGGACAAACCGGTCGTGGGTTCCCAATTTTCCACCCAAGAAATATGTTTGTGTGATGAACACGATCGTTTGTTCTGTCTGGGTGTAATTTTTCATTTTTTTTTTAATTGTTATAAACTAGTGCTTGACTGCGATCCCACCTGATGGTAAGCAGTGATGCAATCGTTGATGGTGAGGCGCACTAGGAGTTTATCAATCTATAATATGTATGTATTTAGAAATATGTATGTATGTTTATCTGTTGTCTAATACTCATAGCACAAGCTCAGCTTAGTTTGGGACTAGATAGAGTTTTGCGAAAGTTGTGGAATATTAAATATATCGTTCTGCGATTCCAAACTGCTGGCGCATCTTGGATAGTCAGCAATCGGTAACGCAGAGTCTAACTGACTAACCCTTTCACCACGATTGATGTTAAGCTCATTAGAATTTCACTATTACCACTATTAGGGTGCTTTTCTACCAGATATGTGCTATGCTATATATCATGACGCATTTGACATCCGCCAATCATATTCATTGGAATAATTCTTTCAGTGTTGGATTGAGGAAGGCTATTATAGGCTATAATTATAACATCACGCAACAACCGACAGGAGCGGAGCAGTGATAAATGATGTTTATATTGCAAATAGGTTTTTTAAAGAAACTTTTACACGTAATTTTTTTTCGTCAGTTTAAACTAGATGAGGCCGGTGTTGCCTAGCTGACTACCCTGAGAAGAAACATCGAAACAAACGGGTCAGTAACGAAAAGAAAAGTTTAGTGAAAGTTTTGGTGATTTTTGCATCTATTTAAGATTGTTTACAGAGAGTTTTGTTACTATTTTGGTGTACAATAAAGTTTATTCTATTCTATTTTGTTCTGTTCTATTCTATTCTTTCATTTGAATATTATCCTGTTTTAGAAAATCATGTTTTTTGTTTTACCTGGTAAGTTAGTTGTTGGGTTCATTATCACAGGGCTTTATAAAGTGAATACTGGGATGATTTACTTATTACTTTTTAGTCATAGGTAATGATACTACACCATATTAATTTGAAGTTATAAAGAGAATATCCCAATAATACCTATTATGAAGGTAAATGTTTGGATGCTTGTGTACGTATGTTTTGTTTCTTTGCACTCTAGCGGCTGAACAGACTTGGATACAATTAGGTACCTACTCGGGTCGATGGCGTCGACTTTTTTATTCCTGAAGCATTTTCCCTTGGGATCATTTTCTACTTTCACTCATGCCAAGCAGCTGGCAGAAGCAATTATTTTTATATTTTTATCGAAAATCTACAAAACTTTTAACCAAGAACGCGCAATAAAGGAACTCCATTAGTGCCCATTACGGGTAAACTCTGAGAATCTTGGCACTATTTACCATACTATTCTTGTATACAATAACATAGAAAACTTATTGCTTTACAACTGTTTAAACTACAATGTTAACAAGCATTATTTAACTATTCAAAGTAAACGTAAATACAAAACCACTGGAAATAGCAAATAAACTATTGTTAATCGTTTCGTTGGAGTACAACATATAACACGTGCGCATACGTTCTACTAATTCACTATATAATAGACATACATTAACAGTAATGATAGACAAACAAACAAACCAAGAGTACACGAGTCAGAAATAGAGCGTTTGTAGAACAGACGCGGGCTTGAAACACATTCTGATGCTGAGGAACATCATTATAATGTACACAGCGTACCTGGATAACATCAAACGTCGGTTATTTAACAGAGGAACGTGAAAAATCTTACCACAGACTCACTTCAGAGCTGCAAACACAATACCAGGAATCATAATGCTGCGTATAATTTTGAACATAACAGTATAGAAACACGTCTAAATATGGCTTTATAACCAACGATCGCAACAGGGCAGGGCCCAAATAGCACTGACACAAATTGCATCGGTCCCGCCTTCGCAAGTTATAGGTCATCGCCGGCAGGGTGGCGGCCGGACTGATTGCAAGCTCGGAGCAGAACAATGACGTGCGTAAACAAACAAACAACATTATCAGCATTACGTAAACATTACGACATGGCGACCCTTATCATCAACAAGCCACAAATCAACACTTTGTTAGGCAACAACACAACACTTGCGCGCGCACCTGCGTGAACAACTTGTTGTACCCGCTCCCTTGGTTGTTGTACCCCATCATGTTACGACATGGTGGCAGGTGGTGGCCACTGCGGACCACCAGTGGGATCGCGTCTGGGTCGGCCGTGGTGGCGGCACATCGGAGCTGCCGCACTACCGTCCAGCGCGACGGTCGCGAGCGAATGAGCCCGAATATCTCCGAACTCTGAATCTCCAGCCCCCCTCGGGTTGACGGACTCTCCCCCGCCGTTAGGTGAATGGGTGCGCGCGCACGACTCCACTCCGGTTGACGAACCGTGTTGGGAGCAAGATTAGGGATTACGGCAAGTGGGTCACCTCAGATAATGGAGGGCCAATTGTTTCCAGTGTCGACAGTCGCCGGGAGAACTTGAATGGAGTTATGAAGTCAAAACGCAGTCAAAGGGCTGGATCTAATGTAATTAGTACTGGATTGGGAGGGTTGATGTTTACATGAACCACTCTCAAGGTCAAAACCGATGGAAACGGTTAAATTTAACACGAAATTGGAGATTTTAGATTGACATACAGAAGTCACAATTCTATGATACTAAATTAAGAATTCGATTTAGACCTATGGCTCTATAAATGTTTGAGGAAACATAACTTAAGAAAAATTATCCTTCTACTGCGTATTGGTAGCCTACAGCCAATTAAAATCTCATATTTAAATTCTCTCGCATGTAAGTAGGCCAATTAACATAAATTAGGTCCGTAAAATGCTGGATAAGCCCCATTAACCATTACACATATAAGATTTACGTACGTGGCATAAAAATAAAACTGGGTATAATGCAGACAACGTAGAACATAGCGAGAGATCAGTTAGACAAAATCAAGGGATGACATTACTGAAAGTCAGCCTTAGAGACGTTTTCCAAACGGTTGGATGATACTGGTTGGTAGGAGAAGGAGAATACTGACATATACGGAAAATCATCTAATGACATCCTCGCTCTTGGGCGGAGCGAGAGTGCGTGTCAGACTTTTAATGACTAAAAACCCACTCCTGTTCCTTCTTTGCCATTGTTCCAGGGCCCCGGGGATCTCTTTCGCATCACCCATGGCCCCAGTGCCTACTGGGGCCATGGGTCGATCATGTTCGACCCTGCTGGGCCCCTACGGGTGCTGACATCTCCTTGAGGCGCGCGTGGAATACTACGCGCCGTCGACGGCTTGGGCTCGGTCCGGACGGTCGAACGGCGAGCTACCCATTGCTCGCCGTCCGCAAGCCCTCGCCTACGGTAGCCGGAAATCGGGATCGGAATCCCGGCGGCTGGAGCGCTTCTATTTTTGTAATTTTTTGACTTTTTAATTTTTGAGTGCATTATTATGAAGTGTCAAAATTCATGCAAAATAGCGGATTTTCAGAGGTCTTTACTGGATTCGTTTTACACAAATTTAAAAATTGATTTCAATAGAAGCCTAGTTAACATACACAAGATATTGTGTTTCCAAAATATCTAATGAAAAATGTGTAATAACGTCATAATCGCGTAAGAGCGGTTGTATGAAAAACAGTGAAAATTTATGTCGAGTTGCATCCCCTTAAGTGATTGGCTGCGCTGCGTATCGTTGGTTCGATTTTCGCACGAATCAATTATTCGTATGGCCTAAGAGAGAAAGAAAGAAAAAGAATTTATTTGGTACAGCACAAGGCACAAACACAATATAGGGTAAACACGAAACAATAATAAAAAAAGAAGAAAAAATGTAGTTATGTGCCTCACAGCTGCACCAAAATAGGTCCAGTTCAGCATGAATGTCAGACAACTAGTGCCTGACGCTGGTTTTGAACTGAACCTATACATCGTTGTTACGGGTTGCGGTGCCTTGCGTATGTAATCTTCATCATTTCAGCCGAAAGACGTCCACTGCTGGACATAGGCCTCCCCCAAGCGTCGCCACAACGAACGGTCCTGTGCGTCTCGCATCCATCGGACTCCCGCAACCATTACCAAGTCATCGGTCCACCTTGTAGGAGGCCTTCCAACGCTACGTCTTCCGGTACGTGGTCGCCATTCCAGAACCTTTCGGCCCCAACGGCCATCTGTTCTGCGAGCAATGTGCCCTGCCCATTGCCACTTTAGTTTGGCGATTCTTCGTGCTATGTCGGCAACCTTGGTTCTCCTGCGGATATCCTCATTCCTGATTCGATCACGCAAGGAAACTCCGAGCATAGTCCTTTCCATTGCCCTTTGGGTGACTTTAAGCCTTCTGATGAGGCCCATTGTAAGCGACCACGTTTCGGAGCCATATGTCATCCACTGGCAACACGCACTGGTCATAGACTTTCGTCTTGAGATACTGTGGTATATTGGATGTAATCTTACATGTTTGTAAATGCACCTATGATATAGGAGCAAATTCTTAGGGCTTTTTGCTGTGGGAAAGCGTCTGATGACTTTTCTCGCTCTAGGGTGGACGAGAGGGAATGTCAGACATTTACTGACTATTGCTTTTTGCGTTCTAGGACCACGAATATCCCTTTAATACTTTTTCTCATGGCCCTAGCAGGCGGTTTGATTATATCTCTTTGAGGCGCGCGTTGAACACTATACGCACCGTCGACGACTCGGGCTCAATCCCTATAGGCCTAGCGGACGACGAACTACCCATTACTCGTCATCCGCAAGTAACGTTTATTTATTAAATATATATGTAGTAACATGTTTTGGGCTCCTTTTAAGTTGATCGTGCTATGACATTATCGTGTCGACAATTTTATGATCAGATGAGAAATTAATTTCATTACGCATCGACAAAAGACATTAATTTTATCATCACGCAATATCACTGCATATTAACAACCCTGAACTTATATTTAGTGGTCCTTAACTCATGTTTAAGGGGAATCAATATGCTTCCAAATAAATTCAGTCGGGTTCAGACGATAGACCAAATTGTTTAATCGATATTTGACGTAAATATTTAGATGAAAATAAAAATAAATGAAAAGACGGAATAGTAAGTACAATTTGATACAAGAGGCGAAATTTGGACCGAGGCGAAATTCGCCTGAGCCGCAGGCGAGGGTGTTATGGAGCCGAGTGCTGCATTGACTAATTTTAACGTGTATCAAACGACGTTTTTCAATTCACTTACGAATAAATAAATAAACGGGGGTTGACGCTCGACTCGTGGGGGTCGCTTAGCACCCAGCCTGATACGATAAATACAATCAATTGAGGCGAAAACGAGTGGGTTTGGTGGAGTGGGTTTCCAGTCAATGTATTGAATTTTTTTAGCTCTAATGATCTAATACTACAGAAAGTTTTTCATTTAAACGTTTCCCCACACTTACTTTAAATTTAATTACTCCTGTATTGTGGGTGCACTCACATACATGTTAACTCACAGAAAAAACACCACCGAAATGGAACAACAGACCGTGACACGCAGCGCTGCTGCCATTTCTCTAGCACCAATCGTGCAAAAAAAAAAGAAATCAAAGTCCTGGGGAGGTGGCTGGATACTATACTATAATGGCTGGATAGGGATTTAGACCACGTACCGGAAGACGAAGCTTTGGAAGGCCTCCTACAAGGTGGACTGATGACCTGGTGAGGGTCATGGTAAGTAATTCGATAGATGCAAGACGTACAGGTCCAGTCCTTATGGCGGCACTTGGGTGACTCATATGTCCAACAGTGGACGTCTAGCAGCTGAAATTATGAGGACGATGAACTATACAAACTGCTCTTGCTCTACACTAAAATACAGTTTTCGGAATTAAATAGTAAATTCCCCTACCTATACAAAAAAACCCAGTAACAAGTTCATGTACCGCGATGAATGAGTAAAACATTTTAGTGAACCGACTGCGTGTCAAGATTGGGATCGAGCCTAAAGGTCGCAATAATTACGTTATATTTTTATGTTAATTTGCATGAAATCGAAAGAAATGAATGAACGGCGAAGTATCGTTATAAGTGGAGTTTTAAAAATACCTACTCATTTCATTCGTAGATCTATAAAGCTGGTTATTATATTATATTGCGTAGTATTGAAAGTAAAAAATTATACCTAGAGAAAATTCTCCTGCGGGTACAAAGTACCTATGCTATATCCTATTACAAGACACGGTTTACCCGTGTGCAAATTTCACTCAAACCCGTTTAGCCGTTTGAGCGAGAAGGAGTACCAAACAATCAAATTCATACAAAGTTTGGTCTTTATAATCTAACTATTGGAGTTTAGTTTCCACACTCAGTCCATGACAGATGTGTACGTGTCTCCTTTATAATTATAATTATTGCAGTTCATGACTACTCACAACTATTTACGAAAAGGATACAAATACAATGATTAGACAGATTGTATATCACTCTCACAGTTCGATAAACAAATAAAATTATCGACAAAGGGTTACGCGCCAAACCTAGCTTATCGATATGACACTGCACCCTCTAGAAAGAAAGAAATAAAAACATTTTATTTGGCGGAACTAGGATTTGAACGTAGTTAATGACAGAGCTAAGACTTAAAGCCAATCGCCAGCTACTTAAGTGGCAGTGGGCAAGGTCTATTGCTCGCAGAACAAATGATCGAGAGAGCTGAAATGTACTGGAGTGGCGACCACAACGGAAGACGTAGTGTTGGAAGTTGGAAGGCCTTCCACAGGGTGGAACGATAAACTGGTGAAGGTAGCGAGAATCCGATGACTGCGAGACGCACAGAACCGGTCATTATGGTGACAGTTTGGGGAGACCTATGTCTTTCGGCTGATATAATGAAAGACAGAGCTCTATCTAGGAAGCCCAAGGTACCGACATGAAACAAAGAAGAAAGTAGATATCGTACTGTTTATGTACATGTCTTAAAATAACATATTTTAGTTTCCAGATGAGAGTATTTCAGCCCAGAAAACTGGCCAACCTTAACTCCTTTATGAAAGTTGCTACATAAGTACTTCCCTCCCTAGTTCGCCGCGCTTGAGAACAAAGGCATTACCACGAGTTCCTAACGCGATCCATTTTACGACCTAACGTGAACTGTTAAAGGGATGGAGCTATATAGGGTGTACAGCTCCATCCTTCTTTCTCGCTCGCACGACTGACATTTCATCACGTCATGATAAGGCTTTAGCCACCCTTGCCAAGTTACGACCGTTTCGTTTCGATTCTCTTGCGTCGAAGTCCTCGAGTAGGCTACGTCTCCGATTTCTTTGGTCTGACCACGTGACTGAGCGTTGAGATTACGTCAGAACAAAGCAATCGGAGGCGTGGCCTACTCGAGGCGTTCGAAGCAAGAGAATCGAAACGAAACGGTCGTAACTTGGCTAGGGGGCAAAGCTTTTATCGGGCTCGCTTGCAATAGCGCACTACGAGTACGCGAGACAACTCGATTGTAGTAACAAGTACAATGAAGTTATTATAAGCTATAAAGGTAGCGACAGTAGAAGTCAGTGTTATTTTATGCAGTGGGTTCCGCTTAATTTATGTGACATATACTTGCTGTTATATATAATAGAGCAGTGGTGAACGAGTGGTAATAGCCCCGACTTACGACTTGTAGGTCGTGGCTTCAAACCCAGCCAGGCGCATTACTTTGTGTTATTTATTTCATCACCACTGCTCTCAAAACGGTGAAGGAAAACATCGTGAGGAAACCGGCATGTCCTAGAACCGAAAATTCAAAGACATGTGACATTCACCAACCCGCACTGGGCCCGCGTGGTGGATTACGGCCCATTCCCTCTCCTAGAGAGGAGTCCCAACAGTGGGAACATTAAAAGGCTGATTACGCTATATATAATTGTGGTTAAGCGATTAGCTACTGCGCTGCGTGTCGTGGATATGGTTCCCGCAGAGACAAATATTTGTATGGTTTAAAGATAATTGTCCCGGATCTGGGAAACTTGTATTAGTTTCCATAAAATGTATAAATAACTAAAAAGCTAAGAATTCCTAGAGTATGGGGCTTTTTTAATTGGTCTGCTGGCCTACAATATCACGGCGCAAAAGGCCCCTAGGAAAGGAACCGCTGAGCTACCTTATCATGATTATTTGTATGCCTTTGTTGTTGACGACAATGACGCATATGTCTATTTTCTATCAAACTAAACGTCAAGTTTATGCTTTGTGAGATTGCCTTAGGTGGCCACTTAGCTGTGAAGAAACCAACGCCATTTAGTCAATGTGCAAAGGAAAATAGGCACTAAGGTATCCAGGCAATTTTGCTGGCGTGTGTACAGTGTACCTATAGTACTCTTACGGCATTTGTATTCTCAAATTGGTCATCAGCTTTCGAAACAACCTCTACTATCTTCTACTTAGTCAAACTATGCTCAGATACTCAATATGCCAAGAGGTTAACCTTATTGACGCCGTAATAATACGGCGTCAATATCAAGTCTACGTGCTCTTTGTAATGCAACAACACTCCGCCATAGTTGGTCAACCATCGCTCGTCTGGAGTCACCATTATTACCATATTATGACAGTAATATTTTGGCTTACTTTGCTAGGAACACATCGCTAGACTCGGCCAACAGTTGCTATTGTCGATACGGGGAATTTTAGCTTACAAATATATGGCCAGTTGTTTCTCCAAAGTAACCCAGTGCACGTGTACGCATCACCTCTGACCGTTGTCACACCTGATGGAAAGCGATGATTTGGTCGATGATGGACCGCGCTTACCTAGAAGTAACTTATTCACTCTTGACATAAAGATCCCTAGGTTGTAGCTATCAGGGAACACAGACTCCGGCAGGGAATTCCACCCCTTATCTGTACGCACAATAAATGTGTTCCCAAAACGTTTCGTTTGTGGGATGTCCGAATTAGGCTATGCAATTCCGAGAAATTAGGAAAACGACAGGCTAGCAACTCGCTTTAACAATTCATTTGATTGCCAGATGATAATGCTAAGCCCTTGAGCCACAGTCGGGCAACTGTGGCTCGTCTGAAGCCAGCATTATCTAGTACGACGGGAATATTCTGTCCTACTAATGAGGAGCACAAGGCCGCTATGTGTGAGTTCCGCATACACATGTGACTCACGCCTCGTGAGTGCCTCGTTGGCAATGGCTTTCGCTTTAATACTTTGCTGTTTTTGATTAACGCCCTTTTATTTTCATTCAAAATGTTGGTTAGTTTATGTGGTGAAAGATTTATGGTACATTTATTTTATGTTGATTGTATTTTTTGATAATATGCGCGCCTAAAAATAGTTCGTAATGTAAGCTTTTGACTGTGCGAGCTATACGGTCTGAAATATAAAATAAGATGTTTTTGCTACGATTATTATTGAATGCTTGAAATAACTATGAAATATATCAGTCAAAGTTAAAGTAGCAGTCAATATTTAACTTCCGTAAACAAAACGAAAACTCTAGTTATTATTATTACTACTACTAACCAATAGTTACAATAACACCCGTTTCAGTAATAAAATAATTCTGTAAGTAAATTCGCAAACGCCCACAAACTCGGCTACGAACCTGCTACGCGCTCGTAGCGATTGCGTAGAGCTCGTAGCACTGCCGCACTGGCGTAGACCTCGTAGACCCTATGCGTAGGCTCGCGGGTTTGCATGGGTTTTCCTGAAGGGTCAATTTTTATTATTTGACCTTAGGATTCGACAAAGTATATATTTATAGATTATGGAAACGTCTTATTAATAGAATTGTTACAAGATATTTTAAGTTATTTATTTAGTTAGTTTTCAGTTTAAAAACATTATCCGTCCCTGTTAGGGTTGCGGGATTGTTCGAAAGAGCTACCGTGGCTCTGGAACGCAAAGGGTAACTGGAGGAACACAGGTGGGTTTTAGTCAGTAAAAGTCTGACTGAAGATGGGTTGAGATATTTGATAATTTCCTAACTCTAAAAGCAAATGGATACCTTAGAACTATTGTAAAAGTAATGCTTAGTAACAGAAGCAGTATTAGCTAAATGTTTTTTAAATATAACATTTTGTACCCTTCAAAAGATTTCATGAAAACGTCTTCCTTTTAGCATATCCCTCTTACTTAGGGGTCAAAGGTATCCAACGAAATTCAAATTTTCTTTAGTTTTTTTTTTCATTTTGCAGGTCAGTATCAAGTTGTATGTTGATCAAAATATGATTGGTGGTCGTAATACGGTATTGATGATTCTTATTCCGTAAGTAAATAACTTACGGAACAATAATCATCAATACCACCCTATCAGTTTGTCTTAACCTATTGAATGGATATTTTATGTAAAAGTCATTTATTTTTGTAAGACGAACTGAGTAGATTATAATGATTATTTTAATGATTATAATTCCAAAAAACCACATTTGTTATGGCCGCAAATCATGTTTTAATGTACACAAAAACTAACACTGACCTGAAAAATAAAAAAAAACTTAAGAAAATTACCTAAAAATCTATCAAAAGCATGTACAATGCCATCGTACCCGACTCCACAAACGACGTTTACACAACAACGAGCGACAGTACCTTCCTTTTTACATAATAATCTGCACAAACTATATCGGCTGGTCATTTAATAATTCCATAAAGACCTCTTACAACACCCATCAATTCACAACCTTACTCCTTTGTAATACGACCCAAAACGACCGCAGCAGTGTCCATTATCAAACTTAACCTCGGAACTACAGCGGAACTGTTAAAGGAAAATGAACTCTAAGTTCATGTAAGAAGGGGTTATGTTAATTTTACGGTGTAAGTTCGGAGTTGGCATGCGGTAAAACGTTGAGTTTGTAGCAATGGAGAGTGAGTCTTGTTTTGATACGGGTAAGGTTGTTGTTTGTTTGGCAGGGTGCAGCGCATGCGCGAGGAACGGATCGATGGCCGCCGCGCCGGCGACGTATGACCTACTTGTGGCAGACGCGAGTACGGGTGACAGGACGCGCGCTCGACTACGGTGCACCTTTACAACTGTAAACATTACCAATGTAAAGTCAATCAATTCACCTAGCCCTTTTAACTATAATAGAGTCGGCTTCCAGTTGTTTTCAGGGTACTAGTGTTTTACATGAAGCGACTGTCTATCTGTGAGAGAGCAGTGGTGGCCGAGTAGTAACGGCCCCGACTTATGAGTTGTAGGTCGCAGGTTCAAACCCAGCCAGGTGTATTACTTCGTGAAATTTATTTCATCACCACTGCTCTTAAAACGGTGAAGGAAAACATCGTGAGCAAAACGTCATGTCCAAGAACCAAAAATTCGAAAACATGTGACATCCACAAAATCCGCACTGGGCCCGCATGATGGATTACGGCCCATTTCCTCTCCTAAGAGAGGAGGCCTGAGTCCCAGCAGCAGGAACATTGTAAGGCACGTACGCTGATCTGGGCGCGTCGGTCTCCATACATTTTATATGGCAACTAGACTTGCAGAGCTACATTAGATCCACGCCACGTGACGCCACGCAACGCACTGCTATGTACAAATCAGACGTGGTCCACGTGTGCGTCGGTCTAGTGAAGTTCTCACTTTAAGCATAACAAGAGACAGATATGTAAATTTCTGCCAAACCCTTTTTTTAGGAAAGAAATTCATCAAATAACTTCAGCCGCTTTGTGTGGAGTAAGAGGGAGAGTCAGACTTTTACTGACTAAAACCCACATATGTTTCTTCAGTTGTTTTTCACGTTCCAGGTCCACGGTGACTCTTTCGAACTATCTTGCAACCCTGGCATCTGCTAAACCCTACTTACTGGAAATAAATATAGGCGTGATAATGTGAACAAAATAATGTTTTATCTTTGACATGGTACATGTATCGGTGGTTTTCCGGTGTTCACTTGAAATCTAAAGAAACTACTGAATGTGCCCATGGCCTTACCCAGACGTGTTTAAAACTATGGATAATAAAAAAAAAATAATGCACAACTCTCACACAACGCCATCTAGTCCCAAATTATATATTTCTAAATATATACATATTGATAAATTACATCCAGATACAGAATAAATGATCGCGTGCCATTCGCCCTGGGTGAGAATCGAACCTTGGATCATTTTGTTTTATAAAACAAGACAAACGGTCATTGCCCCTTCGACTCGTTTAGGGAGTTTTATTACAGAAAGGGTAGGTTTTTACGTCCGATTATAAAAAAAACCTACAAAAATACATGACAAATACGATATCATTTCAATTGGGTACTACCCTAAAACCGACCCAACTCAACTACCCGTCTACCAACAAAAGCTCGCACCCTAACCGCGCGTCCGTATAACTTCCGCAACGATACAAACTCGCGAGCGCTCCATTACGCGCCGAGTTGAGGTCGACAACCGCGGCTTTCACGTTCAGCCAGCTATGTAAGTGACGCAGGTGTGAACTGTGTGAACTGAAGTTTTGGAAATCGTAGTATTGGCTTTTTCTTGCGGTTTCAACGTAGTATAATTCTTAAAAGTATCCTTTATCTCTATCATCTTATGATATATCTATGTTAAATTTCATTGCGATCAGTTTAGGTGTGAATATGTGGCAAAAAAAGGCAGTGTCCTTGCAAGATCAAGTCGGGAATAAAAATATCCGCAAGAAAGCCAAGGTTACTGGTAGGTATAGCCCAAAGAATTGCCATACGAGGCAGTGAACTAAGCTTATTGCTCGCAGAATAAATGGTCGATGGGCCCGAAAGGTTCAGGAGTGGCGACCGCGTACAGGAAGACGAAGCGTTGTAAGGCCTCCCACAAGGACAAGTAGATCGATGACCTGATGAGTGAAGCGATTTCTGGTCAAGCTTCACCCGCAATCGTGATCAGATTGTCACACCACCTTCACCGTGGGCATCCTCAATGGCGACATTCTCCCTCAGGCATCCAGTTAGTGACGATATATCACCCGTCGCACAAATGCTCATTCATTGTAATTGACCTATACGCAGGAGAATCAATCATGATTACTGATCGTCAAATTAAAGTGAATAGATGGTCGATGGGACCGAAAGGTTCTGGAGTGGCGACCGCGAACCGGAAGACACAGAATTGAAAGGCCTGCCACAAGGTGGACCGATGACTTGGTGAGGGTCGCGGGAATCCGATGGCTGCGAGACGCACTGGATCGGTCGTTGTGGCGACACTTAGGGATGGCCTATGACCAGCTGTGGACGTCTTTGGGCTGAAATGATGATGAGGTATTTTCGCATTTATAAACATTATCTTGGACTGCTATTTTTTACCGGCAGCTTTGTTTGCTTGGAAGTCGATAATTATTCTACGGCCAAAGGTAAGGACTAATTTCTTATCCAGCAGAGCTACCTATTCTGTAACCATCTCACCGTGAAAAGTAAGATGAAGTGAGATGTCAATCCATTGCTCGAGACAGTGAAAATGATGGTAAAACAATTCACTTCAGGCTCACTCCACCTAAGTTTTCACATATAATTTTACCACAGTAGGCCGGCAGGTCATCGTCTGCGCGTATCCCAGTTTTCATTCGAATCTATTTTGCCTTCGAGGCGAGATTGATCCTAACACAATAGCAATATTTCTAATACTTATAACAACTTTATAGTAGGATGTAATGTGGAGTATCTATGGGATTGTTCGAAAGAGTTACCGAGATCCTGAAGAAACTCTGCTGGTTAATAGTCAGTATATGTCTGACACACCTTCTCGCTCCACCCAGAGCGTTAAAAGTTATTTGATCAATATTCATTTAAAAAAAAAATAGGGTGTAAACAGAACTGTTTTAGGAAATACTCTGGGCGTACTCGACTATTGTATTTTAATTGATTTTGCTTTTTGATGCAGGGTATGATAGAGTTTTTTTTCGTGCTATTTTTGGTAATCGAAAAAGAGCACAAATTTGAAATCGCATGTAGGATGACCGCTGCTAAAAACAGATTGGGTTGGTCTGTTTTTAACTAGGGTCGTGCCGATCTAATGAAAATTGTATTTTTTTAATCTCAAATGGACTTTTTTCATGAATTCACTGAAACAGAACCAAAATGGCAGATGTTCAAAGGTCAAAAATCAATAAAAACGTGCAAACAAAATGTATGCGAATTTTGAGCCTAAACACTAATTTCTAAGTAATTTCTGTCACTCGATTCAAACACACTAGCAAGTGTAGCTTGTTATTTTATTTATTTATTTATTTTTATTCCCAACAATATCCTTACAGACTAGTCCAAATCGATAGCTTATTATATAGCTCATCATCAGAGGTTCTTTCCAGTAGACATGAGAACATACTCACGTCTACTAGACCGATTTAAAAAATTCTTTCACCAATGGAATGCTACTATATCACTGAGTGATATAGTAGGCAAAACCGCTGGCAGCAGCCAGTTGTTAACATTTTGTGGCCATTTAGTAGGTATGCGGAACAGGGTGTAAAGTCCTGCCGACCTTGTCCTGTTGAAAAGGGAGGATCCTCCGACCAGACGGGAGTTATGTCTGGTCCAGCAACTGCCCGACGATTGATTTCAGATGATTCTATGTGTTCTAATCGTGCGGAAAACTCTGATACCGCGACAAAGGATTTTAAATTTTAATTCCTATGTATAGAGTGTGTACGGCGAGCAATGGGTAGCTCGCCATCCGCCTATCCAGTAACCGTCCAGACCGAGCCTAAGTCGTCGACGGCACGTACTGTTCTACGCGCGCCTCAAGGAGATGTCAGTAAACCGTAGGGGCCCAGCAGGGTCGAAACCTACTGGAGCCAAGGGTTTGCTTCTGAAAGGAAAACTCGGCCCTGGTATGAAAGGCAACGAAGGAACAGGAGTGGGTTTTTAGTCAGTAAAAGTCTGACATACCCTTGCGCCCCGCCCAAGAGCAGGAGATGTCATTAGATGATATTCGCACCTAAAAAAAAAGGTATAGAGTGTGTTAGTGTATGTCATGTGTGATATCTATATCGCTACGGTTTGTAGCCAGCCCCTAAAGAAACACAAAAACTACATTCGCCTTAACTTAAATCCGCGATCTTATATTATTCCTCTCACATTTTTCACACATAAATAAATTCACGCCTATTCCCTATGGTATGCCCATGGGAAGAAAATAAAACGCCTTGTGCCACGAATCCATGATCCTCCTTTTTTCCTTTTCTTTTATAACATTTTTTTTTCATACCATTACTTGTTGTGCGAACTTGCTTATATAGTACTTATAATATATTAATATTATTGTATGATAGATAAGATATTTGGGTTTGTCAGATAAAAATTAAAGAGAAAAATACAATCTTTACATGAAAAATCTGGAATTGAATCGTTGCATTTTGATTCCATGACTTTTAATTTATTATTTTTATTGTATAGTTTACTGCACACCTCATAATGTTGACAGGATATACATTTACAAAAATTAAGTGTAAAACAAGTGACATTTCTAATTTTTATTCTATGAAATTTAATTTATTGACATTTTTATTTATTTTTTCTTCCATGTCATTTAATTTAATGACAAATGTAATTTGTTTTATTGTAAGATAACCAAATAGATTGTAAAATTATTGAACTTCTGAACTAACATATAATGTGGACCAAAAGTTGTCTTTGAATAAATATATTACTATTATTATTGCGTTCAAAAAGTTCATAGTTCACTACTAAGGCCCCTCGCCCACGGCGACTTTTTGTAGCGATGCTGTAGCGCGTTCGCATCGATACAGTCGCGATGCTGTAGCGCGTTAATAGCGTGTTGGCATATTTTCTATAGCGCTTGCAAATGCGACTAACGCGCGTTAGTAGCAATGCTGTCGCGCGCTTACGAAACGCGCGACAGCATCGCTACAAAAAGTCGCCGTGGGCGAGGGGCATAAGTGACTTACATTTTTGGTCTATAATCTCAAAAAATTAAGTTGGTGTATGAAACGGAAACGTCATCTACTACATTGATGATACTTATGATAGTTCTACTAAAATAAAATGAGTCATGATTATTTCTCTGCACATGTCTGACTGTACAGCCTAATTTATGTTCTAGTGCTGGGCAAAGACCTTCCGTTGTCTCCTTCCAAGCCTTTGTCTTGCGCGATTTCTGGCCAAGCTGAACCCGCAATCGTGATCAGATTGCCACACCACCTTCACCGCGGGCATCCTCAATGGAGACATTCTCCCTCAGGCATCCAGTTAGTGACGATATACCTATCGCCCGTCGCACAAATGGACCCATTCATTGTAATTGACCTATACGCAGGAGAATCAAGGTTACCAATCACCAAACTAAAGTAAATAGATGGTCGATGGGGTCGAAAGGTTCTGCAGTGGCGACCACGTACCGGAAGACGCAGCATTGTAAGGACTGATAACTTGGTGAGGGTCGCGGGAATCCGATGGATGAGAGACGCACGGGTCGTTCATTGGCAACACTTGGGGGAGGCCTATGTCCAACAGTGGACGTCTTTTGACTGAAATGATGATGATTCATATACACTTATAAGTATACAAAAATAGACAAAGAAAATCTAACGCGATTATACGAGAAAAACTAATAATATTCCATATAATAATAGTTAACATTAAAATATTCTTGTCATGGTCTGTTCTGCGAATGACATGACAATGTATTAGATAGCTTTTATACATCCACATATCACACAAGGGGAGAACAATTATTATCTTGGACATGTGCAAGTTACTTTGAACTTTATTGTTATGACACGATTGATTAGTTTTTATTAGCAGGAACGTAGGGATATAAGGGGTCATGGATTTTTTTGTGGATGCACGATATGGAAATGTAACGAGATTTCCATATTCTAGACGTGTCGGTATGTCTAATGTAGAAGGAAAATTTCGCAGATGAGAAGAAAATATCATTGTGTGTATTCTGTATATAGGTATATTTTCTTACAAATTTACAGCTAAGAAACGGTGATACTGTAAGGTATTATGGTTGACTGGTAGAGAATGGCATTTAAGGCATCATTTGATTGGCCTGTTGGTCTAGTGGTTAGTGGCCCTGACTGCTATACCGGAGGTCGTGGTTTCGATTCCCACCCAGGACAAATGTTTGTGTGATGAGCACACGATCATTTGTTTTGTGTCTGGGTGTAATTGGTCTTTAATATGTATGTATTTAGAAATATATAAGTATGTCTATCAGTTGTCTAGTACTCATAACACAAGCTCTGCTTAGCTTGGGACTAGACGGTGTTGTCTGATAGTTGTGGAAAAAAAATAAAAATATAAATAAAATAATTTTGAAAATTTGAATGCTTGCTTCTCAATCAAAATCAGTGGCAACGTTAACTGCAGTATCGGTGGTATTCATTAAGTTCTCCGAAGGTTTATGGTCACTTTATGTACTCCAAAGTGTAGTTCACATTCTGAACAGTATATACTATAATAAGATTTATACCTATATACTTTGACAGGATATATAATAATGAGGAATGTTGTGCCGAGACCAAATACCTAAATTGCGATAACGGCAAGAGAATTATGACAATATGTTACATTGCCATATCCAATATGATTCAAGAATTATTATCGAGGGAAGCATTTTGAAACCTTATAAAATATCCAATTATTAATTAGATATCGCTTCGTCGTTTATACCGCGTATATCGAAGGACTGGAACAATTTGCCTGATGCGGTCTTCCCGTCCAACTATAATTTAGGTGTCTTCAAGGCTAGAGTAAATAGGCTCTTAATAAACTAGTGCGCCTCACTATCAATGATTGCATCTCTGCTTACCATCAGGTGGGATCGCAGTCAAGCACTGGTTTATATGAATAAAAAAAAAAAAATTGATGTGATTAGTGATTATTTAAAACAGCCACTTATCAATAAACAAAAATAAAAATACTATACCAACTTGTCATAAGAAAGAACAAAAACCTTTACAAAACCGAGAATGAAAAATCAGAATTACCTACTCACAGTTATTTTCCATAAAAAGTGTACATACAAGAACATCCTATTTTCCTTAAATATGACCGAACAGAAAATAAACAAGATCATTAAAAATATAGGACGCAAGCAAATAGCATTGTAGCGAGGGATGATCAAGTAGCTAGGGATACATCGGAGGGAATTGTGCATCTGTGGGGTGACACTTGGAGCGAGTTCATGGGTTTAAGCGGAGCGGGGGATGAACTGAAAGGATGAAATTCTACGAGCGACATGGATTGTGGTTTCTTTTACGGAGAATCAGAGAATGTATCGTGTCGTCGTAAACGGGTCGGCACATAGGTTGATAATCAACTGAACAGGAACTAGAAAAAATAATATGGGCTACCGGAAAGAGTTACTGTGGTCCTAAATCGCAAAAGGTATCCTAAAGGACCCAGATTATAGTCAGTAAAAGTCTAATACTCTTTTAGCTCCACGCAGAGCGGGAGAAGTTATTAGATGTTTTTCTATCCTATAAAAACTGGGCAAGTACGAGTCGGACTCGCGCCTCAAATCCCGAATGGAGTCCCAAAGATTTTTCCGAATCGCAATTTTTGTTGTTGTTGTGACGTAACAACAAATTTACAGTTTTCAGATTTATTCCTATACCTGTGCTATAAGATCTTGCTTTACGCAAAATTTCAGGATTCTGGATCGCCGAGAAATACCCTATGAATTTTGGTTTCGTTAACTTAGAAATTTGATTTTTTCACAGCTCCTCTCAATCCCCGCACGAACGCCGGCGTTCACGCGCCAGTGTCTTTCTATTGTGTCTCTAATTACGATATTCAATAGAATACAGAAACCGCAAACTTGAGTATATGGTCTTAATTTCAACTCAATACCTCCACGCGTTCCCGAGATCAAGGGTCTTGACAGACAGACAGCCGGACGGACCACAAAGTGATCTTATAAGGGTTCCGTATTTTCCTTTTGAGGTACGGAACCCTAAAAACGGACAAATATCGTTATAAATCTGCGGGTTTTTTTTTGTATAAAATATGATAAAATGGATATTTTTATCTCATGGTCAATTAGCACATACTCAGCATAGTTATCTTTTTTTTTGCCAAACCTTTTATCTTTGGTGAAATAGGCTATAAACACAGACTAAAGGAATACTGGTTAGTCAGTGTGCATTGGTTTCCTAGTCTTAAGCGATGAGTCTACCTTCAGCCAAAACTGGACATGTAAATATATATACATGTATTTTTAACTTTCGAATACCGTAATTAGAGACACAATAGAAAGACTAATAAAAGCGATCTCCGTGATCTAAAATCTTATTGAAAGACTAATCGTATGAGTAAGATTTAATGAGAAAAACACATTGCCAGCATTTTGCATCTGTGATTCACTTTTTGGAAACAAGAATCAGTTGGCATGAAACTTCAGGTTATGAGTATTAAGCTAAATATAAAATTTGGACAAAGCTATGTTTGCTGGAAGAAGGAAAAGTCTTTCTGAATACTGAGAGCAGGATCCAACTTCAGCAACGAACCAAAATAAAAATTACGAGTCATGTGGCATGTAGCGACATCTATGTCCTCACTTAGTAACTAAAATTCAAAATACTGCGCACCGATTAGAACATAATATACTACAGTACGAAATCAACTAGCCAGCAGTATCAGCTGCCCGGTAATCTGTATATTATATACATAAAAGGAGAAACTGACTGACTGACATATCAACACACAGCCAAAACTACAGGGCCTAGGAGCATGAAATTTTGCACCATGTTTCCTTTTATGACGTAGGCAAGCACTAAGGAAGGATATTCCAAAATTCACCCCTAAGGGGAGGAAACGGGGGTCCAAAGTTTGCATGGAAAAACCGACTTTCACACGAGCGAAGCCACTGGCAAAAGCTAGTAACATATACAACATCCGTCTGGTCGGAGGATCCTACCTTTTCAACGGAGGTTTGCAGAACACCCTGTTTTACATACCTTTAGAGGCACACTTGGATTTTATTAAGAAAGTTTGGAAGCCAGCAAAAAAAAAAATACCTGTTTTACCACTTTACACCCTAAACTAAGAATGGTGACAGGTGACGTTTTGTGGTTTTTGCCGAGGTTGATATTGTAGAATTGGGAATTTATTTAATTTTCATGCAACACAAAGATACAAAGGGAAAAAAATCCAGGATCCACCCCCGCAATGATTGGAGACTGACTTAGCAACTACAGCTCTGCCGACTGTCAACAACATACTCTTGAAGGCACACTCGCAGTCACCGAGACCCTACAACTATAAAATCACTGACTCCAAGGTTTTATAAGAGGCCCATCTTGTTCGAGGGCCCACTCTGAACGTAGCGGACGATACGGGCATCCAAGGGCTTTTCAAAACATGTAAAAGGCCTAGTGATGCAGAAATGGAGAGGGGTATAATTAGAAAGCATTGGAAAGACATTTGAAAGTTCAAGGATAAATTGTACGAAGTTACTTTCAATAGAAAGTTTGTAAAATGTCAGGGGCAAGTTTATACTTAATGCTATAGATATTGTAAAACTGTGATACAAATTGTATAGTATGTTATAAAGGAAATTTTAACAGAGACTGCTGTACTCAGAGTAAAATAATTACTCTCTGTTGAAAGTGTTAATTCTAGGATCCTAAATTATAGTGAATTAATACACAATTTTATCTTACTTAACCCTCATAAGAACGAAGAACCACTCTTCATTAAAAGAAACAAAGCCTATTAAATGATAGACAGCATAGTTCCAACGAGTCTTGAGTTAACTGCGAAAGATGCCTCAAAGTGAAGTTTACATTCGGAGAAAACTACTAAGTACCTAGTTCCATGAATGAATTCCTGCAAAACAGTTCAATTTTCAAAGCATTAGAAACCTTCAAATGCGTACTCACAACAAATCTCTCATTGAACACGTTAATGCTCAGCGCGTTGTATACGTTCAAACTCGTACGATCGTGACTCACGCGCCATTCATGAAATACGGAATTACTAGTCACACGCTATGAGTATTGTTTGACTTAAAAATGTCGTGTGTTAAGTACTACGCACTACGCACGCATAGTAACTTATGGCATCGAACTTTTCTATTGAGTGAGTTTTTGTTCTACTTTTTTAGTGTTCATTCAAATAGTTGTAATCATGTGACTGTTTTTAGCGCCTTTTAATGATTGATTACTATTTGTGTGTTTTCTTATCAAGCCCTTACTGGCCCACTGTTGGGCAAAGGCCTCCCCCAAATCCTTCCAGACTTTTTTCTCCCACGCAGCCTCAAACCAGTCTTTGTTTACCGGACATGATTGTCTAGTTAAAGCTTACTGTCATACGTTTGGCATTCTTAAAACTCCTTCAGTCTTATTAATGGACTTCTTTGAACACCAATTTTATAACAATTTTAACAAGTACAGAACCCGATCTACAGGCTTAGATCGTCAAACCAGTCATCAATCTCAAACAAATCAACATTCTGGCGTTTCTTTCCTTGCTTTGTTAGGATCGGAGTCCAACCGTAGGCCGTTAGAATCAGTAACTATTTTAAATGAAGCGACAGCTTATCTGGCTTCCGAAACCCAGTTACTGGGTATAAAGCTATACCTTGTTTAAACGGGTTAGTATTATGGCCACTTTGTGCAATTGCTAGAAGGAGTAGTGCAACAGATGCACATTCAAGTGTTCGTATGACGTATGCAAACACAATCAAAGAACATGATGCATTACTGACCTAACCTTGATGTATGAAACGGAGTGTTTATAATAAAAAAAGGGATTCAACAATATTGTACAGCGTATATCTATCCCTTTGGCTGCTAAATGCGTCAAGGATTGGGTCAAGGATGTTTCAACATATTTTGATGAACGGGTAGATCAATATTATTTACAAAAAGTCTAAAACTCTCTACCACTATTATTAGTAGTAAATGTATGAGCTTCATAGATTCAACCGACTAATGACCTGGTTCAAGTTCATTCAGGGTTAACGAATTCACCAGTTTACGTACGTCATTGACTGTAGGTATAGCAAATAAAATTAACCCAATACTTGTGTTAAATAAACCTCATCACTCCCCCATTAGCCAGAGCCATATACCTACCGACATACCACTTCTATTTAGTGTATTATTATAAATTCAAAGCGACGTAATACTCTCATACTACACACAATAATTAACGTTTACAAAATTTGGCAACACACGACTAATACCTGGCAACATTGTACTGACACGTATACAGACTATTTATGAGAAAAACTTGTACAAAACCTTGTAAATATTAAATAGAATTTAAATATTTTTAAGTCATAAACTTGGTATCAAGTTAGGGAAAACTAGAAATGTCAAAAACGTAACATAACCTCAAAATTTTTGTTGAAAATTTTCTGTCGCATCTTACCCTTCGCAGTTTATACCGAGGTCGTCGTCTAAAGTGATCCATGGTGGTTGAGCCTTCGTCATAAAACGCACATTTCACTGTATACACTTAACACTATCACTGTTACACTACCTAGGCGTGATGCATAATATTGTGATGACCACGACCACGGGAGCGCGACGGCTGAGCGCTAAAAATAATGGCGAGTATTGTAGGAGACGCGGGTTGTGTTCGAGGATTTTAGATGGATGATGTACATTGATTTATCTACAGACGATGTCACTTTAATCTTATATGTTAGTGTGTCTGTATGTTTATCTGCAGCAGTGTAACACCACTCCTCGATGAAGCTCTGATTGCGGTTTTTTTATCTTGAAAGGTCAACAGGAACTGGGCTCATATGTAGTCTGTCCATTAGCGTGTCTGTCTGCAGCATCGTAGTTCTTAAATGGATGCTCAATCAGTTTAACATATCATAATACATGAACAAGGACTGGGCTAACTTCAAGTTGAGTTGCTTATGTAGGTACAAATTGTATCCAGTGATATAACTCCGAATCAAAATATCAGTAGATATTTACCCGATTTACCTTTGTGTATGGAAATCGTTATAAAAGGGAAAGACATATTTTATAAAAGTTACGATGATTGGTATACATACTGGTCCAAAAATTTATCATAACAGCCCAAATAATTAATAAAACCCAAATGACCTTTTAGTGCCAGGTCTACATGGGTGTAACTTACCATTACCAGTGGTCACTGGTACTTACTGGATAAGGGTAACGGTAAACCTTATTACACCACGACTATCGATTTATGAATACATAACTTTATAGGGAATCTGTTTAAGGTTAATGTAAAATCTCCAATGAGCATTTACTTCGGAGAATTTAGTTTTTTTCCATCTACCCTTTTAGTATTTTTTTTTCCATAAAATTCTTTGACATTGCTATGATTTCAAAATGAGGGTAGGTGGATATGTTTTTGATTTACGTTTGCGGCAGAATTCTCTTAGAGATGGTTCGTATTTCTTTTTTTAATTTTTAGGGTTGCTTTTCAAATGTTTTATATAACCTGCAGGCACTTCCTTAGTATTTTGTATGTTTTTCATAATGGTTGTAAGATTCAGATACCTACATATCCTGGTGTAGTTTACAAGATATTGTTTTGTTGTCTATCCTAAAGGAAGTTTTTATTTCACATACACTCATAAACTAGGTAACCACGATTTACAATCAATGCTCAAAATACTCTTTTATTTCTCCATTCCTTATAATCTCTAACATAACAGTCGATGGAAACCCAACATTACAATATTTTCATACTGCCAAAACTATTTTCATATTACCAGAATACATCCCAACAATTTTACTGTTGGCACTCAATGACCACCTTAATACAACCTACATAAAGATTAGATTTGTTTGAAATTTTATGTTGTTAGTTGGTAATTATGGGTGAGATTAGTGAAGCCAGTGGTTCCGCTTCTTCGGCATTGATCTGTCAAGAGTGGTTGGCAACTGATGGCATTGTCTTATTATTTAATTATTTATGTAATTATAAAACAGCCGCCGCAATTTCGTCGAGACCGTGCCTGCCATATAAACTCAGAACATTATTTTTTACTTATGTATTCATAAATCTAATAACACGTTTTTGGTAGTTTTAATTTATATTAATTCCCGTGTAAAATATTGGCGTAATTGTTGAAAGTTGAATCTATTTTTCATGTTATGTTATTACAAATTAACAACTTATAAAAACTAAGTACTAAATTCAAAAGATCTGAATATACATTGCATTAATATTTTCGCCAAAATATTGAAAAGTTAGTGAAATAAGAATAATTTATTGTTTCTAACTTTCTACTTTGTTCAATGTTACTAACCTATCATCGAGTCACTAAAGCGACCTCTACAGAAACTAACAGGCACTATCGAATTAAGAAACAGATTTGAAGTTTCGTTCTGCATGGGTGCTGTGCTTTGAAAGCTCAAGCAAGCTTCCAAATGCCCGCAATAGGTGGCGCTATTCCCAATCATGTAGTTTCTAGTTCAATGAAAAGCGCGTAGATGGCGCTAGTGGTAGCTTAACAAAGTCTTGAAAAGTTTTGTGTTTTTATGCGAAGATATTTTGACTTACAACAGATCATCTGTAAACAACTAAAATTAAATTTTAAACTGATAAATAATGCGATAAATGAGACGATAATATTGTTTAGAGAAGAAATTATTGAGTCTAGATTTATGTTCAACAAAAACATTTCAAAGTCCATCAATAAAATTCATAAGATCATTAATGAATGAACTGAAAATATGAAGAAGTTACTTCTATTGGAGGAATGCCAGAATATTATAAAGTGTTCACTCAGACGAAACAGTAGGCGATGTGTCGTAGGTAACATTTGCGCAATAGTAACATGAAATTAAATAATACGTAGCAAAACAAAATGGTTTTTTTACACATTTTTGATATTGGCGTATCGCCATAACTACGTAGAATGGCGTCTGAATTGCAACGTTGATTGAATCCGGGACATTATTTCTATGACCCATTTCTTACGAATATTTTTTTATTATATTTTCCTGTAATATTTTATGTTGTTTACGCGTTGCTTGTTCATTAAAATGAAGTTGATTTTTATGGATTGTTTTTCGTTTATTGTTAGATTATCTGTTATACTGCGCCCTGTGCCGCCGGCGCCTGTGGTTACGTGTTGCGACTCTAACAAGATTGATGGTCGGAAATGATGAGCTCTAAACTTCGAGTAGAATCAACGAAGAAATAAATATGAAATTATTAGTAACGTTTGCTTGCCACAGGAATGTTTTGATAAATGAGCTCTTCATGCTTGTTTCTAAGATTATTTTTAAGAAAATTGATTTTGTATGAAATGCATTCACAGAATTTTTCTCATCATCATCAGTCAAAAACCTACAGCTGGAGTTCCAGGTAGTGAAGAATACGGTAGCTCCTGAAAACTAGTAGGTAGCGTAATGTTAACGTAGCTGTCACGTGTTGTATCTTCCACGTGGATGTTCAAAGCGATGTAAATTACGAGACGGTCTAAGGGCTGTGCGTTTCATTGGAGATCATAGAGTGTTGAAAAAGCCATGTAGCAAGAATAACAAATGCTAAGGGGTGGGGCATTGGGACGGTCTCCGTTTGGACGTACCTACAAGAACAAGTCAAGATACCTGGGCCATATAAAATTTAAATAATTCCACATTTTTCATAAACACAACGGTGGTGGTAGGAGGTACATGGTAAACAGCCCCACAGCCGGTTACAAAAATAAGTTAAAGAAGTTTTCTTTGCCATACAACGTGGCAATGCCGCCAGCCTTTTGGGCAAACTTACAGTCGACAGCGATGCGGAGGAGTTTTATGACGCCATATTTTAGCTAGTAGTTTTTACCTTTAGTGTATATATAGGGTGACTGGCAATCAGTGTACGATACTTAAACACGTGATTGTGCTCATGATAAGAAACAATTTTTATTATGGGATCAAAGCCGAAATCGCGAAAAAAATATCTGCTGTTCAGTACATTTGGCAAACGTAAATGTACTGAACAGCTGATTTTTTTTCGCGATTTCAGGTTTGTATCCATAGTAAAAGTTGTTGGTTATCATGAGCACAATCACGTATTTAAGTATCGTACACTAATTACCAGTCACCCTATATAGTTTTAATTAGTTATGTGTTTTTCTTGAATTATACAAATAAACATGAAAAAAAAAGAAGTTTTCTTAGTTATCATTTATAAAGATTTAGGAGGCCTCTTGGTACAGTTTTCTACAAGCCTCATGCTGGCTTAATTCGGCACTATTTGTACTGAGGACAGCTACTGGATATTCCAGCTTGTAGCTCTAGTTATAGAAAATTGAAAATCCCGTGCCCCTTTGCAGATAGAACATCGATGAAAATTTTACACACATTTGTTATGTGTGTAAAAGTATAAATATAGGTTTCCTACTGTGGTTACTTGTTCAACATATCCCTGATACCTACACTTTCTTGCCAAAGTAGTTGTAACGCCTTTAACCTATTTACTCTTGACCTAAAGATCGCCAGGTTTCCTGATCGCTACAGGAAAGACAGACTCCAGCAGAAAATTCTATGGTGGGATGTCTACCATGAACGGATGCCGCATCTCCAACGTACCTCTAGTGGTCTAGCTCCATGATAGAATGTCTTTGGCGGAATTAAGCAATTACGAAGCGCACTCCCCTTATTGCAACCGATGAGAAACCGACCGGCAAACAATTCGGCGTATCAGACGGACGGACTGAATATCCTCTTCCGAAACCTGTCTCATGCACATTGATGTACAGGAATCAGAATGTTTTATTTACAGGATATATTTTTTTAATATTCTACAGAAATGCATATTTTGGAGAGTGTGTTCGAGAATTACATGTCTTGATTCAGCCATCACTTTTCTACCATCGTAAAACCTGTTGTATGGCGAGTGTCCACCCTTACATTGTTAATACCTCTACGGTGCGGACTAAGCGTTTCACCTCGTCGTTTGTACCGCGTACATCGAAGGAATGAAACAATTTCCTTGTTGCGGTCTTCCCTTTCGATTATCATTTAGGTGTCTTCTAGGCTAGAGTGAATAGGCTCTTAACAAACTAGTGCGTTTCACCATTCAACGATTGTATCACTACTTACCATCAGGTGGCATCGAGCATCAATCACTAGTTTACTTATATAATTTAAAAAAATAATAGTTTACACTAGCTAAATAATAGTGCCATCCCCCGCAAGAAATAGTCTCAAACATTACTCTCCAATTCCCGTGTCACCATAGTTGCGTAGGTAGGTACTATATGAAATAAGCCAGTTATATATAACCGCCAAGTTAACCAAATATGTCGGCGGGTGAACGACTCGGTTCTATTTCAGAAGTTAATAATTATATATGCGGCAAAAGGAACGAGTTGTCTTTGCGTTCGAAACACTCGTGAATGGGTTCAATATTGTGCTCGAGTGTTTTCGTATGGGAGTTAAGAATGTGATGCCAATAATTCTTGATGGCTTATAAGGATTGCAATTGCAATTTCTAACCTGTTAGTGGAATATTGGAGTGTTATTCTCTTATGTTGACCTATAGCATAATAAGCATAGTATAATCTAATAATGAATCTCATTAAAGTGACCGAAAGGGCTATGGGAAGGGCTACGCTCGGAGTTGGCTTGCGTGATCGCATCAGGAATGAAGATACCTATCCGTAGAAGAACCAAGGTTACGGACATAGCCCGAAGAATCGCCAAATTTAATTGGCAGTGGACAGGGCACATTGCTCGCAGAACAGATGGTCGATGGGGCCTGAAGGTTCTGAAGTGCAAACCACGTACCGGAAGACGCAGCATTGGAAGACCTCCCATGGACCGACAATGACAGGCATGATGGCCGCGAAAATCCAGGGGATACGAGACACTTAGGACTGGCCATTGTGGTGTCACTTGGTGAGGCCTATGTCCAGCAGAGGACGTCTTTCGGCTGTAATGATGCACACAATCCACGTATCGGCAAGAGTAAGATGGAAAACCCCCAGGTACGTCCTTAAAAAGATCAAAAAGTGCAAACTGGGCGCGGAGGGTGCTCTGTTGTGAGTACCATAGGGAACCAATAGTGGTCTGCGTTAGGTTGAGTCGATCGATTGATAACGAGGATATGATAATGAGGTTTCCAGGGTCGCGGTAGGGTAGCATCGACCCTATCTAGCCACCA
Organism: Mythimna impura; assembly: GCA_905147345.3. Classification (NCBI taxonomy): domain Eukaryota; kingdom Metazoa; phylum Arthropoda; class Insecta; order Lepidoptera; family Noctuidae; genus Mythimna; species Mythimna impura. Next base: position 1,860,390 of record LR990348.1, read on the forward strand.
GACAGCGAGCTACCTATTGACCGTCCGCAAGCCCGAGCCTACGGTCCACATGTCTGTGCCTAAAATTTTATTTAGAGCAATCGGGACAATGGAAGTTTAGTTAGAATGCAATGACTTTGAAAATCATTCAGCAGGGAGATGCTTCAGCGATCTGTGGTACTTTAATTTTAGTTGGTTTTTGCACAGAATGTTTAAGACTTGTTTTAAATAAATATTTGGTGTTTTCGAGCATATGACACTCATAAGCTGCAGCTGAAAATCAGCGTCAGGTTGCCTTGTGTTGCCATTTGATATTATGCTGAGGTGACGCCCTTTTGGGATTATTCAGCGTTCTTTTTGTTTAATTTTAAGGTGTTTTCGTTTTTATAGTAGGTACCAATAAAAGAATTTTTCTTTCTTTCTTTTCTTTATTTAAGTCGATATCGCTTTCTGAAACTGAGCTTTTCCTGGATCGAAAACTCTTAGTGTACATTTCACGCCCCTACCACGACCATATGTGACGAATATTGACATAAGATCCCATATTTTCTCGACCCATGTTTAAATTGGGCTAACAATGATACCGGCCGTTGACAACCAAAAGTACCGACAGTAAAATACGATTATGATAGCTGTATGGTCTGATAGACAAAATAACGAGAGATACGTACGCGCAGGGAATGCGCGGGCGGCTGCGTGGGCACCATAATTAAGTAGATACATTGTATTTTATTATCGTAAAAAGTATAATAGTTTTCGAGTACAACATGAAAGAATTTTCCAGGCAGATATATTAGTTTTAATTCTTTATTTGTTTCAATTATATTACACTCTTAGTTTTGTACACGCTTTGATTTATATACCTAGCCCTTGCTTTTTCTGCGATCGATCCAAAAAAAAAAATGAATTTAAATATTTCCTTTCGAATGAAAATTTGTGTGAAATGTATTTTATTTTATACTCTATGCTAATATATACTATCTTTTTATATATAATAACTAGCTTCTCCAGTAGCGGCGCCCGCCTGAAATTCGGTTTCTCCATACAAACTTTGGACACCTATGTCAATCCCTTAGGGGAGAGGAATTTCTTGCTCACCTACGTCATAAAAGGAAACCTTGTGCAAAATTTCACGCTTTTAGCCTCAGTAGTTTCGGCTGTGCGTTGATATGTCAGTCAGTCTGTTTCTCCTTTTACATAAATAGAATATTATAAAGATACGCATGTTTGTATTCTTTTTTTCAGTTGTAAAGCGCAGGCCACACCGCCAGCTAGCGGGCGGGCGGGCTAGGCGGGCGAACATCGTTTCACCTCTTTACATACTTCGGTTCACACCGCGAGCTACCGACTAACCTAACGAGCTAAGCTAACGAAATATCCGACGATTCCAGCGAAGCTACTCGTTCACCTCGTTGGCGCGCCCGGTTCGTTCGCCCGTCCTCCCCGTTTCGAGTAGACTAGTCGACGCTCGTCTTTCGAATAGCAGTGTAGTGCTCGTCTGTCCGTAGTTTTCGGTGTGAACCCCATAGTTTAGCTCGCCAATATTTCGCGTAGTTTGTATAGTTTCCTTCGTTCGCTTCGCCCACCCGCCTAGCCCGCCCGCCCGCTAGCTGGCGGTGTAGCCTGCGCTTTATGAATAAACTCAAAAACTACTGAACCTATAAAATTTTATAAATTCTTTCACCAGCACAATGCTACCTTATAGTAACATAGGTTATTATATTATTTTCTACTTATACGCTGGCCAAGCCGCTGCCAGAAGCTAGTCTTGTGTATTCTAAAGTAAAATTGAAACATTACCGACTACCAGATGATAATGATTAAATAAAACTAATAAAAAAAAACCTAGTTTACAATATTTTCAGCCAATTCCACTTATCTGGAGATTTGTCAAAGAATTTTCCACTGACTACTAAATCATAAGAGTAAAGAGTAGCATTTTAAGGTACACCTTTCAGCAGTTCACTTTACTATGACAAGGTTTGCGTCACGAGAATAAAGTGACGTCTGAAAATTGTGTAATAGGGAATATGAATGAAAAAAATATTTATTATCTAACCAGTTCATCAGAATCAGAAACGTTTATATCAAATAGACCAATTACAGGCACTTTTGAATTGTCAAAATGTTGGTTAGTCAAAAAAAAACAAGTGAAGCTAAATTGCACGTTCCAAAACGTAGATCTCATCAATAAAAACACAAAAATATTTACAATATTAACAGTATCATAATCAGTAAAAAAAAACGAGATATAATAATTTTAATTGAATATATCTGTCTTTCTCGTCAATACGCTGTTTTCTATGGGGTTTAAGTTCATCACGCTCATACGGCCATAGGCGTGATGAACTTAAACGCCATAGACCACGTCGGACTTTTCTTTTTATTAGCAGCTTTGAAGCTTTATAACTTCGTGGTTCTAAAAATTCTTTCGTATTTGTTTGTGAAAACTAAAAATTATTTAATTTAGCAAATAAAAAATTGCGTTCTGTATTGAACAACATAGGTATGTGCTAGAAACATATAGCATAGCATAGTCGGCCTTATAATGTTCCCACTGTTGGGACTCAGGCCTCCTCTCTAGGAGGACATGACGCAAGCGGTAAAAGGGTTAAGCACTAAGTAAGTCAAAAATATGTCCGTTTCAAAAACATGGCATAAGGGGATCTAAATATATCTACTCAATTATTCATTCTTTATTTCCTCAGATTTCATGAAGAGCTATGGCTGAAAACGAATCTCTACAAACGACATGAAAAGTGCAACAATTAAGAAATTAGCCAACTAGTTTTATGATAAATATTGACGTCTTCAAATCAGTGACACACTCCAGCATTAATGTCAACTCCTAAGCCGCCAAACACAGAGCTGCATGGCGTCGCAACGCGAGAGAAGTGGTGACTTAAGACTCGATCCAGACAATATGACCACGACCACTCTGACAAGAGTGCACGGCTGGACGACGGGCAATGGATAGCTTGCCGTCCGTTGACCGTCCGGACCGACCCCGAGTCGTCGATGGCTGTACCTAGTGTTCCACGCGCGCCTAAGAGATGTCAGCAAAACTGTAGGGCCCCAGCAGGGCCGAAGCCTACTGGGGCCATTGGTTGACTTCCGAAAGGGAAACCCGGGGTCCTGGAACGCTTATATAGGTGTGGTTTTAGTCAGTAAAAGTCTGACATGCCCTCCCGGTCCAACCTAGTGCGGGAGAAGTCATTAGAAGATTCCCACCTTAAAAAATAAAAAAATGAGTGGAAGACTGAGAATAAGAGTTTTGTGATAGCTTTTCACGGGAAAATCCAAAGAAAACTCCAGAACCATCTTTCAAAGTAAGACATCTACAAAACGTGTGTCCTAAAAACCCAAGTAGGTACATGAAATCTAAACGCGTCTGAAAACAAAACAAGAACGTCTTCTTATCCGCCATCCGCCGGTTACATCCTATCTATTAACATTTCCTCACGACAAGTGCCTCGGAGGGGACGCCATGACACCTCTATTTCGAGCTCGCTGCAATAACAGTACCGATGGTATTTTTATTACTCACTCCAGTTTATTTCAGTTACAATTTGACAAAATAAAAATAAGAAGGGCCCGCGTCGGCGGCGTAATGTGACACTCTGTTTTGTGTACATTGACGGCCCACTTCGGCGAGGAAATAAGGGAACGGGAACAGAAGCGTCGTTGGATGTCGTTTTGGATTTAAAAACAGTGGCCCTTTAATGAGAGTGCGTTCACCTCAAGTGGAGTAAATGCATGCGTTTTTGGAAACAGGAACGAGACGTTTCCGTGTTTCAGCTTTTCTTTCATACGAGTTGAAGATTTTAATCTTATTTTTTGTTTACTTTCAGTTTACGTGTTTATATTCTATTTTAAGGAGACTACAAGAGCTAATCGCAAGTTTTATGATATGCGAAGAAAGTATATAAGTAATCCACTACAGTAAACAGAATCAGAAAAATATATGTTATTCTTCAGGATAAATGCTAGATAGGTAGTTTATTACAAATTATTTAGTACGATAGAAAAAATCACGAATATGCTTTTAAAACATTTATCGATTAAAAACCGAACTAATATCATAGGATAACTGATTGTTGATGAGAAAGGCTAGATTGAATGGGCTCTTAATAAACTAGTGCGCCTCACCATCAATGATTGCATCACTGCCTACCATCAGGTGGGATCGCAGTCAAGCACTAGTTTATATCATTTAAAAAAATATATTTCTTCGTTTATTATACAAGCAACGTTTTACCGTTATTTTGTTTTAATTTTGTAATCATATCTGTAGATTTTTAATAAATCGCTAAAATAGTTAATATTTGCATATTTATTTCTTTTGTATACAGTCCGAGAATGACCACACTTTAAGTCTTGTAGTCCTCTTAAATATATTCTGTGCTGTAAACTAAATGATAAATTATATCGTGCGCGTGATTTTTATGCTCTATTTATCTGTATATATCAATCTATTCTAGGAGATTGTAGAAGGGGATTATAGAGCTTGCAGTCAAGTGAAGTCATATGCTAGGTAAATAAGTATTTTTGTACTAAATCCCCTTACGTAGAGAGCAGTGGTGGCCGAGTGGTAACGGCCCCGACTTACGAGTTGTAAGTCGCGGGTTCAAGTTCAAACCCAGTCAGGCGCATTACTTTGTGTAATTTATTTCATCACCACTGCTTTCAAAACGGCGAAGGAAAACATCGTGAGGAAACCGGCATGTCCTAGAACCAAAAATTCGAAGACATGTGACATTCACTAACCCGCACTGGGCCCGCGTGGTGGATTACGGCCCATTCCCTCTCCTAGGGAGAGGAGGCCTGAGTCCCAGCAGTGGGAACATTAAAAGGCTGATTATGTTTGTTATATATGCATCGATTTAGATAGCAAAGTAGATGTTAGCAAGGTTCTGCTGCAAGTGTCCTTTCATTTCCAGTTAGTTTAACATCCAGGGCTAGTAAGTAAGCCAGGGTTGCGAGATCATTTGAAAGATTTACCATGGCCCGGAACGCAAAGAGCAACTGAAAGAACACAGAAAATGTCTGACACTTCCTCTTGTTCCTCCCAGAGCGGGAGGAGTTATTAGATGATTTGCCATCTCAAAAAAGGGCTAGGTAAGTAAGATAATTATATTACTTAACCTCTCAATAACGCCGGCGTTCACGCGCCATTGTCTTTCTATTGTGTCTCTAATTACGCTACTCCACAGCTTAAACCTAAAAATATCTGTACCTGTTGCCATACTACGTGAAGATCTGCATATTCTGAAATATTCTCATTAAAAAAAACTGGGCAAGTGCGAGTCGGACTCGCGCACTGAGGGTTCCGTAACTTACCTATGAAAACAGTTCAATTCCCGAATTAAGTTACGAAGATTTTTCCGAATCGCAAATATAGTTTTTTTGTTTGTGACGTAACTACAAATTTACAGTTTTCAGATTGTTTCCTATACTTGTGCTATGATACCTTGCTTAATGCCAAATTTCAGGATTCTAGGTCAATGGGAAGTACCCTATGAATTTTGATTTCCTTGAGAGTGCCGAAATACACGTTTTTTTCGTTAACTCAGAAGTTTGATTTTTTCACAGTTTCAAGGGACCGCAGACCTGAATATATGGTTTTAATTTCAAATAGATAGACAGACGGGCGGACAACAAAGTTATCCTATAAGGGTTCCGTTTTTTCCTTTTGAGGTACGGAACCCTAACCCCTAAACCCTTTTAAATTATTTTGGTGTTAAATCACTGTGCTTCTATACCATTTGCAAAAGCTAAATTTAAAATTTCTAATTAACAATGGTAAATTAATTTTTGACCACCAGAGGGCGCCACATTGAATTTTGATGATATATTTTGATAAGTACCAGTGAAGCCCTTTCAAATGATATCAAACACGGTGTATTTATCTTAACATTTTTTTTAACACATGACTTCTTGTCCGCTAGAGGGCGTCACTTTAAATTTGAACAATATTTTGGAAATGTACAAGTAAAGCCCTTTCAAATGATACCAAACACGGCGTATTTATCTCCATTTTTATTTTTAACACATCACTTTTTGTCCGCTAGAGGGCGCCATATCAAGTTTTGTGACACGTCACGTAACCTATGTTCAGCGGACAATTAAGACGGTTCTAACGATACCTCATACGTCGAGTTCCGATAAGTAGATTAGGAGCTATGTGGGAACAGATGAACAAACTCACATACATACATAGCCTGTCAAAATCATAACCCTCCGTAGTCGGGTAAAAACAAGTGTCAACGCAAGTACCAGATAACGCTGATACAAATACCATTTAGAACAGATATCGTGCCGCCATCGCGGGCTGAGCTTACACCCCGACACGCCGAACAAAAAGTGGAAGAATTTTACATAAAATTAACATTTATGAAGGCAATAAAATGCCTGAACAGCGGACGAGGCGCTTCCACGATACTTAGGGCGATACCATCTAAGATATAAACACGCCAACTTATAAATTTAACACCTGTCCGACTGTCAAAACTGTTCTTTATTACGCACTAGTTCCTTAACACGGGTTTACCCGCGTGAAAATACTTTTCACGGACAATTTTCCAAAGCGGAAATCGTTCTAGAATTCTTAAACAAAGTGTTTCTCTATCAGTGATGATCTATTGAGAAGTCACAAATGGGTAAGAGTATAATGAGTTATCGAAATGTCATGTGGTCAGTTCCAGACATTTTCACAGCTATTATCGCCAATAACTACGAGTACTAACTAACTATAACTTTACTTTTTATAACTTTACTTTGTCTCAAACATGATAAAAAAAAAAACAAAATTCAACCGGTTTCCAAAGTCAAAGTCAATTGTTCGAAGTTCGAAGTCGATGTATACAAAGAATAAGAAATGATTTTCCAAAATTCACCCCCTAAGGGGATGAAACGGGGGCCTAAAGTTTGTATGGAAAAGTCTACTTTCAAGCGGGCGAAACCACTAGCAGAAGCTTTTACAAATATATATATTTTTTTAAATTTCATTAAGATTATTTTAGCGTGAAAAGGAGCAGCTAACTGACAAACAAACAGTTTTTTTCGATATTTGTATGTAGGAAGTACGATACATTTGACTGAAGTTACATAGGCATCATACATTACCACTTGGATTGATGATGGAGGTATAAGTTGTAAAAGAAAACCAGTAGTGTTGCGGTTCTTGTCGTTGTAGTCGCGTGGTACCTAGCAAGTAACACGCAAGCTGTGGTACCGCCAGCAACACAAACCGATTAACACTGCTATTTTTCCTGTCTTCCAAATTGACACACTATTATTAATATAAACTAGTGCTTGACTGCGATCCCACCTGATGGTAAGCAGTGATGCAATCGTTGATGGTGGTGAGGCGCACTAGTTTCATCATCATCATCATTTTAGCCAAAATACGTCCACTGTTGGAAATAGTAGCACACCTTGAAGGAGGCCTTCCAACGCTACGTGCTCGCCATTCCAGAATCTTTCGGCCCCAACGGCCATCCGTTCTGCGAGCAATGTGGCCTGCCCATTGCCACTTAAGTTTGGCGATTCTTCGTGCTGTGTCAGTAACCTGGGTTCTCCTGCGGATATCCTCTTTCCTGATTCGATCACGCAAGGACTACACTAGTTTATCCTTAGTGACCGCACTAAGTTTATGAGGAGCCTATTCACTCAAACCTTGAAGACACCAAGATTAATCTGATTTTTTTCTCTGTGACATTGTTACTATTTTGGTGTACAATAAAGTTTATTCTATTCTATTATATCTGCTTTTTAGAGTCTATTCTTTAAAAAATGTTGCAGAATCTCCATCTGCCAAGTCTTTTGTCAACTGTTTTGGAGTTGGTTTCTATTAGAACAACAGCTGGCCTATCTAGCATCCACAACTGGGTAAGGGCTCTCACACAAAACTGCGATGCGATAAAACGCCGTAACGTAGGAACCTGCGATGCGAATTGCTGCGATGCGATTTAGTGCGGCACAGCATCGGTTCAGCCCCCCTAGCCAAGTCACAAACGATAAACGTAAACTCTCAGTAGTCTTTAATAGATTTTCAACTTTATGTTATTGGATATAAAGTTGAAAATCTATTGAAGATTACATAGTGTTTTCGTTCGTTCCGGTCGCTAACGCTCAGTAGCCTTTAATAGATTTTCAACTTTATGTTCTTAGGTATAAAGTTGAAAATCTATTGGAGATTACTAAGCGTTCACGTTTATCGTTTACAACTTGGCTAGGGGGGCAGGTGACCGTACAATGTGCAATACAAATCAATTCGCAAGTTTTTGCGTTGCGACGTTCAAGCTCGTATATTCTTACGATGCGACGTTGTACCACAGTTTTGTCTTTGTGCCCTAACGCGGCACCTCCTGGCAAGACTGGTGTCAGATTTTTCTGACTACTGTAACGGCTGTCAAACTTAAATGACAGCCAGTTTCAGCTTAAGTTTTCTTAATTAAGATATTCGATCGAGTTTTGTTGCTGTCTGTACCCAGGCGCACGCAAGCCGTGGCTGTGACCGCAGCGTGGAACTTATTTCCTCTAAATAATTGCCAGTCATCAAGAGTTTTCAACTGTGTTCCTTATAGTGCGTAATGTTTCTATTTCTGATTGTTTTTAGGGGTCCTTGTGTTGTAAAGCTTTTAGTTTTGTCTTTATGTGCTATATATGTTGCAGACAATTGCGTGTTCAAGTTTGGAGATTGTCAATTTTCCTATCACCAATGCATCATAAAGTTTAATCCCACTATTATTATACAGTCGAAAGTACGAGTCGTAGTGTGTAGGTGTGATGTATATTTGATACTTCTTTTTTCAATATCAGTGTCTGTTAGCTAAGGAGTGGAAGTCAAGAGTGAATAGGTTACTTCTAGGCAAGCGTGCTCCATCGTCGGCCACATCATCGCTTACCATCAGGTGGTCGATGTGTGGTCAAACGCGAACCTATCAACAATAATTAAAAAAAATTGGCTGAACAGATTTGAATGACACTTGGCACACGAGTAGATCATGTTTTGGAATAGAACATGAGACTTCTTATCCCAGAATTATATTCCCTTGCTATTATTTTCTACTTTTACTTGCGAGAAGCTGCTCTTTTGCCAGCATCTTATGATTTTATAAACCTCTACTTTGCTTTTAAATTAACTGATAGCTCTTCTTCTTGAAAGAAAGAAAGAAAGAAAACATTTATTTGAGACTCGCAGAGGACAACTTTCTTCTTCTAGTTTCATAAACCTCTACTTTGCTTTTAAATTAACCGATAGCTCTTCTTCTTCTTCTCAAATTCAATATCAAGCATATTATTTTTATTCTTTCCATAGTATTTTTTCCCGCTTATTGAGTACTAATTTCTGGCAGCGGCTTCGCCCGCCCTATAGTAGAAAGTGTATAACTTATGTCACTCTATGATAAAGTAGTATTCTGCTGGTGAAAGAATTCTTAAAATCAGTCCAGTAGTTTCTGAGTTTATTCATTATAAATAAAAATAAAAAAATAAAAATATATAACCTATATAAAATATAATGATTAGTAAAGATTTTATAATGGATTAAATTGATCATTATAATTAATAATATTAATATATTCCACAACTATCACACAACGCCGTCTAGTTCCAAGCTAAGCAGAGCTTGTGTTATGAGTACTAGACAACTGATAAACATACTTATATATTTTTAAATACATACATATTATAGATAAATTACACCCAGACACAGAACAAGTGATTGTGCTCATCACGCAAACATTTGTCCTGGGTGGGAATTGAACCCACGACCTCCGGCATAGCAGTCAGGGCTACTAACCACTAGACCAACAGGCCAGTCAATTGTAAATTAACTTTTGTACAGACAATCGTTATCTGCATGGAGAATGAGGCAGAGTTAGCATTTAAATCGTTTATACCGCGTACATCGAGGGACTGGAACAACTTGCCTGCTGTGCTCTTTCCGTCCGATTATAATTTAGGTATCTTCAAGGCTAGAGTGAATAGGCTCTTAATAAACTAGTGCTCCTCACCATCAACGATTGCATATCTGCTTAACATCAGGTGGGATCGCAGTCAAGCAATGGTTTATATCATTTAAAACTGTATATTTAAAATTTCATTGCAATCAGATTATCAACATGTTTGATTACAGCCATAACAAGTCTGGAACAACAAATAATGAGCTAATTAACCATAAAACGAAGCCATAATATCGCCATCACTACCCATAACCTGTAGCTATAAGAGGTGCTACCCTGTCTCTATTTCACACAGTCCGCATTTCCCTCCAAAAAGTCGGGTAAGTATTGGGCGCACGCACTTGCAATAGATATGTTTAGTATGTCATAGTTACTGGAGCTAGTTACTGGATTATCGTGGATAGTGTTTTATTTTTCTTTCGATTCTAAGGACCGCAACTCAGCTTTCGATAATTACAAGTTTGTCATGAAAATATCTATGGAAGTAACTTGTTTGCTCGGTTTTCTATCGATTGCATTTCGGGGAATGTGCATCGGAACTGCACAGTTCAGCTTGTTCCATTATCAGACTACCTGACGTACAGCGTTGCACCACTTGTACATGGTTTCCACCCATAAGCAGATTTTTTTTCGGGAACACATTTATTGTGCGTACTGCTAAGGAGTGGAATTCCTTGCCGTATTCTATATTTCCTGATAGCTATACCCATAGATTACTTCAAGGTAAGCATGCTCCATGCTCTATCATCGCTTACCATCAGGTGAGATAGTAGTCAAACGCAAGCGTATCAATAATAAAAAAAGAAATAAGAAACATACAAACTATAAATGCGGCGCTAACATTAACCTATTCAATTCCCAAACACATTATAAAATTTGAAATATTCAAAGAGAAAGCACAATTAATCTTATGTTGCAAACTTATGAAAGAATTTTCCTGTGTCCTATATATTTAGAACATTTAGAATCGTGCATTTGTTTACTAAAGAATCGGAGGAGTTGCCAACTGTTTTACTGAGATGAGTAACAGTGAGATTAGATTGTCTACTTAATAATTGTATGGAAAAAAAAAGTGAAGTAGTATTATTAGAATTGAAGGGACGGAAATATCTTTTTGTTTTGTCCGATCATTGTTTGATATTGTCTACTGTATTAATGAACAATACGCACTTCAAAAAATAAATAATTGGTGCGTTAATCGGTTGCTTTGATACGGATATATTTTAGGTTTTTCTTCTCTTCAGTTCTAAACATCCAGACATCTTCTCTAGCAATAATTCTGCATATTTATTAAACTTTTATTTTCAACATTAGCACCGTTTCCACAACATTCACATGTATGTTCGAAATAAGGAACCTATGGACCAAATTCTCACTCAAGACAAGTTCAAGTAGTGTGAGTAGGCACAAGAACACCTCACATCGGATCTTCATTTTGTACCTTATATATCACACTCATAAAAAAGCAATAACAAACAACCATTCCAGTAGCACTTGCCACTTACGTGTAAACGCAGCACAGTGCGTAGGTATGTAAGTTGTGTACAAAGTTAGGCAATTAGGGAGGCACGCGAGGCACCGACGTCTCCGCGTCGCGTTTACATGTGTCAAGTAGCTTCTAGGGGATTTTTCATTAATCTTTATGGCGTTTTCGACACTATTTACATGCAGTTTAAATAAGTGATTCTTTTCAATATTTTGTTGAGGAATAAAAATCGTTCTTTTGTTGTCTACCAGCGAGTTTGGTATCTAAACTCAGAGAATGTAGCAAATTGACTCCTGTTTACACAATTATAAATATTCTATTTGCTCTATGATCAGGAACAATAGATGTATTTTAATTACCACCACTTCCGTGAGTGTGTCCGTGGCTTCACAGCGGGCCCTAGCAGAATACCAGCGCTGCATTATTTATCGATTTAAATATCGCAGCATATGCTGAGTTTTTAATTTTCTTTTTCCATATCTACCTTTAAACTATTTTGAATTTATGCGATTGTGTGAGGCACGAGTAAACATTTTTCTTTCTTTCTTTAACCAGTAGCTGAAAAATAGCATTAGCTATACCTATTAGCTATTTCCAAGTTGTTATTATTGCTACTTAACCCGTTTTTTAGTTCAAGCAGTTACAGAGACTGTTACTTGTGTATTTAAGAAGTAAAAAAAACAACTTATCACCCGGGAAAAGTTAAAAAAAAAAAACACAAAAAAGTACTTTAGCTTATCTTTTTAGTAGGTACGGAAGTCATGTGATCGTAGCCCCGATCTTTTGTAGCTTCTAAATAATATAATTATCCTTATAATGTTCCTACTGCTGGGACTCAATATTACTATTACTAAGTATACTAAATATCTGTGACTCAGGCCTCCTATCTAGGAGGAGGAAGGGCCGTAATCCACTACGCGGGCCCAGCACGGGTTAATGGATTCTAAATTAATAAAGTAATCAAAAAAAGGAGCACACATTCTAGAATAAGACGTTAAATGTATCACTTAACAATTAACGATACAATTAAACTCCACGAACCAATCAACGGAACGTTTTCGCGAGTTTTTATAACTACAATTCTTCGAGCTATTAAACTGAACGTACGAAACACTCTAACTGACAATAATAAGTGAAAAAATAATAGTTTCCTAACGGATTTAGAACCCAACGTATTTTTATTTTATTGACGAATGTGTTTGAACCATTAACGCTCTACTGATTGATATCATTATTTTGGCGAATTGCGCCAACACTTCGCAAAAATACCGAAACAAATTGTGTAAATTTCGCTTAATATGACTTTTGTGTGTTAGGAGATTTAAGAGGCGTTGTACGTTTGTTTGTTATCGAGCTAAGAAACGATTATTAAAAATAATAACGTCCAGTTTCTATATATATAATTATATATATTTTAAACGATATAAACTAGTGATTGCGATCCCACCTGATGGTAAGTAGTGATGCAATAGTTAATAGTGAAGCCCACTAGTTTAAGAGTCTATTCATTCTAACCTCGAAGACACCTAAACTATTTTCCAATCCTTCGATGTATGCCGAATAAACGACGAGGCGAAACGCTTAGTCCGAACCATAGAGGTGTGAAACAACGTAGGGGTTAACACTATTAATTACTGCTTAATTCTCATTTCTTGACTACAGTGAAATGAAAAGATCGTGTATGATTTAACAAGAAGCTTTTTTAACAAATACAGGGTAAAATAGACTCATAGGACCAGAAAAAAAAATGCCTATCCTATAGGAGATCTGATCACACATCCATACAATTCTTTTTAAATAATTTGTTGATGTAGCATGAAGTAACATCATTGATATATCAATCATTTACTGTTTCTTCGATCCTAATTCTGATAAAAGTGGCGGAGTTTGTGAAGAACTTCTTAATTCTTTATTGTACATACTATAAGTGGATAACAGAGTTCATGTACATAGGCGAGCTTGACTTGAAGTTGAGTTTTTTTTCAGCAAACCATTAAGTGATAGAGAGAGATCGTAATATACAGGGTAGGATCCATAATACGAATAAAATAATACATAAACATACTTATATACGTAAATGCAAATGTACTTAAATATTATATACTTATGTAATATGTCACTGCGAAAGAAAATGCTCTTTAATTTTCCCCTTGAAGACATCTAGAGAAGGGCTGTCACGTATGGAGTGTGGGAGAGAGTTCCAGAGACGCACTGCAGTAACAGAGAAGAAGTCATCATAACGGCTCGAACTTCATTACATTTTTAAAGCAGACAAAGCAGGGCATGAAAACTAACTCACCAATTTAAAAAAAAAATTAATAAAACAATGTTCATTTAACCTAAGTTTTAGTGCGAGTACCGTTAGCAAGTTAATTGGGACCATAAAACAAAAACTTGATTGATAGAACATCGCCATTTTAAAAGTTTGCTGATGGTAGGTACCTACATAACAGAGAGACCCGCAGTTTATATACGTTTGCCAGTTTGTGTACTATCATGATAATGGTTATGATTGAAAGTAATGGTGGACACCAAAGGAATAATTATTTTTATTAGAATTTCGTGTTTCACGAGTTGTAACTTTCTAAGTTGTTAAGCCTTTGGAAAGGTGTTTTTTTCTAACAATAAGGGCGTTAAAGGTGAATCTGTTAAAAAAAACTTTACCAATACATTTGCTCGAAAACTTGCTCTTATCCCGCTTTTACGCACGCAATTCAGTTTTCCGCACTAGTGCAGAAAAGTGCGCGAGCTCGCCCCGCCATAATTTATTGTATTTATCGTGGGCGCTAAGCGACCTTGGGGTCGCTTAGCGCCAGTCAAACTTCGTTTATTTATTTTTTCGTAAGTGTATTGAAAAACGTCGTTTGATATACGTGACACCGCAGCACGCTCGCCTGCGGTTAGGGTAGATTCCGCCTCGGTCGCTATGACAAACTTTCTCCACTTTTATCAAAATGTACTAATAAACTTATTTAAGAATTTTTTTTTTCGGTGGTAAAATAATCCAACACATCCCCCGCTCTTGGGCGGTTCGTGAGATAGTGTATTGACTAAAAACTCAATCCTGTTCCTTCTTTGCCAAACTTATTTAAGATGAGAGAACATTGGGCGCAATGATTGAGCGATTGGCTGCCGCGCTGCGGGTCGCGGGTACGATTCGCACGCGAAATGAATACTTGTAGGAACTACATACATATGTATAGTTGTACCAAGTCTGGGTGTCTTGTGTATGCGAGTTTAAATAATGCTTCTGAATGCACAGGGAGTAAAAATTTATTGAATCATTGGCAATGATGCACTCGTTGAGTCGAGGCTTCAAAGTCTTGAGCATCGACGCCGAGTTGCCAGCCTGTCGGTTTTCTACCGGTTGCATTTCGGGGAGTGTGCGTCGGAATTGTATAACCTAATTCCGCCTAGCCCGTTCCATCATCGGACCATCAGGCGTACGGCAATGCGCCACCGGTACATGGTGGACATCCCACCTATACGCACAAAACGTTTTGGGAACACATTTATTGTGCGTACAGCTAAGGAGTGGAATTCCTTGCCGGTATCTGTGTTTCCTGATGGCTACAACCCGGGAATCTTTAAGTCAAGAGTGAATAGGTTACTTCTAGGTAAGCGCGCTCCATCGTCGACCGCATCATCGCTTTCCATCAGGTGAGATAGTGGTCAAGCGCGAACCTATCAAGAATAAAAAAAATTAAAAAAAAATTGTTCATACTTCACCTACAAAATAAGTGATAAAACAAGTCCAAGAAAGCCTATGCCACACCTGTGTACTTCTTCAGTTGCCCTTTGCAATCTAGGACTACGGGTTTTCCTTTCAGAAATTCCTCGCGGTTCTAACTAGCGGGCATTGGCCCTGCTGGGCCCCTACGGTTTGCTGACATCTCTTTGAGGAGCGCGTGGATCATACGCGCTGTTGACGACTGGACAGTGATATTTATAAGGTCTACTGTCTATGGCTACGCGTCCATGGACAGTAGACCTTCATAGACGCGTAGCTTCATAGACGCGTAGCTTCATAGACGCGTAGCTTCATAGACGCGTATCACGCGCTCTCGCTACGTTCGCGTGTTCGCGTACGAAGCGGCAGCCTCGGGTTGTTGCCGCCTCGTCGACACAGTTTCATAATATTGTATGGTAAGCTTCACGCAGGCGTACACCAAGCGTATAATGACAATTACGCGTTTATGAAGCTACACGTCCGTGAAAATTAGGCCTGAGTAACATGTAGGCTGGAATATTCCTGAAAAAATCTACTTATAAGTTATGAGTAGCACTTGTTACTTGAACAGCTAGAAAAACTACAATATGTAGAAGTAGGATATAACGAAGTATCAACGAAAACTTCGGCACTAACGTCAAAAGTAAGCCTCAATAACACGACTTCTAGTCATACTGTAGTAAGTAGGTACCTACATGAAGACTACCACGAAATAAAGTTTATTTTTAGCTGAAAATAAAGTCGTTCGCAGTAAAGAGACACTAAAGTCACTACACATAATTTAGAGTAATTTTTATAGCGTGAGTTATAAAGAACGTAGGTACGTACCGCTACCGGTCTATAAATACTGCGTTTGCGCACAGTTCTTGTAATTCAAACATTTGTCACATTTTTATTCACTTACGCGGTGCGCTACACGATGTAGACACATATCTAACAGAAGCACAGCATCAGGCTGATGCGGCCGCGGGAATCAAAGAAAATCAAAACATTTTACTTTCTACCATCTAACAACCCGACGTATAGACCTGCGATTGTCCGCCCGTAAGTACGTTGTTAATAGGTACCTCTAAGGTTCGGAATAATCGTTTCGCCTCGTCGTTTATACCTTATAACATCAAAGGATTGTAACAATTTACCTGCTGCGGTCTTCCCATCCGATTATAATTTAAGTGTCTTCAAAGCTAAAGTGAATAGGCTCTTAATAAACTAGTGCGATTCACCATCAAAAACTCTTACCATCAGGTGGGATCGCTATCAAGCACTACGTTATATTATTAAAAAAAAAAAAAAAAACCAACCATTCACATGCACTTTTGAAATGTCAAAAATTTGGTCAGTCAGGAAAGTGAAGCTAATTGCATATTTCAAAACGTAGACCTCTACGGAGAAGAACGTGCAAGAAACTCCATAGACTTCTGCATTTCGTGGGTTTAATCTGCACCGAACTAATGTTTGTACGTCCTCATCATCATCATCATCATCATTTCAGCCGAAAGTCGTCCACTGTTGGACATAGACCGATAAGTGTCGCCATAATGACCGGTCCTGTGCGTCTTGCATCCATCGGATTCCCGCAACCTTTACCAGGTTATCGGTCCACCTTGTGGGAGGCCTCCCAACGTTGCGTCTTCCGGTACGTGGTCGCCATTCCAGAACCTTTCGTCCCCATCGACCATCTGTTCTGTGAGTAATGTCCTGCCCACTGCCACTTAAGTTTGGCAATTCTTTGGGCTATGTCTGTAACCTTGATCTCTGCGGATATCTTCATTTCTGATGTGATCACGCAAGGAAACTCCGAGCATAGCCCTTTCAATTGCCCTTTGAGTGACTTTAAGCCTTCTGACGAGGCCCATTGTAAGCGACCACGTTTCGGAGCCATATGTCATCACTGGCAACACGCACTGGTCATAGACTTTCGTCTTGAGTCACTGTGGTATATTGTACGAGAATTGTATGCCCTACATATATTTTATCCGGGTCTTGGTGTGTTGTGTCTGTGAATTTAATGTTTATGAACCTACGATACAGGAATATTTTTTTTTGTTTTAAATAAAAGTACCTACAAGTCATGTTATACTTTGTTTTGCATTTTGCAATTGGCCGTCCCAACGGTTTGAGCCATCAGTTTTTCAGTTATCTACTTTTTAACTAAATGGCTATTATTATTTAACACCCGATGCCACCACGGCTTTATTGGTGTAGCAGATTTTATACGAGATCGAGTACAAAAGTGAGACTTCTGAATCTCCCTACATTTCCATACCAAAGAGCAGCGCACGCGCACGTGGTACCCGCCGTTGTTAAAAGTGGTTATGATTGAGCGCGAAAAAGAATATAATCGCGTTCGCAAGTGTTTTTGGTATTATTCGTGAGTAATTTTTTCGCGATTTGAAGTAATTTAGAAGGATGGCGTAATATGCTGATAATTAATGTTGTTGGTGATTGAAATATTTAGTGTTCACGTGTGGGTAGTTGTTGTTGTTGTTAGTATGTACTAGTACAGACTAATAACTAAAGAACTTCTAAAATATTAGAGTGACAAAGTTCTCTTTCTTTTACTTAGATAAAAATAGTCCCTGAAGAACCGAACTGACTAGATTAAACGGTCCTTGGTCCACAAATATATGGAGATAGTTCGAATCAATACATGCTCTTTTTTTAACGTAAGAAATCATCAGAAATTAGAAACGTTTATTTCGAATAGACCATTCACAGGCACTTTTGAATTGTTATAATGTCAGTCTATCAAAAAGTGAAGCTAAATTGCACGTTCCAAAGCTGTTCCATTCCACTTTAGAGATTACGCTACGGCAACGTACAAGAAACTCCATGGACACTCTTTTAAATCATATTATGGGTTATTTATTTATTTATTTATTTAAACTTCATGTACAGTAGTGGGTTTCAATATATACTAATCAATATTAGTAATCAATAATGAAAGGAGGGGGAGAGTTTCAGAGACGCACAGCAGTTTCAGAAAAGAACCCATCATAGCGGTGATATAGCATATTATTACACTATAAACTGACTAGACAGGTACACTCAAATCTGAGTGATTCTTTCCTCAAAAGCCCATCTGAGACACTAAACTGCATGGTTCTCATATGATTTGATCATTACATGTTTGCTGTATGTACTTTAAAAGAGATTTTGACCCCTCAGTTTGTTTCGGTGTTTCTTCTCAGGGTAGTCAGCTAGGAAACACCGGCCTCATCTAGTCTAAATTGAAGAAAAAAATGATGTGTGTTTTTTTTTAAATATATTTGCAAAATAAATATAAGTTATCATTATAATTTATTAATGACACAAACAACAATCGCTGAGTGCCAAAGTTTACTACACAGCTTTACAGTAACTGTACAAAAGCTACAGAACCAAAACCAAGGGAAAAGCTAGTTTATGATAATCATTAAATGCACAAGAGTCATCACTTTCCTTTTCCTCTCAACCGAAAACATTAAATCACTCCTCCGACATAAGGAAGCCATCTTGCAGTGGAGACAGCACTTTGCTGTGTCAAAACAAGCATTTTATTTTTACAATTACGTAAGTACATAGACGCGCTATTTTAGTGAGTATGGTGGGCACCTCGTAATCTGCTTTCCACCGCGCTGATCACGTAGCGTTATGGTAGGGGATTATTTCAGGTGTGTTTAGTATTTCACCATATAGGTTCTAGAAAATCTAATAGTAAAAATATACACAGATACTGCATTTATTTATTAATTTTTAAATTTTTGTAAGGGCCAGTCCCTTACCTCGCGACACATCACGGTATCCTAGTTTGGGGGCCCGATATATATTTTTTTTTTTAGTATATTATAATATAAATCAACTGATGACCTAGTTTTTGTATAATATTTCTTGTACTAACATTTGAACAAATAAAGTTTATTATTATTATAGTAAAAGTACGGCGGGCTGTGCTGGTGCTGCCGCTGCGGCTGCAAATACTGTACGGTAACCTTAAAGTTTTGAGCCGTTTGGGGTCGAAACGCTTGGGTCATGGGGTCCGAGTGCGCGTCTCCTTTTTAAGGAAATTTCACGCCGACTGATCGACACTTTGCGTGACCAGAGGGCTGGCTCATTCTTCACCCAAAGAATTAGCATTGCCATTCAACGTGGCAATGCTGCCAGTCTTCTGGGCACATTTCCGGATGACAAGGAGTACTTCAACGCCTGAGGGTACTTTGTGTTTTTGTATTATATTTATGTACATAGTTAGATTTTCGTATAATTTAGTTAATATTTAAGTATTATAGTAATATATCTATAATATGTATGTATTTAGAAATATATAAGTATGTTTATCAGGTGTTCATATGCCTTCACCTTAAAGGAGAACCGACTGGATGCCGCCCTGATGTACTAACTTATTTTTATTGAAAGATTCAAAGATTCAAAGATTCAAAAGCATTTATTTCAAATAAACCATTTACAGGCACTTTTGAAATGTCAAGAAGTCAGTCAGTCAGAAAAAATGATGCTAATTGCACATTCCAAAGCGTAGATCTCTATGGAGAAGAATGTGCAAGAAACTCCATGGACACTCTTTTCAATCATGTTTTGCAATTACAAATATCTCTGTTACATGTTTCTTGTCGCTATCATGAAACTATATAAAGCTCAAAAACGACTATAACGAACAAAAAGAAATGTAAGTATTCTAACACATCCCTATTACATAACTCCCATTAATAAATTATCAATAAAAATCATATTTATTCTCAAAACAAGGCGCCAGAACTAAATCAAAGGAGAGCATAACGTTGTCCCATCGAGGGCCGAGTGTATATCGCTCATCGGCCGGTGAATAATGCTAGAAACCAGAAACTTACTGAGACATTATAAAAATACTTTAATGATGGCGAGTGTAGGGCTCGAGCGGAGGCGGCAGTGTGTGCCACGATCGTGACGAAGTAGATACTTGTTTTTTGAGGTTTTTTTTTAGGTGGAAAAATCATCTAATGACAAATCCCGCTTTTGGGCGAAGCGAGATATAGTGTCAGACTTTTACTGACTAAAAACCCACTCCTGTTCCTTCGTTGCCTTTCGTACCAGGGCCGAGTCTTCCTTTCAGAATCAGACCCTTGGCCCCAGTAGGCTTCGACCCTGCTGGGCCCCTACAGTTTGCTGACATCTTCTTGAGGCGCGCGTGGATCAGCACGGGCCGTCGACGACTTGGGCTCGGTCCGGACGGTTATCGGACGGTCGGCCGGCGAGCTACCCATTGTCCACCTTCCGCAAGCCCGCGCCTACGGGATCGGAATCCCGGTGGCGGTTGGGGCGTGAGGTCCGTTGCCTCACGCGATCGGCCGCCTTCTTTGCTAGCATTACTGCTTCGCAGAAGGAGGCGATCGCCTGCCAGTCCGTGTCCTTCAGTTACCGTTTGCGTTCCAGGGTCACGATAACTCTTGTAAAATCCCATGGCCCTAGCGAGGAGGAACTAGGTACTTCTTCTTAAAGTGTCGATGGTAAAAGTAGTCTTTTTTTTTCATTTTAAATTTCTTGCCTGGTCTAGTATTCGGCTATGACAATGCCGTCCGTTGACGCTGTCATCAGGTCCCTACGTGAACAGGTGACAGAGCATGTGACACAGGATGGAAGATGGTCAGCGAAGTTCGAACACTTCAGTGTTACGAGTACTTACTTCAGTGAGTATTTAGGATAGCATTATGCCCTTATCATTTCTCTTACAGTTGTAAGAGCACCTAATTGAATTGCTTAAACATTTCGTGCAATTTTTATTTTTATTTTGATATAAACTAGTGCTTGACTGCGATCCCACCTGATGGTAAGCAGTGATGCAATCGTTGCAAGCGCGCTATTTTATTAAGAGCCTATTCAATCTAGCCTTTCTTATCAACAATCAGAGTTATCCTATGATATTAGTCTGGTTTTTAATCGATAAAAGTTTTAGAAGCATATTCGTCACCATCAACGATGGTGAGGCGCACTAGTTTATTAAGAGCCTTTTCACTCTAGCCTTGAAGACACCCAAAATATTTTTCTATTATAAATGAAGCTCTGAGTTTTGTTTCGGTGTTTCTTCTCCGACTAGTCAGCTAAAAAATGCTGGGCTAGTCTAGTTTAATTTTGGCAAACAAAAGAATATTGCGAAAAATTTATACGGAGACGGATATGTTTTCATACAATCTTGGGCCTGGTTATAAACAAGGTGAAGATTTTGTCAGTCTATGAGCAGAGCTATAAGAGATTTAAAGTGAGTTTATGCACGAAGTCAACTATCTAATATATTACACTGCTGATTTTTGAAATGTGACTGATATTTAGGTATTTTATTATATGTATATAGAGTGGGAGAATATTAGAGAGATTACGTTATGTAACTCATAAATCATATACCTACCTATTATTTCAATTTCATCATTTTTAACTGCGCAGCATAGCATAGCATAGTCAGCCTTATAATGTTCCCACTGTTGGGACTCAGGCCTCCTCTCTTGGAGAGGGAATGGGCCGTAAACCACCACGCGGGCCCAGTGCGGGTTGGTAACTGCGCAGACTGGTAACGCGTTTATACATAACTCATGTTATTTTGCATGAAATCTATCATACCTACTCTTGACGACAGTCCTGAGCCAGGCAAAGAAGGAAGGAAAGATTTCATGTCTCTTATTACAACCACATTAGAGGTATACTTATCGCAAGCGTTTGCTTATCGTGATCGTACATTGAGTACATCAACTCACGTATTTAGAAGTATTTTGTATATACCGGTTTTTGTACTGGGTATTTATATGGCTATTTGAACCTCGCAGGCCTGGTATTGAGTTCAACAGGTATGTCTAATTCCTATAGATAGTAAAAACGACTAATGAGCTGTAAGTGTCAACAAAAATTAAAAAAAATATATTATACTTAAAAATAAACTGTTCGTCGATTAATGTAGTTACTCGATAACCTATTTTATTAATGAGTAAAATATTATCTATATCTATACTAACACTATGTAGAGTAATGAATAAACTCAAAAACTACTGGACCGATTTTAAAAGGCACCTTGCCTATGTGTTAAGCGTAAGCTAATGGACTTGTGTATTCTCCCCATCCTGACCTATGGTGCACAGACTTGGAGCGTAGCATACTAGGTCTTAAAATAACTGATCGCGTTCGAAACACTACTACGCTCTAAAACGCAGATCATTGACGTGGCTCAGAAGGCTGCCCAGCTTAATTGGGACTGGGCTGGACATGTCTGCTGCATGCCGATCGAGCGGTGGGCCACTAAAACATAAAGTTAGTGCCCTGAAATCGCACGACGGAGACGCAGTAAACCAAGAAGAAGATGGCGGGACAACTTAGATGTCTTCTTTAGGAACTGGCAAGAAGTGGCCCAGAGCCGGGAACAATGGAAGGAATGGAGGGAGGCCTTTGCCTAGCAGTGGGACAGTCTAGACTAGATATAAGAATAATAATAATAATCATCTCAACTTATAAATAAGTAATAAATCATTCCCCCGCCTAAAAGTAGAACCTTTTCCCAAGGGAACATATTCCCGGGATAAAAATTATCCTATGTGCTATTTCAGGACATGCACGGACCATGTGACCGGTAGACCATGGTCTACCCGTGAGCTTAGCCGTTTGAACATGAAGAAGTAACAAACATTCACACTTACATAAAGCGCCTTTCTAATAACTGCTGATTAAGAGCATTCATCCGTTAAAACTACGCAGAAGCCAAAATCAATGATTTCCGACGGACAATATAACAATAATGTGTTTAATTTCTAGATAAGATATTGACGTCATATTATTGGAAATTTCATAATCTAGTGTATGGTCCAAAAACATTTTCAAATGATCGTATAGTTTTCCCATTAGAACAGTTCTTATCCAAGCCGTTTTTAAAACTAGCGGTCGACGGTCTACGCAGATGCGAGATAGTAGTTAAACCGTGTATGGTAAACTTACAACATTTTACTTAAAAAAAAAAAATGATAACATTGACTAGTTCATGGCCCAAAAAACAATACGATTGCTGTAAGTTTTCATTCAAGAAAAGTAATCTCAAAACTGTCATTTTTAGCCGTTTTTGGAGATATTAAACGTGTTAGTTTAGGATAATATATGAGGCATTTTTGTTTTTTTTAGACTTATTAATTGAACGCATTTACGATCTATGACATGGTACAATAATTTTTTTAATAACTTATTTGTTTACACTACAATTAATTATTTAATATCACTATATAATAGACGCGAAATCGCGTCAGCGCTTTGTACCGGCCGAGGTCTTTTAGATTTTTAGTCTTTCTATTCTACAGTGATACTAAATAATTAATTGTATTGTAGTGCACATTATTGTTATATTTTCCGTCGGAAATCATTGATTTTGGCTTCTGCGTGGTTTTAACGGATGAATGCTCTTAAGAGGGTCCTTTTTCACTCGCCTATCGTCAACTTCGAGCATGTTTTATAAAAGCTTGTTACTTCATCTAACGCAATCCAACGCGATGTTTGACGAAAAGGCAACGCGAAAAAAGAGAGATAACGCCTGAAAACTCTGTTAGCATTCGGTAATTCCGAATATTTTACAAAACTTTTTTGTGTTTTTTTTAAACCCTTAAAAGTTTTTGAAAAAAATTGTCGGCATTCAGAAGTTTGATTAAATTTGCAAGGCTTCTATTGTTATACTTTATTTACTTTTTAAATTTTTGAGTAAATTATGAAGTGTCAAAGTTCATGCAAAATAGTAGATTTTCAGAGGTCTTTAGTGGATTAGTTTTGCACAAATTTAATAGAAGCCTAGATAATATCCACAATATACTGTGTTTCCAAAGTACGTAACGAAAAATGTGTAATAACGTCATAATTGCGTAAGAGCGGTTGTATGAAAAACAGTGAAAATGTATGTCGAGTTAGATGCCCTTAATGTAATTTCTTCTTTCTTTTTAAGTAATCTTCATGGCTCCATGTCGCAGTGCGAGTGCATCCCACCCACACGTTCTGTATTATTTCGGTTGGCGACGCCGCGTTGCTTCATCGCCGTGAAATATGTACCCGCGGTCTACTTGCTCCACAGTTCAGACATGTTAGTACCTTACATCGAAGAAATTTTACATGAATGAGAGAATATACCATTTGGGATGGGTTCCAAAATTATTAAGATATCAATGGGAAGCCAGTTCTGAATTCTGACTTTCTGAATGGTGGGAAAATCTTAATTAAATCATCATCATTTTAACCACCTGCGCTAAATAAATACTTTTCTTTCTTTCTTTCTCGTTTTTTCTTTCTCTCTCTTTCTTTTTTATTATTTATTTCTTTCTGTCTCTCTTTCTTATTTT
The DNA here is from genome assembly GCA_905147345.3 of Mythimna impura. Classification (NCBI taxonomy): domain Eukaryota; kingdom Metazoa; phylum Arthropoda; class Insecta; order Lepidoptera; family Noctuidae; genus Mythimna; species Mythimna impura. Next base: position 1,884,873 of record LR990348.1, read on the forward strand.
ATCGCTCCAATAGTATCAGGCAAGCATTTATGTTCTATAGACTGCAGGAGAGAGTTCCCAAAAGTGCTCAATAGTTTATTTTATAAATAGCTGACCAATAAGGATCACTAATAGAAAATAAAACTGATTACATTGCTAAATTAAACCTATTTTAGCGCATCTGTGAGGCACACACAATATTTTTTCAATACACGAAAACCCGCTCTTATCTCACTTTTAGGCACGCAATTGACTGTTTTCCGCACTAGTGTGGAAAAGTAAAGCGTAAAGCGGCTTGGACGAATTCCGTCTCGGTCGCATTGACAAACTTTCTCCACTTGTATCAAAATGTACAATTTTTTTGTGATGATAAATTTTTTTTCTGTTACGTGTAGGTACGGTGAGAAATAAATATGTTTTCTTTCTTTTTTTTACAATTAACCAATTAATCTTGCATAGAATCTTAAACCTAAAATCTAGAATCTGAATCTTTGCACCAGCAAATACAGTATTTGCTTCCTCATCTCGTAAGAAACCATTGAAACTATTATTTCTGTATTGACAACGATAGCACATCTCCATCTTCTACACTCCTAGTACCATACCTTAGCTGGTCAGTTAGAATTTATAAAGATTACGCCGCCATTATTACCGTAGTGCTAGATTTACGGTCCCTGTTGCTCTGGTAATGCTGCCGATAAATCGACGGTATTTCGTATGCATAGTGCTACAGTACTTACGAGTACATGCGTTGTGGATGTACTGATATTAATCTAAGAGATTATGCCGAGGCAGGCAGTGTGGGTCGGTGTGTAAGAATGTGGTGGATGTTATAGTTCAGCTAAATGAAAAATAACGTATCCATAAAATTAAGGTTCTTGAACCAATAACTACGAGTATACTTATGATTTGCTTACTAACAAATTACTAAGACTATAAGGCTAGGTTCTTTGAAAGGTGGCTAGAAGAGAATAGCCAAGGATTGAAATAATGGTGCCTGATTGAAAAAGTGTTTGTGTTCAGCTGCAGACTTCTATGGACTGAAAAATATACTATACTGATTTAAATATATATTATGCCGTAACCATATCGTAGAATTGGCCATTTCATGATATGGACGACCGCCGAGATTAGGTTAGATTAGAAGCGCTTTTGAAAATGCTTTTAAAATGAGCTTTTACGTTGAACTAAGAAAGTTCTTATTTATTTGACCATTACATGTTTGCTGTATGGACTTTATAAGAGACTTTGACCCCTGAGTTTGTTTCGGTGTTTCTTCTCAGGGTAGTCAGCTAGGAAACACCGGCTTCATCTAGTTTAAATTGACAAAACAGTCGTGTAAAAAATGTACGTGTAAAAGTGTTTTTCAACACCCTTGCTCAGAAAGTGACTCTTATTGCACTGCACTTAGGTATATAATGGCATTCATTACCAAATTGTGACATTTTAATTACCATTATGCACTAGTGCTATAATGTAGTTAAAACCTTTTTGTTCAACCTCTTTGTTCGCAAAACTAAGTTTTGAATTCGAATAAAATTCCCATTAAGTTATTGCGTTCAATAGTATATAAATTAGTGTCTTACTTACTTATTTCATCCAATTTACAAGTTAAAATGGACAAATTTAACTTGTACAAACGATTTATTTAATAAAAAGATGCACGCGGTTTTTGGCGTGATTTTTTTTATTTCACTGAAGTTCAGTGGCTGTATTAATTAAATTAAATACTCGTACTAATAAAATCATTAGAAAATGTTACATCCGTATTCTATTGTCGCTACGAAAGACATTATCGTAAAAACTTTTCACGCAAGAAAACATAAACGTTAGACTAGGCAGTATGATCAAAATACCTTAGCCTTCCTCTAGGGGTAAATAAAAAAAAATGATGCGCGTGCTTATGAAAACAGATTTTTACCACCATGTCACAGAAAATTTTACTAGTTTTACTGTTGTTTTCTTCACAAGTGTATTGAAAAACGTCGTATGACACACGTGAGTAATTAATGATTACCGTTCTTGGCTCTCTTAAGACCCTCGCCATGGCTCGGGTCTAAATACCGCCTTGACGGTAATCACTAACATTACACACTTATATTATAATGTACTATTAAACAACCTATTTGCAAAATAAATATCATTTATCTTTGTAACCATGGGCAGACGCAGTAACTAAAATATGACCCCGTTACACACTGTATATATACAAGTTCTAAGTAGAGAGGCTTTTTATCGATTTTCCCAATATTAGACATATTGAATTTCATACGGTTTGGTATTCATATAGATAAATCAAAGTCTTCCGGGATTTAAATCTGCAATAAAATTGATTTATAATCTTTGGGTACTTCCTCTGTCTAAATAGGTATTATTATAAATGGATTCATAATATTCCTTATTTTCCTCAAATTATCAAAATGCTCTGTCCGCTTTTACCGAGCTAGCCAGGATTAGTATTATTATTACATACTTTTAAATTCTAATAGAAAAAAATTGTTTTTTTTTTTCTGCAGAATAGCACATACCAAATTAGACCTATTATGTGACTGTAAATGAGCTTGAAAAACTATAAAATCTTCTAAATACTCCTGAAACATGCTTCTAGAAACTTTTTTACAATCTAAGGCAAAAGGGATGTTATCTCTCACTCATCAAAAAGTGCTCCTAGATTTTCATTCAACAAAAAGCTGTCATCATGCAGCTTTCATCTGATATATATCTACCTACAGCTGATCACAGACTACACATGAAAAAGGATAAATGCCTATCCAAAAATTACTCATACAGCTACGAACCAACAAATACAAAAAAAAAAACAACGCAATCGCCACGTGCTCGCGACGGAAACGTATATGTCCCCCCCTTGACCCCGCACCCTCTGCCCCGCAAGTACATCGCTACCGCCCCCCCCCCCCTTTGCCCCCCGCAGTAGTAGCGACTATTTCTAGTAGCAGAGACACTTCACTTCTTGTACTTTACTGAATATCTCGATGTGACTTTTCATGGCGTAGAGTTTGGAATAGGTTAGAGCGGGCAGTATTATTTTAGTAATGTATTTACAATTAGGTTCTACATTTTGGGCAGTGGGATTCTTCAAGAGTCACCGCAGCTGTGGTACGATAAGGGCTACTGAAAGAACACGGTGGGTTTTAGTCAGTAAAATCTAATTACCTCTAGCTTCATCCGGAGTGAGAATAATTACCTATTCGGAGATTTACCACCTTAAAAAACGTTTTACATTTGCATGCAATTTCAAGCATTTTGAAACACATCAATGAACAATAATAAGCCAGATTAAAGACCAAGAACTGACAAAAACGCTAGATGTAGTAGAACATAATACAATCGCAAGGTTATTATTTCAATTGAAAGATGATGTCTTCTATCACTAGACATGATGTAACGAATTAAGAACTGTATTTGTTTTGTGGAAGTTCATAAAAAATTTTGAACCTCCATATTGGATAGCCTCCGGAGTGTCTTGAGGACAACAAGGCTTAGGATTGATCTGCTCCATTACGCACTATAGTTATAATTATCCTGCCATCCAGCGTGGCAATGCTGCCAGCGTTCTGGGCACTTTCCCCATTGACATCGATGTGGACGAATTTTTTGATGCCCTATGAGTTTTATTTCTACCCGTTTGTACATATTATTTTTTTCAGTTTGTTTATATACTTATTAAGTTATAATATTTAATAGTTAAGATGTATTTATAAATTAGATAAAAAAAAAGAAGAAATGAATAAAATAAAGATTTAATTGATTATCCTATGTTTTTCTTTAGTTGTCCATTTCTATATTTTCTTATTTCCTACAATTTGACATTAGTGGTTATTTTTATTTTATAATTTGTCATTTTTCAAATTAATGTTTGACATTAATACCTATTTCCTTTACAAAGTATTACATTTTCGTTTATTTTTGTGATTGTGGGGCCTATGTAGATTGTTTTTTTCTTTTCAATAATATTAACGTATACCTGACAGATATACGGTCGACTCAAATGTCCTTTCTTTGGTATTGTTCATCAAGTCATTGAGATCCTTTATAGTCCTGAGTTGAGCTACATGAATACTTACAAATGTTTACACTGACTAGACAGGTCCACTCAAATCTGTGTGCTTCTTTCCTCAAAAGACCATCTCAGATACTAATCTGTATGGTTCTCTATCATTTGACCTTAACATGTTTGCTACATGGACTTTAAAAGAGACTTTGACATCTGAGTTTGTTTCAGTGTTTCTTCTCAGAGTATTCAGATATGAAGTCACCGGCCTCATCTAGTTTAAATTGGCGTGTAAAAATGTTTGTTTAATCCTATTTGCAAAATAATTTATATCATTATTATAATATCACTTGATTCTCTAATTAAAGTGCATTATTTTAATTAAATATTTAAACCTGTAAGTTTAACAAATTTTTGGTTACATGATTAGTTAAACTCAAGCGACAAGAAGAAGAAGACCAGCCCCCCAAGCCAAGTTACAACCATTTCGTTTCGATACTCTTTTCGTCGATCACCTCGAGTCGGCCACGCCTCCGATTCCTTTGTTCTGCTGCATCTCAACGCTCAGTCACGTGGTCAGAACAAATGAATAGGAGGCGTGGCCGACTCGAGGCCATCAACGAAATGAGAATCGAAACGAAACGGTTGTAACTTGGCTAGGGGGGCTGGTAGTAATAAAATAATCTGTCAAATTTGTTCCTTCCTCTGCCTGTGCCGTCGGCATGCTCGCATCCGGACAGCGGGCGCGCGTCGTAAGAAAACAACGTCGCACGCGCAGCTAACTCGACTGACTCATGTTCTTTGGTTTTAGATCCATGCTGCAATTAACTGTTGCTTTGATTCCGTTCGTTTTGTTATGGATGTTAGATTTTATTTACTTTATAAATATTTTTGGGTACTTAGCTAAGAATAGGTACTTCCAGTACATCCTCTGCAGTACCTAAGTAAGAAGAAACTAATGCTAAAAATACTTCTATATAAGGTAAGAGATTACATAGCGTTGATGACGCAAAAGGATCTTTAAAGATTTGAGCACGTGTCTGTACGCATAGTAAAAAGAATTTGTATGAGTATCGCTTTTAATCCAATCCCTGAGTTTTTAAGTTATTAAAGGAAGATCCACAAGGTCAAAACCTCCCACAAGGTGGACCGATGATGACGACCCTCACCAGGTGAGGGTCGCGGGAACCCGATGAATGCGAGACGCTCAGGACCGGTCATTATGGCGACGCTGGGGGGTGGTCTACGTCCAACAGTGGGCGTCCTTCGTCTGAAATGATGATGATGATGAAAAAAAGATCTCACTTCATATCTAAATGTTACACTCTTGGCAAATTACAAAATAATTGGTGAAATATATCCTAATAATTACGCTTGACATATTATGGTCCTTTTTTTTAGGTGGGAAAATCATCTAATGACAAATCCCGCCCTTGGGCGGAGCGGGAGATAGTAACAGACTTTTACTGACTAAAAACCCACTCCCAGCGATTTGCCTTCGTCCCAGGGCCCCAGGTTTCACTTTCACACTACCCGTGGCCCCAGTAGGCTTCGACCCTGATGGGCCCCTACGATTTGGATAAAACACCTATTGTAACTAACACAAAACGTAGAGGTAAAAAAGAAATAAGGATAATGATGTTGATTACTTAAATCAACAAGACGTCACACAAAGATGCCCACACTTCTAGAAACAGGCAAATGTTACCGTGAAGTAATTTCACCTTCGCACCTCTATTGACAATCGCAATGAGATGTAATAATGACGAAGATCTCTGTACTAACGTCACGGAGTAGGTAGAAATGGAAAGCTAACTAACGCATAAATGACGTAAGCGCGTGCGACTAAGGATTTGACTCGTACTAAAATGCAAATGCAATCGTTAATCTTTTTCTTTTAATTTTATCCTCAATTTTGGGCAAAATATCTTCTATCTAATCATCTCTTTCTAATTATATTGACTATCGCAGTCCATTTTTAATTTCTTAGGTCTTTGGAGTTGGATTGGTTTAGATTAATACTCGCTCCATTTGTCTTGGAAAGCTGTTACCAATCTGTTTGAGAACCATGATAATAATGACAGGCATTTGGTTATGTTTAGACAAGTCTGGTTGTTTTTAGGGTTCCGTACCCAAAGGCTAAAAACAGGATCCTGTTGCTATAAGACTCTGCTGTCCGTCTGTCTGTCACCAGGCTGTATTTCATGAACCGTGACAGCTAGACAATTGTAATTTACACAGATGATGTATTTCCGTTGCTGCTATCACAGCAAATACTAAAAACCGAATAAAATAAATAATAAACGTGATTTTTTTTGCCGGTTTTTTGCTACGGACTGTACGGAATCTTTCGTGCGCGAGTTCGATTCGCACTTGGCTGGTTTTTTGTTAAATTCAATTATGTAATAAATCAATCTATAAAACCTTTTAGAGGTGGTAAGTATTAACACTCCATTACTTAAACTTCAAAGATATTACTCATATCTTAACCACGCCAATTGCGATGAGTAATATCATCCGGATGCAATGAAACATTGTTTAAGTGAAATCTGGCTAGAATGACTAATTGTTCGAGATATAATAATTGCGATAGGTAAAGGTCGCGGTTGGGAACTAAGTAACATTTAGATTTTTTGTATAGTGACGGAATTTGGGTGTGTGTTTTGATGGGGCCGTTTATGTTTAATGACATCTTTATTTCGTGTATAAATCTTTTTGAGCGGTTTGAAAAGATATTTTAGTTTAATTAATTATATTATGTAACTCATGCACAGTTTTTGGATATCTACTGACATCTGAAGACCAATCTCTTTATTTTATTATACACCTTCTAATAGTTTTCGATTGGAACTTTTTCACCTGGCATCGTCATCCTCGTTCTTTAATGTTTATAAGTTTTATTTAAGTATATAAATATGTTTTTTACATCACTGTTGAGACATCAGTACGATAACTGTTGTATTTGCCTAAAAATTAATAAACAGACAAGAAGAAGAAACAGAAAAATAGGTACAATTATGACGCTTATTGTTTTTTACACCTATATAAAAATATCTCAAGGATATTAATCCCATTTACCGCCCATTGTTACACCCTATTACTTTTAAGTTTCTACTGAAATTTTAGTATAATAAAGATTAGGTACATGTGTCTATAATATATCCTCGGTTCCAAAAGACTGCTCATCTGAGAATCTTCTTATTATTCATATCCTATAATAATTTCACACGTACCTAAGCTCGGGATGACTGTACATATGTCTTAGTAAACGATTCATTTAGTTACTTTTAAATACAGGAAATTACTCTTCAATGAGTGGTACGACAACTTTTTGAAGTTTATATTTAGGGTTTACTAGAATATTACTAAGGACGATGATGACTACATATTAAATTGTTCAAGGCATATTTTCATATGTCAATGTAAAAGCTTCGTGTAGGTATGTGTCATTTTAAGCCTACCGCAGACAGACGCGACGCGACAGTGCGACACCGATGCGACTATTTTTCAGCGATTTTTTTCTGATATCTTTCGCATGTCCGTTATGTGGATGGATGGAGAGGTAGAGGCAGGCCAAAGAAAAAATGGATCGATTGTATGAGGAGTGAGTGATATGGAATTATGTTTTTTTTTTTTATTATGATCTTTTTATATGGACAGAATGGAAAAAGAAAATCGTGGAGCGTACCCCAAAAAACACGAGACAAAATCAGGAAGATGATGATGATCTTTTGTTTGTCCCTAGTGGTCAAAATGAGATTCGCATTGGTTTTGTGCCACGCCACGGAGAATTTCAGAAAGTGAAACCGTGGTCTTGGAACTGAAAGGGCCACTAAAAGACACGTGTATAGTTTTATTCAGTAAAAATCTGACATGCACTCTCGCTCCACCCTAGAGCGAGAGAAGTCATTGGATGATAACCTAAAAAAAATTGGTGTTGTCTTGTTGTGACTTGCCCGTGGCGTGGCTTCAAGCTTCGCGACTGTTTCGATTTATACGAATTTTTTAGAATTTTGAGTATCATGTTTTACAAATAGTTAAGCTTTTAAAAATTAGAATCATTTTACGCGATTAACAATTTATAGTTATTGCATTAAGTTTAATTTATATTTATTATGTTTCATGCTCAAGAATACGAAAAACATGAGGTTTACGAGCTGTTTATGTATATATCTTTCGTAAGAAAGTAGTAAAAGTGTACAGGGAAAATGGGTCATTAATGTGGTTGACGGTGGGGCGACCACCGTTACTTTACACCACTAGACACGTAAATATATAATCCGGCCATTTTTAATATGGATATTTAATTATAATAACTGTATCTATATGGGCCTAACTGTATATATATACCAAAGAGCTGGGCATGAACTAATCAGTATTGCTATCCCACGTGGCAATGCTGCCAGCGTTCTGGGCACATTTCTCGTTGACATCGATGTGGATGAATTTTTTGGTGTTCAATAAGTCCTTTTTCTACCCGTTTGTACTTATTATTATTTTCAGTTTGTATATAATACCTAAAAAGCTATAATATTTATTCTATTTTTGTTTGTTATCAATAAACTCAAAAATTACTGTATTGTTGTATTTGTTTATTAGATAGATTATTGGGATAAAAAGTATCCTGTGCTATTTCAGAATATGGTCTTTTATATTTCAGAATATACACATCACGAACTTTCGCTTTTATAATATTATTGTGATAACTGAAGAAAACTTATAATCCCTAATCGCCAACTAAAATTATAATTAAATTAAAAATAAACTTACAAAAAATAATTGGCTATAATTTTATAATGATTACAAACTACGTTTTATCGTTTCGATGATTTAAATTATTAAAAAAACTAATTAACGTGATAATTTTAATACAGGTTTTGATGGTTCATTATTGGAAATAATTTAGGCCCGACATGTTTATGGCACTGAATAACTACGGTAGTTCAACATGTTCACGTTATTAGCGTTGGTTTAAGCAATCGACTGCTTATCTGGAATCTTAGATCGGTATTTGATCTTCTTTATCTGTTTTCTTTTTCGATCTATTGATTAGGCCGGATTCGTAAAACAGATACCAAATTTCTAGAAAAAAATTCGCTATCTGTCTAAATAGAATCCGGCTCGAAGGGCCATGTAGAAATTTTGTATCTGTCTGCACGGTATAACTTTCTGGATTGGTTCATATTTTGGTGGTTTTGGTTTATTTAGTGGTTATGGTTTGATTTTGTTTTGGATCTATAGTCTGGTTTAAATGATACGACTGTTAGTCTAAGTTCGAGTTTAAGTTTAAGTTTGGAGGACAATTTTGTCCCTTGACGTAGGCATAAATGCTTTAGATCGCAATCGGCTTTTAGCCAAACCGAATGCAGCTGTATTTTATGGAGTGACTGTTTATCTGAACTCCACTACCCAGTAATTGAGTAACATGATTCAAAGAGATCCAAAGATTCAAAGCATTTTATTTCAAATAAACCAGTCAGAAAAAAAATGTTGCTAATAGCACATTCCAAAGCGTAGATCTCTATGGAGAAGAATGTGCAAGAAACTCCATGGACACTCTTTTCAATCATGTTATGTATTACAATATCTCGGTTACACGTTTTTTGTCGCTACTATCATGTGAGAATAATGTAAATAAAGTAAAAAATAAAAACTAAATATAGATATTAAAATAGCAACTGGCAGCTAAGAGATGACCTAACCCTTGGCAAGACTGGTGTCAGATTTTCTGGCTCCTAACTATCTGTAACGACTGTCAAAGATCCACAAATGACAGCCGATATCAATGTCTTAACGTGCTTTCTGAGGTACAGAGTAATCCCGATATTTTAAGATGGTTACCAATCTACATACTGATCTCGGTTAGCGTTGCTTAACCTCGGACATCGAGCCGTGCCGCGGTTGTTATAACATTATTTATTTAGCCACAAGCTCTACATTTTAAATCTACTTTGAGCTAGTTAAAAACATTATGTGTCTGCTATTTAGCATTCAACTCACACAATTAGGTAGATATTATTAACATTTTTGACAGAACATGTAACATTTCAAAAAACCTTCAAAGATAAATTGATGGCTTGTGATTTTAAATTTATTTTAAAAACAAATCATTAAAATTTTACGACACTTTTTCCGCGACAAGTAATAAATAAATAATATCTACCTCTTTAAATTATTAATGAAAAAAACAACACAAAATATAATTTATAATTAATTTTAAAAATTTTGTGACAGACGTATCGGACGATAAAAATTCAAATATGGCAATATTTATTCGTCATTTAAATGTCCACATAATAGGTATACTTTCTAACTACCAATAGGCCAAAATAATAATTATATTCTTTACAAAAAGATCAGCAAACCACACGATTCCATTGACACATTCATTTTATTGCCCAGTTTGAAGATGTCTACATTCGTGGGACAACTGTGGCCTGGATTGACAATTTCACTAATTAATATTAAAACTGCGTATTAGCGAAATAATGACCGATAGTTTGGTCGCCGCCCGCCGCGTTTTATAAACTCCACTCAAGTTGTTTTAATTAAAATATATTAACACGAGCGGGCGTGCCGCGAGATATGTCACTGGACAGAATAATCAGTAAGCTCATTTCCTGTTAAAGACAATCTAGTTAAAACGAATTAACCAAACATTAATTCGTTTTATGTCTATGGTGTTCTTTATTCAAACACAACACACGTTATTTTACTACTTGTGTTTGAATAAAGAACACCATAGACTTTGATATATAAACTCCAACACGACCATTACGTTGATATCAATACTGAAAGTAATCGAATGTATGGAACCAAAAGTGTAATATTAAGCATTATCTTTATTTATTGTGTAAAGTATGATTATTTTGGACGTTGTCCTATTCACTTGTGCATTATATCTTCTGTGCCGATGACTATAGCCTCTGCGGATATCAGACGCCAGGACTGAAATACCATCCGGAGTATTACTACTGTTATTTATTTACCTACCATTTATATTTATATTATCATCTCGCTACATACAAGTCAGGAAATCTTTTAATCGGACAGTTTTCACGAGGTTTACATCAAGAAATAAAAATAAAACTGCCACAACGATTTGTTTTAATTTCTTAAAAACAAAACTTATATTTCATCTCCGAAAATGCGAGATCCGCGCAGACTTGCTCTACTACTTCTCAACTGTGCCAGATGTAAATAAACCGGCCTCAAATAACAGTATGGTAACAGTACTGCACAGAATCAACAGATCTAATCATTAAGACCAAATTCTACCTCTAATAGTAAACATTTTATATCTGTTTAGAGAATTTTATTGAACTTATTATACTTGGGTGACTTCCTGTTCCTATAATTATTTACCTATGATTTTGTTTACCAATTATAGTTTTTTTGTTTTGGTTTTGCATGTTCTGTGCATTTATAGTTATTTTTTTGTTTTGGCTTTGAATGTTCTATGGAATTATAGTTTTTTTTTTTCCTTTGGCTTTGCATGTTCTGTGCATTTAGATTTAACAGTCACTAATCTGTTTGCAGTATTTGGCAGCAAATGTATCGAGTCAGCATTCTCAGAAAGCTTCGCTGAGATAGTCAATAACAACTACAATAAAATTCACAGATCCATTTTTATCGAGATCACGCTTGTTTGATCAATACATATTGTCTGCATATTGGCCAGATGTGTGGACATTTGAGATATAAAACTACACCAATTTTACATCCTTCCTTTCTCCTTTGAGACAAAAAGTTTTTTTAAATAAATATTTCATAATTATGTTATTATTTTTTATTCTTGCCGGCGGCATTATGAAGCCAGTGTATGCGCTTTTTCGCCTTAAGATGAATAAGTATAAATAATTATCTAACAACATTATGTAGTTTAATTATTTTATTAATGTAAAAGTAAACAAACATAAAAAAAAATGTAGGTACGTCAGTTACTTGAAATAATTATATACTTACTTCTTTGCATTTTTACTGTGCATGTGTTCAGTGACGGATTAAGACTACTTGATGCCCTAAGCAATCTATGCCTGTGGGCCCCCCTATCCGTATGTCAACTAGAATCGGTCTTTAAACCTTTACCACCTAAAAACATAGTTTTTTGTAAAATAAGGTGATGAGATGTAACATACCTTAGAAGTGGAGTAGGTACGACAACAATAAAAACCAAAGCATAATTTATTTATTAGGGATTAAAGTATGAAATTTCCGATTTGTACTGAAAAATAGAAATTCGTTTTTTTTTTTCATTTAACATATTTATTTAATCAAAATAATTACCATTATTATCTATACATTGCTGCCATCTAATAGGAAGATCATTTATGCCTTTGCGATAGAACTCTAGCAATCTAGATTCGACAAACTGTGTGAAAGCATTTTGTACTGCCTCCTGAGAAGAAAACTTTTTATCAAGTAGAAAATTGTCCAAATCACGAAAAAAATGGTAGTCTGTTGGAGCAAGGTCTGGCGAATACGGAGGGTGACGAATGGTTTCTAATTGCAGTTTCTGTAGAGTTAAAACGGTTTCTCGTGCTGTATGAGGTCTCGCGTTATCATGGAGCAATAATGGTGAAGATTGATTCATGAGTCGGGGCTGTTTCATTGCTAGTTTTGCTATCATTGTTCGGAGTTCGGCACAGTAGACATCTACCAATATTGCTTGACCAGATCGGAGAAAGCTATAGTGAATAACACCATGCTGAGACCACCAAACAGTTACCATTACCTTTTTATTGGTAAGCTTTGCTTTAGGACACTGTTGCGGCGTTTGACCTGGGGTCAGCCATTGCATATTTTGGTTATCGTAAAGAATCCACTTTTCATCACATGTCACAATTCGATCCAATATTCCTTCATTTCTGTATCGATTCAATAAGGCAACACAAGTTTCAACACGCGTTTCTTTCTGCAGATCAGTCAAATCATGAGGCACCCATCATATTTTTTTTATTGTTGGTTAGGTAACGTTAAACCATGCCGTTAATTCCTGGGTAGTTTGGCTCGGATCGGCTTCCACCATCTCTTTCAATTCATTGTTATTCACCTGTGTGGGCGGTCTTCCACGTGGTTCGTTCTTCAAATCAAAGTTTCCATCACGAAAGCAGTTTATACCGACTTCTGTAAGGCTTTCGACAAAGTAGATCATGAAATACTCCTCAACAAAATTTCGTTTAACGGAATCCGTGGCAATCACCTGAGACGGTTTGCTTCTTATATTACCAATCGGAGTCAGAGGGTTGTTATCACGGAATAAAGAAAAGTATCAATGGTTATCAATCAAACATAGCACAGGTGACCTCTGGAGTCCCTCAAGGCTCAATTCTTGGTCCTATTTTATTTATTCTATATATAAACGACATCAGTCAATGCTTTGAAAATACCAAGTTTCTTTTATATACCGACGACCACAAGATTTACAGAACCATACAACAAACAGATGATTGCCTTCTTCTTCAACAAGACTTGGACCGACTATCCTCCTATTGCTAGGAAAATAAGTTGCAACTAAGTCTACCTAAATGTAACTTCATAAATTTCACTAAAAATAAAATTGTAATTAAACACATATACATTGTGCGATGCCCCTTTGCTTAAAGTGGACTCTATTCGTGATCTTGGTGTTTTCCTTGATTCCAAGCTTTGCCTGGACTTTACGGATTTGTAATGCGTTCTACAACAGATTTTAAAAAGGCGTCTTTTTACATCTACTTGTATAAATCCCTCGTGCGCTCTCAGTTGGAGTATGCCGTGTCCATCTGGAGTCCATATTACCAGAAGTACAATGAAATTATTGAGCGTTTTCAGTAAAAATTACTGCGTACCATGCATTTAGATGTTAAGGGATATTATTTATCTTATCAAAATTTACTTACCAAGTACAAGCTGCCGACGCTTGAAAGTAGACGACAATACTTGGAGGCTATGAATTGGTATAATATTGTTAGAAATAAATTTGACTGCATAGATTTATCTAACATGTTAAGTTATGTGGTTCCTAGGACAGTGCCTATGCGAAAGGTGCGCGCTGGTAAATTAGTTTCAGTGGGCCCTTGCAAGTCCAATTCTGGTTTGCGTTCGCCTGTTCGCAGAATGGTTGATGCCTACAATAAGCCTTTTGAACATATAGACATTTTTGCATGTTCACCGTGTAACTTCAAAAGTCTCATTCTTACGGAGCTTTCGTAAAAGTTTTTATTTTCTTTTTTCTCTTTCTCTCCACTTATTTAAGTTTGTTTTATTACTTCTCTTTGTATTTGTTTTTAGTCATGCCCGATAGTTACGTTAATTTAAATTAGTCATCCTAGTGATTTTATTTAAGTATCCCACAGTTAATCTGTGAGCAGCGCTGTGGGCTACAATATTGTTTATATTGTTTGTTTATTTGTTTGTTTGTTTGTTTGGTACATAAGTTTTATACTGTTTGCTGTTCCTTTTTATAAAAAATAAATAAAAATAAAGCGTTTAAACCAAAATCGCACGGTGCGTGCATTAGCAGTCCCCTCTTCAAACGCAACATTGATATTGCGAGCTGTTTCTGCCGCGTTAGTTCCGCGTTGGAACTCGTATTAAAAAATCACTCGAATTTTCGAAGTATCCATCTTTTTTTTCTAAGCTGAATAAAAAACAACTGAAAGTCGATAATCGAATGTTGCACATTTTTTAAAAGAACTTCATAGAGGCACTATGTGAAAAAATTTTCACTCAAAAATCTCAAACCATGAAGATTTTATGTCAATTCGAATATCTATTACAATAAAACGGCAATTTCATACTTTAACCCCTATTACGTATGCATTTCGCCGGCCGGCACAATTATTCAAAAAACAAAACATTTGATTGACACAGATTTGTGGGGGCGCCAGGCGGGGTAGAGGTGGTTTGTGATTGGCTGATCGCAATTCCGGTGCATTTGAATTGCCGAATGCACTAGCGGGCAGCGAGTGGGCAAGCGGGAGCGGGATTATGACTCTAGGTCGGACTCTATGTCAACTAAAAACGCGCGAATTTTCAAATTAGTCCTTGAAACTTTTTTTGGTGACGTGAGAGTGAGACGTGATGCCCTAAGGAATTTTTTTTGTTCTTTTTCTGGTGCCCCCCCAGACGTGATGCCCTAGGCAATTGCTTAATTTGATTAAGGGTTAATCCGTCACTGCATGTGTTTGTATGTTTAGATATATAGACCTTTAAAATATATATATATCAATATGAATTAAAAACCATAAACTAGAGAAAATATTTGATTATTTTAGATCATCATAATAATTTATAGATTTAATCAATTAATTAATTTTTTGGAATTTACGTCTGTTATTTTTGCTTTGATCTGTCAAAACAAATTATTATTTAATAATATTTAATTAATAATTCGCTACTAGTTTGACAAACATTTTTAATTAAGGTAGACAACAAAGTATGCGAGTTTTTTCTGTCTAACAGCTTATAGCCCATAAATTTCATGTTTATTAACACTTACTGGGCCAAAACTGCGTGAAAACGGTACAGATACCGCCTAATTAATTTATGAAACAAATAAAACATGTGATTTACGCCATTATGTTAAAAGCATTAAGTATATTTAGAATGAATAGTTTTTACTGTTCATTTTGTAAAAAACTATATTTTTATTTTGAATTACATTCGTTTTTATAATTTTATTACTTATTCCTTATTTTACAAGCCTATACATACCGTCAACTATTTTGTTTGATCCTATTATTAATATTTTTGGCACTTATCTACCTACTTTTTTTATTATCGATAGGCTCGCGTTTGACCACTATCTCACCAGATAATAAGAGATGAGGTGGTCGACGACGGAGAAATAACCTATTTATTCTTGACATAAAGACCTTTAGCTATAAGCTATCAGGAAACACCCGTGGGAAACACAGACTCCGGCAGGTAATTTCACTCCTTAGCTGTACCTATGCACAATGAATGTGTTCCCAAAACGTTTTGTGTGTAGAGATAGAGTACCATTATTTCTATACATCAAAATACTTGAAAATGTACAATAATATAGCTGAATATATCAGTTTACTTATAATTAGACTAAACTACTATTTACATAATATATTTTCGAGAATAAACTACTTACCTACTAACACTACTTCATTAGTTTCGCTATTTACTTAGCTACTTATACCTATGTTTATCATCTCATCCGGCCCGAAGCCAGCCTTGTCTAGAAAACTTACATTGACTAAAAATATTTTTTATATTATTTTTTTTTATAATAAACTTAATAAAATACATCTAACACTCATACACCGAAATACATCAAATTAGCATATACAGCAATGATGATTATGAATGGCATCTACGACCATGCAACACAACCCGCCCCAAAAATAATACACAAACAAAATAATACACAGAATAATACATAAAAAACACAACAAAAAAAAAATACGATAAAAAAAAACGCAGGATATTATTTGTTTCTGGTCAAGCAATGACAATGGATGATGCCAATGTTCGATTTTTGAAATACTCACCTTTGACGAAAAAAGCGTCAATGTTGGCGATGATTCCTGTGAAAGAAACAATAAATATCCTGCTTTAATTGCCCAATGTTCTCTTTTTTATAAAAAAAAATAAAAAATAAAAACAGAAATAATCAAATAAAACAATTTCAGGTACCTAGTTACCTGTACCGGAGATAGATGCAGTTATGCATAATAAACTTAATTACTTAATTACAATAAAATTAAACGTAAGACAGTATCTCTGACCAGCAGAATACGAATCAAAAACATTTATTTGTATTATACTTAACACATACACAATTATATTATTTTATATTATATCCACTAAAACCAATCATCAGATAACGGCTTCTAGTCCTGTAAGAACTCAGTAATTCCTACAAGACATCCAGAAGCATCATTCTCTTTAAAGAAACATTAAAGCGTATCGCACTTGTATCAATATTTCAGTATAGGTACTGCTAGGCATACTCGGATTCGGGATTTTCCTCTTAGATTGTGTAAGTTACTTAAGCCAGCCCGTTGAGCTGACGACATGACATTGCAAAGTTACTTACGAACTGACACGTAGGTACCCTAAGTATACGATAAGACCTGTACTTTTCGTATGACTCACATCTTACTCACATTATTTCTTAGAAGAAAGCTTTAGAAATTACAGACACAGACAGGAGGAAAAATCCTTATAGACACGTCATCATTCGGTTCCCAGTACTGAAAGCCTTTTTATTCCTTGCCTTTTAATAAGACGCCTCAATTCGTGAGAAAAATTCAGAAGACATTTAAACAACGCGTAGGTCGATACAAAACTTTTTGGTGACGAATGGCCGAATGCCAGGGTTTGAATTTAAAAAAAATAGGAATCTTTATCTATGGTCGTTCTGTATTTAAATCTTTGCCGCCATTTTTTGCAATGTGCCCATTCAATTTTTTATTTACAACATTTGAATGATAGATTAATTCGGATAATAAAATGTAATTGCAATATTTATTACCGATCGTTGCGATTTTTTACTAGAAACACCTGAGCAAATTACAAGTATAACAAAATATGATTACAAGGTTTTATCCTGATGTCAAAAAAAAAACTGGCACATAGACTATAAACAAAACTATTGCACGTTGATCCTCGCTTGAATAAAAAACTCGACGTAATTATACCAGAAACGAATGCTAAACGTTAATATTTATTACTTCAATACCTATCAACGTATTGTAGTACAATGGTCGGCAAAAAAGGTTGCAAAAACAATGGCAGACACTTGGGAATCGCATGCGCAAGGCACTGAACAAAAAAAGATAAACCCACTCTTTCCAAATTATCCTGTCACGCTCGCCTATAAAATGCAATTGGTTTAAAAACCGAAATCTGAACTCGTTAGAATAAGGTCGGTTCACACTTGGAACTTTGTATTGGAATGCACCGTGAGGTAAGAAGGTGTTAGATTTTGTTCCGGTAATATGCTTATAAGAATGTGAAATGTGTGGAAAAGTGTGTCTCATTGAATAGGAACATGAGAAAAAAATCTTTCAACACTTTTATAGTAAAACGTTTCAGCTTCCACGAAAAATATGGAGTAAATACCTTCTCCAAAAACCAATGTGAGATTTACATTCATTCAACTAGGCTCGAAAAAATAAACTTTCATTTCCACAAACCGAATCAAATTCCAATCAATAAATCAAACCTAAATCGATACTTTTACATTATTGAATCAATATACCAAAAAAGAAATCTGATACCTAGATTTAATCTTCGAAATCAATAACCGTACAATACCGGAACCGTGTGTGCAGCCCTAACAAGACCTGCCTATCATTCAAAAACCAACCTTAGTCTTTAAAGATTAGGTATAAATTTGAGTGTAGGGGTTTAAAAGGTTGGTTGTGCAATAGACTCATGCGCGTACCTGTGGGTACCCAAGGTGACCTGCGCAAGGGCAGGGGCCCGCAAGGGCAGCGCTGCCCCCTCCCGGCGGTCCTGGGGGCCCGGCACGCCATTACCAAAATTACCATTATGGGTGAATAGGGGTGGGAGGAATATATCGATAGTGATGGTTGGAGTTTTAGATCCGGAGAAAAATGTTGTCGATTTTTGGGGTTTACTAACTTTTGTCGCTAATATTTAAAAAATAGACCTTTTGAAGAGGGAGTTTAACTGAGGTTAAGTAAATAATGACGAATTACAAATAATAATTTATAATTATTATAATTTTATATCATAAATGGCAGTGGCCCATGCTGGGCCCCTACGGTTTTGCTGACATCTCTTTGAAGCGCGACAACTTGGGCTTGGTCTGGATGATTACTAGACGGCCGGACGGCGACCTACGCATTACTCGTCGTCCGCATGTCCACGCCTACGGTGGCTGAAAATCGGGGTCGGGATCCCGGCGGCACTGGCATACAGATGTATTTTGTTTCACTAGAAGATGAGCCCAACGTAGTCAGGAAAACGTTAGTGAGATTGATTAAAATACCATAATGAGATATGGCTGAAAACTTGTATCGTAATCGAATCTTTTATCATCCGTTCAAGAGTTAACAAGTATTGTAATGTTAGATGAGTTGTCGGAACTCAGGATTATCAGTCGGTAACTACTGCTAAACTTTGTGAATAGTCATGAAGCAATTAACTATTGAAACGAAAAAGTAGCAAAAAGCAATATGTCATTGAACTTCAAAATTGAACTAATTTGAACAGACGACGATTTAGAAGCCAGATTTAAGTTTTCATTTATTTCAATTTGTACCAATAAGTAGAGCACTGGCTTATGACCATTTGCACGCGAACAGTGATTACAAAAACTTCACAGATCAATTTTAATTTAGATAGAGATCTATGACAAAAACTAATACGAGACCGCAAGTTCTCTTCATTGTTGATCTATTGGTAGAACACCTATAAGAATTCTATCGAATTTTCGCTACCGGTAATTGAAAAAGTTAGACGTAACGCTATCAGAACCTCATTCGTGTTAACGGCTTGAATTCGTGACTTAAGTAGATTCCTTTTTCGTCAAGTGTCATCATTTTACGAAAAATCATTATTTTTACGACTAAAAATGCACTCTGTGTAGCATAACTCGTCATAATGATTAATCTCTTTGTGAGCAAACAAACAGTCTAATGCTGGACAGACCTTTTCATAAACACATCAGTGTCTCCATCCTAAGTCTTGTATTTACTACACTCCATCAATACAATCTTTATGCATAAATCCAGAGTTAGAAACCAAACTCAGCTTGTATATCATACTAATATTTTGAGTAGGGCATTTTCATGCCATCCAAGAAAAACTAGCTATCGATAAAAAATGCACCATTCTACTACCCCATCCCTAAGCATTTGCCAAAAGTCAAAGCCAGACAAACGCTCGCAGCGACAGGTGTTGACGCCGACGCCGACTGATCCGAGCGTACGCGAGCCTTGCCGAATTAATGGTATCTAACACTAAGAACATAATTCTTAGTATTTTCTATAGAGAAGAGTTTAACATCGCACTTGTTGGTACATGAGACCTTTGGCAAGAGAAGTAGGCAATTTTTTGATGCCTGATGGTAAGCAGTGATGCAATCGTTGATTGTGAAGCGCACTAGTTTATTAAGAGCCTATTCACTCTAGCCTTGAAGGCACCTAAATTATAATCGGACGGGAAGACCGCATCAAGTAAATTGTTCCAGTCCTTCGATGAACGCGGTATAAACGACGAGGCGAAACGCTTAGTCCGGATCATAGAGGTGTCACCAACGTACGTAACGTGGACACTCGAAGAGTACGTCCGGTTGTACGATGGTAAAAAGGTGATGGCAGAATCAAGTCATGTAATTTCTGCGCACACTCTCTGAAATGCATCCTATAAAATACCGAAAGGCTGGCTACCCTGGCCCCTGGCTACATCTTAATTTTGTCAACTTCCCCCACGTGATGTTGTACTTTTAAAATTATCTATTGGCAACATTTTGTCAGTCTATGTAGTTCTTTTGTTTTAAGAACAGCTAATGAGGCTAACTCTTTACCTTCAAAATGTTACATATCACCATCATTACCTTGTCTTTATCCGTATTACAATAGAGGTCTGTTTTGTTTAAAAAAATGGGTGAGTGCAACATGTCTTCTTCATCTATACGCCTCTGTCAGTCGTCATCTCAGGAGTCACCCCCTTTCCGTAGACGTGGGCTTGCGAGCAATGGGTAGCACGCCGTCCGGCCATCCGGTAACCGTCCGGACCAAGCTCGAGTCGTAGACGGCGCGTAGTGTTCCACGCACACCTCAAGGAGATGTCAGCCAAACCGTAGGGGACCAGCAGGGTCGAAGCCTACTGGGGCCATGCGAAGTGAGAAAGAGAAGTCCGGGGTCCTGGAACGATGGCAACAAAGGAACGAAGGAGTGGGTTTTAATCAGTTAAAGTCTGAAACGTCCTCCAGCTCCGTCCTAGAGCGTGAGAAGTCCCACCTAAAAAAAAGGAGTCACCCCCTTTCTTATAATAATCAACTTTCGTACATTCCATTCGTCGTTGTTAGTATACCGTACCGAAAGGGTAAAACGGGACCCTATTACTAAGACTCTGCTGTCCGTCCGTCTGTCTATCTATCTGTCTGTCCGTCTGTCGCCAGGTTGTATCTCATGAACCGTGATAGCTAGACAGTCGAAATTTTCACAGATGAGGTATTTCTGTTGCTGCTTTAGCAACAAATACAAAAAACCGAATAAAATAAATATTTTAGTGCGCCCCCCAAGAGAAACGGCTTTACGTGCTTTCCGAGGCACGGGAGTGTCACACCACCAACTTCCAAACTCTGAGTTACTAAAGTAAGTACTTAAATCCTAATGGAAAAATCCAATAGCTCTTTTTCCTCCCAACACTCAGCAGTCGTGTTTACAAACATGAGAGTTACGAGGCAGTTCATAAATACCTATACCTACATTATAAACCCTATATCTCATGCAGGTACTGAAAAAAATATATAATAGGGAATCAGACAATTAGTGCAAGACCAAAGGTGTTTTTCATGAAGTATAAAAAAAGCCTTGATGTCGTGATGGGCCAGTGGTTAAGGTACCCGCCTCTCATGCATGGGTTCTAAACCGGGCAATACCAGTGTGAATTTATTTATCAATTCATGTGTACTTTTCTAAGTTTATCTAGAACATTACCGACACCGCGTGACTTAACACGACAGCATGTAAACCCGTTGGTCCCGGTTGTCATTCGTAGATCTTTGACAGACACACGCCTGAGGTACTCAGATGCCAGAAAGTCTGGCTATCAGTCTGATAGTCATTCGCTCCATATAAAACACAGGTATTCAGCCGCATCCAGTTAGAGTGCAGCATCCAGTGGGAGCCGACCAAGGTAGTTGGGAAAAGGTTAGGGTGATAATGACTGTGCCTTGTTCGATTTATATTAATCAATTATCCTATTAATTTGAAAATGAACAGCAGGAAAATACGATAAATAATAAGATAACCATATAGACAATCCTCTGAATCAAAACCGAAGAAATAACGATCATAATAAAAACCATTCACATCGATAATTTTGAGGAAAAGCGTGGGTGTTGATAACATTTTAAGATGTAAAACTATTTCACACGGTTCAAACCATAATGGCGGATAATGAGCAATGTATGCAAATCAATTGCTGCGAAGTATTCCGATCATTGCCGATGAATCACGAACGTAAAATGGTTATTACGTTGTGCAATGTTTTGCAAGTTTTGACGGTATTAGAAGTTTCGAGATTCAATTATGTAAATGATGATTTGTTTTGTTACAGTAGGTACCTATGGTTTGTGACGCAGTTTTATTAACCGAAATGGACGTACATCAAAAATTGCTAAACTTGTTAAAAATAAAACGTCTGTTTTGGCATTTGAGAAAAAAATGTATTTTGGAACGAAACTGAAAGAAACAATAAAATAATAATTAGAGGTCCGGTGTAGTAGTAGCTACACTACACCGCACAAGCCGCTAGGTAGTCAAAATACAAATGTCAAACAAGCCTTTTATTTTTTGACAACTTTAGCGACTTTTCTTTATCCTATTGGTTTAGGTAAAACTTCTGGCCGGAATTCAAAGTCAAAGTTTTTTTATTTCACATAGGCCTACATGGGCACTTTTAAAACGTCAAAAGCTAGTGCACGGTTCCAAATTGGTCGTTTCCTATGGAGAAGAACCGACAAGAAACTCCATGGTTACTCTTTTAAAAAAATTGTGGTTCTTACAATACTTAAATCTTTGACTTAAATTAAATGCATACATACTCGTTGCCAGCTGCGCCCGGATAGAGCCCTGCTGACCTTTAAATCCATTTTCTTTGCGAGATTTGATATTGATTTATATATGCTATGTACATTTTGAAAAACACTTAACCAGCAATTTTTTTGTGTAAATACTTATATTTTTAAAGATCAAAGCCGTTTGAAAGGAGTAAGGAAAACCAGCGAAAAAATAACATGTTGTTAAATTTTTTTTGGTAAAGTATTAGGTAGTCTTACGAAAAAATCATATGTTGATAATGTTGTACATGAATCTATAATAAACATATATTTTTTTCAAACCTATTACCCTAGCCGTTACCGAGGAATAAGTTTCAGAAAGTCACTGTTTTATAGCACTGTTCGGGAGTTAGGACCTCAAGGAAATTTCACACCGACTGGTCGACAGTTTGCGTGACCAGAGGGCTGGCTCGTTCTTTGCGCAAAGAATTAGCATTGCCATTCAACGTGGCAATGCAGTCAGTCTTTAGGGCACATTTTCGGATGACAGCGATGTGGAGTACTTCGACGCCTAAATATATTTTGTGTTTTATATAATTATGTACATAGTTAACTTTAGTATAAATACTTAGCTAATAATTAAGTTTCTTGTGTATGTAAATTGATAATAGTTTTTAAATAGTTAAATTATCTACTATAAATTGTTCAAGAAACCCCACATGTAACTTTGGTTATAAGTAAATCATCGTTCGTGTTCAGAAATTGTCAAGGGAAAATTATCTATCATGCTGCAGCTTCTAGAGAATAAAAAAAGAGGAAAAATAACAAGCAAATAAATAACCCGCCAAAAATCATAATCAAAGGAAGCAAACACCAATTGTTATTCCCCAGAACCAATTCTAACTACATTTTCCTCCATCCACGTCAAATAAACAAAAAATATGAAACTGTCTATTCCAAATAAAAATGGCAGTCGAAAACTGAGAACAACAGAATTAACGAAAACGGAAACTAAATAACCCCCTCCTCGCTGCGCTTAATTTTTCACTATTAACCCGTAAATGGGGATGGTTGGAGTGACAAGTGTGAGGGGGGTGAGAAGGGGGGTGGCACTGACAGCTCTGCTGACCCAGTTTTGGAAGCTCGCTTCCGCCCTTTCACTCAACGCTAAAACTACTGAAAACCAACGACAGTGTAATTTAAATTCCCGTTTGTTGCAGTAATTAGTTTTAAAAAGATGGATTATTGTTTTTAAGGTACGGTTTGTTTTTGGAGGATGATGAAATATGGTGCTCTCGTTATAGACAAACACTCGTTTGTCTTGTTTCCAAAAGAAATGAAAATCTTATTATATACGGAGAAAGAATTATCATGAATTCTTATTATTCCATTATAGATAATTCAATTAAATGTGACGACAGAATCCACACAAAATAAAAGCTAGGGAAATCTATTTAAGACGATTGTAAAAACTGATACTTAAATTTTCCCTGATAGTTCATTCCTAACGCAATAGATGGCGCTACCAATCCTGTTGACACGAGAAAAACAAACGCAAGCCGTAACTCAAGTATCTCCTTTTCTGAAGGATTAGTCGAAAGAATCTCCGCAGCTTCTGGACCGCAAAGGGCAATTGAAGAAGCACTGGTTTTAGTTAATAAAAATATGACACTCCCTCTCGCTTCACCCAGAGCCGGAGGAATCATTGACGATTTTTCATGTAAAAAGCCAAAGTCAATTGTATTTATTTGTTTCACATACCTACGTATAATGTTATGGTACATGGTGGGCATAAAAATATTGTTTACCAAATGGTTAAAATGTGTTCGTACAATTCGAAATATTGCTTGTTAAATATACGTAGAGATAAGTAAGTACCTACTTTACTAATTCAATCTTTAATTACAAAAAATAACACATCACAAAACAATTAACTACTTAAAAAAAAAAAAAAACGTTTCTATCAATTTTTAGTTAGTAATTAAAGCTGCAACTAAATAAATCGGAGAATCTAGTGTTAAGCTGACCTGAGTATATGGTTTTAATTTCAACTCGATACCTCCACGCGTTTTTGAGATAAAGGGTCTTGACAGACAGACAGACAGATGGACAAAAAAGTGATCCTTTATGGGTTCCGTTTTTTCCTTTTGAGGTACGGAACCCTAACAAATAACTCTTAGAACCAAACAGAAATAGAAACAATAACAGTTGTAATCGAAATACGGTTTACAACGAACTCTAAAATTAGTATTTCTCAGCCTTAGATATTATCACCCTATAGCAATAACTTGGTAATAACATACATGCCCTGATTCGAGCGATTTATTGGTACTTAAATAAAACTTAATAGCCCGAATTAAGTCCGCACATGCCAAGTACCGACAGGGCAGGTGTTGGCGCCTCGGTGTATAAATCATTTTTTGCCGACTGTACAATGTATGTGAAGTTATTTCGTTGCTGATTTCGGGATTAAGGAATTTATATTTCTTCAGCTGCTTCTCGTTAGACGAAAGATGTGCATGTATTAGACTGAGTTAGGTGTGCGAAAGATCCTACATTCATGATTGATTATTGTAGCAGACACATAGTATGGTCTAGTGGCTATCAATTTGATGTCCACTCGAAGCTTCAAAAGCCTACACAATCGCAATCTCAAAAGTATCGATACAACGGTTGCTAATGACGTCATTCCAGTTGGTCACTGAAGATAGCCTTTCGTATTGGCTATCTTTAGCCAGTTAAATGATGAAGACCATAAGAAGTGATCATCACTATCAACTGTCAACAGAGATACGCAATAGCCCCGCAGGTTAGATTCCAGATTTTGTATTGGTTTTGCCTAAGATGGGTTGCATAAAATAGCATTAACTAATGACAACCGTTGACCAGAGTTAAACGCTCCTTTTTTTCGTCTACGTCATGTCGATGGTAGATAAAGAATCAATGCTGACCCAATACTTCGCTATACCCACGGAATTGTTACTGATGGCAGCGCATAGGTCAATTTAGTTGCAGCTTTTCGGGTTCAGAAGGTCCAAGATAATATGTGAGTCATAGTCTGCGATGCAGTTCCACGTCTGCACCCGTTTTATTTTGCTTAATTGGACTTGTAGAAAAAACATCCTATTTGTTAATGACATAAACTAGTGCTTGACTACGGTCGCACCTAATGGTAAGCAGCAATGCAACAAGCATATCAGAAAGACACAGTCTTTCTGATATCCTTAGGTTATTTTTTGTTTAAATATTATCCTCATTTACATTCTATCATTAGACTCTAGATTTAACAAACACATTCAATAACTTGATATTCCCATACCTATCAACGTTATAATATATTAGTTTAAAGAATTTCCTATGTAATTGAACAAAGTCATATAAATCTGCGTAATAATTCCGTCTGTTAGCATTAGTTTAGAGGCCGCCAGTAATTGGTGGGTAGCTGTATACTGGTCCGACTTTTTGTACCAAAAGTGTTATATTTATGCATACATGTAATTAATACTTATAGTTTTATACACACGAATTATTAAATTATCAATGGTCTAGAACCGGTAACCATTTGTTTATCGATTCGGAAAATTATATGGTTTTTGCTTGTTGAATGTTTGAACTTTGTGTGGTATAATTATTTTAGTTTGTAGGTCATGTGTGCTGCATGGTTTATAGTTTACGTCAGACTTTCAATTAGTATTATTTTTATTCTAAAAATAATTGTTAGTCAATATCATAATTATATTTAAAAAAAAAAACACTCTATGAGAATAATTTAACATTGAATGAAATGACACAGACACAGAAACAAAAAAAATTTAGTGATTGTTTCGATTTTGTACAAAATTCCCAGTACAAAACCCAAATTCTCAAAAATATCATTGCAAGGCCACAAAACACCAAATAAACCGTTCGCCTAAAACAATTTGTGTCTACCCCCCTGCTCCAGTCAACCCCCTTCGTCTCTCCCCCGTGCATCATAAACCTACCCTATTAAATGTTTACAGCCTTCTAAAAGAACGAGGTGCAAGGGACGATAAAAAGTATAAAAACTACCATACGTAAGTATAAAGATTTTGTTATTGTAAGTATAAAATATGGTGGCTACGGTAATGGTGTGCAAGGTGGTGATAGTTTTATAGATGGGGTGAAGTGGGGTGAGATATAGTTGGTGTTTTGGTTGTAGAATTGAATATGGTGTTTTCTGAAGGAAAAGAAGATATAGTGAGTAACAATACCGAAGATAGAAAAGCAGAATAAATTTGATAAAAAGAGATTAATGATATTAACATTCTACGTATTCATAGTCCAGGACTCACAAAATGCTTTTGACAATAAGCTCTGAGCACTTAAATGAAATACCAACTAGTTAAAACATCTGGCTGATTTTCTCGTGGACTTTCAAGAGTTTGATTGGTTGAGGCTAGTTTTAATCAAAGATAATAAAATTGTACATAAAGCACTTCACATTCTCAAATCTGAACTTGTTGCAAAACATCTGATAGGAACATCAAAAAAGTCTTCAACACCAACAAAGAAAAAATATCAAAATCATATTTCGAATGTCGAAAAATTTGCAACAGTGGGTTAGGTCCGCGGCGGCATGGTATCATAAGTTATACAGGCATACGTCCAGCCCGCGAAGGACGACCGGTGCCCAATGTGACCCAATGTGCTATATCGAGTGCGTTCGCGTTCGCTACGTCGTACATTGGGTTAGTTGGCTTTTTGTGCCAGCCAGCCAAGCCCGAATTTTTTTGTGAAGATTTGAATTTGGAAGATTTTGAGGAAGTAAAGAAAAGTATTAGCTCATCGTGCTATAATGTCGGGTACCTCATTGGGCTAGTTGGCATTTTGTGCTAGCCAGCTAAGTTCAAATTTAGAATATTGTTTTAGAATGATTTCAATTGGGATGCGGAAGAGGACACTATTAATTAGATAAACCTTACTAATGACAGACAGACAGTCAAATATGTATATAGATATAAAATTGATTGATGATGTGGTATATGAAAAAGAAGACAAATTTAAGAACAATGAACTAAAGGATATTTTGATGAAGCAATTATAACATTCTATAAAAACCGATAGTGAGACCAAGTTGATTAAACACTTCCATTCTAAATCCGTTACAATGGGAGATTCTCCAACCAATAAATTGACCTACAAGACAATCAATTCTAATAATTTTGCAAAATTGCGTCGTAAACTTAATTGTTAACTTTCACAGACCGCTACACAATGCCTTAACTATTCCACAAGGTTCGTGATAAATATAGCCGGAGTAAAAAATAAAGCGTCGAATCTAATGTAGCGTAAGAAATGACGTGATGGCGCAAGCAATCCCATATAATCCCCATTAGTGCACTTCGCGAAAGATCCTCAAATACATCTGTCCCTTTCACACACCGACAAAAAATAAGTACCTAATGCCGAGCGCAATCCGTTGCATTCCATACCCTTCGCCATTATTGACCCATGCTTTCAGGAACAAAGGAAATTAAACTCTATTTTGGTAAATTCAAGTATCAAAATAAAGCCAGAAGCAGTATTGTTATAATTTTTTCAAACACCAAGTGCGAAGGGCCCGGCAATTCTTAACTTAATATAAATAACAATAACGAGTCGGCCCGGGTCGATCTTCCAAACCTTTTAAAAACATTGAACGGATTTGACAGATGAGGCTGTATGCCTCATTGTCTTGGGTCGGAATTATGAATTAGGAATAACGCCTACGTCTGAAGGCGATATATTTATTCTGCCATAATGCAAAAAGATTTATTTTTAAGTAGCCCATGTTATTTATACACCGAAATTTAAATACCTAAGTATGTATTTGAGAATATACGACGCTGGGCATATATAATTTTTTGAATATTTCGAAGACAAGTTACATCCACCAACCCGCACTGGGACCGCGTGGTGGATTACTACCCATTCTCTCTCCTACGAAATTTTTTCCGAATCGCAAAAAATGTTTTTTTTTTGTGACCTAACTAGAAATTTACAGTTTTCAGATTTTTTTTCTATACGTTTACTATGAGACCTGGCTTCGTGCCAAATTTTAGGATTCTAGGTCAACGGGATACTTCCCTATGAATTTTGATTACCTTGAGAGTGTCGAAATATAAAGTTTTAATTTCAACTCGATACCTCCACGCGTTCCTGAGATAAAAGGTATTGAAAGACAGACAGACGTGATCCTATAAGCGTTTCGTATTTTTTCCTTTAGAGGTACGGAACCCTAAAATGGCTGGTTATGCTTATGTTTGAATATTTATTTGCAATATGTGTAAACTTGACTACAGTAGAAGGTATACCTAGACCGAGTTGCAACCAAAATTTAACGATAAGTCACACCCACCGGAGATAGAGCCAGCCCAAAACCATTGAAAAAATACAATTTCTATTAAAATATTTAAATGTGGCCATGTAACAAGATATCAAATAGAGCACATAGAACATAAACCAAGATACATCGCGGGACCGTTACTGATAAACATTTTCTGAAGAAATAATACTAAATCTGCGCCGGATTCACATAAGTATAAATTATAATGAACTCAACGTTTGAAATGTTGAAATTAGCATAAAATAAATATAATATTCGTACAATTGCTGTGACATCGCAATCAAAGTGGCCCCGTATGGAAATGTGGCCGATACATGTTATTTGTTCATAGAACTTAATACGGGTTTGATTATAAATAATTGTGTAACGGATATCATATGTAGTGATGTCATCCTTTTATGATTGTCTTAATTACTTATTTAAATTGTGTTTTTGATGTAAAATATGGCTTTGTTTCTTTTATAGTTAATAGTTAATACCTACGACCAAATCTGTGAGATATTTTTCCAACTGTTGTCAATTTATCTACTTGGTTAAAATCTGAGTTTTGTGACATCCTCAAAAAAAAGTTTTAGATTTCACTCATACGGACAGCTGATGTTTTATATCAAATCTTTTATGCTTATATTATTTAAATTATATTACAAAATCACCTTAGCATTTAGATTACGTAACGCGCGTCAATCTGTCTGTGAGAGACGACACCGAAAACGGATGATCCAATTTTTATATCCGTAGACATTATTAAAGAAGCTACCATTTTTGGTAATCCCGTTCACTTATTCGATCTCAGTGGTAAACAATATGCAAATGCACAATGAAATATTTAAATACTGATGCTTAATTCTAATATAGTTGTTTTTACAATAATATAAAACGTGAAATCCCAGACTTGATTAGTCAAAGAATACTTTATTAGTCATTACCCGATTTATTGCAAATATAATTTTATAGCTTTTGCAGTAATATGCAAATCATAGAACAAATTAAATTAGATACACTAAAATAAATATATACCGTTAATACTCAACGATTATATATCTACAAATGTGCGTATTAAATATATTAAATAGTCATTTATTTTTGTATAGGTACATATTTTTTACAATTTGACATAATGTTTTGTATAATTTATGGAACTGGAGATCAATATGTAATCCCTGTCAAACATATTAAAAGTGGCGGTAAACAATTTACATATTATTTGAATGTTATAATTAAATCACCCATAATCACGCTATCCCGTTCACAAGTCGTAAATACGCTGTAGTGTTAATGGGCGAAAGTAACCTTACCTGTATCTTGCATACTTAAACTCAATATGAGTGAAGAAAATCCCATCATTTTACCACAAACTGGAAAGAGTAATTTTCAAAGAGATCATTTTCTTGAAGTGTGAATCGAATTGTATACTATTGTAGAAGTCAAAATTATTGCTTACACTACAATTCCTATAAATGTTTTGGTAACGGCACCTGTATTGCTTTTGTCATCACCATCAAACAACAAAAATAATAGAATAAGAAGAAAGAATAGAAATACTTTTATTCGGGACAAACATAGCGCAACATCCAATTCAATGAACAAGCAAAAATCATATATTATGCTAATCCAAGAAAAGATTTAATTTTCCCGTCTCTAAATATGTTAGGTTTTCTCATAGCGTTCAAAACACCAGAAAAGACCAAAACCACAGTCTCTCAATCAAAAGAATATAAAAAAATCCCATTCGCGTGCGCCCTAACATTTGTAGCCCACGTCATTGCGTTATCAGCGAGCTTATCTACAATCATAACGCGAGTTTCACCTCAAAGCGAGACATTTATGTCATTTCATAAATCTGTGTTGACTGGCCGGCTCGTTTCCGGTGGATCATTTTAATTAAATGTATCAGCATCAACCGACTCGTTAGCATACCGGTCCGGCGATCCGGTCGGTACAATATCGAGTGCACTTTACATAAGACCTGTTCCACAAACACGTTCTGTGCTTTATAGTTATTCGTATCCTAATTTCGTACACAGAGCTATATTGTTTTTTTAATCTATGATTTTTTGTAGATTACATGATACTGATTGCTGTTAATGGTCTTCGTTTGCCTAGTTTGAGACAAAGAATTTGATTAACGGATACGAGTTTTTCTTTTTGATTAGCGTTTTCTCTTTTGGTGTGAAGATTTCTAAGCCATAAAGATAAGTATGTACTTTGACTTGTGATGGTCCAAGACTATTGTGAAATATGTATTCTATTATTAGAACAATGGTTACTATAGGAAACAAAAAGGTTTTAATTTTTAATGTTTCAATAATTGCGTCGTATTTCTGCGGCAGAGCAAAATTTATCCATCGTACTACACTTAAAAATGCTTAGATACTGTTAGATTTGGAACTAATAATACTAAATTCAAATATGGTCTAATGACCCATCTAAATTCAATTATACATTATCAACATTTCAGCAAATATAAGTATCGATAAAGGACAGCACCACCTTCGCATCGCCTTCAATCCAAATAAAAGAGCTTACGATGATTATATATCTAGTTCTTTTACATAACACGACATAAATTAGGTAAGTATCATCTTTACGTTTCTATATTTATTACTTATCCATGGCCAAACTTTAATGTCATACATTCATCATCTTTTAAACGTTTACGATGTGAATCCGTCAATTCTTGTTACAGATAATTTTAATTTTATGTTAATTAGATCGAAAAATTAAAATGTTATTAGATGAAACGGTGATTAGCTTAGTTTGGTCAATCGATCGGTGTTTATAATGAAGCAAGGCGAATTAAGCATCCTTATTACGATTGGTTTTGTTATGTAAGGTTTTAGCAATTTCAAGTGGTGCTTTATTGCTTGATTTCGAGTCATTTACAATTTTATGTGTAGGTGACGATCTTTGCATATATTCACCGAGTATTCTATTTTCTGCCAATTTATTTGCATCATTAACAACTGCTTTATACATACTTATACATAAGACAGCGTAAAACAGGTAAAACTTTTCATTTTAAAATCAAGTAAAGTAGATGTTTTTCTAACTACTAAAAAGTTCCTTCTCCCGCTTTATCATCCAAATATGTATCTGTATCTAAACACCAGTCTGTACCTGACCCTTAAAAACCATCTCCATCAAAAATCGAACGCCACTGGCGCCAAATCGCAATTAAAAAAACAACCATTATTGCACAGAGCACAAAAAAAAGTCTTTTTTTCAGAAGCAAACGCGCGCCGCATAGACAATGGGCGCCATTATTCGTGACAGTGCACTCATTACCGTTTTTGCTGACGGTACCGCAGCGCATTGTTCGTGGGCGTCTACCTGTGCTATCGGTACATCGCTCGTAATGATTTTCGTATGCATTGTTTGGTATTGAGAGTTTGGCAGGAGAAATGCATAGGGGAATGATTTATTTTCTACTTTTTTGAGGGATAAATTGTGGACGATGGTTTTGTTACTTCCGTACATAATATGCCATAATAATATAGTATCGATGCTTCCGTAGTTTTAAAGTAACGTAGACAAACTATGTTATATCCTTCTTTGGAAATGTATAACACTTTTATAGAAAAGGATGACGCAGCAAATTTTATTTTTCTTGAAGTATTTATTATAGTTTCTAGCTTCTTGACTACTACCTGAGAGTCCAGGTAGATATTTGAAAATACATAGTTGAAAGCCTTTTTTACTCACACACATAACCATTAAATTTAAAATATCTTAACACCGCCAGATATTGGTCAAGGACTCAAAGCACCAAAAAAACCCTTCGATACAATTACAACCCTTCCTAAATAGACACAAGTGCCTGAGAAAAGAAACGCAAAGAATAATATCAGTAAGCCCACGCACACACGTCTGTCGGTAAGTAATAAAATAAATTCCACATACATATAAATTTGGTTGGGTCTGTTTTTTTGTCAATTAAAAATTACAGAGGGGTCTAAAACGCAGGTACTCGGTAATGCGGCCGTACCCGTACCACTAAACGAGTATGCCACGATTTACATTTTACTGGCGTTATCTCGTGTCGTATTATTGGGAGATATCGACCGAGCTGCTTTGATGGATCATTACATTGTCCACGAATTTAGACTTATTATTCTAAAGTGAATAAACTATGATAAGTCATTTTAAAAAGTTACAAATTAGGATTAGAGGAACTCTCGAAACAAAAAGTGTCAAACAGGAAGATAAATAGAAAGCAGTTTTTGGATCAGAACTACTAGATGGAGAAAAATAATAAATATTAACTACATGAGGACTTATTTTAAAAATCTGGAACAAGAATTCTAGAACATCTCAGATAAAACGAAATTATTTACAAAAAAGGTAGAGATGATTAGGTCGACCACAAGAAAACACCAATAACAAATCATACAAGTTTATGACCTAATCAACTAATCTGCTCCAGTTTTATGACTAAGCAGAGTTATTTAGAGCAGCCATCCAAGTCCGACAACAAAAACAAAAGTAGCCGAACAATGCGCAAACGTAAAGTATCAAAAAATATTTTTTCTAAGTAATCCCGGACCGACCTAACTCTGAACTCAGATCAGGTAGAAAAATGAACATTGAACATACGAAGGCAATTAACTTTCGGTACCTGCGCGCACTCACACATACATGTGCGGGATTACACACAGTAGAAAAGTATAGAAGGACCATTTTTAGGTGATGGCAGAGTAGTTCCGGATAGACCAAGAGAAGTCTTCATGTAGGCGTTTAAGAGCCTTGTATGGTACATCATAACTTTATCTTCTCATACATCACAGCCTATCCTGCCATTAGTTTGTTAGATCCAGGTATCGGTGTTTCATAACAAAATAATATCAACCACCTAACCGAAGCTTCCTCTGGTTTGACTATCAAAAATATTAGATTTGGTGCCAAATATCAAAACTGTCAGTTTAGGTCTTGTCCTTCTGAAAGCCATTAGCTGATTTGTAACTGCCGAAGTATCCTGTTGAAAGTGGATTTACGGGCGATTAATATTCTGTGGACTCTGCATACGTGCGTAAGCGCAAGCAGTTTGCACGTGTGTGTGTGCGCAACACTTGCGCAAACATGGGGGTGTAACGCCTTTACGGGGTTCTAAAGATAAATCGGTGTGCTTTAATGGCATTCGGAATTTATGTTCGGGTTGAATTTGTTTTTAAGTTATATTAAGTGCGTACCAATTGTAGTTTCGAGACAAAAGGAGGAAAGGAATCTCGTAGGGTTTTAATAAGCTTTAAGTGTTATCGGGATTTAAAATTAATTAGCGGTGATTCATGGAAGGTACTGCACCTTCCATTAAGGTGCATTACGGAAAAAAATATTTCAATTGTGGATTTCAAAAGATAACATCATATTTATGTGTATGTTGAAGAACCAACAATGGAATCATCATCTCCATAATAATTTCAACCGAAAGACGTCCACTGTTAGACATAGGCCTCCTCCATAAGTGGCCACGACGACTGGTCTTGTGCGTCTCGCATCCATCAAACCGCGACCCTCACCTCACCGGTCCATCTTATGGGAAGCCTACCAACGCTGGGTCTTCCAGTACGCGGTCACCACTTCAGAACCTTTCAGTCCCATCGACCACAATAATGCAATACAAAGACGAAGCTTATAACTAGGTACCGAGAAATATATACAGTTATTTACCATGCTTATAGACAAAAGCAGGAAGATGATGATAACTAAAAGAACATTTAAGCTAACTACAGTAACATAAATTGTTAGAATGTAGTTTTTAAACCAAATATTTTTAAAACCAGTCAAAGCCACGCTTACGTGCACTAAACCCAAACAACACGCTCTAACGCCATGACTTAGCAAAATCATAAACACAGCAACCAAATCTATTTGAAATACAAAAGAAAATCAGTTTCAAGGATAAGTTAAATTGACCGAACGAAAGTGCTCTCACTTCCATACAATAGACGGTTGCAAAAAATGGTTCCTTGGATAGAATCCCAAAAAAAGAAAAGAAACCATATGTGTTGGTCAGTTCGTTTGTTTAAATCTTGATGGAGGGAGAATGATTTTAATGAGGTTGTGAATAACTGGAAACTGAAACGTTCAGATTTATCTTTATTAGTAGTTATGTTAGCATTTACTTTGCTTACATCATCTTCTACTCCTCTTTGATCACCATCTTTGTGACCATCTTCTTTCAAATTGCCTCTTATAAATCAACATTCACTTGTGTTAATGTCATATTATGCAAGGTCTTTTTTACGGCTTCCTTCTTGCAAGCGATGCCACTGGAAGCTACCTACTAGTGCACCGAACACAAACAAAAGAAAATTTAAACGCATTGTTTAGCGACATGTGGCCGGAATATTTAAAATGATCTGTGGCATCGGTTATTACTGGCCGGAAGTCACATGTTATTGGCAATCGCCATTTTGAGTCGTCGTTCAATAGAACTGGGGGTTATCTAATGATTTAGGCAAACAGATGTATCGACGAATTCCAGCAATATAAATTTTACTTCTTATGGAATTAAGTGATTATTTTAGTTTCTGGAAATTTTTGACTTGGACAGTAAGGAGTTATTGGCACTTAGCCGTCGATAAGCTTCTTGAAAAGAGTTTTTCATTATTTTTAGTTAAACTTGAAGGTCTTTAAGGTAAGTCTTTTGATTGTTAATGGTTTGAGTTAAGAAATTACTTCTCAGCAAACCTGATTCATCGTTGACCAAATCATCGCTTACTTGCAAGTAATTTAACGGAATTTTGATTAGGTCTCTAACCAAAATCAAATAAATAAAATTGTAATCTATAAGAAAAAGATATTGAAACTTGATCGAATTAAAGATTTACTCAATCATACTGTTAGAACTGCTCGTGAATCTTTTTAATTAAAATAATTCGTACAGTGACGACAGTAATCTGGTTAAAACGAAATTCAATTAACTTTTAGCAATAACTAGCCTTGGATTGTAGGGCAACGAACAAATCTATATCATCAAGTGCGAATTTTATTTCAGTAGTTAAATTTTAACGTGTTTTTAACTGTTTCCTACAACTAAAGTAGAATCATCACTTCAATGATTCAATTACACTATCACTGTAATAATTACAAAATCGAAAGTTTATACATATACCTTACATGAGTGTGTAATTTGTTACTTGTTTACACTCACACGGCTAAACAGATTCGGATAAAATTTGACACAAAGGTGGCTTACGATATAAAGGTATATAGGATACCTGTTACTATGCTATGTTATATTGCCTAGGGATTGTTATCTACTATCACCCTAGCGAAGCCGTAAGCAAAAGCTAGTAACTTCATTCGACTGACCTGTTGGTCTAGTGGTTAGTGGCCCTGACTGTTATGCTGGAGGTCGTGGGCTCGATTCCCACCCAGGACAAGTGTTTGTGTGATGAGCACGATTATTTGATCTGTGCCTGAGTGTAATTTATCTATATAGTATATATATGTATATGTATTTAGAAATAAATATAAGTATGTTTATCAGTTGTCTAGTCCTCATAACACAAGCTCTGCTTAGCTTGGGACTAGATGGCGTTGTGTGATAGTTGTGCAATATTATATTATATATTATTATATTTAAACTGATGGAAATTGCAAACAAATTTGAACAGTTATGATATTCTCTCTTCTTTGTCGTCATTTCCTCACTGTTTACACTATAAAAAACTTCTGCAGTGTAGACCGCTCAGGGGCCTCACCATGACGTGTTAAATGTCAGGTGTGCGAGCGAGACAGAGGGATGGAGGTATACACCCTATACAGCTCCATCCCTTTAACAGTTCGCTCGTAGCAGGGCCTCAGTACATGCTGTTTAATTGCGTCTGACAGTTATAACTGTTTTAAGGTACTCACACACTTGTTGTTACGCGTCATCCAAAGCGTCAGTGTTAAATTACACAATCGTATCGATGCAGACAAGTGTGATTAGCTCGCAAACCACCCGCGGCGCGCACCGGACGATACATCCAATTACCAAACCTCCGAATTTATGCGAACTACAAATAATAGGGCGCCATTACAGATTTATGAGCGAACGCGTTCTTAGAACAACAAAGGTTGCCGGTAAAAAAAAAAACTCTACTTGTTTTAAAGTTGCCAGTATTATCGTGTGTGTTCTTAATCTTATATGAGTCATTTATAATGTAATCGACATGATTCAAACGCTAGACGCGAAAAAAATTCAAAAAGCTAAATTGTAGAAGGCCGTACGCGTCGTGTCAGTGCTTGCGGCAATTAAAAATAATTAGGGAACGAAGATGGCGTGTTCTCGGAAGGACTGGCGGTACATTTACATATGGCAGCTATGGCGCGGGCGATCTAACGTGCGGGGCGTCGGTGAAGGCGGAATGCACTGTGGTAAAATGGGATATACATTTGTTTTTTACTATATTTGCATTCCTTCCTAGTGATTACTTGGTTTTCATCTATATTAACCAGGGGTATTATTAATATATATAAAATTTTGGATCTGGAAACTAAGGCTAATTACTATACTTACTGGTTTCGGATACGGTTACGGATATAAAAATATTTTGTGCTAGCTTTTGCCCTTGGTTTGACTGCGTACATAAAATATATGTCACTCAGGAATTAAGAAGCTTTCTATTGGTGAAAAATTTTGGTCAAATTGGGTAAAATTTAGCAATCGGACCAGTACTTCAACAGATTACCTCCTACAAACAAAAAAGCAAACTTTACCTCTTTATAACAAATGTTTTTAATATTATTTTTATTATTGTATCCTATGTGCCTTACGGCAAGACAAGTGGTGGCCGAGTGGTAACGGCCCCGACTTATGAGTTGAGGTCGCGGGTTCAAACCCAGTCAGGCGCATTATTTTGTGTAATTTATTTTCATCACCACTGCTCTCAAAACCGTGAAGGAAAATATCGTGAGGAAACCAGCATGTCCTAGAACCAAAAATTTTAAGACATGTGACAACTACCAATCCGCACTGTACCCACGTGGTGGACTACGGCGCATTCCCTCTCCTAGAGAGGAGTCCGGAGTCCAAGTAGTGGGAGTTTTTTAAAGCTGATTATGCTATGCTATATAAGCCTCCATCAACACCTTCCATTCCTCTTTTTTCAGCGCCAGTCCAGGTTTTTCTAGCTATTTCGACCAAATCATCTTTCCATCTCCTGAACGGTTTTCCTTTTTTTTTCTTTACGTCTTGGGTAAGTACCATAGTGTTACTACCTTGTTCCATTTCTCTATATGGCTAGCACATTTCCACTTTAGCGTTCTTAATTTTAACATTGTTTTCTTTTTATTATTGATAGGCTCGTTATTTGACCACTATCTCACCAGATGGTAAGCGATGATGTGGCCGACGATGGAGCACGCTTGCTTATAAGTAACCTCTTCACTCTTGACTTAAAGACTCCCAGGTTGCAGTTATCAGGAGACACAAACTCTGGCAGGGAATTAAAATATGCTAAAAATTAAAGTTCGTGTATGTATGTTTGCTCTCAAAATGATCTGTAGATATTCCTCAGCCCGCTCCCCTCTCTCAGTGGCACCACAACGCACTTGTAAACTAAATCGAGCGCGATTAGGGGCAATAGTGATTGAAAAGGGTAAAGAAACCGACCTGTATTAATGTCCATCTTTTATTTGTTATTTTTCGACCAAATAACGCCGGCCAAAGGTTTAATTTTCGACTGTAGATACGTATATTATAATATTGTACACTACTTATTACGAATTAACTTCACGGAATCACGAATGGCGATTATTTTGAAGAGAATTCGGATAATATGTAAATTGCTATCAATGTTGAAATGTTTGATTTTTTTCTAACTATTAAACAAAACATATTAGCCTTGAACTAATTCACAGCTAAGGTGAAAGGATCAGTGGTCCTTTGGATTTCAACAGAAGTGAGTATCAAAGGAATCTTCCTCCTGCTCTTATTCCTTACTAGCTTTTGCCCGCGGCTTCGCTCCCGTCAACTGACTACTATATCCTACTCTACCCAACTATATCCTACTCTACCTTACTCTACCCTGCTCTACAATACTCTACCCTAATCTACCCTACTCTACCCTACCCAAAAAAAAAAGAAAAAAAAGTATCCTATGTCCGTCTCCTGGTTCTAAGCTACCTCCTCACCAACATTCAGCCAAATCGGTTCAGCCGTTCTTGAGTTATAAATAGTGTAACTAACACGACTTTCTTTTATACATATACTAGCTGAGCCGGCAAACGTTGTTCTGCCATATAAAAAAAAAAAAAAAAAAAAAAAAAAAATAGATGTTGGCCGATTCTCAGACCTACTCAATATGCTCACAAAATTTCATGAGAATCGGTCGAGCCGTTTCGGAGGAGTTCAAGTTCGAACACCGTGACACGAGAATTTTATATATTAGAAGAAAAAAAAAAAAAAAAAAAAAAAAAAAAAAAATAGATGTTGGCCGATTCTCAGACCTACTCAATATGCTCACAAAATTTCATGAGAATCGGTCGAGCCGTTTCGGAGGAGTTCAAGTTCGAACACCGTGACACGAGAATTTTATATATTAGATTAGATATAAATAAAAAAAAAAAAAAAAAATAGATGTTGGCCGATTCTCAGACCTACTCAATATGCTCACAAAATTTCATGACAATCGGTCGAGCCGTTTCGGAGGAGTTCAAGTTCGAACACCGTGACACGAGAATTTTATATATTAGAAGATATTAGTGATCAGCGCAACTTACTTGCCTCTTTCATGCATCCTCATTTTCTCCTTCCAAACTTTTCTATTCGCAGTCATCTCAATAGTTACAATGCGTTCAAAATAAGAATAGGATCGATTGCCATGTTGTGACGTCACGTCATACTATCAAATCGCAAGAAATTGGGCAAAATTGAAGAACTGGATTCTGATTAAACTTTTTTCGTTCAGAGTTCATAAATTAAATTTTAAAAATTTCTTGCTTTGCTCACTATAATAATTCTTCGATTTGACAGTATGACGTGACGTCATAACATGGCAATCGATCCTATTCTTATTTCGAACGCATTGTACCTCGTTTCAAGCCATATCATCTTTGATTCTGTCACATTTTACATTAATATTATAAAGGTGAAAGATTGTACATACATATATATACACCACAAATTTTTAATTAGTACAAATACTTAAAGGGCTTATTAGTAAAGCTCTTGTTATTATTTAAATAAATTTTCAATAAATAATATTCATAAACAGCAAAGTTATGAGTGTTTTTTTATATCCCAAAATGTCACCCTATTGATGGAAATATTGTACAGGCTATTGATGATGAATGAAAAACAATGGAAAACACAGAAAGATAATGATATTGAGGATTTTGAAGATAAAGCAAAATGGAGATATGATTGACTATTTGATTTGACAATAGAGGAATTGGCAGGAAGTGGCGCAGAAACAGGAATGGTGGAAAGAATGCTGGAAGGTTTTGCTCGGCAGTGGCACGGGGCATAGGCTAACTGTAATAGGAATAATTGATAGATATAATGAATTGTACTTACAGAGCCAGATAAATATGACTTTAGTAAGTTGAACTCTCAAGTTTTCTGCACAATTTTATGATTGCCTCCCTACCCACTTCTAGGTTACTGGGGCCAAGGTTCTGATTTTGAAAGGAGGACTCGGCCCTGGTATGAAAGGCAACGAAGGAAATGGAGTGGGTTTTTAGTCAGTAAAAGTCTGACACTGTCTCCTGGTCCGCCCAAGAAAAAGGGATGACATTGGATGATTTTCCCACCAAAAAAAAAAACCTATCTCTAGGTACTTTATCAACGCACGTTATGTCTGTTATAAAACACTAGCTGTTGTTAGTGGCTTTGCCCGCGTAATAGTAGAAAATCATCCCTAGCTGATGTATTAATAATTTTTAGCTATTCCAGGATATGTCCTGTCCTTGTACGAAATTTCATCCAAATTCGTTCAGCCGTTTGCACGTGAAGAAGTAATAAACATACAAACACACTTTCACAAACTTTCGCCTATACAACACAAAAGCCTACAAAGATCATTTCTATGTTTGCGACGCAACCGTAAGCAAAGTCGCGGGAAACACTAGTTCTTATTCACATCGTTTAGTAATTTAACAACATTTTTATAGCCAGAAATATTAATATTTTAAATAGCGATATTGCAAATGGACTGGTGATCCCTTTTAAACGATATGATTTATTATGTATTACTGTGATTTAAATATTAAATGCCTAGTAATGGCTGCCATTTTATTGAATGGCGTTAATCTAATCAAAAGCCAAGAATATATTTGATACTAATATCTGCCAGCGGGTCCGCCTTGTGAACGACGGAGATTAACAACAAGACAAGGGAAGATAGGTACTCTCGGGATAATAGTATGAATCCTTTATTCTTTTTCAAAGATCAATCTACCTCTGTCTCTGTTTGTTATCTGAGTTAGGCGCCTTTTTGGCCTTGTACAGATTTTAAGTTATTCTTTTCATACTTTTTTGTAATTCTACTGTATGTGTGAGGTACGAATAAACGTTTTTTCATTCTTTCTTTCTTTTCTCAACATCAATATTTATGAAAATTGGTTCAGCTGTTTAGACGTAAAAACATTACAAACAAACAGACATACTAACTGCTTTTGCGTATAGATTGAATCATCGAAATATTACGTTTTAACGTGTTTAGATTGTCTTGTTTTTTGGAGTTCCACGAAAAGTATTTACGATTTATTAACCCATTGTAATTGAGGTTTTGAAATTTGAGTGATGATTCTTAATGACTTGTGGGATAACGCCCCGTTTTAATTATTCCAGGTATCCTGGGAACATAAATGAACAATACTAAAAGTATATTTTTAGTCTTCTACATCCAAGATCCAGTTTGTATTGGTAAGGCAGAACGAAACATCGAAGCCATAAATTGTTTTATTTAAAAAAAAAATGTTTCGCCTCATTAGGAATGACCGCCGGGCCCTGGTACAGGTCATGGTCCGCAACGAGGGGGAATGGGCTGCAGTCGCTTCCTTCTGCAAAGCAGTGATGCTAGCGAAGGAGACGGCCGCACGCGTGGGGGAACGGACATCCTCACACCCAAGTCACCGAGACCCTGACCCCGACTACCAACCACCGTGGGCGTGGGCTTGCGGACAACGAGCGATGGGTAGCTCGCCGTCCGGTAACCGTCTGGACCGAGCCTGAGTTGTCGACGGTGCGTAGTACGCCACGCGCGCTTCAAAGAGATTTCAGCAAAACAGGCCAGGCCCAGCAGGGCCGAAGTCTGCTGGGGCCATGGGTCGACTTTTGAATGTGTTTCTTGTGGTCCTGGGTCGCAAAGGGCAACTGAAGTTACATTGGTGTGGTTTTAGTCAGTAAAAGTCTGACACGCCCCGCCCTAGGGCGGGAAAAGTCATTACATGATTGCCAACCATAAAAATTACCAGGAATGATTCCTGTATCGTGGGTAAGTTCAGATCTGGAACAACTGTCTATCTATTTCATATTATTCTGTTTCCACGTTTTGTTTAAACTTTTATATTAAGAAAAAAAAAAACATTTCGAGGAAATCTGTCGGTTTCTCGTCGTCCTCATTTACTTTTTTCCTACAGAACCCCCAACGAAAGCTTCCGACTCGATCACCCAATTTCGATACATATTAATATTCTGCATTCAAATATGACTCATTCGGGCAGTGGGTCGGCTCGCTACATTCTTACAACAGTAACTGGTTGCTCCTGGGCACCCCTCCATTCATCGCAAGAGTTTTCCTCTTTCTAACCATCTAAACATCCCAAAACGTCACATGAACCAAGAGACGACAGTTGAATGTCAACTTTAAGACTTAAGCATTCAGGTTGAATTTTACTTGTCGATGATGTGAGTTTATGGTGGGGTTGGTCGGGTAAGTGGTAGTAAGTTTCTGAGTAAACTTGCAGGCTTTAATTTTTATTTTTTTCTCCAATTATACGACTGTGGGAAAGTAAGCCCTTATGATTCAGACGATATCGAGTGATTGGAAAAAGATACTGGTTTGTGTAGTTGCGCGTGAGTGTAATCACGC
The DNA here is from genome assembly GCA_905147345.3 of Mythimna impura. NCBI lineage: Eukaryota > Metazoa > Arthropoda > Insecta > Lepidoptera > Noctuidae > Mythimna > Mythimna impura. The sequence continues at coordinate 1,927,949 of LR990348.1, forward strand.
GTCGGGTTTGCGCGTGCGTCATTGCACGTACTCATAGATTACTAAATATCTGTCTGTGGACATCCGGTACCGTCTCTGTCTGTTGGTAGAAATATTAGTGCTAGAACAGCCATATTTCGTGTGATGACCTTTTGTTGAGCTCTTACTTTCTGCAAGTAAGCTATACATAACCTATTATGATGCCTTACTACTCACACTTATAATTTTTTTTATGTGCAAAATCATCCAATGTCTTCCCTTGTCCCGATCTACGGTGGAGCGGAAGCTTCTTCCAACTCAAGCATAAGCACCGATTTTGCCAAAAAAAAGCTTACAATTATTTTCTTTAGCCTAGTTTGTGTCTCTCTGCTGGCTAAAGGCCTCCCTCATATTGCCTCATCTCATCATCCATTGCGCCTGCAAAATTTAATCTGCGAAAGTCATCAAATCAAAAAACGATAACAAATAAAAACCTAAAAATCAACTCTTGGCAAAATTACATTCATAAATTGAGTAAGTAAGCATCAATATGGACCTAACTGCGATCCCACCTGATGGTAAGCAGTGATGCGATCGTTGATGGTGAAGTGGACTAGTGTATTGAGAGCCTATTTCATTTTAGCCTTGAAGATACCTAACAACCAACAAGAAAATACAGAACTAACATAGACATGCATCTACAATCTACCGACAGACAGACACATTCGTAATAATAAAGATAATCCCAACAGCGATCAAAGCGGAGTCTCCATTGAGTTGAGAGCACAAATTGCAGCGCAAAGCAGTGCATCTGCACCGGGCCTTTGATGTCAAAGCTGAGACAGACAGTGTGTACCGGCCGGAAAATCTAGCTATTCGTTTGTGGGAAAATAGTTTCAGGTTCCTAGTTGATGGTGTTCAATGATTTAGAACATTGAGGAGTAAATTGAAACATGATAAGAAATGGTTTGAAAGGATTTGTTTTTGTATGATTTCTTGGTCGTAAATGCATGGCTATAGCACCTGTTTTCAATAATTTTGATTGGCTAAGAAAGGATGCAGGCATAATGAGAGCAGTGGTGGCCCAGAAGTTAGGCCGCGGGCTCCAACCCAACCAGGCGAATTACTTTGTGTAATTTATTGCAGCAACACTGCTCTGAAAATGGTGAAAGAAAAGATCGTGAGCAAAACCGGCATAACCTAGAACCAAAAATTCGAAGACATGTGACATCCACCAATCCACGCTGAGCCCTCGTGGTGGATTACCTGCGGCAGAATCCCTCTACTAGAGATGAGGCCCGAGTCTCGGCAGAAGGAACACTATAGTGCTGATTACGTATGTTATGAAACGATACTATAATGTGATTGTATTTTTAGATTTATTATATTGCATGTGGACCAATTGTAATAAATAAGCGCTAATCTATCATTAATATTAAAAAAAAACTCACCGACAAACTGTTATGTAATATGGTGGGTTTATACGTACAAAATTTTTGGTCGAAAATGAATGATTTATTTATTTTATTATCTCTTTATTTATCTTATTCAAGTATAATTTACATTTTTAAATATTTCTTAAAAAAATAATGACAAAAAAACATATAAAACATAATAGATAGTCTGCCGATGTCGGGAGCAGGGTCCAAGCTACCGGTGGTTAAGGCTCCAGAGACAAGAAACCCCATCACAATGCGAGCCGTATCGATATTCATTTGTTTTATTCTTTATTTATTTTATTTACCTATATTCTAAGCAACGGAAACTTCCACCACCGAACGGTTTATTAGTAGCACAAATTATAAAGCTATAACAGTGCATCTGCACCCAGCCTTTGATGTCAAAGCTGAGACAGACAGTGTGTGCCAGCTGGAAAATCTAGCTATTCGTTTAGTAGCGATCAGCGAGTGTAGTGGAGTGGGGATAGTTTCTAGTTTATAGGTGCATGGTGGTTCAATGATTTGGAACATAAATAAATGATTTAAAAGGAGTAATTTCTGAGATTTTTATTTTACAATTGACGGGGCGCATGTTTCATGAGTTCGTACAGTTCTCTGGTACCAATACTTACACAAATCAGAACATAATAGGTCTTACTATGAAATTGCCGTTTTTTAAAATGGGTTGTTTTGTAGTACGGACCTCGGGCATCGAAGTATCGCAGTGAGGTAAAGTCGGCTTAAAAAACTAAAGGCTAAAGTGAGACTTAAAACTCTTAATATGAAAAAACGTTTTTTTTTATTAGCTTTCATAGTTATAAGTACTCTGTGAAGTAACCTAATCAAGCAACCCAGATCATCGCTTACATGATGGTGAGATAGTGGTCAAAAGCGAGCCTAACAATAAAAATAAAAAAATGTACCTCAGTAGCTGCATGAAATTTTACAGCAGTCTGTATATCTAAAGCTGGTAGCCTCTAAATCTCCAGTTTAAAAAACGAACAACACATTGCCTGATCTATATAAAAACCTAGAAATTACAATCAAAACCAATCAATGTCATATTCCTTGTCCTCGCTCCAATAAAACATTCTTCAAGGAGATTCGAACAGATTTAAAACTCGAAGGATACAACTATCCATAGACTATAATTCTACAAAGAAAAAAAGTTGACACAATACCAGCCAGTACTACGATCCATAGTACAGTAGAAGCACATTGCACAAACCGACATAATCCCACCTCAATGGACGCTTAGCCATTCATAGCTGACAATACGGATTACTGCTAAGTTTGTTACGCTATTATGAATGTTGCAAAAAGATTAAACCTTTTTAATTCCGCAAGTTTAGAGATGGAATAGTATACTAGGTTTTCACACTAGTTAGTTTATATGTACCGACTACTAGTACTTATTAATTTTTTTTTAAAGTTATTCCTAGTGTGGACTAGGTAAAACTCCTGTTTCGGGATGCGTTCACAAACTTGTAAACTCACGTACACAAGACACCCAGAACCAGAACACATCTGTAACCATACAAATATTTGCTCAAAACGGGCACCAACCGTGCATCTCATTTATTATAGGTTAGAATTATTCAGTAATCATAGTGACAATAAACATACATCTGCATGCCGGATTCGCAGAGATTACATCCGCATCTTAGCCCAGAAACTAGCATTTATGTTTATAGTGTCAATGAAAAGCTTCCTGAAGTTTCATATAGACAATACCGTATATACGGATGCACGTGCATATAATTTACATTTTCCTAAAAAAAACGTGGTAAAGAGAGATTTTAAGTACATATTCAGCGTTTTGTCGCTACAAAAACCTTCAAAGTATTTATCGAGAAAAGTAGGCTTAAGGAAATCTTTAACCCTTTAACTTCAACGGTCCGGATTAAGCGTTTCGCTTCGTCGTTTATACCGCGTACATCCAAGGACTGGAACAATTTGCCTGCTGCGGTCTTCCCGTTCAACTAAAATTTTGGTGTCTTCAAAGCTAGAGTAAATAGGCTCTTAATGAACTAGTGCGCCTCACCATCAATGATTGCATCTCTGCTTACCATCAGGTGGGATCGCAGTCAAGCACTGGTTTATATCAATTATAATAAAAAACCGCAAGCGTCGGCGTCGGATTGGTCTAACGAATGTTTTCGTATCCTATTCGCCAGGGTCGTGTGTTGGCGACTAGGTACTCCATCTCATTTAGCTCTTCAATCCCCATAGGTGACCGAAGAGCTGCCGAGATAGAGTATTTGTTCGTGGATGTGTGAACCTGGTGGAAAAACGCGAGAGTGTTTGTCGGCGGATAAAAGGTTAAAAATCGAACGAGTTCATTTTTTTCGGCTGCAAGGACCACACTGGCAAAGAGAACCTTTGTAACAAAAAAAATAGCAAATCTACCAACGAAGTGTAAATTACTTTAATAAAAACGAAACGGTTCAGTCTACAACAAACTAATAATAAGTACAGTCAGACACAAAAAGAGGAGCTGTAAGCTGCGTTTAGCTGTTAAATCGAGTGTGAAGCTTGCGGTGTGGTGTGTTATCGATTGTACGTTTTGTGTTCAACTCGATCAAGTGAGACGGTTGCATTCATTGCATAAACCTTTGCGGATTTTTTAATACTTTTGTATTTGAATGTACAAGGCGTAGTACCTATTGTTACAATGGTTGGTAATATTTTAGAATCCAATATAATTATTGTTTTGAAACCTTAGTCGCTTTATTAAAAAAGAATGAAATTTAAGCGTAAGATCTGGATGCTGCGTAAGCATATGCATAATCGAGCTTGTAATGTTCCCACTGTTGGGACTCAGGCCTCCTCTCTAGGAGAGGGAATGGGCCATCGTAATCCGCCATGCCGGATTGGTGGATGTAACATGTTTTCAAATTTTTGGTTCTAAGACATGCCGGTTTCCTCACGATGTTTTCCTTCACCGTTTTGAGAGCAGTGGTAATAAAATAAATTACAAAATGTAATGCGCCTGGCTAGGTATGAACCCGCGACCTGCAACTTGTAAGTCAGGGCAGTAACCACTGAGCCACCACTGCTCAGTACTTTGACAAGCAGCCAGGGTATATTCTGTCACAAAGAGAAATCCTGTATCCGAGCGGCAGATATCCATATGATAGATGTCCCCACGATATACGTGGCCCCAGCACTGACAATATTAATTACAGCCTATGTGTGGAAACTCAGTGTTCCTTTCATCATCATCATTTCAGCCGACAGACGTCCACTGTTGGACATAGGCCTCCCCCGAATATCGCGATAATGACCGGGCCTATGCGTCTCGCATCCATCGGATTCCCGCGACCCTCACCATGGTCATCAGTCCGCCTTGTGGGAGGCCTTCCAACGCTGCGTCTTCCGGAACGTGGTCGCCACTCCAGAACCTTTCGTCCCCATCATTTTCCTAATCAAGTGTTCCCTTGATAAGGGTGAAGAAGCGGGAGAAATTAGGTTCTTGACATTACTTTGAAAAGTTACATAAAATATGATTTATTTATTAAAAAAAAAAATTAAATCCTGTCTTTTTATTATTTATTTTCTTATTTCCATTCAAACAACTGCTTACATTAGCAATAGTTATAATAAAAATAGCTTGTCAGTATAATAATTCGGGATCGCGTACAAAAGTTCGTATCGTTTAAATTCGACATTACCAGCTGTTCAAAGTATTGAGATTACTTTGTTTTTAAATTATAATGGAGACAGTGCGTTCACCGCGAATATTTCATATTCTTTAGTCCATGGTAATGACCGTGAATGTTTTAAACGGGTATCGATGTTTGTGTAAGAAATAGGGTCAAGTTAATTCAGACTATCGTCATACGTAGGAGACATTGATCTTACTGAATCACTTAGGTAGTCGGTACAAATAAGGAAAATGCTTTACACTGAGAAATTACACCCTTAAAGTTAATGTGTAAAGCTTATTAGGCTCTGAGTCATTATTGGAGATGGATTAAAAGACCTAGTACGAAATTTTTGAGAAGCCTTTGTAATGTATTTTTTTTTAATTCTAATCATCATAGTATTTGCTGAAACCCAGATTAAATCACATGCCTACTAATTATTATAAATCTGTATCCAGTCATAGAATATCGACAGCAACTCACCACTTCACTAAGTCTAAACCAGAGATTGACTCGAGTCCAAGTACTGCTTAGGGTCAATGAACATGTCCACACAGAGTCTGTAGAAAGTTCTGGATATTGCCCCCATGTTTGTGGCCGAATGGAAATGCGGTCTTATCGAATTGTAATGAGACTTGAAAAATAAGGTATTAAAGCTTTTAAACATAACATGTTTATAATTCTGTTAGGGCTGCGCTGGCGCCGATAAGTGTTTGGAGGTAGCGGAACATGGTGTGTGGACCGAGCCCGAGTTGTCGACGGCGCGTAGTGTTCCACGCGCGCCTCAAGGAGATGTCAGCAAAACCGTAGAAGTCATTAGATGATTTCCTCAAAAGAAAAAGCCCATAAGATTTTGTCATTATGCTTTGGTGAAGTGAGCCTTATAGTCTGGCCAATTTAGACATCCGAGGTTACAATAATTAGCACCCAACTGAAAATTGCTAGGATTATTCAAAACACCATCATAAATGAAATCTAAAAAGTCCTCATCGTTTTAGTGACCAATTAAAAAAAAAAGTGACCTTTGACCCTGAGTATTTTTTTTTTCAGGTGTCGAACACCTGAAAAAAAAATACTCAAGGCCACTTAAGGTCACTTTTTTTTTAATTGGTCACTAAAACGGTTCTATCATAAAATTAGCTCAGACAAAAATTGTAGATCAGATAATTATCTACAAAAATGTCTTGTTACTTTTTTCCTAGCAGCCACCGTTTTTGAGATATATTGATCCAAAAAGTTGAAAGAGGTAATCGTCATAATATGCACCCGTTTTCACTCCACCTTTGAGGTAGTGTACTTAGCGCATTTTTAGGGTTTCGTACCTCAAAAGGAAAAAATGAATCCTATAAGGATCACTTTGTTGTCAGTCTGTCTGTCAAGACACTTTATCTCGAGAAAGCGTAGAGGTATCGAGTTGAAATTAACCACCATATACTTATGTCTGCGGTCCCTTGAAGCTGTGAAAAAATAAGTTAACGAAAAATAAAAGATAATGCCGTTTATGTTGCGTTTACCTTGTCCTTGCTGGACAGCCACCATGGGATCTGGTAGCAACAGGCCTTGCTCACATGTACGATCTGCGCATGAAGATGCAACGCCGGGGCGAAACTCCGCTGCCTGCCGCGACAAGTCGCAGCATGGCGGACAGAGCTCCGGCGGGTTCTCATGGAGAAATGGCGACAGCGACTGTCGCGACCCAGTGCTGGGCACGCCACAATTATGGCGGTAAGTCCCTTCTTTGAGGCGTGGTTGGAAAGACCTCACGGCATCCTCACCTTCCGCATGACGCAGGTTCTCACCGAACACGGGAAGTTCGGGAAGTTCCTGCACCGGATTCGTGCGGAAGCGACGCCCGGGTGTCACCACTGTGTGGACCGACCGGAGGACACGGTGGAGGTGTGCCCCGCTTGGGAAGAGCAACGCCGTGTCCTCGTGGGGGCGATCGGCGGCGGCGATCTTTCGCGCCGGGCCATGGTCCGGAGCGAGGAGGAGTGGCAGGCGGTCGCCTCCTTCTGCAAAGCAGTAATGCTAGCAAAGGAGGCGGCCGATCGCGTGAGGCAACGGCAACGGTCCTCACGCCCCAACCGCCGCCGGGATTCCGATCCCGATTTCCGGCCACCGTAAGCGCGGGCTTGCGGACGGCGGGCAATGGGTGGCCCGCCGTCCAACCGTCCGGTAACCATCGGGACCGAGCCCAAGTCGTCGAAGGCGCGTATTGTTCCGCGCGCGCCTCAGGGAGATGTCAGCAAATCGTAGGGGCCCAGCAGGGTCGAAGCCTACTGGGGCCATGTGTAGTGTGAAAACGAAACCGGGGCCCTGGGACGAAGGAACAGGAGTGGGTTTTTAGTCAGTAAAAGTCTGACACTATCTCTCGCTCCGCCCAAGAGCGGGATTTGTCATAAGATGATTTTCCAACCTATAAAAAAAAAGGGAATCAATATTCATAGGGTATCCCATTGTCCTAGAATTCTGAAATTTGGCATGAAGCAAGGTCTCTTAGGATAAGTATAGGAAAAAATCTGAAAACTGTAATTTTTGTTCTGTCACAAAAAAAAACTTTTTTGCGATTCGTAGATTCGATTCGGAGAAAATATAAACGACCGTATATATTTTGTCTGAGGTAATTTTATGATAAAACTTACCGTTTTGTCGCGAAAAACTCGATTGTGTGACCTTTGACCAAGAGTATTTTTTTTCCAGGTGTCAGATCGATGAGGACTTGTCAGATTTCATTTATGATGGTGTTTTGGACAATCCTACCAATTTTCAGCTGGGTGCGAATTATTGTGACCTTACCCCTATTTTTTGGTGTAATTTGACTGGAGCAGAGTGAGCTGTTATTGCTAAGCTCAAGAGTGGAATAATGACAGCCCATTTGATTGCGTGGGTACTTGGCAAACCACAGTTTAATGAAAAGACAAGAAATACAAGACCCTATTATTAAAAGATTAAGATGCTGATGTATTTATAATATGCGCAAAACGCATGATCTGACACAGTGAATTTTTAGCAAGAATTACAATAGTGAACGGGTACTCACTCCATTTTGAATTGCATGAAGTCAAAAGTATGAAACTTTCATTAAGGAAATGTTGCTATTTTTTTTTATTTCGGTAAGTGTTTTTAATATGTGCATAGTGATATTGAGTTGCTTTGTTATTGGCAACGCTGGGAAAGTGTTGCTACGCGGCTTGCTATGCCATCTTATGTTTGACAGCGTTGAAAGCTTGAGTTGTAGGCGATACTTGGTAAAACTAGGTATTGTCCAAAACAATTAATGAAAACTATATATTATAATATAATATAATATTCACACAACTATCACACAACCCCGTCTAGTCCCAAGCTAAGTAGAGCTTGTGTTATGAGTACTAGACAACTGATAAACATACTTAAATATCTCTAAATACATAAATATATTATAGATAAATTACACCCAGACACAGAACTAATGATTGTGCTCATCACACAAACATTTGTCCTGGGTGGGAATCGAACCCACGACCTCTGGCATAGCAGTCAGGGCCACTAACCACTAGACCAACAGGCCATATTTACTTCTTCGTTTCAAAATCAATTAATGACGATCTAAATTATTAGATCCTCATAAATTAAATTTTTTAAATGGTTTTCCCGCATTAATTAATGAGGATCTAAGTTATTAGATCCTCTTTAATTGATTTTGAAAAGAGGATGTCCAGTTTGATCTTGACATAAGTTGACAGCAGCGAGCAGCTGTGGCCGAGTGGTAACGGCCTTGACTTACGAGTTGTAGGTTGCGGGTTCAAACCCAGCCAGGAGCATTACTTTGTGTAATTTATTTCATCACCACTGCTCTCAAAAAGGTGAAGGAAAACATCGTGAGGAAACCGGCATGTCCTAGAACCAAAAATTCGAAGACATGTGACATTCACCAATCCGCACTGAGTCTGCGTGGTGGATTACGGCCCATTCCCTCTCCTAGAAAGAGAATGCCTGAGTCCCAGCAGTGGGAACATTAAAAGGCTGCTGTCCGGATCGAGGAGGAGTGGCAGGCGGTCGCCACCTTCTGTGAAGCAGCAATGCTAGCAAAGGAGGCGGCCGAACGCGCGAGGGATCAGCTTTCACGCCCTAGCCACCGGGATCGGGATCCCGATTTCCAGCCACCGTAGGCATGGGCTTGCGGACGGCAAGCAATAGGTAGTTCGCTGTCCGACCGTCCGGTAACCGTCCGGACCGAGCCCTAGTCGTCGACAGCGCGTAGTTTTCCACGCACGTTTCAAGGAGATGTTAGCAAACCGTAGGGGCCCAGCAGGGTCGAAGCCTACCGCCATAGGTTGTGTGAAAAAGAACCCCGGGGCCCTGGGCGAAGGCAAAGAAGGAACAGGAGTGGATTTTAGTCAGTCATAGTCTGACACGCCCTCGCGCTCCGTCCAAGGGCGAAAGATGTCATTAGATGATTTCCCAAAAAACAATACCGGAAAGGTTTCTAAATTGATTATTATGATTTCAGAACCTGTCAAATCCTCCTCCTTTAGTGACAAATTTTATTAAGAATTCCAGACTAAATTAGAATTTGAAAAATACTTAATTCAGAAATTGAGGGCAAGTTTGCAAATATCACCTGTTAAAAAAACCTTTATTAACCCAACTGTCTACTTACTATGTATTGTCTTGAAATAGTAGATATGTAGGTATAGGTACATGAACTAAATAACCCCTATTTCGATCTAAAAATAGATCTAAACCATATTATATTATAACGTATGCGCTAATTACAGTAAGTCAACTAAAAAATTAAGTTATAAATACTTAGAAAGCTCGCAAGCCAGGTCACATATCCCTGTGCTCTCAATTCGCGGCATCAATAAGACCTACTTGTACCACTGACATGAACTGTGGCGCTTTTGTCGCTAACTGGGTCGCTGCACAGTGCCACTGAGGCACACTCCAGCGTCAGCTACTGTGCTTACGTCATAGCCTCTATGTACCCCCTTAAGACGAGGCTTTCAATGGCCGCTCGTAAGCGGGTTTTAATTAAGTGTCTCTATTAAGTATAATAGGTTATTTATTAAAGTGACTAGTCATAATTAGGTGGATTTTAAGGCAAAATAATTTGACAAGAACAATGAGACTGTTTAACATTTATGTTAACAACTTGCTTGTTGAGCTCAGCAGCACTCATGTCGGATGTCACATGGACGAAGTTAGTTTAAAGACGCTATGGTGCTGCTGACTCCCACAATATGTCGAATTAGAAAATTGATCACCATTTGTGAGAGATACGCCGAGCAGCATAGACTGAAATATAATCCTGCAAACTGTTGGTTTTTAGAGGAACATATAAAAACCCTAAACTTCTAAAACAGGCAGACAGATTTGATTAGGAGAAAAGCCTAAGACATTTTACGTTTTTTGCATGACTGGATTTTCTCTTCCATTATTTAAAAGTATTTATGATAACATAATTCTAAAAAAATATAACTTATTATTTATTTATTATCATCATCATTTCAGCTGAAAGACGTCCACTGTTGTACACAGTCCTCCCCCAAGTGTCGCCACAATGAACGGTCCTGTGCCTCTCGCATCCATTAGATTCTCTCGACCCTCACCAGGTCATCGGTGCATCTTGTGGGAGGCGTTCCAACTCTACGTCTTCCGGTATGCGGTCGCCACGCCAGTACCTTTTGGCCCCAACTGCCATCTGTTCTGCGAGCAGGTCGATAACTTGGATCTCCTGGGGATATCTTCATTCCAGATGCGATCACGCAAGGAAACTCCTAGCATAGCCCTTTCCATTGCCCTTTGAGTGACTTTAAGCCTTCTGATGAGGCCAATTGTGAGCAACCACGTTTCGGAGCCATATGTTATCACGCATTTGAGACATTATCTAGGATTTATGCTATTCGCCTACTAGATAGACACTACATAGTTACCTATCCTACTTCAAAGAAAATGTTACAAATAAAACATTAAACTCATTTGCAACGTCCACAGTTCAATTGCTTCGCCCGCGCTCTCCTAAGGGTAGTTTAGACGAGAGTGCGAGGGTGTCGATTCACCCGTCGATAAATCACGTTTCGCTTTTTGTTAGATTCGCTCCAGACGTGAGAATACGACGCACTTGGCGATCGCATGTATTGCACGTGTGACCTGCACGTACAATATGTGGACATTGCGACTTTTTGTTGCGATTTTTTTGCGAAATATTTAGTTTTTGTCATAGAACTGGGGACGTTTTTCCTTGTAATTATTAAGTCATAGGGCAAGACAAACGTCTTAATTTCTAGGGACGAGTAGAAAAGCTTTTATGAACGAAGCACCAGACGTAGGGCGATACGCCACTACATGGTGGACATCCTACCCATACGCACAAAGCGTTTCGGGAACACATTCGTTGTGTGCACAGCTTAGGAGTGGTATTTCCTGCCAGAGTTTGTGTTTCCTTATACATAGCCACAACGTAGGAGTGTTTAAGTCAAGAGTGAATAAGCTACTTCAAGTCAAGCATGCTCTTCCGTCGACCCTATCATCGTTTACCATCATCATCTTCCTGCCCTTGTCCCGTGTTATTTGGGGTCGGCGCAACACGTTTTTTTCTTCCATTCTGCCCTGTCACTCGTCATGCTATCACTAACTTCCTTTTCTTTCATATCACTCTTCACACAATTTATCCATCTTTTCTTTGGTCTCCCTCTCCCTCTCCATCCATCCACATGTAAACTCATAACTCTTTTAGTAACATGCGTTTCATCTCTCCTCTTCACATGCATCTTCGCATGGCATCATTTACCATCAGGAGATAATAATTAAGCGCAAGCTTATCAATAATAATAAAAATTGATTTCTATTTTATCTGCATTGTCTAGTCAGCTAAAAAGCGGTCCTTTTAGCCTCAGAACAACCGTAGAACACAGATTAAAACACCGTAGAATGAGTCCCCAAAATAGCTTCTGATTTTTTAAGACAAAAAACAAAATCGCATCAGCCGCACAGTTCTACACGCGCATGTCCCGGTGTCACCGGGTAAGTACCCCCGTTGTTTGCTTAGGACGACGCCGATATTTGGCGTATTTGCGCCAATTATGGGCCGTTGTTACACTATTATGCGATAATGTATGGGAGAGGAAAAAACAATGTTTTCGTTAGCGACGCTGAGGGAGCACGTCACGTTTGTTCGTGATATGCGAGCCAGGTAGACGGAATAGCCAGATGAAATTTTAAAGAGGTTTGTTTTGCCTATTAGAGAATCATTTCAATAAATGAACGAGGCCCTATATTATTAAAATATCGAGAACATTGTAAGCGTTTTAATCCTAAAGTTATTCTATTAGATCAGTAGTTATATGAATAATAACATACCACAGAGTGTCTCTAGACGAAAGTCTACGACCAGTGCGTGTTGCCAGTGATAACATATGGCTCCGAAATGTGGTTGCTCACAATTGGCCTCAGTAGAAGGCTTAAAGTCACTCAAAGGGCAATGGAAAGGGCTATGCTAGGAGTTTCCTTACGTGATCGCATCAAGAATGAAGATATCCGCAGGAGAACCAAGGTTATCGACATAACCCGAAGAATCGTCAAACTTAAGTGGCAGTGGGTAGTGGTGATATTGCTCGCAGAACAGATGGCCGTTGGGGCCGAAAGGTACTGGCGTGGCGAAGACGCAGCGTTGGAACGCCTCCCACAAGGTGGACTGATGACCTGGTGTGGGTCGCGGGAATCCGATGGTTGCAAAATGCGCAGAACCGTTCAATGTGGTGGCACTTGGGGGAGGCCTATGTCCAACAGTGGACGTCTTTTGGCTGAAATGATGATGATGGAATGTCCTAAAATAGAGAAAAAGTATCCTCAGGTACCGATTTTAAAATTGCTGTATTAATGGACATCGATTTGAAAAAAGTTTAAATAGCAATCTAACTATATTTTTTATTAAATACTATATATATTATTTACATTATTAAAATGCAGCACGAATACCAAATTACCCTTACATATTATTTTCTAAAAAAAAGTCGCCCACTCCATGTCTGTATGAATGCGCAAAACTCAAAAACTACTGAACAAATTTTCACGCAGTTTTCACTAATAGACAGAGTGATTTAACAACCCGATTTTCATACAAAACCAAAGTTCGCGAGCTAATTCGTAAGAATTTGGCAGTAGTATCATCACAGCGTTAATGTTTTCCTATTGTCGATTTGGACCAATTGTTTAAGTATTTTAGTGTATGTATGTAGTGTATTAATTTGAGTATATATTATATAATTCTATGGTCTATTAGTAAATCTATTCCTGTATTCGCCTTTTGCTCTATCTTTCATTGCACCTACTTTTCTCTGCATCTCCCAAAGGTTGACTGGTAGAAAATGCCTAAGGCATTAAGTCCGCCGCTGTACTTTTGCGTGCATAAAGCATTAAATAAATAAATTTATGAGGAAGGTTTACTTGCATAATACATGCATATATTTTAGTAGAGAAAGGTCATGAAATTCAAAGATTTCTAACACCCAAGCGAAGCTGGGGTCAATCATAGTAATTTTCAAAATTATGTTTTAAATTATATATTGATTAGCGTGGGACAATATAAAATATATGTTAATAATGTATGTAAATGTAAAATTTAGATTTTAGATTAGATTTTAAATTGATAAAAGTATTTTTATAATACCGATAGGTTAAATTATAACAGAATATCAAACTGATGCAAAGGTCAAATCCTATAGGTATATTACGACCTCCCACTAAATTATTTAAACGGAATCTTTTGTGCTAACTTGTACAGCTGCAAAAACTTCTAGAAATAATGGACGTGTTTACCTGAAACTTATCGGTTATCTAAATGTCAGCGATAAGAAATCAGAATACAGAAACTTTATTTCAAATAGACCAATAACAGGCACTTTTGAATTGTCAAAATGTTAGTCAGTCAAAAAAAAAAACGTCAAGCTAAGTTGCACGTTCTTTGGAAGCGTAGATCTCTATGGAGAAGAACGTGCAAGAAACTCCATGGGCTCCTATTCCTTTGTTCTGATCACGTGACTGAGCGTCGAGATGACGTCAGAACAAAGGAATCGGAGGCGTAGCCGACTCGAGGAGATCGACGAAAAGAGAATCGAAACGAAACGGTTGTAACTTGGCTAGGGGGGCTGTTCTGTAAAAGCTCACGATTGAAATTTAGGTACTAAAGTTAACTGTCAATTTGTAGTTTATAGTTTCTATTTTATTTTGAGTTATGAAATATCTGGCGAAAAATTACGAGGAGAACCGAATCCGAATGAAATGGGATAACACTAGGCAAAGAGAGAGAACCTTATAAAATTGCCACTGCTGCGACTCAGGCCTACTCTCTTTGGGATAAAATGGTTGGCAAACCACTACGTGGGTCCAGTGCGTGTTGGTGGAAGTCACATCTTTTCGAATTTTTAGTTCTAGACCATAGGGGCCCAATAGGGCCGAAGCCTACTGGGGCCATGGGTTTACTTCCGAAAGAGGAACCCACGGTCCTGGAACGCAAAGAGCAGAGAAGGAACAAGAAGGAACATAGGTGTGTTTAGTCAGTTAAAGTCTGACAGCCTCCGCGCCTAGAACGAATAAAGTCATTGGATAATTTCCCACCTTTTCCCACCCAAAGGCCATGCCGGTTTCTTTACGATGTTTTCCTTCATCGTTTTGAGAGCAGTGGCGATGAAATAAATTGCGCAAAGTAAGTCGCCTGCCTGGGTTTGAACCCACGACATACAACTTGCAATTACCACTAGACCACCACACACACAAACCTACCAACATGATTCGATACTTAAAAAATCATCACTCTTTACACGTTCCTGATTTACGTACATTTATCAAATAGCGTCAAACACAACGATATCAACGGGACTACCTGTGACCCACCCTCGCGATTTGTCGCGCAAAAAAATAAACGCATATTATAATCGTAATCGCATTGTCGCGACTGACTGTGCAGGTCACTTTCCTTGTTCCAACACCGACGCAATCTCAACCTTATCTTGAATGTTTTAAGGTTTAAAACACAGTGGCAAACAGATTGTTTTTCAAAGAAGAAAATTATGTAGCGTAAGAATCAGAATCGTTTGTTTGATAAAAGTATTATTATTTGTAATAAATTATCTCGGTTTTGTATGGATTTTTGACAGTGTAATTCTTAATGTTTTTATTCCTTTTTATGTTGGTGTTGTCCGTGTTGTCACATCTTTCTATGTCGTTTTAGCCGTGGGAGAATCTAACTGGAGAACTACGTGCAGGTGATAGAAATGTTAACGTTGTAGTGAATTCCTGTATACATGGATCTATACATCAGTGTCCCTACACTTTACTGGAAACTTCATCTATCGGTTACCATCAGGCCATGGTCCGGAGTGAGGAGGAGTGGCAGGCGGTCGACTCCTTCTGCGAAGCAGTAATGCTAGCAAAGGAGGCGGCAGGTCGTGAGGCAACGGTCCACACGCCCCAACCGCCCGCCGGGATTCCGATCCCGATTTCCGGCCACCGTAGGCGCGGGCTTGCGGATGGCGAGCAATGGGTAGCTCGCCGTCCGACCGTCCGGTAACCCTCCGGACCGAGCCCAAGTCGTCGACGACGCGTAATGTTCCACGCGCGCCTCAAGGAGATGTCAGCAAACCGTAGGGGCCCAGCAGGGTCGAAAGCCTACTGAGGCCAAGGGTCTGATTCTGAAGACTCGGCCCTGGTACGAAAGGCAACGAAGGAACAGGAGTGGATTTTTAGTCAGTAAAAATCTGACACTATCTCTCGCTCCGCCCAAGAGCGGGGGATGTGAGAAGATGATTTTTCCACCGAAAAAAAAAATAAAAATAAAAAACAGGCGAGATCGAATCCAAGAGCAGACTCATCATAAACTAAAAAAGAACAATGCTTTTCGTATTGAGTAAAGAAAGAAAAGAAGAATACAGAAAGAAATATAAGAAAAAAGTGTCATCATCTCCCTAGCCTTTTTCCAACTAGCTTGGGGTCAGCTTCCAGTCCAACTGGATGCGACTGAATACCTGTGTTTTACATGGAGTGACTGCCTAAACCTCACAACCCAGTTACTAGGCAACACTATTCTCCTTGGCTATATTGACTGTCAGACCTTTTCAGCACAAAACAAAAAAAAATATTTTAACTGAAAAACAACAGAATATTCTCGTGAAAAATTCAAATTTTAGGAAAAAAATATCATTTATTCATTCACCAAATCATCTTCTTGTATAAAATACGGTAAAATTTATCTAAATACATCTGCAAATACATACACGCTTTAAGAGCGACCTTTTCGAGGTACATTTTCATACAACCGCTCTTACGTGATTATAATGTTATTACACATCTTTCTCTAGATATTTTGGATACACAGCTATCTTGTGGATATTATCTAGGCTTCTATAGAAATCAAAACATAAATTTGTGTAAAACTAATCTAGTAAAGACCTCTGAAAATCTACTATCTTACGTGAACTTTGGCCATCCTTATTGTAGGTACTCATATATTAAAAAATAATAAAGTACATCAATAGAAGTCTTGCACATTTAATCGTGATTCTGAATGACGACAATTTTTCTGAAAAACTTTTTAAGTTTTAAAAACACACGTATTTCCTGGAACAAGTTTTGTGAAATATTCGTAAATCACGGAATTACCGAATGCCAACAGAGTTTTCAGGCGTTATCTCTCTTTTTTTGCATTGCCTCTTCATTAAACATCGTGTTAAATGTTTAATAAATCGTTGCGTTAGATGAAGCAACAAGCTTTTAAACCATGCTCGATGTTGACGATAAGTGAGTGGAAAAGGACCCTCTTAAACACTCAACCGGCATCTAGTTTTATGAACAAATATAAACAGTGTATTGACTTCTGAACTCGTAATCCGCGATACATAAAAAGACCAATGAACTGCGTTAGAATTATTAAAATAAAAATACATTTATATATATACCTATGTTACGCAAATGTATATATATGTTAATGCGTATGCGACTATTTAAGATCGTAGGTTGATCCGGTTCAAGATTATTTCAATTGTGAGAGAATCGCGGGTCATTGTGGTTCATCGAGATATAATGTTGTGGTTTTTATTTCTCAGGGTTCCTTATCAGAAGGATGCCCACGGGACCCTATCACTAAGCTTCCGCAGTCTTCCTCCATCCTGGTAGCTGGAAGCTATGGGGACGCCCTTGCATTTTTCTATGTTTTTGGCTTGGATACTAAGTCTTTTGAGACATGTCTTCATAGTTAATTTATTTAATATTAGAATATGGATGTACACATTCTAATGTTTTTGTAATATTTGGCAGCAAATTTATCAAGTCAACTTTGCCAAGATACTCATCACTATAATAAAATTATCAGCTCCATTTTTACCAAGACCGCGCCTTTTTGAATGATTCCACATATTGTCCAAGTGTGTAGCACTTGATATACAAAACCACACCAATTTTATATCACAATATTCACTGACCACTAGTATTCAATTCGCGAATAATTAAAACGGCCACTGAACTTTACTCGCAGAAATCCCGCCAAAAACTTCAGGCATTTGCCTAGCAGTAGATGATACGTAGACTTAGGATTTTATACTTTCTACCTAAATTGGTTTATAAAAAAAAAAACAGAATTGGTTTATCAAAGAAATTTTAGATTATATCTTTATTTTATTACAAATTATCTACTAATATGGGGTACCAAAGTACAAACAGTTTAAGTAAGCGACCTACCAGCACAGAGTGTTGTTTTCCTTAAAACAGACTTTTTCCACACACACATTATTTTTAGCAAAAATCAAGTACAAGGAGAACAATAAATTTGAATTTTAAGGTACAGAATAATGCCGTTTTGTAAAGTGTTTTACGCCATTTGTTTGTTGTAATCCTCTTTAAATTATTGGTAATGTCAAACGTACCGCGAACTTTGACGTTAACATTAATTTCATTCTTTCATTACAAGAAAAATAATGGCTGCATAATATAAAAAATGTTGGCAAATCTTTGGTTTGCCCTCTAATCAATGACTGGATTATTAATGCCGTTGGCAAAAAAATGCAGCTTTGTTTTATTATTACAAATTACTAGCTTCTGTTAGCGGCTTCGCTTGCGTAAAAGCAGAAAATTATCCTAAGGGAACGTATACTCCTCAGGGAGATGTTAGCAAAATCGTAGGGGCGCAGCAGGGCAGAATCCTACTAGGGCTATGAATTCGCTTCTGAAAAGAAAACCCGTAGTCCTGAAACGCTAGGCAAAGAAAGAAAATAGAAGCGGGTTTAACTCAGTAAAAGTCTGACACGCCCTCACGCTCCGCCCCAGATGGGAGAGGTCATTGGATGATTTCACACCTAAAAAAAAAGAGAACGTACTCCCGGGATAAAAAGTAGCAATACGTAGCTCGCCGTCCGATCGTCCGGTAAACGTCCGGGCCGAGCCCAAGTCGTCAACGACCTATTCCACGTGTTCCTCAATGAGATGTCAGCATACCGTAAGGGCCCACCAGGGTTGAAGCCTACTGGGGCCAAGGGTCTGTTTCTGAAAGGAAGACTCGGCCCTGGTATGAAAGTCAAAGAAGGAACAGGAGTGGATTTTTAGTCAGTAACAGTCTCACACACCCTCTCGCCCCGCCCAAGAGCGCGGGATGTCATTGGATTGTCACCGAAAAAAAAGTACTATTCCAGGATATGGTCTATCCATGCCAAATTTCATCCAAATCCATTCATCCGATTGAATATGAAATAGCAACAAACATAAAAATACACACACATACTCACACACTTTCGCCTTTATATAATAATAGTGTGAAGTGTGATTTACCAATAACCTGCGTTGTTCCACAAGTTTCTCAGATGCCGTGTGATGATTCATTAATATCCTAATTACATTAGAGTACTCGTATATGCGAAACCTGAATATAGTTTGTTCAGGATCAGTAACAGAATCGATCCCAATATTTTTTCACCATGTTGTATTATTTCCTAAAAATATTTAAAAAAGGTTCCAAGTTGGACACTACCGACACTAACTACTACACAGGTCACGGCAGATCAT
The DNA here is from genome assembly GCA_905147345.3 of Mythimna impura. Lineage (NCBI taxonomy): Eukaryota > Metazoa > Arthropoda > Insecta > Lepidoptera > Noctuidae > Mythimna > Mythimna impura. The sequence goes on from LR990348.1 coordinate 1,947,024, forward strand.
AGCGGGCATTAGGCACCAGTGCACAGCTGGGTGCGGGAGCAAAACAACCCCTCAGTCGCCCGGATGGCCCGGCGACCGTGTATTAATGCGGATAACCAGGTAACATAACTTTGTGATTTTTCATGATACAATGATGCCATTTTATACATTCTATAATACAAAAGACACGTATTTCGGGTTTTGCATATACTTTTGTATTTTTGTTTAGTTTCAGTGCAGTCCAACTTGTGACCTTTTTTAAATATTTTTGGGAAAAAACATAACATGGTCTAAAAATTATTAGAGTCGATTCAGTTACTGATTTTAAAATAACTATATTCAGGTTTCGCATATACTAAAAATAATGCTGTATATGGTAAATAAATAAATGCTTAAATATACCTTTTTTACGTAGGAAATAATCAAATGTTTAGGGACTTCTTCTGCTCTGGGTAGAAAGCGAGGGAGTATCAGACTTTTACAGACTGACTTTCGAACAATCCACAGCCCTGGCAGGCATCGGCTCTAACTGGCCCCGTCAATCTTGCTGACATTTATATGAGGCATGCTTGGAACACAACACGCCCTCGACCTAGACCCCCACCACCCTTCTGACGTCATCTCACCGCTCAGTCACGTGGTCAGAACAAAGGAATACGAGGCGTGGCCGACTCGAGGCGATCAACGAAAAGAGAATCGGAACGAAACGGTTGTAACTTGGCTAGGGGGGCTGGTGCGAGTCGCTCAGCCGAACACACCGGTGTACTCATCTCCCGCATGCATTACACCACAAAGGTGGAGAAAATCGTCGAATACCTATGTGCGCCAAAAGTTGAAGCACACACCGAAAGTGCAGTTGCTGGAGTCGCATGGAAAATTGACATTCCTATATGTCAATTTTAAGGCGTATGTGGTGCGAATTCCGAACTGTTTTCTGCACCTTGTTATGGAAGAAGACTTTTGGCCACAGGGAGTAGTGTTCCGTCGCTTCCGGGGGCAAGTACCACCGGACAGCAGCAATACAATATAGTCCAAAGTGAAATGTTAATATCGTTCTAAATAATATTTAGGTACTAACAAAATAATGTAATATAGTTATGTATAGTCTTAGTTGAGAGCAGTGGTGGCCGAGTGGTAACGGCCCCGAATTACGAGTTGCAGGTCGCGGGTTAAAACCACCAGGCGCATTACTTTGTGTAATTTATTTTATCACCACTGCTCTCAAAACGGTGTAGGAAAACATCGTGAGGAAACCGGCATGTCCTAGAACCAAAAATTCGAAAACATGTGATTTTCACCAATCCGCACTGGTGGATTATGGCCCATTCCCTCTCTTGTAGAGAGGAGGCCTGAGTCCCAGCAGTGGGAACATTAAAAGGCTGATTATGCTATGCTATATGCTATGTTAGTCTACAATGGGTATAATGTATACTGTTACCTGAAATAAAAAGATTATTATTAAATACATACAATAACAGCAAATAGCAACACCACGCTATTTGATAGTCATAAAAACTACCAAAACGGTATAATATCTACCTGCTTTGTTGAAACAGTGTTATGAATTTGAAATAATACGCCATGTCGCAACGACCCGTGCTACAAAGTTAAATAGCAAAAAAAAATACTACCTGTAACTTCGATGCGACTTACAACTATTTGACTATCGCAAAACCACTAACAATCAAAATTGGACCCTATTTCCATTAAAAAACGTTGCTTTTCGATGAGTCTTACTTTCAAAACTGCATCTAAGCGTCTGATAAAAAGGTTAGACGTCCAATGCAATTGTAAATTTCGATGAAATATTTATGAATTAAAAAAATACTGTTTATGTGGACGAAATAAGACTTATTTTCGCTTAGCAATGAGATAATGTGTCTGGCCAGACAGTGGCCTGATATAAACCGTTTGGGATTGTAACCCAATATTGTGCACACGAGCAGTTCAAAAAACTTTATCTATATAAAAAGCAATTCTGTATTTTTATCTTTGCTTGATAGTAAAGTGACTGGTTAGATTATAATCTTATTCCTGTTAGTAACACTTTAAACTATTAAAACATAGACTTAAATAAACTTGATGTACAAGCAGAAACCTACTGTGCTTTATTTCAAACTAACTGCCAGCTCCTTCACCCGCGTGAGTTCCTTCTTCTTTCTTCCTTTCTTTCTTTTGATAGTATACCTACAATTATCCCAAGTGAGCACGCTCCCGGGATAATCTACCAGTGTACCAAGTTTCATCGAAATCTATTCAGTAGATTCAGCGTGAAGAAGTAACGAATATACCTATTTACAGGACTTTTTCTCCATAGGAAACGATCAATTGGAACCGTGCACTATAATAGCTTCTGATATTTTACAAGTGCCCACATCATGTAGGAATATGACTATGTGAAATTAAATTATTGTAGAAGCCCGCCCGGAAGTCCGCAAGCCCGCCGTCCGACCATCCGGTAACCGTCCGGACCGAGTCCAAGTCGTCGACGGCGCGTATTGTTCCACTCGCGCCTCAGGGAGATGTCAGCAAATCGTAAGGGCCCAGCAGGGTCGAAGCCTACTAGAGCCATGGATAATGTGAAAACGAAACTCGGGGCCCTGGGACGAAAGCAACGAAGGAACAGGAGTGGGTTTTTAGTCAGTAAAAGTCTGACACTATCTCCTGTTCCACCCAAGAGCGCGATTTGTCATTAGATGATTTTCCCAGCTAAAAAAAAAAATAGTAAATTGAATTGAAAATGATGATCCAAATATGTAGTTTAATAACGAAGTTTTAAGTTGTAACTCACAGAAGCAATAAAACAATTACCTCTCTAAAGAAACTTCACGAAGATCAAACCTAGCTACAACTCCCACGCACTTTAAAACGCAACCCGGAATTCATATAGATAAACTCACTTTTTTCAATTCCAAAATTTTCAATAAAAGCTTTTAGTACAAAAAAAAATTAAAAGCATTGCTTTAAACTGCCCTTAGGTACCCGACTGTGGTGAAAAAAAGATGATTAATGATCTTGGAAATTAAATAATCCGAGCACAGGTACCTACAGGGTAGTGGCAATTTTTTAGCTATTGTCCCTACGACATAGGACAGGGTGTAATTTCTGGTCATGGTTTTTTGTAATTATTTTATGCCCAAAATGTTTTTGACCGACTTCAAAAATGGAAGAGGTTTTACTTTTTACTTTTTTATTTTTCTTCCATTTACTTGATGACGCTTAGATCAATTTGGAACTTTGTTTTATTATTAGAAAGGGTAAATCCTTTCAGATGGTCCCATGATCATCAGATTAGGATCTAAAAATGGGAACCTGCCCTCCTAGCCAAGTTCCAACCGTTTTGTTTCGATCTTCTTTTCGTTGATCGCGCCACGCCTCCTATTCCTTTGTTCTGACCACGTGACTGAGCGTTGAGATGACGTCAGAATAAAGGAATTGGAGGCGTGGCCTACTCGAGGCGATCGACGAAATGAGAATCGAAACGAAACGGTTGTAACTTGGCTAGGGGGCTGGAGCAATCGAGAAAACTCTTCCAATTTAATAGGCACACTTGTAATGGTTATATTCTATAAGTACCTTACTGTAGAACTTGCACACTGCTTTACTTTGGTTCTCCTTTGATAAAGACTCAATTGATGTGAAATAGCGTTAGATTGAGAAAAACGGAATGCAAGGGCTTTTGCTTTGCTGTGCTGAAGCTACGGGGAAAAATCCAACCTAGTAATAATAATATTAAATTTTGCAAACACGCCAGCTACCACAAGTCAAGAGCTTGACCAATATAGCACAACGAATTGAGCAAATAGTTTCAATCAATTCCAAATCAAATTCTACTACCCATGAATTTAAGTAAACTAGACAAGTCCAGGTTAATCGGTCAGAAATTGTATTTTTAATTAACAATCCGTGAATAAACGAAATAAATCAACACACATTACGATACCGCAATGCGAAAGGACCAATAACCTAAAACATCAATATTCTGCAATCAAAAATATTATTTTTCGTAAAAAAACGGAGCTGCAATATGTTGTGTTGATGATAGCCAATCAACTTTAATTATAATAATTGACTATTGAAAATAACATTGCGGTATTGCGAACAACTACGAGCGAAAAAACTCGTATTAACATTCACAGTACAATAATAAAGAAAAAAGAGGAATGCGGCTTGTTTGATTTGAATATACATAAGTGATTCCGTACCTATGCGAGAAAAAACTTAGATATTAGAACCAATTGAAAATAAGGAAACAGTAATAACAGCAAATACTAGCAATTATACCAATGGCTAATGGGGGATTGTAGGTAATATGACTAAACAAGGACGAAAAGCTAAATAAAACCATAAAAGAGCCAAAACTCGAAGACATGATGTGGTATTCACCAACGCGCACTAGATCAGCGTGTTGGATTGGTACGATTAATGTTTCTAACAGAGAAGAGGTCAGCGTCCCAGCAGTAGAAACATTAAAGGCCGGTTAATGATAAATATACAAAAAAGTATATTTATGAGCACAATGTAGTTACCTAGGTAAATATACAATTGAAAGACAAAAAGGAAGTAAACCTAGAAGAAGAAACAATCCATACTCAAGGACCAAAATAACTGCGGATTTCTAAAAATACCCTATAAATAAAAATATAAGTAAGTATACAACGTATAACGAACATGTAAATAAAAAGTGGTTCCAATAAGCTTTGGGGTATAAAGCTGAACAATTACAGGCAGACGAGGATTGTAAAATTTTACAATCGGTACGAATGATGGCGGACTGTCGTTATTGTGATTACCAACGCCGAATGCTAATGGCGAATAGACAATATGGACTTGTTTTATGTAGATTTTGTATGTGCTTTTTACATATGAAATGGTTTTTTTTTTATTTACTATAAAGATATTTTAATATTTTATAAAGGAAGCAGACAATTTTATATAATTTGACAGTTGCCCACGTGTATTAAATGACGTAACAATACACTTAGTACCACTGTAGAGTACTGACTCGGCTTATGGCGTCACTGGGGGCAAAGCACGGGCTAGATTGAAGAAATGGTTCTGGAGCGTCTGACTGTATCCTATGGAGGTGACAGAGATTTGCACGTACGAAGACAGGGCAAGCGTGTGTCATAATGGGCCGGATGAAAACAGTAGGACTTCGGTTGGTGACTAGCCTGATATTATATTTTACCTCGAGTGTGAAATACATTCAATTGAGTGCCTAAAATTGGTAAGGTATTGGTTTCGAGAGTGTTTAAAAAGTATTTCTGATTTCTTTTTTTAATCATTCTTCTTCGTACCATTGCAGTAGTTGAATACAGCAGCAACTGTTTGAGGAAATAAGTCGTGACCATAAACCTAAGCGAGCCTAATTGCAACAAAAATATAAATACCTAATAACAGCAAATTGGAAACATTTTTATGACGATAGGTTAACCTTGCATCACAAATTATTAAAAACCAAAATTACTAAAATTGAATAACCGCACCTAAGATACAACTTGGACATAGTTTGCCAGTGTGATTTAAATACTGGTATATTAAAACAAAAACTATGTTTACTACATGAGTATCACGCCAAAGTTCAAGACTATTCGGCTACAATTATATCTAGATTTTTTGCAACAATTATCGTCAGTCATTACTTTTGGTAAAGGTTACATTATTTTGATATCGAGGAAACATAACTCAAGATACAGGTAACGTCATTGTTTTGAACACGTAGTTATTAAAAGTAACACAGTGAAAATTTTGATGTTTGTAAAAATTGTAAATCATCATCACATCGTCATGCTTTTTATTTATTTCTTAGTCTCTAGTTAGCAGCAAAACATTTAAGCCAGAAGCGAAACTAAAGCCTTTATACTTGAGATCTCAGATTATAAAACATAAGGTTGAGATATGCTACGGATCAAAGGACCAAAAATTAAAAATACAAAAGGACCAGACCACTTTTTATTATAAAATAGTTCTTTAAAGGGTTGAACGGGTCATGTAAGCAATAAGCTTCAGAATTCAGGACAAATGGGTCTGAAACACCGTCCAATGGGTGCCAGAAGACGAGCCGCGTCCTTGAAAATACTGTCGTGACGACTTGGAAGCCTTTGCAAGAGAGTGACCAGAGAAAGCAAGGCTTAGAGAAGAATGGACGACTATGGGGGAGAACTTTCCCCAGCAATAAGACATCACAGGACTAGACAGAAAGCGCAGGACTGGTCGATGAGAAGATGTTTTAAGCAGAAATATAGTTATGAAACCTTTAAAGGGTCCATAACTGTAGGTACCTGAACTTCACTGTAACATCTTTATTCACATTATGATATGCAAATGAAAGAAAGAGTACTCGACAATCCCTAAGCAATAATAACAAATACGTCCATGACACTTCACATTGCCCCGGCGGCGGTTGAGCGGGGTCGCAGTAAGAGCATATAATGTAACTCGACCCGACATATGGCACGCTCCGCACTTCCGACAATTTTACAAAAAAAAGGGTGCTTAAGACTGACGCAAAAAATTAAGGAGCTGGATATGGCACGCTCTTTGTAATGAGGGATCCGTATAGTATAAAATAATTAGTTACTTATTAACTATATGATGACGGTTCTGGTATTGCGATCACGTACCGGAAGACGCAGCGTTAGAAGGCATCCCACAAGGTGAACCGATGACCCGGTTAGGGTTACGGGAATCCAATGGATGTGAGACGCACAGGACAGGGCGATATAGTGACACTCGGAAGAGGCCTATGTCCAAAAGTGGACGTCTTTCAGCTGAATTGATGGTGATGATATGATGTGTGTGAGGTGTGATGTGTTCCGATGAATGCAAGACGCACATGACCGATCGTTGTGGCGTCACTTGGGAGAGGCTTATGTCCAGCAGTGGACGTCTTTCGGCTGAAATTATGAGGATAAATGAAGACTATGTGATTGTAATGATGACTATGGGCTTTATGAGCATCTCGTGGGAAAGTAATAACAACTGCACAAGTCGATCTTAAAGATTAAGCAACGTATACTGAGGTCAGTCCGTGGATGGAAGACTTTTTCATTCCTCGAAAAGCAAGTCAACCCGTTGGCCTCAGCTGTCATTGTAGATCTTTGACAGTCGTCACAGTTGGTACTCAAAAGTCTTTACACCGGTCTTGCCAAGGGTTATGGCATATGCAATTAGATTCTAGAGGTCCCATAGACCGTTGCTCCGGAAAATACTGGAACGCAGCTACATGCATTTAGATCAGAAGCCAGCCCCAACATAATTGGGAAAATACTAGACAGATTGATGATTGATTGTACCCGCTTTAGATGTAGGACTACGTAATTTTATTATTATTCAGCTAGAATAGATAAAGTGTGAAATATATATGTATATTAGAGGAAGTTTGAAAGTGGCGCCAGTGACTGAAAAGTTGAAAGGGAATCGTTTGTCTTGGTATGGTCATGTGTAGAGGAGGAATGAAACGCATGTTACTAAAAGAGTAATGAGAGTACATGTACGTTAGAAAAAATCTTCATCTTTTTAGCAAAAGAGGCGATAGACATAATTATGTTAGAAGAAATAGGGACCAATTAGTTCAACCAGGTTTCAGACTGGCTAAAGTTGCGTCTTCTTTCATGGGGTACTGTTTGAAATGTTATAATAAAATACCTCCACAAATATTAGAACTCAATGAAACAAAATTTAAATCTTGTATTAAACGCACACTATGCAGGCAGGCATATTATAAGTTGGAGGATTATATTCAAGATAAAAATGCTTGGCTCAATGCTGGTCCAGCTCCACTACCACCGGGGTGAACAAATTGATTAGTTTGGAAATTATTGTTATTATTTTTAAATGCGTTTTTTTTGAATTTTTAAATAATAAAAGTATTGTATAATGTAGAAGCATTTTTTTCAAAGTTTGTAAATGTGAGTACCATGGAGCTATTTTATGGTTTTTTATGTTACTATTGGACTTGTTTGACATAAATCAGCATGGCAGTTGAGAGTTTATCATGCTCACTCAAATGTCTCACTGATGGTGGCGCATGTGTTGGATCATTCGGTTCCCTTCAAAATGGTTGAGCTGAGTGGTGCTAATATTGGCGTCATGTTCGTGAACGGGCGCTGTCAGTTGAGACTGGTCATCTCTTAGCTGCCAGTTGCTATTTTAATATCTGTATTTAGTTTGTATTTTTACTTTATTTACATTGTTCTCACATGATAGCGACAAGAAACATGTAACAGAGATATTTGTAATTACAAAACATGATTGAGAAGAGTGTCCATGGAGTTTCTTGCACATTCTTCTCCATAGAGATCTACGCTTTGGAATGTGCAATTAGCATCATTTTTTTTTTCTGACTGACTGACTTCATGACATTTCAAAAGTGCCTGTAAATGGTTTATTTGAAATAAAATGCTTTGAATCTTGAATCTTTGACATGTGGTTGGATAGAGAGGGAGGTCAAAGAAAAGATGGATGGATTGTGCGAGGAGTGATATGAATGAAAAGGGAGTTAGTGATAGTGTGGCAGGTGATGGGGCAGAATGGAAGGGATTGGCACACACGCACAGGACAAGGGCAGGGAAATGATAACGATAACTATCCATCTATTGCAGGTGATCAGGGGATGTATATTATTCGTACCTGGTTAAAACCACAGTTAACCTTTTATTCACGCCCACGCTTGACTACTATTTAATTTGATGGTAAACGATGATATGGTCGGCAATGGTGCTCCATTTTCCTAAAAGTAACTTATTCACTCCTGACTTAAAGACTCCTAGGCTGTAGCTATTAGTAAACAAAGGCTCCGGTAGGGAATTCCATTCCTTAGCTATAAGAGGTCAAAGCGAAAAGAAACCACACCATACACCACCATTATTTTACGTAGCCAACACCATAATCGAATTAACTTTTTAGCCTTTTACCCACGGATCTCCATAACGTAGCGCTATGTAAGGAAGAACATACAAACTGCATGTGCGGAACATTTGTGCACATGCGCGGTGCAATGCCGTCCATCTGTCTATCACAAAAAAATATCTGCTACCTACGTCTTAGGTAAAGATCGGCGTCAACTATCGACTTTAGTCAATGGTCCGGCAGATATTAATTAGGGTAATTAAGAAGACAGGCACTGATTGGTGATCGAGAAACTAATTTAATAAGACTATTAGAACTGAATAAATATTTCCAAAATCATTTACGAGGTTGGATTTATCGTCATAGGGAGGTAAGTAGATATTTTACTGTCAGCGGTAATGGCGTTAACGTGGCCCTATACTAAAGCAATTAAAATTTAAATTATTGGCGGAATAGGTTCAAAAAAAAATTAAGTAATTTTTTTTATACTGGACTGGCCTGCTGGTCTAGTGGTTAGTGGCCCTGACTGTTATTCCGGAGGTCGTGGGTTCGATTCCCACCCAGGACAAATGTTTGTGTGATGAGCACGATCATTTGTTCTGTGTCTAATTTATCAATAATATGTATGTATTTAGAAATATATATAAGTAAGTTTATCAGTTGTCTAGAACTCATAACACAAGCTCTGCTTAGCTTGAGACTAGACGGCGTTGTGTGATAGTTGTGAAATATTCTAATTATTATTATTATTATTTTTTATGGTATACTGATTATTTATTTTAATCAGGTTTTTTCTGTCTGTTTTCGAGGTAGAGAATGCCTAGGGCATTAAATCCGCCTTTGTACTTTTGTGTTGCATGAAGTTTTATAAAAAATAAAATAAATAACTAAGTGAGATGATTCTTCCAAACATTGAACGAACATTTTTTTGTGTTGAAAAGTTATCAAACAACTTCTCCCACTTCGAAGGAGTTACCGTGGCCCTAGAGTGCAAAGAACAAGTGAAGGAATACTGTGGGTTTTAATCAGTTAAAGTCTTACTCCCTCCTGCTTCAACCAAAGTTGGAAAAGTTATTTGATGATTTCCCAGGTAAGAAAAACGGGGAGAGTGAAAGAGCGTGTCAGACTTTTACTGACTAAGACCTATCAGTGTCTCTCACTTGATCTTCGCGTTTTAGGATCACGGTAACTCGTTCTAGGGCCACGGTAACTCTTTCTAACGTTCCCGCGAATTGGATCAACGTTGTGTTTTGAATCAAATAAATTATTATTAGATATTAAAGAAAACCTATAAATATTTCCATTGAATAATTTGAAAGAAATTAATATGATGACTTGATGAGTTCCGGCACAAATATTTGATCTATAGTAGTGACCTATCAACACCATAACTTACCTTTTCTAAGACGCTATTTCCTTTTACATACCTCTAACAACTCTAGACAAATCTCTCGCCCACCTTCGCCATAATTATAATACCATTATTTATGGCAAATGATCCTAATGAAAACGCCACTACCATAAAACCATCAATCATATCTATTAAACAACTATTTAAGTTAAAAACGAAAATTACCATAACTTGAGCATTACATTAACTGTGTCAAAGATACTTAGAAAATTTGGTTAAATTTTTTTAAATCAATAAATAGATACGAAATTTATTTTAAACGCGTCAAAATGAGGCCGTTCCACTAATTTAAAAAATAAATTAGCAAATATATTAATGTTGTGACCACATGAGGCCCCCATGACCGATCCGACTGAATTATAGGGAAAACTACAGTTAGATAGCAATAAGGAGAAATAGAAGCGTTTAAATGATATAAATCTATCTGTGTTGCTTAATTAAAATCATTTAATCTGCAATCGGAATATATTATGGCAACACAGTGTCCATAAACCACAGTAATGTGTGGAAACATACGAGTGAGTGTAACGAGCATAGACGCTGATTCTTGATGCTTTTATAATTATATAAAAAAGTTAGTATTTTAGTTATAAAAGTTAAAAAAGTTTAATTAATATTAATTAGTATTAATTAATATTTATATCCATTTGCATAGAGCTTATTTATTATGAAAAGGCTCGCATTGAGCTATATTTATTTATTTTGGGCTATTTTATTACATAAGGGAGTCTAAGTAATAAAATAGCAACAGAAAACACAGATACTGGCAGAAAATTTTCTCCTAGCCTATGTAAACGCATGAAAGCTATGTAGGTAATCACAAAAATGACCATTTTTTGTAAGGTGTACTGATTTTTTAAGTAAAAAAGAAAACACAAATTGAAGCTTCCACTTCATATCATTCTTATACAATACACATAAAAGGTAGTCATCTGTAACGGAAGATCGAACCACGTTCCAAATTCAATTTGCCCTAAACATTTTTATTTACCTTTTATAGCGTTAGGAAATATCTATTTTGCCTTGCAATGACACAGACAGTCACTTTCACAGGGAGAGGGAGAATTGTTGGATGAAACTTTTTTACTTTTTTCGTTCGTTTCTAAGAAAATTCTTTTACACTTCATAACGGAAATAAAGCACGTAATGTGCTGTGTAACATAGATAATCGATAGAATTCTCTTTATGGAGATGTGTCTTTACATCCTTATTTTCATATTATCCTATAATAATTATCAAACAACAAAGACGACGATAAACCCAAAAACTACTGAACGGATTTTGATACGGTTTTCACCAATACGCAGAGTGATCCATTAGAAAGGTTAATAAAGCATATAATAAATGCATATTATAGTAAAAAAACCCGAGTATTGCAAAGCTGGGGCGATTCACTAGTACACCATAATATTAGTTCCAGAAAAGATAGATGAAAGAAACATTACGTAGGATTATATTATCAATACCTAAACCTACAAATACCTACAAGAGTTTTGAAGATGAATGTCTATGAGAGAAAGGAGACACAAACAGACATAAGAAGATAAGATAAGAAAGGAGAAAACTGAGATATTCATCTTAGTGACCTAAAAAAAGAGTTTCAAAAAATTTTGGATGATAATAAATAAATTGAGAAAAGGGCTAGAGAATAATGATACATATATTTAATAATATAAGTGATATGCCATTTGAAGATTACAGTCTAGGTCTGTAATATAAAACTTTCATTTAGAACAGGCTCTATACATATAATGATCTAATTTTACGTTGTTTGTCCGCTCACAAAAGTCTCCCGTATGATTCCATAGCGACATTTCGTTTCACGAGTACGTCCCCGTAACAGTCAAGTGTTTCCGCCATATTCCACGAATCAGCATATAAATGAAAAATGTACATAATATCATCAAATTGGAAAGTACCAAATTGGACAAGAATCATTACCATACCTACTGCTTTACGCAATTAGTAGGAATTCTTAATTTATTTATGGAAGAGTTGGGTTTTATGGATCGCCTGAGGCGTTAGTGTTCTGGCTTAGCGAAATGTTCGGCCCCTTCATGCATAATTTAATGATATTAATTACCTTATTTCGGGAAGTTAGAAAGGTTTAGTTTTTCTGTTCCTAGAATGACGTGGAACTGGAACTACTAACACTGGTAGTAGTTAAATGCCAGAAAGTCTGACCATCAGGCTAGGTCCAAGGAGTATCGTGCGTCTAATAGACAGTCTCTCTATTTAAAACACGGGTATTCAGCCGCATACGGTAAAGCTGGAAGCCGACCCCAAGATAGTTGGAAAAAGGTAAGGGGGATGATGAGAATAATGTGGAACTAAGGACCAGATTTGATTTACATAAAATTTGCCACAACTGCCATGCAAGAAATTGCATTGCATCACTGCTTACCATCAAGTGGGATCGCAGTCCGGACTAGTTTATACCAAATAAAAAAAAAATATTAATATATTTTTCGTTTCATTTTTGTGACTGTATTTTCCACAAGGAGTGATAAATCTACACATAGGGCTGTCCAGATAAAAAAAGTTTTTTTTTTTAAATTATATATTTGACTTGTCTAAATCCAAAGGTTAAATTCGTATAACCCTGAAGACGTAATAAATCCCGCTTCACCAAACAAGTGCTTGATTGCAATCGGCGATCCCGAATGATGGTAAGTAGTGATGAAATCGATGGTAGTGAATTGCACTAGTTCATTATGAGCCTATTCACTCTAGCCTAAGTACAAAAATGAGCCCTGAAATAATTTAAAAAGTTTTCATTAAGTTAAATATGCAACTGTATCAAAAACGGCACAAAACTAGAAGTTATTAGTTTAAATTAGCACCATAACATGCGTTATAAATGTTAAATGATTAAAAAAACAGTTATTTACAGGATCGTATAGTTGTTAATAATGCACTAATTAGATAGAAAGGCAGTTCTTTCGTTAATTACTTTGATGTATTGCACCGATTTTTATAGTTTATAGCATAAAACACAGACCAGATCGAATTTAGAGTGAGCCTGTTGAATATTCAAGATAATCAAGTGACAGTTAGGTAACAACACTACTTACCTGAGACCAACTTAACTCTAACGATCAAGAACAACTTATTACACGAATTTCAATTCTAACGCCTAGATCATAAGGTGTTGATTATTATAGATGAGGTGTCAAAGTATATTAGCGTGCGGATCATCGCTGTCAGATCTGTACACTGAAAAATGCCTCCAAATGGACATCGGCAGCTATTGAAGTGTTAAAAAACAATAAATCACGAACAAGCGGGTGATTAATTTATAGATTAATGAAAATAAATGTATCATTTAAGATACAACTCCTAAAATCTAAGCAATAAGGTTGAAAATCGCTTAATAAAATGTGACATAAAGGTCAGACTACACTGGTTTCAATATTTTACGATTTAGTTTATGGTCGTGTTATGGAGGCCTGTACAAGACGGTAAAATAGGAAAGTTTAGTGAAAGGTCGCCGAGATATATTGTCTCGAATTTGAAACACAATTTATTTGTAATTAATCAAGAAACTGTGGGTTTTTTGGATGTAAAGTCCAAAAAATATTTTTGTATATAAGAGGACAGTAAAATGCACTGAAAATCACTCAAAAAGTCGTTAGGTGACATCCGGCTCGAAACTATGTGAAAAATATACGAGGGTGCTGATACTTTTTCGTCGCATGACTACTGCTTTGTTTACCTTTCAGTCGTATTGTAGGAGCCTGCTATTTATTCCTGATCTATCAAATTTCTGGCTATAGCTTATATGACAACTTCCCTACTAAGCAACAATCTTGAAACAACTAAAACGAGCATTGAACACTGTTGCAGTATTAAAATCATTGCGTGCGAACCTCTCATAACCGGGACAGAACTATTTTCTAAACGCTATCACCTTTCTACTACTTGCCCGAACACTGACAGCCAAAAAATGTTCCCTACTAAAATCTCATTACAGCACAATAAATTAAAGTTAGCCTCTAGCAATGCACAACAAATGTTATGTCGGCGACGATATTAATTGTAATCGAAACCGGTTCGATCCGGTTACGACCGCTTATAGCTGCTTATTTCCGGATAGCAGTCGTAAATAACTGAGATGTCCAGTGAATTTAATTCAATGACGCAATGAGACGGTAAGACACAGAAAAGCAATATTGGTGTAACGGGTTTTCTTCAAGAAAACTAATTTGCTATGTCCAATTGATTGATGAACTGGAGTCATGCAAACCTTGGTCATGCAATCCTGCGTGGATTCAGGACAATGATATTTCAGACCTTACCATGAAGAGTTACTTTTACTTTGTACTTTGTTGTACTTTATTTTGTACTTTTTTTACTTTGTACTTGTTACTTTGTCTATTTATAAAGCAGGTGTGAGTACTTACATTTGTTTTTTTTTTTAATTATAAATGTTTCTGTTTTTTTCTGATTTCCAGCCTTTTGTTGTAAGATCTGGGGCCTTACCATGATTTGTTAAAATGTCAGGCGTGAGAGCGAGAAGGAAGTATGGAGCTATACACCCTATATAGCTCCATCCCTTTAACAATTCAGTTTAGGTCGTAAAATGGATCGCGTTAAGAGGTCGTGGTAGGGGATCTGAAGTGACAATGAATATGAAAAGACCGCTTCATTTGTGTCGACAACATCAAATGAAGATGTCAACAAAACTTTAGATGTACTAAAATTACTTCATTTTACTTAGCAAGCTCTACTTGATTCGACTCAATTCAATTCAATCTTTATTACAATCTCATGTGTTTTCTAGATCTTAAAATAAAAATAGTTTTACAAGTTTTTAACTTGTAAAACTATTTTGGTTACTTGGTACTGGTTAGACAGAATCTCATTTCATAGGGAGAATCTCATATAAAGCCATTTCATAAAATGGCTTTATACGAGATTTATTTAACAATGTTGCAAAATAATAAAATAAAGCCAAATAATTTGGAAATACATATGAAATCAAATAAAAATACAAGTGTATTTCTATTAACCAATCTAGATCTCCTATCAAGAGTGGAGACTCTATACTCGAAGTTGTGGACGATTACGTCTACCTTAGACAGACAGTCCAGTTGGGTAAATCTAATTTCGAGAAAGAGGTCAACCGTCGAATCCGACTCGGCTGGGCAGCGTTCGGTACGCGGTGTCTTCTCGTCCAATATACCACAGTGTCTCAAGACGAAAGTCTATTACCAGTGCGTATTGCCAGTGATGACATATGGTTCCGAAACGTGGTCGCTTACAATGGGCCTCATCAGAAGGCTCAAAGTCACCCAAAGGTCAATGGAAAGGGCTATGCCCGGAATTTCCTTGCGTGATTGAATCAGAAATGAAGATATCCGCAGGAGGACCAATGTAATCGACATAGCACGAAGAATCGCCAAACTTAAGTACTAAATAGCAGGGCATATTGTTCGCAGAACAGATGGCCGTTGGGGCCGAAAGGTTCTGGAGTGGCGACCACGTACCGGAAGACGCAGTGTTGGAAGCCCCAACACAAGGTGGACCGATGACCCGGTGAAGTTTGCGGGAATCCGATGGATGCGAGACGCACAGGATCGTTCATTGTGGCGACATTTGGGGGAGGCCTATGTCCAGCAGTGGACGTCTATCGGTTCAAATGATGACGATGATGATTTATATTATTTAATTATATCTAAGTAGTATTAAAGTAAAAAAATTAGACGTCAAAATTAATTCATTAATGATGTCGATAACCCGATCAGTAATTTTTCTAAGGGATACTTAAATCACGATTATTGAACTTTGTGGTTCCTCATAAAGCTTCCACGGATTCCTTGGTTGCCAGGTATGAACCAATTCATTATATTCAGAGCCTTTAGGTAATAAAAGGTAGCAGAGTAGAAAAGTCATCCTATTTTTTTTATTTTATAATACGGTTTAGAGCTATGGTGACCCAGTGCCACCCCGGCCCCGACTTACGAGTTAGTTGTCGTGGATTAGGTTTATTAAGCACTACCCTAGAACCAATCATTTCTTTAAAAGAGTTTCTTGCCATTTCTTCTCCATAGGAATCAACCAACTGGAACTGTTTACTAACTTTTAAAATTTTATAAATACCTACCCATGTAGGCCTATGTTAAATAAAAGTTTTCGATTTGATTTTTTGATTTGAACCAAAAATCGAAGATATATGACATCCACGAACCTGTACTGAGCCCGTGTGGCGGATTACGGTCTTGTTCCGCTCCTAGAAGAGGCCTGAGTCCCAGCTGTGTGAACATTATAAGGCGGACACTGTTTTTAATCATTATGATGCAACAGTAGGTATCCTCAAAAAAAAAGTAACCTCGTTCTTCACACATTCAAAAATTTACTTCAAAAAAATAAAACTGTCATAAAATATTCCACTCATACCGATGACCATATAACTACATATTACTAATACCATCACACATTAGTATTCAGATAATCGCTCCACCCACGACCGCTCCAATTGTCCCCAGAATATGTTTTGTTACACAATGATGAGCGATGACGTCACAAGATGGTGTATCTTCGGGTTTTTACTTTTGAGACTGTTTCTAAAGATTTTGGTGTATAACGGTAATGTCATTAAAGTTTATAGTGATCTTAGATTGTGTGAGAATGTAATCGAATTAATTTATTGGTTCGATTTTATTAGAGTTTTGGACAATGAGCTTTTCCGGTGTATTGTTCAGGTTTATCGTTCATTTTAAGGAAGGCTTTTTAACTTAAATAGCTTCCAGATAAACTACTACATAATTTAGGTTAACTAGCCGTAAGAATACTATACACACAGATGGCCACAAGGGCCGAAAGGTGACGACCGCGTGGTACCGGAAGACGCCGCGTTGGAAGCCCCCTACAAGGTGGACCGATGATCTGGTGAGGGTCACGGGAATCCGATGGATGCGAGACGCACAGGACTGTTCATTGTGGCGACACTTGGGGGAGGCCTATGTCCAACAGTGGACGTCTTTCGACTGAAATGATAATGATGATGATGTAGAAGAATTCTATACTGTCGCTAGTAGGTACAAGAGGTCAAACTATTCTATTTCTGAATCTGTACATATAAAAGAAAGAACTGACTCACTCACTTACTTATCAATGCCCAGTTAAAACCCTTGGACCCAGAATGCTGAAATTTTGCACAGAGATTTAGGATTTTCCAAAATTCAGCCCATAAAAGGATGAAATGGGGATGGCGATGGGGATGGGGTTTGTAAGGAGAAGGGTGATTTTCAAATTTTTTGTACAATTACAAAAATGAAACAAAAATGAATATCGTTACAAAAGTGACCAACGTTACAAAAAAATAACAAAAAGGAAATATTAGGGCTATTTCACAACACTATTAAAACAATGAAATTAGAGCTTAATCATTTATTGATAACATAAGCAGTCTCTTTAATTACAAAATCAGTCTCAGAACAAATTGTTCATTCCGTTTGATCATTAAGTGTTTATTAAAATGTTTAGCCTACAGAAAACAAACCATTGGTGATGGAACTTACGGTTAAAAATTATTAATTACTTTTATTACGTAATTACAAAAATAATAGTAAAGTTAGTTATTATTTATCAGCATTTTTTATTAAGAAAGAACTAGTAATAAACCAAATAAAAATACTCATAAGTGACGTATAGCTACTACGAGTAGTATCTATACGTCGCTTATTATTAATTAGTAAGGAAACTGTTATATCTACACCGCGAAATTTTGATCGTTTTAATCACGTGGAGGGTCGATCCGGTACATGAAACACTATTGATTTGTACGTCAGCTGATCGAGTCCAATGACCTGTAAGTAAAAAAATTGCGCACTAGTTAATACAATACCCTGTATGTAGGTACGCATAATTAAAAAAATAATTCCATTATGAAATCGGCTTTGCTTCATTTTGTTACATCCTTTTTGTTACGCTACAAAAATATGTTACGAAAATGAAAATCAACGGTTTGTTGAATAACGACCTTCGACATTTGAAGGTTAAAAATAATGTTGTTAGACTTGTCTATCACCTTAATCAAATTGAATCAATATTATTCTTTAAATTTACGCAAAAATAGTAAAACAGAGACTTACCGTTGTTTTTATAGCTGATCAACTAAAATGAAAACTTTATTGTGGAAAAATCACTACACCGCAAGAAACACACTTTTCACAACAATGACACCTGCAGACAAAATGGCGGAATAATATTTTGTTGCCATCTGATTGGATGTCTTTGACAAGAATGTGTTGCCAATAAAGAATCTCAAATATCTACTAATATTTGTGTTACAATAATGAACAACAAAATTGAATGAAATAGAAGACACATTTTGAAAGGCTTATATTATAATTATTACATAAAGTTTTTTATTTCAATTTTGTATAATTTACATAATAAATACCCAATAAGATATTCCGCAAACAGAACTTACAATAAAATGAGTAGGTTAATCTTTATGATGGTTTTTGTAACGCGCTCTCGCTTAGAGACACGTAGTAGATGTATGGAAATATTATGACACTAAGAGCATAAATTTCATATATTTCAGACTACCTATTTTTTTTTTAACTGAAATGTTGAAATCCTTCTCAATAAACTTTTATTCAATGATAATAACAATAATTTGATCGTTTAATATGTTATGTCTGGATAATATTCCGGGGGACGTTTTCACGTCCCAAAATGTACATAAATTTTGAAAATCACCCAGAAACCTACTTTCACGCGGGGAAAGCCGTTAGCAGAAGCTAGTACATATTTAAATTCTTTATTCGAAACTGTCCTGTCATAGAGCCATGTTAAAAAAACTAGAAGAAAACATGAATGTTTGGGTACTTCCTGAAAGTAGCGTCAATGCTTTTTTCCTGGTTAATTTCTCTGAAATAGTGCAAAATTACAAAAAAAATAGAACTGTTTTTTAAAATTAAGTGTGCAGCTTCGTTGCTGCAGAGGATTGGGGGTAGTGCGAAACGTCTCCTGAATGTTATTGCCGGCTTTGATTGTCCAATTATTAATGTCTTGTCGTGTTTACATATTTACTAATATAGTTAATTAAGTTTTAATGTTTATTACCAAACTTAATTGGTCAAATGTCCAAATCATTCAGCTACGGAGCTGAGACTTGGACTTTGAAAAGGCTGACCGCGACCGCATTAATGCCTTCGAGATGTGGTGTTGGAGGAAAATGCTTCAAATTCCCTGGACTGCTTTTCCTACAAACATCTCAATCTTACGCGAGCTAAACATCAAGACTAGACTGTCAAAGACCTGTATGCGCAGAGTACTAGAAGTTTTGGCGACATAGCGAGGAAAAATCATCGTAACTGGCATGGTTCTGATGATTGCAGCCCCAATAGATGGGCAGATAGGTCCGCTCTACACTGAACATCCAATCGCACGTCGCACTTCGTGACGCCAAGAACCGTCACAGATGGCGAGGCACCATCAGTAAGAAACTAATCCAAATGGTCGGTCCTTCACAACTCACATTAAAGAGAAATACGACTCGAGAAGGAGCAGTTCACTAACAATTTCTTGTTTATAACCGAAATAAATTATTTATTATTATATTATTAATAAAAGCCTTTTTCTGAATCAAATTCATACGCCAACATACATCACTTGATGCCACAGATGGCATTTTCGATTTACATTAACAAAATAACGACCATATTTCATAATTAGATGTTACCACACGAGTGACTACATAATATAATATACATAGTTCACCCATTACCTAATGTATACCTAGTTTCTTCGCATCAAACATTTGAAATTATATAGCAATATATAATTTATTATACGCTATGGGACGTTTAGATTCATTATGGTGGGTAATAAAATTCACTTAGTGACGTTTATGAACTCGTTTTTAATTAACGTTGTGTCAAAATGGAGAAGAATCATTAGTGCATTTACGATGTACAAATTATAATTACGTGGACGATTACGTTTAAAGGTTATTGGATGTCTCATTGGTGTAGTGTTACCAGAGCGACTGTTGAGAATGACATCCTTTTTTGACATTGACGATTATTTTTATTTTATAATTTGACATATATGATTATTTTTATTTTATAATTTGCAATATTTACTGTGTCTGTAAATTTTATTTTTGTAAATTTTATTAAATTATAGTGAATGTGGGGACTAAGTGGATTACTTTTTCCTTCTCAGTTACTTTAACGTATGGCTCTTTTGAGTAGTTTACGCGGCCTACCTAAATGTTCTTTGGTACCTATTGCTCGTCGAGTCGATGAGCTAATTTGTAGTCCTGAGTTGAAGTCCAAGAATACTGATAAATGTTTGCACTGACTGGACCAGTCCACGCAAATCTGTGTGGTTATTCCCTCAAAATACCATCTCAGACACTAATCTGTATGGTTCCATTATATGTTAGCTAGGTATATGGACTTTGAAAAATACTTTGACGTCCTCTCTATCCTCTCTAGTCTGAATTTGTTTCGGTGTTTTTATTCATATCCCAGCATAACGTTACTGTTAAAAAAAATAACATAACGCTGGTATTCTGATAGGGCCCGCTGTGATGCCACGGACCAGACTTAGCTACATTTTAATCAATGAATAAAAGAAGAATATGACGAGATACATAAGTTTATGCCATTCACCAACAATTCCGTTTTCTAATTATTCAAGTTTGTTCCCAATACTAAAACGATGTGGGTACCTGTTTGTACCGAACCAAATGTATCATCGATACCCAGACATATTACCTTTTTTATTACTTAATAACTCACATTTATAAGCAATTTCTTTTAAGAAGCTATTGGCTTCGCCCACGTAATGGTATGCGCCAATTTTCACATTAATAGTCGTCTAATGCGCTTCGATTATTCGTAAAACTGCAATTATATGTTGCTAAAAGATCGCTCGAGGGCGTCGGATGTTATTGAAACTGATCTCGGACTTCCATTCACAAATCATAAAGTTTGGTCATGTAATATATCAAAACAGAGTATTTAAGAGATCTAAATTATGCCTGAGTAGGACGCGCATCTCATTTTTCATACTTGTATGTTCTGCAAGATTTACATTCTATATCTATTAATGTGATTGAATGCTTGGCTTTCGTCAAGGTATTTTTTTTTCTAGTCTGTCATCATATTAATCTAAATCTGTCATCACATTAATCTTAAAATATCATCTCAACATTCCAAGACTAATATAGTATTTTAAACATAGGTATTCCATAACTGTTTGTACAATTGTACTGGTTAGAGCAGTGTTTTCTTTTTCTCATATTGCAAACCGTTCTAAGATGTATCGATTACGTTGCAAAAAAGGAATGGGGGCCACTCGTCCTGTTGAGAGCGACTATTGAGAGTGATGTCCTAGGTTTGATAGTTTGGCTAAAAAATGCTAACAAGTTTTTCTTTTAGGAATTATTCTGAAGTAACCCAGAATTTAGCAGTTGGTAGTGTAATACCTCAGAAAGCACGTAAAGCTGATGGTCCTGCGCCTGACGTCTCCCCGGTAGCGTCGGATTGCAGTCCCATGGACTATAAGAGTAAAAGGACAGAGAGTAGTAATATCTCCGGTGTACTCGACCAATCTTTGTTGAGATTGACCACCGTGATCGGAACTCGGTTAGGAGCATTATTATTATAGGTTTGAACCTCACACAAACGGGAACAATGATCACAAACGAAAGATCGGGCCTTGGTACAGGCCATGGTCTGAAGCGAGGAGTGGGAGGCGGTCGCCTCCTTCTGCGAAGCAGTAATGCTAGCAAAGGAGGCGGCCGCACGCGCGAGGAAACAGCCCTCACGCCCCAGCCGCCGGGATTCCGATTCCGATTTCCGGCCATCGTAGACGCGGGCTTGCGGAGGGCGAGCAATGGGTAGCTCGCCGTCCGACCGTCCAGTAACCGTCCGGACCGAGCCCAAGTCGTTAACCGCGCGTAGTATTCCACGCGCGCCTCAAGGAGATGTCAGCAAACCGTAAGTGCCCAGCAGGGTCGAAGCCTACTGGAGCCATGGGTTCGCTTCTGAAAGGAAAACCCGGCTCTGGAATGCAAGGCAACGATGGAACACAGGGGTGGGTTTTAGTCAGTAAAAGTCTGGCACGCCCTCGCACTCTGCGAAAGGGTGGGAGATGCCATTGGATGATTTCCCACCTAAAAAAAACCTCTGACCTGACGCGCCAAACACACATGATAATGCGCAAAATTCAATTTATAATGCGCAAAACGTACTCGACAATGCGCAAAACTCAAACCCGGGGCCCGGGGACGAAGGCAAAGAAGGAACAGGAGTGGGTTTTTAGTCAGTAAAAGTCTGACACTATTTTGCGCTCCGCCCAAGAGCGGGATTTGTCATAAGATGATTTTCCCACCTAAAAAAAAAAAAAACCTCATAATATCAAAAAGTCAATTTACAATGCTCAAAAAACACCCTTTATCATCACGCAAACGCCTCTAATTCCGCTGCACGATCCCCGCAAACTGCTTGATTGAGGACCAATATTGCATCACACTTCATAATTACAAAGTATCGATTACCGTGAGAAACAAAACACTAGGCAATCACTATAAATTACAATTATTACTCAGTGAAAGGCTCATCTGTAGCCAGTAGGTACTGTAACTTGCTTGCTAATGGTCGTTTCCTCTTTCCGATTACGACTGACCATTCTTTATTATATGTGGTAAAAATGGTTATTATCTATTTGGATAGAGGATTGATCGTCGTCTAATTTGTGGTCTGAATTATCATGGGAGATTTTGCTCCCATAACGGTAACTGTAAGTATCGCCGCATATGGGCCACATGCCACAGCCACAAACACCGCGACGAAAAGCTAGAAGTGGCCACAAGCCACTTGTGACCAGAGGCTGCTACTTTTTTTAACCCGTGCGCGCAGTATCATAATGGATTCTGTTGAAGATGGTTTAAATGGGAGAATGGCATGCGGCAGCGTTTTGTATCGGCGTTTAGTGGCACAAGAACCGAGCAGCGGCAATTTGTAGCGTGTGGCGGCCACCAGCATTAACCGTGTGTGGCGAGTCTATGTAAAATGTATGAAACCTACAGGAAATATGCCGGTGGTGGCGTTTTGTGGTTGTGCACAGTGGCCCGTGCGCGGCGACCCAAAACCCAAACTCTGTTTTTTCAGGTGGGAAATCATCAAATGACTTCTCCCGAACAGGGTGGAGTGAGAAGCAGTATTAACTTATTGACTGAAACCCACC
This sequence comes from Mythimna impura, assembly GCA_905147345.3. Lineage (NCBI taxonomy): Eukaryota > Metazoa > Arthropoda > Insecta > Lepidoptera > Noctuidae > Mythimna > Mythimna impura. Next base: position 1,970,482 of record LR990348.1, read on the forward strand.
CGTGTTTCTTCAGTTGCCTTTTGCGTTCCAGAGCTGTGGTTACTCTTTCGAACATTCCCGCAACCCTAACTAACCTTACTGTGAAAAGGGAAGAAGCTAGAACCTTACAGGGGGGAAGGGGTTGCCCTTGTCAGGTAAACACGAAGCTTTTCTATGGGCCGAGTACCTTACACTACTGTTAAACATAAGATCCTGGGTTCGATAACCGGGTCGGGAAAAATATCCATAGACATTTGGCGTCCCGATCAAGGGTTAATCGGGACGTGTTACCAGACCCCAGAAAATCGAGACTTCTAGCGCAAATCGAGACACCTGGCAACATTAATTCAAACCCAGACAAGTGTTTTACTTTATGTAATTTATTTCATCACTACTCTCAAAACATTGAAGGAAAACATCGTAAGGAAACCGGCATGTCCTAGAATCAAAAATTCGAAAACATAGCTCAAGTGAAGAATTACAATCCATACCCTCTCAAAGAGGAGCCATGATTTTATAGGATGCATTTTGGAGAGTGTGCGCGGGAATTGCATGACTTGATTCCACCATCTAATTTCTACCATCGGACAACCCGACGAACGGCTTAGTATCATCCCCTTACGTTGTTGAAACGTGTATGGTCCGGACTAAGCGTTTCGTCTCGTCGTTTATACCGCGAACATCGAGGGACTGGACAACTTGCCTGCTGCAGTCTTCCCGTCCGATTATAATTTAGGTGTCTTCAAGGCTAGAGTGAATAGGCTCTTAATAAACTAGTGTGCCTCACCATCAACGATTGCATCACTACTTACCATCAGGTGGGATCGCATTGACTGCGATATGCACTAGTTTATAACATTAAAAAAAAGCTCTGAGTTCCAGCAGTGTAAACATAAAGCTGATTATGCTTACATTTTATTGACACCATGTTATGAGGCTTAAAAGTACCTTTCATTTCCTCCTACAAATGAACCGAACTAACATCCACCACATAATCACAAAAAATAACAGTAAACATTTTATTAATTAAAAAATATTTATAATACTTGCTCTTTAAAATCTCAACATTTTGTAATGTGGATACACCAACGCAATCAGTTAACTGCGACCGGTTCGAGAAGATTTAAATAATAAAGATAGTAGACACTCGTAAACAAGCATATGCCACATACCTACTTATCTTTCAATTCTGGTGGCGATAGATGAGACAACGGGTACAGATACTGCTGTATTGAGTTCATCGATTTGTGGATAATTCTTGAGAGCATCTGAGAGGTTGGGGTCGTTAGATAAACAGCCTTTTTATAAGCAGACAAAGATTTGTGAGCTTACTACGTACCTACATACAATACGCTAGGTTTTATTTAAACAATGATTTGTTTTTTCAAAAATTTAATTGCTTAAAAAAATGTATTAAATAATTCTGACATGTAAAAAACACGCTCAAGTGTAGGATGATATAAATAAGATTAGATTCCTAACTTTAATGATACTTGTTCAATCAACTGACATTAACTTTTATCACCAAAATAATTCAACAAAAAATATCGGCACTAACATTTTAATCACTTCTTTACTCACATAGACGGCAACATGAATTCTTATCGTATAACCAAAAAAAAATCTTAATCTATGTAAATTTTACCGTAGTAAGTGCTAAGATCAGCAATTGGTGTGTCGCAAGTCATTACGTATTCATACAATAAAACAGAAATAACGAGATGTCCCACAGCCAACGACATACATACAAACATAAGTAGATATATATATGTAGGTAGATACATAACACATAGTTTACGGCTAGGTGGAATGCGGCCATATTGCCATTTATATTTAAAAACTATTAGATGCTATGTTGATTTTAGGCTAGATTTAGATTGTTGAACGTTTGAAATTGAATTTCGAGCGATTTTTTTTAAATAATTAAACCGTTTTCTCTTCAGTCACGGTAATGTGATCTAAACCTAGCCTTATTTCCGATTTCCATTCATTTTGGTGACGCACGTGTTTTGTAAAGAATAATGGATTTTAGATTTATATTTAAATATTAGAAAATATTGTGTAACATGCTTTTTAAGATAATGTAAAGTGCTTAATGTTAATTGAGAACCATAAAATATTAATTCGTCTGGGATTATTGAAGTGTTTATTTGGTTTTTCTTTAACCTGTTTAACTTGTGTCTTTTAGACAGACGGGTCAGAGTCTACATGAAATCGCTTTCACCAAGGTTTTGCCAATAGGGTACTTACTTGTAGGAGAAAGTTCAGAAGTTTCATGACTGTAATTTCAGCAACAACCAATACGTTTCTCTAAAAACAACTTTAGGTACCCCACGCTAGAAATGACCCCGGCTCCCTAGCCTAGTTAGAACCGTTTCGTTTCGATTCTCTTTTCGTTGATCGCCTCGAGTCGACCACGCCTCCCATTCCTTTTTTCTGACCACGTGACTAAGCGTTGAGATGACGTCAGAATAAAGGAATCGGAGGCGTGGCCTACTCGAGGCGATCGACGAAAAGAGAATCAAATGAAACGGGGGGCTGAATCGTAGCTACGTTCACAAGCATGCGAACTCACATAAACAAGACATCCAGACCTGAAACAACTATTTGTAGGCCATACAAATATTTGTTTTGTGTGGGAATCGAACCTGTGACACGCAGTGCAGCAGCCAATCGCTCAACCACTGAGCCAGCAGTGTCGTTTTGATTCTGCACAAATTGTTGTGTTTTCCGAAACACAGCTACTTCGTAAGGAGTATAAGTTTCTTATGTAAGGACTAGCTGACTCGGTAAATGTTGTTCTGCCTAATAATTGAAACTTAAATCGAAACCAAAGTCCTAAAATCGCCATAAAAAAAATGGGAGTTTGGGTAGGAAGGTAAAAAATAGGCTACGACCTATTGATAGACTTAGCAAATATACGCAAAAACATTTCATAAAAATCAATCAAACCGTTTCGGAAGCAAACACTGTAACACGAGATTTTTATATATTAGCCGACTAGCTTTTGCCCGCAGCTTCGCCCGCGTACATAAAATATAGCCTATGTCACTCAAGGATAAAGCCGCTCTCTGTCGGTGGAATAATTTTAGCAATCGGATCAGTACTTTCAGAGATTATCTCCTACAAAGAAAAAAACATACTTTATTTCTTTTTAATACATATATTAGTGTAGATATCTTTCCTGACTCTATTTTGGTAGTCAGATGCACATAAATCACTAAGACATATTATATAAAGTACGTATAATACAAAAACGATAAGCACACATGCAAATATAAACTCATACTCTCTGAATCTATTATCTTCAAAACTAGTTTTATTGACAAGTAAAATAATTAATGTAAATCACGTAGTCTTGTCCAAAATAATTAAAAATTATGTTAGCTGGGTATACGTTTGGTAGAATTCCATAGATCTATCTAGCAGTGCCGTAAGTAGCCTTTTATACGCCCGGTGCCAGTTTTTGTAGGTAACTGCGCCCAAAAAAAGTTCGAGCTGGGTACGTTCAATAAACCTGACACAGGTTCTCACCGAACATGAATGTTTCTGTAGGTACCAGATCGGTTCTTGCAGGAAGAAACGCTCGGAAATCACCATGCACACGGTGAAGCATTTATGGTGGAAGATAGCCCCGCTTGACACGGAGCCCTATCGTGTCCTCGTGGAGGCAATCAACGGTGGCAACCTGAGCATCCGGTCCTGGTTCAGGTATGGTACGAAGTAAGAGAGAATGGGAAACATTAACCAACTTTTTTTAAATTGATATTAACTAGAGCTTGACTGCGATCCCACCTGATAGTAAGCAATGATGCAAACGTTGATCGTGAGGCGCACTAGTTTATTAAGAGCCTAATTTCTCTCTCTCTCTCTCACTCTCTATTCTTTCACTTCTGATGAAATGAGGATACAAAACTGGTTTATGTTTTGATCATTTCTGCGTCTCATCAGGGTTTGCGCCCTGTGCCCGGGCACCGCTGTCTCCGCCCTAGTTACGGTACTGTCTAGAATACATGTAAATGTTCAATTTTCTAGTGTTCTTGTAATTATTGTGATTCCGTTAGAGAAACAAGTTCCTCGAATGTTGAATTAGGAGAATGAATATATTTTGTTTATTGAATAGTGATCTATGAATTTGTTTGAGATAAATGTATTAGTTTTATGAGAAAACCAGCTGCTGTCAGTGGCTTCGCCCGTGTGATAATAGAAAATTATCTCAAGGGACCCCGGAGATAAAAAGTATAATTATCATATCCTATATGCTATTTTAGGACATGGTCTACCCGGGTACCAAGTTTCACCGACATCCGTCCAACCGTTCGCGCGTGATGGAATAACAAACACTTAGACACACACTATCGCCTTTATAATATTAGCGTGGTTCTTTCGAGATTATAGGTAAGGTTACGTCCAGTTTCTTTTTTTGTATCCAAGATGAAACACAGACTCGCATTTTCTGTATGTAACAACTAGCTGTTCTCGTGGTTTTACCTGCATCTTAGTTACTGCTTTGCTCCTGCGTGATGTTATACACTACTACTTTTTAATAAGTACAAAAATATGGGGCTCTATCTGTACCTGTAACTGATCATATTTGTGTAGTCGAAAATAAAAAAAAAACGAAATCCCAAAATTGTCCACGAAAATTTATCATAATTGGTAAATTCATAATTTAATCAATCATTCATAACAATTGCTACTAGAAAATACTGCGCGCAGTGTTTTTCCATTGTTTTCTATTCATAATCAATAGCCTGTGCAATATTTCCATAAATTGAGTGACATTTTGGGATATAAACAAACGCTAATAACTTTGCTGTTTATGAATATTATTTATTGAAACTTTACTTCAATAATAACAAGACCTTTTCTAATAAGCCCTTTAAGTATTTGTGCTAATTAAAAATTAGTGGTGTATAGCCTTCCTTGATAAATAGGCAATAAAATATTTTTCCAGTTCAAACAAACATACTTTTTAGCTTTATAATATTAGCAAGTAGATATAGATTTACAGTAAAGGTCTACCTTGCTCTTCGAATCTAAAAATGTGAAGTACCTAAGAAGGTACCTACTGAGATTGTTAAAAAGTTCTTATTATTATATTTCTGTATGCACATCCATATAGTCACACTAAGAATCATTTTACAGGTTTATATAATATCTAAGTATTTTGTTTTAAATTTTATTTTGTTACTTATTATTTTTATTTTATTGAACCTGATGTTTTATTAATATTCTAATTAAAAAGAAGTGATTGTATTCAAATTTTAAGCGAATTGTAAGAAATGTAATCTTATTTTACTATAAATCTTTTAAAGCTTAAAATAAATGAATTTATTAATTTAAATTACAGCACAGATCCATTGAAAATAAATGATGTAAAGAATAAAATGTAAAATAATAAATAGTAAAAAATATTACATCCAGCGTCCAATACTCTGATTGTAAACTGATAATTGATAACGTAATGCAAAAACATCAGTAAAAAAATGTTTCACAAATTACTTATATCATTAACTGTTACAAAAACGAACTCTCCTGAAAAAATGCACCTATTACCTTAAGACCTTATACGTGAGCATCGAAATGATAAAGAAAGTTCTTCTAACACCTATTCACCACACTTACCACTCGCCTAAGCAACAACGAAACAAACAAGAAACCATACGCCATAAAACAATACGTAAATACCAGCCACACACTTCACACAAGCCATAAACCCAACTATTCCAAGATAAACATCAATCTCATCGGAATCATATAAAAGTGTACTTTTATACCAGTTATTATGCTTCTAATAAAACAGGGATGAACTGTTTATGAGTCCAGAGGATGCCGCAACTATCATCTGATTATAGGCCGACGAATAAAAATTGTTTACCCGTAAATGCGTGTCTATAAAAACTATTAATGTACGGCTTAGTAATTAAGGAGTTATGTCAGAAATTAACAATGAGACAATATGTGTTGTTGTCTGACTGTGAAATTATATATAGCTACCACTATAATAGTTTTATTAGCCATTTATATACAACGTGTCTACATCTCTCAGCCAGCTCTCCTGTCACAGGTCTGCTGGAAGAAATTTCCATTGAAATAAGCAGCACCATTGTGCTTTTTCTATCTGTATTGATTTTGTTCTTTTCATTTTTAAGTTTTTGTATGCCTTTTATTATTATTATTATTATTATTATTACATTTATTTTCTATATATACATATTATTTACATTTTTAAATATTTCTTAAAAACAAACATAATAAAAAAACATTTAAAAATATAAAAAATAGTAGCCCACCGGCATCGGGAACAGGGTCCAAGCTACCGGTGGTCAGGGCTCCTGAGAGAGGAATCTCCTAACAATGCGCGCCGTGTCCAGGAGTACCGCTTTCTGGATCAAGCCCTTAATCCAGCTGCCCAACGAGAGCCTCCTCAGATGTTGTTCGAGGCTCTTAGCTATTAAGCCATTCGCCGTTACGACTATCGGCACAATGACTGCTCTATCCACTTCCCACATGTCGACAACCTCGCGAGCTAAGTCAAGATATTTAGTTTGTTTATCTTTCTCAGCTTTCACGAGGTTCTCGTCATGAGGGACCGCTATATCAACAATCATTGTGCGACGCTCTAGTCGATCTATCACCACTATGTCAGGCTTATTGGCAACAATAGTCCTGTCAGTGATGATAGATCGATCCCAATACAATGTGACGCTGCCATTCTCGAGAACTGGGTCGGGCACATACCTGTAGTACGGTACTTCTGATTCCACAAGATTGTATTTAAGAGCAAGTTGCTGGTGAATAATCCTGGCTACGAGGTTGTGTCTATGCAAATAGTCTCCGTTAGCTAAATGAGAACGTTATTATTATTATTATTATATTCTTTATTGTACACCACCACACCTACCTTACCTTTGTGTATTGTACCTGTGTTTTTGAGGGAGGAAATCATCAAATGCTTTGGGTGTTTTTAATATCACGCATGCGGAATCGCTCGGTACGCGTAGCCCCCGCAAATGTCCTTTTCCTACAAGTATTTATTGTAATGCGTGGAATACGCACACGGGATGCGGGGCGTGATATCGGTCAGCCGCCCCGCATGCGAAGCTATTCCGCATGCGTGATGAAATCCACACGATATTAAAAACACCCTTTCTCCCATTCCAACCCACCTGTGATGCTTTAGTTGTCTTTTGCAGTCAGTGATTCTTTCAAACTAACCTTCAACCTAGACAGAATTGAAAACTAACGTCCATAATAAATAAATAAATAATCATTTATTGGAATTTAACCATAGTTTACAATATATTATCTACATTTATAACTGACGATCGGTTTGTCCAACAACAGCTTGTCCTACGACAAAGGCCTCCTCCAAAGACCTATCTTTCTCTTGTAATTCTGATGCTACCTAATTCTCTACGCTAACATACTATACAGGATAAAGGATAAGGCCCGCGCTTGACCACTATCTTACCGGTAAAGCGATGATGTAGTCAAAATTGGAAAATTATAAATAATGAAACCAACAGGAACAAAATACATAACAATGATTACACATTAGAGACACATCATGGTCTTATTAACGATAACAAACTAGTTGCAGAAGAATTTGTAAATTTCTTTGCCAGTATACCAATTAAAACTACTGAAGCCCTAAATTCGTCGCCATCGCATGCTTTTAGTTTATTACAGGCGAACGTTGCAGCCTGTTCGACTGAATTTAACTTTAAGCATATAAACCCTATAACTGTAATAAAAGCTTTTAAACAAATCAAGGTTAAATTGACAGAAGATTTGTGGGGTATGTCTATCAAAGTTTGTACCTCAATTATTGAGACTATAGCGCCGTACTTAGCTATAATATTTAATTTGTGTATAGATCAAGGAGTTTTTCCGGATCTGATGAAATATAGTAAAGTGATACCACTTTTTAAATCTGGGGACAGTAAAGACACTAATAATTATAGGCCGGTGTCCGTGTTGCCGGTTTTTAGCAAGATATTTGAAAAGGTGATGTTAAATCAAATGCTTAATCATTTTAACACAAATAACATCTTACACGATAAACAGTATGGTTTCACCAAAGGACGTTGTACAACTGACGCTGGTGTCTCCTTACTAAAACACATTTTTAATGCGTGGGAAGAGGCACAGGATGCTATAGGCATCTTCTGTGACCTGTCTAAGGCGTTTGATTGTGTGGTTCATGAAACATTACTCCTGAAACTTGAGCATTACGGACTAGGCAAAACAGCTTTAAACTTATTAAAATCTTATTTGATTGACAGACAGCAACAAGTTCAAATAAACGGTGTCAATTCGTCGGGATTAAATGTGAAAATGGGGGTGCCCCAAGGTTCAATTTTAGGTCCTTTTTTATTTTTAGTTTATATTAATGATTTACCCTATTTGTTGCAAAATAAACTTAATATGGTGTTGTTTGCCGACGACACTTCTTTGATTTTTAAAATAAATAGAAGGACTAATAATCTTGACGACGAAAATAACGCACTACTGCAGGTCCAAAACTGGTTCACTGCTAATAATCTAGTTTTAAACGGGAAAAAAACTAAATGCATAAGATTTTCCTTACCGAATGTCAAAAGTAGTGATTGTGACGTAATACTAAACGATGAAAAACTAGAATTTGTCGACAAAACTGTTTTCCTGGGGATAACGCTTGACTCAAGGCTACAATGGGGTCCTCACTTAACATCTCTTGCAGGACGGCTTAGCTCAGCTGCATATGCTGTTAGAAAAATCCGCCAATTTACGGATGTTGATACCGCTAGACTAGTCTATTTTAGTTATTTTCATAGTATCATGTCATACGGTATCTTATTATGGGGACGGGCTGCAGACATTGACTCAATTTTTATTCTACAGAAAAGAGCTATCAGAGCTATTTACAATCTCCGCCGGTGCGATTCTCTAAGGGAACTGTTTAAGGATATTAACATCATGACGGTGCCTTGTCAATATATCTATGAAAACATCATGTACGTTAGAAAAAATCTTCATCTTTTTAGCAAAAGAGGCGATAGACATAATTATGCTACAAGAAATAGGGACCAATTAGTTCAACCAGGTTTCAGACTGGCTAAAGTGGCCTCTTCTTTCATGGGGTACTGTTTGAAATGTTATAATAAAATACCTCCCCAAATATTAGAACTCAATGAAACGAAATTTAAATCTTGTATTAAACGCACACTATGCAGGCAAGCATATTATAAGTTGGAGGATTATATTCAAGATAAAAATGCCTGGCTCAATGCTGGTCCAGCTCCACTACCACTGGGGGTACAAATTGATTAGAATTTGTTAAATTTGTAAAGTATTATTGTAGTTAATTACTATTGTATTTAGTATTGTATAATGTAGAAGCATTTTTTTCAAACTTTGTAAATGTGAGTACCATGGAGCTATTTTATGGTTTTTAGGTTACTATTGGATTTGTTTGACATAAATGAGCATGGCAGTTGAGAGTTTGTCATGCTCGCTCAAATGTCTCACTGATGGTGGCGCGTGTGTTGGATCATTCGGTTCCCTTCAAAATGGTTGAGCTGAGTGGTGCTAATATTCGCGTCGGTTCCGTGAACGGGCGCTGTCAGTTGAGACTGGTCATCTCTTAGCTGCCAGTTGCTATTTTAATATCTATATTTAGTTTTTATTTTTACATTATTGACATTGTTCTCACATGATAGCGACAAGAAACATGTAACAGAGATATTTGTAATTGCAAAACATGATTGAAAAGAGTGTCCATGGAGTTTCTTGCACATTCTTCTCCATAGAGATCTACGCTTTGGAATGTGCAATTAGCATCATTTTTTCTGACTGACTGACTTCTTGACATTTCAAAAGTGCCTGTAAATGGTTTATTTGAAATAAATGCTTTTGAATCTTTGAATCTTTGAATCTTTGAATCAAAAGCTGCGATTACAGCATTGCGTAATCGCAGCTGAAGGAACACAGGTGGATTAAGTCAGTAAACTCTTACACTCCCTCTCGATCCCTTTCGCTACACACAGAGCGTGAACAGTTATCTGACGATTTCCCTCCTCTTAAAAAAAGGTATTGTGTAATCGATAGTCAAGCCATAACAAAGTACATTATAGAAACAGATGTTCAACTGGAATCAAAATTACCAGCTCTCCGATCTTACCCATCCCGACGCCACAGCACAAACGCTTACCTACGAACATTAACGATCCATACTGTTACAAAGTACCTATTAACTACTAATTTAATAGCCCCAACTCATTAACCTGCTCAACTCGTTAAAAACTTTAATAAAAAGAATACTCCCGAACAAAATAGTCATTAATTCGACATTAATATTTACAAGTTACTAGGTTTTATTGTAACTGTAAAAGAGGGTAACTTCAACTTACGGATACCTGCAAAAGTTTCTTATAGTGAAACAATAATGGTTAATGATTCGGAAAATGTCATATTAATTGTAAAACTGGAAAGTTTTTAGGGTATGTTAAAAGTTGGAAGGTATATTTTTGTCGTTTTATGTCTAGGAGCCTATTCGAGGATAAAGAAATAAAGTTTATATGCGAAACTCATGTGGGTGTGTCTGTTTTATTTTCTTTTATAAGTTGTAAAATAGTCTGGCCTATGTTGGTCTTGGTTGAAAATAATAATCTATTAAATATTGTAATTTGAAATATATTTCTGGTCCTTCGAACCTACTTGATTAAATTTTTTTTTTAATGTGTTCGACCATCAAGTGAAATTTTTACAATATGATGATCCATACAAACTTTGGACCCCTTAGGGGGTGAATATCGGAAAATTCGTTCTTAGCTGATGTCTACACCCTAAATACGGAACTTACCTGCCAAATTTTAAGTTTTTAGGTGTTATAGTTTCTGAGATTTCGTGATTAACCAGTGAGTGGTATTTCGCTTTTAACCTTTTGACGTGCGTAATTAGAGACACAATAGTAAGACAATGGCTTGCGGGCGCCGGCTACCGCCTGAGCGTTAATGAATTAAATAAATAGATTACAGCTAACATCCATTAAAAATTTAGATTCAGTGTGACAGATACTACATGCTTAGCCAGATTTACATCATCATCACAATTTCAGCCGAAATGGAGCGGCGACCGCGTACCGAAAGACGCAGCCTTCCATTATTGGACACAGGCCTCCCCCAAGTGTCGTCACAATGAACGGTCTTATGCGTTTCGCATCCATCGGATTCACGCACCAGGGCCACTAGGCCATCCAACGCTGCGTCTGTTGGTACGCGGTCACTGCTCCAGTACCTTTCGGCCCTATCGATCATCTGTACTGCAAGCAACGCGCCTTGCCCACTTTTTACCAGATTTACAAGGTAGAATTTATTAATGTAACCGGTTCATTCATAATTTGTTTAATCACATAAATCACCTATTTAAATTCTTAACAAGTAATCTGTACACGAAAACTAAATAACATTAATTTTAACAATCTTTCTCTAATCTTTTTTCAAACCCGATCTATTCGGTATCCTTCACATCTTTCTTTCTTCATTAAACCGTTCCCATTAACTAAGTTTAATTGTGAACGATAAACAGTTACATTACTATCGTACAATACCGATATCGTGTGTGGTCCAACAATTAATGAGCTCACTCTATACATATATACATAAACGCGTGTATGTCCGTCTGTCCCCGGTCCCTATCTCTGTAATTTATCTAGAGCGCATACGTTTTCTATTTTATGAAGTTATTAAAGTTTTAGTTGAGTTTCTTTTACAAGTTTCTGTGGCGAGCGAATTGTGTAGGTTGGATGTACGGGTAAAAGTTTTGACGGTATATATGGGGCTTATTTAGCTGTGTTTTATGGGTTTATTAGATCTATAGTTTATGTGTTTGAAAGCCGTGACGTGCCATTCGTAGGCTTGCTGTTTTAGCATTTGTTTAATAAGTTTGATTAGGTTCTGAAATTATGACATTGGATATTGGTTGAAAAAATTTGAAGAACGTAGCATAGCATAGCATAGTCGGCCTTATAATGTTCCCACTGTTGGGACTCAAGCCTCCTCTCTAGGAGAGGGAAGAACGTATTTAACTGTATTCTGTGAACTGTAACTTTTAAAAGTAGAAAATTCTCAAAAAAAAAATTGCACTTCAGTAAAAATGAGATTTTGTACGAGGGACAATTTAACTGAAGGATCACAGGTTTTAATTAGTAAAAATCTGTCACTCTCTCGCTCCACCCAGAGCGGGTGAAGTTGACGATTCCTCACTCAAAAAAAAAATCGATCAAGTGTAAGTCGGACTCGCGCACCGAGGGTTCCGTACAAACTTATTTATGTAAATTGTTCAGTTCCCAAATCGAGTTTTGAAGATTTCTGAATCGCATAAAGTCATTTTCTTGTGACGTAACTAAAGATTTACACTTTAGTACTACAAATGTATAGTTTCTGTATGTTGTGATTTCCTAGCAATTGTCAAAATAAGCAACTGAACGAAGCATATAGGTACGTCCTTATCTGTAGATTACGTTGACTTAAAAGTTTAATTTTTATACTGCTTCAAGGGATAGCAGACTTAGGCATTTGATATTAATTTCAGCTTCATACCTTTACGCGATCTTGAGAAAAAGGGTCTTGCCTCTTATAAGGAGATCTTGGATCCTATAAGGGTTCCGTTTTTACAGACTAACGTACGGAACTCTAAGAAGAAAAAAAGGTACAAATGAGCTGAGCAGTTCAAAAGACTCTTCTCTTTGTCATGACTAATTCATACGGCAATATTATTCAGATCTAATAATATTATATTATTATAGTTCAAACTGCTTGTTGTAGTGAATTACGAAGATGGCCCACTAAATAACTACAAGTTTACGGGCAGTTATGCATGTAAGTGTCTGCGAGCAGTAACAAACGTTTATTAGCCATCCACAGTGCCATGTGCTATGATTGACGCAAATACATCAATGCCAACGCTTTCAGCAACGACTAATACCCAGAAATATTATTGTATACTTAGAAAAATACTCGTAAACAGTTTTAAGACTACTTAAATTATATTTGACCTCAGTCCGCACAAAAGATTCTCTGTTTAAGCAAGCAAATGGACTACTTAATGTCAGAAACAAAGATTTAACAGAGAAGCTAACAAAAGCTCACCGCTTTACCGTTCTAACCTCGAAATTTAATATTTAACATATAATTAATCCTCAAAAACTAAATTGCCATTGCGAGACCGCTCCGCCGCTCATAGACATAAATCATTTGTAACAAAAGGCGTGCGGTACACAGATTGCGAGCCCATCGCTAATTGGGCGTCACCATAAACCAGCCGCATTCGTAACAAAAGTCAATTCTCCAGCAAAGAGGTTAAAAAAACCTGTGGGCCCACCGTGTAACACAATCTCGTACCGCGAAAGAACATAAAATTCGGTTGGCTATTAGATTCCGCGGCGCACGACGAGCAAACGACATTTTTATATTTTGTTCGCGCACACACTCACTCACACACACACTCACACGTTCACTCATAGTGCAGGTAGGTATAAACAAAAATGTGCTAAGTAAAAAATATTATTATAGTATAATACGCCATATAACACGAGAGCGTTGGTGAGTGGCGCCGGTTCTCAAACTGTTTTTGCTATTTAGTGCTACGCGCCGTAGCAGTCTCGTAGCGCGTAGCGGCCGTCGCGCCGTAGCAGCTATTTTCATGCATTGCGAAAAGCTTCTACTAGTTGTGAAAAATATATCTGTCTCTTTCTAATCTACGGTACTTTAAAAATGTATATAATTATTTAAATATAACAAATTACTCTTTGTGACGTGTTAATGATTAATATACAAAAATCCTTATTATGACGTATTATAGGTACCACGCCCAGTGATGAGAGCCAAAACTAAACTACTCTGTATTTATAAACTTTTTATATCCGACCTTTTCTTTATTATAGGAAAGTTCCTTTATAACAGGTCAGCTTAAAACCTCTACACAAATCAGGTTAAATTATTACCTAGCCTAGATATTTTACAGGATGCACTTTGGAGAGTGTGCGCAGGAATTACGTGACTTGATTCCGCCATCACCTTTCTACCATCGGACAACCAGACGAACGGCGAGTGTCCAATTTTACGTTGTTGGTCAAGACTAAGCGTTTCGCCTGTTACATCGAAAAACGAACAATTTGCCTGCTGCGGTTTTCCCGTCCGATTATAATTTAGCTGTCTTCAAGACCAGAGTGAATAGGCTCTTAATAAACTAGTGCGCTTCACCATCATCGATTGCATCAGTGCTTACTATCAGGCGGGATCGCAGTAAAGCACTAGTTTATATCATTTAAAAAAAAAACTACTAATTAAAATAAACACAAGTTTGAGCACCGCAGTCCACTGGTACTCAACATAAACAATGTCAATGGTTTCAACTATAATCGGTCGGCATTTGATATACGAATCATATTAGAATAACGTCTGGGAAATCTATGCAATGTGCAATAAATATACCAAAGACAATCCCACAAATAAAACATTTTAAACTTTATGATCAACAAAATAGAGACCAATTTCGTTTGGTATGTGTCTATAATAAAAAATATTTGTACTTTGAGATGTAACCGTTAGAATCAATGTTTGAGGACATAATAAACTTGATCTAATATTGTAAGTGAATGCAAATTGTTTTAAGTAAATAATGACTTAAGGATACGGTATTGAAAAAACTAAGTGTAAGCGATTATGAATTAAAAGTCGAGGGAGTAGAGTTCGATTTGTATTTGATGTTTCAATAAACATCTTTATTGTGTTAATTAGGATGTACTTACTTACTGACTGGACTACTGTAGACTCTGTAGACAGATAACTTTCTGTTACACCCACATTTTTTTATTATTATTATTGTTTTAATTGATATAAACTAGTACTTGACTGCGATCCCACCTGATGGTAAGCAGTGATGCAATCGTTGATGGTGAGGCGCACTAGTTTATTAAGAGCCTATTCACTCTAGCCTTGAAGACACCTACATTATAATCGGACGGGAAGACCACAGCTAACTGTACTTATTTGGAACTATGTTGACATAGAACTGATTGTTTCACTGTTCCAAGGGGAAACTGATCAGAGTATTTGTTGATATTAATTTTTGAATACCTCCACGCGCTTTCTGAGAAAAAGGCTTTCGACAGACGGACAACACAGTATTCCTATAAGGGTTTCGTATTTGCCGACTGAGGTATTTTTTTTTTCCGGTGGGAAAATCATCCAATGACATCCCACGCTCATGGGCGGAGCGAGAGGGTGTGTCATACTTTAACTGTCTAAACGCACTCCTGTTTCTTCGTTGCCTTTCATACCAGGGCCGAGTCTTCCTTTCAGAAGCAGACTCTTGGCCTAAGTAGGCTTCGACCCTGCTGGGCGTCGACCCCTAATAAAAAGATTAGCAAAATACAAAAAATTAAAAAAAATACTCAACATTATACCACACTTTTGAACTAGTAATTAAAAACCACATCATTTAAACTATTATGCTATTTAAAAACCAAAATGTCATGTAGATGTAATTTTGTGTCCATTAAAAATATCATAAAATTCCCCAAAACGTAACTTCATTAAATAATTAATAGATCATATTAAAACAGAATAGACCTTATCAGTTTCTACGTGAGAACTGGAATTTCACTGATTATTTTTGATTCTATAAGATTAGATAGATAACATATAAATAATGTTGTAATTTTTATGTTTACTGATTAATACATAACATGATTTTACTTTTAAAAAAAGTCGTCTTTATGCAAAATTTGCTGAATAATGGAATAGTTTTAATGCATTAAGTATTTAATGCGTTTTTTGATCTACAAATTGACATACTAGGTATACTGAAACAAAATAAATTGTCTCCGAGTGGTCTAAAAAGTCACATATTTAAACTCTGAATAAATCTATGCTCATTTTAAATTCCATTTTTAATTAATATATTTACACATAAATACATAAAAACGAAAATCGTCCCGCATACACAGTATGGTATTTTGTTATTCAAAATTAAATATCACTATTTTTTATTACCTACTTGTACAAACGATTTATTTAATAAAAAACATTTAGTAATAAAATTTGTTTTTTTTTTGTGGTCTATGGCCGCCATTTTAAGATGCGCGCGTTTTTTGCCGTAATTTTTTTAAATTCCAGTGAAGTTCAGTGGCTGTATTAATTAAATAAAATTAAATACTACAAAATCATTACAAAATGTGGCACTCCTTTAGAAGGCACAGCCCTTGACATGTGCATGGATATTTGCTTGTGATTATGACCGGCTTTTTAGGGAAATGCTTCAGGCAGTTCATCTTGTAGAAGTAAAATAGCTTGTTGCTATTGAAGTTACTTGTTAATTATGATCTACGTTTAATGTATGTTTAACTTAAAACAAAAGCCCAGCCTTTTCCTAACTTTGATTATAAGGAGTCTGCTTCTACTCTAGCCGTATTTGTTTAAATATAGAAGATTCTATAAAAGTTAATGTAAATATTGCAAAAACTTTAAATTATAACAAAGTTTGCACACGCTTTTTGTGTGAAAGAAACTTTGTCATTATCATTACCTACTTATTAAAATATAACTTCGGCTATTTATATAACTATTAGTTCTTACTAGCGACGCGCTCCGGCTTCGCCCTGGTGCAATGCTGAACACTTAATTGATCACATTAGAAACCTCTAAAATTATCAGTGTTATTATACATATAAACCTTCCTCTTGAATCACTCTATCTATTAAAAAAACCGCATTAAATCCGTTGCGTAGTTTTAAAGATTTAAGCATACATAGGGACAGACAGATTTTACATAGCACCTTAAACTGAGAAACATCGTCTGTTAATAATATTATACACTCTGTACTGTATGTGTCCTAGACCTCTAAAAGATCATAATATTTTGCAACAGTGCTGTAAACTTGGAAAGGCGAAATTGAAAAAACATTTAGAAGTTCATTATACAAACATTAAACTTGCGAATCAAAGCGTATGTGCGACGCAGTGCAATATAGTGCATAAGCCTTTGCTTTCCATTCGAAACTAGACCCTAAGACCTTGAGATAACACTGTTGAAGCCTGGTCTATCGCACTGAGGATTTGAAGTAAACTGTCCCAATACAAAGGCGAACTTACCTTCGCACCAAAGCAAAATGCTATATCAAAACAAGGCACAAACAGAAGGCTGCAAGCAGGGGTCCACAATCACCAAACACAGATATACGAACCCAAAACGCTGGAAGGTTCGGCTGCAGTCTGCTCTGTAGGTCGGGGTCGGAGAGTGCACCCCGGCCGAGCGACCCCGTCGACGATGCCGAGAACCTCTGACTGCGCCCCGCAGCCACCTCGCCACCACCCTGTGCACGATCACGGTCATACCTCGCACCGAGATCACACACTTCAACGGACCCAGAGAACCCTGGATTTAAGGTAAGGTACTACTAGATCGGGGTTATTGGGGTCAGCGAGTTCGCACCTGGAATGGCTGCTTGTATGTCGCATCTAGGGCTAAGGCTATCTACGTTTACTAAGGGTTTTTGGTAAACCAGACTCACGGTTTTGTCCTTTAGCTGTAGTACCAAGGCGTAGTGGATGGTGGGTATACTATGCCGGCTTCTGAGACGGGAGGCTCACGGATTGGAGTTCATTAACTAAGTAAATAAAATAAAAGTCAAACTTATGAATAGTTATTTATGTAGGTATAATAAATACTCATACAGATTTGAAATAAATCATGTAATATTTTACTATATTCACTATTAATTTGCACAGAAAAGGAAATTATAAAGAAATTAAAACTCATGTGAAGTCAAAGTAATAAAAAAACAATAACTTCATAGTCTCACTATCACTGTTAAGACTATTCATTAAATCTTTAGTTATTCATAACATGACTTATTAAAATTGAATAAATTATTCATTAAAAACGAAACACTTATCAAAGAATATATAATATATTTTGTACTGATTAAACGCGTTTATTACTTTCAAAATTAAAAACTCGAATAATATTCTTGAATAATAAATGCGTATCGCAGCATTATTTAGAATATTAAAATGTTCCAGTAAAAAGTAATGTTCTAAAAACACCACGTAATAAAAAAGAACTAGGTACTATGAAGCCGTATATGGACAGTGGTACATGCAGAAGTCATGAATGAAGAATAAAATTGAAGGAAGAGAGATTGCCCAGTGCCCAGTGGGAAGCATCGAAATGTGTGATCGTGTTGCGACTAAAAAGCATCTATAAGAAACTAAACACTTGTGCAGACGACACGGATTATGTAAATTGAAGTTATTAATTTAATTATTGGAAAAAAAATGGCGATTGCGTCATAACTCTATAAACTTTAGGATGACGAACCGATTAGACTGCAATAAATGCATTCCAATGGAAGACCAATTAAAATATGAATTAAAATGAATTAAAATATGTTGACAGACCTGTTGGTCTAGTGGTTAATGGCCCTGACTGCTATGCCGGAGGTCGTGGGTTCGATTCCCACCCAGGACAAATGGTTGTGTGATGAGCACGAGCATTTGTTCTGTGTCTGGGTGTAATTTATCTATATATGTATGTATTTAGAAATATATAAGTATGTTTATCAGTTGTCTAGTACCCATAACACAAGCTCTGCTTAGCTTGGGACTAGGCAGCGCTGTGTGATACCTAGTTGTGGAATATTATTATTATTAATATTATTTTAAGACCATTACGATTAAATCTAAAGATAATTAATCTTTTACTCCATAACCTAACCAGAGAAGGGACCAGCAGCAAGAATGTTACTTACTGATGATTTTTTTTTTGTAGACTGTAATGTAATTTCAGCAAAAGATAAAAACAATTAAAATAGAACCGTGTCATCTGCACACCACAATCTCTGCATTATTGAAGAGACAGTAAAATATGTAACGGCTTGATGACATAACAAAATCAATATATTTCACTTTCTCCTCTTCTGTACACAGATAATACAATAAATTATTAAACAAATTCAGTTTATGATCACTTTCTAGTGTTTCGTATGGATATTGCCAAATAATGATCGGAAAAGTACCGCCGAGGTCATTATGTCAAAACATATTGTTACCTGTTCTTATAATAAAAATATAAAATGATCTTTGACATAATGTCCAAAATGTTGTTGGTTATACTTATTAACATAATATAAATGTAACAGCAGTTGTAAATATAAATTCATTTTGTTTAAATTTTTGATGCTGAGTAGATAAAGATTATATTATATCAGTATATCTGATATTATCTAAAGTATATATACATTTAATTCTTGTTTATGAAGTATTCAAGTTACGTAATATTGCAATAATAGTAGATTATGTGACTGGGGGATAAAACATAGTCTTTAAGTCGCAGGCGGCATGTTGAATTCCGAACGAAACGAAGGTTGCTAAGTTTTAATCCTGAACGCCAGTGAGAGTTTTATATAATTAACTCTCAAACATTGCGAGGGAGTTCATACAGAAAACTGAGTGCAGTGAGGAATTCAAACCGCCCAAGACAAAGACAGCCGCCCCACAAAATTTATATCATACTTAGGACCACTAAATCCAACAACAACTATTTCCCACCACTCTAAACTCATGCAGTTTTCAAAAAAGGAGTGAAAGAACACTATCTTTTTCGTTGTAGTTGCTTATAAGTATGTATTAATATATAAATAATTTTATTCACTATGTATTATTGTGATATTTATTCTACTATATGTATATTTATATTATGATAGTATATCTTTGTATTGTATATTTAAATTTTAACTGATTTGTTCGTATTTTTCTTCTTTTTCCTATTATTTTACCACACGGTGTCTACATCACTTTTTTTCCAATTCTCCTTTCGCAGGTATGCTGGAAGAGATTTCTGTAGAAATGAGCATCACCTTCGTACCTATTTTTCTGCCACCTTCTTACTTACTTTCTTCTTACTTTTATTATAATATGTGTCTATATGAATTGTTAATTATCTAAATAAATTAAAAATCTTCTTGCAAAAATATAGTACTCAGACAGACAACCTATCAACAATGCAAAACTAACTATTCCTGGAATCTAGAGCAATATATTTCAGTTAGCTGCTCCATTTCCAATTCAGCTATTTGGCTGACCTGGAGCAATTAGGTGACTAGCAGGCTAAACGCTAAAAATGGACACTTAAATGTTAGCATAACATTGTTTGCTGGAAACTAGGCGATTCCAGAATCGACTGATCCAGGTTATTTACGTAAGCTACCTCTGCATTTAAAATAATCAACGTATATCTGAAATGTTGTTATTATTATATTTAAGTTGTGTATAGGTTTAGGGAAGAGCACTGATGACTGAAATACAGATTTATCTGGGTCATAACTTGTATTTTTTTGGAAACAATAAATCTCTTCCTTCTCCTCCTAATATTTTTGAATTTATACGGCAGAACAATATTTGTCGGGTCATCTAGTAGTAACAACGATACGCAATATTTGAAATCTTTTGCTTCGTCACCCGTTAATGTTCATTAGAAAATCAGCGTCAGACAGCATTTTTCTGTCTGGTAACATTGCTGAAATGACCCTTTTTAAAGTAACACTGTCACCAAATAAAGTCGTTCTTTTCTTTGTTTCTTTTTAGGGTTTCGTACCTCAAAAGGAAAAAAACGGAACCCTTATATGATCACTTTGTTGTCCGTCTGTCTGTCAAGACCCTTTATCTCGGGAACACGTGGAGGTATCGAGTTGAAATTAAAACCATGTATTTAAGTCTGCGATCCCTTGAAACTGTGAAAAAATCAAATCTCTGAGTTTATAGAAAAAAAAGATACGGCCGTTTATGTCGCAAAAAACGTATATTTCTACGCTCTCAAGGGAATCAAAATTCATAGGGTAATTCCCGTTGACCTAGAATCCTGAAATTTGTCATGAAGCAAGGTCTCATAGCACAAGTATAGGGAAAAATCTGAGTTACGTCATAAAAAAAAACTTTTCTTGCGATTTGGATAAATCTTCGTAACTCAATCCGAGAATTGAAATGTTTTCATAGGTAAGTTTGTACGGAATTCTCAGTGCGCGAGTCCGACTCGCACTTGTCTCTTTTTTTCATTCCTTCTTTCTTTATTTCCTTCTATCTTTCTTTTTCATTCTTCCTTTCTTTCCATTGCCTCTATAACTAATATGGCCGCCTAAAAATACGAACTAAGTACATACCACCCAAATTGCACTGGTAAGAGGATCGTTTAAAACAATACGAGGGTAGTAAACATCGCCTATTACACTTAAACGACCATTCGATGTGTAATGGCGTTGTAAATCTACCACCAGCTCTTTACAAGCGAGGTTTTACAAACTATTTGTGTACTGTAATAGATATTGGCTGGTTTTTGATGCGTTAATTTTAATGGGTAACGCATAGCTTGGTCTATGATCAACAGTTTCGAATGATCTGTATATAATCGCAGCGTTAGAAGGCCACCCACAAGGTGGACCGATGACCTGGTGAGGGTCGCGAGAATCCGATTAATGCGAGACGCACAGGACCGGTCGTTGTGGCGACACTTGAGAGAGGTATGTGTCCAACAGTGGACGTCTTTCGACTGAAATGATGATGATGATAATCGATAAGATGTTTGAAACTGTTGGCTCTATCACTCGTCACTCAAGGTTCATTGGAAGACCAGCTTCAGACAGCATCTGTCTAGCATCATTGCTGGAATTAACCTTTTTCTATCAGTGGTGGGGTACACACTATGTTTCTGGTTTTTTTTTAATGATTGTAAGTACCTGGTGATTGTCGCCAAATAAAAATGCTTCTTCTTTCTTTGATAATAACATCTGTTTTGTCATTTTTCTTGTCACAAATTCTTTTCAACCAAATATTCCTCATATTTGATCCATTTAAACCTCATTTTTTTTGTCGTGTGAACTCTTTTTGATTTTTCAGTACGACAGGTTTTCATAATAAAGCGTCACTTATTTTGATTTTTTTTTAGAGTGGGATGTCATCAAATAACTTCTGCGTCTCTGGGTGAAGCGAGAGAGAGTGTCAGACTTTTACTGACTAAAATCCACCTGTGTGTCTTCAGTTCCCTTTTCTTGAAAGAGTCACCGCGGTCCTGGGAGCCCGCGGTGTCTCTTTCAAAAAATTTCGCTACCCAAATATGAGGAATCTCTGAGGTTTTAAATAAGCTGGAACTATATTACAAACATTTGTGTTATCCACAATGCTATCGAGAATGATGCTTCCATAGTTTTTGTCAAATACTTTACGCGTTTCTAAGTTATGTGTTTTTTCTTAAAATTTGTCAATTAAATATAACTGTCAACGTTTCTTTCTTTCTTTCCATACAATAAATTGATTAACACCAACCTGATTCTCACCATTAACGAACAACGCGAAAGAGACATAATGATCAAAACACCCTAATCCTACGCCTACACAAATTATAAAATTACAAATCTACACACGGCCTTAATCATTAAAACCATAAGCCTTCTAACGCAGAAGACCGGTTTCGTAGGACCATCAATGAAACCAAACGTGCCAAATCCGATGAGATATGATCATAGAAGCGATTCATTGATTTGCTAGATTCAGTGGCGTCGTAACTATACCACCTGAGGCCCATGGCAAAATCATTGGATGGGGCCCCAGGGTAATCGCCAACTTTGTAATTTAATTTGGATAAATCAGTAAAGTACAAATATTGTTTATTATTACTACGAGTAAATCGGCAAGTTCTCTAATACACGAGGACTGTTATATTTCGTCTCTGAAGGTGGGCTTGAAGTGGCGTGGCGTATCTATAAGATGGTAAGGCTGGCAATACCACGGGAAATGGATCCTTTTCTTATGAATGAAAAATCTTAATAATTTACTTGAATTTGTATAATTTACTTCTTCTGAGCTCAAGGCCTCTTGGACTGGGGGCCCCACCGGGCCAGGGGCCCGTGGCATTTTGCCAGCCTTGCCACCCTATAGTTACGCCACTGGCTAGATGCGTCATCTTCCGGTCTGATAGTCTGCCTCGGTGCTATGCCAGCTTACGAACCGTTATAAGTAGGATATAGGAACAGGTATTGGTTGGATGCAACAAGGTGTGCGCGGCAAAGGAAAGCCGGCTACCTATCAGTGTATATTGTAGTACTTTGTCAAAGACACTGGCTTTGTTTGCGAGATTTTTTTCATAAAAACCAACCCCTTAAACCATATTTAAAGTGGAGAGAAAAACTTATTTTCTATTAATTCTGATTAGAATTTTTGCTAAGTTTAAAAAAAAGAAAGAAAAGTTTTTTATGGGTGCCTCACACAATCGTATATAAATTAAAAATATATAGACAAGTTATAAGTTTATTAACCCCAGAAATAAGAATCCTCCATAAAATCTTTAAAAACTATCTAAATTGTTATGATGAAAAATGTGTAATAACGTCATAATCGCGTAAAAGCGGTTGTATGAAAAACAGTGAAAATGTATGTTGAGTTGCATCCCCTTAACTATTGGGCCATCACACCATTTCATTCAGAAAAAGCTAAAGGAGGAGTTAAAACCAAAGTTATTGGAAAAAAACAGTGAGTCTATTTATTTATACATGGACCGGATAAATATTTGTAAAAACTAAGTGTACAATGATTGGTCTTATCGCACAGAGCAATCTCTCACAGACAACCTTAATACGGACTGAACGATAGGAGATAGATTTGGGGCGGTCAGCGCACAAAAAATTATAAGTAATATAAATTAGACATAATAATAAATTCTAGTATAGAGAGTATTTTATTCAAGAAAGAACCATAATTATATCATTTCACATTTCAAGGCAGTTTCCCAAAGCAGTCATATTATTGTCTTCAATGACATCATGTATTATTTATATGCAGAATGATATACATAAAGTAATGCTTGCCTAATGCGGAGATAGACTGGTTTTCCCCGAAACATTATAATTTTAATACGCAAATGCCATATTTACCTCAAGACGTACCTAATTTTTGCCAAGATATGTTTTAAGAATATGGGTAACGAATTTTCGCGCATAAAATCTTTGAGAATATCACAGTCATCTTTCTACCCTCGATCTATATCTAATCCGGCTCTGGGTAGAGGAGAAAATCAGACTTTTACTGTCTCAAACCCACAGATTTCCTTTAGTTGCCCTTTATTGTGAGGGTTGGGTAACTCGTTCGAACAATCCACAACCCTGGCAGGCCCCGTCAATTTAGGTGACATCTCTTCGAGGCGCGCGTAGAGCACATCATGCCGCCAACTCGGACTTGGTCTTTACCGGATGGCCGGACGATGAACTACCCAGCAGGCTTAAATATAGGGTGACTGGTAATTAGTGTACTATACTTAAACACGTGATTGTGCTCATGATAATCAACAACTTTTACTATGGGAACAAACCTGAAATCGCGAAAAAAAAATTCAACTGTTCAGTACATTTATGTTTGCCTAATGTACTGAACAGCTGATATTTTTTTCGCGATTTCGGCTTTGCTCCCATAATAAAAATTGTTGGTTATCATGAGCACAATCACGTGTTTAAGTATCGTACACTAATTACCAGTCACCCTATATACCTAAGTGTCGCCGCACATGGGCCACATGCCACAGCCACAAACGCGGTCACAAGAAGCTAGAATTGGCCACAAAGGAAGCTGAAGCGCGCGACAGTCACTTGTGGCCGGTGGCTGCTACTTTTTTAACCCATACTCGAAGTATCATAATGGACTCTGACGAAGAAGGTTTAAATGTGCGAGTGGCGTGTGACGGCGTTTTGTATCGACGTTTAGTGGCCAGTGCGGGCCACAAGAAGCGAGCAGCGGCGATTTGTAGCGTGTGGCGGCCACCGGCGTCAACCGTGTGAGGCGAATCCATATAAAATCATCGAGATTTAAGTACTAACGTACTAGAGAAGACACCGTAAATTCCTACTTTGTCTCGTTCAACTGCGGCGATCGCGCCGCACTTTGTCGAAGAAAACGCGTAATTGCCGTGATTTACATGGAACTTAAGACCTTTTTGCCGAGAATAAATACACTTCCGCAGCAAATCTAGCGCTGTGGTAAATTAGTTACGGTTTAGACGAATTGTTATTATTTTAGCGCTGCAGCGAACTAAAGATTCAAATTACGAAAATAGGACAATTCAGTTATTTGACGTAGCTTCTCTAGTACGTTAGTACTTATATCTCGATGTATAAAATGTATGAAATCTTCAGGAAATATGCCGGTGGCAGCGTTTTGTGGTTGTGGCCGGTGGCCCGTGTACGGGGATACCGGGAGAAATTGTAACCTAAGACACGGATTGGTCCTTTGTGAGACGCGAAACCTAGCAATAAATAGGGTTTTTTATTTATTATTGATAGGCTCGCGTTTGACCACTATCTCACCTGCCCCCCTAGCCAAGTCACAAACGATAAACGTAAACTCTCAGTAGTCTTTAATAGATTTTCAACTTTATGTTATTGGATATAAAGTTGAAAATCTATTGAAGACTACATAGTGTTTTCGTTCGTTCCGGTCGCTAACGCTCAGTAGTCTTTAATAGATTTTCAACTTTATGCTCTTAGGTATAAAGTTGAAAATCTATTGGAGATTACTAAGCGTTCACGTTTATCGTTTGCAACTTGGCTAGGGGGGCTGATGGTAAGCGATGATGTGGCCGACAATGGAGCACGCTTGCCTAGAAGTAACCTATTCACTCTTGACTTAAAGACCCCTAGGTTGTAGCTATCAGGAAACACAGACTCCGGCAGGTAACATATACATACAATAACAGCACATAGCAACGTGCCGTCAATCTAGAATTGGTCCCTACCGGACAACCGGACGGCCAGCTACCTACGGCTCGCCGTCTACAAACCCGTTCAACCATCACGTTATCACTGACTAGCTTTTCATTCATAACAATCCTAACACAGTCCATTCATCTTTTCGTCGGCATATCTCTCCTCTTCTCTCTTGGTGAATGTATGAGATGTATCATATTTACATATATATTATATGACATAGATAAAATAGATAGATAGACAGACAAAACTCATCTTGAGTTTTAATTTTCCAAAAAATTAGGAGACGAAGCGAAAATTTTCGTAAAAATAGGTAACGACGAGAAGTATACTGATCTTATTATATCTTGTTTAACTGAAATATGGTATGGGTTACAATTTTCAGGAACAAAGTGGCATTTATCATCACATGAAAACTACTGAAATCGGTTCACTAATAATCGCTGCAATCAACGATGAAACTGATGTGAAAGGGTTTACAGCCAGTCGACATACTTGGCAAACGGATTCGTATTTGCGTAGGTATCTTTGTTTTCAGTAGACAAGAAGAATAGATATGAACTACATTAATTCCTCTTTTTATTATTATTATTGATAGGCTCGCGTTTGACCACTATCTCACTTGATGGTAAGTGATGATGTGGTCGACGATGGAGCACGCTTGCCTAGAAGTAACCTATTCACTCTTAATTTAAAGACCCAAAGGTTGTAGCTATCACGAAACAGACTCCGGTAGGGATTTCCACTCCTTAGCTGTACGCATAATGAATGTGTTACCAAAACGCTTTGTATGTATGTGTGGAATGTCCACCATGTACCGATGGCGCAACGCCGTACGTCTAGTTGTCCGATGATGGAACGATACAATCCAAAAGTATGATCTGGGGCCTTACTATAGTGTTAAAATGTCAGTCGTGCGAGAGTTAAAGAGGGATGCAGCTATTCACCCGATATAGCTCCATCCCTTTAACAGTTCAGTTTAGGTCGTAAAATGGTTCGCGTTAAGAGCTCGTGGTGGGCTCTCTGCTTAATGACTTTTTTTTTAAGTAATAATCTAATATTTTTTTTTTTTAAGTAATCATTTAATATATTTTTTTTACAACTATCACACAACGCCGTCTAGTCTCAAGCTAAGCAGAGCTTGTGTTATGAGTACTTGACAACTGATAAACATACTTATATATTTCTAAATACATACATACTATAGATAAATTACACCCAGACAAAGAACAAATGATCGTGCTCACCAAACAAACATTTGTCCTGGTTGGGAATCGAACCCACGACCTCCGGCATAGCAGTCAGGGCCACTAACCACTAAACCAACAGGCCAGTCAAATTGCTCTCGCTCTGGGTGAAGCGAAAGGGAGAATCAGACTTTTACTGATTAAAACCCAACCATGTTCCTTCACACGTCACAGAGTCGCGGTAATACTTTCATTCAATCCCGAAGCCCATCTTCTTAATCACTGACAATCCAGTAAAATCCCAACTAAACGTTACTTTTATTAATGTCCTAACGGCGAAACATACAAATTTTCCTACAACCTACGTATCTTTATCAATAAACATTAAACATTCAAGTTGTATAACACAATTTTATATGCGAACAAATCACATTTATACGAATGGAATTTAGCAATCTTCATTGTAATAAAAATAGTTATGTAATCCTATAAAAAATACCCGACAATTACTTCTGTGGGTACAACGAAATTTGAGAAGATAGCACTGCGGCGACATCGAATGGAACCGGTATGTAACACATAAATTTTATTTAAAAAAAGACGGGCCGTGCCCACACTTAGCTGAATTGGTTATTATCTCATTCCATAGGTACTCATGAGATTCATTACACACTTATTGACTAGAGAACGAATAAAACCATTTTTGTAGCTGGCTAGTGATGTAGTCGGTTCGATGAAAAGATCAGTTATTATATCGATAGTCTCACTAAGATGTCATTTCTCAACAAGTATCAAGGCTCGAGGAAATTATAAATTTTGAGAACTCAATTATCAACTATTCACAATACTAAGGTAAAAAGATAAAACTATAATTGGGACAGGTTTGCCTCATATTGAGTTTTGGTGATCAGATAAACAAACGCTCCATGTATTGCTAATCCCAGTTAGACAGAAAACCGACCCCAGCTCAGTTAGATGAAGGCCTTGCAGCTGATGACGAAAATGAAAGATATATCCCGTAAAAGCAAGCAACAGTTTAGTTTTAGCTAAAATTTTTGTGAGGTTCGGTCATTCACAGACGGTTGGCTTTAATTTCTATCGACACAAATGCACTTACCAACACTTCCCCATCACTATACCGAAACCAGTTCGCGCTTTAATTGCGGTACCAAATTCGTATCAGAATCATTTGAATATCTGTAATTTATGGCAGCGGGCAACTGAGTATCATCTCAGTGCGATGTGTGTTAACGCTCGAATACATTATCTTAGCAATCCGACCATATGCTGTGCTGTTTGAATATTTGATATTATGTTCGATCTAGGTGGGGCTTGCTATGCGAAGCTGATTATTTTTTGGGACTTTTTATTGCTGTTCATAACGAAAGAACAGTATTTCTTTAATATGACAGCGTGTGCTTTATGAGAATTTCATTTTAGTGTGTTGAAAAGAATAGCATGTATATAAAGCTGGTACCTAGATATGGTAAAGTGACTGAGAAAATTTGTGTGTTGATTGATATGAAGCACCACAAACAGAACTTCCTGAAACACAGGTTTTATTTTATTTATTATTTTATTTCTTTAGTTTGTTTATTAAGTTGTTTTTAGTTCATGAGATGTAAATTTGCTAGCCGTTCAACGTCTCGTCGACGACAGCTGGCGCTGAAAATCAGCGCTGTGGCTGTGTTCAGTACATGAGCCCCAGCATTTTGCTGAGCGCTGGCCGTTTTGCGCGGATGTGTCGCATAATTCACTCTTTTGTATGTTATGTTATAATATTATTAATATATATATATTTAAGTTATGTGCCATGTTTGTCGTAAATAAACTGTTTTTCTTTCTCTTTCTTTCTACATATTACTAGCTTCTGTCAGCGCCTTCGCCCGCGTGAAAGAAGGAACTTTGGACCCCCGTTTCATCCCCTTAAGGGGTGAATTTTGGAAAATCCTCTCTTGGTGCTCGCCTACGTTATAAAAGAAAAAATTGTGCAAAAATTCACGCTCCTAGTCCCAATAGTCTCGGCTGTGTATTTTGATATGTCAGTCAGTCAGTTTCTCCTTTTATATAAATAGATAAAACCTAGCTCAGGCAAGTTGCTAATTATCCATAATTGTAGGTTTAAAGTCAATTTTCCTCAAGTCCTTAAATATTGATAAATTAGTTATATACATATTTATTCGTTAGGTAGGTACTAGCACGGAATATAGAGAACACTGGAAATAGTAAGTAGGCGTGACAGTGTCGCCGCTAGTCAGTACCGCATTACGCACTCGCTGTTCAAGCGCTCTCATTCGCAAACTAGACTGCGTCAACGTACAATTTAAGTTTAATAATATTAAAATGCCTTATTGTGCCATATTGGACTGTAAAAACCATAGTTGGACTAAAAGTCCAACTCATGGAGGTGTATCATACCAACGAGAAGTATTATTTTCAGATTTATTTTAATAAAATGAAAAAATAAAATTTCGTCAAACATTGCACAAGATATACAAACAAAAATTGTCTTTAATTTCATGACTACAAAGTTGATTTTCTTTTCCCGGTTATTAGCCTTTCTGGAATATTCGCTTGTCTACTTATACTTTTGACGCTATCCAAATAGTGCGTGACTTTATCGACAAAATCAATCGACATGTATTACGTTGCCTTTTTAAAATAAAAGTATTTAAAAATATGTATGTAAGTAATTATAATACAGATAATTATTACATTAATAAAATAAAAATTGTAGGATGATATTCGTGATATAATTTTAAATACATCTACCTGAAGAGTTAGGTAAGTGTACAACACAGCAGTTGACGATAATTGTTAGATTTTATTTTCCTTCCTTAATAATTTCAGTTTTTCTAATGTTCCAATTTGTAAAGAGATATGGATCTACGCTACCGGGAGCAAAAAAATACCCTTTTTAATACGTTTAAAAATTGCCCTACGAAATATCAATTTCATTATTTTGATACTATCACATTACCGCATACAATATTTTTTTCGCATTATATGTTTTAAAGACGTTTTCGTACTATCAATATTATTTCGATCGAATTAGGTTACATCACTATTTGAGTAGCAACCTGCATTCGTGTCAGTGACACGCCATTCAAATACCACCCTTATTTTTACGTAGTTACAGTTCATACTGAACAGTGCCATCTAGCGACGAGTGGCGGTACTTGGTAGTCCAATATGTATTTCTTTCTTGTTTTTGCCAATTTGATTTATAAGCTGTTGATATTAAAGTTGCATTTCGTATAATATTTTTTTTTGCATTTCGTTTACGCCCTTATTTTTTTTTTAGCCAATCGTATCTTCCGGTTTGCAGTAAGAGTAAATCGTAAATGTATGAGTTTGGCGACACCGGTTCTGGTACAAACATTTTCTCAAGCTACTTCTAGTGTTCTCTATATTCTGTGGGTACTAGCATAAATATTTGTTTAATATTTACTTGTGGATATTGCCTGTAACAATATTGTGAAAGGATTAAATAAAGATTATTATTATATAACAACTCATATGGGCGGAGAATGTTTTCAGGAAACTGAAAAGAGCGTAGTGGACTCAGATGGCTTGAGAAGCAGGACTGTTCAAAATGGTTACCGTGGCCCTGGAATGCATAGGGAAAATGAAGGAACACAAGTGGCTTTTAGTCAGTAAAAGTCTAATACTCTCCCGCTCGCTTTTCCGCATTGTGGAAGAAATAAAAATAGGTACCTACGTAGTTAGGTATAAGATAACTGGACGTGGATAGAGATAGGTGAAAATCTTTGGAGGAGACCTTTGTCGAAGGACAAGCTGTTACTGAAAACCGATCGTCAGCAACAAATTTAATAGTGTAAGAAAATGAAAAACAGTAATAAAGGCTAATATTATTATTATAACTGGACTCGGAAACCATAATTAATATTTAATTTTAATATTGTAATATTTTAATTTAAATATTGTTATATTAAATGTTTAATTTTAAATTCTTACAGCCCATCCAAAGATTATCTGGTAGATATCGCTGCCAGCGATAAGACCGCCATTGTACTCTTAGATTTATGTTTTTGTTACTATTTTTAGTGTACTTAACGCGATCCATTTTACGTCCTAAACTGAACTGTTAAAGGGATGGAGCTATATAGGGTGTATAGCTTCATCCTTCTTTCTCGCTCGTACACTTGACATTTTAAATCATGGTAAGGCTCCAGATCTTACAACAAAAGTCTGGAAACCAGAAAAACAGAAACATTTATAATTTAAAAAATCAAATGTAAGTACTCACACCTGCTTTATAAATAGACAAAGTAACAAACAACCAGTCGCCAATTAACATATATGTAAATAAAATCTCCACAAAACTTATTATGAGAGCGATGACCATTTTAATGTTATTTTGTGTCTCAATGTTAAAGCATTGCTAGAAATTGAACAAAACTTGTTCGAGTTCGTCTGTTCTCTTGATGGCGATGTTTTATACCCACGACATTGTTGGAATTTAATGCCATAGTTTTTTTAAATGGTATAAACCAGTGCTTGACTGTGATCCCACCCCATTAGGTGGGATCACAGTCAAGCTGTAAGCAATGATGGAAACGTTGATGGTGAAGCGCACTAGTTTATTAAGAGCCTATTCACTCTAGTCTTGGAAACACCTGGGCGGGTAGACCGCAGCAGGCAAATTGTTCCAATCCTTCGATGTACGCGGTATAAACGACGAGGCGAAACGCTTAGTCCATATTGGTTTAGATATTGCTGAAGACTCTGAATATAGCTCCTTGCTAAATTTTATGTGTTTTATTACAAAATTGTTGATGTTTTTACCATATTTTGTGCCGGATGAGCTAGATTGAACGAGATTACCATCAGAAACTTGTTAAAATAGAAACTGTGTACTCGTAAGTCTTAATAATTTCTTTGGATAGGGCTTCCATTGCACGATTATTAATTGATCATTAGTCCTTGAAAAGAAAAATAATACGAATATAATAATAATAATAACCGTGCTCCATCGTCGACCACATCATCGTTTACCATCAGGTGAGATGGTGGTTAAACGCTAGCCTATCATTAATAAAAAATAAATATAAAAAATGGAAAATTATTGAAGAAGAAAACATGCGAAGGGAAAGATATATAACTTTGAATACTAGATATAGGTACATATATTATGTGCGTAGCTGTGCTAATTTTAAATTCAATAGAATCGATTTCGAATAATAGCAAAAAAGAAATAAAACACCATTTAAAAACGAAGCAAGTGTTCCTTGACCTGAACATTGTAAAAATTTATGAAATTGTGACTCACCCCGTGACGTCACCAGTCTTTCACGAGAAACAAGTGAAACTCACGACCTGCATGACGTATCGGAAATTACGTGATAATGGGCCTTTTTAACCGACTTCAAAAAAAGGAGGTTATATGTCCGGCTGAATGTATTTTTTTTTATGTATGTGCACCGATTTCTCGGTATCGGATATGGAACAGAACTCCTCATAGGATCACAGCAGAACTGTCGTAACAAGTAAAATTGCTTTGTTTATACGTGTAGTCGATGACTGACTGAAAGAAGAGGAGGAGGGGATATATCGAACTGATCTGATGATGAAGCCGGAAGGTAAGCACCGGAACTCTGTAATAACCTAACCGTGTTTGGGATTATTAGATTTGTCATGAGATGCACTCTAGCTATAAGGTATTTAAGTTTGGCTGAGGGGTACTTTTTAGTGGTGGTACCATAACTAAAAAGTGTAAAATAAAACTTTTTACAAAAAAATACAACCGACTTCATTGAAAAAAAAACACACTAAAAATTGCGAAATAACTTTAATTTCGGAAGTCGGTGTTAAATAACGAAGAGACAAAACTATTATAGAAACACCGACTTCCGAAATTAAAGTTATTTTGCAGTTTTTAGAGTTTTTTTTTACATTGAAGTCGGTTGTATTTTTTTTTAAGTTTTTTTATCATAAATACCACGGATATCGTAAATACAGTTCAATGAAGGCAACTTTTGGTCTGTGTTCCTGATATCGAAGTCTATTGTGTTCTATCGTCGATCATGAAGTTTCTTGCCGTTTCTTCTCCATAGGAAACAACCAATTTAACCGTGCACTAGTTTCTGACGTTCCACTTGCCCACTTGCGCATAGGCCGATGTGAAATAAAATATTTAGACATTTTTGACCACATCATCACTTAACATCAGGTGAGTTAGTACTCAAACGTGCGACTATCTAAAATAAGAAAACCTTGCCGTCTGAAATAGGCCAAGAAACTGAAATTATAGTGTGAGAAGTTCTCTTGGACAAATAACAAGAATATATAGATGAAGAAACAATGCGTAAAGGTCAACTAGGCAATGAATTAAACGAAGATGCTAAATGGAAAGAAGGAAATGATGCAGGACATCCAGAGATATACTCTTCATTGTATACACGATATTATGAAAGCAGGTGGGAAATTTTCGCGCTATAAGCTTACACAATATCAAATCGAAAACTTAAACAAATCCGCTACCAGTTGATCAAAATCACCATCTTAACGATAAACATTTTGTCCCCATTAACATAGCATTCACTTAAGCACACATACATAAACATATAGCGTCCGTCCGTAGGTGAGGCATATATGGCAACACTTTATTGAAGACATTTATGTACTTTTTCTAACTGTACACCCATTGCAGACTGCGACATTCTACGACATTTTTTACGTAAACCGGTACTAGACGGTTTAAGAATAAGTATGTTCGTGCTTATTATAAAAATGTTGGAACTTTCCGTTTTTCCCACATTGAACTAGAGTTGTTTGTGAGTAGATCGTTGGGAAATCGATTGTTTTATAGCGGTTAAAAAAGTGTCTATTCGATTGTGATTTGTAGTTTACAAGAGGTTCTAACTGTTTTTGAATTTTGATTGGATTTATTAGTAAGACGGTTGTTATAAATAAGTTTTAGTATTGTTAATTATATCGTATATTATAACAACTAAATTAACTAAGTATTATTTATTTGTTAGTTAACGATACTAAAACCTAAAAAAAATTGTTATTTACACAACCATATTTTAAATAAAAATATCTTATAGGGTAAAAAAGAGATGAGTCCATTTAGTGCATTTTATTGCGGTTAGAGTCAAGGGACAAAATAGGTCTAGTCATATACAGCAAAATACTAAAAGAGTTATAAGTGTACACACAGATATTTCTTTTTTTTAAATAATATAAACTATTGCTTGACTGCGATCCCACCTGTTCTATTTTAATAATATAAACTAGTGCTTGACTGCGATCCCACCTGTTCTATTTTAATAATATAAACTAGTGCTTGACTGCGATCCCACCTGTTCAATTTAATAATATAAACTAGTGCTTGACTGCGATCGCACCTGTTCTATTTTAATAATATAAACTAGTGCTTGACTGCGATCCGCTGTTCTAATTTAATATGAATAATTTAGTTCAATAACCGCATATTAGTAGTCTATTCTCATTTACGAGCCAATATTTAAGAAGTTTGGATTGGATTCAAGAGTTTCCGATTTCGCTAATTCTGAGAAGTATCACCGAACCCAAACTCTCAGGTCAAAGGCCTTTTACAAGTCTAGACTTTCATTGTCTTCAAGTCAACTTGAACAAACACTTGTATGAACAACTTATACTAATAACACTTATAATACTTAACAATATATTTTTCCATATATACGACTAGCTCCTGCCAATGGTTTTGCCTGCGTGATTTTAGCATTAGCATTATCAGCCTTATAATGTTCCCACTGCTGGGACGCAGGCCTCCTCTTTAAGAGAGGGAATGGGTCGTAATCCACCAAGCGGGCCCGGTGCAGATTGGTGGATGTCACGTCATGTCTTCGATTTTTTTATTGAAGGACTTGTCGGTTTCCTCACGATATTTTCCTTCACCGTTTTGAGAGCCGTGTGTAAAGGAACTTGAAAGGATGTCTAGGATATACAGTATGGTATCTTATGAGCTATTCTAGGACATGGTCCACCTAAAATTTCATCCAAATCCGTTCAGTTATTTGAGCGTAATGCAGTAACAAACGTAGACAAATACAAACTTTCACGTTTTTGGGGTGAAAATCCTCAAACATGTCCTGTGGGTAGAGTCTGTCAAGCTTTTACTGACTAAAACCATATCTATGTTCTTTAGTTCCTGGTTCCTTCAGTCGCCCTTTACGTTCTAAAACCACGAGTAACCTTTTCAGATGTCAATCCATGGCCCTAGCAGGCATCTCTTTCTCTGCTACACAGACCGATAATAATGACATGGAGAGGGAACGCAGGGCGCTGTCAGTCAGAAGCAATATGTTGATCCGTAGATTTGCAAAGTGTTCAAACGATGTAAAGGCTACTCTGTTTAGGGCATACTGCCAGTCCTTTTACACTTGCACTCTATGGGTTGACTACACGCAGAGGGCTTACAGCGCCTTGCGGGTCCAATACAATAACGCATACAGGGCACTGTTTAGGCTGCCGCGTCATTGCAGCGCATCGGGGATGTTTGCGGAAGCACGTATTGATGACTTTTATGCTATCGTACGAAAGCGTGTCGCATCCCTGA
This sequence comes from Mythimna impura, assembly GCA_905147345.3. Classification (NCBI taxonomy): domain Eukaryota; kingdom Metazoa; phylum Arthropoda; class Insecta; order Lepidoptera; family Noctuidae; genus Mythimna; species Mythimna impura. The sequence continues at coordinate 2,006,003 of LR990348.1, forward strand.
TGGGGCGGGTACGGGGCAGCGCCAACAGTCTCTTAAAAACCGTAGGATAGGACTGATGTCCTTATATTAAAACACTGGACGAGGACGCAAGTGTTATCCTCAAACCGTGCCCAGAAGTAGTGTTGTGTGTGTATCTTAATTGTTATTTGATTTTATTGTCTATTGACATGCTTTATTGAATCTATTTATTTAATTTACAGAGATATATATGTACTAACAATAGTTTATAAGTTGTGTATGTTTTTACTAACCATAATGGATTGTATTATCTTGAAAATAAATTATTATTATTATTTGAGGCGTGCGTGGTCTGGACGGTTACCAGAAGGCTGGACGGCAGGCTACCCATTGCTCATGTCGACAACCTGCGCCTGCAAACCGCACCTGGTGACTGGTTGTCGGGGTCGGGGTCGTAGTGACTGGGGCGTGAGGATATCTGTTTCCTCACGTGTGCGGCCGTCTCTTTCGCTAACATGCGTCGGGGGCTGCGGATGCGGTGTGTCTTCCGTTACCTCGGACTCATGCTGGTCCCTTATACTTTAGAAACGCGTGGATGGAACACTACGAGTGCCTTTCGGAGTGATGTGGTAGTCCTGCATCAACCGGGGATATTCCTTGGGCGTATTTGCGTAGAGCATACCTTCGTCGATATGAGGACAAATGGACAAATCTGATGAACAATACCTATAAAAACAACAGAAGCTTTTGAACGATCGATCAAAAAACTTAATCATGCTTTAGTTTAAGCTGTCACTTGTTCAAAACGAATGAGTTCGCAATGATGAAGGTCGGATCATATAAAATTTTAAAGGAAAAAACTGGGCAAGTGCGAGTCGGGCTCGCGCGCTGAGGGCTCCGTACAAACTTACCAATATAAATATAGTTTGATTCCCGAATCGAGTGTTGAAGATTTTACCGAATAACCAAAAAGTTTTTTTTTGTGACGTAATTACAAATTCACAGTTTTCAGATTTTTTTCCTATTTTTGTGATATGAGACCATGCTTCATACCAAATTTCAGGATTCTAGTGAAACAGGAAAAATAATCTATGGTTTTAATTTCTTAGTAGGTGTCAAAATATGCGCCTGAACGGAGCATAAACAGCCTTGCGTTGACTTAATTGATAACATAGTGATCCTATAAGGATTTCGTTTTGGCCGACTTAAGTACGGAACCCTAGAAATGAGTGACTAAGCGTGGTTCGGGTACTCAACATTGCATTTTGCATCGCTTAGTAATTTCGCGGTTTTATAAATTAATTTATGATTAAGGCATTAAAAAGATTTATGACGGAATGGTTTTAAAAAAGGTAACCGTAAAACGGTGATAAGTTTGCTGTTTGAAAAGATTACCGTACCCCTGAAACGCATAAGGTAACTGGAAGGATACAAGTGGGTTTTAGTCTGTAAAAGTCTGACACGCCCTCTCGCATCACCTTAGAACCGGAGAAGTCACTTGATGATTTCCTACCTCAAAAAAAAGCGCTGGAACGCAAAGCGTAACTAAAGGACACAAGTGGGTTTTAGTCAGAAAAAGTCTGACACACCCTCTCACTCCAACCTAGAGCGCGAGAAATTACTGGATGATTACCCACCACAAAAAAAGCCCTGAAACTTAAAACGTAACTGAAAGACACAAGTGAGTAAAAGTCTGACACACCTTCTCGCTGTGCCCTAAAGTGGGAGGTCATTTTTTTTTATGATATGAACTAGTGCTTGACCGTGATCCCACCTGAGGGTTAGCAGCGATACAATCGTTGATGGCGAAGCGCACTAGTTTATTAAGATGATTTCTCCACCTTAAAAAAAGATTCAAAAGTTTCAGAGGTATTTGCTTCAACGGAAGTTACATTGGGCTGCTATGCAGGTACAAAACCCGGTATGGGTCATTTTGTAAATAATTGATACTAATTTAGTAAGGTAAAAAGGTTCATACAGAGTTTTAAGAAATGTGACGTATCAAATTGGCTACCCAATGTACCTGTGGCGAATCATTTGTACTAAAGCCAAATTATTTATTATTATTATGAGCCCGTTGTGTCCCACTGCAGGGCAAAGGCCTCCCTTCTGTTATTCCATTCTTTTTTGTCCTTAGCTACTTCTGGCCAATCCTTAAGGTAGGAGTCCAAATCGTCACGCCATCTCCTTCTGGGCCTACCGCGTCGCCGGCTCCTGCTATTCGGAATCCAGTCAGTGGTTGCCTTCGTCCAATTTTGTTGAGAGATGCGGCAGATGTGACCGGCCCAGTTCCATTTTAGTTTGCAGGCCAAATGATTTACATAAGGTATTAATTAAGTAATTTTTTGTTTTAAAGCGGGAAATCATCTAAAGACTTTTCCCGCTCTAAAGTGAACTAAACACACCTGTGTACTACAGTAGCCCTTTGCGTTATAAGACCACGAGTTTTCTTTTCAGAAATCTCCTGTGACTAGCGAGTATCGGCCCTGCTAGGCCTCGAATTGCTACGCATACGGTTTGCTGACATCTGAATCGATTATCAGTCATATCCCATCTTTTTACAAATTTGGTTAAAAAAAAATCTAATAAAAAAAACGGTCTTCGAATCGAGAACTTTAAGTAAAAACAGTGTCATCCTAATTAGCTCTGTGGACTCGTCGCATTTTGCAGGTGGACACGGCATTATGCTGAGCGTACGGCCGTTTTGCTCGGACGTGGCGCATATATGTATTTTATTTATTTTTAATTATGTTTTTGTCATGGAAAATGTTAGCAATATGTGTGTTTTAAGTTTGCGCCTTTTCCGACAAATAAAATGTTTTCTTTCTTTGATAGGTTTGTAGCAAAAAAAAAGTGTTTAGCAAACACAACTTCAAAGTTTTTATTTCAGAAACCGATAATAAGTGTTTTCATCTTTATTTTGATACCAACGTTAAAGCTTTCGTATGACTGAAATGTTTTTAATAGTTAAGCGGTACGGTTGGCGCAGTGGTTAAACGATTGACTGCAGCGATGCGCGTCGCGGGTTCGATTCCCACATGGAATAAATATTTGTATGGCCTACAGATGGTTGTTTCGGTTCTGGGTGTCTTGTGTATGTGAGTTTACATGTATGTGAACGCACCCACGATACAAGAGCATTGTAAAATATGCGGAACGCTTTTTAAAAACAAAAAAAAAGTTGATTTCAGAACAAAATTGCAAAAAAAAAAAACAATTATATGACATCCTACAAAATTCAAAAAATCGCCACAAAACGTTCGCTTTAATAAAAAAAAAAACATTCCAACTTCACGTCACAAATCAAAACCGATTCCGTTTTTAATTTCAACCGTTTTTTTACATCACTACGAGTATCATCCATAATTTTTTTTTCCGTATTTACGCCCAGGACAATGCTTCGAATCATGACTTTAGAGATAAATGGAATATGAGCTGAAAAAAAAGGTCCGTGATGTCCAATTTAAAGTGGATACAGAGGGTTTTATAAAAACGAAAGTGCATACAGGTATATTATCATTGTGTGGATGTTGTAAAATGTGGATGCGGTGTGTGAGGAAAGGATTTTGGTTGAAATTATATCTAAGCTGTTTACTGATTTTTTATCTGTATATTACATGTAAATAAAAATGAATGTCTAAATACGTTACTAAACGCAAAACTCCAGAATGACTTTTTTCGAACTATTTGTTGAAGTCTCAAGAAGGTTCTGGTGAAGAGAAAATTGCACGGAAAACTGTAAAAAAACACGACCACATTCGAATTAGTCCTAGCTCTCAATATTAGGATAAGCAGTCAATCTTTACTATAAATTACTTTAATTATTCATGTATTTGACACATTTTCTTTTTACCGCCCCAGGCCAATAGTTTTTGACAGAACAACGTCTGTCGGGTCACTTAGTATAGTAATTTTACCGCATCCATTTCACCATACTCCTGTGAACCCCAACAAAAGGTAGATCCAGTAACGAGATATGATATTATTTTTTTGTGTCCCGTCTCGGGGGTGGCCGGGGGTGCGGACCAGCAAGAGGGGGGAGGGGGGTGTGGAGGAGGAGGCTGTGGAATCGTCAGGTGGATTCCACTTCGCAACGCATTGTCGTATTGTTAACTTATCGCGGCATACGATAATTTATGAAGGGTGAGGTAAACGTGAGAATCTCGACCCGATGCCGAGATGTTTAGTTAGGTGCGGGTACTAAGTTTACTAAGGTTAGAAGTGTTATATGGTGAATTAGGTATGTTGGTAGAAAAAATGGATTCTGTGTTGGTCTTTTGACTGTCGAATATTTTGGTGACAGCATGAGCACGATGTGTTATTGACAGTCCAAGATTTTGACAAATTCACACTGTGGTGCTATGGCTTATCAGTTTGTTAAACTAAATGTTAACTTTAAGAATAGACCAGGAATTTAACTCACTGTACTTCAATAAGAATGCCATAAACCGCTTTTAATTTCTGAAGGTAGGTAGGTACCTACTAACATACACGACTTACAGACGAGGAGCAATGAGTAACTCGCCTTCCGTCTGTCCGGTAACCGTCCGGACCGAGCTCGGGTCATCGACGGCGCGTAGTGTTCCACGCGGGCCTCTAAGAGATGTCAGCAAAACCGTAGGGGCCTAGCAGGGCCGAAGCCTACTGGGGCCATGGGTTGACTTCCGAAAGGAAAACCCTTGGTCCTGGAACGTAAAGGGCAAAGAAGGAACACACGCAAAAAAAACCCAAGCATGTTTCTTGTACATGGTTGAAATATCACCCATACGTACAAACATGGGTGATGCGAAAGTGACCCCCGGGGCCCTGGAAAAAAATGACAAAGAAGGAACAGGAGTGGGTTTTTAGTCAGTAAAAGTCTGACACTATCTCGCGCTCCGCCCAAGAGCGGGGGATGTCATTAGATGATTTTCCCACCAGAAAAAAAAAAATCCCATACGTATAAAGCGTTTTGGGAACACATTCATTATGCGTACAGCTAAGGAGTGGAATTCCCTGCCGGAGTCTGTGTTTTCTGATAGCTATAATGTAGGGGTTTTTAAGTCAAGAGTGAATACGTATACTTCTAGGTAAGCGTGCTCCAACGTCGGCCAAATCATCTCTTCCAATCAGGTGAGATAGTGGTCAAACGTGAACCTATAAGTAATATTTAAAAAAAAATCTAATTTAATTAGGTTTTTTGGTCAGCAACTCTAGTGGAAACACTCCAATTTAACACAAAATATTAACATTCCTAGACATTATTCCGCAACATATTTCAAGTCCAATGTCGCCGCTAAATCATCGTGATTGCAGAAGTTTAAACTTTCAAACAAACCATAATACACGAGACGAAGGCATCGGGTGACGCCGGCGCATGCACGGAATCTTAATATAATATCAATTTCGCTGCGTTCAACACACTTCAAAATCGCGGATGTGTAGGGTTGGAGAAAATCGAAAATTACCTAAATAATATTTTTGGAATGGTCTTTTAAACCATTTTTACTTTAGATTTGTTGTATGTGGTCTTTCCACTAAACCGATATCCAATGTGCATTTTCAACAAAACATTCTTCAACGTCGGGCATCATAAGGTCCTTCGAGCCGGATTGACAATAGATGATTCCATAGGTGACATACCAAGGGTCTACGTGGTCTACGTACTTTTGAAATAGAAACCAAATTAATCTAAGAAAACCAAAACTCGAATTTAGAGGAATGAAATAAGGACTGTATGAATTTAAGAATAATAATATCTACAGAATACGGTCTCAGTTACAAAAGATGTGTCTTTCCTGATAGCTACAACCTAAAGGCCTTTAAGTCAAGAGTTAATACTTGAATAGGTTACTTCTAGGCAAGCGTACTCCATCGTCGGCCACATCATCTCTTACCATTAGGTGAGATAGTGGTTATACGCGAATCTATGAATAATAATAAAAAACCAGGCAAGTGCGAGTCGGACTCGCGCACTGAGGGTTCCGCACAAACTTACCAAAAAATTTTTTTTTATTTGTGACGTAACTACAAATTTACTGTTTCCAGATTTTTTCCTATACATAGTTGTGCTATGAGACCTTGCTTTATGCCACATTTTAGGATTCTAGGTCAACGGGAAGTACCCTATGAATTTTGATTCCCTTGAGAGTGTCGAAATATACGTTTTTGTGACATAAACGGCCGTAAATTTTTTTTTTCGTTAACTTTGAAGTTTGATTTTTTCACAGTTTTAAGGGACCGTAGACGGGTAGCTATGGTTTTAATTTCAACTCGATACCTCCACGCGTTCCCGAAATAAAGGGTTTTGACAGACAGACAACAAAATGATCCTATTATATAAGGGTTCCGTTTTTTTTTCCCTTTGAGGTACGGAACCCTAAAAATATGTTGACTCATTTTTATGATGATCATTAAAATAAAATATCAAAAGACTGATCGGCAAGACCCAGTGTAAAAACGTGACACAAAACGCAAACTATCACCAATCACATTATAAAATCGGTTTGGGGTCAAAAACGACTTGCTGATCACAATCTCACAACCCCAAACGAATCATCCCCAATCGGAGAAGTTTCAAAAATCCAATACCAACATTTTCCACTGAGAAACGCACAGGCACAACCCTACAACCACTCAGGTACCTCTTATCGCGCCATCTTTCCACTTGTATTGTTTATTTCCTTCACACTTAAACCAAATTAAACACTCTCAAAATCCTTTTGAAAATCACCCTTGTTATCACACAGGTAAGGTTTCTGTGGAATGCAGGTAATATTTGTAATGCAAGTACAGAACTTCATCTTTGTCGCAGCGTGACGTTTCATTAGAGCTTCAAGATTAACTTATTAAAAGCATTCGTGTTCTTTTTTCAAATGCTTTGAAGTATCAAATGCGCGCGCAAATGGATATTTTTGAAGGGGTGACGTCACCGTATGTGTTGCCAGTACATGTCTTATTTTTATTATCGGTTATGGCTAAGTGTGTGTGGGAATGTGGTTCCGTTTAGGGACAGATAAGTTACTGATTATGTTTGTTTCTTTTTTGCGGATTATATTTTAGTGTTTGTTTTGATTTTTTTAAAGTAAGTACTACATCCCGACATTTTTGGATGCTGACTGTTAAGCCCAATATACCTAGTTAATAAGATTAAACTTTTAACCGGATATATTGTTGAGCCTTTGTCGGACCAGGGTCGTACATCCACGACAAAATACATGGAGTATACTCCTCAGCTCTTCTGTCACCTATGAGGATTGAAGAGCTAAACGAGATGAACGACCCAGTCCCAAATACACGACCCTGGCGAATAGGACACAAAAACACTCGTTGACCAATCCGACGCAAGCGACACAGTGTTGACATCAATGCTTCTTTAGAAATGGTTAGTTCATAATTCCTTTACAGTCCTTAAAAACAACTTTAAAAAATTCAAATGCATGTAAATCATTCTGTTAGTAGTTGTATAATAACACTTCTGCGGTAAATCACTTAAAATACTTATATTATCCTGATCTTTGCTAGTCTAAAACAAGATCTTGCTCAGTACAGGAAAATCTTAAAACTAACCTAAACAATTAAAATTCACAATTCTAATCAAAAGTAAAGGTTTTCCTCATTTTATGGTTCATAATTTTTCCAAATATGTTTTCTGTTAAACCATAAAATTACAAAAGTACCTCCTCGCATAAATTCAAGACACGTTTCAAATATACTTAACTACAAGGATAAATTATTTCATTTATTTAATTTAAATTAATATCTACTTATATTAGAAAGAAGGTAGAAAACTTTAAGTTTATTTGTACAAAGTTATCTCTGGAGCCACATAGGGTTAGGGTCATCGGAGCTTGTCTACGTCTTCTAAACTCCATTACGTGCTGGCCACGGACAATTCGCTATAGCGAAAATTCGCGCGGCGCGACCGGCGGCGCGTCTTGCGAATGAATCAAATGTATGGAAATGTACTGGGCATGCCACGCGCAGCGGCGACCAGCGAGACGACCGGGGCCAGTACATTTCCATACATTTGATTCATTCGCAAGACGCGCCGCCGGTCGCGCCGCGCGAATTTTCGCTATAGCGAATTGTCCGTGGCCAGCACGTTAGTCTTCATATCACCAATAACCCTGTTTTTTGACGTATAATCTTTCAAACAGGCCAACCATCGTTTCTTTGGTCGATAACATAATAAAAATTAATTTACAAGGCAAACGGATCTTGCAGAGCACAAAGTAAAAATGTAATATCTAGCATGCAAGGGAAACCTATCACCAGGACCCAAATACAACTGGAGAAATCCCTGCCTCTCGTACACACAGCCAGTGCCGTAACTAGGGCGATGCCCAGGCACAGAGCGCAGTCCCTAGTGGGGCGCAAACATTTTATATCTAGTCCTTTTTGTTTGTATTGTACTTTTTCCTAGGGGCGCAGTCATAGTAACTCGCACCGGGCGTATAAAAGGGTAATTACAGCACTGCCCACAGCACATGACACCCACGTCAGCAAGTTCATACAGTAACAAAGTAATATCTAAGAATCGACTGGACGTACGGCGCGCGGGCTTATGCCACCGGTAGACCGGTACCTACATGGTGGACATTCCACCCATACGTACAAAGCGTTTTGGGAATACATTCATTGTGCCTACTGCTAAGAAGTGGAATTCCCTGCTGGAATCTGTGTTTCCTGATAACTACAATCTAAGGGTCTTTAAGTCAAGAGTGAAAAAATTCCTCTAGGCAAGTGTGCTCCATCGTCGGCCACATCACCGCTTAGGTGAGTTAGATGTCAGACAAGAGTCAAAAAAAAAAAATATGATAATGATTACCGAAAAAAAATCACACACATCTCTAATCCTTAATTCCTTTCAAAGAACTTTCACTCCTTCGCCCAAACTGTCAATACGGGCAAAATCAAAGATGGGCAAAAGCAAGAGTTGGTCAGTTCACCTGCCGCCGGCGAGTCTTTGATCGTTAATAATAACAATTATCGCGTGCGCCCGCGACGCGCCGGAAGGTGACCCCCGGCGAGACGGTGTTGCCAGGGCTAAGACAGTTAAAATGCCTCCAGAAAATAATAAAAATACAGGACTGTGAAACTGTGCTGTTAAGTGAAAAATTCTAAGGACATTTTTAAAATAATCCTTTGAAGATTCTGTGTTGGAGCTCCTAACTAAATAAGATTCAATACGTAGTTTCAGAAATGAATAGATATTATCCCTGCGAGGCCAACTTATAAATAGGAAAGTTTCTATGAAATGAGATCTGAAAGATATACAACCAAGATCTCATATACCATGAAATTTAACTGGATCCAGTAAATCTAAAAAGCACCATAGACGCAAAAAGAAGACGTCATAAAAAGCGTTGGCTTATTATCTGCATCGTGTCTAATTTTCTACTTGTTACCTATCTCTGCTAATTAGTATAAAATCAGAATTTACGATAATCTTAAAATATATCCATACTCAATCAAAAGTCAGTACATCTGGCAACCCATCAAAAAATTCGCAATTGTTCCACAACGCCCATTGCCAAGGCCACGCAGGGGAACGCGGGCGCAGCCGGTCTGCGCTCTTTTTGTTTCTCGCGCATGCGCCCGCGCAAAGTCAAGGGCACGCTGACCCACTTCCTGCGCAGCCTTCGCCGCGCGAGCACGAGTCTGGAGCAGATGCTACGCTTGTTTGTTTTTAAAATCATTTTATTTGATAGGGATCGACAGACAGGTGCCGAAAATGTGAGTATGATAATTTTGTAAAGATGTTTTAAATATAATGGCGAATTTAGAATATAGATGATTGGTGGTATGATTAGGTTTAGGATGCGGTCGCCAAATGATCCTGTTATAATTTTGAAAACATCCAGATGTTCCAGATACATTAGATACTGCTGTTGTTTATAAAGAAGTCCATTCCTAACCAGCTATAAGTGCAAGAGTTATCTTACTACGACTATATTATAAGGAGCTCAAAAGTACAGTACGTTTACTGAGTGTTGACCAAGTGAAAATTATAAAGCCGTCCAATGAAGCTTTTTTATGGATCCAAGATTGGTAACTCTTTTCAGCTGACTCATACAAAGACAAGTCCGTATTTCTTAACCAATCAGCCAAATATCGAAGACAACGAACCCAAAACAGAATCATTCTAATCTTCTAACAGCAAGATTCAAACCACAGCTCAGAATAAACTAGTCATCCATTCCCAACTCCTCTAAATACAATTGAAACAAGAACTATAGACCTTTTAGCGTACAAGCCTTACTTATACAAAACAGGTAACCAATCACACCTACGGTGACAATAAAAATTTTAACACAGCCATATAATGCGCATATAAACCGATATAGCGAGGCAATAGACGGTGTAATGCCTTTCACATGAGATTAACCACGTACACCGGCCGTAAATATATAGTTATCTATAAAAAAAAACTTAGAGTAATGGTGTTTCGCAATTAGCTGTGCTTAGAGCTTATGTTTTGGTTGTTATAAGCTGTTGTAATCTTGAATAAGAAGCCAGATGAGTTTTGGTACATTCTAACTGAAAATACAGAGGATAATAAGCATTGCCATACAGAGTGGCAATAACGCCAGTCTTTTAGCCATATTACCAGTAGACAGTGATTTTTTTATGGGAAAATCATCCAATGCCCCGCTCTTGGGGAAAAAGTTAGGGTGTGTCAGACTTTTACTGACTAAAACCGATCTCCCCCACGAGGACATGGCGGTACTCTGCCCAAGCGGGGCACACCTCTACCGTGTGCTCCACCGTGTCCTCCGGGCGGTCCACACAGTGGTGACAAACGGGCGTTACTTTCCGTTGTGTGCTAAAGACGAAAGCAGGGAAGTAATTGACGTAATTTTAGGGCATCCCGCCATGGACAAGTTAGGTTAGAAGGGCCTTAGCCATCGTGGTTATATTTTTTATAACCACCCGAAAATATGAGCCTTCTTTTAAATCCCGTGGACAGAAATGTGATCTGAGAACTCATATACAATATAATTAACGTGAAATTAAACATTCGTATGGCTATAGGTAACATAATAATAACAACAACAATATTCCGGTAGGTACTAGACAACTGATAAACATACTTATTTATTTCTAAATATATACATATTATAGATAAATTACACCCAACACAGAACAAATGATCGTGCTCATCACACAAACATTTGTCCTGGGTGGGAATCGAACCCACGACCTCCGGCATAGCAGTCAGGGCCACTAACCACTAGAACAACTGGCCAGTCAAATCATAATGTATATGTATATGTTATTTGCTTACAAGTAATCAGCCCCCCTAGCCAAGTCACAAACGATAAACGTAAACTCTCAGTAGTCTTTAATAGATTTTCAACTTTATGTTATTGGATATAAAGTTGAAAATCTATTGAAGATTACATAGTGTTTTCGTTCGTTCCGGTCGCTAACGCTCAGTAGTCTTTAATAGATTTTCAACTTTATATCCAATAATATAAAGTTGAAAATCTATTAAAGACTACTGAGAGTTTACGTTTATCGTTTGTGGCTTGGCTAGGGGGGCAGGTCCTAATTCTGTCTATGGGGCTTAAAGTAAGGCTTCTATTTCTGGGTGGTTATAAAAAAAATAACCACGAAGGCTAAAGCGGGAGCTCCGCTCTGCTCTACTCCCGCCTTAGCCTTCTCACCTAACCTGTCCGAATCAAGGTGCCCTAAAATTACGTCACCTCCTTCCCTGCTCTCGTCTTTTACACACGTTACCGACTGCGTATTCGGTATTGTATAGAATACCTAGGCAAAGTATAAAATAAAATAATTTTTCATACATTTCCTACACGCTTTAGGTATTCTATACATTGCATAGGTATTGTATAGAATACCGGATTATACAGATTGCCGGTAACATTATATATAATAGGTTTTTAGCTTTACCTATGAAATTGCTGTTTTTTAAAACGGGTTGCTTCGAAGTCCAAATAATGCAAGTTTTCTTAGATTTCATACAAAAACGGTTATAAGTACTGCGATATTGCAGAAAATACAAAACACAAAGAAACTAATAAATACCTAATCTCGAAAAAAGAATAACGTACCTTTAATATAAAGTTTATTTGAACTTATAATTTCAAGTCAATCCAAAGATATAACACTTCAAAGCAACCCGTTTTAAAAACAGCAATTACATAGTTATAGACCTATTATTTCGAAAGGCGAGGTTTAGGATGAAGACTAGTAAAGACTGCGGGATTGTTCGAAAGAGTTACCGCGGCAACTGAAGGAATTCGTGGGGGTTTAAGTTAGTAAAGTTCTGACACTCGCTCTCACTCCACCCAGAGCGGGAGGAGTTATTTGTTGATTTCCCACCTCACAAAAAAAGGATGGAGACTATTTAATCAGAGGTAGTGTTTAGATAAGCAATTCGGATTATTGTAAACATCGCTAATCAATTTGGACAGTAGGATCAAGCATAATTAGTCTTTTTATAACACGTTATGAAAGCTATCAAAGAGATTGATTTTGAGGATAAAAAGTCTCAAAAATACATTAGCGAAATGAATGTTTATTTAAACGAGCAGCAACAGTCGAACCTTCACTACGTTAGTGAAGATTCTTACCAAATACAACGTTTTCTCTAAAACCTACGCTTACGAAACCCTGGTGCGAACATTATTGAATACAACATAACCATCAAAAATATCGCGATAATTTATTTTAATATCCGCATTGGGCTCATTTACGAAACCTATAAAAAACCCAAAGAACTTTGAGATTAAATAATCAAGAAATCTAACAGTAAGCAACGAAGATGTCTTGCATAACTGTTCGCTTTGCGCACTAGAGATATAATCCGCTTATACATACTAAAATGTTACATACAGTAAATAAATGTCACAGAAGAAATTTACACGACGTCCATTATCGGTATTGATTTCCAAAATTCATAAATTACAATTTCGTGTAACGGTGAAACCAATAAGTGTGATCGTCGCGATAGGTTCACACTGGGCCAGTAGACTAGCGGAAAGGAGAATGCTATAAGGTGATACCACACAAATACATATTACTTTAGATTGCATAGAATCTGTACAGCCAAGTTACAACCGTTTCGTTTCGATTCTCTTTTCGTTGATCGCCTCGAGTCGGCCACGCCTCCTATTCCTTTGTTCTGACCCCGTGACTGAACGTTGAGATGACGTCAGAATAAAGGAATCGTAGGCGTGGCCTACTCGAGGCGATCGACGAAAAGAGAATCGAAACGCAACGGTTGTAACTTCGCTAGGGATGCAGAGAAGATTTGTCAGAGTTTTAAGCGCGAAATGTGGCCTCAGACGTAAACTCCCCAATTACTATCACCGACTCACACACTTTCGCATAAAGAGTCTTGCGAGAAGGAGATGTGTTAGTGATTTAAGTGTATTGCATAAAATTTCTAATGGCTTCTTTGACATTAAATTACTTGACCAGTTAAACTTCGATCTGTGCGCACTCCACAATTATTCAGTATTCCCGCTAGCAACAATAATGTTTCTGGGAATAACCCGTTATCCAGAATGTGCAATCAATATAATACAATATGCCCTAAGGTAGACTTGTTCTTGAACAGTTGTGTAGTGAGATCGATTAAATGCTCAAAAAACCCAAAACTGTATTTACTGTCGGAAATTTTGATCTTGCCGCCCCGCCCCGCGCTTAGCTACCGCTCACAGCGGCAAGGTCGAGAACGGACCCTTTCTGAGTGATATAGGCATATATTTTCTTCGTTCACGCGGGCGAAGTCACTAACAGAAGCTTGAATCCCTAAAATGCCGTAATAATGGATACAGTGCTTCACAAATAATCATAAATCTAGCGTTATATTTTTCAGTATATCGCAGCTTTCCTGGCCACATATTTACTTGATTTGAATAAAAAACAGTACGAAACTACGGCCACAGTGATAGAACTATTTATATTCTAATATAATATAATATGTTTCCTGTTTGGTGTGCGACTTTCTATTGTGCTTCGATAATTTATTTAATTGGACATCTCCGTGACGTACGGATGGAACCAATATTGGGCAATATGGGTACTAAAATTGATTTTTGACGCCATTTTACTATTTCGCGATACTTACATATTTAAATAATTATTAGTTTTTTTTTTTTTAATTGACTATCATAAAACAGTGAATTTTATACTGTTATGGGACAGTATCAGCTTCGTTTAGCTGGTTTCCAGACACTGGCTCTTATGCTTTCCATCCTCCTTAGTCTTAACCAGGGACGTTAACCAGGGCTGCAAATTGTTCAAAAGAGTTACCGAGGCGTTCTCAAAGTGCAAATTGGGTTTTAGTTAGTAAAAGTTTGACACTCCCTCCCATCTCCGCCAAAAGCGGTAGAAGTTATTTGATGATTGCCCACGGAAAAGAAAACAAAAGTCTTAATATGTACCTTTTTTTTTGTTGGTGGGGAAATCGGCCAATGAAATCTTTTTACTGACTAAAAACCCACTCCTGTTCCTTCTTTGCCTTCGTCCCAGGGCCGAATTTTCCTTTCAGAAACAAACCCTTGGCCCCAGTAGGCTTCGACCCCGCTGGGCCCCTACGGTTTGCTGACATCTATTTGAGGCGCGCGTGGGATAGTTCACGCCGTCGACGACTTGGGCTCGGTCCGGACAGTTACCGGACGGTCGGAGCTACCCATTGCACGCCGTCCGCAACCCCGCGCCTACGGTGGCCGCAAATCGGGATCGGGATCCCGGCGGCTGGGGCGTGAAGGTCGCTCCCTCGCGCGTACACGTGCGGCTTCTCCTTTGCTAGCATTACTGCTTCGCAGAAGGGGGCGACCGCCTGCCACTCCTTCTCGCTTCGGACCCTGGCCCGTACCAAGGCCCGGCACGAGAGATCGTTGCCGCCGATCTCCCCCACGAGGACACGGCGGTGCTCTGCTCAAGCGGGGCACACCTCTACCGTGTGCTCCACGGTGTCCTCCGGGTGGTCCACACAGTGGTATCTGATGCAGAAACTTCCCGAACTGACCATGTTCGGTGAGAACCTGCGTCATGCGGAAGGTAGGTGTGAGGACGCCGTGATGCACATAGTACCTGTAATCTTATTTTTACAGGTTCGCTCTTATCTACTATCTCATCCGATGATAAGATATGATATGGTCGAACGATGATGGAACACACTTACCTAGATGTAAAACATTCAGTTTTGACTTGAAGACCCTCAGGTTGTAGCTAACAGAAAACGCAGACTCCAGCAGGGAATTCTACTCCTTAGCTGTACGCACAATCAATGTGTTTCAAACTCGTTTTGCGTGTATATATACGTTTAGTGATCCGATAATGGAACAGGCTTGGCGGATTTACACTCTGCAATTCCGACGCACTCTCCTCGAAATGCAATCGATGGAAAACTGACAGGCTTGCACCTCGGCGTCGATGCTTAAGATTTTGGAGCTATGACTCATTGATGTTTCTCTTGGTTCGTTTCTCAATTGAGGCAAACACATCAAGCTGATATCTGGCATATCCGTACTAAAGATGAGAGTAGGTACTAATAAAAAATCCATACACAATAGGACTTGATTAAGTTTGAGCAGCGGATAGATATACGATTTAAAAATATTACGGCCTTTGAGGATTTTTATTTAGGAGCTGGGAAAACATCTAATGACTTTTCCCGCCCTAGGATGAGCGATAGGCGTGCCAGACTTCTACTGACTTAAATCTACCTATGTTCCTTCAATTACATTCTAGAATCATTGAAGGAGCTTATGGCTAAAATAATATTTTTTTTTAAGCTATTGCATAGCTTCTATCGAGGGCCTTGAGCGCGGGGACCGAATCCAGAAATTCCGTAACGAAAAAAACCTCACGCTCCCCACTCCGACGGGCACGGAGGTGTGGCTTGAAGGCCGACAGAGACCGAACACCTATTTTAGAAAAGTCGTTAACGACCTGTGTGGCGCATTGGTACAGCGTTCTACCTATGTTATCATCGTGCCTCGAGTTCAAATCTCGGTCAAACAAAATAGTCTTTTTGTATTATAATAGATTATAGTAATGTTCTATGATAACAACTGAACATACTTGTAGCAATTTATGAAGTCAACAAGAAAGAAAAAAAATTGTTTTCTTATCGGTCACCACGCTCAAAAAGTGTAACTTGAATTAATATCAAAGAAAAAGAAATACTGCTTATATAAAATAAATAAATAATTATAATTGCATAAGTTGATACAAAATGCTATGCAATAGCTTTACCGCGGCAGTCCCCGAGTGCCACACTTTTTTCTAATCCCATGTCCCTAGTGGTGACCACAGAGGATAAATGACCTACTAAATAACCACAAAGAAATGTCAAGTAAATCACGTCCCTCAAATTTTTCAATCAAAGTTGCAAATAGTCGTAGTCTGCATCACAGCAATTTCATAAATCACTCCTACTTTACGACTACAAAATAAATTATTAATTTACAAAAGACCTTTTGCGCAACCGATATTCTCTGTGACTTGTCTTGCAAAACAATATTACTAAACCGCTCATCAAATGCTCTACTTTTACGAGCTTTACGTCTCAACACCCCAGACATTGGTCACACACACGTTGGCTGTTGGCGGTCTGTGTGCGGCCAACACAGGCCAACACCCATCAATTGGTTTCAATAGCTCTCTTGAATTATTCATGTAAGGCGAAACTCACACATCTTGAGGTAAATCTTGTTTATTTTTATGAGAAAACAATTTTTTCTCGCGGTTTCTCTCTCTCGTGGTTTTTTTCACAAGGAACCATGTATTTTCCGAATTCATACTTTGTCTATGACATTTTTGCGGGATAGATCACAATGGTCAACTTGACGATAAGATTGGTGCAGTGGTTCAGCGATTACTACTGGTGTGCGTGTCTTGAGTCAGTGAGTTTATATATTTTTGAGAACACCCATGAAACGGGAGTAATTCCTAGTGAGGGCCAAAGTTTTTTTTAATAAAATAAATGAAGGAACACGGGCTTGCGAACGGCGAATAATTTAATAAAAATAAAAAAATGGTTGTGGGATTTTTTTTCAGAGTCACTGCGGAACTGGAAGGCAAAGTACAACTAAACACCCGGTTGGTTTTTAGTCACTAAAAGTTTGATACTCTATCGCTTCACACAGCGCAGAAGAAGTTATCTCACGCTCTTCTTCTTCTTATCCCTGCCCATATTACTTGGGGCCGGCGCAATACGTTTTTTTCTTCCATTCTCTCCTGTCAAATGTCACGCTACTAATATCACTAACTCCCTTTGCTGCCATATCACTAGTCACACAATTCATCCATATTTTCATACAAACAAACAAATAAACAATTTTATTCCTGATAATGTTACTTTAGATATCCTACGCGTCAAACGCACCTGCCTACTGAACATAGACAAAAATTACAATAAAATAATTATAATAAAATACATATTTTAACATATGTATATAACTTCGGTTTGATTTTGAATGGAGCATTTCTATTATTGTTTTATTATAAAATTGGCGGTGGAGAAATTTATGGTATCTGTGGTCTAGACTTGGACCATAGACCACCACGTTAGACAGTAACGGTCATTTTAATAGAAATAACTTGCTCGAGTTTATTATAAATAGTTTTATGGACCGTCGATGGAATAAAGAGTAGAGAGATTTTATGACTAATAGAGAAACTATAAGTTGCTGATTGGCTTTTGTTGATATACAAAGCTGAGGAAAACAAGGATCAAATAAAATATGTTTATGTCTCTCTGCCTTGCCTTTTTCCAACTATGCTACTAGATACTAGTATTTTAACACTTCGTGAATAAACTGCCATGTCCTAAGAACAAAAAATCGACACAAACATGTTACATCAGCCTACCCACACTAGGCCAACGAAGTGGATTATGGCCCTTAGGGTCCGAATCCCAGCAGTGGGACTATTATAAAGCTGATTATGATTTATATGCAAAGCTCTCCCCAAAGCCTTTCCCATTCAGTTATCAACCTTGGGTGGTCTCTCACCTTAACACTTGACACCCCCATTGTGTACCAACTCAGAAAAAAAAAACAAGTACCGCCAAAAAAAAAACAAAACACAATCAATACGCAATTCAAAAATAGAACATTAGCATAAAAATAAAGCCCTCGACAGACTATACACACGCACCGGCACGCACCGTGCCATTATCAAGCCACCGTTCAAAAGAAAAGCTTTCCACGGACAAAAAAACGGGAACTGGTTCACGCAGGATCCCGTTGCGTAGCGGGATCCCGGGATCGGCGCAGGCGCAGGCTACGCACAAACCGACGTAAGGATAGCTTTGTATAGTAAATGAAGACAGGTTTCGGATTTTATCTTGGAAAACTGGGTTAAAAGTTGTGTTGGTTATTTTTTAATTATGATGGAACTTTAGTTAGGACCGCTCGACTTTTTTATTAGAGTTGAAGATAGAAGTTACTATACTTACTGGTGTAAACATTATCATATTAATTTTAGGTTAAAATCTGCGCGAATGCAATTTCATATAATAGGTCTTTACCTATGAAATTGGAGATTTTTAAAACGGGTTGCTTTGAAGTGTTATATCATTGGATTGACTTGGAATCATAAGTTCAAATAAATTTTATATTAAAGGTATGTTATTCTTCTTTTGAAATTAGGTATTTATTGCTTTCTTTGTGTTTTATATTTTCTGTAATATAGCAGTACTTATAACCATTTTTGTATGAAATCTAAGAAAACTCGCATTATTTTGTAATATGAGTTCTACCGTGGAAACAATGGGACTCAAGTGATATGCAATATTGATGATGTATACGGACTTAAAACTGCTAATGAATGAGATGTCTATTTTGGTTTCAATCACTTTCATGTGAGAAATTTTATTTCAGGAATAACTTTATCTCTTAGGGCGGCTACAAGACAAAATTTCCAAAACGAAATCTATTAAACCAAGAACACAGAGTTTTGTTGTTAGAAGAAAGTCGTAGGTATGCGACATTGATATTGTTTGCCCTTTGCAATGCATAGTATCTACGTTGAAACTCTTAATATGAAAAAACGTTTTTTTATTAGCTTTCATGGTTATAAGTACTGCGATATTACAGAAAATACAAAACACAAAGAAACCAATAAGTACCTAATTTCAAAAGAAGAATAACATACCTTTAATATAAAATTTATTTGAACTTATGATTCCAAGTCAATCCAATGATATACTTAACACTTCAAAGCAACCCGTTTTAAAAATCTCCAATTTCATAGGTAAAGACCTATTACTTTTCTTTCTAGGTGCAATCATCCAACAACTTCTCCCGCTCTAAATGGAGCGCGAGGGCGTGTCAGACTTTTACTGACTAAAACCCTACCTGCGTTCCTTCAGTTGCCCTTTGCGTTCCAGAGCCACTGCGACTCTTTCAAACAATAGTACTAAAACTGAAAAAAATGTTGATCAGTTATTCAGCCTGACTAGTCAGCCACGAGTTACCTACACTAAACGGACAATAACCTGTCTATACTGTAAACCAGTCGCCATACCGTAGGCGCGGGCTTGCGGACGGCGAGCAATGGGTAGCTCGCCGTCCGACCGTCCGGTAACCGTCTGGACCGAGCCTAAGTCATCGACGGCACCTATTGTTCCACGTGCGCCTCAAGGAGATGTCAGCAGGGTCGAAGCCTACTGGGGACACGGGTAGTGTGAAAGTGAAACCCGGTGCCCTGGGACGAAGGCTAAGAAGGAACAGGAGTGGATTTTTAGTCAGTAAAAGTCTGACACGCCTTCTCGCTCCACCCAAGAGCAAGGGGTCATTGAACGGTTTTCCCACCTAAAAAAAAACCACTCGCCGTTAAAAGTTCAGTTATATGAGCTTGAACTGAACTGCTATTGTGTGTGGTTTTTTATTTTAAACCGTGGTGAACAAAAATTCCCCTACCGCAGCTGTTTGCCTGTCTTCTTGTTATAAACACACAAACTGCCGAACGGATCTTCATGCAGTTTTCACCAATATACAGAGTGATTCGTAAGGAAGGTTTCGGTGTAATACATATAGTTGCATTTATAATTTATATGTATAATATGTATGTAAATAAAGTTTTAAATATTCAATGTTTCACCACTACAGTTGGTCGCTGCATCACCCAAAGGTTGACTGGTAGGGAATGCCTGATGCCATACAAGATAAGGCATTAAGTCCACCCCTGTACTTTTCCGCCTGGATTCCGATCTCGATTTCCGGCCACCGTAGGTGCGGGCTGGCGGACGGCGAGCAATGGCTAGCCCGCCGTCCGACCGTCCGGTAACCGTCCGGACCGAGCCCAAGTCGTCAACGGCGCGTATTGTTCCACGCCCGCCTCAGGAAGATGTCAGCAAATCGTAGGGGCCCAGCAGGGTCGAAGCCTACTGGGGCCATGGGTAGTGTGAAAATGAAACCCGGGGCCCTGGGACGAAGGCAACGAAGGAACAGGAGTAGGTTTTTAGTCAGTAAAAGTCTGACACTATCTCCCGCTCCGCCCAAGAGAAATCATGTCAAGAATTAATTAAATAAATAAATAAAATGTTGATAACTATTTCCTTTTGGGTGATAAACTACAAACAAATACTGCCTTGATAGCAAAAAATACCTACTAAATCCGGAAAGGAAACGTAAAAAAGCAAAAATAGTTGTCGCTTAGAATTAGCACGTTTTCCAAACATTGTTCTTAAAATATCTCTGCCCACACTCCACCTAGGTACCCCATTAGGGATAATATTAGCACATATGTCTGCCCCGTGACTGCACCCACGTATTATAGATAAAATTATTAACGAAGCTGCTATAACATGTTATTTATTTTACACGTTTTGTTTTATTGTTTAGGTACTGGTGTTGACGTGAATCTATATTTGTATTATTTATTTTTATGGTAAACAAAAATATTCCATGCTATATGGTAATCCAGACATACATGCCCCAGTCGGTAATGTGCGCACTTGCAAAACTAAAACACGCATTTAAAATTTGGTGCTTATCTCCCCTAGCTATGTTACGAACGTTTCGATTATTTTGCGTCGAACGCCTCGAGTAGGCCACGCCTCCAATTCCTTTGTTCTGACGTCATTTCAACGCTCAGTCACGTGGTCTTTAACCAAAAACCCCTTCTTAGTCAAAAAGCCTAGTGCAAAATTCACTTTCCAGACCCAGTAGTTTCGTACGTTCTGTGCGTTGATATGTCAGTCAGTCAGTTTCTCCTTTTATATATACATATAATAGGATGACAGGCAATTAGTGTACGATACTTAAACACGTGATTGTGCTCATGATAACAAACAATTTTTATTATGGGAGCAAAGCTGAAATCACGAAAAAAATATCAGCTGTTCAGCACATTAGGCAAACATAAATGTACTGAACAGCTTATTTTTTTTCGCGATTTCAGGTTGGTTCCCATAGTAAAAGTTGTTGGTTATCATGAGCACAATCACGTGTTTAAGTATCGTACACTAATTACCAGTCACCCTATATAGATAGATAACCCCCGACTAGGCCTAAATTACATTTTTCATTCATTTCGTCCCAAGTTTAAAGTATCGATGGCACCGTCCTGTCTGCCCTCAGGCAGCCCTCTAAAAATAATCCCGTAAACGCGTACATAGAGTTATGGCGTCCAAAAGCGCCGCAGAGTATAAATAGCAGGTTCATTAAAATGGTGACTTAGCGTTGGATCCAATTAACTTCAAAGGCACAAAGTTAATGTGTCGGTGCAATTACGCGCATGTGCGCAGCGTGTGCAGTGTGCGCAGCGTGCGGACTGCGGTCAAAAATGTCAAGCGCTTAGCAAAAAAAAAACTAATTAGGTTTAATATGGAGTGATGTTGTGGTTTTAAGTTTAGAGGAGATATTGAAGGACTAACTGCAGCCAGCAGATTCGGCTGCATGAGAGTAGAAAATTTTGCCAAGGGACTGGAGGGCAACTGGAGGAACACGTATGGGTTTTAGTCAGTAAAAGTCAGAGCGGGAGAAGTAATTTGATGATTTCCGACCCTAAAAAAACAACCGGCAAAAATAACTGACGCAATTCATCATCATTTCAGCCGAAAGACGTCCACTGTTGGACATTGGCCTCCCCCAAGTGTCGGCACAATGAACGATCCGGTGCATCCATCTGATTCCTGCAACCCTTACCAGGTCATCGGTCCACCTTGTAGGAGGCCTTCTAACGCTACGTCTTCCGGTACGTGTTCGCCATTCTAGAACCTTTCGGCCTCAACGCCCATTCGTTCTGCTAGAAATGTGCTCTGCCCATTGCCACTTAAGTTTGGCGATTCTTCGTGCTATGTCGGTAACCATTGGTTCTCCTGCGGTTATCCTCATTCCTGACTCGGTCATGCAAAGAAATTCCAAAAATAGCCCTTTCCATTGCCCTTTGGTTGACTTTAAGTCTTCTGACGCGATTATTGGCTGTCAAAAATTCATTAACCAAATACAGGAGCTAAATACGCATTTGGAATTTTTTATTTAGTTATTAAAACTTTATGCACTAATGAAAAGACTGTACAAAGGCGGACTTAAAGCCTTAGGCCCCTCGTCGACGGTGACTTTTTGTAGCGATGCTGTAGCGCGTTCGCATCGATACAGTCGCGATGCTGTAGCGCGTTAGCAGCGCGCTGTCATTTTTTCTATAGCGCTTGCAAATGCGACTAACGCGCGTTTCGTAAGCGCGCGACAGCAACGCTACAAAAGTCGTCGTGGGCGAGAGGCCTTAGGCCTTTTCTATCAGTCGACCTTAGAGTGATGCAGAAAACATAACATAGCAGTTGCAACTTAATAGAAGACAAACAGAAAAGCAATAATTACAATAATAAATACATACTTGATTCAAACATACAAATAAAGAACATTATTGTGAAAAAACGAATCCAACCAATCAATTTTGTGACGATTCTACCAACTTCTTGTGAATGTGTTCACGTGCCTTATTTATTTTAAAGGAGAACCGACTGATTGCTGTCCTGATGTTCAGAGAGATCATGGACAAAGAAGGAGAGGATAAACGCAGAACTGTGTGAAGGATATCGTAGAATACGATTATTTATAGACTGAAATTATTTAATGTGCCTAGAGCAAAGAAAATGAATTTTAAAAGTCGGATAGATAAGTAAAAACTGGGCAAGTGTGAGTCGGACTCGCCGCGCACTGAGGGTTCTGTACATACTTACCCATAAAAAGCAGTTCAATCCCCGAATTGAGTTACGAAAATTTTTTCGAAGTTTTTTTTTTGTGACGTAACTAGAAATTTACAGTTTTCAGATTTTTTCCTATATTTGTGCTTTGAGACCTTAGGACCTTTTGAGACTATAGGACCTTAGTATGTGGTTTTAATTTCAACTCAATACCTCCACGGGTTCCCGAGATAAAGGGTCTTGACAGACAGACAAACAGACGGACGGACAACAAAGTGATCCTATAAGGGTTCCGTTTTTTTCTTTTGAGGTACGGAACCCTAAAAGAGCTACTAAACCGGTGGCCTCAGACCACAGATGGAATACCAAGCTCACACATTAAAATCACGACAAAACGACGTCAACGTCGTGCATACGAAAACATGAACAACAAAAACATGAATCAATTGAAGAACTTGAAACGGTAAATAACTATGTTTAATACAATTTACCCATTATTCAAAGTCCGCCAAACAGCATCACCGATATTCAAATCGACCTACTGTAGCAACAGAATCATTCAACAATTCACAACTCCCAAATAAGACGATATCTTCTAAATCTATATATTATATATATAAAAGAAAAAATTGACTGACTGACTGACATATCAACGCACAGCCGAAAGTACTGGGTTCCTAGAACATGAAATGCATAAAGCTTCCTTTTATGACGTAGGCTAGCTAGCCTTAAGAAAGGGTTTTTGGAATTTTTACCTTAAAAGGGGTGAAAAGGGCGAATTTCGTTTATATTAGAGTGAATAGGCTCAAAATAAACTAGTGCGTTTCACCATCAACGATTGTATCACTGCTTACCATCAGGTGGGATCGCTGTTAAGCAGTAGCATAAGATAGCATAATCAGCCTTATAATGTTCCCACTGCTGGGCCTCAGGCCTCCTCTCTAGGAGAAGGAATGGGCCGTAATCCACCACGCGGACCCAGTGTGGATTGGTGGATGTCACATGTCTTCGAATTTTTGGTTCAAGGACATGTCGGTTTCCTCACGATGTTTTCCTTCACCGTTTTGAGAGCAGTGGTGATGAAAATAAATTATACAAAGTAATGCGCCTAGCTGGGTTTGAACCCGCGACCTACAAATCATAAGTCGGGGCGGTTACCACTCGGCCTCCACTGCTCACTCGGCCACCACTGCTCCACTGTTATGCAGTAGTTTATATCAAGTTAAAAAATTAAAAAAAAATATTTTTCTAAGTGCCAATTATATTAAAAAGTTGGTATAAATAGTAACCCTAAGTAAATAATAAAGATTGCCATTATTTGTTTTCACATCCCCAATAGAAAAATTCACGGGATTTTAAAGATTGTATGGAAGATTCTGAAGATTTCTTGGGTTTTATTAACCCAAGAAATAATAATCTTTACCTAATATAAATAAGAATTTTACCAAGTTTCAAGTTTATTACTTGAAACTTGGTAAAAATTCTCTTCCTCCTTACGTAGTATTCCTCAATACTGAGGGTCATGACCTCCCTGCCTCATCACTTTAACTTTTATGATATTCCTCTATCTGTTTCTGTCTCTGGCGGTGTGAAGGGCATTGTATACCGTAGAGTCAAGAGCGGTGCGGATCTGATCGGACCAACGTATTGGGCTGCGTCCACGAGGCCTTTTCCCATCCACTTTACTGGTCACAATAAGCCTTTCGAAACTAACACAAAACTGGTACAAATCCTAATCAAAAAACAAAGACAGTCAGTATTGGTTTTTCAAAACTACCCTCAAAATACAGTTTAGGGAGTGTTAAATTTTTTGTGAAAACATTCTCGCAAACCATAGTCGCTGGCTGAGTGCTAGTTTACAATGAAACGTGACGATATAAAACAAAATCATTAGAATCAAGGAAACGTTTTTGTCAAAACAAGCGTGAGTCAGTGTCGTCCGCTCTTGGACATCAATCGTATAATAATATAAAGTTATTGATCGCGAGTTCGAAGACCCGCTATAAACAGACTTACACAGTAATTCGTAGGATAATTACTTTTAATTGGATACGAGACGAGTGTTGGACGAGGATTTGATTTTTATTTGTGATTGCAAATTGGCATTAGACTAATACGAAATACTTGACACAACAAACATGGTTTTTTATTGACGATTTCAAGAAGTGTTGAGTAAAACTGTCTTAGGAGTTCCTATGAGTTCATAAAGGATAATATTATATGTAGGTTTAGGAGTTTACATGTTCGTGAAAGCATCCACAATACAGGAGTAGGTTACGTAGAATTTTCTTTTAAGGTGAAAGAAACAGTGACATAATTCATGACGGTCCATAAGTATCACATTTATTTATTATCTTCTATATATATACAAAAGCGAAATACCACTCACTGATTAATCACGAAATCTCAGAAACTATAACACCTACAAACTTAAAATTTGGCAAGTATGTTCCTTATAGAGTGTAGACATCCGATACGAACGGATTTTACGAAACTCCACTTCTAAGGGGGTAAAACGGGGGTTGGAAGTTTGTATAGAGAAACCTACTATTACGCGGGCGAAGTCGCTGGCAGAAGCTATTTTTTATAAGTTTTATATTTTGTCAATGAGAACTAAAGTATGTTGTCAATCTCAAATTCACAATTCAGACCGGGGCATAGCATAGCATAGCATAGTCGGCCTTATAATGTTCCCACTGTTGGGACTCAGGCCTCCTCTCTAGGAGAGGGAATGGGCCGTAATCCACCACGCGGGCCCAGTGCGGGTTGGACCGGGGCATAAGTTGCTATGAATAATTAAAAAACAATAAAGGATTACTTGTATATACCTAAAGACCACCGGTCATTACATCTATGTGTATATGTCAGCAATCAATAAATTGAACAGCAATTTACAGCATTCAAACATGAAAAAAAAAACGAAGATTTACTTGAAAAATAAAACATAGCTAAATTATTAGTAGAAACCAATAAATCCTGTTTACGGCGATGCAGACAGTAATAAAAGTATATTATAAAAACGAAGCGCAAAGAGACGCAAAATGAATGGCAAAATTTACTGTGTCTTGTAAATTATCAGCAGAATGAAAGGTCGTGTTGGTCATTCTAAGAAGGATTGCGTTGAAATTAATTTTGTTGTTGAAATCAAAAATAGTATCTACATCTGTCTAGACTCTATCAATTAACCTAGCCTTTTAAAAGTACGTTGGGGTCGGCGTCTATCCGGATGCTGTAAGTACCGATAATTCTGATGCAGTATGTGCCTATCTGAACCCAGTTTAATACAATTGATCAGCTATTCGTATACAACAATTTTATCATTTTTTAGGTTTCCGTACCTCAAAAGGAAAAATGGAACCCTTATTTGGATCACTTTGTTGTCTGTCTGTCCGTCTGTCTTTCTGTCTGTTAAGACCATTTATCTCAGAAACGCGTGGAGGTATCGAGTTGAAATTAAAATCATATACTCAGGTCTGCGGTCCCTTGAAACTGTGACAAAATCAAACTTCTAAGTTAACGAAAAAGAAAAATACGGTTATTTGTGTCGCAAAAAACGTGTTTTGATACTCTCAAGGGAACCAAAATTCCCGTTGACCCAGAATCCTGAAATTTGGCACAAAACAAGGTCTTATAGCACAGATATAGGAATATATCTGAAAACAGTAAATTTGTTGTTACGTCACAAAAAAAAATTGCGATACGGTAAAATCTTCGAGACTGCATTCGGGAATTGAACTATATGTAAATAGTTCGATTCCCGAATGGAGTCTCGAGTGCGCGAGTCCGACTCGCACTTATCCAGTTTTTTTACATTTATGTATGTCATTATTAAAAAAGCGCGCCAATTCAACAATGTTTCATTTCCACCATGTCAATTTTATTGCCTGTAAGTTTTAATAAACAGTTTTTTTTTCGAATGGACACTTTTTGACATAAGTCGGACTTGTCGAATTGTCAACAACGCAACCCAATAACGGGGCACTACGATAATCATTGGCAAGATGGGCCATTCTGATTCTGACCACCAAAAAGGACTGTCAAAATGTCAATCAAGACCAACGGCTTAACGTGCTTCCCTGGTCACGGAGTGGTGTCGGTACCCATCCACGGACAGACCTCAGCAAGCATTGCTTAACCTTGAATCGACACGTATGAAGCCACATTAGTACGTAGCCACGAGCTCCTCACTGGTCTAGAGTCATCAGAATCAAACAAGGTTAAATGTTTACACTGTGAGATTGTTCGATAAAGTTACCGCGATCCTGGAATGGAAAGGGCAACTGAAGGAACTCAAATGGGTTTTATTCAGTAAAAGTCTGACATTCTCTGTCACTCCACTCAGAGCGGTGGAACTATTTGATGATTTCCCACCTCAATAAAAAGGACTAAGCCCAAAAACGTCTGTACCGTGAACCATAAAACATTTCAATAGTGGTCCATGTCTAAACTATCAGCCTGCAAACAACTGAAGAAATACGAGAGAGTTTTAATCAGTAAAAGTCTGACATAACCTCTCGCTCCACTTAAAGCGGTAGGACTATTTGATGATTTCCCACCTCAATAAAAAGGACTAAGCCCAAAAACGTCTGTACCAAGAACCATAAAACAGTTCAATAGTGGTCCATGTCTAAACTATCAGCCTGCAAACAACTGAAGGAATACGAGAAGGTTTTAATCAGTAAAAGTCTGACATAACCCTCTCTCCACTCAGAACGATAGGACTATTTGATGATGTCCCACCTCAATAAAAAGGACTAAGCCCAAAAACGTATGTACCAAAAACCATAAAACAGTTCAATAGTGGTCCATGTCTAAACTATCAGCCTGCAAACAACTGAAGGAACAGAGGTGGGTTTTATTCAATAAAATTCTGACACTCCCTCTCGCTCCACTCAGAGCAGGAGAACTATTTAATGATTTCCCACCTCAATAAAAAGGACTAAGCCCAAAAACGTCTGTACCAAGAACCATAAAACAGTGGTCCATGTCTGAACTATCAGCCTAGCTGGACGTACCGCCATATGGTCATTACGCGTAAGTAACATTATTTATGGGCCGTAAATCTGCGGGGGCTCATTAGTCCGGTGTGGTGTGTGGGCACCTTTATGGCGTTCTCGATGAGCTGTTTACATTTTATATTTATTTGTTAGTGCGACTGTACTTCAATTATTTACAGGTGTGTAAGTGATAACAAGTTTTGTGAGATGGGCTTTGATTGACGGAGTGAGAATAGGCTTACAAGATTTTTTCTGAAGATAGTTATTTAATTAATTTACAGTCAAGGAAGCAAGCATACACCACAATTGCTTGAGACTTTCAAACACAACCCAAAGGATTATTGGGCATGCCATAATTATGGTTGTAAGTCCCCTCTTTGAGGAGTGGCTGGAGAGACATCACAGCGTCTTCACCTTCCGCATGACGCAGGTTCTCCCCAGACATGATAAGTTCGGAAGAAGAAACACCCGGGTGTCACCATTGTGGGGACCGCCCAGAGAACACGGTGAAGCATCCGGTGGACGAAGCACTGCCGTGTCCTCGTGGGGGTGATTGGCTTCCCGTTTCGCCCTAGATCGGGAGAAACGTCAAAAAAAACCAAAGGATTATGAAGGAAATTCTTAATTTATATTGATTCTCATTAAAACTTCGTCTGCTCGACATCGTGAAGATAAAAAATTATTAATTTGCTGTGATTTTGCGCTGCGCAAAGATATCATTTTTAATTCAGTATGAATAAAAAAATGTGATTCTTTTAAATGATAGAACTGAATGGACCAAACTATGTATTTTTTATTCAATAACCAGACTAAATAGACCTAAAATCTAAATTAAATGATTCTTGTCTCAATCTTACGCCTTATTTCAATGTTTAAACGCCGATGTAATCCTAAAAGAGGTCAATCAATGAACTCAGACATGTCTGACAGATCATGACTCAGAAATGAAGCCCTACTAATTTCTTGGAGAAAGAGGTTTTTATTCAGTATGGGCATGACGCATTACATACAGCCAAAAATATTCACTCATGTCCAAAAATTGTTTCCTCTTCAAATTACTCCGAGCTTAACTTTTTGCTTTCAAGCCATTAGAATATTCAAATATTTTTTGCACAAAAACTCCGAAATAGAAAACAATGTGAGACCATTTTAGTTCTGCGATTATCTGAACAAGTATTTCTTTTGGATAAGGAATCGCGAATATCCCGCTACATAGTATTATAATAACTGTTAGACATTTAGGGGAGGTGGGACTGTTATCGGCCATGGACCATGATACCTAATATTAAAAGGGATATTTTTAACTGTGTGTAAAAAAATCTTATTCTTCGCTAAAAATACTAATTGTACACCAAATATTAATGGTCTAGCTGGAATGGAGGACTTTTTACAATTATTAAAGTACTTAGGGCACTCCGACACGGACAGGCTAGGATAGAAGGGGTCACGGGTTCTAGTGAGCGAGCGAAGCGAACGAACACAGACCCCGCCATCCCCTTTGTGGTTATTTTTTTAATTCATCCAAAAGATCATATTTTAGTCCACAATTAGTACTTTTGGTGGGACAGTGGCATATTTTGTAGTAGAAAACAGTAATAAATTGAGGAACAGTAAAACCCATCATCATCATCTTCCTGCCCTTGTCCCATCTTATTTGGGGTCGGCACAACATGAACAGTAAAACCCATATGAAACTATATTTATTTTTTTAGCTTTTAAAATGTATTGAATTAAAAACTATCACACATTCATTGCACGCACAGCTAAGGTGTAGTATCCCTTGCCGGTGTCTGTTTCCTGATAGCTAGAACCTGGACGGAGGTCTTTAAATCAAGAGTGAATAGGTTACTTCTAGGTAAGCGTACGACATAATCAATCACATCATCGTTTACCATCTGGTGAGATAGTGGTCATATGTGAGTCTATCAATAATACAAAAAAATATCAACGACTAAAACACAAAAAATAGTTATTGGAATTAAAAGGTACGTACTGTAAGAGTAAATACATTTCAGGTTATTTTAAAACATTGTCATCTTCCTGCCCTTGTCCCGAGTTACTTGTGGCTGGATCAACACATTTTTTCCTTCCATTCTGTCCTATCAACCGTCATGCTATTACTGACTCACTTTTATTTTATATCGCTTCTCAAAAAATCCATCCATCTTTTCTTTGGCCTCCTTCTTCATCCATCTACATGTAAACTCATAGCTCTTTTAGTAACATGCGTTTCATCCCTCTTCTTCACATGACCATACCAAGACAAACAATTCCCTTTCAACTTGTCAGTCACGGGTGTCACTTTTAAATTCCCTCATTTCTCACTTTATCAATTCTCTTCACACCACCAGGTTGTGTTAAGGGGAGAATGTACTCATTTTAAACTTTTTTGAACCTCTGGAAATCCACGAATATTAAAGAGAACACCATCAAGAATTATTTTATTAAAATTAACCATATGACCAACCGCTGGGTAAAAATCAAAACATGATATAAATTAGTTGGCTCGATATAAAAAAAATCACGAATCTGACCCTAACTTATGATTTCAAACGTGTACATCTAAGAGATTACATCACGAAAATATTTAAAAGTGACATAAAATAATAAAACTGGTTTTTTAAAAGGGTCTGGCAAAAACAAAAATCGTGAATAGTTACTATATATTATTTTTAATATAAAAATAAAATCGCTATTACGGTGCCGCGAAATCGACCCGGGCGGAGTTCATACAAAATACTTCGGCTTAATACAACCGGCAAAATGAAAACAAATTAGGTGAGCCTGGTGTACTGTCATTGACACTAGTAGAGTGATAGTTCACTTCACATAACTTTAAACGGTAAAATATTTACAGAATTAATCGCCTAAGTACATACATACAGAATTATATCCCACGAAATCTTGTAGATGATAAAAATACAACAAGTTGCAAGTAACATTAAGCAATTATAATTTTTACTTTTTACTATCGTTATTAAACATTTTATGATCGTATTAAAACTTACATAGCGTCTTCGATTGAAATCGAAATATTCTTTCGAAATAATTATAAAATTCTTCTTAATTTCAATCACGTATCAACTGAGGTATTTAATATTTAACGATTAATTAAATCAGCATCTTAATCAATTATAAATACACACGATAAGATCTCAAACATGTTATAAATGCAGGTCTAACATCAACTCTATATTTATAAATTCGTGTCTACCGCTAACGGTTGCGTGCACCTCAGTCGCCAAAAAATCAACAGTTGCCTGGCCGCCATCTTAGCTCGTATTTAATTGACTTAGAAAAATGCCTGGAATAATGCTCGTGTCGTTTTGTTGTGTCGCCAGTGCCCATTTGAGACGCTTTGTTTCCGCGTCTTATTTAGAAGGGCTTGCTAACGTTAGAGACGGTAAAATGTACAATAAAGAGTTGTAAAGACGTAGAATTGGCAGACAACATACAAATAACGTAAAAGCGTTTTAGTATAAAATCAAATTAAGACTCCTCTGGAAAAACAATTCATAGCAAAAATGCTAAGTTGTTTTAAAAACTAGTTTTAAAATTTTAAAGTTTATGACAGTTCTGGTTTTTGCACCCGCACGTGCCAATTTTCAAATTGACTGCGTGGACATTCATATTTCTTGGGTTGGATGAACTGATACAAACTTAAATATTACAACAGACTACGATAGTTTTACCCAATTCAGATATACTGAATCCAATACATGAATCAAAAAGTCAATAGATGGCCCAGAAAATCAGTTTTACAAATTAATATGTACAATTTTATTGGACTGGAACTTTGGTCTACTGCTTGGTAATTCCCACCCAAGACAAATGTTTGTGTGATGAGCACGATCATTTGTTCTGTGTTTGGGTGTAATTTATCTATAAAACTAGCTTTTGCCCGCGGCTTCGCTCCCGTCAACTGACTACTCTATTCTGCTCTACCCAAATCTACCCAACTCTACCCTACTCTACCCTACTCTACCCTACTCTACCCTACTCTACACTACTCTACCCTACTCTTCCCTACTCTACCCTACTCTACCCTACTCTACCTTACTAAATTTTTAATATTTTCTTTCATAAGATCCTTCTCCTGACAATAACAAACACAACAAAAAACAATTAGTGAAATCGGTCCAGCCGTTCACGCGTGATGGCGTGACGAAGGGAAATAGGGATTCATTTTTATATATATATATGTATAGATGTATGTATTTTATCAGTTGTCTAGTACTCATAGCACAAGCTCTGCTCAGTTTCGGTGCAAAGTTGGTGAATATTATTATTATTATTTTTTCCGCAGAATGTCCAAATCGGACTCGCACCAATCTGTCTATCTCTCTGTTAGTGGGTATATACCAATTTCACGACACATGATTGATTCGACGGATCATTATAATCACTAATACTATGTCTATTTTGGTATCGCTCAATTGATTTGTGAATGAAAATATTTAAATTGACTCGGTGAATGTTTATGGTAAGGTGTTGTTAATAGGTATGTTCTAGTGATGTTGTTGATCTGTCCGATAAATTAAGTTATCGTCATCAATCGTGAAATAGACGTAAGTTTGCCCAGAGGCTTAACGCGATACATTTGACGACGTAAACTGTACTGTTAAAGGGATGGAGTTATATAGGGTGTAAAACTCCAGCTCTCTTTTTCACTCACACGCTTAACATTTCACGACATAATGGTAAGGCTCCAGCCCCCCTAGCCAAGTTACGACCGTTTCGTTTCGATTCTCTTTTTGTCGATTGCCTCGAGTAGGTCACGCCTTCGATTCTTTTATACTGACGTCATCTCAACGCTCAGTCACATGGTAAGAACAAAGGAATAGGAGGCGTGGCCGACTCGAGGCGATCAACGAAAAGAGAATCGAAACGAAACGGTCGTAATTTGGCTAGGGGGCTGTTCATATAACGTACCAACTGTTATTGTTTATACCACAAGATACTTACCTTAATTAGTCTTTTTAAAAGACTTCTAGCATGAAACAAAACGATCGATGTTTAGACTTTATTTTATAGGAATAGGGTTTATATGCAACATTTAACATAATAAACGCATTAAAATTTCAGTGCTTGAAATTAGAAAATTAAGTTAAATTTTCTAATTTGGGTATATAAGGGTGTGCATTATTCCAGTTGCATATTATATACCTATATATATATATATATATATAGAAACATCGTCAACAAATACAACTTCGAGTCTGCATTAAAATAAAAATCTGATTTGAATTTGAATAAAACACAGCAAAAAGAAGCACGAAAAGTGTCATAATTTCTAAAGCGAAGTGAACAAAAAGCTGTAAAATTTTCCGATATTTTATTTATTTAATAAACAGTAGTTATATTTTTTTTAATATATTTTTTTTCCGAAGCAGTTTCATGATGTGTTGGTACTCGTTGTCCATTGCGAAGATAGCGACGAATGTCCGTCAGACGGATTGACAAGCTGACCGTTCGTAGGACTGGGACAATACGAATGGTCAGGTTGTCGGTCCTTCCATAGGAAACTCCACGACGAAAGCGAGAGAAGCGACTGTGCATGTGATACCAACATTTTAGCTGTGAAACAAATCATTGTGGTTTGGCTTAGTTCGAAGAGGCTGTACAGAATAAGTTAAACATAGATTACATCTCGATTTTTTACAAAAAAAAATGTCACAACCTGCCTTAAAGGTAGATTATATTGTAGAATGATAGCGTATAGTGAGTAGATTCGTGTATTGCACAATCTAGACAACCCTTTAGGTGGGTCTACGCTAGAGACGAGCACGAGCTGAGCACGAGCTGAGCACGAGCTGAGCACGAGCTGAGCACGAGCTGAGCACGAGCTGAGCACGAGCTGAGCACGAGCTGAGCACGAGCTGAGCACGAGCTGAGCACGAGCTGAGCACGAGCTGAGCACGAGCTGAGCACGAGCTGAGCACGAGCTGAGCACAAGCCGAGCCGCTCTACTCGCGGTGTCAAGTGTGGATGTATACAACGAGCCTCCAACGACCACTGTCCTCAAACGTGAAGCGACACCCTTTGTGTTCGTCAAAAAACCGACAATAGGCGGAGCACAGTCGAGCACGAAACAAACGCTCGAAGCGCCCTCGTTCGAGGCTTGTAAGTCGGTCCACACTACGCGAATTTGTGCTCGGCTCACGCTACGAGCACGAGCATGAGCGGAGCACGTCCACTCGTGCTCGATTCCTCTAGCGTAGACCCCACCCTCCCTTTAAGTGCAAAAATTCGTAAATAATACACAAAAAAAAAATACAATTCACATGTATACAAAACCCTCTCTATTCCCTCACAATTCTGTGCCCCAAAACAATAGTCGGATTCGTAACTTTTTATTCGGCAAACTGTATGCTTTCGGAATGTAGGCTGTACCGCATAATGAGGGTCCGAGGCTCTAAATTTATTACGCCGCCGCCACGGCTTCTCAGAAACTACTGAATTATTCGCGAGCGGCGCGGTGCCGAGGTATGCGCCTTCGATTCCCGGCACAGTTATGTACGATATTCTTACGTAAGACGGAGAAAAACTTTGACAAAGTATCCGCTATCTAATTGGGTTATTATGTGCTCGAACTTCGGTCTCGATATGTACGGAACGTCCATGATAGAAATAGCTCAAGCCTCTTCCCAGAAAACTTAGATGTTTCACATGATTAATAGAACAATGCCCTTATTAGATTACCAGTTAGACCTCCCAATTAAATCTGAGAATAAATGCATTGGACTCAAAAAATAAACAAAGACTCTAGGCCTTGGGAGACGACCCATTTGTAACCTTATAGGAACTGAAAAAGTTCGACGCGGCTTCACATGACCTTAGAGCGCATTCGACAAAAAACGAAATAATCCTAAAATCCCGTAGCGATGCTGCGATCTAGAACTATATACTTATATATATTATTCCCATTACCTGAGAGCAAGCAACGGAAAATTAGGCAACATTCATGTTCATGCATTTCCTTAGCGGTTCTGCAGACGACACACACACATATAATGCCAAACCGAGGCGATTAAACACAAATGCACTTCAACTTACATATTTCCTGGCTCACACACACACCTAATCCTTTTTACACAGCGTTCTACGTAGTCATCCCGCTACGATCATCCTTCTTCCCCTTTGGCTTCCAACACTCAAGACATACCTATGTGTGCGTGCGATGACCAACAACATAACAAGCGTTCACAATAAGGTCTTGACCACAGACGTCACACACAGGCAGGCAGACGGACAACACAGCAAAGAAATTATATCAGTAGGTCAGACGGCCTTGTGCGATTCACGGAACGGCGCGCGCGCATGTCTTGCCCCGCCCACCGCGCACCGCCGGGTGGAGGGGGGGGGGGCGATAATTAACATGTGTATACCAAAAAGTAATTGAAACTTAATGTTTACACGTCAATGTTTGAAGAAAAACTAAAACTAATTGGATATGTTTATAAGGAAAGAATTCATAAAAATCCTTCGTTGCTTTTAAAACTTGACGAAGACTAAACTATTTAGCATTATTATTGTTGCCAAAAATCAACATAATTGTTAAAAAAAAAATTATAATTTTTTTCTTATTATTCATTGATAGGTTCGCTTCTGATGATGAACGACGATGTGGCCGATAATGAAACGATGAACGCTTGCCTAGACGTAACCTATTTACGACTATACGACTGGCCTGTTGGTCTAGTGGTTAGTGGCCCTGACCGCTATGCCGGAGGTCGTGGGTTCGATTCCCACCCAGGACAAATGTTTGTGTGATGAGCACGATCATTTGTTCTGTGTCTGGGTGTGATTTATCTTTATCTATATATGTATGTATTTAGAAATATATAAGTATGTTTATCAGTTGTCTAGTACCCATAACACAAGCTCTGCTTAGCTTGGGACTAGACGGCGTTGTGTGATAGTTGTAAAAAAAAAAATACTACTCTTGACTTAAAGACCCCTAGGTTGTAGCTATCAGAAAACACAGACACCGGCAGGGAATTCGACTCCTTAGCTGTACGCAAAATGAATGTGTTCCTAAAAAGTTGTGTGTATGGAGGGATGGATTCTGCGAAGGAACTTGACTGTTAAATATGAAAAGTTAAGAATATCATTAAATTTCACTTACAATATAAACATCTTTCAATATTTAATTGATGGCACACAAAAATAATAAAGGCGTAAATTTGAGTATTTGTTAGGTAATTTGTCACGCTCGAACAGCCGAACCGATTTCTATGAAACTTGAAAGACGGGTAGACCATGACCTGGAATAGTACATAGGTTATTCCAGAAATATGTTCCCTTGAGATATATATTTTTTTTTAATTCATATAAACCAGTGCTTG
Source organism: Mythimna impura (assembly GCA_905147345.3). Lineage (NCBI taxonomy): Eukaryota > Metazoa > Arthropoda > Insecta > Lepidoptera > Noctuidae > Mythimna > Mythimna impura. The sequence goes on from LR990348.1 coordinate 2,042,419, forward strand.
ACTGCGATCCCACCTGATGGTAAGCAGCGATGCAATCATTGATGGTGAGGCGCACTAGTTTATTAAGTGCCTATTCACTCTAGCCTTGAAGACACCTAAATTTACTACAATCACATTGGTAAAGTCGCTGGTAGCAGCTAGTGTTCTTAAAGATGAAGCTAAAATGACAATCACAACTTTTGGACTAGAATATCTAAACAAAAGAATAAATAACAATAAGACTTCGAAACTTTTTAGGAGACAAAGTGTATTATTATGTAGTATTGCCGATTTTTTTATGGTTAAAGGGGTTTGACTATTTTATATTATTTATATTGTATTGAATTAACAATAAGAAAAGTGGCATTAATTATATCATTGACTGATGAATTAGAATTATATTATTTATTGAACTGAATAGAAATTCAATAGTTTTTTTAGGGTTCTGTATCTCGAAAGGAAAAAAGGAAGGATCACTTTATTGTTCGTCCGTCTGTCTGTCTGTCTGTCAAGACCCCTTATCTCGAGAACGCGTAGAGGTGTCGAGTTCAAATTAAAACCATATATTTAGGTCTGCGGTCTCTTGAAGCTGTGAAAAAATCAAACTTCTTAGTTAACGGAAACAAAAGATATGGCCGTTTATGTCGCAAAAAACTCATATTTCGACACTCAAGGGAACCAAAATTCTAGAAAACTTGCCGTTGACCCAGAATCCTGAAATTTTGCATAAAGTAAGGCCTTATAACACAAGTATAGGAATAAATCTGAAAACAGAAAATTTGTTACTTTACAATTTTTTATTTTTTTTGCGATTTGGAAAAAACTTTGAGACTCCAATCAGGAATAGAACTCTCAGGGCGCGAGTCCGACTCGCACTTGCCCAGTTTTTTTTTTGTAATGAAGTAGTTGTAAACAAAACGGTAATAGGTACTTCTATAATTGTGTGGTGTAAACTTTGTACTTTTGCATGCCTTATTGTTTACCTGCAAAATAAAAAATCGTATCTTAAAAATACGCTCACATCTCTAGCTTCTTCACGATGACTGTATCTCAACCTTCTCCACTCCATTCATCCTTGCAGTGACATCAGCATTTATATTCACGATTATGACCACTAAGATACGTAAAATTAAAAATTCAAAAAGAAAATATTCGACCTTACACCGAGATGGACAGTTCAATTGAGTAATAACACGTCTAGTAGCTCGTGAGGCAATTGACTGAGTTCTTACGATACAGATGACCCTACAAATAGGTATCATTGAACGGTGGCATCGTTTTTTTTATTATGAATATGCTCGCGTTTCACTATTATTTCACCTGGTGGTAGGTGATGATGTGATCCATGATAGTGCCCTATCATGGACCACATCATCACCTACCACCAGGTGCTTGCCTAGAAGTAACCCATTCACTCTTGACTTAAAGACCCCTAGGTTGAAACTATCAGGAAATCTATTTTTTAGGGTTCCATACTCAAAAAGAAAAACAGAACCCTTATAGGATCACTTTGTTGTAAGTCCGTCTCTCTTTCTGACTATCTGTCTGACTGTTAAGACCCTTTATCTCGGGAACGCGTGAAGGTATCGAGTTGAAATTAAAAGCATATACTCAGGTCTGGGGTTCCTTGAAGCTGTGAAAAAATCAAATTTCCAAGTTAACGAGAAAAAAAAGATACAGCCGTTTATTTCGACACTCTCAAGGGATTCAAAATTCATAGAGTACTTCCCGTTGACCTAGAATCCTGAAATTTGGCATGACGCTGGGTCTCATAGCACAAGTATAGGAAAAAATCTGAAATCTGTAAATTTGTAGTAACGTCACAAAAAAAAATTGCGATTGGGAAAAATCTTCGTAACTCAATTCGGGAATCGAAGTATTTTCATAGGTAAGTTTATACGGAACCCTCAGTGCGCAAGTCCGACTCGCACTTGCCCGGTTTTTTCTTTTGGTTTTTCACGGTTTGTGCATTAAGCTAGTGTCAAGTTCAGAAAGTACTTAGTTTTTATTAGACAGAATACAGTCTTATTTCACACTAACTCTCCGCTAACGGCTTCGCTCGCGTGTTAATAGAAAATTATCCCAAGATTATATAAAGTATCCTATGTGATTTTCCAGGATATGGTGTACCCGTGTACCAAGTTTCATCGAAATTCCTTTAAGCATCGAGCGTGAAGAAGCAACAAAAATACACACTCAGAGACACACCATCACCGAAAAAATCCCACCATAAATTCTAAATGTGACATCTATAAGGTTAGTCAGTACTCTTGAGTTAAAGCTAGGTTCAAATTATTGTTTCGGTTCTCAGGATACACCAATCAAACGAATCTGATCGAACCTATGTCACATCATAACGGGTTTTGCAGCCGTCAGCTGCGTCAGAAGGCGCCACAACACGACACAACACAATAAAGAGAACTGGGCTTAACTATTTCGAAACGAAACTTAAATTGGACTTATGAAACAACAAAGTATTAGGAATATTAATATGCAAAACAAGAGATTACATTTTGAATCCTAGATATTAAGTTAGTAAACATCTCGATTTCAACAACGTAACATTAGTCAGATGTACCTAATTTTATTGTATGTAGTGTTAAAAGCTGTTAAGTAATCAAAAAACACGAATATAACCCATCGATTTTAGAACTTATTTATAGCTTAGAATGATCCATGACCGCTCAATATAAAACTATTTTGGTGCTCATGTCATAATGTAAAGGTTACTGGTAGAGAATGCCTTGTTGCATTAGGTCCGTCTATGTACCACTAGTGTACATGAAGTTTCACTGGCCTGTTGGTCTAGTGGTTAGTGGCCCTGACTGCTATGCCGGAGGTCGTGGGTTCGACAAATGTGTGATGAGCACGATCATTTGTTCTGTGTCTGGGTGTAATTTATCTATAATATGTATGTATTTAGAAATATTTAAGTATGTTTATCAGTTGTCTAGTACTCATAACACAAGCTCTGCTTAGCTTGGGACTAGACGGCGTTGTGTGATAGTTGTGTGAATATTATTATTATATATTATAGTTTAAATAAATAATATTACTAAACCCTAACAATACTTCAATGAAGAAGAAAGAATTCAAAGAATTGTTATTAATGAAGAAACAATTAATTCAACACCAAAACTATGTTGTACTCGAGTAATTACACAAAATCTGCGCAGAGGAAGGATATCAGCTAATTGCTCTTGCGCAGAAATATGACGCGTTCATTAAGGCGACGACACTATAATTAAAAACTTATTCATTTACAAAAAAAAAACATTGTAGGCTGGTGGAAAGATGAGCAATCAAACGGAATAAAACCCGATCTTTAGAGATGGGTAATTAACCGAATTTGAAACCGATTTTTCACCCATCCCATTTGTAGCCCATATAACTGTCACTCCAAGATTCCTTGGTGACTATCAACCTCTCCCCCTCCCCCGCAAAAATAAAAACTATATGGCAATAATTCAAAAAAATAATGAAATAGAAGGTGTTGATCCAGGAGTCTACCAAAACAAAGTACTTACGTATCACAAAATAATACGTGGGAAGCCTGCGACTGACGAAATGAAATTGCAAGATCAACCAGCATCGATCCAACAGTTGTCATTTTTAATTGCTTTTGTGTAAGTATGACTTTCTTTAAAAAAAAAATTGTCCCTTACTAAGAATTACTCATAAAGGAGTCATCATCATTTCAGCCGAAAGACGTCCACTGTTGGACATAGGCCTCCCCCAAGCGCCGCCACAACGACCGATCCTGTGCTTCTCGCATCCACCGCACTCCCGCGACTCTCACCAGGTCGTCGGTCCACCTTGTGGGAGGCCTTCCAACGCTGCATTTTCCGGTGCGCGGTCGCCACTCTAGAACCTTTCGGCCCCATCGACCATCCGTTCTACGAGCAATGTCACTTTAGTTTGGCGATTCTTCGGGCTATGTCAACGACCTTGGTTCTCCTGCGGATATCTTCATTCTTTATGCGATCACGCAAGGAAACTCCGAGCATAGCCCTTTCGATTGCACTTTGGGTGACTGTAAGCCTTCTGATGAGGCCCATTGTAAGCGACCATGTTTCAGTGCCATATGTCATCACTGGCATATAGGAGTAATTCTTCTAAATTCATATAAGTCATAGGGCCCTGCTGCGGATTGAAGATCCTACTCGAAAAACACGAAACTAACGATTTACTACGTAAAACAAACTATCTGCACATGACATTCTGAAATATCTGATGATTTTTGACGGCTAAAAGATTGCCGAAGAATTATATAATTTTAAACTGTTGCACACACACTAGGAATGACTCCTATACCGTGTGTGCGTTCAGAAACGTTTAAAATCATATCATGGGTGCGTTCACAAACGTTTAAGCTCATATACACATGACACCCAGCCTCGGAACAAATATTTGTGGGCCATACAAATTGTTACGTGTGGAAATCGAATCCGTAACACGCAGCGCGGTAGCCAGTCGCTCAACCACTGCATTTACCTAAAGACCTAAAAATGCATAGAGACTAAAGCGGCTTATAATTGTAACCGAAATATTTGTAACCTGATTGAAAAGAGTATCCATGGAGTTTCTTGCACATTCTTCTTCATAGAGATCTACGCTTTGGAATGTGCAATTAGCATCTTTTTTTTTTTGACTGACTGACTTCTTGACAATGCAAAAGTGCCTGTAAATGGTTTATTTGAAATAAATGCTTTGATTCTTTGATTCTATTGCCTACATCTTCGACCAAGGACACTGCTGCGCCCGCGCCGCTTTGTACAAGTAAGGTGTTGACGCACAATTGAATAATGGTATGGGTGAAGAGGAAGTTGCGCCTAAGACAAGGCACGTCAAGATACTCCTTTAATAATAATCATAATAATAATCATATATATATCCCGCGGAAGTGTGGAGGTCGAGGTTTTTTAAATGCTAAGACCCTACACAACCGCGAGGTATGCAGTCTCAGGGAATATTTCCTAGCTACCGACGTGGGTATGCATCGAGATGTAGTGGCAGTGGACAAGGGACTCACCCCGCTCTCTCTGGCTAACGAGAACTGGCGTAAACCGGTAGTGCTTGACACTAACGATCGCAGGGAAGTATGGCAGAGCAAGGAACTTCACGGACGCTTTTTCCGGGCCTTTCACGGGCCCGATGTAGACCAATTGGCGTCCGTAGCCTGGCTGCGTTTCGGTGACCTCTTTGGGGAAACCGAAGGTTTTGTCTGTGCAATTATGGACGAAGTTATCATGACGAATAACTACCGGAGATTTATTGTGAAGGACGGCACGGTTGACATCTGTCGGGCATGTCACCGTCCGGGAGAATCAATTCGTCACATTATCTCTGGTTGTTCTCGTCTAGCTAACGGAGAGTACTTGCATAGACACAACCTTGTAGCCAGGATTATCCATCAGCAACTTGCTCTGAAATACTCTCTTGTGGAATCGGAAGTGCCGTACTACAGGTATGAGCCCGACCCAGTTCTTGATAATGGTCATATCACTTTGTACTGGGATCGGTCCATCATCACTGACAGGACTATTGTAGCCAATAAGCCTGATATAGTGGTGGTGGACCGAAGCGAGAGGCGTGCAATGATTGTTGACATATCCGTTCCGCATGACGAGAACCTCGTGAAAGCCGAGAAAGATAAACAAATCAAGTATATTGACTTGGCTCGCGAGGTTGTCGACATGTGGGATGTGGACTCAGCGATCATTGTACCGATAGTCGTGTCAGCCAATGGCTTAATAGCCAAGAGCCTCGACCAACACCTTAGGAGGCTCGCGTTAGGCGGCTGGATCAAGGCCTTGATTCAGAAAGCGGTACTCCTGGACACGGCTCGTATCGTTAGGAGGTTCCTTTCTCTGGAGCCCTGACCGCCGGTAGCTTGGACCCTGTTCCCGATACCGGTGGGGTACTATTTTTTATATTTTTAAATGTTTTTTTTTATTTATGTTTTAAGAAATATTTAAAAATGTACAAAATATGTATATAAAGTAAATAAAGGAAATCATACATATAGAAAAGCAAAATACCACTGACTGATTAATTACGAAATCTCAGAAACCACAAACTTAAAATTTGGTAGATAGGTTCCTTATAGATAGGGTGTAGACATCCGCTAAGTACAGATTTTACGAAACTCCACCTCTAAGGGGGCTGGGCACGCCACAATTATGGCGGTAAGTCCCTTCTTTGGGGCGTGGTTGGAAAGACCTCACGGCGTCCTCACCTTCCGCATGACGCAGGTTCTCACCGAACATGGGAAGTTGGGGAAGTTCCTGCACCGGATTCGTGCGGAAGCGACGCCCGGGTGTCGCCACTGTGTGGACCGCCCGGAGGACACGGTGGAGCACACGGTGGAAGTGTGCCCCGCTTGGGAAGAGCAACGCCGAGTCCTCGTGGGGGCGATCGGCGGCGGCGATCTCTCGCGCCGGGCCTTGGTACAGGCCATGGTCCGGAGCGAGGAGGAGTGGCAGGCGGTCGCCTCCTTCTGCGAAGCAGTAATGCTAGCAAAAGAGGCGGCCGATCGCGTGAGGCAACGGCAACGGTCCTCACGCCCCAACTGCCGCCGGGATTCCGATCCCGATTTCCGGCCACCGTAGGCGCGGACGGCGGGCAATGGGTGGCCCGCCCCGCCCAAGAGCGGGATTTGTCATAAGACGATTTTCCCACCTAAAAAAAAAAAAAACCTCTAAGGGGGTAAAACTGGGGTTGGAAGTTTGTATGGAGAAACCATCTTTGAAGCCGGTGGAAGAATATTATAAAGATAAAAGTTTGTATGTTCGTGTATGTTTATTACTCCATCACGATCAAAAAGCTGAATGAAATTTGGCTTGAAATAGCACATAGGATTATTTTTTTCTACTATCTACGTTGATAACAATTGTTTCAACTAGTTGGATATAGTTATGTGGACTCCTCTGCCTTACCTTTTAGGAAGCCTAGCCGTGATAATTATTTATCTTATAAGCAAGCATATTCATTGAATAACTTTACCTAACTGTAGTTTTTACATAATATTAATTTATTGTTTATCAGAAAAATGACATATGTCAAATTTAAAAATATAGCTTATTACCTACCGTCGTCGATAAAGTTATTTGTGAATGTGCAAACAGTAACCCGTTTTAATATTTGCTAATAACAATCCTAACTGGGTTTTAGTGATTTATGGCTTATGTTTATAATATTCAATTTATTATTCGATAGTTGAACTGTCACGGAAATGCAGCAATTTCCATATAAACTCAGTATTATGTTGATTTCTTAACAATGTATCATTTTCGATGAGTTTTTTATAGAAGACTAGTATTTATTGATGTTACTAATATCTGCCATTAAATTAATTAATTAAGTATTACCGATACTTAATATTGTAAAAAGCCCGCAAGGCATGAAACCAATTTGAAACGCATTCAATCTTAAGCTGATGTCAGCAATATCTTCAAATGCCCATGTTTGACCCTTTGTTCGTGAAATTGAAGTATCATTATTTTTTTACTATTTAATTTTTGATAGGCTCGCGCTTGACCATTTTATCTCACCTACACCCCTAGCCAAGTTGATAATCTGCAATCGTTAACGCTACCCGAAATGTATGGGAATGGCATCATCTCAACGTTAAGTCACGTGGTCAGAACAAACGAATAGAAAATTCGTAGCCAAGTTCACATCGTTCAAAATGATAGAATGAATTGTTATCGTTTCTACAATGTTCAACGCTACATCCTTTGTTGACTCAGGCGCGTCAACATGGCTACCAACTTATCATTTTGTACAATTGCTGACACCGAGGCGTTACTGCCCCCCTAGCCAAGTCACAAACGATAAACGTAAACTCTCGGTAGTCTTTAATAGATTTTCAACTTTATGTCATTGGATATAAAGTTGAAAATCTATTGAAGATTACATAGTGTTTTCGTCCGTTCCGGTCGCTAACGCTCAGTAGTCTTTAATAGATTTTCAACTTTATGCTCTAAGGTATAAAGTTGAAAATCTATTGGAGATTACTAAGCGTTCACGTTTATCGTTTGCAACTTGGCTAGGGGGGCTGATTGGAGAACGGAATTCGACACGAAACGGTTGTAACTTGGCTTGGGGGTGGATGAATGTTCGACGATGAAGCACGCTTCTTGCCTAGAATTAACCTATTCGCTCTTAGTGAAAATAAGCAGCATATACAACTCAATAAAGTGGAGCTGAAAAGAAGAACTGTACCTTAAATATAGTGTAAATCTAAGAACCTAATCATAAAAGAAGAAACAGACTGACATATCAACACACAGTCGAAACTACTGAGACAAGAAACGGGAAATGTTTTATAAAAGGCGTTTTTGACGTGTCGGTGAACACTAAAAAGTAGTTTTTGGAAATCCAACATTTAAGGGGGTTAAAAGGTGATTTTTATTTATTTATTTATTTATTAAAACTTCATGCAACACAAAAGTACAAAGGCGGACTTAATGCCTTAGGTATTTTCTACCAGTCAACCTAGGGTGGTGAAGAGAAAACTAGGGTGGTTATTTTTCTTTTGTATGAAAGTATCATTTCGTGTGCCACAATGTACTAGAAAGTTAGCACAAACAATATATCTGTAAATAATAGAGGTCCTCATAATTTGTTTATCAAAACTACCCCCAATTGATCAAGTTAGGGGGTTTTACAGATTGTATAGATGATCCGTCTTTCTTGAATTAATATATTTTTTTTTCAAATTTCATTGCATTTTTGAATAATTATTAATTTATTATTGATATTGTAATATTAACTAATTATTGACATTGTTTACCACTGAATGAACTTACAAATTGAATGATTTATATTTTTATTGACCATTTAATAATTTGATGATCCTTATTTCTTGAATTAATAAACTTGAAAGTTGTTAAAAATTCTAACCAAAATGAAAAAAAAAAGAAAATTATAGACTGTCATTATTGGTTTTTTCAAAACTAACCTCAAAATACGGTTTAAGAAATGTTAAAGTTTTACGAAAACATTTACGAACCAAGACGCGGGCATAGTGCTAGTATAATAAAATAACCTTTCTAGGACAAAAATTCCACATTAACAATGAATCAATACTTAATGGCTTGAACCAATCAAGCCTAAAAAATCGCCATCGCCTTAACATAGTGTGGGTGTCGCGAAATGGCCACTAAATAACACCAGCATTTTATAGTCGCGTATAATTCTAATTGTAAATCCGTTTGTCAATTAAAAACAAACGGAACGGATTGGAATCGCGTGCGTCGGCGCAATTTAGACGTGATGTTTCGGCGCCCGTGCCAATTCTTAGAAACCGTAGTATAATAGATGTGGTTACTTAGACAATGGTCACAGCAAAAAATGGTGTAATTGCACTTTATTTATTTTCATTTGAGAATTTAGTATGGCTTTATTTATTTTACTACGGTATTTACTTATTTAGAATGTTTTAGTAGGACAAACTACTGGTTTTACTCGTAATCGTAACTCTTTGCTTCTTTATGGATATGTAATTTGAGGTTATGGGTCAACAGAATTAAGTAGATTGATGGTGAAGGAACAGGTCATTCGATAGATCTTTGTCAGTCTGACCATCGTATGACCATAGTATGTATTGCCCAGTAACTGCGTTGTGGAGGTCTGCTAGGCAGTCGATCCATGTGAAACACTGGTATTCAGCAGCATCTGGTTAGACTGGAAGCCGACCTTGAGCTAGTTGGAAAAAAGGCTAGGGAAATGATGAATGGTGAAGGAATAGTTTATTTTAATTGCATTATAGAAAGACTATTATACCCTGGTACAGAGGTGCGAGGTGAGATGCAGCTTCATGTTAGCGCCTCTCTTCGTATTGTTTGACTGTGTGTATTAATAATTGTGTGTATCTAATTTTGTGTGTTAATTTGTATTATTTTTATGACATTGTATATTTAATTTTATTGTATAGACATGATATCGTATATTATGATACATTGTGTATGGAATTTCAATGTCTATTTTTTAAATATTTTATTTGATTTAATTTTAATTTTGTATTTGATTTTAATTAACTAAGTAATTACATAATTTATTTCAGACCTATGGTATATGGAATACCTGTCTGAAAAAAATGAATTAATTTAAACTAAATATTTTATTATTTTTCTTTAAAGAATACTGCCCCCTAGCCAAGTTACAACCGTTTCGTGTCGAATTCCGTTCTCCAATCGGTAACGCCTCGGTGTCAGCAATTGTAGAAAACGATAAGTTGGTAGCCATGTCGACGCGCCTGAGTCGGCCGCTCGTTTTACAATGTCGTTCTACAATAACAAAGGATGTAGCGTTGAACATTGTAGAAACGATAACAATTCATTCTATCATTTTGAACGATGTGAACTTGGCTACGAATTTTCTATTCGTTTGTTCTGACCACGTGACTTAACGTTGAGATGATGTCATTCCCATACATTTAGTACATACATAGTTTTCGACTAGCGTTAACGATTGCAGATTATCAACTTCCAAAGGGGTTCTGAACTGTTTAAAAAAAACCGGCCGTGTTGGACTCGCGCACAAAAGGGTTCCGCACCGTACGTAGCAAAAAACGGCAAAAAAATCACGTTTGTTGTATGAAAGCCCCCTTAAATATTTATTTTATTCTGATTTGTTGTTATAGCGGCAACAGAAATACATCATCTGTAAAAATTTCAACTGTCTAGCTATCACGATTTATGAAATACAGCCTGGTGACAGACGGACAGACAAACAGAGGAGTCTTAGTAATAGGGTCTCGTTTTACACTTTGGATACGAGACTCTAAAAACCGATAACACTACCGTTGGAAAGCTTGAAACTTCAACTTTAAATTGGTATCATTATTATAAAAATTAATTCAGTATTTTAAATAATAATTAATTTAATTAGACGCAAAACATCTGCAAGTACGCATTTGTACCTGGGTCGATTTGGTTGCTCGCCAGTGTAGATTGGAGTCTACACATAGGGTGTACACAAACCTTAAGTATATAGCGTGTTTTTAGCTTTACCTAAATCAAAGAATCAGTTCTGGCAGAGTAAAGTATGAAAATGATACGTGTACCTGTTTATCTTACCACTAAGAGCTTTTTTTATATGAATGAATATGTACTTCATAATTTAGAAATAAGTTAGGTAGAGTAGTCACTGACCACCACTATAAGAATCCTAGAAAGTTTAATTCTTACTTCAACCCCAGTTTTTGATGCCTGTTTGTGATCAGCAAATCTACTGAAATCGGTCAGCACAATAATTTTATACAAGAGCAGCTAAAAGCTGTTTCCTCCATCGTCAGATAAGTTTATTCAAAACACTTCATTTTTTTTGCGAATTTTCATATTTATGGTCACATAAAAGAGGGCTTGTTTCAGAAATAATAACTTAAATATTGAAAAAACGACAAAAAAAAGGTGAAACCCTCTCTGTTTGAAGAATAATTGCTTTGACTTACTATATTATTTAACATATAAATTTTATAAATTTACTTACTATATTTTTTATTACATGTATTAGAATATTTTATTCCTCCATTGTTTCTTTTTTATGTATTTTTACTAACACTATATGGACACTAGTCTGAAAATAAATATCACTGACAATAAAAAAATATATATCTTTTTAACTATACAAGTGCATTTAAAATAGTCGGAAACAGAAACTTTTTTTTTAATGTGTAATGGGCGAAAGATTGATAAAAGAAAGTGAGTTTGTGCCTTGGAAAGGACTCCTCCTATCGAAGGCACAAACAAACATACAACATACTATCTGACCATAGAAAAACCATTCCCTTACCCACTTATTAAGCGTGGACTGCTGAGTCTAATAACCATATATTCTCTCGAGGAGTCTCAGATCACTTTGTGAATAAATCGAATAGGCTTTCAAAAACTGGGGGCTTAAGTTCCTTCCCTATCTATTTAGTTATGTTAGCACTAAACACTAACTAAGTACTAAGTATAGGTTACCTGTGGGTGTTGTCGGTGGTGGCGCGGTGGGTCGCGGGGGTCTGGCGCGCGCGCCGCGCTCATGCCTCAGCGCCGCCGGCGCATGCCCCCCACGGCACCGCCGCCGCTCTACAACAAAGAAATTATAGTCATCAGAACTTGTGGTAAACTAGCTCTTGCCCACAGCTTTACCCTCGTAGCTCTTAATAAACTAGTGCGCCTCACCATTAACGATTGCATCACTGCTTACCATCAGGTGGGATCGCAGTCAAGCACTAGTTGATATCATTTAAAAAAAGCTCGCCGTCCGCTCGTCCCGTAACCGTCCGGACCGAGCCCGATGGCGCGTAGTGTTCCACGCGCCTCAAAGAGATGTCAGCAAAACCGTAGGGGTCCAGCTGGCTCATAGCCTACTGGAGCCATGAGTTGACCTCCGAAAGGGAAACTCGAGGTCCTGGAAAGCAAGGCAAAGGAAAACAGGAGTGAGTTTTAGTCAGTAAAAGTCTGACACGCTCGAGCTTCGCCCTAGAGCAGAAGAAGTTATTTGATAGAAGGGGGTCCAAGCGGGCCGTAGCCACTCCAGTACGGTCTAGCGCCCACCCCAGGATGTTGGGCTACCGATTCGGTATTCTATGATGGACGCTAAAATACTGATAAATTCACACAAAAATTAGCATGTCAGGGGCCAGCAGGCTTGGACAAATTACTTTTTTGTTAGCAATCCCGCCAAACGCTAAGTACAGAACCTGCAAAGAAGTCACGTGACAAGTGGCGTGACAGGTATGTCAGGGGCGCCTGGCTTTTAGAAAACCTCATGGGTGCTCATGCTCATTTGATGACTCGAAAAAGTGGCGAAGTGTGAGAAGAGAAATGTACAGCGATTGACCGATAAATAAATAAATGTCTTACTTACATACTGTGGAACAACGAAGGTACCACAAACACCCAGACCCAACACAAATATCTGTTTCATCAACACACATTTGTGTTGGTGCGGGAATCGAACCCGCGACCCTTGCGTCTCAACCGGCGCTATAAACCACTGCGCTAAATGGGTCGTCGGGTAATGCATCACTAAAAGGCGATTACTGATCTGTTTCTTGATGTCTAATCTCAGGGGTGCTCGGCACCCACAGTTTATTTCTCATGGTTGCTCGAGCCCCCGAGCACCCACGGAGTCAGCGCCCCTGGGTAATGTCCTTGCCTAGCTTGCAGGCTCCCTAGATACGCCAATGGACATGGTCTAACCGTGTGATAACTTTTATCGGAATCCGATCAGCCTTAAGACGGCAAATGAGCACCTTCAGTACAGGCAACAAACGTTGTCATCTTCAGACCCCAGCATGTGGCGACTGGAGGTCTTGACGTATCCTCCGGTGCCTTTTGCTATGGATAGGGAGGGAGTGAAGTTGTATCCTGTCGCTCCTTTTCCGCTACCTCCTCACTACCTGGGTTGCGGATTGTTTGAAGGATAACTCCTTAAACCCTCCACCCTCGCAAAAGGTAACTGAAGAAACTCTGTGACTTTTAATCAGTAAAAGTCTGACGCTTCCGCACCACCCAGAGCGGGAGAAGTCATTTAATGATAATTCACGTAAAAACTTCTTTTTCACTGTACTTTAAACAATACTTTCATATTATATGTGGAGGCTTGTAAATCGCTCATCGTGATCTACTTTATCGTCTTATATTTTGTATTGTTAGCCGTAAGCCACCTAAATAAAATAAAATAAAAATAAATAAAAAAACAGTCATGTTTTTTTTTTGAGATGTAACTATGGACCACAATAGGCTAAGCCATGATAAACCAGCCATTGTTATATAAACTATTGTTAGAAAACCTGTGTTGTCTAACAAGATTATAAAGAGATATTTGACTAGTGTTAATTAACGCTGAATGGACTGTGAACATTGCGTTAGGTGATAAGTGTGTGTTTCCCATCACTTTTCCTTTTAATTATTTACTTACATGCATATAAGCTCACGCCCATTACCCTTAGTGGGTATGCAGTAACTATAAAATGCTACGTTTTTTACCCGACTGCGTCAGAAAAAGGGTGTATGTATTATGCTTACCATCAGGTGGGATCGCAGTTAAGCACTAGGTTATATCATTTAAAAATTGTTCATTTTGATAAATTGAAGAAAGTTTATCTATGCGCCCGAGGCTGAATTCGCCCAAGCTATCCAGGCAGTCGCGGTCCAGGGTGTTATATTATGAAGCCGAGTGCTGCAGTAAAAAAAATTTCCACGTGTATCAAACGCCGTTTTTCAATACAGTAGGTACACAGAAATAAATAAACGGGGGTTGATTGAAGTGCAACTCGTGGGGGTTATTTAGCTCCCAGCCTGATACGACACATAAAATAAATTGTGGCGGTGGCGAGCTCACGCACTTTTTCGCACTAGGGCGGAAATTAGTAAATTTCGTACATAAAAGGGACAAGAGCGGGTTTTCGAGTAAGAACATTGAAAAAAAATTGACACACCCTAGAGCTTGTTGCATTTTAGCTTGAGAGGTGTCGTCACCCAAGACAAATTGGTTGTAAGAGTGACATTAGGTACATCAAAATTAAAATGGTGATTTTATAACGCCAAATTAAAACTAAAAAAGCTTATGTCAGTTTTAATCCAGCCAGTAACGGTATTAAAAAAATTCATGGCAATTTACTAATTTTCATTCAAAAACAGTTACCTAGTTCTGATGGCAGTCACCTTATTAATCACTCAAAAAGATGACACTAGAAAAAAGCATTCTAAAAATTTTTAATCTTTATAATAAAGTTGATTATTTATATGCAAATTATATTGCATAAGTCCGTTCGTTAGGTCTCATAAATTGTCTCAGAATGCCTATAAAGCACCTTCCAGTATGTATCGTTGGATATAAACTTTCTCGTCCCACCCACTCTTTTGTCGGTGACTCCAACTCTAGTAAAAGAAAGTAAACATTTGAAACACGGAGGTAATAATTTATTGAACGTAATTCATTTAGAAAGAAGGTGAGAACACCAGTTCTCGGGTTTTGTCAATTTTTTTTTTTTAAGAAGTAATATTGTTTTTTCAAATGTTTATAAATTGTAAGGAATATACACGCATTATTTTTTTTTTGCTAGGTCAAAAACATTTTAGCTACAATAAATAAATATGAAATAGTTTTCAAAATGTCTTCATCAACAACGAATTTTAATTATAATTTCAAAACTGCTAATTAGAAAGAGAAGACCGACGTGAACTTTGACGTCAAAATTCATAATGCCATAGAAAACGGCGTTTTGACGAGAGAGAAAGATATTTATATACATAGATATTTATTTCAAATTTGTTATAGGTATCTGGTTTGTTTTTCTACTAATTTTGATATTGTTTACCTGTTAATATTTTATTTTTGTATATTTATTGATAAACTCTTTCAACAGCAAATTTTTTTTTATGTATATTCCCAATGAAATGAAAGTTAATTAAAGGTACTTTTTACCTAATAAAGTCTTCAAAGTTACGAGATGCGCCTACGCATCTAAAACAGATATAAAATAGCTTATTAAAAATATTTTTCAAGTGACGATATACGAATTATTCAATACTAGCTTTTGCCCGCGGCTTCGCTCGCGTAGAATTTGGTCTGCCACATTAAGTTACGTGACATTTTATTTTAAATACTGATATTTTTTTAATGTACCTTCACATCGTACATCCCAGATTTCTAACTTCAAAATTAGTTTCCATACAATCTTTGAACTCCTATACCTAATATTTAGAGGGTATCTCTTGAGGGTGGAATTATCTGAATTCCTTTCTAAGTGCTCATTATTTTAAGCTATAATAAAACTCTGCAAATTTCAAAATGCTAAGTCCAGTGGTTTCTTCATCAATCTTTACCTGTATGGTGTGTTTATAAAAAGTAGGCTTGAGATTATTATTTATTTATTTATATACACTTTATTGTACACCAAGATTACAAATTTAAAAGGAAACCTTATCCTATCCAGCACAAACGGATTACTAAACACTGACAACTAAACAGGTCGGACCAATGTTACTTGCATTTAATCACTACATAGTATAAAACAAAGAAGCTTTCTTTTTCCCTATGAATGCTTAAATTTTTTAAAACTACGCAACGGATTTTGCTGCGGTTTTTAGGGTTCCGTACCCAAAGGGTAAAACGGGACCCGCTATAACAACAAATACGAATAAGAATTAAGTACATATTAAGGGGGGCTCCCATACAATAAACGTGTTATTTTCGCCGTTTTTTATAGACAATGGTACGGAACCCTTCGTGCGCGAGTCCGACTCGCACTTGGCCGGTTTTTTTTAATAGATTTTGTAATAACTAAAGAATTATGTGGTACGTAATTGGAATAGGTGAACATCTGTGTTAATTTATCTGTGTTTTTACTGCAATATACTCCTGTATACTATGTTATTTGATTTTTTTTGTTCAGCGTAAATAAGAAGATTTTGGGATTTAGAAACACGTGAGCAAGCTACGTAAAGCTGCCCATGGGAAAAACAGGGCGTGCCTAAATGTATCCCCGCTACTTTCAAAGTTTGCCCTTGCGATTTATTGATGGTCATAGAAAATGCAACTTTAAGTGGAAACTGTAAACGTTTGAAATTAAATGGTAAGTTATTGGGTATTATTGGGATGCGTGGAATAAGAACATTTTCACCCTTAGCTTCTCCAGTTAAAATTGTGGCCTTAACAATATGCCTGCCTAGTTCCCTGACTCGCAATCTAGTGCCATTACATAGTCTCGGGGCGTCCAAGTTACGCATTAACAAAACCGGTATACCGACTTTTAATTGGAGCTTATGTGATGGCACCCCGGATAGTTCCAAAGAGTTAAGAAACTCCACGGGGTAGCTTGAACAGTCTTCAGATGACATGACTGTGTCGATAGAGTTGTAGGTTGTTGCATCGCTGGTTACTTGGTCCAAGATAATGTTATTGATTTTCGCAACTGTCTCATTTCTTGGTGCTAGTATAGTTCTTTCACATAGCCAACTTTCATCGTGGATGTTCTGTTGCCAATTTGGAAAAACTTGAGCAATGAGTGCGTCTTCCGAATCCACAACGTGACAAAATTGGTTAGTGAATAGAACCATACCTTCTTCGTCAGTTTCGATTCGACCTTCACCTATCTCAAGCAGTTTTTCAGCGTACGCACCTGACTCTAGATCACTGAATAACTGGACACGCATGTTGGTTATAAGGTACAGCTTTTCAACTTTGGTCCATAAATATGAGGATTTTAGACATGCGTTAATTTCGTCTGCTGCAGTGCCTCGCTCGATGACAGGCAAAGTTTGCCGAAAGTCCCCAGCCAATAAAACAACCACACCACCCATTATTGTTTCTTTGCCGTGTAAGTCTTGTAAACAACGATCAAGAGCTTCGATGGCACGTTTGTGTGACATTGTGCACTCGTCCCACACGATTAATTTACACTGTTGCAAGAGGAGGCCACGGGCACTGGTTTTGCTGATGTTACACGATGGAGTTTCTTCACTCGCCAGATTAAGAGGTAATTTAAAGACGAAATGTGCTGTCCGTCCACCGCTTAGCAATGTAGCAGCAATTCCAGAGGAAGCCACAGCTAATGCAACGTTATGGCCGCCACGAATTTTTGCCAAAAGTAAATTAAGCAAGTAAGTTTTTCCTGTACCACCCGGGGCATCAAGGAAAAAAAGTCCACCTTCCCCATTCTCAACTCGTCCTACTATTTTGTGATAAATCCCTCTTTGATCAGGTAGCAAACGTGGCTCAGTTTCGCATACGTAAGCACCTAACTGGTTGGTATCATAGCTTAGCTCTTTTATCAACTCGGTCGACAACTCTCCTCTACGCTGCGGTGAGGGTAGACCAAAATCGGATATTTTTTTCCCAGAAATTGTTAATATTTTGTGTTCGATTAGTCCCAACGCCTCATTAAAACAGAGATCATCATTAACCTGATCCATTCTTTGAAATCTGTGCATGATATCCTCTGATAACGCAGTTTTATACTTGTGCCATAGTTGCAGAGGATTTGATAAACCGTTCAAGTCAATCATATCGTGATAACTTTTAAACTATTCGGCCAAATTACTTAGTGTGAAAGACAAAGTTTATCTACATTAAATACTTAATGCGAGAAATGTATTCATTTTGATAAGAGTTTGATAATTATATACTAAATGTGCATTGTAAAATAGTACCAAATTTAATTAGATTTATGGTTCACAATTTTGGTTGTACTGGCTTGCACATAAAAGGTAGATATATGCTGTCGCGGACTTTTATTTAGATCTACTTAAGACAAACAATCCTGCGGTACATCATCTTTATGTAACTCCATTGGTTTAGGCAGCGCACGCCAAGATAGCTCTCAGATGGAAGATTTTTTTCCGACTTAATTGACACGTATCGTTATATTATGACCAAAACTACATAAAATCATTATAAATTGTATCCTATGTGTTATTCTGATGAATAACCTATATTACTGTAAAGTTTCATCCAAATCCGTTCAGTAGGTTTTTCGTGAAAGAGTAACAAACATACATCCATCCTCACAAACTTTCGCATTTATAATATTAGTAGGATTTAGCAATTAAAAATTATTCCCTACATTGACGACTATACCTAGTAGTCATTGCAAGCTTACCCAAAGTCTTACTATTCCTAGAAGACATTTAAATGCAGTCAATGACCGTTCGCTAATCTTGTTGTCTATGGTCCAGCTTGGCTGACAACTGTCATCTCTATCCTAAGCACAACATCGGAGTGCGTATCATCCGCGGCACAGAGGTCACCAGACGCACTAGGTTCGAAAGTTGTTTGTCCGCCCGGCAGTCCGTATGTCCGCATGTCCCCACAAACGCGGGTCAAAGAATCCACGACAATTCACCGCAAGTGTGACCATGTGATTAATTACAGACAACCATTGATAACGGCCCTTTAGGCCCTTTACGAAAATTAAGTACATAAATTACTTTTTCTATTAGCTTTTCGAATATAAATGGGAAGAATAATCGTAATCTCTTTAATGGACCGCTAGCGGCACGATTTGCATGCAAAACAACAAGTTTGTTTATCCACAAAAACATTCCAAATGTCAAAGTGTCAGGCATTTGAATGTTTAATTATGAACCACAAAGAGATATCGGTCGGTGGGACAAAGGCTGTATGCAAAGACCACCCGTATTCCATTGCCTAAATTGAAAACACATCGATTCTTTAATTAAATATTCAAAAATGATCGTTCTATTTTCAAGTCCATCCTTTTCACACCCGCTGAGAGCTTTCAACTGTCACTATGACAGCTACTGTCGGCCAGTGATGAAAGACCTCCCTCCCCCCTCTTTGAGCTAAGTAAATACGGTGGCGGAAGAGGTGAAGCGAAGATTGAAAGGGGTCTAAATGAAGCGGCCATGTTTGCCGCTACTGCAGTGCCTCCCGCAGGCTTTTATGTAAATTGGTCAAGGTCGGTGAGGTGTTTCAAAATAGATGCTCTCAAAGGTAAAGAGGGATTAGTGCAGTGAGGAAAAACTGTATCGATTTTTTTCAAGGAAGGTTGGAGAGAAGCTACAGGTCTTAAACGAAGGACATGATCACGTGGCATTGGCATAAAAGAGCGGTTTTTGCGAGCAGTATACCTATAATAAATAAATATCTACGACGAGAATACTAATAAAATTATTTTGCTACATTCGATAAGAAAGTCCACTAAATTATCTTCAATTGTTTACTCTCATTATCAAGAAAACAATACAGGTATTTTTTGCCCAATGTCATAAAATGAGCACAGGAAAGTTACCCAAATTAATAAAATATATTTCCATATTTGTAGAAATTGCAGTAAAATAGAAAATTATAGATAATAACACGTATGACGCAGAGCAGTCGTGCTCGGAGCATGCGCCCCAGCTACCTCGCAGTAATCGTATTAATTTTCTTTTCTCGGACATCACTGGCCTTTGTCTATAAAAAACACACACATTTTAAGACGATACGCAACACACCATAATCCAATTATGTCATCTGTCATTCATTGATGAAAATGTTTCATTCACAATGCGAGTTTCAAGGGTCTACGCAAAATACCTTGATGCATGAAGCACTTTTATCAAGAAAAACTAGGGAAAAACGAATAAAATCCACAGGACAGACCTTGGGTTTCAAAAGGATGGTATAATTGTAGCCCAGGCTAGCTCAAAACTAGCGCATTGAAACCAAAATATGGATCGGGCTACCCTCAAGTATAAAACTGTCAAATACTCACACAGCACACAAAGTTACGCGCAGTTTTCACAAACAATATTCACTATGTACAACGGATGCACAATACAACACACGTATGGTTAATATGCACTTTTCTAATGAATTTTCACAGTTTTCAGGGAGGCCTGAAGGCTGCAGAACCGTATCACAGTGACATTTGTCATGTGCGGCGCGCGCTCGGCGTAGCTCGGGTGTTGTCGGGTGGATTCGTGTGTTGTCGGGGCGATTCGGAGGCTGTCGGGCGGTATTGATCGCCGTTGTCGGCCGGCGCCCGGCGGCCGGTCGCCGGTGGCGCCCCCTCTCGCCGCTAATGAAAGCTGATGGCCATCCATTATTTAGCAGCCTCCAAGACTGTGCGGTACGCGAAAATTAATGGCGAATTTATTGATTTATTGCAAGCGAAATTAAAGATTGATTGGTTAAGTGTGTTTGCCTTGTCTGATAACGATTAGTCTGTTTGTAACTAAATAGTTGTCACTTTAGTGTGGCGAGTATATTGATACCTACACTGATAATGGCGGTTCGCTCATATCTTTGACTAGGTACAGATAAGCTTAACACAAGTAATTGATTTAACTTTTACTTGCAGCTGTTAGTAATAATGTCTATGCTTTGTTATTTATACTAAATCCCTGTTTCTACAACCCTGCACTTCAAGGGTGATCAACATTTTCATAAATTAATTAGGTACTAAAGCTTGAAGCTCTAATTTAAAGGTTCAAAACATAATATAGTGCTGTTTTATTATTAACATTGAGGTACTATATGAAGTCCATTCGAAATAAAATAAAAACAAACAGCAAGTTAATTTACGAACATAACTAAACAAAAAGCAAAATGACAAGTTGTTTTAATTCGATTAGATTTATAAAAAAAGTCAAATAGATACTCGTAACTCTATTAAACATTAGCTACTGCCAGCGGCTTCGCCCGCGTGATAGTAGGAAATTATCACAAGGGAACATACTCCCGACATGAAAGTATCCTATTTGCTATCGTCATGATATGGTCTATCCGTGTACCAAGTTTCATCGAAATCTGTTCAGCCGTTTGAGTGTAAAGAAGTAACAAACATACACACACATACACACAAACTTTTGCCTTTATAATATTAGTATGATTTAATTGTACTATTGTTAAGTACTCACTTGACACTTCGTTAGTCTCATCAAATCATCAATTCAGTCAAGACGTCCACTGCTACACAGCTGGACATAGAACTGCCCCAAACATCACCACATCAAACGAGTCCTTTGCTTTTCGCATTCAACGGACTTCCGTGGTCCTCCTCTGCGTTTTCTCCTACGCTGTTACCAGTCCAGAAGCCTTCAACCCCATCGGCCATCCGAATCCGTATTTAATGTCTCCTCATACATAATTATATGCACCATCGGTACACGGTGGGCATCATACCCATTTATATAAAACGTTTGGTGCGCTAAGCTAAGGAGTAGAGTTCTCTGTTAGAGTCTTTTATTCATGATAACTGAGATAAATATCCCCTCCATCTACAACCTGATGGTCTGTAAGTCAAGATAAGTTACTTCTAAGTAAGTCGGCTCTATCATCAACCACATGGATTCCTCAGCCTTCAGATGAGATAGTGGTCAAACGCGGGCCTATATCAAAAAGTTGTAAAAAATATATTTTACGAGTAGAAGAAAATACAACCGACTTCAATATCAAAAAACAACAATGCAACCTTTTGATACACTCACGTTTAAACTAAAAAAAATAATAATATCAAAGGTATTTCTAGGTGTGCTGCCCATCTCCATTTGAGTTACTTTATTCGATGTCATATATCGAAAACCAAGCGAAATATACTTTCGAAACAAAAAGTATGTAAACCTAACCTGTGTGTGCTATTCCAGAATACGGTCTACCCGTGTGCCAAATTTCATCCAAATTCAGCCGCTTGAGCATAAAAGAGTAACAAACACATACACATATGTATGTCCTTGCAAAATTTCACCTTCGTAATATTAGTATACTGGTTTATATGAATTAAAAAAAAAAAAAAAGTATGATCGTAATCATGAGCATGGCACTTGACAACCGCTTCAGGTTGTGTAAGGGCATCCAACTCGACATACATTTTCACTGTTTTTCATACGACCGCTCTTACGCGATTATGACGTTATTACACATTTTTTATTAGATATTTTGGAAACACAGTATCTTGTGGATATTATCTAGGGTTCTATTGAAATAAATTTATAAATTTGTGTAAAACTAATCCAGTAAAGACCTTTAAAAATCTGCTATTTTGCATGAACTTTGACACTTCATAATTTAAAAAACACGTATTTCCTGGAACAAGATTTGTAAAATATTCGAATAAATCACGGAATTACCGAATGCTAACAGAGGTTTTAGGCGTTATCTCTCTTTTTTGGCGTAACCTTTTCGTCAAACATCGCGTTGGATTGCATTAGATGAAGAAATAAGCTTTTAAACCATGCTCGATGTTGACGATAGGCGAGTGGAAAAGGACCCTCTTAAGAGGGCCGTTCCCGACCCGTCTATTGTCAACCAACAACTATTTGTTGGTTCATCCAATACATTGTTTGAAAAAAACGCAAGAGGCAGATTTTCAGAGGTCTTTATTGGATTATTCTTACACAAATTTATGATTTGATTTCAATAGAAACCTAGTATTAATACCCACAAGATATCTGTATAAAAAAATCTAAAGAAAAATGTATAATAACGTCATAATCACGTAAGAGCGATTGTATGGATATGTATCTCGGGAAGGACGCTCTTAAAGGCAACTGACTGTAAAAGAATCGAGTATTAATAATACTTGTAAATAGTAATAGTAGTGCATTAATTGCACACGCTGTCATAGCTATTTATAATAAAAACCTTTTTTACATAAAGTACAACCAACTTTCAATTAAAAAATACAAAAAAATGCAAATTAATTTAAGAAGTCGGCGTTAAAACACGTAGCGACAAAACCAGAATCACTGGCTTCCGAAATTAAAATTGTTTTGAAATTTTTAGTGTTTTATTTTAAATGGAAGTCGATTGTATTTTACGTAATAAGATTTTTATTGAAAGATGATTATTTTAGCGCTTTTTTTTTATTTTCTTGTTTTTTGTACTGATTTTATATGATTTAGACCACTTAGACTTTTCTACTTCAATGGTGACTTTTGTGGACATGATAATAATTCTTTATGAAAGTGATAAGCAAGATGGATTTTTATGGGCGCGCCACAATTATGACGGTAAGTCTTTGAGGAGTGGCTGGAAAGACAACACGGCGTCTTTACCTTCCGTATGACGCAGGTCCTCACCGGAGAACAACCGACCGTCCGGTAAGGAGGATTTTTAAGATGGGTCGGTATAGCTACAGGAAAACCTTAGTAGGAGACCATTCATAACTTTTAATTTTTTTTTTAACTGCTTCACACTTTGGAAAAAGAAAACAGTCAGCAAAACAAAATATTTTATGCCTGTCGATCTTATTTCATGAAGGGATCAAAATGCTTTATTGGACAATTTATGACAGAAATCGCCAAAAACTTTTCCCATATAGTTCAGTAAGAGAGTTCCAGGCCATGATCTACCCGTATGTCAAATAACATCCAAATCCATTCAGCCGTTCGAGCGTGAAAAATTAACATTCACACTCAAAAACATCGGGCTTGCGGACGGCGAGTAATGGTTGGCTCGCCGTCCGACCGTCCGGTAACTGTCCGAACCGAGCCCAAGTCGTCGACGGCGCGTATTGTTCCACGCGCGCCTCAGGGAGATGTCAGCAAATCGTAGGGGCCCAGCAGGGCCGAAGCCTATTGGGGCCACGGGTAGTGTGAAATCGAAGCCCGGGGCCCCGGGATGAAGGCAAAGAAGGAACAGGAGTGGGTTTTTAGTCAGTAAAAGTCTGACACTATCTCTCGCTCCGCCCAAGAGCGGGATTTGTCATTAGATGATTTTCCCACCTAAAAAAAAAAAAAAACATACGCCTTTATAATATTAGTGTGACAGAGACATTATAAACGATCTTTTCATTCACCGAACGAATCGTTCAAAGTTAATAGTGAATCTAACTCGACGAGAGCTAGTCGAATTGTGTTCAACAATGTAACAGCAGCCTAATTGCCAAGTAAGTGAGCCCCTCACGGCTCCAGAAGTTTATCATTAATGTAGATAGATGTTCGTTTACTTTTTTGTTAATAAGGAATTTAACTAATTAAAAGTTGTACCCGGAAGTTGACTGAGCAGCCGCTGGAACAGTGTGTGTATATAAAGAACTAAATACAAAACCAGAGAGTGTACTAAGAGGGATGAATGTCTTTCTAACTCCCTCTTCTTTTGTCTTTGATTTATCCTCATTTTTTGAATATAGAGATTCCGCGCCAACATCTAAGTACCATAGACAAATTATAGATAATTATAAATAGTGTAGTTTTTTACAGTATGAAATAGGATTGGTTCCTACTTCCTGAGAATACAAACAAACAATATTAACTCTAAATAATATTTGTTAAGGTTAAGTAATCGATTGTCATTAATAGTATTGCGCAGCAATTAACAACGAGTGATGCAAAGGGAGAGCTTTATTAAATGTTAAAATTAATATTAAAAATTTTCTATATTTTCTTTCCCACTGCTGGGCAAAGGCCTCTCCCAACTTCTTCCAGGTACCTATTCTTTTCTTGAATCAGCTCTTGCGGTAGGCGTCCAGGTAATCTCGCCACCTCTTCCCAGGTCGACCTCGGCAGACCTCGTCCATCCTACAAATAAATTTAAAAAAAATCTTACCCTTAAAAAATGAACCACTCCTCTCCATTATCGGATTTTCATTTTAACACATCATATCACTGCCGCACAAGGAAAGCTGACAAAAATCAAAGGACACCATAAAAAGAAAACAAGGAAAAAATCAAAACAAAAAAACGCGCCTAATCGCATCCCTAGCACATCGGTGCGTTATCGATGAGTTAGCGCTCCGTCGAGTCGGCGGCAGATCGAGTGCACTTGTTTTTCACTGTCTGTGGGGCTAATTGCGCCATTTTTCATTTGCGGCCCTCTCGCCCCCCACCCCCACAGCCCTACGGTGCGGGGTGGGGCCGTCCTCCCCGTGACCAGACTTGGCTATTCTTGGCTACTGCGTGTTTACCAAATGGATGCGTCAAATGGAAGGCTGTTGGATTGATACGGTGATGAGCTTTGGCGATTAAGGTTGGTTGAAGATGTACTGAATTTTATGTTGAAAATAATGTGGTAGCAGGTTAGTAAAAGATCATAAAAGGTGATTAAAATTCAAATATCAGCTGCTAGACAACAGCTGGTTTTAAAATTTTTGGTTTTAAATTTTTTATGGTTAAAAAAATAGATAAAGAAACGGTCTAGATCCTGTAACGGGTTTTATAGTAGTGATTTACCAAAAATGAGAAGACTAATCAATGCACCTGCCGATCACGCTGAATTTAGGCAAAGAGCTAGCGTTTTTTTTTTTCTATACAATTCGAAAACGGGTCTTTTGAGCCAACACAAAAAAAGAACGAAATCATATTATTTCATTAAAGAACACTGTTTAACACAGATGAGTGACCAACAAATTATGTAAATAAATTCTGCTACTTCTAATTGTGTCACTCAATTCGAACCAGACTGATGTGATTAGGTAGCTACATTGACTAGAACATCACCATTTTGCATAAATCAATATCGATCCGGGTATTAATACACGACAGTTAGGTGGACACCTCTACAGCGTCAACGTTTTAATTGTGGTTTGTGAATGACTGAGACAATAAATGTTAATTTGAAATACGAATTATTATAAAGAAGAAATAGATAGGAACCTATGGTTAAATTCACTGATTTAGAAAGCCTATACCCAACAATGGAATATTACAGGTTTTCCTGTACCTAAATAAATTCTAATACAGCCTATCTCAATATTTTTGAAATATGACTATTGCAAATAACCAGAAACTGAAAGAAAGTCGCATGCAATGGTACAGTCTTATATTTAGACGAAATGGCGACCATTCAAAAAGGCCTTAAATATGGACCGAACACGAGGAAGAAGCCAACCATCCACCACCTCGTAATCAAATATGTAGAAAGAGATACATCAAACGAATCTGAGCACACAGACAAGTCAAAATAGAGATTCCCGGCGCAGACATACAAGGAGATCCCACCTCTGCTAAACTGGGAAGAAGTTTGGACAAAGAAGAAGACAAAAAACAATATTAAACATAAACTAATTATAAAATGAATATTTACTAAATTTTTAATAAATTCTAATACATCAAAACGATATTTTATAAAATACTAACTTCTGCCAGCGGCTTCGCCCGCGTAAAAGTAGGTTTCTCCATACAAACTTCCAACCCCCGTTTTACCCCCTTAGGGGTGGAGTTTCGTAAAATCCGTTCTTAGCGGATGTCTACACCCTTTAAGGAACCTACCTGCCAAATTTTAAGTTTGTACGTATTATAGTTTCTGAGATTTCGTGATTAATCAGTGAGTGGTATTTCGCTTTTATATATATATAGATACCATTTCCAAATCAGAAGATCATTCAAGAATGTAGTTAAAAACTAACCAAGAACACATAAATCTGGTACACGCGGCTCTGACGTAAATATAGCATATTAAGATATGTTTTAATAGATTAGATACTTAACAATTAGAGGTTCGACATTAGCTGGTCGGTACCTACTCCAATATAAAGTAATGTCATTAAAGTAAAATAATGGTAATGAATCTGAACTGGCCGTCAGACATATCGCACCGGATACATATCTCAAAGCGTAATGTTGGCCTCTAATTGGTCATACTCACTATAGGCAGGGAGATAGTGTGGCTATAGAATATGATATCTAAACTCAACATGAATATAAATTTATTAAAATATTCATGTCATCTTACGTAGGTGCCATAAAATTTGCAGAAGATCGAACAGATTTTTTAAACCCTACATACCTACCTGTTTTCTTTAGCACCTAGACCAAGGTAGAATGGCCAGCAGGCTAAGGCCACACATTCACAGGAAATTACACTGTAACTCCACTTGGAGGTGACAAAATATTTTTTTTTTTTTATCTTTTAGCTGAAATGGAAATCTTTTAGCAGAAATGATGATGAAAATGACGATGAACGGTTTCTTAGCTACGTAGTGATAGACGTATGTAAGACCCACCAACCAGCGCTGTGGACTCGTCGCATTTTTTGCGTATGGACATGGCATTGTGCTGAGCGTTCGGCTGTTTTGCACGGTCGTGGCGCATATAAATATATTATATTTTTTTATTTATTCATTTGTAATCTGTTATATGTTGTCTTAATTTTGCGCCTTTTCCAGCAAATAAAATGTTTTTCTGTCTTCTTTCTTTCAACAAAAACTTGCAGATTTTTTTAACAGAATTGTCTTAGCTCATATGTTCTAAAAAAAATGACAAGCGAATTTCTAAAAGGAGACAATTTTTTTTGTTTGGGGAATAGGCCCACCACAAATTGTGGCGTATAACAATGAAATGCACGTTAGTTTATTCCTTATAATCTCTAGATTACATTGGTAATATTAGCATAACTTTATGTAACTGGAGCACTGTGAAATACGACAGTCAAAACATGACTCTCATAATGACCTAAAATCTCACAAGAGCGATTGTCTAATGAGTGGATAGGTCCTTGGTATTTTAAGTTAAAATAGTGCACTGTTCAATAATATACAGTATAAAACAAAGTCACGTCTGTACTACGTGACAGACTTTGATGTGATTTACACGATTTGATAGACTTATTCATGAAAATGCGTAGATGTATTCATTTCGAAATAGCGCGGCTTTTGCCGGCCATTGACTGTAGATATAAAATATTAAGGTGATGTGTTTTATGCTGGTTGTGTAAGGAGAAAAAAAAACACATTATAGGTACATCACAAGTATTTATTACTGTTCATCATCATCATTTTCAAAGTCATTTCTTAAAAGCAGTATTTCATCTAAAAAAGATGCAGGTGGCTCAACCTCACCTTGATGCCGCGCCCAAGATAAAACCACACTAAACACATCACATAATTATGCACAGCAGCCAACAGTGCGTCTGCCCACTAAACAATTACAACAGTATCCAGCAAGAGCAGTATTCAACATTCCGTTGAAATCATGCTGCACAATTGATACAACGGCTTTGTGGATTATGCATGTATCTACAGATGGCATTTTCATAAAATCTTTCGAATAAAAATACGAAAAGAACAGAAGAAACATGCAACTATCTAGTAATCGGAAACAATAATAATGTTGTCTGTAGCGGTGGGCGTTTCAACGACGAACAGTTTTCAAAGACCGTTTTTTGTTCTGCACCGTAACAACCGTTACCATCCTGCGAACAAACAGTCTTCGTTGCACAAACCAGTCTTCGAATTACTGTCTGCGAATTGTTATCTTCCTGTTAAGAAAATAAGGTCGAAAATCCATTGCTTTTTTTTTATTCTTGATAGGTTCGCGTTTGACCGCTATTTCACCTGATGGAAAGCGACGATGCGGTCGACGATTGGCGCGCTTACCTAGAAGTAACCTATTCACTCTTGACTTAAAGATTCCCGGGTTGTAGCCATCAGGAAAAATAGATTCCGGCAAGGAATTCCACTCCTTAGCTGTACGCAATATGAATGTGTTCCCAAAACGTTTCGTGCGTATAGGTGGGATGTCCACCATGTACCGGTGGCGCATTGCCGTACGCCTGGTGGTCCGATGATGGAACGGGCTAGGCGGAATTTATTACCGTCCTCAAACTAGTTGCGACAACGAACGTTTTCTGCAACTACTTCACACCGTTTTTGTCGTCGCCAAAACGGTTACGTCTCGTCCGTCTAAAATTCGATAACGACCCACCACTAGTTGTCTGTCAGTGTCAAACTGATTGAAACTGGACCACAGAGCATCTGCAACGGGCTATTAATTACGTTTCGTTCCACGGTGATTTTTAAAGTACGTTACTTGATATTTATCACAATTTGTGTTAACCGTTAATAACAGCATTAAAAACAAGTTCGCTGTACCAATTAATTATTATCTCTTGAAACGCATTTAAATCCGATGTCACCGCTGCGCACTGTAGTAAAATATTTTTTTTCACGTTAAAATAAACATGAAAACGCTCCTAAACAAGCATTGTTTGCCGTAACACTTTTTTACTATTATTTCATTATTCCGGTTAGATTTCTATATAATTTTGGGTCTGTTAATTATAATAAGATGATCGCTTTTTCCATGTGTAATATGATTAATAAACGTAACCGTTAAATAGTGGGCCCAAAAAAAATTGTCTCCTTTAAATAGTTATTTCAGGGTGTCTACACTACAACCTGTTCAATTTTATAATGTTAATTTTTTTTTCTAAACTCTCCGTTCAAGGACACGATTTGTGCCAAAACTTCTTCTAAAAAAAAAAAATACTTTTCTGTGTATAAAAACATCCTAAACATCATTATTTTATTTTCTTACGTAATTTGTAGAATATAATTTCAAAGACTGTTAAAAATATATCTTTACTAGTCCTGGCTCCTAGGCTATACGGCAGTCTCCTAGAGTACGAGGCCGGTGTCAAGTGGAAGTCACTTTCCAATACAGACTTACCGGTTCACTGAACATTATCTACTGGTCTTTGTATGCGACCTCTCCTAGAGAGGAGGCCTGAGTCCCAACAGTGGGAACATTATAAGGCCGACTATGCTATGCTTTGTATGCGACACTTTTTTTTCAAAATCATAACAGTTTTATTAGTCCATGTCTAAAATTATTCTTTTTAATCTTCCCTTTGCATATTTTTCAAGAAATCGTTTTTTTTCAGCGCAAGCAATCATTCTCTGTCTAGCTTTTTCCCAATTATATGGGAATCGGCTTCTATCTAACCGAATGTAGCTGATCACCAGTAAGTATTTTACATGGAACGACTGTCTATCTGACCTCCACATTTAGTGTTACCAGGTCCGATTAAGAAAAGGCTAGGGAGATTATGGTTAGGTGGCCCGCCTATTTCCATTTCAGCTTTTTAAGGTTCCGTACCTCAAAAGGAAAAAACGGAACCCTTATAGGATCACTTTGTTGTCCGTCTATCTGTCTGTCTGTCAACACCCTTTATCTCGGGATTGCGTGGAGGTATCGAGTTGAAATAATTAAAACCATATACTCGGGTCTGCAGTCCCTTGACGCTGTGAAAAAATCAAGTTTTTAAGTTAACGAAATTTTTATTTCGTTAACTTAAAAACTTGATTTTTTGCGACTTTCAAGGGAATCAAAATTCATAGGGTACTTCCCGTTGACCCGGAATCCTCAAATTTGTCATAAAGCAGTCCTATACCACAGTATGGTAAGTTTATACGGAACCTTGAGTGCGTGAGTCCGACTCGCACTTGCCCAGTTTTTTTCTTTATATTGTACAACCAATAATTATAAAAATCATTAGATACACACATAAAAGTATGCTGTCTCCTTAGCCCGTTGTCGCGGTAACTTTCCAATATTGCGCGCGCGCTGCTAAATAACGGTTCAGTGGACATAACATAACTAGAGACGTACCAGTTTCTTGTGTATTTACATTTTAATGCGACGGCGACACGTTAGGCGGATGGTCAGGCGCATATTTTTGATTTGAGCTACAAATTAGTTGGTTTTGTCGGTAAATCGAACTATTTTTTCTTATATCGTCATTTATGCCAATTTATTTTGGATCCATGCAAAATGGCATTCATAGGTTCACAATCAGTCGTCACCCCTTTTCAACCATAAGCAAATCTTCTAATATATATACCTTACCTAAAGATCTCGTGTCAAATTGTTTGTAATCGAACTCCTCCAAAACGGCTTGACCGATCTTTATGAATTTTTTTGTGTATATTTGGTAGGTCTGAGAATAGGTCAGTAGGCTACTTTATACCCTCCTACTCTCACACCCCATTTTTTCCTTTGATAATTTAATGTATATGGCTGAACAACGTTTGCCAAGTCAACTGGTTTCTAATTAAAATTTAATTTTATATTTCGTTCTTTATTTATTCTCTTCTTGTTAATTTGCAAATGTTTTCGCTTAAACTTTTACCTAACCGCCTAAGGGTGGAATTCACCAATAAAACTAATCGCGTTTTAACGTTTGGCTTGCATAATCGAGTTTAGCCGCTGTCACTAGTGTCACTTGTCTGTATTTTTCTTTTGTTGTATTTTTACAAGTGACACTAATGACAGCGGCTAAACGCGATTATGCGAGCCAAACGTTAAAACGCGATTAGTCTTATTGGTGAATTCCGCCCTAAGTCGGATAAATCCGACAAACACTCTCGCGTTTATACCACCAGGGTACGCACATCCACGACCATATACTTCATCTCGTCAGCTCTTCTGTCACCATGGGGATTGAAGACCTTAACGAGATGGAGTACCCAGTCTCAAACACACGACCTTGGCGAATAGGACACTAAAACAGTCGTCGTTAAAAGGCTTAAAATAATCACAATTATGAACAGCGACGAATTTTCTATTGTACCTAAAATAACACAACTATTTTCCAGTGCTTACTAACAGCCACCATCTCTTCTCATTTGAATTTCGCTTTTGGTCAAATTATCTCCATGTAAAATGAATGAAGACGAATTTTATTAACTTCGGAGCTGAACTGTCTCAATCTAGAAGTCGGCCCTGGCTGGGTTCCATTCCTATTTTTCAGATTCTTTTATTTTTCATTTTTAGTAGGCTCGCGTTCGACCACTATCACACCTGATGGCAAGTTATGCTATGGTCGATGTTGAAACACACTTGCTTAGAAGTAACCATTCACTCTTAACTTAAAAACTTTCAAGTTGTAGCTATCAAGAAACACAGACTCCAGCAGAGAATTTCAATCCTTCGGTTTAAAAAATATCTTTATTCCATTGTCACTTACATGAGAACATTAAAAAATTACATGAAAAATACATTATTTGTTGTCGACAAGTTAGAAGAAGCGAATTCACTGCATTCCTGCCCCCCTAGCCAAGTTCCAACCGTTTCGTTTCGATTCTCTTTTCGTTGATCGCCTCGAGTCGACCACGCCTCCTATTTCTTTGTTCTGATCACGTGACTGAGCGTTGAGATGACGTCAGAACAAAGGAATTTTTTTTATTTGGGAAATCATCAAATGATTTTCCCACTGTAGAGTGAAAGACTTTAACTGACTAAAACCCACCTATGTTTCTTCATTTGCCTTTTGCGTTCCGGGGCCACGGTAATTCTTTCAAATAATGCCGCAACCCTAACATGCCCCGTCATTTATGCGAGCATGAGGCCCTGGGTGCGATTCCCCGATTAGGGAAACTGTAATTATTGAGTTAGTCTATCTAGAATTATTCCTAGTTCTACGGCCAAAGTAACTCTTTCAAAGTTCCTGGAGATGTCCATCATGTCTCTAATACCTATCTGAAAACATAGCTGCTCTAATTAAATCAAGAGATAAGCTTTTATTAAGGCTCTTTTATTTTAGATCCCCAGCCAGTTAACCTGGCAAACCTATCTAGAGTTCTAGATCCGCCATTTATATAATATTCTATCCTGCGATACTTTTAGTTAGCCTCGCTTCCGTGTCACACCGAATTTACAATAGTTCCCGCCCCGGGGAACAGATGGCGCTTGCACTAACACTAGAACTATACCTTTCAAATAAAGGATTAGGAGGTAGTCAGGTTTTTTTTTATGGAATGAAATCCGCCATTATTTGGTTTAGGTTTTTAAATACCTATTACTGGACATTACATTATTTATTTATTGAACTTCTGTGATATTATTTTAAATTTCGGAATTATTATTAATTGAATATTGGGATTTTCCTTGTATGCATAATTATAATTATTTTAATTTATGTTTTAATTTATTGAATTTTTTAATATGGTTGATTTCTAATGGGTTTTTACCTGAAATAAACGAATATTATTTTTATCTATTTTTTTATTACAAGAAGAGTACAATAAAATCGATTTTATTAACACTATTACACGAACAAGAACCTTTTTTTTAGGTGAGAAATCATCCAATGACTTGTCCTGTTCTAGGGTGGAGCGAGAGGGCGTGTCAGACTTTGACTGACTAAAACCACATCTGTGTCCTGCAGTTACCCTTTGCTTTCTAGGAGCGCGGGTTTTCTTTTCAGAACTTCCTTTTTAGACGCTACGGTTTGCTGACATCTTTGAGGCGGGCGTGGAACACTTCGCGCCATAGATATAAGAAAGGAGGAGATATGTTAAGTAGTAAAAAATGTACCGGAACACGATGTCTCCAGTTTCCCCTACTACCGCCGACACTACTACACATGCAGCAATAGTTATGCAGTCGCGCACACATCCGCAATTAATAAATCAGTCCATACTACACAGTCAATTATAAACCTTACGTTCCTAAAAACAGCGTGTATTTTCCATGCACCTACAACTTACGCACACATTAAATGTCGATGTGCTATGCAAAAGCAATTTATTTTACATTTACGCTAGTGATTGACTAAATAGAAAAGTTATCGATTTGTTCATTTTTTGTTGTACTATTTCTTTTGGGTCCCAAAAACAAAATCAATATGTCCAGAAAATAATATATTAATAATAGAATAATAAAATTTGCTTTCATAAAACCCAAAAACTCTAACCATTTACCCGCATTAGACCATTATATACGGCATTTTAGAACGTCAATATCAAATACTAAAAACCGGCCAAGTCCTGGTTCTTTAAAATCCTGAAAAGTTTAATAACTTATATTATGAATTATTGCATGAAAAAGCTTTCAGTTACTAAAAAAATTGTAACTCACTTCTACAAAAATAAGGTCTAATCTTAATTTAAGGATTGCCCATTCAAAAAGACTGCATTTTTTTTTAGAGACTAAAGCATTTCTAGTTGAAAGTGAATTGAGCATATGGTACTATATTTTTTTAGGGAACCAATTAGGTGGCCTTCCAGTGGCATCAATCCATTGCTTTATTAAAATTGCGTCTTTCGGGAAACTGAAAACAAAAAATAACATTTTAGTTATCATTTTACCTAAGTTTCTGCTAAACCTCACCATGTAAGACTTTTATTAGAAAAAACAGTACAGAGCTTGTTAAATAAAGAGAACAAATAAAGAGCTAGAACATGTTGCCTTATTTTAAGCAAAAGTCGTTATTAAAATCTGAATCATGCCCGTTATTGTATCGAATTCGAAGACTTTTGAAGACTTTAAGAAGGAAGTTAAAATATCAAAATCAGAAATATGTAAGGAAATAACACGAAGATAAGGCAAAAGATACGATATCTGAAACCAAAAAATAGTCCTTCGACTATTAACTTACAATTTAACTAACTTACTTTACGACAGTTGCTTGCGTATTTCTTTACTACTCTATAAAATAAACAAAATAAATAAAAATATTTACATTATTTCACTTCGGATATCCAACCAATCGATATTATGGTCGATAGTCCACAATAGTAGATCATACAGGCACATCATTAACTCGCCGCAACTAACAGCGGCCGTATTATGAAATACACCGCATTGATAAAGTATCGTTATGTTATTTTTACATTGCTTGTTCAGTTGCTGAGCGTTAAAATTTGGTAGTGGATAAAGAGCAATGTATTTACTGTAAGAGTAATACAGTCGCCTTGATATTTGAAAACAAAAATAACGTAGTAGCAGCAAGGGATATTAGAAGATTTGTTGTTTTTACTGATTTTAAAGATAAATATAGTATTAAACTTGTACTTACATATGGGAAGAGATTCCGTGATGACCCAGGCTTCTCTTATCGCTTCGGTTCTTGCACGAAACCGCTGCACAACACGGCATTTTAAATTTGTTTACGATCACGTATCGCGAATCTCCCAAATTTATAACTGACGGCCATTTGGCCGTGTATGCCGTTTTTGCGCAAGTCGCGCGGACATGCACACGCCCCCTTGCCACTTCTCCTGTTTTTTATATTTCTGTGCTTCGCGCCGACGACTGGGGTCCGGACGGTTACCGGACGGCCGGACGACTTGCTACCCATTGCCCGTCGATGGACAAGAGCCTCAGGATTTTGTCTACACCGTTATATGGACAAACAACGTTACGAGTTAAGACTAGATAATGCATGCTGCAATTTATTGATCGATTAGATTACCCTCAGGTTGATTAGCTTATTTAATCCTTAAAAGTTATCCTTGAATTATACCCTTCTGGGGCACGAACAAAAACGTAAAAAAAACAATAACAATAATTTTTTTTTTCGTTCTTTTTTTTTAGGTGGGAAAATCACTTAATGACAAATCTCGCTCTTGGACGGAGCGGGAGATAGTGTCAGACTTTTACTGACTTCCTTCGTTGCCTTCGTCCCAGGGCCCCGGGTTTCGTTTTCACACTCCGTAGTTAACCAGTAGCAAATATAGTAACCATTTTTTAAATATCATACCTTAAAATGTCTATTGATTTTCTTATTTTTCTTGACTAATAGTTATTTATTTTTCTAATATTTAACGATTAAATAGTTACTATTTTTATCCGACTGCCCAGGAAAGTTTATGTTTTTCGCATATATCTTGTATGTACACTTCTGGACACATCTATTGGCCCACCTTGTATTTTCAGTTTCGTTTGATCCTAGCTAAAATTTTATATTAGGTCGAGCAAAAAGTTTTTATGCAGTTTTGAACCTGGCACATTCACAATTTCATTCAATAGTCTTTTTTTGAATTTCGAACACAGAATTTAAAGAAACAAAAGACAATTTGGAGCCTGTTTTTTGATATCAAACAATCGAATACTAAGAAAACTTGGTTTTATTGGTTTACTTGGATTTAATTCTTGAAAAAGTGATTGATATCTTTGGTTTTGCAACAAACATTACTTATTCTTAACATTAAGGTGAGGTTCTATCAATAATCTATGGATACTTCACCTGAAGTCGACGCCCAAGCTGTGGCACTTATTCAGACCGGACACAGCCAAAGAAACGTGAGTGCTCAACTTAATTTAAGTCGATCTGCGGTCCGAAATGTTTATCGGAGGTACCTAGAGACTGGCGGCTTTGTTCGTCGCCAAGGAAGGCCACGATCTCGGGTCACAACTGAAAGGCAGGATCGATTCATCGTGACGACCAGCTTGAGAAATCGTCACCTTACCTCCATTGAGATACAAAACCAACTTCGTGACTTCCACGGAGTATCTGTGAGCGCTCGAACTGTTCGGAGAAGGTTAAAAGAACGTGATATGGTACCACACAAGCCAGCTAATGGGCCCAAACTAACGCGAGCCCACCGAACAGCGCGCCTTCATTTCGCACGCAGTCATTTAAATTGGACACAGCAAGATTGGAGCCGTGTACTCTTTTCTGATGAGTCTAAAATTGTGTTACATGGCAATGATAGAAGGAAGAAGGTCTACCGACGTAAGGGAGAGCGTTTCGCACAATGCTGCTTTGAAGAGAGGGTTGCTTATGGCGGTGGCTCATGGACTGTCTGGGGCGGTATATCCGCGAGCGGCAAAACTCAACTTGAGGTTGTTACAGGACCACGGCTGCCAACATTAAATGCTGAAAGGTACATTCGTGAGTGCTTAGAACCTCACGTGATACCATACGCGGACTATGTGGGCCCAAATTTCCTTTTTATGCATGATAATGCAAGAGCCCATGCGGCCGGCATCGTCAGGGAATATCTTCGGGATGTGAACATCACAGTTATGGACTGGCCAGCCAGAAGCCCAGACATGAACCCCATTGAACACATGTGGGACGAGCTAAAAAG
The DNA here is from genome assembly GCA_905147345.3 of Mythimna impura. NCBI lineage: Eukaryota > Metazoa > Arthropoda > Insecta > Lepidoptera > Noctuidae > Mythimna > Mythimna impura. Next base: position 2,079,380 of record LR990348.1, read on the forward strand.
ACGTGTTAGGGCTCGTCAGCCAGTTGCCCAGACGATGCAGGAGTTGAAAACTGCCATAGAAGAGGAATGGGAGATGATCCCTCAAAATTTCATAGAGCGGTTGATAAACTCTATGCCTAATCGTATGAGAGCTGTGGTAGATGCCCATGGAGGCAACACGCGTTATTAAATTAAACCTTTATTTGATAAAACATGTTTTTTATTCAAAAATCAATTGCCTTTAACAAGGCGCATATCCGACTTGTTAGGCGTAGCTCCATGTCGTATGGTATTCTGAATTCAAATTTAAAACAATACGATCGAAAAAGATGGTAAAATGTATCAGGTTTAAAACTGCATCAACAGTTTTTGTTCAATCTAGCAATCGTATTTCGGTAGGGGCCATCGAAACCTAAACTCTAAGGTGGGCCAATAGATGTGTCCAGAAGTGTATATATGTAGGCATGTATGTTTGTAAATTTCTTTATTGCCTCGTCTCTTTGTAACAATTGGATGGATTTAAAAGCTTAAGAGCGCCCAACCCGTGGCCCGTGGAGAAAGAAGAAAGAAGAATAACGTCATAAACGATATTAAACTTCTTTCAGTAGATATTTTGGAAACAAAGATGATGAAAGATGATGTGGTTATTATCTATTGAAAACAAATAAATTTGTATAAATCTAATCCAGTAAAGACCTCTGACAATCTGCTATTTTGCATGAATTTTGACCCTTCAAAATGTACTCAAAAATTAAAAAGTAAAGAAAATATAATTTCTATGAAAACCTTGCACATTAAATTGAGAAAGTTTTTAAAAAAATACGTTTTTCTGAAACAAGTTTTGTGAAATATTCGAGAAATGCGCATCTTTTTTCGCGTTGTCTAAATATTGCATTGGATGAAGCCAGATGCTTTAAAACCATGCTCACGTTAACAATAGATGGATCGAGAAGGGTCCTCTTAAGGTATAGTTTTTTTTTTTATGTCTTAAATGATGAGAGAGAGCGCGAGAAGTCATCAAAATGACTTCTCGCGCTCTTGGTGGTGCGAGAGGGTGTGTCAGACTTTTACTGACTAAAACCACACCTGTATCCTTCAATTACCCTTTGCGTTCTAGGACTACGGGTTTCCCTTTCAGAAATTCTCCGCGGTCCTATCTACCGGGCATTGGCCCTGCCGGGCCCCTACGGTTTGCTGACATCTCTTTGAGGAGCGCGAAGATCACTACGCGCTGTTGACGACTGGGCTCGGTCCGGTTAATTACCGAACAGCCGGACGGCGAGCTACCCAGTGCTCGACGTCCGCCGACCTTAAGGCTCGGCCGTCGGCCTTAAGGTATAGTTAGATTCGTCTCAAAAACCCAAGTGTCCTTGGTTAGGTGTTCCTTTTTTAATTTAAAAAATGACTTAACTAGGGATCAAAGAACTCGTTCTTAAGTAGGTTCTTTTAATCTATGTATCTGATTGAGCAGCTGCACTTATTTGGTACCTAAACAGCAGCTGATAAAACTATTTTTAAACAACATCTATTCTAACTCGTTTTATTGTAAAATCGTGAAATATGCGCCGGATGCAATTACCTCCATGTCGGTTATGAGGTCAGACAAAACGACAATCAAAATTAAAATGATTAGTGAAATAACAATTTCTATAGTAATTGCTTGCAAATCATCAAAGTCTGCAAGAAACCGGTCGCGAATGAGTTCCATTGCAATTTGTATGAAAATAACAAAAATTTATTAAGATACGTTAATTAGTTTTATTCGTAATTACGTTTGAAAGAATATTACTTATAACAAAATTGATTTCTATGATTTGACGCTTGAGGTCAGAGAGTTAAATACATAGGTGTGTTTTATATCATACAACCCCGCCTTATTTTTGATACCTTCATTATTTTATTTGGCACAAGCGCAGTGCTATTCGTGAGTCTTAATTTTGGAGAAGGGCGTTTTAAAAATAATAATCCACTATCTTTAGGGTCCCGTACTCCTCACAAAGAACCCATAATTATTATGCTTTGCTTATTTTTGCTATTTACGCCTTATTTTGAAGACTGCTAGTCCTACATCGAAAGCTGTGATTTTGCATGGATAAATATAGTGCTGATTTAATAACTCCTTCATCCTACCATCGTCCTTTAAGGGCCCATTTTTAGGGTTCCGTATCTCAAAAGGAAAAAAACGGAACCCTTTTATGATCACTTTGTTTTCCGTCTGTCTGTCTGCCTGTCTGTCCCCTTGTCCCCGTGGACCCTTTATCTCGGGAACGCGTGGAGACATCAAGTTGAAATTAAAACTATATACTCAAATCTGCGTTCCCTTGAAGTTGTAAAAAAATCAAACTTCTAAGTTTACGAAAAAAAAAGATATGGCCATTTATGTCGCGAAAAACGTAGGCATTTTGTATTTCGACACTCTCAAAGGACTCAAAATTCATTGGGTACTTCCCGTTGACCCAGAATACTGAAATTTGCCATAAAGCAAAGTCTTACAGCACAGGTATACGAATAAATCTAAAAACAATAAATTTGTTGTTATGTTACAAAAAAAGCGATTCGGAAAAATCTTCGAAACTAAATTCTCGAATTGAACTATTTACATAGGTAAGTTTGTACGGAACCCTCAGTGCGCGAGTCCGACTCGCACTTGCCCAATTTTTTAAACGTAATTGACCAAAAATCGTGAATAATAAACACAACATCACTTTAGTCCGCATGTTGTAATGAGCTCTACGAAACCCTACGCTGCGCTTTGCATGACTCACACTGGTTGGTTTTTTAAGGTAAAATAAGACTCCTTATAGCCACGAAAGAAAACATTAAAATGCAAGGCTTTCCTCGTCACAATTTACAAGTGTCTGCAAAACCCTATAGGGTCTAAACATACAACTTGTAACATAATAAACGCATATCCTGAAACTAGTATGTTCAGAATTGGCTAATGAAACGATTTCAGCTATTTTTAAAATAGGTAAGGTTTCATCCTAAAATAATTCTTGACTATTTTAGGATACATCACAGGACAAATAAATTACCTATTTTAATAAATCTTGATTGCGTCACTAAAGTGGTTGTGTATGCGTGCGTAGATAACAATACCGATGCGCTACCAATGTAGTGCCTCGATTCCAATATTATTTGTCTACAATTAGAATAACTAATTTCTTAAAAAAAAAAAAACTATTTAAGTGCCTTGAAGTAAGATTTCAGTGCTTGAATTATAATTTAACGAATCTGCATTGCTAGCCAACATGATAATGCTGCCAGCATTCTGGGCACTTTTCCCATTGATCAATGTGGATGATTTTTTGATGCCCAATGAGTGCTTTTTCTGCCCGTTTGTACATATTATTATTTTCATTTTGTATATTAGCTTCTGCCTGAAAGTCGGTTTCTCCATACAAACTTTGGACCCCCGTTTCATCCCTTCAGGGGGTGAATTTCAGAAAATCCGTTCTTTGCGGATGTCTACACCCTATAAGGAACCCACCTGCCAAATTTTAAGTTTGTAGGTGTTATTGTTTCTGTGATTTCGTGATTAATCAGCGAGTGGTTTTTCGCTTTTATATATATAGATTTACCTGTTATGCTATAATATTTATTAGTTTAGACTACATAAGTAGCAAAAAATTATACACATTTTCTAATTGAGATGTTTATGTGTGCATTATTGCAGTTACATGTTGTATATAATTATAGTAAAAGCAATACATAGTTTATTTCTCCACTGCAAAATACATACAAGATTCGCATCAGCTCTAGTTTTAACAAGGCATGGGGAAGCCATCACCATAACAACTTCGGCCCGCATTATTCCGCCACACCAATCATCGAGGTATCTATCACTCAGTGTTCCGACAATCGTTTGTTTCTGCCCTACATTCTGTTGATACGGATTTATAGTGAAGGGTCGAAAGACCAGCGTGTTTGTGTCATTTTCGTCCTTCGAGCCGTATTCAACAATCAATCTTTACTAATTATATAAAGCTGAAGAGTTCATTTATTCGTATAAACGCGCTAATCTCAAAAAATACCTACTAGTTCCTATTTTTATGTTTTATAGGGTTCCGTACCTTAAAAGGAAAAAACGGAACCCTTATAGGATCAACTTTGTTGTCCGTCTGTCTGTCTGTCTGTCTCTGTCTGTCAAGACCCTTTATCTCGGGAACGCGTGGAGGTATCGAGTTGAATTTAAAACCATATACTCTGTCTGCGGTCCCTTAGAGCTGTGAAAAAATCAAACTTCTGGATAACGAAAAAAAAAGATAGGGAAGATGTTTATGTCGCAAAAAACGTATATTTCGACACTCTCAAGGGAATCAAAAATCATAGAATCAGAAAACTGTAAATCCGTAGTTACGTTACAAAAAGAATCATTTTTGCGATTCGGAAAAAAATTCGTAATGTAGGAGACTCACGAACAGCTGTAAACGCCTTTCTTTCAGCCCATTATGATCATTATGATAAGAACAATAATAATTATTATCACTCGCAAACTTAACAGCGATGTACTCCGAATTCGTTATGACAGGGTGCGCTGCCCTTACGACTTTAACAGCCGGGAGGGCAAGCACCGCTCCCTCTCTATTTTATTTTGCAGACTTTATTGTGTCCATAGCTAAATTATTTTAATTTCTTGGTATTTTTTGTGACGAATATGGAATTTCTTTCAAAGGTACCTACTGAATCAAAGTTCATATTCATCAATAGGATTAGAACCAAGGTCGCCGACATAGCCCGAAGAATCGCCAAACTAAAGTAGTCAGGGCAGGGCACATTGCTCGTAGAACGGATGGTCGATGGGGCCGAAAGGTTCTAGAGTGGCGACCGCGCACCGGAAAACGCAGCGTTGGCGCGGCCTCCCACAAGGTGGACCGACGACCTGGTGAGAGTCGCGAATGCGGTGGATGCGAGACGCACAGGATCGGTCGTTAAGGAGACTCTTGAGGGAGGCCTATGTCAAACAGCGGACGTCTTTCGGCTGAAATGATGATGATAATGATGAATAGGAGGACTCGGATATAAGTATGTATGGGCACAGTTGACGCCAAAGAGAATTAAACAACGTCATTGGCTGGCGCAGTGGTTGAGCGTTTGACGGCTGTGCTGCGTATCGTGGGTTCGATTCTTGCACGGAACATATTTATATGGCCTACAAATAGGTGATCTGGGTGTCTTGTGTATTTGAATTTATATGTTTGTGAACGCACCCACAATACAGGAGATAAACCTAGGAGTGTTTTTTCTTTCTTTCTTTCTTTCTTTCTTTCTTTCTAGAGTGGGACAAAGTTTGAAAAAAAAATCAGACTGGTGTTTACAACTCTGCGTCTAAAGCCCGTGTTTTCCGTACGGGTGGAACAAATATGTCATTTGATATACCCCAGCTCCTCAAGGAAGGTCAGCAGCGCCTTGGTATCTGGCGAGCACTGGGCAGATTAGAAACTGACTGGTCTGTTGGTCTAGTGGTTAGTGGCCCTGACTGCACTCACTGGTCGTAAGTTAGATTCCCACCCAAGACGAATGGTTCCCACGCAAAACTCCCACAGCAACATCATATTTTCTGCTATCCAGCATTCAAGCGGGTTAGACCCAGCCGATAGAGCGTAATGAAATGTTCCTTGGCAAAAGGAAACTGCAGAACACCAAGTGTTTGTTTTAGTCAGTAAGAATCTGACCCTCCGCCCGCCCCAGGGTTGAGGACATCCATCAGGAAAGCATAGTAAACCTAGCTTTCCTCGAATTACAATTTATTCCTGAATTTAGCAATGTAGACGGGCGCTGAAATATACGTCCGTTTCTGCCAGCGGCATCGCCCGAGTAAAAATAGAAAATAGTCCCAAGGAAACATACTCCCGGGATAAAAATATATCCTATGTGCTATTCCAGGACATGGTCTACCCGTGTACCAAGTATCATCGAAATCCGTTCAGCCGTTCGAGCGTGGTGAAGTAACAAACATACACTCAAAAACTTTCGCCTTTATAACGTTAGTGTGATACAAATACATTTCATTCATCTTTCCCAAACGACATTTTCAAGGCCAAGTGAACTTAGGGTCTTGTAATAATCTTCACTTATTTATCGGCCATATTGTGAGGGACTTACTTATCTGTTAATGAAGGGCGAGAGGATAATATTAGCCATTCTTTTCTTGTCCTTCAATAATAAATTAATTATCATAGTCTTCCTCGCTACAGGAAAATAGCAGTATCTATTTATTAGAAGCTTATCAGCCCGCACACGTTGTAAATGCCAACTTTTGTAAGGCTATTGTTGATCTTGAAGTCAAAATATTGGCTGTGAACTTGTATTGTAAGTATAGTGTGAAAGGTTAACTAGAAATACGCAGTTTAGTGTGAGATTTTTCTTTCAGTGCATTGACATTAAACAAACTCGTAAACTATTAGGCATTATACCAGACGAATCGTAGTGCATCACTGGTCATTAAACTTCGTTGAACTCCTAAAGAAGAGGACGATAAGGACCATTATCTTAAAGATTGAAGACCACGACGACCAACTTGATTTATTTTAAGAAGACAATAAAAAAGAACAGAAACCAAAACAGCGAATCGTAAATATCATTTGTATAACATGACGACGTCAATTAAGTCACCCCCGCCCGAACTATATCAAAGCACTTAGCAAATAAAACATCGCGGCATCACTCGGCAATAAGTCGGTAGATGCCGTGACGGGCCGACATTACCGCTGAAGACAACGGTAGGTGCGGCCCCAGGCCTATTGACCGCGGTTTGCGCGTAAACACCACTGCGGACCACCATCCATCCAACGAACACACTCGCCAAAACCTTTCGCGTTACGCAATATCCATCGACCACACAAAATCGATTCCTCGCTTCCGAACTACATCTACCCGGCAATGGATATCGAAAAGTCCCAAACAACAGTCAATGAACTTTCGGTAAGCCGCAAGCTAACCTCTAGATGAGTGCGTACAAATCACGTTTCGCGCGAATCAATACTTAAGTTCAGGCGATCGCCCCCCCTGCAATAAACAGTGGGGGAGTAGTTAGGGGCGCAGGGGGTGGGGGGTGAGTTATCGACCGCCCTCCGCTGCGCCCACCTGACCGTCACTAATCAGGGCTCATCCCGCGGACACCTAGAGTAATTGTACGCACTTTATTGCTCGGATGTACTTTTGTAGTGGTAGTGTGCGTAAGCTTTCTGTATGTGTTAGGGTTCTTGTAGCTGTGTGGGTGAGGTACAGGCGTCGACGTAAACATAGATATAGCGGCGGATGTCCGGAATGGTAATTTGCTTTATTGGGGCGGATTTGGATGACGATAATTAGGAGTACGAGTCCCTGTTTTGTTAGTGTAAACTTGCACCGTTCTATGCCTCTGTAAACAAATGGGATCTGCTAAACAAACAGGGGTCATGGAGCCGGATGGTCCTTTTGCCTGATTACTTTCTCATGATCCAAGAGATGACCTCCACCTAATCCAACGGTAGGTAAATATCCATCTGACATTGTATTGCATTGAGGAAAACAGATCGTAAATTGATACTGAAATTCTACATTGCTTGTTTTCAATCATTTGACTTGCACTTATCGACAAATTCATCAAAGCGATGCTAGTCATTCTGCATACTTTGAAGTCGACTCGGCTCCACTACGATTTCACCTACAAATGATAGGACCTGTAAACAAACCTCTTTTAATAGACAGATAGTTGTATTATCTGTCTTAAAGACTGACACATTACAAGCAGGAAATACTTGCAAAATTGACAGAAAATCAATTCAAAAAAATAAAAATCATTGACCGTTAAACCGCCCTAACCCCCACGCATACACACACCTTCTAAATCTATTTCTATCGTTGTAATTCTCCGTGTAATTTAGTTGCGGAAGTAAGCAGCAGTCATGTCGGGTGTCACGCGAGCGACGCCGCGGGACAAGCTATGTACCGATATGCTTGTTACTTTTATAATTTGTAATCAACCGAATATTTGTATGGGTTCTGTATGTATGGAGGGAGGATTGAATGCAACTGTTTGGGGGGAGGTGAAATAATTGGGTTGTGATTGATACGAGGGTCGGCTTTGAAGGTGGTTCTTTGATGTAGTGCTAACCATGTAACTGACATGTGGAAGCTGTATCCATATGTCAGTTAATTACTTGATAACTGAATAAAGGACAGGGAATCGCCAAACTAAAGTAGCAGTGGGCAGGGCACATTGCTCGTAGATCGATTAGTCGATGGAGCCGAAAGGTTCTTGAATGTCGACCGCGCACCGGAAAACGCAGCGTTGGAAGGCCTCCCACAAGGTGGACCGACGACCTGGTGAGAGTCGCGGGAATGCGGTGGATGCGAGACGCACAGGATCGGTCGTTGTGGAGACGCTTGGTTGAGGCCTATGTCCAACAGTGGACGTCTTTTGGCTGAAATTATGATGATGATGGAATATAGGACAATGGAAAGGAGGAGAAGTATACAACGCCACTAGCTACAATCCTTTGGGCGAAGCACGGCTGTGTCCGTGGAGGTGATCGGTATAGCGGTAACCTCTCAGTTCAGGCCATGGTTCAGAGAGAGAGGGAATCGAAATACTCACGCCCCAGCTGCCGCCACAGGAAACGACCTGGACGTCGAGAATCGCGATGCGATTCCCGGCCACCGCGAACGCAGACTTACGGACGTTAAGCAATGAGGAACTAGCCGTCCAGCCGTCAAATAATGATCAGACTCGAGTAGTCGATGGCGCGTAGCGTTCCACACACACCTCACAGAGATATTGGCAAAACTGTAAAGGCCCAACAGGGCCAATTCCTGCGGCCCCAACAGGTTGGGGCCGCAGGAATTTTTGAAAGAGTGACCATGGTCCTGGATCGCATAAGGTGAGCACACTAAAGGTCACTGATTTTAGTCAGTAAAAGGCTGGAAGCCTCTAGAGCCACACTCATCCACCCCTAGAACAGGAGAAGTTATTTGATAATATCCCACCTAAAAAAACCGCTACACTCCTTACTCTTTACTCTCAAACTCCTTTTGCACTTTGTTCACATTGATACGTCATCTAGACTGGTGATGTGTTTCCGCCTGTTTTTATGCAAAAAAGGCGTCAAGTCGTGCGTGAATTTAAACGGAAGAATTTGAAGAAGTGGTAGTTTGTACAGATACAAAGTCGGGAGTTGGCTAGTTGTTGGTCGGGGAGTGGCAGAGGGGCATCGAGTACGTTTTGTAGAAAGTTTACAGCTTTAAAGGGATCACAGATTCTAACATGGACCTTTTTTTGAGGTAGGAAGTCATTAAGTAAATTCTTCCGCTCTGGGTGGAGCGTGAGGGCGTGTCAGACTTTTACTAACTGAACCCATCTGTGTTCCTTCAGTTGCCCTTTGCGTTCCAATGCCACAGACTCTTTAGACCAACCCCACAGTCTAACATAGACCTACCTAACCCTTCGTTAACTAGAAGGCAAATAACTAGTAGGTATTAGCAGTTAAATCCAACAGTTACTTTTATGTATTTGTATTTATGTGTGTAAGGTACTGGTACTGTACTACCAAACTAGTGCGATTCACCATCATCGATTGCATCACTGCTTACCATCAGGCGAGGTCGCAGTCGAGCACTAGTGCATATCATTTTAAAAAAGGTTGTATTTCCTGATACAACCTAAGGGTATTTAAGTCAAGAGTGAATAGGTTACTTCTAGGCAAGCCTGCTCCATTGTCGACCATATCATCACTTTCCACTAGGTGAGATAGTAGTCAAGCGCAAACCCATCTATAAAAAAAAAATACTGAAATATTTCATCATTAGTTTTTTAATCGTCCGCTAGCATCGCCGGCATCACTCTCCTACTTCTCGTAACAGCCAGAACCAGTTAACTCAACTCAAAAGAACTACAATTAGATTTAATCAAGCCAGGTCGGAACCCCAAAGCGAACTACCCCTAGTTACGGTAAACACGAACCAATTTACATTATTACGGTTCGTAATTACCGCGGTAACAGTAAGTGTTACCACGGAGACCAGGTAGACTGGTGGCGGTGATATTTCGATAAATAATGAAGGGCAGGTTTTTACGCAGAATGTTTACTGAGCCGTCATCATTAAGCTTTTGTTCAAACTGCTATTTGATGTAACTGAAGCCCTTTGCAATAGGGTACACTCATTTTTGAAAAGTGTCTCAATAAGATTCTTTAATGCTAATAAACCACTAAAAAAAACACAAAATTTTTATTCAGTAGCTAAGTACCTACCCTAAAAATGCATTTAAAATTTACATTTTCAAATTTCACGCTTAATTTGACGAAAATGCAGAACGCAGAGGACGCCATATTTACTCTTTGGTCGTGACGTCAGTGGGCTGTGTAAACAATGCGCTGACAATCAATCAGTATGGCCGATCAATTGACAGTTGACAGCTGTCACTTTAGTTTACACAGCCGAATGACGTAATAACATTGTGGCTACTATTTCATGGTGATAGAGAACTGATAAAAAAAAACCGAAAACTTTGAATTGTTTTTTTTTTAATTTATTTTGTTGTTTTATGAACCAACTGATTTTTGCCTAAGCTATCTTAATAATATATTTGTAGATTTTTTCTCTTAAAGAGTAAAAAACCCTATTCAGATGCATAAAACGACACTATAATTTTACAAAAATATGTTCTGAAAAACTGATCCTTATGTCCGCAGCTTAAGAATGTAACTGCTTTAAAAATCGATGGACATTTGCGCCATGCTCAGTTTCCTTGTGTTTCATCGCATCAGAAATTAAGTTATCCGCAGGAGAACCAAGGTTACCGATATAGCCCGAAGAATCGCCAAACTTAAGTGGCAGTGGGCTGGGTACATTGCTCGCAGAATAGATGGTCGATGGAGACGAAAGGTTCTAGAGTGGCGACCACGTACCAGAAGACGAATGAACGAAGATGATGGTAATAATGTTGGTGATGATGATGATTCATTCAAGTGTTTTTTTGATAGACCAGAGCTTTTACTTTGAGGTTTTCCGCTAGTTTTTAGGATTCCGTACCTCAAAAGGAAAAAACGGAACCCATATAGGATCACTTTGTTGTCCGTCCGTCTGTCTGTCTGTCTGTCAAGACCCTTTATCTTGGAAACGCCTGGAGGTATCGAGTTGAAATTAAAACCATATACTCAGGTCTTCGGACTCTTGAAGCTGTAAAAAAATCAAACTTGTAAGTTAAGCAAGGTCTCAAAGCATAAGTATAGAAAAAAATCTGAAAACTGTAATTTGTAGTTAGGTCAAAAAAAAAAACTTTTTTGCCATTGGTAAAAATCTTTGACTCTCGATTCGGAAATTGAACTGTTTTCATAGGTAAGTTGATACAAAACCCACAGTGCGCGAGTCCGACTCGCACTTGCCTTGGTTTTTTTTATTGTAAGATCAAGTAAAAGATCGACCAAACATCCCAGAAGAGTCTCTTCAAATTATGCGAATAAAACTTATTATTATTACTAGTCACGCTTATCCCAAGATAAGCCCCGTGACATTCTCGGATTCCTCGAACCGCGGATGTTGTTTACACCCCGCCTGACCGCGTAAACAAAGCGATTTGTTGCGCTGTTGTAAACACCGCCTAATGTGCACTAGCGACGCCATTTTATTTGTTTTCGCACCAAAATTAACAATATATTGGTGATAGATTCAACTGAGTTCGGTAGGTACTATTATTTATTTTATGTTGTTATGCTTTTTAACTTTCATCGAAAATGTGTAAAAGTTTTTCTTTATTTGATTACTTTTGAGAAGATAATATCGCTTCGAATAAAAAGATAAATTACAATGGATTCGGTTTCTAATTTACGTTGTTGCGGCGAAGAAAAATGATAGATAGATAGATAGATATATTCTTTATATTATATTTTTTATTTTTCTTTTAATGGTTCGATATATTTTTAATTACCTACTTAACTGTACCCTCTATAAAGTCTGATCTAACTAAGGACAATCCCGTAGGCTTGCTGACGGCGAGCAATAACTCGCCGTCCGGTAACTGTCCGGACCGAGCCCAAATCGTCGACGACGGCGCGTAGTGTTTCACGCGCACCTCAAGGAGATGTCAGCAAACCGTAGGGGCCCAGCATGGCTGAAGCCTACTGGGACCATGGGTTCGCTACATAAAGGAACACCCGGCCCTGGAACGAAAGACAGAGAGGGAACGTAGGAGTGGGATTGAGTCATTGGATGATTTCTAAGAACAATCCAACCCTTTTGACATAAGAAGGTATGTGTCGAATAAACGGTTGTTCTTTCCTTCTTTTTTTCTTTTCGATTAATATCAAACATGCGTAATCCCATATCCGGTAACTGTCCGGACCGAGCCCAAGTCGTCGACGGCGCGAAGTGTTCCACGCGCCCCTCAAAGAGATGTCAGCAACCGTAGGGGCCCAGCAGGGTCGAAGCCTACGAGGGCAAGAGTCTGCCCGGGTACGAAAAGCAACGAAGGAACAGGAGTGGGTTTTTAATCAGTAAAATTCTGACACGAAAGAGTAGCAGTCTTTGGATGATTTCTAAGGACAATACAAAGACCAAAGACCCTTTCGATATAGGTAGTTATGTGTCGAATAAACGTTTTTTCTTTCCTTCTTTGTTTCTTTCTTAACGATTAATGTCAAACATGCTTAATCCCATATTTACCGGCTAGTTTTCGCAATATTTTCTTACTAAACACCAACTTATGATAAGTCACGTCGTAGCTCCCCAGAGGCCACCATAGGTGTATTGTCTTACACCCAACAATTTGTATTTCTTCATAAGTTCCCACGAGGCGGGGGGCGAGTCCACATCACCTACGTATTATCTTTCCATGTCGGGTAAGGCTTCGGCCATAGCGGTGGCGAAATAGCGAGCGGAAAACCAAGGTCTTAAATGCTTACAATTCTAGTACAGCCCAACTTTGAATCTAACCTTGCTGATGAATTGAAGAGTGCACGACTCCAGACTCTACAACTTCCAGATAATTACCAGAAACCAGATAATACAACAGTGTTAGGTATACATAAACCTTCTTGCATAATAATTAACTTACTGGACAATATTTATTTAACAAACAATCCTTGAACGTCGCAGAACGCGAGCTGCTACGAAACGTCTGCATTTTCGACTTACCCCTATTGGAACGCATGAGTGTGCTAGAACTCATCAAGTTGGCACAAACAATGTAGCTAGAACATTAGTAAGTAAACTCAAAGCATTTATGTCAATGAGAGTTTTCAGGAAAATTCACACCACCAGTTGGCGCCACTTAACCAAAGGGCCTTCTACTTTTGAAAACGTATACATGACGTTGATGTTAATTTAACTAATTTCATTAACCTATGCGTTTTCACAGGTGCCTGGACCTGACGACTCAGTACTGCCACCTGGTGAACGCCATTTTAGAAAGCCCTCATTAAAATTTTTACAGGCATTTTAAAATTTTTAAACTCGATCAGTCAAAAAATGAAGCTAATTGCGCAATCCAAAGCTCTACATAGAGAAGATCGTGCAAGAAACTCCTTATGGACCTATTTTAAACGTTTGGAAATTGATCAAGCAACCTCTTTTTCTTCAGCCGTTCCGCTCCCGCTTCAGCGGCATGAACAGACCTCAGGCTTACTTATAATATTTTTCCAAGTAATGTCTATTTTGATCCAATGATAGGTTGTTTGCAGTTGCATGAAGGACGAGGCCGGCCGTCCATCAGGCATGCATTATTGAGTGTAGAGCCGCTATCGATCTGCTCAACTAATACAAGTATGCGGTGGCTATTAAGTGTTTTCTCCTACTTACAATATATTAAAGAATGTTAAAGTTTTAGTTTTTTTAACTATGCACAAAATCTCATAACTGTATCATGAAAAATCACAAAGTTATAAGCTTGTTATGTTACCTGGTTGTCCGTACAAATACATGGTCACCGGGCTATCCGGGCGACTGAAGGGTGGTTTTGCTCCCTCACCCAGCTGTGCGCTGGCGCCTAATGCCCGCTATGACCTGCCGTAACATGTGTTCTATTTAGTGACGGTGGTGTCCAACTTATGACCTTTTTTAAATATTTTTGTGAAAAAATATCATGGTGTAAAAATCATTGGAATCGATTCAGTTACTGATTATGAACAAACTATATTAAGGTTTCGCATAATATACTAAAAATAATGTTGATAGCTCCATTTCTTTAACAGTTCAGTTTAGGTCGTCAAAAAGATCGCATTAAGAGCTCGTGTTTTTTTTTCGGTGGGAAAATCATCTTATGACATCCCCCGCTCTTGGGCGGAGCGGGAGATAGTGTCAGACTTTTACTGACTAAAAACCCACTCCTGTTCCTTCGTTGCCTTTCGTACCAGGGCCGATTCTTCCTTTCAGAATCAGACCCTTGGCCCCAGTAGACTTCGACCCTGCTGGGCCCCTACGGTTGCTGACATCTCCTTGAGGCGCGCTTGGAACAGTACGCGCTGTCGACGACTTGGGCTCGGTCCGGATGGTTACCGGACGGTCGGACGGCGAGCTACCCATTGCTCGCCGTCCGCAAACCCGCGCCTACGGTGGCCGGAAATCGGAACCGGAATCCCGGCGGCGGTTGGGGAAGAGCTCATGTTAGGTTAGTCTGTTGTTGTTTATCCCAGGAGTGTGGTAGCTAGCGATGTTTTTCTACTTTCACCCGAGCGAAGCCGCTGTCAGACGCTAGTTTCTCATTTAAGTTCGGAAAAACAATCATCAAACTAAAACTATAGGAAGCTTTATTAGTCTGTACCCGAAAAAAAATGGACAAGTTTCCTACATAAGCCGTGGCTGCATCCGTATAAAATTTATCTATTCGATAACCTAAATCTATATCTATATAGGATGACTGGTAATTAGTGACCGATAATTAAACACGTGATTGTCCTCATGATCACAAACAACTTTCCTAAAGAAACTTTTTTATATACTCATGAGACAACGGCCTTACGTGGCTAACAGCTGAGCGGTCCCAAGCGCGCGCACGCTAATTTCAATTCAAACAGCTGTTTTGTTTTTGTCATAAAACTAATGAGTCTAAAAAAAACGTTTCTTTGGGAAAGTTGTTTGTGATCATGAGTACAATCACGTGTTTAAGTATCGGTCACTAATTACCAGTCACTCTATATAAAAGGAGAAACTGACTGACTGACATATCAACGCACAGCCGAAACTACTGGGACCAGGAGCGTACAATTTTGCACAAGGTTTCCTTTTACGACGTAGGCGAGCACTAAGAGAGGATTTTTTTAAATTCACCCTCTAAGATGATGAAATGGGGATCCAAAGAAATCTACTATCACGCGAGCGAAACCGTGGGCAGAAGCTAATAGTAACACATAAATATTATTGAAAATTTTCAATAAAAGACAGTTCTATTCCGATGACCTGGTGAAGGTCGCGGGAATCCGATGGATGCGATACCTACGCACAGGACCGGTCATTGTGGCGACACTTGGGGGAGGCCTATGTCCAACAGTGAACGTCTTTCGGCTGAAATAATGATAATGATGACTTCTAGTTTAGGTGTAATTACTGTTGAACATGGATCATTGAATAAATCGACATGTTTTTTTTATGATTTTAACTAGTGCTTGACTGCGATCTCACCTGACAGTAAGCAGTGATGCAATCGTTGATAGTGAAGCGCACTAGTTCATTAAGAGCCTATTTACTCTAGCCTTGAAAAGAAAACAAACAGAAAAGGCTTTATATATTACTAGGAGTAATTCCAAAAAAGAAAAAAAAGAGAAAGAATCTCCATGATCTGTTAGTAGACAAGTGCTACTACTCCATAAAAGACTCCTTATTGGACAAATCACTGCTCCAATATAGTCCCCTCAGTTATGATGTGTTCAGACTACTGATGTGTAGGACCCTACCTTAATTAGTTTCGTTTGGTTTTATCTTTTTATTTTTTATGTGAAATTTTAATAATTTGTAAAAATAATAAACCTAAATGACTATTGTATGCTCCAAGGGCGTGACGTAGCTGATCTATTATTTAAGACCTGTATAGTGTACAAACCTATGATCCACAATAAATATATTGAAATTGCATCTGATGTAAAATTTTCTACGTAATATACTTCCAATTCTACTCGTAAATAACCAGAACAAAGAATATAGAGATATCTGCACAACCCAATCTATAACCGTACCACCCAAAACTACTCAAACCATTTGAACCCACCAAAATATTTAATAAATCCAATATCAAAAAGTTGTAGTAGTACGTGCGTCCGTCAGCCGCCCACAGCCGCCCGCCCTGGCTGTGCCGCCCGCCCTAACATGCCCGGGGGGCACTCACGCACCGGAAGTACCCGTTCAGCCTTCTTGCTTCCTATTCATATAGGAGCGGTTTTGTTTCTGTGTCTGTACGTCTGAAAATATTGAGAAAGTTTTCATTTCCTGAGTTTTGGGGTAAAGGGATGTTGACGATAGGGGATGAACCTGTTTTTTTTTTAAAGTACTTGTAAATTAACATTTCTAGTTTTGTATTCTAGGGCTCTACAATTTCCTGTAAGAGACGCTCCAGGTGTCGGGAGTTGCAGGACGATTTCCGGTCACCGTAGGTGTGGGCTTGCGGACGGCGAGGACCACCCGGTAAGGACCGGCCCGATTCAACAGCGCGTAGTGTTCCACGCGCGCCTCAAAGAGTTGTCAGCAAATTGACGGGCATTGATCGAAGGAGTTACCGTAACCCAAGCAAAAGAAGTTTTAGTCAGTAAAAATCTGACACTCCCTCCTGAGAAGTAATTTGATGATTTCTCACGTAAAAAATTGGCTTAACAGTGACAATCTTTCGGCGACAGCGTTTGTCGAAATGCCATAATGTTTGGAATTGATCACGTGATATATCGATATTAGCTGATCTATCCCATACATTTTAGACTTTTCGTCGAACTTTATTGGTGACAGATTGTCAATGTGCCTACAAGCTCTAATGTATTTTCCTATTAGCTTCTGCCAGCGACTTCAAAATATCCTTTGACCTATTCCAGGACCATTACCCGTATGCCAAATGAGGTTTGAGATCGTTTATTCTCGTATAAATTACATAAATTCACTTACATGGGAATGTTAAATCGACTATAACAAATATCATCCAAACCCGTTCAGCTGTTTAAACGTGAAAGAAAACAAACAGATACCTACACACAATACTTACATACCTACAAATTTTCGCCTTTACAATATGAGTGTCATCACACTTATCTCTGTCGAAACAATAAATAAAAAATAGTATTAAAATCTAAGTACCAGAACAAAGATAGGTGAAAATCAATTTACAAATGAAAGCTCCTCCTGCCTCGTCGACGAACATTTATCGTAACGGACATTTTATCGATACACTCGATATATCCCTCGATAAAATGCTCGCTCTATAGATGGATCCCCTAAAGAATTCCATGGCTCTGCGATGCCGATTGAATGCCGATAAACCTTTGTCTAACTTCATAAATATTTAAAATTATACTTTAGTATTTGCTATCTATTTAGTGTGATGATTTCGTAGATAGTATTGTTTGAAAATTTTACTCTGTAGAAATAAATTGAAAAAAATCCCGATGTTAGCAAATATTATAGACATATGTGCATCGACGCCGAGTTGCTAGCCTATCGGTTTTCTACCGTTTACATTTCGGGGAGTGTGCATTGGAATTGCACAATTTAATTCCGCCAAGTCCGTTCCGTCATCGGACCACTAGACGTACGGCGTTGCGCCACCGCTGCACTGGTACATGGTGTACATCCAGCTAAGTGGAATTCCGTGCCAGAATCAGTGTTTCTTGATAGCTATAACCTAGGGGTCTTTATGTCAAGAACGAATAGGTTACTTCTAGGCAAGCCTGTTCCATCGTCGGCCACGTCAACGATTACCATCAGGTGAGATAGTGGTCGTCGAGCCTATGCATAATAAAAAGTACACTACAACCATAGCTAGTATTTTTTTTAAAGTTTTATCTATAAAAACCACCAAAATACTTTCAATGCGGCTGCGCAAATACATACAACTAAAATAACTGTTAAGTTTCCGATCGATACTTGCATTGCTAATGGCTTCAAGAATTTATGACAGAATGCATTACGACTACATTTTGAACGATGTTTAAATAAAATTGGAATAAATACCAGTTAAAGGAAGCATTAAAGCCTCCACTGTGTTTGGTACACCTAAATGCTTTAGGCATTAAGTTCTTCTACCATACTTCCTATAGAGTATTTCGGCTCGCAAGCTTCAGCAAAATGAAAAAGTACTCGTATCATAAATTAAATTATACCTATACTAGCTGACCCGGCAAACGTTGTTCTACCTTATATGTTATCAAAGAAAAATGTGGGTAGGAGGTAAAAAATAGCCTCATCATCATCATAATTTCATCCGAAAGACGTCCACTGCTGGACATAGGCCTCCCCCAAGCGTCTCCACAACGACCGATCCTGTGCGTCTCGCATCCGTCGTACTCCTGCGACTCTCACTAGATCGTCGGTCCACCTTGTGGGAGGCCTTCCAACGCTGCGTTTTCCGGTGCGCGGTCGCCACTTTAGAACTACACACTAAACACTGTGACGCGAGATTTTTATATATTAGATATACATTCAAGAAGCGTCGAATTTAACAAGTCGTTACATTCGACGATCGTCTCAAACCAGAAATCCACATAAAAATTTCACCATACACAGCTAAATTGGCAAATTATCTGCAAATAAAGCACGAGGCTTAATAGGCAAAATTGAACCCCCAAAGCCTCCAAGCTATGAGGATACTATGACTCACAATAATTCGGGTTATTACAGCCCGCCAATGATTCACGAATACTTACATTCAAGTTCGTAAGTTAGTACCAACGTCTTACATGAATGGCGTGGTTTTACTTACAAGTGACGTCATGAAATCACCTAATCGGAGAAAAAATAATCTTGATTTGTTTGTGAGTCATTTGTTCTTAAAAAAACGAGGTTAACCGCAGAAATTTTATCCATTGTAAAAGATACATTAATTTAATTTAGGAGATAGTTTATCTCAGAAACGGTATTTTGTTAGTTTTCCTTATTGCCAATTTCATGTAGAATTTATTTAGAAATCTTCTAGAATTTGCGATCTTATGAACGTATCTTTTCGAGAACTTGAAGTTCGCATTTTGATTATGAACGTAAACTTTTCTGAATTCTATTTCAGGGTTACAAATTTAGTGACGCAGGCGTTATGAAAGGTACCGACGTCAATATTTCTTTTAATCAGAGGCAACGTAACTTAAAAATATTTATATTCTTTTATTAAGAAAAAGCTATACCAGGCTATAACTGTCGCAATAAAAAAAATCTTTTCACACGGAGAAGGCATAAGCATTAACATCAACAAGTCTGCTCGAGGTAGGTTGTTGATTACAGACTTGAAATTAAACTATGGCTATTTTTTAATAACACTTAAAAATCCATTAACAACATATTCAGTCCAGTAGCAGCATCTAAAAAAATCCATCTTCTCGCATCCCTTTCCCGCAAAATAAACGGGCGATATGAACAATACTATCTCATCATAACCACTACACATCAATAACATTTGCACAGGACCGGACCTCCCCTACCACCCCAGCCCCCCTAACCCCACAAGTGCGCACAACGGTTCAAATCAAAAGGTTTCCAGTAAACATTGGAGGGTACTTCCGCGTTTGTTATAACTCGCACTTTCTATGTATAGGTTAAGCGATGTCTGTTAGTCTTTGGCTGGTATTATTTTAACCCGTATTCGGTAATTTAAATTGTCTATCATTAAGTTGTAATGGTATTTTAATATGTATCATCGTGGGTTAATTTTAGATCGAATGTGATCGTTCCATTTATTACTAGTAAAGAATATTTTAGGGGCTGATAAACAAATATTTAGAGGATGATGACGTAGAATAGTGGATTATTTCATTAGTTCGTATTAGGCAAATTTAGAGAGGGCTATGCTCGGAGTTTTCTTACATGATCGAATCAACAATAAAGATATCCGCAGAAGAACCAAGATTATAGCCCAATGAATCGCTAGACATAAGTGGCAGGGGGCAGGGCACATTGTTCGTAAAACAGAAGGTCGATGAGGCCGAACGGTTCTAGAGTGACGACCGAGTACCAGAAAATGCAGCGTTGGAAGGCCTATCACAAGATGGACCGATGACCTGGTGACATGAATCTGATGGATGCGAGACGCACAGACCGCCTGGTCGTTGCAGCGACTTTAGGGAGAGGCCTATGTCCAGCAATGGACGCCTTTCAACTCAAATGAATGATGATAAACCACTTGTAATTACGATTTGGATTTAATTTAAAACCAAACCATTCCTGGATATAACAGGATTCAAAGTGAAGGGAATATTACCAAACTCTAAGTCCTGCAAACTAGATCCTTCTATAGTTTGCAGATTTCACACAGATGAACAATCGACATGGCTCAAATCCGAGCGCAATAATAAAAAGGATGTGCCTGTGACCCGAACGTTTGTCTTGCGATATGTGAGGGACTGTAAGGGCCGAGTGAGGAGGGAAATAGGTCAACTCGGCGCTTGTAACAAGACAAGTTGGAACAGCGGCTGCATAATATTGACATTTCTTCATAACATCACTTTGAGTTTGCGATCAGTGAAGAAGAAATTATGCATAAAGTGTAGGAAATGCTCGGATGTGAAATAGTTGCAGCTGAAGCCTATAAATTTGTACAACATTAAAAGCTCATGCATGTTTTAATTTTCAAGTGATTCTGACAAGCTTTTCTTTATTCTGAACAATTTTTATTACCTAGGAAAGTTACATCCCACCCGTATGGGTGTATGTACAAAGCGTTTTGGGAACACATTCATTATGCGTAAGGAAATGTGGAATTCCCTGCCGTGTTTCCTGATAGTTACAACCTAGGGGTCTTTAAGTCAAGAGTGAATAGGTTACTTCTAGGCAAGCGTGCTCCATCAACGGCCACATCATCGCTATAACCTATGAATAATTTAAAAAAAAAAAACTGAAATGACTAAGTGATAATTTTATCCATGTATAACAACCCTAATTCATCGCTAAATTATAATTATCCACAACCTAACTTCACTATAAAAACTGCGTATCATTCCTACACACAAACCTGCAGGCCACAAGGAAAGCAATGATGTGGTGGAGTAATCTTTTGTTAAAAAACATCATTAGCCCCCCGGCCCCCTCATACGTGACAGGGGTGATGGGCGGTGGGGTGTGGAGCGACCCCCAGACGCAATAGTAAGCTGTAATAAGCTCGGACTTTTCTCCGCCACTTTGAGACTTTATGTGCAGTGTTGTACGTTTAGATATTTATTTTTGAATCGTAGCTTTATTTTTGGAAGTCGAGGAAAGTTCTGTGGGAAAAGATATTTTTTTTTAATGTGAAGGGAATAGATGAAGAAAAGATTGATCGTTCGATCGAAGAATACCCTCGCAGCGATGATGCACACAGTGATAGTGAGTTACTATCGATAGATCTGACGTAGCAAGAACATATGACGCACTGCAGCATTAAATGGGCACTTAAAGTACAGACAGGAGAACGAAACATTTGCACACCATTATCTATAAAATGCTTTGATAAAAAGCAAACAATTTGCTACAGAGTAATTCGCACCCCTACAAAAAAGCGGACATTACATCATTAAGGCGAAACATGAAATCGCCGCCGAAAAAATGCCAATTTTAATATGTCCCCCGAATGAAGTAAAGCATTTGTCAACAGCAGCAGTCACCGTGACGGATGAGCCGGCGATGACGGCCCGGTGGGATGGCGGAGGCATAGGGGATAAGAGGGGGATAGGGAGATGAGTCTTATCCTCGCTATGAGTACGTGTGATGCAGTGCAGCCGCGTCAGCTGAATCTTGGCGATGGCTACTTGGGATTGAGATGAATTTATTAAGATTTGACAAGCGATGCATAAGATGAAATGACTTTTTTTAATGATATAAACTAGTTCTTGACTGCGATCCCACCTGATGGTGTTACAGGCAAGTTACAGAGCTGACCTACCAGGATATTTAGGATAAAAGTACAACCAGCCAGATTTTTCGCTTATTTCTAGAGTCCAGTCCAGAACTACGAGAAAAAACTATTAACTTTTGCGAACCAACACACTGTCATTAAACAATGGTGCCAGCAATCATCCCTTATTTTGAGACATACTTCCAAAAACCTTTTATTTCAACTTAAACGTTTGGTAAAATGATACTTATGGGGTTATAAACATAACAAAACTGCACACTGCAAGGGTGCTATACGGTTCCCTCTGAGTGTTACGGCAACCCTCACTTGACTTACAATTTGCGTAACAATTGAGGGGGTGGTAATGGAAAATACAGCCCGATAGGATTTCTTTTCACCCCTTCCCCGAAAAGGAAAAAAACGCTGTCCATTTAATTTTGTTAAAGGCTAAGTCGTCACATCAATCAGAACTTTGAAACATCTGTGTCTATAAACGATCACAGAGAGTGAATTATGGAAAAAGAAGAAAATAATAAAACATTTTTTATTATTAGATACCTAACAGAATACTAAAACTGAAATATTAACCATTAACCCTTGATCACTCAACCCAACCCTATAGAACCGCATCTGGTCGGATCCTGACAGATCCGCGCAGCTCAGCGCATTTACGATTACACTACAACTATCATTACAAGCGCACTATTGATTCCTAATCCGCACTTCCGGATGTTACGTAACCCCCTCGCCCCCTCCCCCCGGGCGGCGGCCGCGCCCTGCCCCGCACCTCCCCTGCAAAGATTTACAACCGGCCTGGTAGCGTTTGACGAATGATTGGCCGGCCGGTCGCTTGTTACAGGAAGGCTTTACGGATTGTTTTGTTTTTCGACCACGGATATGTATAGATATCGTGAGATGGGGACTGAATTTGTTGTGCGAATTGTTGAGTTTTAGTAAACAAGCGGACGAATATTTCTCAGCTTGATTTAGGTATACCTTTCATAAAACTGCTTCATAGGGTTACTAAGTAGGTACCATAAATGCTAATCAACGGCAATTTTCTGACAGTTTTGAATAAAACTTCGTTAACAAACAAGAACAGGTTCCAATATATGGAATAAATGACCAATTTCTGTTACGTCTATTCTCAGATAAGCGTAGACACATTTCGCGCTTAAATTCTGCCCTCCCCTCGGTGGACGGGCGTGAGGATAACGCGCGCTTAGGGTTGAGTCCATATCTCATTTAAAAAGTATTAACTGATGAATGTGCTAGTTTTATAAATAGATAAACTACAACAAATAATAATTCTATTTAGGAATCGAGTTTGAAACTTGGTATTCCGGAGATTTATTCTAAGGTCGGTTTTTTTTAAGATTTTTCTTAAGATATCTTAATCTTTACAACTTTCACACTACGCCATCTAGTTCCAAAATAAGCAAAGCTTGAAAAAAAATCAAAATGTTTTTATTTCACAGCCTACATGGGCACTTATAAAACGTCAGAAGCTAGTGCACGGTTCCAAATTGGTCGTTTCCTATGCAAAAAAACCGACAAGAAACTCCACTATTACTCTTTTAAAAAAAATGTTGTTCTTACAATATTTCCCTATTACAGTATTAGTAGATATTATGTAAGGACAGTGTAGACCAGTCAATATTGTACTCAAAAGTACAATAAAAATAATCATAATAAAAAGTAATTCAAGAATTCGCGGAGTCTACAGTGTTCTCACATTCACATTATAAAAAAGAGGCAATATAAAAAAGCAAGAAAAATAACTAATTACAACTATCAATAAATGAGACGTTAACAAAATAAATTACTAACGAATTTATGGTTGTTGGGATATAATAATATAAAAAATATTGCAAAATAAATGTGTTACAAAAAAAAAGTATATACTTAGTACAAACAAATATGGAGCAGTTAATAGACACATTTACACAATATTATGAGTTACCAGGGGCCCACATGTGCAGAAGCAGTCATTTGCAAACAAGCGTGTCTTCGACATAGTCTTTAATTTTGTAATACGCTTTTTTGGTTAGGACACGCTTAATATGGG
The DNA here is from genome assembly GCA_905147345.3 of Mythimna impura. Taxonomy (NCBI): domain Eukaryota; kingdom Metazoa; phylum Arthropoda; class Insecta; order Lepidoptera; family Noctuidae; genus Mythimna; species Mythimna impura. The sequence continues at coordinate 2,103,388 of LR990348.1, forward strand.
TTTTGAACTTTCCCTCGCTAAGTTCAGTCACCGACTTTAGCAGCTTGTTATAAAAGTGTACTATGCTGTTTACAAAAAAATTACTTGCTGGTCTTAGCTAATCTCCATTTGGGTAATATAATTTCGTATTTACTACGCGCATTTATGTTATGAAAATCGCTTACTATTATTAGTACTAGACCATTGATAAACATCCATATATACATATTTCTAAATACATACATATAGATAAATTACACCCAGACACAGAACAAATGAACATTCCTGGAGGTTCATGTTAAAAAAACGTGACCCTCCAGAAACACTTTTCCCGTACCTTGTCAATCTAGTCATCCCAGTCGATAGGTTAGTAGATTTATAAATCGATTTTACATCATTTTCCTTATTTTAGAGGGTGAGGGTGCCATACAAAAAGAATAATAACACAACGACTCCATCAAATGGATTGGTATTTAACCAGTACTACCCTTATAAGACTCGATTGGAGCCAGGAGGATAGTTGCACTCAAATGCAGGACATGTAATAACTTTGATAGAGCCGTTCGTGCCTGCAAGCAATATATTAATGGGATGGTAATAAAATTAAATGGTGGAAGGCGGGTCACCTTCCAAGGAGTAATGATGACAGGTTGAGTAGCGCCAACTGAATTGTAGATGATTAGAACTAGATAATGTATTTTGGACCAGTAGTGAAGGATGTAAGCAAAGCGATTGGGTGCAGCTAATAGAGATTACACCAGATTTTAACTTGGTAAAACAAGTAGACATATATTAGAACTAAAAACTTATTGCAGCAATGGTTACGGTAATATGTAAAGTAATCTTATGAAACTAGCGAGGATTAGCTGATCAAAAGCAAAGCGAAAGAATGAACAAGCATAGATAGATATTCTTTCCGTGATATACCGAAGAATCGCCGAACTTATGTGGCAGTAGGCAGGTCACATAACTTGCAGAACAGATGGCCGATGAAACCGAAAGGTTCTGTAGGAAAGTCCCTCACAAAGTGGACCGATGACTTGTGAGGATCGCGGAAATTCATTCATTCATAGATACGAGACGCACAGGACCGTTTGTTGTGGCGACACTTGGGAGAGGCCTATGCCTAACAGTGGACGTCTTTCGGCTTAAATGATGATGATAATATGATGTCCGTGATATATGGATTAACTTACTTACATAGGTACATAAACTCCAAGACATGAAAATATTTCTGCGTTATTTTTTTTTTTCTCAAAACCCATCAGCTGACAGGGCTGATAGATATTTTTAGCAACAACGTCGGCTCTGACTTCTGAGTCCTGCCCGGCGACCTGAAACTTCTAAAAATCCTTAATCTCTCCTAAAACCGACACCCACGCGAAGGGTGTTCTATTTTCATCTCGTCTCGCGCCAAATTGTTTTTCATAGTAAAAACACTTAGTACAATATGTACACAATATTTATACAAAAGATCAGTTACCGTTTGTAACGCATCGGGATCAATCGATCGCTCTTCATTCGTCAGCGGCGCATTAAGATGGCAAAATGTAACAAGTTCACTATTGTTACGTAGATATTGTTTATGTGGATAAATGCTAGGTGCATGGTGGTTCCGTGTTACGTGGGAGATTTCTAGAGTGTAACAAAATAGTGAACTCCCTTTTTTTGGGTACGGAAATCTTCAAATAACTTCTACCTCTCTGTGATGCGAGATGCGGGTTCCTTCAGTTGTCTTTTGCTTTCAAGGGACGAGGGGACTCTTTCGAAAAAGTCTACAGCCTTGGCAGGCATCGAGGAATATTCTTGCACAAGTATGTCATACCGTATGGATGCAAGATTTATTTAAACTTCATGTACAGTGCATAGGCGAACTTAATGCAACAAGGCATTCTCTGCCAGTCAACCTTTGGGTTAAAAAAGACTACACTGTGGTAGGTGTGCACAAGAAGTAAATAATAGATATTACAAATAGAATGAAGTATCATTAAAATGAGTTACTTACAATAATAAAATACATATACACATATATGCTAAAATTACAAACTAATCAATACTATGATAAATATCAAGTCATTATAAAGAAGAGAACTTAAAATATAACAATTATGACGAAGACGTGCCTAAGGTTGAGAGGACTTCAAGTAGTAGTCCCTAGCGAGAAGTCGTTTGATAATTCCCACCTAAAAAAAAAACTTGGCAAGTGCGAGTCGGACTCGCGCACTGAGAGATCCGTACAAACATTAGTATGTAAATAATTCAATTCCCGAATGGAGTCTCGAAGATTTTTCCGAATAGCAGTATTTTTTTTGTGATGTAACAACAAATTTACTGTTTTCAGATTTATTCCTATATCTGTGCTATAAGACCTTGCTTCATGCCAAATTTCAGGATTCTGGGTCAACGGCAAGGCAAGTACCCTATGAATTTTGATTTCCTTGAAAGTGTCGAAATATACGTTTTTTAAACGATATAAACGGCAGTATCTTTTTTTTTCGTTAACTTATAAGTTTGATTTTTTCACAGTTTCTAGGGACCGCAGACCTGAGTATATTATGGTTTTAATTTTAACTCGATACCTCTACGTGTTCCCGAAATAAAGGGTATTGACAGACAGACAGACAGACGGACGGACAACAAGTTGATCCTATAAGGATTCCGTTTTTTCCTTTTGAGGTACGGAACCCTAAAAACAATAAAAAAGTATACTTACGAGTAGCAAGAGCGAATTTGCTATGTTGGGACTAGTAAAGCAATTGGAATACAAGAATTTGGATTTTTTCCGTAAGTACTATCTTCGTATTTAGGTAATTTTTTTTTACACTTTGTAGAAATTCTCGAAAATGGTGTAATTTTTTTTAAGGTAGGGTGACGAATCTTCCAATGACTTCTCTCGCTCTAGGGCGTGTCAGACTTTTACTGACTAAAACCACAACTATTTCCTTCTTTGCCTTTGCTTTCCAGGACCCCAGGTTTCTCTTTTGGAAGTCAACCCATGGCCCCATGGTGTTGCTGACATACCTTTGAGGCGCTTGTGGAACGGTGGAACACTACGCGCCGTCGACGACTCGGGCTCGGTCCGGACGGTTATCGGACGGCCGGACGGCGAGCTACCCAATGCTCGCCGTCCGCAAGCCCACGCCTACGGCGGCTGGGAATCAGGGTCGGGATCCCGGCGGCTGGGGAAGTTCCCGGAAACGGTGTTGTGGTACGAGTTTCACAAGATCCAAGTACAATCATCAGCATCCAAAGATACAGTTTAAAAAGGCTTTTTTTATTCATCATCATCATCATTTCAGCCGAAAGACGTCCACTGCTGGACATAGGCCTCCCCCAAGTGTCGCCACAATGAACGGTCCTGTGCGTCTCGCATCCATCGGACTCCCGCAACCGTTACCAAGTCATCAGTCTTTTTTTATTGGTAATCATAAAATAACTCCTTGCGCTCTGGGTAGGTAGAGCGAAATGGAGTGTCAGATTTTTACTGACTAAACCCACATGTGTTCCTTCAGTTGCCCTTTGCTTTCCAGGATCGCGTTGGCTCTTGGAACCATCGATTCAACGCCAATCGTTGAAACCATCGATTCAACGATTGGCGTTGAATCGATGGTTTCCTCTATCCTCAAAGTTTTTGGGCCCAGTAAGCTGCCACGTTTATAGCGGCCTCGATGGAGTTTTTTAGGTCCTACAAAGTACAGATATAGGGTGACTGGCAATTAGTGTACGATACTTAAACACGTGATTGTGCTCATGATAACCAACAACTTTTACTATGGGAACAAATCTGAAATCGCAAAAAAAATCAGCTGTTCAGTACATTTATGTTTGCCTAATGTACTGAACAGCTGATATTTTTTTCGCGATTTCGGCTTTGCTCCCATTATAAAAATTGTTTTTATCATGAGCACAATCACGTGTTTAAGTATCGTACACTAATTGCCAGTCACCCTATATACATACCTACAGTTCACAGGGTGATTTCTAATTAGACATAGTAAAGGTAATGTGCTATAGGTACTGGTACAGCCCCTTAGCCAAGTTACAACCGTTTCGTTTCGATTCTCTTTCGTCGATCGCCTCGAGTCGGCCACGTATCCGATTCCTTTGTTCTAACGTCATCTCAACGCTCAGTCACGTGGTCAGAACAAAGGAACAGGAGACGTGGCCGACTCGAGGCGATCGACAAAAGAGAATCGAAACGAAACGGTCGTAAATTAGCTAGTCTTGCAGTACTGTCTCCCAAACTAAGCGAATACTTGTATTTTGGGTGGCAGTGTTCAATCGTTTAGTGTGGCTCTATGATTACTATTCACAATATTTATGCAAGCAAATGAACGTTGTCGCTGGATATTTGAGAAAAACCGGCGGCAAGTCGAACTCGCGCACGAAGTGTTCCGTACCGTACGTAGCAAAAAACGGGAAAAAAGTCACGTTTATTGTATGGGAGCCCCCCTTAAATATTTTTTCAGTACACTTACTCGAAAACCCGCTCTTATCCCACCGCTTTTAGGGACGCAATAGACTGTTTTCCGCACTAGTGCAGAAAAGTGCGCGTGCTCTCCCCCGCCACAATGTTATTACATGTATCGTATCAGGCTGGGCGCGCGTCGTCCCCCACGAGTCGCCTGTCAACCCCCGTTTATTCATTTCTTCGTAAGTGTATTGAAAAAAGTCGTTTGATACAGGTGCAAATTTGTCACCGAAGGCCTCGGCTCCGTAAGCTGTTGATCCCCGCACGAACGCCGGCGTTCGTGCGCCATTGTCTTACTATTGTGTCTCCAATTACACTACTCAAAACACACTCGCCTATGGCTCGTGCGAATTCTGCCTCGGTCGCAATGAAAAACTTTCTGCACTTGTATCAAAATGTACTAATCTCATTCTGTTTTAGTACTTCTTGTTATAGCAGCAACAGAAATAAATAATCTGTGAAAATTTCAACTGTCTAACTATCACGTTCATGAGATACAGCCTGGTGGCAGACGGACAGACAGACAGACGGATGGACAGCAGAGTCTTAGTAATAGGGTCCCGTCCCCTTTGGGTACGGAATCCTAAAAATGGTTAGAATAATAATAATAAATCATTTATTTTCAGGCATCTTGGCCCATAGATAATACCTTTCAGACTAACATCATCATTTCAGCCGAAAGACGTCCACTGTTGGACATAGGCCTCCCCCAAGCGCCGCCACAACGACCGATCCTGTGCTTCTAGCATCCACCGCACTCCCGCGATCCTCACCAGGTCGTCGGTCCACCTTGTGGGAGGCCTTCCAACGCTGCGTTTTCCGGTGCGCGGTCGCCACTCTAGAACCTTGCAGCCCCATCGACCATCCGTTCTACGAGCAATGTGCCCTGCCCACTGCCACTTTAGTTTGGCGATTCTTCGGGCTATGTCGGCGACCTTGGTTCTCCTGCGGATATCTTCATTCTTTATGCGATCACGCAAGGAAACTCCGAGCATAGCCCTTTCCATCGCCCATTGCCTAGTCACCCAGACTAACATATATAAAGTAAATTAAATACAATTTATTATTAATAAATAAGACTTATGACTATGTTAGTAACACTTCACAATTGTTCACTTTGCTGTTCTGTGGCACTTGTCCGCGGAAGCGACGGAACACCACGCCCTGCGGCCAAAAGTCTTCAACATGAGGGGCAGAAAAGTGTTCGGGACTCGCACCACGAACGCCTTGAAATTGACGTTACGGTGCGACTCCAGCAGCTGTACCCTCAGTGCGAGCTTCGTCTTATGGCGCACGTACTCCACGATGTCTTCCACCCCTGTGGTGTGATGCAGGCGGGAGATGTACACGGGAGTGTTCGGCTGAGCAGCACGCAAATTCACGCTAGGAGTTGCAGGTGCGTACCAGTTGAAATAAAACTAAACAAAATAAACACCCAAATTCGATATCATTGCACACACTAGTACTCTACAAGACAAAGCTATTCGTCGCTCGATAAAACAGAAGTACAGACATAAGTGATATTACAGAGTACTCGTCTCGCCTACCCTCGGGGGTCGGCAGCTGTATAGGTAGTGTATCGTATGGGGAGTAAAAGTACCCATATTACCTATAGACTGAAGCAGACGACAAGTCCCCAGCGGTAGGGGAACGGGCAATCTATATTAATCGGGCAGTCATAATTTTGGGTGAAATATAGTATAGTATTATTTTTAAATTGATGAATAGAACGTGGAAAGTTTTAAAGAATAACTTTTTTTTTATAAGTATTTTTTTCAATTCCGCTTTTAAGCACGCAATGTAGTGTTTTCCGCACTAGTGTGAAAAAGTGCACGACCATGCTCCGCGCCCCGCCACAATTTGTATTTATCGTATCAGGCTTGGCGCTAAGCCACCTCACGAGTCGTCGGTCAATTCCCGTTTATTTATTTCTTCGTAAATGTATTGAACAACGTTGTTTGATAAGTACACGTGGGAATTTTTCACTGACAAACTCGGCTCTATAACACCCTCACCTGCGGCTCGGGCGAATTTCACCTCGGCCACAATGACAAACTTTCTTCAGTTGTATCAAAATGTACCATTCCTAGATTCTAAAGCTCAGATTAATGAATGAAATACTCATAAAAACCAGAAAATGTAGATAATGCGAATATCATCTAAAAGAAAGAAAAGAAAAAAAGAAAGAAAAACTTTTTATTTGCCGGAAAAGGCGCAAACTTAAAAAAAACAAACTCACTTATCTAATTTTCATACATTCGAAAATATGAGAAAAAAAGAAAATTCATGTATCACACATACATACACAATGAAGAAACAAGTAAGTGTAGTAACTAACATTTAAAAAAAAACAATAACTTTGTGTGTCGACTGCGTCAAATAGATCCAGTTCAGCATAATGCCAGACAACTACGTAGTATTTGCTTGACGCTGTTTTTCAACTGAACCTTACTTTTAGTATACGGATATAAATGAATTTAGGTGTGAGGCAAATAAATAATATATATGTAAATGTATTTATGTGTAGTAAATTATGTATTTTTGGTCTGATCAAATGTATGAAATTCATTATTTTATGTCAAGGCATAATAAAGCTGAACTCTACCTGTTGTTGTTGTTCTAAACTTCAATGTATAACTAGCCACGGTACGCCCCTACATATGGTCCTTCGAGCCGAATATCCTTCTTCGCTGAACCAGACACGGTACGCCCCAACATATGGCCCTTCGAGCCGAATATCCTTCTTCGCTGAACCAGTCAGGGTACGCCCCAACATATGGCCCTTCGAGCCGAATATCCTCCTTCGCTGAACCAGCCACGGTACGCCCCAACATATGGCCCTTCGAGCCGAATATCCTTCTTCGCTGAACCAGCCACGGTACGCCCCAACATATGGCCCTTCGAGCCGAATATCCTTTTTCGCTGAACCAGCCACGGTACGCCCCAACATATGGTCCTTCGAGCCGAATATCTTTCTTCGCTTAATCAGCCACGGTACGCCCCAACACTACACTTGGACACCTAGTAAGAAAATTCTCTAAATTAGAGAACACTTATGTAAATTCCTACTAAATCAACCCGATAATATATTGATGTACTCTACTACCTACAATGGACTGGTTTCAACGTTATTTCTATCCTAAATGCAGGCGGTTTTATATATATCTAGTCGTTACTGGCAGACCGAAGCTAAGCAGGTATCTGTCTGTGATCACAGCCGTAACGATCGCTCTCTGACTTACTGTTATGCAAATTCAGAAACAGCTCCAATTTTGGTTTAAAAATCTAAATTCGACAATCTCTATGAAGGAAACTGATTTCGTAGGCAATTAATACTAGTTTTTGACACCTCTTGTCTAAACGTAAGGGGTGAGAAATATGTAATATATTTAATGACCTTATTAATATTAAAATACTATCCAATAATGTTAACGATATAGAACATGCAGGAAACGTAAATGTTAACATTAAAACTCAACATAAAATATCATACGAATATGGTCTCCTAATCACAAATTTAGAATAAAACCGGATTTCATTAATACGATTACAGAATGATCACTTGTCGACCAAATTAATTACCAAGATGTTCTCAGTGAATATGAGATTTTATTGAGCTTGTCCAATTTAATCACTAATCTTTTTATATCATTTATTTTAATGCTACTAAAGATGTAATAAATGATTGAACTAATTTCCTGTTGGGAACTTGTTTGGTATTTCTACTTTGAGGTGAATATGCGAAGTGTATACAAGCGAAAGTCCTGCCACGAGGCGACTCTGTAATAAATTGTTGGCGCACGCGTTATTGGGCGGCGAGATGACACGCGTCGCAGTGCGATGACGTCCTGAAACATCCATGTTTCATCGTCCGGCTGTGTGTCCGGCGCGCGTCCGGCAGCGCGCTTCGGCCGCGTCCGGCAGCCGTGGGCGGCCGCTGTGGGCGTGCAGGCGCTGCACCGCCCCGCCCCCCGCGCCCCACGCTGTTTATTCTCGGCCCGAGTGGCGGGGCGCGCGACAGTCGCCCGCGTGACGCGCAGCCGAACGCACGCGTGCGTCAGGTACTAACCGATACGGACGAAGCGAGCGGTGCATCCAACACCGGACATCACAAAAAAATACAGTTGTCAACATTTTCGGATAAATTCGAGTTCGTAACGTGACAATAACGCGAGAAGGGTGTAGGCGGCGGAGTCGCGGAAAATGCATTTCCCTAGTGCATGGCGCAGGCGGTGCGGGCCGGGGGGTGGGTGCATGCGATGATGGACATCGTATTGATTTCTATCTGCCCGCTCCTCCCTTATTGTGGCGGTGCAGGGCGCGCCATCGATCGTTGCACCGGCCCTTTAAATTAACACCCCGCGATTCGGCTGGACACACGATATTTGGACTTTATTTTAAAGCGTTGCAGTGTCGTGTGCGTGAACCTAGTGCGAACTGAGTTTTACATTTAATTACGTTACGTGGATGCCAGTACGTGAGTTATTTAGTCAATTGCAATTAATGCTAATTACTTTTTAATTGGAATAGATATTAACTGCGTCATTTACTTATAGTTCAACTGATTTATATATAAAGTAAAATTGATTGATATAGTGCATCACAGTTCTGTTCAAAAACAATAACTTAGTAATTAAATGTGTTGTTTTTACGCCATGAATCTTGATTATCCTAGATATATTTTACAATAAACAGGTAATTATTTTTTATTACAACAACACTTTTTACAGTTAATTAAGTTGTAAAACATTGTCAATTTAAATTAAATTTAAATCGCTAAGCGAACAAGCTTCCGCAACGTGTAAATTATAAATATTTATCATCGCTCCTCCACCCTTCTCGGCGCATACAATCATAAATTAAGCACGAATTACAATAATTAAACACGGAGATGTCACCGCTCGATCCTGCCGGCACAACGTGAAATTATCAATTAATTTTATACAACAAAACTAATGTGCAAACTAATTTTCAGAACAAAAACATCCAATAATACGCAATACTCAAAAGAAAAAAAAACAATCAAGCTTTAAAAATAAACTTCCAAATTTTTTTAACTGACGGAAAAGTTTGTACCTACGGATCAAGAAAAGCTAGAGGGGTGCAAGTCGTGCGGGGAGCACGACGTTGATGACAGATAGTTTTGGTGCGAAGCTGTGTGAAGGCATTACGGTGGCGGCGGCACTGGGCGCGCGGTTGGAATGCGCGGGATTGGACACGTTTAGCGCGCGCGCACGCCCCGACACGGTGCCGCCTTCGGAGCACCCGGCCATGGCGACCGATACCGGTGAGTACCAGCACAGCATCTCAACAGCGATACCCACCTTCCGATTCTATCCTGGCGATATTAGAAAGAAAAACTGTAGAATTGGAAGATGTGTAGAGCAAGCGGAGAAATTAGTGTTAAATAATTTTAAAGCAGAAGTAAGATGATCTGCAAAGAAAATCTATTTGGAAACATTTCAGCATAGGTACCATTAAGAAAATATTAATACCTGATTGTGAACATTAAGATTATTATGATCTAATTTGCAACAATAACATAATCTGTTTCGAAATAGATTTCCCGCATGATCAAAATCCTTCGGCTTCTATGAATTCAGATCCAAACTTAAATTACTTACAATGATTTTAAATTAGATTTGCATTAGGTTTTTAATCTTTGCATTCGACCCCAAGTTACTTGTAAAATATTTATGATTTTTGACGAGATACTTTTTAAAGTATGCAGAATGTCAAATATCGTGGCAGTAATATTCATCAGTTTTAATCAATTTGGTTTCAAAATGGAACACCCAATTATAATTCTATTCTAGCCTTGAAATCTTTCATTTCTTTTCTATATATAGAAAATTAGCTGAGTCAATTACTACAGAGCTGATTCGCATACCGAAGTTTACCTTAATTATTTTTCAATCTATAAGTTCTGATAATACTCGTGATTCAGATATGTAAACGCAATAGAAAGCCTCACTCAAATGCGAAAAAAAGAAAAATTCGAAATTTAAAACGCTCACAATTCTAATATGCGTACGCAATCAAAAGCCTGAACCAAATCCGAAAAATAATCCAATTTGAGAACTCAAAACGCCAATTGCAATGAGACGCAATTGTTTACCAACAGAATGTATACGATGGTACGTACGCGTGGCTACGTCACACCAACGTATGAGTTCGTTGATATTCGCCACCCGCCGTCCTGCCCCAGGATCCCCCGAAGGATGCGGGGGATGGGGTGGCCGGTCTTGTTTAATGACGTCGCTTCACTCGGGACCCGAGTTTTTCTTTTATTTTCGCCAAATGCATTTACAAATAATTGTTCGTGGTAAAATGTTGTTGGTGTTCTGTTCTTATTTTAGAAGCTTCTTTCGGAGTATAAATGGCGTTTTACTGAATCAATTGCGTGTTTACTACGGTTTTCCTTTTGCTAAGTGTTTCACTAACACTAAGTAACTTTTTGTTTTCCCATTAGAATGCTTCTAATTTGCAATGTTCAAAGATTTTAAAAGATTATCTATTAAGAACGATAGAGTTTCCAATCTATTATGAAACACCAAGAATCAAACGATAAAATCACCCATCCATCCAAACGCACTATTGTATTGTATCCGTTTTTATTACAAGCGTAAACGCGTTCTTTGTCGCGATTTTCAAACAGTTCATACTAGAGGGTTAATACTGCGCTGTCTACAGATATACGCGTCATAAAAATGCTCACTCCGCCGCCTTCAAAGTCTCACCCTTCCCGAGGGGTGGCACGGACAGGGGATCAAAAGCCGTGCATTCACACTCAAAATATATCATGACCTTTTTGCTATGAACCTTTTATGAACAGTGTGAATGGGTATTTAGGGTCACTGTTTAAATGTATTGAGCTTGACTAGCCGATGCTTCAAAGAGATTAAAGGCCGTTTAATCTACAAGAAAAATTAAGATTCTAGGAATTTCTATCAAATATATATTTGCAAAATCATTATTTTTAAGAATATCACCCGCAACGGTCGTAATTGTTTCTGGGAATCATTTTCCGCTTTAACAAAAACCAGACTTGTCCTTTTCCTTAAAAATACGACTAATAAATAAAAATTGCAAAGCGAAATTAGTTGAATTTCTTTGATAGAAAAGCGCACTTTTTGAAGGATTTTTTATGAACCATAAATACAACATACAGAATCACTGATCACAAATATTTTGAACTCCGCCATTTTATTTCCGTCTACAAACTGCGCGCTAACTTAGTAATAAATTCAATCCTTCACTGTAACTCTCGACCGGATACTCTGAGATTAATTAGATCCCTAAATCTTTGTAACAGGACCACGACAAACCCAACATCGCTGGGTTACAAACTTCCATTAAAATTTTAAACTTCGCTGATAGTCCCGAAGAATTTCATATTAAAATAAGTTCTTAATTTACAAGATTAATCATATCAAAAAGCAAATGGGATTCAATGCAAAAGCTGCTTAACGAGTCGATCAGAGCTTATCAGATTATAAATGGGCAACAAAGACCAATGAATTTTAATACAATAGGTTATAAAAAATATGTTCCAAGGTTTTTGATGACACTCAGTTTAGAGCAAAAGAAGATTTTTAATTTGTTGATATTGTAAAGAATTGAAAATGTTGTGTCGGTAAATTTATTTTGTACAATGTAGAAAGCACAAGCCAACAGAGTGTTTTACAATTATTATGAAGTCGGTTAAAAATTTAATTCAGCTTGATTAAGAAACTTACGAGGGACCTTTTTCACTCGCCTATCGTCAACATCGAGCATGGTTTAAAAGCTTGTTACTTCATCTAACACAATCCAACGCGATGTTTGATGAAAAAGCAACGTGAAAAAAGAGAGATAACGCCTGAAAACTCTGTTAGTATTCGGTAATTCCGTGATTTACTCGAATGTTTTATAAAACTTGTTCCAAGAAATACATGTTTTTTTTAAAACCTATAAGTTTTTGAAAAAAATTATCGTCATTTAGAATCTTGATTAAATTTGCAAGGCTTGTATTGTTATACATTTTTGAGTTTTTTAATTTTTGAGTACATTATGAAGGGTCAAATTTAATTCCAAATAGCTAACTTTCAGAGGTCTTTACTGGATTAGTTTTACACAAATTTATGAATTGATTTCAATAGAAGTCTAGATAATATACACAAGATACCGTGTTTCCAAAATATCTAATGAAAAATGTGTAATAACGTCATAATCGCGTAAGAGCGGTTGTATGAAAAACTGTGAACATGTATGTCGAGTTGCATCCCCATATGGATCACCAACATCAAAATGAACAATCGATAACATTAAACAAGAAAAAAGTTTATTCTTGGCAAAGGAAATAGCAATGTTATTGACTCATGCAAAGCGGTTAGTATTAATAGTAAGTACAATACATTATTTATGTCGACCGGGATACTCGTAAAGGACGACACATTTATTTTAAAAAAATCTCCCGTTGTTTCCAAGATGTGATTGCGCGCGACCGTGCGCAAATTTCTAATGTATGGAATTATAACTCAACGAACTTGAGACATCTGTCTTTTGGACTTTTAAAACGCAATTTGAATTATGACTTCCTATTTCTGTTATTTAAACTGATTTCTAAAAATTTTGGTTTTCTGTTATGTAGTCTGTTCTCCTCCATGTACCTAATTTCTCTCGAAGCTGTATGTTTTGATATAGAGCGAGACCTCATTTATACTAACCTTATCGTGAGTTTAATATTTTCGTAGTTATTTTACAATATGATTGTATCTTTGAATTATAAATTACTTATCTCGAATTTAGCGTCTTTAGCTTTGGTTGATACCTAATATCAAAATTATCGATCGAAAAATTCACAAAAATGTGCATTTGTGTAAAACCCAACTTAAAATAAATCGATTAAAACCAAAAAATGAGGAAAACATAGAGTATAATAATTTCTACATAAACGTATGAAGTATTTGGCGTTAGTCACACTCACAACTATACCAAGATCCTTGACATTTTCCATTATTAACTACCTGCGAGTGAGCACTCGCAATCTATTATAAATATCATCAAATCTTGTTTTTAAATATTACTTGCCTTTGTTATAAAAACGTACAAGTACAATTTATTAGTCATTGAAATAAAATTATTTGACGATTTCTCTTAAGTTGCACATTTAAATAATTCGTTATTTCGATCCCTTCACATTTTTGGGTGCGGTTGAACTTTAAATAATGTGTTTTAAAATGAATTTTACGGATTATTGCTCGTCGTTTTGTTTTATGTTTCAATTTTATTTTCTCAACTTTGCAAAGTTGCGAACTTGCGAAGGAAGGCTTCTCAATCGCTGGCAATCAAGGTTTTATCAAAGCGATAGAGTTATTTGAAACATAAATGAGTAGGTAAAGGTGCACATAACATACAATTATTTGTACGCAGTTAAATATTTAACGTAATATAATAATATTCTGTTCAAGTACATGGATACCTACCTATGCTTTTCTTAATCAAATATTCTAATTTTATGACTTGATTTTAAAGAATGCAGTTTTTTTCTGTAATTATATAAATAATAACTAACGTAAAGTATTACAGTTAATACAAAAGGCAACGTCCTTCATATACCTACATCATAAAAATCTGTGTAAATTGTATGATTACATCTTATGGTGACATTTAAAACTTTTTGCGAGGTCAAAACATGTCATAAATTGTATCTCTTTAAAAACAAAACAATAAATTAAAAATACTTATGCAATTAAAAGTTCTTTTTTATTCCTTAAACATGGATAGGAGATTATAAATTGCCGGCTATCATATGGCACTTTTTATTGATCTCAGATATTACACAACTGCTTAAAGATATTTATCGTATACATTAAATTAAATCTAACGTTTCTTCCACGAACCACATGACCTGTGCTTGTGAAATGTGCTTTATGGAATCTTTGACATCGAGCGTTTTCACTTACGAATAAATCAAGTAAATTATAACAAAATATCTATTACCACCGGCTGGTTTGAGTGCTAAATATGGGCTAAAGTTAAATTAATTTTAAGTAAAACTGATCGGTAATTCGTCCTATTAGGATATTGACTATTTATCCAAACAGAAACAAATAAATATTTTCATCTTCTTATGTAAAATAGACGTAAATGTACCTACTGAATGAAAATCAAAATGATCACATCACGACTGAGTTTCGGCCACTGTGGCCAATCTCAACGGAGACTAGCCAATAATACAGAAGATATTATAGTTCGCACATACATGTGTGCGCAAATATAGGCAGATTCACTGTGTCCCTTCACTTTCATAGTCCTATAGGACTAGGTACAATTCGACATGGCCGGGAAGAGATGAAGTGCAGGATCAATGGCATTATGTTCTTTTTGAGAGGTCAGCATCCAAACACAGCACTGATAGTAAGAAATTTCAAATAGAAAATCTCAATATCAATGTGCATCAAACCCTGGACCTCACGACTGCACCAGCGCGCTACGGTTTATCAATTTTGCGAAATCATAGTTTCGATAAGGTGAAAGATTTTAAGACCAGATAGTTAGAATTCAGTGAAAGGCTTATTATTTCTACGCCTAGATTATGCAAATAAAAGTAATATGAGATTTTATTTATAACCTCCTTTATTGAAAAACTTGATGACATAGCTATCATCCGCCGGTTAGGAAATGAGTTATTGCTAAAATGTTTTAATTATTTTAGAGGTTTTAATATCCTCTAAAATTAATTAAATTCAAATTAATTTTTAACAAATGACTTTGAACTTAATTACAAATATTTTTTATAACCTCAATAATCTGAACTTACAAGTAACTTGGCGTACCTTTGCGTGAATTATTATAGAAAACAGTCTCGTAGTTTAATTTCACATAAATTAATAAATAAAACTGAACTTCTTCACTTATTCTTTTTACATGTACTTACTATACCATAATACCACTTATTCTAAGATAACCTTACCTCCTATTTTAATCAACACGAGTGCTGAAAAGTTTTCGAAGTGTCAAGGCATTACGAGAGCTTTTCAGCACTCGACAAGACACAATTTTCAAATACAGTTATTTTACGACTAAAATAAATTTGTAAGGTACACTGACCGCTCTGTATGGCGCAGGCGGCGCCTCGGCCAGCGGCGAGCAGCAATACTCGCTGCGGTGGAATGACTTCCACTCGTCCATGGTGTCCTCATTCAGGCGCCTGCGCGACGAGGAGGACTTTGTCGATGTCACGCTTGCGTGCGCCGGCGCCACGTTTACAGCTCACAAGGTAAGATTTAAAAAGTATTAGATTTATTGTACCTATCTATCTTTTACCACATCTGGCCAATACTTTGAAAGAAATCTTAACTCATCACGCCATCTCCTTATGGGCCTAATTGTTGACTACTTTCACCTTATTCTGTAAAATGCGGAACGAGGGCATTTGCGCTGCAGTGGGACACAATTCAATATAATAATTATTATTTTATATTATTATTATTATACGCAGCTTCCAGTTTTCCACATCTAGGTAAAGGCCCACCGTTTTTTTTTCCACCGTTGTCGGTTCTTCTTTCCAATTCCTAAGGAAGAATTTCAAGTCATCTTGCCGTTTTCTTCGTTATCTACCGCGATCTCCATTTAAAAATGACTTCTTCAAAAATTACACATATATCATGCGTCATAATATCATACTAACAAAATTGTGACGCAACAATTAACACTATTTCGAGAAAGTACGATATCGATTTACAACACTGCACCTCTTCCAATAAAATATTTGCATATTTAAATCTTGGAAGTGCGAGCCAACAATATCACCTGTCTATACTGCATGGGAATCGGTCTTGATACTTTCTTGCAGTTTATCGAGAAATATCAAGAATGTACATCACGAACATTGGGACCCACGATTGATTTTATTTCGCCCAACTTTCACACGCGCATACTTGAAATACCTGACTTATTTGTTTGTTTTCCAATAGGTGGTGTTGTCAGCATGCAGTCCTTATTTCCGGAGGCTACTGAAGGCGAATCCATGTCAACATCCCATCGTGATTCTGCGTGACGTCCACGACAAAGACATGGAGAGTCTTCTAAGGTAAGATCTTTTAATTTTGACGATTAACAGTTAATCATGGCGATCAATAACGGAGAATTTCCGGCCTGATTACTTATTACTTTAATATAAACCAGTGAAATTTATGACAGTTATTGTTTTTGCCCCTTTTAGATTCATGTACCAAGGAGAAGTGCACATCGGACAAGAGCAGCTGAAAGAGTTCCTGAGAGCAGCGCAGCTGCTACAAGTACGAGGACTGACTGATGTTCCAGCACCAGCGCCGATGGCCACTTTAGATCAGAAGGCTTCACCAGTAAGACTACACTTATTGCTAAAACTTTTTATTTCAAGTCACATGTTGGACGCCAAAGTCATTTTAGAACCACATTGGGCGCCAAAAATCTTAATGGCGCCCAGAATGGGACCTTATCAAGAACCTTCTAAATACCAAAAGAAAGACTATTTTCTCTATGTACTTAGTTTAATTATTTGCATGGTATTATTATATTGAAATGTTGAGATTTCAGACGTTTTGATACCAAGTCAAGTGCCAAATTAATGGTGCCCAGTTAGGTACAACAAGCTCATTAACTTGTCAATGAACATACTTTTCTCCAAAAATGATCAATCTATAGTATTATATCATTTCAACAGTCAGCATCTTCATGGACTGAAACCGGAAGCGGAGGATCACGCGAGGGTCGAGAAGGAGGACAACAGCGCGAAGGCAGGAGACCACGGAAGCCAGATGACGGTGCTGCCAACACACCACCACCGAAGCGAGCCAGGTCCTCGGACCTGTATCAGGCGCAGATGAAGTCCAGGTATTACTGAGAATTCCATGGTTACGTAAATAACTACTGGTCTTTTTATAGTCAGTAAAACTAAAGTCTGACATCTTAAATTATCTATTAGTTACACTTCGTAACTGATAATACTTTTCTTACCTGAATGAATTTCCTGACCTGCTTTTTGCTAGTGCTTCTGTTCTCTAAGTTTCCATTCTACAATAAATTGCACAACTAAGAAATCCTGAGTTTTTATCTGAAAATTCTCAATGTAAAAGGAGTTTGTGATATTTATGAGGGTTTAAAATTATTGGTGTAGGACGGAACAGCTACTGTCGGTGCAGGGAGCGAGCCCGGAGCGGATGGGCACTAACGGTCACGAACTGGCGCTGTTTGGCCAAGCTATGGACACCTCGCAGAATCCGCATCTATCTGGAGTCTCTAACAATCTGGTAAGTTTTGGAAATCATATTGTTTTGAGTTGATCTTTGGACAGTCCATCAAAGAAGTTGTTTGGATTTTTTATTCTCTTTAGAAAACGATCGATTGGAACACTGAAGTGCCTATATTTTGAATTAATTTTCCATATTCAAATTCGCTTTAAAACGTTGATTGTCATTTTAAAACGTCCTAATTTTTCTTTTTTGTGTAGTCAGGGGACGGCGAGGAGTCGTCGTCTGACGCCGGCGCCAGCGACACGGAGGGTGAAACCCGCGCCAAGCAGGAGCCCATCGACTACGACGACCCAGCCACTATGGCCAACACCAACGGAACCCTGCCGCATAACTTCCCCGGACTACTCAATCTGCCAGGTATTACAACTGGATCAGGTTATATGGATCACTATTTTATTGATTTTTGTTAAGATTGCTTTTTGGTGATGTACAGTATCATTTTAATTCCTAATGAGAATTTCTTAATTTCTAGGTTTCCCCGGCCTGCCAGGACCATCAGGAATACCCGACAATTACGGTAAGTGCATTCCAAACTAAAACTAATAAGTCTATCTAATGATACATGACTCAATAACACATCACAATCGCCGTTGAATTGCTCTGAATAATTAAAATCTATTAGAATAATTTCCATTTCCAATCAGCAATATTAATGACGCCCAAAGAACAAAGGAAGCAAATCAAATCATTAATTGTACATTATTGAGTCATGTACCTTTGCATGTAATATAATAACACTAACAATTAAACAACGAGAACGACACCAAAGCGCTTAATTACTCTATTTTATTAGTTTCGATAAAAACGTACTTCGCCCCCAAAACATAATACGCATAAACGCAGTTAGAAAAATCTTGGCAACCGTGAAAGTTACGTAGCGACCGATCGTCCTAGACGTAGCGTCGGCAGTCTGACTCGTACCTGGTAGGAGCGCCACTGACGGAGACCTCCCTGCCCCAGGAGCCACCTGGCCTGGCGAGCGGGCCGTGCCCGACGAGCGGCCCGACCGGCCCCCAGGGGAGCCCTGCAGGCCCGCGTGCCCCGAGTGCGGCAAGCTGTACAGCAACAATAGCAACCTCAAGCAGCACATCCTCAACGTGCACGCGGCGCACGAGCTCGCGCACTCGTGCCCCGTCTGCGCCAAGGCGTTCAAGACCCGCCAGTACATGCAGATACACATGAACTCGATACACGGCGTCAAACAGAGGAGGCGCGACCCCGCCCCGTCCGCGGACCGCTGCGACCGATACACTCACCATAGCGCTTAACGATGTTGTTCGGATCTGTGTCTAACCGCCGCCTCTGTGTTACAGGGGCGGCTCTCGCGGGCGGGGCGGCGATGGGCTACCGGCCGCAGTGTCCGCTGTGCGGCCGCGTGTACTCCTCCACCTCCAACCTGCGCCAGCATATGCTCAATGTGCACTCGCAGACCGACCGCGACCAGTGGTTCCCATGCCAGCACTGCGGCAAGAAGTGCAAAACTAAGCACTACCTCATCAACCACCAGCTGCAAGCGCACGGCATCCGGCAGCGGCAGAACTCTTAGAGACGGCGCGACGCCGAGCTGGCGCCGCCCGTGGTGCAGCCGCCCCCCGGCCCGGCCGCGCTCGGCGCGCTCAGTGCGTGGTGGTGATCGTCGCCGCAAGTGCTTACAATAAGAATAGATGTGCCAAGGACCGACGTGAAGCGAAATCGGAACGGGATTGTTTATCGTATCTATATATTGTATTTTAATATAACGTAATATTTTTAGAGAGTTTATTGCGTTCGGACGGTTCGGGACGTCGAGTTTAGAGCCGGGTTTGCCAACCGCTTTGCCCGTAGATAGTTTGTGTAACATGGTGCTGTCGGCATTGCAGATGCCGCGGCGCGGGGCGCGTTGGCAAACCCGGCGGTATGCGATACCGTGCCGAGTGAGGGGGAGGAGCGAGGGCTGGAGTTGCTCCGGTGCCTGGGACACAGCGCGCTCGCGAAGCAGGCGCGGCTGTCGTGCCCGCTGTGCCACTCGGCGCTGGCGTCGCTGGCGCAGGCGCGGCGGCACCTGGACGCGCACTACCCGCGCGACAGCCCCGTGTGCCCGGTCACCAGCTGCGCGCGCTACTTCGCGCACCCCAACTCCGTGCGCAACCACATGCGCATCAAGCACCGCCGCCAGTGGGAGAAGATGAAAACTTTGAAGTGGAGTTGTGGCTGGGCTAACTGAGAGCGCAATCATCGTTCGGGAACGCGACTCGTTTGATATTCGGCTTTCTAAAGTTAACATTTCAACGGCTGTGAAACGGAACTAAGTCGAGTGGGGGCTCGTAATTAAACCAGAGAATATAATGATCTCCTGGATGCATTTTTTCATATAACGCTGTCATGTTCATAAAACATTGTATAAAGCAGTAGGTATAAATCGACTGAAAATTATTTTTGTAGTAGAATAGACTGATATTGTTTAAGTAAGGTTTATATTATAAGCGCATTATGACATGTGATGATTGGTGCCATTGATAGATTACGAAGTGCAACTAGTGAATGTCGATCGCGTTCTGATCACTTCCTGTACGCCTGTAACTTCCATTGTTGCTTCTACGGTTATGACCTATCCATTGTAAACGTCTTCTGGCGAATCTGTAGTTCCTGATGGAGTCTACAAACGTCCCATTTCATTTGTAATAAATCAGCAAGAACAGTCAAGGAAAATATTATTATTATTATTGAATAATGACTCTTGCTGATTAGGAATAAAATGTGAACGTTTGAAGACACATTGACACTATTCCAGTATCGAAATAGTAGATCCAGGTTTGGTCCGACTACGCAAGTTGACGCTTAGAATCGGTTGGTATTATTCTTCGATTAGCTGTTTGTCTTAGGCTCTGGTGTCCTGGTAATAAGCGTAGCATTAGTTGGTTCGATTCACAGTGGGTTCACGTGCCCCTTTAGACGGGACATCATTCTGCCACACTACTTTTTCCACAAACATAACTGGTGCAATAGTTTACCTACTTGAAAATTTGATTTATTTTTACAATTGTTATTTTTATTATATTTTTTTTAATTAGAAATTTATTTTTAATTGACTATATACAAACAGTAAGTATTTAGATGTGTATTTACTTTTATACAAGATTTATGCTTAGTGATGAACGATTGCACCAGTGTGTACTACTCCTTACAGAAATACTTTCGACCATAGATAAGACAATACGAAATAGATTGTAATGAAAATGAATCTAATGCCTTTGAATGCAATAGTTAAGAATAAGTTCTAATCCAAGTCATAGAGAATTTATTTTCTAAATGATGTTTGTTCGTGATGCTCTGTACGTAAGTGCACAATCTAAAACATATCTAGTCAATGTAGACAACCGGAGGAATTATTTTAAAATGTACATAATAATCGACGATTCCATTCGCATATATTTTTGTAAAGAAAAAGGAAATACACCAAAAAAAATAAAACTTATTCTGTTATTGAATGTTGTTGACATTATATAGCGCAAGTATTGACGCGCACAACTCCTGAACGAAACATGAAATGCCTTTGTTCTAAAAATTAGCAGCAAGCGGCGCGCGTACCTACCGCGTGATAGCGCGTCGCTACTGCCAGCCAAAGATATACCGCTCCTAAATGGAACACTTAGCCTTAAGAAAGCAATAAATACAATCGTACCCCAATGGCCTACAAATAGACTCGCACATTTTATACTTTACCCACGAAGACTTCCGTTGCCTTAGCATAAAATATAAAGTATTTAGGAAAGTCTCAAGTCCATTCTGTAGTCTCGTGTAAATATTATCGAAGATGCCTTCAAAATATATGCGATGGAAGCGGATACATTTCATAGATCTCCAGGACGAATAAAAATAATATTGGTTAAATTAGCGAGTAGATGAAATTGTTCCTGACGCCTGAGAGGCAATGTCGTATATCTTAATAACTATAAAAAAATAAAAACTAATAAAAAAACTATTTTTAAGTGTAAACTTAGTCACTCAATAACCAAATGTTCAATGTGAGTAAACGATTCTAGTTGCGAATGTATTAGTGATACGATATATACGTAATAACTTAATTTTTACCAGAAGAAAATGTCTGCTTATATAAATACATAAACAATAAAACTACCAAGTAGAGAGGTTTTTTTTTATTTCATCAAACCTTTGAACAAGACAATTGACTCTACATTTTATGGAAGGACTAACTACTAAAACTAATTCTAACTAAATACTAACATACTACTTTATAAGTCACTACGTTAGAATCAGAACAAGGTAAGGACTACTCTAAACAACAAAGGACTATGACCCGTATGCCTCAAAACATGAAGTATATTGTTTATTGCAGGAGGCTGTCGAAGGACGCAGGATCTGCTGCGTGTAAGGGCGACGGACCCGCGGCCCTGCCCCAAATGTGGCAAGATCTACCGATCTGCGCACACGCTGAGGACGCATCTTGAAGACAAACATACTGTCTGTCCTGGATATCGGTTAGTACAGGACCTACAACTACATGCTAGACTTTAGACGGTGAAAGGGTTATACATTGGATAGCAAACGTTCAACCCTTTAACCGCTTGCATCGGACTGGTCGAGTGTTTTCGTGTCCTATTCGCCAGGGTTGTATGTTTGCGACTGGATAGGTACTCCATCTCGTTTAGCTCGTCTATACCCATAGGTGACAGGAGAGCTGACGAGATGGAGTATTTGGTCGACCCTGGTGAAATTAACGCGAGTGTTTGTGGGATATATACGATGTAAGCGGTTAAAAGGTTAAGATACTTATATAGAAACGCACTAGATACTACATATCATTTTATTATAAATAAATTAGGTACTACATGATGTTTTGAAGAATTTGTAGCGACATCTATGGCGTCACATAAGAACTAATCCTGCATCGCGCAATCAAAGTTCTCCGCGCGATTAGAACATATAGAACAGCCCGAAATCATCTATCGGGCAGCTGCCCACCAGATATAACACCCATCACGTCGGGGTCACCATTTTGGAGGTATGCGGAACAGAGAATAAAGTCCCGCAAGCCTCCGTTGAAAAGGGAGGATCCTCCGACTAGACGGGTGTTATGTCTGGTGGGCAGCTGCCCGATAGATGATTTCGGGCTGTTCTATATGTTCTAATCGCGCGGAGAACTTTGATTGCGCGATGCAGGATTAGTTCTTATGTGACGCCATAGATGTCGCGGGACTTTACTCTCTGTTTCGCATACCTCCAAAAATGGAATAAACATTCTACAATAAATCTATCCAAGAATCCTCCTTTTGGGAGCCAAAATTACCTTGTTACCATCGAGAGGAATTAGGAAGTTGTTTAATCAGATTTTATCACGTAATATTAACTAGAAACCTAAACAGATGGAAGGTCATCCATCTAAAAAAAGCAACACTTAACTTTAGAACAAGGGACATAGCCAAATAACCACTTTATAATCAAACCAATTCTTGGCCTTGAAACTCCATAAAAAAAGGGAATGATAGAACAGTGTCACCGTTGCTAACTAATGCATTTTTTTCAGTTGCGTACTCTGCGGCACGGTGGCCAAGTCCCGCAACTCTCTGCACTCGCACATGTCGCGACAACACCGCGGCATCTCCACTAAGGACCTGCCTGTGCTTCAGATGCCCACCAGATTCGACCCTGAACTTGCCAGCCAGTACGTATTCATATTCTTTGGAGTATAAGGATAAAACTTTCTCAATCAACGCTGTATTTGATGGTGAAACAAATGCGAATGTATAGAACAGGAAATCTGAGGAGTTTTTCCTAGCTTTTCTCAACTATGTTGAGATCGACTTCTAGTTTAACCAACACCTGAACAACATTACTTAAGTGGAGATATACACAGGATATAACATTCTTAAGTATTACTCCATTAGCATTGTTTGAAAGGAAAAACAGATAATTAATATATCACTTTTCTACACCATTACAACCGACACCGACCTTCACCATTATCTTAGTTACAAGAAATCCTGAAGCCCTACCACGAGTTCTTAACGCGATCCATTTTACGACCTAAACTGAATTGTTAAAGAGATGGAGCTGTGTATGTAGGGTATATAGCTCCATCCCTTTTCCTCACTCGCACAACTGATCAAATCCTTCTGGTCAAATCCTGGCCAATCACGATCCCTTATAAACCAAGTTAATTTTTTTTTTTTTTTTTTTCGTTTTTCGGCAGGAATGGGTATTCTCTTTCATAATTATTTATTGGGTATAAATTATAGTTAAATTGGTTATGACTTATGAGGCATGTCCGAAGTGGACTTCTTAGACTGGAAGATGATGACCACAATCATTAAACATTCACAGCCCGAGTTCGGCCAGTGCTGACCAAGCCTCTTTCCTTGTACCAATCCCCACGTTTCTGGGCCAACCTTACCCAGATTCTACAATGATAACCACAATACTAAACGTTATTTTAATCCTGTTAGGTTACTAGCAAAAGCCGGTGTGAAGGTATCACCAGAACAACTCCGGGCACGCGCCTCTCCCACCGGACCTCGTCGCTCAGACATCAAACTGGACGCCAAGTCTGCGGCATCAGAGAGCAGTTCGATCTGCGGAGACAATGATAACGACGACCTGAGCCAATCGCGGTACCAGGACAGCATACCGGTCTCACCACCACGTAAGTTACAGAAGAAATTGACGTCATTCACGTTTCTTAAAGAGGGATAGGCCAGTGGATATGACACTCCAGTGGTAGTATGTTCATAGCTAGTGGTCTGATGAACTGATGCGGATAGTATTGACGCTCATAGACGTCTGCAACGCTATTGTGATAGGAGGACGCAAATGAAAAGGCTTCTATTTCAATTTACTATGATTATATTATTAGAAGCACTCTTTTTACATTATCTAAATAAAATATCTCATTAGCTTAAACTTGAAAAAGAAAAAGAAAAAAAGAAGAAAAAAAAGTCTCGTTCCTTAAAAGTATAATAGCAGCGTTTTACCTTCAAATAAAACGCATGTTGTGTCCGGAGACTCATTCGGGGTCATATAAACAATATTTGAGTCTAGCATCTTCCGTTTCCGTGTCACATCTATGTGGGTATATGCTACAATCTCCCACCATCATGACGTATTTCCGCTTTCGTTCACCAGGTGGCTGCAGCGCGCCAAATCGTTCATTGTGGCCTCAAAATCCTACAACTTAAGAAGTAATCAAACCAGGCAGTCTTTAAAAGTATGACCCCGAATGAGTCTCCGGACACAACATGCGTTTTATTTGAAGGTAAAACGCTGCTATTGTGTCCTTCGGCCTCATTCGGGGTCATATAAACAATATTTGAGGCTTTGTTTGTTATCGCCTGGTGAACGGGACGCCAATGTGTTGCAAAGGATATAAGTTATATTAGATCAATAAACCGTTATGGAATAAATAGAAAAACATCAAATAGATTATAACACTTATATTTTAAAGCAAAATAATAATTATAAGATAATTACAATCTTAACCCTTGATTACAAAATAAACAAAAACATTCATACATACCACATAAAATATCCTCAATTATTGTAATTGTATGTGAATTAACTTACCATAATCATCATATTTTATATCTATTTTAATTAATCTTAAGTAATTAATTAATTAGCTGAAAAAGATGAATCAAGGAGCTACCTTGTGGTGGGATCACTTCTCTCCTATAATGTTTTTTAAAAGTATTACCAGATTTCCAATTAGCCCGTCCCATTATCTCATCAAGAGGCTCATTATCCAACCAGCTCCGTGAAGCTACTGCTGAACGGAAACTACCTGGAGTAGCTTCAATTCCTGCTTTCTTCAAAATAGATTTGGTCAGTGGGTAGCCTTAGGGGTTTAACCCAACCTGCCAAAATAGTTCTAGTAGCTGGTTTAGCTTTTCCACATGCTGTAATAAATAATCTATCACTAGAACAAAGTAACCGACGTTTCCAGGTGTCTATTAGAAGCCAGAACACTGGATCAAGCGCCACACTTTCAAGATTACCTAACAACTTCCAACCTGACTGTACATGTGTTTCGGAATCCGTCTTCGAACCAAAATGCGGCCAAAACATAATGCTATTATCGCTTACTATACATCTGTCTGGGGACACGCTAAGTAATGTTAAGTCGTGTATCCTTCGCCCTGAACACAACAACAGTAGCACTGCACAAAATCTTGCAATTTCGAATAGACCTTGACTTTGAAGAGACCTACTGCCCAACCAACCTATCAACGATTGAGGGTCCCAGACCGGGGGTGGACACTTCTTAGGCTGATGAAATGCTATAGCTTTAATCATTTGTTTTACCAAAATATTTGAACTTAAACGGGCCTCGCTTTTAGTATTGCATAAAGTAGACACAACAGATTTATGAAGAAGAATAGTACGAAAAGACAATTTTTCTTCTGCCAAATATCGAGCCAATTCACTACCTGTAGGATCTGAAAAATTTACACTAAACCTGGAGCACCAATTCAACCATCTCTGCCATGCTGGTCTATATGTATTCAAAGTAGACGATCTCCAACCTTCTTTGAGTAAACACTTTTGTTCTTCAGACCAGTCTCCTAAGGATTCAAACCACCCCCACATTTCCATACTTCTAGATACAGCTCCCTCGCCCGTGGTGGTGGTTGCCCGGTCCTCGTGTCTACGAGTACCTTCGATAACCTGTGGATCGTGAATGGAGGCGCTATCGCTCTTGTCTTCAAATCTGCTCTCCAGAATGCTCGAGACCACCTCGGTGCGACTATTAGAAATACACCTCGAGCCTGATTTAGATGCATCAGCACACGAGGTATTAAACTCGGAAGAGGAAAGACCCAAGCTAGATGAAAATCTCATTTGAATGCAAACGCGTTGTGCCTCCATGCTCGCTGATCCCTTTGATCTAGAGTTACGTAACAAGGTACTACGTGAGCTGTGCTGGATGCAAACAGATCTATCTGGGGAACACCCCACTTCGCAAAGACAATGCTGGTGAACTCGGGGAGCAGATGCCATTCCTGTAACTTCGAGTGACGTGACAGACCGTCCGCCCACGTTGTTGTACCTGCCTGGAATGTGATAGGGAACTACATGAATATCGTACTCTTGAAGAATTTAAAAAATCTGATAAATTAACTTCATCAAGGTCTGCGACTTGTTTCCCCCTTCCTATCTTAAGTACGCTACTATCGCTTTGTTGTCGCACTGCAACAGAAGAGAGGTGTGACTCAGAGACGGAGCGAATTCTAACAAACATTTCAGAATAGTTAACATCTCTTTGTGATTCGAGTGAAGCCGCTCTTCTTCTTCTGTCCAGATGCCCGAAATGTGAAGACCGCTTCAACTCCGCCCCCCAACCTGTATCTGCTGCGTCTGTGGTTAAAAAGTTTTTTGCTTGTAGAGGATGAAGCCTGGATTTCTCCACACAGTGAACCTTCCACCATTTCAGTTCTGTTAGCACCTCCCCAGGCAAGGGATAAGTCGACTGATATGGCATTGTCAGGACTAGGTTGCAATAAGCTAGGAGATGACGAAAATTTAAGCGACCCATTGGAACTACCAGTCGCGCAAAATTCAGAACGCCTATGATACTTTGCATTTCTCGAAGAGACGCCTTCTGTTGTCTGTCCGAATCTTGTTTTCTGGTAAACCTTTTTGATTTGTCCAGGGACTCCATATCAAACACAAATACTCTATTATTATTTTTGCGGGACTAGAATCGACTTCTCCCTGTTTACCTGCCAACCCAACCGGCTCAGAATTTGGAGAACGATTTTGACGTGTTTTATTAGTGTCGCTCTGTCCTGTGCTACTAAAAGATAATCGTCGAGAAAAACCACTACACGAATGCCTAGATTCCTGAAAATCTCGGCTGTCCAGTTGGTCAGCGATGCAAATACTTTGGGCGCTGTCGCCAGGCCAAATGGCAAACAAATCATTTGCAGTAATCGGCTTCGATATATTAGACGTAGAAAACAACGGTGAGCAGGTGCTACACTTACATGGTTGTAAGCTTGCCGAAGGTCTATTTTGACCATCCAATCCCTTTCCTGAATGAAATCTGGAATCCGATTTACCGAAATCAAACGAAATTTGCTTATTATCAGATAATTGTTTAAACTTTTTAAATTGAAAATAGGACGGTAGGTTCCGTCGTTTTTGCGAATCAGAAAGAAATTTGATACAAAACTCGGAGTTATGGGGGCATGTTCTAAAATTTTCTGTTGTAACAAATTTTGAATTACTATGTCCATCTCTGGAGATGGTACAGTGAGATTGCAACGTTTCACCTGCCTTGGTGGGACCAGAGGCGGTTTCTTTCGAAATGGAATTCGATACCCCTTCACTATTTTTATTAATGGTTCTGGTGCTCTCAAATTTATCCATTCCGTAACATGATTTTGTATGCAACCCCCCCAAAAAACCTGATCCGAGTCAGAACTTTCTATTAAATTTACTCGAACCCCTACCTCATACGTTGTTTTGCGGTTCATTTCTCCGAAAACTAGAGGGCTGGTAAGGGCGTTGACCAGCCAGCTGTCCCCTTGGTTGAGGACGAAAAAATTTTAGATTCATCGCGTGATAATTATAAAAAGATTCTACACTCTGTGGAAAAGGAAATCTATAATTCATCGTCAGTGCCGACGGGCGACTGGACGATCTATATCCGCTAGGTCCAGGGTACGCCGCCTGGGGTCTAGGGGTTTTCTTTTCTTGCCCAGAAAAATTTACTTTACTTGTATAAAAAATTTTGTTGACACCGCCAATATTCTTAACAAGGAAATCTATAATTCATCGTCAGTGCCGACGGGCGACTGGACGATCTATATCCGCTAGGTCCAGGGTACGCCGCCTGGGGTCTAGGGGTTTTCTTTTCTTGCCCAGAAAAATTTACTTTACTTGTATAAAAAATTTTGTTGACACCGCCAATATTCTTAACAAGGAAATCTATAATTCATCGTCAGTGCCGACGGGCGACTGGACGATCTATATCCGCTAGGTCCAGGGTACGCCGCCTGGGGTCTAGGGGTTTTCTTTTCTTGCCCAGAAAATTTTACTTTATTTGTACTTATAAAAATTTTTGTTGATACCGCCATTATTCTTAACAAATTCACTAAAAGGTACTTTATCAAACAAAAATTCACTAGACGGCGGTATCTTCTTCAAACATGGCTTAAATGATTTTTCTCTTAATTGTTTTATGAACACTTCGCGCCTTTGTTCTACTATATCGGCTCTACGGCCGCAAACCAATTGTAAACAATCACGTGAAATCTTATGATTATCACCAGAAAAAACTTCTTTAAATTTTAATGCCAACTGATCTGGTTCCACGTTGCCGGAAACCTTGACCCAGTCAACTATCTGCCTAAAACCTTGCTGCATAGCGTCGCTTTGCATTACAAGTGCGCGAGTTACAGCGCTTAGAAATCTATCTGCCGACGGTAGATGACAAACTTTTTCTAAAGACTTGATTTCATCGTGGATATTGAGGGTAATAATATAAACTTTTCAAATCACTAACCTGTTTTGCAAGCTTTTTGATTACCTTGCTTTGTCCTCGGCTACGCTTACTTTTCTTCTTCTTACTTACCTTCTTCCTCTTACGGGATCTTTCCACCTGTTCAGTCTCCAACTCCGACTGTGATGACTCCGAGGAACTTGAACTTGACGAATCCAATGAAGAATCGGATTCGTTGCAGTTACGTACACTATCCGCCATTGTGATAAAAAATTAACACTTTTCAAAATTATTTTATATACTTTAAATTTTTAAGCATATACCGAATTTTATTTAGTAAAGTATCGAACGTTAACAACGTTAACTTTAAAAGATGTGAACCGTCCGAAAAACAGGACGCCAATGAACGATTTGGCGCGCTGCAGCCACCTGGTGAACGAAAGCGGAAATACGTCATGATGGTGGGAGATTGTAGCATATACCCACATAGATGTGACACGGAAACGGAAGATGCTAGACTCAAATATTGTTTATATGACCCCGAATGAGGCCGAAGGACACAACATGCCAGTTTGCAACTTAGTAGTATTAGTGTGGCCTCCATGGTCGCCACATGAGCTACGCCCCTACGAATAGAAATGCTGAGGGTTGCAAAGCAGCTCTATTCCAAAAAAAAACTTAAGGATTAAGACCTGCCTATACCTAACCAAGATGTCCCTACCTATAATGGGAATAAATTTACATCTCAGCGCCTGTCTCTGGAGACAAACCACCCACCAACATTAGACCACCCACCAACCCCCCATCTACCACCACCTATTAGTCAGTGGAAGCCACTTACTCCTTCTTGCGTCGTATTCCTCAATGCCGAGGATCCTGACTTCCCTGCTTCATCACTTTCACTTGTATGATATTCCTCCATCTGTTTCTGTGCCTGGCGGTGCGAAGGGCATTCCGTACCGTAGACCAACGGACCAACATGTTGGGCTGCACCCACGAGGCCTTTTCCCATCTACTTTACCGGTCACGATGAGCCTTTCGAGGTTGCCATCGTCTTTCCTAGCAATGTAACTGAAGTATTGCAGAATCTCGCAAAGACACTCGGATGAACCCATTTAGTAACAGGTGGAAAGTCTGCTCGATTGCATAAGAAACATGTTGACAGCAACAGTTCAAACTCCCATAAGTTAAGGCCGGAGTGACCTTGACACAACTTCTCTAAAGATCAAAGGCCAAGTTCTTATAAAGACCAATCCCTCCTCAGATATAAACAACCTGGCCAACACGACGATCACAAAAGTCCCAGCAGTGCGAGCGGTGACAGCCAAGACAGTAGCAGACCTTCCCCATGGACTGATTGCCGGCATGAAGCACGATGACTATCCACCGGGGTATGGAGGCAGCTCAGCACTGCTTGATACCTACCTGCAGTACATCGGAGAAAATATGTTTGGTAAGTTACCACGACCAATGATGACGTAGAAGAAATAAATTCTTCGATGTGTTTTTTTTTTAATTTTTATGTTGTTGCTTTTCCACCAGGAATGAACGCGAAATTAGCACAAATGAGCGCAATGCACATCGACAGGAAATCATATGAGGAACCATCTCCTCAAATGGGATCCCTACCACCTCCACCGACAAACCTGGCACACCAGCGCTTTCTAAAACAAATGCAACGCCAGTACACTGAGAATATGAGCAAACCCGACATCATGCGAGATACGGATGAACCACTCGACCTCGGGAAGGAACGGCAAAGGAATGAAAGCATAAGCGAGACAGACACAGACAAACACGATATGACAGACAAGGACAACGGCAAAGATTACTACAAAGATTTTAACGAAGACGACCGAAGAGTGAACACCGAGGACCCAGAGAATAACGGACAAGACGACGGAGACTACTCAGAGGACGAACACAATAAAAACTCATGAAATGAAGGTGTTAAGTAAAAGTGTGTTGAAATAGTCACTTAGACTACGTGTAACACGGATGGGACAATGTTTTGTTGAAATTATCAAAAGGTGCTTGAGTGTTATGTTTTGTGGTCATTAGCTTGATTCGTTTTGTAATAACGGTTTTAATTGTTGACCCGTGGAATGTCGTTGGTGCCATTTCCGATATTAATGTAAATTTAAAGTTTTAGGGTTAAATCGTTTGCAGCTAGGTTGAGTCTGGTTACTTTGCACAGATATTACGGATCTGTATTACTGGTATTACGGACAGCAACGTAGTCAGGAACCTGCGTGTTCGTCGTGGATAGCCGCGCAACTGTACGTTTAATATTAACCTGTTAGTGAGACATTATTTTTATACCCGATGTGATAACACAGCCATAATTCACTTTAGCATTTACCTGACACATTAGTTCAGATCGACTCGCCACATGATTGTGAGATTGTTTTAGTAGATAATGAAACTAGTGAGTAGTGTTTTTTGTAATGTGTATGTAAAGGTCCTGGTCACGTAGTTGGGCCCCTTACATAGTAATTCCATCCATCTACCTCAGCATTTGGGCCAATGCGGCAAACGTTATAAAGTAAAAAAAAAAAATATCCACACAAATTGTGAAATTCCATCCATCTACCTCACTTCAATAGATTTTATTTAATATTTTATACAATTTATAGATATAAATAACTGTTGTTTTATGCATTTTGCAGATTGCATTTATATATATACTATATAGAGTATATCGTAGGTAAATATATGCAAGTCATTAGGTCATTGTTAGTGCTGCCCGTAGGTACTCGTGTTATGTTATAGAACGCACTCACTAGAGGAACATTAGACTGTGTCACGACCGTAGCGAGTAATGAGCATAAACCTCAGATATCAATGAGCACACTAACTTTATACGATGAATATTGTATACGAACAAATATAACAGAGCTTAAATCATACTATTAATAAAGTAAATATACATATATGTGCGTATACTGAATCGCGGACGGCGAAGTTTTAACGCGATAAGAACAATGTATAACGATTAAAACAGTTAAGGATCAAATTAAAGTATTGGCAAGATTTACATAGCAATTGAGTTGGCAACTTTCAATATGTGCAAGTGTACTGTGAGTTACTCGCGAGTGTTCTGCCCTGTATGTTACCTGAGCCTGGTGACCGTCTTCACCTTGAGACTGACTATCATCCAAGGGATGAGCAGTTATCGCGTTATCAAGCAGCGTGCGATTCGTCAAAAGTTCAAATTGACACTTAACAATATTATGATAAGACGATATTATGCATGTATATAAATTGAGGTGATATGTAAAGTACATAAATAAATAAATAGTAACAAAAAGCAATAAATAAAGTATACCTTGACGTTGCCTTCGAATTTGTGTAAATACGTGGGTAGTAAACGGTTTGCGTTGGTATTGTGGTAATATGAACCTTATAGTGTACAAGTGAAGGTTTATTTTGTAGTAATGATGTGGGCTCGTTACTTAAATAACAATTACTGTGATTACAATCTCATGTTAGCCTTCAATACTTATACATATTTTTTAGAGTACAATGTTATAGTTATTTAGTATATTATAAGATATTCGTAAGCGAGTCACAAAATTATATTTACTTCCCGCCCCCTGACGTTAGGATTCACGTTATTTAAGTATTTAGAGCAATAGGTAAAAGCATTTAACCTTTTATATGAGAGATATTACATTTATGAATTTATTGAGATATCTCACTTTGCCACCGGGGCTTGTAAAGCTGTCATTTTGACACTTGCGTGAGTGTGGCCATCGCAAGGAAATTCATAGATATTATTACTAGAATAAGTTCTACGGGTTGATTGAAATATTTTTTTGTTTAGTGTGTTAGTGAGAATTGATGATTAAGTCAGTTTGGTTTGCGCAAATATAACCTTGTTGACATTTAACAGTGTTGCCATAGTGAGTAATAATTTTCGACTGTATATAAAATAAGTTTTGTTTGTTTAGGAAAATGAGTGCTTAATATTTGATTATTATGGTATAGATGCAAGTATCTTTTATTTAGATTACTCTGACTACATTCTACTCATTATAGTTCTTTTAGATAAATAAATAGAGTTGATGCACGCTGTATTTAACATTATACAATAGTCAGTTACCAGATTGTGATTAAGGAAAGTATATATATTTTTTCAACACATGCCATTAAAATACAGATAAATAATAAGAGGGGTTTACATCGTTTTCTAAGGGGCTCTACACATTGATGTGGCATGGAACTTAAAGATAACTTAATACTAAATGATGGCGTCGTTGAAGTCATTCAACCTACCGTAATTTAATCGCACAAACGCTGACGTTTTATGTGAAGAGGCCCCCCTTACCAGACACCATCAAGTCTAAAACTAAAAAAAAAACGACGCAAATCCTTCACCGCACTGTACAGTTGTTGATTATGCAGAATATTATATACCAGTGAAGAATAATGAATATTTAGGACTATAAGTCAATGATATGCTCTCGATATAATACTTACGTTTAGTTACCTTGTGAACTGGAAGTTCGACATTAGTTTTTTTTCTTTATTTGTTTGGTTATACTAATATACCTCATTAGCATGACCTATCATGTAAAACTTTTTTATTAGTTTAACGCACAATATAATGTTGATTTTTGTCTGTTCGGGTTAAACGCAATTTACGGTAACCGTAGGGAATAATGAAGCCAGAATAACATAGTACAAAATAAAGAATTGATGTAGTACAGATGTATATTATTCTTGCAAAATGTTTCAATGTTAATAGATGTGTATGTTGCCGTGAATCGCGTGTCTCGAATGGACCTAGCTTATGTTAGGGAGCACAAGATATTAAGTTTGTTCACTATGTGACGGTACCAAGTAGTTTGTTTTTATTTCAACTGTTTAGAGACCACCGGTTGACATCACAATTTTAAGCCTAAATATTTGTTTCGTTGGAACTAATTTTTGACGGTGATGGAATCAATAAATGGAATGTATGAACCACAGAGTAAAATATTCATTTGTATTTTATTTTGACAAAGTCAAGGCAGTGTCCTTCTTTTGTACCGAGGCACTAGCTAGAAAATACATCCACATATTGATTCTCTTGTCATTATTTATTTGAAACATCATCACTAAATATTCCAGATCTAGTTCAGATGATCTCGCAACGTCCCCATTAATTATTTGTCATCTCTTTTCCTTTTTCTGGTGGCGCTACTGTATACGATTGCTGCAATAAGCGCAGCCACCATTCCTTCAATATAATTTCGACTCTATTGCTGTAGTAATTAGGTGTATTTTTCAAAATCATTGGACTTACATAAATGGTTAAGTATTTATGCAATAATTAATTAAGGTACGATTGAGATGATGGTACAAGCCGCCATATTGTATGATGACGTCATCTCAATGTGAACGACATTCAGTATTGTTATGATTTTGATAGAGATATACCTAATTGAGACAGGAGATATTATTATTTTATGTATATTTTTATAGTTGAAACCACGCCTGAGCCATTGTACATTAGAGTACTAGCTGTACGCTGCTTCATTACATTACTATATACAAGAATAATAAAATAATTGTTTTGAATGTGTTGTTTTATTAATTTTTAATGACTTTTTCAATAAAGTTATCATATTGACGTCAATTGAAATTAGGTAATTCGTTTGAGTAACATTCATATACCTCGTCACTACATAATACTTACAAAATATTATAGTAATAAAGGTGTGTTCTCACAACAGATGTACGAGGTCAAAGGTTAACCTAATACTATCAAAAGGTTATAAAGTGTGTCATATTTATATAAAACTTCGAAAACCACATTAATAAGATACTTACATACTCTAGGAAGGGACTTATAACATACAAATGTGTAACCAAAACAGAAAAGTGTATTTATTTAATGGAATCTTGACAAACTTACTCCTTCGATATATTATAACCATCTCTTACATATACAAAAACGCCTACATCTAGAGAAATAAATATATTACACATATTATATTATTCCATACATTTAACACTAACTATATGCTATTTTACTCTTAAAAAAAACTATGCTACTTAATCAAAAACCACTCAATATTCAATTAATCTAAAAAAGCGTTTTTAACATTTTAATTTTGGAACAGAATATAAATTATCATGAATGAATTTGTACATAGATAATAAATAAAAAAATATTCTAAGCTGCGATTAAGAGTTACTTTTTTAAGGAAGCATTGGAAACTCGTCCTTTAGTCCTCTTTTATTTTTTTCTTCTTAAAGACGTAATGAGCGCCGAGCAATGCGGTCATTCTGTAACAATAAAATATGTGTTGCCTTCAGAATGTTAAAATTAAACGGTTATTGGGAGATGAGATTATTCAGTTCTTTTTATAAATTCTTTCGCTCTGAGTGGGGCGAGAGGGAGTGTCAGACTTTTACAAACTAAAATCCACGCGTGTACCTTCAGTTACCCTTTGCGTTCTAAGACCACGGGCTGGTATTGCTGATTAAGATCTCCTAGCTCTCGTTTAAAGCTTTTGTTTTAAAGACAATTTTTTTTCTCGAGTCTATTACTAGTACACCACAGGTTGGTATTGCTGAATAACCCTTTGAATGCCAAATGCAGCGCATAGGAAATATGTTCTCTACGCCAAGCCTTTTACATAACATAGAATAATCAGCCTTTTAATGTTCCCACTGCTGGGACTCAGGTCTCCTCTCTAGGAGAGGGAATGCGCCGTAATCCACCACGCGGGCCCAGTGCGGTTTGGTGAATGTCACATGTATTCGAATTTTTTGGTTCTAGGACATGCCGGTTTCCTCACGATGTTTTCCTTGGTGGTGATGAAATAAATTACACAAAGTGATGCGCCTGGCTGGGTTTGAACCCGCGACCTACAACTCGTAAGTCGGGGCCATTACCACTCGGCCACCACTGCTCACCCAAGCTTTTTATTTACTATTAAATACCTACAAAATTCTAGTGATTGAATACTATAAAGACCACGCTTAATTTTGGTTCAATTTAATTAAGTGAAGACGACAATTTTTTTTCAATAATATTTTTAGCTATTTTCTATCACATCATTTGTCGCTTAAACTCGTTGTTGCTCTAGCGACCGATTACGTTTGTCACTTGTAAGCTTCGTTGGCATTCAAAGTCACTCCACGATTTAAAAGAGTGTCCATGGAATTTCTTGCACGTTTTTCTCCATAGAGATCTACGCTTTGGAACGTGCAATTTAGCTTTGCTTTTTTGACTGACCGACATTTTTAAAATTTAAAAGTGCCTGTAAATTAACTGTTTGAAATAAACGTGTTAAGGTCTACTAGCTTTCATTTAAGGCTTGTCTTTTAAAGGCTAAATTTTTTGTCTCTAGTCCACCTCTTGTATTAACAGCAAAATAAACGTTAAGAAGCTATATCGATTTTCCAAAAATAAAGTCGTGGCGCGGTATTCATTGGCAGCAACTTATTCCCCCGAGTGAACGCCACGTGTATTACAACATCGCGTGCTTGCAAGTCATAAAATTTAACTAAAGTCTGAGCGGTTACTGTAAGCTGTAAGGTTCTAGGGTAACTGTTAAAAGTTGAAGGCACGGCACTACTATTGATAATCAATAGTAGAATTACTTGCAAAGAAACTGTTTAGCTTTTGGTTAAGTTCGCATTACAAGTTTATTTATTTCACACACTAGTGGCTGCCAGCGGCTTCGCCCGCGTAAAAGTAGAAAATTATCCCAAGGGAACATACTCCTGGGAAAAATAGTATCCTGTGTGTATTGGTCTAGCCGTGTAAGTCGTTCCAGCATGAAGAAGACGCGCACACACTAACAAACTTCCGCATTTATACACCACCAATTTTTAACTAGTACTAATATTTAAAGGGCTTATTAGAAAAGGTCTTGTTATTATTTAACAACGACCTTACACTCAGTAGACACCTCTATTCTTAACCTTTCGAATACCGTAATTAGAGACACAATAGAAAAACAATGAGAGAGCGAACACCGACGTTCGCTTGTACAATTCTGTCAACTGGTCGAGGTACGGGGAGCAGGGCACTACGTTCTGTTAGGTTCTGATTGGTACGGGAGCGGGGTACTACGTTCTGATTGGTTCTGATTGGTACGGGGGAGCTGGGTACTGTATTCTGATTCGTCGAGACATCAGATCGATAATCATATGTGTTGACAGATATGCGTCGCCTGTTATTAGACTTCTAGTAGCTGTAAGGTAGTTGTTATTTAAGTAATCTCAATAAATAATATTCATAAACAGCAAAGTTATTGGCGTTTGTTTATATCCCATAATATCACTCAATTTATGGAAATATTGTACAGGCTATTGATTACGAATGAATAAATGACGATCAAAATGGAAAAACACTGCGCGTAGTATTTTCTATTAGTAATTGTTAAGAATGATTGATTCTATTATGAATTTACCAATTATGACAAATTTTCGTGGACAATTTTGAGTTTTCGTTTTGTTTTACTTTTGACTACAAAAATGATCAGTAACGGTTACGGATAGAGCCCCATTTTTTGTACTAATTAAAAACCGGGCAAGTGCGAGTCGGACTCGCGCACTGAGGGTTCCGTACAAACTTACCTATGAAAACAATTACGAAGATTTTTCCTAATCGCAAAAAAATTTTTTTTTGTGACGTAACTACAAATTTACAGTTTTTTTTCCCATACTTGTGCTATGAAATCTTGCTTCATGCCAAATTACAGGATTCTAGGTCAACGGGAAGTACCCTATGAATATTGATTTCCTTGAGAGTGTCAAAATATTTTTTTTTGCGACATAAACGGCCGTATCACGGGCAACTGAAGGGACATGGGTGGGTTAAAGTCAGTAAAAGTCTGACGCTCCCTTTTGACATTCTTTTCCACAAAGACCGAGACAAGTCATTTGATGATGATCCAAATAAAAAAAAAATGAATAGTGGAACTGGAACGCAAAGGCAATTGAAGGAGCACGGGTACACAGGTAGGTTTTAGTGAGTAAAAGTCTTAGACACCCTCTCGCTCCACCCAGAGCGCCAGCAGTTATTTAATGATTACGCACTACAAAAAAGGCATAACCGGCGAAAAGTGGGTTACTGAACACCGTTATATTGTTTAGAGTTAATTTAGTACATTTTGGAGAGAGCCTTATCACCAAACTTTATTAAAATGCATTCAATAACCACGACTTATCAAACCTTATCATATTCCCGAGTATTGATATTCATAACATTACCCAACATTCAGTTAACCTAACTAAATAGGAAATATGTGGTTATTCTATGTGCTATAGGCGTGGGAAAAGTGTGTCATCTTTGCGATTGGAACATTTGCATCTGAATCACTGAAGTGTTCCGAAACAGTGATATGTATCATTTGGAAAATTTGGAACATCGGCTCAAAAGATACGAACGGATCATTTGAAACATCGGCTCATAAGATACAAACGGAACATTTGGAACAACGGCTCAAAAGATACAAACGGAACATTTGAAACATTGACTCACAAGATACAAACCGAACATCTGGAACAACGGCTCAAAAGATACAGACACTGACTGTTATGAATCGTGATCTGTTACGTTGCGTCATATACACTAAACGTTTTATTTAATTGAATTTTGATTTGAGAATAATTTAAAGCAGATGTTTTTAGTTCAGGTTATTAATTATATTTACACAATTTACGTTATAATTTGAATTTTAAAAAGACTGCTGATCACTTAAAGTAAAGAGTGTTTCAGTGTTCCAAATGTTCCAAATGATGCATTTAAAACATTACTGATGTTCCAATCTTTCGGAACACTAAAATGTTTCGAAACAGTGATTCGGTTCAATAAAGAGTTACACACGCCTAATGTACTATAAAGGATAGGCAATGTCTGCCTACCGCTATGGAGAATTTTGGCGTGATTTTATTTTATTACTAGCTAACCGAAACTTATCCAAACTGAAATCATACAAAAATCCCGTAACAATAAGAACTTTCACGTTTTACTTAAACATACAATTTCCCGGAAATATTTTCAATTATTTTTCGTAAAATCTTTATTTGGACTTCTTCTCGAATCGCGGCCTCAATGGAGTTTTTTAGGTCCTACAAAGTACAGATATAGGGTGACTGGTAATTAGTTTACGATACTTAAACACGTGATTGTGCTCATGATAACCAACAACTTTTACTATGGGAACAAACCTGAAAACGCGAAAAAAAATCAGCTGTTCAGTACATTTATATTTGCCTAATGTACTGAACAGCTGATATTTTTTTTGCGATTTCGGCTTTGCTCCCATAATAAAAATTGTTTGTTATCATGAGCACAATCACGTGTTTAAGTATCGTACACTAATTACCAGTCACCCTATATAGGAACACTTTGGGCACTCTAATAAGTGGGCCATCGTCTGGTCAGGAGCACCAGTGTTTATTTAGACAATTACGAATATTAAAAAAAAAAATGTATAAATCAGTCTAGCTTGCCAACGAACCACATTTTATTTGCATGACTTTTCTTTAAAAAAAAAAAAAAAAAAAACTACCCCACACTAGAAATTGCAAAAACATGTAAAATATCTTTGAAAAAATCGCCCTGGCCCTAAAACTTGAAAGGTAAATGAAGGAACATAGATGAGTTTCAGTCTTTAAAAGTCTGACACGCACTCTTAGCTCCAACCTAGAGCGGGAGAAGTCATTTCATGATTTCCCACCAAAAAAAAGGTACAGATTTCTTTATAATAATAATATTCCACAACTATCACACAACGCCGTCTAGTCCCAAGCTAAGCAGAGCTTGTATTATGGGTACTAGACAACTGATAAACATACTTATATATTTCTAAATACATACATATATAGATAAATTACACCCAGACACAGAACAAATGATCGTGCTCATCACACAAACATTTGTCCTGGGTGGGAATCGAACCCACGACCTCCGGCATAGCAGTCAGGGCCATTAACCACTAGACCAACAGGCCATAAATCTCACCTACATTTATCATAACAAGTTTAGAAATACTCTGTCTACTTTCTCATAATTCAAAACAGTATACAAACATACTCACAGAAAGGCCTAATGCTATTTCCTGCTAGCTAGCGCTATGCCCAGTCCGACGATGCCGCCGATGGCGAGCACGGCGCCGCTCGCCACCGCGATGCCGATCAGGCCCTCCTTCTCCATACGCTTGTTGATCTGGCGCTGGAATTGGTCAACGTAAATAACATAAAAAAATATGAAAGAGGAATTCTGAAAGTGGTACATACATTAAATGCACAAAATGCTGGCTGTTAGAAAAACAGATCATCTCATTTCATTTCAACCGAAAGACGTCCTACTGTTGGACATAGGTCTCCCCCAAGTGCCGCCATAACGACAGATCCTGTGCGTCTCGCAACCCTCACCAGGTCATCGGTCCACCTCATGCAAGGCCTTGAAACGTTGCGTTTCCGGTACATGGTCGCCACTCTAGAACCTTTTGTCCGCAGCGACCATCTGTTCTGCGAGCAATGTGCCCAGCGCACTGCCACTTAAGTTAGGCGATTCTTCGGGCTATGTTGGCCTTAGTTCTCCTATGGATATCTTCATTTCCGATGCGATCACGCAAGGAAACTCCGAGCATAACCCTTTCCGTTGCCATTTGGGTGACTTTGAAACTTCGGATGAGGCCCATTGTAAGCAACCACGTCTCGGAGCCATAAGTCACCAGAGAGGTCGGAATTAGATAGAATGATTTAAGTACTTATACTGATTTCATACAGCAAAAGAATAAAGTGGATATGCCTCAAATCCCGAGATTAATTTTAAAGAGCAGATTTTTTTTAAGATTCTATCAGAAATATGGCAGAAAAAAATTCTTCCTGCATTAATGACGAGGAGGAGGAAGTTAATAAATTTGTTAACCTCACGTCAGTTGACGTAGATAGATCTTTTTCAATGAAAAATAATAATAAAAATTGTATGTTAACTATAATTATCTTTGTTTTATTTGTCTTATCTATCTCTGAAGTTTTTATTATTATTTATTTGTAATATTGTTGGCCACCAGGGATTTTTCATTACAAATACCGCGAAGATCCATATCCAACATTTTATGAATAACTCTACCTAATTTTACGCGATTTTAGGATGAACTTGTTTTGCCTAGGCCAAACCCGCTATACTAGTCCAAGAGAGAGCGAAACGAACTAGAAATTTTTGGGCACCCCGACACGGACAGGTTAGGTTAGAAGGCAAAGGCCTTCACGGTACCGGAGCGGGGGCGCGTGTGTAGGGAGAACTGGTTTAGCCCAGGGACGTGCAAGCAATACAAGTATATAAGCCCGGCTTGACGTGAAAATAATACGTCACCACACCACAGTCATATCATAGAACACAACAAATGAATTAAATTAAATAAAACTCTATTTTTTAAACTTTGCGCGCCTACGCGGTTACGCTGTTGCCATTTCGTGTTCATTCACGCACGATACGTAGGACATGCACATTATGCAATGTTGCCGCTCTGAGCGCAATCTCTCCGATCTCACTCTAACACTTAACAAAAAAAGAGATGAACACTAGTGTGTTGCTGCCTCTGTCTGTCGCAAAAGCTTGTTATTAGGCTTGATCTGCCATCTCACTTTTCCCTATAAAAACATAAAAATGTGAGTCTGTGTGAGTAAAATTTGATACTGTGTGCAAGTACTCATACAACATT
The DNA here is from genome assembly GCA_905147345.3 of Mythimna impura. NCBI lineage: Eukaryota > Metazoa > Arthropoda > Insecta > Lepidoptera > Noctuidae > Mythimna > Mythimna impura. Next base: position 2,145,235 of record LR990348.1, read on the forward strand.
TTTCTATTAAAATAGTCCAGGCTTGTAATTTTGAATCAATGAATTTTACTACAAGGCGTACTTTTACTACGCAAACTACGAGGCGCCCTCTATCTATGACGCGTAAAACAGTTCCGCAAACAAATTAGTTCAAATTTGCTTTGAGCGGTTATCGTGTTTACGTATGAGTTTTGTTATGAAAGATTTTTTATTTCTGTCATTTAAAGTTAAAGTTTTATAATTATTTATTACTGTAACTTACTTGGGTTTGAAGTGATTAAAGTTTATTATCTTTGAAATGAATTCGGAAATACATGCAATTGTTCCTTGTGACGGATTAAAATGTGTGGAAAAATACTTGGCCAGGTAAAGACTTTGACTTTTAGAGATACATCTGATATTGTAACTTCACCTAAACCTACCCCTGATTTGAAAATTTCTCAGAAAACTAAATCACATAATAGGCAGTTTCATCGCTCAGTTTACAAAACTCACTGGATTGCAGGCTGCTCGCATTTAAACAAATTGTTCTGTTGGTGTTGCATATTTTTCTCAAACGATAAGAATGCTTGGAATACATCAGGTTATAATGACTTAAATAACTTCGCTGGTGCTATGAAAAGACATCAGAATTCTCAAATGCTGTTATTTCATTCTGTAGTTTTGGTAAACCGCGAACAGAAACTTGGTTCTATTTCTCGACCGATATCCGTGTTCTCGACAGTTATGTGATGAAATTTCTAAGTGTGTGATAAAGAAACGAAGAACGGCTATGCTGTTGTATACGCTATGGCTGTTTAAATTGTATTTGCTAATTATATTACATATCAATATCGTAAACAAATGATTGATTTCATTGATTACTACAATCTTTTGTACGCCATCTAGTGGTTTATTCAGAAGTAGCCAGCTAGAATTTTGTTGTGAGCGAGCAAGAATTGCCAAAAAATATCAATAGATGGCTCTTACTTATTTTAAATCATTTATACATGATACAGGTATGATGTTTACTTAATTTCTATCTTATTATTAACAAATGAAAATGTAGCAATTAAAATCAGCATTACAGCAAGCTGAAAGTAAATTTTCCTTCAAGCGTAAAATTCGGAACTACTACTTGAAGTCCTCTCAACTTTAGTTTGGTCTTCGTCAGAATTATTATTAAGTTCTCTTAACGATTTGATATTTTTCATAGTATTTATTAGTTTATAATTTTAACATACTTATAGGTATACGTATTTTATTACTATAATTTTTTTATTTTATTTTTTCTGTTTGAAGTATCTGTTATTTGTTTATTGTGCAAACCTACCACAGTATTGTCTTTTTAACCCAAAGGTTGACTGGTAGAGAATGCCTTGTTGCATTAAGTCCGCCTATGTACCACTACTGTACATGAAGTTTAAATAAATAAATAAATTTTACACTGATGATACGTGACGGCGGATAATAGCGCGAGTTTTTTTTTATTCGGAATATTAGGTGAATGGGTAGGTAGTAGATAAGTCAAGGTTCCTTGGCTTGCCCCCTATAAAGGTATCTGGCACGCCACTGGTTTAGCCTAGACGTAACTAGTTCATCCAAACACTGTAAAAACGTCTATCTGCCACCAGGCTGTATCTCATGAACCGTGATAGCTAGACAGTTGCCACCACCTAAAATTTGCCAAATTCTATCCAAATCCTTCTGCAGTTTCACAAATACTCACAATCTTTCGCCTTTATAATATTAAAGTATTTGAAGATTTCGTGTCGCCGCACATGGGCCACAGCCACAAACGCCACCACGTGAAGCTAGAAGCGGCCTCAAAGGAAGCTGAAGCGCGCGAAAGCCACTTGTGGCCGGTGGTGGCTGCGCAGTATCATAATGGACTCTGACAAAAAAGGTTTAAATGCGCAATTGGCTTGTGACAGCGTTTAGTGGCCAGCCCCCCTAGCCAAGTTACAATCGTTTCGTTCGCGCCGAACGCCTCGAGCAGGCCATGCCTCCTCTTCCTTTGTTCTGACCATGTGACTGAACGATACGATTGTAACTTGACTAGGGGGGCAGTGCGGGCCAGAAGAAGCGAGCAACGGCAATTTTTTGCGTGCGGCAGCCACCGGCGTCTTCCATGTGCGGCGAATCCATATAAAATGTATGAAAACTATAGGAAATATGCCGGTGGCGGCGTTTTGTAGTTCTGGCCGGTGGCCCGTGTACGGCGACCCTACCAGGGCAGTAATACCAACCTCTAAAGCTAAAACTTGCTGGTTAGCCGGCTCAATTTCTAAGAAGGACTTCACATAATGTAGGGCCTTATTGTACTCCTTGATTCTAGCATTGCCAATGGCAAGGTAGAACAGGTAGTCTCGTTTGCCATCAGGATGCGAGTTGAACAACTCTTTTAGAAGCAGGATACCCTGAAAATTGAGAATTAAGATTATATGTTCAGTTACACAATTACAGTTACCGAATTATGTGATCTATTATATTTCAGTATCCTTTTTTAAATGTTGCCCCTCACTAGGAATCTCCTGTATCATGGGTGCGTTTACAATCATGTAGACTCACTAACTCACATACACAAGACACTCAACAATTATCTGCAGGTCTTACAAATAGTTGTCCTGTATGGGTATTGCTTAACAATTATCTGCAGGTCTTACAAATAGCTGTCCTGTATGGGTATTGCTTAACAATTATCTGCAGGTCTTACAAATAGTTGTCCTGTATGGGTATTTATTTATTTGTTACGGCACTCCAACGAATAGTTCGCAAAAACATTTACAAAAGAATAATCTTAACAATAAACAATTATCACAGCGAATTCTTCACTTAAAGGTGTGCACAGCACTTACAGAATTTAGCAAACTAATATTATTTATATTTTGAATCAATTGTACATTTAATAAATAATAACTAGGTACAAGACGAAAACAAAAACAACTGAATCAATAAAATAAGGAATTATTATGAATCAAGCAATTAAATAAATTATGTCAAATTGAATTAAATTAAATTTAAAAAAAGTATTGCTTAACAATTATCTGCAGGTCTTACAAATAGTTTTCCTGTATCGGTATTGCTTAACCACCATGCCATATGTGCTCTAATCAATTTAAACAAAATTATAAGGAAAATATTTACATTAATCAATAATTGCTTGTTTTTCCTTTAGTTTATGAATCCATTACATGCTTTTATTTCCTGCTCTGTGCTTGCATGTGAAGTGTGCCAGTCTTCATAAATGACTTTTTTTTGTCTGGGTATTCAAAATACCTCTAAATTGTCATACAATTTTGTTGTTAGGTGTAAACTGGCACAATCAGTACAGTAGTTGAGCAATCAGCTATGTGTCATGAGTTTGATTCCTACACGGAATATATATATATTTGTATGGCCTACATATGGGTGTACCGGGTCTGAGTTTATTATCTAAGTGAGTTTAGATGTTTGAGAAAGCATGCAGGATACAGTATTATTTTAAATAAAAGAAATAAATATTTAAATCAGACCGTTTGCAAATAGAATAAAATAAGGCAAGAAGGGCCATATAATAATTATAATGCTCTACAAATGAGAATACCATCAGCATTACAACATTCACTGCTGACAAAAACACAATTACTGCCATAAAAGAAATTAATTTGAAAGAAAAGTAATGGTCATTTGTTATTTTTATGTACAATAAAGAATATAAGAAAGAAAGATATATCGAGCCTTTTCGGGAAGAACATCGTAAGCGACAATTTGCGTTTTTTGCAGAAATGGACTTTCTCTTTCGTAATTAAAAAATATTTATGATAATGTCATTCTAAAAAAATATACTTAACTTATTGTTTATATCTGATCTAATAGAATAGTCACTATTAACATAAATATTTTTATAAATACTTTTTAATTACGAAAGAGAAAGTCCATTTCTGCAAAAAACGCAAATTGTTGCTTACGATGTTCTTCCTGAAAAGGCTCGATTATGGTCTCTTTGTTTCCAAAAATCAATAATTTATTGATCTAATTGATAATTACAGATGTTGGAGTAGCACAACATTAATGTTTGTCAACATTTGTTTATGTATACACTTAGGAATATGTTATAGATAGGTATTATCAACTCACTATTGTGCAAAACAGGCTTTGTGTTTTTGTTTCCTGACCTTTCTTCTCATGTCCAGTGTGCATATCTATTTTTAGAACAAGGAAGACATGATCTGAAAGTCCTCTAAGAGGCCTCTTGTTTGGCAAACATTGATTAGTGAAAACAACTTTTATATATGAGTTGCGTAGCTTAAAATAGAAAGAATGACTTTTGTTTTTTATTTTCAGTCACTGAAATATTTACTTATTGATGAATGCCTAATTTTATTCCGTTGTCAGTCTTGAGCGAAAGTTTAAGCTGTTGATCCCCGCATTAACGCCGGCGTTCACGCGCCATTGTCTTACTATTGTGTCTCTAATTACGGACTCAAAAGGTTAAATTGAATGTACAACAAAGGCAATAAAAGACGTCAAAATTCTCACGATAAAAATATTTTTTCGACAAAGTTGCACCTACCTTCCGTACGTCTGTGGGGTACTTGCTCCGCACCAGACACCACGCATACTCAAACTGCGCCTTGTGCGTCACGTTCCCTTTGTGTAGCTGCTCATGGAACACTTTCTCGAACTTCTAAACCACAAACATAAGGAATAATCAGTATAACATTCAATGACTCACGAACACAACGTTGCACAAGTTTTCACATTACTTGCAAATCTTCCGAAGATACTATCTCATCCAGAACATCCTCCATGTTAATTTCGAATTAAAAATGTTATGTAGAATTCAATAGTATTACAATTTAAACCCCGAAAAAGAAAATTAGCATTATTTTGCGTTATCAATGAGAATTGAAAAATCAAACTTTTGATTGACCAAATTGACGTAAGAAATGACAGCAAGTAGGCATACGTCCGATATATCAAAACGATTTCAAAATTCGATATAGTCACAAACCGATACGTATCTATATCTCAAACTAGAAAAACCGATTTCAAAAAACGAAAGCTAAACCAAACGCTAACGATTTGATATCTACCAAAACTAAAATCTGAAATCATAGGCGTCCATTACACGATAGGTTTTGCTGTCAGTTTTGCCACAGTTAAATATTTTGACTAAAGAAAAACCTACGGCGTCCATTACACGGACATGCAAGCGTCAATAAAAACCATCAATCATGAACGATGTTTGAATGACGGAATTTTATCGCCATACGCCATACTTATTATAAATCTTAGTATTATGGCTGGCAAGTTTCCTGACGCACTAAAGATAGCTATCGTTAAGCCATTATTTAAGAAAGAAGATAGAGAGCTTATGGAATTCTACAGGCCTATTTCTCTGATTCCTATCTTCTCTAAAATATTTGAGAAATTCATTCAAAAAGAATTAAATGGCTACATAGAAAAAAATAATATATTATGTAATGAGCAAAATGGATTTCGCGAAGGTAAGACTATAAATATGGCAATTTATGACTTTATTTACACTGTATTGACAAAAGTAGATAAAAAAGCACCTGTATGTGCTATCTTCTGCGATATGACTCAAGCATTTGACTACGTAAATCATGACATCTTAATTAAAAAACTTGATGCATATGGCATTAGAGGCAATGTCCTTAATTTATTTGAATCTTATTTAAGAAATAGAAAACAAAAGACGGAAATTACTAGAATTAATACGAACACTAAAAAGGAAGAGATGTACTTATCAGAGGAACGTCTCACTACTTTTGGTGTTCCACAAGGAAGTGTATTGGGACCTCCACTTTTTACACTATATATAAATGACTTGCCAAAATCAATTTCACACCCTATGACCTTATTTGCAGATGATAACACAGTGACAATTTCTAATAATAACAGTGACATGATCCAATATAAACTTGACATTCGCAATACTCTGACATCAATAATACAATGGTTAAATGACAATAATTTAAAAATTAATTTAGATAAAACTAAAATCATACATTTTAGTCAACGTTTGACTATAGAAAATATGGACATAAATATAGATAATAAAACTATTGAAATCGTAAATGATACTAAATTCCTTGGACTAATGATTGATAAAAGACTTGACTGGAAATCGCAAATAGAGTACCTTTGTAAAAAAATTTGTAGTTCTGCATTTGCTTTGCACCATCTAGCTGCAGTTGTAAATGTAGATACCTTGATTACAGCCTACCACGGCATAGCTGCGTCTCACCTAAGATACGGCATTATATTTTGGGGAAACTCTACCGACGCTAACACGGCATTCAAGGCCCAAAAGAGATGCATTAGATCTATGTTTGGATTAAAAACGGTCGATACATGTAAACCATATTTTAAAAAGTACAAAATACTAACTCTTCCATGTATGTACATTCTGGAAACCGCAATGTTTGTTAAAACAAACCCAAAACTGTTTCCACGTCTAGAAGATGCCGTACCGCGTAGCAGAAGAGATATGACGATTCTTCGCATCTATCCAGCAAAAACGGCTCTAATGCGCAAAAGTATCGTCTGCATGGCTCCTACTATATTTAACAGATTGCCTAAACGATGGAAAGAGTTAAATAGTAGTGCATTCAAGCGTCAATTAAAAACGTTCCTTTTGCAAAAAGCATACTATAGTGTCTCCGAATTTCTAGCCGAAAAAAGTTTTTTATAATTAATATTTTTCTTGACACTACTTAATGCTTGTGGTTGTGATTTTGACATGGCTCTTGTATTTTTGACATTGTCTTATAATTTTGAAATTTATATTGTAAGTAAATTGGAAATTTATATTGTATTTTTGACATTTATATGATAATGATGACATTTATATTGTAATTTTGACATTCAAATATGATAATGTTGACATTTATATTGTAATTTTGACATTCAAATATGATAATATTGACTTTTATATTGTTATTTTGACATTTATATTATTATTTTGACATTTATATTATAATTTTGACATTTATATTATAATTTTGACATTTTTAATCCTATATTTTGACATCTTGTTATTGACATCAATGTTGTAAATTTTGACATAAATCTGTTAATACTTATAGTTTGTAACTTTGACATAAATCTTCTAATTTTGACATAGGTATATTTTGTATCTTTGACATCTGTTCTTGTATTTGTGTGAGATTACTGTTTTTAATTAATTTTGAATGTTGACATGATAAGATATAAATAATTTCGAATTAAGCTGTTGATCCCCGCATTAACGCCGGCGTTCACGCGCCATTGTCTTACTATTGTGTCTCTAATTACGCACTCAAAAGGTTAAATGGTCTCTAAGTTTTATTGTAAGTGAAATCCTAGGTATTTTTATGTGTGAAGATCTATTATTTTTTATTTTTAGTTTTCAATGTTATAAATATTTGTACGCCGACACTTACGGCTAAACATGACTGGACTCAAACAACAAATCTCAATCTTGCATGCTACTGTATGTATACAATGTTTAAACAAATAAAGAATATCTTATCTTATCTTATCTTATACGTTTTTCGTCATGCAAACGTCAGTCATGGCATTACACGGTAGGTTTTTCGTCAGTCAAATTATTTGACTGTGGCAAAACTGACAGCAAAACCTATCGTGTAATGGACGCCTATGGCGATAAAATTCCGTCATTCAAACATCATTCATGATTGATGGTTTTGATTGACGCTTGCATGACCATGTAATGGACGCCTTACCGAAATCGCCATATATTCGCCCTGTCCTGTTTATTCCGCTATATTCCGCTTAGTTAGAAAGAGAGAAGGTGAATTTCATATCGCATGGGTCAGTTTGCGTTTGGATATCCACAAAAATCGGTTTGTAATATTCAAACTTAGATACGATTTGGATTTTTGGATTCGTTTGGTGATACAGATCGTTAGCGTTTGGTTTGGCTTTAGTTTTTTGAAGTTTACGTTTGTATTTCCACACAAATCGTTTTGTGATATCCGGATATTTTTAATCGGATTGGATTTTGCTTTCGTTTGGTTATTGGTTTGTCGGTTACCGAAATCCAACCAAAATCTATTGTACATTTTGCGATCAATGTCACCCTTCTATTAAACTGCGTACGCAAAATACGCGCTTTAGTCGTGGAGTTGCGGACACCAGCCCGAAATACAAATACCAAAAACTGCGTAACGTCAACACATCGACACGGAAATATAGTCTACATTTCCGTGATTATGTGTTGATTTATTTTGGTTTTGGTCTAGCGTTTAATATCTAATGTTTTCGTTCAGATGAAAACTTGACCTTGGTGACAAGTGCACGCGTCTTCGTATCACCTTATCAGCGAATTGTATTAGCTTATTTTTTAAGTGTGTTAGTTTAGTTTAATAGACTTTAATTAAAGATAATAAAAGTAAAGTAATTAGTTAAGTACTTATTAAGATTTTTTAGTTTTTTTTTATTATTATTGATAGGCTCGCGTTTGACCACTATCTCACCTAGTTTAGACTTTACTATAGCATGAAGGAAAATCACGCAAATCTCTATTGTGTTTTACGATATAAATAAAACGAAATCTAAGTAAAGAACGAATTTGCGAGGCTAAGCACTACAGAAATGAGATATCTAAAAATCGATATTGAAATCTGAAATCGGATATATATCCGTTTACGTTCAAAACCAAAAATGCCCATACCTAACATCTAGCAAAGAGAATGACAGCTTTTTGACCTGTGTTGACAAGCTAGCGGCTATCAAAGACAATGAGGAGTAGAGTTCAGCAAAACTGAATAATAGACCAATTTTCCCCCCAAGGGGAAGAAAATTGATATTTCGGGTCTTGCCGTAGGCCTGACCTCTGAGATTACCTCTTCCATTTACGCTCACGTATCGGTGTGTATACCCCATTATCTATCGCGTTCCCTCCCCCTACTACCTACCTATAGCTGTCTCTTTCTCATGCTGTGCTTGTCGGCTAGAGTCGGGCAGCGCAGAGGCCCGCTTACTTACTTCAGTACCATAGATCAGCCGGCAAGAAATTGCCCGGTCAGGCCTACGGCAAGACCCGAAATATCAATTTTCTTCCCCTTGGGGGGAAAATTGGTCTATTTCGGCTCTGTGCCTACGGCCTGACCTCTGAGATATGTCTTAAATCTGCCGGCATGTATAAGTACAGCAGCGTACTGTGATGAGACTCCTGGGGAATGTAAAATTGAGTTACTGGATAGATTTTGAAGGTGGACCAGAAAAGAAAGAATTTATTAGAGATCACCATAGTTTTATTTTAGAAGATATCCTCCAACTAAAGGACATTTCAGAATTTTTGACTTCTTATAAGTATTATCTTAGAGTACAAAGGAGATTCTAATCAAATTGACTTTAGCTCAGTCTTCTCTTAACAATCATAATAAACTAAAAACAAAATAACTTCTTGATAAAGATAAACAAATAAACAAACTTCTGAGTACCTACTAAGTAATAATCTCCCATAAGCCTAGGGCATATAGGTAGGTACTATAATAAACACGATTAAAATCAAGTACAGAACAAACAAAATATAAAATAAATGAGATCCTTCGTATTATAATGGCACAAAAGTTTCGGTGACTATGTTCTTATTATTAATATCAGTCTCGTCGTTTGCAGACTTTTCAATCTCTCTATAGTAATGTTTAAAAAAGTTGTTTGGGCCTTGCCAATTTCCTCTCTTCAATACTTCATCTAGTGGCAGACAATTATTAAATCTGTAAGTGGCCACAGCAGATCGGGTACTTCCTGCACCTGCTTCTATTTCAGCTAAAAGTAAGGCTGTTCGTACCCATCCAGCTATTACAGAACGAGAAGCCGGACCTGTTTTTCCTCGTGTCTTCACAAATAAATATGGAATTACCTGATTATTGGTTTGTCGCCTTGAATGTGATATACCAATATATTTCTTAACCCAGTTTACAATATCCCATAGATCCTGATCGTTTTTCACTATTTTCCATCCTGATTGTATATGTTTCAATTTATCAGTTTTCGACCCATATTGTGGCCAGAAAATAACTTCATTTTCTAACTGTTCCATGAAACTTGCGTCTATTCTAAGAAGGGTTAGGTCATGTACTCTTCTTCCAGATGCAAGAAGCAGTAGCATCGCTAAATGTCTGGAGACTTGAAAAAGGTTGCTTGGGTCTGGAGGATTGTGGCGTATCGAGGTTAATAATTTATTAACATCCCATATTTTCGTTCGTAAGGTCTGAGGGTTTGTATTTGAAATTCCTTTAAGGGTATGTTTTATTAGCGGGTTGTTAGAGATTTTTTTCAGAGTTTATAGGATTTGAGAATGTTGCTATTGTTGATTTGTGCAGATAGATAGTTCTGTATGACATGTTTTTCTTATAATATAAGTAACAAAGGTATTGCGCTACTTCTGTGGGATTCGGGTTATTTATTGAAACTTTTCGATCCTTAGCCCAAAGGCACTAGCTCTTCCATGCTGCCGAGTAAGTGCCAAGAGATGATTTGCGCCATGAAGACTTTAGAATTTGTTTTTCTTGGGTTGACCAATTTTTCACTAAATCGGCCCACCCCGTACTTTCCATGCTTCCAAGTACAAATCTTGTGTTTTGGGAGGAGGTTGATTGGTTTGAAGGTCTATCAAATGGTCGACTAGGTTCCGTATCGTGAATGTTTTGTCTACAGATCTTTTCTTGAGTATCGGTCGCCAGAAGACATTCTCCCATCTGGGAACTATCAATATGAAGGTCCCTTGGCATTGGTTGAGGTGTTGTAGGATCCGGGGTGTTAACGGTGGAGGAGGGAATATCCACCCTAGTTTGTAGTTCCACGTCTTTGTGAATGCGTTTACAAATTCTGCCAGTCGGCATGGAAATCGTGTCACATATTTTGCGACTACTGCCGATTTCTGTGTCGCGAATAGGTCGATACATGGAGTGCCCCATTTTCTGAAAATCATTTTCAGTATCTCTTTCGATAGGTGCCAGTCTGGTAAGCTCTTGCCCCTGGATAGATGATCTGATATTATATTGTACTGACCTGGAATATGCTCTATTCGTATTTCTATATTCTTGCGTAAAGCCATATTCAAGATGTCGCCTGCAAGTTTTAGGAGTGATACCGATTTGGTCCCACCCTGGTTTTTTAAGTACGCAACCACAGTTTTGTTGTCGCATTGTATAAGGATACTTTTGTTCTGTAGTGTGGTCTGGTAGTTTGACAAGATTTTGTAAACAACGAACATTTCTTTTTTGTTTATGTGCCATTTCTTTTGGGAGGTATTCCATAGTCCTGATATCAGTTTGTCTTCTAACTCTGCTCCCCAACCCGTATTTGATGCGTCGGTAACTAGATGGATTTCTGGTTCTTTCAGAATTATATTTTATGTTTTTTCTAAGTTTGCCAACCACCATTGCAGCTCTTGGATATTTTCTGGCTTTACTTTGAAGCGTAGGTTGGGTAAAATTTCTGGTAACCTGTTTACAGTACGTTGAATCTTTCGACAGTGTAGTTGAGCTAGCGGTATCACGAACGAAGCGAATTCCATTTTGCCCAATAACGACTTTGCTTGTTGCCAACTCCATTTTTCGTTTTTTATGATTTTTAGGATGGTTTTTTCTAGCGATTGTATTTTTTGTACAGGTAGGCTTTTTAGATTCAGTCCTGTATTCCAGTTTATTCCGAGGAACGTTATGTCTTTTATTGGGTTTAGCACAGACTTTTCCCAGTTTATTCTGAAGCCTAGATTTGTGAGGGTCTTTAAGACCATTGACACTTCGTTTCTCAGAAGCCGTGGGTTTTGATTCACGATCAAAAAATCGTCGAGATATACGATTAATCGTATGTTCTGTTTTCTGAGTAACTTGGCAACCCAGTTTATTATTTTTGCGAATATTTGAGGCGCAGAACTCAGGCCAAAAGGAAGTGCCGTTAGTGCGTAGGTTGAATTGCGGTAGTGAAGTGCTAGATAACGCCAGTGTCTTTTTGCTACCGGTACATGAAGATAGGCCAGTGATAGGTCTATTTTGGTCAAGTAGTCTCCTTTTTGTAGGAAATATTGTAGCTTTCGGTGGTTTACCAGTCGGAACTTTTGTAACTTGACAAATTCGTTCAGTCTTTTCAAGTTGAAGACTGGTCTCCACTGACCGTCTGATTTTGGTGTTAAGAACATTTTTGAGAGGAAGCCAGTTTTGCAGTCTAATTTTGTTATGGTCTTCTGTTGAATCATTTTTGTAATTTCTTGGTCCATCAGCGAGGAAGTTGGTGTTCGGAATTTTTCCAGTAATGAAGGTGTTAGGGTTGTGATTGGTGGTTTTTCCGAGAACGAAATCACGTAGCCTTTTATGGTGCTTATTATAGATTTCGGTGCACCTAGATTTTTCCACGCCGATATGTGGTCTGCTAGTTGTCCCGCCCGAAAGCATTGGTTGTCAAAGGTAACGCCGTCTATCCCCTCCGCCCCTTTCCTTAAAATTGGGACGTTTATGATCCTTTGACTGTGGTTTCTGAGGTCGCTGTTTGAACTCCGATTTCTTGAATTTTTTGGCACCCTGATGTGGTTTTCTGAAGGAGTTAAGGTCTCAGGGCTGTCTTTGTTTGTTTTCCTTTTCAGTGTATATTTGGTTTGATAATATTCGACGAGGGGCCGGAGCAATTTTAGAGACACCATGTGTTTTGATAGCCTCTTGTAGTTTGTCCTCATCCCACAAATGTGTTCCCGATGGCGGGATTTCATTGAGCACAGATCGGTAAAAATTATTCTTCGGCTCATACAGTTTTCGTCTAGACTCAATTACTTCGGCACGTTTGCCACAGGTGTATTGAAGCAAATCGTCGGATATTGAGCGGAACTCACTTTCTGACGCTAGCATCTTCTTTAAGCTTTCTGTGGCCTCTGGGTGTTGTTCCGCTACTTTTTTTAAGGCTTCCTAAAGTTTCAGCCGTTGAACCAAAAGTCCATGAGTTATAGTACCAAACGCGGAGTCACATTTCCCCAGTAGATCCTTTAGTTGATTGGGGTGGGAATGTTGGTACATTGTTGCATTGATCCGAAGACAATGAAAAACTGGTGAGGCTTGAAGTTTTTTTTGGGAGTCAGCATAGCGAATCTTATTCCATGTTGGTTCTCCCAGCCTTTGGCATTTAAGGCCTTGCTGTTCCAGAATTGGATTTGCTCTGGGTATGGCAGGTTCACTCTCTTTTGTCGACGGTGAGAATATGTCCCAATTGTTATTGTTCTCATTGGGGTATTCATCGGGTAGATCTATTATCGGGCTGGGAGCTCGCCAGCTCGTATTATCGAGTCTATTTTCATTCTTGTCATCATTTCATATAAGTTTTGTAACATGCCCTCCATCCGGTCTAGTCTGGAGTCGGTAGCAGTTCCTTTTGGCGAACGGGAAGGTGATGGTGAGAAGCGTCTGCGTTTGGGGAAGTTTATCTCCGGTGATGATGAATAAACTTGGTCACTTGCTGACTGAACTAAGTCTTCATCCGATGAAGACGATGGAAGTCTGGGTCGTTTTCGCTTTATGCGTTTGCTTGGGTTGCTATCGGAATTAGACCTAGAGTAGATTCTTACTCTATTTTTGTGTGACTCTATGTCCGTTGTCAATGCGTCTGAGATCTGTTCTCTGGAATAAACAGACGCTCTTATTGTTTCTACTGCCCTTCTAAATATTTCTGCTTGCGCCGAAGATCCGCGCAGTTTTGCTGCTACGTGGTTCGGGTTAGTGATAAGAGCCCTGCAGATATCCCAGTCTAATAGTTTCAGTTTCATGTTTTTGTAGGATTTTTCGCCAATTGCTTTCGCCTCAGGATAGAAGGCTTTTACCAGTTCCACTGATGGGATTGCGAAACGTATTTTATTCAGGACCCTGTGGTCCATCTTCCTGCCGAAGAGTTCCTCCTTGGACCAATCGATAACTTTCCAGTCTCTCCAACCATTAGGAAGACTCTCTTCGATGATGCATTTAACTTTAGCTAAAAGTTCTTCTTCTTCTTCTTCGGGATTTCGCGTAAACAGTTCACCCAGTGTGACGAAATTTTGCGAAGTCGCCATCTGACAATAAGAAAAGAGCGCTTAAGAAATTGGCGATCCTCAGAAAATACACTACTTATCTAAGTTATGCGCTTGGTCGGATCAGGTTCTCGATCTGGTCGGATCAACCTTCTTCAGGCTCAGTCGGATCAGAGTTCGAACCCGGTCGGGTCCGACTCCAGACCCGGTCGGGCCAGATTCCGGGTCCGGTCGGGTCAGATTTTCTGTCCGATCGTTTCAAATTTCGGGGCCGGTCGGCCCAGCTTTCGTGCCAGGTCGGGCCACTCACGTTGAGACTATAACCGTCTGGGATTTGACCCGAGATCGGAGTCTAATTTGAGATTATGCTTAGTTAAACTATAAATCTGGTTACAGACCGAGATAGATAGAAACTAAATTATTCTCCACTTACGTATTTATACGTACTTCGAGACTAACCGTCTGGGTTTGAACCCGAGATCGGAGTCTAATTCGAAATTATGTAATGTTAACCTATAAATCTGGTATCAACCGAGATAAATAGGAACCACATTCTCGCGAAAGAGAAATTATCTGAGAAAAATAAAAATTCATATTAATTACTCACCTTAAATATATTGTTCCCTTCTAATTTTCTTCGAACGTTACTCAACGTTTTCGAGAACTTTCAATTATTTTCACATTAAGTACATTACACACACCACTCGCTTGCGTAAACAAAAGCGTACTGAAGTAAGTAAGCGGGCCTCTGCGCTGCCCGACTCTAGCCTAGCTCTAGCTCAAGCACAGCATGAGAAAGAGACAGCTATAGGTAGGTAGTAGGGGGAGGGAACGCGATAGATAATGGGGTATACACACCGATACGTGAGCGTAAATGGAAGAGGTAATCTCAGAGGTCAGGCCGTAGGCACAGAGCCGAAATAATTACATGTAGCTTTTAATCGATTTTTGTTCATTTTTAATTTTGGTCCGCCACAATCAATACCGACAAGTTCAGTATGTCTAGAAGGTTTTGGCAGGATTTCTTCGAGTGAAGTTCAGTGCCTGTTTTAATTATTCGCAAATTGATTCTTAGTGGATATTGTGATGTAAAATTGGTGTAATTTTGAATATCAAGTGTCTGCGCAAAAAATGACAATGTGGAATCAATTGGAATAATTAAAACAGCCGCGATCTTGGTAAAATGGAGCTGAGAATTTTATTGTAGTGTTGGCTACCTCAGCGAAATTTGCCGAGAAGGTTGAGTCATTGATTTGATACATTTTCTGTCAAATACTACAAACACATATGAATGTAATTATTCTACAAATTAACTATTCAAACGAAGACATGGCCTAAAAGACTTAGTTTCTAAGCCAAAAACATTAATAAAAAAATCTCAAATTGCCAATGTCAATGTCAAATAAAACTATAAATCATCTGGGTCGCTCAAGCCTTTCTTTTGTGGAATTCATCATCTATTTAACTATAAAAACGCCGTAGATTGCTGCTGCAGCGCATTTTTGGAAGTCTGTGACCAAACTGCGCTAAAATGCAGAGTATGATAAACACAGTAAAGGGCACAGCGCTCGGAGTCGCCGGGTATTTGACGCCGGTGCTCAAGGTACTATTATCTTCGTAATTATAATGGTTATCATTGTTTACAGTAAGTCGATACCGTGTAAAATGCATTTAAAATTATTGATAGCCTTTTGTATTCAGTATTTCTCATATTTGTTTCCAAACTCTTGTTAGCATATTTATTGGTACTTTCAATTTGAATATATTTTGAATGCTATTGAACAGCTGAATACATATTCCAGAATCGTGCCGATGCAGTCTAATACCAATCTAATAATCTTATCTTTATTAAACTTATTAATCATTGTCTGCATGAAGTTAAACAAAATAGAATATAGGTAGTTCAAATATAATTTAGTCCAATGAATTATAATTTGTGTGTTCAACTGATAATGTCTATTTATTTAAGAAAACGCAGAGTACCGCAACTAAAGTTAAAACTCAATATTTTAATATTCCTTTAACCAGGAATCAAAGTTCCAAGAAACAGGAGTGCTAACTCCTGAGGAGTTTGTAGCTGCCGGGGATCATTTGGTCCACCACTGTCCCACCTGGCAGTGGGCAAAGGGTGAGGAAGCTAAGATCAGACCATACCTGCCAGCTGATAAACAGTTTCTTATCACTAGAAATGTACCATGCTACAGGAGGTGCAAACAGGTAATAAAAATAGTCTTTTTGTATCTTTGTTATGTTACTGTTGGTATATAGCTTCAGAACAATTAATTTGTGTAATAAAAATATTTATTACTCTTAACAGTAGTTATTGTTCAATGTAAATATTCTGGAAACTTCAATTTAACTGTTTAATACTCATTTAATTAAATAAAAAATAAAGGCTGTTTATTATATTATGTACCTACCCACTGCTACAACTTACTTGTAATTACACTGACTGTCTGTGTCTTCATCTGTGCAGGATTAGTACTTCGAGTAGGTTACAATATCTTTATAATTTATAACCGATGTGTTATTCTGATGCAAAGCTATATTATTGTAAAGTTTCAATAAAATTCACTCAGTAGTTTTTGCATGAAAGAGTAACAAACATACACACAAATTTTCGCATTTATAATATAAGTAGGATAGGATAGCCTTCATTTTAATATTTCCTTTAACTTTGCATCCACAACATGCAACTTGTACCAGTGTGACCAGGTGACTCCTGGGTCACCACTTCTCCCTGCCATATCCTTCTTCTTCTTAGCAAATCAATGGCAAAACTAGTTAAATGCCTTGCCTGGCCCAGTATTCGACCAGGGCAATGCTGTCCGCTGAAGCTGTCATTAGGTCCCTATGTGAAAAGGTAACAGGGCATGTGATGCAGGATGGGAGGTGGGACATGGTCTGCGGAGAGATGCCGCACATACATATCCTAATAATGTTATATTTGTAGATAGAATACTGTGAAGACAAGGAGAAGATAATAGAAGATGAGCAGGATGAGGACGGCGGCTGGGTAGACACACATCACTACGACAATGCCGGAGCACCCACCGTAGAAGAAAAGGTAAAGTGTCAATATTTTAGGAGCTATTATCGCAAGCCCAGTTCCTATTGAGTGTTTTCATTTTCCTCTAAGTATTTAATTGAGTCTTAAATTAGAAATTCAATTATAGTCATAAGAAGATATAGTAAGTTTTGATACAATGTGGCAAACCTTGTCATTGCTGCCGAGATGGAATATACGCCCGAGTAGAGGCCGAGGTTGTTATGGAGCCGAAAGACTGTAATAACGAATGACCACTTGTATCAAATGACGTTTTTCAACACACAACATTCTAAACATAGGTACTATTTAGTAATAAATTATTGCAAGAATTAGTTTGCAGATTCTTATTGGAACAACAAGTTTGATTTCCGTGGGGTTGCACAGCAACCGACCAATGTGAGGACTGCCGGCGATCAACCTGATGTTATATATATTATGTATATTAAACTGAATAGGTTTGGGGCTAGCCAAAGCTTTTTTCCGCACTAGGGCGAAATAGGTGAGGTAGGAGCCAGTTTCAGTTCAATGGTCAGCTAACTGAAGAAGTTTTGGTTAGCTCCAAAATGTGTTTTATTAGCCAACAAAGTGAATTGGGCTGCTTCTAGCAAAAACAGCTGAGGGATTAACCACATTACGAAAGACAAGGCTAAAGCTAAGCTAAGGAGTGGAATTCCTTGCCGGAATCCGTTTTTCCTGATGGCTACAGCCCAGGAATCTTTAAGTCAAGAGTGAATAGGTTACTTCTAGGTAAGCGCGCTCCATCGTCGACCGCATCGTCGCTTTCCATCAGGTGAGTTAGCGGTCAAGCGCGAACCTATCAAGAACAAAAAAAAAAAAAAAAGGAATCGGTGTTTCCTGATGGCTACAACCCAGGAATCTTTAAGACAAGAGTGAATAGGTTTCTTCTAGGTAAGTGCGCTCTATCGTCGACCGCATCGTCGCTTTCCATCAGGTGAGATAGCGGTTAAGCGCGAACCTATCAAGAATAAAAAAGGCAACTTCGCAAAACCATTTGGTTGAAGACTGATCGCGAAATTAATGACGACACATCGCTTAAACTATACGGTGTCGTGGTACACGGCAGCACCGTACCGTGCCTCCCAATGCACACGGCGACCCGGTACGGCATACCCGCCCGACGCAGCAACGTACCGCAGTAACCGTCGCGTCCCGTTTCACGCACCGCGGTATTGTGGATAGTTATTTGAATATTTTTTACCATAGGTATGTGAGATGACATTAGAAGCTGCGGACACTGGAGACAGTGACGGAGAAGGTGCAGCCGGTGACCGCGACGATGATGATGAAGAAGATGATGAGGACGGAGAGGCCGAGGACATGGAGCAGTTCCAGGAGTCGGGGTTATTGGATGAGGTGGACCCGGTAAGTGTCAGCCCCGGTTCACATAACAGTCCCCCTAGCCAAGTTACGACCTTTTCGATTCTCTTGCGTCGAACGCCTCGAATAGGCCACGCCTTCGATTCCTTTGTTCTGACGTCATCTCAACGCTCAGTCACGTGGTCAGAACAAAGGAATCGGAGGCGTGGCCTACTCGAGGTGTTCGACGCAAGAGAATCAAAATGAAACGGTCGTAACTTGGCTATGGGGGCTGGACTATTTTTGGGGCCCGCGTGGTGGATTACGGCCACAGAACAAAAAATACATAGAAGTGCCCTTAAACTGGCTAAGCACGGGAACCAGTGTCGTCAAACTCACACATTTGCTTATCAAATTATCTATAACACACATAAAAAACAGTGATTTGATTGGCTACAAATTACAAACGCAACTTTTACAAATCATCTTCTTATTGCTTTCAAAAATTAAGTCTTATTACAACGAGTGAAAGTTGTTATTATTTGATATGACACAAACAATAATGACGTTTTTCGTCTAAAAACTCTAAATAGTCAAATTTACAACAAGTTCAGCTACTCAACGCTAGATGGCGCCGTAACCAATTCATGCTATTCAGAACGTTAGGGTATTTGAAATAGATGTCATATTCCCATGCACATGTAATCTCATTTGCTACTCAATTAGAGATGTAGATATATATCGATATTTTAATATTGATGTTACGTAATTTATTCGGGAGAGCAATGTAAAAATTTGTTAACATCATACAAATTAATAATGGAAAAGATTGATTATCTTTAAAATATCAATGTTAAAGAGGTATTTGTATGTTTGTATGGAGGGCTAGGGGGTAATCTTAATTTCATATAATCAAGTACAATACGTTCTAAATAAGAATAGGATCGATTGCCATTTTGTGACGTCACGTCATACTGTCAAATCGAAGAAATTGGGTAGGGTGAGCAAAACAAGAATTATTTAAAATTTAATTTATTTACGAATTGTGAACGAAAAAAGTTTAATCAGAATCCAGTCCTTCAATTTTGCTCATCTCTGCGTCCCTGTGTGAAGTGTCTGAGTAGTGGAAAATAGAAGAAGGCGAATTATTCCTAACAATGAAAATAAGAAAGAAAACAGGTTTTTTTTTAACTAATGATGACTTAAAATAATATATTTATTTCGCAGCTAATTTATTTTTTTGAGGTCTATCTATATAGAAGTTAATGTATTACGATTAATATTATGTAATATTATCTTCATTAACTATTAACTGCTGCCAGCGACTTCACCCGCCTGAAAGTAGAAAGTTATCCCGAGGGAACATACTTTTGTGACGTGGTCTACCCATGTACCAAGTTTTATTGAAATCCGTTCAGCCTTTCGAACGTGAAGAAGTAAAAGAAAGTGATTAGCAACCCGCACCTACTTCGGACGGATGCAGGTTACGTGTTGTTAAAACCTCGAGATTTCTGTGCAATCTTAGTTAAATATTTATAAATTATACACATGAACCGTCCGACACAAATTTTGGATGATGGTGCCAGCCATGAAATGAATAGTTAGAAATAAATAAAAATTATCGATACCGATCTACTTTACGGATGTGTCCCATCCCTAATTGAGTAGCGTCGAAGTTACTAGAATTTATGTTATGATTTTCCAGATGACGACCAAGTGCATTTAGACTTTGTGACAATGAACATAAGGTTGTTTATAGTTTGCATTGAAGTCATAAAATGTGGTATTGTCATTAAAATCAACTATATTAAAAATAACAAAGTTTAGTATTTACCGATGATACGATACACCTCCACAAGATAATTTTTTTTTCTGCTTTCGTTTTTGCAGGTCAAATCCGCACCATAAGGCATAATTTGTAATTTTTCGGGTATTTCTGAGACAACCAATCGCGACAAGTATCTGACGGCGAATAAGCTAATTCTTGCACAGCTGTGCTTAATGTTGACACGCGTGCGATATCTGAGGGGCACTTCCGGCCCATTCCTAGAGAGAAGGATTGGGTTCCAGCATTGGGCAACAATATAAATAATTTTTGTCTAAACAAACATAAATAATTGGTTGGTATACAAGTATCTAAACTGACCTATTTATCAGGTTGGTCATGACTACTATCTCACATTCATTATAGTCTGTGCCCTTGATTACATGTATCGGTGTTCACATACAATGTAGTTTCATATTTATTTGTTTGTTTATCGTTTATCAGCACTTTTGATATTTTAATATAGACACACGATCCAGGTAAAGATACTTGGGCTGTAGGAATGTTCGAAAGGGTCACCGCGGCTTTGGAACGCAAAGGGCAACTGGTTTTTTTTTTCATGAAACACTACGACGCGCCTTCGATGACTTGGGATAGGTCCTTATAGGACGAGCGCACGGCGAGCTCTCCATTGCTCGTCGTCCGCAAGCCCGCTCGTACGGCGGCCGGAGATCGCGGCTCATGCGGAAGGCAAGGACGCCGCGGCGCCTCTCCAGCCACTCCTCAAAGAGGGGACTTAAAAAAAAAAGTTATCTGTAAAAAATCGCTTTTAGCGATAAGATCGCCCATTGTGACACGTACCCTATTAATTCAACAACCTCAACCTGATAGCTGATGAGACGGACTTATTTTGTTGTACTCTGGATGAATTCAGAAGGAATGCATTATTTATAATAAGTTATAGATGTTAGTATTAATAAGTTAGTATAAGCGCATTTATCGCATTGGGGATTTTAAAAAAAAACCTATAAAGATAGATGTAAGATGAAGAAAATAAATTAAATTTAAAGTTCATATTGTAATTTTTATTTTTGGTGTACAATAAAAATTATAGCCGCAATCGTGGCATGCCCAGCCCTAGGTTGCGACAGTCGCTATGTCGCTACGAGATCCCGCCGGAACTCCTTCTGCCATGCCGCGACTTGTCGCGCCAGCAAGAAGGAACACTGGTGGGTTTAATACAGTAAAACGTATGACACACCCTCTCTTTGATTTCCACCCAAAAGCTAGTGACCAGATATCTTTACCTCTCAACTCAAAATTCAACTAAGTACCGTGTTCCTCCAGTCAACAGACCTAGCCCAACGCAAGGAGCCCCAACCGAAGTTGGAGAAGAAAGCGAAGTCGGACGGCGACGAGATCATCCGCACGCGGACGTACGACCTCCACATCACTTACGACAAGTACTACCAGACGCCGAGGCTGTGGCTCATCGGGTATGATGAGGTGAGTGCATTTGTTTATTTTTACTAACCACCTTCTGCCCTGCGTCACGTACCTACCCTGTTATCTGTCCAGGCACAAAATAGATAGGTACAGAAGTCAATCTCGTGTGTGTACTTCAGTTTTCATACCTACGCTCGGCGGTCGCGCTAGGGTCAGCGCGTGGCGCCGAACTGTCCGAGTGTGACCGGGCGCGGTGATAAATGCCTACCTAATCTGAATTGTAAAAATATTACATGACCACAATATCATCTTCTCTTTCTCGACGCGGGGCCTGTTCTGTGTTACGTTAAAACAAACCATCAAAATACAAGCAAATATCTACTTACCTCTGTGAAACAACTGGTAGGCTAAAAAACGTCAATTCACTGTTTAATGTTGAATTTTAACAACCATCCTCTGAACAGTTAAAAAAAGGTTCTTTTTTTGTTGGTCCATTTTTCCACAAAAAAGTTCACAGACGCGTGTCTCAAACGGATAGCACTCGAGCTCGCATTGAGCTGAATTGAGCCGAGATATCGTTTCCGTGAGTGGTGTCTATGTGTGCGTTGCTCGAGCGCGTTTTGTATGTAGATTACCTTCTGTACCTATCTATTTTGTGGTTCAAGTAACAACAGCATCAGGCAAGGAATTTAGGTTTTTTTGTAGCCTATTGTATGTCCCAATGCTGGGCAAAGGCCTCCCCTTTCTCCTTTAATTTAGCTTGAAAAATAAAACTAGTTTTGCCCAACTGAAATGGCAGGACATGTCTGCCGCACGCCCAACAAACTGTGGGCCAAAGTAGCATAAAGTTGGTGCCCTGAAACAGTGCGACGGGTTCGCGGCAGACCACGAAGGAGATGGTGGGACGAACTGGACAGATTTCGCCAGAACTGGCAAGAGGGAGCGTGGGCCCGCGAAAGATGGAAAGAGTGGAGGGAGGACTTTGCCCAGGAGTAAGACAGAACAATAAAAAAAATTAGTTTCGACCTCAAAAAAGGAGGTTCCGTCAACGACTCGCATGTATGTATAAAAATGTTATAGAGGTTCGATTCCGATTCCTACTGGTCGGAACTTCTGATTCATTTTGCACCTTCGATTTTGGTTCGGATAACTTGTAATCATACGGCGAGTACAACGTGTGAGCAGTGGTGGCCGAGTGGTAACGGCCCCGACTTACGAGTTGTAGG
The DNA here is from genome assembly GCA_905147345.3 of Mythimna impura. Lineage (NCBI taxonomy): Eukaryota > Metazoa > Arthropoda > Insecta > Lepidoptera > Noctuidae > Mythimna > Mythimna impura. The sequence continues at coordinate 2,168,007 of LR990348.1, forward strand.
TCGCGGGTTCAAACCCAGCCAGGCGTATTACTTTGTGTAATTTATTTCATCATCACTGCTCTCAAAACGGTGAAGGAAAACATCGTGAGGAAACCGGCATGTCTTAGAACCAAAAATTCGAAGACATGTGACATTCACCTATCCGCACTGGGCCCGCGTGGTGGATTACGGCCCATTCCCTCTCCTAGAGAGGAGGCCTGAGTCCCAGCAGTGGGAACATTAAAAGGCTGATTATGCTATGCTTATGCTAACTTGTAATCACCTCTTAAAGTCACCCAAATCACAATGGAAAGGGCTATGCTCGGAGTTTCCTTGCGTGATCGCATCAGGAATGTAGAATGGCAGGAAAATCAAGGTTAGGTACTAACAAAGCCCGAAGAATCGCCGAACATAAACTTGGTGCCAGTAACTTTTATTCAACTCAAAAATATATATCCAACGATGTAACACACAGCTGTCGGAAGGTGGACCCAGGATCTCCATACTCCTTTTAACATAAATCGAGAATCTACATAACATACAAAGAAGCTTGTAATTAACAATTAATTGTTATTTAAGATTGCCGGCACATACCGCGTCAATGTTAACTGCATATGAATTAGGTAGATGAACGTGTGTTTACGTACCTACGTAAACGTAAAACGCACGACCTTGACAAAGCATCATCTACACAAGACTGCTCCGCAGTTATATTTTTTTGTTTAAGCATGTTGAATTCGATTTAAACCTTTGGCTGATATGAGCTCATTTTTTAATGAGCTCATATATTAGTCGTTGAAAAAAAAGTCTTTGTCTTTGTCTACAAATGCGAAATACAATATACCAAAAGAATCGAGAATAGATCAAAGCATTTCAAGTAACATCTATATATATATAAAAGAAAGTCGTGTTAGTTACACTATTTATAACTCAAGAACGGCTGAACTGATTTGGCTGAAAGTTGGTGGAAAGGTAGCTTAGAACCAGGAGACGGACATAGGATACTTTTTTTTTTTGAGTAGGGTAGAAAGGGTAGAGTAGGGTAGAGTAAGGTAGAGTAGTCAGTTGACGGGAGCGAAGCCGCGGGCAAAAGCTATCCTTACTATTAGGCGGTACGAAGTTCGCCGGGTCAGCTAGTAAGATTATAATTATAACACGTAGGTACATCGGTAAATTCATATTTGAATTTAGAATAAGAACATTTATCACTGCCAGAGCCTCTGGCATTGTTCGAAAGAATTACCAAACCTTGTATAGCAAAGGAGGGCCGGTGGGTTTTAGTTAATAAAAGTCTGACACTCATTTTCTTGCCGCCCAGAGCGGGAGGGGTTATTTGAGGTGCTTTCACTAAAAAATGATTTCTATCGGTATGGAAACTGCATGTTTCCGAGGCTCAATAGCGCGCTAGCTAGTCTGACGCCAAGAGTATGCACAATAACTACAACTTTGAAGCGCAAATAGGTTTTTTAAAAAACACTTACCTACACGTCAAACTTTTTCGTCAATTTAAACTAGATGAGGCCGGTGATTCCTAGCTGACTACCCTGAGAAGAAACATCGAAACAAATTCAGGGGTGAATATGGGCATACTTGTAATATACTAGGGAACTATTTAAGGAAATAAACATCCTGACGGTCCCTTGTCAATACATTTATGAAAACATTATGTATGTTCGGAAAAATATTCATCTTTTTACTAAGATAAGTGACAGGCACAATTTTTATACTAGGAATAGGAACAAATTAGATCAACCTCGATTCAGATTGGCAAAAGTACATAGTTCTTTTATGGGGTACTGTGTAAAATTTTATAATAAAATACCAGTTGAGATTCTACAACTAAATGAGTCCAAATTTAAAACATGCATTAAACGCACACTATGTAGACAAGCGTATTATAAACTGGAAGATTATATCCTTGACAAAAACGCTTGGCTAAATGCCGGTTCTGCTCCACAGCCACAGCCTTCAAATTAAGTTTTCTGTTTTTTTTTTTTTAAATATAAGTATATGTTTCTAATTATTGGAAGAGATACTTACTATTCCCCTTTTTGTTTTGTTGTTTTCGAAATCTTTCTTATTTTATTTTATTTGTTTATTTCAATATAGCTTATGATAATTTATTACCTTTTGCATTTGGAAACAATAGTATTGTATAATGTAGAAGCACTTTTTTTTCAAGTTTTGTGAATGTGAAGTACCATGGAGCATTTTTATTAGGTTACAACTTGTTTGACATTATGAGCATGGCAGGTGAGAGTTTGTCATGCTCACTCAAATGTCTCGCTGATGGTGGCACGTGTTATTGGGTCATTCAGTTCCCTTCAAAATGGTTGAGCTGAGTGAGGCTGATGCACGCGTCATGCTCGTGAACGGGTGCCGTCGGTTGAGACTGGTCATCTCTTAGCTGCCAGTGGCTTAATTCAATTTCTATCTTTTTAATTAGTTTTTATTCTTATTTATCTACATTGTGCTCACATATTAGAAGCGACATGAAATATGTAACCAAGATTTATGTAACTCATAATATGATTTAAAAGAGTGTCCATGGAGTTTCTTGCACGTTCTTCTCCATAGAGATCTACGCTTTGGAACGTGCAATTTAGCTTCACTTGTTTTTTTTTGACTGACTGACATTTTGACAATTCAAAAGTGCCTGTAATTGGTCTATTTGAAATAAACGTTTCTGATTTCTGATTTCTGATTTCTGATTTCTGATACAATAGCATGTTATAAAGTGTTAGGATTTTGTTGCACATTTTTCTCCATAGAGATCTACGCTTCAGAATGTGCTATTAGAAAGAAAAATAAAAAAAAGGAAGAAAAGAAATTATTTGTGACTCGCCAAACAACAATAAAATAAAATAAAATAAAATGTTATCTAAACTATAAATAACAACTAAATAACTATTATTAGCATTATTTTTCTGACTGACTGACTTCTTGACAGTTTAAAAGTGCCTGGTTTATGTAAAATAAATGCTTTGATTCTTGATTGTCTCGCCAGGACCGCACGCTGCTGAGTGTGGAGCAAATGTACGAGGACGTGTCTCAAGACCACGCCAAGAAGACGGTTACCATGGAGTCCCATCCGCATGTCTCCGGACCTAGCACGGCGTCTGTGCATCCTTGCCGGTGAGTCCAAGCTGTCTTATAATTATGTTAATTCATGTCTAGATTAGACTGCTGCCCTAAACTTATTGCCCCTCCATTTCAAAAAGGCCTATAAGAAAAACTGCTTAAAGATGAGATACCATGAATTTAATTTCGAGTTCTGAATACTGTGTTGAAAAAGTAAAACTTTAAGAGCGCTTGTAGACGTCCGTTTTTTTTCAACGGATAAGGGCGCGTACACATAGAACATCCGTTTTACAGGTCCGTTTAAACGTATATGTTATTAGCGTATGTAGTTGTATGAGCGAGTTCATACAGAATACAGTATTCCGGATCCAGTAAAAAATACTGATCCGACAAAATAAGCAGCAATCCGTTTTACAGGTCCGTTTAAACGTATATGTTATTAGCGTATGTAGTTGTATGAGCCAGTTCACACAGTATTCCGGATCCAGTAATACTATACTAATCCGTTTTATCGGATTGAAACCGCACGAGGCTTTGCACGGGGGTGCGCGGGGTGCGATGTGCTACACACAGCCGCCATTTGCCGGTTTCATTCCAAGAGTAGTGCACGTGTCCAGTGCTATCATAATCATGGCAAGCAAGGCGTTTGAAAAATATGTTGAGCAAGAAGTTTTGATAAATTGTGTTGAAAGTAGACCAGTTCTTTGGGACAAAACACTGGAGATGTATAAAGATAAAATTGCAAAAACCGCAGCTTGGCGCGAAATATGCGGTATTCTAAAGGAGGATTTTGAAGCTATGGAACAAAAAGAAAGACAAGAATTTGGTAAGTATTTATTTTATATTGTAATGGAGACATTGTTTTTTATTTTAAATAGCTTCATTCTGCCAAGAAACTGACCCAGATTCGGACACGAAATAGTTTTCGAATTCCGTTCGAACTGAATTTGCAGTTCGACCACCTCGTAGCGTTTCATCATCAGGTAGGCTATTGAAATGAAATGCTTCAGATTCGGATGTGTTGCCATCCTTTAAGCCCTCTTTTTCCCTTACAAAGTTGTGTAGAACGGTACATGCCTTAACTATCCATATAGCTGTTGTTTTGTTGACGTCTAGAGGCCGGTGGAATACTCTCCACTTATTAGCAAGAATACCAAATGCACATTCAACGTATCGTCTAGCTCTGGTCAAACGATAGTTATATATTCGCTTATTTACGTCTAAATGCGTCCCGCTAAATGGCCTCATTAAATTTTCGTGTAAACCGAAACCTTCATCGCCGATTATGACGTAGGGAACTCTCGTTTCTGAGCCTGTTATTAATGGGCAAGGTTCTGGTATTTGTAAACTGCCATCTAGCATCATTTTCCAAAATGTCGACTCCTTGAATATTGATGAATCGCATTCTTTTCCATACGACCCAATACTAACATATAGAAAACGATAGTCAGAGTCTACGATCGCTAATAATATGATGGAAAAAAAGTCTTTGTAATTTAGGTACATTGAGCCACTTTTTGCTGGTTTTCGAAGTCTGATGTGTTTACCGTCCACTGCTCCTAAACAGTGGGGAAAATTTGCTTTTGTGTCGAATCCATTTGATATATGCTCCCATTCACTCACTGTTGTAGGAAGTCGCATAAACTCGTCATTCAAGTTGTTCCATATGCATCGTGTAACTTCCTTAATAATGTTGCTTATAGTTGACACACCGACACGAAAGACGTAATAAAGTTCTTGAAATGTACACCCAGACGCTGCATACCTAAAAAAAATAAATTAATCAATTACTATATTATTACACATATATTGACTTCCCATACAAAGTAACGTTAGTGACTGTAAGGGTTTAGTTTTAGTTAATTTTGTCTATTACTGATTATGTATATGTCTATGTTTCGTAGAGGTACTTCTCTATGGTCAGACTATTAAAGATGGCTTGATGAATAAGTCTTGTTTTATTATAAAACTATAAAATATTATAGTGACCAACAAATTTTGTATGGAAAGTCGAAATTTTTATGAGAGTTTTTAGCAAAGTCGTAAATCAAAACTCATACTTATATATATAGTACATAAATAAAATAAAATTAAACTGAACTGAACTAAATTATAAAATTACCTAATTAAAATAAATTGATTTAAACATTAGTAATACTTTTTTGCTTCCCATTATTTACTGACCGATTAGTTCTTGCACTGTCAATTTGACTTATCCACTGACCAATATGGTAATTAATTACTGACAAGTCTATTCTACCTTCTTATTCGCCTTTCACTTACTAAGCTATTGACAACCATCTTATATTATTATTTACTTGCTTCAGGAAAATATGTTATAAAAAAATGGAATTCGACTAGAGATGCCTGGATACGAACATTGAGTGAGAAAAAGAAATTGAAGAAATCTGGAGCTGCTGCCTCAAATACCAAGCCTTACAAATATCACAATCAAATGTTATTTTTGAAAAAAGTTGTCACCCCAGGTGATACACACGAGAACGTCCCTGCTAATTGCTGCTAATGACAACATCACGGAAACAGTAGAAAGTAATAAAGACAACGAAGATGAACCTGATCAGATTACGGAACAAAGTGGTAGTGACAGACAAAAGGAAAGACAAAATTTAGCCCCGCCGCAACGCAAGGCAATCAAAAGAAATGTGAATGAAGTAGACGCCAAAATGATTGAATACATGAATGATCAGTTAAAAAAAAGTAAAAATGAGTTTGAAGATCCCAATTTATCGTTCTTCAAAGGTATTTTGCCGCAACTGGCTTCACTTAATGGCGATCAAATTTTAGAATTTCAGTCTGGAGTGATAAACCTTTTACAAAATATTAAAAGTAGAAGATATGGTCAGTCAAACTACGAGTGGCCTCCATATTCACAAAGTTCTAGCACTCCTCACTACCACACCCAAGGTTATTTTAGTAGGCCACATCATCTTGACTCTACACCATCAGTAGAAGGTTCGCCATCAGTAGAATCTACATTCAGCCAGGAGTCAGACTTGCCAGATCTGTCTATGTTTTGAAATAAATCTTCATTTTTGTAAACCTTTTTGTCATTTTAAATTTTAATTGATAATAACAAAAATTAAAGTTCTTACCTTAAAAATATCGCTAGTTTTACTTCAGGGCACAAGCTTTTCCTCCAGTTTGTGTCTTTCTTTTTTAAATCCTTTTCTAATCGTTTAAGAAGGTCATCAAAAGTAGACGTCGTCATTCGGAAATAAGTAAAAAATTTAGATTCGTCTTCTTTCAGCTGACGCACAACAGCACCACGACAAAATCTTTGCCTTAATAGTGGATGTATCCAATAACGCCGGGGCTTCCTCCGCCGCAGACGACGATAGTACCAATACAACACGACAACGTCCATTCTCGTAGAAAGTAGGCGATACACTGAAGAACGAAAGTCCAGTAGCGTCGGATCTGTTAAAATCGGTCCTGTAAATGCTGTGTGAATATTACCTCCAGTAGCGTCGGATCTGTTAAAATCGGTCCTGTAAATGCTGTGTGAATATTACCTCCAGTAGCGACGGATCAGTTAAAAAGGATCCTGTAAAACGGATGTTCTATGTGTACGCGCCGTAACGGACCGTGTTTTTTACCGGATTCGTGGTGGTGTATGGTTTGTGATGAATGTGTGTACATGCACCGGACATCGGTCCGGCGAACATTTAACGCCGGATGCACCACCGCTTCCCCTCAGCACGACGGACACCGGTCCGGCGCGTAAAAAAGAGCGATCATCCACGCCAGTTTATTGGTGCGTGTTGACGCTGCCGGACGTATTGCCGGTTTTCTGTAAATTGAGTGCCGCCTACCTGCGTTCTTAAAAAAAGGATGATAGAGGTTTCTTTATACAATTTAGTTTCATCTTCTTCCAACTTCGTAAAAAGAGTATGAAATGCACCATATTCTTCATCATCATCATTTCAGCCGATAGACGTCCACTGCTGGACATAGGCCTCCCCCAAACGACGCCACAGCGAACTATCCTGTGCGTCTCGCATCCATCGGATTCCCGCAACCTTCACCAGGTCATCGGTCCACCTTGTAGGGGGCCTTCCGACACTGCGTCTTCCGGTACGCGGTCGCCACTCCAGAACCTTTCGGCCCCAACGGCCATCCGTTCTGCGAGCAATGTTCCCTGCCCATTGCCACTTTAGTTTGGCGATTCTTCGCGCTATGTCGGCAATTTTGGTTCTCCTGCGGATATCTTCATTTCTGATTCGATCACGCAAGGAAACTCCGAGCATAGCCCTTTCCATTGCCCTTTGGGTGACTTTGAGCCTTCTGATGAGGCCCATTGTGACCGTCCACGTTTCGGAACCATATGTCATCACTGGCAACACGCACTGGTCATAGACTTTCGTCTTGAGACACTGTGGTATATTGGATGAGAAGATACCGCGCAGCCTCCCGAACGCTGCCCAGCCGAGTTGGATTCGACGGTTGACCTCTTTCTCGAAATTAGATCTACCCAACTGGACTGTCTGTCCAAGGTAGACGTAATCGTCTACAACTTCGAGTGCAGAGTCTCCGATCTTGATCGGAGTGGGTGCTACATGGTTATTTACCATGACTTTGGTTTTGTCTATGTTCATTTTAAGACCCACTCTTTCGGAAGCTCTACTGAGGTCATTGAGCATTGTGCTGAGCTCTTCCGTAGTTTCAGCCATGACTACTATGTCGTCGGCAAACCGAAGATGAGTGATGTACTCGCCATTGACATTAATGCCCAATCCACTCCAGTCCAGAACCTTGAAGACATCCTCCATTGCGGCCGTGAACAGTTTCGGAGAAATGACGTCTCCCTGCCTCACACCCCGCTGCAGGAGGATAGGTTTCGAGGTCTGGTCCCGCAGTCTGACTGACATAGTGGCGTTTTCGTACAAACACTTCAGCACCTCGATGTACCGATAGTCAATCTGGCACCGTTGGTGAGACTGCAGCACAGCCCAAGTCTCGATCGAATCAAAGGCTTTCTCGTAATCCACAAACGCTAAGCAGAGAGGCAGATTATATTCCTCGGTCTTCTGTATAACCTGCCGTAGCGTGTGTATGTGGTCTATGGTGCTAAAGCCTTTTCGGAATCCGGCTTGTTCGGGAGGCTGGAAGTCGTCGAACCTGCGCGCGAGACGGTTCGTGATGACTCTGGAAAACAGCTTGTAGACATGGCTCAGAAGTGAGATGGGCCTATAATTCTTGAGCAGGGCCTTGTCGCCCTTCTTAAAGAAGAGTACCACCACACTTCCGCTCCATGCCTGTGGTGTTTTTCCCTCGAATATGACGGAATCAAACAGCTTCTGAAGGGCCTTAAGGATCGGTTTACCACCCGCCTTCAGGAGTTCGGCTGTAATTCCGTCATCACCCGGTGCCTTGTTGTTATTAAGCTGCTTCAGAGCCATCCTAATCTCGTACAGGCTGACGTCCGGGATATCTTCGGTATAGTGTCGGGTCAACCTAGCTCTTGGGTCGTTTGCTAGATTCGTAGTGGGTTTTGTGATTGACGTGTATAACTGTCCATAAAAAGCCTCGATCTCTCCCAGAAGCTCCGATTTGGCGGATATGACTCTGCCATCTTCGGTCTTCAGTTTCGTGAGCTGGCTCTGCCCAATAGACAGATCTCTTGCAAACACCTTGGAGCCCTTATTTCGCTCAATCGCGTCTTTAATTTTTCCAGTATTAAAGTGACGGATATCGCGTTTCAAGAACTTAGAGATCCGTTTATTGAGCAGCCGATATGTGCACGCATCGTCTGAAGACTGCAGAATCATCTCACGCCTTTCCTTCATAAGCTGGAGAGTTCGATCTGTGAGCCTCTTGCTCTTATTTGTACGAGTCTTATAGAATTTAGACCCGACCGTATGGACAGTTTCCACGAACCCATCGTTGTATTCGTCCACAGAGCTTCCTAGGCATTCGAAACGATTTTGAAGTTCGAGCTGAAAGCTCTCGGAGTTTTGGATCTGGATCTGTGCAGGACGGAGCGTAGACTTCATCAGTCGAGATCTTTCAAGCTTGACATTGATATTCAATGTGCCTCTTACCATGCGGTGATCACTTCCGGTTTTCACCGCATTGATCACTGAGACATCATTGAATATTTGCTTCTTCGTCGACATGATGAAGTCAATCTCATTTTTTGTTACACCATCAGGGCTTTGCCAGGTCCACTTCCTATGCTCACGCTTTCTGAAGAAGGAGTTCATCATGTAGAGGCCCTCCCTCTCCATAAAGCTGGCCAGTAGGTGACCCCGGTGGTTCCTACGTCCAAATCCAAATTGCCCCACTCGCAGCTCGTCACCGTCTCGTTTGCCCAGTTTCGCATTAAAGTCCCCCATGACCACGGTGAAGTGAGTCTTATTACCATGTATGGCTCTGGATACATCCTCATACATGGTCTCTACTTCGTCATCGGGGTGTGTCGAGGTCGGAGCGTAAACCTGTATGACCTTCAGCGAATATCTTGATGATATTCTGAGTATAAGGTACGCCACCCTGGTCGACACGCTCTCGATCTTCACTACATTGTTCACAAGGGACCTGTGGGCGATAAACCCGACACCACCTTGGGACTGCTGGTCCCCCTCCCGAAAATAGAGCAGGTTACCAGATCTTAGGATTATCGTGTCCTCCCCCTGTCTTCGGACTTCGGATAATCCCACAATACTCCATCGTAACCTGCTCAACTCCTCCTCAAGCTCGGCAATCTTCTCATCGGACCGGAGTGTACGCGTGTTGTACGTCGCCAGGTCCAGTCGTCGAGATTCTTAGCACCCCAGACCCCAGGGCTGCGCCCACGCCCGTCCACGCTAGCACAACCGCTGGAGTCACCGGGCACGTGGGGCCTGTTTTTTTGTTGCATTATGCATTTGAGGGGGTTTGGACCATAACCCGCCACGCTGGTCCAGTGCGTGTTGGCGGGTCGCCATAGCCTCGTTCGTTTATCAGCAGGGTGCACCACGTGCAGGTGAGGTTGGCTTGGGTCCCGATAGGTGTTGATTGGGACCCCGTATACACCCCCACCATATTCTTCCCTTTACAATAATTTAGGATGCACCCACGATGACCTTTTACGTTTTTTCTGTTTCTTTTTGTTTCTTCTTGTAGTACCCACGCCTTTGTACCCATAGATTTAAGTTGCCTAGTATAAAAGTTTTGTTACTATTTTGGTGTGCAATAAAGTTTATTCTATTCTATTCTATTCTAAATAGTAAATCAATAAGAGATTTATTTTTCTCGACATCGACATTTCACACGTGTGTAATCTCTGACAACCAGTTTAAAACTAGCGCATATAGACGACAGTTCAAGCTAACATCCATCCAGTAAAAAAAATATATGTATACAAGGATATCCGTTTATTGACGGTCCGTTATCCGTTGAAAAAAACGGACGTCTACAAGCGCGCTAATAGTTATTATTTATTTATGTACACACAAACACTTTTGAAAAGAATAAATATAGACAGAGCAGCACAAATGTTGTATCTGTATGAGAGAAATAATATCTAAAATCCTGTTTGGTACGTCATCGACTTGCAGTGTCAGTCAAAGGGACCACCGACCAGACAGGTGATGTTTCTGGTCCGGGCAACTACTCGATAGTTGTGGACTGTTGTATATCGACGCTTGAAAGGCAAAAATTACTAAGCGACATTGAGTAAACTTTACAGTAGTGATTTAAAGTCAAAAGTTTTAGAAAAAAAAAATTGTTAAAAAAAAGGCGGATTTAGATACTATTACCATGATGTTAATAATATATAAATCCGACTATTAAATTAAATTAATGAAATAAATATTTAATAAAAATAATTAAATTAATTAATAATAATTAAATAAATATTTACTACCTAGTAATTTTTGCCTTCCAATGTTCTAATCACGCGGAGGACTCCGACGGCGACACCGCGATGTAGAATTTATCTTTTGTTCCTATGTGGTAGTGCATAGATGCCACTACACTACCTACCTACAGTAAAAACACTTGTTGGCCGTACTACTTTAGGGTTCCGTACCCGGATGCCAACGGAACCCTATTACTAAGCCTTCGCTGTCCGTCCGTCTGTCTGTCTATCCGTCCGACTATCAGCGGACTGTATTTATTTATTTATTTAAACTTCATGTACAGTAGTGGTACATAGGCGGACTTAATGCAACAAGGCATTCTCTACCAGTCAACCTTTGGGTTAAAAGAGACAACACTGTATCTCATAAACTGGAAGAGGTAGAGTTGCAATTTTCACAGAATGTGTATATTACCTAAGTTTTATATTATAGCTGTTTGCTGTTCCTTTTTTGTAAAAATAAAATAAGATATTTCACTTCTGCGCAAATGGCAGTCAGCACTCAAGATCCATGCTGGTATCTTGTAGGTGAAATTGTTAAACTTCATTTTGACTTTGCAGGCACGCAGAAGTAATGAAGAAGATAATCGAGACTGTGACGGAAAGCGGCGGCGAGATGGGCGTGCACTCGTACCTGATAGTGTTCCTGAAGTTCGTGCAGACCGTCATCCCCACCATCGAGTACGACTTCACGCAGAACTTCGCTATCAACTAGACGCGAGCCGGGCTTTGGATGTGGAGCTTTTGTATAAGGCGCGGCGAACGCTTCGGACTTGATTTAATTGTTAGAAGAGGAAATATCATAATAACAAGATTACAACTTAAGGTAAATGCTTCAAGGTAGTCCCCAAAATTCAAATGTTCGAAAGTTTTTTAAGCTATTTGAAGGTCAGTATCGGATAATATGGTAACACAAATTATATTTGCGGTAACAACATGTATGTATTTACACAATTATACTCATTAAAACCGTCAACTTAACTCTCTAACTTAGAGAAGATGTAAAATGTCTAAAATTCAAAAATAATGTTTTTATTTCACATAGGCCTACATGGGCACTTATAAAACGTCAGAAGTTAGTGCACGGTTTCAAATTGGTCGTTTCCTATGGAGAAGAACCGGCAAGAAACTCCATGGTTACACTTTAAACAAAAACAAAATCTTACAATATTACATATTATTATTACAGTATTAGTAGATATTTTTATGGACAGTGTAGACCAGTCAATGTTGTACTCAAGAGTACAATAAAAATAATCTAAGAAGTCGCGGAGTCTACAGTGTTCTCACATTCACATTATAAAAAAGAGGCATATAAAAAAAAATACAACTATCAATAAATGAGAGGTTAAAAAAAAAATACTTACGAATTTATGGTAGTTGGGGTCTAATAATATAAAAATATTGCAAAAGCAATGTGTAAGAAAGAAAAAAAGTATATATTACATCAAATGTGAAGAAATTTACACAATATTATGAGTTCATCAGAAGTTAGTAAATAGTTTCAATTGGTCGTTTCCCATGGAGAAGAACCGGCAAGAAACTCCATGGTTACTCTTTGTTTATTGTGCTATTGTAAAAACACTTGCCATTTTACCTCGCAAGCCTACCCTGGAGCATTCACCTTAAGAATAATAACTTGCTAAGTTATAAATGCAAAAATACTTAGTATATGGCGTTTTAAAAAAAACATGGTTGTCAGGACTAATGGCAGCAATATTTAAAAGTAATAGGTAAATGTGTCTCGAAACATGTCTCGAGTATATAAGTAAATAGGACCGTGTACCGCCTCGACACTATCCCCTAGCTTCTCAAATGAAAATTATTGTAACAAATAAACAAGCGTGTAGATGATGTGGATGTCTATAGTAAAATACTTGATTTGCAAATAAGTCTGTGCGCAATCGTTCGTAAAGATCACCCACGCCCCGCTCCCCTCGCTTGCGTCTCGCGCGCCTTGAGCACCAGATTTATTAAATAACAAAACATACGCACATCAGTATAAATTAAATTATAACTCAAAATTAAACAATATAATATAACCATTAAACTAATAATCACACGTCACCTACAAAGCGCTTGCAAACTGATGTTATTAACTGTTCGCAACTTGTTGGTATAACCACTGCAGATTACGCGCGTATTACCATTTGACGCGTTCATTATACTAAAATTTTAGTTCACGAATCTAGAGGATAGTTTCGTAATGGCTACAAGGCTGTACTAAGTTTTTAAGTCTCTTTCTATTGTCGCGATCGACTGGTGCTGTCCAATAGGAACAGCCCCCCTAGCCAAGTCACAAACGATAAACGCAAACTCTCAGTAGTCTTTAATAGATTTTGAACTTTATGTTATTGGATATAAAGTTGAAAATCTATTGAAGATTACATAGTGTTTTCGTTCGTTCCGGTCGCTAACGCTCAGTAGTCTTTAATAGATTTTCAACTTTATTCTCTTAGGTATAAAGTTGAAAATCTATTGGAGATTACTAAGCGTTCACGTTTATCGTTTGCAACTTGGCTAGGGGGGCAGAAAGCAACATCCCGCCGCGTCTATTTATTATTTTATTGTATGTATATTATCGTAGAGTAGGCCAGTCTATATTTTGTCGATGTTTTGCATTTTGATATATCGATGTGGTAAACCATAATATAGAATTTATAAATTTGAGGCGATTTTTTAAATCAAATACTTGTATAATAAATAGGTAATATGAAATGATTTTAAAATTTAAATATAGTGAAATTTTAAATGAGCCAGTGCAATACCATGGAATGATTTAATCAATAGCTTTAACTGCAGCATTTCTTTAAATATTTTTAAGTACAATTGTCCTTGCCTGTAATAGTGATAAAACTTTGAAACATCACAAAGGTATTGTGTGATGTTTCGATACTTTTTAAATGGATCTTTAAATAAATAACAAGTTGCCCCAATTGATACGTTTTAAGCTACCGGCACAAATAATTTAGTTTTTACAAAACACATAAGATTTTTCAGTACAATTTTGTTGGAAGCATTCCTATGTTAGCGCCATATTTAGAGGTATTGAATATCAATTGTAATAAGTATTCATGTTTATTTGTTACACAATATGTCCCATATTCACTTATTCTGATATTTGTAGCTTTTATACTGATTGAGAAATATTATTTTCACTATAACAGCTTTTTCAAATTCCATCTTGTAAGAAAAGCAATGTCACTTTATCAAAGACATTTCTTACTTCTGTATGCTTGAGCGATCATTCTTGATGGCTTTCCTCATAAGGCCCCGATTTTACCAAAGCGAACAAGAGACTGGAATAGATATGTGTTGTAAACAACCAATAAAATTTCGTTCTTTCCATGTCTCGTCTTAGCTTAGCTTCAGTTAATACGCTTGAGCAGAGAGGAGAGCAGGCTTGTAGCTCGAAAAAAATATGTGCTTATTCGAGCATGTAGCGGTGCGCAGTGGAGACGGAGAGACGGGAGATACGGTGAGCGACACCGCTAGACTCCGCGCACTACCTTTCGCTTGCCTCAAATCATGCATCAGCTCCGCTCTAGTACGCATCTCCGCTCTGCTTTCGTGGATTTAACCTAACTGCTAAACATCTTTTCTCCTCACCACGTCGCACGATCGTTTTGGTGGAGTCCAGGCCAGATATTTTGAAGATATAGGTAACGATATATCTTCAAAATAGATGATTTTTGCTCTGGAAAAGTTGACGTGAAAATACGTTGAGTAGGTAGATATGAGAATTTGTTACATCTTTTTGTAAATAAACTTTATTTTTAATGATTAAGTAAAAGCAACGAAAAATACAAAATAAAAACATTATTAGCATTGAAACAAATAAGTATCTATGTATATTCATTTACAGTTACGTTTTTTAATTAAAATAATGGTCAATGTAAGCGGGTGTCCATATTTATAAAATTACGTTATAAATAAGAACATGGCATGGTTAGGTAAATACTCTTATGTTATTTTAAATAATGATATATATATGTGCACTGTTTGGTTTATTTTTTATATAATAAAAAATATTTTGCCTATGAACGAACGTTTTATTTACCTGTTCACCCATTGCTGACTTCTTTTTTCACCTTATTTAAGGTTCTGTATCCAAAGGGTAAAACGGGACTATTACTAAGACCGCGCTGTCTGTCCGTCTGTCGCCAGGCTGTATCTCATGAACCGTAATAGTAAGGTTTGAAACTGCGTAGAGCGGACGCCCGCGACGGGCAACCGTCGCGTGACAAAACGCATGCTTACGTTGACGGTCCCCGTCGCGGCAACCGGTTTATTACCTACACAGTGTAGCTAGTTCAACGTTAACGGTGTGCATGTAGTCGTGTCGATGGAGAAATTAATGTATTATTACGTAGCGGCACGGGCGCGGGGCCCGCGATCTGCGACGGATGCTCGCGCGGCGAGCCGCATCGGAACACTTGTATGGGATCGCGCGGGCGTCCGCTTTACGCAATTTCAGCCCTTGACAGTTGAAATTTTCACAGATGATTTATTTCTGTTCCCGCTATAACAACAAATACTAAAAAAAATATATATATATTTATGGGGGCTCCCACACAACAAACGTGATTTTTTTTCTCGTTTTTTGCTACGGGCGGTACGGAGTAGGCGTGGGCAAAGTGTGTCATCTTTGTGATTGGAACATTTGCATCTATATCACTGAAATGTTCCGGAACAGTGAAATGTATCATTTGGAACAGCGGCTCAAAAGATGCAAAGGAACATTTGGAACATCGGCTCAAATGAATCGTGATCTGTTACCCGGTACACCGGTGTGGGCGCCGGCGCTGTGGAAGCAACCGGCGCGGGCGGTCCGGCTGAACGCATGCCAGAGGGTCATGGCCATACGGATGGTGCGAGGATACCGGACAATTTCCCGCGAAGCGGCGAGCCTCCTTGCTAGCCAGCCACCATGGGATCTGGAGGCAAGAGTCCTTCTACGCATGCACGATCTGCGAATGGGGATGCAACGCCGGGGCGAAACTCCGCTGCCGCGACAAGTCGCAGCATGGGGGCCAGAGCCCTGGCGGGATCTAATGGTGAACCCGACGTACGGCGAGTATCCACCCTTACGTTGTTGAAACTTCAACGGTCCGGACTAAGCGTTTCGCTTCGTCGTTTATACCGCGTACATCGAAGGACTGGAACAATTTGCCTGCTGCGGTCTTCCCGTCCAACTATAATTTAGGTGTCTTCAAGGCTAGAGTGAATAGGCTCTTAATAAACTAGTGCGGCTCACCATCAATGATTGCATCGCTGCTTACCATCAGGTGGGATCGCAGTCAAGCACTGGTTTATATTAATTAAAAAAAAAAAAAAAGAAATGGCGACAGCGACTGTCGCGACCCAGTGCTGGGCACGCCATAATTATGGCGGTAAGTCCCCTCTTTGAAGCGTGGTTAGAAAGACCTCACGGCGTCCTCACCTTCCGCATGACGCAGAAAGTTCCTGCACCGGATTAGTGCGGGTGTCGCTACTGTTTGGACCGCCCGGAGGACACGGTGGAGGTGTGCCCTGCTTGGGCAGAGCAACGCCGTGTCCTCGTGGGGGCGATCTCTCGCGCTGGGCCTTGGTACAGGCCTTGTCCGGTCCGGAGCGAGGACGAGTGGCAGGCGGTCGCCTCCTTCTGCGAAGCAGTAATGCTAGCAAAGGAGGCGGCCGATCGCGTGAGGCAACGGCAACGGTCCTCACGCCCCAACCGCCGCCGGGATTCCGATCCCGATTTCCGGCCACCGTAGGCGCGGGCTTGCGGACGGCGAGCAAAGGGAGATGTCAACAAATCGTAGCGCAGCAGGGTCGCAGCCTACTGGGGCCACGGGTAGTGTGAAAGTGGAACCTGGGACCCTGGGACGAAGGCAAAGAAGGAACAGGAGTGGGTTTTTAGTAAGTAAAAGTCTGACACTATCTCCTGCTCCGCCCGAGAGCGGGATTTGTCATTAGATGATTTTCCCACCTAAAAAAAAAAGAAGCGCTAAGTATGACTAGTCGTGATTTCAACCAAGTGCGGATTCACCCACAGTCTGGTATACCGTAGTTTAAGGGAGTAGATGGGTCAGATTTTGATTAAATACGCAAGCCTCGGCAGCTGCTCAGAAACCTAAATTTTACTTGTAATAAAGTGCCTACTTCCACGTTTCCAGTTTAAAATTACGAACTCCTATACAAAATTAAATCCTCGTTCACCCCATTTGGGGTTGAACTTTCGAAAGGCATTTTTTATTTTTTAGATTGCTGACCGTCGCTGTTAGTATGTGACTGCACTCATGTCTTATCGCTGTCTATAAGACACGAGTGCAAAGTGGAATGTTTTTGTTGCCAGCTGTGTGTTGTCTATCAATCATCTTCCTGCCCTCGTCCCAAATTTCTTGGGGTCGGTGCAACATATATTTTTTATTCCGTTCTATCCTGTCACCCGTCATGCTATCACTAGTTAGTGGTCCTCACGCCCCAACCGCAGCCGGGATTCCGATCCAGATTTCCGGCCAATGTAGACGCGGGCTTGCGGACGGCGAGCAATGGGTGGCTCGCCGTCCGACCATCCGGTAACCGTCCGGACCGAGCACAAGTCGTCGACGGCACGTGCTGTTCCACGCGCGCCTCAAGGAGATGTCAGCAACTGTAGGGGCCCAGCAGGGTGGAAGCCTACTGGGGCCAAGGGTCTGATTCTGAAAGGAAGACTCGGCCCTGGTACGAAAGGTAACGAAGGAACAGGAGTGGATTTTTAGTCAGTAAAAGTCTGACACTATCTCCCGCCCCGCCCAAGAGCGGGTGATGTCATAAGATGATTTTCCAACCGGAAAAAAAAACACTAGTTAGTGATCTATATAATACTCTATGAGTTAGTGTAATGGTGTGTTCACAGGAGTTCCTGTGCGTTGTCTGACAGTGAACTTAAGATTTACATTTAGTAATATAGATTCTGAATCCAAGTATATTAACATACTTGTACTCACTTAAAAATTACATAAAATAAAACACAGAAATAAATTCTAATAATAATTTATTGATATTTATCACATACATTATGTACAAATCACCATGCTTTAATAAAATATAATCAGTACTATGCAACGAAGCCCTTCGAACCTAACCTCTACCGCTATTATACAAAATAATACAACTCCATCCGCAAATTATATTACATTATTTTACAGTACTCGTAAATATGTCACATCCAGAGAAACCTTTATCTTCTAGAGAGCCGCTTACAAAAGTGACCGCTACGTAGAGAGAGTCAAAACGACTGCGGTAATACCTGTCCCATGCAGGGGCGCCGGCTTTTAGAAAACCTCATGGGTGCTCATGCTCATTTGATGGACTCGAAAAAGTGGCGAAGTGTGAGAAGAGAAATGCACGCTGATCGACCGGCAAATAAATAAATGACCTACTTACATACTGCGTACTTAATTACAAATGTTTGGTAAAAATATAAAATGAAACTAGTTTTTATTATCAAGAAATATTATAACTTATACGTAATCTAAAAGGCTTACTGATCTGTTTCTTGATGTCTATTCTCAGGGGTGCTCGGCACTCACTGTTTATTTCTCATGGGTGCTCGAGCGCCCGAACACCCACGGAGTCGGCGCCCCTGGTCTCATGTCTATAGGTTGTAGTGAGAAAGGTGTATGTTTATTCTAATGTTTTCATTTATATAATATCTAGCAATACAAGTCTTTGAAGTTCTCGGCTTTACTAAAGTGTATTAAGAATATATTATACACTTAAACCTTCCTCATGAATTACTCTGTCAATTGGTGAAAACAGCATCCAAATCCGTTCAGCAGGCTGAGACAGATGACTGACTGACTGACTGACCTGCGGAGAAGTCACGTGACAGGACAGGTAATGTTGCTCAGTATTTTGTACTTAGCGTTTAGCATCGAGATATAAGTACTAACGTACTAAAGAAGCTACGTCAAATAACTGAATTGTCCTATTTTCGTAATTTGAATCTTTAGTTCGCTGCAGCGCTAAAATAATAACAATTGGTCTAAACCGTAACTAATTTACCACAGCGCTAGATTTGCTGCGGAAGTGTATTTATTCTCTGCAAAAAGGTCTTAAGCGCAATGTAAATCACGGCACTTACGCGTTTTCTTCGACAAAGTGCGGCGCGATCGCCGCAGTTGAACGAGACAAAGTAGGAATTTACGGTGTCTTCTCTAGTACGTTAGTACTTATATCTCGATGGCGTTTAGGAACGCTAACAGAAAACTCATTTGTCTAAGTCTGCAGTAGTTTTTGGGTTTATCGCGTTCATACGGACATACAAACACGGTTTTGGACTTTATTTTTATAATATGTTAAGATATCCCTCTCGGTATATGATATATTACGTTTTGTTTTCCAACGACCACTATCAAATTATTAGATGAGCTATAATACCACGCAACTGGAGGAATCACTCGATGTGACATTTTTACCGCCATTACTGCAGATAACTGAAGAAGCCCAGTGAATGAGAGAACCCCTAATAACATAATGACATTTTATATGTAGTCGCCTTCAATTCAACTTTCAATACGAATAAATAAAATTATTAATTACAAAATTCAATTATTCAGGTAACGTAATAAAATAGTACAGACATAATATTTTTATACATCAAGGAATTAAAAAAATGGGACTAATTGGGGAAAGGTTAATTTGGGAAAAAGTTTAGTTATATATTAGCTAACAGCTGCTTAAGCTGAGAGTTACATGCGTCTAAATGGCAGTGGGCTGTACTAAACTTCGCAGTTAGCCCATTATATTCCGCAGTTACAACTTAACCTTATGTCAAATTGTGATCGTTCAATGCCGATGACTATACGGTATCGATCGACGGAACACGAAATATAAACTTAATAATATAAGCACCTAATCCGATTTGAATATTTATAATAAAATAATAACAATGGAAAATCTTCAGTTTGTTATTTTTTTTTTTTCAATTGATATGAACTAGTGCTTGACTGGGATCCCACCTGATGGTAAGCAGTGATGCAATCGTTGATGGTGAGGCGCACTATTTTATTAAGAGCCTATTCACTCTAGCCTTGAAGACATCTAAATTATAATTATACTTCTAAGTTTAATCAGCCCCATTTTATAAATCAAAGTTTAAAACATAATATTGTGATGACAAGAACTTTTAAATGTATACTAAAATAAACTTAATATAAAAAGTATTTATATAAACATTATTTATCAGGATAATAATAACCAGTGACAGTAAATAACATCCATTTAAAGTGATTTTCTTCAAAGATTCCGTGAATGCTCTCAAGTTATTTTTTTTAAATCAACAACATTCTCGAGTCGAAGAAATATGTGACGGAACAAATAACGAAACTAGAAAAGAATCCTTGAAGAAAAAGACTCAAAAATACGACTAACTGTCAATCATTAAATAAAAACTCTCAGGTACGCAAATGGCGCTACCGATCCTAAAATAAAATTAAACAGAGGTACATACACGCCGCTCAACTTAATACCTACGGCATTCACAATAATCACAGAATATTCCCACCTTAATCAATAATAAGCTAACTAAACTGTGATGGAACATGATTTGGTCGCAAATTAAAACTAATTTTAATAATATACCTACTAAAAGGATTTAAACTGCCAACCAACGCGGATGTCGGCCACTAGAAGAGTTAACGCGTGCGTGATTCGCTGTGCAGGGTACACTTGCTTTAATCGCGCGAGACATCTTTGATATTACTGATCTTTACTCTGTTATCCCAAATATGTGGAATCATTGAAACAGGCGCGATCTCGGTAAAATGGAGCTGTGAATTTTATTGTAATGTAGACTATCTCAGCGAAGTTTGCTGAGAAGTTTGACTTGATACATTTGCAGCCAAATACGTACCACAAAAACATTAGACTGTGTATATACATATTCTAATGGAAAACAAATTAACTATGCATACGAAGACATCCTTAAAGGACTTAGTATCCAAGCAAAAAACATTAAAAAAAAAATATTGCTTTCAAAATTATCTTACTGTATTTTAGCTTTAACTTTATAAACAATGGGACAACAGACTTTTTAAAATGTGCCTGTAATAGACATATCCCCATTCTATTTTTTTAACTACCGCCCGAAATATAAAGTTAACAGGAACCAAAACGTTATTGCTCTTCTTTTTCTCTAAGTTTACAATAAAGAAATAAATAATTTTGCTAATTATTTACAAGTTAATGAAATGCCATCACTTTTTGGTGTTTGTTAATTCACGTTAAATTGTACTTTTTGTTAAAATTCGATTATAATTGAATAGATTTTATAATTTTTCCAACGTTATAAGATAAGGGAATGCTAGAGTGAAGTTATTTTACTGGTTAATATCGTATTTTCTATGGAGTAAGTATATAATATTTTTTTATAATTTTTAAATTTCCTAGCTACATTCTCTGGGTCCTAAGCAGTGACGACGAACATTTACTAGGCAGCACGAACATTTCAAAATATAACAATATCATTTATATTTTGATTATGTACACACATACACAAATTCATATTTTAAACTGTATGTGCACGTACATGATACAATTTTAGTAATAAAAATAATCTCATACATTTTCATTCAAATTTGAGTTTTTAAACTCTTTTCCACAATTTATCTACTTTACAATGAAGAATAATATACTCTTTGTTTTAATTTCGACTAAATTTACATTTAATTGTATGTATAAGTGTAGTAAAAACAGTAATTCTCTACGTTAACTACAAATACACACCAAAGGCCATCTTCGTTTCAATAAAAATATTTCTTTTTTAATTTCATTCCCTCAACCACAGCAGAATTCATTCAAATTTCAACTTTATCGTCTGATAACAATTGTAGTCCATTCTGAGTTTATTAGGAATGTTTGAAATGTCGAATTATAAAATTGATTCCTTGGACAAAATTATGCCAATATTTATGTCACATGATAATTTCGTTAGCGCTAGGTGTTCAAGCCTTAAGCGCTTTATAAGTTCATTCATTCGTTCAATAAGTCGCTCGATTATCGATTAAGTCAGTATTCTAAAACCACGTTGTCAATCCGGATAATTACTGGCAGATTACACATGTTACACGTGTTATTAATAAAAGAAGTAATCTTGTCACTTTGTCTCGTGTTGAAATTTCAACCTAATTTCTTTAAATGTAGGGTTTAATATCACTTGTGTGGCACGATGGCGACTAGCCTGAGGAGTACCAGAGACAGTAGCTTGTCGAGAGGATCGAGGGTTCCTCGCTGCAGCCACTTGGGGATGGTGGTGCGTGCGTGGCTGAAGCCGAGCTTCTGCAGGATGTAGTCCACGCCGTATGGCTCGATGGACTTGCCGGCCCAGGATAGCAGTCTGCGAAAGGAATTAGGTTTACGTTAATTAAACCGGTTGACAGTCAACAGTGATTATTATAGACACAACTTACGTTAGACATACAAGAATAGACAAAAAAGATATAACATGAACATAGGTAAAAAAATAAAATAACAAAAAACACTTTGAATGCCTCTTACAGTTCAGAATTTAAGACACTCATTATATTTGTAACAATCATAAATAACGGGTAGATGTACCAAACCGAAATTCATATCAAATTTACTAGTAATCAACGAAATCAAA
The DNA here is from genome assembly GCA_905147345.3 of Mythimna impura. NCBI lineage: Eukaryota > Metazoa > Arthropoda > Insecta > Lepidoptera > Noctuidae > Mythimna > Mythimna impura. The sequence continues at coordinate 2,190,557 of LR990348.1, forward strand.
ATCATCATCTCATCATCTTCCTGCCCTTATCCCGTTTTATTCGGGGTCGGCGCAGCTGGTTTTTTTTCTTCCATTCTGTCCTGTCACCCGTCAAGCTATCATTAACTCCTTTTTCTTTCATATCACTTCTCACACAATCCATCCATCTTTTCTTTCAAAGAAATCAAAATATACAGTAATTTATGACGTTGTCTTAAATTTTCTTGATCTCTTCCGGTCTTCGAGTCGTTGAAACTGGAAATTGTTGAAGAGGCTACCTTTCAAATATCGGAGATATTTATTCTCTCCACCATTTTCCTTCTGCTGTCCGTCGCTGTAGATTTTCTTAAATCTTAAGAGATGTTCACTTATTTGAAATATGCTCTAAACCCCTTCGGAGCATTTTCCCCGCAACCCAAATAATTGCGCCCCGTCCGCGCAAAACGACCGAAGCCTAATGCTGTGACTGCACGCAAAATGCGACAAGTCCGCAGCGTGGGCCGGTGACGGCCACAGTGAACCCAGTACGGTGGGCGGGTCTCGGTAGGAATGTAAAGTATATAACGTTATACCTGACAGTGGGCTCCAGATGCCACGTGACGCAGCGGTAGTCGCGGTAGTCCTGCGGGGGCCCCTCGGGCCGCGCGCGCGCTCCGCCCGGGCCGTTGGCGTCCGCCCACGATGCGCGCGCTCCGCCCGGCATCTGTGTACAAATACGACTACATAAGGGCGAGCTCAAAACGATCCAGGTTCGCTAGGTAGTACAAAGAAAATTTAAATTCTATACTCCATCGGTTTAGGTAGTTAACTAAACGTAAACAATCTTAATATGTCTTTTTATTAAAAAAAATCGTATAAAAGACATACAAAGATTATTTAAATTTAGTTAGTTACCAAACATCGGTACTTATAGGTAAATAACAAATTGTAAACATTTTTAGATAAAAATTATAGACAACTTTTAGATAAAAGACATGTCAAGATTGTTTACCTTTAGTTAATTACCAGATGGAGTATAAAAATTTTATCTGTAGAAACGTGTACGCACGAACGAACACGAACATAGCGAACACAAACACCAAACTGGAACATTTGGTTTATTCGTATGGACGGCATTATCGAACACGAACGCGAACTTAGTTCGGATCAAGTTCGCGCACAACAGTCGTGAACTCTCTTAATAGCCATGGCGGCGTCGTTGGACGTAATCGGTTGTGAAGTAGCGAAAAGTTTTTTGGTGTTCGCATTGATTCATGAAGAACACCGTCCATACAGAACATACTAATAGGATCGCCGCAAACATGTTTGACGAACATAGTGTTCGATGTTCGTTAGTGGTACACACGTGCGAACCAAGTTGTTGCGTATCACGCAACGCAACAAATCAAACAGTGTCATAAATCTATATTACTTTGCCCCACTCAAAAACATTCATTTACAAGCACGCGATCTGCAGCATCTGCACGACAGGAAGACGGTGCTCTGTGTCTGTGTTTGCGATAGGCGAATGAATGACATAACAACGATATTTTAAGTTTGACATGTTTATGTGCTTCAATAACGTTTTGTTACACAAAACCCATAATATGAATGTGGAACTATGATTGTAATACATTTTTAATTTGCATAATAGTCTTTAACGATTTACACAACATTATCTTGAAATCATATTTTTATATAATATGATTTTTATTTTATAGGTATTTAAATAAAACTTTTTTTAGTTATGTTCATACGTAATAAGTAACGAAGATTAAATTCCTCATATTATTGATTTGGAATCCGATTTATTACAAACAGGGCCTCTATTTGTTACAATTATTTTCAACAATATACATTTTCTGTAAATATATTTCCTGTAAACAACACTAGATCCTGCCACTGGTGCAGGATCTGGTTGTCAGAAGTAAAATAACTTTGGACTAACTGTAGTCTAATAAATAACTTACCAATCTATCTTTCTCCTTGATATAAGAAGATATAAGGTCGTGCAAGAACAGGAACGCCTCAGCATCCACAGAGACGAATATGTGATCTTCAAACTCTGTGATGAAGCTGCATTCCACTACTGGTTTCTCATCTGTTAAGTAAGAACAATAATTTTAGTTCAGGTATCACGGTTGTTGCGAGCATATCAAGGTTTCAACAAAACCTAGTAAAACTACACGCAGTTTAAATATTTAGTTCGATTAAGCATAGCGTAATCAGCCTTGTAATATTCCCAATGCTGGGACTCAGGCCTCCTCTCTAGGTGAGGGAATGGGCAGTAGTCAATCACGCGGGCCTTGACAATATTTATATTTTTAATTATTCGCAGCAAAGTCTAACTTGCGAATGATTTTATGTAAAAGGCGAATGTCAAAGAGCAATGGAGCGCACTGCAGCATTCTGGGTGTCGAAAGAGTCGATAGAATAAGAAACACCACGCTGCACAGTGGGAAAGTATAGGCTAAATAAAAAAAAGTACACAATATGATTCTCTTGTTGATGCTGCGCCTGATTTATACCCAGTCTTATAAGATTGTGGTCTATAATACATAATGTTTATTTAGCAAATAGGTTATAAATAACACTTATACACGTCCATTTGTTCGTCAATTTAAACTAGATGAGGCCGGTGTTTCCTATACCCTATTCAGGGAAACGTGAGATAAAAGGTAAATAAACCATTTATAATACTACTAAATTATAGATCACTGATACTGCAAACATTTTACATGAAAATGTGACGTTTTGTCATCGGGCGGGTTATAATCCGCCATCTTTTTCACTATCGATCAACGTGTTGATACGAGATATTTTCGTTAAATTCTTGTTATTCGCCGAAAAAAAAAGCGTGCAAAGAAAACGCCAATGCATTCAACAGAAAAGGAGACTGTTAATGTTATTAATGTATTCAAACACGTCGAAGAAACTTGGTCGAAGGTACCTACATTGTTTTCTATGTTTACATTTTGTCTCAAGCCCACATGAATAGGGTATAGCTGACTACCCTGAGAAGAAACACGAAAACAAACTAAGAGATCTCATCGAATTATAAAAGTGAGGGTAGAGCGACTGTACCTGGTTTGCCATACATGTGTGCCCTATATTATTTCCTGTGTGCTCAGCTGGTCTTTGCTGAGGATAGTCGAGAGGATATTTTGATGTGTACTGACCGCTTTCAGTCGGAGGTGTGTGCGCCTGCAGGTGGTGTGTCCTCAGATGCAGCTGCAAGGACGGCAGCGCGAAGATGACCTCCCGCACGTGCTTGTCGGCGGCCGCCTTGTTCCTCTCGGCGCTGTTGGTGTTGGCGCTGGAGCCGCTGGCGTTGGACGACGTCGTGCCGGTCGGCTCGCGCTCCAGGGACGGGAACAGCTCGATTGCTGGAGACAACCATTTTATAATTAGTAAACTAAACTAAATTATAAAAAAAAATATATCTATGCAGTCACTTAAGTTGGCCTTTCTGCACTTGTTAATCGTTAACGTGAGTATGGTTTCGAAGCTTGTTGTTTCAACCAAAGCAATGTTAGATAAAGAGGCAACGTGAAAAAAGAGAGATAACGCCCGAACGCTCTATTGTCAAAAATATAAATATTTCACAAAACTTGTTTCAAAAACCTTAAAAGTTTTTGCAAAATATGTTTGTCATTCAGAAGGAGAGCAGTGGTGGCCGAGTGGCAACGGCCCCGACTTACGAATAGTAGGTCGCGGGTTCAAATCCAGCCAGGCGCATTACTTTGTGTAATTTATTTCACCACCACTGCTCTCAAAACGGTGAAGGAAAACATCATGAGGAAACCGGCATGTCCTAGAACAAAAAAATCGAAAACATGTGACATCCACCAACCCGCACTGGGCCCGCGTGGTGGATTACGGCCCATCCCCTCTCCTAGAGAGGAGGCCTGAATCCCAACAGTGGGAACACTATAAGGCCGACTATGCCTATGCCATTCAGAATCTCGATTAAATGTGCAAGGTTTCTATAAATACAGGGTGTCTCACGGCAGAGTTAGGATTTTGAAAAGAAATAAAAGTCAAATTACATATTTTTTTGAAAACATTTTTATTAAAAATTATTGAACTATAATGCGGATTTTATGTTTTAAAGATTACATCTTCTAGATGTCTTCCATTTCGTAGCACGCACTCACGGAATCGATTCATCGCATTTTGCATAACGCGCCTAAGCAAAGCCGGCTCGATGTCACGTATTTCTCGTTGGATATTTTGTTTTAGCTCAGCGATATTCCTCGGAGTATTGACGTAAACTTTGCTCTTAAGGATTTGACCCCCATAGGAAAAAGTCCATGGGGGTCAAATCTGGTGATCGCGGAGGCCACGCGATATCACCAAAGCGGGATATCAATTTTTGAGGAAACAATTCACGAAGTTGTTCCATAGTGGCTCTTGCAGTGTGGCAAGTGGCTCCATCCTGCTGAAACCACGTTCTTGAGCTGTAGGCTGGATGCTCTTGAAGTTGGGGTATAAAATAATTGGATATCATTTGCCGATACACCTCACCAGAAACAGTTATCGTAGCACCTGTCGCATTTTCAAAAAAAATATTCCATTGACCGAAAGAGCACACCACACTGTCACTTTTGGGCTATGCAGCGGCCTTTGATGTTTTTGTCTGGGATTGACAACTGACCAAAAGCGACAATTTTGTTTGTTAACATATCCATTTAAATGGAAATGTGCTTCGTCACTCCAAAACACAGTATTCAAAGTGCGAAATCTCTCAATGACTGTCTGGCAAAAATTTTTACGTAAATTGTACTCATTCCCATTTATTTCCTGCACTATCTGTATTTTATAGGGATGGAATTTCAAATCACGTTTTAGAACCCGCTCTACGGTTGATTTGGTGACGTTTAAAGCCGCCGCTCTTTTGCGTATTGACAAACGTGGATTGCGACGAACGCTAGCTGCCACTTCGTTTATTGTTTCTTCCGTCCTTGAAGTTCTGCTTGGGCCCGGACGCGGTTGATTTATAGCGGAACCGGTAGCTCGAAACTTGATAACCCATTTACGAATCAAATTTTCGCTTGGTCCATCGCGTAAACGTCTGATATTGTAGTGATAACAAAACTGTCTCCGAGCCACAACGTACGATTCGCCACCTTTCAAAAACGCTTCGATAGCGAACGCGCGGTGCTCACCCGACCACTGCGACATCGTGACTAACGAATCCGCACGAACGACGAAGCTACTGCGGTCCTCCCCCCGCGCTTACTTGCAACGGTTTTTTAAATATTCAAATTTAAAATCCTAACTCTGCCGTGAGACACCCTGTATATGTTTCTTATATTTTTACTTTATAAATACATTATGAAGGGCCAAAGTTCACGCAAAATAATAAATTTATGTTTTGATTTCAATAAAAATCTAGATAATATCCAAAAGGGGTCTGTTTCCAAAATAGAGAACGATGTTTAATAACGTCATAATCCCGTAAGAGCGATTCTATGGAAATGTATTTTGGGGTGGGGGCTCTTACATATGTCTTTAAACTTCTTATTTATTGCACATACATTGGTTTATTTGGATTCTATTGCGATAAATTCATTTTCGGTTGGCTATTGCATTCCTATTTCCATCTTTTTTCTGCACATACTTATCGCCCTTGTTTGAGCGAACCTATTCACATTCAACATTCGAAAAAATTACATTTTGATGACACCCCGTAAATTCAATGGCGTCGTTAACTGATCTGTGCGTGTTGCGTTCGCAAACAAAATTCGAAAATGAAGTCCGTACTATCGTGTGTGCTGAGCTGTGCCTAGGACTTACTAGGTTTTTTGCAAACCTTCCTTAATGGGCGAGTCGTTTTGACCCCACGACTAGTTAAATCCACACAACGCAGCAGTCGAATTTCAAATACTCCGCAATCTTTTTGCCAGAACCGCGCAAACATATATAAAGACTGCCCGAGCCCAGCTCGCCCAGGCTGGTCTGTACTACGTGGACTTGCATCCTACCCACACAACTCACCATCTATCTCACTGTTAGCGAAGGCATAGTGGAACCACTCCTTGAGCGTCTTGAACTGCGGCGGGAACAGCAGCGCGCGCGTCATGCGGCACACCGTCGCCATGGACACGTGCCCACCCAGGCTGCTCTGTACTACGTGGACTTGCATCCTACCTACACAACTCACCATCTATCTCACTGTTAGCGAAGGCATAGTGGAACCACTCCTTGAGCGTCTTGAACTGCGGCGGGAACAGCAGCGCGCGCGTCATGCGGCACACCGTCGCCATGGACACGTGCGCACGCGCGCCCGAGCCGCCCGGGCCCAGCCCGCCCAGGCTGGCCGTCAGGCTCTGGACTACGTGCACTTCCATCTCACCTATACAACAAAAATAACACATTCAAGATAAATAAAAAAATAAGTGTGGCACTCGGGGACTGCCGCGGTAAAGCTATTGCATAGCATTTTGTATCAACTTATGCAATTATAATTATTTATTTATTTTATTTATGCAGTATTTCTTTTTCTTTGATATTAATTCAAGTTACACTTTTTGAGCGTGGTGACCGATAAGAAAACAATTTTTTTTCTTTTATAAAATAAATAAACGAGCTTCGTAGAGTCGTACAATACGGCTAGTTGCACGCACACAAACACCCTTCAAGCCACACCTCCGTGCCCGTCGGAGTGGGGAGCGTGAGGTTTTTTTCATTACGGAATTTCTGGATTCGATCCCCGCGCTCAAGGCCCTCGATAGAAGCTATGCAATAGCTTAAAAAAGAAATGAATTGCATAACAGCATGTTCAGAGAGTTTCATGTTACCAACTCAACTAAGGTTCATAAATTTTATAAAGGGTGTCATAATGTTATATGTTAGTTTGGACTCGACAAGTGCATCATTACCGATGATCCTCTTGGCTCGCTTCTCAATCGACTCTAGGGCATCAAGCTGGTATTTGGCAGACCAATCCCAAAGATGAGAGCAGTATTCCATACACGATCGAACTTGCGCTTGATAAAGGTTAAGCAGCTGTTCCGCCGTGAAGTACCGTCTAACCTTGGCTAAGATCCCCAATTTTTTGGCAGCCTGTTGAGCTTTTGCCTAGATGTAAGAGCCGAAATTGTGGGTAGACGACAACGTTACCCCAAGAAGCTCAATGATGGAGCCGAGTGAAATTGGCTCCGTTTGGCGGAAAAAAGACACACCTGGGTTTTAGCAGCATTGAACTTGACCAGATTGGCATCGCCCCAATCAAATGCTGCCTTCAAGGACAATTTCAAGCGTTCAACCATAACCTCTCGGAAAGACTGGATCTGTGACCCACTAGCGCGTGCATCGGACACGTATCTCTCAGCAACAGTGCTATCGTCTGCATACCCAAAGGTACCGGGTTTAAGAAGGTCGTTTATGTGCAGCAAGAACAGTGTTGCCGATAGTACCGACTCCTGAGGGACCCCGGCATTAATTTTCATTTGACCGGACGAGCAGCCATCAATAACCACTCGGATGGATCGCCCCCAAAGAAGTCTGCGATCCAGACACACAGACCAGTGGGCAGATCGAAGGAAGGAAGCTTAGCAATAAGGCTATCATGACAGACCCTGTCAAAGGCCTTCGAGATATCAAGGGAGACTGCAAGTGCTTCCCTATGCTTCTCGATGGCCTCGCTCCAGATGTGAACAAACACCTAACATCTAAAACTTTAAACTTTTATCCCACCGCTCGTACATTTAGTCGCGCAGTTGTCAATCTGTGTATAAATTGTAGATTTATTCATAAGGTAATGCGACGTTGCCGCCTTACCACGCTCGCGCAAACTGCACGGCTATTCTTTAGCTAACGCGATCTCCGATCTCGCTTTAACACTTAACAACAAAAAGAAATGAACATTAGTGTATTTATTTCTCAATCGACGTGTTGGCTTATCTGCTATCTGTATTTTCCCTTTAAAACCATTAATAGTATGAGTGAAATTTTTATGTATGAATAAGTATTCATTCGGGATTTTGTGCTTCGGAAAAAAGTATGAATGAAAATGAAATGGTTCGTGTATATAAGTTTACGAATATTACGAGACGCCCTTTATGACATGCGAAGTGAAGTTGCGCAAACTACAAATTAGTTCAAATTTGCTTTGAGCGGCTACTGTTTTATATTGCTTAGATAGATTTTTAATTTTCTGTCATTTAAAGTTTTGTGATTAGTTATTGCTGTAACTTACTTGGTTTTGAAGTGATTAAGTTTATTAACTTTGAAATGAATTCGGAAACGCGTGCAGTGGTTCCATGTGAAGGATTTGAAGTGTGTGTGCAATTGAAAATGAAAATATTGCACTGATGATACGTGACGTCGGATTGACGCGAGGTTTTTTTTTCGGGGTAAGTAGTAGATAGGTCAAGGTTCCTTGGTTTGCTCCCTATAAACGCATTTGGCACGCCGCTGCTTTTGAGAACAAATATCATGATGCGCGTAGGACACTTGGAAGTTCTTGAACTTCGTTTTTTCCTGTACTGTTGACTAATGACCCTGACCCCTCCAAACCACATCCCAAAAAATACCTGCTTTATTCATAGTTTTAGAAAGCAGAATATTAATTAATTCCATTCATTCTTCTAAAAACCTAAAACATAAAAATGAAAAGAATATAGGGACCCCTTACCCTCTTCGCTGGCCACCTGTTGCGCTTCAGTCGCGAAGCTGATGCAAGGGTCCTTGAGACTGAACAGTGCCCAGGATTTCGATTTGAAGCTGTTGCCGTGGAAGCACGCTAGCGATATGTTCGTGCCGTGGAGTTCCATTGTACCGCCGAGAACGGTGCCTAGAGAGAAATATTAGGAAATTATAAGTGTGATTATATTTTTAACAGACATCCAAAAAGGGGGAGGTTTTTTTTAAGTCGTCTGAATGTTTTCTTTTTGGCCACCGGCGGGGGCGCCGCGCCTTCTGCTGCTGCCGGTGTTGCAGCTGGGGCTGACAAATGTGAGTGTAGTGGCTGCGTTACCGTTAGCAGACAGCGGTGTCGGCAAGGTGGAGAGCTGCATGCCGGATACCAGGTGCAGCACTTTCTGCCAGTGTCGGTGGTGGCGCAGCTCGGCGGCCACCGGCGGGGGCGCCGCGCCTTCTGCTGCTGCCGGTGTTGCAGCTGGGGCTGACAAATGTGAGTGTAGTGGCTACGTTACCGTTAGCAGGCAGCGGTGTCGGCAAGGTGGAGAGCTGCATGCCGGATACCAGGTGCAGCACTTTCTGCCAGTGTCGGTGGTGGCGCAGCTCGGCGGCCACCGGCGGGGGCGCCGCGCCTTCTGCTGCTGCCGGTGTTGCAGCTGGGGCTGACATAAAATATGAACAAAAACAAATTAAATTAATAATCCAAAAACAAGTAAAAATCCAAAATAAAATAATTAAATACAGCGATTTGATTTGTGTACGTCATTTTTACGTATGATTGGGCTTTGTAGCCGCAAAATATGATTAGGCTTCTAGGATTAAAGTCTTTACGTTGCGAAGTATAAATCCTAATCGCCTAAACGAATATTTTAATACCAATACTATGCGATCATGGATTCCCTCTCCTAGAGAGAGGAGGCTTGAGTCCCAGCAGTGGGAACATTATTATGCTATGGATTGCGTTAACTTGTTGTCAAAGTGACACCCAGATCCTTCATATCACTTGTCCTGGTAATGGTACTCTCGTTCATTTTGTATACATAGGTGATAGGGTTCGTGCGTGAGTAAAATTCATGAGGAAGCTTTAGGTAGAGTTAAATTCTGAAAAAGATATTCTGAAAAAAAATCTGCTTAACTTCGTGGCGAGGGTGGCGCCTGCCGTCGATGCTGGTGTGCAGGTTGACGCGGCATACTTTGATTTTAAAAAGGCGTTTGACACCGTTGACAATGATGTACTGCTATTGAAGCTGGCAAAAATAGGTTGCACGCCGCACCTTTTACAGTTCTTCGCTAGTTACTTGAAAGACCGACAGCAGTACGTTGACTTCAACGGGGTCGAATCCGAGCCATACTACACCAGGTCAGGAGTGAGCCAGGGCAGTAATTTGGGTCCTTTTGAATTTAATTTAACGGTAAATGACTTACCAGATGTAGTCAAACATAGTTTATGTTTATTGTTTGCAGATGACCTCAAATTGCTGCTTGAGGTCAAAGATGAGTCGGACTGTGAGCGTTTGCAGGAAGACATAGATAGAGTGGTTGAGTGGAGTCATAACAACAAACTATATTTCAACACAGCGAAATGCTCAATTATGTCATTTACGCGCGCAAAGACTGCCATAGCCTACGAATACCAAGTAGAGGAAGTGCCAATCCAGCGAGTGTCTCAAGTACGAGATCTAGGAGTACTATTTACACCAAATCTAACGTTCCGGGATCATATAGTTAAGATTTGCAAGAAAGCGTACAGAAACCTCGGTTTCGTGCTGAGACAGTCGCAGAGATTCACTAATATTACCACGCTCAGGGTACTGTATGACGCCTTGGTAAGGAGTCATTTGGAACACAGTGCGGTGATTTGGGCTCCTCATGAAGCGAAATACAGTGTCATGCTGGAGCGAGTACAAAATAAATTCACAAGATACTTGTATTTCAAACTTTATGGGGTTTACCCGTTTTACCCACTGATGTCCTACACTGTTTGTACTGGGTATGGTGGGGTACAACGAACTCAGAGTGCGCCGGGAATTTACACTCGCGGCGTATGCTGTAAAGCTCTTGCGTGGAGTAGCGCACAATCCGGGTGTGCTGCTGCACCTGAAGCTGTGCGTGCCAGACCGGTACGTGTGGAGGCGGCGGCGGCCGCCATTGCTGGCCGTACCTGCTGCCAGAACCAACCTACTGTCAAAAGCACCCCTCACCCGCACAATATGTGTACTAAATGAAGTGCATGAGAGGATTGACCTATTTTCGAGCCATGAAAGTGAAATCGCAAGAGTTTTATTAAATTTTATTAGTTATTGTTCAGTTAAAAACTATCGCATATAGCTATGCATACATTCATGTATTCAATTTACTCATTCATTCGTCTTTAAGCAGTGTCCAATAGATCTTTATACAAACCACACGTTGTTTCATTCAAAAAGCGTACAAACAAACCTCGACCTTATCACGTAAACATATGATCCATAATCGAGCCGGATACCAGACCCCGCTGCCGACATCGCCGGCCGCCCGAGAACAAAGAGATCGCAATAGATAAGACGTGTTCGAGTTGTTTAGTGCAAAGTATTTAACTATTAAAACTTATTCATTTCATTACGTTTGCTACAATTGAAGTTATTACATACTTACGATGGCTATGGAAGTGGAAAAAGCATTAAGTATAGTGGAAAACCTTGCACATACTTTGAAGAAGACCCAGATCAATCTAAAGAAGTCTCCGAAGGCTAGATTAACGCAAAAGAATTATATTGAAGCCCGCATTAAGTGTGTAGAAGACTACTGGAGTGAATATAAACAAGCTTACGGTGAAATAATGCGAAGCGTACCGAAGGAGAAGCGCGATAAAGTACCCTATATAGTAAATGAAGAATTCTTTGAGCATGAAGAGTTGTATTTGAGTTTGATGACAGAATTGAAGGATTTATTAGTTGATCAACAAGTTAACATTAGTGGTTCGTCGCCTATACCTAGTGATACTCAACAAACACGAGTGGTTTTGCCGAAAATACACTTACCTACGTACAGTGGACAATATGAAGAGTGGTTATCATTCCATGATTTATTTAATACACTTGTACATAAGAACGCGGCGTTAAGTAATGTACAAAGATTGCATTATTTGAAAACAAGTCTTAGTGGAGAAGCCGCATTAATATTGAAACATATACAAGTGACAGATACGAACTACGAACAAGCATGGAACATTCTCAAAGCAAGGTATGGCAACAAACGTATAAATTTCGACGCAGTTATGAAAAGGTTCTTCTCTCTGAAGAAAATTACCGTGGGTAATTCCAGTTCTATCAAGAATTTACTACATAGATACAACATTTGAATGTTTACATCAATTCAAAAATATGAATGTGCAGATAGATAATTGGGACCCTGTGATAATATTCGTCGTAGTGCAGAAGCTGGACAGTGAAACTCACAAAGATTGGGAAAACTATGTGAGCAGCAATTGTGAGGACCCTGACAGCTTACCTTCCCTAGACATGTTTCGGAAATTCCTCGAATGCCGATTTCGTACGTTAGAACTTACAGAACCAACAAAACAAAAGGCAAGTTCAGTTCATGTTCGAGAAAAGTCATTTCATGCAGCAACTAATGTGGAGAATATTAAAACATGTCAAATATGTAAAGAAAACCATACACTTAGCCACTGTAAGGAGTTTGGAAAACAATCACCAACACAAAGAAGCGAGTTTATCAAAATCAACAATTTGTGCTTCAACTGTCTTGCACCCGGACACTCAGTAAGGCAGTGTCGCATACCAACAAGTTGCAGAATATGTAAAAGACGACACCATTCACTTCTTCATGAAAATAAGGAAGATAGCTCATCAAAACCAACCACGACGGGCAACACTGAAACCAAACAACCCGAATTGGCACTGCATACTAACGTGGAGAACTTTGAAGAAGCAGAGAAGGACATTACAATGGTGACATCACACGTTTCTACAAAACAAAGCACATCGTTGCTGGCAACTGCAATCGTAAAAGTGAGAAGTGAAGACAATTATACAACGATCTTACGAGCTTTAATCGACCAAGGCTCACAAGCCAGTTTTATTAGCGAACGAGCGGCACAACAACTCATGGCCAAGCGATATCCTGTCAAAGGTACAGTTGTAGGCGTGGGATCAACGAGAGAAAATATCAAACAAGTAGTTCAGATAAATGTAGAATCAAGATGTGAAAATTTCAACTTGGAAATTAGAACATATGTTATGTCGAAGCCACTGACTACTAAAATACCATCCCGCACAATCAACACCAACCATTGGCCTCATCTAGAAGGACCAGTCCTGGCTGACCCTAACTACTATCAGCCAGGGTCTATTGATTTACTTCTGGGTGTCGACGTTTATGCCCAAATTGTACAGAACCAGTTAATCAAAGGTCCGCCAGGGTCACCATGTGCACACAAAACAAACCTTGGCTGGATTTTATTCGGAAAAGTGGAAGATAGATTACAGCAAACAGAGTCGGTTCTTGTTATGCATCATCAAATCATAGGAGAAGACTTATTGAAAACACTCTGGGAAATAGAACCAGATTTGAAGAGAACATACTCCAAACAAGAAAACGAATGTGAAGGTTTCTATGAAAATACATACAGAAGAAACAGCAATGGACAATACGTTGTGAGACTCCCATTTCGTACCAATGTACCAAAAGCAGCGGATGGGAACACGAGACAAATTGCAATGAACCGCTTGGTTCAACAAGAAAGAAGACTTCAAAGGGAACCTGAACTAAGAGAAGAATACGACAAGGTACTAGAAGAATATTTATCAATGGGACACATGGAAGAAGTTCCAAAAGATGAAGTAAACAACCGGTGTGTTTACCTACCACATCACGCCGTAATCCGAAGAGATAAAGAGACCACGAAAGTCAGAGTCGTATTTGATGCGTCATGCAAGGGATCTAATGGCGTATCTTTGAACGACGAGCTCATGACTGGCCCGGTACTACAAGAAGATATGCGAAGCATAATAATGAGATGGCGCATGCACAAGGTGTGTTTCGCAAGTGACGTCATCAAAATGTATAGAATGGTACTTGTTGATAGACAAGATACTGATTATCAGAGAATATTGTGGCGTGGCAGCGTCAGACCCAGCCTTGAGCCAAACTATCTACCACCTGAAGTCAAGGACTACAGATTGAAAACAGTTACGTTTGGTACGGCATCTGCGCCTTACCTCGCCATAAAAACGTTAATTCAACTAGCAGAAGATGAGGGTAAACAACATCCTGAAGCTGTCAAAATTATTTGTGAAGATTTTTATGTTGATGACCTGACTTCAGGCTGTGATACAACAGAAGAAGCAATTCGTATTAGTAAGAAAATCATTACCATTTTGAAACGAGGAGGCTTTGAACTTCAAAAATGGGCATCCAATGATACCGAGTTTCTTAAATCTATAGACGCCACCAAAGTCACTACAAAGGCTAACCTAGACTTGAAGCTAGACGGCACCATAAAGGCTCTTGGTCTGTCATGGAATCTCGGAAGAGACGAGTTTAATTACCAATTACAACTAGAACCTATATCATCAGATCCCATATCAAAGAGAACCATTCTGTCAGATTTACAAAAATTGTTTGATCCGCTGGGGTGGATAGCACCAGTTATTGTAACAGCAAAAATCCTAGTACAAAGATTGTGGCTAGAAGGAATAGGATGGGACCAAGAAATAAGTACAGAATTGAAAGAACAATGGAAGTTCATTAGGAGAGATTTAGAAAATGTCAATCAATTGAGAATCAGACGTTGGTTGAACACCATTAGCACTGAGAAGGAACGAATAACACTACATGGGTTCTGCGATGCGTCTGAAAAGGCATATGCAGCTGTAGTTTACTGCCGCGTACAAACGAGCGAAGGTGACATAAAGACAAACACCATCGCATCAAGAACAAAGGTAGCTCCTGTCAAGACCATTACACTACCACGCCTCGAACTGAGTGGAGCTACGCTACTAGCTAAATTGCTAACCAAAGTGAGTCAAGCTATGAGGATTCCCTCACACAATGTGTTTGCATGGACTGACTCAACCATAGTATTAGCGTGGCTGGTCGGAGAACCCAACCGATGGAAGCCATTTGTCGCAAACAGAGTGGTTGAGATACTAGAAAACCAAAGCAGTAGCTAATGGTTCCATGTGCAATCAGCACATAACCCAGCTGATATAGCGTCAAGAGGATCGTCTTTATCAGAACTACAACAGAAAACGTTATGGTGGAACGGCCCTGCCTGGCTTTCAGAAGAAAATATCGAATTCACGAAACCATCAAGGTCAAATACAGATTTAGAAAGAAAGAAACCCATACAGTCATACGTAAATGTTACAGAAGGGGAAGAGAAATTCTTAAAATTTGAAGAATATGATACACTTACGGAGGTATTAAGAGTAATAGTGCATTGTAAAAGAGTTTTAAACATGAAAAGAAATCCTGACAAACTAGGTCAGGAGATGACCACAGAAGAACTGCAAGCGGCTTTGGAATATTGTATAAAACGAGCACAAGAAGAAGAATTTTCAGAGGAAATTAAAAGAATAAAACAAAAGGGGAATGTAAAAACCAATAGCACTCTGAAGTCACTGAACCCATTCTTAGATAGTCAAAATATCCTCAGGGTGGGCGGAAGATTGAGAAACGCAGACGCCGATGAGAACTTAAAATATCCCGTGATACTGGGCAAGAAAGGCAGCTTCGTATCACTAGTGCTGGCTGACGCACACCTAAAAACAATGCATGGAGGAATAAAAATGATGATCACTTACCTGATGAGTAAATACTGGATTGTTAGCTGCAAACGTCTAGTAAAGAAATACATTCACGGATGTCTTACCTGTACGCGGCAACGAGCTGTTAGTAGACAACAAATAATGGGTGACTTACCTGAAGCACGAGTGACTCCTTCGCGTCCCTTTGCTCGAAGTGGAGTGGATTTTGCCGGCCCCGTGTATGTGTTAAACTCAAAGGGAAGAGGGGCAAAATCCCGCAAGGCGTATATTTGCATCTTTGTCTGCATGGCGGTAAAGGCTATACATTTGGAGCTAGTAAGCGACCTGACGGCCGATGCATTTATCGCAGCTTTCAAACGTTTCGTGGCCAGAAGAGGCAGATGTAACGAGATTTGGAGCGATAACGGTACGAACTTCGTGGCATCTAACAAAGAGTTATGTAGAATGTGGAAAGAGGCGGGATTACAAGTACCCGGTCCTATAGCTGACCAACTGGCAAATGAAGGAACACAGTGGCACTTCACACCGCCATATAGCCCAAACTTTGGAGGGCTTTGGGAAGCTGGCGTTAAGTCTGTTAAACAGCATCTACGGAAAGTGTTGAATATGAATTTGACATTTGAAGAATTCAGCACGGTACTCACACAGATAGAAGCTTGCCTCAATTCTCGCCCGTTAACGCCGATTAATACTGATGTGGATTTGATCGATGACATACAAGTACTCACACCTGGACATTTCCTTGTCGGAGAAGCACTAATTACCGTACCGGACCGTGACTATACCACAGCCAATATGAATCAGCTGTCCAGATGGCAACATATCCAAAGACTGGTTCAAGGATTTTGGAAACGTTGGCAAACGGAATACCTGTCGCGCCTCAACCAAAGAACAAAGTGGCTGAAAAGAACAAAAGAATTCGAGGTCGGCGACATTGTGTTACTAAAAAACGTAAATATGCCTCCTAGCAAGTGGGCATTGGCACGGATAGAGGAAAAACACCCCGGACAAGATGGAATAACTAGAGTATATACTGTACGTCACAACGGTAAATTGACACAGAGATCAATCACGAATTTATGTGCGTTACCGATTAGTATGGGAGACTAACTTAATTACTTAATAATTACCTTTGTGTGCAAGCCCATGTTTATATAACTTTAGTTGTAATGTTTGCTTTGTAATTTTTAAGATAGTCGAGTCATAATTTCATGTTTTATAAAAGCTATCTAAGTTGCAAATCATTATTGTAAGTTTTATAGTAAACTGAGTAACAACTTATAATTTGTACCTATCCAAGTTGCATATTTAAATTACGTGTAACAATGTATAGTTTAAAGTAGCATAATTTTATTATGTCGAAAAGGCCTTTATTAAGCCCTTTTGGTGGGCGGTATGTTCAGTTAAAAACTATCGCATATAGCTATGCATACATTCATGTATTCAATTTACTCATTCATTCGTCTTTAAGCAGTGTCCAATAGATCTTTATACAAACCACACGTTGTTTCATTCAAAAAGCGTACAAACAAACCTCGACCTTATCACGTAAACAGTTATATTTAAATATTTGTTACTGTACTAAGTCTGATTTTATATTGTATTTACATATAGGTTAACATTAAGTTTTTTATTTATTTTTTATGTACTTCTTTTATTTTTTATATTTAGTAGTATTGTAATAGAGTTTAGTGTTATTTTAGCTTTTTAGGTTAATGTTAGTGTAAGATTATGACTTTTTCAATTTTTTTTTTTTTGGTTGGTAACCACTATTGTATTAGGTTCCGCCTGTAAATATAGTGTGTATATTTAATAATAAATAAATAAATAAAATTCTATTTTTTTTTCTTAATACTCCACTCTAATTTATGTCACACTGTAACACCAAACAAATCGGCTTTAGAGAGTAACACTTTTGGCGTGATGAATAACTGATGGAAGATCGTTGACCATTATTAAGAATAGAAATGGTCCCAAGATAGATCCTTGACTGACTCCGTAATGCGTATGATAGGGTTGAGATTCATAAATGCCTAGACTGACAAACTGCTAGCAATCGCGGAAGTGGTCAGCCAGAAGCCGCTGGAAACCAGGTGGAACGATAGCACATAGTTTCGAAAGCTAAATATCGTTACTGACGCTATCAAAAGCTTACCAGAGATCAAAATACAAGACATCAACCTGGTCAACCGTATGGTCCAAACATCAATCATAACAATGATACTCACGTTCACGTCGATCTCTCCTCGCATTGGTATAATTCGGGTGCAACGAGCTGAACACTCGTTTGCTCGACTTGAATTGCTGCGTGAAGAACTCCTCAAGCTTCAGCTGCATCTTCAGCAGGTCCGGTGTGGTGCTCCGCGACATTAGGATCTGCAGCTGGTGCCAGCTTAGTGTACCGTGTGTCAGGATTATTGCTGGCCTGTGGGGGAAGAAGTAAGAGTTTAGAGAATGTGAGTTTTTTAGCGCAAGCTGCGTGATGTTTATAAGGCTCTATTTTATTATTTGACATACGTCATTTTTGGGTGTTGGGTGCAAACAGTCTGTGGTCGATCGACGTCATTGCAAGGTATTTTGAAATTATTTCGTTTGTGTTAGACACGACAATAGACTATTTTATACTATTTATAGATAAGTTATTTATAGATGGTGACACATTTTGAGTTAGTAGTAGCTTCGACCGACCGTGAAAGCTTGCCGTTCCAATTTTTTTTTTCATCATGGTGGAAATGATCGTAGTGTACAGTAAGATTTTTTTATCACCTTCCAATTTTTTTTTGAGAATTAGTTGTCATTCAAACATTCATTTTTTAAATAAAAAAGGTAAGTAAACTTTCCAAAATAAAAAATTATAGTCTTTCCGTAATTTCAAATTTGCGTGGTCACCTAGCAAAACGTAGGTATTGAGTGAGCAAGCGAGGTGGTGCGGAAAGAGATAGGTAGCCATCACAGCGCGTGCCTTTCAAACATCTCTTTAGTATACGCCATTCGCCAAGCAGCCGCATGCGACGCAAGTGTGCACTTCCTAATTCCCCCGTTCCCGTGAGTCGCGCCGCCCGCTGCGCCGTGGCTCCGACATCGATATGATGTATTCAAATCGCAAGTAATGTGAAATAGTGAGTAGTTAGGTTCGTGGAGGCCCTGTTTCTTGGCCACTGCGGTCACCCGAACTTACGACGTCGACCTTGTGATGACTTTTATCTGAGAGAGACTCAAACAATCGCGGACTTGAAAGTTCGAATTGAATGTAGTAAAAAACAAAAAAAAAAACAATGTGCAATTAAGACTGCTTAGTGGTGTAGTGGGAGTACCTAAAAACTCCTAAGGTAACACCTAGGTGGACGTTATTAACAATTATTGACATACTCTTAAAGTTGTTAGGATTGTGATTGGATTTACGTAAGTTGATTTTATGTAAATTGTTAAGTTGATTCCAATGTCATTGTATTCAACTACTTTTGAATTACTTTTTAAGCTAGGCGCCAGATAAACTTGAAATAAAGGTCATTTTGACCCTCATACATTTTTTGAGATTCTTAATTAAAAAAAACGGAAATAAAGACAAAGCTGTCTTGAATCGACATCTATCGCGATCCTTTACATTTTTAAGTAATGAAAAACAGTTAATTGCTTGTTTTATGGTATCTACGCAGAGATATTAGGAAAAGGTCAATGTACTTACTTCATTCCACGTTTATCTGGCACCTTGTATGATTATACCGTCAATTTACAAAAGGCATGTCGTAATGTGATTACATTAAGACATGCTTTTTGTAAATTGACGGCCCTGCCCGTGAAAGTATTAACGAAAAATTTGCAATTTATGTTTTGATTACTGCCGATGTTTGGGGGCGGGGCCAATAGGTGTCTGTGCGTGGGTGTTTCTGTGTATGTGTGTACGCAACGCGCAGCGCATAGTGTCTGCAAGTATTGTCATCTTTTGGATAATTTTCTGATGTCTTATCTAATTTTTTTTTGTACCAAGTGATACTAAAAGACAGAACAGAAATTTACTTTTCTCAAAGATGTTTAAAATTGGAAGGTGATAAAAAATTCTTGGTGTATAAAATAGAGCCTTATAGCTTACCCGTCTTCCTGTTCTTGATCTTCTTGGAAGCTAGTGAGAGATCGTGCGGGTTAGTTTAGCTGATTACATTTGTGCACGGTGCATCCCTAACATAGCACATTAGCATATATAGTAAGTATACCTTTTTAATTTTGATCAGTTTTTCTTTCTAGTTATATTTTGCTGATGTAAAACGATATGTGGTTACAGCCTGGACAAATGACAAGAATTCAAGTCCAAACCATTTGGTGGTTTGGTCAAAAGAAAGGAAATGACCAGAATGAATACATTACTAATGAATACATTGTTAAGGTTGTGGAGAGGTTCAAGTACCTTGGTCACATACTGACATCGAACATGAAGGATGATGCGGACATCGATCGTCAGCGTCGTGCCTTGTCGGTGGTCGGGAACATGCTTGCTAGACGATTTTTTAAAGCCAAAGTGCAGACTAAAGTGCACCTATTCAGAACATACTGTCAAAGTTTCTATACGTGCCAGCTCTGGACTGACTATACGAGAAAGTCCTGGGATGGCATACGCGTTCAGTATAACAACATCTACAGACACCTCATGGGGTTGAAGAGAAATTGTAGTGCCTCTGGCATGTTCGTGGAGGCGAGGCTGAACGCGTTCAATGCCATTCAAAGAAACAGAATCGCGTCATTCATGTCCAGGGTTGGTACGTGTAGTAACAGTATAGTAAAAGAACTAGCTGATAGAGTGTGTGCTACTAGAACTTTTAAACGATGGTTGGAAATAGCGGCTTAAATGTTTGATGTCCTGTATTTTTTTTTTGTCTCTTTTTTGTAATTTTTTTTTGTGCCTAATTTATTGAATCAATTTAATTCAGTTCAATTTAGTTCAGTTCAATTTAATTCAATTCAATTTAATTCAATTCCATTCAATTCAATTCAATTTAATTCAATTCAATTTGATTTGATTCAATTTAATTTAGTATAAACCAAATTAATTGCATGCTAACTTGACTGTACCTTTTTATTTTTTTAAATTTTGTTTTTCAATTCTAAAAAATTTAACTTTTTGACATTTATTTATTTTTTTTGTTTGAAATTTGACTAATATTTTTTTTTTGTTGTGTAATCAGGGCTTTATATAATGTAATGGATCAAAGTGGTCTGAAATAAAGGTTTATTATTATTATTATTATTATTACTTATTATTTTTTAGGTATTTTTTTTTCATAATTACATGACACAAATATTAACGCATTTAGTAGAGAAGCGAGAGAAAGGCCTTCACAACATATAGGCAACAACGCAAGCTCCGCAAAAAACCAGTATGTGTTTTTCTACATACTTGAAAATAGTTGTGCGGATGATGAGCAGGACGCCTGTTCCGGGCCAGCCACTCATCTTTCAGAGCAGCCTGCAACCGAAATTCTCTCGCCATTTGTACTGGAGTGCCCGTGTACTCCAGTCGCAGTTCTACCCTTACCTGAAAGTAAGTCTATGCGGATGATGAGCAGGATGCCTGTTCCGGACCAGCCACTCATCTCTCAGAGTAGCCTGCAGCCGAGATACCCTCGCCATGACTTAACTAGGATGCCCATGTACTCCAGTCGCAGTTCTACTCTTACCTGGAAGTAGGTCTGTGCGGATGATGAGCAGGATGCCTGTTGCAGGCCAGCCACTCGTCTCTCAGAGCAGCCTGCAACCCAGATTCTCTCGCCATTTGCACTGGAGTGCCAGTGTACTTTAGCCGCAAATCTATCCTTACCTGAAAGTAAGTCTATGCGGATAATGAGCAGGATGCCTGTTCCGGGCCAGCCACTCATCTCTCAGAGTAGCCTGCAGCCGAGATACCCTCGCCATATCTACTGGGGTGCCCATGTACTCCAGCCGCAATTCACTCTCACCTGGAAGTAGGTCTGTGCGGATGATGAGCAGGATGCCTGTTCCGGGCCAGCCACTCATCTCTCAAGAGTAGCCTGCAGCCGAGATAGCCTCACCATGACTACTAGGATGCCCATGTACTCCAGTCGCAGCTCTACTCTTACCTGGAAGTAGGTCTGTGCGGATGATAAGCAGGGTGCCTGTTGCGGGCCAGCCACTCATCTCTCAGAGTAGCCTGCAGCCGAGATACCCTCGCCATGACTACTGGGGTGGCCATGTACTCCAGTCGCAGCTCTACTCTTACCTGGAAGTAGGTCTGTGCGGATGATAAGCAGGGTGCCTGTTGCGGGCCAGCCACTCATCTCTCAGAGTAGCCTGCAGCCGAGATACCCTCGCCAAGACTACTGGGGTGGCCATGTACTCCAGTCGCAGTTCTACTCTTACCTGGAAGTAGGTCTGTGCGGATGATGAGCAGGATGCCTGTTGCGGGCCAGCCACTCATCTCTTAGAGCAGCCTGAAGCCGAGATACCCTCGCCATAAGTACTGGGGTGCCCATGTACTCCAGCCGCAGTTCTAGCGCGGCCAGACGGACCCCACATACATGGCCAGGGTTGCAGCCGGCTTCTTCTTCGATGTGAACTGGAGGAAAGAGTTGATGGTCAGTTTAGCTTTATGGGTGAGATAATTTGTTCAGATAACCAATATTAGTGTTACTAGCACTATGAAAATCATTCTTACTGATGCAATATGAAGGCGCTGTCCATTTCTATTTGGACCCAAAGATGTGCAATGACTCTTGATTATCGATAAAGTTAGTACGATATCGCACATAGTTGTTATACGAAGCGCAAGAACAACATACTAACCAAAAACTTGCACTCAGGGTCATAGTTACATATATCATAAAACGTCAAAACAAATTTTTAACAACAATATTTAAAGGTATTTCAATATATGCATGGAGCTTGGGCTAAAAGTAATTAAAAAATTAATTAAAACAGCAATCTGACTTAAACAAGCTGAAAGAGCGTTAACATCTTAATTTTATTGAGCATTAAATAACATTTTATAGATGTCCGTTTTTTTTTTTATTAAGTTAAGTGAAATTAAAGATTTTCATTACAAGAGTCACAAAGTCACCGGATCGGGTCAATCTGGTTTCTATCTGTGTACTCTATGCACCGCATTCCGAGTCACAATAAAATCGATGTTAGCACGCCAACAGCCGTTCTTTCTAGGTGACCAATTTGTAAACGCGGCAACAGCGACGTTTTCGTGACTCGGAATGCGGGAATGGTTTATTTCAATGTCAATCGTCAAGTAGACAAATTATCAATCTGACATTTACGGATTTGACCTTTTTTTGACACGTTTTAATATTGCATGATAATAAATATGTTTTGTCTTTATTGAATAAAGTTGCAATTTAAATCATAATAAAAACTTACGGTATTTAATAGATACGGCAATTTTAGCTATAAATCTATATCCCTATAAAATGAATAGCTGTTTGTTAGTCTCGCTAAAAGTCGAGAACGACTCGAGCGATTTGGCTAATTCTGGTCTTGAAATATTCGAGATAGTCCAGGGAAGGTATAAACGGTGAAAATAAAAATGGAAAAAAAAATCACGAAAAAAAATCCGAATACAACGCCATCTCTAATTAAAATGTAATTTTAAAATGAATTATGCTGCTATGGTAATACCAGTAGATGGCGTTATCCTTTGATAGTTTACCTAACCCAACATTCATTGAATATTAGACGGTACGAAGTTCGCCGGGTCAGCTAGTAATAAAAAAAAATGCGTTTTGAAACATTTTTCAGCTTTTAACAAAAACGAAAGCCTGTTTTTTTTTTTAAATTGATATAAACCAGTGCTTGATTAATTCTTACTTAATCCTGATTAAATAGCGTAATAAATAAGCTTTCTTGTAAGGTATATAACATTGATGTTCCAGTTTCTTAATAATAGCCTATTTTTGACCTCTCCTTTCCTGGAAGATTTTTTTCTAAGCATTCGATCTCGCATACCATAGGTGTCGATGGAGGACAGCGAGATGGCGCCGCCCACGATGCCGCCGCGCGCGTCCAGCTCCGAGCTGGCCAGCGCCACGCCCACCAGCATGTTGCGGTGCCCCGTGCTGCCGATGCTCAGGCGCCCCGTGCAGTTGAAGTCGCGGGACTGCTAACTCACATACCATAGGTGTCGATGGAGGACAGCGAGATGGCGCCGCCCACGATGCCGCCGCGCGCGTCCAGCTCCGAGCTGGCCAGCGCCACGCCCACCAGCATGTTGCGGTGCCCCGTGCTGCCGATGCTCAGGCGCCCCGTGCAGTTGAAGTCGCGGGACTGCCAACTAAAACAACACCAAATTAGAAACTACTGCTGAGACCAAATCAATCTAGGAAAAAAGTCTCCCTAACGCTAAATACAACAATAAAATAATAATAAAAATAAAACGATAATATGCTATTGCCACAGTTGTAATTCACGGACAAACCACTCCCACAACGCTACGTTGCGTACGCGCACTTCTTTCGTAGCACGGTGCGTGCTGCAAAATAGCTACGCCGTAGCACGCACCGTGCTACGCTGGGTAACGTTGTTGTACGATGTTATTAGATAGTACCTTTGCATTTAGGCTAGGTGTGACTGCGCACGAGCAGCCCTATCGGCTTGCCAATCAACTAAAATATCTGTTACATCCTTATACTTATTCTAGACCCATGGGATTGGTTCTGAAAAGGATATAATCATGTATCTGAACGCAAAAGTTAATTGAAGGAATATGTGGTTTTAGACAGTAAAAGTCTGACACACCTACCCGCTGCACCCTAAAACGGGAAAAGTAATAAGGTAACTTCCTACCTCAAAAAAAAAAATCCTTACGCTTATTACAATAATTGGTCAGAAGTGGGACAGTAGGAGTGTTACATAATTCAGAAAAGTGTAACATCGAATAACACGTTCCCGTAAGTTTACTAATCTGAAACACTTAACAACGAATGCACGTTACCACAAAAACTTAACGCCGTAGCCATGCAATCTCGAATTACATGATTCAGAAAACTGTAATATCGAATAACACGACCCCGTCTGTTTACTAATAGGAAACTCTTCACAACGAATGCACGCTGCTAGGAAAAACCTAACGCCACAGTCATGGAATCTCGAATAACCAAGTCTCTAATTCACCAATTTGAATCAGTTAACAACAAATGCGCGCTTCTACGAATAACTTATCGCCGAAGCCACGCGAAGAAAGAAGAAGAATTCGTAGAAGCGCGCATTTAGCGCGCACACAGTAAACATGAATCAAAAGAGTTTCATCACACTTATATCATAAAGACGAAAGTTTATAAATGTATATAAATGTGTTATCCTTCACGTTCAAATTGCTGAACGGATTTGGATAGGATTTGATACACGGGTAGACTATGTTCTGAAATAATTTCAACGCGGGTGAAACTGCTAGTGTTAAATAAAACAAGTAAATAAATGTGTGTTCTCACCTGACATTGCCCATGACGTTGCCCATGTTCATGTGCACGTTGAGCTTGGTGAAGTTGACGGCGAACAGCACCAGCGTCTCCCACGCCGCGCCCATCGCCGGCGCCGACGCCTTGCTGCTGTCTGCACGAGTCAGGCCGGACGCTCAATCATTACGTTATGTGAAAGCTACAGGCTCGAGCGTGGCTATGTTCACGCTAAATGACCAAACTCAAACAACATTTCTTTTTCAATACGTTTACTTGAAAATCTCGAAAGGCACGCAATTAACTGTTTTCCGCACTAGTGCCAAAAAGTGCGTCAGATCGCCTCCACCACGGTCGGTCGCCAAACATACCCCACGAGTCGTCGGGCAGTTCCTGGCTTATTTATTCGTAAGTGTATTGAAAAATGTCGTTTGATACACGTGGAAATTTATCACTAAAGCACTCTGCTGTATAAAACTCTCATCTGCGGCTAGGGCGAATTTCGTCTCAGTCGCAATTACAAACTTTCTCCACTTGTATTAAAATGTACTATTTTTTTTTATTATTGATAAACTCGCACTTGACCACTATCTCACCTGATGGTAAGTGATGATGTGGTCGACGCGCGACGATGGAGCACGCTTGCCTAGAAGTAACCTATTCACTCTTGGCTTAAAGACCCAGGTTGAAGCTATCAGAATACACAGACTCGTGCAGGGAATTCCACTCCATAGCGGTACGTACAATAAATGTGTTCCCTACACGTTTAGTGCATACGTGTGGAATGTCCACCATGTACTGGTTACGCATCGTCGTACGTCTGGTGCACCGATGATGGAACGGGTGCGGGCGAAATTAGGTTATGTAATTCCGACGCACACTCCTCGAAATGCAACTGGTAGAAAGCGACAGGCCAGCAACTTGGCGTCTTCGTCTCTAAGCAGTATTATACTTTAGCATATTTGTGCTTACCTTTAGATTTTTGCTCGGGAACAGTCTTCGTTTTCTCTCTCTGAGGCAGTACGGGAGATACCGGCACGTTGCTGCTTGATGGCCTGACAAAAATATTGATTTTATTTATTTATATCAAGTTTGTGTACAGTATTGGTACAAAAGTCAATTGAATGCAATAATACATTCTCTACCTGTTATCATAAGGGTTAAATAAACTATAATTTAGTAGTTGTAAAAAATAACAAATACATAGAAAAATTAAATTAAAAAATTACAATCAATTTTTTTTTTAGTTGATATAAATCAGTGCTTGACTGCGATCCCACCTGATGGTAAGCAGTGATGCAATCATTGATGGTGACAATTAAGAGCCTATTCACTCTAGCCTTGAAGACACCTATTAGTCTCAGCGCATAAATTATTCAGGGCGTTTCTACTACAAATGGCCATTTAAAGATAGATTTAAAATACACTAAGCTAAAGTCGGTGATAAGAGTTGGTGGCGATGAATTCAAATTATCTCGAATTAAGAATTCAAGTATATCTAAAAGGGCATATACCTACATAAAACAAATATTTGTTAACTAACCAGTTTATCAATATACAAAAATAGAATACTAAATACTAAATAATAATCTGTCTCTTTCGCCAAGACACCGTTTTCTATGTCGGCCGTACGGGTGTCATGGCCTGTGACGTCAAAGATCATGTCGGACTTCTTTTTCATAACAGGAGCTTTGAAGCTTTATAGCTTTGTTCTTAGAATAGAATAGAATAGAATCGAATCGTTTATTTCTGAGTACATGGTATATGAAGATCTTAATATTAGACGGAATCACATATACTACCTTTGCCGGTGTAGAAATATTTAATGAGTATCTAATTTGCAAATTCACATAATTATAGTTCACGCAATATTAAGTAAAATTAAAATAATAATAGTGGCAGTTTTAAATGAATATGAATATGTAACTTTATGGACCACGTATTTTGTTGCAGACATACTTAATTAAAAAATGACTAATGATTTCAATGTTAACTATTTAAAAAAAAAAAAATATATTAAATAATTCTATAATAATGTCAAAAAATATTCATAATATGTCAAAATTTATTACTAATACAATGTCAATATTTATTATTACTGCAATGTCAATATTTATTACTACTACAATGTCAATATTTATTATTACTGCAATGTCAATATTCTTTACTATAACAATGTCAATATTTATTAATAATACAATTTAAATATTTATTGCTAATACAATGTCAATATTTATTACTAATACAATGTCATTATAAATTACTAATACAATGTCAATATTTACTACTTATTTTCGATTTAAAAATTCATTAACTGAATAGAAACAATTATCTAAAAGCCAAACGAAAATACTTTTCTTGAATTTATTAGTAGGCAATACTCTGATGTATGCAGGTAAATTATTAAAAATTTTGATTGCCATGCAATAGGAATTTCTGCTGTATAAATGTAGTCTCTGTCTAGGTACCATTAATTCGTTTGGATTTTTGTTCTGTACTCTTTTGGAAACGTGCTCATATAATGGGAACAAGTGAGAATATTTCTTTACGAATAAACAAACTTCATAAATGTATAGACAAGGAAGTGGAAGAATTTTTAATGATTTAAACAAAGGTTTGCAATGTTCCAAATAATCAGCTCCATAAACCGCTCTTACACATTTTTTTTGTGCAAGGAAGGCTCTGTTTACGTCTACTGAGTTACCCCATATCACTAGTCCGTAGCGTAGCACTGATGATACATATCCGTGATATGCATTAAGAGCTGTTTCTGTATTGGCTATGCGTCTCAGTTTCCGAAGAGCAAATACAAATTTGTCCAGTCGTGTACAGACTCTTTTCACGTGCTCTTTCCAATTTAATTTTTCATCGATAACGATTCCTAAGAATAAAGTTGATTGTACTGGTTCCAATATTGTATTAGAGTATTGTATATTGGCAGGTTTTATCACGGAATTATTTGTTTGAAACTGTACCAATTTAGTTTTTTCAATGTTAACCTGCAAATTATTACATTCCAGCCATTTTATAGCACATAGTAGTTCGTTGTTTGTGTCAATTTCTAATTCATTTCTATTCGAAGATTTTATGGTTAGAGTAGTGTCATCAGCAAATAGTGTACAATCTTGTTTTAAGTTCTTGCAAAGATCATTAATGTATATAATAAATAATAAATAATGGAGGCCCTAATACGCTCCCCTGTGGAACACCACAACTATTAATTTTGACTTCTGAACAGTATTCTCTTTTTATAGTGTTGTCAATTCTTGATATTACTGTCTTTTGCTGTCGACATGACAAATAACTTTTAAACCAGTCATGTGCCTTGCCTCTTATGCCGTATTTCTCCATTTTGCAAAGTAAGCGACTGTGTTGGACAAAATCAAATGCCTTGCTCATATCTAAAAATATTGATTGTACAGACATTCTGTTATTGAGAGCTTCAGTTATAAGTTTAACTAAGGTAAAACAAGCAAGTGAGGTCGAATTATTTTTCCTAAAACCAAACTGATTATCTGCAAGTATATTATTTTTATTTAAGAAAATGATTAAATGTTGTGTTGTTGATGAAGATATTTTTTTACCAGAACTATTTCATAAAAGGTAAAAGTATTTAATTTAGTCAACTTACCCATGATCGCGCGTGTCGTGTAAACTAAGGTCTCCCAAGAACATCCGCCTTACGATGGTTCGCCTGTACCACGCCTTAGGGAAGGCTAGGATCTCGCCCAAGCGACGCATGTCGTACTTGAACCAGGCTGAGCCCACGTCTACGATAGCTGAAGGAGGAAAAATGCTATTTATTATAATAATTCACGAGAGGTAACTGTAGTTCCTTGAGACTGGACTTTTTGCTGACAAACAGGTGGATGTTCACGGAGAAGTTGGTAACACCTAATGGACATTATTAACAAGTCTTACCCCGACAAAGTTTGCCATATTTTTCTAAGTCATGTTTTTTTACTAAAAACCAAATACAATATTTGTCTACAAAGCCGTGGGGATCACGTCATATACGTATTTGTTTTATATCTGTGCCCAACGGCCCAATAGAGATGCTTAAAGTCGTCTCTGACCAGCGGTTAAAAGTTGACCCCACGGCCGCAACGGAACTATTTTATGCCAACTAAACGGTGTCTGCCAAAACCCAAACAGATTTTTTTTTAAAATTAAAGCGGCATTCAGCGTGTTAAAAACAAGACTTACTTGAAAACCTCACAGTAGCCTTCGACTGATCCTGTTCCGTCTGGAAGTCCAACTTCCTCGACCTAGACAGGTGGAACTTGACAAACTCTACGTTGATGCTCAAGGAATCCTTCCTCTCGGTGTCAGAGAGGGGGGACCACTGCGCCTCCTTGAGACTGGACTTCTTGCCGCCGTACGGGTGGAACATGTTCACGGAGAAGTCAGCCAGGCAGCCTGTAACGCTGAGCCCGCCCATAGCCACAGCTGGCTCCATTTCTCTGTGGAGAGGTTGTGTGGGTTAGTGAATGACGAGGAGTCTGGGTTGGAAGAAGTCACAATTCTATAAACACACTTTGGATAATTTAATTTTGGGTAGTCGTAGTCACCGTAAGGGTTGGTTTGATGTGACTCGAGTAAAGAATACCCAGAAAGTTGTTGGAGGTCTTTGCTTAGCAGTGAAAAAGTAAAGGCTAAAAAAATCATCGTCAGGTTTGGTAGATTGGACTACCATAAACTTCAACTAAAATTGCAATAGGCATTTCGTAGTATTGTTCTGATATAAAACGCCAAAGGAGTCTTATTTCAATGTCTTTTCACAGTATTTTTTCTGTTTGCTGACTTCTCATTTTATTCTATAGTTATTGCGGGCTGCACATAAAGTAGGACATCTTAGGTATATTAGATAGTGTGTCTCACTCAATCTATCATATGTATATATTATCAATGACTCACTCGTCGCTCGCCCGCTTGGAGCTGAAGACGATCTGCAGGCTCGGCAGCTGCAGCAGACACTCCACGCGCGAGGCGGGCAGGCAGCTGAAGCGGAACGTGCTGGGCTGCATGTGGAAGTGCACGATCACGTCCACGGGGAACGACGCGTACACGTACTGCCCGTAGGAGGCACCTTCCACGGACCGGGATCGGGAACCACTTTCCGCCTCTGAAAGAAGAAGATGGAATTTTATTTTATTTGACAGCTCTAGTTTTAAGTTCGATCGTTTATCGATCGACTAATTGTAAATGTAGTCGACTATGTCAATGCTGTTTTTGGCAACTGTTATTTTGTTGTTTTATTTTTTTTTATTTTTGTACCTTTTTATGTATTGTAATAGTATATTGTTATTTTTGATTTGTTTATTCAGTAATTATAAGTATAATATTGTGTAATACTTGCTGGCCGATCAACGTCTCTGGCTGGCTGGTGCTGAAATTTAGCGCTGAGGCTCTATTTTATACGAGCCCCAGCATTTTTGCTGAGCGCTGGCCGTTTTACGCGGATGTGACTCATAACCTACCAATTATATTATGTCGTTATTGTTATTTGTTTATTTTTAAGGTGTGCGCCATATTTGACGCAAATAAACAGTTTTTCTTTCTTTTCTTTCTTTCTTTCAATTTGAATTTGGATGACTGCTGACATCGCACGCTGACAGTTTAGCGTTTACTACACGACACTCATTAACTGTACCACGATCAGGCGTATATGTTTCTTTTCGCAGCTGTATATTGTCCAAAATGTGGTTTTAGACTACGTGTAAGTTGGTTGTAAACAATGAATTCAGCATTTTACGTATATGCCTATTTAGAGCTATGTGGAACAGAGAATAAAGTCCCGTAAACCTCCGATGAAAAGGGAGGATCCTCCGACCAGACCGGTGTTATGTCTGGTGGGCAACTGCCCGATAGACGATTTCGGGCTGTATTATATGTTCAAATCGCGCAGAGAACTTTAATTGTACGATGCAGGATTAGATCTTATGTGACAATTCCCGAATTAACTTACGAAGATTTTTCCGAATCACAATTTTTTTTTGCGATGTAACTACAAATTTACGGTTTTCAGATTTTTTCCTATACTTGTGCTATGAGACCTTGCTTCATGCCAAATTCCAGGATTCTAGATCAACGGGATGTACTCCATGAATTTTGATTCCCTTGAGAGTGTCGAAATACACGTTTTTTGCGACATTAAATGCCGTATCTCTTTTTTGTTAACTTATAAGTTTAATTTCACAGCTTCAAGGGACCACAGACCTAAGTTTTAATTTCAACTCGATACCTCCACGCGATCCCGAGATAAAGGATCTGACAGACAGACAGACGGACAACAAAGTGATCCTATAAGGGTTCCGTTTTTTTCCTTTTGAGGTACGAAACCCTAAAAATCAATCAAAATTTCTTTAATTTAACATGATTCACCATAACCAGCCGTTTTTAGCGAATACAGATGTAATCTGTAAGTAACGCCGTCTGCAATATATCCACAACAATTATTAAAAAAACTAACCTGGCGTAGGCGTTGAAAACGATGCCTTTGTCGGTATAGGTTCCAAGGTCTGTTCCAGGAACTCCAGGATATGTGGGGAGATGATGGTCTCCTCTGGGATGCTCTGCAGCGTGATCCAGGCAAAGAGCGCAGCTTTCTTGATGCCCACCTTGCGCGCGCTCACGTTGAGGTTCAGCGAGGGCAGGGGGGGAACTGTTTGTGGGGAGTTCGCTTCCTCGGGCAGGGTTTTTGATTCGTAGTGAACCTGTTGAAGGATTTTAGTAGATTGACTCATTGATTTTTAAACATAAACGCAGCGGTGTATTTTAGGACTATTGTTTTGAAAGATTGACGATGATAAAAGATTTATAATTTAAACACAAGTAAACTCATGACTCATAATCAGCTATTATAATGTTATGAGAGGGAACGGGCCGTAACCCAGCACGCGGGTCCAGCGCGTATTGATGGATGTCATATGTCTTCAAATTTTTGATTCTAGAACATGCCAGGGGCAAACATTGTGAGGAAACATACAAGTAAGCGTTCAAAGTAATTCTTATCCAATTTGTATTACCCTGGTACGGGGATATGCACATATAGATAGATAAGCACCCCATGGTTTTGAAGATTTTCCTCACAGCAGCAAACCTAAAATTGTGTGTATCTTGATAATATTACTTAGGCTTTGTTTCATCGCAATCGGTTGACTATATCGAAAGATAATTACTACATTCATGACTGTTAGGCGGTACGAAGTTCGCTGGGTCAGTTTTCAAATAAAAATGCAATAAACTGATATAAAGTAACGGCTGCATACCTTGAGATCCAACCCGGGCACCCTGAACACGGTGAGGTCCAACACAGGCTGGTGCCTCGCATGCGGTGCTTTCCTCCTCGCAGCCGTAGGGGAGCTACTGCCGCCCGTGGCTCCTTCTGCTAGCCCGCCTGATGCTGACCGGCCCACCCGCATGCGACCGCTACGGAAATCATCATCAAGGTTTCATAAAAGATTGAAAAAGTTGATAAAGGGAATTATTTACTAAAAATAGTGTGTGTATGTGTGTGTGTTTTGGTTTCCTTTTATGTTTGTATTGGTGTACAATAAAGGATCATCATCATCTTCCTGCCGTTGTCCCATCTTATTTGGGGTCGGCGTTACATGTTTTTTCTTCCATTCTATCCTGTCAACCGTCATGCTATCACTAACTTCCTTTTCTTCCATATCACTGTTCACACAAAATAAAGGATATAATAAATAAATAAATAGTGAATAAATATGAAATAATTTTTAAAATATATACCAGACTACAAAGAGATTTAAAGAGATACAACAGAGCGGCTATCACAAAAAATGTCTTAGAAAAACTGTCATCCTATGCCTCAGTGACGCCATCTGGCTTTGAATAGCAAACACGTGAATTAAATTTGTCAAAACTTATAATTATTTAACTATCGCTCGGAAGGGGGCCAGGGGCCTTACCATGATAATGTTAAAATGTCAGTCGTACGAGCAAAAAAGAGTGATGGAGCTATACACCCTATATAGCTCCATCCCTTTAACAGTTCGGTTTAGGTCATAAAATGGATCACGTTATGAGCTCGTGGTAGAGCCTCAGTGTGTGATAAAGGTAAGGTTAAGCTCTTCAGCAATAGACGGCGTTATCACAAAATCAGCAAATGTTCTAGAAGAGTTTATAAAAATTATTGAATTCCAATTAATTACTTCGTAAATACCAAAAATATTTACGAAAATAAACCGAAGGTAGGTCCAGTCATTTTATCATAACAAGATTTGCAATAGCGTAATGCGCAGTTGGGCATATTTTATCAGAAAATTATTTTCTTTTTAGTGCATAGAGCGGATACAAACACGACTTGACGTGTAGGGGCGTCATAATAGAGTGAGCGACTTATGACCACTAGGTAATAAGTATCGGATTATGATTTTGTTCGCTATGTCCTGTCTATTGGTAGTATATATTTAATGTCTTTGCCAGACTATAATACCAGGGAGCGAATTTTTGTACTTTCATCATCATCATATCAGTCGAAAGACGTCCGCTGTTGGACATAGGCCTCCCCCAAGTGTCACCACAACGACTGGACTTACACGTCTCGGGTCCATCGGATTTCCACGTCCCTCACCGGATGCACGGTCTACCTTGTGCGGGCCGCGCCGACGCTGCGTAGGTCCGGTACGGTCGCCACTCCAGACCCTTTACCGCTGTTGAAGAAGAATAAAGCCAGTATATAATAAACTCACATCTTAATACTGTCGTCCTCCTTGCTGGGCTCCTTGGTGTGCAGCACACACTTGCCGCTGTTGATGTACACCTTCACGTCCAGTTCGAAGTCGATGTTGGGCTCCGTGGTCTTGGACTTGCTCGTCTGTTTCTCTGAGCTCAGGCCTTCGGTTTGTAAGCCGCTGTTAGAAAAAGAAAGACATGTTAAAATAAATGTGTGTGTTACGAAGTAGGTTAATTAATGAAGTCATCATCATATCCTTAGCCTTTTCCCAACCAGCCGCTATTGCGTAACTCTGTTGACAGTTCAAGTGATGATCACTTGTTAACAATGTGCATCATTGAACTGTCAAACAGCTAGTTTCGTATTGCCCATCTTCAGTGACCAACTGCAGTGACGTCATTAGCCACTGGTGCCTTTGATAGCCACCGTAACACGTTTTGACAGATGTTATTGTATCGATAATTTTAAAATTGCGATTGTGTAAGCTTTTAAAGCTGTATAATAGTCGATAAAATTTTAGAGTGGTCACAATAGGCACCGTAAATTTTTATAATTCACCACATTTCCACCGTAGTTTGTTAGTCACTTGTGTGATACGTAATACCAATTTTATGAAATTGTCAATTGACAACTAAGTATAGTGTGCAAGGAATGCTAGTTGTCAACTGTTATTGAAAAAGTTAGCCAATAGCCCCCCCAGATTAGGGTCAGCTTCCAGTCTAACCCGATGCGGCTGAATACCCGTGTTTTACATGGAGCGAGCGTCTATTAGACCTACACAACCCAGTTTGCTGGGTAACACGATACTCCTTGGAAAGACTGATTGTCAGACTTTCTGGTGTCTGACTATCTGTAACGACTGTCAAGGATCTACGAATGCCAACCGAGACCAACGGCTTTATGTCCTTTCCGAGGCACGTTAATTAATGAAGTCTAAAATGGAAATTTCTCACGGGTTTTATATTCATGATCACTATTTATGTATGTTATTTTTATGCTATTTATTGTTATTTTATTTCGAGGAGCTCGCGGTTACAATAATAACAGCGGAACGGGTCGATCCATAAGGTTAAGCAATAATGCTGGCCGAGGTCGGTCCGTGGATGGGTAACTCTCTTAGTACATCGAGATTTCTCGAACTTTAAAAAGCACGTTGAAACGTTGGTCTCGGCTGTTATTTATAGATCTTTGACTTTTGTTACAGGTATTCAAAAGTCAGGAAATCTGACACCAGTAGTGGAGGTCCTTACTCGTCGTCCGCAAGCTCGTGCCTATGATGGCTGGAATTCGACCTATAAGTCTTAACGCGTCTCCTTTAGCGGCAACTGGGGTGTTCTCCCTCATGGTTGCGGCCATCTCCTTCGCTCACATTACTACTTCGCAGAACGAGGAGATCGCTTCCAATTCCCTCTCACTCCGGACACTGGCTTTAATCAAGACTGGGCGGTCAAGTCACCCCGGAAACCTGCGCGGGGCAGACTTCCACCGTATGCTCCACCTTGTCCTCTAGACGATCTCCAGTCGAACCCGAAACAGGAACCTCCCGAACTGGCCATGTCCGATGAGGACCTGCGTCAAGTTAAAAATGAAATACCTGTGATCATGTTTCCTCCTGAGCTCGACTCCTTCAAGCTCATCGGGCCAGTGGTCGGGGTGCGCGGGCAGAGAGCTCTGGCGCTGCACGCCGGCCGGCTGCAGCGTGCGGGAGCTGCTCGTGCCGCGCGGCCCGCGGAGCGACGCCGAGCGGGACGGCCCTGACATATAAAAACGAGTTTTTACACCACCTGCTCGATAATGCCCTGTTATATGTCATACAACCATTACTTAAAGCAAGTCTTTCTGTCCCTAGGGAGATAATGTAGTATGGGCGATCCCTAGGGAGTAATGATATTTGAATTTGGAACGTCAAAAACCGTCAACATTAAGTGAACTAAAATATACGTGCATCAAACAAGTTTATTCAAAATTCAAACTGGCCACTAAACAAGAATAAAACGTGGTCGAAACGGTTACTGACGAGTTTAGAAAAAAAAAGTAATGAAAAAGCAGAAGTGATAAAGAAAATTGTAACTATAGAATCTTAGAGTAGTGAATTCTGTTTGTTTTAAATATCAAAACATGTTGAGTGATAGTTAAGATTAATTTGTACATAATACTTGTATTTCTCTAATATATGATTTGTTTTACTAAATTGTCTTTTAATTGTCTCACAGACAGTGTAAAAAGTAGAGTATCCAACACGGGGATAAAGCTGTCTTTGTCTTGGGAAAAAACATGTTGAGTGATAGTTAAGATTAATTTGTACATAATACTTGTATTTCTCTAATATATGATTTGTTTTACTAAATTGTCTTTTAATTGTCTCACAGACAGTGTAAAAAGTAGAGTATCCAACACGGGGATAAAGCTGTCTTTGTCTTGGGTTGCTTGAATTCCTCACTTCACTCAGGTTTATTAACTCCCTCGCAATGCTCGGGAGTTAATTATATAAATCCCTCACTGTCGTTCGGGATTAATATTAGCAACCTTCGTTTCGTTCGGAATTCAACAAGCCACCCGCGACTTAAAGACACTGCTTTATCCCCTAGTCACATAATCTACTATTACGAACATGTTATGGTGAACGTACGTGTTACCCTGAGGGTTTCCTAGGCCTACTGTATATGGCCGCGTAGCTTCATAGACGCGTATTCTTCATTATACGCTTGGTGTACGCCTGCGTGAAGCTTGCGTACAAAACTATGAAACTCTGTCGCAGCAACGTCCTGCAGTCGTGTCGTTGCCGCTTCTTCTAAGAAGCTACACGTCCATGGGGAGTAGGTAGGTTTGAGCGCCAACCTATTCCAACGCCAAGATTTATGTGTATAACGAATATACAGTATAGTAAAAAGTAGTGCTAAGGCTAATTCAAATGGCAAAAAACGGAACTATACTTCGTTCGAAAACTTATAGATTCGTCATGTGTCTGTCTGTCCGTCCGTATGTCACAGGTACTTTTTTCCGAAACTATAAGAGCTATACTGTTGAAACTTGGTAAGTAGATGTATTCTGTGAACCGCATTAAGATTTTCACAAAAAATAATAAAAAAAAACAATAAATTTTGGGGGTTCCCCATACTTAGAAGTGAAACTCAAAATTTTTTTTTTCATTAAACCCATACGTGTGGGGTAGGTATCTATGGATAGGTCTTCAAAAATGATATTGAGGTTTCTAATATCATTTTTTTATATACTGAATAGTTTGCGCGATAGACACTTCCAAAGTGGTAAAATGTGTGCCCCCCCCCCGTAACTTCTAAAATAAGAGAATGATAAAACTAAAAAAAAACATATGATGTACATTACCTTATAAACTTCCACCGAAAATTGGTTTGAACGAGATCTAGTAAGTAGTTTTTTTTAATACGTCATAAATCGTAAACCGCAATCTGAGGGTTCCGTACAAACTTGAAATTGCCTTTCAAGTTTGTACGGAACCCTCAGTGCGCGAGTCCGACTCGCACTTGCCCAGTTTTTTATTATATGAATATTCACGATAAATAAATAGTAGTACGAATAGTATACTCCTCAATGAAAACCTTCATTTGTCACTTCTAAAACAGTTCCGATAATAAAATGTAATTTTAATTTGAATATTAGAACTGTATCTGTAAAATAAAAATGGACTCACCAGTAAGAGGCTCGCTCTCCATGGAACTCCAGCTGCTGCCTTCAATGATATCAGCGAGCCTGTTGTCCTCATCTCCCAGGAGTAACGTCTCCCCAGAGTCACCCACGCCGGGTGACATCGCGAGGTTTGGTTCTACGAGACTGAGAAAGATGGTTTTATAAATGGATTGCCCTTCGTTTAATAACACCTGCCCCCCTAGCCAAGTCACAAACGATAAACGTAAACTCTCAGTAGTCTTTAATAGATTTTCAACCTTATGTTATTGGATATAAAGTTGAAAATCTATTGAAGATTACATAGTGTTTTCGTTCGTTCCGGTCGCTAACGCTCAGTAGTCTTTAATAGATTTTCAACTTTATGCTTTTAGGTATAAAGTTGAAAATCTATTGGAGATTACTAAGCGTTCACGTTTATCGTTTGCAACTTGGTTAGGGGGGCTGGTGTGTCTAATTAGAGAAAATTCTTCAAATCTTATTTGAGATTTTGTGATTGATGAATCTTACCCCCGATTTCTGAATTAAGTATTTGAAGTTGAGTATTTCTCAAACTCTACTTTAGCCTGAAAACCTGTCAAAATTTCGCGTTAAAGTATGGTTTGAGACATACTTAACTCAAAATACTCAATTCAGAAACCGCCCTTAAGGAATACACGGTTTGAGAACAGAAGAAACAATGATGATTTCATTAATTTTAAACTGTATTTCTTGATTTGTAAATACGTTTAACTAACTTCTGTCAGCTGCTCAGTGTTACGCGGTTTCCTACATAGGCAATTCCAAAGATCGCAAAGCGACGCGGCGCGAATGGAACAAATACTTTATACTCTATTGCGGCGGACTACGTGAATGCACGTGGGCGCGGTGTGGCGAAGAGTGAAGCGAAGCGGATGTAATCGTTGGTTTGAGATTTTCGCGCGAACTCCTGCGGTGCGGTAGCTTATTTTATATAAGTAGCGGCTGAAAAAGCAACTTCGCGCGCATGTAGAACGAAGCCGACGCGTCGCGTTGATTTCCTGTCAACCGCATCGGATTACTTCGCGACCGCACTCGCATTGAATTGCCCACGTAGGATGCTGCTTTAAGCAGAAAACTATCCCAAATGAACATACTCCCGGGATAAAAACTATTTTATTCAATTCAATTTCTTTATTTTCAGACCAATGTGTTATTAAAAATATATAAAAAGAAACTTAGGAATAAATGTCTATGTGCTATTCCAAAACATGGTGTACCCTATCCCTATCAAATTCATTTAGCCGTTTAAGCGTGAAGAAATAACACACACACACACACACACACACACACACACACACACACACACACATACACATTCATATCAATGTTTATGAAGGTCATCGCGTTTTTTAATTTTAGGTAGTGTGATAAATCGTAGATTTTCACATTATGTCTTACCATTACATCAATGACGCTAGTGTATAATGACATTGACGCGTTTTTTGTTTCCAAATACTTATATGGGCTTCCGAGTTAATGTCAATAATATACCACAGGGAAGCACTTACCCTTCAAAGTCTTTCCTTTCTTGCGGCGGTGTGGGCACCACAAACGACTTGCTTCTGTTGGAGCCCAGCCCCAGCTTGCCTTTAGTGATAGAGCTGGCACGTACGCTCTGACGACGTAGCTTCTGAATCATATCCCTGGGAAAAACACATTACACTTTAGGTTTTCTGTATGTGTTCATGGAGAAAACTGACCCTGAGCGAGAGAACTTAACTAAGCATAAGCATAATCAGCCTTTTAATGTTCCCACTGCTGGGACTCAGGCCTCCTCTCTTTAGGAGAGGGAATGGGCCGTAATCCACCTCGCGGGCCCAGTGCGGGTTGGCGAATGTCACATGTCTTCGAGTTTTTGGTTCTAGGACATGCTAGTTTCCTCGCGATGTTTTCCTTCACCGTTTTGAGAGCAGTGATGATAAAATAAATTACACAAAGTTATGCTTCTGGCTGGGTTTGAACCCGCGACCGACTCGTAAGTCGGGGCCGTTACCACTCGGCCACCAACTTGCTCTCAACTTAATTAGAACTTAATTAAATCCCCTAAATTAAGCCTTCCGCCGAACCCAGAAACCGATCACAGTCCGGAGCGAGGAGGTATGGCAGACGGTCGCCTCCGGCCGTTTTTACTAGCTACTATAAGTAGTATACCTTCTAAAGTCCTTGAAGACGAGCGCCTCCAGGTCGTGCAGGCGCTTCATCTCGTACTCGATGGTGGTGTGGCTGGCGCCGAGGGTGCGCAGATCGTTGATGATCTTGGCCTGTTCGTTCATCTCCTTCTCGATGAGCTTGGAGCGCTTCTTGGCGTCGATGCTCGTGTCGAACACGAAGGCTGGAAGGTGGTCCGTGTATTTGCGGCGGAGGATTATGCTTTCCTGGTGGATGGAATGGAGACGTTTTATTTTGGTTACTCACAGTGTCAATCAACTATTGGGAAATACCACTTTCTTTGAGAAACAAAATTCCTGATTCTCATGATTGTAAAAACTGCACAATTGCACTACAGCTTTAGATATTTAGACAATTTTGTTTCTTTATAAAAAGTAGTATCACACACACACACACACATATATAATAGTATAGTGGTATCGTGATGGCCCAGTGGTTCGGAACCGGGCAAGTACCAATGAGAATTTTTCAATTCATATTTTTTTAAGTTTATCTATAGGACATTAAAACCAAACATGTTGCAGATGGGATTTGGCTAGTTTTTTTTAAAGTCGGCCGCCAGCCTGACACCAACCCTCCGTGATAGTATGACGAGTGACAGGGCAGAATGGAAGAAAAAAACGTGTTGCGCCGACCCCAAATAACACGGGACAAGGGCAGGAAGATGATGATGATGATCTATAGGACATTACTGACACTCTGTGCCTCGAAAATCACGTAAAACCTTTGGTCTCGGTTTTCATTCGTAGATCTTTGACAGTTGTTACAGGTAGTCAGACGCCAGAAAGTCTGACCATCAGTCTATCCCGTAGGCGCAGGCTTGCGGACGGCGAGCAATAGGTAGCCCACTGTCCGACCGTCCGGTAACTGTCCGGACCGAGCCCAAGTCGTCGACGGCGCGTATTATTCCACGCGCGCCTCAGGGAGATGTCAGCAAATCGTAGGGGCCCAGCAGGGTCGAAGCCTACTGGGACCACGGGTAGTGGGAAAGTGAAACCCGAAGGCAAAGAAGGAACAGGAGTGGGTTTTTAGTCAAAAGTCTGACACTATCTCTCGCTCCGACCAAGAGCCGGGATTTGTCATTAGATGATTTTCCCACCTAAAAAAAAGCATCAGTCTATTCAAAAAGTATCATGTTGCCCAGTAACTGGGTTGTGGAAGTCTGATAGGCAGTAAAACACGGTTATTCAGCGGCATCAGGTTAGACTCGAAGCCGACCCCAAGCTAGTTGGGGAAAAGATGTGTTTCTAAGTCTAATTACTTAAACCAATTACCTAAATATCACTGGACCTTGACATAACCATAATCAAATGTCAGTACCAGTCATCAGTAGAGTACATGGAAAAAAATTGTTGAGGCCCAAAACATTCCCAAAGGTGACCATTTAGCATACAGTTTTGGGCTTAATTATGAAAGCCAGTCATAGTGAAAGTCCAAAATGAGTTTTTATTTATTCTGCAAGAATACGTTTTTATTTTTATCTACAGGCTAATCTCTACACTGTTAAACGAGTTTAAAAATTATTATCTTCAGTATGTATTAGCAACACATTTTTTGTTCTATTCTGTCCTGTCACCCGTCTTGCTATCACTAACTTCCCTTTCTTTCATCATTCCTCGCACAATTCATCCATATTATTTCTTTGGCCACCTTCTCCCTCTCTATCCATCCACATGTATACTCATAACTCTTATAATAACGAGCGTTTCATCCCTCCAATACACATGACCATACCAAGACAAAGATATATCTTCACATGACTATAATTAGACATTTTTTTCGCCTTCTCCTTTTATATTAAACACTTTCTTACTTGAGAGTCCTTGCTGTTGTCGGCCTCATCATCCAAATCACTTTCGTAGTCCATCTTCAGAGGATCTTCCTCTTCGTACCCTGTGAGCATGGTGAGCGTATGTCCCAGAGCGGACAGCTGCTTGCCCACGTTCACGTCGAGGTGGATGTCTACGCCTTCCATCTCCCAGGACACGTTCAGGAACCATTTGGCGTTTTCTAGAGGGAAATGTGTTTGTGAGATTATTGCTCAGCTGTTTATTTGATGGGATATCATTATAATTTAGGGTAAAATTAATATACTGGTGAAACTTTAAACTTCTTAAAACTGTGAAAAAAATCATCGTAAGGAAACCGGCATCAAAAATTCGAAGACATGTGACACATCCACGCCAATCCGCAATTTGGCGATAAGACCACCCATTGCCATACCTTATTATTGTTAAGCTTCTACTGTATGCTTTTTTGGTGTACAATCAAGTATATATTAACCTTTATCTATCTATATTGATAGTATTATAACTTATCTTGTATTAGATGTATGTTAATGTACTGCTCCTTAAGTCTGAGTCCTGAGTAAATAACCCATACAAACAAATAAACTTGTTATTTTATTAACACGAATATAATCCAATCCAGTGAATTGAAAATATAGAATAGTAAATATTGATAAATATGTAGCAACATTTATGTGGACACAGGAATTCAAAATCCTGATTAGAACTTAAACAACAGTCCAAAATCAATTATCGGGCAGTTACCCGGAGCAGACCCAAGACCCATCTAGTCAGAGAATGCTCCTTTTTCAACAGGTTTACGGGACTTCACACCCTGTCCCATATACCTCTAAAAATGATTATAACTCACCATTATGCTTAGCAGCAGTGGTCCTACTGCACACTTCATACGTCCCCTCGGACACGCAGCACACATTCAGGCTGGGTTCGTCGGCTCTGGGCTTCCAATCATCGAGCGACGCTTCGAAGTCATCTGCGAAGCGTAGACAGAGGCCTACGAAGCGGCCCTTTGAAACCAGGGCTCCCGAGGAACACGCGCCGATGTTGGTGGACTCCAGGGTGACGACCACGGCGCCCCGCGCATCGCCCTCGCCGCACCACGCGCCCCACGCGCCGCGCCCGAGGCCCCACCGAGCCTGCCACAAGGAAATTGGTTAGATCTTCTTCATTGAGCGTCATCGCTTTGGACTTAAACACGATATTTCGATTATAAATTTTTACTAGCTGTATCCAGCGGTATCACCCGCGTCTTTGTTGTTGCACCCCCGTGTTTTTTCCGCTCATGTGCTGTATAGTCTTGCTCTTTAAATAAGCTATCCAACTCTATATGAATGTTTCAATTTGCAACAGTAGATCAAACTAATAAACAAACTCTTCAGCTTTATAATATTAAGTGTTGATTTACCAATCTACACACCAAAGGTCAGAATTAGGAAGAGTTATTCATGTACTTAGACTGATTTTATACAGCAAAAGAATAAAGTAGATATGCCTCGAATCCCGAGATTAATTTTAAAGAGTAATTTTTATGACACTCAGAAATATAGCAAAAACAATTTCTTTCTGCTCACCTCAGTTAACATAGAAAGATCTTTTTCAATTAAAAATACCAATAAAAATTGTATGTTAATCATCATTGTTTTATTTGTCTTATCTATCTCTGAGTTTTTATTATTATTTATTTGTAATATTGTTGGGCACATGGGATTTTTCACTAGAAATTCCGGGAAGATCCATATTAATATCAACATTTCGATGCAAGTACATGAACAACTCTACCTAATTCCGACCTCTGTTGATAACACTTGTTTCAATCAAAAATATAAAGACTCACCATAGGAGGTTGGTTTAGCGGTAAGCATATTCCGATGTCATCCACATTTAGTTGTAGGAACAACGTACTCAGGTGCGGCGTTGTTATTTGTGACGTCAGTTGCACCTATAACAAAGTAATAAAACTTTAAGCAACCGAGCAAAAAAACAATAATGAATTGCGTTTTAGTTCCAGCAGTTGAATTCCAATGTACAAACTTTAAAAAGCATTGACCATTTCGAACATATACGATTAGTATAGGAAATTACAACCAACTAAAGGGCTTTCTTGTCCAAGTATTAACATTAGTACTTTAAACAGAACCTGTCATTCTCAAATATTCATAAGAGAAAGCCCTCGAAATAATATAATAATAATAATATAATATTCCACAACTATCACACAACGCCGTCTAGTCCCAAGCTAAGCAGAACTTGTGTTATGGGTACTAGACAACTGATAAACATACTTATATATTTCTAAATACATTCATATATAGATAAATTACACCCAGCATAGCATAGCATAGTCGGCCTTATAATGTTCCCACTGCTGGGACTCAGGCCTCCTCTCTAGGAGAGGGAATGGGCCGTAATCCACCACGCGAGCCCAGTGCGGGTTGGTGGATGTCACATGTCTTCGAATTTTTGGTTCTAGGACATGCCGGTTTCCTCACGATGTTTTCCTTCACCGTTTTGAGAGCAGTGGTGATGAAATAAATTACACAAAGTAATGCGCCTGGCTGGGTTTGAACCCGCAACCTACAACTCGAGAGCAACTGAGAGCAGTGGTGGCCGAGTGGTAACGGCCCCAACTTACGAGTTGTAGGTCGCGGGTTCAAACCCAGCCAGGCGCATTACTTTGTGTAATTACACCCAGACACAGAACAAATGATCGTGCTCATCACACAAACATTTGTCCTGGGTGGGAATCGAACCCACGACCTCCGGCATAGCAGTCAAGGCCACAA
This sequence comes from Mythimna impura, assembly GCA_905147345.3. Taxonomy (NCBI): domain Eukaryota; kingdom Metazoa; phylum Arthropoda; class Insecta; order Lepidoptera; family Noctuidae; genus Mythimna; species Mythimna impura. The sequence goes on from LR990348.1 coordinate 2,234,480, forward strand.
ACCACTAGACCAACAGGCCAGTTCAGAAATGTCAGCCAAAAGCCGCAGGTTCATAAGCAGTTGGTTCAAAATATGTGCTTTGTTTTTATTTGCGTTTGGGATAAGGAGATTGGCGCTCGAAGGGTTCACCTGCTCTCCAAACCTCCTTATTAAAATTCAGCAACTTCTCGTTTCAGTACTTATAGGCATACTTATAGCCTTTGTAAAAAGTAGTGCTTGTTGCTACGGTGACCTAACACTCTTTTCGCGTATTGATGATAGGATATGGTTTGTATGGTAAGTTAAAATCTCAAATAGTAAGGAAAATAACTATATTACCCTAAATCACTACAACACTTAGTTACTAGACAGGTAAAATGGTAACGGAAATCGTAAAATGGTAATAGTTTTGAGTGCGTCTAGCTCTAACGAGATCAGTAGGGCTATTGCGTAACTCTGTTGACAGTTCAAGTGATGATCACTTGTTAACAATGTGCATCATTGAACTATCAAACAGCTAGTTTCGTATTGCCTATCTTCAGTGACCAACTGCAGTGACGTCATTAGCCACTGGTGCCTTTGATAGCCACCGTAACACGTTTTGACAGATGTTATTGTATCGATACTTTTAAAATTGCGATTGTGTAAGCTTTTGAAGCTGTATAATAGTCGATAAAATTTTAGAGTGGTCACAATAGGCACCGTAATTTTTTATAATTCACCACATTTTCACCGTAATTTGTTAGTGACTTGTGTGATACGTAATACCAATTTTATGAAATTGTCAGTTGACAACTAAGTTTAGTGTGCAACGAATGCTAGTTGTCAACTGTTATTGAAAGAGTTAGCCAATAGCCCCCCTGGACGCGAACTGGTCCACATTTTGGTGAACGAGCGAATGTGCATACTTGCATTCGATGCAATTATGCATTTTCGCTTAGTGTTCGATTGAAACTCGAACAGCCTTGATCACGGCCATGCGTCGTATGTATATGATCGGCCGCTTTAGTATTATGAGGAATAACAACTCTTTTATGTTCCCACTACTGGAACTTGAGCATTTTCTCTGTGAGAAGGAGTGGGCTGTAACCCAGCATGTGGGCCCAGTGAGGGTTGGTAGAAGTTATATGTCTCCGATTATTTGTTTCTACCGGTTTCCTCACAATTTTCTATATTGTTTTGATAGCAGGATAGTATTAAAAGGTCGAAGAGTACTCCAAAGAACTAAAGTTTCTTTCTTAAATACCGGCTGCGCAGCCGCAATTCTTAATTCAATGCAATCGCTTTTGACAGACGAAGTTTTGTTAAAAGTGTAAATAAATTTTGAGAGTATTGAAACATCTAAAAAGTTCCAATTAGTCACAGTATAGATATGGAACAGTACGGAAACTACGTACAAATGTTCGAAACGGCACACTCATACAAATATACGCATCGACGAGACTCCTAAGCGTTTCTCGCGGTGCTGTCAGTAGCAAGAAACGCTTAGGAGTCTCGTCGATGCGTACGTTTGTGTGAGTGTGCCGTTTCGAACATTTGTACGTAGTTTCCGTACTGTTCCATATCTATACTGTGAATTAGTGCTCCAAAAGTCAACACAACATACCTTCTCAAAAACCTGCTGAGTAGCTGTCAAAACCTCCTTGTTCAGATTCAGTCGCTTCTCATTCCAGTACTCGTAGGCGTTCTTATAGTTGAGCCAGACGAGGATGGCCTTGTCCACGGCCACGGGTTGTATGTATATGAGCGGCCGCTTCAGTGTTATGAGGACTACTTCTTTATCGTCTCCACAGACCATCTCGTCTTGGAAGGCGTTACGCATTGCTGGGAACAAGAGGAATCAATGTAAATGTGATCTACACTTTTGAAGGAGAAAGCTACGTGCCCAAGCGTGGCCATGATTATAAATAATGCTTAATTATAGCGCTATACCTAAGCACTATAGAATACTACATGAACAGTAAGAATTAGGTGGAATTTGTGGTAATAATTTGACATCAGACAACTGTGTTTTGTATAGACAACCACAGACTAAGCTGTAGACATCAGACAACTGTTTTTTGTCTAGTGTCTATGGTGCAGCACAGATATGCCCGGTTTACAAATGGCCCAACAAATTGTTGTATTTTAATGAGCGTCTATTTGGGCAGAATAAACATGTTTTCTTTCTAATTTCAATAAACAGGAATTACCGAATTTAGCAAATACGTACCATTTCCTTGTCTTAATAATGCTCGCGTATACTAAAAACCAAATTAAACTAAAAATGTTCATTTCAACATGGCCCAGCTCGGGTCGATAGCTTTTACCATAAATTCTTGTATTTAAATATAATTCTCGTTGATGTATCAACGAAAATTACGAGTATAAATTCCATAAAGAGGTTGAGTTAATAAAAGGAGAATATAAGTTAGACCTACGATGCGTACTATTTATATTGATATTAAAGTAATCTGGACTTACATATCCTGGTATTGAAGAAGGCATACTGCTGGAACTCTGGCTCAGCTTCTTCGAACATGGCGTTGCGGATCAGCTGTCCTAAGCTCAGGTTGACATCCACCTACACGCAAACAAAATAATATTACCTGAATGAAAATAAACTATAGTCATCGCTGCGTGGTCAGTATGATCAGCTCACCGAGTTCCGAAATAACACGGAGTTGTGTTTTATGAGAATATCGAATGCATTTAATTCCGTAACTTATCGACCGGTTTAAAAATACAAGCGATTTAATCTTTTATTATTATTGATAGGTTCGCGCTTGAACACTATCTCACTTGATAGTAAGCGATGATGTGGTCGATAATGGAGCGCGCCTGCTTAGAATAGCCTATTCAATCTTGACTTAAAGACCTCTAGGTTGTAGCTATAGGGAAAACAGACTCCTGTAGGGAATTCCACTCCTTAGCACGCACAATGAATATGTTTCTTAAACATTTCTTGCTTATGGGTGGACTTAAACAGCCAACAATATCAAAAAAAACAGTGTGTGCTTAAGACCACACGACAAAGTGAAAACTTCATCAAAGCGATGTTAATAATGCAACATCTTTATCGTTCGGGTAAGCTCGGTCGGCTCGAGCCGATCGCACCCGAACGAGCGTTACATAGCCAAGTGTGACGGCTCACTCATATTCAATACTCACAAAATAAAATACTCAGCGTGCCTAAAGAAAAAATGATGAATATACAAAGACAAGATACCTGAGCTCTAGCAAACAAGCGCACTTCATGCGGTTCGGTGGGTTGCTGCACGTTCTGCACGCGGTTCGATATCTCGAACTCGACAGCGCCCGTCTCTAGCCGCACGGCTGAGTTGCTTGGCGTTGTTGCTGTTAGTTGTATGCGCTGGAAGAACCACATACATTTCAATTCAATTGAAAAGTAATTTATTCTTTCTTAACGTTTAGTTCCTTTAAAATTATCATTTTTTATATTATAACTATAATCTATGCGCGTTAAGAAAATATTGACGTTATCAGTGCAACTGCAAAGTAAAGGCGTATTCATACTGGGGTAAAATTAAACCATTAATATTAAGGTAAACTGTTGTATTACACGGTATTTATTTTCAAATATAATTAATAAGTAACTATTTTAAAATTTAGTCATAATCGTCAGTATTTTTACTTTTATTTTTATGATACATTAAAATTTACAAAAGACGCGAGCGTCATGTCTGAAGGGCTTTCTAATTTACTATGATCTAATTGCTCAAGGGGCGTGGCTAAGCTAAGTGACCACGATGCGTCACTATTTTCTTGACGCGACTACACTGTATTGTTAAAACAAAGCTATATGACACTATTCAACTGGTAATATACTATTATGTAAAGTTTAACAGTTACGGCGAGGTTTATGTTTATAACAGTTTTTTATTTTTTTATTTTCAATTAAAGAAAACCTGTTTTAAAAATTCGTACCTTAATTCTGATAGTAAGTGAGAATAATATTCTGCTGAGCGCAGACGTGGATGCCTCTTCTTCGTTCCACAGTGGCACTGGCTTCTCGCCACCGTACACTTTTTGTACTACCTCGTTTACTTCCTGCAAATGCAAAATAATATTTATTTATTTTACTATTTCTGTACACAAAGAAAAAGAAAAAGATAATACATAACAGACATTAGTACAAAGGTATTGCTTATTTTTAAAGGATTTTTGCCAGCACATTTGCGAAAGGAGAGATTGATAGAAATGTAGATAATAGTGTGTAGGAAGCAAAAGAAGAACAATGTGTAAAATCTTAAATAATTTGCTGTTAAATGATAAAACGTAAATGTTGGTCTTGATAATTGTACATTATTTTTCTGTACAAAGAGAAAGAGTCTACTTATGTGTCACCATTGTTTGAAAGATATGTGTCGAATATGTATTGCTCTCATTGAAGTAATTTCTGTTTTTCTTATTTATTATTGTACACCTTATGACAAACATCGAACAAACATGAATAAAAACAAGTGTACAAATTGTCTGGGAACATTTTTAAAGAAATGCCTTAATTCTTGAATGTTTTTGTAATAGTTTTTTTTTGGGTAGATCTTTGGAAAAACGAAGATCAAGAGATCAAGAGATCATTATCATCATCTTCCTGCCCTTGTCCCATCTTATTTGGGGTCGGCACAACATGTTTTTTTCTTCCATTCTATCCTGTCAACCGTCATGCTATCACTAACTTCCTTTTCTTTCATATCACTCTGTTCACACAATCCATCCATCTTTTCTTTGGCCTCCCTCTCCCTCTCCACCCATCCACATGTATACTCATAACTCTTTTAGTAACATGCGTTTCATCTCTCCTCTTTACATGACCATACCAAGACAAACGATTCCCTTTCAACTTTTCAGTCACTGGCGCCACTTTCAAACTTCCTCTAATATACTCATTTCTCACTTTATCCATTCTCGTCACACCACACATCCATCTCAACATTCTCATCTCCGCTACATGCAATCTTTTTTCATCCGTCTTTTTCACAGCCCAACATTCTGATCCATACAGTATCATCATCTTCCTGCCCTTGTCCCGTGTTATTTGGGGTCGGCGCAACACGTTTTTTTCTTCCATTCTGCCCTGTCACTCGTCATACTATCACTAACTTCCTTTTCTTTCATATCACTCTTCACACAATCCATCCATCTTTTCTTTGGTCTCCCTCTCCCTCTCCATCCATCCACATGTAAATTCATAACTCTTTTAGTAACATGCGTTTCATCTCTCCTCTTCACATGACCATACCAAGACAAACGATTCCCTTTCAACTTTTCAGTCACTGGCGCCACTTTCAAACTTCCCCTAATATACTCATTTCTCACTTTATCCATTCTCATCCATATAGTATGACAGGTCTTATTACGGACTTGTAGATTTTACCCTTCAACTTGGGGGGCATCCGTGGGTCACAAATTGTTCCAGTGACCTGTCGCCATTTCATCCATCCTGAATTGATCCGATTTGATACGTCTCGGTCTACCTCGCCATCTCCTTGGATAAGCGACCCGAGGTACCGAAAGTCGGAGCAGATTGGTATGGGCGTTCCAGCGAGAGCTAAGGGCATTGGACCGGAGAGACCACCGAAATCACAGAACAAGTACTCGGTTTTCGTTCTGCTCAATTTTAAGCCAACACTCTCCAGTCTGTGCCACCACACCTCCAATTTGCTCTGGACCTCTAGGCCACTCTCGGCAACCAGCACAATGTCATCGGCAAACAGCATACACCAGGGAGCCTCTTCCTGGATGCCCGACGTCAGAGCGTCCATTATCATCAGGAAGAGGTAAGGGCTAAGGGCCGACCCTTGGTGTAAGCCGACAGCCACATTGAAGCTGCCAGTGTTGCCCACTGTAGACCGGACTTGGGTACTGCATTGGCTGTACATCGCTCGGATCAACTGCACATACTTCCCAGGCACACCTTTCTCCTTAAGGGCCCACCACAGAACCTCACGAGGTACCCGGTCATATGCCTTTTCGAGGTCAACGAATACCATGTGCAAGTTTTTATGCGCACCTCTGTATTTCTCGCACAGCTGGCGTATAGCAAAAATGGCATCGGTTGTACCCCGACCAGGCATAAAACCGAATTGGTTCTGTGAAATTTCACTCTCTTCTCTTAGCCTCCTTTCAATAACTTTCTCCCAGGCTTTCATAGTATGTGACATTAGCTTTATTCCTCTATAATTGTTGCATTCAAGCACATCACCCTTGTTTTTAAAGATGGGCACCAGGGAACTGTTGCACCACTCATCAGGTATGGCTTCTTCCCGCAACAACTTATTCAAGAACAAATCTAACCACATCCATCCACCCACTCGCAGCAACTTCCACACTTCAACTGGTATTCCGTCTGGACTAATTGCCTTACCATTTTTCATTCCATTTACAGCTATTCTGACTTCATCCATACTAATCATTCTCACTAAACCCACGTTCACTGGTTTGCTCTCTAAAATCCCATTCCAGTTGTTTTCCTCATTCATCAGTCTTTCAAAATAGTCCTTCCACCTCTCTCTGATTTTACTATCTTCTGATAGAATCATTCCAGTTTCATCCCTTATACATCTTATCTGACAATGAAGATTACATCATTATATAGATATTAAATAAGTTGTTTCGGAACGTACCTTCATAAAAACCTTCTGCACGAAGACGAGATGGTTCAAGAGGTCGGTGGAGAGGGTGTGCTCGAAGAGGCCGATGTCAGCGCTGGCGGCCACGTACCGTCCGGCGCGCAGCAGCGCCCCCTCCTGGCGCGCGGCGCCGCGCTGCTCCAGCACGCGGCCCGCCACGTGCACGCCGGGCAGCCACACCGCCGCCTCCGCCGGGATGTTGGCCTCCGCCACCTGCGGGAAGTACTATGCACATTGCACACGGTTCAGTATCATGCTACTAATCATCCGGCTAGATGGTTTTGATGGGTCAGATGCTCTTACTCCCCTCTTTCCCTGTCCTAATATTAGTAAATTAAATAAAAGATTTCCGAAATAAACAGGAAAACCGGAAGTGTTATTTCGTAGGGTTTGAACTCGGACTTTGGGATAGAACATCTATCAGGTCAATTAACAATATTACAAAAATGAAAGTCTATAATCAATTACATCTCATCGGCTAAAGGGATTTCTTTAAAATTTGACACAATAAGATTAAGGCCTACATTATTCTAAGATAGAATACTTTTTATCGACTTTCATACGGACGCTGACAAATGCTAGATTTACTCGAGGCTTATTTGTGTTCCAATGATTAATACAGCGACATATCTGTAGAATGGTCGACCGAAGATTCATTCGAAATCAGCGCAGTAATAAAGTGACTAGCTACAATGCTATCTGTCGAACATATTTGTATGGCCTACAGATCTGGATGTCTTATACAACGTGTAACGTTAAATGCGCAAAACCTGAAAATAGTTTGATCAGAACAATGAGCAGAATCAATTAAACCACTTTCTAATATAGCTTACATTTTTCAAAAAATCTTCGTCAAAAGTATTGCCCTGTCTACTTATTATTAGGTCAAGCCACCACGTACGCGAACTCGCCAAAATAGGTAAAAAAACACAAACGTCCAATTAAAATTTTCTCATACGCGGGATAATAATAGTTCTTATTTCAATGCAAATACGAATGTTGCATCCACAGTTACCATGCATAACACTATTTGCAGTAAACGAATCAATGCTATCTATCTTTTTTTAACTTAAACGTAACTAACCTATGAGTTACAAAGAGAAAGAGAAATAGAGGCGGGGCGTGCGAAATTCGTGATAGTGCCCATGAAATATTTACTCTAGTCTGAGCAGCGCCGGCACATGCGTCACAGGTACAATTTGTGTTATTGTCCCGCGCTACCCCGGCTGCGCGTACGATCAAAAATATGGCACACGTTGGATCGGGTGTGGAGGCCTGGTGCAATGGCCAGCAAGATCGCCCGATTTAACGCCACTAGATTTTTTTTATAGGGCCGTGTAAAAGCACTAATATATGACAATGGAAATGGACCAACTAATGAGACGGAACTGCGTGATAAAATTCAATCAGCGTTTCAACAAGTAAAAAGTGACACTCAAGTGCTCGATTCGCTGAAAAATAACTTAACAAAGCGGGCAGTGTTGTGTGTTCAACAAAGTGGTAGACATTTTGAATCTTTGTTGCAGGGACTGAAAGCGGTTACGGTAAAAGGTTAAGATACCTCAAAAATGAACAGGTACCGATTTCAAATAAAGGTTGAGCTATACCGGTACCTTTACAAATAAAGGTTGGACTAAATAGTTATTTAACCTTTAAACGATTTCGGTACCGAAAAACATGCGAGAGGCCTGCCGCGGGTGCACGGGGCACGGTAATAATATCTATAGTCGAACACGTTAGAACTAGTGTAGGTATTTGTACATTTTGTTTACTGTAGGTTCTCTTTTACTTATATCTTTGTTTGGTGCTGACTGTGTACCGGGTAGTAGGGTTTTTTTTTCCTCAGCCGCTTAAAATGAGAAGAAAGCATCGAAACGCAGTTTACGCATTTTTTTCATTTTTAAAGGAAAATAATGCCTCGACTTGCCTAGTGATTGGATGTTCTGCTGTTATAAAAGTAGAATAGAATAAACTTTATTGTACACCAAAAAAGTAACACAACGTATCATCATCATTTCAGCCGAAAAACGTCCACTGTTGGACATAGGCCTCCCTCAAATGTCGCCAATGTCGTCATCGGTCCACCTTGTGGGAGGCCTTCCAACGCTGCGTCTTCCGGTACGTGGTCGCCATTCCAGAACCTTTCGTCCCCATCGGCCATCTGTTCTGCGTTCAATGTGCCCTGCCCACTGCCACTTAAGTTTGGCGATTCTTCGGGCTATGTCTGTAACCTTGGTTCTCCTGCGGATATCTTCATTTCTGACGCGATCAAGCAAGGAAACTCCGCGCATAGCCCTTTCCATTGCCCTTTGAGTGACTTTAAGCCTTCTGATGAGGCCCATTGTAAGGGACCACGTATCGGAGCCATATGTCATCACTGGCAACACGCACTGGTCAAAGACTTTCGTCTTGAGACACTGGTATATTGGACGAGAAGACACCGCACAGCTTCTCGAACGCTGCCCAGCCGAGTCGGATTCGACGATTGACCTCTTTCGCGAAGTTAGACCTACCCAACTGGACCATCTGTCCCAGGTAAACGTAGTCGTCCACAACTTCGAGTGTAGAGTCTCCGATCTTGGTAGGAGTGGGTGCTACATGGCTGTTTACCATGACTTTGGTTTTGTCCATGTTCATTTTAAGTCCCACTCTTTGGAAAGCTTTACTGAGGTCACCGAGCATTGTACTGAGCTCCTCCGTAGTCTCAGCTATGACTACTATGTCGTCGGCAAATAGAAGGTGAGTGATGTACTCCCCATTGACATTTATGCCTAGCCCTCTCCATTCCAGAACCTTGAAGACATCCTCCATTGCGGCCATGAACAGTTTCGGAGAAATGACGTCTCCTTGCCTCACACCCCGCTGCAAGAGAATAGGTTTCGAGGTCTGGTCTTAAATTCGGACTGACATGGTGGCGTTTTTGTATAAACACTTCAGCATTTCGATGATCCGAGACCGATAGTCAATCTGGCACCATTGGAGAGATCGCAGTACAGCCCAAGTCTCGATCGAATCAAAGGCTTTCTCGTAGTCCACAAACGCTAAGCAGAGAAGCTGATTGATTATACTCCTCAGTCTTCTATATAACCTGCCGCAGCGTATGTATGTGGTCCACGGTGCTGAAGCCTTTTCGAAATCCGGCTTGTTCGGAAGGCTGGAAGTTATCGAACCTGCGCGCGAGACGGTTCGTGATGACTCTGGAAAACAGCTTGTAGTCATGGCTCAAAGTGAGATGGGCCTGTAATTCTTAAGCAAGGTATTGTCACCCTTCTTAAAGAAGAGTACCACCACACCTCTGCTCCATGCCTGTGGCGTTTTTCCGTCGAGTATGACGGAATCGAACAACTTCTGAAGGGCCTTTAGGACCGGTTTTCCACCCGCCTTCAGGAACTCGGCCGTAATTCCGTCCTCACCCGACACTTTGTTGTTCTTCAACTGCTTCAGAGGCATCCTAATCTCGTACAGGCTGACGTCCGGGATATCTTCGGTATAGTGTCGAGTCAATCTAGCTCTTGGGTCGCTTGCTAGATTTACAGTGGGTTCAGAGTTTGACGTGTCCAACTGTCCATAAAAAGCCTCGATCTCTCCCAGAAGCTCCGATTTGGCGGATATGACTCTGCCATCTTCGGTCTTCAGTTTCGTGAGCTGCCAGCCAATAGACAGATCTCGTGCTTGTACTTTAGAGCCCTTATTCCGCTCAATCACATCCTTAATCCTCTCGGTATTAAATCGGCGAAGGTCGCGTTTCAGAGACTTTGAGATCCGTTTATTGAGCTGTCGGTATGTGCACGCATCATCTGAAGACTGCAAAGTCATCTTACGCCTCTTCTTCATAAGCTCGAGAGTTTGATCTGACAGCTTCTTGTTCTTATTTGTACAGCGAGGCTTGAAAAATTTAGACCCGACCGTATGGATAGTTCCCACGAACCCATCGTTATATTCGGCTACGCACTTGGGTCTTCATAGGATTTACCTGCAGATCGTGGGCCACACTCCATTCAGATATACGAGCTAAATCTCTATTGACCATGTGAACTGCCTCGGATAGTCCATCTAACAGAGCTTGCGAATATATTTGAAGATTGTAAGCGTAAAGGTCGTAGGATGAGAGAAGTTCATTGGAAATTGAGTTTATAAAGATAGCGAAAAGAAGAGGAAAAAGAACGCCCCCCTGCGGTACGCCGGTAGAGGTATTGCACCATGACGAGGACGAACCGTCAAAGCGAATACGTTGCCGACGGCAACACTGGTAACTACGAAACCAATCAATTGCCGTTGGAGATATGATAAGAGAGCTTAATATGCCAAGTAAGATATCAAAATCGACGGTATTAAAAGCGTTGCTTAAGTCTAACAAGGCAAGGACCGTCAGATTTCCGTTTTCCATACCAAGTCTAAGATCGTCTGTAATCTAATGAAAGCTGTAGTAGTGCTATGACCTGGACGAAACCCGGATTGGAAAAGATTAAGGACGCAGTTTTGTAAAGGAAAGTACTAAATTGGTTATGGATAAGGCGTTCTAGGACTTTGAATAGAAACGGTAGTATGGAGATAAGACGGAATTCAGAGGGGGAAACAGGATTACACTTTTTCGGAAGAAGGATAATTTGTGGAGGCGTGGTTAGTACCTACTCTTCTTTAAGAAGGGCGATAATGCCCTGCTTAAGAATTGCAGGCCCATCTCACTTCTGAGCCATGTCTACAAACTGTTTTCCAGAGTCATCACGAATCGTCTCGCTCGCAGGTTCGAAGACTTCCAGCCTCCCAAACAAGCCGGATTCCAAAAAGGCTTCAGCACCGTGGACTACATACATGTATACGATACAGCAGGTTATACAGAAGACTGAGGAGTATATTCATCCTCTCTGCTTAGCGTTTGTGGACTACGAGAAAGCCTTTGATTCGATCGAGACTTGGGCTGTACTGCAGTCTCTCCAACGCCAGTGCCGATAGTCAAGTGCCAAATTGACTATCGGTACATCGAAGTGTTGAAGTGTTTTTACAAAAACGCCACCATGTCAGTCCGACTACAAGACCAGACCTCGAAACCTATCTTCTTGCAGCGGGGCGTGAGGCAGGGAGACGTTATTTCTCCGAAACTGTTCACGGCAGCAATGGAGGATGTCTTCAAGATGCATTAATGTCATTGGCGAGTACATCACTCACCTTCGGTTTGCCGACGACATAGTAGTAGTCATGGCTGAGACTACGGAGGAGCTCAGTACAATGCTTGGTGACCTCAGTAGAGCTTCTGAACTGAAAGAGTTGGACTTAAAATGAACATGGATAAAACCAAAGTCATGGTAAACAGCCATGTAGCACCCACTCCTACCAAGATCGGCGACTCTACACTCGAAGTTGTGGACGACTACGTTTACCTGGGACAGACGGTCCAGTTGGGTAGGTCTAACTTCGAGAAAGAGGTCAATCGTCTAATCCGACTCGGCTGGGCAGCGTTCGGGAAGCTGCGCGGTATGTTCTCATCCAATATACCACAGTGTCTCAAGACGAAAGTCTATGACTAGTGCGTGTTGCCAGTGATGACATATGGCTCCGAAATGTGGTCGCTTACAATGGGTCTCACCAGAAGACTTAAAGTCACCTAAAGGGCTGGATGGAAAGGGCTATGCCCGGAGTTTCCTTGCGTGATCGAATCAGGAATGAGGATATCCGCAGGAGAACCAAGTTTACCGACATAGCACGAAGAATCGCCAAACTTAAGTGGCAATGGGTAGGGCACATTGCTCGCTGAATGGATGGCCGTTGGGGCCGAAAGGTTCTGGAATGGCGACCACGTACCGGAAGACGTAGCGTTGGAAGGCCTCCTTCAAGGTGAACCGATGATCTGGTAAGGGTTGCGGGAATCTGACGGATGCGAGACGCACAGGACCGTTCATTGTGGCGACATTTGGGGGAGGCCTACATATGGCCAACAGTCGACGTCTTTTGGCTGAAATGATGATGATAGTCCCTTGAACATCTGGCCGGAGTTAAATGCACACGATTTTCTTTGTGAAATATTGATTGATTTACATAATGTACATTCTGAAGAGAAGTGTTCTTCTTCTGTACCAGTATTTTTTTTGTGTAAACATAATATTTCTGAAGATCAAAGTTTGAAAGGAGTAGTCACACAGTCACAGTCTTTCCGATCGGAAATAAAAACCAATATTGAGTTACACAACGTGCAACAAATCAGGAAGTGACAGAGTGACGAGGCGGTGCATCAAAGAAAACCCCTATTTATTAAGGTTTAGGTACTGCTACCGATTCATTTATAAAGGTTATGGTATTGCTACCGAAATCATTATAAAGGTTATAGTACTTGTACCGAAATATACCGGTATGTATTTCCAACCTTAAAATTCCGCTAATATACCTATGCTACGGTATCAAAATATTTCGGTAACCCATATTTAACGGTATGACGTCATACCGAAATTTAAAGGTATCTTAATTTTTGGGTAATTCAGTCCCTGCTTTGTTGAAATGAGAGGACCTGTAAGTAGAGATACCAAATTATCTACTTAATTAATTGTAAATAAGTAGATGACGCGCCAATTATTTGTAAATATAGTGATTTAAACTTTTTAAACACGCCAACATTACCTACTTACGTAGTACCTACCTACCTAATAATTAGATCAGCACATCATAATTACTGTAGGTTAAGCCTGAAAACGTGGGTTACATATGTTGCCAGTCATAAGTCTGGAAAAGTATGATAGGAAAAATTTAAATAACTGTTCAAAGACTCTAGTCAAAGATAACCTAAGTTCTTTATGAGCGTAGATAGATAGTAATAATAATGTCAGCGCGATGCAGCGGGTCGGTGATAATAAGCGTCGCCGCGTCGTCACAGATGCAAGAAATGATCAGAATTGCCAGTAGAAATTAAACAGCTCATAAAACCTTTAAATTTTTTTTAATGACTTTTTCTCTCATAATTTGGTCAATTGAATTAAAAATCATTTGGGGTGTCTGAGGTTTTTCGCATTTAACGTTACACGTTGTATAAATATAAATTTAAATATTTCTGAACGCACACACGGTACTTGTGTAATGTATAATAAGGGAAATATTTATAAAAACTGATGTAGGTTTTAAATAATTATCACCAAAATAAAATACGCTTTAGTTTTTCCGTGATTGTAAAAAATAATCTGTCGGAAATGCGTTATCAATTCTTTCTAGTTATTTCATACAAAAATTTATGATTGTTTTGAACTTAGTATATTTTTATAGCTTAATATTTTGTAGTATCGACATAATTTCAATAGATGTATTGCTATACTTAACAAAGAGTTCTTCTATGATTAACAAAGGTTTTTAATAGGGATTTTATTTACCTGTAACTTGGTGACGAAGCTGAGCGAGTGTTGCTGTAAATCAACAGTGAACTGCGCTTTATTGCCGGTCACTCCGGAACTTTGCACTTGTTCCATCTTGTACTGCGCTTGTAACGATGGTAATAGTGCGGCTGTTATGCTGAGACTCTGCAAAAGTAAAAAGGGGTGGGTTTATTTATGATATTCGTATTTCAGTGTTATGGACACCACGCCTCTTGCGGCTTAGTTTTTATATGATTTATCTACTAATAGTAGTAATAATCTACTACTCGACATAAGTGTCACGGGCACTCACGGGCATATTTAAACCGGAGACGAACGATTCTGGGGGTTAAGCCCCGATTGTAACGAGGGAACTAAGTGTTAACTCCCGAGCAAAGCGAGGGAGAATAAAATAGATTTACACATTAGTTAAATTATATGTCATGCAAACCTAAAGTAAAGTACGTAATTAAGGCTAGAGCCTTAGCTAGCTAATTCGAAGACATGTGACATCCACCAACCCGCACTGGGCCCGCGTGGTGGATTACGGCCCATTCCCTCTCCTAGAGAGAGGAGGCCTGAGTCCCAGCAGTGGGAACATTAAAAAGGCTGAATATGCTATATGCTTAGCTCTAGGGCTCTACCCAGGCAATAATATTGTATTGAATTTTATTGCTATAGCTAGATAATAACGTGATTTGAATTTAGAACCTTAAATAAAAATTAGTATGATAATTTTTAACACAGAGGTATCATTAAAATATCATAAAATAAGAACTTGTGGCCTCTATAACACAAGTAAAATTAAAAAAAGACGCGTGTGCCTAGTACGAGTCGCTGTTTAAGCAGTACCTTTGTACTATTGTCTATTTCTGTTTTATGTGTGTACATAAATAAGAAAAATTTACATTAATTCCACTTCAATAAATGTTCTGAATAACAACTTTATTTCGTCTTTCTACAAATTTATCAAACTTTATTATTGTAAATACTAAGTCCAATCTAATTGTAACACCAACTTTAAAATATGCTATGGTTTGATATTACTGGTTTTTGATTTTGTCACAGTAGATGTTAAAGGTGATGTGCTAACTTGATTCCCTCGCTACACTCAGGATTCTTTGCTTAACTCCCTCGCTTTGCTCGGGAAGGGGGAAAAACAATTTAAACCAGTCGCTGCGTTCGGGGTTTAATCTCCAAGATTCTTTGTGACATTTGGGTTTCAATATGCCCGTGATATAAGGTAAATAGTACCTTATGTCACGGTGTCAATAGTCTCTAGGTAGAATAATGAACTATTTTGAACACAATACATTGAATCACATAGTCATACCTGCAGCAGTATACTGAAATGCAAATGCAGCGGGTTGAGCAGCGGGTAGGCGGGCGGCACCTGGGGCGCGCGGGCGGGGCGCGGCGCGGGCGCCGGCGAGCCCTCCGACGACGAGCCCGAGCCCGCCGCCGCCGCGCCGGGCGCCGCGCGCGACAGGCGCGACGACGTGCGGGTCACGCCCAGCTCCTGTACAAGGACGACACGGATGTTTATGATACAAAATTAACAGTTTACAGTTGTGAAATGTGTTGATTTCCTGTAATATCTGAACTAAAGAAATCTACTTTTTTAATGCATCTAGCTTTCTTAATAAGTGAAAAGAACTGACAAGTACCTGTAAATAGTTTCATTAAAATAAAATAATGTTACTCAAAAATGGGGCTTTGTTCCGAAGAAATTTGAACACCAATGTGATATACCTTATAAGAAAGCTCATTAATTACGGGACTTAAATATGAAATTTTCAGGCCCCCGTTTTTATAAAATTCCGAAAAATGTTTTAAATTTTCAATTATATTAGGCCTAAGAATATACACCAATTGAACGTCTCCTTTCTAAACCAAAAATAAATACAATTCCAAATCTAAAGTTCAAAAAATTATTATTTAGATAATAAACATTGCAATACATTCTTGATTCCTAAACAAAAACAAAAACTGAGCACAATCAATATATTATTTATATTAATGATTTATCTCGAACTATAATCCCGTTCTTTATTGTAAAAAATACTTACGTCTATTCTATTTATGTTTGGTTTCCGCACTTAGTCCTATGTGGACCATTGTACGTGGGCCATGGCGGCCATAACTTTAGGTGGGCTTATTCCAACCAGCCCACCTCTCACCAAAAACAGATAAGGCCTCTTAGGTTTTTCAATACATCAATAAGGGAGTTCGGGGATCCTAAGGTTCGTGTGCGTATTTCAGTGACACCTGTGCAGTCTAGGAGCACATGTGCAATTGTCTCCTCCCCCTCCAAACATGCTCTGCACAGGGGACTGTCTGTGATGCCTATTGTGTGGAGGTGCTTATTCAGTGTGCAGTGTCCGGTGATGGTCCCCGTCACCAGGCGCAGGCCGCCTCTGTCCAATCTTATGAGTTTTTTGGTGAGGGCTTTATTGAGATGTGGCAGGGCCTCCTTGGCCTGCCTGCATCCCGGTGTCGAGGATCACCAGCGCTCTGCGCTCTTACGTCTTTACGAATATAAAATATTACCTGCAAAGTCGAAGACAGCTGTCTACTCGAGCGAGTCATGACTCCGTGTAGCGCTACAGGATGCTGTGGCAGGTCAACACGCACTCCTCCCACACTGAGGAGCGCAGTAGCTCCCTGCCGCCCAGCCTCCCATCCGTATAAGGCTTGGGATTTACCCACGCTGACGCGGACCACCGTTCTGCAACCGCGAACATGAAATAAGTAGGTACATAAAAGAATTGGAGAAGTATTCAACATTTTTACAAATTCTTGGCTTACAATTACATTGCTTACCTATATCCACAGAGTACATTAAATATAGAGGTACCTATATCTTACATGCATTTAGTTCAGAAAACATACAGAGCGTAAATGATCTAGCATACTTGGGTCTTTTATCAAATTCACGCAAATTAAAAGATCTTCATCGACATTATGAGTCATGTAATATTTTTGTTATTTTTTATATACTTTTACTGGCAGATAATATGATTTTATAATTCTTTTGAGAAAATATCTTTAACCATATATTTAACCGATTCTAGCCAGTGGCGTGCCTAGGGTTTCAAAATAAGGCAAGCCCAATAAAATTTTTGACCGATTTCAAAAAAAGAAAGTTCAGTTTTCGACTGAGTATGTAGGTACCTACGTATGTATCATCGCAATTTTCTCATAAACTACTGATTAGGTACAATAAATTAAAAGCCCAAAAAACAGTCATGAATTTCATTTTTATAATTATATCTGAGAATCAAGCACAGTTGTTTTCTATGACTAACATCGGGGGTTTCGTCAATAATAATTGAAACAAATTTTGTTTGCCTAACTTCGTAATCGATGCAAGTTTGCATCACATCGGCTACGGAATGAATAATATCGTTTTGAATTTTGTTAGATAAATAACTCGGCCCCGGTTTGTCACTTTCCTGATGCTGCATATGCTTTTCTAAAACGACATCGTATTTTGAAATTAACGAGACCAGTTCTAAAAAATTGCCTTTATTTTTGAATATTTAATTTCGTTATTTTAAAAAGTCGCTAGTTTTTATTGTTGCTAAATCTTAAAAAAAGTCTCCAAACTCGTTAAAAATCTCCAAGATCTCACAACGTCGCTAAAACGGCAACACTGCAGAGTTGGCAAGGTGACAAGGTCACGCATACGCGAGCAACTTCATACGAATGCCCGGCTTAAATCTTCCATACTGATCGATTTGTAGACGCCCAAGGTCCTAACTCGTTATACGGCACATCGCTATAAGTGCGAAAGTGACAGAGATAGCATTTGAAAGCCCGGTAAAAGCCGGTACGTGTAAGCGAGATAGATATAGCTCTCGCGTAGATGCTGCTAATGCGAAACTCTGCGCGCGCTGCACTGGTGTAGTAGTGTGGCATAGGTAGATACTTTGTGTTATTTTGATAAGAATTAAAGCGCGCGAACTTTTAAATAGTTCGGGTTTGATATTGATTCTCTATCGAGCATTTTAGTAAGGCATGCCTGGCTTTTCCGCTTGTATGAAGGTACCGCCACTGATTCTAGCCGAATAACCATAACCAATTACTGAAATATTATAACAAAGCTTACAAACACCCTTTAAGAAAACAAGCTCCAACGTCGACCACATCGCTTTCTATCAGGTGAACTCTCACCAGGCCTCCTAGCCAAGTAACAACAGTTTCGTTTCAATTCTATTTTCGTCGATCGCCTCGAGTCGCCCACGCCTCCGATTCCTTTGATCTGACGTCATCTCAACGCTCAGTCACGTGGTCAGAACAAAGGAATAGGAGGCGTGGTCGACTCGAGGCGATCAACGAAAAGAGAATCGAAACGAAACGGTTGTAACTTGGCAAAGGAGGCTGATATCAGGTCAGCCTATCAATTAATTTAAAAAAAACATAACCCTTCTTCTAGTTTCACCACAGCCAGATAAACACACTAGACAAAAAGAAGTCTAAATATCACTTACTGATTGTTAGGCGCCACTCCCTCTAGCAGTACAATCATGGTTCTCCCAAGATTGCCGGTGAGGGACCACTGTCGCGAACGTGACGCCGAAAACGACGCTTGTAGCGATGTGATCTCTGCTTCCAACTTCAACCCTGAGAGGGAGGCTAGGAGACGGGTGCGGTGGATCCTGATGAAGGAAAAATAATAATTTAACGTTCCGATTATACAACATTAAAAAAAAGGCACAAAATTGAAAAAATCTTTCAATACATGACGGTAATACTGGCACAGTGCTTGAGCGATTGGCTGCTACGCTTTTACATGTTTGGGAACGCACCCACGATACAGGAGTAATTTTTTTTTTTTTTTATTTGATATAAACCAGTGCTTGACTGCGATCCCACCTGATGGTAAGCAGTGATGCAATCATTGATGGTGAGGCGCACTAGTTTATTAAGAGCCTATTCACTCTAGCCTTGAAGGCACTTAAATTATAGTTGGACGGGAAGACCGCAGCAGGCAAATTGTTCCAGTCCTTCCAGTTGTAAAAGAACACCAAATATTTCAGAAAGTCACGTGTAGACAGTTCATTTTAAGTTTTACGTAAATAGTTTCACGTATTTTTGAGCAGCAGGCCCCTATAACTCTACTGACACAAATTAAACTCCTCAACTTTTTTTCAAGTCCTGTACTTACTCATTCCTGATTATATTGTGTAGTCTGTTTTCTTTTTTGTAACTATGTGGCCTCTTTTGGAATTGATCCAACAGCCTGAATTAATTACCTTAGTTCCAAGGCTCGTTTACTCAAACACGAGGCTCAAGACATCAATGTCGTTTGACAGATACGACTCTTTAACTTTTTATTATTTATTGCATGCATAATGTACAACAATTAATTTAAAATATAATTATTATTAATTTACCAAATTCTGTAAGTGCTGTGCACACCACAAGTGAAGAATTCACTGCGATAGTTGTATATTAATAAGATTTTTTTTATAGGTAAATGTATCGGCGAACTATTCGTTGGAGTGCCGTAAAAAAAAGGCAAGGAATTTAACTTGAAAGAAAAAATGTTTTGCCATCGACATGCTAAGAAGAAAAATAATCGATTTTAAAGTTTTTTTGACTAGGATTCTAATCCAAAATGTTATTTTTATTTTTTAAAGATCTTTCTAATCATACCTGGCCACTCCAACAACGACCATCCCCATATTGGTAGCGCTCGATGAGGAGTTGCTGGTGTTCTGTTCTCGAGAGCTGGGCCGCTGTGTCGTTCGGCTGTGGCGGTAGTGTTCCGGAATGTCTGTCGTCACTGAAAACCTGTGGGGAAAGTACCAAGTTCTGGTTACTCTTTTATTATAAATAATCATTTTACTTCAGGTACCATACCACAAACCACAATACAACCATATCACAAATACTTTATAGTAATAATAATAATTTACTTTTATTATTTTGTTAGTAAATATGATTTAAAACTGTGTAAGTAACACTTCACTGTATGGCTCCGAAACGTGGTCGCTTACAATAGGCCTCATCAGAAGACTTAGTCACCCAAAGGTCAATAGAAAGGGCTATACTCGGAGTTTCCTTCCGTGATCGAATCAGGAAGAAGGATATCCCTAGGAGAACCAAGGTTACCGACATAGCATGAAGAATCACCAAACTAAAGTGGCAATGGGCAGGGCACATTGCTCGCAGAACAGATGGCCGTTGGGGCCGAAAGGTTCTGGAATGGCGACCACGTACCGGAAGACGTAGCGTTGGAAGGCCTCCTACAAGGTGGACCGACGACCTGGTAAGGGTTGCGGGAATCCGATGGATGCGAGACGCACAGGACCGTTCATTGTGGCCACGCTTGGGGTAGCCTATGTCCAACAGTGGACATCTTTCAGCTGAAATGATGATGATGATGAACACTTCACTGCACTGTATTGTCTTGGTGCTGTCTTGTGGTACTTGTCCGCGAAAGCGACGGAACACCACGTCTTGTGGCCAAGAGTTTTCTTCCATAACAAGGTGTAGAATACAGTTCGGTATTCGCACCACCAACGCCTTAAAATTGACATTCCGGTGCGACTCTAGTCACTGCACCCTCAGTGCGTACTTCAACTTTTGGCGTACATATTCGACGACGTCCTCCGCCCTGATGGTGTAATGCAAGCGGGAGATTTGCACTGGTGTGTTCGGCTGAGTAACACAATATCCACTAGGAATACATTTGTGAATAATTAAAACAGTACCGTAACAGTAAAGTCAGCTATTCGTAAAAATAAAAGTGAAAATTCTGATTAAGCTGTTGATCCTCGCATTAACGCCGGCGTTCACGCGCCATTGTCTTACTATTGTGTCTCTAATTACGCACTCAATACTCAGTAATTTTAAAATAATTACTGAGTATTATTATTTCAAAATACTATGATGTGAAATTTTGCTTTAATGTTAATGATATACTTTTTACACCGGTATGAATACACCTTTACTTTGCAGTTGGAGTGATGGGTCACTATTTTCTTAACCTGAATAGACTAAGATGAATCTTACCTGTGAGTTATAGTCTCGGCGTCAGGCATGTTGGCATACAAGTCTAGCAGCAGATACACGGTGCGCCAGCACCGCGGCGCCAGCTTGCCGTCCGCGGCGTCAGCAGACGGCGAGCTCAGCGACGCGTGCGGCCCGGGGCCCGGCGACGCGGGGCCCGCCGCGCTCGCGCCCGCCGCGTACATCGGGGTGTGGGCCCCTTCGTTGAGGGAGCTGTAGCCTGCGAGAGGGAAGTAGATATGTTAAAATATTCATTTTAACATATTTACTTCAGCGCACTGCTTGGAAATAGCTGTTAATGATGGTAGAAATTATAAATATACTTTACACCATATTTTATTTATTAAATCAATGTTATCAAACTTAATTTTTGTTAAGTTCCTAAACAATATTTCAGTATGTGAATTAAACTAACGCATTGAGTTTCGAACTCACTAACAAATTTTAAGACCGCTTAAAACAGTAAATGTAAACTAATTTTTGTTCATAATCATCACAATTTACATTAAAATAAGTCGTCGTTAAATATACGAGCGATTGCCGTTAACGGCAATTTTAAAGTTTTTACTTTAAAATAGCCGTTAACGGCAATTGTGGCATCGAGGCGCGGCTTGCGGATGCTGAGCAATGAGTAGCTCGTCGTCTGCTCGCCCGATAAGGACCGAGTCTGAGTCGTCGACGGCGCGTATTGCTCCACGCACGCGTAGGGCCACAGGGGAATTACTGAAAAGGAAACCCGTGATCCTAGACCGCAAAGGGCAATTGAAGGAATATAGATGAGTTTAAGTCAGTCTGTCATGCGCTCTCGCTCCACCCTAGAGCGAGAAAAGTCATTTGATGATATCCTACCTCAAAAAATAACATATATGTTTTTTTTTTTTTTTTTTTTTTTAATTGTTATAAACTAGTGCTTGACTGCGATTCCACCTGATGGTAAGTGGTAATGCAATCGTTGATGGTGAGGCGCACTAATTTATTGAGAGCCTATTCACTCTAGCCTTGAAGAGACCCAAATTATAATCGGACGGGAAAATCGCAGCAGGCAAATTATTCCAGTCCCTCGATGTACGCGGTATAAACGACGAGGCAAAACGCCTGGTCCGGACCGTAGAGGTTTCAACAACGTAAGGGTGGACACTCGCCGTTCGTCGGCTTGTCCGATGGTAGAAATGAGATGGTGGAATCAAGTCATGCAATTCCTGCGCACACTCTCCAAAATGAATTCTGTAAAACACCGAAAGGCTGGCTACCCTACGCCTGTGCTCAAGACTTTGTAGATTGGAATTAACCAGATCTGGATCACCAATTAGCCTCTTTGCACGCCTTTCCACCGAGTCCAAAGCTGCCAGGTGGCATTTTGCAGCACCAGCCCATATGTGGCTGCAGTACTCCACACACGAACGGACCTGTGCTTTGTATAACATTAAAAGCTGCCCTGGTGTGAAGTACCGCCGGACCTTTGCAAGTACGCCGAGTTTCCTAGCAGCTACCTTGGCTTTGGACTCAATGAACCGCCCAAAGTTAAGGTCTGAAGAAATTTCAACTCCCAAGAGCTGAAGGCGGTCGGTGTACTCCAGGGATACATTCTGAAAAACAGGAGCCAAGGTGAACGGGCTCCTTTTAGCGGTGAATAGACACCCTTGTGTTTTGGCGGCGTTGAATCCCACCAGATTGGCTTCACCCCACTTGGAGACTGCCTGAAGTGAGACATTCGCACGCTCTACCATAGCCTCTCTTTCGGACCGGATTAGCTCCCTACTAGCTCGAGCACCTGGCAGGTATCTCTCTACAACTGTGCTATCATCTGCATACCCATAGATACCGGGCATCAGCAGATCGTTGATATGCAGCAGGAAGAGAGTTGCAGAGAGAACAGACCCCTGAGGAACTCCGGCATTAGTCGTCATGGGCTCTGATGAGCATCCATCGATAACAACTCGGAGAGAACGTTCACTCAGGAAGTCTTTTACCCAGTTAATCAGACCAGGGGAAACGCCGTACGCTGAAAGCTTACTCAATAGACTAGCGTGCCATACCCTGTCGAAGGCCTTCGAGACGTCCAAGGAAACAGCAATCGCTTCCCCATTCTTCTCGAGGGTCTCGCCCCACAAGTGGGTGGCATAAACTAGAAGGTCCCCAGTAGATCGATTGTGGCGAAACCCGTACTGTCGATCACTGAGGAGATCGTTACCTTCCAGGTATGCCAAGAGGCGCGAGTTCAATACACGCTCCATAATCTTGCAGAGTATGGAGGTTATTGAAATCGGCCGATAGTTGGTAGGATCGGTACGACTGCCCTTTTTGGGCACGGGTTGCACGTTGGCAAGCTTCCAGGACTTGGGCACTATACCAGTCCCAAATGAGAGGCGATACAAACGCGTCAGTACAGGAGACAACTCGGGTGCACAAGCCTTGAGAACAATCGCTGGTATACCATCTGGTCCACTAGCTTTATTCACGTCAAGACGACACAGTGCTCTCAGAACCTCTTTGTTCCTTATGCGGACCTCGGGCATCGAAGTATCGCAGTGAGGTAGAGTCGGTGGAGTAGCACTACCAGTGTCAAGACGAGAATTATGGGCGAAGAGAGATGCAAAGAGACCCGCTTTCTCTCTCGCTGTATGAGCCAGTGTTCCATCAGGTTTAACCAGCGGAGGCAATGAGGGCCGACAGAAGTTCGCTTCGACCGACTTGGCAAGGGACCAGAATGCTCTGCTACCGGACGGCTGCGCAGAGAGCTTTGTACCAATATGGTTAATGCGGTCGAAGCGAGCCTTCCTTAGTGCCTTTTTGTAGGACTTGGCAGCATGGTTGAAGGCTCTCTTCTTTGAACTCAGATCCGGAGCTTTGTGGTCACGAGCGTCAACCCAGGCGAGAAACGCCGAATGCTTACGTTGTTCAGCTTGAACGCAATCGGCGTTGAACCATGAGTGAGCTGAGCCACCGATGGGTACGTCGCGATAGGGAATGAAATACTCCATAGCTTGACGTATCACATCGGATATAGCATCTGCACAGCTCGACGGATTTTTAGAAGAGAAGCAGACCTGCTGCCAAGGATAAGATGCAAAGAAGTGCCGCATCTCATCCCAATCTGCTGACTTGTAACGCCACATTCGCCGTTCACCGCGTGAGTCGCAGTCAGGTGGGGAGAAGGACGATACAGACTTCACCAGACAGTGATCTGAAGTTCCTAGTGGTGAGGAAACTGTTACGATACATCTGTCCGGATCGGTGGTCAGTAAAAGGTCCAGACAATTGGCAGTATGACCAACTACATCAGGCACCCTTGTCGCTTGCTTTACCAACTGGGAGAGGCCCATCGATACTGCAAAGTTTCGCGCTTCTCTCCCAGCGTGGTCGGTCCTCTGGTACGGGAAAAGCCAGTCTTTGTTGACGGCGTTAAAGTCCCCCAGAGCGACAAACTGCGCATCAGGGTGCCGATGCAGAGCCTTATCGGCGGCCTCACTGAGGTGGCCAAACAGTTGAGTCGTCTCCTGGTCACCGCTGTGCGATCGGTAGACACAAGTATAGACAATTTTGTCCACACCGGTGTCCACCAACAACCACAACGTTGAGAAATTAGGGTCCTCAAGGTGACGGAGACGCTGACAACAGATGTCATTACGGACGTACACACAGACCCCGGCACGCTGCAGGAAATGGTGCTCCAATGAGTATCCCGGGTAGTCGAGATACGCCGCATCTGACGGACATCTGATCTGCGTCTCCG
Organism: Mythimna impura; assembly: GCA_905147345.3. NCBI lineage: Eukaryota > Metazoa > Arthropoda > Insecta > Lepidoptera > Noctuidae > Mythimna > Mythimna impura. Next base: position 2,259,175 of record LR990348.1, read on the forward strand.
TCAGGAAAAGTAAGTGGGGCTTGTCAGTCTCAAGGTGATGGTGGACCGCATTGATATTGGAGTGCAGTCCTCGAATGTTAGAGAGGTGCACTTGGAATGAGAGGACGTGCATCCGCTGTGCACACTTACTTTTCTTTTTACCTTTCATTTTATTTTTTATTATTTTGAGTGAATAGGGCAGGTGGAAGATGGCAGTTGAGCGAGATGATGCGATGTAAATCCAACAACGCGACCAGAGTTGCTGCGCCAATGGAGGTCTGATCTGGAGACTGCGGGGACGCCCGAACCCCCCCAGGGATCGCCATCGGGTCCTCTCGCCCGGTCGCCAACCGGCACGATGGGGCCACCCTGGGATTTTTCGCAGTTGGCGGGGCAGCCTTTTGTGCGTGGCTGGCACACTACTTGGGCCCCCAACTATCTGCGGTCGGCCAGCGGATAACCGTGCTTCGGATCCCGCTACCCTCCGCGATCAAACGTCCGACACAACAACAGCTGTCGCATCATACCCGGTACAGTACACATCGCAACACAACTGCTCAGACCCATCTTCCACCATATGGCTTCACCAGACATCACGCCGAAACACGACAAGTCGCTTGGCGGCATGGCTTTGTCTGGTGGGTGGTAACTCCTAAGCCGGCAGCCGATACTATGGCCTACCACCGTATTTTACTGCTCGTTTGGCACTACCCAGGGGACACGTGTAGGGTGGTCAAAACAAGTAGATCCTACGGACGCGAGCAGTTCATCCCCCAAAAATAAATATATGTACTTAAAACTTCTAACGAAATGCCTCTGCTGTATATTTTTGTTTCGATCGCCTTCCCCCTTGAACGGGAGAGGTCATTAAATGATTTCCCACCTCCCAAAACCAAAAAGACCTCATGAATTAAGCTACAAAATTCCATGTACCCAATCTTATATTTAATTAATCTTGAAATTTTTAGGTTACTAAGCGAAATCACTTACCTAACTTCCCCTTTACACTTTTTCCCGTAGACCTCAACTTCTGAGCAAAACTCTGCGGCCTTGGCCTTGTAGTAGGCTGCGCTAACTTTTGCTGACTGAGTGACTGTGGTACTGCGGCCGCCAGCTCAGGAGTCAGGGTGGCTCCTGCCATCAGGTCCCATTTGGGTTCTAAGGTCGCGTACTGGACTTCTTTTTCGAGAGAAGTCACGCTCACTAAGTTTTCTCTGAAGTCTGATACTGTAAAGAAGACATATAAGTTAAAAAGCGGTCCCGCCCGATTTTTTCTAGATTTTCGTCCGTAAAAAAAATGAGAACCCGATTGTAGCGCCACTACCGGGTTCAACTATATTTTCGGTCCATCCAGGGACTAACTCAAATATGCACACAAAGTTTTATTCGAATCGGTCAAGCCGTTTAAGAGGAGTTCGGTGACCAGTGGTTGCCGAGTGGTAACGGCCCCGACTTACGGGTCTCGGGTTTAAACCCAGCCAGGCGCATTACTTTGTGTAATTATTTCATCACCACTGCTCTTAAAACGGTGAAGGAAAACATTGTGAGGAAACCGGCATGTGACATTTACCAACCTACACTGGGCCCACGTGGTGGATTATGGCCTATTCCCTCTCCTAGAGAGGAGGCCTGAGTCCCAAAAGTGGGAACATTATAAGGCCGACTATGCTAGGTGACAAAAACACGTACAGAAGAATTATAATATATAAAGATTGTGAAGATTATAATTTTGAGAAGTGCCGGCGCTATATAGTTTCATAATTTTAACAAAAACTTTCTTATGTAATTTTGGAAAAACTAGTATTGGACAAAATATTTTTGATCTAAAGTTCACGGAAAAGATTTTTATGCTGAGACTTTATAGGGTCCATTTTTTTTCTTAATCTACTAACCTGATGACGAAGTGTGTTTATTCTGTCGATGAGATATCTTGGTCTGTGTGCGCAGTTCAATTTGCGTGTCCTTTACATTCTGGTACATGTTGCTGATCTGATGCAGCAGTCGGAGTAGGGGCATGTTAACCTAAACACACCACATTTTGTCAAGGTATTATAGTTTAATTCAAACGCGAGTTTGAGCTAGGCCGTGTTCTCACTAGAGGGCGCTGAACTCATAATATTTAGGTTAAGGAAATTATCACCATAATTTCAGCCGAAAGACGTCCACTGTTGGACATAGGACTCCCTCAAGTGTCGCCATAACGACCGATCCTATGAGTCTCGCATCCACCGGATTTTAGCGACTCTCACCAGATCATCAGTCCAGCTTGTGGGAGACCTTTCATCGCTGCGTTCGGTACGTGGTTGGCACTCCAAAACCTTTCGGCACCATCGACTATCTGTTCTGCGAGAAAAGTGCCCTGCCCACTGACACTTAAGGTTTGCGATTCTTCAGGGTATATCAGCAACCTTGCTCCTCATCTTCATTCCTAATGCGATCACGCAACCTTTTTTATTGCCCTTTAGGTGACTTTGCCGTCTGATGACCGTTAATTTCACATTTAAATACGAAATAATTAAAACTTCTCTCACTAACCTGCTGTGAAATAAACCGTATACTGACATTGAAGTTCAGCATAGTACTGATATGTTTCTTGAGCTGACCCCTGGAGATGTACAGCACATTCTGTCGCTGTATCAGGTCGTCTACTGCCATGTCAGCCACCTTCTTCAGATCCACGTCGATGGAGACCTTCTCGCAGAGGAAGGCTGGTGTCTCTGATGGAGCACCATGGGGTTGGGAACCTGGTTAGTGTTGGCGCGTGTTTGATTGGGTTATAGTTAGTACAACTTAAAGAAAAGGTTATGGGGTGAGCAACTTGTATTCAGTGCCGTAACTAGGGCAGTGCCGGCGGGGCCTAGGCATAGGGCGCAGGCCATGGAGGGGCGCAGAAATTATCAAGTAATAAACATAATTACAAGTATCAAGTCATAGGCTCTTAACAAACTAATACGCCTCACCATCAATGATTGCATCACAGCTTACCATCAGGTGGGATCGCAGTCAAGCATTAGTTTAAATCAATTTAAAAAAAAAGTCAAGGTCAAGTTTTAGATCATGCACACGATAAATAATAGGTATTGTGCGTAAACTACTAACTTAATAGTTAGTACTAACTTAATAGCATAATCAGCCTTTTAATGTTCCCACTGCTGGGACTCAGGCCTCCTCCTAGGAGAAGGAATAGGCCGTAATCAACCACGCGGGCCCAGTGCGGGTTGGTGAAGTTCACATGTCTTTGAATTTTTGGTCATGGACATGCCGGTTTCCTCACGATGTTTTCCTTCATCGTTTTGAGAGCAGGGGTGATGAAATAAATTCACAACGTAATGCGCCTGGCTGGGTTTGAACCCGCGACCTACAACTCGTAAATCGGGGCCGTTACCACTCGGCCACCACTGTTTAAACTAACTTAATAGTTAGTAGTTTACACTCAATACCTATTATTTATCGTGTACATAATACGGTCATAGAGGCGCCCTACCAGGATTGCCGATTCTGTAGATGCTCAGGGCTCCTGTATCCACAAGAGGTAAATAGTGTGTGATGGTGAGAGTTTGAAGTCTCACGTCACGCGTATTTTTGTTCGCTCTGAGTAAGATTAAAACTTTTTTAAGAGGGGCATTTATCGAAGCTCGCACCGGGCGTTTAAAAGGTTAGTTACGGCACTGCATATATTTCAATGTGTAGTTACTTAGATGAGAGATATGAACGTCTGTAACAGACAGACAAGCGGATAGATGGACAGACGGATAGACAAGGGGACTCGTAAGTGATGGTCTAAGTACAACTTTAACAGTTACGTGATGATCAAAATGTATATTAATGACTATAAAATTCTGCGTAACTTCGGATTAGAAAGGAAACATTGACAGACAGCCCGGACGGACACTTTATAGTCGATGGAAAAATACTTTCAAAATGTATTTGTGTGTGTTATATTTCTCTAGTATTTAGTTACGGAGACATGAGTGATCTTATAAGGGTTCAATGTTTCCTGCCCGCTATATCAAATCTTCAGATTCATTTCGCAGAGGCGGGCTGGGCTGGTCCTTCTCGCAGAGGAGGGCTTGTGTCTTTGATGGAGCACTGAATCTGGATCCGGGTTAGTGTTGGCGCGAGATTGGGTTTTTTTTTAGGTAGGAAAATCATCTAATGACAAATCCCGCTCTTGGGCGGAGCGGGAGATAGTGTCAGACTTTTACTGACTAAAAACCCACAAAAAAAAACAAGAGTACAAATGATTTTAATACCCCATTACATTTCAATTCTCCATCTCAAATCACCACCTCACACAACTCACCCTTTCCTTTCCCAGCATGGCGCCTGTCCCTGGCCGCCAGGTCGCTGACGACGATGTCGATGCGGAACATGTCCATCCACGCGATGAGCGACAGCTTGGAGCCGAGCGAGTCCAGCGCGGGCGGCCCGCCACCGCTGCTGTTCACTCCGTCACCTGAGCCGCTCTTGTTTTTGGATTCACCTGGAAGATTTGGAGATTATAATCGTGGGGAATAGTTTCTTCTATGGGATTGTTCGAAAGAGTTACCGCGGTCCCGGAACGCAAGGGGCAATGAAAGAAACACGGGTGGGTTTTAGGCAGTAAAAGTCTAACAGAAAGAAAGAAAGAAAAAAGAGATATGGCAACATCTAATATTCCCGAAGCGAATTTCAAGGAGAGATGTAACCAGGATTTTTGAAATACATTAACATGATTTAAAGAAGTGTCCATGGAGTTTCTTGTAAGTTATTCTTAATAGTGATCTACACTTTGGATTATGCAATTAGCTTTTTCGTTATGACTCACCAACTTCTTGACAATTTAAGGAAATAAACATCCTGACGGTCCCTTGTCAATACATTTATGAAAACATTATGTATGTTCGGAAAAATATTCATCTTTTTACTAAGATAAGTGACAGGCACAATTTTAATACTAGGAACAGGAACAAATTAGATCAACCTCGGTTCAGATTGGCTAAAGTACATAGTTCTTTCATGGGGTACTGTGTAAAATTTTATAATAAAATACCAGTTGAAATTCTACAACTAAATGAGTCCAAATTTAAAGCATGCATTAAATGCACACTATGTAGACAAGCGTATTATAAACTGGAAGATTATATCCTTGATAAAAACGCTTGGCTAAATGCCGGTCCTGCTCCGCAGCCACAGCCACTTTTACCTTCAAATTAGTTTTTTTTTTTATAATTTTGGAAGAGATACTGTTCCCCTTTTTGTATTGTTGTTTTCGAAATGTTTTTTTATTTTATTTTATTTGTTTATTTCAATAGAGCTTATGATAATTTATTACCTTTTGTATTTGGAAACAATAGCATTGTATAATGTAGAAGCACTTCGTTTTTCAAGTTTTGTGAATGTGAAGTACCATGGAGCATTTTTATTAGGTTACAACTTGTTTGTCATTACGAGCATGGCAGTTGAGAGTTTGTCATGCTCACTCAAATGTCTCGCTGATGGTGGCACCTGTTATTGGGTCATTTGGTTCTCTTCAAAATGGTTGAACTGAGTGGGGCTGATGCACGCGTCATGCTCGTGAACGAGTGCCGTCAGTTGAGACTGGTCATCTCTTAGCTGCCAGTGACTTAATTCAATTTCTATTTTTTTTTTAATTAGTTTTTTTTTTTAATTATTATTACTTATCTACATTGTGCTCACATATTAGAAGCGACAAGAAATATGTAACCAAGATTTTTGTAACTCATAATATGATTTAAAAGAGTGTCCATGGAGTTTCTTGCACGTTCTTCTCCATAGAGATTTTTATTTTTTTATTATTGATAGGCTCGCGTTTGACCACTATCTCACCTGATGGTAAGCGATGATGTGGCCGACGATGGAGCACGCTTGCCTAGAAGTAACCTATTCACTCTTGACTTAAAGACCCCTAGGTTGTAGCTATCTACGCTTTGGAACGTGCAATTTAGCTTCACTTGTATTTTTTTTTTTGACTGACCGACATTTTGACAATTCAAAAGTGCCTGTAATTGGTCTATTTGAAATAAACGTTTCTGATTTCTGATACAAAAGTGCCTGTAAATAAATGCTTCGAATTTCAGTTGAGTTTTTTTTTTTTGCTTATACCCTCCCACTGCTGGGCAAAGGCCTGCCCTAACTTCTTCCAGGTATTCTTTTCTTGAGACACCTCGAACTAGCCCTTCGATAGGAATCTAGATCATCGTTGAGAGAATTGTAGGCAAAAAATAAATAAGTATAATCATTTCTCTCACCATCATTTGATGTTTACTGTTGGACAGAAAGAAATACTTCCTGAAATAACACTGATGTACAGCAACAAATGGTGTGGTGTTCGGACGTTAAGAATAACACCATCCCATCTCTTCCCGAGGGTGTCGTAAGAGGCGACTAAGGGACATACCAGAGAATGGGCAGCAGCATCCTCTGTGCATTACAACAACCAAACTGCGATCGCCAACCCGTCTGCCAAGCGTGGCGATTATGGCAACCCCCCCCAACATGAAAAACAGAAGGAAAAAATGGCCCCTAGTGCCCGGCAGCCCGTCTACCCTTGACCACGTCAAGGCCACGACGAGGCAAGGGGTGCGAAGAATCTCCGGATGAGATTTGGCTACCCATCTATTAAACGACTCGACCTGGCAACTTTCAACACGCGTACACTGAGGACTGACGAGAAGATCACCGAACTGGAGGAGGAATTGAGCAGGTTGCGATGGAGTATTGTGGGATTGTCTGAAGTCCGAAGACAGGGGGAGGATACGATAATTCTCAAATCCGGTAACCTGCTCTATTTCCGGGAGGGTGACCAGCAGTCCCAGGGTGGTGTCGGGTTTTTCGTCCACAAGTCCCTTGTGAACAATGTCGTGAGGATCGAGAGTGTGTCGACCAGGGTGGCGTACCTTATACTCAGAATATCATCAAGATATTCGCTGAAGGTCATACAGGTCTACGCCCCGACCTCGACACATCCCGACGACGAAGTAGAATCCATGTATGAGGATATATCAAGAGCCATGCATGGTTCTAAGACTCACTTCACCGTGGTCATGGGGGACTTTAACGCGAAACTGGGCAAACGAGACGGTGACGAGCTGCGAGTGGGGCAATTTGGATTTGGACGTCGGAATCACCGGGGACACCTACTGGCTAGCTTTATGGAGAAGGAGGGCCTCTATATGATGAATTCCTTCTTCAAAAAGCGTGAGCATAGAAGGTGGACCTGGCAAAGTCCTGACGGTGCAACTAGAAATGAGATTGACTTCATCCTGTCGACGAAAAAGCAAATATTCAATTATGTCTCTGTGATCAGCGCGGTGAAAACTGGAAGTGATCACCGCGTCGTAAGAGGCACATTGAATATTAACATTAAGCTTGAAAGGTCTCGACTGATGAGGTCTACGCTCCGTCCAGCACAGATCCAGATCCAAAACCCCGAGAGCTTTCAGCTCGAACTCCACAATCGTTTCGAGTGCCTAGGAAGCTCCGTGGATGAATATAACGATGGGTTCGTGGAAACTGTCCATACGGTCGGGTCTAAGTTTTTCAAGACTCACCGTACAAATAAAAACAAGAAGCTCTCCGATCCGACCCTCGAGCTAATGAAGAAGAGGCGTGAGATGATTCTGCAGTCTTCAGACGATGCGTGCATATACCGGCAGCTCAATAGACAAATCTCGAAGTCCCTGAAACGTGACCTTCGCCGCTTTAATACCGCAAGGATTAAGGATGCGATTGAGCGGAATAAGGGCTCTAAAGTATTTGCACGAGATCTGTCTATTGGGCAAAGCCAGCTCACGAAACTGAAGACCGACGATGGCAGAGTCATATCCGCCAAATCGGAGCTTCTGGGAGAGATCGAGGCTTTTTATGGACAGTTATACACGTCTATCGCTAAACCCGCTGTAAATCTAGTAAACGACCCAAGAGCTAGATTGACTCGACACTATACCGAAGATATCCCGGACGTCAGCCTGTACGAGATTAGGATGGCTCTGAAGCAGCTGAAAAACAACAAGGCGTCGGGTGAGGACGGAATTACGGCCGAACTCCTGAAGGCGGGTGGAAAACCGGTCCTTAAGGCCCTTCAGAAGCTATTTGATTCCGTCATACTCGAGGGGAAAACGCCACAGGCGTGGAGCAGAGGCGTGGTGGTACTCTTCTTTAAGAAGGGCGATAATGCCCTGCTTAAGAATTATAGGCCCATCTCGCTTCTGAGCCATGTCTACAAGCTGTTTTCCAGAGTCATCACGAATCGTCTCGCGCGCAGGTTCGACGACTTCCAGCCTCCCGAACAAGCCGGATTTCGAAAAGGCTTCAGCACCGTGGACCACATACATACGCTGCGGCAGGTTATACAGAAGACTGAGGAGTATAACCAGCCTCTCTGCTTAGCGTTTGTGGACTACGAGAAAGCCTTTGATTCGATTGAAACTTGGGCTGTACTGCAGTCTCTCCAACGGTGCCAAATTGACTATCGGTATATCGAAGTGCTGAAGTGTTTGTACAAAAACGCCACTATGTCAGTCCGACTACAAGACCAGACCTCGAAACCTATCCTCTTGCAGCGGGGTGTGAGGCAGGGAGACGTTATTTCTCCGAAACTGTTCACGGCAGCAATGGAGGATGTCTTCAAGGTTTTGGAATGGAGAGGGCTAGGCATTAATGTCAATGGCGAGTACATCACTCACCTTCGGTTTGCCGACGACATAGTAGTCATGGCTGAGACTACGGAGGAGCTCAGTACAATGCTTGGTGACCTCAGTAGAGCTTCCGAAAGAGTGGGACTTAAAATGAACATGGACAAAACCAAAGTCATGGTAAACAGCCATGTAGCACCCACTCCTATCAAGGTCGGGGACTCTACACTCGAAGTTGTAGACGACTACGTTTACCTGGGACAGACGGTCCAGTTGGGAAGGTCTAACTTCGAGAAAGAGATCAATCGTCGAATCCGACTCGGCTGGGCAGCGTTCGGGAAGCTGCGCGGTGTCTTCTCGTCCAATATACCACAGTGTCTCAAGACGAAAGTCTATGACCAGTGCGTGTTGCCAGTGATGACATATGGCTCCGAAACGTGGTCGCTTACAATGGGCCTCATTAGAAGGCTTAAAGTCACCCAAAGGGCAATGGAGAGGGCTATGCTCGGAGTTTCCTTGCGTGATCGAATCAGGAATGAGGATATCCGCAGGAGAACCAAGGTTGCCGACATAGCACGAAGAATCGCCAAACTAAAGTGGCAATGGGCAGGGCACATTGCTCGCAGAACAGATGGCCGTTGGGGCCGAAAGGTTCTGGAATGGCGACCACGTACCGGAAGACGTAGCGTTGGAAGGCCTCCTACAAGGTGGACCGATGACTTGGTAACGGTTGCGGGGGTCCGATGGATGCGAGACGCACAGGACCGTTCGCTGTGGCGACGCTTGGGGGAGGCCTATGTCCAGCAGTGGACGTCTTTCGGCTGAAATGATGATGATGACAGCAACAAAATTTGGATTATCTACACAGCTCTCCGTTTGCCAAAAACTGAAGACTTCAGAGAGTTATAATAGTTTGCTATAAAACATCTTGTCAGTTAGTTGTTGAAATAGTTCTAGGAAATTGGGGAAGTCTACAGCTTATGAATTATTCCATCATAAGCATAATACTCCAAAGTTTTTTTTTTTTGTGTGGCCTCTCGCAGGTCAACCTAGGAGGTTGTCGGCTGCTCAACCGGACTTGCCTGTGGCGGCCTCGATTCAAGAATCAAAGCCTCCAGCCAGGGTTTACTTAACTATCTTAAAAACTAAGCGACTACACGCTAAGGGCACCCCCTGTGGGGTACGGACCTCGGCTTAGGGCGTCGCTGGGGGAGGGCAGCAAGGGACGGGCTGAATCGATCCAAGAATACTCAAAAGCATGTTCTGGCCTCTTATAAATAAAGGAGAGCACCAACATAAAACTCCATATATTGAATTTTTGTACAACATATATTATATCAATTATTTGAGGTGCTCAAGAAATGAATCACTTTAAAAACCAACTAGAGGTAGACAGAGATGTAACGCACCGGATCAACTCAGGAGGGATGACAGTTCGTTGGAACCATTTGCGACCTACGGATGACCCTTAAGTTAAAGGGTAAAATCTACAAGCCCGTGATAAGACACGACCTGTCATACTGTGTGGATCAGAATGTTGGGCTGTAAAAACGAGAAATGAAAAAAGATTGCACGTAGCGGAGATGAGAATGTTGAGATGGATGTGTGGAGTTAATAGAAGTTTAAGAGTGATGCCAGTGACTGAAAAGTTGAAAGGGAATCGTTTGTCTTGGCACGGTCATGTGAAGAGTAGGGAGTCAAAACTAGTTAGGACTAACTTTTGTGTCGTATATGCTTGTATAACTTATTAGTTCAAATTTAATTCGTTAATCTTATTTATAATTATTATTTTAATATATGAAATTTAATGTTTTTAATGTATGATCCAATGTTGATTGATGAAGTAAATAAATAAATCTATATATATAAAAGAAAGTCGTGTTAGTTACACTATTTATAACTCAAGAACGGCTGAACCGATTTGGCAGAAAGTTGGTGGGGAGGTAGCTTAGAACCAGGAGAAACACATAGGATACTTTTTTTTTAATTTTTTTTTTTTATTAGGGTAGAGTAGAGTAGAGTAGGGTAGAGTAGGATAGAGTTGGGTAGAGTAGGATAGGCGGTACGAAGTTCGCCGGGTCAGCTAGTAAAATAATAAATAAATCTATTTTCATAAAATTCTTTAGTCTCGCTAAAACTAGAGAACCGCTGGATCGATTTTAATAATTCTTTTTTGTTTTGTTCACCAGCATACAGGAAAGGTTTAAAAGAAAAAAAATAGGAAGGTAGGTACGCTACCTGTAGGGTTGGTAGGGTAAGTAGGTAGGGCAGGTAGGTGGGAGGGTAGGGTCATCATCATCATTTCAGCCGAAAGACGTCCACTGTTGGACACTGTCGTTGTGGCGACGCTTGGGGGAGGCCATAGGCCTCCGTGTCCGCGTAAGCGTCGCCACAACGACCGATCCTGTGCTTCTCGCAACCACCACACTCCCCCGACTCTCACCAGGTCGTCGGTCCACCTTGTGGGAGACCTTCCAACGCTGCGTTTTCCGGTGCGCGGTCGCCACTCTAGAACCTTTCGGCCCCATCGACCATCCGTTCTACGAGCAATGTGCCCTGCCCACTGCCACTTTAGTTTGGCGATTCTTCAGATTCATTTATTCATTGTAAAACATTACAAGTTCTTATTTAATACATTGAGTTCGCTATGTAGGTACGCTTCGGAGGGTAGGGTAGGATAGATAATCAATTTACAGGAGCGAAGCCGCGGGTAAAAGCTAGTATTAAATAAAACGCATGTTATTTTAAATTAAGAACAATTAATTTCAAACATACCCTGCGTAACCTGATTCGGCGAGACCCCAAGCGCAGCCAAGAAGGGTTGGAACACGAGGTGAGCATCCAGCAGCATCAGCGAGCCCTGCAGCGGGTACAGGCTACACGCCGGCATAGCCGCTGCCACAGCCCGGGGGTTCATCTTTGAAGGAGGGATTATTGGCTTCTTGCTCTTTGGCTCCTGGGTTAGTGGAATTACGTGATCGTGTTTTATAGCTAGTTTTTACTTTGAAGTGGTACATGGGTGGGTAAATCGGTTAGTGTTTAACCCCGTCGATGAGTGCATGCTTGCGAATGGAGCTAGGTCATGCAGTGTTCGTCGTGAGATGAATATTTTAGCAGCTAGGGTCACTTGTCTTCTTAATTATTCTATTTGATCTTTACGAGTTGCCGTTTTATAAAACTACTCACTTTGCAACTTTAGAATGACTAGGAATTTCAAGTTCGAAAAACTTAATATTTAAATCATTCCTTTTTTCAAAATGATTTACTAATTAGGTTCTATGCGCTTTATTTTTTTCTGTAATATATTTCATTGTCATATTTCTAAACATACATATATCTAGACTTTCTTTCCTCCGTGATCTAGACATATATACTAGATTTTTTAACAACCCAAATATGTATAGCATAATAGCATATTAAGCAGCCTTTCAATGTTCCCACTGCTGGGACTCAGGCCTCCTCTCTAGGAGAGAGAATGGGCCGTAATCCACCACGCGGCCCCAGTGCGGGTTGGTGAATGCCACATGTCTTCGAATTTTTGGATCTAGGACATGTCGGTTTCCTCACGATGTTTTCCTTCACCGTTTTCACCCAAATATGTACTAGTATATAATTATTATTATAATCTGGAACTCAGTCTTTTGAAAAACAAATAATGTCCATGATTTTTTATTTATTTAGATAAATATCTGTCTTCTAATCACGCGGAGAACTCATTACCACGATGTAGGATTTTGAATTTTAGTTTCTATGTCGCCTTATACATGTCGCTACAATTCTAAGTGAATTCGAAATTTATTTAAACTTTATGCACAGTAGTGGTGCTTAGACGGGCTTAATGCAACAAGGCATTCTCTACCAATTAATCTTTGGGTAATTAAAACCTTTGGGTTAAAAAGGACTACATTGACCACAGTTTAAAGATACCGACCAAGGTGTGCACAACAAATAAATAATAGATATTTGAAATACGAGTGGGATGAAGTATGTATAATTAGGTGCTTATAATAATAAAATCATTAATAAAACAAGAAATCGAGCAAATCGGGCACGAGGTTCGCCAGGTCGTTAAAGTTCTCCACAGAGCGACCAAAGAACCCCTTCCCTTATTTTATGTGGATCTAGAGCCAAAATTAAATAACAAAGAGATTTACAAAATTAAACATCTAAATTACATGAAAGTCACTTTTGAGCCACCATACAAGAAAAAAGAAATCGTGCAATGTAAGAGATGCCAAAGATTCGGCCACTCCAAAAATCAATGCTTTAGACCATTCCGGTGTGTCAAATGCGGAGAAGAACACTCAACCAGCTCATGTGTCAAAACCCCTGATTCCGAAGCCACATGCGCCAACTGCTATGAGAAGCACCCCGCGAGCTATAGAGGCTGCTCAAAATACAAACAGTATAGAGAACAGATACTCAAACTCGACTCAAAACGAAGGAATTACAGAGACACTTTCACAGACAGACATTTAAACAAAATCGACGATGGGAAACAAACCCCAAAAAAGCCAAACAAAACTCAACAAGAAAAATGGATTCCAGAGTATTCTAGACTCAGACAGCCTAGGGATAATTCAGCCCCCTCAGACCAACCTCGTTTAGAGGTGTACAAACAATTTACCAAACCTGTATCCAACAACCGCAGAACGAACTTAATTAAACCCGGCAAATCTTATGCCGAGACTGTCAAAACCAACTGCACCGAAGGAGATGCAGCAACCGACATCATCTTACCAGGCGACACTGTCGACCTGGAAGTAATCATGGACAAAATGTTTAACAGATTTGAAGTAATTATGACAAACATGATGGACAGACTTATGGACAGAATGATCCAGCTGATCGGCAGCCTTCATTCAAAATGATTTATGACTTACGCATTATGACATGGAACGCCAATGGACTTACCGAACGTAAACAAGAATTAGAGACATTCCTAATAAATGAAAACATTGACATTGCCCTTATTTCAGAAACAAGACTAACAGAAAAAAGCCATATTGCCATTAAAAACTATAATGTTTATACCACAAACCATCCATCAGGGAAAGCTCACGCAGGAGCTGCTATCATAATAAAGTCTAAACTAAAACACTATCCACTCGAACCGTTCTGCTCTGAGATGATTCAGGCGTCACAAATCAGAATAACAGAGGTTGCCTCAGAAATCACAATATCGGCAATATACTGTCCACCTAAACACAGTATATCTGCTGAATATTTCAAAGAATACCTAAGGACCTTGGGAAACCGTTTCATTAGCGGTGGCGACTGGAATGCTAAGCATGTGCATTGGGGCTCTAGACTTATAAACCCAAAAGGAAGACAACTGTACAGCGCAGTGGGTGCGCTTAATCTGGAATGCATCTCTACCGGGGAGCCCACTTACTGGCCAGCAGATAGAGCCAGGAAACCGGATTTACTAGATTTCTTTATTACTAAGAATCTCTCTGTCAACAATATGAGTGCCGAACAAAAAATAGATCTCTCTTCTGACCACACCCCTGTCGTACTAAATGTTAACTGCAAGGTACTGTTACATGAAGCGCCACCAAAAATACATAGTCGGCACACAAACTGGAAAGAGTACCAGCAAATCATTACATCAATGGTAGACCTTAAAATATGCCTTAAGACCATCGAAGAAGTGGAGGAAGCAATTGAAAGCTTTAATAGAACTGTACATATTGCCGCACATAAATCTACACCAAAACACAAAGTATTTGTCCCAAAAGAACATGTTTACCCATCCTTCGTTAAAGACAAAATATTTGAACGACGCCACTTACGCAAGGTCTGGCATCAAACAAGATACCCAAGAGATAAAGCTGCATTCAACAGATCCACAAGAGAACTGAAATCACTTATCAATGACCTGAATAATGATAACCTCCAGGAATATCTCTCGAACCTCACACCAACAAGTGATACAAACTACTCGCTCTGGAAGGCTACATCAAAGCTTAAACGTCCGAAGATGCAAATAACGCCTATAAAAACCCAATCGGGGTTATGGGCTCGGTCAGATCAGGATAAAGCTGATGCTTTCGCTTCACACCTGCACAAAGTTTTTGAACCTCTGCCGAGTGTTAACAAAGAACACGATGAAGAAATTAAAAACTTTCTTACATCACCCTTCCAAATGAATCTTCCATTACCAAGTATCTCACCTAAAGAACTCGTTAAAGAAATCCGCAACCTTCGGGATTGCAAAGCACCTGGTTATGACCAAATAGACGCAACTCTTTTAAAAAACCTGCCTCAAAAAGGAATTATGTTGCTGGTGTTGATCTTCAACGCTTGTTTACGCCTATTGACGTTTCCCAGCCAATGGAAAATCGCTCAGGTTATCATGGTTCTAAAACCGGGCAAACCAGCCCAAGAAATGTCTTCGTACAGACCCATAAGTCTGCTGCCCATTGTTGGAAAAATTTTGGAAAAGGTCATACTGACAAGAATGAGGAAAGACCTTGAAGATATTTTGCCTAACCATCAGTTTGGATTTAGAGAGGGTCACGGTACTATCGAACAGGTACATCGGTTGGTTGACACCATACACAGGGCCCTGGAGAACAAACAATACTGCTCGGCTATTTTCCTCGATATTAGCCAGGCATTCGACAAAGTCTGGCATGACGGTCTGCTCTCCAAAATAAAACAAAAGCTCGCACACCCATACTATCAACTCATCAAATCTTACCTGGAAAGGAGGTGTTTTGAGGTAAAACACAATAATAAATTTTCAATGCTACACGAGATCAAAGCAGGAGTGCCGCAAGGTAGTATTTTGGGACCAATTCTGTACCTAATCTTTACGGCGGATTTACCAACACTCGATGAAATCACCACCACTGCTACTTACGCCGACGACACCTCTATCTTATCTGTTCATGGGAACCCTGAAACGGCATCAAGAAACCTCCAAAGACATCTCAGCTTAATAGAGGATTGGTTTAATAAGTGGCGCATCAAAGCCAACAAAAACAAATCTGTCCATGTTACCTACACTCTCAGACGTGAAACTTGCCCACCTGTTCTTTTATATAATGAACATGTCCCACAAGCCAATGATGCAAAGTACCTAGGAATGCACCTTGACCGCCGACTGACTTGGCAAAAACATGTATGGACCAAACGTAAGCAGCTGGATACCAAAATCCGGAACCTTTACTGGCTGATTGGACCAAAATCCCAACTCACACACAACAGTAAAATAATTATCTACAAGTCTATCATCAAGCCTATTTGGACGTACGGCATCCAGCTTTGGGGCTCAGCAAGCAAAAGCAATATTGCAATACTGGAGAGATTCCAAAGCAAAACGATTAGAAAAATGTTAAATATCCCGCAGTACATTAGCAACCAGTTCATGTACATGGACATCAAGTTGAAAACAGTCACAGAAGAAATCGAGCCGTATAGCAAGAGCTATCAAAACCGACTGTGTAAACACAGAAACGAACTAGCTTCACAACTGCTAGGGCCCGGGAGTTTCACTTTCTCCCGACTAAAAAGACACAGTGTTCAGGAGCTAGCGGAAAGATTCGCAACATAAAATTGAGAGATGCGTCGCTGGACAAATCTACTCACCACATCAAAGACAGATTTCAGCCAGCACATTGGATTATTGCTCCCGAAGCAGATTGCCAATTAGCAGTAGAGAAAAAGAAAAAAAAAAAAAAAATAATAATAAAATACATATAATAATAAACTAAATACTCAGTTTAATGTAACCAGTTTAATAAAAAGGCAACATTCCCATTAAAAATCGTAATAATAAAAAAATAGGCCTAATATTGTATCAGTTCAAACGAACTATGTAGTGTACAAAGATGCTAAAATTGTTTTTATTTACATTTCACGAACATGCACCTATCACAGTAATTCTAACTTTATCTCAATACAATTTAAAATCATAAAGCACTTTTATAATTTGCAACAATTAGGAAACAGTTTACTAAGGAGTTCGAACAAGGCAGTAACTCGGATTACAGTCCAAACAAAATTCAAACATGGCATTATCAATTTTAGGTTCATTTTAAAAAAACTGGGCTAGTGCGAGTCGAGGGTTCCGTACAAACTACAATTCCCGAATGGAGTCTCAATGATTTTTCCAAATTGCAAAACAGTAAATTTCAGGAATCTAGGTCAACGGGAAGTATCCTATGAATTATGATTTCCTTGAGAATGTCGAAATATACGTTTTTTGCGACATAAACAGCCGTATCTTTTTTTTTCGTTAACTCAGAAGTTTGATTTTTTCGCAGCTTCAAGGGACCGCAGACATAATTATATGGTTTTAATTTCAACTCGATACCTCCACACGTTCCCGAGATAAAGGCTCTTGATAGACAGATAGACGAACAGAAAACAAAGTGATCGTATAAGGGTTGCTTTTTCCTTTTGAGGTACGGAACCCTAAAAATGACTGAATTAATGTTACAACCTTGTTCGTTGCGGGTGTCGATCTTCTTCCCAGTTTAAATATTAGGAAGAATCAGAAGAAGGGTGTGAATTTTGGTGTGTTTTGTAACTTTGAACGATTTAAAAAGTGCTGATTCTAAAAGGGGTCGTCCAGTAATCACGTCATGTTTGTTAACAGCTTTTTAACCCACTCCTACCCCTAGTGATACGTGATAAAAGGATGTTACATAATTATAGCGTCCCAAAAATTAACCCTGTAAGTGCACAGCAACATATTCCCACAATTATTGCGTGCTCATACCGCACATTAGATTATTCTATTAAATTAATAGATTTACAGTTGCATACATTATGGGTGGTAAGTTAATTAATACTTAACCCCCCCACCTAAAATCACCCTTTTCTTCTACGTCTTACTATTTTTTCAGAATATTTATTTTTAGCTAGAAATACGTGTTAAGGTCGCGCTGTTTTACTCAACGAACAAAATAATAGTCGTTATGTCTTACTACACCCCCTTTCCCTTTTCTTGCGATAATTCACGATTTTTTCCGACTCCTGCTTTTCAGCCTTACGTGATTATTAGACGATCCCAAACTCATTTTACTTATTGATTTCTAACTTAAATCAACATGCTCCTAAGTGACATGCACCAATTTATTCTAAAGCTTACCACTTTAATCGGTTCTTGTTTGGCCATCCATTGATACAGGTCCTCTCTCGCACGATCGTTCTTGATGTTTTCATCGCTACCGTGCGGAGAGTATAACGATGGATTAGATCCCACAGTAGGCAGGTCTTCCTTCAGGGTCCCGTAGTCAACTGGTGATACAAGGTAACAGCTATATCAGTATGGTTGTCAAATATGGATTTACAAATGTTGAAGAAAAAAAAAATCATCGCTTCCCCCCAAGTGTCGCCACATTGACTAGTCCTATACAACTCATGCCGTATGATGAAGACCAGGTCATGGATCCACCTTGAGGGAACCCTACCAATGCTGCGTCTTCCAGTACACGGTCGCTACTCCAGCACCTTTCGACCCCAGCGATCTGCTTTGTGAGCAATGTGCCCTGCCCACTGCCACTTAAGTTCGGCAATTCTTCGGGCTATGGTTACTTTAGTCCTGCGGATATCTTCATTCCTGATTCGATCACGCAAGGAAATTCCGAGCATAGCCCTTTCCATTGCCCTTTGAGTGACTTTAAGCCTTCTGATGAGGCCATTGTGAGCGAAACGTATCACTGATAACAAAAAAAGTAACAAATCTCTATCTGCGTTGTCATTTCTTTTGTAAAAAATTCAGTATCTGTAAATACAAACGCGAACTCACTATTGTTTTTTTTTACGATCTGATCCACAATGTTTCTTCTATAGATAGCGGCACGAATCTTGAGCGCTCGGCGAAAGAACTGGGATCGCTTTGCACATCGGACACATCGGCGAGTCAATTACTGTACAAGGATTGCATTCCCCGCCCCCGCATCTCTTTTCATACCACTAAAGAGACCCGATATTTCACTTCTGCGTGCTTCTGCGCAAGTACAAATGTAGAAGTCAGCGCTCAAGATCCGTGCCGGTATCTGTAACAGCCTCGATGTGCGATATCGTGTCCTCATTAAGGCAGTTCCGGTTGGAATTGCAACATGTATGGATCACGCCCAAGTAGCGCGTCTTAGCTAAACAAAACTAACTACTTACCATCAGGAATCACTTCCTCCACGTCATATACTCACCGCATTATATGAATGTCCTAAGCATTAGTCATACCCAATTCATTAAATGTTCAAGCTGCTAGATTGAAGGCGTATATTAGTTATCAGGCTAGGCTGTTTATTGAACAGCGCAGCGACTGAAGCTAATCAGCTGAGGCATTTTTTGCATTGCCCCACTATAGAAATTTCTCACATGCATACGACATCCAGACCAGGAACTATATGTAGGCCATATTTGTTCTGTGCGGGAATCGAACCCGCGACTCGCAGCGAAGCAGTCAATTGCTCAACCACTGCGCCAACCGGGACGTCATTATAGAGGTACCGTAAAGTGTGGTTATTTTGGCCCAGAAGTATAACTTTGACCCGACTCATTAACCAATAGAAACACAGTTTCTCACGTTCCTATTGGTTAAAAAGCTTGTGCCAAAGTTATACCCCAGGGCCAAAGTTACCCCACTTTACTCGGTACTGTAACTACTTTTAACTAGCAATGTATCTACTTACTAGCGATGGCGTCGTCATGGAAGACTGGTTTCCTGGTGGTGAATGGTAGCGAGGGGAACACCAGGCTCGCGCGGCTGCTCTGCGCGGCCCTCACTGTGACGGACAGGGTATTAGCACAACACTAGTGTAAAGGCGATTAGGTATTGTACGAGTTGAAGAATGTGCTACAATGTATGATACCTTGAAGGTGGTATGGTAGATAGATGGAGTATCAGGGGTGCCATCATATTCAATTTTAAAAAAAAAAGAAAAAATAAAGGAAATAAAAAGAAAGACAAGAATAGAGTAGTAGACACTCGCAGACAATCATGATCAAACCAGGAGTAAGTTTTAGTTGAGCAGTATATTAGTAAACGATAGGTCATCTTTATATCGCTTTAGAGCAAAACTGTTTCAGATTCGAACAGCTGCAATACAATGATTTGTTTAGAATTGTATGTATTTTATATGAAACTAGCTTCTGCCCGCGGTTTCGCCTGCGTGAAAGTAGTTTTCTCCTCACAAACTTTTCGTTTCATCCCTTTAGGGGTTGAATTTTGTAAAATCCTCTCTTAGTGCTCGCCTACGTCATAAAAGGAAGCCCTGTGCAAAATTTCACGCTTCTAGGCCCTATAGTTTGGGCTGTGGGTTGATATGTCAGTCAGTCAGTTTCTCCTTTTATATATATAGATTACGCATATGAAACTTCAAGAGAAGACCTGTCGATCTGGGAAGAGGTGGCGATACGACCTAGTTGCCTACAGCAAGGATTGGTTCGAGGTGGCTCAAGAAAAGAATACCTGGAAGAAGTTGGAGGAGGCCTTTGCCCAACAGTGGGACAGTTTAGGCTATTAAAATAAAAACTTCAAGCGTTGTAACTTCTAGAGCCACGGGATTTTTTAAAGAGTTACCGCAGCCGAAAAAAGAGTAACTGAAGAAAACAGGAGTGTCTTAGTCAGCAAAAGTCTGACACGCCCTCTTGCTCCACCCTAGAGCGAGAGAAGCCATTTGATGATTTTTCATCTCAAAAAAAAGCGTTGCTTCTAGTTGATAAATTGGCAACTAATCATTTTTTAAAGCCTTTTGCCAACTAGCATGGGATCGGCTAACTAATCACTTTTTTAAATAAACATATATATTTTTTATGCTAATACCCACTCTGGGATAATATTACTACTCATAATTTATATTATATTAGGTTCTCATGTAAATGACAATCGTTCTTTTTTTTAAAGTTAATGGACTCAAATTATTATTATTTTCAGACCAATATTAAGCAACCTGTACAGCTTTGACATGATCATGACAATTGTTGTTCTAATGGGCATAAAAATATTGAAACCGAAGCTTTCTTACAGTTTTCAGATTATTACAGTCTTCTTAATTCGTTTATGATGGCACCCCTACAGAAATTAGGGAAAAGAGAGAATTATGTAGATAAGTATGCTTTCAAAAGTTTAACACATCGTGAGTTGCTTCTAACTTCTAAGATCGACATGCGAATCCTTCGGTAGTCATTGACAATTCAATCATACATAGCCTTAAATATGAAACATTAAAAATATAATAAACATTAATCAGTCTTATAAAGTTCCCACTGATGAGACTAGAAGAGAGGGAATGGGCCGTAATCTACCACATGTCTTCGAATTTTTGGTTCTTGGACATGCTGGTTTCCTCAAGATGTTTTTTCTTCACCGTTTTGAGAGAGACATTGAATTTTAGAAATAGCTCGGCTTAGTAAAGCTTCGACTCTGTCACTCATATTAGTGTGACTGTCTCTCTCTGTGTCATTTTAAAGCTCAGAGGCGACCTAATCGGAACTGTTAAAGTGATGGAGCTATAAAGGATGTATAGCTCCATCCGTCTTTCTCGTTCACACGCCTGACACTTTAACATATCATGGTAAGGCCTGTGCGTTTGCGATAATATTGATGTATAAGTTATAACGTTCTTCGATAACAATATCAAAATATTACAGAACATTTTTTTTTGTAGGTGGGAAAATCATCCATTGAAATCCCCCGCTCTTGGGCGAAGCGAGAGGTCGTGTCAGACTTTTACTGACTAAAAACCCGCTCCAGTTCCGTCGTTGCCTTTCGTACCAGGGCCGAGTCTTCCTTTCAGAAGGAGACCCTTGGCCCCAGTAGGCTTCGACCCTGTTGGGCCCCTACAATTACAGTAATATAGAATAGTTATGCTAAGAATATAGAATCTGAGTTGCATATAGTTGCAATCAATGACACGTTTACAAGAAAAGGTGCATCAAATAGCGACAGCGAAATACATAAACAATTAGTTTAGCCTTTGAAACAGAGCTTATATATATTTGGTTAGTGAAGTTCTAACATTAAGCATGTAATTTTTGACGGTGTGAAGATTGATACTGTTGACTGTTTTTTATTATTATTATTGATAGTCTCGCGATTGACAACTATCTCACCTGATGGTTAACGACGATGTAATTGAAAGTGGATCACACTTGCCTAGAGGTAACCTATTCATACTTGACTTAAAGACCTCCAGGATGTAGCTATCAGGAAACACAGGCGGTTTGAAAAAGAATGCCAATTGGTTAAGAAAAATCACGTGCTTTGTTTAAATTGAACGAATCAGAAAGCAAAAAGCTAACCAATGATTCTTCCAATAATGGATGTTCTAATTTTAAATCGACTTCAAAAAGGAAGAGGTTCTATGTTCGCTTCGGCTGAATGTATTTTTTTTTATGTACACCGATATCTCGGTCAATTGTGGACCGATTTTGAAATATATATTTTTTTGATTGATAGGTTATGCTTCCGAATTGGTCCCATAGAAATATTGTTATGATGAACTTCGAAGATATGGAACAGAACTCCTCATAGGATCACAACAGAACCGTCGTAACAAGAAATTGCTTTGTTTATACGTGCAGTCGATGACTGACTAAAAGAAGAGGGGGAATATATCGAACTGATCTCATAATGAAGCTTGAAGTTATGCACCGGAACTCTGTAATAAATTAAGGTAATCTAACCGTGTTTGGGAATACAGGGTTGTCATCCAAATGGACACGCCAACCCTATCGTACCCTTTTAGTTCTAATTACACTAATTGTTACTTAACTGTTCTAATGATGGTTATCATAATTTGTATTATTGTTATTATGCTCTGCTATAAAATAGACATTATTGACTTACTCGTACGTACTGTTAGAACTTCACAGACGATTAGTGTATTGCGTATAAGTAGGTATATAAGCTGTTTATTAATGCCAAGTCAGGAAAATGTATTGTTTGACACTTTAGACATTTCACTGTTAATTGATGTTTTATAAAACTTTGTTTATAATACCTTGCCCCCACACTACTCCAGTAATTACTCCAGTATCGTGGGTGCATTTAAAAACATGTAAACTCAAATACATAAATCACCTAAACCTGGAACCACTATCTGTAGGCCGCGAATCGCACTAGCCAACCGTGACGAAAACTTGAGTAGAGAGAACATTTAGAGTAGAACATTTTGTAGCGATGCTGTCGCGCGTTTCGTAAGCACGCGACCGCAAATGCTACTAACGTGCGTTAGTCGCATTTGCAAGCGATAAAGAAAAGATGCCAGCGCGCTACTAACGCGCTACAGCATCGCGACTGTATCGATGCGAACGCGGTACAACATCGCTACAAAAAGTCACCATGGGCGAGGGGCCTAACTGGCACATAGACAAATAGAATTTGTCGAGCAAGCGACAGTTAACTTTTAAGTCAATAAACAATTCATTTCCCTGACTCTAACTATAGTGCATCATTAATTTCTATAGCTTGTAACATTAGCACTTAAAACAGTAATTTTTGTAGCAATAAAATATGTATTTAATATTATCCAAGCGGTTAACATAGGAAAGCGAAGCCACAGCCAATCTTTTTAACAGTTAGTTTAATGAGTACATAATGATACATGATATTTGTATTAAATTATACACAAAAAACAAGACAAGAAAAGACAAGGGAAACACCACTACAAAAAATGGTTGCGAACAGATTTTTTTATGAATTAACTCGTAGCTGTAACACAAATGTAGTTTTTATGAATGGAAAACTGACCAAAACTATGGAAGGGACAGTATATAGGGTGACTGGTAATTAGTGTACGATACTTAAACACGTGATTGTGCTCATGATAACCAACAACTTTTACTATGGGAACAAACCTGAGCGAATCAGCTGTTCAGTACATTTATGTTTGCCTAATGTACTGAACAGCTGATATTTTTTTCGCAATTTCGGCTTTGCTCCCATAATAAAAATTGTTTGTTATCATGAGCACAATCACGTGTTTAAGTATCGTACACTAATTGCCAGTCACCCTATATTTGAATAACAGAGAAAATATAATAGGTAAATGTCTTTTTGTAAACTGAACATCAGGAGATACTTTAACTCTTTATTTAGTTGGAAAATCAGATAGAGGAAGTAGCGAGGAGGAATGTCAGACTTTTACTGACTAAAACATGTTCCTTGAGTTGTCCTTTATATTCCACCGCGGCGACTCTTGCACAAAATCCCGCAGTCATGAGATATTTTTTCTCCTGATGTTTAGAATAAGGTCGATGAAATGGTCACACATAGTAGGTTCCTATATGATCACTGCATGCTGCTTATTAATGGCGGTAAGACAAAAAACAACATAACAAAAAACGCATAACACACGCTAAGAAGTCGTTTGTTATGTGAGATTTTATCATAAAATATATCAAGTATGACACAAGGTAAAATGTATTTATAGTTTTTAGCATTTAACATAATTATCGTACCTCCACTCAAAAAGTGTCACAATTCAAAAAATCGACAATTTAATTTAGGGATGTGACACTTTATATAGAAATAAAAAACGAGCCATCTATTGACAAATAGTTGAACTATTAATAAATTATATCTAATTAAGAAAAAATCTCGTGTCACAGTATTTGTTAGCGAAGTCCTCGGAAACGGATTGACCCATTTTTATGAAATATTTTTAAAGTCTAACAATAGATTGTGGACTATTTTTTACTCTCCTACCCCACCCCCCACTTTTCTTGGATAATTTATATGATAGAACAACGTTTGCAATAAAAATAACATCTACATTATTTGAGCTATGACTCCATTTGAGCGGAGATACAATTCACAAAGTATTTATGCGGACTTCGTAAATATAAAATAAAATTGAGCGAGTGTTAAGTATTTATTGAAGTTACATAACAAACGACCACTAACTTTAGGACTTGTGAACTATATTCTAACTAAGCTCCTTTGTCCTGTAGATTTTTAAATTCAGAAAGGAAATCTGATATTTATATTTAAATCTAAAGACTAAGCAAGCCATATTTTGTAAAAATTAATCAGTACCAAGATGATAACCAATCATTTTCAAGAACACAAAGATTTGACACTTGATAAACGTACGTTGTCCAATCCGAGTTGTTTTAGGAAAATTATTTGTCAAAGGAATTCAAAATCTATAACAATGTACATAAGGTTCACAAGCCCTCAGCACAACACTAAAATTGGTGTACGAACCAGATGGCGGCGTGGATGGGAACGAGTGCGGGCGCGGACAAGGCTCCACGCCGGTAGCTTCACCCACAAACAACCACTTATTAATGTATCGTATTGACGCCAAATTATATTAGAATCTAATAAAATTAGTTTTACGGATTGTATTGTAATTCTATTTTTTTGTTGTCAATCGAATTTGAACTCTATTTTTGTAAGTATAAAGTTCATAGCTCGATGGGAATGAGTGCGGGCTAGCTTCCACGTCGACCATGAACCTAATATTATGATTTTCAAAGGGTACGCTCACATTTTGTTAGTAATATAATCCATGTTATTTGTGTCTATACTCCATTCACAATAAGATTAGACATTTAAACAAACATTTTTTTTACTGTCCGATCAACCGATTTTGAATTTTATTGCGTTGATGGCTTGACAAAGGAATTGGAATTGGTACAGAAAAAATTCTTGCGTGGCATGAACTACAGATGTCATCATTCGGAGATTCCCTACATACATTTATTACGCAAGTACAACCTTCTTAGTTTGGAATCCAGACTTTTGGATGTAATGATGTTGCATGGTCTGTGCCACAATAGATTTGACTGCACGGATATTGCAAACAAAATTTGTTACACGGTGCCCAGAACTGTTATAAGACCCGGGGCTCGCGCGCCCCGCCTGTTCCACGTCGACTCAAGTAAGACCAACACCGGGGCACGAGTTCCTCTTCGTCACCTTGTGGAAACTTATAACGAACACTTCATGGACATAGATATTTTCAATCATTCTAATAATAAATTTAAATCTCTCGTTGTCAGCTCTTTAGCATCTAAATTCCAAATTAATATTAATTAACTAAATAACTTATTAAAATTTCTTAAAATCAGTCTCCGTATTTCATATATTTGATTAATCCGTGGACAATGGTGTGGGTTATAATGTTTACCTATTTATCTAATAATTCTTTTGTATCTCCTTAACTGTTTTTTTTTGTCCCTAATAAATAAAATAAAGGCGGCTGCAGTAAATACTTGGTATTGTAAACACTATTTGCTTTTAATGCCATCCTTATGCCTACGGAATAGAAGTCAAAGTCGTTTGAAAGGACAGTAAAAAAAGGTTTGTTTAAATGTCTAATCATTTTACGAATGGAGTATAAGTACAAGAGGTCATTCACAATTATATCCTATACAAATCTAGACTCCGAGCTAACTATTGCATGGTAAGAATTGTGTGTGAGTAAACATATTGCATACTGTCATCAACCTGCATATGCGCACGCTTGGAAACATACCTGATATGCTTGCAATTAAATTGCGGCTTGCCTGATTAAGTCATATTTAAATGATAATATAATTTATGAGAAAATCAAAACTTCGATTTATCAAGACCGGTGGTTAGTATCTTCTGTCAATCACAATATAATCCGTAAAATTCATTTCCGCCTATTCAAATAATATTTTACTGAAAAGCCAATTGCGAGATACTGTGAATTTAGCAGTATTGATATTTATATTATTATGGCTTTACTGTGGAAATTGTATAAAAATATATTACAAGAACTTTTAATAAATAAAAAGCAATACTGTGGTCTAATTTCAAAGATCCATTTTAAATCCCTTGTTCTGAATGAAATGGAATATCACAAATACTTTGAAATTAGATCTTATCGACTTTATGATAAAGTACATTTTACTCTGTTGAAGTTAAGTTTGAAGTAAAGGGTTACTCACTAGGCAGGTTAACTTTGTCAACGTCCATGTTTAGAAGCAGACAGTTCTCGTCCAATGCTTCAGTCTCCAAAGGATACTCTTGCCAACCCTCCACAGAATCCTAAAAGAATTTTTATTATTATTTATTTGTATTATTGTTGGCCACACGGGATTTTTCATTAGAAATCCCGGAAAGATCCATATTAATATCAATAGGACAGTAACATAAAAGAATTACTTCATATTAACGGCCTTCTGTAGAATTTATGTTGATTTAAGAGCAACATAAAGCCATTAATATTGGCCAAAAGTCAATACAATTGATGAAAATTGGGCGCGTATCAGGTCAATATGAGACTCGCGTTTGATCACTATCTCACCTGATGGTAAGCGATGATGTGGTCGACGATGGGGGTACTTTTGCCGAGTAATAATAACCTATTCACTCTTGACATAAAGACCCCTAGGTTATAGCTATCAGGAAACACAGACTCTGGCAGGGAATTTCACTCCTTAGCTGTACGCACATGATTGTGTTCCCAAAACGTTTTGTGCGTATGGGTGGATAGGCACTTTTCCAGACAAATTAAGACATTTAAGAGAATCACCTTCAATTAGCAACGTAACCAATGTTAGTTAAACTGGGATTTACAGTTAATTATCATGCTTGAATAAAGATGCTAAACTCGTAAAAAATAAAAGGTCCGTTTTGACATTTGAGTAAAACCCTAGAATGTAACTTGGAACGAAACTGAAAGAAACAATAAAATAATAATAATAATTAGGGGTCCGGTGTAGTAGTAACTATTTTAGGAGTAGCTACACTACACCGCACAAGCCGCTAGGTAGTCAAAATACAAATGTCGAAACGGGCCTTTTATTTTTTGACAAGTTTAAGACCCAATAAAAAGTTTACTTATATAAAACTCATTCTTACCTCCAATAGGTCAGGTAAAGCAAAGGTGACATTGAGTGGCTTCATGACTTTGCTCTTGTAGTTATGTTCCAGCAGTAGAGGAGTGTAGAGAATGTTCTTCCATTGACGACTCAGGACTATCACTCCCTGGAATAAAACAGTTTTATTTAAATTTTCCATCAAATCATTGCCGCTGATACATAAACCATAATAATGTACTGTCAGGGATCAAAAGTGCAGTTGCACTCTACCAATGCTAAAGTGTCCAAAATTTCTTTGTTATAGAAGTTCAATAGTCCACAACTAGTTTATTCAATACTTTAGATTCTATGCTACCAATTAAATCAGTCATGAACTATTGACCCTCTTCTACAAAGAAATTTTAGACATTTTAGCATTGGTAAGGTGGAACTGCACTTTTGACCCCTGACTGTACATGTCGTGGATTGATGGCGACAAGTCACAACAGACAGCGCCATCTAACAATTAGTTTCGTAAACTAATAGTATCGTGACTGGAAACGCAAGCGCGCCCTATCGCTTGGACACGAACGTCGGTAGAGAGGTAGTAAAATAAAGTTACTTTGACTTAAATTATCTTTAGTTCGTTGGAATGTGATTCCGAGTGAGTGCGGGTAGTCAGTAAATAAAAGTCACTATGTTTCTAGTACTCACGGTTTACTCCGATTGTAACAATATTCACGATCACAAAAACATATACGAACACATAAACAGAAGGAGTGGACGATACAGTCACAATACACAACAGTCAGAAAATCCAGAACACACAAAAAACACAATGGCAAGGCTTAGCGAAACGAGGTATCCGAAACTAAGTAATCGCGCACGGCAGTTGGTAGCGGACTGAAGGTCGACCTAAGTTAAACTGTGTGCGCGACCATGGCACGCACACATGCAAGATCGTCCTTCGACACCACCGATGCGTTCCGAAATATGATATTGTTTTGTGTATCATAATGAATATTAATAAATGTGATTAAATAATTGTGTTGCTGTTGTCGTGTTGTGTGATTTTATAATATACCTAAATAAACTATATTATTGTGGTATGTAGACACATACCCTACATCACCCCCCTCCAGAGACCGTCAAGGGCGATAAAAATCTGGGAATCTGACGTGACGACCAGAACGAGTGGTGTACCCTTTGCCATTGCTAGGTTGATCGATTTCTATTGGGTCAGCTTTGTCCACCAATATGTGGGCTGGTTTTAGGCGGTCTATCGAGACCGTGACCTCTTTGCCCTTAAATAATATTTTAAAGGTCTTGTCACCTTTTTGCAGTACTTTGTGAGGACCGGTGTAGGCTGGTTGTAGCGAGCCACGTAATGCGTCTTCACGAAGGAACACGTGATCCGTGGTCTGCAGATCCTTGTAAACAAAAACTTTTTGTTGGTTGTGACGAGAAGCTGGGGTTGGCTGCAGATTATGGGCGAATTTGCGAATGCGTGCGGT
The DNA here is from genome assembly GCA_905147345.3 of Mythimna impura. Taxonomy (NCBI): domain Eukaryota; kingdom Metazoa; phylum Arthropoda; class Insecta; order Lepidoptera; family Noctuidae; genus Mythimna; species Mythimna impura. The sequence continues at coordinate 2,288,045 of LR990348.1, forward strand.
GAATTCCGTAATGTCGGTGGTACCTACGTCACTGGGGGTAAAAAATTCCCCTGGGAGTCTTAGCGGTTCGCCGTACACTAACTCGGCGGAAGACGCTTGGACATCCTTTTTGAATGCGCTCCGTATGCCAAGCAATACCCACGGCAAGGACTCTGTCCACTTGTCATTGGCATGGCAAGTGATGGACGCCTTAAGTTGACGGTGAAATCGCTCCACCATCGCATTGCACGCCGGATGGTATGCTGTTGTCCGTTTGTGCTTGAAACTAATCATTTTTGACAGTTGTTCGAACAGGGCCGACTCGAACTGTCGACCCCTGTCCGTAACAATGTCTGTCGGACAGCCAAACCGGGCAATCCATCCGGACAGCAGCGCTTTAGCTACTGTCTCGGCAGTTATGTCGACGATAGGTATGACCTCTGGCCACCTAGTGAATCGGTCGACTGCCGTCAGACAGTACCTAAAGCCTTGCGAAATCGGTAGTGGGCCCACCAGGTCGATATGGACAGTGGTGAACCTTGCACGTGGGAGATGAAACGTCCCTAATGGTGCCGAGACGTGACGGTTGATCTTCGCCCGCTGGCACTGGAGACAGGCTCGTGCCCATTCCCTACAGTCTTTCCTGATGCCTGGCCAAACGAAGCGTTCTGCTATTAGTTTGGCAGTCGCTGAGACACCAGGATGACTGAGGGAATGCAAGCTGTTGAAAACTTGTTTTCGCAGCATAGCGGGAACAAATCGCAGTATACTGCTGTTCGCTCCCCAGTCACCTTGACCTTCTCCAACACTAAGGACGAGCCTTCTTGTAGGAGTCTGGTCAGCTCCGGATCACAAGCTTGCGATTCCGCGAGGGTGTCGAGACTGACCGGCACCTGTAGCTCTTCCACACGAGACAAAGGGTCGGCCACGACATTGTCTTTGCCGGAAATATGCCTAATGTCGGTGGTAAACTGGGCTATGTAGTCGAGGTGCCGGAACTGTCTAGGCGAACAGTTTTTCTTCCTCTCGTGGAATGCAAAACTGATCGGCTTGTGATCCGTGTACACTACAAAGTGCCTAGCCTCCAACATGTGACGGAAGTATTTAATGGCCTCGTAAATGGCAAGCAGTTCCCTGTCATAGGGAGAATACTTTGCTTGCGATGGGCTGAGCTTCCTGGAAAAGAAAGCGAGTGGTTGCCAGCCGTCGTTGCTTAGCTGCTGTAGTACCGCACCGATTGCAGTATCCGACGCGTCGGTAACCAATGCGAGTTTGGCACTGCAATCGGGGTGAGCTAATAAAGCAGCATTAGCAAGGCTTTCTTTGCAGTCCTCAAATGCTTGCAAAGTATTCTCCGCAAGACATATAGGATGCGAGCCCTTTACGCTGCCAATCAAAAGGTTGTTGAGTGGCGCTTGGATTTGAGCTGCGTGGGGTATGAATCGCCTATAAAAATTGATCATGCCCAAGAATCGGCGTAACTGACGGACGTCCTTGGGCTGGGGGAACTTCTTGATCGCGTCAACTTTGGACTCAAGTGGTTTGGTGCCTTTTTCGGAGATATGGTAGCCTAAAAAGGTTACCTCCGAGACACCGAAAACACACTTGGATGTGTTGACCAGCATGCCAAACTCCTTCATCCTATTAAAAATTTTCCGAAGGTGTTCCTCGTGCTCTGCTTCTGTTCTAGAAAATATTAGAAAATCGTCAAGATAGCAATAGCAAAAGTCCAAACCTCTGGTCATCTCGTCGACAAAACGTTGAAACGTTTGGCCCGCATTGCGCAGACCAAACGTCATATACGGAAATTCGTATAAGCCGAATGGTGTGGTGATCGCCGTCTTCGGAATGTCTTCCGGGCTGACAGGTATCTGATTATAAGCTTTCACAAGGTCGATTGTGCTAAAGACTCGGCAACCTGCAATGCTGTGGGCAAAATCGTGTATGTGCCTAATCGGATACCTGTCAGGAACGGTGCGGGCGTTGAGCATGCGGTAATCACCGCAGGGCCGCCAACCGTTATCCTTTTTGGGGGCGAGGTGGAGTGGTGATGACCAGGGACTTTCTGAGGGTCTGGCTGTTCCATTTGCTAGCATCAGCTGGAACTCCTGCTGTGCTATTTTAAGTTTGTCTGGCGCTAGTCGCCGAAACGAAGAAGAAACTGGAGGGCCTGGTGTCGTGCGGATATGGTGTACTGTGTTGTGTGGTGTAGTTCGTAACGTACCGGCGGGTCGAGTGATGTCGGGAAAACATTCGAGAAGTTTATGATACCTCGAGTCGCCAGAAGAAATCTTTACAGAACATAAAGACGAATCTGAGTGATTCGAGGCAATAGAAAACACATTGGTTGTACTATCGACTAGTCGTTGATTACGACAGTCAACGACTAGCGAGTAAAAACTCAAAAAGTCTACGCCGATAATCGGTTTTGTTACTTCGGCCACCACAAAACGCCACTACGGAGTCCTAAATTTAAATTCAATTCCACAAAACCATATGTGTGAATGGGCGTCCCATTCGCGGCCACTAGCTGGTAGTTCGTGGGTGCACGACGTTCGCTGAGCAGACGACGAGGGTAGACACAGAGGTCGCTTCCAGTGTCGACCAGAAACTGCGTCTTAGTGCTCCTGTCTGTGACGAACAGGCGACCAGTTGATGAGGGGCAATCGTCTGTCGCCATTACCGACCGCCCGCGGCGTTTCCCTTCTTGAAGTCGCAAGGTTTTATGCAACGCTTCGCCTTCTCGCCGTGCATCGCGTGGTACCAGCACAGTGGGTGCTGTCGGTAGCTGGACTCAGAGCGGGTTGAGGATCGCTGGCGTGAGTCGCGTCTCGACCACGGCTGTGGGAGCGTTTACGCGAACGACTGTTACGCAGCTGTAGCGTCAGGTCCTTCATGGCGCGTTTGAGCTCGGTGATCTCGGCTGCCATCTCGCTCACCGAGGGTCCTGCTGCTGAAGTTGTCGCGACGTGGCTTGCCGGCGCGACGATGTCCTGGACGCGGTCGGCCAACTCAGCCAATGCCTCCAGGGTGCTGTGTGGTTGCGATGCGAGGAGTGGCTGAATGCTGCTTGGGAGTCTGCTACTCCAAATGGTGCGCACGAAGTCCTCAGGTACGGTTGGTCCTGCTAACCCCTGCAGGTGGCGGAGGAACTGTGACGGCTTCCGGTCTCCCAGCTCCTCATGCATCAGCAGCTGTTTCACCTTCTTTTCTTGAGAGGCTGTCAGGCGCTTCACCAACTCTGTCTTCAATTTAGCGTACCGGTTTTGGGCGGGTGGGGACATGATAATGTCCTTGACCTCTTTGGACTGCTGGTGGTCAAGGTGTCCGACTACATAATTATACTTGGTGACGTCGTTCGTCACCCCTGCGTTTTCAAACTGTGCCTCTATTTGCGCAAACCAAATATCGGGCTCCTCGGGCCAGAATGGGGGTAGGCGCAAAGCGACGCGGTATACCTCGGCCGGCTCGACCTTTGGACCCGAGGGGCGTTTGGCCTTGCGCGCGCGGTGCGCTAAGTGACTGTCGGGCTGCGATGACGCGGTGTGTTCTGTCTCACTGTCAGTCATTTTTAAACACTGTGTTCAACTTGGGGTCACCAATTTAGTTCGTTGGAATGTGATTCCGAGTGAGTGCGGGTAGTCAGTAAATAAAAGTCACTAAGTTTCTAGTACTCACGGTTTACTCCGATTGTAACAATATTCACGATCACAAAAACATATACGAACACATAAACAGAAGGAGTGGACGATACAGTCACAATACACAACAGTCAGAAAATCCAGAACACACAAAAAACACAATGGCAAGGCTTAGCGAAACGAGGTATCCGAAACTAAGTAATCGCGCACGGCAGTTGGTAGCGGACTGAAGGTCGACCTAAGTTAAACTGTGTGCGCGACCATGGCACGCACACATGCAAGATCGTCCTTCGACACCACCGATGCGTTCCGAAATATGATATTGTTTTGTGTATCATAATGAATATTAATAAATGTGATTAAATAATTGTGTTGCTGTTGTCGTGTTGTGTGATTTTATAATATACCTAAATAAACTATATTATTGTGGTATGTAGACACATACCCTACATATCTTTCGTTCGAGCACCTACGACAGTGCCCACATCTACCTAAAACTATGTTGGATCGTGATGAAAACCTGCTACGCATCTCGACCACCTATGATGCCACATACATATATATAGGGTGACTGGCAATTAGTGTACGATACTTAAACACGTGATTGTGCTCATGATAACAAACAATTTTTATTATGGGAGCAAAGCCGAAATCGCGAAAAAAAATATCATCTGTTCAGTACATTAGGCAAACATAAATATACTGAACAGCTGACTTTTTTTTCGCGATTTCAGGTTTGTTCCCATAGTAAAAGTTGTTGGTTATCATGAGCAAAATCACGTGTTTAAGTATCGTACACTAATTACCAGTCACCCTTTATATTATACAGGTGGTAAATATTAAAACATAGAATCAACCATGGACCCTGCTGGGTACAGTATAATTTTAAATAGTAGGAGAAAGGAAGATTCCTTACTAAGTGCTAAAATAAGTTTAAGATCTTCTTCTCCATATTTACTTGTTTTATTGTAAATGTCTTCAAAACTTTTGTTTTAAGTATTGACAGAATAAATTCGAAAATCAAAGCCCTTGGCGCGGTATAAATTTATCTATACTAATATTATAAAGAGAAAAGATTTGTATTTTTGTATTGAATAAACTCAACACACACAACACTAGACCGATGTTCAAAATTCTTTCACCAGTAGAATGCTACTTTATCACTGAGTGACATAGGCTTTATATTTTAACACGGGCGACGCCAAAAAGCTAGTGCTTTTGCCAGCGGCGTCGCATTGACACCACCATTTGGACCATTGAAGATATTGGTCATTGTTTCATTAACATGTTCTATTGATAAGTTTGATTCCGCTCAGGGGCCGGGGATTACACATTTCTGGCGAACCAAGATTAACTCCCCTTTTAACCGACATCAAAAAAAGTAGGAGGTTCTCCATACGGTTCTATTTTTTTTATGTTTATAAGCTCAAAACTTCGTCATCATTATAATAATTGTAGAGTATTTATACCTATATATTACTCTTATTTAACGCGAGTCCGTTATCCTATTTCACGTGTTATTTCGTGGACAATGGTGTGGGTTATAGTTTTTTTATTATTTTTCTGATAAAACTAGTGTATATTGATTCTGTATTGTATATCTGTTTTTTGTCCCAAATAACTAAAATAAAAAATAAAATAAAACTTCGTCATTTATGAACCGATTTTGTTCGGAGCAATTCAACCGAACAGCTTGCTTTCGTGCATTTTTATAAAACCAGCAAAAGTAATTATTAAAGTCAGTGCGTATTCGACCTTCAGTCGTGTAACTCTAACCATATCAAAACCGTTCAAACCATCTTCTAGATTATATCAACTCAGCTTTATTTATTTACTAGCTGACCCGGCGAACTGCATAATAGTCATGTTGTGATACCTTTTAGCTAAACTGTCGAAGGATAACGCCATCTATTGGCATTATCAGAACCAGCATAATTCATTTTAAAATGACATTTTCATAGGCGTTGTATTCGGTTTTTTTTTTTCAAAAACTTTTCCATATTTTCTCACCGTTTAAACCTTCTCTGGAGTATCACGAATATTTCAAGACCAAAATTACCCAAATCGGTCCAGCCGTTCTTTAGTTTTAGTGAGGCTAACGAACCGCTATTAATTTTTATATATTATATAGAAGATAGATAGACATAATTATTTGTCTAAACCATAAAACCATAACCAAACTAAAGTCGTATCATTTAATGCAAACCAAAATCAAACCATAACCATCAATTAAAACAACCACCAAAATATCAACCTATCCAGAAAATTAGTATTGCGCCGATAGATACAATTTTTTTCAATTCACATTTTTTTTAGATTGGGTTTTTTTGCAAGTTAGGTGTTTATCATTGACCAAGCGTTTCGCCTCGTCTTTTATACCGCGTACATCGAGGGACTGGAATAATTTGCCTGCTGCGGTTTTCCCGTCCGTTTATAATTTGGGTCTCTTCAAGGCTAGAGTGAATAGGCTCTCAATAAATTAGTGCGCCTCACCATCTACGATTGCATTACTACTTACCATCAGGTGGGATCGCAGTCAAGCACTGGTTTAATTCAATTAAAAAAAAAAAAAAAATTACCTGTCTCAACGTAGACAAAGACGGCAGATGTCTTTCAGCAAGGTCAGCCTGTACAGCCGCAGCATCTGCTTGCAATGCATACCGAAGTAACACTGCACACAGTTGTAACGACGGTTCTTCACGTAACTGCTTGGCCATGGGTGTGTGACGGCCGTAGCGACTCTGTGAAAAAAGAAATTATATGAACTATGATTAGCATAATACAGAATAGTATACTTAATCAGCCTTATAATGTTCCCACTGCTGGGACTCGGGCCTCCTCTCTAAGAGAGGGAATGGACGTAATCACCAACGCAGGCCCAGTGCCGGTTGGTGGATGTCACATGTCTTCGAATTTTTGGTTCTAGGACATGCCGATTTCCTATGTCCGTAAGGATACCACATTTCTAAATACTTATTTAGTAAAAAGATTAAAAATCGGGGATCGAACGATCCCTGATTTTGTAGTATAATACTTCAAAAGTTATATGAACATAAAGGTCCTCAATCTAAATCTTTGGATTGAGTAGCCAACGCCGGGGCGAAATTCCGCTGCCACGACAAGTCCCGGCATGGCGGACAGAGTTTCGGCGGGATCTCATGGTGGAATGGCGACAACGACTGTCGTGCCCAATGCTGAGCACGCCATAATTATGGCGGTAAGACCCCTCTTTAAAGAGTGGCTGGAAAGACGTCACGGCATCTTCACCTTCCGGATGCTGAGCCTGTTGTATTACCTTGGGCAGAGTGTGATGTGGAGCCAGGTCTAGCGCAGCCGCCATGTGGCTGGCGGCCGTGGCGGTGAGGCGCCGGGCATAGGCGCGGTACAGCGCCACCACGCGGATGCCGAGCCTGTTGCACGGGTTCATCCACGCGTTGATGGCTGGAGACGCTGTGCTCAGCAGATTCCAGTCTAGTCTGAAATGGTGGTGAAAATATTAAAAAAAGAGCAATAAAGGTGGTTCTTCAGATTTGAAGGTAAAAAAATCAAGTTACAGTAAAGAATACCGGGATCCCAGCACATATCTTGCGGACCAGTGTTGGTACATAAGATAAATAAATATCTATAGACAAACAGACATACGAAGTCGCACCATATGGGTGACTTTCATGACCTAAGTAGATGCCGCCAGCAGCTTCACCCGCTATTGTAGCGATAGTAGAAAATGATCCCATGGGAACATTTTGGGGGGCTGAGTCACCCGCGTCCGTAGGAGAATACCCATAGATAGGCCCTACACGTGGTCCCCGGGTGGTGCTAATCAGGTGACATTAACTGGTGGTAGGTTTCGACCGATGGCTTGTGACCACCCACTGGGCAAAGACGTACCGCCAAGCGGCCTAGCTGTGTTCCGGTACGATGCCCAGTGTAGCCAATTTTGAGGAGTTGGGTCGAAGTGGCGGTTCTAATGTATGCAGACCAGCCGGACCCGCGCTGGTATTGACATGTCGGGAGACTAGTCGCGGAGGGTAGCGGGATCCGAGGCACGGTGCACCGCTGGCCGACCGCAGTTAGTTGGGGGCCCAAGTAATGTGCTAGCCACACATGAAAGGCTGCCCCGCCAACTGACGAAAAATCCCGGAATGCACCATCGTGCTGGTTGGCGACCAGATGAGAGGGCCCGATGGTCATATCCGGGGGGGCTCGGGCGTCCCCGCAGTCTCCAGACTAGTGCCCCAATGATGTTGTCCTGCCAGTGCGTGGCGAAGGTTAGCAGCATGGGACTCCATTTCACTTCCTTCTCCTCTCCTACCTCACTCACAATATGCCAAGGTTGAAAAAGAGAAAAGTTAAACAGCGGCTGCACTCCCTCTCACTTAAAGTGCACCTCAGCAATATTAGAGGTCTGCACTCAAATCTCGCAGCAGTCCATCATCACCTGGAGACTGAAAAACCTTCCCTCTTTTTCCTTTCGGAGACGCAGATAAGATGTCCGTCAGACGTGTCGTACCTGTCTTACCCAGGGTTTACCCTGGAGCACAATTTTAAACCACACGCTGGTGTGTGTTTGTACGTCAGGGACGACATCTGCTATCGGCGTCTCCGTAACCTTGAAGATACCAGGTTCTCAACGCTTTGGGCTCTGGTGGACACAGGCATGGATAAAATTATCTATGCTTGTGTCTACCGTTCGCACAGTGGTGATCAGGAGACGACCAGGCTCACACAGTACCTTAGTGAGGCGGCGGATGCGGCTCAACAGAGGTACCCTTCCGCACAACTGGTGTTACTGGGGGATTTTAATGCCCACCATCAGGAGTGGCTTTTCCCATACCGGTGCACAGACCATGCTGGTCGAGAGATGCGAAAGCTTGCGCTAGCGTTAAATCTCACCCAGCTGGTCCAGGGAGCTACGAGGGTGCCGGATGTTGATTCGCACACGGCCAACTGCTTGGACCTTCTGCTGACAACAGATCCAGACCGCTATTCAGTGTCGATATCATCACCGTTAGGTAGTTCCGACCACTGTCTGGTGAAATCTGTATCAGTCTACTCTCCGCCTGATCCCTGCCTTAGAGGCACCAGGCGGGTTTGGCGATATAGGTCAGCAGATTGGGATGGCATGCGATCTTTCTTCGCATGTTATCCTTGGCAGCCTACTTGCTTTTCTTCGGATGATCCATCGTCGTGCGCAGATGCTGTGACAGATGTTTTGCGGCGGGGGATGGAGTATTACATTCCATTCTCTGACGTAACAATGTCTGGCCATGCTCGCCCTTGGTTTGGTGCGGAGTGTAATCGCGCTAACGCGCTTAAGCACACGGCATACCAGGCATGGGCCGACGCTCGTATGCATAAGGCGAGTGACGTGAGTCAGAAGAAGAGAGCCTTCAACAGAGCTGCCAAGTCTTGCAAGAAGGTGATGCGGAGGTCTCGGTTCGACCACATTAGCCGCATCGGGAACAAACTTGCATCATACCCTGCTGGTAGTAAGGCGTTTTAGTCCCTGGCTAAGTCGGTTGAATCGAACTTCTGCCGTCCCTCACTACCGCCACTGCTGAAACCCGACGGGTCGCTGGCCCATACCGCTGAGGAGAAAGCAAATTTGTTTGCCTCTCTCTTCGCGGAATCTTCGCGTCTAGATTCTGGTGACGCGCGGCCTCCTGTTAATCCTGATGGTTGCGAGACGAGTATGTCGGATATTCGCATCCATCAGAAGGACGTGCTGCGTAACCTTGACGTGAACAAGGCTAGCGGTCCAGACGGGATACCGGCAATTGTTCTAAGAACGTGTGCGCCTGAACTGTCTTCGATTTCGGCTTTCATTTGAGGCTGGAAAAGTGCCGATTGCATGGAAGCAAGCTAACGTACAGCCCGTGCCCAAAAAGGGTAGTCGGGCTGACCCAGCTAACTACAGGCCAATCTCAGTAACGACCATTCTCTGTAAGACAATGGAACGTGTACTCAACAGTAAGCTCCTGGCATACCTAGAAGCTAATGACATCCTAAGTGACCGACAATACGGCTTTCGCCGAAATCGGTCAACTGGTGATCTTCTAGCGTATGCCATCCACATCTGGAGTGAGGCCATCGAGAAACACGGGGAAGCTCTTGCCGTCTCCCTCGATATCTCGAAGGCTTTCGATAGGGTCTGGCACGAAAGCCTTATTAGTAAGCTTCCTTCTTTCGGATTACCTGCTGGTTTGTGTGCTTGGATTGCAGATTTCCTGAGTGACCGGTCCATCCGAGTGGTAATCGAAGGTTGCTCGTCCGGTCAAATGGCCATTAATGCCGGGGTCCCTCAGGGGTCAGTGCTCTCGGCAACATTGTTCTTGCTGCACATAAATGATCTGCTTAAGCCCGGTACCTTTGGGTATGCAGACGACAGCACTGTTGCTGAGAGTTACATATCCAGCGCGCAGGCTAGTGGGTCACAGATCCAGTCTCTCCGAGAGGCTATGGTCGAGCGCTTGAACTTGTCCTTGGAGGCAGTCTCTGAATGGGGCGATACCAATTTGGTCAAGTTCAATGCTGCTAAAACCCAGGCGTGTCTATTTTCCGCTAAAAGGAGCCAATTCAGCCCTGCTCCAACTTTCCGGGGCGTAACCGTGCCAATAACCGACCATCTTGATCTCCTTGGTGTTACGCTGACGTCAACACTCAACTTTGGGCCATACATCGAAGCAAAGGCTCAACTGGCAGCAAAAAAGCTGGGAATCCTCGCGAAGGTCAGACAGTACTTCACGCCGGAACAGCTGCTCAAACTTTATCAAGCGCAAGTTCGATCGTGTATGGAGTACTGCTCTCATCTTTGGGACGGATCTGCCCGATACCAGCTTGATGCACTTGAGGCAATTGAGAGGCGAGCCAAGAGGATCATTGGCAATGATGCACTCGTTGAGTCGAGGCTTCAAAGTCTTGAGCATCGACGCAGAGTTGCTAGCCTGTCGGTTTTCTACCGGTTGCATTTCGGGGAGTGTGCGTCGGAATTGCATAACCTAATTCCGCCTAGCCCGTTCCATCATCGGACCACCAGGCGTACGGCAATGCGCCACCGGTACATGGTGGACATCCCACCTATACGCACAAAACGTTTTGCGAACACATTCATAGTGCGTACAGCTAAGGAGTGGAATTCCTTGCCGGAATCTGTTTTTCCTGATGGCTACAACCCGGGAATCTTTAAGTCAAGAGTGAATAGGTTACTTCTAGGTAAGCGCGTTCCATCGTCGACAGCATCGTCGCTTTCCATCAGGTGAGTTAGCGGTCAAGCGCAAACCTATCAAGAATAAAAAAAAAAAAAAAAAAAAACATACTCCTGGGATAAAAAGTATCCTCTATGCTATTCCAGGACATGGTGTACTCGTGTACCAAGTTTCATCGCAATCCGTTCGAGTGGAAAGAAGTGACAAACATACAAACACACAATCTTCCGGCTTCATAATATAGCATAGTCGGCATTTTAATGTTCCCACTGTTGGGACTCAGGCCTCCTCTCTAGGAGGGAATAGGTCATAATCCGACACGCGGACCCAGTGCGGGTTGGTGAATATCACATGTCTTCGAATTTTGGGCAAGGACATGCCGGTTTCCTCACGATGTTTTCCTTCACCGTTTTGAGAGCAATGGTGATGAAATAATTACACAAAGTAATGCGCCTGGCTGATTTTGCGACCTACAACTCGTAAGTCGGGGCCGTTACCACTCGGCCACCACTGCTCTCTTTATAATATTAGTGTTTTATTAATATTATTATAATAATCGTTACTTTACCTCGTATAATCAATCTTTTTAGTGATAGGCGTCCTTGGTGGCGCAGCAAAGTTAAACCACACAACTTTCAAATCAATAGCACAAGACGACGTGTTTCCGTTATCCTTCAGAGGCACCACAGTAGTTGTGCTGTCATTATTCGAAGGCTCATCAGGCCCAGGAGTTGAAGGTTCTGGAGGAGGGGGAACGGGCGGTGGCTGAGCGTTCCCAAGGTTTGGAGTACTTGGTTTGGAGCTGGAATCTCTTTTCCTGAACAGATCTTCAATCCCTGAAGTTCTGATTTTAGTACTCCTTTCCTTTTCTGGCTTCGACTCCTCGGCAGACTTTACAGATTCTCTACAGCTTTCATTGTCAGGTCTTAGTGGTTTCTTCTCTTCGGTCTGTGTTTGTGGTTTGTGAGATTGTGAGTGCTTGGACACTTTTATCGAGATGCCTTCAAGACCACATTCGAACATTATGAAGCCGATAGGACTGTCTTTCTGAGCTTCTGCTGGCGTTCCGTTTTGGCTACACTGTAACCAATAACGCATCATGATCATATGGGAGTAATTAAAAAGACAACATTTTATCTTTAGACACAAGGTCTAAATTACAGTAAGGAGAATATTGCTAAAACTGCTATTGTGAACTATTGCAACGGCGACCAAGTACCGTAAGACACAGCGTTGGAAGGCCTCCCACAAGGTGAACCGACCGCCTGATGAGGGTCAAGGGAATCCGATGGATAGGAGACGCGCCTAGAAACGGCTGTTGTGGCGACACTTGGGGAAAGCCTATGTCAACAGTCAACAGTGGATCTCTTTTGGCTGAAATGATGATGATGACGATGAATAATGTTACTTACCATAGATTCACATCCTTTAGCACTAGAGTCGACTCTGATAAATTTAAAAGACACTTTGGAATGTTGGCACGGAATGCCCGTGACAGTCACATCCTTCAATTGTGACGACTCGTTGCGTATGCGTCGCAGTTGGCCGTGGACTTTGCCTGAAAACACAAGAGGGTTAAAAATTTGAAGCAAATATCAAAAGCTATCGCATTTGTTGAAACCGACTGATTTGAAGTTATTAGCACCTCTCCTCTATGAGTCTTTCACCTTCTAGGTCATGAATATGAATTTGATTGCAAGGGACCCATTGAGATTGGGATTGTGGTTTACCTGCTTGGTTTTCCATATACAGGGTGTAACGGACAGGTCTTGTTATATTTTATAAACTACTTTTTAGAGTATGCTATACAATTTTCTTGAAGAAACATTCCTCGTTCATTTCCATGGGACTACACTTTTCCGTTACACCAAATAAGTACATATTTTGTAGCATTAACTACATAATTAAAATTTAGGAAGCCTTCGTTTTCGATATTTGTCCTCCTAAATATTATCCTTAATTATGAGTTCTACCAAACCCCAAAGGGTGCTTATAACTTCAAGCTAGTCAGTATTTTTTTCTACTCACCAACATTCAGCGTAATAGTAGTATCTTCACACTGCTGCTGCGAAGCCTCAATATAAACCGGCTCTCCTCTCTCCGGCCCTCGTCTCTTCCCAGACGTCTGCGCCGATATCAAAGCCCGTGGCCCCTTCATTATCCCAAACGACTTCTTACTACCCAGAGCCCTCAACGTAGGCCTATAGTACAACTGCACGGACTCCAAATTCTTCCTGTTACTGACGTATTTAGCGATGATATTCTCCACTGATACACCGAATAAGGATACGCAAGTCAAGTCCTGGATGTTGTCTAAAGCTGAGAAAGATATCATGTCTTCCACTACTGAAGATTGTATGAAGATCATGTTAACTTTAGGAATGGTTACCGTCGCTTGCAACGACTCAAGTATACTCTCTTCATACACGTTTGAGTGGGGAATTGTTGCGAGTTTGCATTTGTCGTCCTTATCAGTGACTAAGTTAGATTGGCTGCGGTCCTGCATCTGTGGTAACCAGTTCTGGACATACTGCTTCTGTTTTAACACATTGGCGCTAGAGACGGATGATATACAAAGTAGACGCAAATGATTTATCACTGTTATTGGATGTATGTTCGCCAAGATTGGGGTTAATGACTCGACGAATTTCTGAGTACTTTCCAGTACTAAAGGAGTCAACATTATATCGATTTCTCCGCGCAATTTGACGAATATACCACTTTTTGAGTCACTTGTGGTGGTAACTGTCGACGCGGTACTCTTCTCTGTGGTATTTTCTTGACTGTCTTGCACAGTTTGCTGAACATCCCACCATCCTTGAGGATAAGGGTGGGCTTTGACTTGGGAGTTAAAATGCGGAGGCAAATTGGAGTAAGGCCCATGCTGGTTCTGATTATTAAGATCTTTCTTTGCTACCAATCTGAGGATGTTAATCTTTCCTAGTGGTTCGAAACTAGGCAAGTACTTCTGCCCAACATAAACTAAAGTGCCATCATCAGCCCTTTTGAATAAGGGCAACGTGAAGACATCACTCCCGCTTGGCAAAGAGCAAGAAGACCAGTTAGGGCACTTGTATTGTGGCAAGTTTTGCATGTAACTGGCCATTAGGAGAGGTGAATCTACGATAGGCTTGTTAGTCTGCATGTGAAGATTCACCAGCGTCATATCCTCTTGTGAAGAGATTGCAGAAATGAAGGAGGTTGATGATACAGAACCGCTTTCTGAGTCCGGCTGAACTCCTGTGCTCAAATTGCTTATCGTATCCGGAATGTCTACTGCTTCCGATTTTGGTGCGGAATTAGTCCATTTCTCATTGGTTATATCATTAATACCAAACGAACTCTTGTCTCTGGTGTTACTATGGCGACTGCCAAACGAATGCTTTAAACTTGAAGATCGGCTTGGGAACATGTCTTCATCAGCCGAAAAGAAAGCTTCAGAATGATTTTCACTAGTTATAGACATGGTTCTTTGCACTTCTTGGTTCAAGGTCTCTTCTGGTGGTACTTGAGAGTTCAAGGAGTAATGCGATTCTGAGACCGCAACGCTTCTAACTGGAACTTTAGGTACTACAAACGATTCAGCTTCTCCTGTAACTAGTTTCTTTCCTGATACATTTTCTTTAACTCCACAACTCAAAGCTAATTTCGAATCTGAAACACTGCTTTCCATCTGAGGAACGTTTAGAATACTCTTGTTGAGTTTCGAGTCGCTGTCAATTTTGCTACTTCCTAAAGGCACTGAAGAATCTACTAAGCGTGCGTAAGGAACGTCGCTTTTAGTACTGGATACTAACAGGTTATTACTTCCTTTACTCATACTTGTATATGAGAATCTTCTGGTAAGGCTTCTACGCTCAGCACTTTGTGGAGACTTGTTTAAGTTTTGTGGTAAAGGCGACGGTATTAATGTAGCCACATTTGTTGGCTGGAGGCACACATTCAAACTATTGTATGGAGGCGTATGGAATACAAGTTGTCCTGAATGCAAAAGACTCTGTCCATACCCATACTCTCCGGGCGTCGTCTCAATAATATTAAACATAGCCACGTTTATCCCTTCATTTAGGTCGTTAGGATTCGGCTTCAAGAAGTTAGGACCATTTCTGTTTGACCCAAAGAACGCGCAGCCTCCAGTACAACCGCACTGCGAGCTCTTTCCTTCAACCGGCCACAAGAACCAAAGTCTCTTCGTCTTATCATCGTGAAGTTTCAAGAACTTCTGTTGAACTAAGTGGAGGTTTTTCGGTGTTTGAGGCAGTGATGACGCAGCTTCGATTAATAGAGGTCCTAAGGCGACAGATCCGACTCCAACCCAATTATCACTTTCAGGCGGTTTGTTCTGGCTATTATTACTACCATTAGAATGATGGTGGGTATTCGTTTGCATGTTTGTTTGTGTGTAGAGAGCTAGTTTTATATTTGGGAGCAAACCAGTCACGCCTGTACCGAAGCCCGAGCCGTGTAAGTTACAATAGCTAAGTCTAACTGGAGATATCCACGATTGAAGCGTAGTGTTAGAGTCCGCGATATATACGTCAATGAGATCGATCGCGACTCGAATCATCTTGTACTTAATTTCATTGGCTGTCGGGCACCTGTATTTCAGAGTGAGGTCTGTTTCCTGACACATTACATTGTTCATTCCATGATGACATTGTCTGGCGGGGTTAGGCGGCACTAATTCGTTCTCGCTATCGCAAAGGAGAAGCAAGAACGTTTCTAAAGACGATATTATTTGGTACATTTGTGGTAGCGTTAGTCGGCCAGTTAACTGACCTAATTGTAGTTCCATCATCCACGCGTACTCCACAGTATCTTCTTCGACAGTTCGGTTGGTATCACTGAAGAAACCGTTCCCTCGTAGTTGGAAGGACGAGAGCATCAAGTGACCTTGATACAAGGCCCCTGAGTTCATAGTGTTGGATCGCGATAAGTTATTAGCAGACACTAGTATTGAAGGACTTAAAAGAAGTTGGAGTTTGGTCTCTCTGAAGCTTTTGTCCATTTCAAATCCGAATCTTTCGATCAGCACAACTGGGCACGGTGGTTCACTTTCACTGCAATTCTTAACTAAGTGCGCTTGTATGTCATGGATTATGATTGATAGTGTTACGTCCAGCGGCCTATAGTGTCGCGGGTCAAACGGTCCCTTGCTTGAATCTGTGGAGTCGTCCATAGATATCTCAGTGTGTTGATTAACACTACTTTTATCATTCACTTTTGCATTTTCACTGGACCAGTAAAACGTTTCCGCGCTAGGGGATTTTTGCATGTCTGTAAATGTTTGGTCTTCGCCAAAGATATTTTCTAGTAAATTCATAAAGCTTGTAATAATAGTTCCATAGGCCAGTAGGATGGAAGGTCCCACTTCAAGTTCTACGCTTACTTTGTCGGGTGGTAGTGTAGTTCTGTCGAATTTATTTCCGTCCAAGGTCCAGTTGATTTGAGGCTGTTTCCTCATCCTTGGTATTCTCATCGGCGACAAGAGAATTTCTTCTTTCTCTGGTGTAGTAATGTCTGCCTGAGGCTCAGGGCCTAAAGGTGGAATGGGGTGATAGTTGTATCTTACACTCAGAGCTACAATGGGAACAGACCAACAGTCCACCCAGCCTTGTGATTTAACGCATTTTCTCCTCCATTTGGAAGCTTTTAGTCTGCAGGGGACTAACTTCATATTCTTGTCCAGAGATAGCAGAAGTAACTTGGACGTGTGTACATCGGGCAAGTACAGACTCATATCGACAGCTTCACCTTGTACCCAGATCTTGAGCGGGATAAAATCTGGCAAGAAATCGACGAACGGCAAATCGAAGGATACATCGAGGAGGTCGCCACAGAACGCAACGTGGTTGTTCTCCTGATTGGTAGAACTGCAGTCTATCCAATTATATTGATTGCTCACCGTTACCACTTCACATTCTTTGAGCAGTAATGATATTTTCCAAGTATAAGGTACAAAGTGCAAAATATCAGGCCGCGCTTTCGTCGACCAATCATTAATGAGATCTTGGAAGAAGTCTATGTGTGTGTAGACCAAATGTGTCGTGGCTTTACAACCTGTCAAACTCAACTGCCAACATTGGTGGTGGTTCCACACGAGGGGGTAGTGGCACTTGACTGTGTACTCCAATGTTTCACTTTCAGCCAAGCTTCTGTACTGAAGACTCGTCGTGGCTTCTAAATGTAATAGCTGTCCTGTTATTTTTGTCGTATATCCATCTTGTAACACAATCCATGGGAGTGTTACTTCCAGATAAGAACCAGCACCAATATTTATATGCACCGCGTTTGTTTCTTTATTTTTCGTAAAGAGAATATCTATGGTAGCTTCATTTAAAGTTGACAGTCTAATATCAAACGACTGTGTCTGTCTTACGTCTCCAGGTTTTGGTTGTGGGGTTACTTCTAAATTTTTATAATTCGGTGGGAAGAAGAATCTAAAAAGATGGTCTCTTTGTCTGTCGGCCCAGGGACCGTAGCTAAAGTCTGTGCCTTTTCCGCACTTTATGTCAACACCCCAGATAGGAGGTGCTGATTCTACAATATCTCCATTGGCTAGTTGGAGAAGAACTGGCTGTTCCGGTACTAAACCTGGTTCATCCATGTAGAAATATACTTCGATATAATTCGAGCTCATGACAACGAACCCTTCTCCCATGTAGCGCGGCGGTTCATCGACCATCGATGTGTAATTCGGGCTGGGAGCGAGCATTACTTTGCAATTCTCGGCTTTGGCTTTGACGAAGTGCATTAGGTGGTCAAGGCTTGAGGCGGGAGGTTTTGTACTATACACTAAATGGGATTCCTCTACGCTTATCGACAATGTTGTTGGGACTAATCTATTACCGAAGACCACTCTACCGGAGCAGATATCGATTTTTATGACGGGTATGAGATCTCGCCACGTGCGTGCCATGGCTGCTTCTGATCGAACAGTTTCCTGGGCGCGTCTCCGCTTCTCATTTGCGTCGTTCATAGCTTTATCTCGATCCGTATAATCGTCATCATCCGGTTGCTTGATAACTGGTTCTAAACCGAATATCTTCTCAAGTTCGTTGTACAAGTCGCATCGATTATAGAAATGTAACTCGAAGCCATTTAGCATCATTGACAGCCGCGTGTCGGAGTGCGACAGGTCTGCGAAAAATAACACGGGCCTTGAATCATTAGTACCTTGCATTTTCCTGGTAGTATAAGGATGGGTGATGAACATAACATTGAAAACAATCTATTTTTAAGTACAGGAGGAAATGAGTCACATTAAATAATATTGTTAAGCTCATTAGGTTGCCATGTTTTAACACTAATTAGATGAAACCTTTTAAAGAACCGATTAGCTTAATATTATGGTCAGAAAATAAGGATGTTATATGGCGACAGTTTGTGAGATGAAAAGATAGATAACAGAACTGTAAACATACTGTAAACATATATTCAAATGTTTACTTTGTGTCTGTCCTTGCATCTTATTTCAAATAGCGTTCTTACAAAGGAATCAGATAGTTGACTATTTTTTTAAATTATTTGTATCAAAAAGTACCTTTATTCAAAGTCGCAAATAGAAAAAACTTTCAAATCCGTTCAATATTAAATAGGTATTTTTAGAAACCTTTCAAGTCTGTTGGTCAAAATTAGAATTGCAATTGCTGCTTTATTTAATAACCAATTTGAATGGTGTTTTCAAAAAAGATTTTGTTTTAGTATTATTTGCTTTGCATATTGTAGATATAAAAATAAACACAGTATATAATACCCAATTTCGTAGGTTGAAAATTGTTTCTATCTACCTCCTTTATATATGATATAGATAGGTAATAATGAGAAAATGGTTTTAGACCATTAAAACAATGCTTTAGAAAATGAAAAGTATCAAAACAAACATACTTCTTTTCGAATCGATACTAGCGAGTAGATGGCTACGTTAACTGTAGCATCGGTGGCACTCATTAAAGCGAGAACTAGATTAGACCGAGGCACACGTGGGCGACGCCTGAGTTGTACCACAAAATAGATAGGTACAGAAGTCAATCTCATGTATGTACATCACTTTTTACCCGACTACGGAGGGTTATGATTTTGACAGGCTATGTATGTATGTGAGTATGTTCATCTGTTCCCTCATAGCTCCTAATCTACCAATCGGAACTCGACATATGACGTATCGTTAGAACCGTCTTCATTGTCCGCTGAACATAGGCTACTTGACGTGTCACAAAAGTCGACATGGCGCCCTCAAGCGGACAAAAAGTATGTGTTAAAAAATAAAAATGGAGATAAATACGCCGTGTTTTGTATCATTTGAAAGGGCTACATTTGTAAATTTCGAAAATATTGCTCAAATTTAAAGTGACGCCCTCTAGCGGACAAAAAGTCATGTGTTAAGTTTAACACCAAAATTGTTTAAATAAAAATAAAGTAAAAAACTAAAACCCGACTACGACAAAAAAAAATGACGCTGAAAAAGTATGAAACAAGATTTTCATACTTCGAACAGAACAAAAAGAAAAACCGTAGTCACACGTTATTAAAGTGTTTCGGTTGGTACCTATAACGTGTGACTGCGGCTTTTCTTTTTGTTCTGTTCGAAGTATGAAAATCTTGTTTCATACTTTTTCAGCGTCATTTTTTTTTGTCGTAGTCGGGTTTTAGTTTTTTTACTTTATTTTTTCATACCTACGCTCGGCGATCGCACTAGGGTCAGAGCGTAGCGCCGAACTGCCCGACTGTGACCGGGCGCGGTGATAAATGCCTACCTAATCTAAATTGTAAAAATATTACATGACCTCAAAATGATCTTCTCTTTCTCAGCGCGGGGCCTGTTCTGTGTTACGTTAAAACAAACCATCAAAATACAAGCATATCCACTTACCTCTCTGAAACAACTGGCAACCTAAAAAACGTCAATTCACTGTTTAATGTTGAATTTAAACAACCGTCCACTGAACAGTTAGAATAAGGTTTTTTTGTTGGTCCATTTTTCCACAAAAAGTTCACAGACGCGTGTCTCAAACGGATAGCACTCGAGCTCGCATTGAGCTGAATTGAGCCGAGATATCGTGTCTGTGAGCAGTGTCTTGTTCGAGCGCGCTTTGTATGTAGATTGATTTCTGCGTCAAGCGTCGCGTCGCGTGGCGTTGGCCTCATGTAGCTCTACAAGTCTAGTTGCCATATAAAATGTATGGATATCTACCTTTAGTCCTCCAAAGAGCAGGTGTGTGGGCAATTTGGAGGACAAACAAACATTATAATACCGCAATCGAACATACCTTCTGAAACATCCTTAGGCACATAAGACCGCCACCAGCGGAATATCAAATAGCCATCTTGTATCCGTAGAGTGTAGTCGTAGTTGATGTACACGATGTCTCGGAACATTATCTTACCAGAAAGGGCATTGAGTGTGAAGGAACCTGCAAGGGAAAGAGAGAAAGTGTTTGAATTAACATAGTAAATAAAATTATAATACCCCTTTGTCACGAGTCATACACAATGCCTGATTAAGCCAGCAGCGTGGGATCCCCACACCACGAATTACTCACCGGGCATCATGAGCACGGACTTGCGGACGACGAGAAATGGGTAGCTCGTCGTCCCCCCGTCCAGTAAACACCAGGCCCGAGTCGACGGCGCGTAGTGTTCCACGAGACCTTAATCCAGATTATAGTCTACCTGTTTGCTAAGTTTCTTCCATTTCCATCCAACTATTGAGGTGTAGTTGATTAACCTTTTGACCACCACTCATGTACATATGACAAAACAAAATGTGTCCGGCACGCCACAGTCACGACTACATGACAGACTTAGACTCTAATAAATCTTATAGGAAAGTATTGCTTTTCTTATTTATATCGTTATAGAATATGAAATCGCTGAGTTGCATGTTGGTGCCGACAACCTATTTTTGCTTTTTAGGGTTCCGTACCTCAAAAGGAGAAAACGGAACCCTTTTAGGATCACTTTGTTGTCCGTCTGTCAAGACCCTTTATCTCGGGAACGCGTGGAGGTATTGAGTTGAAATTAAAACCATATACTCAAATTTGCGGTCTCTTGAAGCGGTGGAAAAATCAAACTTATGAGTTAACGAAAAAAAAAGATACGGCCGTTTTTGTTACAAAAAGCGTGTATTTCGACACACTCAAAGTAATCAAAATTGGCTGAAATTTGGCATAAAGCAAGGTCTTACAGCATTCGTGCTCCATTCGTGAGTTAAACTATTTACACAGACAAGTTTGTACGGAACCCTTTGTGCGCGAGTCTGACTCGCACTTGACCAGTTTTTGGACGTAGTGGTTAGGTTAACAAACACCCAGATATACACATTGTATCTATACCTTTTATGCTAGTTGTAGGTATGATAGGGTAGGAAGTAGGAAGGCAGTCAGCAACATTTGTTATTACATGAATAACATGAAGGCTGTATATGCATCTCTTTTGTGTGACTCATAAAATCAATTCATCACCAATCATAATATTTCTCAGATGGATTAATGTTTTGATAACATTGTTACTGTTTGATAAGCAAAGACTGTAAAATAACATTCTGCTGTTTCTGGCATACAAAATAAAAAAATAAGGTACTTTCACTAAATAAATATGTTGGAACATAACAATGCCCCAACCAAGAATAGTGCTTAGGGATTGTTTAAATCCTTCACCAAGGCCCTTTTTTGACTTGGAGAATCATCGTGAGGAATCTAATGAATTCTCCCGCCTAGGGTGGAGCGTGTGTTACTTTTGCTGACTAAAACCACACATATGTTTCTGCAGTTGCCCTTTGCGTTCTAGGACTACGGGTTTGCCTTTCCGAAGTCAACCCATCGCCTCAGTAGACTTTGGCCTTGTCCCCTATGGGTTTGCTGTGGTCTGTTTGAGGCATGCGTGGAAAAGTACGCGCGACTCGGGTTCGGTCCGGACGGTTACCGGTCGGCTGGACGACGAGCTACCCATTGCTCGTGAAACTCAAAGAGCAACTGAAGGAAAATGGGTGGGTTTTATTTTAGTCAGTAGAAGACTGATACTTCCTCTAGCTCCATCCGGAACGGGAGATGATATTTGATGATTTCTCACCCAAAGTAAGGGTTATCTAATTTACCCATGAGCCCATTCAATAAGAATTCGTAATCAGAGTTTGTGTCAAGAGGAGAAATTGATATATAGTTGTTAATTGACCTAATAAGATTAGAACATTGATTTCTTTAATTTTGTACTAATTGAACCAATTCCAGTTTAGGGTCGCCGCACACGGGCCACTGTCCACAACCACAAAACGCCACCACCGGCATATTTCCTGTAGGTTTCATACATTTTTTGACGCCGGAAGCCGCCACACGCTACAAAACGCCGCTGCTCGCTTCTTGTAGCCCGCACTGGCCACTAAACGCCGATACAAAACGCTGTCACACGCCACTCGCGCACTTAAACCTTCTTCGACAGAGTCCATTATACTTCTGCGCACATGGGTTAAAAAAAGTAGCAGCCACCAGCCACAAGTGGCTTGTGGCCGCTTCTAGCTTCTTTGGCGGCGTTTGTTTCTGTGGCTTGTGGCCGCTTCTAGCTTCTCGTGGCGGCGTTTGTGGCTGTGGCATGTAGCCCATGTGCGGCGACATTTAGTTTTAAAATACTGTATAATAAACTGACATTGAAACAAACAGATTTACTTCAATTGTATTTTATAATTTTAGTGATGATAACAGTTTAGTTATTAAAGCTTATTATCTATAGGTAGTCTGGTTTGAATATGCATATCACTGCATGCCATTTAACCACGTAAACTACAAAAAGTAAAATAGGCCTTGAAATGTATTGGAAAAAAGTAAGTTTATTTTAAATAGCTGACCCTAAAAACATTGTCCTGTTTTTTTTTGGGTGGGAAAATCATCTAATGACAAATCTCGAAACCCTGTTTGCTCGATGTACAGTTCCTGTTAAAATAACAATGTTCAAGGCGTTCTGCCAGACATTCTACACGAGCGGCCTGTGGTCAAACTTTACACAAAAAGCCTACAATGCCTTGCGCGTCCAGTATAATAATGTGTTCAGGGCTCTGTTTAGTCACCCTCGATATTGCTGTGCATATGTTTGCTGACGCCAACGTAGATGACTTTTATGCAATTATGCGCAAAAAAGTGGCGTCTGTGGTGCGACGAGTACGGGGGAGCCCAAACAGCGTCTTGAGGATGATTGGCGAGAGAACCGACACTGTTCTGCTCAGTAGGTTCACTGAACTCCATGTGTTACGAGACTGGTGAGCCTGCTGTGCAGGGGTAGATAGTGTCTCTAACTTTATAACTGAAATATTACTAACATTAGTTATAAGTTATTTTCTTGTTACTAACAACTTCTAAAAAAAAAAAAAAAAAAAGGACTGTTTTGTCTGAATTAAAAGATGTTTATTTTTTATTTAAATTACCTATAACCTTCCTCAATAAATAGGATATCTATAAGAATTTATCAATTCAAACCAATAATTCCTGAGATTAGTGCATTCAAACAAACAAACAATCTCTTCAGCTTTATAATTCTTATATAAGTATAGATAGATAGATAAACAGAAAAATATATTTATAAGATTTTTTGTTTTTAATTTTTTATAAGATTTGTAGTGAATATTAGACAAATCAGAATATTTTTTTCTATTTTAGTTAGATCAGTATTTATTTTAGTAAGATCAGTATTTATTTTCTTAATATTTACTTACAGTTTTAAGTAGTAAAAAAAAAAACACTTAACTATCATTATAAATATAAGTATATAATATTATATTATAATTATGCTTCATATATTGAAAACCAAACAAAACTCAAAGTTGTTTTAAGTTTATCAATATTGGAACTGTTATTAACATTACAAAACCGAAAATAATGTCCCCGTCTGTTGTTAAACTATTGATATTAATAGGTGATGAAGTAATGAATCACTAATAGGTACAATGTTTGTTGACGAGCTGCTGATCTTGTTTTTAGGGTTCCGTAGCCAAATGGCAAAAAACGGAACCCTTATGGATTCGTCATGTCTGTCTGTCTGTCCGTCCGTATGTCACAGCCACTTTTTTTCGAAACTATAAGAACTATACTGTTGAAACTTGGTAAGTAGATGTATATTGACGTTTCTAATATAATTTTTTTCTAAACTGAATAGTTTGCGCGAGAGACACTTTCAAAGTGGTAAAATGTGTGTGTGTGTGTGTGTGTGTGTGTGTGTGTGTGTGTGTGTGTGTGTGTGTGTGTGTGTGTGTGTGTGTGTGTCTGTAAGTACTAAAATAAGACAATGATAAAACTAAAAAAATATATGAACTACATTACCATGCAAACTTCCACCGAAAATTGGTTTGAACGAGATCTAGAAAGTTTTTTTTTAATACGTCATAAATCGCCTCGGGGTCTTTAGTAAAGACTCAGGGTTCAATTCTTGACCCTTTCCATTTTCTAGTTTGGAAAAGAAAAAGAAAGTCTGGTTGTTTTTTTGAAATGGTTCGCAGCTAATAATCTCTTATTAAATGCGAATAAAACTAAATGTATAAAATTTTCATTACCGAATGTCTCTCAAGTTGGCGTCAGTCTATTTCTTAAAAAACTTGATGTAATTATGGAAACTGTGTTCTTAGGTATAACTATCGATTCTTAACTGCAGTGGGGCGCTCATATTAGAACTCTATCGGGAAGATTAAGCTCAGCTGCATATGCAGTAAGAAAAATAAGGCAATTTACAGATGTAGCCACAGCTAGGTTAGTTTACTATGCTTATTTCCACAGTCTTATGTCTTATGGCATTTTACTGTGGGGATCTGCAGCTGATGTAGACTCAATTTTCATATTGCAAAAGAGAGCAATCCGGGCTATCTATAAAATGGGTTCTCGCGAGTCCCTCAGAAATAAATTCAAAGAAATCGATATACTGACTCTGCCTTCTCTTTATAGCTTAGAAAGTATTTTGTATGTTCATAAAAGCTTAGGACTCTTCAAAATTAGAAGCGATTTTCACAACAAAAATACGCGTAGTAAACACTAATTTTTTTTACCCAAATGGAGATTAGCTAAGACCAGCAAGTCATTCTTAGTAAACAGCATACGCTTTAATAACAAGCTGCCAAAAGCGGTAACTGAACTTAGCGAGGGAAAATTCAAAACTCATATTAAGCTTGTCCTAACCAAAAAAGCGTATTATAAGGTTAAAGACTATGTCGAAGACACGCTTGTTTGGTAATGACTACTTCTGAACATGTGACCCTCTGGTAACTCATTAATATTGTGTCTATTAACTGCTCCATCTTTGTTTTAATATATACATATATTTTTTTTAACACATTGCTTTTGCAATATTTTTTAAATTATGTAGACTTCAATTACCTTAAATTCGTAAGTAATTTATTTTGTTAACATCTCTTATTGATAGTTGTAATTATTCATATTTTTCTTGCTTTTTGTATATAGCCTCTTTTTTATAATGTGAAATTAAGAAGACTAGACTCGAATTCTTAGATTACTTGCTATTACGAATCACTTTTTTTTAAATTACCTATTATTTTTATTATGCTTTTGGGCAAAATATAGACTGGTCTACACTGTTCTTAGATAATATCTGTTAATACAGTAATATGAAAATATTGTAACATCAACCATTTCTTTTTTCAAAGAGTAACCATGGAGTTTCTTCTTTGTTCTTCTCCATAGGAAACAACCAATTTGGAACCGTGCACTAGCTTCTAACATTTTATAAATACCCATGTAGGCCTATGTGAAATAAAAATTTGTTTGATTTGATTTGATATGTTTATTGAATATTATTTCAAACTACCAAATGGGTGTAATTATTATCATAATTATATATAATAAGCATAATCAGCCTTATCATGTACTGCAGGGAATCAGGCTTCCTCTCAAAGAGAGGAAATGGGCCATAATCCACCATACGGGCCCATTCCAGGTTGGTGGGTTTTTTTTTTTATTAATGATAGGCTCGCGTTTCACCACCATCTCACCTGATGGTAAGCGATGGGTGGTAGCATAGAGGTTGACCTACCTCACGGACTCCTTCAGAGGATGTGAGGGGGCGTGGGCTTTAAGGGAGAGCGCAACAGTCGCATAGATCCTTAAGGTCAGTCTGGTGGTTATCCTTCTCGTGGTTGCCGCCCCGTTATTGGTCTAGTTCCATAAGAAATAGACGTAACAGAAACCACCGGGCGTCTTAATGCAGGGATGGAGAGGTCATGTCTCTGCGTGTCCATCATCAACAGGGTAGATGGTGGATAGCTAATGACCTCCCGCGTGTTTGTGCCGTGCGCGGTGACCCGTACGGGGGGATGAAGGAGTCCTGGTGGTTGAGCCTGAGAGGGGTCGGGTTGTTTTACCCCTTGAAGGCAACACGCCACTTTGGTCTGGATTTCTCCTCAAACGGGCGGCCATGGTCTAGCCAATCATGGTCAATCGGCTGCGACGTCCGGTCAGACGGCCGTCAGGTGAGTGCTCGGGAGTGATGGGGTTCGCAGCGGAAGGCAGGTACGCACTGGCACCTATTGTGGGGGGCAGATGTGGACTGCTGGAAGCTCGCGGACAACTCACTCAGGGGTACTATGTCAGCTCGGTAGCCTTGGTGCTTTAAAGCATCCCCGATGTTGAGGGCTCGATGGTGGGTGAGGAGCCGGGCTGATGAAACTTCAATTAAAAAAAGGTATGGATATTAAACTAACACAAAACAAAAAAGGTGACATGACCGTAAAGGGCGTGTCAGAAATGGCCGTGGACCTGACTACAGGGACTAAGCCTAAGGCATTAGCAGGTAGGGGGGCCGCTGCCTCCAAGCAGGATGTACCCGTATCGGGCTTCGACTCCTGGACCACCGTGACCCGCAAGGGCTGCAAGGGACGGGGGAAAACCGATACGGGGGTTCCGCAAAGAGGGAGTGGCGCCCAAGGGCACTCTGGGATAGGGGCCTGTTCGCGGGGGCCCCAGCATACCGACACCTCCGCCACGGACGGAACCTGCACAGGGAACGTCCAGTGGAGGGACGGGAGCGAGGGACCCCGCGGCGCAGGCACCGGGGCCGCATCACCGGCGCTTGAGCGGCAGCGCTAAGCGCAGGTCGAAGAACCTGCAGCGACAGGCTGCAATGACAGGGGGAAACACGGCACCTGTCAAAAGGATACGGGAGGTGAGCGACGAGGCCAAGGAACCGGGCAATGACACAAAAAAGGTCAAAACCCAGGGATCCTACAAGGACGCTCTCATGGAGACGAAGATGGCAATTGTTCACGCGTCCCACCCTGACCAAGCGCTGGAGGCGGGAACCCTGGGTCCGATTCAGGAGTTTCTATGGAAGCTGCTGATGGAGACCCCGGATCCACTGCCCCGCGTGAACGTCGGGAATATGGTCGGAGGGGCGCTGCACGTCAGTTGCGAGGGACCCGACGCGGTTAAGTGGCTCCGCGCTGTCGACGGCCGGGAGGTCAGTGGCATCAAGCTACGGGTGCTGGATGCGAAGGACCTTCCGAAGCCGATCAAGATGGCGTGGAAGTCGAAGACCTTCAAGGGCGCCGACCTCGCGGATACCTTGAGGCTGCTCCAGCGCTTCAACCCGGCACTGCACACGGATGGGTGGAAGGTGCTGAAGGTCGACGTGGAGCCAACCACGACGCGCCGGATTGTCCTCATGGACAAATTATCCGCGGACGCCATCAGGGAGGCTGGCTATACACTCCACTCAGGACTGGGGCCTAGCCAGTTCAAACTGCTGGAGGACGCGGATAGGAGGAGGGAGGACCAGGCCAAGGAGCGGGCCAAGGAACCCCCAGCGACCTCGGCAGAACCTGACGCCCCCAGTGGGGAGATGAAGGAGGACTGCACCGAGGGAGGGGTCCTGAGCTCGGAGGAGGAGGCCTTCCTCGCTGAAGAGCGGACCAGCGACGGCGCGGACCACTACGGGGACTACCATCCAGCTATGGAACTGGACCGCGCGTCGTCACCATCGACGTGCGCGGGGGACCTGGCGGGACTGGCAGTCCTCAAACTAGACCCCAACTGCCCAGACTCAGACGAGGACGGGGAGGCGGGGCCGAATCGGCAGTAGGAAATTTTGGAAAAGAAATGGCTGCAATAAGGTTTGTACAAATTAATCTGCAACATAATAAGGCTGCGACTGCCCTTCTGGCGCGCGAGCTAAACATGTTAAAATATGACATAGCTCTAATACAAGAACCTTATACATACAAGGGGGAGATTAGAGGCCTGGGCAGGACTGGGGGTATTGTATACTACCAACGTCATGACCTAAACGCAAGGGCGTGCATCTATGTCAGAAATGGCCTAGACGCGATTCCCCTGCACAATTTCTGTTACAGGGACCTGACAACCATCAAGGTCTCTCTAAGAGAGGAGGAGGGAGGCGGGGCGCTGATACTAGCCTCCGCATACATGCCTTATGAAGCCGAGGACCCCATCTCAACGAACCTGAGGGAACTCGTGGAACACTGCAGCCGGGAGGGCCTAGACCTGATCATAGGCTGCGACGCCAACGCACACCACGTCACCTGGGGGAGCACCGGTAATAATAGGAGAGGTGAAAAACTGCTGGATTTCCTGGTAAGCTCACCTTTACAAATTATAAATAATGGCAACAGGCCCACGTTCGTCAATGCCAGACGAGCGGAGGTGATTGACCTAACAGTAGCTACTAACAGGGCTAGTAACCGCATAAGCGAATGGCACGTACCAAATGAGATATCACTCTCAGACCATAGGTATATTTGCTTCAAGTACAGTACCCGATTGGAAAAGGAACTGGTAGCAAGGAGGAACCCAAGACACACTGACTGGAACTCCTACACGAGAGACCTGAAAGTGGAACTTGGGGACCCCAAAGGTAAGCTGAATTCAGCGATTGACGTAGAATTCGAGGCGGGGCGAATATCCGAAGCTGTTTTGAGCGCTTGGACAAGTAATTGCCCCGAAAAGGTAGTACAAGCAAGAAAGGAACCTTGGTGGAACTCTGACTTAGCTAGGCTACGCAGGGAAACTAGGGCCGCCTTCAATCGTGCTAAGGCTCTCAAAAACTTTGAGATGTATGCTACAAAGCTGACGGAATTTAATAAGGCTGTACGCAGGGCCAAAAGGCAGGCCTGGAGGGACCATTGCGATAGCATTGGCAGCATTCCAGACAGCATGAGACTATCGAAGGCTATGGCCACTGCAAAGGTAAATCCACTGACATCCATCAAGGATGAGAATGGCAAACCGACAGAGTCTGGAGGTGATACCCTCGAGATAATGTTTAGAACGCACTTTCCCGGCTCATTCGCAGCTAACGACACGGCGGACTCATTAAGCTTAAACGACATTAAGTCAAAAACAACGAAAGCAGACTGGGACGCCGCGAAAAAGGTAGTAGGGCCGAATGGCATAAAGTGGGCCCTGGAAAGCTTCAAGCCATACAAGGCCCCGGGACCAGACGGAGTGTACCCAGCCCTATTACAAAGAGCGGGGAACATACTAGAACCGCATCTTGGTAGACTATACAGAGCATGCATCGCCTTTAGCTACATACCAAAGGCGTGGAGACAGGCGAAGGTAATCTTTCTTCCCAAGCCAGGAAGAGCAGACTACGAGGACGCTAAGTCATACAGACCTATAAGCCTGACATCATTCTTCCTGAAAACTCTGGAAAAGCTTGTAGACAAGCATGTCAGGGAGGGAGCGCTGAAGAAACAACCGCTTCACAGGATGCAAAACGCATACCAGCCTGGTAAGTCGACAGAAACGGCGCTACACCAGGTCGTAAGTCGTGCCGAAAAGGCGCTAGAATGCAAAGAGATATGCCTAGCAGCTTTTCTCGATGTAGAAGGCGCGTTCGATCGCACTACTTTTAGAACGATACGAACAGCTGCAGAGAAACATGGCATAGACCCTACCATTTGTGACTGGATGGACAATATGCTGAAGGGCAGAGTTATAGAATCAACACTGCTAGGTGAGACCAAAAGGGCGCATGTCACAAGAGGATGCCCGCAAGGAGGCGTACTCTCGCCAACACTCTGGTGTTTGGTGATAGACGAGCTGCTAATAGAACTGAACAAAGGACCAACGTACACGGTTGGATATGCAGATGATCTCGTGATACTTGTAAACGGAAAATTTCCCAACACTGTGTCAGGGATTATACAGGAGAGATTGAACATGGTTGAAAGGTGGTGTAAACTCAACCACCTATCCATCAACCCAAGCAAAACGGTGATCATCCCGTTTACCAGAAGGAGGGACCTAACAGCAATGGGTACCATAAAGCTCTACGACACTGTACTAGAGTTGTCCACAGAAGTAAAATATCTAGGAGTAATCCTAGACAGCAAACTCACGTGGAAAAGCCATGCCGAAGCGACAGCAAACAAGGCTCTAAGAGTATTTGGCATGTGTCGCTCTGCCTATGGGAAAACATGGGGCCTTAGACCCCAGGTTATCAAATGGATCTACACCATGATGGTGAAACCGCTGATCACATACGGGAGCATCGTATGGTGGACCAGAACCAAGCTGGCAACTTGCAGACAGGCCCTAAGCAAAGTACAGCGGACTGCCTGCATGGCCATTACAGGAGCATTTAGGACCACGCCAACTGCGGCGATGGAAACGCTGCTCAATCTCACCCCTTTACACATTGAAGTGGAACTAGAGGCGAGGAGGGCCATTCATAGGCTTAAAAGTATGGGGCACTGGACGAACTCCGGATGTAAAACAAACCATACAAACACAAGACCAAACAGGGAACTTGACTGGATGATGGACATGGGATGTGACAAAATACATGCCATTCATAATCTCAAAAAGGAGTTTAAGATCTACATTCCGAGCAGGGAGGAATGGAAAGGTGGGATAAAACCCCACAAAGGGAAAAACCAGGTATGGTACACGGATGGTTCTAAAATGAACACCGGTACAGGAGCGGGGGTACATAGCGACAACTGCAACCTCAGCCTAAGCATGGGCAAACTGGCGACGGTCTTCCAAGCAGAGACCTATGCTATAATCGCATGCGCGCAGGAAATACTAGACAGAGGCACCGTAGGGGACACTGTCTACATTTTAAGCGACAGCCAAGCAACACTCAAGGCACTCACGTCCAACAGAGTGGATTCTGGGCTGGTACTAAACTGTATTAAAATACTAAATCGGATAGGAAGGCGCAACAAGGTCAGATTGATCTGGGTGCCAGGTCATACAGGAGTAGAAGGCAACGAAAGAGCCGACACTCTAGCAAGGAAAGGATCTGAGACACCCTTATACGGACCGGAACCCTTCATAGGACTCTCACCAAGGGTCATCAACCAAGCATTGAAAAAGGCTGCGTTGGAAATACACAGCACACACTGGCGCAACACAACAGGCCAGAAGCATGCAAAGCTATTTCTTAATGACATAGATAAGGCCTGGACCCAAAAACTATGGAGGTACAGCAGATCACAGCTCCGAACAATCACAGGAGTCTTCACGGGACACTATGCCACCAACAAACAGCTCCACAACATGGGACTAGCAAGCGACCCGACTTGCAGGATCTGTGGAGAGGCAGAGGAGAATATGCTACACGTACTATGCGACTGTGCAGCACTAGGCTCCAGGAGACTAGAGTATCTGGGTCAACCATTTCCAAGACCAGAGGACTACAGGCTCAGCCCCATCAAGGCCATACTGGGACTCATGAAAAAGGTGCACGGAAGGCTGGGGGTTGAGTAGAAGGGAGGGGGATTAGCACAAAAGATCCAGAAGGGTCGAAGTGCTCTGGCTTAGGGCCAGCCTCACTTTAAGATAAGATAAGAAGATAAGCGATGGGTGTCACGTATCTTAGATTTTTTTGTAGGACATGGCAGTTTCCTCCATATGTTTTCCTTCACAGTTTTAAGAGCAGTGGTTATGAAATAAATTGTGCCTGGCTGGGTTTGACTTTGAACCCGCGACCTACAACTCCTAAGTCGGGACAGTTACCACTGCGGGTGGCGTAACATTTTATGTCATCAGTGCGTGATTTTTAATCATACTTTCACATTCATACTTGATCATGTTAATGCATATGTTCACTTAATAAAAAAAACCTGCCAAAAAAAACCTAAAATCACACAAAAAAACCAGCCAAGTGTGAGTCGGACTCGCGCACAAAGGGTCTTGTACTGTCCGTAGCAAAAAAGAGCAAAAAAATAATATTTATTTTATTCTGTTTTTAGTATTTTTTATTATAGAGGCAACAGAAATACATCATCTGTAAAAATTTCAACTGTAGCTATCACGGTTCATGAGATACAACCTGGTGACAGACGGACAGGCCGACAGACAGACGGACAGCGGAGTCTTAATAATAGGTCCTGTTTTACCCATTGGCTAAGGAACTCTAAACAGACTTCTCTGTTAGTAGCACCAAGAGGTGCGTACATACAGTTTTAGAAACTTCACTAGGGCCACTGGTTATAGTACTGCTAGAGATTGACCTTTTCAAACACATAAACAATAAAACAAACAATATTGCCTCTTTAGATAATTATAAAACAACAACATGAATTAATCATACTAAATCAGAACTCAATGGTTTTATTTAAATACATATGTTTGTATTTGATAAAGATAAACACATGTTTTAAATATTATGCTTGGCTGTGATATATTTGTGTGTTCTTTAGTTACAAATGAAATCAGAGCTGGAAGTGTCAATAGCCTTTCAGTTCCTGAACCTAATGAAGATATAGACTTTATCTAATATACAAAAATCTTGTGTTGTAATGTTTGTTATGATACTCCTCTGAAACGACTTGACCAATTTTTATGAGTTTTGTGTTTATACATTAAGCTGTTGATCCCCGCATTGGCGTTCACGCACCATTGTCTTTCTATTGTGTCTCTAATTACACACTCAAAAGGTTAAACCCTCCTATCCCTCTTTTTTTTCTTTGATAATTTATATGGCATGCATACTGTTTAGTGTGATTGTGATTGTCATATTCCTGATCTAATTTCATGTTTCTGATTGGTGGTGGCATTTGCTCCATTTTCTTTCATGTCACTCCTCACTCAATCCTCTATCCATCAATATATTGATCACATATTTGTCACTCTTTAGTCACATGCAGTACATTATATATCAGACTAAGAAACCAAGCAGACAAAGAGGCCATGATATAGACACAAGTTATGTTTGTTGGTCACTGTTACTCATTTCATATTATAAACATATTGCTTTTGATTCATTATCTATTAGCTATCAGATAAACCCATATTCTGACAATCTTAACATTCAAATATTGAATCATGTACATTTTAGTGTTTCAATGCCAATAAAATCATGCAGAAAAAAACGATATTGATAAGAATTTATTGAATAATATTAACCTACAAAGTGGAACATATAAATAAATTAATGTTTTTAGGAATTATATGTTTTCTGTAACTGTGTTGGTAATTAGATAGAGCAACAAGAATAAATAAGTTAATGACTATGAGACTACTGACCCAGTAACAAAATATAGTTTGAACATAAACTAGGAAATATAAATAAATGGGTCACTCACCTATTTTGAAATTGTCATCTTGGAAGTAGAACTTGTTGATGAGCCTGGTGAGGATGTAGCCCAGCACGCGGCTGTTGTAGTACGTTATGTAAACGATCCATAGTATTGCAGATATTAGCGACACTAGCAGGAGGGCAAAGTTTCTGTCCATTGTTATTTCCGCGAAGTCTGATATCGACGACGAATTCCATCTTTGCGCCACCGGATCGTCCATAGACCCGTTTAAGTTCTCCCTGAACACAATCATAACTCGTAAAAACACTCAAACAATAATAAAACCTCCCTAAATAACTCTAAATACGAAAATAAACATCGCCTAATTAAAAGGCTACGCAAATCGCCATAACTTACATGATGGTGGTTTAATTACTATACTGACACTTTTCACATTTTATACAATCAAACTGCCCTAGAAAATCATACACTATACACATTTCTAATACTATTTTTCTGTCTTTCTTATCAAAATCATAAATCACTGCCCATCCGTGGTTCAGAACTTTGACAGATACGATTACGTTCCGTTTCATTAGAACTCCATCTGAGTTCAAGTTCATGACACGAATTCGTTTAGCCCAAATCTGGTAGAAAAAAGGTAGAAATCTAAAAAAAGGCTATTTAAATGCCTACAAAATAATATTCATTAATTTTATAAAACATTCAATTTTATTAAAATTTAAAATTACAAAATCAAAATAATTATTGTTGCTAGGAAACAAGAATTTTGTTATTTTAATGATTTCACCACGATTTCGCAGTTTCGTGTAGTTTCCGTTTAAAAACAAGTCTAATGTATAAAAAGTCGTTAGTTTTAAAAGGAAATGGCAGAAGAATCTAAAAATAATGAAACTATCCAAACAGAGGCATTTAAACCTAGAGTCAGGTATTTTAATTATATTACTATGTGTATCTCATTTCTGGTAACAAGGAAAGGATGGTTTGTTAAAGCCAAGTTATAGTATAGCTAGCTCCACGGAAGCTAGCTCAATATAGGTATACATATTGTGTATGAACGCTACAATTGATGTAACGGAACGTCGGGACAACCCAATGTTCATTCATTGTTCTGCTGCTGGGCCCTGTGACTCATCAAGGAGTCATCATATTAGGACAAGTAAAAAAGATAAGATCCGGAAGTAACCAGAATCCATAAAATTTCTAAAATACTAAACGCCTGTTTGTGACAGACGAGACTCAAGAGGTAGAAAAAAACTTTTTAGAAAAAAAAAATAACCGACTTCACTAAAAAAAACACTAAAAGGATCAAAATAACTTTAATTTCGGAAGTTGGTGTTTCTCGGTATTGTTTGTTTCTTATTTAACACCGACTTCCAAAATTAAAGTTATTTTGATCCTTTTAGTGTTTTTTTTTAGTGAAGTCGGTTATTTTTTTTTTCTAAAAAGTTTTTATTTCACACTTTTTAGTTGCGATACACTTATAACCAGAGTGCCTATTTCTCATGACAATTCCAATTAACCCAAATACTGCTAAGTTACATTGTTTTATTATAAAGTTCCTGTGTCTACCTTCCTCCTTCCGGCTCCATCATCAGATCAGTTCGATAGTACCTTATAGCCAAAGAGCATCTCACGACAATTCTAATAAGCCCAAACACGGCTAGGATATATTGATTAATTACGGAGTTCCTGTGCCTACCTTCCGGCTCCATCATCAGATCAGTTCGATAGTACCTTATAGCCAAAGTGCATCTCATGACAATTCTAATAAGTCCAAACACGGCTAGGTTACATTGATTAATTACGGAGTTCCAGTGCCTACCTTCCGGCTCCATCATCATCATCAGATCACTTCGATGATACCATTTTCAACGTAACTATGCAGAATCATTCATTTATTTGTATTGTCATAGTCGCATAACTATATCGCTTCCCGGCAAGAAAAGTGTCACAACACATATTAGGTACAAAATGACATAATCACAGCATTAAATAGCGCGTATTTCATTTGTCCGGCTGAAAAAATGTCGTTATTATGTTGCGCATGGTTACCGCTAGATGGCACTAAGTTCTCTTTTTCACGGAGCCGTTTCGCTCCGAACACCGGCGTGAACAGTGTTTTAACGTGTGATGTGACTTTTTATCGGTAAGTTTTACGTTTAAATATTAGAATTGTTACTAAAAAGGCGGCACAATCTGTGTTATGACTGTATTGTTGACGAAAAAGCATTGTAAATATTGCCAGATCATACAAAAAAACAAACCTAACATGTAAAGGGTCTCTTTTTTTACTGTTTCTGATCTATAATCGCGATTTAAGGAAATTTATAAAAACGCAACACATGTAATGTCGTTTTTGTTGTAAACTTTTATAATAATCACGAGTTATATGTTGTGTTCGGTCTTTTTTTCTGTATAAAATTGAACTCAATCTTAATGCCACGTTGCGTATTTTATTTATTTAATAGTACTAGTCTTTACTAATTGTTTATTTTTTAGGATCAATATGCATTTGCTAAGCGTAGTGATTTTCCCAGATCCTATCATTGTAGTGGTGACATGAATTCAATGATGGAAGTATTTGCCTTGCAGTGGGACAGGCTGATTACTTTACTTTTATGTATTTTTATCAGCTGTTTGATTACCTTAATACAGTACGGAATCAGACGGCCGCATGTCAGTTGTCCAGGGATAAGTATCCCTGGACAACTGACATGCGGCCGGCATTTATTTTGTTTTTTAGACCTCGACACATCTACTTCGAATAAATGTGACAATAAGCAGTACGAAACTGAAGATCAAAACATAATGCATACGTAATGTACAAGTCCAAGTACTATTGAGGATATAAGGGAACCTTTTTGTACAGGTTTTTTTAATATTGAAGTGATATTTAAATTGTACTCTTACTTTAAGGTTTGATAAATCAAATTACTCTCATTGTTTTAGACGGAAATACAACATCAGATAAAGAAAATGTTTTTTTTTTAATTTCGAAGACAGTGACGACAGTGTTAAAGACCCAAATTTTAAAATTGACTGTGGGTATAAGAGTTCTACCTCAGGCAGTAGCGTTGGTCGGCCGACTATAAGAAAACGTGTTAAGCGGAATTCACCAATATTGTAGAAAGAGGAGCATCAAATCCAACCTTACGTAAATATTGGTGCACCAGAGAATTTGGCTACTTTAAAGAATATTCCACAGCGCAAGCGGTCCATATCTTCTGATTCCTCTTCATCGACTTCCTCGTCGAATAGTAGTAGCAGCAGTAGCAGCAACAGCAGCCGTAGCAGCCGTAGCAGCAGTATCAGCAGCAGCAATGCTATTTCTAAGTCTAGGTCACCTGAAACTCGCTGTAGTTCTAATGATGCAGTACTATCCTCTCTGTCATGTAACCTAGATAGAAACGTACCTAACAATAATGTTCCTGAGCAAGTTATGAGTCCAGTACGTAAATCTAGCAAAAAACGTATGGTTGTCAAATAAAGCAAAAATATTAAGAAACGCCGGAAAATCTTGAAGAAGAAGTTAATTTTTGATGTTTTTATTTTATTTTAATGAGAAGTTTATAATTTAGTTACTTTTTATTTATTTTTAATTAATTACGCACTCAAAAGGTTAATATTGAAGACTTTTAATAATAAAAGTAATAGTGATCACATACATTATAATGTGTATTATTTTTTAAACTACAGAAATTTTAATCGAAAAAAGAGTCATAATATTCATCAAATTAAAAGTTTCTTAAAAGTTTGTTAAAAAAAATTACAATTTTGCTATTAAATTTAAAGCCCTATAATAAATATATAAATAAGCTATTTAAACACCAAATTTCAGCAATCTGACTATTATAGTTTTTAAATTATTGACGTTTAGATGAACCAAAAACTATTAAAGTTACATTTTCTCGAAACAGCTATTTTTGTATTCTGACACTTTTTTTGCCGGGAAGCGATATCTTCATTGTGATATCTATTTGAGTATGAAGTTCCGTTGACCATTTCTGGTCTTCTTCATCAGTTTCACTTCATCAAATGTTACTTTTTGACTGTAAATGCTTAAGTTCTTAATGAAAATACTAAAATTACCATAGGGTTGCCTATAATTTTTGAGGAGTTCCCTCGATTCCTCATGGATTCCATCATCAGAACTGGATTTTGAAAAAAATGGGACCAATCTGGAAGCATATCCTATAAAGGGAAAAAAAAATTTTGCAAATCGGTCCATAAACGACGGAGTTCTGAGGTAACAAACATAAAAAAAAAAAAAATCATGATGATAAAAAAAAAAAAAAAATACAACCGAATTGATAACCTCCTCCTTTTTTTGAAGTCGGTTAAAAATGATTTTATATTTGAAAGCAATGTTTGAAAGACATACTTAAACCTAGGTGTTATCCTGTATCATGTAACGTAGATCATTCAAACATTAATTCCGTGTGGGAACCGAACTCGCAAAAGCTAGGTACAAAAGGGAGGGTAGTCCATAGGTTGTTCGAAAGGGTACCGGGGTCTTGGACAGAAGGCAAAGAAGGAACCTAGAAGTGGTTTTAGTCAGTAAAAGTCTGACACGCCCGTCCGCTCCACCATAGCTCGGGAGAAGTCAGTGCATGATTTCCCACCTATAAAAGAAGAGAGTGTAGTAGGTACCTACATCCCTCCCCACCGCAGGCTGCAATGCATTAAAAAGAAAGAATGCGAACTGTTTATTCAGCACGGCCACAGAATAAGTAATAGTACAAGGCACGGCTAAACCAACAGCAGGTTTTTTGACGGGATTATTTCGAGTTAAAATTCTGTGGATTCCTAGAGGATATTGTGATATAAATCTGATATAGTTTTGTGTCTCAAGTGTCAACTAGTCCGGTCATTTTAGACATCCGAGGTTACAAAAATTCGCACCCAGCTGAAAATTGGTAGGATTGTTCAAAACACCATCATAAATGAAATCTAAAAAGTCCTCATCGATTCGACACCTGGAAAAAAAAAATTCGGGGTCAAAGGTCACAAAAATGAGTTTTTTGCGATTTTTAGCAAAACTGTAAGTTTTATCATAAAATTAGCTGAGACAAAAAAATTCTAAATACTTTTTTTCCTTAGAGCCACCATTTTTGAGATGTAGGTAATCATTCAAAAAGTTGAAAGAGGTAATCGTCATATAATGTGCACACGTTTTCACGCCACCATTACCACACCACACCACATCAGTAGTTTACTGAGCGCGTTTTTAGGGTTCCGTAACTCAAAAGAAAAAATGGAAATCTTATAGGATCATTTTATTGTCCGTCTATCTGTCGATCGGCCTGTCTGTCTGTCTGAGTTCCGGTGCCTACCTTCCGGCTCCATCATCAGATCAGTTCAAAGGTCCTTATAGCCAAAGTACATCTCGTGACAATTCTAATAAGCCCAAACACGGCTAGAATACATTGATTAATTACGGAGTTCCGGTGTCTACCTTCCGGCTCCATAATCATCATCAGATCACTTCAATGATACCATTTTCAACATAACTATTCAGAACCATTTATTTTGTATTGTTATAGTTGCTTAAGAGCGTACTTCCCGAATTTTCACACAACCGCTCTTACGTAATTATGACGTTATCACACATCTTTCTCTAGATATTTTGGAAACACAAATATCTTGTGGATATTATCACCAACCCGCACTGGGACCGCGTGGTGGATTACGGCCATTCCCTCTCCTAGAGAGGAGGCCTGAGTCCCAGCAGTGGGAACAATAAAAGGCTGGTTATGCTATGCTATTATCTAGGTTTCTACTGAGATCAAATCTTTAATTTGTGTAAGATTAATCCAGTAAAGACCTATAAAAATCAGCTATTTTGTATAAACTTTGAATCTTCATAATGTACTCATAAATATAAAAAAAAAAACGGGCAAGTGCGAGTCGGACTTGCGCACTGAGGGTTCCGTACAAGCTTATCTATGAAAACAGTTCAATTCCCGAATTAAGTTACGAAGAATTTTCCGAATCGCAAAAGAAGATGAGATTTTTGGGGGCTGAGTCACCCGCGTCCGTAGGAGAATACCCATAGATATGCCCTACACGTGGTCCCCGGGTGGTGCTAATCAGGTGACATTAACTGGTGGTAGGTTTCGACCGATGGCTTGTGACCACCCACTGGGCAAAGACGTACCGCCAAGCGGCCTAGCCGTGTTCCGGTATGATGCCCAGTGTAGCCAATTCAGAGGACTTGGGTCGAAGTGGCGGTTCTAATGTATGCAGACCAGCCGGACCCGCACTGGTATTGACATATCGGGAGACTAGTCGCGGAGGGTAACGGGATCCGAGGCACGGTGCACCGCTGGCCGACCGCAGTTAGTTGGGGGCCCAAGTAATGTGCTAGCCACACATGAAAGGCTGCCCCGCCAACTGACGAAAAATCCCGGAATGCACCATCGTGCTGGTTGGCGACCAGATGAGAGGGCCCGATGGTCATTTCCGGGGGGGCTCGGGCGTCCCCGCAGTCTCCAGACTAGTGCCCCAATGATGCTGTCCTGCCAGTGCGTGACGAAGGTTAGCAGCATGGGACTCCATTTCACTTCCTTCTTCTCTCCTACCTCACTCTCAATATGCCAAGGATGAAAAAGAAAAAAGTTATACAGCGGCTGCACTCCCTCTCACTTAAAGTGCACCTCAGCAATATTAGAGGTCTGCACTCTAATCTCGCAGCAGTCCATCATCACCTGGAGACTGAAAAACCTTCCCTCTTTTTCCTTTCGGAGACGCAGATAAGAAGTCCGTCAGACGTGTCGTACCTGTCTTACCCAGGGTTTACCCTGGAGCACAATTTTAAACCACACGCTGGTGTGTGTTTGTACATCAGGGACGACGTCTGCTATCGGCGTCTCCGCAACCTTGAAGATTCCAGGTTCTCAACGCTTTGGGCTCTGGTGGACACAGGCATTGATAAAATTATCTATGCTTGTGTGTACCGTTCGCACAGTGGTGATCAGGAGACGACCAGGCTCACACCAGCCCAGTACCTTAGTGAGGCGGCGGATGCGGCTCAGCAGAGGTACCCTTCGGCACAACTGGTGTTACTGGGGGATTTTAATGCCCACCATCAGGAGTGGCTTTTCCCATACCGGTGCACAGACCATGCTGG
Organism: Mythimna impura; assembly: GCA_905147345.3. Taxonomy (NCBI): domain Eukaryota; kingdom Metazoa; phylum Arthropoda; class Insecta; order Lepidoptera; family Noctuidae; genus Mythimna; species Mythimna impura. The sequence continues at coordinate 2,328,497 of LR990348.1, forward strand.
TCGAGAGACGCGAAAGCTTGCGCTAGCGTTAAATCTCACCCAGCTGGTCCAGGGAGCTACGAGGGTGCCGGATGTTGATTCGCACACGGCCAACTGCTTGGACCTTCTGCTGACAACAGATCCAGACCGCTATTCAGTGTCGATATCATCACCGTTAGGTAGTTCCGAGCACTGTCTGGTGAAATCTGTATCAGTCTACTCTCCGCCCGATCCCTGCCCTAGAGGCACCAGGCGGGTTTGGCGATATAGGTCAGCAGATTGGGATGGCATGCGATCTTTCTTCGCATGTTATCCTTGGCAGCCTACTTGCTTTTCTTCGGATGATCCATCGTGGTGCGCAGATGCTGTGACAGATGTGTTGCGGCGGGGGATGGAGTATTACATTCCATTCTCTGACGTGACAATGTTTGACCAGGCTCGCCCTTGGTTTGGTGTGGAGTGTGATCGCGCTAACGCGCTTAAGCACACGGCATACCGGGCATGGGCCGACGCTCGTATGCATAAGGCGAGTGACGTGAGTCAGAAGAAGAGAGCCTTCAACAGGGCTGCCAAGTCTTGCAAGAAGGTGATGCGGAGGTCTCGGTTCGACCATATTAGCCGCATCGGGAACAAACTCGCATCATACCCTGCTGGTAGTAAGGCGTTTTGGTCCCTGGCTAAGTCGGTTGAATCAAACTTCTGCCGTCCCTCACTACCGCCACTGCTGAAACCCGACGGGTCGCTGGCCCATACCGCTGAGGAGAAAGCAAATTTGTTTGCCTCTCTCTTCGCGGAATCTTCGCGTCTAGATTCTGGTGACGCGCGGCCCCCTGTTAATCCTGATGGTTGCGAGACGAGTATGTCGGATATTCGCATCCATCAGAAGGACGTCCGTAGGGTGCTGCGTAACCTTGACGTGAACAAGGCTAGCGGTCCAGACGGGATACCGGCAATTGTTCTAAGAACGTGTGCGTCAGAACTGTCTCCGATCCTGACGCGCCTATTTAGGCTTTCATTTGAGGCTGGAAAAGCTGCATGGAAGCAAGCTAACGTACAGCCCGTGCCCAAAAAGGGTAGCCGGGCTGACCCAGCTAACTACAGGCCAATCTCAGTAACGTCCATTCTTTGTAAGACTATGGAACGTGTACTCAACATTAAGCTCCTGGCATACCTAGAAGCTAATGACATCCTAAGTGACCGACAATACGGCTTTCGCCGAAATCGGTCAACTGGTGATCTTCTAGCGTATGCCATCCACATCTGGAGTGAGGCCATTGAGAAACACGGGGAAGCGCTTGCCGTCTCCCTCGATATCTCGAAGGCTTTCGATAGGGTCTGGCACGAAAGCCTTATAAGTAAGCTTCCTTCTTTTGGATTACCTGCTGGTTTGTGTGCTTGGATTGCAGACTTTCTGAGTGACCGGTCCATCCGGGTGGTCATCGATGGTTGCTCGTCCGGTCAAATGGCCATTAATGCCGGGGTCCCTCAGGGGTCAGTGCTCTCGGCAACATTGTTCTTGCTGCACATAAATGATCTGCTTAAGCCCGGTACCTTTGGGTATGCAGACGACAGCACTGTTGCTGAGAGTTACATATCCAGCGCGCAAGCTAGTGGGTCACAGATCCAGTCTCTCCGAGAGGCTATGGTCGAGCGCTTGAACTTGTCCTTGGAGGCAGTCTCTGAATGGGGCGATGCCAATTTGGTCAAGTTCAATGCTGCTAAAACCCAGGCGTGTCTATTTTCCGCTAAAAGGAGCCAATTCAGCCCTGCTCCTACTTTCCGGGGCGTAACCGTGCCAATAACCGACCATCTTGATCTCCTTGGTGTTACGCTGACGTCAACACTCAACTTTGGGCCATACATCGAAGCAAAGGCTCAACTGGCAGCAAAAAAGCTGGGAATCCTCGCGAAGGTAAGACAGTACTTCACGCCGGAACAGCTGCTCAAACTTTATCAAGCGCAAGTTCGATCGTGTATGGAGTACTGCTCTCATCTTTGGGACGGATCTGCCCGATACCAGCTTGATGCACTTGAGGCAATTGAGAGGCGAGCCAGGAGGATCATTGGCAATGACGCACTCGTTGAGTCGAGGCTTCAAAGTCTTGAGCATCGACGCCGAGTTGCTAGCCTGTCGGTTTTCTACCGGTTGCATTTCGGGGAGTGTGCGTCGGAATTGCATAACCTAATTCCGCCTAGCCCGTTCCATCATCGGACCACCAGGCGTACGGCAATGCGCCACCGGTACATGGTGGACATCCCACCTATACGCACGAAACGTTTTGTGAACACATTCATAGTGCGTACAGCTAAGGAGTGGAATTCCTTGCCGGAATCTGTTTTTCCTGATGGCTACAACCCGGGAATCTTTAAGTCAAGAGTGAATAGGTTACTTCTAGGTAAGCGCGCTCCATCGTCGACCGCATCTTCGCTTTCCATCAGGTGAGATAGCGGTCAAGCGCGAACCTATCAAGAATAATAAAAAAATAATAAAAAAAGAAGTTTTTTTTTTTGTGACGTAACTACAAATTTACTGTTTTCAGATTTTTTCCTATACTTGTGCTATGTGACCTTGCTTCATGTCTAATTTCAGGATTCTGGGTCTACGGGAAGTACCCCATGAATTTTGATTCCCTTGAGAGTGTCGAAATGTTTATGTTTTTTGCGACATATTTTTTTTTTCGTTAACAAAGAAGTCTGATTATCAGCTTCAAGGTACCACAGACTTGATTATGTAGTTTTAATTTCAACTCGATACCTCCATGCATTTCCGAGATAAAGGATCTTGACAGACAGACAGACAACAAAGTGAGAACCTCCTCCTTTTTTGAAGTCGGTTAAAAAGCAAAACCTACGTATTCCCTCCTGTTCCAGATGGTGCAACCCCCAGTTCATGGACTTGATGACGTTTGTGGGCAAGGACATATTCGCCATAGCCCACGACATCTACATCATTTTCTTCAACTACAGAACGAACACTGAAACGGTCTATATTGCCAACTCCCAGAAGAAAGGAGATGGAGTGGATGCTTTAGGAGGTAAACAATATAGCAGCAACAGTCACGGACTCCGGTCCCTTCCTTCCCATCCTCACGGACTCCGGTCCCTTCCTTCCCATCCTCACGCCCCGTGCCCCAACAGCCGCGCGTAGTATTCCACGCGCGGCTCAAAGAGATGTCAGTAGAACCATAGGAGGGTTAGCTGCGGTTATACTGATATCTCTTTTCATGGGGCATTTCTGAAAGAGAAATCAAGGTCATAGAACGCACAGAGCAACTGAAGGATAGATACAGGTGGGGTTTAGTCAATAAAAGTCTGACACGCCCTCTCGCTCAACTGTATAGCGGGAGAAGTCATTAGATGATGACACCTCAAAAAAAGGCACTTAGATGCCTCTGGACACTGTGGCGTATGCAAGGTTGCCGACTGCTGCAAACTAATTGTTCAAGGTTTTTTGACGTCCTCATCATCTCACAGATCTGCGACGGCATCAATTATAATAATAACTTTTTCAAAACACTTACTCGAAAACCCGCTCTTATCCCACCGCTTTTAGGCACGCGCGTCGACCCACACGAGTCGCCGGTCAACTCCCGTTTATTCATTTCTTTGTAAGTGTTTTGAAAAAAGTCGTTTGAATTGTTTGAGACACGTGCAAGTCACTGCTGCACTTGGCTCCATAACACACTCGCCTACCGTGCGAATTCCGCCTCAGTCGAAATGACAAACTTTCTGCACATGTATCAAAATGTACGAGGACTATTTCAGTACAGTCGTGCCGAAAATAGTTTTCAAATTGGCTTCAAACGATTTAATCTGGGATTTTGCATAAAAAAACTAAAAATCTTTTTAACCCAATAACTACTGAATTTCGGTAGAACATTTAGTGGCTTAATTTGTTACATTTAGTCCTACTATTTAAGACGTCCTGCAAGGAATACGTCGAGTTACAATAGTAACCCGGTAAGTATAACAAATAGTTTCAATAAACTAGTTCCTAAGTTTGTTAACCAACTTCAAAAAAGGAAAACGTTCTCGATTTTGTTGTATTTTTAACCGACTTCAAAAAGGAGGAGGTTCTATTTTCGGCTGAATGTATGTTTTTTTTTGCTTTTGTTTCTCAGCAAAATAACTAATGTCTGAAATATTAATTTTTACAGCCAAGTGTGATTGTCTAATGCTTTCGCGAAGCCATAACAAAAGAAATACAGGATTTTTTTTTATTAAAGATGCAGGTACCGATCGATGCGGCGACGCTTGGACAGCTGTGGACATCTATTGGGCGAAATGATAGTGATGATGACATTAAAATTTGCTCAAGAGCGTCTTTAGAATACCTACAGTAGAATAGTCCTCCTCGGTCCTCTAAAGTTTTCCAAAACGTTTCATCAACAATTAAAATTGTTTTTTTTTCAAACCTATATTATTGTTTCAGGTCACCGCACTCACATGTTCGCTTTTGCCGAGAAGGTGCAAAATGCCAGGATATTTGTAGTAATGTATCCGTCATTCAATATTCTGGCTGAACTTAGAGGTAAGCTTCGTTTCATCTATTTTCCACTTCCAGTGTCATCTTCATTAAGTTTCGCTCAAGTACGTCATGTTCTCGCTAGATGGCGCTGAACTCAACATTTTTAGTTTATTTGGTTTTTAGTGTATTTTTAAGTCACTATAGAGAACTTTAGCAAAAAATTGCTTCAATATCCATCTAATTCTGACTGTTATTGTAGTATAGATGCTTATGTAATATATTTAAGTAACTAGGTATAGCTAGAGTCATGGCCACGTTCGGGCCGACTTCCAAATAAAAACCGGCCAAGTGCGAGTCGGACTCGCGTACCAAGAGGGTATTGGTGGCCGCACGTGCACGCGCGAGGGCGCGGCCCTCATGCCCCAGTCGCCGGGATCCCGATCCCGATTTTCGGCCACCGTAGGCGCGGGCTTGCGGACGGCGAGCAATGGATAGCTTGCCGTTCAATCGTCCGGTAACCGTCCGGACCGAGCCCAAGTTGTCGACGGCGCGTACTGTTCCACACGCGCCTCAATGAGATAGCAAACCGTAGGGGCCCAGGAGCAGGGTCTAAGCCTACTGGGGCCAAGGGTCTGCTTCCGAAAGGAAGACTCGGCCAGCTGAAAGGAACAGGAGTGGGTTTTCAGTCAATAAAAGTCTGACACACCCTCCCGAACCGTCCAAGAGCCGGGGATGTCATTGGATGATTTTCCCACCAAAAGAAAAAAAAGAGGGTATTGGTAGAATCGAGATTTATTAGATAAAAAAAGTATTCATTTTATGATTTAATAAAAAATTTACGGTTTGCCTAAATTTTCCTTTACTTGTGCAGTGTACACTTTATTCTTGGCAAGACTGTTATCAAATTTCCTGGCTTCTGACTATCCGTGACGAATATCAAAGATCTATTTAATAAACAGCCAGGACCAATAGAGGAGATAATCCAATTTGTTCCAAATTCCAAAAGTAGAACAACCAAGAAAAAAAAATATAATCTGGTAGAACTTGACCTCATAAACATTTTTTATTATGCACCAAAACTGTAGGACCTTGCCCGTGGTGGTATTTAAGTTTAAAATAAAAAAGTAAAAAACTAAAACCCGACTACGACAAAAAAAAGACACTGAAAAAGTATGAAACAAGATTTTCAAGATGCTGAAATAAACAAAGTAACTGGAAAAACAAGAATAGAACAAAAAGAAAAGCCGCTAGTCACACGCTATTAAAGTGTTTCGATTATTACCTACCTATAACGTGTGGCTACGGCTTTTCTTTTTGTTCTATTCTTGTTTTTCCAGTTACTTTGTTTATTTCAGCATCTTGAAAATCTTGTTTCATACTTTTTCAGTGTCTTTTTTTAGTCGTAGTCGGGTTTTAGTTTTTTACTTTTTTTTATTTGAAAGATTTTGGTGTTAAATCACTGTGCTTCTATACTATTTATTTTGGTATGAACAAGTGAAGTCCTTTCAAATGATACCAACATTACCAACACGACGTCGTATTTATCTTATTTTTTTAACACAATACTTTTTGTCCACTAGAGGGCGCCACATTGAATTTTGATGATATTTTTTTATAAGTATCAGTGAAGCCCTTTCAAATGATATGAAACACGGTGTATTTATCATTTTTTTAAAACATGACTTTTTGACCGCTAGAGGGCGTCACTTTAAATTTAAGCAATATTTTGGAAATGTACAAGTGAAGCCCTTTCAAATGATACCAAACACGGCGTATTTATCTCCATTTTTATTTTTAACGGATTACTTTTTGTCCGCTAGAGGGCGTCATATCGATTTTTGTGACACGTCACGTAGCCTATGTTTATCGGACAATTAAAACGGTTCTAACGATACCTCATACGTCGAGTTCCGATATGTAGATTAGGAGCTATGAGGGAACAGATGAACATACTCACATAAATACATAGCCTGTCAAAATCATAACCCTCCGTAGTCGGGTAAAAAAACCATCTTGCGTAAATTTTCGATATCATGAATTGTAAAACCAAACAGTGCTTGAATAGAAACTTCCAGGTAGCTGCCGTTTACCACCACACAATGTGATGGACTCCCCTCCGCTAGCCACTGAACGCCCGCTCCACCTCGAAAATCTTATCTATTACTTTAGTACCGAAAGCGTGGGACAGTGTATCAATCCCATCCCAATTGATCACCGACTGGAAGAAGGTGAGCAAAAGACCAAAATCTAACATGTTGCTTCAGTTAGGTTCCATCTCCGATTTCTTGAGTCTTAGAGTCGCTAACACGACGGCTGCGATCGATTCACTTATGGACCACGTACGATACGTCCTGAATAATTGCTCAAGGGAGATTCCAGTGACATAAGACCATCGCTGGACGATGTATGGAGTCTGAAAATCGAAAAGAATGCAGCCATCCGTGCCTACGACGCAAATAAAGCTCAAGCAACAGAGCAGCGTTCCGCACGCTGGGACAATATGCTTAGTGAGCTAGAATCCACTTACCTCGCCTTCTAGCAACTTCAGAGGAAGTTACGATCCACTGAAGAGGCCTCATACCTGTTCTTATTCGCCCCTATAAGAGTCTCGCTTTCGATAACTCTGACAAAGCGAAATACCTAAATGACAGCCTATATTTCCAATGTTCCCCTAGCCCTCAACCAAACCCACTTCGACATAAGAGATGCTAAAGTTGAACGTAGAGCTTCCCTCGCACCCATCGAAGATCTGTCCCCTGTCATCCCAGAGGAGATGGAGAATATCATAAATAGGCTCCAGCCCCGAAAAGACTTCGGGTTCTGACGGTATCACCAACAAGGTGTTTAAACTCTTCCCATCCCAACTTATAATGCTAATGACCGTCATCTTCAATGGTGCGTTAAGGAATAACATGTTTCCCCAAGCGTGGAAACAAGTTACTGATATCGATATCCCCAAACCATGCAAGCCCAAGTCTGACCCCTCAAGTTACCTTTCCATCATCTATGAGAGGCTTATATACAAGCGGCGCAGAGATTATACTTTCTTATTCTGTGCTGAAGCTAAGAGCCTGACTTTTTGTTGAATCTTACCTTCCACTATCGCATAGAGGGAGCGCTACCATCTCCCCACCTATACGAGCAGGAGTCCTTCAAGGCTCCCCCTCTGATCACCACGTATGGCAAACCGTTCTCATGGGAGAAGCAAGCTAAATACATCGGTGTGACCCTAGACCAGCATTTGACCTTTGCTGAGTACATATAGCAGATTTGTTTGGGTGTCACTTTCGCACAAAGTAGGTTCCACTACATCCTGCCAGCCCGTAGCATTGGTCACTCAAGTGCGCATTTTTACAGTGGTCATCCGTCCGATTATGACATACGCTTACCCTGTCTTCGCACACGCAAAACCCCGTCACCTTCATAGAAGCCAAATTCATCAAAATCGATTCCTAAAAATCCTCAGAGCCAAAATAACGCAATGAAGAAACAGCTATAGACTGGCTGGTTTTTTTTTTGTTGTATTTTTTTTTTTAACTATTGCCATGCTACAAGTAGGATATTTCATTTTTAGAGAACTTGTTTCATTGAAAACCAATAATTTTTGAACTCAAATAAAACCCAGGCTAATGGACAGCGTTGTTGCAATAATAAAAACTGTTTGTGAAAACACGATCTAACAGAATATTGTATTTTTAGGGTTCCGTACCTCAAAAGGAAAAAACTGAACCCTTAGAGGATCACTTTGTTGTCCGTCGCTCTGTCTGTCTGCCAAGATCCTTTATCTCGGGAACGCGTAAATTTCAGGATTCTGGTTTAACGGGAAGTACCCTATGAATTTTGATTCCCTTGAGAGTGTCGAAATATACATTTTTTTGCGACATAAATGGCCGCATCTTTTTTTCGTTAACGTAAAAGTTTGATATTTTCACAGCTTTCAGGGACCGCAGACCTGACTATATGGTTTTAATTTCAACTGGATACCTCCACGAATTATCGAGATAAAGGGTCTTGACAGACAGACGGACAACAAAGCGATCCTATAAGGGTTCCGTTTTTTCCTTTTGAGTTACGGAACCCTAAAAAGGAATGGTTATGGTTACCGACCTTCCTCCTTGTCTAACAGTGTATTTTATCAAGACTTTGGTTATTTTTAGAACTTGACGCTAAAAGATTCAAGGCAGTTTGCATGATGGAAAGCGACCTGATTGCGGGCTTCACCGGCTTCCCCACTTACCTGTTGACCGTGTGGTGTTGGCGCACCAACCAGCGGCTGTACTGCGTCGAGACCGGCGTCAAGCGGCGCAGGCAACTTCTCATGTGAGGCAGAACATTGAATATAAGCAACTGGTGCTCGCACTGGCCTTTCTACTTCACCATTATGATCATGCACAGGCTCTTTACTGATAGCTATTTACCTGCTACCTAATACACTTTATCCCAATTCATAAGCGTATAAGGCTAAGGCCACGGACACAAAATCAGTGGGCAGCGGAGAGGCGCAGTGGCGCGGCAGTGGCCGCAGCGCGGGTGCGGCGCGCTTTTTTAACGACCAATGTTTCAAAATGCAAGTGGATGGATGGAGCAAATTAAATCGTCGATTTTTGATAGGACACCGATTTGGTCATCTATACTGATGCTCTATACTCATTAAGAATCAGCCTTATAATGTTCCCACTGCTGGGACTCAGGCCTACTCTCTAGGAGAGGGATGATGATGCCAGAAAGATGGCCATAAATCCACCACGCGGGCTCAGTGCTTTATGGATGTGACATGTCTTCGAAATTTGGTTCTAGGACATGCCGGTTTCCTCAAGATGTTTTCCTCCACCGTTTTGAGAGTAGCATTCAGAGCATTCTGGTATAATCATAAAATTTATTGGGACATTGTCTCTATTCTTCATAATTCCGATGAAACTCCCCTTTTTATATACTTGCCATATTTTGCCCACAATAAATCTAACATTACATAGGTATCACAATGAGCTCTGCGCTGTTCAGACATTTTGTTCGCAAACAAGGACACAAATCTTTCTTCTATGCCTTAATTTAAACCTTCTACTAACGAACTACCTGCTGGCTTAACCTTTTGAGTAGCGTAATTAGAGACACAATAGAAAGACAATGGCGTGTGAACGCCGGCGTTAATGCGGGGATCAACAGCTGACCGGATAAGCATGGCCCCGCCGGCAGGTGCGGGTGAAACCCGTTTAGTAAGTAACCCAGTATGGTCTAGCGCCCACTCCAGGTGAACTATCTGCGTGACGAATTCACGCCACCGATTTTTGGCCAAAAATTTTCAGTCATGCTTTACCCTACTAATAGATTGTTGCTTAGATTTGTATTATCATCATTACAGACAATATAATATTGATCAGAATTAAATAATTCACTAGAGCATTCTTCGTTCTTGCCTCATGCATCTGTTTTGAGAGCCATGAACATCTTACATGCATTCTCTTTTGACTGGCCTGTTGGTCTAGTGGTTAGTGACCCTGACTGCTATGCCGGAGGTCGTGGGTTCGATTCCCACCCAGGATAATTAATGTTTGTGTGATTAGCATGATCATTTGTTCTGTTTCTGGGTGTAATTTATCTATAATATGTATGTATTTAGAAATATATAAGTATGTTTATCAGTTGTCTAGTACCTACTCATAACACAAGCTCTGCTTAGCTTGGGACTAGACGGCGTTGTGTGATGGTTGTGGAATATTATTATTATTCTTTTGTTTTTATATGTACATCTATTTTCAAAATGATGGCCAGGGCCAGCCGCACGCACATGTTGATCGCCCAGTGCTGGGGCGACGGCGTCAACGTGTGGGAGGTGGCGCGCTGCTACAAGAAGTGCTTCGTGCTTAAGAGGCCCCGGGAGGAGGTCACGGGTTGGGAGGTCATAGCGACCGTGCTTACTGGCATCTGCTGGAGCCTCGAGGGGCACCTGTATGCTATCGATAATAAGGCTAACTTGTACAGTGTAAGTATCCTTTTTTAAAATAAATGTGTTTCCAAAAAACACATCAACTATCAGTTAAAGTCCCTTCAAAATCGGTCCAGCCGTTTCGGAGATTAGCCGGAACAAACAGATAGACAATAAATTGCATTTTTGTTATAGGTACTTATCGAATATATTATATATTAGGTTATTTCATATGCAATTAGTAAAAAAAATATTTTGATATTACAAACAGATCTTCAATTTTATTTATATGTAGGTAGGTAGGTATAGATTTCGTACTATTACCTCGTCTGGTCTGCTAGGGCCGTATAAGAAGTATTGCCATCATGATATTTGATATTTGATCACATATTTTCAATATTTGTACGCCGTCACAGCAAAACATAGCGCCCATGTACAATAAAACTAAGACCCTTATGTAAATACCTATGTTTTACAAATAAACATTCTGATTCTGATTCTGATATTCAAAAAAGTAATGGCGCTAACTTTCATGAAGCTCCGTCGGTCGTTCTCTTGTATTTGAACCATATTAAATCTGGGGACAGTAAAGACACTAATAATTATAGGCCGGTATCCGTGTTGCCGGTTTTTAGCAAGATATTTGAAAAGGTGATGTTAAATCAAATGCTTAATCATTTTAACACAAATAACATCTTACACGATAAACAGTATGGTTTCACCAAAGGACGTTGTACAACTGACGCTGGTGTCTCCTTACTAAAACACATTTTTAATGCGTGGGAAGAGGCACAGGATGCTATTAAGTATCTTCTGTGACCTGTCTAAAGCGTTTGATTGTGTGGTTCATGAAACATTACTCCTGAAACTTGAGCATTACGGACTAGGCAAAACAGCTTTAAGCTTATTAAAATCTTATTTGATTGACAGACAGCAACAAGTTCAAATAAACGGTGTCAATTCGTCGGGATTAAATGTGAAAATGGGGGTACCCCAAGGTTCAATTTTAGCTCCTTTTTTATTTTTAGTTTATATTAATGTTGCAAAATAAACTTAATATGGTGTTGTTTGCCGACGACACTTCTTTGATTTTTAAGATAAATAGAAGGACTAATAATCTTGACGACGAAAATAACGCACTATTGCAGGTCCAAAACTGGTTCACTGCTAATAATCTAGTTTTAAACGGGAAAAAAACTAAATGCATAAGATTTTCCTTACCGAATGTCAAAAGTTGTGATTGTGACGTAATACTAAACGATGAAAAACTAGAATTTGTCGACAAAACTGTTTTCCTTTCCTGGGGATAACGCTTGACTCAAGGCTACAATGGGGTCCTCATTTAACATCTCTTGCAGGACGGCTTAGCTCAGCTGCATATGCTGTTAGAAAAATCCGCCAATTTACGGATGTTGATACCGCTAGACTAGTCTATTTTAGTTATTTTCATAGTATCATGTCATACGGTATCTTACTATGGGGACGGGCTGCAGACATCGACTCAATCTTTATACTACAGAAAAGAGCCATCAGAGCTATTTACAATCTTCGCCGGTGCGATTCTCTAAGGGAACTGTTTAAGGATATTAATATCATGACGGTGCCTTGTCAATATATTTATGAAAACATCATGTACGTTAGAAAAAATCTTCATCTTTTTAGCAAAAGAGGCGATAGACATAATTATGTTACAAGAAATAGGGATCAATTAGTTCAACCAGGTTTCAGACTGGCTAAAGTGGCCTCTTCTTTCATGGGGTACTGTTTGAAATGTTATAATAAAATACCTCCACAAATATTAGAACTCAATGAAACAAAATTTAAATCTTGTATTAAACGCACACTATGCAGGCAGGCATATTATAAGTTGGAGGATTATATTCAAGATAAAAATGCTTGGCTCAATGCTGGTCCAGCTCCACTACCACCGGGGTGAACAAATTGATTAGTTTGGAAATTATTGTTATTATTTTTAAATGTTTTTTTTTTGGAATTTTTAAATAATAAAAGTATTGTATAATGTAGAAGCATTTTTTTCAAAGTTTGTAAATGTGAGTACCATGGAGCTATTTTATGGTTTTTTATGTTACTATTGGACTTGTTTGACATAAATCAGCATGGCAGTTGAGAGTTTATCATGCTCACTCAAATGTCTCACTGATGGTGGCGCATGTGTTGGATCATTCGGTTCCCTTCAAAATGGTTGAGCTGAGTGGTGCTAATATTGGCGTCATGTTCGTGAACGGGCGCTGTCAGTTGAGACTGGTCATCTCTTAGCTGCCAGTTGCTATTTTAATATCTATATTTAGTTTGTATTTTTACTTTATTTACATTGTTCACACATGATAGCGACAAGAAACATGTAACAGAGATATTTGTAATTACAAAACATGATTGAAAAGTGTGTCCATGGAGTTTCTTGCACATTCTTCTCCATAGAGATCTACGCTTTGGAATGTGCAATTAGCATCATTTTTTTTTTCCTGACTGACTGACTTCATGACATTTCAAAAGTGCCTGTAAATGGTTTATTTGAAATAAAATGCTTTGAATCTTGAATCTATAGTCGTTAGTAGGTACCTACCACAACTGCTAAGTTGAGTTACTGTCTTCGAAGCTCCAGTGGGGTAATGTATAACAATAATATGTGTTATAGGGATTTACCTCAGTTTTTGCTCTAGTCGAGTCAAAACTCCAGTTTTGAGTTTCGACGCCGAATTGCTAGCCTGTCGGTTTTCTATCGTTTACATTTCGGGGAGTGTGCATAGAATTACACAATTTAAATTCCACCAAGTCCGTTCCATCATCGGACCACTAGACGTACGGCGTTGCGCCATCGGCATATGGGGGACATCTTACCCATACGTACAAAGCGTTTTGGGAACACATTTATTGTGTGTACAGCTAAGGGTTGGGATTCCCTACTGGAGTCTGTGTTTCCTGATAGCTACAACTTAGGGGTATTCAAGTCAAGAGTGTATAAGTTACTTCTAGGCGAGCGTGCTCCAACGTCAGCCTCATCATCGTTTACCATCTGCCGTGCTATTCTGTAAATGGTAAATCATTTCGAAACTCATTTCACAAATCATCTCGAATGTCACACTCAACGAATTGTATTTCAGAATACCAAATCCTATAGACAAATTTGTAGATGAATGTCAAAATACTCAACCGTTTTAGTTCCTCTCACTTTGATCATCACTCGGTGGCGCCAGTGTCGAATTCACTCCATTTCAGAATACGAAACTTTAATTTTACCATGATTTCACTGCGGATTCAGAAGTGATTTCGCAAATAAACTTTTCAGAATAGCAAGGCAGGTGTCAAAAACGAGCTTATCTATAATAAAAAAAGTTTTTTTTTATCTTGAATTTCTTAGTAGTGCAATAGTTCGGATTATTTTGGTTTTGTTTCGGTCCTACAGATGACTTCCGACGGCATAAAGTTAAACAAAGTTTTGGAGTGGTCAGACGACCAACTAGAAGGGAAGCGACCGACCAGCGTGTGTTCCTTCCTCAATGGCGTGCTTCTCTACGGACCTGATGAGCAGTTGCGGGTGAGTTAGAATTGAAGAACTGTCTGTATCCACCTAGAAAGGAGTCAAGGAAGCAGGTGTAGTTAAATTTAGTTATTTGTAAAGTCCATCAAGTTATATTGGAAATACATAGAAGGTTCAATAGAATACCTAGGAGGTACAACTAACTCTGTTTTTTTTTTGGTACTGCTACTGAACGAAGTACAGCCCCCCCTAGCCAAGTTACGATCGTTTCGTTTGCGTCGAAAGCCTCGAGTAGGCCACGCCTCCGATTCCTTTGTTCTGACCACGTGACTGAGCGTTGAGATGATGTCAGAACAAAGGAATCGGAGGCGTGGCCTACTCGAGGCGTTCGACGCAAACTAAACGATCGTAACTTGGCTAGGGGGCAGTTCACCCTGAGTAGGTACCACTACCACGTAGGTAATTATGCTATATGAATCTGGCGTGAAGGAAAGCTAAAGAATAACAGCTGTCTGTGAATGCTGATTGTGTACTGCCGCTTTACAATATAATTCGAGAAAGGTGACGAAATAATGCTGATATCTGCAATAAGCAAGTGATTCCTTACGTAGGTATAAATACATGTGTATTGCAGCACATCAAGGAAGAGATCGAGCAGATATGTATAAGCAGAAAACATCACGGCTGCTGGGATTTCGAGTTACGATCTAGACCAATACCTAAATGTATTTTTTATTCCCTAGCCGTTACCGTCCCTCTATTGGATTAAAGGCCTCCTCTAACTCCTTCCAGACACTTTTCTCCCTTGGTACGCGTCTAGATTCGTACATTTCACCACCGCTTTCTGGGCTAGCATCGACCTACATTACTGAGTACGTTACGTTACGTACAATACGTTATTGAGTAGACTATCTCATGTAACGCATACTGAATTAACTATCGAATGATTACGAACAGGAGCCTAATTACCATCACGTGTTTAAATGTCAGCCCCCCTAGCCAAGTTAAGTACAACCATTTCGTTTCGATTCTCTTTACGTTGATCGCCTCGAGTCGGCCACGCCTCCGTTTCCTTTATTCTGAAGTCATCTCAACGCTCAGTCACGTGGTCAGAACAAAGGAATAGGAGGCTTGGCCGACTCGAGGCGATCAACGAAAAGAGAATCGAAACGAAACGGTTGTAACTTGGCTAGGGGGGCAGGCGTACGAGCAATAAATAGGGATGGAGCTACATACCTTATGTAGCTCCATCGAGCTCGTGGTAGTGACTAACTGTCTTCAATTACAATTTTAGTGAACTTACGTCTTGGCAGTACCAGGGTTGGAACCTTTTGACCTAATTTCCCAAACCTTGTTCATGCAGTTCTTACGAAAACGACCGGAGGCCAAGACATGGAAGGTGGAGTGGTCGTACACTCCCGAAGACACTGTAGTTCGTCTGGTCAGCAATTCTTACTGTGATATGGCGACCATGTGGACCAATACTGGATTCGTTTACAAAATCACAACGGAGGGTGAGGAGAAGATTGAGGTTAACCTCTTTACCATCAAACAAAGGTGAGGTTACTGTTATCTAAATGTATAGTTTGTTCAAAATAACATGCTTTGAGGAAGCTACCTGAAGCAGAATGGTGTCATGTCATCATATGACGGATTACTAATATACATTAAAAAGTCATTATCATCATCATCATCATTTCAGCTGAAAGACGTCCACTGCTGGACATAGACCTCACCCAAGTGTCGAATGGCATTCCCGGGACTCTCACTAGGTCATCGGTTCACCTTGTGGTAGGCCGCGCCAACGCTGCGTCTTCAGGTGCGCGGCCGCCATTCCAGAACCTTTCGGCCCAATCGACCATCTATTTTACGAGCAATGTGTCCTGCCCACAAATTAAAAAATAATTAAACGAAAACCTGTTTTATATCTTTTCCGCAACAGAAAAATACTAGATTATACTTAGAGCTATAGATAAAATATATTTTTCAAAACACGGCTTGTTTTGCTATAGCAGGCGGCCCTGTTTAACATGGCAACAGCTTACATTTTTATATTCATTTTCTACTGTAGGAACATAATGAAGATGCAGCTGATAGCGCCAGATTTCAAGTACATAGCCCTGATGAATACTTCCGGAATATTAAGCATATATGACGTGTTTAATCAGCATCTGGTGAGTAAACTCTTTTATTATCACGCAGCATAGTGCTAACTTCGTTTTCACGCTTTATCCTCCTACTGTTTGTCTTAGGGCCTGTCCGCACAGCGATATTTCACCGCGAGGTATTTTTGTCGTCATTCTGTAACACATTGAATCTGTAGGGGCGCTGACGCTGCATTTTGTATCCCAGTAGAGTGCGCAGTGCCCGGGCTTCAGTCAGTCTGCCCGTAGCAACGACCACCTATAGACGCGCTTACGTATACGAAGTAACAACCTGTAATGTAATTCGTTATCGAAAGTAAATATTCATCCAAGACAAATAGTGATTTAATTTCTCTCCGTACACACTTCCAAAAGAACACTATAAACACGCACACAAAACTGGTGACCCCGACGTGATCTAAAAAGGCTCCGACGTGATCTAAAAAAAAGACTGTGACGTGATATAAATAAAAGTGACTCAATTTCGAAGTGTGAACGTCGATTGAGAACGGGCAACTCAGCTTCTCGCTTTCTATAGTGTGAAAACTCGTCCATACTTTTCGTAAAATAAACGCAACACCAGCGTGACGAAGAGATGGACGAGAGTTTCACACTATAGAACGCGAGAGCCCAATCTTTTAGAAATTGAACTATATGTTCAATTTCTAAAAGATTGGGCTTTGGGATTGGGACACTGAAATGCAAAGGATTACTGAAGAAACACGGTGGGTCAGTAAAAGTCTGACACTCCCTCTCACTCTGCTCTGAATGGAAGGAGTTATTCGATGATTTCACACCTAAACAAGTAAAAATGATCCCCTAACTGCTAACCAAGTCTTGCTTAACAGAACCATTTTCATATTCGTTTATTTGCTTCTACAATATTGGTTTCCATTTCCAATGCCATGTGATGATAGATAGATGATAACTATAGTAGACCAGGTATCTTCTTCAAAATAGCATCCCCGTTTCATACCCTTAAATTTCCAACCAGGTCCTAATGAAAATCGCAAAGGGTTACGACGTGTCCTTTGTAGCCAGTCCCGCGGACCCAGTACTAGCGGTCTTCGGCGAAGTGAACGGCAACTACGGCGTGGTTCTTCAGCTGTTCACCACTGACCCACCGGAGCTGACAAGGAAGGATCACATGAGCCTCACGCATCAGATCGTATCGCTAGTGTACTTTGCACCTGACGGCCGGTACATGGTCGCCGCTGCTATGTCTGCGGGCCATATCTTCATATTTCAGGTGAGTTTCAACCAGATTATGCGATAGATAAAATCAAATCTTATGGTAGACTCTTTAAAAGGCCGTGTCTCACTGGGATGCCATGGCGGTGCTGCTAGTTCGCGCGGCCCAGAAAATGCGTGCAGCTATATGACGTGTAGGTACCTCACCAGTCACCTGGCCACTGTTGGTTACGCAGACAACCACACAACTTGTAGCCTTGCTGGTTGCATGTGGAAATATAGCCTTTTTACAGAACAGTAGTTCAAACAAAATGGTTTTAAGATCCAGCAAGAGACAAAAATAATAAAATAATTATATATGGTAAAAAGAACAAGCCAAGCTCAAATTCGCGTAGTATGGACGAATATAGAGGAACCCAGCACGAGCCGAGCACGAGCCGAGCACGAGCCGAGCACAAATTCGTGTAGAGTCGCTCATGTTCGGCTCCTCAACATTCGTCCATCTACACGAATTTGAGCTTGGCTTGTGCTCGGCTACTCTAGTCTACACCATCAACAATCTCATTCCTGGACTACTACCTAGCTCTAGATTTTTCCAAGTATTTTGCATAGCAATTCTGGTTCATTACATCTTTTGATGCAGGTCAGCGCAGACTACCAGTTGACCCTCATGCGCTACACGGAGCTCGGCCGAGGCCTGGCCGACTGCTTCCTCATGAAGGTCGGCAAGGACATGCGCTGTTTCAGTCTCGTGCTGTTCTCTGAAAAGTATAGCATCGGTAAAAAACCACGAAACTACGTATAATAGATTTATTGAAATTTTCAAAAAAGAAAATAAATAAATAGAAAATAACTTAAATTTCGCAAGTTGGTGTTTTCGGTTTAGTTTCTTTGTGTTTTAACACCGAATTTCGAAAAGTTACATACATACATATTCAGCCTTTTAATGTTCCCACTGCTGGGACTCAGGCCTCCTCTCTCTAGGCGAGGGAATGGGCCGAAATCCACCACGCGGGCCCAGTGCGGGTTGGTGGATGTCACATGTCTTCGAATTTTTGGTTCTAGGACATGCCGGTTTCCTCACGATGTTTTCCTTCACCGTTTTGAGAGCAGTGGTGATGAAATAAATTACACAAAGTAATGCGCCTGGCTGGGTTTGAACCCGCGACCAACAATTCGTAAGTCGGGGCCGTTACCATTCGGCCACCACTGCTCATTCGGCCACCAATTTCGAAAAGTTATTTTATGTTATTTCTTAATTACTCAATTTACACATTGCTTTGGGATTGGCTAATTCCCAACACAAAGAGTTGATGATTGTCTTTGTGTTGGGAATTAGCCAATCTCAAAGCATCATATCAGTCCCTACAATAAAGTTATGTGCGAATTGATAACCTTTATTACTAATATGGAATTTGAACACGTGCGGTCACATGTCATCACCGCAATAGAATATCAATTGTATGTCTCATTCAACTCCTTGCTGCAGGCGAGCGCATTATTTGCATCAACGCAGAGACGGGCAAAGACAACAAGTTTGCCGGTAAGATGCAGGGGCCATACACGAGGCTGTTGCCACTCAGTGCAAAGGACACCATGCTCGCCATCCCGCACCTCAGCAGGCAGGTGCACATCCTCAAGCTAAGTGGAGATGTAAGACATTTTTAATTCTTCTTCTCGAATCGATGGTTTCCTTTTCCCTCAAAGTTTTTGAGCCCAGTAGACGCTAACGGCATTAGTAGCGTTTTTTAGGTCCTCCAAAGTGCAGATTTAGGGACACTGGGCATTCTGGGCTATCGTCTGGGTCTGGGTCTGAGGGGTCTGTAATCCCCCATTAGGCCAGGTTGTGTTTGCAATAGCCTACTTAGGTGCGCAGTCTGTTGATCGTTTTCCATATAGGCCACTGCAGATCCGTCATACACTTGAGTATAATACATAATGCCACAAGATGCAGGGGCAATACACGAGGCTGTCGTTCAGTGACAAGGACATCACTTGCCATCCTAACTCTACAAAAAAACTATACGTTTTCAGAAAGGAGCGACGGTTTCCGTGAAGATGGGCCCCGTCCTGCAGTCAGGGCACGAGATCAAGCAGCTCGATGGTTTCAGGAACGATAATGCACTTCTAACTTTTAGCTTTGATGGCTGCGTTATACTCAGAGACACTGACTGTCCTGAAGACTACCGTAAGTCAAAATGAATGATAGTCTAACACAAAAAGTAACGACATTTATGGTCAGCGAGCACTGTCAAAAACAAACTACGCATTTAATTTCACAAAAATCTTTCTTATTAACCCGGTTCCCCTTTTATTTTAATTTTAATTATATCTCAACCTATTTTGCCTCCAGTGACAAAACTGATAGTAACTCACCGTTACGAGCGAGGCATCAAGAGCGCGATGATAGACGGGCCCAACAGATACGTGGTGCACCTTGCCGCCAACGGCACGCTGAGCTGCGTGTTCCTGAGGAAGAGCGAGTACCCGCCGGATGAGCTGGTGCACCAGCCGCCTGCTAAGGACCTCTACGAAATTGACGAGAATGCCAACATTAATACTTTTAACATCATTCACCATAATGATAGTAATTTCCACCACCTTTGTAGCGTTTTAGACTACCTAAATACCTATTACAATTTCAGTCCAAAATTCTTTTTACAATATTTGAATCAATCCTTAGGTAACGGTCATTGCTCAAATAAGCTTGGGATACTTTTGACAATTTTTGGACCCAAAGAACCCTTGAAGTTCATCTTTACATAACGCAGTAGATTGTCTATAGTTACAGTATCATGTATGTAATTGACCCGCTGCCAGGCAAATAGAGAAGGCTCGTACATTAATCACCAATGCACCAGTCTCCTTCAAGACGAGTTGGAAATAAACTAATCTATATGAATGAGTTCAGGACCTGTACCATGACGTTTGAAGTAAGATTGTTTCATTCTTATTTCCAGTGTGGGTAAGAGATGGCGCTAGACAACCTGTATAGCTCTGTTTCTTACCCACACTGAAATAAGAATGAAACAATCTTACTTTGAACGTCATGGTAACCCCCGTTTCCACATAATGTTTTCCTTCACCAATGTTTGTATACACATATATTGTTTCTACTAGACATCATTTCATTCCTCAGAAAACTATCTGCAGCTGCAAGAAGATAGGAAGGTCCTCGAAGAGGCTAGGTTTTACAAGTATCAACGTGATGAGGTCCTGAAGATGTTCAAGTCGCTAAAGACGAAGCTGATCGAGCTACTGGAAGAGAACATCAATGAGCAACCTCTACATCAGCTATCGCTGTCAGAGTTCAACTTGCACCAGGAAGCCAGACGAGAAAGACTCAAAGCGGTAAGTTGAACTTATAAATAGGAAAGGATACTTGTTGCTATAGAGTATAGGTATATCTAGATCCATAGTCTCGATCGGCTCCGTCTATAGTATAGACAGAGTCGATCGAGCTGTTGGAGGAGAACATTAATAAGTCATCACTGCATCAGCTATAAATAAAAAAAAATGGGCAACCAATAGCCCCCATACAGCAACCACAAAGCAGAACACACACATAAACAAATACATTATAGGTACTATCGGACACAGCACAGATTGTTAAATGCAAGACTGGTGATCTTTCGAATAAAGGGAACTATAGACTTATCCCTCTAGCGACCACAGTCACTAAAATCCTTGATGGTCTGCTTGATACGTAATTAAGTTAACACCCAACAATCAGTTCTTGTTTAGGCCCGGATTTTCTACAGAAAGTGTAATTTTATGTCTCAGGCAGGCCGTCAGGTAGTACACAAAGCGAAGGACATCTGTTTTAGCATGTTTCCTTGATCTGTCCGGGCTTTTGACCTGACTTGACCTTTTAATATACTATGGAAGAAACTTGAGGCCATTATAGTATGTCTTTTGAGCTTATAAATATGTCTGCTACAGCAATGTCCGATATAAAAGCAAGTAAATCTCTCGGCAATCATCGTTAGATCTGTATTGAATCTACCCCGCACCCTGCGCACCAAGGACGCGCACCGATTGCGCCTAGTGGTGTGGACATCGGCGATGCGCGTTTTCGCAAATATGCACTGCAGAAACGGGGCAGCCCCAATAGCGTTGAACCCTGAATGCGTTATTGTACTGGAAAAGGAGGGCACTGTATGCCACTGCACTCGTGTGTAGGAAACCCATAGTCTACACGTGTATTAATGAGGTTCAAAAAGCTTTAAAAAGCGTGATCTTAACTTGATTTGAACAGCTGAAATCCTACGGGCTACATTTCGGGGTTACATTTGCATCAGGAATTCAAAAGGGACAGGCTCAAAGCGGTAAGATGGAGGTAGAAATAGGAAGGATACGTGCTATATAGATGAAGCTGGTCGAACTGCTGAAAGATAACATCAATGAGCCACCCCTGCATTAGCTTTCGATGTTAGAGTACAACTTGCACCAGGAGGACAAAAGGGAGAACTCAAGCGGTAAGAAGAATTTCGAAAGGAATAGAAGATTTTTTCGATATATTGACGGCTCTGAAAGAAGTTTCTTTATTTGCCACGATTTAGGTAACAGACTATAAGCTGAAGAATTTTGTACTACCATCTATCTATCAAATAACCTGTTATGATTTAGATTACTATTACCATTTTTCTTTTCCCACATGTTACACTCTTCTCAGAAGTTTATTTTACCATCTTGATCGCACCAGGCGGAGAGGGAGCGTGAGGAAATCCGTCTGAACACGGAGGCTCGCATCCTTGCACAAGACAAGGTGACTGCGTGGATCAAGAAGACTTGCTGGGACACTATGCACTCGCCCAGGATCAAGATCTTCGCCATACACAGCCACTACCATGTAGGTAATCATTTAGTTGTTGTTGTTTATTTTATTTATGGTGTATAATAAAAAGTATCTAATATCTATCTATCTCCGAGAAGGCAGGTTGGTTTTGAATGTGTGTTACGACGACGATACGACAATACGCTTACAAACAATTCCGTAAATAAAGCAGGGTGCCGACCCTGGAGGGGCGCAGAAATGATCAAACCAGGGCCAAGTTTTGGGTCATGCTTGCTAGTCAGTTGCATACATACAATATCTATTATTTACCGTAGATAGTTACCTAATACGGTTGCAGACGCGCCCAACCCGGATTGCCGGTTCCTTGGGTGCTCAGGGTTTCAGCAACCACAAGAGGGAAAGAGAGCGGTAGCTCAGAGGTGGGTGGCGTGTTTGAAACATCACGTCCATCACGCGTAAATTTTGATAGCTGTTGTAATTTTTAAGCCGTGCCCCCTTTAAAATAGTCGGTTATAAAAGCTCGCACCGGGAGTATAAATGGCTAGTTACCGCACTGCTTATAAGTAATAAGGATGGAAGGAAACGCACCCAGAACATTATAATTATATATTTATAATATATGGTAACTGACTCAGCAAACGTGGTTCTGCCATATAATTAAACAAAGAAAAACATGGGGCTGGTCATCATTGTCATCATTTCAGACGAAAAACGTCCACTGTTGGACATAGGCCTCCCCCAAGTGTCGCCACAATGAACGGTCCTGTGCGTCTCGCATCCTTCGGTTTCCCGCTACCCTTACCAGGTTATCGGTCTGGGGCCACGGGTAGTGTGAAAGTGAAACCCGGGGCCCTGGGACGATGGCAAGGAAGGAACGAGTGGGTTTTTAGTCAGTAAAAGTCTGACACTATTTTTCGCTCCGCCCAAGAGCGCGATTTGTCATAAGATGATTTTCCCACCTAAAAAAAAAAAAAAAAACCAGGTCATCGGTCTACCTTGAATGAGGCCTTCCAACGCTACGTCAAGCCGTTTCGGAGGAGTTCGATAACAAACACTGTGACGCCTATTATGATGACTATGTACTTGAGTAAGTAGCATTTTCTTTTTCCTCCGTGGGAAATATTTGATGACTCCAGCACCGGGTAAAGCGAGAGGAAACGTCAGACTTTGTGATGTTTCCTGTGTCACCTCCCAACCAGCAAAACAGTCTCAGAACTCGCACTTTTTAAGAGTGGTAGGCTTAAAGCGCTCTTATATTTGTTTTAGAACATATCATCGATCCTATATTACTTTTAGACAAGCCGGTATGGCCTCAAGAACGCTCAGTCTCATAGCCAAGTCTCATATATGTATATAAGAGCATTTACAAAGGCTAGTTGCACTTGAGAAAAACTTGCTCTTATATGGGTATTTTCTATGCTCGTTTGACTTGCCAAATGCTATTGTAAGATGTCAGACTAATATCAGCATAGCGTAAGAGTACTGTGGGTACGTGCATTTCTGGTCTTATTTGAAACTAATATAAGATCAATAGCACTGGATAAGTATGATATTAGAGTGATTTTGGATCAACATATTTACAATACAAAAGCCGAATTCGTGTCCGTATAGCCTTAAGATTAAGTTCTTTTGTTTTCTCTCTGTTGATTTAAGGTTTTATGTAAACTTGCGAGGAACCCTAATTTATTTCGATATGGAGTTATCTTTAGTATACCGAATGCCAAAATTAGAGTAAACAATCTTACATTAGTATAATAGTGCGCTTGTAAAATGCAGCTATACTAATGGCGACACTATCAATACAAATCAACAAATAAAATAATTAAACGAGAACAGGAAATACCTTATTTAACAAGGCGCATGAATTTTGAAGCGTAAAACGAGGTCTAATTAACAGTAAATAATAAATTCCAATACGATTACTTACCGTAAAACTACTTATACTTTTATACTAAAATATATAAATAGTATATATAACATTAACTTCACGCAACTTTAATTTGTTTTCATTTAATTTCAAACCAACACTCACACGAACTTTTAAGTTGGATCTGACGTAAAATTCTTACAATATTCTAACCTTAGACCAATATAAGCCTATGCAGGCTTACAAGATACTTACGTAAAAGCAATATTAGCCTAAGTCGGCTTAAATTAATTTTGGCTAGATTTCAGTAAGTGCAAACAGCATTCAATTAGACTGATATTAGAACGATATTAAACTAAATATACTTATAATAGTGCCCAAACCCAGGCTTATATCATTATATAGGAGTGATGTAAGACCAAAAAAACAGTAGTCTTGAGATTGTTGTAAGCCTAGTTTTTGCTGGTTGGGCTGTGTGCCTTCAGTTGCCTTTTGTGGTCCAAGGTCTCAGTAACTCTTCCGTACAATGCTGCAGTCCTGGCAGACATCGACGGGATACGGGCCCGTCTATCTTGCAGCTTGAGTAGCTCTAAGCCCTTATATATATGTCCAAAAGCACGGCTTCAAAACGCACTAAGTATTCAATCACAGTAATGAATAAAAGTGTTTTGGTATAAAACCATCATCATCTCCTAAAAATGAATAAAAAACCGGTCAAGTGCGAGTCGGACTTGCGGACCAAGGCTTCCGTACAAACTTACCTACATAAATAGTTCGATTCTCGGAAGATTTTTCCGAATCGCCGAAAAGTATTTTATGTTGTAACTAAAAATTTTCAGTTTTTAGTTTTTTTTTCCTTTACTTGTGCTGTTATGCCTCGTTTACATGTGGGCCCAGCCTCGGCCAATCGCTATTGTTTCAACGGGTTTTCCCCGTTTACACAATCGCTAAGTATGTCGATTGACCGAGGCTGGGCTCACGTGTAAATGGGGCATTAGATCTTGCCTCTTGCAAAATTTCAGGATGCTAGGTGAACGGGAAGTACCCTATATAGGTTTTGACTGACCTGTTGGTCTAGTGGTTAGTGGCCCTGACTGCTATGCCGGGGGTCGTGGGTTCGATTCCCACCCAGGACAAATGTTTGTGTGATGAGCACAATCATTTGTTCTGTGTCTGGGTGTAATTTATCTATAATATGTATGTATTTAGAAATATATAAGTATGTTTATCAGTTGTCTAGTACTCATAACACAAGCTCTGCTTAGCTTGAGACTAGACGGCGTTGTGTGATAGTTGTGGAAAAAAAAATACTTCCAAAAACTGTTCCATTTTTGTTTCCTGTTTTTCCTTTCCTTTTGTTTAGTGTCAAAATATGCGCCTAAACAGAGCATAAACGGCCTTATCTTTAGATTGCTTAGAAGTTTGATTTTTTCAGTGCTCCAAGGGGTAGCAGCCTTGAGTATATAGGGTGACTGGTAATTAGTGTACGATACTTAATCACTTGATTGTGCTCATGATAACCAACAACTTTTACTATGGGAACATACCTGAAATCGCGAAAAAAAATCAGCTGTTCAGTACATTTATGTTTGCCTAATGTACTGAACAGCTGATATTTTTTTCGCGATTTCGGCTTTGCTCCCATAATAAAAATTGTTTGTTATCATGAGCACAATCACGTGTTTAAGTATCGTACACTAATTGCCAGTCACCCTATATATTTGATATTTATTCAGTATATTACTATAAAATTACGATTTAGTCAAAATAACACCTTCATCTACTCTTGTCTTCAATTGTGTATTATTGCTTAGGTGGAAAACTTCGCAATACTGCCAACACAACGCGACACGTGGCCTGAGCTGCAGCAGGTCGAAGCTCTGCGCAACATCGAGAAGGATAACGACCAGGACCTCTTCCGACCCTGGCTGGAACATTTGCTGGATGAACCGGTTCAACTCGTTCTCAATGAAGAAATTCCGAGGTATTCTTCGACTGGCCTGTTAGTCTAGTGGCTAGTGGCCCTGACTGCTATACCGGAGGTCGTGGGTTCGATTCCCACCCAAGACAAATGTTTGTGTGATGAGCACGATCATTTGTTCTATATCTGGGAGTAATTTATCAATAATATGTATTTATTTATTTATTTAGGAATATATAAGTATGTTTATCAGTTGTCTAGTACTCATAGCACATGCTCTGCTTAGTTTGGGACTAGATGGCGTTGTGTGAAATTTGTGGCATATATTAGTCTTAGATTTTTCTTCTAATAATACGAGTTTCGAGAGAATCTGATGGATGCGAGACGCGCAAGACCGTTCATTGTGGCGACACTTGGGGGAAACTTATGTCCTACAGTGGACGATTTTCGTCTGAAATGATGATGATGATGATGATGATGAATGTATGTATAAGTGATTGCGATTCAATGAGAGCACGGTAATCCAGGTCAACCAGCGGCGTGAACATGAAATGTCCATCGTCTGGGTCTGTTCGAGATTCGAGGCGCGTCAGCCTGGCGACGGCAGCTCAGGATGACGAGGAGTCGTCCACGGCCGTAGTGGCGGAGCCCTACGTGCTGTCGGGCTCCAGCGCGCACCGCTACGTGCCCATCCCCAAGTACATGATCCCACAGATGGAGGCCTACAGCTTCCTGCAGATGAACTGGCTCTGTCAAATTGTCAAAGTAAGTTGGAGCGCACGAGTAGGTACACGACAGTAACTTATCAAAACCATATTCTATTAGTGGCCCGCCCCAGCTTCCCACGGCTGTTACAAATCTTTTGAATTTCTCGTCTTTTCTCTATTATAATATAGCATAATTAGCCTTATAATATTCGCACTGCTGGGATACAGGCCTCCTCTCTCAGAAAGGGAATAGGCCGTAATCCACCACGCGGGCCCAGTACGGGTTGATGGATGGATGTCACATGTCTTCGAATTATAGGTTCTAGGACATGTCAGTTTCCTCACGATGTTTTCCTTCACCGTTTTGAGAGCAATGGTGATGAACTAAATTATACAAATTAATGCGCCTGGCTGGGTTTGAACCCGTGACCTACAACTCGTAAACCGGGACCGTTTCACACTGGACCACCATCATCATCTTCCTGCCCTTGTCCCATCTTATTTGGGGTCGGCACAACATGTTTTTTTCTTCCATTCTATCCTGTCAACCGTCATGCTATCACTAACTTCCTTTTCTTTCATATCACTGTTCACACAATCCATCCATCTTTTCTTTGGCCTCCCTCTCCCTCTCCACCCATCCACATGTATACTCATAACTCTTTTAGTAACATGCGTTTCATCTCTCCTCTTTACATGACCATACCAAGACAAACGATTCCCTTTCAACTTTTCAGTCACTGGCGCCACTTTCAAACTTCCTCTAATATACTCATTTCTCACTTTATCCATTCTCGTCACACCACACATCCATCTCAACATTCTCATCTCCGCTACATGCAATCTTTTTTCATCCGTCTTTTTCACAGCCCAACATTCTGATCCATACAGTATGACAGGTCTTATCACGGACTTGTAGATTTTACCCTTCAACTTGGGGGGCATCCGTGGGTCACAAATTGTTCCAGTGACCTGTCGCCATTTCATCCATCCTGAATTGATCCGATTTGATACGTCTCGGTCTATCTCGCCATCTCCTTGGATAAGCGACCCGAGGTACCGAAAGTCGGAGCAGATTGATATGGGCGTTCCAGCGAGAGCTAAGGGCATAGGACCGGAGAGACCACTGAAATCACAGAACAAGTACTCGGTTTTCGTTCTGCTCAATTTTAAGCCAACACTCTCCAGTCTGTGCCACCACACCTCCAATTTGCTTTGGACCTCTAGGCCACTCTCGGCAACCAGCACAATGTCATCGGCAAACAGCATACACCAGGGAGCCTCTTCCTGGATGCCCGACGTCAAAGCGTCCATTATCATCAGGAAGAGGTAAGGGCTGAGGGCCGACCCTTGATGTAAGCCGACAGCCACATTGAAGCTGCCAGTGTTACCCACTGTAGACCGGACTTGGGTACTGCATTGGCTGTACATCGTTCGGATCAACTGCACATACTTCCCAGACACACCTTTCTCCTTAAGGGCCCACCACAGAACCTCACGAGGTACCCGGTCATATGCCTTTTCGAGGTCAACGAATACCATGTGCAAGTTTTTATGCGCACCTCTGTATTTCTCGCACATCTGGCGTATAGCAAAAATGGCATCCGTTGTACCCCGACCAGGCATAAAACCGAATTGGTTCTGTGAAATTTCACTCTCTTCTCTTAGCCTCCTTTCAATAACTTTCTCCCAGGCTTTCATAGTATGTGACATTAGCTTTATTACTCTATAATTGTTGCATTCAAGCACATCACCCTTGTTTTTAAAGATGGGCACCAGGGAACTGTTGCACCACTCATCAGGTATGGCTTCTTCCCGCAACAACTTATTGAACAACAAAGCTAACCACATCCATCCATCCACTCGCAGCAACTTACACACTTTAACTGGTATTCCGTCTGGACCAATTGCCTTACCATTCTTCATTCCATTTACAGCTATTCTGACTTCATCCATACTAATCATTCTCACTAAACCCACGTTCACTGGTTTGCTCTCTAAAATCCCATTCCAGTTGTTTTCCTCATTCATCAGTCTTTCAAAATAGTCCTTCCACCTCTCTTTGATTTTATTATCTTCTGATAGAATCATTCCAGTTTTATCCCTTATACATCTTATCTGACAAACATCTCTCGCATTTCTCTCTCTTGCTCTAGCAAGCCATCTTTCTGGCCTGCCGGACTATCCAGTGTGTCGTATAGTTTGTCCTGTGCTTTTGCTCTCGCTATTGCCACGGCTTTCTTGGCTTTTTTCTTTAAAGCATCATATTCACTTTTTTCGCAGACTTTAAGCTAGTGTTTTCCGGATCTATACGCTGCCATTCCTTAAATTTCCTCTTTTTTTCTTTCAACACATTCTGTATATCTATTGACCACCACCATGTATCCCTATCTATTGTACCCTTTCCTCTCGTCTCTCCCAAAATATCTTTCGCTGCAAGTCTAATACACTCAGCAATCTCATTCCAGCTTTCATTTATACTTCGATCATTCATGTCTCCCATTTCTATCATTTTGTCCACCACTCGCGCTCTCAATTTCTTCGCACAGTCACTCTTCTCTAGCATATGCCATTTTATTTTAGGAGGAGGACGCTCTTTGCTTTTTTTGTTAAGTGTCTTGACTACTGACACCATAACCAGGAGCTTGTGCTGTGAGACTAGGTCTTCTCCTGGCAGCACTTTGCAGTCTTTGACGTGCTTTAGCTGGTTACGCCTAACCAGGAAGTAATCTATTTGCGTCTTGTGGTTACCGCTTTTGTACGTGACCAGGTGTTCGTCTCCTTTCTGGAACCAAGTATTGGCTACTGCCAGGTCAAATGCAGTAGCGGATTGCAGCAGCGTCTCCCCTTCACTGTTCGGACTTCCAAAACCCCATACCCCATGGACTCTTTCATAAACACCTCTCATTCTTCCTACATGTCCATTAAAGTCACCTCCAACAATCAATTCCTCATGTACAGAGATGGCCATTAAAGCTCTATCAAAATCCTCCCAAAACTTCTCTTTCACCGTTTCATCGCATCCTACTTGTGGTGCATACACACTAACTACATTCAACATTACATTCTCTAACATAATCTTCACAACTATGAGCCTATCATTAATCCTTTGTACTTCCATCACGCTTTCTTTCAATTTGCTGACTAACACTATTCCTACACCATTTCTTTTACTATCACTTCCACAGTAATAAAACTTATATCCCTCACCAATTTCTCTCGCTTTTGTTCCTCTCCATTTAGTTTCTTGTAAGCACGCCACGTTTATTCGTCTTCTTTTTAATACATCCGCTAACTCTCTGGCCCTTCCAGTCATTGTTCCTACATTCCAACTTGCATACCTCAATCTCATTTCCCGAGCTAGCTTCTTACGTTGCCCCCGCCCGGGATGGTGCAACAACCCTAGTCCATTTCCCACAGGAGCCGGGTGCTGCCCCTGCGCGTCGCCTGTGGGGTACGCCCTAACCCTATCGCGCATTCCATTTGTACTCAACATGTTGTAAAAGATATAGCTACTGTTTTACAGTCGGCCGCCTGCCTGACACTAACCCTCCTTGGGAATGCTGTTGCTGGTGGTTTATCCACCACCACGCGGTGACCTGAGGTGCTTAACAGTCTCAAAAATGTCCCTTAGTCGCCTCTTACGACACCCACGGGAAGAAATGGGATGGTGCTATTCTTTACGTCCGACACCATACAGTACCACTGGACCACCACTGCTCACTATAATATGCATGTGATTTATACGTAAACCATCATCATGAATCACTTTGTCTACATATTGTTGAGAACCGCATTAAAATCCGATTAGGTGTTTTTGAGTTTATGGCGAACAGACAGACGGACTGATACAGTGGAAGACCTTATTTTACAACTATTTGTTACCCGCGACTTCGTTTGCGTGGAGTTTAAGGACATTAGGGATCCCTTCTTTTCACATAATATTCTTTTACCTATTCTTTGGCATAACTATTTTGGTATATTTTTTTTTTGTTACAATAATACATTGCCATATTTTTTTTTTGGCACATAGTTTATATTGGCATAATTATCATAAAGGCTAATTTGTTTTGGTATACATTTAATTCGCATAATGTTACTAGGCATAATGATTATTAGCATAATACTTTTTTTTAAATCAAGTACCTGATATACAGGGTTATTTGTAAAACACTAACAACCTTGCAGGACTGTATTACTAACATCATAAACAACAACTTTTGTTCTATGACTTTTTACAAAACATAATACATTTACCAAAAACAAACCTTCAAGATTTCGTTGTTCTATCTAACACATTTTCAACTCTGTATTTTTCTGTACCCACCTACGCCTCCCGCGCACGATCCCCGCTCCCCTCCGCTATTGTACTATCGCTTGCTTCGTTAGACTTCGTAACATTTAGAACGTTCAATTTAAATATTTTTATTTTTGTATGAAAATCTGATGAACCAATGTATGATCAATTTTTAAAAGTCATAGAACAAAAGTTGTTGTTTATGATGTTCTTAACATAGGTAGTCCTGAGAGGTTGCCAGTGTTTTATAAATATATAATTAACGGTATAATTGTACGGTAACTGTATAATTAACGGTATATTATTAATCGGGCGTATAACAAAAAAATAATTAGCGACTGATAATGGGATACTTTAATACTAATGCCTGCTTGACATCTAACCGGATTCCTGTTGCAGCTGAACACCCAGAACATGCGCTTGTGGTTCAACAAGCAGTTCGACGAGATGTTTTTGCTGAAGAAGAGGGAGGTGGGCCTCGTTTCGGAGAGGAACGACCGGCTGCGCTTCATTATTGAAGGTTATTTGATATATACGTTGTTTTATCATCATTATCCATAGCTCGCGATTTCGTCGACTGCAGAGCAAAAATCTTTTTGCACTTTAGTGGTATGCAGAACAGGGAAGATCCTCCGATAGTAGTAGAGACAGATGTCGCTACATCATTCTGCTACGGTGATCGGAGAATTTGGAGATCAAAGGTTTTTGATGCGTCGTGATGCGTGCCAGGCCAGTGGAAGGTTGGTTCCAGCGCGTCGTAACCGCTCGCAATACTCAAGCTGCATACATATACACTACTGCTACTACTGCTGCTACTGCTGCTGTACATGATCAACTCTTGATCTCGCCGCCGGACGATCAACACTTGTTCTTACAGTCATTGTACCGACCACTGCCACACTCCACCTATCATCATCGCGTTTTGCCCGTTCTGCCCGAGAGTGTCTTGCCCAACTAGACTATGGTTCCGTAATATTTCTTACATGTCATCGACTAATTCGTATTCGTATTTAGACGAGTTCCATCTAAATACGAATACAAATTAGTTACATCACACTTTAGTTAGATCACAACAGACAAAGGACGAAACTACTAAAGAATTCTGACAAAACGACGATAACATCGGTACGACATCTAAATGGTTAAAATTTCCGAATCTAAAGCAGAAATTTATGTGTCTAAGATATGAATTGAAGATCCTGAACTTCATAGACACGAACGAGCGACACAGACACACATACACATTGATTTCTATGGTCACCTCGCTATCAAAGCACAAATAAATAAAATACAAAGTCTTGCCTCACTCATTGACTACTGAACACCCAGCACTAAACCCTTCGACCTAGAACGCTGAAATTTTGCACTGAGGTTCTTTTATGATGTACAGTCAGGAGTCAAAAGAGCAGTTGCAATTTACCAATGCTAAAGTGCCCAAAATTTCTGTCTAGTAGACGTTCAATGATCTATAAGTTGTTTATTCAATACTTTAGATGCTACGCTACAAATTAAATATATATATATAAAAGGAGAAACTGACTGACTGACATGTCAACGCACAGCCGAAACTATTAGGACTAGCAGCGTGAAATTTTGCAGAAAGCTTTCTTTTATGACGTAGGCGAGCACTAAGAGAGGATTTCCCAAAATTCACCCCGTAAGAGGATGAAACAGAAATGCAAAGTTTGTATGAAGAAATCTATTTTCACGCGGGCGAAGCCGCTGGCAGAAGCTAGTAATTCATAAACCATTGACAGTCTTCTATAAAAAAATGTTAGTCACTTTAGCATTAGTAGAGTGCAACTGCACTTTTGACCCCTGACTGTACCGTCCTCTATTAGGGACGTCTCTATGTTTTTAAAATTTTCGATTTTTTGACTTTGCTCAAATTCTTGATATCATGCACAGTGTTCTTATACCAAAAATCTATGGTGATCGGTTAATATTTAGAGGTTGCACAACGCCAATAAAGTTTTCTCATACAGCTAGTGGTCATCAGTGTAGGTTAAATTTTTAATATTATTTTTTTTTACAGTGGATGGTAGCAAGTGTTACTACTGTGTTGTTGTGTCTAATAAAACTTACTTCCCTCCTCTGTAAAAAATAATAATATTAAAAATTTAATCTTCATTGATGACGTACGTATTGGCGATGTGCAACCTCTAAATATTAACTGATTATGGTTATTTTTGGTATATGAACACTGTGCATGATTGGTATCATATAGAATTCAAGCAAAGTAAAATTAAAATTTAAAAAAAAACACATAAAACACCCTAACCTCTATCTATACAAAGAATAAGAAAGGGTTTTTCCAAAATTCAACCCCTAGGGGGACGGAACGGGGTACAAAATTTGTTCAGAGGAAACCTACTTTCACGTGGATAAAGCTGCTAGCAGAAAGAAGCTAGTACAGATACCGTCATGGATCTTGAGCGCTGACTTCCACTTGCGCAGAAATGAAATATTGGGTCTCTTTAGTGGTATGAAGTGAGACACGGGGGCGGGGAGTGCAATCCTTGTACAGTGATTGGCTCAGTGATGTGTCTGATGCGCAAAGCGATCCCCACTGTTTCGTCGAGCGCTCAAGATTCGTGCCGGTATCTTCATAATATTAAAGTAGCAATGCAGGCAAACTAAAATATTGTTTTTCAGAACTGAACAAATTGTCAGACTTGCGTGGCAGCTTTCACCATCTAACCATAGTGATCAAGGATCCGGAGTGGAGGCAAGAGGAATATGTGAACAAACTTATCAAAGTCGAGCCTGAAGAGGTAGGAATATCCCTGGTAGACTCTAGTTGCTGATAATGTACAAGTTTGTGCTCAAGCTCCTCCTAATGAAGAGTTATCCGAGGCCACTGATATTTTTTTTTTCACATTTTAGGAAAGCTTACAGACTAATAACAACATAATGACAACAGTAAATAAATAAATTGCTAATTACAAGCTTCCACATATATAATGACAAAAAATATTTTAAGTTGGTCCCACAATACCATAAACTGTTAGTAAATTAATTTAAACAAACAATAATAATATAAATTTCAGGTGCAAATAGGTGCTAGTTCCTCAAAAAATGGCTTTGCTAAGAGCTTCCTAACTGTGCTCGCGTTGGTGCAAAATAGGTCAATGCCGGGTTCGCATGAAATCCTGTTAAAACTGCGACTGGCTCTCAGAAAAAATGCATTACGCCTAATAAGTGTTTGCACTAGGTACATGCAGAAGTGGCCGCTGTCTTAGCCCCATCTCATTAGTGCGTAGTGATAATTTTGAGACAAGTTCAGGACAGTCAATTGAACCATTTGCGATATTACATCATCTCTGGTCAAGCGGTAGAAAATGGTATCTTTTGCATCGGTGAGTGTAGTTATCAGATACTTGTTTTGCTCTATAATCAAGAAACTTAAGAAATTTTTTCTGGATGCCCTCAATAC
Organism: Mythimna impura; assembly: GCA_905147345.3. NCBI lineage: Eukaryota > Metazoa > Arthropoda > Insecta > Lepidoptera > Noctuidae > Mythimna > Mythimna impura. The sequence goes on from LR990348.1 coordinate 2,362,727, forward strand.
GAGACTTATATATCCCATATTGAGGGTTCCAGACCTGCGATGCATATTCAAGATGGCTGCGTACGAACGAACAATATAAGATTTTGATCGGTTTTAGTGATCGGAAACCGGCTGAGGTTCTCATTGTTCTCATTAGATGTAGTGGACCGTTTTCTTTGAAAACCATGCTGTTATCACCAAAATATTTGACAAAGACTTAGCTCGAATAGGTGACTGGAGCAATAAGTTTAGGATCAAGATCAATCCAAATAAAACGCAAATGATTGTTGTTGGCAGTTCACAAAATAGATTGGTCGAAGGCTTTCTATAGGTTTTATTCAATAATATCATCATTTTAAAGGAGTCATACGTGAAGGACTTAAAGATCTATATCGGCGGCATTCTTTCCTGGACAAAACAATTGCAGAAAATCAGTCACAAAGACATGTTTTAAGTTTGATTCTAGAATTGGGTTTTCTGTATCTATGTCTGGTACCTATATATTATCTAAGTATATCCATCTTGCACAGTGCTCCATCGAGCCTTACATCAGCCCGAGTCAGATCGTGATCATCCCGCCGGACCCGGGCCCTAAGGACGACTTCCGCGAGAGGGCGCTCATGGACATGATGGACGGCGTGCTGGAGAAGCTATGGCATGAAGAGATCAAGAAGCCCATCCCGAAGCCGCTGTGCATGGTCTGACGACACTCTTATAACTATTAAAATGCTTAGTAAAAAAAAAAAATATAATTCCAATCTCAGTCACAATTCAAGACAATTCAAAAAAGTTCAGTCTTGAAGTCAGGTCTTTGCCTAAAAAAACCACTAAAGCTTGATTTTTTTATGTAAACAGTGCGGTCGCAATATTATTAAGCGGTTCACTTTCGTCCTTGCCGTACCTAATGTAATGACCAAAACTGTCTTAGAAAACCCAAACTTGGGTAAGTATATCCAGCAAATGACGATCCATCCATTCAATCAACATCAAGCGATAGATTCACAAATATCTCACAATTCAGCTTCCATCTATATTAAATTAATAACCCTATGTGCAGCTGGAGAAAGAACCAGAGAACTTCAACGAAGACGATCTTCGTCTAGTGTTCGAATGGGAAGCAAAAGTTGCGTTCCGCAACGAGGAGAGAGACAAGTACCGCAAGATGCTGCACGCGGAGTATGCCAAGCTGTCTCAGACGCTCAACGAAGGCATCGTCAAGTTCAACCAGAAGGTGAGACGGGTCTGGGGGCTTGCGAAATCTACCTGAATGGTATTCAACTCTCTTATAAGCTACCTACTTGAATTCGTAATCGATAGGGTTGTGCATTTTACGTTGATTTTTGTATTAAAAAAAAAACCGCCCAAGAGCGTGTCGGGCCACGCTCAGTGTAGGGTTCCGTAGTTTCCCTTCCGTCACAATAAGTGTCCCAACGAGAGACCAACCGAACAATTCGACAATATAATAGCTCATACCCGTCCCGACCCCATCAACACAGAAAAAATCTTAACAGCGCGAAGTAGCCCAAAGTACAGCGCCATCTCTCGGGAAATTGGGTTACTAATTTATACAAACTAGACGGGTAAGTTGTATGTTGGGTTTTCGTTGGTAATTTTGGATTGCGTGAAGCGATTTTAATAATTCTTTTTTTATTTAAAAGAAGATACGTTCAGAATGATAAAATATGCAAACTAAGTTTAAGAAATGCTTGCATATACAGTTAAATTACAAACATAGTTCAGAAATTATTTTGTAAAACTTTTCAAAAACTGTTCAACCCATCCAGTTCAAAATAATTTTCTTAGAAAGTCTTTATAAAGTTCTACTTTTGAGATTTTTTTCATATTTTAGAGGGACATTTTTTTAACTTTTGGAGTGATTCATCATCATCTTCCTGCCCTTGTCCCATCTTATTTGGGGTCGGCACAACATGTTTTTTTCTTCCATTCTATCCTGTCAACCGTCATGCTATCACTAACTTCCTTTTCTTTCATATCACTGTTTACACAATCCATCCATCTTTTCTTTGGCCTCCCTCTCCCTCTCCACCCATCCACATGTATACTCATAACTCTTTTAGTAACATGCGTTTCATCTCTCCTCTTTACATGACCATACCAAGACAAACGATTCCCTTTCAACTTTTCAGTCACTGGCGCCACTTTCAAACTTCCTCTAATATACTCATTTCTCACTTTATCCATTCTCGTCACACCACACATCCATCTCAACATTCTCATCTCCGCTACATGCAATTTTTTTTTTCATCCGTCTTTTTCACAGCCCAACATTCTGATCCATACAGTATGACAGGTCTTATCACGGACTTGTAGATTTTACCCTTCAACTTGGGGGGCATCCGTGGGTCACAAATTGTTCCAGTGACCTGTCGCCATTTCATCCATCCTGAATTGATCCGATTTGATACGTCTCGGTCTACCTCGCCATCTCCTTGGATAAGCGACCCGAGGTACCGAAAGTCGGAGCAGATTGGTATGGGCGTTCCAGCGAGAGCTAAGGGCATAGGACCGGAGAGACCACCGAAATCACAGAACAAGTACTCGGTTTTCGTTCTGCTCAATTTTAAGCCAACACTCTCCAGTCTGTGCCACCACACCTCCAATTTGCTCTGGACCTCTAGGCCACTCTCGGCAACCAGCACAATGTCATCGGCAAACAGCATACACCAGGGAGCCTCTTCCTGGATGCCCGACGTCAGAGCGTCCATTATCATCAGGAAGAGGTAAGGGCTGAGGGCCGACCCTTGATGTAAGCCGACAGCCACACTGAAGCTGCCAGTGTTGCCCACTGCAGACCGGACTTGGGTACTGCATTGGCTGTACATCGCTCGGATCAACTGCACATACTTCCCAGGCACACCTTTCTCCTTAAGGGCCCACCACAGAACCTCACGAGGTACCCGGTCATATGCCTTTTCGAGGTCAACGAATACCATGTGCAAGTTTTTATGCGCACCTCTGTATTTCTCGCACAGCTGGCGTATAGCAAAAATGGCATCCGTTGTACCCCGACCAGGCATAAAACCGAATTGGTTCTGTGAAATTTCACTCTCTTCTCTTAGCCTCCTTTCAATAACTTTCTCCCAGGCTTTCATAGTATGTGACATTAGCTTTATTCCTCTATAATTGTTGCATTCAAGCACATCACCCTTGTTTTTAAAGATGGGCACCAGGGAACTGTTGCACCACTCATCAGGTATGGCTTCTTCCTGCAACAACTTATTGAAGAACAAAGCTAACCACATCCATCCATCCACTCGCAGCAACTTCCACACTTCGACTGGTATTCCGTCTGGACCAATTGCCTTACCATTCTTCATTCCATTTATAGCTATTCTGACTTCATCCATACTAATCATTCTCACTAAACCCACGTTCACTGGTTTGCTCTCTAAAATCCCATTCCAGTTGTTTTCCTCATTCATCAGTCTTTCAAAATAGTCCTTCCACCTCTCTTTGATTTTACTATCTTCTGATAGAATCATTCCAGTTTCATCCCTTATACATCTTATCTGACAAACATCTCTCGCATTTCTCTCTCTTGCTCTAGCAAGCCGGTATAGATCTTTCTGGCCTGCCGGACTATCTAGTGTGTCGTATAGTTTGTCCTGTGCTTTTGCTCTCGCTATTGCCACGGCTTTCTTGGCTTTTTTCTTTAAAGCATCATATTCACTTTTTTTTGCAGACTTTAAGCTAGTGTTTTCCGGATCTATACGCTGCCATTCCTTAAATTTCCTCTTTTTTTCTTTCAACACATTCTGTATATCTATCGACCACCACCATGTATCCCTATCTATTGTACCCTTTCCTCTCGTCTCTCCCAAAATATCTTTCGCTGCATGTCTAATACACTCAGCAATCTCATTCCAGCTTTCATTTATACTTCGATCATTCATGTCTCCCATTTCTATCATTTTGTCCACCACTCGCTCTCTCAATTTCTTCGCACAGTCACTCTTCTCTAGCATATGCCATTTTATTTTAGGAGGAGGACGCTCTTTGCTTTTTTTGTTATGTGTCTTGACTACTGACACCATAACCAGGAGCCTGTGCTGTGAGACTAGGTCTTCTCCTGGCAGCACTTTGCAGTCTTTGACGTACTTTAGTTGGTTACGCCTAACCAGGAAATAATCTATTTGCGTCTTGTGGTTACCGCTTTTGTACGTGACCAGGTGTTCGTCTCCTTTCTGGAACCAAGTATTGGCTACTGCCAGGTCAAATGCAGTAGCGGATTGCAGCAGCGTCTCCCCTTCACTGTTCGGACTTCCAAAACCCCATCCACCATGTACTCTTTCATAAACACCTCTTATTCTTCCTACATGTCCATTAAAGTCACCTCCAACAATCAATTCCTCATGTACAGAGATGGCCATTAAAGCTCTATCAAAATCCTCCCAAAACTTCTCTTTCACCGTTTCATCGCATCCTACTTGTGGTGCATACACACTAACTACATTCAACATTACATTCTCTAACATAATCTTCACAACTATGAGCCTATCATTAATCCTTTGTACTTCCATCACGCTTTCTTTCAATTTGCTGTCTAACACTATTCCTACACCATTTCTTTTACCATCACTTCTACAGTAATAAAACTTATATCCCTCACCAATTTCTCTCGCTTTTGTTCCTCTCCATTTAGTTTCTTGTAAACACGCCACGTTTATTCGTCTTCTTTTTAATACATCCGCTAACTCTCTGGCCCTTCCAGTCATTGTTCCTACATTCCAACTTGCATACCTCAATCTCATTTCCCGAGCTAGCTTCTTACGTTGCCCCCGCCCGGGATGGTGCAACAACCCTAGTCCATTTCCCACAGGAGCCGGGTGCTGCCCCTGCGCGTCGCCTGTGGGGTACGCCCTAACCCTATCGCGCATTCCATTTATACTCATCATGTTGTAAGAGATATGGCTACTGTTTTACAGTCGGCCGCCTGCCTGACACTAACCCTCTTTGGGAATGCTGTTGCTGGTGGTTTATCCGCCACCATGCGGTGACCTGGGGTGCTTAACAGTCTCAAAAAATGTCCCTTAGTCGCCTCTTACGACACCCACGGGAAGAAATGGGATGGTGCTATTCTTTACGTCCGACACCATACAGTACTTTTGGAGTGATTATTTTCGAAAATAGTAACATTATTAAAAAATTATTTTAGTAAACCCCTATTCATTTTTAAATACCTATCCAACAATATACCACACGTTAGGGTTAAAATGAAAAAAAAAATCACTCCCCACTTTACGTCTAGGGGGGTACTCTAATAAAACTTTTTTTTCACTTTTTATTTTACCACTTTGTCGGCGTGATTAATACACATAATGGTACCAAATTTCAGCTTTCTAGTGCTAACGGTCACTGAGATTATCCGCGGACGGACGGACAGACAGACAGACTTGGCGAAACTATAAGGGTTCCTAGTTGACTACGGAACCCTAAAAAGACCTTAAGAAGTTGGTTGGTTCTAATGCCGTTTCTACTTTTTCATGTATGACATAGAGTTGTTCCGTTTGATAATTTTTCTAGAATTCAGAATTTATTCTTTAAATAATTTATTTCACAGTTCATTGCAGCTCTTTTATTTAGGTAAGCGTATCGCATTATGTACCTACGTACGCTCGAGTCATAATTTAAAATAGGATTCTTTCTTGTACACCATAACAACTTGTAATATAAGTGCATAACAGAGTTATGAGCGGCCAACCCGAGGTACATTTTCATACAACCGCTCTTACTTGATTATGATGTTATTACACATCTTTCTCCAGATATTTTGGGTAGGTACATAGATTTCTTAAGGTGGCTTCAATATAAATCAAAACATAAATTTGTGTAAAACTAATCCAGTAAGGACCTCTGAAAGTCTGCTATTTTACTTGAACTGGCCCTCCATAAAGTACTCATATATTAAAATTATAAAAAATACATCTATAGAATAATACAAGCCTTGCACATTTAATCGAAATTCCGAATGACGAAAAATTTTCTCAATTTTTTTTGGTAAATTTAGGATCTAGTGTACAATTTTAAATTTACAGACAATACGAATACACACATAAATATACCTACATATACATATAAATACAAACATACAATAACTATCTACTACAACTATCTCAGCCCCCCTAGCCAAGTTACAACCGTTTCGTTTCCATTCTCTTTTCGTCGATCGTCTCGAGACGGCCACGCCTCCGATTCCTTTATTCTGACGTCATCTTAACGCTCAGTCACGAGGTCAGAACAAAGCAATAGGAGGCGTGGCCGACCCGAGGCGATCAACGAAAAGAGAATCGAAACGAAACGGTTGTTACTTGGCTAGGGGGCAGGCGTGCGAGCGAGAAATATGGATGGAGCTACATACCTTATGTCGCTCCATCGAGTTCGTGGTAGTGACTAACTGTCTTCAAGTACGGTGTTGTAACTTGGCTAGGGGGACTGGTCATCATTATTATTTTTTTTTTTTTATTAATGATAGGCTCGCGTTTGACCACCATCTCACCTGATGGTAAGCGATGATGTGGTCGACGATGTTACTTTTTCTGTCCGTCTGTTTCCGGAAAACAGCTATATGTCCAAAAGTAGGTACAGGTACACGAGTGACATGGCTATCAGCTCCAACTGGTTCTGTTATTTTTGTAGGTGAGAGATACCTGGCTTTTAAAGATCAAAGTGGACTCCATCATTGGTCAAGAGCATCTCAGCCTAATGCGCTTGCGCAGAATTAACCTGGACCGCATCGAAATGGCGGAGAAAATAGAAATAATGAGGTTTGAGTATAAACATTTTGTAATTATAGTTTTATACAGTCAATTTTTTTTTTTTTAGTGCTTTTGAAGATTTATTAAATATCCGCGGAAATCGGACATTCCATTCTACTGAAATCAGTTAAATTATTGCCTCAAAATCCCCCTAATTCATCAAATGTCCCACTAATATTCAAGCACTATAGTTCGAGTCTGATGATATTGATCGACCCGCGCTGCTGTTATTATTTAGCGTTAAGTATGGTGCTTTTGTGCGGTATGCGAGGTATATAGAACAGAGTGTAATGACCCTCAAAAGTCCATTGAAAAGGCAGGATCCTCCGACCAGACGTGTTTTGCGTCTGGTCCGAACAACTGCCCGATATTGATATATTACTATAACAATACGTTCTAATCGCGTGGAGGACTCATAGTTCCTGCGTGGCTCTATAGCTGTTGTCGCTACAATATTAATTTACACTATCTCTATGACGATTGCCTCAATTATAACTTATCTAGTTATTCTGATATTCCCAGAGACGACATAGCTCTCTACGAGCGCCAGGTGGAAGAGTTGAACGGCGAGTTCGCAGAGATACAAGCTCAGAACGTGGAGTGTCAGAGCGCGTACGACGCCCTCAACTACAAGGACAGGCAGTTGGACAAGACCTTCAAGAACCACTTCGCTGATCTGTCGCCGATCATCGTTGAGCAGGCCTATAAGTTTTTCAAGTAAGCTTCGGTTCGGGTTTTTTAAGCAGCCTAGAGGATCACGCGATCCATTTTACGAACTAAACTGAACTGTTCTACTCATTTTAAACTTCTCGAAATCCATAAATATAAAAGAAATGAAAATTTAACCATGAAAAATTATTTTATTAAAATTGACTATTATTTATTATTATTATTTTATTCGAATCAAGATAAGACATTAAGGTCCACTATGTTAGTAAAATATCTTAAAATTAGTGTTAGCAGTACATAAACAAAGAAATAATAATAAAAACATAGTTAAGCACACAGTTAAGTGTGAATCTGAGGCAAGATGTGCAGAGTACGGTATAGCAAGAAGCAAACTATCTGACCATTCTTTCCACATAGTGCCTCAGAATAGGGGAGTAAGGACTCTCAAGCACTGTTTTCAGGATCCTATTGCCACTGACCCGCGTTCTGTGCATCAGTGATGCGAATGACTATATGACATATGACTATCAAAACATGATATATATTAGTTGACTCGATAAAAAAAATCGCGAATCTGATCCCAACTTACGATTTCAAACGTGTATGTCTACGAGATTACGTCACGGAAATATTTGAAAGTTACAAAAAATAATAAAGCTTTATTCCTTTTGAGGTACAGAACCCTGAAAAGTGATCCTTACAGAGATTGAAAACATGTACTGTACATTTTAGAAAGCGTCCGAAGTGGCACCAGCGCGTGACGATGATCCCGGTGGTGCTGTACGAGCTGGCGAATGCTGTGGCCACCAGCGTGCGGCCTCCGCTACTGCAATACGACTGTATCGACTATTTCAAGGGGTGAGTCATCATCATCAACACTAGCTGTAAGATCTCCTCTAATGGATATAGGCTTCACCAAGCATCGAGACTGTTGAATTTAATAGAAATAAGCTGGTTTACTTTATTAAATTATCTTTATTTTTAATACACGATCGTTTTTAAAAAGAAAAAAAAAATACATTGTTTTCCACTGACATTTGCGAATGACAGATCTAAAGAAATATAGAAAAAAACAGCCAAGTGTGAACTGGCGTAAAAAGGCGCTAAATCCAATTTACATTTAACAGAGACAGTAAGGGCACAGTAGATAAATATATTATCTACTGTGGTAAGGGTTTTTGTGCACTCACTCGTGTTAAACGTAATTAGAAAAAAATATTCGGATCCGGTGTTTATCACACAAATATTATAAAGGCGATAGTTTGTAAGTGTATGTGTATTACAGTATGTTTCTTACTTCTTTACGCTTGAACGTCTGATTGAATTTGGATGATATTCGGCACACGGGTAGACCATGTCTTGGGATATCACATAGGAATTAAGAACCTTTTTATCCTAGAACTATGTTCCCTTGGAACAATTTTCTGCTTTTACGTGGGAAAACCGCTGGCTGCAGCCAATTAGTCTATTAACATTTAATAATAAAAAAAATGAATACTAATCGAAATCTGAGCAAGTGCACAATCGCCCCTGAGAGGTGCTGCGCTACTCGCGTCCAAAGTCTTCTGCGACCTTCAGAGAAACTACTTCACAAGCGTTTTGCTGTGATCCCTCGCTCTCTCGCAGAGAAAATTACATAATTAAGGGTCCACTGAAAGTCTGAATCATTTGTGAAGTACTAACCCAGTCCATGCCAAGTCCCGGAGCATGCTCTGCGCACAACACAAGACTGATGAGATCCCACAACACAGCCTTCGCCAGAAACGAAAAAAATTGACGGAATACTGAAGGGACTTTCACCAGGAGACAAGTGGACTAAGGAGTGCGCACCACATCGTATCATACCCTGACCGACATAGGAACGAACCAAGCAAAAAAAAAATGTATTGAAAAGTGTGAGACTATGCTCACTATACCGTTCTCTTTTCGTGCTTGATACGTTCCCAGCACGGTCATGGTATGACACGGTATACCGGGCAGACTCCTTCACTCTTAAACTAGGGCCTGGGTTATATGGCTGCCCAAACTCAGTATTCCGGTATGTGGTCATCATCTTACAAGTTGTCAGCCTCAGTATCCATGACAATAATTGTAACTAATGTAATTTCATATCAATGAAACAGGGTGGACCAGCTCGACCAGATCAGCAATATGCCAGCAGTGTTGGACGAACATTTGTGGGTCACCATGTGCAAACTGAGAAGAGTTAAAATTGAAAACGAGATCAGGGTAAGTAGGTTTATTTTTTATTTTTTGAGAGGTTTTTTTTTTATTTTAGGTGGGAAAATCATCTAATGACAAATCCCGCTCTTGGGCGGAGCGATAGTATACTCCAGTTCCTTCGTTGCCTTCGTCCCAGGGCCCCGGGTTTCGTTTTCACACTACCCATGGCCCCAGTAGGCTTCGACCCTGGGGTGCTACGACAGAAAACCTCCTCGAGTGCCCGCAGGCTGTAGTTCCCTTGAGGATACGTCCGGAGTGAAGGCCAGTCTGCGGGACGGTGCACCCTGGGAGGCGGCCAACGACTCCCCTTGGGTACTTTTGGCTAAGGGGTCTCGATGTCCGCCTGCGAATATTCTGTCCGAAGGAACACTTCAACGCGTGTCCCTCTGCAATAGCAGAGGGCACAGCGGCGAAGTAAGAGCGGGCTCAGTGAGCACTCACCCTGCCACCGGGTAGGCAGGAGGAAGACTTACTCCTCCTTCTGCCACCGTTAGTCTCGTAGCCCCAGAGATTGTCCAAGGTCATGTTTCTGACTTTTGATGGGGGTCGAGGGTCCTGGCTTAACTGCCCGGGCCGCGAGGAAGACAACCTCTATAAAAAATTACCCCAAATCTCCAAGCGGCGGCGCACCGTGAGGGAGGTTGTTAGCTTGACTAATGGGTAGCTAAATTAGTCTTTAGTGCGAACCACTATCTTGAGCAAGTACACAAAGTTTTTACTCGTGGGAACAGCAATGGAAACACAAAATAATAAAAACAACGAACGGAGGAAGAGAGATGGGCGGTCGGAGTCCGATGCCGCATCGAAGGGGAGGAGCCCAGAGAGCTCGGAGTGCGAGGGAGAAGTGGTTTTCGGTGAAAACTCACGTTTTTACCGAAAACGCGGCAAATCGGGGGACGGATCGTCCTCCGAAGGAGAATTTGCGTCGGCCCGCAAGATCTCCACCAGCAGTCGGGGTGCGAGCCGAGCGAGAGGAAGAGGGAGGGGGCTTACCTCCCACGAGGCTGCTGAGAGAGCCGAGAGGCTCTCCGCGGAGGGGCGCTACCCCGCAGCGACCAGCATTAGGGCTGACCCCTCGGGGCCGTCTGGCAGCGAGCCAGACGCCAGAGAAGACTCCGCTGATGAGTCACGCAGGCTGCTTGGGGAGCTGGTGGTCGACGCCTTGACAGCCATGTCAAGGAAGAGGGAGAAGGGCTCCAAGAAAAGGGGCATCGCCCAGTTTGCGACCTCTATCTTGGAGGCTATGGACGCCTGCTTAGATAAGAGGGTCGCGAAGCTCCGAGCTGAGCTCTTAGGTGCCCGGAAAGTTGACCACCAGGGGGAGGCACAAAAAGGGAGGCGCATGCAGGAGCAGGGGCAAAACCAACCCCAGCCCCAACCCGAGCCGGAGGCCCAGCTACTGACACTGGTGCGGCAGGAGCTGGCTGCTCTCCAGCAACAACAGCAGCAGCAGCAGGAGCAGTTCCAGCAAAGGATACAGCAGCAGCTGTCTGTGCTGGAAGGCATAGTGCTGCGTCCCCCGCTTTCGGCCTCCGGCCAGCGGAAGGCAGTGTCATATGCCGTCGCCACCGCGGTCACGGCTGCTGCGCCCAAGGCGGGCCCGCCGGGGCAAGCCGGGCACGGGGTCGTGGCGTCGGAGCCTGCGAGGCTGGCCTCAGCGGCCAAACAGCAGCAGCAGCGACAGGGAGGGACGGCTCCACCCACAAAGCGTAAAGCAGCACCTGCCCCTAAAGCGACGAGGGCTCCTGCCATGACGGCGACTAGGCCGCCCCTGCCGCCCCCCCACCCCGCCTGCAGAATCCTCGGCCGAATGGACGGTCGTCGGGGCCAAGAAGAAGGCAGGCAAGACGTCTAGGGCAGACAAAAAGCGCGCGAGGCGACAGCAGCGCAAGAAGCGGGCCTTGGCAGCCAGACTTCGCGCCCCGAATTCCGAGGCTGTAGTTATCACACTACAGCCAGACGCGGAAAAGAAGGGCGTGACGTATGACGCCGTCATGGAAAAGGCAAGGCAGGCGGTGTTGCCCCACCTTGGCGAGCTCGGAGCCTCTGGAGGCTTCCGCATGAGGCGCACCGTAACACCGTAACTGGGGCCCGAATGCTGGAGGTCCCTGGTGCGGCCAGTGGCCCTGCCGCGGATGCCCTGGCCGCAAGGATCAGGGCGTCCTTGGACGCGGAAGAGGTCCGAGTGTCCAGGCCCACCAAGTGCATTGATATGCGCATCATGGGCTTGGACGACTCCGTCAGGGTGGACGAGGTGGTGGCCGCCATCGTCAGGGCGGGAGGATGCGCTGCCGAGCAGGTTCGGGCGGGCACCATCCGTGCTGACAGCACGGGCATGCGAGCCGTGACTGTTAGCTGCCCCGTGTCGGCGGCCAAGACCATCACCGGGGAGGGCCGACGGCTTCTGGTAGGCTGGGTCTCCGCACAGGTGAAACTGCTGGAGCCCAGACCTCTGCGGTGCTATCGCTGCCACGTGGGGCACCATGTGGGGGCCTGTTGTGCCGCGGAGGTGGACTGCAGTGACCGCTGCTTCCAGTGCGGTCAGCCCGGTCACAAGGCGGTTGAATGCCGTGCAACGCCGCACTGCTACGCATGTGCGGCGGCAGGCAAGCCTGCCGATCACCGGGCTGGGAGCAGGTCCTGCGACCCCCCCACCAAAGCCAAGGGCAAGGTCCGGAGGCCCATCCACCCCGACGTCCTCACCGCCGCAGCCTCCTCTCTGGCTGCCGTTGCTGTCGCCGCCGCAACCACCGCGGCAGGGCCCTCACGAGGGGCTCGGGAGGAGACTGTAATGGACTGTTAAATACGGCTCCATTACGTCTCCTCCAGGCGAATATCAACCACTGCGCCCCCGCTCAGGATCTGTTGCTCCAAAGCATGGCGCAGTGGTCGATCAATATCGCCGTGGTCTCCGAGCCGTACTATGTCCTGCCCAGGGGAGACTGGGTTCAGGACCTGAACGGCTCGGTGACCCTAATTTCGTCGGCCGCCGCTGGTACTCCGTCCCTCGAGGCCGTCACGAGGGGACGGGGTTGCGTGGCAGCACGGTTCGGGGACATTGCAGTGGTAGGCGTCTACCTGTCCCCGAACAGAACTCTCGCCGATCTCCACATCTCCCTTATGGAGCTGAATGCCGTCGTCGCTAGGTTTGGTTCCCTCCCCGTGGTCGTTTGCGGGGACTTCAATGCCAAGAACTTGGCTTGGGGTTCTCGGTTCACGAACCAGCGGGGTCGGATGGTGGAGGACTGGGCCCTGGAGACAGGCCTGGTCGTCCTAAACCGGGGTTCTGTCCCCACGTGTGTGCGGATGCAGGGCGAGTCAGTGGTGGACATATCGTTCGCCAGCCCTGCTCTGTCGCCACGTGTTGTCGACTGGCGCGTCATGGAGGGGGTGGAGACGTACTCAGACCACCAGTACATTCGGTTTGACATCTCCACCCAGACCTCGATCGCGCCGGTCCAACAGACCCCGTGTGGTCCGCGTTGGGCGCTGAAGCAGCTGGACCGGGAGCTCCTCCTGGAAGCCGCGATGGTACAGGCCTGGGTGCAAGCACCGGACAGGCCTGTCGACATTGACGTCGAGGCAGAGTGGTTCCGGGAGGCCATGTCGCAAATTTGCGACGTGGCAATGCCCCGAGTTCGGCCAGGACGTGCCCGGCGCCAGGTGTATTGGTGGTCGCCGGAGATTGCGGCACTGCGCAATGCGTGCAATGCTGCGCGGCGCCGGTACGCCAGACACTGCAGTCGCCGCATCCGCCCGCCGGATGCGGAGGCCAGAGAGGCGGAGCTGTACGAGGGATACAGAGTGGCAATGCGCACCCTCCGAGCGGAAATAAAGCGGGCCAAGTTGGAGGCCCGCAACGTGTGGCTGGGGACTCTGAACGGAGACCCGTGGGGACGCCCCTACAAGGTGGTGCGGGAAAAACTACGCCCCTGGGCTCCCCCACTCACGCAGAGTCTCCGGCCCCAGATTGTGGAGGGTGTGGTAAGCACTCTGTTCCCTGCGCGAGGGGAACACTCTCCCCCGCTCATGGCTCCGCCACCAGCGGTGTCTAACGCCAAGTGCCAAGAATACCGCCCCAGGACCCGACGGCTTGCCTGGGACAGCCTGGGTCCTGGCCATGGAGGCTCTCGGGTCTCGATTAAGAGGGCTCTTCAGCGCATGCATGGAGAGGGGCCAATTCCCACTTCGCTGGAAGACGGGGAAACTGGTCCTTATCGCGAAGCCGGGGCGCCCTGCGGACTCTCCGTCCGCGTACCGGCCCATTGTGCTGCTCGACGAGGTGGGCAAGCTCTTTGAAAGAGTAATTGCAGACCGCCTCGTCGCGCACCTAACACGGGTGGGGCCGGATCTGGCGGACGGCCAGTTCGGCTTTCGCAGGAGGCGCTCCACGGTGGACGCCATCATGCGCGTGCGAGCTCTCACGACGGGGGATGCGGTGTCCCAGGGCAGGTGTGTCGTGGCGGTGTCATTGGACATCGCTAACGCCTTCAACTCCCTGCCCTGGAGTAGCATTAGGAGGGCACTCCGGTATCACCGGGTGCCCGACTACCTCTGTCGTGTGATCGAGGCCTACCTTTCGGACAGGTACATCATCTACCCTGGTCACCAGGGAGAGTGGAAACGGCGAGAGATGTCGTGCGGTGTTCCGCAGGGATCGGTACTAGGACCGCCCTTGTGGAACATCGGCTACGACTACGTGCTGCGCGGCGACCTCCCTGACGGGGTCAGCGTGGTCTGCTACGCAGACGACACGCTGGTCCTGGCTCAGGGAGACTCGTACCAGGCGGCGGTCGAATTAGCGACACGCGGGGTTGCGATAGTCGTTGATAGGATCCAGCAGTTGGGACTCGAGGTGGCGCTGCAAAAGTCCGAGGCCATGTGTTTTCACGGCCCTCGGAGCGCGCCGCCTCGGCGCTCCCAATTAACGGTAGGAGGAGTTCACATCGGTGTCGGGTCGACGATGAAGTACCTGGGACTCGTCCTCGACAGCCGGTGGAATTTCGAGGAGCACTTCCGACGTCTGGCTCCCAAACTGAATCGGAATGGGGCTGCCCTCAAGCGGCTCCTGCCCAACCTCGGGGGTCCAGACGCCTCCTGCCGGAGGCTCTACGCAGGCATCGTCCAGTCCATGGCCCTTTATGGGGCGCCGGTGTGGGCGCCGTCACTGCGAAAGCGACCGGCGGCCCAGCTGAACGCGTGCCAGAGGGTCATGGCCATACGGATGGTGCGGGGATACCGCACGGTTTCCCGCGAAGCGGCGAGCCTCCTTGCTGGCCAGCCACCATGGGATCTGGTGGCAACAGGCCTTGCACGCATGCACGATCTGCGCGTGGAGATGCAACGTCGGGGCGAAACTCCGCTGCCACGACAAGTTGCGGCATGGCGGACAGAGCTCCGGCGGGGTCTCATGGTGGAATGGCGACAGCGACTATCGCAACCCAGTGCTGGGCACGCCATAATTATGGCGGTAATTCCCCTCTTTGAGGAGTGGCTGGAAAGGCAACACGGCGTCCTTACCTACCGCATGACGCAGGTCCTCACCGGACATGGTAAGTTCGGGAGGTTCCTGCACCGGATTCGTGCGGAAGAAACGCCCGGGTGTCACCATTGTGCGGACCACCCGGAGGACACGGTGGAGCACACGGTGGAGGTGTGTCCCGCTTGGGCAGAGCAACGCCGTGTCCTCGTAGGGGCGATCGGCGGCGGCGATCTCTCGCGCCGGGCCTTGGTACAGGCCATGGTCCGAAGCGAGGAGGAGTGGCAGGCGGTCGCCTCCTTCTGCGAAGCAGTAATGCTAGCAAAGGAGGCGGCCGATCGCGTGAGGCAACGGTCCTCACGCCCCAATCGCCGCCGGGATTCCGATCCCGATTTCCGGCCATCGTAGGCGCAGGCTTGCGGACGGCGAGCAATGGGTGGCTCGCCGTCCAACCGTCCGGTAACCGTCCGGACCGAGCCCAAGTCGTCGACGGCGCGTGCTGTTTCACGCGCGCCTCAAGGAGATGTCAGCAACTGTAGGGGCCTAGCAGGGTCGAAGCCTACTGGGGCCAAGGGTCTGATTCTGAAAGGAAGACTCGGCCCTGGTACGAAAGGCAACGAGGGAACGGGAGTGGGTTTTTAGTCAGTAAAAGTCTGACACTATCTCCCGCCCCGCCCAAGGGCGGGGGATGTCATAAGATGATTTTCCCACCAAAAAAAAAAAAAAAAAAAAAAAAAAAAGTAGGCTTCGACCCTGCTGGGCCATTACGATTTGCTGACATCTCCCTGAGGCGCGCGTGGAACAATACGCGCCGTCGACGACTTATGGGCTCGGTCCGGATGGTTATCGGACGGTCGGACGGCGGGCCACCCATTGCCCGCCGTCCGCAAGCCCGCGCCTACGGTGGCCGGAAATCGGGATCGGAATCCCGGCGGCGGTTGGGGCGTGAGGACCGTTGCCGTTGCCTCACGCGATCGGGCGCCTCTTTTGCTAGCATTACTGCTTCGCAGAAGGAGGCGACCGCCTGCCACCTTCCTCGCTCCGGACCATGGCCTGTACCAAGGCCCGGCGCGAGAGATCGCCGCCGCCGATCGCCCCCACGAGGACACGGCGTTGCTCTTCCCAAGCGGGGCACACTTCCACCGTGTGCTTCACCGTGTCCTCCGGGCGGTCCACACAGTGGCGACACCCGGGCGTCTCTTCCGCACGAATCCGGTGCAGGAACTTCCCGAACTTCCCGTGTTCGGTGAGAACCTGCGTCATGCGGAAGGTAAGGACGCCGTGAGATCTTTCCAACCACGCCTCAAAGAAGGGACTTACCGCCATAATTGTGGTGTGCCCAGCACTGGGTCGCGACAGTCGCTGTCGCCATTTCTCCATGAGATCCCGCCGGAGCTCTGTCCGCCATGCTGCGACTTGTCGCGGCAGCGGAGTTTCGCCCCGGCGTTGCATCTCCATGCGCAGATCGTGCATGTGAGCAAGGCCTGTTGCTACCAGATCCCATGGTGGCTGTCCAGCAAGGAGGCTCGCCGCTCCGAGGGAAATCGTCCGGTATCCTCGCACCATCCGTAACCCTAACATAGTTGGGAAAAGGCTGGGCACAGAGGCGTAGAGTGGATTAATTTAGACGTGAGCGAAGGCGCTTTTTGTTTCATAAATTCGGAAACGAGACAGCTACTTTGCAACCCAGTGTTCGACCCATCGTCACTTACCATCAGCTGAAAGAGTAGTCAAACGCGAACCTATCAATTATAAAAAACTGGGCAAGTGCGAGTCGGACTCGCGCACTGAGGGTTTTGTACAAACTTGAAAGGTAAATTGCGGTTTACGATTTATGACGTATTAAAAAAAAAACTACTTACTAGATCTCGTTCAAACCAAGTTTCGGTGGAAGTTTGCATGGTAATGTACATCATATATTTTTTTTAGTTTTATCATTCTATTATTTTAGAAGTTACAGGGACACATTTTACCACTTTTGAAGTGTCTCTCGCGCAAACTATTCAGTTTAGAAAAAAATGATATAGAAACCTCAATATCATTTTTTGAAGACCATTTTTTTTTCATCAAACCCATACGTGTGGACGTATGGGTTTGATGAAAAAAAAATGTTGTGTTTCAGTTTTAAGTATGGGGAACCCCCAAAATTTATTGTTTTTTTTTTTCTATTTTTGTGTGAAAATCTTAATGCGGTTCACATAATACATCTACTTACAAAGTTTTAACAGTATAGTTCTTATAGTTTCGGAAAAAAGTGGCTGTGACATACGGATGGACAGACAGACAGACATGACGAATTTATAAGGGTTCCGTTTTTTGCCATTTGGCTACGTAATCCTAAAAAGCCCTCGATTGCGCGAGGCCCCATAGGGTGCGAGGCCTTGGGCGAGGGGCCGTTTCGCCCACGCCTACCTACGCTCCTGGCTGGGCAGATTGATTAAAAGGCTACAAAGCAGAAGAATAATAATGGTAGACTGTTTTCTACAGATGAGAGCACTGGTCCAGGAGTTGGCTTACGTGGAGCACGCTACCAGCGTATGGTTCAAGGCAATCCAGGCACGGCGCGCTTACCTCGCCACCTGCCAAACGAACATGCTGCGTCATCGGGACGAAGTGGAACTTGAAGCCAGGAATAAAACAATTCAGGTATTGGATTTTATTAAGGTTTTTTTTACTTGTATAAACCAGTGCTTAACTGTGATCCCACCTGATGGTAAGCAATGATGCAATCATTGATAGTGAGGCGCACTAGTTTATTAGGTTGGCAAAAAGTACCGGTAGAATAAGAAACACCACGCTGCGCTTAAAAACGGGAATCATAAACGTACCTAAGAAAAGACTGCCAAGCTAAAATGGGCGACCTGGGAGGAGATGGCGAGATGACCTAGATGCATAACGCAACCGCTGGTTTGAGGTAGTACGAGAAAAAAATGCCTGGAAGAAGTTGGAAGAAGCCTTTGCCCAACAGTGAGAAAGTATAGGTTAAATTAAAAAAAAGGTTTGCAATTATGAGTATCATTGTACTTATAATGTTAGACCATTTACAAACAAACTAATGACCTGCCCCAGTTTCGCACGGGTGTAACAAATCTGAAAATATCAGTTTTCTGTACTATAATATGCATATATTATACATCTAAACCTTCCTCAAGAATCACTCGGTCTATTGGTTAAAACCACATGAATATCCGGTCAGTAGTTTTTGAGTTCGTCGCGAACAGACAGATCGACGTGAAGTTTTCGCTTTACAATATGTAAGGATAAGGATATAGTATATTGTCTTTGAGAAACTAGTAGTAGTAGTAACTAGGGTTAGTATAGTGTCATTCGTTGTTTTAATGTGAATTTGTAAATTGCAGCGTCATTTTTAACAACTTTTTTGTAAAGTTTACTTATGTCTAAATACAATACAATGTCAACTGCTATTAACAATGAATTGTTATTTTACTCCTGGCCACTTGCCTAGTTGGTGCTACCAGCAGGGCAGGTAGAGATCGTGACGACCGGGCACATGCAAGACTTCGACGACGCCACGCTTATCCCCAAAGAAGACATCGAGAAGATTAATAACCTTATACTGGTAATATACTGCCTCTGCTTTTTTAATTGCTTAAACTTCATAAAGGCCAAGTATAGATCGATCCAAACTTGACGGCATCTGTGAAGTACCTACACGTTTCGCTGCTCAGTGATCCACCCCACAGCACCGCACAGTTACATGAAATTGCTACTGCGCATCCACTCGTGGAGAGTTCTGGACCGTCATTATGAGATGACCAGATGGCTTTCATCGTTTTCTTAGATAGCTCTTCCAACAATTTGACTCTCAAGATTTTTCGCGTAAGGAAAGTGGTGCCAGTGACTGAAAAGTTGTAAGGAAATCGTTTATCTTGATATGGTTATGTAAAGAGGAGGAATGAAACGCATGTTACTAAAAGAGTTACGAGTAGGTATAGGTACTTGGGGGCTATGCTCGGAGTTTCCTTGCGTGATCGAATCAAAAATGAACATATCCGCAGGAGAACCAAGGTTGCCGACATAGCACGAAGAATCGCGAAACTTAAGTGGCAATGGATAGGGCACATTGCTCGCAGAACAGATGGCCGTTGGGGCCGAAAGGTTCTGGAGTGGCGACCGCGTACCGGAAGACGCAGTGTTGGAAGGCCCCCTACAAGGTCGACCGATGACCTGGTGAAGGTTGCGGGAATCCGATGGATACGAGACGCACAGGACCGTTCGTTGTGGCGACATTTGGGGGAGACCTATGTCCAGCAGTGGACGTCTATCGGCTGAAATGATGATGATGATGATAGGTACTTGTGGATGCATGGAGAGGGAGGCTAATGAAAATATAGATGGATTGTGTGAGGAGTGATATGAAAGAAAAGGGTGTTAGTGATAGCGTGACGGGTGACATGACAGAATGAAGTAAAAAAATTTTGCCGACCCCAAATAACACGGGACAAGGGCAGGAAGATGATAAAGATAATGGTGTACACTAGTCACAATGGATTCATAATTATTCTACAATATTCCAGAGAGTGGGCGATCTGAAGCTGAGTATGATGCGCAAACAGATGGAATTCCGCAAGGGGATCCTGTCGAAGGAGTGGGAGCACTCGCAGATGAAGATGAAGCTGAGACACATGAAGCAGGAACTATACTCTTACAGGAGGCTTAAGGTGCCTTACTCAGAAGAAATATATTAAAAACTTATGATTTCTGTGATTATAATTAAATCAGAAATCAGAACTCATCCATTAGTTCTCATCAGGCGACACTGAGGTCAAGGGCTTGAATATATAGAAAGTCGTTTTCTCGGACCAACATATTTTTTACTCTCACCAGATCCCGAAAGAGCTACAACGGTACTTGAAGAGGAAAGAGGAAGGTTACACGGACGATCAGGATTTTGTTCTGATGGAAAAGGAGAACGAAGCGTCTAAAATGGGCGCCGAAAAAATCTTGAACGACCAGATTAATAGGTGCGGGGAGCTTGAGGTAAGTAAAACATAATCCTCCGTCTGGTAGCGATGTCAGTAACACCGTAGGGAATTGTTTGAAAAGGAAACCTGTGGGCCTAGTACACAAAGGGAATTAAAGGACACAGGTGTGGTTTTAGTCAGTAAAAGTCTGATCCGCCCTCTCCCACCAGCCTCCAGCGGGAGAAGTCATTGGAAAAATTCCTGCCTCAAAAAAAAAAAACCCTCCTGGCACAGTCGGCCAAAATTATAACGAACATGCGCTGATAATATTTCAAGGATTCTTTTCAGGTCAAACTTTTAGATATGGAGACAGCCCGCACAAATATGGAGGAATTCATATCAAAACTTAACGTGAAGGTGTCCGACAAGAAGCTCAAGGAGGACGCGCTCTTGCCCATCAAGTTGCGACACATCTTCAAGAAGAGGTACTTGTTTAAAACACGACAATACTATGGACTAAGTAGAAATTAAATTAACTGAAAATATTAGACTACTTATAGATAGACTAGCATTTGCCAGCGGCTTCGCCCGCGTGGCAATAAATTTCTCTATACAAACTTTAGACACCCGTTTCATCCCTTTAGGGGCTGAATTTAGAAAAATCCTTTCTTAGTGCTCGCCTACTACATAAAAGTAACCCTTGTGCAAAATTTCACGCTTATAATCCCAGTAGTGTCGGCTGTGCGTTGATATGTCAGTCAGTCAGTTTCTCCTTTTATATATATAGATAGATACAGTGCCGTAACTATCCTTTTATATGCCCGGTGCCAGTTTCTGAAACAGCACACCTATAAACGTTCGAGCTGGGTACGTTTAATAAACCTGATGCGGCTCCTCACCGGACATGAGTGTTTTGGGAGGTACCTTTTTTGGATCTGACGGGAAGAAATGCTCAGGTGTCACCAGATGCACCATGCACGCTACGCACCGCGCACACGGTGAAGCATATGGTGGAAGTATGCCCCGCTTGGGTGGAACCCTGACGTGTCCTCGTGGAGGCGATCAACGGTGGTGTCCTGAGCGTCCGGCCCTGGTTCAGGCTACGGTACGGAGCAAGTGGGAATGCGAAACTAAGCTACTTCTGAACAAATGAATGATACAATTTTTTTCGGTGTGATCATTTCTGCGCCCCATCAGGGTCTGCGCCCTGTGCGGGAGCACCGCCGGCATCGCCCTAAGTTACGGCACTGGATAGACCACGCTTGCCTAGAAGTCACCTATTCACTTTTAAGACCTCCAGGCTGTAGTTATCAGGAAACACAGACTTCACCAGGGCATTCCAGCACAATGAATGTGTGCCCAAAACGTTTAAATTCATTGGTCTGAGATTCATACAATCAATGCGAGCGAATTTCACCTGGCATCCTGATAGAAATCAACTTCAATTTGACCAGAGCTTGCAGTCGTGTCTGATATCCTCGTTCTTCACATTTCTTAATAATATGTATGTTTTCCTCTTAGGATGGAAACCTTGGTGAAGCGCAGCCGGCTGATCCGCGAGGTGCAAGCCAACCACTCCACCATCGTGATGCTGCAGACTGAACTGGAGCTGCTGCGGCTTAAGACTTACCCGACCCTCGCTAGCTTCTGCACTTACTAGATCATCATCATCATTTCATCCGAAAGACGTCTTCTGTTGGACATCGGCCTCCCCAAGTGTCGCCATAACGACCGGTCCTATGCGTCTCGCATCCATCGGATTCCCGTGCCCCTCTCCAGGTGCACGGTCCACCTTGTGGGAGGCCGCACCAACGCTGCATCTTCCGGTACGTGGTCACCACTCCAGAACCTTTCGTCCTCATCGACCATCTATCTGTTCTGCGAGCAATGTGCCCTGCCCGCTGCCACTTAAGGTTAGCGATTCTTTTTTACTTACTAGAGAGTAGCTTCTTATCTGGATCTGATTCGTTTAAGGCAGGTATTACCGGGCAGACTGTCTTACTTCAAAGGGTTTCTTGGAAGACCAATAATGCTCGCCTGGAAAACATGGTATTGCGAGCTTAGCTGATGAGCCAACCAGAACATCGCAAATTCGCGACTATGCAAGAATTATGGGTTTGGCAGTAGGAACTGCAAAGGAATTTACTAATTATAACTTTACATATTTTCACAGCCTAATTCCAGAGATTGAAAAATGTGTGTTCATTTGACTGACCTGTTGGTCTAGTGGTTACGGCTATTACGAAGGTCGTGCGTTCGATTCCCACCCAAGACAAATATATTATTTGTGTGATGAGCACGATCATTTTTTCTGTGTCCGGGTGTAATTTACCTATAATATGTATGTATTTACTTATTTAGAAGTCTATTATGTATGTTTATCAGTTGTCTAGTATTCACAGCACAAGCTCTACTTAGTTTGGGACTAGATGACGTGTGAAAGTTGTGGAATATTATTATTGTTATTATTTTTTGCATTGCATTGTAGTTATTGTATTAATGCAGTGAAGAATGTTACACTCTTACTATTTATTTCTTATGATTATGTTACTGATAAAACATATAATTTTAAGACGTTAATTGGATACTTAATTAGTGTTGAATTTGTCATTAAATTATGGGAAGAACTTACAAAAATCTTGTTTTTATTTTTACATTCTCGTTTAGGGTTATAATAATTACAAGAAAAAAAAAACCGCTGATTACAAAACTTTTATTTTCCATAAACAAATCTACAGTTACTGATAAAATACATTCAATTATATTATTAATACCTCTATACAGTTTAACACTTATAGAAAAACTTAAGAAATTCGCCTAGGTTTGTTCGTGATCCGTAAGTACTATAATCGCCCCTTTCATTTTATTGGTATAAAATGGTGGGAGATGTCTCAAATCACGAGTATTTAAAATCTGTAAATTCGGAGGCAACAAAGCCGTGCGCGGCTTTCAAAACCTGCACGACACGACGACAGTGCGAAGCGACTCCACGTTGTTGCTGAATTTTTTTCTGCGGATTTATTATTCGTACAACAATTTGTATAAGAAAATATTTTAGGATCATTGTCGCATTGTCTCGTCGCGCCTGCCTGTAGAAGCTTTAACGAAGTAATGTAGGTACAGTCGTGAACAAACATCATCTTACTCTATGGAGCTAGGTGCAGTGACGTAGCAAGCACAATATTCACCAATCATTAGCTCAGAATTTCCCTTTTGGAACCATATTACTCCGGGAGGAATCGTTTTTTCTTAAACGACAACACGCACATTTTTTTATGCGGTGCACATTTACTACAGATTACGTAGGTACCTACTAATTGTACGTATCACTCTAGGTGCCACTTTCTTGCTGGAGTAACGTTCACGTAAAAATGACCTAAGTATCGATACATATTAGCCTAGTTGAGTTCCAATCAACTTAATTACATATCTTCATAGTTTCAGTTCGAGCCGTTCGAGGTGTGTTGGTTAGAGACTGTAAAGTTGTACTTAAGCCATTTTTTAAATTAATTAAGGGTTGAGCGAAGGGTGGGACTTTACTCCTTCCCCAAAAGAGAAGCCGACCCAAAATTTGACTGAAGGATAACATAAAACAAAAATGTTATTTATAACTTTTTCGAACGTGGAGGCCGAGTAGCTCGGTGAGATTGGTGGCCCCGGGGCACTGCCCCCGCCTGATTCTGTGATAACTACGCCACTGGCTGCACACTACTACGCTGGGTGTATCCACAACATATACTATCTAAGTTACATCAAATAGGAAAGGTAAAAATCTACGGGATGCAAAAGCTATGCTATTATTATTGTAGGAAATGTGAATTAATTTCTAAACGTTTGTCGACGACTGTACTTAAAGAAGTTTTTTTAAAAAAGTAGAATTAGGCCACAATTTCGTTTTTATAAAATAATCTTATCACACGATTTTCCATCACAATTTTGCCAATATTTGCACAAAAATAAAAGTTATTTCAGTTTAATTTATTTCAAATTTTGAATGTTGGTACAAAATCTATTGAACTTTTATACGAAGTTGGTTTTTATTACTGATGTGAGAAAAAATGCACTTAAATGCTCCAAGAAAACCTCTTAAATGACTATAGGTACTGACTGGAAAGCTGTTGAGAGATTTTAGTCTTATTTATTGTTAGGCTCGCATTTGACCACTATCTCACCTAATTGTAAGCGATAATGGAGCTTTAGTATTTGTAAGAATATTCCAGGGCCTAGGGCGTTACACGTGGTGGATTACGGCCCATTCCCTCTCCTAGAGAGGAGGCCTGAGTCCCAGCAGTAGGAGCAAGCTGGGGCTTTAAAATCATCAAAACCTCGGATTTTTTTGACTGTGGATGAAATTTAAAAAGAAAATATGATATGTGTTGCTAATAATAAGTATAAATGTTTACCTATTAAAATATTGTGTCCTGATTTTGAAAAAGTATATTTTTTCAATTCGAATTATTTGTTCCTGAGAAGTTGAACTATTATTATCATAATTTTTTTTTGCAATATCACATTTTGAATAGGTAAACTTTTTTATACATATTATTAAGTCACTTCTTTTTTTAAATTTCATCCAGAGTAAAAAAAAAATACGAAGTAAAAATCCTCAGGCACTGGACTAGAAGGAGAATCTATACTTGCTCAAACAAAAGACTATATTGAGTGTGGCACTTTAAATTTTCTTGCAACATTTCAAGCGCTTTCATCTATCTTTACAACTACGGCTGTGCGCATTAAACTATGACGGTACAAGTCTATTAAAACGGTACATTATAATACTGCTATTTTACTAAAAATGTAGATATGTACGATCAGGGATCGGGGTAGTGGAAGTTACCTTAGATTTATGAGCGTAGAAAACTAATTTAGCTGCCCAGAAAATTCCATTCACATGGTTTTTCAGTGACAGAACTCTCAACCCTTTCAACGCCACAGACTGATATATGTAACAAATAAATTTTGTGCCCGCGCCGCCACAGTCTGTTATATGAGACAAAAAATCAGTTAAAACAAATTTAAATTGTTAGGTTAACTTAAGCAGTTGAAAACCAGCGTCAGGCAACTACCACTGAATACCACGTCTAGCATTTTTTTGAACTGGACCCATTTGGAGCAGTCGTGGAACACACATTGTATCAGTGATCATTTTTAATCTTATGTTTTTAAATGTTTTCTTTCTTTTTTTCTTTCGGAAATTTTAGGGTCGTGACGTATGGTGAGCGTTTTTTATAAAAATCCGTGGCGTTGAAAGAGATAATAATAGCATTTCAGACATCCTTGTATGTGACTCATTATGTCACAGTATTTGGGCTGGTGGATCCATGCATAAGGCGTTGGTATGTCCAACGAAGACGCTGCACTAACGCCACAACCACGCAGCGTATCGGCCTATTGCCGTCTACGCGACGCTTATCTAGTCCAACGTATGAATTTAGCTAGGTAAGCGACAACTTGGCGAAATGGGGTTTTATAGACCCGTCCGATACTCAATGTGAGTGCGGTGCCCCTGTTCAAAACATGAACCACACGTTAGAGTATCCCAAGTGCCCATACACCTGCACTTTGGAGAATTCAATGAGTGCCACCGATGCTGCAGTTAACGTAGCCCAAACAGTTTAATGAGCTTACCATCGATGCGAAAAGAAGGACAAGCGTCTACGCGACTTAAACGCAACGTCGACGCTGGACATACGCTCAATGTATTGTGACACCGTATAATTTAGTTGTCCTGTAAAACATAAACTGTTGAATGGAATTTTTGAGCCATTGTCTTGTCCGGGTCTTTTCAATTCATCTTATGTGCCCTTTGTTTATATTAAGGATTATTAATACGGGCATTGGTGATTCTAAAGAAAGTTTTTGCAGAATCCAAAACTCTAGACTCCATTTACAATAAGATTTAAATGTCTAATTTAAAGAAACCTTCTTCACTGTCCGTTCAACCGATTTTGATAGCAAAAAAAGTTTGTATTGTAACCACTTTTTTTGCTTTGAATGCCATCCTTATGCCTACGGAACAGAAGTCAAAATTGGTTGAACGGACAGTACAAAAGGTTGGTAGAAATGTCATATCGTATTGCGAGTGGAGTGTAGACGACATCTTACTACTTATTTCGTCATCAAGCATGTTAAGCTGGCAGTCTTTTCATTTTTCAGAAATTAGCCTACTTAGTGAATTCTGTGTGTTAGCCGTTAATTTTAGCGCTACTGATCCCATTCAGTTTTAGAACCGGCGTGTTCTAGACACAGGCTTCTCATTATTGTACAATTTCTTTTTAGTCTTATTCAAATGTTGCGAATACTGACCGCTAAATAAATACTCTTTTAGCATACTTCTTCATCTTTTATAAAAAGCGATACCTATTTTAGGCCGTATATCCCACACTTGGATCTCGCTGATGTTTTATCCATACATACATGATAAAATTGTCCTAGTATTTCTATATATTTGTCTATATCATTGCAATGATTTCATTTAATTCTCTGATCATAAGTAGATATTTCTCCCAACTAGCAAAATGTCTCTTATAACACACTTCTAACGTCTGTAGGTATGGAATTGGGCGCACCTTGTAAGATTATTTGCCCTTATAGTAGTTGTATGATGGTTTCATTAAGTGCTTTTTCATCTTACATTAATCTTGATAATGCTTTTGTAAGAACAAATACACTTACAAGTGTCTTTTAGCACTATACGTCTTATAAGGTGCCTTTATAAGTTACACAATCTTTGCCAAGACAAATATAAACCTTTTATAAGGTCTAAGCTCTTATTACGGATTATTCTTATTGCTATTTTGCTAGTTGGGCTATCTATACCTCGGGCAAGTATAACACTTCTTTTTTTTTTGGTAAATTTTGTCCTATAAAATATTTAATTTGTCTATAACATTCGTTTATAGGTGACTATACAATTTATGTTTTTGTGCCTAGAGCGCTGTCCTCTGGTCATAGACTATAACGGCATCGGCGTCAAAGAACTGGCTGTGAGACTTACTGAGCGCGATGATGGCCGCGTGCTCGTTGCGCATGCGGTTCTTGTATTTCTTGCTTAAATTCACCTGGGAAGTTGATTAAAAACATTTATAAATTTCAAAGTTTTTGACCGTAAGAAACTAGGAAAAGACAGAGTATATGTGTATCTCAACCAGTAGACTGAATAAGGATGGATATAGGAGTCACTTATTTCGTTAATGAGTTCCCCTGGTGGATTACGGCCAATTCCATCACTTAGAGAGGAGGCCTGAGTCCCAGCAGTGGGAACATTATAAGGCTAGTGATTGTGCTATTCTATAGCATTATTTATTCAGCGTGCTTTAGCTGATCTGATATCGGAAATGGCGAAAACGTTTTACCTACTACTGCCACAGTCTCAACACCGAGTCCTTTGGTAGCCTTGGTAGTTGTAAGATACTTATTAGGTTATTAGTCAATGCGTGTTCTAAATATTGTTCCTTAGTAAAAATGGGTTTGATATGTCCTACAAGGAACAATATTTAGTAAAAAAAAAAACAGTAAACCATGACCTACCAGAGTCATGGGATTGTTAGAAAGAGTCACCGGAGTCCAGGATCACAAAGAGCATTTTTTTTAAATTTATACCCTGCTTATCAATCTGTTGAGACAACTGCTCTCAACAGCGCCGGGGGACAGGGGGAGTCGGGGACAGGAAGTCGGCGACAGTGAACGAGGGATGCGGGGACAGGGGGAGTCGGTGACAGTGAACGAGGGATGCGGGGACAGGGGAAGTCGGCGACAGTGAACGAGGGATGCGGGGACAGGGGGAGTCGGCGACAGTGAACGAGGGATGCGGGGACAGGGGAAGTCGGCGACAGTGAACGAGGGATGCGGGGACAGGGGAAGTCGGCGACAGTGAACGAGGGATGCCGGGAGTCGGCAGCGAGCGGGTACCGCTCGCCACACCAGTCAGCTGTTGCACGCCTCCACGCACGGCTGCTCGACGCGCGTTTATTCAGAATCCATTTCATGTTTACGTAAACTACAACCGTTGTAATTTCTTTTTTATCTAACATTATACTTGTTATACAGTCCACTCATCTCTTTCATTTTACTCCACCACGACTTATCGTCGCGCACACAATCTGTCATGGACATTTAGCTATTTCGTTGTTTGAACTATGTCTGGGTATTTGTTCTGTTGAGCAGGGGACTTGTCCAAAAGGCAACTGAAGGACACATATGGGTTTTAGTCAGTAAAAGTATGATACTCCCTCTCTCTCCACCACTCAATTCTCTGACCTGAACAGATTCGTATGTTAAAGTATCTTGAACCACAATACGACTTGACACAGAAATATGCCTGAAGCTTGAGTCATGCATAAATGCACTTAAATATTTGTCTGTCGCCATTAATCTGTATACATTCGATGGTAAAAATGAGTGTTGGGTCCAACACTACCAGGGCCTGACTGCCACCTGATTCTGTGGGTATATTGTGGACCACAAAAGGACGTAGTGAGCTTAGTAGAAACCTATGCCCAGTAAGGGTTTGGGGGTAAGCGGAACAGAGAGTAAAGTCCCGCAAACCTCCGATGAAAAGGGAGGATCCTCCAACCAGACGGGTGTTATGTCTGGTGGGCAGCTGCCCGATAGATGATTTCGGGCTGTTCTATATGTTCTAATCGCGCGGAGAACTTTGATTGCGCGATGCAGGATTAGTTCTTATGTGACGCCATAGATGTCGCTACAAGGGTTTACTTGAACTGATTGATAGAGCATACCTTAGCATACAGTTGTTGTAGATCGTCTTCTGTTGAGAGTGGTCGTGGTTTGGGTCTGAGAAAAGCCGGCAATGATCTCGTCTTCAGTGCGTCGATGTTAGCTGCATTGTCTATTTCGTCTAACACTGGAACCAAATAAATATAAATAGGTATTATGAAATAAATAACACCGCGCCGCGACCCAGGTTATGGAATTTGATAAAGTAAAACGATGTTTACTGTTACACCGATTTATTGGTACCAAAGTAATTAATTGACAAATGGAATGCGATGCACCGCATCGTGAGTGCAAGCATCAGCATTAGATATAACAAAACAATACAAAATGTATGGGTTTGCTCGTACAGTTGTTATAGCGGCGACAGAAATATACCTATCATCTGTGAAAATTTCAACTGTCTAGCTATCATGGTTCATAGCAGTGTCCTCGTGGGAGAGATCCGCGGTAACGATCTCTCGCGCCGGGCCTTGATATAGGCCATGTTCCGAAGTGAGGAGGTGTGGCATGCGGTCGCCACCTTCTGTGAAGCAGTATAATGTTAGTAACGGAGGAGGCCGCACGTGCACGCGCGAGGGTGCGGCCCTCACGCCCCAGCCGCCGGGATCCCGATGCCGATTTCCGGCCACCGTAGGCGCGGGCTTGCGGATGGCGAGCAATGGGTAGCTCGCCGTCCGATTGTCCGGTAACCGCCCAGACCGGGCCCAAGTCGTCGACGGCGCGTACTGTTCCACGCGCGCCTCAAGGAGATGTCAGCAAACTGTAGAGGCCCAGCAGGATCGAAGCCTACTGGGGCCAAGGGTCTGCTTCTGAAAGGAAGACTCGGCCCTGGTATGAAAGGCAACGAAGGAACAGGAGTGGGTTTTTAGTCAGTAAAAGTCTGACACACTCGCGCTCCGCCCAAGAGCGGGGGATGTCATTGGACGAATTTCCCACAGAAAAAGAATCATAGTTTATGAGATACAGCCTGGTGACAGACAGATAGTGGAGAAAACTCAACGGGTCCCGTCCCGTTTTTACCCTTTGGGTATGGAACCCTAAAAAATACTGTAGGTATAAAAGCAGACTAAATGACTTAGGCATACAAGTTATTTAAATAAAACTCACTACTGCTTGAGGCATATTGCACGCCTTGCTCCCTCGGGTCCGGTACTCGATTAACGTAACATTGCGGAGGGTGGCGAGCCTCTCGCGAGGGCCGGCACTCCGCATCACCGGCGTAACTGACTGGACGAGCGTGCCGCTGGATTTGGACCTAAAAGGATAAATTAGACTTAAATTTTTTCAGATCAAGACACACATCTTCCCCTGTCCAGGTCTTGTACTAATAGATTCTGTGCAACAAGAACCGTTCCTCCATGTACAGGAAGCATAATAACATTTATGAAATGTGATAAACACTTTAACATAGACAGGGCTGACCGAGAGGCTGACTCAGCAATCTTCAGGAGTAGTTGTGTGCGTCATAATGCCTTGGTGCATTGCGGTGCTTTCAATAGTGGCGTTGCAAGCTGTTATGCTTTGGTCAAGCCACTATCAATAGTTGAGGAAGAATAACAATTTTAATGATCATTTGATTAGGGTGCTCTAAAACTATGATTCAGTAAAGACAATGCAATTAAATTTTTCAATTGAAGCAGCGATGACCAATTTGGATAATTCTGTTATTTTCTTTATATATGTTCACTCTAATACGAGGTTATTCCGTATGGTGTTCGGGTTCCGTATGGTGTTCGGACGTTAAGAATAACACCATCCCATCTCTTCCCGAGGGTGTCGTAAGAGGCGACTAAGGGACATACCAGAGAATGGGCAGCAGCATCCTCTGTACATTACAACAACCAAACTGCGATCGCCAACCCGTCTGCCAAGCGTGGCGATTATGGCAACCCCCCCCCAACATGAAAAACAGAAACAAAAAATGGCCCCTAGTGCCCGGCAGCCCGTCTACCCTTGACTCCGGTAGCGGTCAAGGCCACGACGAGGCAAGGGGTGCGAAGAATCTCCGGATGAGATTTGGCTACCCATCTATGAAACGACTCGACCTGGCAACTTTTAACACGCGTACACTGAGGACTGACGAGAAGATCACCGAACTGGAGGAGGAATTGAGCAGGTTGCGATGGAGTATTGTGGGATTGTCTGAAGTCCGAAGACAGGGGGAGGATACGATAATTCTCAAATCCGGTAACCTGCTCTATTTCCGGGAGGGTGACCAGCAGTCCCAGGGTGGTGTCGGGTTTATAGTCCACAAGTCCCTTGTGAACAATGTGGTGAGGATCGAGAGTGTGTCGACCAGGGTGGCGTACCTTATACTCAGAATATCATCAAGATATTCGCTGAAGGTCATACAGGTCTACGCCCCGACCTCGACACATCCCGACGACGAAGTAGAATCCATGTATGAGGATATATCAAGAGCCATGCATGGTTCTAAGACTCACTTCACCGTGGTCATGGGGGACTTTAACGCGAAACTGGGCAAACGAGACGG
Source organism: Mythimna impura (assembly GCA_905147345.3). NCBI lineage: Eukaryota > Metazoa > Arthropoda > Insecta > Lepidoptera > Noctuidae > Mythimna > Mythimna impura. The sequence continues at coordinate 2,394,011 of LR990348.1, forward strand.
TGACGAGCTGCGAGTGGGGCAATTTGGATTTGGACGTCGGAATCACCGGGGACACCTACTGGCTAGCTTTATGGAGAAGGAGGACCTCTATATGATGAATTCCTTCTTCAAAAAGCGTGAGCATAGAAGGTGGACCTGGCAAAGTCCTGACGGTGCAACTAGAAATGAGATTGACTTCATCCTGTCGACGAAAAAGCAAATATTCAATGATGTCTCTGTGATCAACGCGGTGAAAACTGGAAGTGATCACCGCGTCGTAAGAGGCACATTAAATATTAACATTAAGCTCGAAAGGTCTCGACTGATGAGGTCTACGCTCCGTCCAGCACAGATCCAGATCCAAAACCCCGAGAGCTTTCAGCTCGAACTCCACAATCGTTTCGAGTGCCTAGGAAGCTCCGTGGATGAATATAACGATGGGTTCGTGGAAACTGTCCATACGGTCGGGTCTAAGTTTTTCAAGACTCACCGTACAAATAATAATATAATAATAATAATAATAATAATAATCCTCCCGCGGAAGTGTGGAGGTCGAGGTTTTTTAAATGCTAAGACCCTACACAACCGCGAGGTATGCAGTCTCAGGGAATATTTCCTAGCTACCGACGTGGGTATGCATCGAGATGTAGTGGCAGTGGACAAGGGACTCACCCCGCTCTCTCTGGCTAACGAGAACTGGCGTAAACCGGTAGTGCTTGACACTAACGATCGCAGGGAAGTATGGCAGAGCAAGGAACTTCACGGACGCTTTTTCCGGGCCTTTCACGGGCCCGATGTAGACCAATTGGCGTCCGTAGCCTGGCTGCGTTTCGGTGACCTCTTTGGGGAAACCGAAGGTTTTGTCTGTGCAATTATGGACGAAGTTATCATGACGAATAACTACCGGAGATTTATTGTGAAGGACGGCACGGTTGACATCTGTCGGGCATGTCACCGTCCGGGAGAATCAATTCGTCACATTATCTCTGGTTGTTCTCGTCTAGCTAACGGAGAGTACTTGCATAGACACAACCTTGTAGCCAGGATTATCCATCAGCAACTTGCTCTGAAATACTCTCTTGTGGAATCGGAAGTGCCGTACTACAGGTATGAGCCCGACCCAGTTCTTGATAATGGTCATATCACTTTGTACTGGGATCGGTCCATCATCACTGACAGGACTATTGTAGCCAATAAGCCTGATATAGTGGTGGTGGACCGAAGCGAGAGGCGTGCAATGATTGTTGACATATCCGTTCCGCATGACGAGAACCTCGTGAAAGCCGAGAAAGATAAACAAATCAAGTATATTGACTTGGCTCGCGAGGTTGTCGACATGTGGGATGTGGACTCAGCGATCATTGTACCGATAGTCGTGTCAGCCAATGGCTTAATAGCCAAGAGCCTCGACCAACACCTTAGGAGGCTCGCGTTAGGCGGCTGGATCAAGGCCTTGATTCAGAAAGCGGTACTCCTGGACACGGCTCGTATCGTTAGGAGGTTCCTTTCTCTGGAGCCCTGACCGCCGGTAGCTTGGACCCTGTTCCCGATACCGGTGGGGTACTATTTTTTATATTTTTAAATGTTTTTTATTTATTTATGTTTTAAGAAATATTTAAAAATGTACAAAATATGTATATAAAGTAAATAAAGGAAATAATAATAATAATAACCCCATCGCCGTATCTCTACGTTGACGTCGTGGTGGGGCTTGCGTGCTCCAATATACCCTAGGTCTGTATCGGTAAAGTTTGCTTTGCCGTAATATGCCTAGGGTGAGGGGCCAGACTAAGAGAGATACAATCCGCAGTGCAGTTTTGTGGCGAACTGTTGGGCATTAGCGACCCCACGGACCTGATCTCCCGGGAGAATTCTTGTTCTTCATCTCCGGCTTGCCTTTATTGGCCGGCCGTAGTGAACACTGACGAGGAACTGAGCTCCCACCTCTCTCTTGCCTTTATTGGCTGGCTTGAGTGGAGATTCGCAAGAGCAAACGTGCTCGGGAGAAGGATGTATAATCCAGTAAGGTGCTGGTAGGGATCTTGACCGTACTTCCGGGATTGTCCTGATAGCCGTGGTATACCTCTCCACTCCTCAAGCACCTCAGGATATGTTGCCCTCTTGTTGCTACGTCACTTCGTGCTAGCGGCCGTTTTTGGGGGCCCATTTATTGAGTGTGCAAGTCACCCCCTGCCTTTTTTCGATGCATATTAATAACGTTGTTCAGGCAGGGGCCATAGTCTTGACATAGTTCCATGTTACCAGTCCACTTAAGACTCCAAAAACCATAGCCCTATTATCTTTGTTCTCCATATGTCGCAACAGTTTTTCAATAACCGGGGGTTGTCCTTGGGTGCACTAGCATAGCGCGTACAGGGATAATCGTCGGTTGATATCATGTTCCTTTATAATTATCTAAAGGGCCTCTGCGAGTTGGCTTCGGCTCCTCGTACGCCTCCCAAAGGTCCAGGACCTCAGGGTCCTGAGATAAATAAAATATAAAAAAAAAAAATAATAATATTCCACAACTATCACACAACGCCGTCTAGTCCCAAGATAAGCAGAGCTTGTGTTATGGGTACTAAACAACTGATAAACATACTTATATATTTCTAAATATATACTTAAATAGATAAATTACACCCAGACACAGAACAAATGATCGTGCTGATCACACAAACATTTGTCCTGGGTAGGAATCGAACCCACGACCTCCGGCATAGCAGTCAGGGTCACTAACCACTAGACCAACAGGCCAGTCGAGAAATAGAAACAAGAAGCTCTCCGATCCGACCCTCGAGCTAATGAAGAAGAGGCGTGAGATGATTCTGCAGTCTTCAGACGATGCGTGCATATACCGGCAGCTCAATAGACAAATCTCGAAGTCCCTGAAACGTGACCTTCGCCGCTTTAATACCGCAAGGATTAAGGATGCGATTGAGCGGAATAAGGGCTCTAAAGTATTTGCACGAGATCTGTCTATTGGGCAAAGCCAGCTCACGAAACTGAAGACCGACGATGGCAGAGTCATATCCGCCAAATCGGAGCTTCTGGGAGAGATCGAGGCTTTTTATGGACAGTTATACACGTCTATCGCTAAACCCGCTGTAAATCTAGTGAACGACCCAAGAGCTAGATTGACTCGACACTATACCGAAGATATCCCGGACGTCAGCCTGTACGAGATTAGGATGGCTCTGAAGCAGCTGAAAAACAACAAGGCGTCGGGTGAGGACGGAATTACGGCCGAACTCCTGAAGGCGGGTGGAAAACCGGTCCTTAAGGCCCTTCAGAAGCTATTTGATTCCGTCATACTCGAGGGAAAAACGCCACAGGCGTGGAGCAGAGGCGTGGTGGTACTCTTCTTTAAGAAGGGCGATAATGCCCTGCTTAAGAATTATAGGCCCATCTCGCTTCTGAGCCATGTCTACAAGCTGTTTTCCAGAGTCATCACGAATCGTCTCGCGCGCAGGTTCGACGACTTCCAGCCTCCCGAACAAGCCGGATTTCGTAAAGGCTTCAGCACCGTGGACCACATACATACGCTGCGGCAGGTTATACAGAAGACTGAGGAGTATAATCAGCCTCTCTGCTTAGCGTTTGTGGACTACGAGAAAGCCTTTGATTCGATTGAAACTTGGGCTGTACTGCAGTCTCTCCAACGGTGCCAAATTGACTATCGGTATATCGAAGTGCTGAAGTGTTTGTACAAAAACGCCACTATGTCAGTCCGACTACAAGACCAGACCTCGAAACCTATCCTCTTGCAGCGGGGTGTGAGGCAGGGAGACGTTATTTCTCCGAAACTGTTCACGGCAGCAATGGAGGATGTCTTCAAGGTTTTGGAATGGAGAGGGCTAGGCATTAATGTCAATGGCGAGTACATCACTCACCTTCGGTTTGCCGACGACATAGTAGTCATGGCTGAGACTACGGAGGAGCTCAGTATAATGCTTGGTGACCTCAGTAGAGCTTCCGAAAGAGTGGGACTTAAAATGAACATGGACAAAACCAAAGTCATGGTAAACAGCCATGTAGCACCCACTCCTATCAAGGTCGGGGACTCTACACTCGAAGTTGTAGACGAATACGTTTACCTGGGACAGACGGTCCAGTTGGGAAGGTCTAACTTCGAGAAAGAGATCAATCGTCGAATCCGACTCGGCTGGGCAGCGTTCGGGAAGCTGCGCGGTGTCTTCTCGTCCAATATACCACAGTGTCTCAAGACGAAAGTCTATGACCAGTGCGTGTTGCCAGTGATGACATATGGCTCCGAAACGTGGTCGCTTACAATGGGCCTCATTAGAAGGCTTAAAGTCACCCAAAGGGCAATGGAGAGGGCTATGCTCGGAGTTTCCTTGCGTGATCGAATCAGGAATGAGGATATCCGCAGGAGAACCAAGGTTGCCGACATAGCACGAAGAATCGCCAAACTAAAGTGGCAATGGGCAGGGCACATTGCTCGCAGAACAGATGGCCGTTGGGGCCGAAAGGTTCTGGAATGGCGACCACGTACCGGAAGACGTAGCGTTGGAAGGCCTCCTACAAGGTGGACCGATGACTTGGTAACGATTGCGGGAGTCCGATGGATGCGAGACGCACAGGACCGTTCGTTGTGGCGACGCTTGGGGGAGGCCTATGTCCAGCAGTGGACGTCTTTCGGCTGAAATGATGATGATGAATACGAGGTTGGTTTAAAAGAAAAAAAAGGGAAAACCCATATAAACATTTTCACGGGGGTGAAGCCGCAAGTGATATCTAGTAAATACTAATTTATTAAAATTCTATATTTATTGGAAATTTCTTTCATCACTCACTATGCAGTGTACAATCGACGAGTAAATTATTAAAATAATTGACAACCTTTACCTCAGCATGTTTCATCCTATAATTTTCCTGACTAGAATATGCATGATTTTCTTTGATAGCATAATTTTCTTTAAGGTATTGTTCATCTGAAAGGCAAGACCAACAATCTTAAATTAATATCTTGCAGATTTTCTGTTAATTTAATGATAATTTAATAGGGATTATTATTAGACTCACCAAACGATTTCTGATGACGCGGCATTAGGCGGCAGTAACAAATTATAACTAACAAAATAACAACTCCGCAAATTCCTCCTATAAGCCAAGATAACCAAACAATTATAACACGACCCTGCAAATAAACATTTTTGATTAAAACTCATAGTCCTGACTACAATATTGATTGAAAGTGCACTGAATGTACCTGCAAAAACATTTCAGTTATTAACACGAAAGCGAAACACGCTTATTTTTGATCCCTTACTGTAACGTTTTCCTAACATTTTTAATATTTATCTAGTAGAAATCCTACTTAAAATTAAAATAAATACTATGATAAAATTATGAAGTAGAAATCAGAAATGTCCATTTTTGAAATGTCCGCGCCTGCGCTTTGTGCACCAACTTTTGATCAGAAATAATATAGAATATACATTATGTAAAAATATTTATATTTATTATAAATCTAAAAAAGGTCATGAATTTCTGTCATATATTATCACATGTTTTACTGATATTTTAAAATAATTATTAAAATAAGATGGGAATTATGGCACTGCGCCTGCGGCACTATCCGGAATAACTAAGGCACTGTCCGGAATTGCAATTGTTACCGGTTTCTAAACGAATAAAGCAAAGTCATGACTTTGACATCTACGTTCCGTAGTTTTAAGCATGTTTTCAGAATTGTTTGGCAGTTAATAGGACTAATTAACGTTTTTTCTGTAGTTGAGACAAATGCTGTAACTATCACAAAGAAAAATGGATGAACTAGATGCATATATCAGTTAAGAGACAATATATACTTACGTATTATTAAAAAAAGTGGAATTTCTGAACTCGGAGCATAGTAACATGGCCCTAAAACAGAACGTTGAGTTATCTATCCCCGCGTTCCGAATTGCGTCAAAAGCGATAATATCGCGAATCCGACCAACGCGCAACGTCACAATTATTACTCAATAGCCCTTTTATTTTGTGACTATTAAATTTGGTCGGATTCGCGATATAATCGCTTTTGACGCAAATCAGAACACGGGGTATAATCACTCATCTGTCAATTGTATGTCATGTCCCTGCGGGCGGAGCGGTTGTCGTGGGTCGCCTGATTGGATTAATTATTGTCTTTTCCCTGACCGTGTTTTGACTTCATAGCCAGTATCAAAACAATGTTGTTGACATAATTGATAGCCAGCTGACTGTTTACGCGGTTTTTAAACTGTAGTTATCAGTCGTACGCTTACCCCCGCCAATTTTAAGCTATCATCGTGCGATCTTGTGCTACGTCATTGCACAGCTCTTGAACCCTACTGAGTACTGCGGGTGCGGCAATAGTTAAAAATATTGACGGTGGTCGGACGTATTGCGTAAAATCATTTATTAAAAATTGTACGCTACGTAATTCTGTTTAGACATACAGTGTTTAAGGAAATGACGAGTATTAAACTAAGTTTTCTCATATTGTTTACTTACGGACTGCTTGCACGGAATTCTTTGGGTCTGTCGCCTGTTATCCTAAGTGAGTATTGTTTTACATTTAGCATTCTAGAAAATTCATGTAAGCAAGTTCGTAAACTTCTAGATTTACTGAGTTGCACTGAAGAAGCCAATAAATTGTTGCCTATTAATATTGTTGCTTTTACATTTTATACAGGAAATCTTGCAAAATCATATCATACCTATCCATAATTGAATAAAAGCATAGGTAACAGTAAATTCCATTAATTAAAAATAGGTAGGTACTTACTAGGAGTAAGTGTGCATATATAACTAGTAGTGAACAATTGCAAACACTTACTGAATTTTATTTAACGTATTAGACACTACATTAATCAGATTCCATGACTTGCATTTACTAATGTATGTACTTTTAAATTTAGATATTATTAAGACTGTCTGAAGTCTAAACTAACAATAAGTACTTATGTACCTTTTTTGTTCAGACATGATTAATTATGATTATGTATTAGTGTGATGGCATTTGTGTGTTTATTGTTATGTAATGGGCCTGTAATAGGTCTACAATACAAAGTATGACTTTCTATGATTCATTGGAAAACACAAAAGAAATTAATTTACTTATGTCTACTTTGATTGCAAAATTCAAGCTTTTGTTTGATATGAGGATTGCGATCACTACTTGCCTCTAGCCACTAACTGTAACTTTCATAAATTATTGCAAGCTTCAACTGTACAACAGTGCGAAATGTTCCATGCATGCCTCAAAGAGATGTTAGCAAGACTGTAGGGGCCCAGTAGGGCTAAAGCCTACTAAGACTGTGGGTTAGCTTCTGAAAAGGAAACCTGGGGTCCTGGAAAACAAGGCAAAGAAGGAACAAAGAATTTTGAATTTTACTGAGTAAAAAAAGTCTGACACATCCTCCAGCTCCTCCCTAGAGTCAATGAATGATTTCTCATCTAAAAAAACTAAGATTCCTTCAGGGAATTTCAGTAGTCTAATGATTAACTTTTGTGTTCTAATGTTCAGTAGTCTAGCTCAAATCAGACTATTAAACAGTAATTCATAGAACCTTGTCTTGAAATCGAGTTGTGGACACCTACCCAATATATGTATATACATACAATTTTGTGATTATCCATTAGTTTGATTAAAGTTTATAATGAGTACATCGAAGAACTGGAACAATTTGCCTGCTGCGGTCTTCCTGTCCAGTTATAATTTAGGCGTCTCCAAGGTTAGAGTGAATAGGCTCTTAATAAACTAGTGCAAGTCACCATCAACAATTGCATCACTGCTTACCATCAGGTGGGATCCCAGTCAAGAACTAGTTTATAACTATCATTAAAAAAAATATATTCATCTAACAGTCCCTGGCAAGGAAAAAAGCCAATTATAAGTAAGATTAAACAAATCAGATGTATAGCACTTTATCTGTATTGCTCAGAAATGTTGAGATTGACAATTCTTTCAGCTATTGAGAAAAATAATTGAATAAACACAAAGTAAAATAAATGAACTGAACTGTAAATAACTGCATAATTTTGACAGTTAACAAACAAACTTTAGTGATTTTGTTCAATACAGAACACTTGAAATCAGAACATAAATACCTTTTTTTAGGTAGGAAGTCATCAAATGACTTCTCCCACTTCTCTAGGGTGGACCAAAAGAGATGGTCAGACTTTTACTGACTTAAACCCACAGTGTTCCTTCATTTGCGCTTGGTGTTCTAGGGTCACAGTAACTCTTTGAAACATTCCTGCAATAAATAAAGAAAGACTTGACCCCGAAACCTGGAATGTTTAGTGTAATATCATGTCGCGCGGTTGTCGCCTGATTATCGTATGATCGTAGTTATGCGGTCGTGTTATGATTCCTCAATCATTATTAAAATGTTGTTGACATAGGCCAGCTGACTTTTACGCAGTTTTTAAACTATAGTTATCAGTCGTACGCTCACCCCTGACAATTCTAAGTTACTGTCTTACGATCCTGTTACATCATAGCACAGCTCTTGAACGAAATGGTCAGTAACACCAAGGCTGGCCTTTCTTTAGAAGTTGGGGTGGATCGAATGACAGGATTTTCCCACCCGTACGTAAAATACGCGCTTTGGACGTGGAGTTGCGCACACCGGCTGTCCAGCTCGATGTACAGACAGATGGATCACAGGGATGAAAAGTGCAGTTGCACTCTACCAATGCTAAATTTTGTAAAATTTCTTTGTTGTAGAATTTCAACTAGTTTATTCAATACCTACTTTAGATTCTATGCTACCAATTAAATCAGTCATGAACCATTGACCCTCTTCTACAAAGAAATTTTAGACATTTTAGCATTGGTAAGGTGGAACTGCACTTTTGACCCCTGACTGTACATACATACAGCTGTTGAACCCTACTGCGGCAATAGTCGAATATTATATCGATATTGGTTGGACGGCCACCACTGCTCTGAGTGCAGAGCAGTGGTGGCCGAGTGGTAACGGCCCCCGACTTACGAATTGTAGGTCGCGGGTTCAAACCTAGCCAGGCGCATTACTTTGTGTAATTTATTTCATCACCACTGCTTTCAAAACGGTGAAGGAAAACATCGTGAGGAAACCGGCATGTCCTAGAACCAAAAATTCGAAGACATGTGACATCCACCAACCCGCACTGGGCTCGCGTGGTGGATTACGGCCCATTCCCTCTCCTAGAGAGGAGGCCTGAGTCCCAGCAGTGGGAACCTTATAAGGCCGACTATGCTATGCTATGGTTGGACGCATCGCATATTGCGTTAAAACATATAATTTGGCGCCAATGCAGCAAGCAATACATACACTCGAAAAACATAACCCTCCTTCATGCGCAGTCGGGTAAAAACTGTTCACGCTACGTAACCCTGTTTACATACATATACCTACATACAGTACTACTTACTGCCAGCAGCTTCGCTCGCGTTATAGTAGAAAATTATCCCAAGGGAACATAGTCTTGGGGTAAAAAGTATCCTATATGCTATTCCAGGACATGGTTTACCCGTGTGCCAAATTTTATCCAAATCCCTTCAGTAGTTTTTGCGTGAAAGAGTAACAAACATCCATTTCCATACATACAAACTTTCGCGTTTATAATATTAAGTAGGATATAGACGTAAATGACGAGTAGGTATTATTTATTACACTAAAAAAAAAGAAATTCTGTTTCTTCTGCTTTTAGTAAATTATACTTCCAGAAACCGTTGGGTTGTGGGGCTCTTTGGACCGGGACCGTGGTCTCATCATCATCATTTCAGCCGAAAGACGTCCACTGTTGGACATAGGCCCCCCCCCAAGTGTCGCCACAATGAACGGTTCTGTGAGTCTCGCATCCATCGGATTCCCGCAACCCTTACCAAGTCATCGGTCCACCCGTCTTCCGGTACGTGGTCGCCATTCCAGAACCTTTCGGCCCCAACAGCCATCCGTTCTGCGAGCAATGTGCCCTGCCCATTGCCACTTAAGTTTGGCGATTCTTCGTGCTATGTCGATAACTTGGTTCTCCTGCGGGTATCCTCATTCCTGATTCGATCACACAAGGAAACTCCGAGCATAGCCTTTTCCATTGCCCTTTGGGTGACATTAAGTCTTCTGATGAGGCCCATTGTAAGCGTCCACGTTTCGGAGCCATATGTCATCACTGGCAACACGCACTGGTCATAGACTTTCGGTCCCAAAATACTGCTAAAAAAAAATTACTATTTATATAGGTGGAAGTTGGGATCGCGGTCCCGGTTCAAAAAGCCCCACGACCCAAACCATTAGTCTAGCTGCCAGAGATAGTTTAGGCTACGTGCAGCGATTTCTTGGTTCACAGTGAATGACAACACCTAAGTGATTGTAGTTTTTCTAAAATATTTATGCATATGAAGCTCTAGACTTCCTGAGTTGCTTGCTTAGTGCAACTCCAGCAATCAACTAGATGTTTACTTTGCCAATTTATTGTTTACAACATAAACACGTCTAGCTATATTTCTGCTGTTTACTTTGAGCTAAATTAGGTCTTATTTATAATAAGCAAAAACAGTACTTCTAGAGTTTGTAATGAACTTGTGGCTAACGTAATAACAGCCTCACGCCGCATGGGTCGATCTCCGAGGTTAAGCAACGCTTGATGAGGTCGATCTGTGGATGGGTGATCATTTTAACATAACGGGACACTTCCGTGTCTCGGTAAGCACATTAAGTCGTTGGTCCCGGCTGTCATTTGTTGATCTTTGACAGTCGTTACTTCTGACTAGCTTCTGACTACCCAGAAGCTAAGAAAAATGTCAACACCAGTCTTCCCAAGGAGTACCTATCGTGTTGTGCAATTAATGGGTAGTGGAGGTCAGATAGGAGGTCGCTCCATATAAAATTCTGGTTTTCAGTATACCTACTCTGATTTCCAATAGGTAATCTGCCCAGCCTTTTTCAGTTGGGAAAAGGCCTGACAGATTTCTGATATTAAGGAATTTCATGAAAAAAATTATGTTTTCTAACCAGTTTATCAATAAATACACAAAAATACGCAAACGAGATATTATAATTATAAACAAATAGCCTTTTAATGTTCCCACTGCTGGGACTCAGGCCTCCTCTCTCTAGGAGAGGGATGGGCCGTAATCCACCAAGCGGACCCAGTGCGGATTGGTGAATGTCACATGTCTTCGAATTTTTGGTTCTTGGACATGCCGGTTTCCTCAAGATGTTTTCCTTCACCGTTTTGAGAGCAGTGGTGATGAAATAAATTACACAAAGTAATGCGCCTGGCTGGGTTTGAACCCGCGACCTACCACTCGTAAGTCGGGGCCATTACCACTCGGCCGCCACTGCTCTCTACCTAACAAATACAAAGATATATTTTTTTATATTAGTGTACTAGGGCTAAAAAAACTATTTAAAAGTCGGCACCAAGGATTGGCTGTTTCACATCAGCTATTATAGACACGGAATATAGAGAACACTGGAAATAGTAAGTAGGCGTGACAGTGTCGCCGCTAGTCAGTACCGCATTACGCACTCGCTGTTCAAGCGCTCTCATTCGCAAACTAGACTGCGTCAACGTACAATTTAAGTTTAATAATATTAAAATGTCTTATTGTGCCATATTGGACTGTAAAAACCATAGTCGGACTAAAAGTCCAACTCATGGAGGTGTATCATACCAACGAGAAGTATTATTTTCAGATTTATTTTAATAAAATGAAAAAATAAAATTTCGTCAAACATTGCACAAGATATACAAACAAAAATTGTCTTTAATTTCATGACTACAAAGTTGATTTTCTTTTCCCGGTTATTAGCCTTTCTGGAATATTCGCTTGTCTACTTATACTTTTGACGCTATCCAAATAGTGCGTGACTTTATCGACAAAATCAATCGACATGTATTACGTTGCCTTTTTAAAATAAAAGTATTTAAAAATATGTATGTAAGTAATTATAATACAGATAATTATTACATTAATAAAATAAAAATTGTAGGATGATATTCGTGATATAATTTTAAATACATCTACCTGAAGAGTTAGGTAAGAGTACAACACAGCAGTTGACGATAATTGTTAGATTTTATTTTCCTTCCTTAATAATTTCAGTTTTCCTAATGTTCCAATTTGTAAAGAGATATGGATCTACGCTACCGGGAGCAAAAAAATACCCTTTTTAATACGTTTAAAAATTGCCCTACGAAATATCAATTTCATTATTTTGATACTATCACATTACCGCATACAATATTTTTTTCGCATTATATGTTTTAAAGACGTTTTCGTACTATCAATATTATTTCGATCGAATTAGGTTACATCACTATTTGAGTAGCAACCTGCATTCGTGTCAGTGATACGCCATTCAAATACCACCCTTATTTTTACGTAGTTACAGTTCATACTGAACAGTGCCATCTAGCGACGAGTGGCGGTACTTGGTAGTCCAATATGTATTTCTTTCTTGTTTTTGCCAATTTGATTTATAAGCTGTTGATATTAAAGTTGCATTTCGTATAATATTTTTTTTGCATTTCGTTTACGCCCTTATTTTTTTTTTAGCCAATCGTATCTTCCGGTTTGCAGTAAGAGTAAATCGTAAATGTATGAGTTTGGCGACACCGGTTCTGGTACAAACATTTTCTCAAGCTACTTCTAGTGTTCTCTATATTCTGTGATTATAGATGTCCAAGAATGAGGTCGTCGTAATTTTAAGTTTAGAATTAATTTCTTGGTTCCATAAGTTCGTATTGCGCTTCCATTCGCGGCATAAAGTTTTTATCTATCACAATCACTATTGCTGTATGGTTTTTTCACTGCAGGTAAAACGGATACATTGGCTCCCTTATCCACCAAGAAACGTAGGCCACTGTTTAAGTCGGTCACGCAAAGGCGGTGGGATGGTGAGATGGTGCAGACATCCGCCGTTGACTGCACCAAATTTAGTTTTCCTGGTTCTGAGTGTTTTGTTGTTTCCATGTGCACGGCTCTGTACATTTGTAAGCTCTATGACGAAAACGAGCGTGATAATAACATAATCCGTCAGCGTCGTTTGACCCGCGCTGTATCATATTTCGGCCACGGGACTTAGAGCGATAACGGTTGTAATTGCTACGACTTCGGCTCCTTTCTCTAGATCTTGGTGCGGTCTGAAGTGCCATCACTTGCAAAGTTAATTGGGCAATTTGCGCTTGTAATGTAGAAAAGTCTTCTGATGTCGACGGTTCACTGGTGACTTCAGCTACTTGCGGAGATCGGGTGGCTTCCAAAATTTTGTCTGCAATTGTTGACAAATTCTCAAGGTCCTTGACTTCGGTGACAGCAAGTACGGCACGCACTGGCGATGGTAAATGCCCTTGCCACATAATGTTAAGCGTTTCGTCAGGTATTTTGCCTCTAGCCAAATCTCGCATGCGCCTTAAAAGTTGCGAAGGCTTTTGGTCACCAAGGTCAATTTCGCTCAGAAGTTTTCGTAGTTGACGATCCTCCGATTCTTCATATACTGCTAACAGTCTTTCTTTCAAGGTTTCATATATCTTTGACTGTGGCTGCTGTAATAAAATGTCACTGACTTGTTGTATCACCTCTTTGCCCAATTTTGTGACGACAAGGTTAAATCTGGCTTCGTCGCTTAATTTCTGTGGTGTCAGTATTGCCTCAAATTGTACGAACCATAGCCGGGCTTGGTCACACCAAAATTCCGGAATTCTTGAGGAAACTGTGACGGTTGCTAGCTCGGATGCGGCGCTAGGAGCAGGTGTTTTGTTTTCCCTGGTCATGATGCAGGAATCACGTCGGGGTCACCAAATGTGCCAGTGGTTGGTCTGTGTGTGCTGGGTCTGGTGTGTTGTGTAGTAGGGTCACTCGGATAAGAACTGATTGAAACTCTGGTGGGATGCTTTAGGATATTATGAATATTGGAATGGGTACACAGTTATTACAGACCGAGCTCGGAGAGCGACTGCCTAAACATATTATATTATTCTAGACAACCAAATAATGATGCAACTCTTATGCAACTAATCATGTGACAGAACGATATATGAGTAGGCACAAATTGAGCTAAAAAAAATACATGCATATTCCCTATCAATGGGTTGTGGAGGGCAGATTTTTCAAAACATTGAAGACACGACGTTACATATACTTAAACAAGTCCAACCCGCACCCACCACTTGCTGGATTACGGCCGATTCCCTCTCCTAGAGGAGGCCTGACTCTTAGCAGTTGGAACATTCTAAGGCTGATTATGATTAATATACATTTCAGTTTTCTACATTGTATTGAAAGAAACTTTGTTAAATTGCTGCCATCATCATTCTCTTACTCTTAACCCTTTAACCGCTTGCGTCGGATTTGTTCGACAAGTGTTTTCGTTTCCTAATCGCCAGGGTCATGTGTTTGCGACTGGGTACTCCATCTCGTTTAGCTCTTCAATAGGTGACGGAAGAACTGACGAGATGGAGTATTTGGTTGTATATTTGCGATCCTGGCGGATTATACGGGAGAATGTTTGTCGAATATATCGGACCCAGGTGCTTAAAAGGTTAAATAATTTATAAGTGGTCGGCCAACATAATTATCTGCTTCCATTAGTATATTGTTCTTTATCTCAGCTGTCTCTGTATTTTTGTATCAATAAGTGAAGAATAAACTGTTATCTTCCAACAGTTCCTGGCGACGGAGGAAGCCAGCTCGAGGCGAGACTTAACAAAACAAGTGTTGTACACTATATCTGCGCAAAAACTTCACCGGACTACTTCAACATATGGCTCAATCTCGAGCTCCTCGTGCCATTCGTCATCGACTGCTGGGTGGACAACCTGAAGCTTGAATACGACAATGTCACGCGGACAACGAAGGGCCCCGATGGCGTGGACATCAGGATCCCGGGGTGGGGCGGCCCGGAGCCTGTGGAGTGGCTGGACCCATCACATCAGAGTTCTGGAGCGTACTTCAACACGATTGCGGATTCTCTAGTCAAGATAGGATACACCAGGAATGTGTCTATTCTTGGTGCTCCGTATGATTTTAGGAAGGCTCCAAGTAAGTATTATTTTAACTTAGGTACTTATATACAGTCAAATGGGGTGAATAGAAACTCAGGGGTGAATAGAAACAAAATTTCAAAGGGTATTTTCACGATATTTCAATAGTTTTTTCAGCATTTAACTATACCAATTTTTTAATGAATTCTTATTCTAAAAAGTCGATGCTTTGTTAGAAGCCGATAATATGGTATCAAAGTAAAAACTAAACCAAAATTTTGTTTGATTGTTTCTATTCACCTCTGCGTTTCTATTCACCCCGTTTTACGGTAACTGTTGATGGGAACAATTTTGGAGGAAAACATTATGGTAGATAGATTTCAGTCATAGGTGCATTTTTTTTACACACAGTAAAATCGTAAACAAATATATCTCAGATATATTAAGTTTACTTTATTTTCTAAAGCATTCCAATAAAGTGGATCAGATTACTATCATAGCACCCAGCAAAACACATAGCCTTTTGACCGGGCAACTCGGCGATTTCATCCTCAAGTAAGAAAAACACCATTTTCTTCTAAGATTTATTATTATTATAAATCTGTCATGTAATCGTGACCGTGGCACGATGGACACAGTTTACTTTGTCATGTATGCATTTTTACTAGCAGAAATTTTCATAATATTCATAGATTTTTTTCTATTATGTAAGTGCGCAATGCATAAAATTCATTAACAAGTGCATATGTGAAAGTTACAACTTTTCCCTGATAAGAACAAAACAATAAACTGCTATTCTTGTACCAAGATAAAACTAACTACACCTAACATTCTTTTCCATTTTTATAGCTTGAAAATAGTACCTACATAACATAATTAATTATGATAATTAAAATATGAATACTTACTCAGTGATTGTTATGAAAAATTTATGAATAATAAAACTTTGCGGGCATACCAGAATAATGATAATATTTTACAAATTACAAATTCCAGACAAAGGTTGAATAATTACATACCTAGTCTAATGATTATTCAGGTGTTGAAAGTAGTTCAACAATTTGTCATCATACTGACTAATCCCAAACCTCATTGACCCACTATGATTGATGACTTAATTCAAAACGACATGGTTACCTTTTCTAAGTGGAAATTACCAGCTCTCAGAATGGTTAAATTCCACCACTTGGGGCCATAAGGCATGTTATAAAATTGTCAGGTGGTGAGAAAGGGGGCAAGAGATTTGTAGGGTATATTATTTTAGAATAAATGAATGAGACATCTGTAGCCGAACTAATAACACAAAACACGCTCACTCACTCTAATTGTATAATTTATAACTTTAATTCAAATTGTATTTTGACTCTAATTTTTAATATGTATTTTTTCACCTAGTTCTATGTGCATGCTGTGGTCTCCTGTAACTGAAGGAGCACACGCTAAAGGACCCCTCGTACTATTTGTAATTTATAATGTGTTTACTGTGGATCCTTTGTTGGAGATCCCAAATAAATAAATAAATAAACTAGACAAAAGCCTGTATTTTGGCTATCAGCGCCAAACCCCTCAATTAATAAAAGTTAGTATAAAGTAGCCATAAGCCATCGAGCAGAATTACATTTTTTTTTTTAAAAACGCAAGCACAAAATTAATAAAATAAAAAATAAGTCTAAAATTATAAAACATTGGAATTATAGATTAAAACCATTAATTAATAATATTAAATTAAAATCTAAAAAATAATAACATCATTTCTAATTCAATTAATACAATATAGTGTGTGAGTGTCCTCTCTTTGTGTGATGTGATGTGGTGTGATGCGGTGTGAGTGTGAGAGGGTGTGTGACTGTGGTAAGCAAGCAATCACTTGGGTGTATGTAGTAGCATTTCAGTGTCTTCATAAGAGAGTCCAATCAAGTATTTAAACACCTTTTTCCTACATTGCGTTTTAGTCAAGGGGTAGATGTTTATAGCCTTGTTTATCTTATTGTAGATGAAAGGGCCAGATTATTATACCCTTTATAGATCTATCCCTTTTACAGTTCAGTCTAGATAGTCAAATGAGCTCGTGGACCTCTGAACTAATACGAATAAATACTGATTCTGGGTTTGGTTGTGAGCGCTACTTATTTGCGACCGACACTGTGTAATAATTATAACAATAGTGTATTAATAATGTCACCAAATTAAGTACCTAAGCATTGTTTTTGCCGTGTCGTAAACACTACACAGTATTCCTTTGAGCATTGTCACCATTCACCAGTTCAATTTTTATTACAAAGTTTTACATTTTTATACAAAGTTTCCAAGTCGTAAACAACGCAGATTATGTTCCTTTGGTCATTAGTGTCATTACTCATAGCTCTGAACCTACCAGTGTATCTCACGGTCACGGTACAAGCATTTATCTCTTGATATTTTCTCTCTATTTATTTCAATTAAGAGGCTCCTTTTCCACTCGCCTATCGTCAACATCGAGCATGGTTTAAAAGCTTGTTACTTCATCTAACGCAATCCAACACGATGTTTGACGAAAAGGCAACGTGAAAAAAGAGAGATAACGCCTGAAAACTCTGGATTTACTCGAATATTTTACAAACTTTTTCCAGGAAATTCGTGTTTTTTTAAACCCTTAAAAGTTTTTGAAAAAAATTGTCGTCATTCAGAATCTTCATGAAATTTTCAAGGCTTCTATTGTTTGTTGTTACTTTTTTGACTTTTTAATTTTTGAGTAAATTATGAAATGTTTAAGTTCATGCAAAATAGCAGATTTTCAGACGTCTTTGTTCGTGCAAAATAGTAGATTATCAGAGGTCTTTACTGGATTAGTTTTACACAAATTTATAAATTGATTTCAATAGAAACCTAGATAATACCTACAAAATACTGTGTTTCCAAAATATCTAATGAAAAATGTGTAATAACGTCATAATCGCGTAAGAGTGGTTGTATGAAAAACAGTGAAAATGTATGTCGAGTTGCATCCCCTTAAGTTCAGCCATATCACATACATTTTACATAAAAGTCAAGAGTTTTAACGGTCATCATCTCTCTTACGCCGGGATCTATGCTCCTAATTGACCAACGAAAGAGCTGAGAAATGATCACTGGTGGCCTATATTGACTTTAGGTACCAGTTACCTAGAGCAGTGTTTTTCAATCTGAGGGTCGCAGCCGCCAGGTGGGTCACACAATGTCTTGCTTAGGGGGTCGCGATCGCGAGTCGGGTAAAAGTAAAAAGTGACTGTCACTGATCCTACGCTACAAAAATGTATAACAATTTAGAAGCTATGCCTGTTTATGCTTCAATACTTTTTCTGATACTTATTTGTTCTATTTTAGACACGAAAATTATGTACAAGTTGAAACATATTTGACTTAGATGTCTAAATTCAAAAAGCGGTCTTAGAGCGCAGTGCGCCCGTCCGCTCACGGCAATGTTACGGTCCTAGGGTACACTACTACACTACACTACACTATTTGTCTATATAAAAAACCGGCCAAGTGCGAGTCGAACTCGCGCACGGAAGGGTTCCGTACCGTCTGTAGCAAAAAAACGGCAAAAAAAATCACGTTTGCCGTATGGAAGCCCCCTTAAATTTTTATTTTATTATGTTTTTTAGTATTTTTTGTTATAGCGGCAACAGAAATACATCATCTGTGGAAATTTCAACTGTCTAACTATCACAGTTCATGAGACACATCCTGGTGACAGACGGACAGACAGACAGATGGACGGACAGCGGAGTCTTAGTAATAGGGTCCCGTTTTACCCTTTGGGTCCGTACCCATCCGTAACTCTAAAAAGGGGTCACGTATTCAAAAAGATTGAAAAACACTGGCCTAGAATCATAAACCCTCTAACTTTACATAAAAACATCCACGTTTCTTCATCAATACCCTTTATCCACAGATGAAAACGAGCATTTCTTCACCAACCTGAAGACCTTAGTCGAGACTACGTACGCCA
The DNA here is from genome assembly GCA_905147345.3 of Mythimna impura. Classification (NCBI taxonomy): domain Eukaryota; kingdom Metazoa; phylum Arthropoda; class Insecta; order Lepidoptera; family Noctuidae; genus Mythimna; species Mythimna impura. The sequence continues at coordinate 2,412,927 of LR990348.1, forward strand.
CGAACAACAAGACTTCAGTGACGCTACTGGTGCACAGTATGGGCGGCCTGATGGCCATGCACTTCCTACGGCTGCAGCCTCAGAAGTGGAAGGACCAATATATAAAGAGACTCATCTCGCTGTCCACGCCTTGGGGAGGATCTATGAAGGCGGTGAAGGTGTTTGCTATAGGTGAGACTACTTATTTTACTCTAGAATAAGTCCGCCTTTCCCTTGAAAAGCGGCGGAGAGTGCGTGTGGTTGACTGGCGCGTGTTGGATCATTCGGTTCCCTTCAAAATGGTTGAGCTGAGTGCAAGGGCGGATCCAGGGGGGGGGTCATGGGGGTCATGACCCCCCCCTGGGCTGGGTCCAGGACCTAGGTGGACCACTGACTAAAATTGTTAAACGTAATGTTTTTATGTAATTTTTGTCACAATATAGATTTTATGTAAGCACCTTCAATATTTAATTAATTTAAGAGCGGCCAACCCGAGGTACATTTTCTTTCTCCAGATATTTTGGATACACAGATATCTTGTGGATATTATCTAGGCTTCTATAAAAATAAAATCAAAACAAAAACTTGTGTAAAACTAATCTAATAAAGACCTCTGAAAATCTGCTATTTTACGTGAATTTTGGCCCTCCATAATGTACGCTTTTTAATATATAAAAATATAAAAAAGTACATCTATGGAAGCCATTTTCGTGCGACGATTTTCTATAATTTTAAATGTGGCCTAAAACCTGATGAGTCATTTGATCGACTTCAAATTGCTTTTATGGATAAAAGACCTTCAAAAGCAACCATCTACCGCTGGTATAGCGAGTTCAAGCGCAGTCGCCTTCCTTTGGGGGATGAATAGAGAAGTGGTCGTCCTACGATAGCTGTCACGGAAGAAAGTGTGCTGGCAGTAAAAAAATATTTCAAGAAAACAGGCGAATTATATACGAAGAGATTCAGCATACACTGCAGATTGGTTCGGGAAGCGTTCTCAAGATTCTACACAAGCACATTCGTTTGAAGAGGATAGTGTGCCGCTGGGTGTTGCACAACCTCACCGAAGCTCAGAAGCAGGCCCGTGTGGAGTGGTGCCGTGATATGATTCAAAAATTTGAAGCAGGCTCGTCTCGGCGCGTTTACGACATTGTGACAGGTGACGAATCCTGGATTTATCAATACGGTTGTCTGATTTCAATTCCATTACGAGACCAAAGCAGCATCAACGCCGAATGGTATACCACAAAATGCCTGCCAGAAGTTTTGTCTGCAATGAGCAACAAGCGATCGAATACCGGGCTACGCGGGGTACTGCTTCACTATGACACCGCACCGGTCAGAGTCTTTGGGCACCCTCCTTATAGTCCTGATCTGGCGCCGTGTGACTTCTTTTTATTCCTTAAAATAAAAAAAATGCCGAAAGGGACACAGTTTTCATCGCCAAAAGACGCGCTAGCAGCATTCAAGAAGGCCGTGGTGTCTGCAGCGGACTGGAAAAAATGTTTCGAAAATTGTTTCAGACGCATGAAACTTTGTATAAAGGCTAGTGGAGAGTTCTTTGAAAAGATTTAATAAAAATATTTTTTCAAAGGATTTTTTCTGGCCTTATTTTAAATTGTGGTTTTTAGATGTATCCTAATATAAGAATTTTTTATGTATTATGGCTACACTACATGTTAGTGTAGCGACAGCGGGAAGATCTCTCTAGTTACGAAAAATCAAATTATGGGTAGAAGCTTCAATGGTCGAATGTCTAACCGGACTGGCACTTCTTCATGTCCATAAAAATGTAGCCGTGTCGTACGTTCTTAGCGTGTCGATGGTAAAACTAATAAAAATCCTTGCCTGGCCTGGCCCAGTATTCGGTCACGGCAATGCCGTCCACTGATACTGTCATAAGATCCCTACATGAACAGGTAACAGGGCACGTCATGCAGTATGGAAGGTGGGATATAGTCTGTGGAAAGACACTGCACAAACACTGAAGCTCGGAACCGTTCAGGAATCCCCATCTGAGGAGATTGTCTTTGCTGCGCCCAACCTGCTTGCGGAGTGTGTTTAGAGTTTTCCAGATTGGCCATGGCAACTCGTGTCCAGGAGAGAGCATCACTCCCATCTCAAAGTAAAGCCATATGGTTTTACTTTGAGATGGGCTCATGCTTACAACAACACTTTTACGTTTTTTGAAGTCTCAGGGGCACCGAGCTGTAATAGTGCATAGAATGACGAGGGTTATTTTATTGTTTCGTTCTTTCTATGCGGCTAGCCACAGTCCTGCGAATTTCTGGGGGTGCAATGCCGATTAGTGGATACAGCATTCGTACCGGAGTCGGCATATGGCAACCAGTGGCAATTTGGCACGTCTCATTAAGTGCTTTATCCACTATGTTAGAGTGGGCGGAGCGGCTCCATACTGGACAGGCATATTCACCAGTGGAAAAGCGGAGCGCCATTCTAGCTGTTCGCAGAACTTGGGGAGACGCCCCCCATCTAGTGGATGTTAGGCGACGTAGCAGGTTGTTTCTCGTATGCACCTTTCGCTTAACATCCTCGCAATTCTTTCTGTAGTTGAGAGACCTATCCAGAGTGATGAAGAGATATCTTGGATGGGGGTTATGAATGATTGGTACCTCCTGCCATGAGATATTGAGCATTCAACCCGCTTGGCTGTTACAAAGGTGAAAGGCAGTATAATACTGGCTAAGATCTGAGAGAGCTGTGGTAAGGTTGGCCTCAATCTCCTCAAAATCAGTGGCTTGGCAAGTTAATGCTAGTTCGGCTGCATACAGAAAGCGGGTTGTGTTAGTGCTCACCGGTTGGTCATTGGTGTAAACGTTAAACAGCAAGGGGGCTAGAATACTACCTTGTGGCAGTCCATTTTTTTGAGTTCGCCACTTCCTTTTCTCGTTACCATTGAAGTAGATGGAGTGATAACGCGTTTCGAGAGAAGACGTAAGAGAAAAATTGATTTTGTTATTTAAATATAGGTATTTTACCCGTATCTATTATTATCAAAATTAAATCATAACTTCTTATGACTTGACCATGACTGTGTGACCCCCCCCCCTGGCGCCAAAGCTGGATCCGCCCTTGGCTGAGTGGTGCTAATATTCGCTTCATGTCCGTGAACGGGCGCTGTCAGTTGAGACTGGTCATCTCTTAGCTGCCAGTTGCTTTAGATTATCTATATTTAGTGTTTTATTTTTACTTTATTTACATTGTTCTCACATGATGGCGACAAGAAACATGTAACATAGATATTTGTAATTACAATACATGATTGAAAAGAGTGTCCATGGAGTTTCTTGCACATTCTTCTCCATAGAGATCTACGCTTTGGAATGTGTAATTAGCATATTTTTTTCTGACTGACTGACTTCTTGACATTTCAAAAGTGCCTGTAAATGGTTTATTTGAAATAAAATGCTTTGTTTTGTGTCTTTGACTTGTTACAGGGACGGCTGATTTTTCAATCAATCGATTGATTTCAAATCAAATCAAAACGTTTATTGGCCAGAAATACATTGTTAACAAGGAAAGATCTTATAACCTAAAAGTCACTGTATTCTGCCTGCAAGCAAGCGTGGAAATTATTTATTTGTATGTAATTCTTCAGGTAGTTATTATTATTATATTTATATAGTTTCTTCTTAAATGTTTCTTCTTCAATGTTAATAACCTTTTAAGTTTAACCGCCAACGTCGGATATATCCGACAAACTAAGCCAAGGTCGCACATCCACGACCACTCCATCTCGTCAGCTCTTCCGTCACCTATGGGGATTGAAGAGCTAAACGAGATGGAGTAACCAGCGCAAACACACGATCCTGGCGAATAGGACGCGAAAACACTCGTCGATTCAATCCGACGTGAGGGGTTAAATCAGTTTTTTTTTTTCAAGATTACGCTAGTCCATTATCAACAAGACTTTTAATTAATTTTATTTATTTGGAATAACAAACAATTACATAATAGAGAATGACAACAAAAAAATTAATAATTATGCAATCAACAGCGTTATTCGCAACAATAATAAATATATAAATAAATTCCGCCAGGATCGCACATCCACGACCAAATACCTCATCAGCTCTTCTGTCACCTATGGAGATTGATGAGCTAAACAAGATGAGTACCCAGTCGCAAACACACGACCTTGGCGAATAGGACACGAAAAAGGATTAGGCGCACAATGCCACGTTCGCAAAACTGGATTTTCGCAAAAAATATCTACGATTTAAAATATAAATTGAAGGCGTGTTTAAATACCCCTACATTTGAATCACTGAAGGAAACATTGTACAGATCATGCAAAAAGTTTTTAAATACAGACATACATTACTTATTGAGAATAATGTGGCATTTTGCTAGTGTGGAATTTTGAAAAAAGTAATTTTGCGAATGTAGCATTGTTCGCCTAGTCCACGTTAACGCTCGTCGGACCAATCAGACCGAAGCAGTTAAAGGGTTAAGCACAAATCATAAGCAGTCTCGATCTACATTGAGAGCTATATAGCTTATATGTATAAACAAATGTTTCAATGCTATTTCCGCGTGTCTGCACTTCGTGGCGTCACAGACAGGAGGTCAATCGGCATGTTAATCGTTGTTATTAAATTATAACATTATTATTTTGAGGCTTGCCTATCGCTAATCGGAATACTTTTTACGCATTATTTATATCTCTCTCAAAACAAAATAACCGTATGACGATATAGTTTCGTAGATTATTGGAGGCCTATCTTGCTGTATAACCTTTTAGTATCAGTCTCGGCTAAATATGGCTTCGCTTAGGTACTAGGTTACTTCTAGGTAAGCGCGCTCCATCGTCGACCGCATCGTCGCTTTCCATCAGGTGAAATAGCGGTCAAGCGCTAACCTATAAAGAATAAAAAAAAAAAATTGATCAAAATACTATGCTTCGATTGGTTATGGTTTCCGAAGCCTTAGGCCGCGTTTCTACCTAAGAGCGGGAGATGTCATTGGATGATTTTCCCAACTAAAAAAAAAAAAACGCCGCGTTTCTACCTGCAAGCAAATTCAAATAACATTGCGTGCTACGAAAGACCGCTTGGTCACATCATATCTCGGTAGTCCGCAATGTAACGTAACTTAGGTGGAAACGGGGCCTTAGGTATATCGAGCCCGAAAAATATTTTTTTAGGGTTCCGTACCTTAAATTTATGTAGCTTTTGTCGAGTATTTTTCTAGTGGTACAGCTATTAACAAAACTTGTATAACTTTTGCATTATATGTAATTGTATAATGATTAAAATTCTTAGGTATTAACATTCTTTGCTACCTAAATTATTTATCAACAGGACTTTTACTAGAGCCAAGTAAAAGTCTTGTTGATAAATAATTTAGGGCATCATAATCTTAAAAAATCCATTATACTATTGATTAGGAAAAAACAAATTAAGTCACAATCACACAAATATTATAAGGGCGAATGATATTGATGAAGAATTAAAAAATACAAAAAAAAAACACATATCTAACGTTACAAATTCTTGATTTAAAATGTGCTATCAGAAAGATATGAATCAGAAGACGCCGATTTGTTATGAATACCAATAAAAGGAAATAAGTAACGTATTTTTATCAGATCCTATTTCGATTGTTTACATTTAATGGCACGTTGAACTCACACAGCTCACTGTTGTAATAAGAAAAACTTGTTTTAATGTAATAGCAAACCTAAAGTAAGTTTGTTTTAGGGTTCCGTAACCAAAGCGTAAAAACGGGACTTCGCTGTCCGTCTGTCTGTTACCAGGCTGTATCTTCTGAACCGTGATAGCTAGAAATTTTCACAGATGATGATTCTGTTGCCGCTATAACAATAAATACTAAAAGCAGAATAAAATAAATTGTGTAAAAAAAGTTGTATCGATAATTGTACGGAGCCCTTCGTGCGCGAGACCGACTCGCATTTGGCCGGTTTTTAGGGTTCCGTACCTCAAAAGGAAAAAACGGAACCCTTATAGGATCACTTTGTTGTCCGTCCGTCTGTCTGTCAAGACCTTTTATCTCAGGAACGCGTGGAGGTGTTGAGTTGAAATAAAAAATTTAAAACCTATGCTCAAGTCTGCGGTCTCTTAAAGCTGTGAACAAATCAAATTTCTAAGTTAATGAAAAAAAAAGATACGGCCGTTTATGTCTCAAAAAACGTATATTTCGACACTCTCGAAAAAATCAAAATTCATAGGTTACTTCCCGTTGATCCAGAATCCTGAAATTTTGCGTAAAGTAAAATCTTATAGTACAGGTATAGGAATAAATCTGAAAACTGTAAATTTATTGTTGCGTCACAGACACACAAAAAAAAATTTTTTGCTATTCGGAAAAATTTGTACGGGACCCTCAGGCCGCGAGTCCGACTCGCACTTGCCCAGTTTTTAAATATTAAATCTGTGTCTAATGTTAAAATTGTATTAACCCATAATTTCTAGTAACTAGTCCACTAGCTGTTACTGAACTCATAATTTCTAGTAACTAGTCCACTAGCTGTTACTGAACTCATAATTTCTAGTAACTAGTCCACTAGCTGTTACTGAACTCATAATTTCTAGTAACTAGTCCACTAGCTGTTACTGAACTCATAATTTCTAGTAACTAGTCCACTAGCTGTTACTGAACTCATAATTTCTAGTAACTAGTCCACTAGCTGTTACTGAACTCATAATTTCTAGTAACTACTCCACTAGCTGTTACTGAACTCATAATTTCTAGTAACTACTCCACTAGCTGTTACTGAACTCATAATTTCTAGTAACTAGTCCACTAGCTGTTACTGAACTCCATAATTTCTAGTAACTAGTCCACTAGCTGTTACTGAACTCATAATTTCTAGTAACTAGTCCACTAGCTGTTACTGAACTCATAATTTCTAGTAACTAGTCCACTAGCTGTTACTGAACTCATAATTTATTTTATTTATTTTATTTTATTTTATTTTATTTTATTTGGAAAACTTACAGCTAATAAAAACATGTTAACTTAGTATACTAAAGCTTAAGGCCAATTACAAGTTTTCACTTATAATGAATGAATAAATGTGTTGAAACAATCGGTACATTACACGATATAAATCCACAGCTTAAAAACTAAATTAATATTTACAAAGAAATCGATGCTATTACAATTAAAATTATTACAACACTACTGTACTAAATAAATAGGATCAGTTATGAAATTATAAAAAGTTTACAATTTTAACATTAGGAAATGTTTGCGAAAAAATCATTGCAAAGGGTTCTTTTCAATTTACGTATGCCAGTGTCATAAATATCGATGTCAACTTCCCGGCAGGCGATATTAAAAGCACGACTCGCTCTAATCAGGTACGAGTTTTGCCTGTAGCGAGTTCTCACCACTGGTGTGGCCAATAGGTGGGGTCTACGTAAATATGCACAAGGCACACGTAGTCCTATCTTATTTACCAAATCAGGTACGTCTACCGATCCGTTCATGATTCCGAACAAAAATGCCAAATCTGCGATTTTTCTGCGCTCATAGAGAGGAAGAATATGAAATTTCTTACAGCGAGTTACATAATTGGGTAAATATACTTTCGAGCGGAATTGAATGTACCTTAAAAATTTCCGTTGAATGCTTTCCAAGCGATCGATGTAAACGTTATATTTTGGGTTCCAAACTTGAGAACCATACTCTAAGTGACTGCGAACGAAAGAACAGTACAGTATTTTAATAGTCTTGATGCTCCTGAAACCTGACGAGATTCTAAGGATAAAACCAAGTGCCTTTGAAGCCTTTTTGACTATATTGTCGACGTGCATGTCAAAAACAAGCTTTGAGTCAAAGGTCACTCCCAGGTCCCTAATAAAGTTCACTCGGGTTATTGGGGTATCTAATATTTTATAAGCAAAATGGATCGGGTTCGGTTTGCGAGTAAAGGTACACACATTGCATTTAGACACATTTAAATCTAATTTATTGGTTCTACAGTAATTTTGAAAGCTATTCAAGTCCTCTTGCAGTAAAAGGGAGTCTTCATAGGTAGATATCTGTTTCATGATTTTCATGTCATCTGCATAAAGTAACACTCTTGAGTGGCGGAAAGAGGACATGACGTCATTGATGAAAATATTAAATAAAAGGGGCCCCAATAAAGAACCTTGGGGCACCCCGGAAGGAATATTCATTGCCCTGGAGGAGTAACCATTGAGAACAATTGTCTGACATCTATTCTCAATGTAAGATGTAAACCATCGATAAAGATTACCCCTTATACCCATCGAGAGGAGTTTCTGGGTTAAGATATTGTGGTCTATACGGTCAAAACATTTGCTATAGTCGGTATATACAACATCGACTTGAGATCTCTGTGCCATAGCCTACGAAAGGAAGTCGCTGCAGAGAATTAAATTAGAAGTGGTTGACCGACCCGGCAAGAACCCATGCTGCTGATCGCTAAAGCTCTGCTTTAATAAATTTTATGTATTATTTAAAGTTGTCGATTAGGTTAGACTGGACAGTTCCCTGTATGTTAGTGGGGTATAAGGAGTTACCATCGTCGGCAGGAAGCCACATTATATTTGGTTGATTTAAGTCTCCGAGAATGACATACTTATCGGAACAATTCTAGTAACTAGTCCACTAGCTGTTACTGAACTCATAATTTCTAGTAACTAGTCCACTAGCTGTTACTGAACTCATAATTTCTAGTAACTAGTCCACTAGCTGTTACTGAACTCATAATTTCTAGTAACTACTCCACTAGCTGTTACTGAACTCATAATTTCTAGTAACTACTCCACTAGCTGTTACTGAACTCATAATTTCTAGTAACTAGTCCACTAGCTGTTACTGAACTCCATAATTTCTAGTAACTAGTCCACTAGCTGTTACTGAACTCATAATTTCTAGTAACTACTCCACTAGCTGTTACTGAACTCATAATTTCTAGTAACTAGTCCACTAGCTGTTACTGAACTCATAATTTCTAGTAACTAGTCCACTAGCTGTTACTGAACTCATAATTTCTAGTAACTACTCCACTAGCTGTTACTGAACTCATAATTTCTAGTAACTACTCCACTAGCTGTTACTGAACTCATAATTTCTAGTAACTAGTCCACTAGCTGTTACTGAACTCCATAATTTCTAGTAACTAGTCCACTAGCTGTTACTGAACTCATAATTTCTAGTAACTAGTCCACTAGCTGTTACTGAACTCATAATTTCTAGTAACTAGTCCACTAGCTGTTACTGAACTCATAATTTCTAGTAACTAGTCCACTAGCTGTTACTGAACTCATAATTTCTAGTAACTAGTCCACTAGCTGTTACTGAACTCATAATTTCTAGTAACTAGTCCACTAGCTGTTACTGAACTCATAATTTCTAGTAACTAGTCCACTAGCTGTTACTGAACTCATAATTTCTAGTAACTAGTCCACTAGCTGTTACTGAACTCATAATTTCTAGTAACTAGTCCACTAGCTGTTACTGAACTCATAATTTCTAGTAACTAGTCCACTAGCTGTTACTGAACTCATAATTTCTAGTAACTAGTCCACTAGCTGTTACTGAACTCATAATTTCTAGTAACTAGTCCACTAGCTGTTACTGAACTCATAATTTCTAGTAACTAGTCCACTAGCTGTTACTGAACTCATAATTTCTAGTAACTAGTCCACTAGCTGTTACTGAACTCATAATTTCTAGTAACTAGTCCACTAGCTGTTACTGAACTCATAATTTCTAGTAACTAGTCCACTAGCTGTTACTGAACTCATAATTTCTAGTAACTACTCCACTAGCTGTTACTGAACTCATAATTTCTAGTAACTACTCCACTAGCTGTTACTGAACTCATAATTTCTAGTAACTAGTCCACTAGCTGTTACTGAACTCATAATTTCTAGTAACTAGTCCACTAGCTGTTACTGAACTCATAATTTCTAGTAACTAGTCCACTAGCTGTTACTGAACTCATAATTTCTAGTAACTAGTCCACTAGCTGTTACTGAACTCATAATTTCTAATAACTACTCCACTAGCTGTTACTGAACTCATAATTTCTAGTAACTAGTCCACTAGCTGTTACTGAACTCATAATTTCTAGTAACTAGTCCACTAGCTGTTACTGAACTCATAATTTCTAGTAACTAGTCCACTAGCTGTTACTGAACTCATAATTTCTAGTAACTAGTCCACTAGCTGTTACTGAACTCATAATTTCTAGTAACTAGTCCACTAGCTGTTACTGAACTCATAATTTCTAGTAACTAGTCCACTAGCTGTTACTGAACTCATAATCAGCTTTAATTAGTTGGGTTGTTTTTGTTTAATCTAATCTTATTAGATTCGTTTTTATTTGTTTTGTCATCATAAAGAGACCTAACATTTTCTATTATATTTTAAACTGTGATCTAGTCTGTGTTCCCTGATAGCTACAGCCTAAGGGTCTTTAAGTCAAGAGTGAATAGGTTACTTCTAGGCAAGCGTGCTCCATCGTCGGCCACATCATCGCTTACCATCGGGTGAGATGGTGGTCAAACGCGAGCCTATCAATAATTAAAAAAAAAAAAAACTAGCTCTCTACCGCGGTTTTACCCGTATCCTTGGTTACTGCTCCGCTCCTAAGGGTCATTTAGCATGATGTTATATAGGTTTCCTCAATAAATGAGCTATACAACACTGATAGTACTTTTCAATTCAAACCAAGAGAGATTGAAACGTGATTGGCGACCTTAATACGTATTTAGTTACGGAATTATAATCACCAATACCACCCTCTCAGTTCATTTTACCCTATTGAATGACTTTTTCGTTTGTGTTGCAACTGAACTCTGCTTCCGGTTCCGCAGAAGTTCCGCAAGCTTTTTCACTTCCGTTACCGCTTCTGCTTCCGCAAAATTTATAACAGAACTCTAAACGGAAGAATACAGCGAGGAGCGCGGGGGTGGGAGGCGCGTGGACGACTGGACATATCGGAATAAGCACGGGGGAGGGGCGGGGGCGGTATACAAACGTGTCGCAACGAGTTTCTTTATTATTATATTTTTTTGGTTAATTCTGCGCATTACCGCACCTCGTGATGTGATTACGACGTAAACCTTCTGTTGTTTTTAAAAAATAAATTTGTGCTTTTTCTTCATAGTATTAGCACTTCTGCTTCCGTTTCCGCATCCGCAAAGATTTACTTTTGACATCTGTTTCCGTTTCCGCTTCCGTTAAGACACTTCCGTTGTAACACTATTTTTCATGAAATGGCCATTTAATAGGTTAAGACGAACTTCAAATAAAATCAATCAATCAAGATTATTAATTGTTTACCACTCTTACTTACCCCCGATTCTTCTGGGGCCATAGGTTTACATCCGAAAGGGGAAGCCGTAGTCCTGGAACGTAAAGGACAAAGAAGGAACATAGGTGTGGTTTCAGTCAGTAAAAGTCTGACGAGCCCTCGAGCCTTCGCCCTAGAGCGTGAGAACTCATTGCATGATTTCCCACCAAAAAAAAAACCCCGATGCTTGGCAACGCATCTTGTTTGCATAACAAACTGCATCAATCACAAATGAGTCAACGGAAGTCCTGATCAGCAACATCACTTGTCTGGCACATCGTTGTCCCCTCGACTCGACCTCGGTGGATCACTGATTCATGAATAAAATAATGAACTTAAGTACTTACGTTGTGGACGATTCTCATGGAATGTAAACAAATTAGTATTGTGTAAGTGTCATAGTAAATGGTAATCAAGATTATGATTGTATTGTTTATTGATTCATTTTAAAGCGATAAGCAGTTGGCAAGTTTTTTAATTGTATACTAGCTGGCCCCCGTAGTTTCACCCGTGTCTTTAGTTCCTGCGCGTTTCCTGTTTTATAACTTAACCATATGCATAGCCGTTAGTCTGCAGATTATCTTGGCACTCACTCTAAGCGATTTACGACCCGTTCACGACCTTGCCGCTGTGAGGGGCGGCGAGCGTAAGATCAAAAGTATGAAAATGTTTGAAGCAAGCTACGAGACGCCGCTCATAGCGCAGCGCGTCCGCTTACCAATGCCGCCCCGCTCGCTGCTAAAACCGAAGTCGTGAACAGCCCCCCTAGCCAAGTTAAAACTTTTTCGTTTCTATTCTCTTTTCGTCGACCGCCTCGAGTTAGCCACGCCTCCGATTCCTTTGTTCTGATGTCATCTTAACGCTTAGTCACGTGGTCAGAACAAAGGAATAGGAGGCGTGGCCGACTCGATGCGATCAACGAAAAGAGAATCGAAACGAAACGGTTGTAACTTGGCTAAGGGGGCAGGCCGTTATGCACATAAGCGGTAACAACGGTTTTTGGGGGATGAACTGCTTGCGTCCGTAGGATTTACTTAGTTCTGACCACCCTACACGTGTCCCCTGGGTAGTGCTAAACGAGCAGTAAATACGGTGGTAGGCCATAGCATCGGCTGCCGGCTTAAAAGTTACCACCCACTAGACAAAGCCATGCCGCCAAGCGATTCGTCGTGTTCCGGCGTGATGTCTGGTGAAGCCGTATGGTGGAAGATGGGTCTGAGCAGTTGTGTTGTGATGTATACCGGGTATGATGCACCAGCTATTGTTGTGTCGGACGTTTGATCGTGGAGGGTAGCGGGATCCGAAGCACGGTGCTCCGCTGGCCGACCGTAGGTAGTTGGAGGCCCAAGTAGTGTGCCAGCCACACACGAAAGGCTGCCCCGCCAACTGCGAAAAATCCCAGGGTGGCCCCATCGTGGCGGTTGGCGACCGGGCGAGAGGACCCGATGGCGATCCCTGGGGGGGTTCGGGCGTCCCCGCAGTCTCCAGATCAACCCTCCATTGGCACAGCAACTCTGGTTGTGTTGTTGGGTTTAACATTGCATCACCTCGCTCAACTGCCATCTTCCATCTCTCCTATTCACTCCACACACAAAACATGAAAGGTAAAAAGAAAGGCAAGTGTCAACAGCGGATGCACGTCCTCTCATTTCAAGTGCACCTTTCTAATATTAGAGGGCTGCACTCCAATATCGATGCGGTCCACCACCATCTTGAGACTGACAAGCCACACTTGCTTTTCTTGACGGAGACCCAAATTAGATGTCCGTTAGATACGGCGTACCTCACCTACCCGGGATACTCACTGGAGCATCATTTCCTGCAGCGTGCCGGGGTCTGTGTGTACGTCCGTAATGACATCTGCTGCCAGCGTCTCCGTCACCTTGAAGACCCAAGTTTCTCTACGTTATGGCTGTTGGTGGACACTGGTATGGACAAAATTGTTTATGCCTGTGTCTACCGATCGTACAGCGGTGATCAGGAGACGACTCGGCTGTTCGACCACCTCAGTGAGGCCGCCGATAAGGCTCTGCATCGACACCCTGATGCGCAGCTCGTCGCTCTGGGGGACTTTAACGCCTGCCACCAAGACTGGCTTTTCCCATACCAGAAGACCGACCACGCTGGGAGAGAAGCGCGAAACTTTGCAGTATCGATGGGCCTTTCCCAGCTGGTTAAGCAAGCGACTAGGGTGCCTGATGTAGTTGGTCATACTGCCAATTGTTTAGACCTTCTGATGACCACCGATCCGGACAGATGTATTGTAACAGTTTCCTCACCACTTGGAACTTCAGATCACTGTCTGGTGAAGTCTGTTTCGTGCTTCTCCCCACCTGACTGCGACTCACGCGGTGAACGGAGAATATGGCGTTACAGGTCAGCAGAATGGGATGAGATGCGGCACTTCTTTGCGTCTTATCCTTGGCAGCAGGTCTGCTTCTCTTCTAAAAGTCCGTCGAGCTGTGCGGATGCTATATCCGATGTGATACGTCAAGCTATGGAGTTTTTCATCCCTTATAGAGACGTACCCATCGGAGGCTCAGCTCGCCCATGGTTCAACGCCGATTGCGTTCAAGCTGAAGGGCGTAAGCATTCGGCGTTTCTCGCCTGGGTTGACGCTCGTGACCGCAAAGCTCCGGATCTGAGCTCAAAGAAGAGAGCTTTCAACCATGCTGCCAAGTCCTACAAAAAGGCACTAAAGAAGGCTCGGTTCGATCGCATTACCCATATTGGCACAAAGCTCTCTGCACAGCCGTCCGGTAGCAGAGCGTTCTGGTCCCTTGCCAAATCGATCGAAGCGAACTTCTGTAGGCCCACATTGCCTCCGCTGGTTAAGCTTGATGGAACACTGGCTCACACGGCGAGAGAGAAAGCAGGTCTCTTTGCATCTCTTTTCGCCCATAACTCTCGTCTTGACACTAGCAGTGCTACTCCACCAACTCTACCTCACTGCAACACCTCAATGCCCGAGGTTCGCATAAGAAACAAAGAAGTTTTGAGAGCACTGTGTCGTCTAGACGTGAATAAAGCTAGTGGACCAGATCGTATACCAGCAATAGTTCTCAAGGCATGTGCGCCCGAGTTGTCTCCTCCTGCGTTGCGTCGTCGTCGTTGAGTTGCGTCCTGTATTGACGCGCTTGTATCGCCTCTCATTTAGGACTGGTATAGTGCCCAAGTCCTGGAAGCTTGCCAACGTGCAACCCGTGCCCAAAAAGGGCAGTCGTGCCGATCCTGCCAACTATCGGCCGATTTCAATAACCTCCATACTCTGCAAGATTATGGAGCGTGTATTGAACTCGCGCCTCATGGCATACCTGGAAGGTAACGATCTCCTCAGTGACCGTCAGTACGGGTTTCGCCACAATCGGTCTACTGGGGACCTACTAGTGTATACCACTCACATGTGGGGCGAGGCCCTTGAGAAGAATGGAGAAGCGATTGCTGTCTCCTTAGACGTCTCGAAGGCCTTCGACAGGGTATGGCATGCCAGCCTTTTGAGTAAGCTTCCAGCGTACAGCATTTTCCCCTGGTCTGATTAACTGGGTAAAAGACTTCCTGAGTGAACGGTCTCTCCGAGTTGTTGTCGATGGATGCTCATCAGAGCCCATGACGACCAATGCCGGAGTTCCTCAGGGGTCAGTTCTCTCTGCAACTCTTTTCCTGCTGCATATCAACGATCTGCTGATGCCCGGTATCTATGGGTATGCAGATGATAGCACAGTTGTAGAGAGATACCTGCCAGGTGCTCGGGCTAGTAAGGAGCTAATCCGGTCCGAACGAGAGGCTATGGTAGAGCGTACGAATGTCTCACTTCAGGCAGTCTCCATGTGGGGCGAAACCAATCTGGTAGGATTCAACGCCGCCAAAACACAAGCGTGTCTGTTCACCGCCAAAAGGAGTCCGTTCGCCTTGGCTCCTGCTTTTCAGAATGTATCTCTGGAGTGCACCGACCGCCTTCAGCTCTTGGGAGTTGAAATTTCTTCAGACCTCAATTTTGGGCGGTTCATTGAGTCCAAAGCAAAGGTAGCTGCTAGAAAACTAGGCGTTCTTGCAAAGGTCCGACGGTACTTCACACCGGGACAGCTTCTAATGTTATACAAAGCACAGGTCCGATCGTGTGTGGAGTACTGCAGTCACATATGGGCTGGTGCTGCAAAATGCCATCTAGCAGCTTTGGACTCAGTGGAAAGGCGTGCGAAAAGGCTAATTGGGGATCCAGATTTGGTTAAGTCCAATCTACAAAGCCTCGAGCACAGGCGCAGGGTAGCCAGCCTATCGGTATTTTACAGGTTGCATTTTGGAGAGTGTGCGCGGGAATTGCATGACTTGATTCCGCCATCTCCTTTCTACCATCGGACAACCCGACGTACGGCGAGTATCCACCCTTACGTTGTTGAAACTTCAACGGTCCGGACTAAGCGTTTCGCTTCGTCGTTTATACCGCGTACATCGAAGGACTGGAACAATTTGCCTGCTGCGGTCTTCCCGTCCAACTATAATTTAGGTGTCTTCAAGGCTAGAGTGAATAGGCTCTTAATAAACTAGTGCGCCTCACCATCAATGATTGCATCGCTGCTTACCATCAGGTGGGATCGCAGTCAAGCACTGGTTTATATGAATTAAAAAAAAAAAAAACAATTAAACAAATATAAATTTAAATAACTTGAAGAAACATTTCTGTGGGGAGCTGATGTCTGTTATAGGTGTTAACATGTATTACAGATCACCAGGTCCTCACTCCATGATCAACAGGGATAACATAACGACGGTGAAGTGCCAATACCTTCTAACTAACATAATTTACTTTTTAGCGCTTTTAATTCAAATGTGTGTTTCCGCATGTTTTTGTGAAATCTCTGAAGTGAATATTTAGTTGCAACTGCACCAAATTAAATTGTGGAAACACTTCCTAACTAAACCAACATGTAAATTTTTAGTAATACCTCCTAACGTTTTTAAGACAAATATTTTTTGACTTCGACAGTTAGGAGTTCCTGTCACTTCGCCGTCGATAACAATACTAATTAAAATTAAAACGTTTGACAGAATTTCCTATGTAATGTTATTAACCTTTGTTTTAAATGATTGAATTTACTTTAATTATTAACAACCACTTTTGTTATTATTTTTTTGCAATTACGACCATTCTAATTATATTTTTCCCACTGTTGATAATATCTTTGCTCGAAGGTTCAAATACCTCTGTGCACATACCATGACTCTTTTTATAAATTTTATTATGATTCAATTATCGGGTGACTTAGTCCACTAACAATATTCTAGAGGGTGAAAGTACTGATGAACATAAATAATATTTAATATGGGACCAGATAAACATGAAAGAAGAAACCGTAGAGCCATACAGTTGTAGTTTTTCGCCCGAGTGCGGAAAAGTGCGCGTGCTCGCCCCCACCTCAATTTATTACATGCTATCATGTATCAGGCTAAGCGCGCGTCGACCCCCACGAGACGCGCGTCAACCCCCTTTTATTTATGTCTTCGTAAGTGTATTGGGAAAACGTCGAAATTTGTCACTGCAGCCCTCAGCTCCATAACAACCTCATAGGCGAGCGGCGCGGGCAAATGCCGATGCCGCCAAGACAAACTTTAGGGCCTAATTACACCACTCGATATTCAGTCTTAATCTATATTTATCTATTTATCTCATCGTTATGTTTCATTCCTTTACACGACATTGGCGTAAGTTGCTCTTTTTTTTCTTGTGTGACGATACATAGACTAAGACTGTCTGAATATCGAGTGGTGTAATATGCCCTTTTCTCCACTTGTATCAAAATGTACTATTTGCATGCATGAGTATCCAGTATTCTCTATTGCACGCAGCACAGCAGCTGCCAATCGCTCAACCACAGCGTCAACTGTGCAGTATTGTATGTTGTTTGTTTGTCTCGTAGCATTGTAGAGAGCAAAACATTACAGAGGAAGCATGTTCTCTGGTTGAGATGTAAACATGGCGATACAATCTCAATGAACGTTCTCCTTTTTATCGATTTACAATTTGATTAAACCTTTGTTTACAATTTTTTGTGCTGACTCATAGGAACTACCAATTAATGTTTGTTTGAATCCATTGTTACTTTAGTGTATTATCTGAAATCAGCTGTTTAATCGTATCTTATTCTACTGTTTAGTCTTTGCCCTGCTGTGCGACATTATAGTTTATTGTAAAACAGTAATATTGCAATTCTTTTGTTTGGTTGCGATGTCGTCCAGTAAATTATCTCTCGCTCTGGAATCTAGATGGACCGAAGGGGAGTGCCAGACTTCTGACTAAATAATAATAATTTAATTTAATTCAGATAATAGTAATTCAAAATGGATAGTAACAATTGGAACTTTTAAACCCACCCGTGTTCCTTCAGTGGCCCTTTAGTAGTATCACAATTTTAGTTTTGAATAAGGTATATTTTATCTAATTCTATAAATAAACAAAAATAAAATTTCGATTCCGTCTCCTCGGGTTTGGCAAAAATGTTAAAAGACTTTTTTTAATAGGGAAATTTTCAATAGCAGCATTTGGAGTACTAACTCAGAATTTAAGCACAGTTAATTCCTATCAATAGGTCGCTCCCTTTTATATGGGACTACGTCGTTCGATACATACCGTCGTCGATACGTTATCTACAAAAATACACAATTACACATCTATCTCTCCCCTCGGGGAAGAAACATGTAATACTAGCTGACCCGGCGAACTTTGTACCGCCTAACAATGAATATAGTATATCTTTCGATATAGTCAACCGATTGCGATGAAACAAAGCCTAAGTAATATATCAAGTTACACACAATTTTAATGTATAAAAGTTATCTACATATATTTCGTACGTGATGCACGCACAACTAAAAACTTCTGCAGATTTATTATATGTATAGATAGATTGTGTTTTGACTTGTTTTACTTTACTTCATAGCTCGGCTAGTTAGGTGCCTTTTTGGCCTCGCACTATATAGGGTGACTGGTAATTAGTGTACGATACTTAAACACGTGATTGTGCTCATGATAACCAACAACTTTTACTATGGGAACAAACCTGAAATCGCAAAAAAATATCGGCTGTTCAGTACATTTATGTTTGCCTAATGTACTGAACAGCTGATATTTTTTTCGCGATTTCGGCTTTGCTCCCATAATAAAAATTGTTTGTTATCATGAGCACAATCACGTGTTTAAGTATCGTACACTAATTACCAGTCACCCTATATACCTTTCTTTTTTTTTATTGTGTAATTTTAGTTCATTACGATTGTGTGAGGCACGAATAAACGTTTTTTCTGTCTTTCTTTCTTTCTAGCTGCTTAAATAACCTATTCGCCTTTTCCAGGTGACGACCTAGGCAGCCTAATGCTGCGCGAGAGCATAATGCGTACTCAGCAGATTACATGCCCGTCGCTGGCATGGCTGCTTCCCTCGCCGCTGTTCTGGAAGCCCACCGAGGTGCTGGTGCAGACCGACAAGTACAACTACACTATAAACGACTTCCATAAATTGTTCACGTGAGTATATCGTATCGATACTTCTAAAGCAGGGACCATAGCATAAGCATAATCAGCCTTTTAATGTTCCCACTGCTGGGACTCAGGCCTCCTCTCACTGGGAGAGGGAATGGGCCGTAATCCACTACGCGTGCCCAGTGCGGATTGGTGAATGTCACATGTCTTCGAAATTTTTCCTTCACCGTTTTGAGAGCATTGGTGATGAAATCAATTACACAAAGTAATGCGCCTGGCTGGGTTTGAACCCGCGACCTACAACTTGTAAGTCGGGGCCGTTACCACTCGGCCACCACTGCTCTTTCACCAAAGCATGGACCACACGGATGTAATCTAGCGTGACCTTGCTTGTTGCAATCAGTGTAGACAGCAGATGTACCTAATCCAAATTTTGATATGACCTTCAACGTCCTTAGATGGCGGGTGTGTTTTTCCAACCGCAGTTTCGACCGCAATGACTGATTTGCGAACGCGTTGGCGCGTGGATTAAATCCGTGTAGCCGCAACACAACCCGTACAGGTAAACCAAGCTCCCACAAAGGTGACCTCTGTTAGAATGCTGGAATACATCGGTGTGGCCCATGCTTAACTAAGAGGTAGGTTTGAGCAGTTGTTAAACGATTTAGCGCATGCAACGCAGCATGCGTTGCATGTCGCGGCTTCAATTCCCTCACGAAATAAACATTTGTATTGCCTACAGATAATTGTTCCAGGTCTGGGTGTCAGGTGTATGAGTGTTTACATGTTTTGAATACACCCGCGATACAGGAGAAATTTCTCGTGTGGGAAAACGTTTAAAAAAATATAGACGCAATCCTAATTTTTTTTTTAGATGTGATATCATCTAATCGCACCTTTAACCTTTCGAATACCGTAATTAGAGACACAATAGAAAGACAATGAGAGCGAACGCCGATGTTCGCTTGGGGTTTAATGAATTAATCCAATACCGTCACTAAACAAAATTCTTCAAAAAAACTGTTTTTAACGCCATCTGTTTGCTGAGCGCTAACTTTACAGATTGCGTTAAAAACAGTTTTTTTTTTTGGAAGAATTTCGTTTAGTGACGGTAATATTGGATTAAAGGTGCGTAATGACATCTCCCGCCCTTGGGCGGAGCGAGAGGGCGTGTCAGAATTTTACTGACAAAACCCACTCCTGTTCCTTCTTTGCCTTCGTTCCTGTGTCTCGGGGTTCACTTTCGTACAACCCATGAGACGCAATCCTAGCTGCGTTTCAAGTTATCGAACACGTTAATTATATTATCAGAGCGATGACCTGTTGCAATGTTTTGTGTCGTATACCTACTACTACTGACCGATTACACGATGATCGATAAAGCGAATTTATTAGGATGTAAATAGCTGTGTCAAAATGTAAATTGGCATAACCCCAAAACAGCTCGTTTCGTCACGTCACATAAAGGTACCTAATCTAAACATTTTTCCTCGTTGTTGTATTTTCCACTCAATCAATTAACTCCGGCCAATTTGCCATTTCGATTTACCTACTGTTTCACACTGCATGCATTAATTAATATAAAGTCAAATAATTTAATTTACATAAAACTGATTATATTGAATACTTACTAACTATTTATCTTTAGATATAAAAGCAAAAACTGACTGACTGATATCAACGCACACCTGAAACTACGAGGCTTAGAAGCATGAAATTTAGCACAAGGATTTCTTTTATTTATTTATTTGGAATAACAAACAGTTACATAATAGAGAATGACAAAAAAAAAACTTTTATGAATTACAGCTCTTGTCAAACCAAGTGTCTCACGTTTTTATATGTGGAGAACGTTGTTGATATCACATGTGTAAAACTATTTCTAAGCCTTTTTTCTGTAATTCCCTATGTGTTATTGTTTGTTTTCCCCAATAAATAAAATAAAATAAGTGAGCACTAAGAGAGGATTTTCCAAAATTCACAACCTAAGGGGATGAAACGGGGGTCCAAAGTGTGTATGGAGAAACCTACATCCACGCGGGTGGAGCCGCTGGCAGAAGCTAATTTATTTATATATTTATTTATTGAATTTATGTCGTTTACAAGGTCTTGTTACATAATATAAGTTTCATACATGGACCCTGCTAGGGCACCGCAACATTATACAGGGTGTCACATCAACGCACAAACGAATACCATGCATCCAGTACATGATTCTGGACCCCCCAGTGGTGGAAGTTTTCGTTGGTATTTTCCCAAATTTAAAAAAAAAACTGAGTTTTTTAATTTAAACTATATAAAATCGTTATTCTAACATTTTTAGTGAAAAAAATGAATGAATTACTTTTAAAATTAAAAATGTCATCGGGATTGATTGGAATAGGTAACAATTTTATCTACCCCAATGACTTCTTAATTATTTAATTATTAATAGAATTTTTTTAATAAAAATATTATCGGGGTTGTTGGTTAAATTAACGATTTTATACAGTTTAAATGAAAAAACTTGTTTTTTTTTTAAATTAGTCAGTAAAATTCTGACACGGCCTCTCGCTTCGCCCAAGGGCGGGAGATGTCATTACGCACCGCACATTACTGGATTAAATCCAGTAACGTAAAAACTGTTTTTACACAGTTTAAATTTAAAAAGTACAGTTTTACAAAGTCTAAAAAGTCCACCACTGGGGGGTCCAGAATCAAGTACTTGATCTGTGGTATTCGTTTGTGCAAGTGGTATTCTTGAGGAAACCGGCATGTCCTAGAACCAAAAATTCGAATTCGAATTCGATGGGCCCGCGTGGTGGATTACGGCCCATTCTCTCTCTCCTAGAGAAGAGTCCTGAGTCCCAGCAGTGGGAACATTAAAAGACTGATTATGCTATTATGCTAGGTATAATAAAAATAAAATAAAAATGGATCAAGTTTCCAATAGTAGATGTGTTCCAGGTACTCTGCCTATTTCTTCAGGGAACACGAGCATTATATTTTGTTGTTCTATATGATAAATGTTTGGCATTTGTCTTGACAGTGACATGGAGCTCCCAGACGCGTGGGAGATGCGCAAGGACACGGAGAAGTACACGAAAGACTTCAGCGCACCCGGCGTCGAAGTGCACTGCATATACGGATACAATATTACTACTGTTGAAAGGTTCGTATAACATACTTCTTTGTATGATATGAACGTTTTTTAGGGTTCCGTCCATCAAAAGGTAAAAACGGAACCCCTAAAGGATCACTTTGTTGTCCGTCCGTATGTCTGTCAAGACCCTTTATTTCAGGAACGCGTGGAGGTATCGAGTTGAAATTAAAAAGATATACTCAGATCTGCGGTGTTGCGCCGACCCCAAATAAAACGGGATAAGGGCAGGAAGATGATGATGATGATGACTTAGATCTGCGGTCCTTTGAAGCTGTGAAAAAATCAAATTTCTGAGCTAACGAAAAAAAAGATATGGCCGTTTATGTCGCAAAAACGTGTATTTCGTCACTCTCAAGGGAATCAAAATTTATAGGTTACTTCCCGTTGACCTAGAATCCTGAAATTTGGCATGAAGCAAGGTCTCATAGCACAAGTATAGGAAACAATATTAAAACTGTAAATTTGTAGTTAAGTCACAAAAAAAACTTTTTGCGATTCGGAAAATCTAACTCAATTCGGGAATCGAACTGTTTTCATAGGTAAGTTCGTACGGAACCCTCACTTGCCCTGTTTTTTTTTACGTGGGATTGCATCAAATGACTCCTTTCGCTCTAAGTGGAGCGAGAGAGAGTATCAGACTTAAAGTCTGAAACCCACCTGGGGCTTTACCGAGACTTGTTAAAATGTCAGTCGTGCAAGCGAGAAAGAGTGATGGAGCTATACATCCTAAATAGCTCCATCTCTTTACAGTTCAGTTTAGGTCGTAAAATATGTCGCGTTAAGAGTTCGTGGTAGGACCTTTGTGTTCCTTTAATTGCCCTTTGTAGTCCAGGAAAGCGGTACTTAACTCTTTCGAACAATCCCTCAGCGAACGCAGCTATAAGAATGAGTAGGTGAGTGCTTGAAAGAGAGGAAGGATGACGGAAAAAAAGGTGACACATTACAACAACTTCATTGCTACGATGAACGTGTGTCTAAAAAAATAATATACCTGCGACATTACCACAACGCTATTTGGCAAATAGGTTTAAAAAAATACTTTTACATGTCCATGTTTTCGTCAGTTTAAACTACATGAAGCTAGGAAACACCGGCCGTGTTTCCTAGCTGACTACCCTGAGAAGAAACACGGAAACACTCAATACTAAAATTAAGTTTATTTTATTCTATCCCACACACATATTAACTCAACGGTCTCCAACTTGCAGATTAGTATACAAACCAGGCACGTGGCTGGACGGATACCCGAGCTTAGCGATGGGCGACGGTGACGGCACGGTGAACTTGCGCTCCCTGAACGCGTGCGAGCTCTGGAGGAAGCGCAGGTTCAGGAACGGGAACTCCGTCAAGTCCCTCGCCTTGCCCGGCGCTGAACACCTCAAGATACTCCACGATAAACGGGTGCTGGATTATCTGGAGCTGGTCATGAAGAACTGAAGGTACTGTGGTTGTGTTGGACTAGGTGGTGAGGCTTCCAGAGATTTGACGAATAGGTGCTTGTGTAGCTTGTGAAGAATTTTGTTTAACATTTTTTGAGAGTGTTGTCGTGTTCTAATTTCAACGATTTTGACACTTATGGCGTGTTTCACCATAATCAGCCTTATAATGTTCTCACTGCAATCTCTAGGAGAGGCAATGGGCCATAACACGAGCCCAGTGCGGATTGGTGGATGTGACAAATATCTTCGGTTTTTTCGGTTTCCTCAAGCCGTTTCCTTCGCCGTTTTGAGAGTAGTGGTGATGAAATAAATTACACATGACTGGATTTGAACTCAAGCCCTACAACTCATAAGTCCACCATTGGGCCAGCACTGCTAGAGTACAATACGGCCGAAGTATCTTGACCGCTCCGAACTGTGAACAATTGGCTGCGCAGTTATTCTTTTAAGAATCATAAATATGTTATTTTTTCGAGTATACGCGATAATTCGGAACGCCGAGTTCAGAGTGGCCAACATATTAGGAACGTACTGTACCTGTACTAATCTGACAGATAAATTAAAGTCTTAAGTCTTTAAGACTTAAGACTTTAATTTAAGTGAACGCGGCCCAACTTAAAATCTTGGCAGCTCCGACATTCAAAATGGCGTATAGGTATGGTGTACTCTCTCTCTCAAGTTTGTTGAGCGAAATCCTTCATCGAACGTATCGATAAGTTGTGGGTAGTTTTAGTTAATATAAGGGGTAAGAAATCAATATGACATGTTGTGTTTAATTCTTGTTTTTTGACAGAATATCAGTATTTTTTATTTTGTCATGATTTCTAATTTGTGCGAAGCCGCTTTTCTCTGAAACTCTTATAAAGTAAAATTAAATATTTATTATTTTGCTTTCGTATAGATGGACACAATATTTGTGTTTCCGTTTAGACATAACATCCGTAACATACGCTAGTAAATTATTTAAAAATAAGTAGGTTCTGTAGATATGATGTTGAAATAAAATACTTATTTATCTTGCCAGTTACCTGTAATGCTTTAAACAGAGCTAAATATTTACTTAAAAACATTCTTCACTTAATAATATGGACACATTTACTTTCCACAAAAAAAGTAGATCTAAGCTTACTAATATTTAAGTAGAACAATGAACCTTATCACTTTAGTTATAAGGTTTATAATGTAATTGAAGGTTTATTTAAATCTCCCTATAGTTCTATATTTTCACGGCTCAATATATTTAAGTGACAAAGCCAAGCTTTACGGCTGTGATACTCTCTAACATATTTTATTTATTTAATTTTTCATTTATTGTAAAAAAAAACTATGACAAGTTACGTTCCATGACGAAGAAATGCTTTTATACTATATTTGCCATTTTGTTGCTATGCATTAGTATCATTCGTAATTTAGATATATAATATCATATATGTTTTACTGGAGTATTCCCATATGTCCATGTGTATGTGTAGGGACAAAGGGGTATTTTCTTATTATCTTTCTCATAACTTACAAATGGGAAATAAAGTTTTATTTGTCTTTGAAATATTTTTTGATTGAAGGGTTTGTCCCCTGCTCCCAGCAGATGGGACATTTCGTGTTATCTGTCCACAAACTTATAAATTGGGGAAAGGTGAAATTTTTTTTTTTATGCTGCCCTCAAAATATTTTTAGTAGAATAGAAATAAACTTTATTGTACACCGAAACAGTAACATAATTTTATACAATTTACATATGTAGGTAGAATTGCGGTCTTATCGATGACATCGATGTCTATCAGACAACTCTAGGCAAGCGTGCTCCATCGTCGACCACATCATCGCTTACCATCAGGTGAGATGGTGGTCAAACGCGAGCCTATCATTAATAAAAAAAAAAAAGAATATAGAAACTATATTAAAATTTTATTAAGTTTGGGGACAGATAATTTGAAAATTTCCATTTGTCTTCTCATTCGAGAACAAATGGTAATACACAGTTTTATTTGCATAACTTCGTAATAAACTGTTAGAATTTGAATATTCAGAATTGAAAAGCAATGAAAAACACTAGTCATTGATCTTGGAAAACAATATATTCTATTCGTAATTTATATAAGACTCGATTGAAAGTTAAGGCAGCTTCACATCATTGTGTCATGTTGTGGTCCGCGATACACTAATCAAAAAAATCTGTTCAGGCCTACGTAACAACACTACGAGCCAATCACCTGTTTCAAAAGGCGCCACAACATGACACAACACAGTAATGTAGCTCGAGCTTTAACCATGCAATAACACTACGAGCCAACAACACAGTAATGTAGCTCGAGCTTTAACCATGTAATAACACTACGAGCCAACAACACAGTAATGTAGCTCGAGCTTTAACCATGTAATAACACTACGAGCCAACAACACAGTAATGTAGCTCGAGCTTTGACCATGTAATAACACTACGAGCCAACAACACAGTAATGTAGCTCGAGCTTTAACCATGTAATAACACTACGAGCTAACAACACAGTAATGTAGCTCGAGCTTTGACCATGTAATAACACTACGAGCCAACAACACAGTAATGTAGCTCGAGCTTTAACCATGTAATAACACTACGAGCCAACAACACAGTAATGTAGCTCGAGCTTTAACCATGTAATAACACTACGAGCCAACAACACAGTAATGTAGCTCGAGCTTTAACCATGTAATAACACTACGAGCCAATCAACTGCATCAGAAGGCGCCACAACATGACACAACACAGTAATGTAGCTCGAGCTTTTACCATGTAAACTCACCCTGAGTGCCTAGTGCGAATTTGTTTTACGTTAACGCAATCGACAGGTTTACGATGTTCGGCGCTCCGATTGGCCCGCTCCAAGCTCTTAACCAATCAGAGAGACACGCGGTAAACGTTTCGATTGCGTCCTAACTGTACTAGTATACTCAATGTGCTCAGATAATGTTTATTTTTATTGTGCATTCAAACATCATACGTACATTTGTTAAGTAAAACAAAGAAACCTGAACTATTGAAATCAAATACTCGTAAATATATAATATACTTACGAAATGTTTGATAAATAAGTACCAAGTTGTTATTGTTTTGTTTTTATTCCGATGTCTATTTTCATCTCGATGATATGTTTTTATTGTTGTAAAGAAATACTGCTGTTTAAAATGATGATGAATTTTTTTACGAAACAAACGTGAATATTTATGCATCAAGCAACTGTAAAGGAATTCCATTCATTTATATCCGTCTGCCCCCCCACAGGGAGGGGTAATATTTTCCTTTTACTTACAAAGCAATTACTTTTTTGTAGATTAAACAAAATGAATGAATGCATAAATAATGGATGTAAAATTTGGTTTATAACTAGTTTATTTATATTATATAAGATTTTTTTACGAATTTACTTGTCTTATGATCGAAAATATTGTATGAGTTAAGATTTATAATATAATTTTAGACATTATCTTGATCGTTATGTAAGTGGAATATTAGAAATTAATTCTCATATCATGAAATAACTGTATTCTCGCAGTCTCATTTTAAATGTTATTTAATAATACAATTAGAAGTTGTATTCGAAGCATATTATTTTTCAATTGCGAGCTGTCTCATTAAAACATACCATTATAATAAGGATTTTACGTAATATAATTTATTAAATACTGTGTTGGTTTAGAAATTAAATTAACCATAAAAATGCATTGTTCATCAATACATGAGATTGTTAAAAGAAATAAACGAAAACCCAAGTAAATATTTATTTTATTATTTTGTACCTCGTTCCAGTTTGTATAACTAACAGTCATAACTCCACACCATTCTCCCGCCTTCTGAAATATTGAAAAGCAAAAGAAAAGGGTGAATTAATATAATATAATCTCTAAAAAGATATTATAAAAAAAAAAAAACAATTTTAAAACAAGCTTTTAAAAAATTGGATTTATTCTGATGTCTTTTTTTTTCGTTTTCTTCTCGACAAACCCTTTTAATTTGATACCTTAACTAGGCCGCCATCTTAAGAAGTCAGCCATATTGGATTTAGAATGACGTCACTTAGATAAGCATGCATTGTCATTATATAATATAATATTCCACAACTATCACACAACGCCGTCTAGTCCCAATCTAAGCAGAGCTTGTGTTATGAGTACTAGACAACTGATAAACATACTTATATATTTCTAAATACATACATATTATAGATAAATTACACCCAGACACAGAACAAATGATCGTGCTCATCACACAAACATTTGTCCTGGGTGGGAATCGAACCCACGACCTCCAGCATAGCAGTCAGGGTCACTAACCACTAGACCAACAGGTCAGTCGCATTCAAATTGAACATGTCTGCATAATTTCAACTCAAACGGTTAGGGGTGGCTGTTTTAAATATTTTTGAGCTTAATTGAAATACATATATACAGTGCAAGTTAATAAGCTTGTAAAAATGAAATAGTATTAATTTGAAATTGTTAGTCTGTGTATGAAGTAGATTGTACCGTCAAACGGAGCGAAACAAAACTTTCAAAGGTATTTTCACGTTATTAAAATATCGTTTGCAGCATTTGAGCGCCAATCTATACCGAACGCGAGTTGTCCTCTAGCGCCAAGCTATAAATTGCGAACGCGAAACGCGAGCCTATCAATAATAAAAATAAAAAAAAATATATATATATAACGAATATAACAATAATTTTGCTGTTTTTTTTTTTAAATACTAAAGCCTCTATTTAAATAAAAATCTAAGGTTAGAGTTATAGGAAATAGTAAAAGTACGCACAAAACAGCATTATTTATGTATTTTTATTAATAAATGTTAAATTGTCGTCTATACAAGACCATGGCGCTCAAAATGTTAACTACTCCAATTTAAGATTTTGTTAGAAAACAATAATATGGGATACAAGCAAAAAAACCTGATCAAAGTTTTGTTTCTATTCACCCCTGCATTCCTATTAACTCCATTTGTATCCATTTAAAACCTTCAATAACTCTTCTTTATTAGTACCTGTGTGCAAAATATATTTTTTGTATTCATCTTTGCGATGATTAAAATTAATCACAATTTCATGAAGCTAGTTTCTACTATGAGGGAAACATCAAATCTACGAATAAAACACATCAATTGGTAATAATCATGTATTTAACTTTGCATTTCATCATTCAGCCATAATGACTATACTTTCGTTAACCATGCTAGGGATGGGCTCACATTTGTGCAAAACACTTATCGATGAAAATTAGGTCATTTTCTAATAGTTTTGCACAACTGTGTTCACATCGCAATCTAGTGTTTTAGATACAAAATGAACGACGCTTTAAATAAATACACCTTACATAGCCCCATTGTAAAGCTTAATACATAATACTAGGATAAAAGCGGCTGACTGGGTTGTATGCTTTAGGCCCTGGCGATTTTTACTGTTCTCATAGTAATCTTTAACTATTTAATTAATCAGTTGTTTGTTGAGTATTAATTCATTTCTTGTGATGTTGTACCTATTTTATTTTTGTATTAGTTGACCCGGCGAACTTCGTACCGCCAACAGTCAATGAATGTAGTATATCTTTCAATATAGTCAACCGATTGCGATGAAACAAATCCTAAGTAATATATCAAGTTACACACAATTTGAATGTATAACAGTTATCTACATCGATTTCGTACATTTTACGTGATGCGTGCACAACTAAAACCTTCTACAGATTTATTATATGTTTAGTTGACGCGTTTCTTATTATATGTATACATATATAATGGATAATAAAAAAAAGAAATACATTTTGTTTATTAGTTGGCAAAAAGGATATTTACATTTTTTTATGCATTTTTTAAACGGTCTAAAACAATCTTGGCATTATTGTTTTTCTAATGAAACCTGTTTGGGGCACATCGATTGAGTGGTTTTAAAATTTATAACGGCTCTATGGCAATTGTAGACTTTGAAACCACCCAAAAAACACCAAAAATGTTTCTATCTATGTAATGTTTGGTGTTTTATAATTACCTATTTAAAGATTTATTTTCCACAACCTGCCTTTTCCAAATATTCTTGAACTTTCCGAAACCTCAGTCAGCCACTACTTTCTAAAAGTAAACACAGAGTTTACAGAAGCCCTGTATTTACCTTTAAAAACACTTAACAGGGAACAATTTTGACTCTTTTGAGAACTACCTACTTTTACATTCAGATTCAATCAATCTCATATCTTTCTCATAATTATAAACCAAACTTTAACAACACTGCAAACAATATAAACAACAAAAAGACAATTATTATATTAGGAGGTTTTACATACATATGTACATGCGCAGGTTTTTAGGAGAAATCTTTTAGCGAAGTACTTTTCTTTATCTCCAGTTTGAGGGTTGTCATCATCATCATCTATCGTTGTATGATGGTTTTATTAATGCGACACTTACATTTATATAACAAAGACACATCGCTAAAAGACTTAACCTAAACGACCATAAAAAGAAAACTTAACATAATCATTAAAGAACCGTCAGACACAAAATATTTATCACATTAACTTTTATTTAATTTCTCTCATCTTTTTTATTTGCAATGTGATAAAATTTTGTCTTGAAAATATTTAAGAGCTCCATCATATTTTTTTGTTTTTACAATATTTATATTTTTTCCCATTCCATTATTACATAACCTTAACAAACATTAAGTGTTTCAGTTCTAGAGTGCATACGATAACAATAAATAGTAAATGCTTATATTCCTCTTACTTCACGATTCAGCACCATAAGTCTGATCGTGAGGATATACCAACTAACGAGGAATGAATAATGTTAACCTAATTATATTAGAGTTAAGGAAATATCACATTTTTAACCAAAATCATGATGTACACACAAATGTAACAAAAACTTAAAGCACACATTGCCCAATTAATGCCACAAACATTTTAATTAAAAACTATAACTTTGTAATATTTGTTAATTTTCTACAATAACATCATTTCATACAGTTTCAATACAAATGGTCTCTCTCTGAGACCACATAAGAAACTCATTCACATTAATTACTGTGCACTTTCTAACTACACTGCATATAAAGCGTATGTTTTTTCTATGCCGACCATACAAAACTTGTACGAATAGCTCAGAGTTAAACTTTACAAAACATTATAAAAATGCGCCTCTAATTTAATAGCAATATTAAAAAGTGTTCAGAAAATCTAACCTTGTACAATCAGCATAACGCTCAGCAGCGATTTATTATGCATAATATATTCTTTGAAAACGTTCATTGACTTCTGACGTTGACTGTACAAGTAGTCACATTTAGAGAGGCACTATTCGAAACATTATTCTTTTACTGGCACGTTAAATTTTAATACATAATATTTCAACTGTAATGTCTAATATTATTCGACTTCATTGGTTACATATTTTTTTACTTACAATCATGTAAGGCATTTTTTTTTCAATAATTTAAGTCCTAAGTCATCTTAACCGATCTACTCTAGCGCGTTTGGTTAAATGTTATTCGATTCAAATTATAATTTCATATTTCGTTGACGTAGGTTGCATGTAAAGAATACTTAGGTCCGAGTCACAGCGCGGCCGGCAGCGACACGGCGAGCACTTTAAGCGTGAAATAATTTTGAACTTTATCTACATACTTAAAAGACCAGTATCGCTTGAAAAGCATGGAAAGGCCGCGCGCGTCTTGTCGGTAGTTCTAGCCTAGCCAGCCGCTGCGGGCCGCTGTCATTCCAGTGTGACTCAGCCCTTAGTTAATCGAGTTTAAGGGGCTTGGCAGACATGAGCTGCGTGCTTGATTGAAAGAATAACCGTGGCCCTGGAACGCAAGGACAACTGGAGGAGCACAGGTGGGTTTTAGTCAGTAAAAGTCTGACACCTCCACTCCGGGTGGACCCAGAGTGAGAGAAATTAATTGATAATTTTCCACACTAAACAGGGTTTAAACCTACATATCTGTAACCTATCTCTTACTTTTCAGCTATGCCTGCCAATTCCCATTTAAATTTCATAACGTAAACAATATCTTAAGCTGAACAATGCTCGACATTCTCACATAGCGAACTAAGCTATGACCTATGACTCCCTCGGATGATTATCTTCGGACGAGACTTCACAACAAAGCACACGACTGTATTCCGACTATTTTGCACACAGGTACGCACATTTAGCCAAACGGGCTATTATTATATAATACAGATAAATAAAACGTTTAGGAACAGAGAAATATATAAAAAATAAACAATGGCGATGGGAAGACAAAATAATTGTTAAGTTTAAAGTGGAAAAGCGTGGAGAATGGATGTTATACACCATTTTTATTTCAAATGATTAGACTTTAACCGCCTATGCCGCCGACAATCACTCTCGGGTTTATTCCACCAGGATCGCACATCCACGACTAAATACTTCATCTCGTCGGCTCTTCTGTCGCATATGGGAATTAAAGAGCTAAACGAGATAGAATAATTAGTCGCACATACTCGACCCTGGCGACCAGGACACGAAAACAACTGTCGGACCATCCGTCGCAAGCGGTTAACGGGTTAAACAAACCTTTTTTATTGTTCGTTCAAGCGATTTTGACCTCTATTCCGTAGGCATAAAGATGGCATTATAAGTAAAAAAGTGGTTACAATACCAAATTTTTACTGCAGTTGCCATTTATCATGCCATCAACGCAATAAAGGTCAAAATCGGTTAAACGGACAGAAAAACAGTTTTGTTTCAATTTCTAATCATATTACGAATGGAGTATAAAATAAATAGAATTTGAATGTTTATAAGAGGTTTTCTCTGTTCCTAAACATTTTATTATGTATTAGTCTGTTTCATAATTATCTACTAATCAAATTACTCCTAATAGGTTGGCTACTTAAACTGGGTTTGGAGAAATTAAACTCAAATGAGTGTCTTTGCGATATTTCACTTTTACTTTTATTAATAAGTATAGATAATTTTAAAACAGACTATCCCAATATAATATCTACCACACATTTAAACATTAGCAAGCGTCCCAACGTTTACACGATACTGTCCGTTATGCTAAACTAATTAGAGCGCACATTGCTCTAACATCAGTTTGTCCACCGTCTTAACCAATAAGCAATGATATGACATCCACACTGCCCAAGCACCATGTTTTATGAAAAACGCAATGTTGACTTGAAATGAACCAAATTTTAAAATATTTCTGACTGAACTTCCATCAGGGGCCCATGTTGAATTGTTAACGGGAGTCGTCGAATGGATCGTGTTGAGCTCATGGTAAGCCCTCAGAATTACGAATACATATTTGAGAATTTTACATCAGCTTTATGGAAAGAGCATAGTTGAATGTCAGATTTGAAGACGTACACTTGTTGATCATACAAGTCTATGCCTCTACAGAAAAAGTAAGTGAGAGAGGATGAATTTAAAAGCTTCGAAAACTAGACATCTTTGGAAGAGGCCTTGCAAAATAAATTAGTTTCAAGATTCTGTATCAATGTATTACAAGAAATAAAAGGATTTTTTATTATCTGGGAATGTATGTAACTCAGAAATAATAACAGTAAGCTTTAGAACTGTTTGTCCTATAGAGAACGAATATTTTTATTGAAATGACTGTAATCTATATATATAAAAGCGAAATACCACTCAATGATAAACACGAAATCTCAGAAACAATAACATCTGTAAACTTAAAATTTGGCTGGTAGGTTCCTTATAGGGTGTAAAAATCCGCTAAGAACAGATTTTATGAAACTCTACCCCTAAGGGGGTAAAACGGGGGTTGGAAGTTTGTATGGAGAAACCTACTGTTACGCAGGCGTAGTCGCTGGAAGAAGCTAGTGTGTTATAAAATAAATCGCCATTTTAAAATTTGTTCATCAGCGATTCAGTAGTGCGTTGACAATTTCAAGGATAATAGAAATTACTATTATTGTGAGACGATACAATGCCAAGCCAATGAGTATTCTTGATTTATTGATACATATGTATTTCATTTCATTACAAATGCCAAGTCTATCTATGTAGGCCAGGAATGGCGAACCTATGTCACGCGTACCGTGCGCGTACGCACGTGTGTGAGATTTTTAGCATTTATATGGGGAATTTGCAATTGCAGAAATGTTGAAAAAAATGTAATGAAACGTAATACTGTAAACATTATGAATACAGAGTGAATTTTGAGTAGCACGGAGCTCAGTTAACAGCAACATTCATTTTTCTTAAAGTCTCCAATAAAGGTTCACCATCCCTGGATATATTGCATTTATTCCATGAATATCACAAAACTAGATGGTCGATGACAATAAGCATTGCTTTTGGCCATGAAGCAATTTTACAGAAATTTTCAACTTCTCTTTCGAGTTAAAATTGCTGATTTTAAAAAAGTGTTTACGTAAACTTTCTCCATTGTGATGAAAACCATAACCAGTGTATTCTATGACATCCTTATTATAAAGGTTCTTACATACTTGATCGATTTTGTCGAATAAAAAATGCTTTATTTCCAAATGACTTTTCGATCGAGTCTGCAAGCTGTCCATAATTGACAATGATACCGAAGCAGATGTATATGCCACCATGATTTTGGGTCCGTGTGAGATGTCAACCGTATGCTGCTGGAATTGTTGGAAATATAACCAGATAGTATGAGATCAAGGAATATAGGAACTTAAGTAAAATAATTGACTGGTTGAACTATATACAAAAAATGGTAACACAAATAAAACATCAACAGAATGAATCGATGATAAACTATTTGACTAATGCAAGATTTTAAATTAATAGTTGAAAGTGCATTTAAAGAATCCTGAACAAATAAATTAAGATTTTATCAAAAACTTAAGTTGTGATTGTAATTAATTTCACTCAAATTGAAATCAATAAATCCAACATTATATTCAACAGATCACAAAATCTATTTAACATTTCATTAGGTAAGACATAAAATTATAATTATAAATTAACTCTTATTTTCAGGAACCCAAGACACAGTAAAACAGTTAACATTACTACTATCATTTGACCATAGACAAAGTACAGTGACAGAGTTGTCTGAAATTTTAAAGTACAATATGGTTACCAGCAAAAAGTATGTATGTAAAACGAATTTGTTTATACAAAATACAGTTTTGAAACTGCAAAAAATTTTAGGAGGCAATGATGTTAGTGATTCTCGAGCCGAATTAATAATAAAATAGGTAGGTATTTTTTTTTAACATTACGCTTATTTACGCAAATCGGTTAAAGCGTTTCGTAGAGTAAGTGGGCGGAGTCTTGTACAGTACAGGCTGTCGCACTCACGCACACAGTGACATGACGCGCGAGAAATCGCAACGGGTTATTCTGATTTTTTGTAGAGGTTTATTAAGACAGTTATTCTGAATTAAAAGAAAACTAAAATTACAAATGTTATTGATTTATTGACTAGGTATCGTATTGTTATATAATTATTTACAAGTTTTATAATAACTTCCTAAATTTTGTACAGATTCAAAATTGCACCTTTTATAAATAGTGACCCGTCCCAGTTTCAGAAATTCCCGTTTTTTCTTTATTATAACATGCATGTATTATATACCTAAACCATCCTCATGAATCACTTTGTCTATTGGTCAAAACCGCATGAAAATCTGTTCGGTAGTTTTTTTATTATTTATCGCGAACAGACAGACATATGCGGTTAGAGGTCTTATAATGGGTAAATGTGTAAGGATGCTATAGATTATTTGCTTCTATGTTTTACTATTAATATTGTAAAACTGAATTTTGGTTGGACGCGCTAATTCACGCGGAAATACTGTTTCGAATTGAAAAATTATTTTAGAGATGAATAGTTAATTTATTGAGGGAGGTTATAGGCATCACGCTATGATTCATGGGAGCGGAGTAGTAACCAAAGACGCGAGTGAGTTACACAGTCATACAAACAAATTTTACATACATTACTAGTAGACTGCTAGCGATAACCACACAGCACTCAGACAGCTCCATAAAGAAAAATACCCTTAACTCAACCCAAAAACAGTCTAGTAATTCCAACAAGTCCATCAACACGAGTCTTAAAGACGGAAGAAGACAAACTGATAGGCGTGACGCTACCTGTTGAAGAGCAAGTCGGGGCGGTAGTACACGTAGATGCCGAGCAGCACCGTGGCCGTCGCGAACACGGCGCGCCGCGACAGCGGCAGGCGCCGCAGCGCCGCGGGGATGCAACGCCCGATGCGCCACGACAGTGCGCCCGTCGCGCGCGCACGCGCCGCCAGCTGACGACGCTTGAGGCGCTCCTCGTCGAGGCGACGCTGTTCTTCTCTGTTGGAGAGAGTGTTTGTTAATTGATTGTCGTTCGTAACTTTATATAGGGTGACTGGCAATTAGTGTACGATTCTTAAACACGTGATTGTGCTCATGATAACAAACAATTTTTATTATGGGAGCAAAACCGAAATCGCGAAAAAAAAAACAGCTGTTCAGTACATTAGGCAAACATAAATGTAATGAACAGCTGATTTTTTTTCGCGATTTCAGGTTTGAAAAGTTGTTGTTTATCATGAGCACAATCACGTGTTTAAGTATCGTACACTAATTACCAGTCACCCTATATAAACAGTATTTTGCATGCCTTAGTTAAGGTACTTAGTATGGGTCATCAAACTTGACAAAGACCTGTACCTACTTTCTGTGCAAATAAAGATCTATTCTATTCTGAGGCCTTACAAGTGCACGTGTTAAAATATCAAGCGTGCGAACAAGAAATAAGGATGGGGCTATACATACACCCTACTTAATTATAGAACTAAGTAGAATGGCAGGCACTTTAATTATTCAGTTTAAGTCGTAAAATGGATCACGTTAAGAACTCGTAGTAGAGCCTTACATTACGAAAAGAGGAAATGCATGAAGTTTCGTTTATACCGCGTACATTAAAAGACTGAAAAAATTTGCCTGCTGCGATCTTCCCTTTCGATTATAATTTAGGTGTCTTTAAGGCTTTAATTAATAGACTCTTACTAAACTAGTGCGCCTTACCATCATCCATTGCATCACATCACTACTTACCATTAGGTGAGATCGCAGTCAAATCCTAGTTTATATCAATTAAAAATATTTGTGTTAAATTACTTAGGATCTTTCCTCAAAAAATCAAGTAAAATAAAATATAAACTTACTCTCTCCACTCCAGCGCAGCGACTTCGGACTCGAGATCAGTGGGGTCGTTGTCTTCGTACAGCTGCTTGGCGGTCACGAGGATGTCTTCGAAAGGTAAGTCATCTGGTAACTGGAACATAGAAAGAAAATCCTTTAAATTCTGTGTGATGTTGAGATGGTAACAGAGAGTGGTGTAGCTAAGTAACCATCGGCTATAGGGCAAAAAAATATAGGGCCCTTTTTTATGTAAGAAATCATCAAATACCTTCTCCTACTATGAGTGGAGCGGGAAAAACAGTCACGACTTTTAGTGACTAAAACGAGTTACCATAATTTACCTCTAAGGCCCCAGTGTACCGAAACCGGGACAACTCCGTACCAGCTAACTTAAACCTTATTACGTAAAAATAAGGTTTAAGTTAGCTGGTACGAGATGTACCGTTTTCCGTACACTGGGACTTGAGAGGTGTAGTGTTGTTGCAACCTATTTTATTTCTGTGATCATTTGTTCTGTGTCTGGGTGTAATTTATCTATATATGTATGTATTTAGAAATATATAAGTATGTTTATCAGTTGTCTAGTACCCATAACACAAGCTCTGCTTAGCTTGGGACTAGACGGCGTTGTGTGATAGTTGTGGAATATTATTATTATTTAGATTTTGGTAGAAAAATTTTTCGCTAGTTCAATATGAGGTATGCTAATCAAGTTTTGAAGTCCCCCGAGCCTGGAGACCTTGAGGTACTGCCCCGCCTAGCCTTATCGGTAGCTACGTCAGTGGTCACAAATCCCCTTATTTTTTTTGTCAAAATTAATGGGATATATACCATAGACTATGACGAAAGGTAAGAGACAGAACTGGTTTAAAAAACGAAAATATAAGGTGACTGGTAGTTATAATAACATTTATGTTTGCCTAATGTACTGAACAGCTGATATTTTTTTCGCGATTTCGGCTTTGCTCCCATAATAAAAATTGTTTGTTATCATGAGCACAATTACGTGTTTAAGTATCGTACACTAATTGCCAGTCACCCTATATAAAATGGTCAAAACAGCGTGCAAACAGAAAAAAAAACAGATCACTATCGAAGTTTGTTTTGCTTCTCTTTGTGACATCTTCTTGTCTATATTTTTTTCGGTCCTTGATCTAACATGTGGACTCAAATTATAGGAATACTATCTGTCCCCTGCGGTTTCACCCGCGTCTGCGGTTACAGCTCCACTTCCGCAGTTCATAGAGTAATGTTATAAAATATATCAGGTTTTCATATACACAATTTTTTTTTCAATCCGACTGGTAGTTTTAGAGATCAGCATTTAAACAAACATAAAATCTCTTCCGCTTTATATTATATATATTTTAAGCAAGCTGGTGCCCGCGACTTTGTCTGCCAGACAATCCGTTAGACTTATAAAACAGCACAATGCTATTTGGCCACAATTTCGAGATTTTATTTTTGCGTGGAAGCTTAATTCTTTTTCTAGAATAAAAGTAGCTTCAGTTATTCCCTATAATATCAGCTACTACCAGTGAGTCTCTTCAAACAGACAGACAGACAGACAAAAATTTTACACATTTAATTTAAAAATATACATCCATATTTTGATATTACAAACAGAAACTTCAACTTTATTTATATGTATAAAGTATTTTAAGTCTAAAAGAAATCTATACTCAGTTACACTGGCTCAAATATGTTTATTTATTTAATACTTAGCACACAAAAGTACAGAGGCGGACTTAATGCCTTAGGCATTTTCTATCAGTCAACCTTTGGGTGATGCAGAGAAAAGAAGTAGTATGTTGCAAGCTGACAAATGTTTATATCACATACTATCTCCATATCAAATAAAACTTACCCGAGACAACAAGCAATGCAGCATCGCCATATCACATTCACAGTTAAACACCTCATCTGCCCGATACAGCACTATTGCGGCCGTCACGTACACCGGGAACAGCGGGGGGGCGCACAGGAAGTAGTCATAGAGACGCACGACATCCGTGTACTTGTTGAGGCTGTGGCCAAACCAGGTCAGGTACCAGGGGAGCGCGAACATTGTGCCTACTTGCGCTCTGGAATTAAGAAACAGATTTTTTTGGTTATAATCTGTATTTTACAGGATGCATTTTGGAGAGAGTGCGCAGGAATTATAGATAGCGGCACGAATCTTGAGCGCTCGGCGTAAGAGCGGGGATCGTTTTGCGCATCGTTCAATATCGGCGAGCCAATCACTGGACAAGGATTTCACTCCCCGCCCCCGCATCTCTCTTCATACCACTAAAGAGACCCGATATTTCACTTCTGCGTGCTTCTGCACAATTAGAACTGTAGAAGTCAGCGCTCAAGATCCTTGCCGGTATCTATACATGACTTGTTTGCGCCTTCACTTTTCTACCATCGGACAACCCGACGTACGGCGAGCATCCCTTAAGTTGTTAACACCTCTACTCGTTGTTTATACCGCGTACATCAAAGGTCTTGAACAATTTGCCTGCAGCGGCCTTCCCGTCCAATTATAATTTAGGAGTCTTCAAGGCTGTAAATGGGCTCTTAATAAGCTAGTGCGCCTCACCATCAACGATTGCATCT
Source organism: Mythimna impura (assembly GCA_905147345.3). Lineage (NCBI taxonomy): Eukaryota > Metazoa > Arthropoda > Insecta > Lepidoptera > Noctuidae > Mythimna > Mythimna impura. The sequence goes on from LR990348.1 coordinate 2,452,017, forward strand.
CTGTTTACCATCAGGTAGGATCGCAATCAAGCACTAGCTTATACCATTTAAAAAAAATATATGTATTCGCGTTAAGAAAATAGTGACATCGTCGTTGTCAGTCAGCTTAGCCACGCCCCTTGACCAATCAGATCATAGTAAATTGGAAAGCCGTGTTCAACTGGCAAATCCAGTTGAATTAAGCCCTTTGCCAGACTGTACGGACGCGTCTTTTGTCAATTTTAAAAATTTGTAATTACTTAATAATTAAATTTTAAAATATTGTGTAGTAAAAAGTTTGCTTTAACAATAATGGTTCAATATTTACCCTAGTATGAATACACCCTTACTTTGCAGCAGCACTAAGTCACTATTTTCTTATCTCGAATAGACTATAAACTATACTCCATTCGAAATAAGATTAGACATTTAAACAAACCTTTTTTACTGTTGTTCAACCGATTTTGACTTCTATTCCGTAGGCATAAGGATGGCCTTAAAAGCAAAAAAGTGGTTAAAATACAAACTATTTACTGCAGTCGCTATTTATCATGCCATCAACGCAATAAAAGTCAAAATCGGTTGGACGGACAGTAAAAAAAAGTTCGTTTAAATGTCTAATCTTATTTCGAATGGAGTATAGTAATTTCATCATCATGAGCATTTCTGTCGAAAGACGGCCGCTGATGGATTTGGCCTTCGCCAGGTCTACCTTGTCTGAGGTTTTCCAACGCTCGTCAAGTTCTTCTGACTGAGTTTGAAAATACTTCGGATTATGTCGATAACCTTGATTCTCACGCAGATCACTTCAATTCTGATTCGCCCTCTCGCTTGCTCTTGGTGTCTCACAATGGGCCTCATCCGAAGTCTAACTAATATTAACATTATGATTATTCTATAAAACTGACTTGTCTAGACACTCGGCGAGCTTCCTGTCCGCCCTGCTGACCACCGGCAGCATGTAGTTGAGAAGGTGCTGCGTGGGCTTCATGGTGGTCTGCATGAAGGGCGCCAGCGGAGCTTCGGGTCCGTACGACAGGCGGCACAGCAGCGGGAACGAGGCCCGGTCGCCGCACACTAGCAGCAGAGTGATTGCTACGTCGTGGTAACCCTGGAGATAGAAGAGATTTTTTACTAAGATCAATCTAGATGCCTAAACTTATCCGAAATCTGGCCTATTTTCAATTAATGTTTTAAATGTGAAAGTCTGTATATTTACATTAATATTATAAAGAGTAATATTATAAGATTTTTTGTTTGTAGGAGGTAACCTCTGAAAATTCTGGTCCGATTGCAAAAATTTTTTCACCGATAGAAAGTTGCTATATTCCTGAGTGACATAGGTTATATATTTTATGTATGCGGGCGAAGCTGCGGGCAAAACCTAGTTTAGCATAATCAGCATTATAGTATTTTCTAAAAAAAAAAACAAATCCGTTAAATATTAAGAAAGTTAGAAATCTTTCAAAGATGGTGGAAGGTTTCCCCTTGTGTGTATTTGTTGTTTGGTATAAAATATTGATCTTCTCAGTAGTACACTCCTGGCGGTGTGGTCGTGGTCATGGATCGTCTGGTAGGTTGGTTGCGGGTTTTGTGAGACTTCTCCATCTCTCTCTATTCGTGGCAAAGCGTGGACATTCAATGATGAACCCATCGAAGATGATTTAATAAGGTCTGTCCATCTGATGGGTGATCGACCGCGAAAACGTTGGCCCTCTATTTTTCCCTGTACCACAAAACGTTCCAAAGACCTTTCATCGTGAATGCTATGTCCAAACATCTTAAAGATTCGCAGTTGTACAATCGATGAGTCTTTGTTTGATACGAAGCTCTTTCAGAAAGGAAACGTTAGTGCGGTGAGCAGTCCATTTTATCCTCAGTAAAAGCCTAAAATATTGTAGGTAGCTACAAAAATAAACGTAGCATACTCAGTACCCAACTACGTACAGCCGATTTAATATCATAATTATGTAAACTCCGGACAGTCATGAATCCCAGACTACATCATTGGTATTTTCAGTGAATCTATTTTTACATAGAAATTAGTTGTAGAGCTTACAGCAATCGCGAGCAATAAATTGGTTATTTATTAAGCTGACAAAATAGGTCAGATCGTTCTGAATGGTCTAGTTTTTACGTAGAATTACAACGAATCAATTTCCGCACTCCTGCTAATATCATTATCAAAGTAGTTAGTAGACTAAAAAACATATCTGCCAAACCTTTTCCCAACTACTAGTACAGTACGGTCAAAATATATTGGCCACTGTGAAGTTGGCGTTCCGAACTTCACACAAACTCGAAAAAATGCGCGATGTTATGAATTCGTACAGCCAATTTACTTATTTATTAAAAGTTCATGCAACACAAAAAGGCAGGGAAACCCATGATCCTGGAACACAAAGGGCAAAGAAGGAACATAGGTGTGGTTTTAGTCAGTAAAAGTCTGACACTCCCGATGTGTGTGTGTGAAATGATTTGCAGGAATCTAAAATCTAATTAATAGTAAATAAACCTATACCATTTTATTACAGTGAGTTAAAAATAAAATGTTGTAATTCTATTTTCTATAGGTACCTGCGTATTTCATAAGCAGCGTTCACTGACCGAGAAAATAATAAAAGCGTAACAAACTGTTGGTATGTATGCTACCATAATATGCGTAGTTTGTGTTTTAGTACATAGGCAAGCTTAGGCACAGAATAAGAAATAGTACAAGACTCTACCAAATTTAGCCTCGCAAGTGAGGCCACGGGCGTAGGCACATTTCTATACCTATAGTTAGGAGTGCGCCAGGCTTGGCTTAGGTACAACGGAACAGTCATTATGAATTCATGCATTTTCTTATTCCAGTAGGCTTCGGTCCTGCTGGGTCCCTTCGGTTACGGTTTGCTGACATTTCTTCGAGGCGCGCGTGAAACACTACGCGCCGTCGGCGACTCGGACTCGGTCCGACCGATTATCGGACGACTGGACGACGAGCTACCCATTGCTCGTCGTCCGCAAGTCCACGCCTACGGTGGCTGGAAATTGGGGTCGGGATCCCGGTTGCTGGGGCGTGAGGATGTCTGTTCCCTCACACTTGCAGCCGCCTCCTTCGCTAGCATTACTGCTTCGCAGATGGAGACAGATTTTTGTAGTGAAGTCGGTTATTTTTTTTTTGTAAAAAGTTTTTTTTTTAATCCACACGCTCGTCCCCTATATGACCTCCATAACTCAATTACTGGGTAATACAATACCCCTTCTTATATCAATAAAATCCGTTTAAATCAATTACCTATCGAGACAATAAGCAATTTCTTTCGCAATTCACAAACAAAATAACCTTACTTTTCAATAAGCCTAGAACTTGACTCAGTTGATACTCTAGCGTCTAGCCCGTACTATTCTATTAGCTATTGTGTCACTGATAAGTGATAACAGCTGGGAACATTAAGTTCACGCTATCAAGGTCGGAAATGTAAACCGTTTTCCTCCGTACTGGCTGACACAGATTCTGTATGACTGGTACACTAGTATTTTTAGATGTCCTTCAAAGATTTCCCGACGTGATATTCACAGAAATTAACTAATATTTATACCTGATTACAATCATACAGGGTGTTTGACATCGACGCACAAACATACGATATAGTAATGATTCTGGAGGCCAGTACCGACGAAAAATCCCACCACTGGGGGGCCAGTGGTGGGATTTTTCGTCGGTATTTTCTGAATTTTTAAAAAATCTACACAGCAATCATCGCTTACCACCAGATAAAATTCCTAGAAAAGATAAAACAAATGAGAGCCTATCAATAATATTATTATCTTCCTGCCCTTATGTTACATGGGGTCGGCGCAACCCATTTTCTTTATCTACTTTATTTAAATATTTTTTTTTACATACGCCTACATGGACACTTACAAAACGTCAGAAAATAGTACAGTGTCCTAATTGGTCGTTTCTTAAAGAAAAGAACCGGTAAGAAACTCCAGTTACTCATATAAAAAGAAGGTTCACTTGTCAACCTAAATTATATCAAGAACTAGCTTCAGTCAGCGGCAGCGGCGAAACTTTGCACCCGCGTTTCATCCCCATATGAATTTTGGAAAATCCTTTTTTATTCTTTGTATGTTACCGGCCAACAGAGCGAGAGAGAGAGCAGTGGTGGCCAAGTGGTAGCGGCCCCGACTTACGAGTTGTAGGTCGCGGGTTCAAACCCAGCCAGGCGCATTACTTTGTGTAATTTATTTCATCACCACTGCTCTCAAAACGGTGAAGGAAAACATCATCGTGAGGGAACCGGCATGTCCTAGAACCAAAAAATTCGAAGACGTGACATTCACCAACCCGCACTGGGCCCGCGTGGTGGATTACGGCCCATTCCCTCTCCTAGAGAGGAGGCCTGAGTCCCAGCAGTGGGAACATTAAAAGGCTGATTATGCTATGCTTATGCTACCGGCCAAACCCAAACCTGCGATTTTAGTCCAAGTTTTAGATTTAGTTCGGAATTTTTACCCCGACACGAACAGATTAGGTTAGAAGACTAAGGCGGGAGCGGAGCGTAGCTCCCGCCTTAGCCTTCGTCGTTATTTTTTTTAATAACCACCCAGAAATAGAAGCCCCGCGGAGCAGGGCTCCGCGCGTATAGGGGGAACTGGTTTGGCCTAGGCGAAACTAGTTCATCCTAAAATCGGGTTTGGCCCGTAACACCTCATAAAAGGCACCTCTGTGCAAATTTTGGGCGTGGGTGAGTCAGGACTTTGCCTTTATATAGAATTTAATAAATAATTTCAATAAAAATTAGTTGTTACCAGGCCATAAAGATACACTATCGACTAAAATCGTTTTTCCAACATCGTTTTATTCGTAAATGTCTTCAAATTCTATACGGGCCCGGTACCCATGCCAGCATAGAAAGTTAATTTATAATTGTAATTAACAAAATAGTGCAAACATTACACGAAAAAAGTTGAACATAAATTACTAGAAAAGCAAAAATAGCACCTGTCACAGTGTCACTGCGGGAGTTCTTTTGGCCAATTGTATAGTGAAATTAATATTCGGCCACACCGATATTCGATTACCATCGTAGGTACCTCTATGGTTTCTATTTCTATTATGCGACAAATAGGGTTCGAAAATAATTCAATCTTCTCAGGTATTTTATTTAAGTATCGTGTTATTAGGTTCAATAACCGAACGCGCAGGTAGGCGTACTTATCGGGTAGAAATACTTCAACATTGTAATCCCTTTTATTAGTAGCTAGGTCAGAAGGCGTCAACATTGAAGGGCTGTTCAAGAGCTGCGTTATAGTTCGAGAGTTATCGTGGCCCTGGAACGCAATCGATAACTGAAGAAACACAGGTAGCTTTAGCCAGTAAAAATGTGACATTACCTTTGGCTCCACTCAGAGCGGGAGGAGAAAGATGATATCTCCAAAAAATGCAGCCCAGATGATACGATTATAAAAGCATTCTAGTGACTAGGAATATAGGAACTATTAAAAAGCTTCTAATTGTTTCTAGAATAAAAACCACGACCGCAACGTGTTGTGGCAATGTTATACAGGTCATATTGCGGTTTTAGCCTATAAGGGCCTATTACACTACGCGGTATTCAGCACACGATATTCAGACTCTTAGTCTTATTTTTTTTCCGCGTAAGACCAGTCTAACCCTTATTACACTAAGCGACATCGATTAAGACTGTCTGAATATCGAGTAGTGTAATAGGCCCTTTAGCCTTGTTCATATCTATATTAGACACACACACTTATTTTCTTTTACTGCATCTGCAGCTGTTTCAAGTTTCGATAGTTTCGACAAACATACATTTTTGTTTTGGACTCATTTAGTTAACTTTCTGCATATATGGCTTGTTTATACATAACGTATGAATAAACTGACCCTTTATTTTTTTAACTCAAAACGGGACATGGACATGGGATTTATACACGCCAGTTAATAGGATCAAAATGTAAATAAACATTACTTTTCGCCCGCATACATAAAATATAGCCTATGTCACTCAGGAATAAAGCAGCTTTCTATAGGTGAAAAAGTTTCGCATTCGGACCAGCCCCCCTAGCCAAGTTACAATCGTTTCGTTCGCGCCGAACGCCTCGAGTAGGCCACGCCTCCGAATCCTTTGTTCTGACCACGTGACTGAGCGTTGAGATGACGTCAGAACAAAGGAATCGGAGGCGTGCCCTACTCGAGGCGTTCAGCGCGAACGATACGATTGTAACTTGGCTAGGGGGGTTGTACTTTCAGAGATTACCTACAAACAAAAAACATAAAAAAAAAACCTTTGATTTGAGAAGAATTCTTCAATGTATGGAACATATACGGCTCCTTCAAGTCTTTAGGCCTATCATATAATGAAGTGTTTGATTGAAAGTGACTACACCCTGTAGATCAAGACCCCATTTACAGTAATATACAAAATTGTCATGAGCCAGTTGCTTTAATATTATATAATAAGCTGTTTCTTATGTAAGTTATTGAGTATTAGAAACTTATAAAACCAGAATTCTTTAATAAACCAAGTTCTATTAAAAATCATTTCTAATATTAATTGACAAGAACAAAAAATATGTAGCAACACTTACTATTGGTCATTGGTTTATAACTTTTACTTGAAATATAATTTTGCAATTTTAGAATAGAATCATTTATTTCTGAGTATAATAAAAAGAGCAATAAACGAGGACGGTTTTTATATATCATTTGCACCCGAGCGAATACTGGATGAGTCATGTACAGAAAGAAAGAAATAGTTATAATCAGTGCGAGGCCAAAAAGGCGCCTAAAGCATAATGCACTGCATTATTTGAAACTAGTATAGTAGCATGGTATAAAGCCACTGCCACAATATTGTAATTTTTCCTTAATTCAATATTTGCTTTATTTATTGATTTAACATTTAATTAATTAGTAAATATTTCCTACAATATTAACTCCTTATACATAAAACAGATTACTTTCTTTGTATAAATTCTAATTTATTACTGACCTGATAGTACTTCAAATGCGGGTACTTCATGATAACCCGCAGAATGAGTACTGTGAGCTGGTCTTGTAGCGCCACACGCTGTTCATATGGAATGCCTGGTGGGAACCGCTTCAGTGACCGGTTCACGTCTAACACCACCTGGTGATGATCGTATTACAGTTATTAATCAAACAACATTTGCATCCGAATGTTGGGCTGTGAAAAAGATAGATGAAAAGATTTCTTTACATTTCAAAAGTGCCTGTAAAAGGTTTTTTGAATTAAAATGCTTTGAATCTTTGATTGCATGTAGTGGAGATGAGAATATTTAGATGGATGTGTGATGTGACGAGAATGGATAGAGTGAGAAATGAGTACATAGTATATTAGAGGAAGTTTAAAAGTGACTCCAGTGACAGGAAAGTTGAAAGGGAATTGTTATGACATGAATTTGGTTGGGACATGTGAAGAGGAGTTACATGTGGATTTATGGAGGGAGAGAGGGGAGCCAAAGAAAAGATTAATAGACTGTAGAAAAAGGAGTTTGTGATAGTGTGACAGGTCAGAATAGAAGAAAAAAAATGTGTTGCGCCAACCCCAAGTAACATGGGACAGGGGCAGGAAGATGATGAAGATTATTCAAACAATTGCACCAACAGGTAGGTGTTTCAGGCAATTGTCTTTATGTAGAACTTTGATGTAAATAGTGCCAACTTGCAAACTAATAGAATATAATAAACTTTATTGTACACCAAAATAGTAACATAACTTATATACAATAATAACACAAAACAAAATACAAAAAAAAAATAAAAAACAAAAAAGGGCAAAAAACAATAATAATAAATATCATCATCATCATCATCATCATCATCATCATCATCATCTTCCTGCCCTTGTCCCATCTTATTTAATAAATATAATTTATATTTTTTTATTTTTAATATAATTAAAAAATATATTTGGTGTACAATAAAGAATATATCTATCTATATAATATTAGAAATAATAATAAAGAAGAAACAAAAAACACTACATATACACACACATTTACTTTTTGCTTTTGATAAGTTACATATTGATGCATTTCTTATTAGAACAACCAGTTTACCTGATTATATTCAATGTGTGTGGACAGTTCATCCAAAGATGGAGGCTCTGTCAATTCTTCTTGTGTCACTCCAACCAACAACGGCCAGATTTTTTTTCTGTAGTCATCTGTTATAAGAAAGATATTTTAATTATTTGTTTATTTTCAGTGTACTTTCGCTAATTAGATATTTAATAAAACAAAGTAAACATTGGACCCTATCTTTATCATAAGTACTGTAAATGAAGATAATCATGATGTAATGAGTCTATGAGTAATATTGTTTTAAATTAAATCAAATCTGTGACTCAGGAATCCACCTGAGAACAAATCAAGTACTTATTGACCACTATAGATAGTAAAAATATAATTTTCGCCTAGCTTATAATGTTACAAAACACTAAACAGACACTGACATTTGTTCATCAGAAACAGTAAAACTGATAAGGTATTTACTTCAACAACTTCTGTGAAAGGTTTATAATGTCACTAGTTCCACAACATTATCTCTTGTCATAAATATAGCTCTGCATGACGACAGAGGGAGGCATTGTTCACAGCTATACGATGTAAACAAATTGTACAATTACATACCACTGATCAATCCTGCTTTGCCTTTAGCAAAACTTTGCCATTGTTCCAGATTCACACAGTCCGGGTTCTCTAAACATTTCTCAATATCTTTCTTCTTCTCCTTCACTTCTGAGTCTTCGTAACCAGGTTCTAAACAAAATTGTCAATGACATTACCAGTGGACATCTGGGACTTTCACTTACATTTTTCAAAAGAACATTCAGGATATTTACACAAAAACAGGGCAGATATCACAGAGCACTATATCAAGAATACATACAGGTAGGAAGTAGGTAATCAAATTGTCTAATGATTGTTTACAATACCTTCATCGAATTTTAGCTCGGAAGGCGTAGAGATGTCATCAATATTTTTAGCGTTATTCAAGTCGAAAGATTGTTTTTTCGGCGTCGGTGAACAGTCGCCGTTAGTATTACACTTATCACCAATATCGGTGTCGGTATTATAAGATTCCATGGTAGAAAGTTAAAAATTAATCGAGCGAAAACATTACACCATTCTTCCCCATAGGGCGATGTGATGACATTTGAGAAAAATGTCATGTTCAAAAACTCAATCCGCAAATCAATGTGAATGTATTTTTATGTTTTATTTAATGTCTTTACAATATTTACGTTTCAAATTAGAATCATCTCTATCTACTTCAATAATTTGTAATATCATCTCAACTATATTTTGAGTTCCAACGATAATTGATCAACAAAGTATTTGATCTGTTAAAAATTATTTACGAACGCACCTGCAAAATGTCATGTCAAAATCTGTTACGCTTCTTTTGACGCAGATATTCGATAAACTGATATTTGGTCAGCCTTTCACTTTTTAGTATTGGTTTATCGAATATCTGTTCCTGAATTAGTTAAAATAAATATTGTGATTTTGTGCAATAAAAGAATTAAAGTCAACATCAGTTAAAGCTATTGAATGCACCAAACGCTCGATTTATTTTTATAAGTAAAAAATATATGTTACTGTCAAAGTAAACCATCCTGATTGAAACAATAACAATATAAAAAATTTACAAAATAGTAAATGGCTAAAAATATTTTTTTAAAAATGGATCTCGACGTTCATTCTCCAAATGAGAATATTAGGAAAATTGAAGACATCATTGATATACAAAAAGCAAATGGAAATTTTAATGTCCGGCAAGTGGCCTTCAAACTCCCTTCAGAGTCGGAGAGCACGGTTTCGGCTAATGTAGCTAAGAGCTTAGAATCTGGCTTATCTAAATCTATATCTGACAGTGGTAGTAAGAAAAAGTTCAAGAAATTGCGATCAAAACGCCATAAAAGTCCTCTACCGGACGTTATATCATGGCCGAGCGATTCGGACATAACTGTGCTAAGAATGAAATTATGTCTAAACAGTGATTTAAAAGAAAAAGTGGGTAATATAATTCCTGGGGACGGACTGCATCAACCCGATAGCTCTTCCATGACCAATTTAGCGACATTGATTCGGCAATCACAACCGGCATCTAAACATAGCTTAAACATTGAAGAGTACCTGGTGCCTCTGACATCTTGGGAGCGGGAGCAAGAACCAGACCAGGAGCCTGAAAAGGATGGGCCAATTCTTGAAGAGACACAACCAATTGATTATGTCACAAAATACAAGCACGAATTCATTGCTTACGAACCAAGATGCAGTCGCGAAAACAATGATATGTTGAGTTCTAAAGATAGTCAGTCTGGCTACTCGAAGCTGACGAAGAAATCCAAGATGGCCAGGTTCCTACGCCTGTACTTCTGTCCTTGCTGCACCTGCCTGTACCGACTAGAGAAAATGCGTGATGAGCCGTCGATTTATTTTACGAAACGTCCAGAAATGTATTAGATGCGTGTAAAAAACAAACTGTAATGTTTTTCCCAAAATATGGCATTTCTTGACAAAGTCAGCACCTGTTTTTATTTAAGTTTTACTGAATATAAGGGTGGCAAACAGTAATGGAGTATTTCCGTCACACAGGCAACAGGCACCTACTTACTTTCTTGATGTGATTAAAAACGAATGAAGGGATCTATTTAATGAAGTGTGTATATACACGAGCAAAAGATTATTTCGAATCTACATATTGCTAACGGAAATATTTCAGGCGCAGCAAAATCAGTATAAGTTGATTTTGAGTGCCTTATTGTGCCTTAATCACCCTAATATTATAAAGGGTAAAGTTTGTGAGTGTGTATGTATGTTTGTGACTGTTTCTCGCTCAAACGACTGTCCGGATTTTGATAAAATTGGGCGTACGGGTTGAATATACCCTAGAATCGCAGCAGGGGCGTAGCTACCCTCATATCAGCCGTATCAATGATACGGGGCCCCCTGGCAACACTGACGTATGCAAATATTCATTCTCAAATCTTTATGCAATCCATAGTGTACATATAATGTCAAGCGATAAATAATAATAAAAAAAACCAATAGAAACAATTATGGGCCCAGTCGGACACAGCAACATTTCATTTATCAACGTTTTTTTTTTTAAAAAAAAAGAAACTTTCAATTCCCTTATTGATAAGAGGCCCGTTTTATTTTATTATTAGCCTATACTGTCCCACTCCTGGGCAAAGGCCTCCCCCAACTTCTTCCAGGTATTCCTTTCCTGAGCCACCTCGAACCAGTCCTTGCGGTCAGCATCTAGGTCGTCTCGCCATCACCTCTTCCCAGGTCGACGAGGCCCGTAGTTAATGAAAAATAACTATATTAAGAGATAGAGAGAGAGATGAGATAGAGAGATGAGAGAGATGAGAAGAGGATGATGATGAGTGATGAGAGATGTGATGAGTTAGAGATGTTCTATTTATTTAGCTCGCTCTCTCGTTCTAGCTTCTCTAAATCACTATGTTCGAACGATCACATTAAAAACTAAAACCTATTCTAGTCCAAAATGCTCCAATAAACGAGCTAGGTCTCGGTCTTACATGATTACATGGACGTAATACCTATCAGTTAGTCAGGCCATCTCCGTTGTAGCATATCGCGACTCAATCTCATTGTCTTTGTACTAGTAGAGCCTACTTCCATATTAATTTCAGCTTCTCTACGTGTTCCTGAGAAAAAGGGTATTGATAGTCGGACAGATGGTCAACAAAGTGATCCTATAAGGGTTCCGTTTTAGTTGATTTAGGTCAGGAATCCTAAAAAGTAAAAAGATCCCTTATAATTTTTGATACGGGGCCCCTTTCCGGCTAGCTACGCCACTGAATAGCACATAGAATACTTTTTATACCGGGAGTAGGCTCACTTGGGATAATTTCCTACTATCACGCGGGCGAAGCCGCGGGCAGCAGCTAGTAATACTGTAATTAATAGCCGTACGTGTCGATCGTCGAGGAGTAGCAACACTTGCCGCTGTCCTCACGTTGATGGGTGGCCATTCATTGTACTGAGGCTGGTCCGAACCTTAAAAAGGCGTTGGTCTCAGACACCGACCTGTCATGTTCATGATTAAACCGGTTGTAACGGGCACCTACCATATTCATAAACAGGTAAAAAAAAGTTCGATAACATGTCTCACTAAAGGGTATCGCGTTACCCGCAGTTACTGGGTATTTTTTTTAGGTGGGATGTCATCCAATGACTTCTCCAGGTCTACGGCGGAGCAGGAGGGCGTGTCAGACTTTTGCTGACTAAGGCCCGATGCTATATAGGAACAAAGGAGTGGGAGAAAAGAAAGATTTTTGCCTTGCTTTCCAGGACCCTTTCGGAAGCCAACCCATGGTCCCTACGGTTTTGCTGACATCTCTTTGAGATGTGGACAGCGACTTTGTTAAAGACAAAGTAGAGATGTGACATTCTGGTTACAACTTTTGAAAATATGAGCCCAAAAGGGTAAGTTCTGAATAACTGTCGTCGTAAAGCTGTCTACCTCTGATTATACTGAAAGCAGTGTTTCCTGATAGCTACAACTTAGGGGTCTTTAAGTCATGAGTGAATAGGCTACTTCTAGACAAGCGTGCTCCATCGTCGACGCCATATCATCGCTTACCATCAGGTGAGATGGTGGTCAAACGCTAGCCTATCATTAATAAAAAAAAAGCTACATACACGTCATACTTGCTTGGTCATCATCCTCAGCGTCATCAGTGACCTTAATTAAGCACACTGCACCTTTGGTCAGTCACATGAAGAACCATGACGAAACTCTCCTGGTTGACGCCAGCAGTCAAGCTACTTTTTTAAGGTTGGAAATCTTACAATGAAGAAGTCATTTCCAGCCTTAAAAAAAGTAGCTTGACTGTTGGCGTCCGCTCTAGGGCGGAGCGCAATGGCGTGTCAGACTTTTACTAACTAAAACCACACCTATGTCCTTCTTTGCCTTACAATCAAAGCAAACAAACCAAGGGTCCTGCCCCGGGTTTCCCTATCAGAAGTCAACCTATGGCCCCAAGTCAACCTATTGCCCCAGTCAATCTATGGATGGCCCCGAGTCAACTCATGGCCCCAATTCCCCAGCAGTCAAGCCACTACGTCGCAAAGCTCCTCTCCGACTGACTGTCCATTCGTAGAAGGAAACTAGAAACTGATCGAATCACAATTTAACTAGATACAAAAGCAACTAAATCGTGAAGTCAACTCACGGAAAACACATTGCATGCGAACTATTAAGTTTCATTTTTATTTTCGCGGCCATTTTATAATTCAATTGCCTAGCTTCCTTATTTGATGAAAAGCAAGAATTTTATCTGATTGGTTTCGTATTTTCTATCAATTTGCTGTAGGGAAGCTAATATGTCAAAATTTTATGTGTCGTCTGTACTCATAATTATGACCTATTAAAGCCAACACAATGGAGGGCTGAGCAACAGTCTCTATGTATAAATAGGTACGTCGTCAGCTATATTCTCTTGACGGAGACCAAAGATTTATACAGCATCTTCGACTATAGAGCGGGGAGTGGTTGACAGAATACCGTTCGCCAAATCACTTACACCCCTAAATAGTAAGCCAAGTCCAGGATCGTGCGCCAATATAAGACACACTTTGAATATAAATACATAGGTTATTACTGTTGATAATAATAAAAAAACAATCGCTTGCGTCCCCTTGCGCAGAACTTGGGTATTTATCTATCTAAGTATACTATATATACTTCTAAATATATAAACTCAAAGGTGACTGACTGACATAGTGATCTATCAACGCACAACCCAAACCACTGGAGGTATCGGGTTGAAATTTGGCATGCAGGTAGATGTTATGACGTAGGCATCCGCTAAGAAAGGATTTTGATAAATTCTACCCCCAAGGGAATAAAATAGGGGATGAAAGTTTGTATGAAACTTTGTCAATTTTAAACCGATCGGGCTGAGACTTTCCATGCATATAGCTACTATGACTACTTGACAGGCCTGTTGGTCTAGTGGTTAGTGACCCTGACTGCTATGCCGGAGGTCGTGGGTTCGATTCCCACCCAGGACAAATGTTTGTGTGATGAGCACGATCATTTATACTGTGTCTGGGTGTAATTTATCTATATATGTATGTATTTAGAAATATATTAGTATGTTTATCAGTTGTTTAGTACCCATAACACAAGCTCTGCTTAGCTTGGGACTAGACAGCATTGTGTGATAGTTGTGGAATATTATTATTATTATTTTTATATATTTTATTTATCTCAGGACCCTGAGGTCCTGGACCTTTGGGAGGCGTACGAGGAGCCAAAGCCAACTCGCAGAGGCCCTTTAGACAATTATAATGGAACATGATACCAACCGACGATTATCCCTGTACGCGCTATGCTAGTGCACCCAAGGACAACCCCCGGTTATTGAAAAACTGTTACGACATATGGAGAACAAAGATAATAGGGCTATGGTTTTTGGAGTCTTAAGTGGACTGGTAACATGGAACTATGTCAAGACTATGGCCCCTGCCTGAACAACGTTATTAATATGCATCGAAAAAAGGCAGGGGGTGACTTGACTTATTATTATTATTATTTTTATTTATCTCAGGACCCTGAGGTCCTGGACCTTTGGGAGGCGTACAAGGAGCCGAAGCCAACTCGCAGAGGCCCTTTAGATAATTATAATGGAACATGATACCAACCGACGATTATCCCTGTACGCGCTATGCTAGTGCACCCAAGGACAACCCCCGGTTATTGAAAAACTGTTGCGACATATGGAGAACAAAGATAATAGGGCTATGGTTTTTGGAATCTTAAGTGGACTGGTAACATGGAACTATGTCAAGACTATGGCCCCTGCCTGAACAACGTTATTAATATGCATCGAAAAAAGGCAGTTATTATTATTATTATGACGTAGGCATCCCCTAAGAAAGGATTTTGATAAATTCTACCCCCAAGGGGATAAAATAGGGGATGAAAGTTTGTGCCGCAAAAAATATACCTAATTAATAATAATACTTAACGCGAGCGAAGCCGCGGGCAAAAGCTAGTTATACTATAATATCATAGAGCTAAAGAGTTTTTTTGTTTGAACGCGCTAATCTCAGGAACTGCTTGGTTCGAATTGAAGAATTCTTTAATTTTTTATTTATATATTTAAACTTTATGCACTAGTAAATAACACTGTACAAAGCGGACCTAATGCATTGTTGAACAGACCATTCATCGAGGAAGGCTATACTTATAGTCTACTAGCTTCTGCCCACGGCTTCACACGCGTGAAAATAGGTTTCTCCATACAAACTTTGAACCTCCACTTAGGGGGTGAATTTTGGGAAATCCTCTCTTAGTGCTCGCCTACGTTATGAAAGGAAACCTTGTGCAACATTTCACGCTCCTAGTGAGCCCAGATCTTAGAATTGATCACTTCATTCATGATATGGCCAACTGAAACTGGCCAGATCTGATATGTCAATCGTCGTTTGGCCATATCATTGATGTAGGATTTAAATGATAATAATATTATAACGTTAAAGTTTGATGATATTTTAATTTTCTTTTGGCCTATTTTCTTTAGACCTTTTCTAAAGAAAATAGGCCAAACGAAAATTAAAATATCATCAAACATGAACGTTTAAAATGATCTGGCCAATTTTAATTAGCCATATTATCATGAAGTAATCAATTTCTAAGATCTTGCCACGATATAAAGGGTGACTGGCAATTAGTGTACGATACTTAAACACGTGATTGTGCTCATGATAACAAACAATTTTTATTATGGGAGCAAAGCCGAAATCGCGAAAAAAATATCAGCTGTTCAGTACATTAGGCAAACATAAATGTACTGAACAGCTGTTTTTTTTTTCGCGATTTCAGGTTTGTTCCCATAGTAAAAGTTGTTGGTTATCATGAGCACAATCACGTGTTTAAGTATCGTACACTAATTGCCAGTCACCCTATATACAACATCTCGCTTTGATCAATGAACGGAGAAGTAGGTACCTAGTTAGCTACTAATTTTAGAAGGTTTCTATTTAAGCAAATTCTATATCTTAGTGGGTACGGTAGTACAGGCCCGCATAAATGGCAGAACAGTTTCTCTGTTCGCCACGAACAAAAAACAAACAAAGCAGCAATTATCACATCAGAATGAATGCATAATGACTGCGGCATGATTGCAACTCGTCTTGGACCTACCCACGCAAGATTAGAACAATGAGTGAACTTTTTAATCATTTCTTTGGGCAAGGTCCTTGTCCCTTCACTTAAAATGATCATGATCAGTTACTCACTCTACAAATAGATTGGAGTTGTGGTGATTACGACAGTGTTGATGTAGGCCTCTAACCATCGATGCGATGGGACAATGTGCTTTGATTTATGAAGGTAATTTAGAGAGAATGCTTTCCTGCAACCTTCTTCGTTGGGTTATAAGGCCAAGGTTAAACTAGAAATCTAGCCTGGTTAGATTCGTCGCTTGCAAATAGTGAGTACACTAAAACAAACACGAAATAGGTATTATCCGGTATTTTCAGTAGGTAGTCACTGAGTACTTTATAGGTGCCTGTACCTACTTACTTACTACTTTTTTTATTGTACCTACGTGGAAAATTATCAAGTAACTCCTCCAGCTCTGGGTGGAGCGAGAGGGAGGGCCAGACTTTTATTGACTAACCCACCACTATGTTCCTTCATTTGCCCTTTGCGAAAGCCACAGTAAGTCTTTCGAACCATAGCGGCAGAGAGACGTACGTAGAACATTAATGCTCCCTATGTACTTCTTCCTATATAAAGGTGTTTTCAGGCATAATCAGCCTTATAATGTTCCCATTGCTGGGACTCAGGCCTCGTCTCTAGGAGAGGGAATGAACCGTAATCCACCGCACGGATTCAGTGCGGATTGAACAGTCTATGTTTTCCTTCATCTTTTTTGAGAGCAGTGGTGATGAATTAAACTAGGTTTGAACCCAGGACTACAACTCGTAAGTCTATTGTTTCACTTTAATACCTTGTTTTATGAACCAATTCAAATAATTTAGACCTGATTAATAGCTTAGTAATAGTAATAGCTATTACAAGGCTTTTCCTCTGTATCATGTAGTCTGTATCTGTATCCATAAGACTGCATAGGTAACTGTGAATAAACATAAGTGTGCCTACTTAAACCTCTGTTTAGTTCCGAGGTTCCGAGCCACCTACATAATATTGTCGTGTGCTACTAAACATAACATGATGGTTATGATGTTACGATGTAATGTAACACAATTAAATTAGCGTTGACCGATGTGGAAAAGCGTGAAGTCATATTTCATATACACATTAGAAAATTCCACTTGAAGATACATATGCACATAAAATTAATTTAATAAATGTTAATACTATAATACGTATACGGATTCTTTTCAAGATACAGTAAAAAAATATGGTAAAAAGGTCAGGGAGGAAGAAATGCAGGAGAAGACTGATTTTGTATATTATGTACGATGAAAAACGTAAAGAAAAGAATTTGGTACCTACAAGGTTGACTGGTAGAGAATGCCTTGTTGCATTAAGTCCGCCTATGTAGATACCACTACGGTACATGAAGTTTAAATAAATAAATAAATAAAGCAACAATAGGTATTATAGCTGGTGTACTCGACACTAGCTAACTTATTGATTGAATTTAAATTAGGTAGGTAGGTATGTAGGTACCGCTACCGATTTCAATTGGTACTGTGATAACAAAATTTTCACTTTAGCCAAAAAGAAATTGACTTGAATTTTCGGTAACTTTTCTATGTTGATCGATTAGAAAGTCTCATAAAATATTTTTGTCTATAGTAAAATTGGACTGACAAGAGAGAGCCGGTAAGCAGTTTACGTCTGTTTCTTCATTGAGGGTACTTACCTATATTGCAAGTAACTATTGCAATTGTTTACTATTTTATTTTCACTTATTCTGAGAAACGCATTGTCATAATCTTGAGTTAGGTTTTTACTGAGTTGGCTACTGGCGATATTAGATCAGATACAACGTCATTTGAAGACTGATAACGCCAATTAATCATAAAGATTAGAGCCTAGAAGTATCTAGCTAGAGTAGCCAATTATGAGTTGACTTAACGACTCGCTCCAGCTTTGCACAGGTGTTAGAAATATTTGTAGGTAATTCTCGGCTTTTGGCCGCTTGCGTTGCGCAGACGCGACGTTAACGTCGCGGTTTGAGGTGTACGCAAGAAACTTGCAACGTTTGCGCTACGCAGACGTTGGCGAACCGCCAACGCTCGTAAAACGCCAGTGCGATAGCAGCCTTTCTCTAATAAAATATGCACTATTTACATACCAAACATTCCTCATGAATATTTTTTTTTCTATTGGTGAACTGTATGAATTATTGTTCAGTAATTCGAACAGACCGATAGGTAGACGCGTTGGAGGACTTTATATTATAATGTGTAAGAATTAGTCCCATCACTTACTAAATACTTATGTAGATAGATATCATTAGGAAAAACGTAGGTATCTACGTAGGTACAGGTATCGGCACGGATCTTGAGCGCTGACTTTTACTTGCGCAGCAGTAAAATATCAGGTCTCTTTGGTGATATGAATATGAAGTGAGACGCGGAGGCGGGGTGTGTCAATGATTGGCTCGCCGCGCATCGCATCATAGACGTCACGCGTGATTGGTTCCCTGCTCTTGCTGCACGTACCTAACGACGACGAGTACACTTCCGTGCCAATAAATTGACTCGTGATTTTTAATCCATCGATTTTATTTTTATTATTGGTTATTTTATTAGTGGTTATTATGTCACCAAAAATGGTTTAGCCGAGAACGCATAACAGGCACACAGAGAAAGTTCCTTTCAAAAGTAGGTAAAATGTTAGGAATTTCTTCGTAGGGGTGTTACAAATCTTTGAATATATGCATAATATGCATACCTTCCGGTAGAAATTCTCTAAAAGATAATGAAAACCGTATGAAAAGCTGTTTCATGGTTAATAAGTAAACGGAAAAACCGACAGACGAACACAGCGACTTTGCTTTAAACTATTTATGTTTTTTTTTAACTTTTACTTTCAACCAGAATTAAGAAGATAGCACGTAAAAGAAAAAATAAAATAAAATAGGTGTACATTTTCTTGCCATAAGTTTACGATGCGCAAAGCGATCCCCACTTTCGCCGAGCGCTCAAGATCCGTGCCGATACCTGTACCTACGCTGAAGACTCTATGTAGATACTTTTCAACAGGTTGTATAGCATTGCAAGCTAGATCTAGTATTCATGAGACTACATCGTTGCCTATATGCTGAATCTAGATTATCTAACTCAAGTAAGTTAGTAAACTTACTTAGTTTAATATCGTGGAGTCACTTGTGAATACTTGAGCGACAATGTTGACTCCGATACGAACCACTTGTGCTTTCGTAACAGGTACAAACGAATATAATACCTACTTTTTCGTTTCGAGGATTGTATAACTGTCGAAAGTATATTTTCTGGGTTGACTCGTGTACGTCTTGTTGTCGACTGTTGGATTGATTGAATGAGTCACCGCAGTCCTGGAACGAAAAGAGCAACTGAAGTAACGGGTGGATTATAGTTACCCAGCGTTCCGAATTGCGATAAAAGTGAGTATATTGCAAAACCGACCAAATTTAGTCGTCACAATATTTAAGGGCTATTGAGTAATAATTGTGACGTTGCGCGTTGGTCAGACTCGCGATATTATCACTATTGTCGCATCTCGGAACGTAGGCTTAGTAGGTAAAAGTCTGACACTTCATATTGTCACTCCATCTGGAGCGTGAATGTTGTTTATTGGTATTTGATGTTTCCCACCCAAAAAAAAAAGGCGTGGCGTTCGATTTCTTGCCTTTGGTTTTTTCCACTGTTTGTCTGATTTATGACTGCTCGATGAGATGATACTGTGGTGTCCAGTGTCAATTTAAAAAGAGTTGTTTTTTTTGGTGAGAAATCAATAAAAACCCACTTCTGTTTCATCTTTGCCTAGGTGCCAGGGCACCCAGGGCCTCAGTAGGCTTCGACCCTGCTGGGCCCCTACGATTTGCTGAAATCTCTTTGAGGAGCTCGTGGATAAAGAAGAAGAAAGGTAAAAGGAGATGAGTCATAAAATAGTAAACTGAGAGTACCTAGGTAAGTACTACACTTACTTTTTACTTTTTTTAGTATTTTGCTTTATATACCTACTCGTATTGCCACAGAATAAGAAATACTGGACTTGTTCTGTTCTCTTTTGCCCTATAAAACATTCATATTTAGAATACTTACAATTGAGTAACTAACTAATTTTCAATATTTTTGACGCCACGGCTTTTAAAGTTAACTGGTAAAATAAATATGGTTTTACGTACCTACCATACACTGGAGTACCCTTTTGCTAACCCCTTCATAAAATCAGAAGTGGTGTGTGTCATGTTGGTTATAACACGTACCACGCAGCAGCAAGGAATCAATTAGTAGAACTATCTTACTTCAATCTATTACCGACTAGCCAAAAGGATATATGCAATGAGTATCGACTTAATGTTCACGACCTGTCTAATAAAATAAATAATCCAAGTTATGAAGTTTATGTAGATATTACTTTACCAAAATAGCTATCACTTCCTCATAAATCACCAACGGTCCCAGTATAGGACCCTGATGAACACCTCATTGATAATCTCAACTACTTGAGGGTCTAAAGATTGTGGTACATTTAGATCTTCTATAGAGTTTTCTGTAGTCGTTATTTTGCCTACTGTCTAGGTTTTTTAAACTTCCTACCCTTAGAATAGAGATCAGAGAATATAGCAATGCAATATCGATTTATCGTGTTGCGTGATTTTGCGTGTATTTAATTTATTTAGCAGTGTTTTAGGAACATTTTGTCCAAACAGCTTTGTTTCTTCACTTACTTATATTTATTATGGGACCAGATTTTACGTTTTAAGTGCATCCAACTTGACCATTGGGCTGCCCATAAAATCGAGTAATCCAAAGTTATATCTGAAACCGGTTACCGGCGACATCTGAACTCAAAGGAACCCGAGTGACTGATGCCAACCAAGCGCGAAAACTTACTTTTGGAGCCATTATGTGATAATGATAATATGACTGACGTAATAAACAGACAAGTAGAATTGTGCCACGAATTACGAGATTTCTTTCTTTATCAGACAGCAAGGGTAAAAAACTGCACATAATATAATACAGTGCATGATTTTAAGTTCGTTGGATAATAACTGGCAATATAAGGGCCTGCGCACACTTGAGACAAGACTGTCTTAGATAGACTTGTCTACGACGTCGCAGACTTGTCTATAAGACGTCGCAGACTTGTCTACGACAAGACTGTTTTGAGACGTCCAGTGTTGCCAACAGTTACACTAACTTACCACTAGAGTCAACTTTTAAAACCACCAGAAAACCATTAACACAAAATTATCCCACACACAAAATCGCAAAATTTCTCACTAAAAAAATGTGTGTGGTACGAAATAAAATAAGTAGGCATATAGGTCGGATTTCCTTTAATAATAAGTGATAAAAATTAACAATCAGTTTGATCAACTGATTGTTAATTTTTATGTTTAAATACCATTTGTGGGTAAATTAACATTAGTAGGTAAATCAAACATACAAATTATTCAGTAACAACTATGCATAGCATTTTTGTTTGCACCATCATCGTCGGTATTAGATTGATAATTATGGATTATATGGTGCTGATTTACACCCGAGTGATCGCATTTTTAGTAAGAAATTTAATTTTACTAAAGCACTAGAAAAATCCACTAGCCACTAAAACCAATATTTCGCAACTAAATGGGGGGTTAAAACCACCAGTTTTAGTGGAAAATCCACTAAGTTGGCAACACTGGCCGTACGCCAACAGTTTGTTTTATCTTGATGGTGTGCGCCGTGACGTAGACAAAACAGTCTTGTCGCAGACAAGTCTGCGACGTCGTAGACAAGTCTGTCTAAGACAGTCTTGTTTCAAGTGTGCGCAGGCCCTAAGTGGATAATTTAAGAACTATGGGGCCCACTGTTTTTGTCCTGTATGGATTCTAGTAAGAAGAATGGCAGCAAGGTGTAGGGACTGTGTCGTAAACTATGCTCCATCTCCTATCCTGTGCGCTCTATGTCCTTAAGCATTGGTATCGACATCGACGATACCGCCGTAGAAGAGGCGAAGTTTTGGGTCGGAATATTTGATTTATATCACTATGAACAACAAAAGAAATAAAAAGTAAGGTTTGCCAGTGCTCTGTTCCGTTGTCTCATTTGTCTCTCCTGTTTGAATCCTGAAATTTACCAAAGTCTGTAGCTAAACGCCTGGGAACAGGTATCTACATCATGTATCTTTGATATTATGTCGAACGGTAGATATTGAATGGATCCCAGGAACTCGGAAGGTTGACTCTATTCCGTCACCCAACTGATATCAATATTGCTTAAGAGTTTATAACTTAAATTCGCAGTCATTTTGTTGAGGGGACCTATATTTTTTATCGCCGAAGTTGCAGAAGGACAAGCATTTTCTAAACTAATGTCAATAATGTGTTCCTTGATCTCGAAATCCAAAAGAATATGAATTAATTCATAAGTTATGAATGAATCACGAAAGCTGAACACAAAATATTCTTTGTTTAGAAACGTAGTAAAATAAATCAATCGATTAGCGTCGTCCACCGTCACGTGAGCACGTCATAAACTGGCTTCCGAAACAAATCGCAATAATAACCGATCTATTTCTGGGCGAAATAATTCAAATTATTTTACAGAATTCGTTAGTTTCGCGTACAATTGCCAAACAGTTTCATTTCTTCGGCCCCCCGTGCAGCCACTCACTGCAAGTTATAAAGCGCGGAGAAAGCACAGCGGCCGAACAGTCTCGCGAGTCCCGTCCGCCATTGTTGCGTTTCGTCCGTTTCGCGCCCTTTTTGACGTGTAGTCATTTTAGTGTTGCAAATTATTGCGGATATTAATTTATTTGTGTTTCACAATGGATATGAGGTAAACATTTTTATATTATTAATTTTTGGATTAGAAATCGACAGTTAATTATCGAGTGTGTGTGTGATTAAGCTTTATGTCAACTTAAACAAAGTGGAAATTACAAACGGCAAAAAAATATCCATTTTTTACGAATTTCTACAACAAACACAAATTGAATTGATTTGTCATGTCACTTTTTTCTATGTAATCATGAGAAATCGTTCGCTTTCTAGTCTCATTGGCAGTAAGTGCAGAGCTATATGTTCGTATGGTTACCTACCGTAATTTCTATAAACCATTATGCTTACCGTCTAGTGATACAACATAGCGACTTGTAATTATTGCGTACGAACGAGAGATACTAACAAGTCTATGTGTTTGCGCTAAAAATGGACACAATATTGAATGGACAAAGAGCAATGACAGAAACAAAAATATTTTTTTAAATTACATATGTCTTTTTCTGATTGATGTGATGTTTCAGAATCTTAGGTAAGGTATAGGTATTATCTGAATATGCGAGAATGTGTTTCTATAAATCGAAATCGTATAAACCTAAAATATTTCAGCGATTCAAATTACTGTATTTTGACTGCATTAGGTAGATACTTATACATTAGCTGTTAAAGCTGTTTATGTAGATAGAGTAGAATAGGTAATCTTATTTAAATTCCATCAAGTAAGTAGCATAAAGAAGTCCAGTGGTCATCACAAGCTTCTGTGTTGAGCGACTTGCACCACACACAACACCGCCAGCGCTTAAATTTTTTTAGTGTAGTTACTTTCTAATTACTTCCATGTTATCTATTTTGTCGCATCGTGAACGTTTAAATTCGAATTAATACGCTGACAATCCGGCGTTTAACATAACGGATAATCTCCAAGTAACCGCTGTTTAACTCTGATCTTAATGTTAAAAGTTTTTGGGTAAACTCTACGTAATCGGATATCGATTCCAAAATATTAGTTTTATGTATGCATTAATTAGCATAGATAATAATAGGTATTAACGTTTAAAACATGAGCTTGAAAGGGGACGAATCAAAAGGCATTTTAATTAGAAAAAATCCAAAAACACAATGCAAACCAATCAACGTAATTTAATTTAAAAATTCGATACGTTCAATAAAGTGTCGAAATAAAATTCACACGAACATATCGAATACCCTGTAGCACTTAAATAAATCAATGACCCCTGTCCAGTGCATAAAAAAAGCATTAGGTCTTATGCATTGTCCGCACATAAATCGCTGACCCTTTTCGGATAAAAGAAAAAAGTAGAGCTGCCCAATATGCAAATTCAGATACGCGAAAAAGGATAACGAAAACGATTTCTGTTTTTAAAAAGAAATGTAAAAAAAAACATACGTCATGCTTTTTGGATATTTTAGGATTGCATTTTGGTTCAAGTAGGTAACGTGATTTTCGTAAGTAATCTCGTTTTATTTATGTTTTGCCTTTGTTTGCGGTTTGTGGTCGTCCACCTTACTTCCACAGGATTCAAGGGTTCTTTAAACAATCATAACTTAAATAGTTGGATAACATTTTTGTGGCTATATCATACCTATAGGTGTACCTACCCACCAAGTGCAGAGTTCTTTGATTCATTAGGGAGACAACGGTAGGAAAATCTATGATAGTGTAGTTAAACTTAAAAAGAAAGAAGAAACAAAAAATTTTTTTTTGCGTGAAGTAACGCAATCTTAACCAACAACTAGCTGAAGAAGGCGAAACACCAGGCGGAATATAAGGCCATGTGGTCACTTTTACTCAATTGTAAGACCAAAAAGGTTTAAAACATAACAAACAATAGTGTTGTAGTACATGACGTTATCGACCATAGTGTTAACCGTCTCGAATCTTTCAATTATCTTTTGAATAAACTTTATAGGTCAGCCATTGATAGCAAGATCAAGTTCTCCGAAAGACTGACTCACCTATTGTAGTATTTATTAAATATTTTAAATATTTAGCAACACTTGATTGCATCAGTGATTTAATTTTTTGTTTGCGCAATGTACTTAGCATAACGAATTAGCGGGAAAATGTTGCGATATGACTCTGTGACATTTATTGTGTTGTCCCAAGGAGTTTAGAAAAAACTGGCCAAGTGCGTGTCGGGCACGCGCATTGTAGGGTTCCGTAGTGACCTGTTACAGCTAGCAGACTTAGAAGAGGACTTTATGTTTATTACTACGAATATATTAATTGAGTTAACGGTTTAACGGTCAATAACGGTTAAAACGGGGGCGTCTTAAACAAATAACAACTTCACGTAAGTAATTTTATAATTGGGATCTCATTTTTTGAACGATTTTGTCGTTTTTTTATGTTGATTGACCATTACGTACTCTGAGTACTCTTAAACATTTCCTTCTAAATCCGATAAATCATCATAACGAATTTTTTTAGACTTTTCAAATCAACAATTTAGATTATTATAGGGCTCTATCCAAAATAGGCATTTCAAACTAGATACGTATAATATTTCGCAAACACCATCACCACCACCACTGACGACCACTGACGATACCCCACATTATGGGCAGACGAGAAATAAATATTATCCTGCACTCTTTCACTCCTCGGACTTATCCCCAAAGTCTAGCCATTTTTGAAGATTTCTCCTAGAAAATATAAAAAAGTAGGTTTATTTTACTACTCGGCTTTTGCATGGCGAAACTAAGGGGGATAAGGGTTTCTTGCCAGGACTACGGAATCCTAAAAATTCAGATCACTTAAATGCTGAAGCTTTCGTTTAAAATCGATTTTCCGCCAAACCTTGGTTAATTAGATTGCTCTGAAAAGCAAGGATATTTATTTAAACTGTTAACTAGGTGATAGACTATAGCGACCGACCCCAGGCTTACACGAGTGTTTTAAATGTTTCTCGGCCTTTTTCTACTTTATTAAACATGCAATAAACATCTAAACCGTCCTCATGAATCACTTGTGTCTATTGCTGGAAACTGTATGAAAATCCGTTCAGTAGTTTTTAAGTTTATCTCGAACAGACACACAGACAGACTTAATGGGGACTTTGTTTTAAAATAATGTAAAAATCTAGCATGAAAGCAATCAATAATAACAGAATTTATCTGTACTTAATATTATGAAGCTGAAGAGTTTGTTTATTTGTTTGGTTGAACACGCTAATTTACTGGATCGAATTGAAAAATTATTTTAGTGTTCGATAGTCCATTTATCAAAGAAGGCTATATAACATCACGATACGACCCACGGGAGCGGAGCAGCCCCCCTAGCCAAGTTACAACCGTTTCGTTTCGATTATCTTTTCGTTGATCGCCTCGAGTCGGCCACGCCTCCTATTCCTTTGTTCTGACCACGTGACTGAGCGTTGAGATGACGTCAGAATAAAGGAATCGGAGGCGTGGCCTACTAGAGGCGATCGACGAAAAGAGAATCGAAACGAAACGGTTGTAACTCGGCTAGGGGGGCAGTAACCAAAATCGCGGGTGAAACCGCGGGGGACAGCTATAAAAAATAAATTTATCAAGACCATACTTAGGAGTACTTCGACGGTGCGAAGTGTTCCACATGCGCCTCAAAGAGATGTCACCAAAACCGTAGCAGGCCAGGGCCATATGTTGGAAAACACATGGCCCTGCCGAAAGGGAACCCCGAGGTCCTGGAACGCAAGGCACATAGAACATAGGCGTGGGTTTTAGTCAGTAAAAGTCTGATACGCCCCCCGTTCCGCCCTAGAGTGAGAGAAGTCATTGGATGATATCCACCCAAAAAAAGAAATCCTACGAGTGCTTATATACCTATACAATGATCGACTTCGATGTGAACTGGACTAGAGCTTGTTTAATTTGGCGCCTTTAGTTAATCGTGGGTGACTAATTGTATTTTCCAATGCGCTAAACAACCAATTACCGTAACTAATGTTATAACGCTACAAGCTTCGATAAAGCTGCTAATTAGCCACAAAACACTTGAACTCTGTACAAGAATAGTAAAAAGTACGTACATTTTGATAAAAGTGGAGAAAATTTGCCATCGCGACCGAGGCAGAATTCGCGGAATTATAGATGCTTTTACATACATGTAAATTCACGTACACAAGATACCCGGACCCGAAACAATCATCTGCAGGTTATACAAATAATTGTTCCGTGCGGGAATCGAAACCACGACATGCAGCGCATCAGCCAAATGCTCAACCACTGCGCCAACTGAGACATCCAGTTACCCGCTTCATCTTCATTCTTGGAAGTTGTCTCAAGTAATAAGGCATGTAATGTAATACAATACTGGCAAACCAGTTGCCCAAACGAGATGACTAGAACAAAAAACAGCACAAAGGCTAAAAGACTTGGAGTGCAATGTGTATTTACAAGTTAATAGCCTCTGTCTGGATGTTTTCAATGAAGAAAGCGTTTGCGCAACACCTCATAACAGTTAACAAGTTCAGCTTTGCATCTATTTCGTATTCAGAGCCTACGCTCTTTGAAGGAGACTACACACTAGATAAAGTTGCTGCTAAGGAGTGGAATTTCCTGCCGGAGCCTGTGTTTCCTGAAAGCTACAACCATAGAAATATAAAATTCTGATATATGCCAAGAGTGAATAAGTTAATCCTAGGCAAGCATGCTCCATCGTTGACCACATCATCGCTTACTATCAGGTGAGATAGTGGTGAAACGTGAGCCTATCAATTGTAAATGAGACAGGATGAAAATACTCTGAGGACTACACTTTTATAATACTGCCTAAATTTTTGATCATTATATCTAAAATTGTTCTAGGCGTTAGTTAGGTTCACACCATCAGAGGTCTTTCTTTGGGAAAGTTGTTTGTAATCATGAGTATAATCACGTGTTTAAGTATCGTACACTAATTGCCAGACACCCTATATTTGTTGGTGTGGCCTGTCTATTTGCCCTAAATTGAATAAGACTATTACATTCATGTACCCCTGACAGCTAATGTAATTACAGCCGCACGCTTTGATACATTTGTTAAAAGAGGGCAATGTATGAGAAGTGACTAAGATTAAATGGCGAAAAACTTTGAAATGACATTGTCTTAATGGATAAGCAGCCGGTTCAATTCCTTTGGTCCTGGAATGTAGGTTAGACTGGTTCAACTTGGAACCCCCCGCTTTGCTTTTGATTTCATGTTTGGAGACTAGGTCGCTTTTAATCGGCCACATACTTTGATTGTTACGTTGGCGGAACTGCACAAGCTATTAATGTAGCTAACCCGACAATAGTATCTGATAAAATTACCAAGATTGTAGGCGACGACTTGAACAAAAATTTAAACTTTATGCATTAGTTCAAAATTCCAAACAAATTCCGTAAATACATGATCCATGGCATCGTCAGCTACTTTACCAATCTCACTGGCTACCACTTTGGAAATTGTACCATCTTTGGCTAGCACATTCATATCATGAGTAAGACCCTTAACAGCACAGTATGTGGGCCACGTTCATCCATTGTCTGCAAGTTGTTTGCATACATGTTATAATCTCATCTTAATGGCTTGTCGGAATAAAACAATTTGCAACCACTTTGTTGCAACTACTTGCGAATTAGCTGCTGAAGCGTATTTAGTAAGACTTCGAAGACAACTTCATTGCAATGCTTTTATCCATAAATTTGCATATGTATATGCGAACACACGACGCACCCACATTTTAGTTTGTTACAATAGTTCAGACCGCGCACACCAGAATCCCGAAATCCCAAAATTACGCGACGCGTGATCCAATCCGGCTCGAAGGGCCAAAAAAATCCCTGTAAGTATTCGACTTATTTATATAAACAAGGTGAATATTTACATGGAATTGATAAAAAAATCCTACCTAAGCCCTTGGGATTTGTTCCAAGTCAATAACAAGTAAAACCGATGAATCAATCATGCTAAAAAGCGTATCTCAGTTGTCCAGATGACTAAGATTAGACATGCCTCCTTCATGGCAAATTTTATTGACCAATTCCACGGTCTTTTGTCATCCTCAAATTCTTGATTTGTTAACAAAAAGTTGTAGTGAGGATAGTGTGCGTACCTATAGTTCCTCTAAAGGTAAACGATTAAGTGATGTTACTCAACCTCTTGAATCGAGATGTTGCTCTTATCGTCACCGTGATGAAATCGATCCAACATGGACAATTTGTAGCTAATTGAATAGCATTTGTGAAGGTAAATAAGTTTTGTACTAACAAACGGAAAATACCTACCGAATTTACCACTACTGTTTATATTTTATTCTTTGCGCTATCGATATCTAGACAACAAGATTACGACCATCCACTAGAGGTCCATTTATTTTATTTAAGGGTTTCTGTTTCACTAGTCCTTTCAGATTTCTTATACGCTTCTGTGATTCTGATTCTTTATCAGAATCATCTTTAAAGGGATCATCAGAAGACAAATCTGTCTTCTGTTCATTCCTTTAAAGACCTCCTTTCTTTTCCAATTATTTCATCTAAATAACACGTTGATTTTCTCCGGTAATATTGTTAAAACCACAAAACGGTTCTCCCGTAAATCTACAATATCATCTTTCCTTTGCGGAACTATATATCCAAAGGCGCGCTTACGAAGAGCGTTAATTTTAATCTCCGTCATCTAGACTGGTCGAGCTACTCTCAATGTTGTAAATCCCGATGGTTTTCATTTTCACACAGACTGCTTGTTGCATAACGTTGTATTACTGCTCCACCAGCGACTGTGACGCGGCCATAGTTTATACGGCCTATGAACATTGTGCTATGTTGGTTATATGCGAAAAATACATCGTTATTACTGATATAATATACGTAATATGTATAAACTTAATGCACGTAACAATGTTAAGCCTTGTTGGCAGTTACGGTGGGTGATTAGGAAGAAAGTTTGTATGTCAACTGTTGAATTAAGTAATTTTCTTTGTCTTATGTGTGCAACTGCGCACTCGTGCTCAAAAGATACTAAAATGTTCACGATAATGTTGTTAGCAGTAGCGTTATAATTATACTGAGTAGGCTCATTAAAGCGCCTTGGGGTATGACAGCGATGATTTTGATTATTTTACACTTGTGGATAATATTACGTTATGATACGATACTTGATAAATAATAGTAATAATAAATAACTATCGTTGTCTTACTTAAATATTAGCAAATAGAGGATTTTCAACAAAACATCTATTAGCGACTATTTCAAAGGCTTAGCTCAAGCCCAGTTACACGAGTTATCGCTTTTAAAATACGTATCGCTTTCATTTTTATAATAAATAGTGTTCAAACCGATAGTGTCGTAAGAATTAATAATTATACTAACTTCCTAGCGTGAGCGCGTTTGCGTGGAACATACGATCGTTTAAAACCTAATAATAAATCCGATGTCCGTAATATAACTAATTAATTACGTTATTACAGTAATAACTAACAAATCAGCGCTGTCTAAGTTTTTGCTGGCATTTAGTTTTAAGGTCGTGAAACCTGAGCTAGGCGATGACTCAGGGACTTAGTATTTTCAAGGATAGGCACAACATTTACTAATGAAATTATGAAGTTAACTGCCCATAAACATGGATAATAGATACATAATCAGCCTTTTCCGAAGTTTTGCCTACAAACATCTCGATTTCTATTGATAAGTTGGTCGGATATGCACGTCGATACTTGTTATAGAGTTCTATTCCAATTTATCTACTTTGAATTAACCTTCAATTAAAAGATAATGAGATGGAAATCTTCACGCAACGAGACGGAAATAGGATAAGAAACTTCGAAGTGAATAGACAGGAAAACGTTTGTAATTTGGTTCCGAAAATAAGAAAAAAACCTCGAGAGTCGAGGAAACGGATGCAGGGAGCGGCGACACGCGATCTAATGTACCTAATTATAATGAGAAAACATTCAAATTAGCACTCTTGAAGTTTCTCACTAATCTGAGCAGGATTTTGGTGCTACTTAGCATCCTTCAGGTTTTTTTAGCCATCTCAGTTATTTTAGTTACTTTATTGATTTAACACCAATATGCACCAACTTCTTCATCAAAGCCTGTGTTAGAAAAGTGAATACAGTAAAAGATTGATGCTGTGACAGTTAAGACTACTCAACCTAATAAATGTTTCTTAGATACAACGTCTAACACCTCAAGGAATGGTGAAACTTATTCATGCGTTGGCTCTATGCACCAGCCAATTCAAAAGACACAATTAAATCATTGATATTTTGATAAATAGTTGCAGCACATGCGCTAGATCTTACAATGGTAAATCGTGTGTGAGTCAAATTAATAAATAGCTCGATCAATTCATGGCCGGTGACACAATGCGCACGTGCTGTTTAAAACGAGGGCTACATTTGTCAAATTGTAATTTGTAGGGTTGCGCTTTTGATTTTGCCTTAGATCGAATAGCCAATACACAAGCCATTGGCTTACCAAGACTGGGCTTAACACCTTTCTTTACAGAATATATCTTTGGGTAAGAGAAAACATTCGTTGTGCAATTTTAACTTTTGCTGTCTGACATAATGTATGTAATTTCTATTTCGGCTCTCAGAAAGTCACAAGCCGTAGGTAATGGTTCTTTTAGACTTGACGATTCGTTACAATTTTATGAATTTTGTTATGTTTATTTTTTGTATTCTTCTCTCATTTTTCAAAGCTGTCTCTTACTAAAATTTAAGGAGATGTTCTTTCATCTATGTATCGATATATTTCAACTAACGTGTGTTAACCCTGGCAGTGGACATCAACATTGTCGTGACGACACTGACACACATGAGACACATGTCTCTGAACAGGTTCAACTAGATCCTCATCTGTGTCGTCTGTCGTAACGCTCGTAATGCTAATGATACGATTGTGGGCATTCGAGTAATGCCGATTAATTGATCGTGATGCAAGTGTTGCGTTATGTGGTGTTACGGATATATTGTCACTGTCTTGTCTGAGGATACCTTGATGTAGGTACTTGACTTAATGGGTCGTCTATCTACCCAATAGGTTAGATCGTCTCGACAACGTCACTTGTGGTCTTTCTTTCTCAAAAAATTTACACAGTCATAGTTCGTTTCACCAATCACCTAAGCTTGTCTAATATGTAAGGTACATGATTCAGCATTAGTAAAGCAAGCTTTAAATTATATTGTTTTGTAGCTTTCTACTATTTCAGAATCAACTCCTGCTGCTTGATCATTGTTAACCATCGATCTGGAAAAATAATTACACTATTGTCAATCGGACTTAATGGAAAAAAAATATTGGATACTTTGATGCAACATTATGAAAGCAAGTTCCAAGCTTTGTAATCAATAGTACATTTTGATACAAGTGGGCAAACATTGTTATTGCAGCCGAGTTGGAATATACGCCCCAGCCGAAGGCGAGGTTGTTAAGGAGCTGAGAGACTGCAAAGACAAGTAACCACGTGTATCAAACGACGGTTTTCAACATAATTACTCGAAAAAAAAAACCTAAAACATTTATACTATTTAGTAATAAATTATTGTGAGAATTAGTTCACGGTGTTATCGGAGAGTCGATCTTTGAGGGGCTGCCCAGCGACCGACCATTGTTGGGACTGCCCGGCGACCAACTTGATGTTATAATAATAAATATAATATACTAATAAATTGAATAGCTAGCCGGAGCATGTTTCTGCATTAGTGCGCAATATACTTCATTGCGTGCTAAAAGCGGTATGATAGAAGCCAGTTTTCAAATAAGTGTGGTGAAAAAACATTTTCCCCTCCTGTAATATTTGCATTATCAGATTTTTACCTTTATTTTGGGGTGCTCTATGTGAAGCGAGAGGTAGTGTCAGACTTTTACTGACTAAAACCTACCCGAGTTCCTTCAGTTGTCCTTTGCATTCCAGGGCCTCAAGTCTGCTATTAAAATAGTGTCAGAATGGTCTATCATTGATTTCATAATTGTTGATTTTGACAAGTTTGGTAATCTACTAATATAATGGCGTCATTATGACTTTCCAATTTCCAATGATCAACCACTGACACTATTGGAAGAAATGGCACAGAATGGTAATAATAACAAATGAATGTCTGACGTATGCGGTAATCTGCTAAAACTTTGACAGTTCCTTTGATCAGTGACCTCCTATTAGAACATCACTGTGAAGGCATTGCTTTTAATTTCGTTACAAGACGAACTCGTACCACAGTTGACAATTCTAAATACGAGAACACTGATCGATCAATGATCGGCCATTATGAATTAACAGATTACGAACTTTTAGCAAAATGACAATGGAATCGTGTTGGAATGACGAAAATATAAAAATAGCAGACTAGGGCCCCTGGTCTTTGCTCGCAGTATCTCTTTCGGACCAATCAGCATCAGATTTATCTTGTAGTATCTTTTGCAAACACATTTACCGTTGGGTAATTAAAATTCACGCATATTACAGATGGATGTTGAGTAATTCTATAAATCGTATCTACGCTATCGAGGGCAGTGAAATGCTAATATGATGGCAGCGAGTTTTCCTGCCCCAGCCTGGCATTACGTAACTTGGGGCCACTGCAGATCAATGGAGAGAAAACGTTGCATTCCTGGTTTACATTAAAGGAACTTCGTAGGTTTGGATAATGATGATTTTGTAGTTATGAGACGAACTCTCCCTCCCCTCTCTCTCTCTCCTTTCCTTTTTTTATGCACCTGCTATGTCGTCTCTCCACCATCTTTGATTGACTGGAAGAGAATACCTAAGGCATTAAGTCCGCCTTTGTACTTTTGTGTTGCATGAAGTTTTAATAAATAAATAAATACTCTCCAACATTGAGGAGTCTACATGAATTATTTTGGATTACAGGGATAAATAATTGAAAATTTAAATATTAACGTTTTCCCTTTATCTAAATCTTATACAGACAGCGTCATTAATCATAAATAAGGCTAGAGTGAACCCTTGAACACACCTAAATTTTAGTAGGACGGGAAGACAATACAGCCAATATCATACAAATAGGTAGTGACACTACTCAGGAATTACTCTATTTACAACAACGTGCCTAAATTGTTACAGTACTTAGTCTCAAACCACGCATAAAGTTATTGGCCACTTAAATATGAAGTTAGGAACACGTGCAATACGCGGTAATTATGCTAATAGGTACTACATTACCTACATGAACAACGTAAATGTTAACTTAGGTTTGGGTTGTGGCAGGGACGGGCATACCAGGGCCGATACCTGCCAGGGCTGTGGGATCATTCGATAGAATTACCTCGATCAGTACCTCACTTCTCACACTCCCTCTCGTAGAGACGAGTCCTGAGTCCCAGCAGTGGGAACATTATAAAGCTGAATAAGCTCTGCTATAAAAAATATCTAATTTTCTCATTCATTATTTGTGACAACTGACCTACGCCACTTCCTCACGTGTCTGCAACAGCGAGTAATATCACGTAATAAGACAAACCTTACCTGGACAACAGCCGGTAACATTTACAACAATTACATAATGACCAAAAACAGGGGCAACCTTAATGCCCTACACGTGCAACGAGTTCGCACTCATGGGTGTGCCCGCGCATACAACGCGTGGTAAATGGATCATATCTACATGTCGTGAGCTTGCGCACTGTGCTTAAAGCCGAGTACTCATTAGCAGCACCTGCATGACGCGACAATTCTACATTGACTGTCACATACTTGTCGTACTATCGCGTAGCGCCTTTCTGCGGAAGCCTTTACTACCTATAATTTAAATAAATATGTTCACGTGTCTTGGTAATATTATGCACTCGAACTTTAAAGGATAACGAGATACAGAATACAGATACGGCCAAATTATTTTGACCGCTCCGAACTTCAAACAATTGGCTGCGCAGTAATTCTTTTTAAGGCTGAAGTAATCGTGGGCTCGAACTCGCTGATGGATGAGGCCAAAAATTGCGATGTCTCATCTGATATTGTGTCCGACAGCGATAATATCAAGTATGAGCAGTTAGACGCTAAAATATATGCACATCGTATGGTTCGCATGCACACAAACACCGTTCCGAACTGAAATGAAATTAGACGGTGCGTAAAATCTGAGAGTAGTGCTTTGGAAAATCGGGTTTTATGAAAAAACCACTGCATAAATCTAATACAAATAAATTGTATACAACTCTTCGATAATAAAAGTTTGTCGGTACCGACTTAGTTTTTGAGATTTTATACGATTTTTGTTACTTTTTTACACTTAAAATTGCGTTAAATTCATCAAAAAACAGAAACTTTGTGGGCTCATAACTTTGTAACGGAAATTATTTTTGTTTTTCTGTTTCCGTACAGACAGAATTAAGTATAAGATAAAACCATATCATGTTTTACTTTGGATATACAATGACAAACTGTGGAGTAATACCCCCCAAAGTTTGTATGGAAAAAGTCGACTAGTGTAACCTTAAGAATCATATTTATGGCGAATGCGCAACTATTGCTTATTTTTTTGAGTATGTATGTGCGATAGTTCGGAACGCTAAGTTCAGAGTGGCTAACATATTTTGATTGTACTGTAACTTGCGCACAGTTACCTGATTACCTGTCGCTCGATCTGTCACATCAAAAAAACAGAATTTGACAGGTCGAAGCGTAAATGTTACATATTAGCCTACGATTGATGATATTAAACGCGTCGTTTCACCAAACCTTACTGTCCACTGCAGGAAAACGCCACCCTATGATTTTTTATCAATTAACTAGCTTATGCCAGCGTCTCTGCCCGCGTGAAAGTAGGTTTTTCCATACAAGCTTTGAACCTCAGTTACATCCTCTTAAGGGGTGAATATTGAAAAATCGCCTCTCTTAGTGCTTACCTACGTCATAAAAGGGAAACTTGGGCAAAATCTCACGCTCCTAGTCCTAGTAGTTTAGGCTATGCATTGATTCTCCTTTTATATGTATAGATTTAAAAAAACCGTGTCCAGTACGAGTTTGCTAGTGAGTACTAAGCTTAAGCTGCGCATGAGTCTACGAGTAAGTCGTGTTCGCATGTGACTGTCGCAGTTCGGTGTCGAGATAAATGTGATTAATTGCAGATTTGAATCTAATCACCGCGTTTAAATTACATAATCTGGTTTGAATATGTGATGTGAAGAAGTTAATTGGTTCACGCCTTTTTAGTCTGGCTGATTCTTTATTTAATTAGTTTTATAGACTGATCTTGAATAAGTAATTTATCGATTTACTGTGTGGTTGAGTGATACTTTACAAAGTTCTCATCTATTTAATATATAAAAGGAAAAACTGACTGACAGATTATGGCACAACCGAAAATACTGGGACTGGAGGGAGCGTAAAATTTCGCACAGGGTTTCCTTTTATGGCGTCGGCGAACACTAAGCGAAGATTATCTAAAATTCACCCCATAAAGCGATGAAACGGGTGGCCAAAGTTTTTTATTTTTATTAATGATAGGCTCGCGTTTGACTACAATCTCACCTGATGGTAAGCGATGATGTGGTCGACGATGGAGCACGCCTGCCTAGAACTAGCCTATTCACTCTTACTTAAAGACCCCTAAGTTGTAGCTATCAGGAAACACAGACCCCGGCAAGTTAAACAAATAAATTGCGACAATTAAATAAAAACCACGTAACAGATTTTAACGTAGCACGTAAAACTAAGGAGTGGAATTCCCTGCCAGAGTCTGTGTTTCTTGATAGCTACTACCTAAAGGTATTTAAATCAAGAGTAGGAACTTCTAGGCAAGCCGGCTCCTCCTTCGTCGACCACATCATCGCTTATCTTCAGGTGAGATAGTGGTCAAATGCGAGCATATCTATCACAAAAAAAAATATATTTACGAGGAACATTTTTATAATTATATAATTTGCATCCGAGCGAAGCCAGGGCGGGGCATTAGTACTCTATAAAATCCGTTACAAGATGCTCTAGATTCGAATAATAAGTTGCTACTCAGTACTCACCTACTGGTAATAATCTAGAGATCTAGATCAAGTTAAATATTTATGTTCTACATAAACGCGTGAGTCTACGTAAGAGATCCACTTACGAATGCAAAATTACAAGATTATTTCGCATTCAACTGCGAATTATTAAACAGGTAAGTAATGCGTTTTTGTTATAACAACCGGAACACATAATAATTGTCTGAGCTAATGACAATTAGTTTTAACATACAAGCATACCTACTATCGCACTTTATATTATAAAGGCGTGCGTAGGTACATGTTTATTAGTCTTTCACGCTCAAATTATGATAAAAGAAGAATGAAACTTTTCCCATACATTCCTCCTCCTCCCTCCATCCTCTAGGACTGTGTGATAAATCAATAGTAAAAAGAATTATGTCTACCAACCGTAACCAAACGAGGTTAGAGGCTATTTAGTATATTGCTATAGTTTGTTATCAGGCGTTATTTTTCTTAAATAAAAATACTGTAGATATGTCTGATATTTTAAGTTTCCCCTTGTTAAATATAGTTTTAGTTTTGATTGTTATAGTGAGTACGCATTAAAAAGTGTGAATCACTATCACAACACTAACGCGTATCTTTTCGATTCGTTTATCACTTATTTTTTTTTACTAGTTTTAGTGATGAAAAACTGCGAGTATGAAAAAAATAATACAGTAGGTACTTAATAACCAATTTAATATATTTTATTAATGGAAACCTCAAAATATTACGTATTGTATTTCCATGTCATTATAATATAACGAAAATAGGTAACGCCTGACAAAAATATACTAGCAATGCTTCTATACGTATCTTCGTTCGGTTACGGTTTAAAGACCTGGTTCTTTTTGCTATTGATTCCTCATATTGGCCTCTAACATATAACCTAGGTTTCATTTCTGGCGTAAAGAAAAAAAGGAAATCATGTCTATACTTTGCATTGGCCTTTGGCGCACGGGTAGATACACCATATCCTGGCACAGAACATAGTATATGTTTTTATACCAAAATCATGTTCTCTTGGGACAATTTTTCAGAAGCCGTTGGCAGAAGCTAGAACTGGGGCCTTTCTATGAAATGTTAAAATGTCAGACTAGCGAGCGAAAAAGAGGGATAGAGCATATATACCCTATATAGCTCCTTCCATTAAACATTTCTATATCAATCGGTGAAAATGGCATGAAAATCCGTCCAGAAGTTTTTGAGTTTATTGCTTTCATACAGACGTTGAACGCGATGGTGAACTTTCTTTTAAAACATGTAAGGATTGGCATAATAAACTACAATGTTTGCTGTCAACGTTTATTTTCCTCCGTCTCTACGATTATGTCATAAAAAAACTTATCCAATATGATTTATAGGCCTCCCTTCGTCGTGCCCTACTCTGATTTCGGTCACGCATGCCTTCGCACAGTCTTCAGCCGTATTTCCTCGTATGGCTGCCATTTCTTTTAGCTAACTGTCAATAAGTGTTAACCAAGGAGGTGATTACACAATTGAAAGTGAAATCTGTAAGAATGACATGTAAACACGCGATGCGATCGCGCTACTGTTTGATCAACGTAATCATGGGGAGTGACTGAGCTTATTTTGTGGTCAGGGGAAAATGCATAAAGAAGATGAATGGCATAAACGTGACATGCAAGAAATTGGGGTTATAGGTTCAAGAATAGTGGACTAAGGGAATTTTCAAAAGGGTCATTCGAACCCCTGTGGCACTGGACCGCAAAAGGCAACGGAAGGAACACAAGTGGGTTTTAGTAAAAGTCTCACACGCCCTTCCACATCACCCAGACTAGTTATTTGACGATTTCACTTATCAAAAAAATAGGTTCATGAACTAGTGCTGCCACATGGAAGAATATGGAACTCCAAACACTTATGACTATTCCACCGATCTTTGCCCATCAAAAGCTAATCTTAAGTGGGATTGGGCCGAAAATACATACTGCGGGTTCAAATAACCACATATTAGGTTCCATAAATTGTTAATCAACATTGCGGCAGATCAAGATGAAGGTGAAGACTTCAACTTGACTCTTACCGGAAGAACTGACAGAGAACATACGACATCAGATGTGCGGAACAAGTAAACTTAGGCCTTTGATAGGCTGGGTTCTCACCCAGCAGTAGGCCAGTAAACGTACCTACTAAATCAATCAGGCAATCCGAGCGAAGCTTAAACAAGCTAACTATAGGTTACCCCTGACTCCTGTAGGTACAGTCAGGGATCAAAAGTGCAGTTGCACTCTACCAATACTAAATTGTCTAAAATTTCTTTGTTGCAGAAGTTCAATAGTCCACAACTAGTTTATTCAATACTTTAGATTCAATGCTACCAATTAAATCAGTCATGAACCGTTGACCCTCTTCTACAAAGAAATTTTAGACATTTTAGCATTGGTAAGGTTGAACTGCACTTTTGACCCTTGACTGTACCTACGTATTTAGTGTTGTCGTAGAACTCATAGATCGTAGTAAAATATTCGAATGCATCGAGCATTAATATAATAAACAATCCAATACGTTAAACTAACGTAGTGGGTCTGGCTACTAGCAATTTTAACCTATGTAGTGAACTTAATAAAATCGGAGAACCGTAATTAATTCTGAATCTATAGGTAGGTACCACCCTACCTTTACTTACGTAATTATTAAAGTTCATCCAGTTACGTGCCCAAATATAGCTATCTTGTTAAAATCTTGCAGCTGCAAGATTTCCTCGATAAACCAATAACAGAATATATCTTCATGAATTCTTATTCTTCTTTCTTTCTTTTTCTTTCATGCAATCCAAGGAGTATCGTGTGTGTGAGTATCTGTGTTGTGGAGGTCTGATAGGCTGTCGCTCCATGTAAAACATAGGTTATATTCAGCTGCATCCTCATAGACTGCAAGCCGATCCCAAGTTAGTTGGGAAAAGGCTAAGGAAATATTGATGATTCCATTTGTTATTTTTTTTAATAAAGTTATTTTGACAAAGGATTCGAAAATGTCCTGTTGCATTAAGTCATAGACGGACTTAGGTAGCATGCATAATCAGCCTTTTAATGTTCCCATTGCTGGGACTCAGGCCTCCTCTCTAGGAAAGGGTAATCCACCACGCGGGCTCAGTGCGGGTTGGTGAATGTCACATGTCTTCGAATTTTTGGTTCTAGGACATGCCAGTTTTCTCACGATGTTTTCCTTCACCGTTTAGAGAGCAGTGGTGATGAAATAAATTACACAAAGTAATGCGCCAGGCTGGGCTTAAACCCGCGACCTACAACTCATAAGTCAGGGCCGTTACCACTCGGCCACCACTGTTAAATAAATACATTATTGCATGGGTAATTCCCGGAGTTTAATTACTATACTATTTTATGTTCTCAAACGCATCGATATTACGAAGACAATATCACATTCGCATCACGTTGCGTTGACGAGTCCGGCAAGTTTCGTCGGTTGCACAAGTGTACACACGCCTTAAAACAAGAAAACGAACGAGACCCACCACTTCTTTGTGTTGTAACATTGTAACACTTATTTCCGCAAGACATTAAAAGCTGCCAATTTGTATTACGAAACCAGACAAACGGCATAATTTTTAATTTCATATTCGGTACCTACATATAATTTGCAGTGATAAACTTTAACTACGCAGTTTTGCTGACTGGTTAGTCGGTCATTGAACTTATGACCTTTCTACGTTATAATAATAGTCTACATATGAGTACATACATAAGTTTACGTATAATAAAGGTTTCGCATCTCTCAAAGATACGATCTTTTAACACCGGAAATGAGAAAAGCGTGATTTACGAAGGAGACGTCAAGTATATGATGAATCTTATAAATGATTTACACAAGTAAACAGATATTATCTAACTAAGAGATGGCACACTGCATAAATAATGATCATATAATAATTATTATTTGCGTAAAAATAACCTGAAGTTATGGTTTCGTATCATAATCAGCCATGGTGATTGACAAAACAATCTCAATGACTCAATCGTGATCAATCCATTTAAAAATGCTCCCAATAACGTAAATTGCTTATTTGCATAACGTTCAAAATATTTGGAAAAATTACAGAATCCAATCGATTGAATTATTTTTCGTCACGACACGTAATT
Organism: Mythimna impura; assembly: GCA_905147345.3. Lineage (NCBI taxonomy): Eukaryota > Metazoa > Arthropoda > Insecta > Lepidoptera > Noctuidae > Mythimna > Mythimna impura. The sequence continues at coordinate 2,493,032 of LR990348.1, forward strand.
AAAAGTGACGAAACGGAACTGTGGAGTGTTGCGTTATACTTGACAATGAAATAATACTGCACGATATGCGCCCGCGCAGCCTTCTGAAACGATCACAGGGTTGGTAACAGAAAATCTTTGAAATATTATTTTCTTTAAGCCTTAGCCTGCAAATAACCATGAATATATCTAGATGGTCATATTCTTTAATATCTTTCCAATTAATAAAAATGGGCCATTAACTCAAAATATTTCTCTATGTTTTTTGAGAGGTGGAAAAGCTGAGCAGCACTCGTGACTCCAGTTGAATCGTTTCTCAGCCAAAGCACTGTCTTGAAAACATAGTGATAGAAATCATTGAATGGAGAATTAAGATCAACGTAAGATATAATCGGCGTTTCTTGAATTGAAAACAATGTAATGGTCTAATCAAGATACCAGGTTAATACGGAAATGATACCTACATAAAAAAAAGAGTAAAAGAAGTAACACATGGAGTAGGGAATAAGTGTGACACGGCAAAAAAGAAATAAAGAAATTCAATTAGTCTTTATATTGAATGGCAGATCAATCGGACCAATAATACTCATTTATTTGCGTTACGCAGCAAAAGTCTACGCAATCAAAATGCTTTTCGAGTTTGACTTAGCATTTTACAATAAAAAAACACTGATTACCTATCATGTCTTTGATTTTTTGCCCAACATTAGGTATGGATGCGAAAACTGCCAGCCCTAAGCATATTTGAAAACAATGCAAATCAAGCGTGCGCTAGCGCATTAGACAAGCGTAGCAAAGCTGGACTGACCTTGGATGGACGGATACGAGTGATAGTGTAGGTTGTTACTACCTACACGAGTTTGCTCATTATCTAGCTAGGCTAACAATAGGTAACCTGAAAGGATCAACAATGGCCACGTAGCTAAACCTCTGATGGTAAATTTAGGTTTTAAATTACAAATAAAGAAAAGAAAAGGACTAATGCAGTGTGAAGAGCCAAAAAAATACTATTGAACCAAGAGAAAGAAAAGAGCAGCAGAGGAAAAAGAAAAAACATGGAAAAAGCATGAACCATCTGAAAAGGAAAAAAGCAAACAACAATAAGCAGCTTTAATGGGGAAGTAGGCACTAGTACACCAATATTCATAGTACCTAAGAACTTTGTATTGATAGTAGATAGTTTATATACAAATACCACAAATACTAAATTTATTTTGATATAATTAACGCTATTTTAAGTATACAATAGAAATAAAATCTTCATTTGGTAGTTTAAAAATACGAATTCCTCAGATGAAAGCATCCAACTCATTGCAGTACATTCCCAGCCGCGAACACAGGGGCATTAGCCAAATCTCGTCATGGACCAGAGCACAGACATTACTATTGTTCGATCAACACCTCTTGCGACTTTGTTCTCAATTAGAACCAGCTGTCAATGCGCAAGCTTCCATTTCACGACTCGATGATTTTAATAGAGAAAGCAGTTATAGTTCGCGTTTCGATAACATACTACGCATTTTTCTGGTCTACTTGGTTTGGTAACAGTTTTAAGGTATTTTACGGTCTATAAGGCCGATTGATTCGATGACAGGTTGTGTGATTTAACAGCTAGTTTTGATTTGATGGTTACGTCTTGTATTCGCATAACAGTTAGGGATCTACAAAGTTACGTTGTCTGTCCTGAGATCTCTCTTCTTTAACCTATTAAATATCTGGATATGACTGAAAATATTCAGAGTGTGACCAAGTCACCTAGCCATGCATGACATTTAGATATTACACAAACGGACACGCATCGTCCCTTGACATACAGACAGACATTCGTTTAATTTAATAGCTAATAAAATATATTGATGATTTCCTAATCATATTGCAAGTCGCAACGCCAACACGCTAGGCAATTTTTCAACAAAGTCGCATATTTTCTTGAACAACAGACATTTAGCAAGGTTGTAAAATTTCATCAAACACTCTACGCAATTTAAATACTAATTGGTAAAAAATATTGCAATTCACTAAGTAATAGCAAAATTAAAAGCTAGACTGCGGAAACTGTTAATTTCAGTTGATATATTTCTGAAATATTTGGAAAGACGGCTGAATAAGAAATGACGCACTCTGCGACGGTTTGTTTCGAGGACCGGGACTGTTACTTCAATGAAATGGACGTGGACGCAAATAGGCCTTCATTACCGTCCAATTTTAATTATTTATCAGAGCTTCATGATGAAAGTAACCTATGAAGATGATATATTGATCTCTGCCTTCTTTGATCATCGGTGTTTCCGAGTCCCTACGTCGTTTCACCTTTATCCAAAGGGAAATGACTAAGGAGTCGGTTATAGATGCATGGGGGTTTCCAGCATAACGATGATTCATCAGGGATCTCTCGGGTACTGAATACGGATACCCAGTTATTTTTAAACCAGGAAATGATCCGATCAGAAATAACCACAAAACAAACCATGTTTGAGAAAAATAAAACAAAACATTTGTTACATGTTTCTGTCATAAACTAAAGGTCAAGTTCTTGCTTTTAAATATGAAAGTTCAGTTTAACTGTTAGTTTTATTTAATTCCTTCCTTATTGTCGACATTTATTGGGTTACTGAAATGTTAATTTGGTATTTTTGTGGAATATGTTAGTTAGTGTTAATTATAAACTAAACTTTATTACTATTGTTTGTTGTTAGATCATTCCAATATGTGATAGTAGGTTAATGCTTATAAACGTTGATGCTCTCAAATAAAATTAAGAAAACATTATTGATTTGTAAAATTACAAAACTAGGCCAGACCTAGAAATACTTCTAATATATAAAATTCTCGTGTCACGGTGTTCGAACTTGAACTCCTCCGAAACGGCTCGACCGATTCTCATGAAATTTTGTGAGCATATTGAGTAGGTCTGAGAATCGGCCAACATCTATTTTTTTTTTTTTTTATTTATATGGCAGAACAACGTTTGCCGGCTCAGCTAGTATCTATATAAATAAAAGGAGAAACTGACTGACTGACATATCAACGCACAGCCGAAACTACTGGGACTAGAAACATGAAAATTTGCACAAGGTTTCCTTTTATGATGTAGGCGAGTACTAAGAGAGGATTTTCCAAAATTCCTCCCCTAAGGGGATGAAACGGGGGTTCAAAGTTTGTATGGAGGAATCTATTTTCACGCGGGTGAAACCGCTGGCAGAAGCTAGTTCTGTATATTTCATAATATAGACAGACATATTAAAGTATACGTTTTCTGATATGGATCATTGATTTATTCACGAGTCCGTATTTAGAAGGTTTTACACATGATTACGAGTAACTACCGGCACACCAGAATATCTTACAACATTGATCCCACTGCTGCATTCACCGCCGACTGAAGTCGATTAACGATTTCCGTTATCGATAGGTGTTTTGTAAAAGGTAAGCTGTAGCAGACCCTATAGGGGCGAACTAACGTGGTTCTTTGGAGCATGAGTAAACAGGGACAACGGAGAGGACATGAAGATGCTTGAAATCTAATAGTAGATGTCAGACTGCATTTAAAGAGAGAAGCAAAATTGGCTTTCCTTCTAACCATGCCAATATTCCAACCAGAGGCTTGGAATATTCCAAGCCTCTCACTTACTCTGCACAGAGGTAGAATTCAAACCATATTCTGCCTCTGTACCTACAGCATATAAAGTGGTATAAACTTAAAGTTTGTCAATGTATCAATTAAAGAAATCGCGCAATTTTTTAAATCATGTGACAAAATACTTGACTCATTATGCAACTTAATATCCTACCATGTGTCTTGACACCAAAAAGAATAAATTTTAGTACTGAACAGCTTTCATCATATTAATTACATGAGTAAATGCCGAAGGACCACACCCAAAAGTTACGCCAATGTAATGCAACAGTTTAAAAGTAAGACATATCTGACGACCTACTAAAGGTTCGGACTTTAATGCTCTATGTATGGGCTACAACGATTCTTTTTCCGGTTATAGCCCTTAGAATCTCTCGTTTTGGAAACTTATGCAAGAAGAATATGATTGAATAGTTAACCTAAAAGGGGCAAGGCTTCATTCATCATTCAAGATTGGTGACCATTTTTGCGTAGATATTTTTGAATCGAGAATGTTGAATGCGAGTGTGAGAAAAGCAATATCAGATTTATTGTAAGTGTACAGATAGGTCGAAGACCTTGACGCACATTAAAAAGTTTATGCATAAACTGCATAAGTGGTTTGGAAAGTTACAACTTCCGATTTTTTCTTCTAATTGCAGGAAATGTTACACATGCTACAAATAATTATCGTATACTTTCGAAGCCAAGTTCACACATAAATTATCATATCACAAGCTGCAATTTGCTAAACCTTAGTAGGAATTTCTTAAAATTGTGAACCATTTAGGACCAAATTCCGACAGCCGTAATTGCGTTTGTATTGGCTATTATCTTGTCAGTCGACTCAGTGAAATCTTCGGTAAATTGGAGCGAATACGCAACTGTGGTCTGATCTCACACCTGTTTTATCATTTAACGTCTCGTGCGAACCAGTTCCACTGTCATCGAATTAAATCGGCGCACATTACACAACAGCCCTGTGTGCGCAGTGCAGCGTCCATTTTGGAGAAATTGCCACCATTACGTAACTCCATCTCACTGTACATGCTTTACACTTGATATTTGCAGAGATTTATAAAGTTAATGCTGAACGAAAGTGAAATTTAATTCAATTCTGCCTTCCGACAGACAGCATGTTCGCTGTAACTAATTGTGTGATGGATACGGGAAGTAACGATCTACAAACTGTAATTGAATCACAAGCACTCGATTAAACTTGCAAATAAAAGAAACTAACATAAATTGTTGAAGGCAAATAGACCTTACATTCACTAGTTAAACACATCAGTTCCTTCCATTTCCTGGAGCTCTCTCTAAGATCCTCGATAATCCTTTCGAATAATTTAACTAAACAAGATTGTAGTAGGTACGTTATATGATTGTAGTGTACTATAGTAGGTACCTACATATTTACTGGATTCAGGAAGCATAGGATCAGCCGTTTTAATTATCTTTAGAAGTGGACAATGTTCAACAATGGACGACTTTCAACTGATGATGATGTTGACCAAGTCTATTCTGAAAGTTCAGAGTTTTAACCAATTTGTTCTTTGTTCTAGGTGGAGATATTTGTTAACGTTACTTCTGCTTGGCGTGGCGTTTGCAGCAGAAGATGATGAGAGCATACCTGATGCAGGAGTTGATGACAATGATGAACTAGCTCTTGATCAAGAGGTGAGAATCGCGTTTAAAGAGGATCTACAAAATCTTATTATACTTATAATAATAATTTGTTCATATCGTGTTTGACCACTGTAACTGCGATGGTAAGCGATGATGTGGTCGACGATCGTGCACCAGTGTCTAAAAGTCAGTGTGATAGGTTACAAATTACTCTAGCGTTGAAAATCACCCGGCTTTCAGCTATTAGGAAACAACACAATCTCCGACCAAGTGTCAATTCACCCCTAATAATAATAAAACCGCAAGCACACGTTATTGTTTTCAAAAATAAGATGTGTAAATAAATGTTTCGAATATCCTTATAAACTTTTGTTTTCGTTCCTCCATCTCTTCTATGTCTTCATTCACAAGCATCCTTTCATCAGCCTTTACCTCCGCAATTGATTCCTGATGCATAGAGAAAGGCTCTTGCACAATAAAAAAAAACAATCCAATGTAATCAATCTCTACATCGCTAGCCAACATATCGTGTATCATATAATTACAAGCTGATTCAACCTACATCTATCTGTTGATCAATAGGTTCACAACTCCCTTGCGGATTTCTAACTCACGATTTAGCCTTGCTACTGTCGCTTTCTTTATCTAGATCAAAATCAGATCGAAATAAATCTAATGGCCTATAAATTATGCAGGAGTATATAACCTCTATAGACACTTCAACAGAGATTGTGTTATAGTAATATTTTTAACTTTTTGCGAAATGATTTCAATTACTTTCGTATGGCTTGGACATTAGCCATCAAAATGATGGATAGCGGTAATGGTCATACATTATGTAATTGCAACATTACCTTTAATATATTCGTTGTGGTTTATTGCACTATAAAATTTGAGCTCTAAATATATTTCTTTTAACCAGGTGTTCGCGATCTTAAGTTGTGCTGCGCTTTTTCAGTTTTAATAGTATCGCTGACTTGTATAAGTATCTAGGTGCTGAAAGGAATTATTTCGAGTCAATATAGATTAGATGAGAGATTATTTTAGTTGAGCAAGTGTTACTAGTGATAAAACGTAATAGGACACTATTGATGAGGCTCGCTGGGGCCAATGCTTGCCATGGCTTCATGATTGTCCGTAAAACTCACTGCGGCCCTGGAAAACAAAGAGCAATTGAAGGAACTCATAGAACAACCCACCCAAGGTTTTAGTCAGTAAAAACCTAACACTCCACCCAGACCGCAGCGTTTATTGTTTGATGATTTTCCAGCCACAATAAAAAAGGTACCACAAGAGGAGACATTTAATAGATCTTAATAAAGAATTCTGAGAATAACGAAACAAGCATTGCGTAATAATATTGAAATTAAAAAAAAACTGCAATATGATATTTCAGACAGGCTAAAATATCGATTGTAATCGATAATTCCTTGCCTTGTCAGATAATGACAGTTATTTATGAACAGGTTGCACATTAAATTAAAACTTTACAATAAGCCTATAAAAGAAATAAAAACAAACTTGCTATAGATAAAAACTCAGCAGAATTAATTTTCCCGGCAAATTGACAAGAGTCGTGACCGAAATCGAATGTTACAATCCAGCCGTGTTACACGATGCAATTTTTCTAACGCCATTCCGAGTCAATGTCCGGCTAGCAAGGCCGTTGAGAGTGAAAGTCGAAAGCTACTACGGTTTTTTCTTATTTTCTTCTTTTTTTGCACGTTTTCCGAACGTCTTTCGCGCCGCTACGTTCGATTTCGACTGGAAAGTCTTTTGAACCTTTAAAAAGTCTATTGTAATGCACATTATTATCTCATTGTTCCGGAAACAAATATTTGCCTAATGATCTATTTTATAAATTTTTATGATACGCAGATAGTTCCTCATTTGCCGTTTGTTTTGCGTAATCGCGTGAGAAAAATGCAAACATCCCATTATAATTTATTCGTTTGAATTCATTTAGAAACACGCGTCTGTGGAAATCCATTCAACATGTTTCGTTAAAATTAGTCATTTGAATTGATTTTAAACGCTTGTCAAAATGTTACGGTTAGTGTATTAGTCCAAACCGAACAAAACATTTGTTAATTTACGATGAATACACGAAAGTTAACAAAAAATGACACAACGCCGTCTAGTCCCAAGCTAAGCAGAGCTTGTGTTATGAGTACTAGACAACTGATAAACATACATATTTCTAAATACATACATATTATAGATAAATTACACGAAGACACAGAACAAATGATCGTGCTCATCCCACAAACATTTGTCCTGGGTGGTAATCGAACTCACGAACTTTGGCATAGCAGTCAGGGCCACTAACCACTAGACCAACAGGCCAGTCAAAATTAAATCATAATTGCCACGTTCTTAAAGACCATGATTAAAAATTAATTACTTTTTAACTATAGGAAAATCTTCTAGCTCCTGACAATATTAATAACTTACGTCCCCTAGGGCGATGAACGGTAATTACAGAACAAATGTAAACGCTCCGAACAAAATTAATAACACCAACTCATTAAAGAGTAAAAGTCCTCTCTCCCGGATCTGGTAACATGTAACAGTGATATAATAGCCGATAACAACACATTACCGTCGTCCCTCACGATTGCACGCTTGTATAGCTCGCATTTTTTCCTACCACCAATAATATTGCTGCAATGAAATTTTGCACGCGTCGTCTACAATTGAAACTGTTTATAATACAAATTATCCACCGGTAATTGCGTAAATTATGTAATTTTACTGTTACTGCTATACTTACTTCCAGTTTTTTAGTTTGAACAATAAACTGATTATGCGCGGGTTTAATTGGTCGGAAAAATTTACTACTAATGTGGGTAGGTACACGTGTGAATGCGTCACTCGACTTCTATTGTTTTATACTATAATAAAATAGGAAAGTGTAGACAGTCATGTTTTGTAGAGTTATCCTATCTTTGTGTTTAGTGCCTGCATTTGAAATAGGAAAGGGCTGAGCATAGAGCCCTGAAGCATTCCAATTTTCATATTTTATTTGTAATTTTTTTTAACTGTTAAATTTATGCAAGTTCAAGAGTGTCTAATTCTATCAAAATTGTAATTGCAATGTTTTCAGATTACTTTAAGTGATTGACGAATTTGGTGACAATTGTATTTCCCACGGGCCGTTTTCATCTAGATTATAATTATGTAATATAGAATCTGTAAGATATAAAACTTATTCTTTGTTTTCTTTAATATATTTACAAACCACTACCATGTATACAATTTCAGGAGTCTCGCAACCTTCGGCCACGTGCATATACACCCACAGCCTACAACGCGTTGCCCAGCGGGTTTCGGCCGACGCCCTCATTGGCCGAGCTAGCAGGTTACCAGAGACAACAACAGGAGCAGCAGCAACAAGAAGAGCAGTATGTACTGCAGCCAAGACCTCAGCAGCAGCAGCAGCAGCAACCGCAGCAGCAGTTCATTGAAGAGCCCAGGCAGCAGCAAAGAGCTCCACACAGGAAGGTAAGCGATAAACAGTGCTTACGTATTTTTTAAGTTCGTAGAGGAACTTAAAAAATACATAATAGGAATCCATATCTAAGTATGTACCATAAAACAACTGTAACAACAAATAAACATACATACCACATCTATACATATAAATAAATAAAAGCGTTTTTGAAATTGTGTCCGTGGCATTGTGCTGTTTTATGAGTCTGACGCAGAAGAGTGACTTCTTCTGCGTCAGACTTGGCACCAGCTAGTATAAAATAAACATTCTAACCAGAATATTTTCTGTAGCCGGATCAACGTCCCCTGAGACTTCAGCAGAGACCAGTCCAAGAAGTTGAAGAGGAATTAGAAGAGGAAGAGAAGGAGGAACCTGACCGTCTATCTCAACTGCTGCAGCAGTCCAAATTCAACTGTGTGAACAAGCAGACTGGTTACTATGCGGACGAGGAGCTCAACTGCGAGGTGTTCCACTACTGCCAAGATAATGTCAAGCACTCCTGGGTCTGCCCCGATGGATTCTCTTTCCACCAAGTATGTTTATAATGTTGGTTGTTGGAATGAAGCCAGAGGTTTTCTTAAAAAATGTTTGATTGCATCAGTTTTAGTAATCTTAGAAATTGATCAATACCTTTCAATTTCCAGGTCCACTTAATCTGCATGCCGCCAACTCATGAGAACATTTGCCAGAAGTCATCAAAGTACCACTTTGTAAATGAGTACTTGTACAAGCCAGTGAATGAGGAGGAGGTCCAGAGGAAGCCCAACGTATCACTCAAGTACTCCGACAGGTACTACCCCGCTGAGGTGTACAGGGACGACAGATTCGACCAGGAAGAGGAGGAAGAGGTAAGGACTTCAAAATTTGAGATTAATGATAATAGAAAAAATAAATACGGAATCAACGATGAAGTGAAAAGTAAAATAAAATTATGCAGTGGAAAACAGCAGTAGATCCTACAAGCTAATGCACGAGAAATCCTACTAATACGAAAGTTTGTATGTATGGATGGTTGTTACTCTTTCACGCAAAAACTACTGAATGGATTTCGATTAAACTTGGTACACGGGTAGACAATGACTTGGAGTAGCACAGGATACTTTTTATCCCGGGAGTATGATCTCTTGGAATAGTTTTCTACTATCACGGGATGAAGCCGCCGGGAGCAGCTAGTAATTATATAATTTACTTAGCAAAATCTCATATTTAAAAGCTCACGTCAAAAAGAAGTCAGTTGCTGCTTATTGGCAACGATGATGATGATAACAGTCAACATAACAAAGGTAATATAATTGTGATAAACTAAATGTAATGTTACTATGCAGGAGGAGCAGCCCCGTCGCCCGGCGCCAGTACAGCTGCAGGGGCGGCCGCAGCGCGTGCAGGTGCCGCCGCAGGTGTTCCGCTCCGCCGAGGAAGTCAACATCCCCCTAGTCCAGAGGCGCCCGCAGCGCCCTTACGACTTCGACTTCTAAGCCGCCTCTCTATCTAGACGCCATTCTTTGGCTGTAAGCTCCGACTCTCATCTGCCAATTTCCATATTCTATTGGCTTAGCCATTTCTATTCAGTGATTCTTGACTTTTCAATTGAGTATAAGAAACATCAGTGCAGGAATTTTTGTCATCCAAAAAGTATATAGATTTTTTGTTAGATGACTTCAGTTCCTCAAACAAGTTTCTTATAGTTTGTGTAGGTACAGTTGCACGTATTTAAAAGCCTACCTATAATTTGTAGTTTTACTCTTGTTAAGAGCCACTGAAATATAAGTATGAACAAGCCGGTGAGGACACTTGTGAGGTGCTAATATTATATATTTTTACTGACTTTCTTGGGTTGACCCTTGATTTATTTGAACCATCACGTTATATACCTACCTATCTATTTAAGGTTAAGTTTTAATTAAAACTTATTTATGTTTTCTGTACAATAAGTCACAAATTAGTTGTAAGCTAGTCTTTGCGTAAACTAGATAAGTAATAAAGAAAATGAAAATTATGGGTCTATCGTTTATTTTGCTTTATGTCTTTGATATATTGACCAATATTTGAACGGTTTACTAAAAAAAATTGCGGCTGCTATCTCCCTTAGTACAAATATTACATTGTGTGGTTGTGTGGATCTGTTCCATGAACATCTTTGCCATCAGCACCGGAATCTAAAACAAAAACAAAATGTGTTCAAACTATTTATAATTTTATTTTAATATAATGCATAGCGTGCTTGAGTAGAATTGTGCCTGTATTGTTTAATCTCATCATAGTTAGTTTATCTTTATTCTTCACATTTAAGTAACTACATAAACCAATACACACCTCTGCAATCAGTCTTCATGCAGCTACAACCGGCTTCTCATATCGTTTCGTTGACCAATAGCCGTCTTGCTAGCGTGCTTTCAAACTGTTCATCTACTAGGGCTTCAGTTAGCAAGGCGAGTTGTGGGCATCATTCATTGAAGCGCTCTTGGCAACGCAGTCTGTGTGCAAACTATTCGTGTACCAGGGCTTCACAGTCAGCATGGCGGGTTGAGGGTGTCACTCTCTGCAGCTTCCTAGGTAAGGCGGTCTGAGTGTAAACTGTTCGTGTACTAGGGCTTCACAGTCAGCATGGCGGGTTGAGAGTGTCACTCTCTGCAGCGTCCTTAGCAAGGCGGTCTGTATGCAAACTATTCATCTACTAGGCCTTCACAGTCAGCATGGCGGATAGTGCGGGTCATTCGTTGTAGCTTCCAGTTTCGCTGGGCGATCTGTATGGACACGGTGGACATGGCGGTGGCGATGGGCATGGCGGAGGCGGACATGCTGGCGGCGGACTCGGCGGAGGCGGTGTACCTCGCGGTGTGGGCAGGCATGGTGGCGGGGTAGGACATGGCGGGGGAGTTGGACACGGCGGCGGTGACGGACAGCGTTGTGGCGGACACGGCGGTGGCGGACACGGCGGTGGCCTAGTATGCTTACAATCGTCCGGGTTTGTACAAAATCTATGATCATTAGGCTCCATAGTCAGACTAATACCTGGCCTAAGAGGAGATCTTTCGCACGAATTCCGCTCTTCAAGCGCATAGGTATCTTTTTTTATCTCGCAACGATATTCAATAAATTTACACCCAAGCGGTGGTCGAGGTTTTTCTATTAAACCGGAAACACTGGCTTTAAGCTCGTCAATCGATTGGGGAGTATGATCTTTAAGGCGTGGTTCAATGTACAAAGTGCCACCTTCTTTAACTTTTTCTCCTTCTTTTACTTCTTGTGGATCCTCAGGCGACTGCGGTAAATCATCTTCCGTAAGAGAGTCATAACAAGATTCTGAAGTTACATATGCAGGCGGCACTCCTTGCTGGACATAAGTTCCCTCTTCTTCAGACATACAGGTCGGCGCTGGTGCGAAATCTTCGCATTCGCAGAGTTCAAGAGATAATGTTGTCGGTATGGGACATATGGTTTGATGAGCGCAACTGGTTGACAGACAAAATTTTGGGTCTTCTGGCGGTGGCTTGGGGCAAAAACAATCTGTCTCAGACGAAGACAGTTTTATAACTCCCGGCTTTTCGCAAACGGGCATCAAGACACAAGAACGAGAGCAGAGTGAGCTGCTCATTAAAGCGCTCTCTTGTTCACGAGCTTTTTCTTCACTGCCCATTTTAGTTTACTAATTACTTGACCACTTGAAATTTAAATCTATTTTCACATATGATCAATAATAGTATCTGTAATCGTGAGGAACTTTTCCAAGCGCTTCTTTTTCTTGAGAGTTACAATCTACAACAAAAAAAAAGAGTTCAATATAAATTTTCAAGGTACCGCAATAAAGATCATAAAGAGAAACCCTTTAAGGTGCAACTTCGTCCGTTTGTCACTACTGGTTTCATGTTTATTGCAACATGAGGTCAAAATAGTCTGCAAATTTTCAGCCCGGAATCATCCACTGCTGGGTACAGGCCTGTTTTCCAATCCACCAGAGTTTTTCGCAACGACATTGAAAAGCCTGATATTGTGGTTGTTTTAAAGAGTGGAAACTGGATCATGCATACATAATACGAGTATGAAGGTCTTATTAGCGTATTTATATCATCAGCATTCCCGTGTTGTTCTGAACGAAGCATGCCGAACGATTGCAGGCTGCCTTATACTGGATCAGGGGCCTGACCATGGCGTGTTAAAATATCAAGCGTGCGAGCAAGAGAAAGAAATGGAGCTATATACACCCTTAATCCATCCCTTAACAGTTCAGTTTAAGTCGTTAAATGGATCGTGTTAAGAACTCGTGGGCCTCTATGGTAAGTGCACTACACTCCTGAGTTGGCAAGCCACCTCAGGAGGCACTAGACATGCACACTCGTTAACAATGCAACGACTAAAAAGTAAACATATCAGAAACACCAGCCTATGCCCCTTGCAAACAAAATTAACATACTCTTCGCCCATCTCCTACAACTAAATGAGCCTTCTTCCGTAGGATCAAATCTTCCGTGGTCCATTTTGCCCCTGGACTGCCTCCCAACCCAAATAGGAAGATATAACTCCAAGACACAAGGGTGAGCTATCTCAATGGAATGGCAAGAAAGGCCGAATGCGGGCCTATGTCGCAATGCAAGATCCACCTTGTATTAAAATTTCTACGCCCCAAAAATTGTTGCCTGATCCCTAAGGTCCTCCCTCCGACGACGACGCCGTCGAACTAGCAAAGTCTTAGGCCGATAAAATTTCAAATACAAGCTAGCGAGGAAGAAAAGGTTATTTTTGTTACCATTTACGCCGCTTATTCATGTATTTAAAATTGGACTAACGTTAATAATTTTTTTTAAACCGCCATAAGCTGCAGTTTTATTTCATTCAAAACGTACGCTAAAATTAATCCAACAGTAAACAAACAGTAAAAATTTGTATTGACCAACTCGGTATTACTATGCTAAAAAGATATTTTAGGCATTTGACTACCTTGAATGGCATTGATACCCTCTACCTACGTTGTTGGGCATCTTATTAATGTGAAAATATGGTCCACTAAGGGTAAAGTTGCCAAATGTACCAATTTAAAAAAAAAAAAACAATATCTGAATCTTTTTCTGAACTTCTATCAGAAATTCTGAGTTCTGAGATATGTTATACAAGTTAGTAGATACCTGGCCTGCTTTGGGTGTATGATATTTCATGTATTTGTGTGGATGTGACGACCTAGCTACTTTTGATTTTAAAGAACAACTACCGAACAAACGGTTCAATATTTAAATGATTCAGTATATAAAATGTGATTCAGTACCTATATACATAGGTATCCCCATGGTACACCACGAAATGGTGTAGTCTAGTAGCTTGTAGCTTTTTCGCAGTCAAGCACTAGTTTATATCAAACTAAAAAAAATATATACCTTCGTAGCTTTTCTGCTTCTCTGTCAAATACATATATCTATCTATCGCGCTTATACTCGTAGTTAAATTTAGGTAGTTATACTATAATACTACCCACATAAAACAATACTTTACCTTTGCGATCAGGCTGTATATTTTCAACACAAGTGATTGATTTGTGACCGGCTTTACTATTTAGGTCATTGATCCGCATCTGTTTTCTTGGCATATTACCAAACTGTTCGTCCAATAGGGCTTCATAATGCGCATCAGACTTTAAGAGTCCTCCTGCCTCTTCTTTGCAACTTGCTTCTTCTGGATCAACGCAAAGACTCGTAGTCTTCTTACAGTTATCGAGACATTCCTTTGAATGTTTACTATCTTTGAATTGAGGATCATATCTTTGATCTTTTTGTTCCATAGTTAGACCCAGGCAGGGAGTAGGTTTATCAGTTGAAACTTTTATATCTTGCTCACAAGGTTTAGAGAATTTTATAGTGCTACGAAAATCCATAATTTCACACCCGAGTAAATTTCCAGAAGGTTCTAAACCGGTTATACTGGCTTTAAGCTCTTCAACCGATTGGGGAGGTTTTACATGACGTGTTCTAGTTTCAGAATTCAAAGACCAAACTGATGTTTCAGAAATATTAAAAGAAGGCTGCACTCCTCGTGAGTTGCGCTTGCAGCAGGGTGTGTGACAAGACTTATGCTCATGAGTTCCCTGTTCTTCAGATTTACAGGCTGGCGATATAGTGTCTTGGCATTCGAAATTCTTAGGGCAAGTGACCGGTTTAGCGCAAGTGGTGGGATTTAAGAAAGGAGGGGAAATTACAGCTCCGGGGCATGTGCTAGCCTTGTTAGGGCAAATATTAGTTTTGGAGAAACAGATAGACTCAAATGGCTGAGTTTTTTGACATTTTTGTCGTGACGTGCCGCAACAACATCTTGAATTAATACGACAAGGGGATTTTATGGCAGTATGTGAGTAGTTGGATAACACGCACTGTGAATGACAACATTTTTTACTACTAGTATCAGAATTGAGATAACTCCACGCTTGCTCCATCATATTTCGCAAATAAGTAGTTACTGTTTCTATGTGAGAAGGAGAAGTTGTCTGTTTCGAGCAACGTGGACATCTCATTTTATGAGAAGATGTTATTTTTTGAAGGTAAGCTTTCGCTAGTTCTACCAAATCTTCTTTACAATTACTTGTTAAAGAGTCATTAGAAAAACTATGGTATAGTTTAGTTTTAGCGTGTGGACAGACTGGTACAGAGTTTGGACAGAATGGTTTAGCGTTAGGACAATCAGCGTTTGCGCGAGATGAATACATGTTCGGCCCTTCTGTTTTGAGACTGGACAGTTTAATATTAGAACATTCAGCGTTAGAGCAGGCTGATTTTGTGTTAGACCATTCTGCTTTAAGAAAGGATGGTTTAAAGTTAGGCCATTCAGTATTTGGGCATGTAGGTTTAACGTTAGGGCATTCAGAGTTGGGACGGGTTGGTTTAACATTAGGACATTCAGGATTTGGGCAGGTTGAATTTGTGTTAGGCAATTCAGATTTGAAACTGGATGGTTTAACGTTAGGACATTCAGGGTTTGGGCATTTTGGCTTAGCGTTAGGACACGCAACATTTGGGCATGTTGGTTTAACGTGTGGACATTCAGGATTTGGGCATTTTGGTTTACCGTTAAGACGTTCAGAATTTGGGCACGTTGGTTTAACGTTAGGACATTCAGGGATTGGACATGTTGGTTTAACGTTAGGACATTCAGGGATTGGACATGTTGGTTTAACGTTTGGGCATTCAGGGTTTGGGCATGTTGGTTTAACGTTAGGACATTCAGGGATTGGACATGTTGGTATAACGTTTGGGCATTTAGGGTTTGGGCATGTTGGTTTAACGTTAGGACACGCAACATTTGGGCACGTTGGTTTAACGTTAGGACATTCAGGGATTGGACATGTTGGTTTAACGTTTGGGCATTCAGGGTTTGGACATGTTGGTTTACCGATAGAACATTCACCGTTAGGGCAGGAGGGTTTAACGTTAGGACTATCAGCATTTTGCCAGGATGGTTTTGTGTTAGGCCATTCAGCAATTGGGTATGATGGTTTTGCGTTTTGCCATTCAGATTTAATATTGGATAGTTTAGCGTTAGGACATTCATTTATTGGACAAGATGTTTTAGCGTTAAGAGTTAATGGTTTTGCGTGAGAACATTCAACGTTCGGACAGTATGGTTTAGGCGTATTAGCATGACGACCGCATAGCCATTCAGGGTTAAGATTGGTTGGTTTAACGTCAGGACATTCAGCGTTTGAACAGGATAGTTTAGCGTTAAGATACTTCACATTCTCATCGGATGGGTTAAAGTGAAGACACTTAGTGTGAGAACAGATTGGGTTGTCCCAAGTGGATAGTTCAGCATGAGGACATTTAGTGAATTGAAAAGATGGTTTAGCGTTTCGGCCGATTTCTATCAATTTTTGATCGGGTGGGTTAGAAATAGGATCGGTTGTTTTTAAGTGTGAACAGGGTGGTGTAAGATTTGGACGCGGAGGTAAAACTTTTGAAAAGGATGATCTATCTCTTTGAAAGGTAGATGACGCTTGTGGGCAGAACGATCTAGCACTGAGACAGGATGTTCTATTGCTGAGACAGGGAGATCTAGCTCTGTGGCAGGATGTCTTATAACTTTGACATGATTGGTTACTGCTAAGTCTTGGTGGAGACGTTTCTGAGCTTAAAAATGATAGTATAGAGTTTTGACTGATTGAATCAGCAACTCTACGACATGGGGGCTTTGGATTACAACGTGGGCAACTATTCATGTGAGCGGCAACAATTGATTGTAGGTGTACCCACACTTTTTTTATCAGAGATTGTTGACATGAAGAATTAATAGTTGTCTGTTCTTGTTGCTGGCTATTTGCTGGACTTGAATTTACTTCAGCAACTCCAACTACATATTCCATATTAAAAAAAAGTCCTACGTCAGATGAATGTTTCCAACACGCTGACCAGCCCCTTTGCTTGCAATCACATATTTCGTTTTGGTCATTAGATACATCGTCAATATTATATTTATTGAGAATACATTCGTTTGAAACTCTCTTCGAACATTTGTTTTCTGAACCTGCTTGATTCATTTGTTGATGTCCTAAGAAATATTTAAATAAAATTAGAATTCATAGCACTTTTTTCAAAGTTGCCGAAGCTTGTCAAGCCTTTTGGATAAATTTATTAATGGACGACTTAATTTAAGTTTTAAAATGTGGAAAATTATTGTAATGGACAGGTAGTAGTTATAATGAAGAATGCAACTAACAATCAACGTGCCAAATAGATACGCTAAAAGGAAGTGACTATCGTTAACCATCGATTTTAATATTTTTGGCCTAAGGTAACAGCTGCAGTAGTTGTCTTTAAAGATATCTACGATGGTACAGTGTGACAAAAATATGTATTTAACAAATTATATGATTGTATATTCATGGCAAAATTGCTCAGAAGGATTTTTTTGACGCTGAGAAGAGCTGTAGTACAGTAACATCAAATGATCGACGTTGTTACAGCCTAACTAAACCTAAACTAATATCTGTCTATATAGTTCAGGGATGGCGATCCTATGGCTAGCGATCCTATGGCATGAGTGCCAGTGGTGTCACGTGGCAAAATAATTACGGCCACGCCATGACGCCAGTGAAAGAAGAACAACATGTAGGTGATTTGAAACACTAGTAATCACACCAATTTTCTATAATTGAATAAACAAACTACGGTAAACATTACAATATACGAATTTTGGGCTGCTAATTAAAAGTTAATATAGCATAGCATAGCATAGTCGGCCTTATAATGTTCCCACTGTTGGGACTCAGGCCTCCTCTCTAGGAGAGGGAATGGGCCGTAATCCACCACGCGGGCCCAGTGCGGGTTGGTGGATGTCACATGTCTTCGAATTTTTGGTTCTAGAACATGCCGGTTTCCTCACGATGTTTTCCTTCACCGTTTTGAGAGCAGTGGTGATCAAATAAATTACACAAAGTAATGCGCCTGGCTGGATTTGAACCCGCAACCTGCAACTCGTAAGTCGGTTCCGTTACCACTCGGCCACCACTGCTCCAAGGTTAATATCATTTAGTTAATATCATTTAGTTTAAATATTTGTTCATTAAATCACTAAGTCAAGATTCTTTAGCGACACGCAATGACAACATTTTTTTTATATATTTTTAGTGGCACGTTCTCATATAAGGGTTCGCCATCCCTTACTAGTCAGTAGTGGATAACAGATGAACACAAAGAGAACGCTTCTCGCTTCTGAGGCATGTCTACAAGCTGTTTTCCAGAGTCATCACGAATCGTCTCGCGCGCAGGATTGACGGTTTCCAGCCTCCCGAACAAGCCGGATTCCGAAAAGGCTTCATCACCGTAGACCACATACTACGCCCAAGCAGGTTATATAGAAGACCGAGGAGTATAACCTGCCTCTATGCTTAGCATTCGTAGACTACGAGAAAGCTTTTGATTCGATCGAGACTTGGCCTGTACTGCAATCTCTCCAACGGTGCCAGATTGACCATCGGTACATCGAAGTCCTGAAGTGTTTGTACGAGAACGCCACAATGTCAATCCGACTTCAGGACCAGACCTCGAAACCTATCCTTCTGCAGCGGGGTGTGAGGCAGGGAGACGTCATTTCTCCGAAACTGTTTACGGCTGCAATGGAGGATGTCTTCAAGGTTCTGGACTGGAGTGGACTGGGCATTAATGTCAATGGCGAGTAAATCACTCACCTTCGGTTTTCCGACGATATGCTAGTCATGGCTGAGACTACGGAGGAGCTCAGTACAATGCTCTATGACCTTAATAAAGCTTCAGAAAGAGTGGGTCTTAAAATGAACATGGACAAAACCAAAGTGATGCAGTCCGATCAAGATCGGAGACTCTACACTCGAAGTTGTAGACGATTACGTTTACCTGGGACCGACAATCCAGTTGGGTAGGTCTAACTTTGAGAAAGAGGTCAATCGTCGAATCCGACTCGGCTGGGCAGCGTTCGGGAAGCTGCGCGGTACCTTTTTGTCCAACATACCACAGTGTCTCAAGACGAAAGTCTATGACCAGTGCGTGTTGCCAGTGACATATGGCACTGAAACATGATCGCTTACAATGGGCCTCATCAGAAGGCTTACAGTCACCCAAAGGGCAATAGAAAGGGCTATGCTCGGAGTTTCCTTGCGTGATCGCATCAGGAATGAAAATATCCGCAGGAGGACCAAGGTCGCCGACATAGCCCGAAGAATCGCCAAACTAAAGTGGCAGTGGGCAGTGACATTGCTCGTAGAACGGATGGTCGATAGGGCCGAAAGATTCTAGAGTGGCGACCGCGCACCGGAAAACGCAGCGTTGGAAGGCCTCCCACAAGGTGGACCGACGACCTAGTGAGAGCCGCGGGAATGCGGTGGATGCGAGACGCACAGGATCGGTCGTTGTGCAGACTCTTGGGGGAGGCCTATGTCCAACAGTGGACGTCTTTCGGCTGAAATGATGATGATGATACAGAGAACCATGTTCATTGGCCGGCCCGACCCTTCGTGAGTTTGATTATTACGGTGGCTCTACATAGCTAGGTCACCTACATACATAGGTAGGTACGCCAGGTATACGGATGGACTCGAATGGAAGTTATATTAGACAAACATCTCCTCCTTGGTCCCATTTGCACGGTACAAATGTAAACAAATTGTATTATGTAATAAGAAGGGAACTGTCTCCTAAGAGGCTGAGATAAAGGCTAACCTACCTAGTTTAGGAGGCAGAGCTTTATGTAACCGTGACACTTTGCAAATTAAATGATTATTATTAAGTATTCTCCAAACACATGTGTTGGGCCGACCCCAAATAACACGGGACAAAAGCAGGAAGATGATGATGATTCTCCAACTAAATCATTCTTCATAGAACATGCAAGATTGTTGATTTTAAACTTTGATTTCCAAAAGTACCCACACATTTTAAATTAAACGGTCATTTAAGAATCGGTACCCAATTGTAACGTATTCCTCTTCATGTTGACTTTTAAACGCGACTGAAAAAGAAACGGTGTTTGTTTTAGGTACTTACCAGCTATCCAAAACTTACGAAAGACTGTAATCCGCAAAACGAACCTAAAAATTAAAAAGTAGGTATGCTTTTATCCTTACCTAATAAAACGAATTGACCGTCAAAATGGTTGCGTGTTTTCTGAAATGCTCTTTAGTACTGTGAGTCCTTTCAAAATCCAAAATGTTCTGAAATTTAAAAGTAACAAGAATGTAATTTACTACCGCTGCAATCAGAAGAGTGATTATAATGCAGGTAACCTGATTGTACCCAAATGGACTTTCCTGTTTGGAAATGCGCTACCTAAGTAATTAGGTAGGTATACCTACACATAAGTAACGATAAATCCTCCAAAGATCAGCGATGTTGTTTGCAATAACAAATCTTTGTATGTTACACCATGGGAACTAGCATTTTTCTGGTCTTTGACTATGAGTTTCCGAACATGACGAAACTTTTTGCCCCGTGGTTTCATGAATATTATCTTGATTCTGTTAGTAAGGAGTGCTTAAGTTAAAAGTTACTGGACCATCTTGCTGGATTGAATTAATATGTTGAATACTGCCTATATTGCTATTTGCACCCCATCGTACTGTTTCGGCTATTTTGTGACAGACATTTGCCGAATTTGTGACAGTCAACTTGAAATATTGAATCTTTGGAATATTAAAAGAAGGTTTTAGAAATCATAAATTTAGATATTTACCGAATAAGTAACACCTATCTATTATTTCGAGAGCCCAAGGAAAGGCCAATCCAGATTTCTGATCTTTATTATCCATTTCAATCATTACAAACCGACGCCAAAGAGAATGTAAACCAACGCTTTGGCTGCAGTGATATTATACTGGACAGACTATATTTTCAAATCTGTGGCTCATGCGTTAAATAAAAATAAGGCTTTTGGCGGGATTTCTTCGGGTGAAGTTCAGTAGCTGTTTTAGTACCTATTCGTAAATTGATTCCTAGTATCTATTGTATTGTAAAATTGGTGTAGTTTTGTATCTCAAGTTTCTGCGCAACTGGACAATATGTGGAATAATTGAAACAGGCCCGATCTTGGTAAAAATGGAGCTAAGAATTTTATTGTAGTGTTGACTACCTCAGTGGCCAATACCTTCTACAAAACATTACAATGTGTAGAATAGAATCCATATTTTATTGGTAAACATGGCTTAAAAAACTTAGCAACCGGGACAATATATTAAAAAAAACACCTGTCTGACAGTGACAATAGTGACATTGACAGAGGATTGTTTTGATTTTGGTTTTGAGGTTAGAATGCAAGTAAATAAATAAATATTGTAATTTATTTACTTTGGCTGATGAAATTGCTAGTAAAAGAACACAAGAAGTAGACGACACCTATCTTCTCTGGATTGAACATTTTTTCGGTGTACTTTAAGTTACAAACCAACTGTCCCGATTGTTTTCGCGAAGAGATAACTTATCAGTATTTAATCATAAAACTACGATGAATGCGACAGAGTACAAGAAGTATCATGAATCCTTCATGCAGAACAACCACGGCTCTACAGCAGTGCACACATGCGCCTGTATATTGTTCACAGTTCAATGTACTATTTACATCGGCATCAAATCAAGATTTCCCTTCTGCTGCCAGTATGCTTACGAATACCTTGTGATTGTACTGCCCATGGTTATCGCTCACACCTTACTAGCGGAATACATACATGTCCTAAACTTTATAATCTTCATTCTTTTGCAAATTAATCTTATATTCTATTATCCAAATGTAGTCAAAAAGTTTATGCAGAAAAATGTCTTCCATAACAATAGAATAGCTTTAATATCCTGTCTCAGGGGACTGACTTATCTCATAACAGCATTATGTATCTTAGCTGTAGATTTTCAAGACTTCCCTAGGTATTTAGCAAAAACGGAAAGATATGGTTACAGTTTAATGGACACTGGAGTTGGATTATTCGTCATAGTGAGTGGACTAGTCCATAAAGACCTCCGTCAACAAAGATTGAAGGACATTGTAAAAGGAAATTTGAAAATGATATGTATACTTGTAGTTCTTGGAGTGGGAAGATTTGTATCTGTGAAACAATTAGACTATCAGGAACATATTACAGAGTATGGTGTTCATTGGAACTTCTTCTTCACGATAGCAGTTTGTAAAATTCTTTCAACCATTGTTTTATATTTTTCAGATCAAACTTTATTACTATGTTTTCAATCTTTAGTCTTTCATGAATTCGCCTTATACATTGGTCTACAAGACTGGGTGTTTGGTGATAGTCCTAGAAACTCCTTAATATCAGCGAATCGTGAAGGAATTTCATCCTGCTTAGGATATGTGTCCATCTATGTATTTGGTGTTCTTATAAAAAATATATTGCTTGATAAAAACGTCACAAAATGTGAAACCCAAATAAAACTTATTCTTGGAACAGGGATAATGTGGACTTTGACATATTTTGTGGATATAGTTCGTCCAACATCTAGGACGTTAGCAAATGCTGGCTATTGCATTTATATGGACACACTTTTAATAACAATGACAACTGTATTATACTTTGTGACGGTATTAGTTGAAGGTAAAGATATTCATTTCCAAGTTCCTGTTATATTGTCCCATATAAACACCAATGGGTTGTCATATTTCCTTATAGCTAACTTATTAACTGGTGCAATCAATTTATCAATTAGAACTTTAGTAGTGCCTAGTATTGTTACTTTTATCATTTTAAATATCTATATGATGGTAACATTAGCTCTTATGATTAATCTAAAAGTATTAGGATTGAAAATATAATTATACTAGCTGTTGCCCGCGGCTTCGCTCCCGTCAACTGACTACTCTATTATGCTCTACTCAACTATACCCTACTACCAATTTTTTTAATTTTTTCTTATAAAGGTTCTTCTCCTGACAATAACAAACAATAAAAAAAAAATTGGTCCAGCCATTCACGCGTGATGGCGTGACCAAGGGAAATAGGGATTCATTTTTATATATATAGATAAGTAACTAGCGCACCAACGCGCACATCCCAGCTTCGCACAGATGTCGCAATCTTTAAAATTCTCGGCTTTTCTTTACTATTACACATCTAAAACTTCTTTATGAATCACTCTACCTATTAGTGAAAACCGAATGAAAATCTGTTCAGTGGTTTTTGAGTTCGCAAACAGACAGACAGACACGCAGGCTTAGTCCTGTAGTAATCTCTAGTAGTCTTGGTTTCATCTAATTAAAAAAAAAACAAATGTTAACAGACACTGTTTTATTAAAATTTTATAATATCAATTATTCCAATTCATAAAGCATTATGTTATAATACACTAGAGTCTCGCCTCGACTTCGCACGAGAAATTAAAAACACATATCTTCCTCGTTGCATGCTTTAGAGGAAGCGAAGAAACAGACAGAGGATAACAGCAACATTCTTTTATACTATTTAGCGATTCATCAAAGCAAGGTTCAAAGCCCCAATCTTGTAACTCGATTACGGGAATAGACATTTTAAGCTGCCATTGACACACTGAGAGAAAGAATATATATATATATATATAGGGTGACTGTTAATTAGTGACCGATACTTAAACACGTGATTGTACTCATGATTACAAACAACTTTCCCAAAGAAACTTTGTTTTATACTAATTTATAGTAGCGTAGCGCGCTCGCGTAAAGTACCAAAATACTAGTCTTTGGATATTATTTTACCGAAACATGTAGGTACATTGCTTACGTCATCGATAACGCGGGCGCGGGCGCCGCGCCGCTAACAGCTGATTGGGTGAAGGCGCGCGCGAAATTCAAAGTTTCAAACAGCTGTTTTGTTATTGTGATTGAACTAATTGGTTCAATCACAATAACAAAACAGCTGGTGCAAAGTTTCTTGGAGAAAGTTGTTTGTAATCATGAGTACAATCACGTGTTTAAGTATCGGTCACTAATTACCAGTCACCCTATATATCTTATAAGAACAATAATAATTAACAAGTCATAAAAAATCAATCAAGTATACAAGCGTGGAAAACAGGAGCAGGCCCAAGATGGAAAGTACCTTTAATAAGAATAATTTACATTAAAGAAACAATATTTTTGCGACTTTTCAAAAATGTTTGAATGGAGCTTTAATAAAAAAAAAAAAAAACAAATATTTTATCTAGTAATTATAACATAGGTACTGCCTCTCTAAGGCCCGCTTAACATTCCATTACAGCACTGAATAGGATTGAGAAATATAAGTACAATTTAAAAAAAAAACAGTGTATTGCAATCTTTTCCCTATTTCATAAAAAAAAAATGACTATCTAGTAACTAAAATTGTGTTCAATTCCTGTATTATTAAATTGAGTTTATGTGCATTTAATATCATTATCTATAAGTAAATACCTATTAATAAGTTACTATTATTCATCCTTTAATAGAATTTGATGTAAAAGAAATCAAATATATAATAATTCTTAAATTATAGTGTTTAATAAATAAATGCAATAAATTGTAACTTAACTCATGTTTTATATTAATGCTGGGACCTATTTTAAGTTAGTTTATAAGAATTTGTAAATAGTAACAACTAATTTTAAATTATTGCAATTCAAAATCTAATCACATTCCATATTATTTTCATGGTTTATATTTTTCTACATAAAATGTTTGTTTTACAAAATATAATTAATGTTGCAACAACAGTCTTTGACTTCATAAATGCCCCTCCACAACCTGACAATTTTGTTTGAACTTATTGTCTTACAACTGAACATATAGTCAAAAATAAAGTAAAAACTTGCATTATGTCAAGCATTATGCTATGCTTATCTTTGCATAATGCTTTGGTTATAAGTAAATAAATGCCCCTTCACAACCTGATAAGTTTGTTTCAACTTAGTGTTGTACAACTGAACTCAGTCAAAATAAAGTGCCTACCTGTAATAAAAACTTGCATCATGTCGAACATTATGCTATGCTTTTCCTAGCATAATGCTTTAGTTCGGTATAAGTAAATAGATATTTTTAAGTACTTACAATGTTTTTAATATACAACCATCTGCGTAAAAGTGGCTAGAATATTATATGCAGGGTCAAATTAAGTTAATTAGCGAAACTCCGCAAACATGATGTTTATCGACATTATAACGACCATAAAGCAAAAACTTAACTTTATATTTAATGTCCAAAAAAAAAACATTAAGAGGAAAAATAAGAATTTCAATAATTTATCCTATGTATACATTTTTATAGTTTCAGTTGCTAACCTAGTAAAGTTTGAATAAAAATGATAAATACTAATAAAATTAACTACAAAAAAGAACTAAGAAGTCAACTAAAGTGCAGAGTACTTTAAACTCCGAGAACAATGAATTTACTTACATTTTAAATAATAAAAACACTGTTTAGCAATGCAATTAATGAATTTTATTATTAATTAATCCTATACTGGCAATTGATAATATCCTTATATCATAATTAAAATTCAAATTTCATATTCTTTTTAAATCTAAGTAGGCTAATAATTAAAATAATTACCGATATTTTTTATCTGGGAGTGGCAAAAGGGAAGACCGATTTCCAAAACTATTTCTAGAATCTACAGTACCTAGATATTAAAAATAACTACTTCACGTAAATAAGTACATGGTACTGAAAGTGAGCATTATTACATTATGAGCATTTTAATCAATATTCCTGTTATTACGTCAAATTATTGCATTTTAAGGCCTACAGCATATTGCAGATTTTAAGCACAATATTGTTTAAGTTAAGCCGAAAGCCAAGACCGCATTCGACATACAAACATGCCTGTATTCTCCAATCAGAGGTACTTAAGTGTATTAAGTATTAACACTAAAATTTCGTAAAAAAATACATGTGAACGCAAAATAGAGCGGGCCTATTGAGAGTACTGGACTGAAACCCATAACTGATCTCCGGGTTTGAACAGCAGTCGCAGCTTGCAAAACATGTCACAATCGACTGATCATCACGTAGACATCTAGTCCATCCATACTATTTACCACACATATTACTATATTTTGCGGGATTATTCGAAAGAATTACTATGGCCCTAGGTCGCAAAGGGTAACTGAAGGAACACGGGGTAGTCAGTAAAAGTCTGACACTCTCTCGCTCCACCCAGAGCGAATGGAGTCATTTGATAATTTCCTACCGAAAAAAATCTATACTAATTATTATTATAAATGCGGAAGTAACTCTGTCTGTCTGTTACGTTTTCACGCCTAAACCGCTGAACCAATTTTAATGAATTTTGGTACAGAGATTGATTAGACCTCGGAGACGGACATAGGACATTTAATTGTGCCGAGAGTAGATACGAAATTGCTCTTCTTAGTTGCGTCATTGTCTGAAGTAAGCTAGCAAAGTCATCAACATCTTCCTGCCCCTGTCCCGTGTTATTTGGAGTCAGCGCAACATGTTTTTTTCTTCCATTCTGCCCTGTCACTAGCAAAGTGATGGTTTTATTTAGACGAAAAACATTTACCTACCCTTAATTGCGTCTTACAAGAGTTTTGATGTTAGAACAGATTTTGTAATCAGATGTGTTGATAGAAATACATCACCCGTTATGTGGCTTCTGTAGGCTGAATAGTTGGCGCATACACTTCACACAATCGTTGGACATTAACTTTTAAGCTGTTGATCCCCGCACGAGCGCCGGCGGTCGTGCGCTATTGTCTTACTATTGTGTCTCTAATTACGCTACTCAAGGAGTTAATAATAAAAATATACAGTTTGCAGTCAGCCTTATTTACATAAATTAAAACTAAGTTAATATCTAATTAATTCCTATTTGAACACAGTTAGCAAAAAAATAAAAATAAAATTAGGGTAAATATTAAGTTTTGCGTTTAACAATATAAATAATAATTTAAGTAATACCTACATATTCTGTGGATATACTTTGATTACAACAACATATAATATTTTTTTTTAAATTCAATTCCTTAAGTTTAATTCAATTGAATATTTTTATTAATACCTAATAAGTTAACATAAGTAAATATTTCACTACACCGATGGGGTTATTTTTCATTCAGCACAGCCAATTTGGTATTATCCCGTGTCTATTTTTATACAACATTTTATGGTAAACAATTAATAACACTAAAAATAAATCATCTTCTGAAAACGGGATCAAAATTGGTTATTAAATGAGCGCAGAGAGAGGTAGTGTGGTGGAAATGTCATGTTAACTCTTTTGTAAACACGTAAATTAATAGCGGTGACGTCACATTTAAATGCGTACAATGCGTTCCAAATAAGAATAGGATCGATGCCATGTTGTGACGTCACGTCATACTGTCAAATCGCAAGAAATTGGGCAAAATTGAAGAACTCAGAGATGAGCAAAATTGAAGAACTGGATTCTGATTAAACTATTTTCGTTCACAGTTCGTAAATAAATTAAATTTTAAAAATTTCTTGTTTTTCTCGCCATAATTATTCTTCGATTTGACAGTATGACGTGACGTTACTACCTGGCAATCGATCCTATTCTTATTTGGAACGCATTGTACATCCCTAAGCGTCTATTACACCACTCG
This sequence comes from Mythimna impura, assembly GCA_905147345.3. Lineage (NCBI taxonomy): Eukaryota > Metazoa > Arthropoda > Insecta > Lepidoptera > Noctuidae > Mythimna > Mythimna impura. Next base: position 2,520,759 of record LR990348.1, read on the forward strand.
ATATTCAGACAGTCTCAGTCTATGTAGCGTCACACAAGAAAAAGAGCAACTTACGCCAATGTCGTGTAAAGGAATGAAACAGAACGATGAGATACATAGAAATACATAGACTAAGACTGTCTGAATATCGAGTAGTGTAATATGCCCTTTATTCAGTTCCTTGACAGTGTCCTGTCCATAAAATTTAAAGGTTTCTGATTTTAAAAATTCTTGCTATTTGCAATTGTGAATAAAGTTACTTTTTGATACAAATAATTAATAAAAACCATAAGTCAACTAACCCAATTTTGCTGTTTGGGTTATTTTGTTTAAAACATCATAGGCTACTTTTTCAAATGGGGCAAACGGCAGTCTAATTTAACTTTTAATGTACACCAATCAATTCACTAATTAAGTAAGTACCTACCAAATTCTAGGCCTATGAACTTATTAAAAATTTCAATTCAAATTTTGTTCAATTCCCTCGATTTTATGTCATCAGACTCTAAACATCTGTTTTATAAGTAATAGTACAACCAATGAAAGCGATGACCAAGATTCGCTTTATAAGGACTCCAGGGCGAGTGCTAAATCTTTTCCAGGAGTGGCAACATGTCGCTCTTCTTTTTCGAGTGTTTGAACTTCCTGAAGAATAGTTGGGCAACACAAAATACGAGGCAATAAGCCAGTAGAGCCACCAGTATGCCAAGGTACAGGAATAGATATGGAAATCTTGTTGGCGACCAGAATACTGTGTATCTCATGCTTTTGTAGTTGTTTTCTGGAAAACGAAAAACAGAATAGAATAAACTTTATTGTACACCAAAAAAGGATCAATTTTACAGAATCTATGGGTACAATGGCGGTCTTATCGCTGACAGCGATATCTAATACCACACAACCTTAGGTTGGAATATAATTCTATAAGAACTTAATCTAAAAAAGGGGTAGTCTGCGGTGCACTGCTAGTGAATATTAATCAAACAAAAATTTAAAAAATACGGTACATAGATAAAATTTATACCTACTTAACTATACAAAAGATAATATATATATTATAAAGGCACATAATTATGTGTTACACAATTAAATGGAAGAGAAAAAAGAAAAGAATAAAGGTGGGTTAGTAATAGTGTTGGGTTTTTTTTTTTCGGAGGGAAAATCATCTTACGACATCCCTCGCTCTTGGGCGGAGCGAGAGATAGTATCAGACTTTTACTGACTAAAAACCCACTCCTGTTCCTTCGTTGCCTTTCGTACCAGGTCCGAGTCTGCCTTTCAGAATCAGTCCCTTGGGCCCCAGTAGGCTTCGACCCTGCTGGGCCCCTACGATTTGCTGACTTCTCCTTGAGGCGCGCGTGGAACAGTAGGCACCGTCGACGACATGGGCTCGGTCAGGACGGTTACCGAACGGTCGGACAGCGAGCCACCCGCGCCTACGGTGGCCGAAAATCGGGAACGGAATCTCGGCGGCGGTTGGGGCGTGAGAACCGTTGCCGATCGGCCGCCTCCTTTTCGATTTTCACTCGCATTAATACAACCAACAACATTATCAATTTGAGCCTGTATTTCCTGAGATTCGAGATCGATTTCAGCCGAATCACTACTATCATAGGATCGAGAGAGAGTATCTGCCAAGAATAATTCTTGACTACGCTTATACACTAGATCAAAATCATATTTTAATAATTTCAACAACATCCTCTCTATACGACGAGCCGAACAAGCATTTAGTGATTTAACTATGCTAACCAAAGCTGCATGAACAGTCTCAATGACGATTTTTCTACCAAAAATGTACTGATTGAATCGAATGATCTCACATCCAAAAAAAAATCGCAAGAAATTCCTTCTCTATCTGAGCATAAAGCTGTTGACATACATTCAATCAAATGATTTAACGCTTTGGATGCATAAGCAACCGGTAAATTGTTCTATAAAACAACCGCTCCAAGACCATTTTTAGATGCATCCACCGACAATACGAACAAAGCATATTACCAGAGAGAGAGAGAGACTAACAGAGCATATTCTCATCAAAGAATTGCAAAACAGGATCGGAAGCCAACTTTCTTTTAAATTTTGAAGAATTTTATCATCCTCATCATCATCATTTTCAGACCACGAGAAAGCAACATCTTTTTTCAATAAATTACGCAACAGCGAGTTAACTGAAGCAAAATCCAGTATAAAAGACACGTAATTAATAACACCTAAAAATCTCTTTAACTCTTTCCTTCTTCTCGGACTTTTCATCGAAATAATAGGCGGAATTCGACTTTTGTCTAATGTTAAACCCTCGACACTGATAACGTGTCCTAAATATTTAACCTAAAATAAATTAAATTTACATTTATCCTTATTCAGTTTTACATTTTCTGATCTAAGCCTTTCCAAAACGGCTCATAACCTAATATCATGCTCTTCTTACGAGCGACCCCAAATTAAAATATCATCTTTATACACCTCAGTGCCTTCCAAATTCTCTAAAGTCTCCCGCATTCTCTGCTTAACTGCTTCCCCGGAACACTTCAGAAGCACTTCAAACACCAAATGGCATTCTTAAAAACTTGTAACTACCGAATGGAGTGTTAAAACAACATAAATTAGAGCTAGCTTCGGAAAGCTTCATATTCTAGAACCTATTTTCAACGTCTAACGTAGGTACTAAAAACAGAAGCACCCGCTAATTTACTTGTAACTTCATCGAAAGTAGGCAAACTAAAGTGCTGCCTCATAATGAACTTATTAAGATCTTTCGGATCTATACATAACTAGAGATTACCATTGGGCTTATGAACGATGACTAGAGAATTCACCCAAGCTGTTGGATAGGTCACCCTGACTATGACCCCTAATTTTTCATTTTCGTCTAGCTTTTCTTTTAGACGAGGTTGGATGGCTAGTGGCCTCTGACCTTTCTAAAAGCATTAATAATTGGAGTAGCATTCTCTTTAATCTTAATATCGTACTCCCCACTTATACAACTTAAACCCCCGCTTTTGTCTTTAAAATCATTCCTAAGTAAAGGAAAACATCGTGAGGAAACCGGCATGTCCTAGAACCAAAAATTCGAAGACATGTGACATCCACCAACCCGCACTGGGCCCGCGTGGTGGATTACGGCCCATTCTCTCTCCTAGAGAGAGGAGGCCTGAGTCCCAGTAGTGGGAACATTAAAAGGCTGAATATGAATGTATGTATGTATGCACCTAAGTAAACAGTATCCACGTTACTTTCTTCATTAACTTCTCTCAATTCTATCGCATTTGTTGCATAACTTATCAAATGCAGGGCACTTGTTTAATGCATGTTTATAAACCGCAATTAAAACAATCAATTTGCTTCCCTTCAAACCTCTTGTTTACATTTCTTAAATTACTTTTGATTTTGTTGACATCCAAAACTCCTTGAATTGTAGATTCTTTTTCGAAGTTCTGTGAACCTGAACAAATTTCCTGCACCTGCTCTTTTGTGCGCTGTGAAGTTAAGAATATTTCCGTTGCCGCGGACAGCGTTAAATCTTTGGGTAATCTATCTTTGATGGCTACGTCTTGGATGCCGTACCTATACCAATCTATCCTTGATCAAACTTTCTGTCAGCGATCCAAAGTCACAGCTCGCACTCAGGTTCCTAAAGTCTTATTATGTAATCTTCGTATGATTCCCCGTCTGTCTGATTTCTGGTGAAAAATTTATACCTTTCAAACGTAACGTTTTTTTCGGGACAGAAATGGGCATTAAATTTCTTTATAACTTCATCATAATTATCCTTATGCTCTTTGACTACGAACACAAACGTATTGTACAATTTAATGCCTCGGTCCCCAATTGCCGATAAAAGTAGCGCTGTTTAAGGAAGGGTTCATATCGGAAGGCAGGTTTGCGGTGTTTCACAGCAGTGTCAAAGAAACGATTGGAAAGCGTTTCATGAACTGCCGGATGGTAGGCATTTTGAAATTTAAATGAACCCTCATTTCAAACATAACAGGAGGCTCCGGGGATTTTTAGGAATCTATTTTGAAGAATTTGGTTTCTATGGAGGTGACGGGGCTTTGCGTATGCGAAGACAGGGTAAGCATATGTCATGATGGTACGGATGACCGCTGTAAAAATGCGCAATTTGCACTTGAGTGACCATTGCTACGGACTGGCAGGATGTAGTGGAGCCTGCTTTGTGCGAAAGTGGCACGCGAATAAATCTGCTATATATACTCAGCAAAGGTTAAATGCTGGTCGAGGATCACACTGAGGTATTTAGCTTGCTTCTCCCAAGGGATCCTTTTACCATACATTGTGATCAGAGTGGGAGCCTTGAAGGACTCCTGCTCGTATGGGCGGGGAGATGGAAGCGCTCCCTCTATGCGACAGTGGAAGGTACGATTCAACAAAAAGTCTCGCAAGATGAGTACAAGACAATCTGGCACACCGAGTTGATTTAGCTTATATCAGGGTTTTTCAACCTTATTCATACCACGGCCCTTTTAGTATGAAGAAATATGTCGCGACCCCCCTACCCGTTGTCTTTTTTGTAACATGTTTGTAACTAATATTGAATCCAATACATTTACTTATTTTCATAATTACGGTTCGGATAAATACATAAGTAATATTTTTTTTTATATCGAATGCGTTTTCGATGCCGGCCGCCCCGTCGCCGTCCCGTCACCGCCGCGCGGGCCGCTTCGCCGCAGTCGCGCCGGAGATAAACATCAAGGAATTTATACCTGGTATGATAATGGTGATGGAAAAGTTAAAAGAAGAACTGTGTCGTTATTTCTCATTGCAAGAGATATCGAAAAATACTGGACAAAGGTGGATCTTAAATCCGTTTTTAGTTGCATGTATAAATGAGGCAAATTTGACAACTAAGCTCAAAGAAAAATTGCTTGATTTATCTGCCGATGGGATGCTGGAGTTGGAATTTAAATCTGTCAATTTGGATACCTTTTGGTTAAAAAGGAAAACCGAGTACCCAGAATTAACAACAGAAGCTTTGAAGTGTTTGATTCCATTTGCCACCTCGTACTTGTGCGAGTTGACATTTTCGTCAATGGCCCAAATAAAAAGCAAGGATAGAAATCGGTTAAATTTGGAAAACGATTTAATTCTGAATGTAGCAAAAACGGATCCACGATGGGAGAAATTGGTGAATGAAAAACAAGCGCAACCGTCGCATTAACGGTCCTCATAAGTTTATTTTTATTTTTTGATTAATGATAGATAAACAATTATGATGGAAAAGATCTCAGAAGTTATTATTTTTTGTTTATTTCATACAAATGATTAAGCATGTCTTTCAGTTAACATTTTTCCTAATAAATCTTTATAAATGTTATTGTTTCTTTTTTACTGCTGTAGCTTTCCCAACCTTTAGCAACTCCACTATATAAGCTTCGCGACCCCCCTGGAGAAGCATCGCGACCCCCCTGGGGGTCGCGACCCACAGGTTGAAAAACCCTGGCTTATATAATAAACCATTGTGTCAGATTTTGTCAAAAGCTTTGGCTATGTCGAAGAACAAGACGCCCGTCATTGCGTTATGCTCAAAACCAGCGCTTAGGTGCTCAACGATGCGATGGACTTGTTGGATGCACTAGTGTTCAATTAGGAAACCAAACTACTCGTTGGGAAATAGACTCGTAGCTTCAGCATAATTTCTGCACCGCTTGTAAATAAGCCACTTGTACATTTTACCGAGAACATTGAATTGACTGATGGAAAGTTAGCTGGAGGGGTCAGACTTGACTTGTATTTGCTTGGTTTGGGGATACCGATATCAGTGGCATGTTTCCACGTTTGAGGGAGCTTGTTATTCCTTAATGCACCATTGAAGATGACGGTGATTAAGAGTTGGGATGGTAAGAGTTTGAACACCTTGTTGATGATAACATCAGAGCCGAACTTTTAGAATTTGGACTAAAAAGGATTTTTTTTATTTTTTTATTCTTGATAGGTTCGCACTTGACCGCTAACTCACCTGATGGAAAGCGACGATGCGTTCGACGATGGAGCGCGCTTACCTAGAAGTAACCTATTCACTCTTGACTTAAAGATTCCCGGGTTGTAGCCATCAGGAAAAACAGATTCCGGCAAGGAATTCCACTCCTAATATAATAATCTGCTTTGTCACCTTCGCTCATTTTGATATTTAAAATATTTCTCAGTACTTCCGCAATGAATTAATAAATAATTCTTACAGGCCTACTGGCTGCGCCATGTTACATTGGTAATTAATAAAAATTAAATTAAGTGAGACAAGAAAATGAGTTTGACAATGACAAGTTTATATTTCTTCTATAACCATAATATCTACACAACTGGTACTTAGTCAGTAAAAATCTGACACTCTTTCACGCTTGCGAGAGAGGTCATTTGATATTTCCCAAGTGAAAACAGGTAGGTATTATTTCTTTGTTTGATCATCTTAATATATATAAATCTCGTGTCACAATGTTTGTCCTCAATGGACTCCTAAACCACTTAACCGATTATAATAAAATTCGCACACCATGTGCAGTTCGATCCAACTTGAGAGATAGGATAGTTTAAATCTTTATGAGGGAAGTACTAACTTCACGCGGGCGAAGCCGCTGTCAGAAGCTAGTCTATTTTATAAAAGGAGAAACTGACTGACATATAGAATAGAATAGAATAGTATTTATTCGATGTAGGCAATACAATAGGCAACAACAACAAAAAAAAAGTACAGATTTACAATATAGTTGTGCTGAGCGTGCCCGAACCGAAAGGGTCGCCAACTCAGCAAATGCTGGGCGTCACACACCCAGCGCTGATTTTCAGCTGGCACCCCGCAGTGACGCACGGATGATGGTAAATAAATATAAACATATAAATAAACCTATATAATAATCTAATATAAAATCCCCCAATTAATCTAATAATAACTCTTAAACCATATCAACGCACAGCCGAAACTACAGGGCCTAGGAAATTTTAAATTTTGCACAAGGTTTCCTTTATGACGTAGGCGAGCACTGAGAAGATTTTCCAAAATTCATCCCCTAAGGAGATAAAACGGGGATCCAAAGTTTTTATGGAGAAAGCGAATTTCACTCGGGCAGAGCCGCTAGTAGAAGCTAATATACAATAACAAAAAAAAATGGCTGCGAAAGCGAGCGACAAATTTAATAAATTAGTCATGTGAACATGGCCTTTCTCATTTATAATTTAACAAGCCACCTTGGATGGAATTAAGTCAATTAACTCATTAACATATCACAATTTTTAGGAAGTAGGCTGACCTCTCTATAATGGTACTTAGTATTGTTATGAACATAATAATATGGCGCCACATAAGAACTAAAAACCCAGGCAAGTGCGAGTCAGACGCGCACTGAGGGTTCTGAACTAACTTGTTACGAATTTTTTTCCGAATCGCAATATATAGTTTTTTTTTGTGACGTAAATATAAATTTACAGTTTTCAGACTTTTTCCTACACTTGTGGTATGAGACCTTTCTTTATGCCAAATTTCAGAATTCTAGGTCAACGGCAAGTACCCTATGAATTTTGATTCCCTTGAGAGTGTCGAAATATACGTTTTTGGGACATAAACGGCCGTATCTTTTTTTTCGTTAACTCATAAGTTTGTTTTTTTCACAGCTTCAAGGGACCGCAGACCTAAGTATAAGGTTTTAATTTCAATTCGATACCTTCACGCGTTTCCGAGATAAAGGGTCTTGACAGACAGACCGACAGGCTGACAGACAGACAACAAAGTGATCCTTTAAGGTTTCCGTTGTTTATAGGAAATCCTACATCGCGCAATTAGAGTTCTCCACGCAATTAGAGTTCTCCGCGCAATTAGAGTTCTCCGCGCAATTAGAGTTCTCCGCGCAATTAGAATTCTCCACGCAATTAGAGTCTGCGCGATTCGAACATAGGTATACAACAGCCCGAAACCATCTAATGGGCTGTTGCCCGGATCAGACAGAACCCTCGTCTGGTCGGAGTATCGCCCCTTTTTTAACGGATGTATGTGGGGCTTTACACCCTGAAACGAAACCCCGGCGAAACAGGGGGCTTTACACCCTGTTTCGATACCTCTAGAAACATATTATATGAAGGTACGTAAAAGAAAAGAAAACTAACTGTCAAATCATCATCTACAAATGACGTCATCATTTCAAGTTTTTTAAAACTACCCTAAAAAAACAGTAAGGTTTATTACCTAGGATTGCAGCTCCGAAGCCAATATAACTTGTCCCCATTCTATAGGAGCATGTTGGCACATAGATCTCATACAGTGAGTCATCATCGAAATTTATGTTGAGTGTAGACTTGGGTGTGTTGAACCAAGTTGTCACCTTGTGTGTGAGGTCCTTGTGCTGTTTCACATACTTAGACTCATGGTCGTGGGCGCAGAAGAATATTCGAGGATTTATTTTTTTCATTATCTGGGGAAAAAAATGACATTTGGTTACTAAAATAAATATTGAAGCCAAGATGCCTAAACAATAATAATTAATTAATAATTAATGACTTTTGTAATAATTTAATTTAATTTTATAAATCGTTATTATTTTGTTTTGGTTTTGTTTATTTTTTATATAATAAATAAAATTTTATTAATTATTATTTTATTTATTTTTTATACATTATTTAATTTTAAAAAAAAATATATTAAAAAAAACATTATTATTAAATAGGTTTATAAGAATAGGAAACATGTTGTGCCGACCCCAAATAAGATGGGACAAGGGCAGGAAGATGATGATGAAGAATAGGAAACTAGCAGTACCTTAGTACTTATATTTATAATTATATTTTTTACTGTTTATATAAAGTGTAGGTAAATAATAAAATAAATATATAAATAAGTTGTTCGAAGTTATTTTTTTATGTGCATTGCTCAACACAGACCTTTCAATGTTATTCATGAACTCAATAATAAATAGCCTTAAAGCAGGCCTGGCGCACTTCTAACTATAGGTACAGAAATATGCCTACGCCCGCGGCCTCTCTTGCGAGGCTAAATTCGGTAGAGTGTCACACGCGTGTTCGATTTTCCGCTTGACCCGCGCTAACAAAAATTATTTTCGAATTCTTTATCGAGTTTTTATTTCAAGTATTTGCGACATTTTTCACGTAAACGAGTCAATGACCTTAAAGATCTTTCAATATAAGTAGACCTTCCAGTACTAGTGACTACCTTACTAATGCAAGGTCAACATAGACTGCAATTATATCTTACAAAATGTTAATTATTATGTATAATAACGTCTTAAACGACCTACCTTTTAAAAATTATATATGAACGCAAAGCTAACGACATACAAAACCAACAAAGTTATATGTATACACTTCATTTTAATTACCTATTTCATTTGTTTAGATACCTAACTAAATGTAAAATCTCTTGACACTTCTATGAGATGACTTATAAAAATATGTTTCAAAATATGGATATAAGTAAATAGGTAGAAATCAATTAGGTACCTATCTACCATATAATTTTAGAAAATCTGATTATATTTTATGTAGTAAAACGTAAGTAAGTACCTATTTCACATTTTTCAAAAACACACAAGTCCTAACCCTATAACAAGAGCGGCCTGTTCAAAGGCGCATAATGGGCATAATAAAAGAGACTCTCGTAGCGCGGACTTACGGTGCATTTTGATTCGTTACGAGCGCCACTGGATCTGGTAGGCTAATAAAATCAAGGTCGTGTCCGTGCCGTGCAATGTATTATGAACATTAGCGCTGTTATTAGTAGGTTTAAATTCGTATGTTTGCTATCAAGGAGTACAATTTCTGTACTTGTACTATTTCTTATTCTGTGCTTAAAGAGAGCTTTTTAGGCCATTAATTATTATTGAGATGACAATATAAATAGAACATAAAATCTCTCACATGCATATTCAGAGTAATATTGAAAAATCAGCTAGTATTAAAAGTTATCTTACGTTCTGAGCAAACATTACTCTCATTGTTATAGGATAATGAGAGACGGCAATCTTGAAGTTGTTTTCAGTGCCCGGTGGCTCGTCAGTCTTTTCGGGGAATGTATATGTTATAGCGTTCACTACATAGAAAGACACATTGGAGTAAGTAATGACTTTCTGTTGCGAGAATGTTTTCTCAAACTCTTCTACCCTGGAGCGATGGACAGCTTCATGCTCACCACCGATATCATTGTCACCTGGTAACCAGACTTGCTGAAAACATCAATATTTACAGTTATTAAATTTTATGTACTTTGGAACACATAATATTAATAATGTTTTTTACTTAAGTATCTCATCTTGCAAATATTGATATTGGCCCATCCATGTATTTCCATGTATAATCTAAACATAAACACTATAAGTTTAAAAATAGCTCCCAGTTACTAAAGCAAGCATGGGCATAAGACTACAAAACTTGGTAACACAAGCAGTTAAATATGATGGAGATATGATCTCTTTATAGCAATACAACATCATGTCAATGAGATAAGTGTTGCTAAGGTACTTGTTGTTTGTGTAACTGTCAGTAAAAATATACGCCTGTGATACAAGCTGTGCTGTGTTTGTTAATCTGCCCACTCTGCTAAATAACCCAGATCTTTAAAATAATGCTAGGTATTAATATAATCAATACGGCCATAAGTTTTTAAAAGGAAAACAGATAATAATATCCATTGCTAACCACAGCTGGATAATTCCAAACAAATATATCAGCCAGTCTCTCCACGTAGCCATGGAATTGCCGGAATGTGGAAATAGAGCCCTCGTCCATCAGGTCGCCCAAGTAGACCAGCACATCAGGCTTGAAGTAGTCTACTGCTACGCTGAACGTTGATTTTAGGTAACTGGAAAAATAATGAATTTTAGTTTACGGTTTTAATGGTTCAGTATATTTGTTTTTGTTCTGATGCTAAGTACAGGTTATAAGTACCTTATTAAAGAAATTGTTTTAGGTAAATAATAACATAGTGCTTGTGAGTATGGAACTCTTGCCAATTCATGATCTTATGCATAAAAAACAATTGAAAAATCTGTTTTACTTTACAAAAAAAGTTTGAGTTGGTGTTTTCTTGTCTAAAAATCAGCAATCTTGCAGATATCGGAACAGATAGAAAGATAGTCATACTTTTTATTGTAGACCATAAAAAAATACAGTATGAGCTTCAAATTAATAGGGTGTAACAGACAAACTATAGATGGATTTAATAGAGAAGGAGAAAAATATGCAGGTAGTTTGTGGTCTATTATTTACATTATACAGGGTGTCCAAGAACCTGGCGTCCAACTGGATTCCCACGATGCCCCAAGTTCTAACAGTACTCAGAAAAATATTTTAAAAAATCCACCCCATGTACTTACATAATTATACTGATTTCAAAAAAAAAGGGGAAATGAGCACCCTGTGACATACTTTTGAATGCTGTGACTGCTAATGCTGATAATTTCGATATTTCTTGGAGGTTTTGTAATCTAGGGTATTGCTGTGTCTAAATAGAATGTAAAAATAAAGTACTTATTGTACCATTTTAAAATAAAATATTATTTTAACTAAAGGTGATATGGAAAACTATTGAATTTCGCAACTTTGACCGACTGTAGTGTAAAAAAAATGTACCAAAATAGTATGGCAAGTGACGTCAAATTTTGACGCGTTTATTCCTCTTTTTAAAAAGGTATAATACTTACACATTAATTTGAAAAAAAAAAATTTGATAATATTTTTACTCAACAACCCAATTTTTACGATGTCTTACAGAATTCTTAGAAAGAAAAATTTACGACGAATTGAATCTAACCTCTAAAGAATTACTATTGTATGCTCATAAAAATAACAACAGGCCTCTCAAAAAACAGGTTAGACCGTAAGGGACGGTATGTGCATGCATCTCACCATAGTGATTCGTTATTACAACAGGAGGGAGCAAGACAGAAACTATCTTTGCGATTTGCTGGTTCTTCTTTATGGTACCCCATTATTCAGGTAAGAGTGAGGGAGAAAAAGGTTAGAGGTGCGAGTGGGATAGATAGTGACGCTATCTGGGATCGTGCTATTTAGGATAACAGTACGGTCAGTACGCGTCACTGCCTCCTGCCGTTACTACGCACCTCTCTCTTATTGTTACCATTGATCACGTACTACGATTTAAAGCTTTGTTTATTGGACTCGATTACTCTTTGTGCTCTGGACTTTGAAACGAACTCTTTACGACGACCTTTGCCTGTGTTTGGACAGTTTGTGTTTTGTGTGTGCTACCATGGCGACCTACACTCCGCAAGAATACGCAAATATGCACTACATTTATGGAGAATGTAGAGGTAATGGACGAGCTGCAGCGAGACTTTACAGAGAAAGGTATCCGAGGGCTACGCGATATCCCGACCATCGAGTTTTCATTAATGTGCACAGATCACTATGTGACGGGCGGTTCCCCAATCAAGTAGCTGGTGAAGGACGACCCGTAAATGACTTCATACGCGATGAAGTTTTAGAGGCGGTGTCGGCAAATCCAAGCATCTCTGTGCGAGGAATAGAAGCTGATACGGGGATACCGAAGAGCACAGCACACAGTATTCTCCAAAAAGAAGAATATCATCCGTACCACGTACAGCGAGTGCAAAGTCTTTTACCTCGAGACTATCCGAGCCGAGTCGCGTTTTGTGAAACAATCCTGCAAAAACATCGAGAAGACGAAAACTTTATCGACAAAATTTTGTGGTCAGATGAATCAACATTTAAGAAGGATGGCTACATGAACCTACACAACTTGCACGAGTGGCATGTGGAAAATCCGCACTTGATGCGAGAAGATAGATCCCAGTACCGGTTCAAAGTGAACATGTGGACCGGTATTCTCTGTGGGAATATTATTGGTCCATTTGAGATGCCCGAGAATTTGACTGGCGAATCATATTTAAATTTTCTTCAAAATGATTTGCCAAACTTACTAGAAGAGACCCCACCAGATATGTGGTTCCAACACGACGGCTGTCCAGCACATTTTCGCGTATCCGTTAGAGAGTTTTTGGACGAGCAATACCCGAACAGGTGGATTGGGCGATCAGGAACAATCCCGTGGCCAGCCCGCTCACCTGACTTAAATCCGCTGGTTTTTTTTTTCTGGGGAACTATGAAGGAGCTCGTTTATGCGAAGCCCATTAATGACATCGCTGACCTTCGTGAGAAGATAACACAAGCAGTGCAGGTGATACGTCAAAAAAGTTACTCGCGAAACATAAAGCGGTCCTTTTTAAGGAGAGTGAGAGCTTGTATTGCCGCGGGTGGTCAACATTTTGAACATTTATTGTAATAAAATATCTTTAAACTAACATTCTTTGCTTTTATTCTACTGGGAACCCATCTACCTGTGTGTATTTCCTTCTTGCTCACTCTTGGAACCGAAGTAAATAATAGTAGTAACATAACAGTTTCTAAGATAAGAAAGGGTCCGACAGTTACCGTTAGTAGGTAGGCACTTCGTAAAAATTGGGTTGTTGAGTAAAAATATTATCAAAATTTTTTTTTTCAAATTAATGTGTAAGTATTATACCTTTTTAAAAAGAGGAATAAACGCGTCAAAATTTGACGTCACTTGCCATACTATTTTGGTACATTTTTTTTACACTACAGTCGGTCAAAGTTGCGAAATTCAATAGTTTTCCATATCACCTTTAGTTAAAATAATATTTTATTTTAAAATGGTACAATAAGTACTTTATTTTTACATTCTATTTAGACACAGCAATACCCTAGATTACAAAACCTCCAAGAAATATCGAAATTATCAGCATTAGCAGTCACAGCATTCAAAAGTATGTCACAGGGTGCTCATTTCCCCCTTTTTTTTTGAAATCAGTATAATTCTGTAAGTACATGGGGTGGATTTTTTAAAATATTTTTCTGAGTACTGTTAGAACTTGGGGCATCGTGGGAATCCAGTTGGACGCCAGGTTCTTGGACATACATAACTAATAAAATAATTATAATAAAATTATTATAATGATATGAAAGCTGGGAAATATGTACTTAATGATGTTCAAAAGGAGAGGTAGTCACCCTTCTTATATTCTTTATTGTACACCATGACAAGTTACAAAATATGTGGATATCAGAATTCATGTACAGTCAGGAATAAAAAGTGCAGGTTCACTCTACCAATGCTAAAGTGTGTAAAATTTCTTTGTTGTAGAAGTTCAATAGTCCACAACTAGTTTATTCAATACTTTAGATTCTATGCTATCAATTAAATCAGTCATGAATCATTGACCCTCTTCTACAAAGAAATTTTAGACATTTTAGCATTGGTAAGATGGAACTGCACTTTTGACCCTTGACTTTACACAAGCGAGCTTAACTCAAAGTTGAGTTTTCTTCCAGCAAACCATTGAGTGATAGAGAGAGATCACAATAGAGGGTAAGATCCAGTGCACAATAATAAAATTACAAATAATATGAATAAAATAATACATAAACATACTTACATACATAAATACATACTTATATAATATGGAATGTTGAAGAGAGTTCCATACTCACTACAGCGACAGAGAAGGAGCCATCATAACGGATGGAAGTGTGAAATGGAGTACGAAGAAGAAGAGAATTGGCAGTGCAACAGAGTTTACCCCTCAGGACAAAGTACTCAAAGAGTTCACAGAGGTATTGAGGAGAATTAGGATTGTGCAGGATAGTGTAGAGAAAAGATAGGATATGGAAATCACGCTGACGCCGAATTAGCAGCCACTTCAATCTGGTCCGAAACTCATACACATGGTCAGTTGCAGTTATCCTTAATAGATAAGCAGTTGATAAATAAGTTTTATCTTACATTCTAAGATAAATGGAAGAAACATAAGTACATGATAAGAAAATATTTTGTACGAGTTATTTAAGTAAAATATATTCTCCTTATTTTTATAGGTACATACCGATCGCTATCCCAATTCATAATGGTGCTCCATGGAGGCTGGGCAGCTTCTTCCCCTTGTATTTGAGGGTCAGCAATGAATAATATTTTGGTACAACTGCGATCACGATCATTAGCGCATTCCAGTTCCGTCCAGTACTGCTGTTGAACGAGGTAAATGAACCATTCACAGTACACTACAGCTCCGACGAACGCTGCTATGACATATTTCACAGTGGTGCTAAAATGAAAAAGCCATAAAATCAACCAAGTGTAAATTACTGAGATGTAGTTTCAGGGTGTCAATTTATTGTGAAGTTCTTACCTACGCCTATACATTTTTTTCAAAATAGTTTTGTTTTGTTTTTTTTTTTATAATTAAATTAAAATAAGTACTTCTACGAAATCTACTCCATCTCAAAAATTGAAAATATTGAACTAAAAGTCAAAACAATATGGGATTTCATTTTACGGAGAGTACAAATCTAATTTTATGTTAAGATAAAAGTGATCTAAAATTGAACGTGTATAAAAAGAAAAAGAAAATGAATTAAAAATAATTGATATTTTAGTAATAGTAAAACAATTAATAACCAACGATACTTTACATTATCTACAATTTTGATAAAGTTAGATATACAAAAGTTGGGAAAAACGGAACGTTCAATTGTTGACATTAGTTGAAGTGCGTTCACAAGTAAAGTGAAATTATAAAAAGCCCTATTATTGTTTTAATATAAAAACATTCTTAAAAACCCAAAATGGTTCTTGCATACCTTATTTTTATACAAAACTGCTAAATATGCAATTGATATTCTATTTTTTTGAATAACTCCTCTGTTCGCTTTTAAATCTGACGGCTTTATTTTAAAAAATAAATATGAACGCTTCTCTATTGCGGCGGATTTGACAGGTCAGCTTCGAGCCACTTTTTAGCTTTCCGAGTAGCGTATTTTCATTTAATTTTATGTTATCCTTTCATTTACGCGTAATAAATAACATGTATGTAGTTGTAAAAGTAGCGTGATTAGTTTATTAGACTATTTGTAAGTGCACTTACAGTGTTACATAAACCGTAGAGGGCTAATCGTTTCGGCAATCCCGATGCATATAACTACATAGTACGTCAGTGAACGAATGGTGGCATTAAGATAATGGATGTGGATGCTCCTAACATATTAAAAAGGTGCAGTAGTGCACCGTTAATCAATGAGGCTGCTTCTACGACGGCCACATCGCCCACGACGAACGTAGCGCCCAGGTAAAGTAATATGTATTGAACACGCCTCCTACGGTGGTGATATGGTTGTTGCTACGCTGCTTACCTATTTTTGACAGCTGCTGAGGTCGCCAGTGGGTGCTGTGCCCGTATTTAGCGATGTTTGTGCATTATTCACAATGTATACTATAATATTATCGTTACTGGTTAGTTGAATATTGTTATGGTAAAAGTGCAGTAGCTTGGCGTCATTTTTCAGTGTCGAGTTGCAGTGTGTTGACATTGTGTGAGTAAAGCAGTTAGTGCTGAGCTATCAACTTGATATGGTCATATATTTTTGTGTTTCATGTTTCAATTTTTATTCTGAAAAAATAATTGTCTCATCTATTATTGTTATCATGGTTAAATTTCATTTGGTGATAAAAGTGCTAAATACAGATTTTATTATTAGTGAATAACTAAGTTGTTGATTGGGAGCTATTAACTAACCACAAGACTGGAATAGATAATGGGTATAAAATAACCACATAATTATCAGACACAAAAACTCAACTGATTCACAATATTATAAATTGCTCATTCCAGCTTCCTTATAAGATGTTAATTTAAATGCATTTTAACTCATCAACACCTACACTGACAAACACAGCTCTGTATGTTTTTTTTTTATTGAATCCTATGATGTAAACAAACTCTTTTATCATCCTGATTTTGCAAGGCGAAAAATGTATAAAAAAAAAGTAAGGGCCTTGAGATTTCCAATATTTTGAGATTTGATTCAACATTTGTTTACACAGCTGCACAGTTAGAAATGACACATAAAAAATTGTGTGCATAGTTTTTGCACTCATTAACTTATAATCTTCAATAACTACTCAACCAATCACATGTCATACCCTATCACTTATCTTGGGGCCAAACTTCTCACAATAAATGCTAGTAATATTTAAGAATCACAATTTATTCTATGAATGTCTATCTGACTATGCTATCTGAATAAATTTCTTTTGATAAATATTAGATTCTCTGATAAATGATTTGGTATAATGTTCAGAATGTCTATTATCATTGAACTTGGTGTTTTTCATAATACCTACAGTGATGTCAGGTTATTTATTTATGTGTTACACACAAACAATTTAAAACGGAAATAACAAATCTGGCATTTCTTCCAGCAGACCTACAATGGGAGAGTTGGGTGAAAGATGTAGACTTATTATGTCAACTAACAAAACAAAACTTAAATTAGACTATAATAACTTATCTATTATAAATTCTGCAATATATATAAAATACATGAATTAAATTATAAGAATACATATCTAAAATTACATCGCTACTTACCATCAGGTGGGATTGCAGATTGATCAATTAAAAAACAAATATATATACTTATATATATGTTCATTATGGGATGGTAGAGGTAAAGTTACTTTAGGTGTGGAGTATAACTTTGGGCCAAGGTTTATTAATCAATAGGAACATGGGATACTGTATTTCATTGTTATTTATTATTGGTTGAAAGACTCCAGGCCCAAGTAACCCAACTTTACAGTATTGTTACTTAACTGCTTAAAAATGTATTGTGTTGTTACATCATTCAGTAGGTATAAAATATGCAGGATAGTGTAATTAGTTTGAATTAAATTGAATTGGATTTGATATTTGTTTGTAATGACAATGTTTGCAATATACAGGATGTTTGGTTTCTAGTTAATATTAGCGAATTAACAAATTTGTAGCAGTTGTTGTGCAGTGATGATAGTTCAACGCACGCTACGAAAAAAGATATACGAGACAGATTTTACCTTATAAGAGTGAGATGTCATTTCTAATTGGTTTTTCAGATATCATTTAAGCATTTTTTTAAGTCATAATTTTGAATATTAGTCTTATAAGACTTGATTCACAATTCTAGCAAATTCACAAAGTTATAAAAAGATATTTATGGCATGTGGCACATCACTAGCAAGAGAATTTTTGAGGGAGTTGGAAGATTCCGGTCGCTCTTGGTTTTTTTTTACAGCCATGTAAATAGCTGTAACATGGACAGCTTTAATATAAGTCCAAAACTTTGCAAGTAAACTAAAAAAAAATTGATAGCTAATGTCACTAATTTTAAATTTAAAAGTACTCTAATATAACACACATTTAAATAAAATTAAAATTCAGAGTCATCAGGCCTTATA
Organism: Mythimna impura; assembly: GCA_905147345.3. Lineage (NCBI taxonomy): Eukaryota > Metazoa > Arthropoda > Insecta > Lepidoptera > Noctuidae > Mythimna > Mythimna impura. The sequence continues at coordinate 2,539,024 of LR990348.1, forward strand.
CTCGAGCACTATAGGATCCGACCGGATCTTAGTTTAGGAATAATTGGCGAAATAGGTGGATTTTGAGTCAATAATTTGACTAAGTTCAATAAAGTAGAATGTTCATTTTTAGCAAATACCATTTACATGACTTAATAATGCTCCCATACACTAAAAACAAAACAAACTAAAAATGTTGAGTAACGCGCCATCTAGCGATATTATGGCGTAGCTCTCACCTATCCCATAACGTCAAACCAATACCCAAAGTCTGTCATTCGACGATAAAGTCGAAATACGGAATAATTTTGCATTCTGATTGGCCGTTTAGACATCCGTTGCGCCAAGCACATGCACAGATACAAAAAAAATGCGCCTCTTGTAAATGAGAGGCAAGGGTATTGTAATCAACCGGGCGCAGTTTATTCAATTCAAGACTTTCATTCAATAAATAACAGTCAAAGGCTGACCTGTCACCTGAGGGGCAATTAACCTTTAGATCATAAAAAACCTATTACTGTTGAGAACACTAACATCACCAACCACGTTATATATATATTTTGTATACAGAAGCAGGATTGTGTGAATAAATGTTCTACAGATTATATTATATAACAATTGCTGATTGATTGATTGATTTTGTTGCCGCCCCTTTTTTGTCTGTGGCGAAAGACGGAATGTGCGCGCTAGTACTAAATATTAATATTCCTTATTAATATTTAGTACTAGCTCCAGGAAGCGGCATCGCCCGCGTGAAGGGAGAAAATCATCCCAAGGGAACATATTCTCGGGATAAAAAGCCGTCTACCCGTGTGCCAAGTTTAATCCAAATCCGTTCTGGGGGGCTATTGGCTAACTTTTTCAATAACAGTTGACAACTAGCATTCGTTGCACACTAAACTTAGTTGTCAACTGACAATTTCATAAAATTGGTATTACGTATCGCACAAGTGACTAACAAACTACGGTGGAAATGTGGTGAATTATAAATATTTACGGTGCCTATTGTGACCACTCTAAAATTTTATCGACTATTATACAGCTTCAAAAGCTTACACAATCGCAATTTTAAAAGTATCGATACAATAACATCTGTCAAAACGTGTTACGGTGGCTATCAAAGGCACCAGTGGCTAATGACGTCACTGCAGTTGGTCACTGAAGATAGGCAATACGAAACTAGCTGTTTGACAGTTCAATGATGCACATTGTTAACAAGTGATCATCACTTGAACTGTCAACAGAGTTACGCACAGTTACGCAATAGCCCCGCAGCTGCTTGAGCGTGAAGGAGTAGCAGACATTTTTAAATTAAATAAAAAACTTTTTACAAAAAAAATACAACCGACTTCAATGTAAAAAAACACTGAAAAGTGCAAAATAACTTTAATTTCGGAAGTCGGTGTTTCTATAATAGTTTTGTCTCTTCGTTATTCAACACCGACTTCCGAAATTAAAGTTATTTTGCACTTTTCAGTGTTTTTTTACATTGAAGTCGGTTGTATTTTTTTTGTAAAAAGTTTTTTATTTTTCACTTTTTAGTTATGGTACCACCACTAAAAAGTACCCTTCAGCCATATTTAAATACCTTATAGCCAGAGTGCATCTTATGACAATTCTAATAATACCAAACACGGTTAGATTAAATTAATTTATTACAGAGTTCCGGTGCCTAATTTCAGGCTTCATCATCAGATCAGTTCGATATATTACCCCTCTTCTTTCAGTCAGTCATCGACTACACGTATAAACAAAGCAATTTTACTTGTTACGACAGTTCTGCTGTGATCCCATGAGGAGTTCTGTTACATATCTACGAAGTTCATGATCAGATCATAACAATATTTCTATGGGACCAACTTGGAAGCATAACCTTTCAATCAAAAAAAAAATTTTCAAAATCGGTCTACAATTGACCGAGAAATCGGTGAACATACATAAAAAAAAAAAATAAAAAACATACATTCAACCGAACATATAACCTCCTCCTTTTTGAAGTCGGTTAAAAATGAAGGGCTTTGTCGAAAAGAGAAGCCTTTCGCCTTTATACTATTAGTGTGATTGATGCTTCACGATTCAGGCTATAAGTTAATGCAGATATGGCAAGAAAGGTACTGAAAAATAATGTAATGAAGAATTACTGGAGAATGATGATACTACAGCATCTAAAACTGCCTGAGAATGACTGGCGAATGATGATACTGCAGCATCTAAAGCCTGATATAATCCGCACAGTGTCATGAACAAGTAGAGGAAGCTCTCTGTTCACCTTCATACATTTCTGCAGTGAGTGATGTTGTTGATCATGGACACATTCTGACGTAATTCTCAGTAAATTGGCAACGTTGGATGGCGATGCAGGGTCCGTAATTTATGCACCTGAGAGATCCTCTACCGAGTATGTATGTCTGTGCATATAATTTTTGAGCGCAATGGCACGGACGACCCGTCATTTCAAAGTGAATCGTGTATATCCGATGACCTTTCATTGCATAATAGAATGAATACATCAACGTCTTTTAAAGCCCAGTCGCAGCCAATTCCTCATATTGCGTTTGACACGTGTGTGGTTACTAAAACGTAGTGCTCCTCCAGAAAAATCGGCTACGATTTTATACGCACCATACTGCGCAGACCAACTTTGATGTGCTGCCAACTTGATAAATTCCATGCGAAATTGCTAATGTAATTTCATACTTTGCATCCATTCGGACTTCTCCCGTTCTCTACACGCAATAAGGAGAGCAGGACTTGTAGTGCGACACACAAACCACCTCTAAATATCGTGAATACGTGAGTACCGACGGCGTAACAGATAAAAGACGAATCATGAAAATGGACGATGGTGAGGAGTTCAGTTCTACGCTATAGTAGTTTTTTAATCGTTCTAATTCTGGGGTCTTACCATGTCGTATTAAAATGATAGTCGTGCGATCGAGAAAGAGGGATGTAGCTATATAGGTCCCTATTTCGCTCCATCTCTTTAACAGTTGGTCGTAAAATGGAGTTGTGTAGAGCCTCTGTTCAGCAGAATTTACGCTGTGATGTTCTGATGTTAGTTGTTGTGAGTTGTTGGTATGAAGACGGACTTCAATTGCGAAAAGGCTAGTCATGTTGCGCCAATCCCTCTTACTAATTATTACTGTAATATCATGCAAGTACACATCTGTCATTCAAAGATCGTGATAAATAGCACACTCAACAATAATAGCTGAAACGAAATAGTATTATAAACACTGAGTAATTGTTATTGAGGCACGCAACACTGTCCGTGTTATTATTGTCTCACGACGATCCATAATATGTGCATAATGTTATGGTATCGAAGTATACGTGTTTTATAAGCAAGTGTGTTTATATTTCGCTGTATTTCTGGTCTACTTTGTCCATATTAGCAGCTTCGGGGCTGGCTTTAGGCACGGCCATGGACAACAGTCTTGTTTGCACGTAACATGCGAAACTCTTGTTCCACTGACAGGTTTTACACACCTCTGATTACCTTCTTTTGGGAATACTAACTAAATACTTCATCATAAAACCGATTATCACCAAGCATCGTAGTGCATCGTAATAAATTTCCACTAGTTCTATAGGGCATTTCATTCCGCTGCTAAAGTTTTAATATATGAAGAGTCCACGCATATTAGTCTACTTTATGACCGCATTATGTACAGACTCTTGCCAGGAACTGATATTTTCAGCCAGTTTGAACAGATTTGGCTACCTTCCCTGATAGTTACAGTACATTGAGGACGCCAATATAGCAGACTAATGTAATAAATAATTTACTCTAATCAAATGTTTACTAGAGCTTCAGCAATTTTAAGTCTACGAATGTCTAGATCCGAGACATTCAAGGCAAATGGACGCGTAGGTTAGTTGGACCGTTACTTATTTCTTTATGACACACAAGGAAACTTACTATGAACTGTTCAGCTTATGAGAGCCTGCGTTAATAGAAAGTGGTAGAAATACAATGCAGAATCTTTGAAAGATTCTTATGGTTCGAACCATGGTCATCAAAGACAGACGCTCCACCACAGCTATTTAGGTCATCGATATATTTCGTAATACAATGAAGTTCCTCCATAAAAAGAAAATCTCCGACGCTTTATATTGCCCTAGGGGGTAATAAAAAAATCTTAATCGAATGTCATAAAATTTATATCCAGACGACGGGTGGGTCATAAAACATTTAGTCGTGGATACTTCGCAAAGTTACGTCTACAGACTTCTATATACTTCGTATCGGTTTCTTTATACTTTTGACTGTCTTCCTTATCTCTAGAATAAAATCAGTTAGTCTTTCTATGCTGTAGTAGACACTGTAATCCGACCGTCGCGATCAGCGTTAGCTTGATTGCCCAACAGTTCCAAGTAGTTGTGAGTCTGTGACTACGTTTTTAGGGTAATAGTGTTCTGCGGTTTTGACGCAGCCTAATGTGGTTAAGATACCGTTAGGTACTTAAATATTTCCATTATTAAGTTAACTAGTTTTGATCAGATTTGGATCTGTAGATAGACAGGAATAGTGGACTGATCCCGTGGTAAAAAGATTAGTTTGTGACTAGGTTGGACTCTAGATGCCCTTGTTGAAAATTTAGTACCGTTATTCATGGAGGCTTTATTATTGAACCCAACCCAGGCGGGTGCAATTGAAGCTTCCGTTTCGGCGTCGTCGTCTGCGTTATCCTTTGGGTAGGTATGTGAAAACGTTTGTCACCACGTAAAACGCACAGTTACGCTACTCAGTGCGTTTCTCGATCCCCATGTCCGAATGCAGGTGCCATAATGCATGCATAATTTGGTGGAAACATATTGTGGACTTGTCTGTAGAGTGCTTGAGAAAGAGGGGAAGCCAACACTGATCTATAGGTCCTTATTGTATTAAAGTAGCCCCCTATGTATTCTTTTTTCATTGCAATATATATTATTCTCGTGCTTTGAGAAAGCATCGGGTCGGGAAGTCTATTGAGTGTGCCGGCAACCGGCATCGATGCGTCGCCACTCGCTCTCAATTGATGCCAATTCGCTTGCAGAGTGTAAAGGGGTGACCAGATGGCTGCAAACCAACGTCCCAACCAACGTGACGTTACTAGTTTCAATCCGTGTAGACAGTAGTTGAAATCCATGACCTTCAACGCCCTTGGTTGCAGGGAGGGAGGCGGGGTTTCCCAACCACCGAACGTATTGGCGCGTGGTTTACATCCATGTAGCCGCAACACAAACCAAACACATAAACCAAGGTCACCTTGGTTGGAACGCTAGTTTGCAACCATCTGGTCGACCCTTTAGCGTGCAAGATTGCACAAAATTACCATGAAGTTAACACGCCCCTGGGCGGCACTCTCGGAATAGTTAACGATCGCATAAGGACCGAATTCCGTCTTTATGTTATCAGTGTTGCGATTGCGAGGACCTTTTGTAGGTATCCTTGAATATTTTGACAAGTAATGTAATTCTTACAAACTATTCTGATAAAGTTATTCAACTTAAATAAATTATAAGTTTTCATGAAAAATAGAGTTTTCAAGATGAGAATTTACACCGTCTCTGAACTTCAAGAAAATATGTATATTTTTTAGTCAAGTAATTTTCTCAAATTTTACCTTGAAATCAAGGTGTGTTTTAGCGGCTAGTAATTTAGCTTCGAGTTTTATTGATGCTATAGCAATTCGAGTAGAAAAGTATTTGGAACTTCCCTTGTTAAATCATTCATCCCGATAGACTGAAAACCGAACTCAAAATAGTTGAAAAATTGTTAGACTGATGATGGCGACTTGTAAAACAACGCTATTTTTTGTGGCTAAAAGGCGTCACTTTAGATTGGCACAGATTTTGTTCAGGTTTTCCTTTTTAACTAACTAGCAAAAGAATACACCTGGCTAAAGAACCTGCCTGCCCAGCTGTTGCATCGATTTTTTTTTAAACTACCCTCCTTTATTCAAAGACCCTTTAAACGTCACTCAAACTGTCTGAGAATTCTTAGATCTAATGGATCAAACAATATTGTTTCAGGAACCCCTCGATCTTCAGTATGTTTTCCAACAATAATCTCACGCGCACGCGCAGACATAGTGGTACCTTCGGACCTGTAACCTCGACAGCCAATGTAGCCGTAAGTATCTTTGTAATTCTTGACAATTTAATATTATTATGAAAAAGAATATAGGTAGGTATATTGAGGAAGATTGACGCGAGTTCAAAGGTTGAAATGCTTCATCATGAAAATAAACATAGAAACATAAATACATAATAATATAAATGTGTATTTTGTTCAACTTAGCAATATTTTCACGGCGATTGCAAAATATTGACGATCTAAGTGTGTTCGTTTTGTTCTCTTTCCTGCCATATTGTAATAAGAGACTAATGTCGAATAAAATGTTTTTTACACCACCTGCTCTCTAATGCCCTTTTATATGTCATACAACCATCAATTAGAGCAAATCATTCTGTCCATAAGGAGATAATGAGATTTGAATTTGGAACATCAAAAATGATTATTTAAAAAAGAAACATTTAAGTGAATTAAAATGTATGTGCATCAAACAAGTTTATTAATAAATCAAACTGGCTACTAACAAAAAAAACAGGGCAAGTGCGAGTCGGACTCGCGGCACTGAGGATTCCGCACAAACTTACCTATGAAAACAGTTCGATTCCCGAATTGAGTTACGAAGATTTTTCCGAATTGTAAAAAAGTTTTTTTTGTGACGTAACTACAAATTTACAGTTTTCAGATTTATTTCTGTATACTATAAGACCTTGCTTTATGCCAAATTTCAGGATTCTGGGCCAACGGGAAGTACCTACCTTATGAATTTTGATTCCTTTGAAGTGTTAAAAACGTATTTTTGCGACATAAACGGCCGTATCTTTTTTCCGTTATCTTAGAAGTTAGAATTTTTCACAGCTTCACAGGGACCACAGACTTGAGTATACGGTTTTAATTTCAACTCGATGCTTCCACGCGTTTCTGAGATAAAGGATCTTGACAGACAGACAGACGGTCGGACAACAAAGTGATACTATAAGGGTTCCGTTTTTTCCTTTTGAAGTACAGAACCCTAAAAAAAAACTGAGCAAGTGCGAGTCGGACTCGTGCACTGAGGGTTCCGTACAAACTTAAAAGGTAAATTGCGGTTTACGATTTATGACGTATTAAAAAAAAACTACGTACTACTTAGATCTCGTTCAAACCAATTTTCGGTAGAAGTTTATAAGGTAATGTAAGTACATCATATATTTTTTTTAGTTTTTTATCATTCTCTTATTTTAGAAGTTACGGGGACGACGACACACATTTTACCACTTTGGAAGTGTCTCTCGCGCAAACTATTCAGTATATAAAAAAAATATATTAGAAACCTCAATATCATTTTTGAAGACCTATCCATAGTTACCCCACACGTATGGGTTTGATGAAAAAAAAAAATGTTGAGTTTCAGTTCTAAGTATGGGGAATCTCCAAAATTTATTGCTTTTTTTTATTTTTTGTGAAAATCTTAATGCAGTTCACAGAATACATCTACTTACCAAGTTTCAACAGTATAGCTCTTATAGTTTCGGAAAAAAGTGGCTGTGACATACGGACGGACAGACAGACACATGGCGAATCTTTCGAAGGGTTCCGTTTTTTGCCATTTGGCTACGGACCCTAAAAAGAATAAAATGTAATACAATTTGACACACTGTTCTAAGAATTCTCTTCCATAACATGTGCTTATTTATTGCTACAGAGCTCATGGGCGCGCATGGCGCCGCGCGTCGACCAGCTGCGAGCCGAGGAGTGCGCTGACGTTAGCAATACACGTGAGGTGGCGCACGAGCGAGAGATACACACGGCCATGCAGATGGGGCAGTCGTGCGAGGACCTTACGCTCGTCGCGGGACTTGCCAACTCACCCACTAGGACACCAAGGTACTGACCACTGTGTACATAATACATAGATAATACACACGGCCCGTTTATTGTAATCGACACCACACAATTGATCGTTTGCAATTTATTTTTGGCAACGACACCACTGCCGAACAGTGATGTATAACGTGCAATAAAACAATTCGTTATGTTTTAACCACAACGACCATACAGCCCATAAACGTCTAATAACAGGCGACGCATGTCTGTAAACACATTTGACTTATAGATCTGATGCAGTCGCCACAGGATAATTTCCACTTCCGTGTCAGTCAATAAAAAAATAATAAAATAAATATAATAATGGCCCCTTGTTCAATACGTTGGTGTGGTAAAATCAGCCAGGTTCTACTATCTGAAGAGATGTTATGATATTGCATTGGCAAATAAATAGTTATCGCGTAATCATAATTTCATTAATTTTCTGATATTAAGTATTTATCAGTCATACATAACTGAAGGCCTGTGAAAGGCCTGTCTTGTTTGCGTCTTTTTCTTCTTTTTTCAATTGAGGGAGTCGCTAACTCACCCACTAGGACACCTAGGTACTGACTGCTGGGTAGATATAATACATACGAGCAAGCAGATAGGGCCTGTCTTGAGAGGATCTTACGCTGGTCTCGCGCCTAGCCAACTTTTCTACCAGAACGTCTTGGTACCAACTGGCTAGGGTGTATATAAGTCCTTGGACGACTGGTCCATCTGCATAGCCCAATATTGAAGGCTGTGCAGATGGACCAGTCGTCCAAGGACTTTACACTAATCGACTCGCTAACTCACCTGCTAGGACACCTAAAGTAAAGAGAAACATTTATTTGTCTGAGGAAGGCACAAAAAGGAAATGATATTTAAAAGACATTAATGTACCTAAGACTCGGGGCAAACGGGCCACCGACCACAGCCATTGGTAGCCAGCGACAGCGACTTGACACACTTTTTCATGTTTTATATAGACGCGCTATGTAAGAGTATGGAACGAGTAATCAATAATACCAACCCGCACTTGGCCCGCGTGGTGGATTACGGCCCATTCCCTCTCCTGGAGAGAGGAGGCCTGAGTCCCAGCAGTGGGAACATTAAAAAAGGCTGATTATGCTATGCTTATGCTAATCAATAATAAGCTCCTGGCATTCCTAGAAGCTAATGACATCCTTAGTGATCGTCAATACGGCTCTTCGGAACCGGTCAACTGGGGATTTAGTGTATGCCATTCACATCTGAAGCGAGACCATCGAGAAGCATGGGGAATCGCTTGTAAGCTCCCTTGATATCTCGAAGGCCTTCGACCGGGTCTGGCTCGAAAGCCTTATTGCTAAGCTTCCTTCGGTCTGCCCGCTGGTTTGTGTGATTGGATAGCAGACTTCTTGAGGGGTCGTTCCATTCGAGTGGTTTCCGCTAAACGGAGCCAATTTCGCCCGGCTCCATCTTTTCGAGGTGTAACCGTGCCGATAACCGACCACGTTCAGCTTCTTGGGGTAACGTTGTCGTCTACCCCCAATTTCGGCTCTTACATCGAGGCAAAAGCTCAGCAAGCTACCAAGAAATTGAGGATCTTAGCTAAGGTGAGACGGTACTTCACGCCGGAACAGTTGCTCAATCTTTATCAAGCGCAAGTTCGATCGTTTATGGAGTACTGCTCTCATCTTTAAGATGGGTCTGTCAAATACCAGCTTGATGCCCTGGAGACGATTGAGAAGCGAGCCAAGAAGATCATCGGTAATGATGCACTTATCGAGTCAAAACTTCAAAGTCTTGAGCATCGACGCCGAGTTACTGGCCAGTCAATTTTCTATCGTTTACATTTCGGGAAGTGTGCGTTGGAATTGCATAATTTAATTCCACCAAGTCCGTTCTATCATCGGACCACTAGACGTATGGGGCGGCGTTGCGCCATTGCTACATGGTGGACATCCCACCATACGTACAAAGCGTTTTGGGAACACATTCATTATGCATACAGCTAAGGAGTGGAATTCCCTGCCGGAGTCCGTGTTTCCTGATAGCTACAACCTAGGGGTCTTTAAGTCAAGAGTGAATAGGTTACTTATAGGCAAGCGTGCTCCATCGTCGGCTACATCATCGCTTACCATCAGGTGAGATAGTGGTCAAACGCTAGCCATGTAGCCGGTGGCGGCCACTCGCTACAGCAGTGTCCGCGACTCGCCACTTGTGGTCGCTACGGGCCACACAAAACGCCGACACCCGCCACTCTCGCACTGCTCCACTCCCCGCGCAGTTAACCGATAGAAGTTCTAGGTATCGCACGCGTCACCATAGAGCACGACGCCTTAATGGATGTTGATATTTCGCAGGGATATAATAAAAACAGAGATTTGGTCAATTCCTTAAATGATTTGATCAAATCACGGAGGATATTAAAATAACAACACTATTTTATCATTTCCCTGACCAAATCTAGGGATTTGAACAAATGCCAGAACTGGTTCTGTTGTGCGTGCTGTTGTTATTACCTATGTCACAAGGTCCTCATCCTCCTCGATTAGAACATGCGTATTGAACTAAATCGCACTCAGTCCACCGCGAAAGTTTTTTTTTTCCTAGATAACTGAATGATGTTTTAGTCGTACCGCGAGGTATTTAGAGCGTTGTCGCGTCTTCATGTACCTATTGTTAGTGCTATGCTAATTAGGATATGAGCGTGAATGACTTATTACTGGCTCAAACTGGTTAATGTCGCTTATCTGCTTCCTATAATGTAAAATCCGTAACATTGACTAATATATGTAAGCGATTTTTATGATTAGTTACATACACTATGATTGTTTTCTGTATTGGCAACATTAAAATGTATTTATTTTGCACTGACAACTGGAACGTTATGCGATTTGACAGCTCAGCGCTATGACAGTTGACAAGGTTATAAAATAACGCGCTGCGCTGTCCTGACACATTCCATTCCAGTTCTCGGGGTAAGCAACATCTCAGAGTAAGTGCTACTATATAATTATTATTATTTTAAATGGTATTGATTTATGATATTTGTAATGATTGTGTGCTGTCAAGGCAAAAGTATAGAGGGTGTGTTACCCGTCTTGGTCGTTTTATTTAAAACCTTCCCGCTACACTATATCTAGGTACACTAAATAAGTTTCTTATGCAATCTTTCTCTAAAGTTAACACTTTAGCTAACAATTCAGAAGTGGGATAAACGAGTCGTTTATTTAAATGCATTCGTTTATCCCGCCCACAAGCGATTTTTTTTCCTAAACTGCATCTTCTACTTTTGCTTTGAAAGTACCTACGTATGTAGGCACCGTTACAATGTGGTTGATAAAATAGTACCTATCTAAGCGGGCATAGTGATGTGTACTTTAAAATGGTGAACTTTAAAATATTCAGGCTTATCGCTTTTGTTGTACTACCTTATTCAATATGAGTTTCTTCTGACACCACCCGTGCCTTGCCAGGGCTACACCCTGGAGGTACTACCACACCACCACGCGTGCCTTGCCAGGGCTACACCCTGGAGGTACTACCACACCACCACGCGTGCCTTGCCAGGGCTACACCCTGGAGGTACTACCACGCCACCACGCGTGCCTTGCCAGGGCTACACCCTGGAGGTACTACCACACCACCACGCGTGCCTTGCCAGGGCTACACCCTGGAGGTACTACCACACCACCACACGTGCCTTGCCAGGGCTACACCCTGGAGGTATTACCATACCACACGTATGTAAATCTATTGAGTACCTAAGGACAACTCGGGGTGTGTTCAGATGGATTAGGGACCGGTTTTGGATCACTGTTAAATGACCGTAGCAAACATATCTACCAACTTATGAATCGTTGTTACCATGACCTGCGTTCTGAGCTTACTTATAAAGTAAATGAGCAGACCAGTAATACTTTTGATTAGGAATAATCTAAATGCAACTAAAGAGGACAATTAATAGTATTGACACTTATTGAAATTAAAATTAGGTAAATTAATATTATATGGATTGCCTTATGACAGATAGTCTGACATTTATTACATTTGCCTCCTAGCTTTTGCCCGCGGCATCGCCCGCGTACATATTAATGTAGCCTAGGTCACTCAGGGATACAGTGGCTTTCTATGTGTGAATGCAATCAGACCAGTACTTTCAGATTCAATCAATATTTTGATACCTTTAGATTCCAAGTTATAGATTTTTAAAGTGAGCATGCGATGATGCATGAGCGCTCGCTCAGTCCGTTCCCACTGCCTTGCGTTATTAGATATTCTGTGCTTGCGTTTCACTATAACTTATAAATTTATTATTTTTCCTAAATGTCTAATATTCATACTAGAAAATCATGCGTTGTGCCAAAATGTACAGATTTACATTTCAACGGCAAAGAAAACATTTGTCACTAAATAATGAGTAACCATTCTAATGTATTTTAGGTAGGTTATCTGATTGTCCCTTTTTCGAATCCTTGTATGATAAAATAAAACGAAATACTGCGCGAGTAAACAGTTCTACTTCAGCTGGCGAATTGCGGCTGAGCGGAGCGTAGTAAAAAGACGTCACACGCGGTCACGTGACTTTACCGAGTTTTATGCAAACATTGAATGCAAATATAACTTCTTGGTATTTCCAAATAAAACAAAAGGGTGTATCTGTATACAGCTTTATTTTTGGTATATGCGAAAGCTGAATATAGTTTGTTCAGAATTAGTAACTGAATCGATTCCAACAATTTTTACACCAATGTATAAAGTTGGACACCACCGACACTAAGTACGACACAGGTCCTAGCGGGCATTAGGCACCAGCGCACAGCTGGGTGCGGGAGCAAAACAACCCCTCAGTCACCTGGATGGCCCGGTGACCATGTATTTTTCGGACAACCAAGTAACATAACAAGCTTATAACTTTGTGATTTTACATGATACAGTTTGAAATTTAGTACATAGTTTCTTTACATAAAAATGCTACCCACGTGTATCAGGCTTCACATATGCTGGAACTGGCGTTGTATATGCTTTACTGTTTACTACAGTTTAAAGCGATTTTACATACCTACTAGTATTACCCATTTAACTGAAACCAGGTGACGAAGAGTATTATCTAGTATGCCTAATGATGCTGAAATAGATTCTTTGCTCTTAGAAGCGGCAGAAGGGTAGGCTAATAATAACATTTTATTACATCACCAGAGTAAATCGCTTTACTGGAAAAACTCTATATGTAGAAATATTAATAGTCAAATCTTGTTTCCGTGGAACTCCTTTTAATGTGTATAGGTATTCTGTAAAACATGAGCTTGTAGTTGGTACAAATCGGAATAGTAAGTACAGTAGAACATTATGTCTAAGGTGATGGCCTATATAATTTGCCATAGGTAGTGGTGCGAAGAATATACAATTGCATATTATCCAATTGAACACAAGTAGTTGCCAAATACATAGTTTAACATAGTTAAAAAAGAAACTGTTTGTGACAAAATGACATTTTTGTCTAATGAAGGAGTTAACACACAGTAAGAGGAAATCTAGCAAGAAATTAAATTACTATACAAAAAAAAAAAGTGTAAAAAAAGTTTCAGCACTTTGTTTAATATTATAGGTGCCAGGCGTATGATACATATATGCATCAACGCTGTTGGCTCAATTGAAACGGTGACAATAAATAATAATACTCATAGTTAAATAAGCAAGGCCGAATAAAAATATTATATTTAATAAAATATGGTTGGCAGTTGTCGATAGTGTTGAGTCCAAATATTACCCTAATGCATCTTTGTTGTTGATTAAATATTTTTGGTTTTGTAAAGTGATGTGGGTATCAATGGAAATGGAGAAGTGACACCTGCTAGGTTTAGACAAAGTTCTTGTTCAATTATTAATATCTATCAATTGTGCTATGTAGGGTACCAAGAGTGTGTTTGTTCTTGGTTTAAAACAAAGACATTAAATATATACTACCAATAGACAGGACATAGCGAACAAAATCGTGATCCGATACTTATTACCTAGTGGTCATAAGTCGCTCAGTCTAGTATGACGCCCCTACACGTCAAGTCGTGTTTGTATCCGCTCTATACACTAAAAGAAAATAATTTTCTGAGAAAATATGCCGAACTGCCCATTACGCTATTGCAAATCTTGTTATGATAAAATGACTGAACCTAACTTCGGTTTATTTTCGTAAATATTTTTTGTATTTACGAATTAATTAATTAAAATTCAATATTTTTTATAAATAGTTCTAGAACATTTGCTGATTTTGTGATAACGCCATCTATTGCTGAAAAGCTTAACCTTACCTTTATCACACACTGAGGCTCTACCACGAGCTCATAACGTGATCCATTTTACGACCTAAACCGAGCTGTTAAAGGGGTGGAGATATTTATTTTTATTTATTTATTTATGACAAATTTAATTCGCGTGTTTGCTATTCAAAGCCAGATGGCGTCACTGAGACATAGGATGACAGTTTTTCTAAGACATTGGTTCTGATAGCCGCTCTATTATAATTATCTCTTTAAATCTCTTTGGTTTAAAAGGAGTACATACTGAGTATGTACTGTGTACTTTCAAGGGAATAGCCACACGCAATTTATTTTTTTTAAGTATACCTACCTACACTGATGAAAAGTTGTGATTTTATATACAGTTTAACAGGAAAACACCGTAGCTCATGTTGTTCAATAAACCACGTTTCTGAACGAAACATTGTAGAATTTAACATTATTTTCATGCTCGGAAGTCATTGTTCATAAAATGGCATTTGTGGACAAATTAATGTTGACTAGGCGTGTAACTCTTTACTGAACCGACTCACTGTTCCGAAATATTTTAGTGTTCCGAAAGATTGGAACATCAGTAATGTTTTAAATTTTAATGCATCATTTGGAACAATTGGAACTCTGAGACACTCTTTACTTTAAGTGACCAGCAGTCTTTTAAAAATTTAAATTATAACGTAAATGGCGTACATATAATTAATGACCTGAACTAAAAACCTCTGCTTTAAATTATTCTCAAATCAAAATTCAATTAAATAAAACTTTTAGTGTATATGACGCAACGTAACAGATCACAACTCAAGTGTGTATATTTTGAGCCAATGTTCCAAACAATATGTTCCAATCGCAAAGATGACACACTTTTTTCCACGCCTAATATTGACCTACAATAAAAGTGGTGACATGACAGCAGTTTTATGTCACTGACGTAACACTGCCGTCAAATAAACGTTTCATGAATTTTACCGAACTTGGATACTTGCCTTTTGAGATTAGTTTGAAACTTCATAACGGTTTTATCTTCTATATAAAGTTAGAAGACCAAATAAATAAGATTGACTTTGAATATAACTGTCGAAATGGATTTAGTGAAAGTATATTTTCAATACCTTCTGCGTAATAAATTTTCGTATGAGGTTGTAATTCGTGCAGAGACATCTGAGGACATGATCGCTAAGCTTCGTAAATAACTCGAATGTCTGATTTGGACTTTAGTCCTGAAGAATTTGCAATGTAATGTGAATTCTATTTAATGACTCGCAGAGCACTTCCAAATTATATTCATGAATTACTAATTTTAGTGTACCAACTTAGGGGATAGCATTGATTGAATTATAGGAAGTAATTTTCATGGAAAATCAGATGGTGCGGCAAAAAGTAGTTGCTAAAGTCAGTAAGCCTTTTGTAGGCATTTTTGATTTGTTTTTAGAGATTTGTCTTATCAGGGGGATGTACCTAAATATCTGTAAATGTTGAGTATTTTAGGTATGGTAAAGAGTTATTGTGGATAAATATAATACAATAACTCCCAATTTGTTCACTAGGGACATGAGGGATACAATGATTTATTTATTTAAAATAAAATGGTAACATCCAAAAGATGTCTCACTGTAATTTATTTAGTATAGAATGTCTATGAATATTTTGATTACCAGGGGTTATTTTCACGGAAGTGTACCTGACTTCCCACATCTAAAATTATGTTAACGAAATAAGTGATTAACGTAAAACCTACTATTCTTACATTAAGAGAAAGTAGTCTAGACTGAATTTTCCTTGAGTATCTTAAAAGTGATGGTATTTACAGCGTACCTACTGGTAATTAATAGTTGGTAATTTTAATGAATGAAGTAAAATAGACGAAACAATTTCATAGTTCGTGATCTCGCATTTTGATTAGTTATTGTATCGAAATTTGGAGTTTCAATAAAAACTAATCAGAGCCAAAAGAGTAAATTAAATATATACCCTCACGTTTTAGTCGGGTCAGTGATTACAACTGATATCAAATGTAAACAAACAGTCATTGTTGGTCAATGATTCACAAATAACGGGTGAAATTTTGTGGTTGAGGTATAAGTCATTGATGTTATTGTGACATGCACTTGAAACTTATCATGTACCTGGCCTAAGTGGCCATATCAAAATCAAAAGGGTATTTACAGAAACTATTGAGGGATCTGTTTAGGACCATTAGGGATCTGTTCAGGGCCATTGAGAGGCCTGTTCAGGGCCATTGAGAGGCCTGTTCAGGGCCATTGAGAGGCCTGTTCAGGACCATTGAGAGGCCTGTTCAGGACCATTGAGAGGCCTGTTCAGGACCATTGAGAGGCCTGTTCAGGACCATTGAGGGGCCTGTTCAGGATAAGCCAATTGGCTTTATCAGGTAATTGTTTATTTACTTATGTTTGTTTTTCATTACAGGCAGGACATTTGAGGGACCTGTCTGTTTATATTAGAGGCAGGACATTTGAGAGGCCTGTTTTTCTTCAGAGGCAGGACATTTGAGGGGCCTGTTTGTTTTTCATTAGAGGCAAGACATTTGAGGGGCCTGTTTGTTTTTCATTAGAGGCAGGATATTTGAGGGGCCTGTACGTTTGTCATTACATGATAGCGACAAGAAATAAGTAACATAGATTTGTAACTTGACTTCTTGACATTTCAAAAGTGCCTGTAAATTGTTTATTTGAAATAAAATGCTTTGAATCT
This sequence comes from Mythimna impura, assembly GCA_905147345.3. Taxonomy (NCBI): domain Eukaryota; kingdom Metazoa; phylum Arthropoda; class Insecta; order Lepidoptera; family Noctuidae; genus Mythimna; species Mythimna impura. The sequence continues at coordinate 2,555,881 of LR990348.1, forward strand.
TTGAATCAGTAGAGGCAGGACATTTTAGAGACCTGTTTTTGAATGACTGTATAAAGAATAAGATAATGATTTGTAAGAATAATAATAATATATATTTATTGAGCAACAAAGTAAAATCATGTATACACAACTAAATAATGCAATCAATTGTGTCTAAATAGTAATTGGTAAATTGATAATTTTAATGTTTAGTCTCGTTCCTAGGTACAGCAACCAGTGTATGAATAATCTAAAGTTTTATTCGCTACTGTAATAGATATCTGTTTGCTTTATTGCTGTTATTCTTTTTTTATTCTCTCATTATTGTGTGTATAAAACCAATTTCTTTATTCTTTCATATACGAGGTCGTATTTGTAATACGGATGGCCGACTGTAAGCGATTTTTATGATTAGTTACATACACTATGATTGTTTTCTGTATTGGCAACATTAAAATGTATTTATTTTGCACTGACAACTGGAACGTTATGCGATTTGACAGCTCAGCGCTATGACAGTTGACAAGGTTATAAAATAACGCGCTGCGCTGTCCTGACACATTCCATTCCAGTTCTCGGGGTAAGCAACATCTCAGAGTAAGTGCTACTATATAATTATTATTATTTTAAATGGTATTGATTTATGATATTTGTAATGATTGTGTGCTGTCAAGGCAAAAGTATAGAGGGTGTGTTACCCGTCTTGGTCGTTTTATTTAAAACCTTCCCGCTACACTATATCTAGGTACACTAAATAAGTTTCTTATGCAATCTTTCTCTAAAGTTAACACTTTAGCTAACATATAGTAGATAGTACGGGTAGCCATGTGAACAACATCTAGTCTAGGATCTGTCTCACGGCTCGTTGTGAAGTGAATACCTAAAGCCTACATCATAATAAAAACCTAAGTAACGTAGTCTGGAATAGTTTGTTTATTGCTCGTTATCCACACATTGCCCAAGTGTGTTGACTATACAAGGTAGACCGATGACATTGTGAAGGTTGCAGGCCCTAGATACAGACAACGCAAAATCGGCCACTGGCGATTGCTGGAGGTGGCTAGGGGAGCCCCCCTTGGTTAACTTTTTCAATAACAGTTGACAACTAGCATTCGTTGCACACTAAACTTAGTTGTCAACTGACAATGTCATAAAATTGGTATTACGTATCACACAAGTGATTAACAAACTACGGTGGAAATGTGGTGAATTATAAAAATTTACGGTGCCTATTGTGACCACTCTAAAATTTTATCGACTATTATACAGCTTCAAAAGCTTACACAATCGCAATTTTAAAAGTATCGATACAATAACATCTGTCAAAACGTGTTACGGTGGCTATCAAAGGCACCAGTGGCTAATGACGTCACTGCAGTTGGTCACTGGAGATAGGCAATACGAAACAAGCTGTTTGACAGTTCAATGGATGCACATTGTTAACAAGTGATCATCACTTTAACTGTCAACAGAGTTACGCAATAGCCCCGCAGGTCCAATAGTTGACGTCTTTCGGACGATGATCTTTTACATGTGGCATTGGCAGAACCACAACTAAAAAACAGGTGTCATGAAGAGAACGGTAATTCAACAAACATTTTCATCGTTTCCAGGTTTTCACCAGTAGTATCCCCTTCCCCGACGCGGAAGTACACGACGCGGCGGAGCTTGTCCCCCATCGCGATCCGCGCGTCGAGCTTCAGCCCCGTCAGCCGCCCCAACATGCTGCCCGGCAAGCGGCGCTGCGACGAGGCCGACTCGCCTCTCTCCAAGCGTATGTGCACCTCCGACAGACTCACCCCCTCGACACCAGGCACGCCAGACTCGGATTCCCTCGAGTGCACCTTCAGGCCAGTCTCACCGCGCGCACAACCCATGAACGAGTACTCACACGATGCCACTGACGTTCAACAGAACCACAAATCTTCAAATCCTAGCTAATAGCGTCTAAACGTCTTTAAACTGACAGTTGAAAATTTTGCGTAAATATTTAGTTTCGTAAAGATATGTCTTGCCAACTTCTCCGGATTTACTTTTAGTCCAATCTTTTCTTATTTGGACGTCCTTTTTATAGAGTTTATAAAATTACCATTTAAGAACTTGCATTTCTTGTGGATAGTTTTACGCAAAAGTTTTCAACTCAAATTCTTAAACTACGGGTTTTGATGGTTTTCTTATACTGAAGCATCTTCTAGTTTTGTACGTGGAAGTATAGCGAGCCATTATAAACCCAGTATTAATCTTCATAGGGTTCAAATTCGTGTATTTGTTCCGATACAGTAGCCTACCACGTTGGTTCCTAACAAACTTGAAATTATTAGTTTCCTAGGAATGAACTGTAAAGCTCGTTTCGTGTGGTACTTGTTGCATTGCTCAAGTTCATACCGTTTTTTATATCAGAAAAATACTTATGTAATTTTATACATAAACTTACTTTCATCTAAATTGCTATCATGAGGCTGGCTGGAGTCGATGATAACTTTTAGATTTATGGGCCTACCACACGCACATTCTTCACCAGTTTTGCCTGCGCAGGCTAATTTGTACTCGAAACACCGTGTAGAACTATATGTCATGAGTTTTCCAACCACACGTACGGTGTTCCATGTACAAAGTACAAACCGGCCTATGCAGGCAAAACTGTGGTCAAGCTTGTGCGTGAGGTAGGCTCATTAGCAGCTAATAGCATCTTTCATATCAAAACCAGGCATCTTGTACCCATTCAACAGTGTGCCAAGTACCTTTTGAGACAGACTTTAAGCGAGTGCCCTATTGTTAGCCAAAGCATCCAAAACTTTATTGTAAATATAACTAGAAGCGTTCACGTGTATAGAACGCGTAATGTATATAATTTATATATTAAGTTAGCGTAGTCAACACTCGAAAGCGTGTAGGTATTATTGCTGAAGCGATATCTTCGTCTGTACTCCATTCGAAATAGGATTAGACAAACATACTTTTTTACTGTCCGTTCAACCGATTTTGGATTTTATTGCGTTGGTTGCATGATAAATGGCGATTGCAGTAAATAGTTGGGTATTGGGGTTTGGATCCTTGCCTAATAAGTGGACTATTATATATATTTCAATAAAAAACTGGTTTATATTACAATAAAGTTACAGTATTTAAGTATCTTATCGCGCTATATTTGTTACGGGCGCGCAAGTTGCGTCTTACTCGGGCGCGCGAGGGCCAGTGGTCGAGGGGGGGCGGCGGGTGGCGCGGGGGCCTGGTCCCGCGGGCTGCGCGTAGACAGTTGGTATTGTAACCACTTTTTTGTCTACGGAATAAAAGTTAGAATCGGTTGAACGAACAGTAAAAAAGTATTGTTTAAATGTCTCATTTCGAATGGAGTGTAGGTTTCTTTATAGTCATTGGTATTTAAATATTGTATCTCGTTCGCGTTGCGACAATAAGTTGCGCTTTACATTTTTGTAAGAAAATAGCTGGGATTTTTTTGTGTAATTTTTGAGATCAGTCGAATATTTCTGTGATTTGAAAGGTTTATTGTCGTAATGTGAAGTGGCTTGCATGGATTCAGAAGCTTGTATTTTCTTTTCAATGAGTGCTTGACCGCGATCTCTTCTGTTGGTAAGCAGTGATGCAATCATTGATGGTAAAGCGCACTAGTTTATTAAGAGCCTATTCAATCTAGCTTTGAAGACACTTAAATTGTAATCGGACGGGAAGACCATATAATTTCAATATCTGTTAATTTATATATTTTTTTAAATAGTGATATATAATTTTTACACCAGTGGTTTAATTAATCCGGGCATTTAATTTTACGTTTGTCATTGCTCAATCTATCATAATCTTTCCAAGATGTTAGTGTTATTTAAGCAGCATATATTAACTGTCATATTTACCTTATAAAAGGTATTATTGAAGCCATGCAAGCCACGTAAATTAATGATTGAATTAATCCGCCGATCGTATTTTAAGTTATAACCAAAATAAATTAAACAGAACTTCTTTTTGTGTCAACTCATGAATTTTAAGGCGTATACTAATAAATTAAAAAAGTAGGCTTACACGTTACGGTTTGATAGAAGTGTCTTATATAAGCAGGCAAAAATTTACAAATGCTAATGAATTGCTGTGTATGAATCCAAGGGTAATCAATTGAGAGATGAATTAACAAATCAGATCATACACTACTTCCATATGTGAATAATCTAAAAAAAGAAAATAATTATGTACGACACACACACAGCTTGATGTAAACTGACTCCACAAAGTGAAGATGTGAATCACATCTTGTAGTTCTTTGGAGAGGAGACGCCCTCGTCCGCGCGTGACTGCGGGGTGCCAGCTGAAGGCCAGCGCTGGCTGTCTGACGCCCAGCAATTGCTGAGATGGCAACCCTTTCCGTTCGGGCGCACTCAAGCTCAATTGTAACATAAAAATTCTGTCCCTACACAGATTCTTTTTATAATTTGTGTTGGTGCCAGTGTGGTCTGTGCCGAATAAAATATTCTATTTCATTCTAGACGTGCTGTAAGCAGCCATTAGACTTTCGTTATTTAATTCTTCTTATTTGTATAAAAAGAAGATGCGAGCTGTTAGCGGAACGGCTTGGGCAAAATACATAGTTTAATCACGTGAATTCGTCTATACATGACAAAGAGTAAATGTGTCCAGCACGCTACGGTCATAGCTACATGACAGACTTAAACTGACCTTATAACAATATATTGTTTTTCTAATTTCTGTTTTTAAAAGATGTCCTAGTTGCCAGATTCACGCTTTTTCTTTTGTGACGTGACAATACTAGCCACACAACATAGCCGCACTGTTTCGTGTCGACTCGTTATTTTTTTCTGACCAGTATATGGCAACTTTTTACAGCTCTAGCAGTGGTGGCCGAGTGGTAACGACCCCGACTTACGAGTTATATATAGGTCGCGGGTTCAAACCCAGTCAGGCGCATTACTTTGTGTAATTTATTTCATCACTACTGCTCTCAAAACGGTGAAGGAAACATCGTGAGGAAACTGGCATGTCCTAGAACCAAAAATTCGAAGACATGTGACATCCACCAACTCGCACTGGGCCCGCGTGGTGGATTACGGCCCATTCCCTCTACTAGACAAGAGGCCAGAGTCCCAGCAGTAGGAACAATAAAAAAAAGGCTGATTAAGCTATGCTATACAGCTCTATTATTGGCACGTATGAATCCTGCAAAGTGTAGGTGGTTGTGCAGGACGGGCAGTGTATAGGTGATGACGCATATTCCGTGAAGCGATTCCACATTGACACTGTGTTTGAGATGGAAGCTCCGTTTGGCCAGATTGTTTGTGCAGCGGCCAACCTCGGTCTGCAGTCGGTTAAGAGATTTCCAGATTGGCCACTGCAGTTTGCGTCCGGTTTTATTATTGTCTGTTATTCGGTGGATTCACCCTAGCTGACAAACATGTCTTCTCGTACCCGCTTTGGAGAAGTCAGCTAAGACAAGGTTGTTTTTTATTCTTTGCGTCAAAGATAAGACACTTCTATTCCCGCCATGTTTTGTCATGAGCGTTACTATGTGCAATATTTATATCAAGTTAAATCCTCCGATATACCGTAGCGTGTATACCTGCTCTAATCATTGCCTTATCTGATTTTTGATATCTTAGGAAATGTGATCTACATATTTTTAGCTGTAAGTAGATGACCTAATTTACATTTAGATCTATAGGAATTGTAACTTAGGGGAGGAAGTAAGATAAAATATGAATTACAACAGTAAACAATTCCTATAACGCTCGTCTTTGGACAGCAGCAACTTTATGTATTGTAAGGCTGGTTTTCCACCAGAGAGCGAGAAAAAACCCCGATAAAGTGGCTTCATTTAAAAAAAAAAACCATTGATAGGCGTTCTTGTAGTTTACCACTCCAGTGGTAAGCCAGCTTAACATTGTGATCCATCTATCAAAACCTTCATATTACTATTATAATTATTTTCATCTCAATTGTTTGTAAATACGTATCTAAATTGATGAGTCCTCTCAGTATATGAGGAATATGTTTTGTGATAAATAGTAGAATATCAATTGTAAGTAGTATCAATTCGTATTTTTTTTCTCGACATTATTCTGTTGTTTATAATTAATGATTTTTTTTTGGATACCTCACGGTTACAGTCGTGACTTGTGACCCAAACATGCATTTGGTTAATATAGTTTGTGCTATGTATATATGTAAGTTCATCACGTTTATGCCCACGACATCTCGTCCCGAGCGTGTTTACCTATGAATTTAAGTAGGTAATGTTTCGTAATGTTTTTGTATGTATTAGTCAAGAAGGTTTGACTGCTGGAAAAACCATTTAGTTTTCAAGTGTGATTAAATCACAACATGAATAATTTTCTTTGTTTTATTTCGAATTACGTATACAACTAGTATTACGCGCTGTATGTAGTGGTCTGGGTACTCGCCTATACCGCGTATGCTGACGATGCTCAACGCGCTCGTGAAGACCAACCCTGGACTGGTTTTGTTTGTTGATAAATGGAAGACAATATTATAAATATTTTCTCCGCGGCGTAGAGAAAAGTACGCTCCGCGAATAAAAAGTCCGCCGCGGATTTACCGCGAACTCAACGCACACGGTGTGCGTGTTTATCGTCGTGCATACGTACGTCACTCTCGAGCGCACAACGCGGACCGCCATGTGCGTTGCTTCGGCTAGTCACAAGAGTTCTATTTTTTTCGGGGACTCCCCGTACTTTTGTCCGGTCCGCTCTCTGCATGTCCTCGGTTATTCGAGGGACTTTTTGTACGCGGTACTTTTAATCCCTCGTTTGCGTTACTCGATACAGTTGTAAGCGATCTATTTTAGGGGACAAAAAAAATCCGTCGTCCGTCGCAGGCTTTTAATGGCTATTTTACTGTACTAAATAAATAAGGAATTCTCTCGATCCTATATCAATCAAAAACATATTACCAAACCAAAATCACTTTTATTTACAAGTCAGTTTTACATTAACCTTGTATAATTAGACGACAAATGTTATCAAGAAGAAAACAGTTTTCAAAGTGACAATTATTCTAAAACTTATTATTAAACGAACAACATTATTATAACATTCCAATATTTTGTACTCTTTAAAACTGTGATAAATTACAAAACATATGACAAATGATGCGAATAATCTCACAATAATTACTATGTAAATTAATTATATTAAAACATTACAAAAATCCATTAATAATAATTATGATTAAAAGAGTATTAGCAAAGCTTGCCAAGAATACATAATATTATGTATAAAAACGTTTTCATATCCGGTGCTCATTGAACCTACACAGCACCGTCGGGGACACAAGTGTTACTGGCAACTACAAAATATAACCTAATATAAAATCTAGAATGATGAGATGATGACTAAAACAGTATTCATGAAATTCATAATGAGTGATGATGATTTTATTATATCAATAACACTGATGATCGCGACTGTGCAGTTTAGGCTTCCGATTCCTAAAGCTTCGACAAATCCTAGTCGTACAATAATCCTAAGCATTGCATATTTATCGTAAAAGCGAAAGCACTCATGTACAAAATATACACTTTGACGACTTTCAAATCAGTTACGCATTGAGAATTCAAATCTCAGTCCGGGGAACATATCAAAGTGTTACAATATTTGAACGTTTTTGATAATATACATTCGATACATTAGCCGTTTAACATCCGTATTTCACTATAGGAAGACAGCGTTATTCTAATTAAATAATAAGCAGCGAGGCGGAAGTAAAACAATATTGGAATATGGATTTTAGGCATTGATTTTTGGTAAAAATTCTAATGAGGTCAGACAGGACATAATGAGATTTTGGTTTGAGTCTTTTATTTATTTATTTCAAACACTTTCTTTTGTGGAAACTTGGTTTCTCCGTTAACTGGTATTGTTTATTGAGGCTTTATCCTCTAGTCAAATGTTCCGAGTTTCATTTGCCATGGCAGTATATGGCACATATTTGACAAATAAATCTAGCCAGCTAATCCTGACGCTCCCGACCATGTCAACAAACATTTCAGTCTTTATTATATTAATTTACCGAAAGTAAATAAACTTCGCATTAACAACTCATACCATAGTCTATATCACTTAACCATTCGTGCGCTTACACAAATCTTTAATTGATCTAGCTTTCCACTACCTACACATTCATCTAATGGCAGTGTTCTATCTACTTGGGTGGTTAATCCAAGCAAAATTATCTAGTCTAGTCAACTACTTAAAAATAACGTAGCACTAACGAGCCAATGTGGCACCTTACATTTTACTGGGCGTTTTAGATGGCTGTCTTCGTAGCTCGCTCAAGGGTCCGAATTTTGTCAGTTTTTGATTCAATCGCGTGAACGAGCCACACGCAACATTCACACATCTCAAATTGGACAGCACATAACAATAATTAAGTAACACAAGTTATCAATTGCGATTTCTTAGTCTACGGCAGCGCGGACCAAGTTCAGTCTGACGCAAGATTACTTTCGAATTTGTCATATAAAAATTAAGTCTAATCATAAACTCTAAAATAAATCGTTTATTCGATTAATTAATAATAAAGGCACAGACTTTTTAGTCCGTTAAATTCATAAACCTTTCACTGAGCAAATTATTATTTTTTTATCCAGATTTACCAATAAAATACATTTACTCAATCACAAGCAAAAAGTTAGGCTAACATTAAGATTATGAAACTGATAATGAAGCTAGAAATGTAAACAACAACAAATATATAATAATTATATAAATACGAACACAGAAAAAGCGTGAATATTATAATGTACATTGCTTCTTGGGTCAGACATCATTTGTCCACTAGCCTCCAAATAATTTACACACAACTTTACAAATGCATCTATTAGAAAATTTGGACCCACCTTAGTATAGTCTGTACAGCATGTAAAGCGCCACAGGGCTTGCCTCAGCTGGAGAGCACAGAGTCTTCCACGAGGGGTACCTTGGCTACTTCGAAGAAGATCGTGTGGGAGTACTTGTTCCTGACTGTGCTGATGGCGGATTTTGGTTTCTTGTGTAGTGTCGCGTTCTGTGCGATCGCGATGGGAAGGATGTCCTTGACGGCGTATCCTAAGAAACAATAGATTGGCTGTGAAATCGAATGACAGTCAAATTCTTATCCGGAACACCATGTAAAACTGTATGAGTTTAGCCAACCACACGCTCGGTGTTCCGTGTACAAACTGGCCTACACAGGCCAAACTGTGGTGCCATTCCTAACATTCGCTATGGGGCATTGGGCCAAGCCTTCTTTAAATAATGCAAAGAGCAATTTATAACGTTATTCAGATGTTCCTGTAAAGAAGCTGAGTGTGCTTGACACTATTATTATAAAGGTAAAAAATTGTGGAGTGTTTGTATGTTTGTTACTTCATGCTCGAACAGTTACACTGAATTGGATGAAATGTTGCACACGGGTAGACCATGTCCTGAAATTTTCTCTTGAGGTTATGTTCCCTTGAGACTATTTACCAGTTTCGCGCGGGTGCAGCCGTTGACAGCAGCTAGTTTATCATAAAACTTCTGAGTTATACCAAAAAGTCTGTCTTTTGCCTCAGAAATGAGCGCAGCCCGCTGTTTTAACAATGAGACAAAATCCTCAAATACCTGTATAATACTGTAAGGTAGGTGTCCAGTGTCCGATGGACTTCATCCTGAGCGCGAGGTAGAGCGCAGCGGCGGCCATCTTGCTGTCCGAGTACTCGAGGAGGCTGTACTCCAGCAGGCACTGCTCCAGCACGAAGCGCGCCAGGGTCAGCGTCGGCATCGACACTCGGGCGCACTGCCCAAAACAATTGGCGACTAATTATAACTGGCCACATTATCTTACTTTTATAGAGTTCTAATGCCTTATATTTGACTCCACATTATTATAGGATAAAGTGGCGTCTTGAACCATAACTTGCAGAATTATATTTTGTCCATTTTAAACCTAATTCATGCAGTTACATGAAAAACAGTAGCCACTGGTATCAGGACGCTTGAAACCGATTGATCTAGCTTATGTTCACAAAAATAACAAGTATAACAACAGAAAGCAATAATTTCACATATAACTTAGTGACAAAATCAACAGCAGAGGCTTTTATAAAATGAAATCTACAGCAATATTACTAAGCTGAAATGTTTCTGGTTTGTTTGGATGAACGTGCTAATAATGGGTACTTATATATGGAAAATTCGCACAACTGATCGAAACTGCGTGACCACAAGACTAGCTTGTTCTTCGCCCAAAGAATTGGCACTGCTACCAGTCTTCTGAGCTCATTTCCGGATGACTGCGATGTGAAGGAGTACTTCGACGCCTTTGGTTAATTTAGTACAAATAGTTAATATTTAAATTTCTTATGTACATATAGTGCTTTTTAGTGTTGGATAGAGCATTTGTCGAGGAAGGCTTATAGGCTATATAACATCAAGCTCCGACCAGAAGGAGGCGAGCAGTAACAAAAGACGCGGGGAACAGCTAGTACCAGATAAACTGAAGATCATAATATTGAAGCTGTTCCCATAACTAGGACTACATGTGGCCCTCACCTTGCCGAATATCTCTAAGTCTATGAATAAAGGATGATAATGTAAGATGTGTCTATTTTGGGGTCCAGAGCCAATACTCCATAACATACAAGTTCTTACCCTGGCCAAGTCTAGACTAGACCTCTGCTGTGTACTATAGCCACTTTATAATGTCTAAGTCCTCACCCTGGCGTATCTCCTGAGGAAGCGGTAGGACAGTGGGATGCCGAGGTCGAAGTCCACGACGCGCAGGATGTTCATTTCCATCTTGAGCAGCTGGCTCAGCGTGTACGCGCCATCGCAGATGTACAGGAAGTCGTCAACAAGAGGAGGGATACGCTCCTAAACACATATAAACAAAATATTAACAATTAGGGCATTGTGGAATCTTCATAGAAAAGTTTTTAAGCTGAAATTATTTTTGGAATGGAGTCTTATGAGGTTTTGGAAAGCATTTTGCTAAGAACATCCATAACAACATCCATAACAACATAAGACAATACAACAACACAACATATAGGTACACATACAACAACAACAACATATTTGAAGATAAGAGAATAGGGTTTTTTCTTACGTCGGATATATCCGACAAAAATTCTTGCGTTTATTCCGCGAGGGTCGCCACACCCAGCACCAATACATCTATATACATCTTGTCAGCTCCTCTATCACCTATGGGATTGAAGAGCTTAACGAGATGGAGCACCCAGTCGCAAACACACGACATTGGCGAATAGGACCCGAAAACAGTCGTCGGAACAATCCGACGCAAGCGGTTAAAGGGTTAATAGTTTTACGATACAAGTTAACTCACGTCAAACTTAGAAGCAATAAACAATGCAGAAGCTCCGAGCAGCTGCAGTTCTTCCTTCGAGAGATGGTCTTTCTCAGGCTGAGTTTTGCTAGACCTGGTCAGGAAGAGGTCTACTAGCTTCACAGCCAAGTATAGAGTCTCGTGGTTGAGCTCGAAGCTCTCCTGGACCTCCACCATCCAGTCCACGAGCAGTGCCCGCATCCACGAGGTGATCCCTTTCATCCGTGTGAGGTAGTCGTCGATGGGAAACAGACGCTAAAATGGAGATTAGAATTAGGCACTACAAGATTTTGTCATCTATATTAAGTACATTTTTAGTAGTAGTTTTAATGCGAGTAAATTCGCTACTCGCAAACACGCGACAGAGATGCGATTCACGTAGCTATAGTGACACGTCGCGACACTTTCGGAAAGTCTCTATCGTTAGTTCTACTCTCAAAACCAAGATGTCTTCAGCACACTTTTAAAGAAAGTGATGTGCATGCAACTAATTTTATCCTCTGTACTTTTGAGTACATAAAGAATTAAATAAATATTGCAGTAGGTATCAATTGGGTACCCCTCTCATATTAAAATATGTTAGAAAAGGGGGTTGACCAATAAAACTGTTTTTTTTTTTGTTTATGCCATACTTACTTCTCTGCTCTTCAAATAGTTGAATATATCCATAGCATAATTAGAGACCTGGAAGGGGTCATTCCAGTTCTCCTGGTCAAAGTCTGGGACATCTGCGGGAGGCTTGTGAGGCACCTCTGTCTCTTCGTCCAGGGATCGGACTGTGTCATCGAGATTCACCTTGTCTAGTTTCTCACTAATTGTCTTGTATTCCTCCTTTGACGTTTCCGAGGGGCTGCTGAAGGCATAGTGGTGATATAGTAAATAAAAGTTAGATCAAACGAGGAAATAGTGCCTAAGGTAAGCTGGCCAAACTATTCATGAGAATGAATGATGAATTAGAAATTTATATATTTTTGCTGATAATTATTATAACTATGGCAATAACCCATGCATAATCATACATTTATAGGTCTGTTAACCATGAGATATAATTCTACGAGGCTTCTAAGCAGTTTTAGCATCAGTATATTGAGAGCATAAAATCACCATGAAAGTGATTGAAATGTTGATAAGTGGGTCATTCAATTAAGGTCAAAGAATACTTGAGACACAAGATATAAATCATCATTGCTGAAGTTACCATAGCAAAGCTATATTTGCAGACTGGATGGAAAAATACACATAAAATTGGATTTCAGCTGAATGGATTTTAAATATCAGCTAAATTGTAAGTAAAAAATTAAGATTTGCTAAAAGAGGAAAAAGGAGAGTATTGTGTTGTTATTAAAATTTGAAATACAACAATATAACAACCAATCAACAACAAATCAAATCGAAACAACAACCAATATTTTGGAAACCTACACAGTGGAGACAGTTATTTAGACGAACAGAATAATTGCAACAAACTACATATTATTTCTGGTGCTGAAATTAGGATAAAGTTAATATCTTATGATGGATATTAAGAGCCTTGATGTTGGCCCATCAGAGCTGCGTTCAAAAATAACCAGAGTAGCTACGAGTTGCAACCCAGAGTCGTTCTTTTATAACTCGAGTAACTACCCTAGAGTTAACCCAACTAACTCTAACTCCGAGCAGGGTAGGTTGGTGTAACGACAGTTGCTTGGCATTGACAGTTGAGCGTTCAAAAATGCGAGCTTAGAGTATCTACCCGATGACGTCATTAGAGTTAACTCTAATCTCATTTTTGAACGCAGGGCAGCTGATCAGTACAGTGTAAACATACATTAGACAAAAACACAGAAAAAATTTCTTAGTAGCAAAGTAGTGAGGGGTGAGACATGAAATAATAAACAGCAAAACTAACGTAGTTTCCAAAGCTGTCATATACAGTGATGGTTCAGACACATCACTCCTTCCAGACTTCGCAGAATTCTGGCTCTGGTTCTGAATGAGACACTTGTCTTTCTTCTCCACAATGTTCTTGAGAATGCCATTCTGAGCCCGTGTAGCCACTGGCTTGGGAGGGTCCTTGGCAAAGTGCTTCTGAACTGCATCTATGGCATTTGTAGCCACTCTCTGTAGTGTCTTCGCCTTGGAGGTCTTACCGTTCAATGTGGTTGTCTGTGGTTTGATGCTCTAAAAGTGAAGAGCTTGGTTAATTCAGGGATGTAAAAGTGAGGCTAATGTTTAAAAGGGGACAATACAAGGATGTCAATACATTCTTTAAGAAACTGTGAAAGATAGATACTTGAGAATAAAACTTTTTTATAATAAAACTAGCTTCTGCCAGCGGCTTCGCCCGCATAAAGTAGATTTCTCCATACAAACTTTGGACCCCCGTTTCAGGGGATGAAACGGGGGTCTAAAGTTAGGGAGTGAATATTGGAAAATCCTATCTTAGTGCTCGCCTACGTCATAAAAGGAAGCTTTGTGCAAAATTTCATATTTCTAGTCCCAGTAGTTTCGGCTGTGCGTTGATATGTCAGTCAGTCAGTTTCTCCTTATAAATATATAGATTATGTCTTGAGATAATAAAAAGAAAGCTTGAAAAGAACTTCTCTTTTCATAGATATAACAGTACTAATTTCAGTCCTTAATAAATAAGTTTGTTGCCCACTGCAGAACCTTTAGCCGATTGACATTGGCCCCTTTTCTAAGTACTTATACAATAATTTGGTCAGTAGGTCGTCTTAGGGGCAAAATGTCGGGAGAGTTACCTATTTGCTTTAAAACTTCAGATTAGAGAAACTAACAAGCTAATACTTAGATAAAAATGATAGTCTTATGAAAATGTTTTGGAGGGAAAGTTCATTGACTCTACCAATGGCAAATTTGTTAGATATTATTAGTTGATTAAACCACATGGGTTATAGACTTAGGCTCGTTATCACCCATGAAATTTTATTACAAGGGGAAGAAATACCCTCGACTAAAAATAATGTTTAAAAAGTAAAACCTTCACAGTTGGGAGCATTTTGCTCTCCACAGTAACCTTCTTCAGCCCCATGACTTTGTCTTTGTCCTGGAGCGCGGTAGTCTTGTTGAAAGCGTTTGTGATGTCCCCAAACGCCGCCCGCTTCGCCGTAACATCTTTCAAAGGGCTATCAGCTTTCCTCTTATTTGGAACTTTCAAAATATCCTTGTGAGTCTTCAGAGAAGCCAACTGCTTACTCCTTGTCGTAATACCATGCCCCAGTAAACCATTCAAGTTCTCATTGACGCCGATCGGCTTCGGTGCCAACCGTGTTGGCGCCATTATGGAGGTACTGAAATAATCCCACAATTATCACGTGCACTAGTTAATGAGGTAAAATCACACGGTTTAGGAATTATTTAACGGTCCTTCATAGATAATTACGATGTAAACGTAAACAAGCGTTTCAAAATCATCACGTCTAACGACTGAAAATGGAGGCAAAACAAGCGAACATCGAGACAGCGTCAAACGGTTATCTAACGTTTATTTTCGTACTCACATTTATTGAACGGCTGTGGCCGTTTTGATTGAATTTTGGTTACTTTAGAAGTTGCACGGCCTGATTTTAATTTCAAAATGATAATTTTTATCTAAATTTTAAAGATAAATTCAACAAGACACCGGACTGATGAAACGTCTTCAAAAACCGTTGAACTACTTTGAAATTTTATTGGTCCAACGGACACCAATGGGGAGGGAGGATGCAAATCAACGTTCCGTTTTACACAGTTTTGCTGCAATCATCACACGGTGGTGCTGGTGGAAATCGATCCTTTTTCAAAAGTTTTTTTTATTTTTTTATACAATATAATTATGCATAGTGTGTTTGGTGGTTTGCTAATGTGATTTATGAATTTTATAACTATTCATCCATACGGCTAAGAACTCTTCTGGGCCTGGGTTGGGTTATTGCTAGTCCCTAAAATGGTAGAATTATCGCATCAGCAATACAATAAGGTAAGGACAATCAATCATGATGTGATTTAATGCATATTACTAAATAGAAGTAATAAAATCATTGCTTTCTAATTATAAACTTGGATTGATAGCTGATTCGTCTAGGCCCATATTTTTGTGAAAATAAATTCAAAATGAGTGTTTTGTGTGCAGTTGTGTGTAAAATATTGCTTGAAATTAAAGTTTAAACGTGAATATCCCAAAATTGATGATCATCGCTTGTAACGGAAAATGGAACGCAAACATATGTAAATGTTAAACACCGTTTCCTAGACTTTCCAAATTTTAAGCATAAAGTATCTGCTTTTTTAATAATTTTATGCAAAAAAAGAACTCTAAATTGTTGAATACTCTGAAATTATGTCAAATCATAACATAAATTACTTAAATTAATCTAAAGCCAAGCCATTTTCAACCTCATTTATGACTATTTTTCGCAGGTACTTTCATTTTCGTAATGCTGAATTCATCAACATTGCGTTGTATCGAAACGCGTTTGATAACTCAGGTCTTGTCAAAGTGTTGTGGTCATTGTACTCTCTGTTTTGAGTTTTCAACAAATAAAATAATAAAGTGATAACAATAGGATTGTTTTATTATCTGAGGTTACCTCATGAAAGTATAATAGTGCCTAAAATAAAAATGTTGGGTGGAATCAAGCTCAAAGTAACGTTTACACACGAAAAGACTTGCTTTGCTTATATTAGTCCAAAGTACAGCACAAATAACGAGCAGGTGAGTATTTTGGCCATATAATGACTACAAAAGCAATGACCTTCGCAATAAAGTCCTAAAACTAATTTGTTTTGTTAGATGATGCTAATCATTGAGGTTAGGAAATTGTTTACTTCTATTGAAAATATGCCTTTTCTTTCCCATTGTTTTTATTCTATCAATGGATTGTAATAAAATCATTTTTTTAATGAATATATGACATGTTCACGTTTATTAACACCAGTTATTATCATCTTTTTCGACATTGGCTTTGCATATAAAACACTTATGTGACTATACATGTTTGCTTGATCAAAATAAAAAATAAATATTTTAAATAGTGCTTGGTAACAAAAGTTATACAATATTTGCTGTAAGTTTTTTTTTTTTAAATTGACTTCAGATTATAACTGCAATAAACTTGTATAACTACAAACTCCTTAAAAAAATTATTTAATTATCTTAAAATATGGCTTCAAATATAATATAATCCCGCAGTATCAGTGTCAACTAGAAGTGTACCTGAAAGACTAACATAGACTTAGTTTCACTTAAATATATAAAACAATTTCTTCCAGACCCAATGCGTTCAAGTCCTATACCGAGACAAGCAAATCCTCCTATGGGTTGTGTTTAACAGTGGAGTCCCAGAGGGCCACATAGCCTGTAACCCCATATACAGCCGGATGGTGGGGCTAGAGGAGGCAGCAGACGTGTTTGTGTCTCCATATGCTGATGTCAAGGTGCTGGAAGAGCTGTATGTGGAAACTGATAGTCCTGATGATCAGGAGATCTTAGTAAGTAGTATAATTGTAATCACCAAATGATATACAGCAATTTTTGCCTGAAAGTGCCAGAATTTATTTATTTATTTACAAGCACTTGTACAACGTTATGGAGGATGTCCAAGGCATTGTACAGTAGAAACTTACAAACTAAAAAAATACATTAAACCTTTTGAGTAGCGTAATTAGAGACACAATAGAAAGACAATGACCAAATCTCTCGGGGTTTAATGAATTAATGAAAAAAATACATTTAATAAAAACAATAACAAATCCATACAAATTGAAGAAAATAATAAAAAAAAAACTAACGTAATATTATTTTCATAAGAATGAGGGTTATTTTTTTTGAGTGTAAGTATAATGTCTTTGACATCTAAACCGCTTGTTGCATTTTATCCTGAGAGATGTCGTTAGATTTGTCTTAGGTGTGAAAATTATACTGGGTACATAAAAATTATAAAAAAGTAAAATTGCAAATTTTTGGCACAAAATTGTATGTTTGCAAAAATTTTTTTTTGGTTATATAGTTATGTAGGGTATCAAAATAAAGGGCTCGAGGAGATAATTTCAAAATTACTCACTAAAATATAGGAAAGAAAAAGTTTACAATGTCATAAAACCCATCCACAAAAAATTACTAAAATCAAGTCAGTTTGATTTTGATAACTCAAAAAGATGGTGTCAAATCTATGATTGAACTGAAATAAATTCCAGTAATTAAATATTATTGCAATCACTGTCCATACGGTCGGGTCTAAATTCTATAAGACTCGTAGGTACAAATAAGAGCAAGAGGCTCACAGATCGAACTCTCCAGCTTATGAAGGAAAGGCGTGAGATGATTCTGCAGTCTTCAGACGATGCGTGCACATATCGGCAGCTCAATAAACGGATCTCTAAGTCCTTGAAACGCGATCTCCGTCACTTTAATACTTACTGGAAAAATTAAAGACGCGATTGAGCGAAATAAGGGCTCTAAGGAGTTTGCAAGAGATCTGTCTATTGGGCAGAGCCAGCTCACGAAACTGAAGACCGAAGATGGCAGAGTCATATCCGCCAAATCGGAGCTTCTGGGAGAGATCGAGGCTTTTTATGGACAGTTGTACACGTCTATCACAAAACCCACTACGAATTTAGCAAACGACCCAAGAGCTAGATTGACCCGACGCTATACCGAAGATATCCCGGACGTCAGCCTGATTAGGATGGCTCTGAAGCTGCTTAATAACAATGTGGAGGTATGCGGAACAGAGAGTGAAGTCCCGCAAACCTCCGTTGAAAAGGGAGGATCCTCCAACCAGACGGGTGTTATGTCTGGCGGGCAACTGCCCGATAGATGATTTCGGGCTGTTCTATATGTTCCAATCGCGCGGAGAACTTTGATTGCGCGATGCAGGATTAGTTCTTATGTGACGCCATAGATGTCGCTACAACAACAAGGCACCGGGTGATGTCGGAATTACAGCCGAACTCCTGAAGGTGGGTGGGAAACCGATCCTTAAGGCCCTTCAGAAGCTGTTTGATTCCGTCATATTCAAGAAAAACATCACAGGCGTGGAGCGCAGGTATGGTGGTACTCTTCTTTAAGAAGGGCGACAAGGTCTTGCTCAAGAATTATAGGCCCATCTCACTTCTGAGCCATGTCTACAAGCTGTTTTCCAGAGTCATCACGAATCGTCTCGCGCGCAGGTTCGACGACTTCCAGCCTCCCGAACAAGCCGGATTCCGAAAAGGCTTCAGCACGATAGACCACATACACACGCTACGGCAGGTTATACAGAAGACCAAGGAGTATAATCTACCTCTCTGTCTAGCGTTTGTGGACTACGAGAAAGCCTTTGATTCGATGCACAGCCCAAGTCTCAAGTCTCCAACGGTGCCAGATTGACTATCTGTACATCGAGGTGCTGAAGTGTTTGTACGAAAACGCCACTATGTCAGTCAGACTGCAGGACCAGACCTCGAAACCTATCCTCCTGCAGCGGGGTGTGAGGCAGGGAGACGTCATTTCTCCGAAACTGTTCACGGCCGCAATGGAGGATGTCTTCAAGGTTCTGGACTGGAGTGGATTGGGCATTAATGTCAATGGCGAGTACATCACTCATCTTCGGTTTGCCGACGACATAGTAGTTATGGCTGAGACTACGGAAGAGCTCAGCACAATGCTCAATGCCCTCAGTAGATTTCCGAAAGAGTGGGTCTTAAAATGAACATGGACAAAACTAAAGTCATGATAAACAACTATGTAGCACCCACTCCTATCAAGATTGGAGACTCTATACTCGAAGTTGTGGACGATTACGTCTACCTTGGACAGACAGCCAGTTGGGTAGATCTAATTTCGAGAAAGAGGTCAACCGTCGAAACCGACTCGGCTGGGCAGTGTTTGGGAAGCTACGCGGTATCTTCTCGTCCAATATACCACAGTGTCTCAAGACGAAAGTCTATTACCAGTGCGTGTTGCCAGTGATGACATATGGTTACGAAACGTGGTCGCTCACAATAGGCCTCATCAGAAGGGTCAAAGTCACCCAAAGGGTAATGGAAAGGGCTATGCTCGGAATTTCTTTGCGTGATCGAATCAGAAATGAAGATATCCGCAGGAGAACCAAGGTTGCCGACATAGCACGAAGAATCGCCAAACATAAGTGGCAATGGGCAGGGGCACATTGCTCGCAGAACAGATGGCCGTTGGGGCCGAAAGGTTCAAGGTGTGGCGTCCGCGTACCGGAAGACGCAGTGTTGGAAGGCCCCCTACAAGGTGGACCGATGACCTGGTGAAGGTTGCGGGAATCCGTTGGATGCGAGACGCACAGGACCGTTCATTGTGGCGACATTTGGGGGAGGCCTATGTCCAGCAGTGGACGTCTATCGGCTGAAATGATGATGATGATGATCATGCAATCACTAATTTATGTACAGCAACTTTTGTGATTGTAGTGGTCAGGAGTGAATTCAAAAGTACTACTTTAATATAATTGCATCATATGTCTGACTCATTGTTTAATTTAACTGATGATAAGAATTTTGAAAGAAATAAAATAAAATACATTTATTTCAGACCAAAATATTATAATGTTAGTAACAAAGGTCATAAAAACTATGTTAGTATTGCAGCATTCATGATTACATTCACATTAAATTCAATAAAATTACCAATAATGGCAATGTCATAAATTAAAATAAAAAAAATAAGTGTGGCACTCGGGGACTGCCGCGGTAAAGCTATTGCATAGCATTTTGTATCAACTTATGCAATTATAATTATTTATTTATGCAGTATTTCTTTTTCTTTGATATTAATTCAAGTTACACTTTTTGAGTGTGGTGACCGATAAGAAAACAATTTTTTTTCTTTCTTGTTTACTTCATAAATTGCTACAAGTATGTTCAGTTGTTATCATAGAACATTACTATAATCTATTATAATCCAAAAAGACTATTTTGTTTGACCGAGATTTGAACTCGAGGCACGATGATAACATAGGTAGAACGCTGTACCAATGCACCACACAGGTCGTTAACGACTTTTCTAAAATAGGTGTTCGGTCTCTGTCGGCCTTCAAGCCACACCTCCGTGCCCGTCGGAGTGGGGAGCGTGAGGTATATTTTTCGTTACGGAATTTCTGGATTCGGTCCCCGCGCTCAAGGCCCGCGATAGAAGCTATGCAATAGCTTAATAAAACAAAACACAAACAGAAATAAGATAAAACGTCATCTTACATGCAGTTGAAGTAATACTATTGTTTTGTTGCTTAAAAAATGAAAGTTTGGCTTAATAAAAATCCATTTCATTAATTTAATTTCATTTCAGGAACACAACGTAGAACTACTACAAATGCGGATACTGGATCAGCTACGGCTGGTAGTAGCCCATCAAAAGGCAGTAGTTTGGATATCATCATCACTACCAATCGTTTTCACACCAAAACAGACGGGCATTCTAGTCAACCATAGCCAAATCATTGTCAAAATTGATGCATTCAACAGCATACACAACTATCCTGCCCCAACCATCGCTATCCCTAAAGAAACTGACCATTTTAAAAACATTGGTGCTATAAACAAAGGAATGCTGGCCCCTTACTTAAATGTACCAACGAAATTAGTTCTACGAGCAGTACCTATCGACAGTGATGGCAAAAAAAACTTGATACATCCCTATACAGTATTTATCCATGAAGACTTTATTGAAGAAAAGTATAAAGACATGACCATAATTTTGTCTACAATGACGAATATACCATCTATCTTAAATGAAAGTGATGATGATAGTGAGAATAATAATATAGCAATCAATGATGTCTGCGTAGAAATAGTTCCGATAGACTCTGTGATCTACAGGAGTTTGTGCCGTGAAGTGCACAACAGAAACATACCAACAGTACTTATACCAAAATCTTTGAATGCCATAATTAATATTGAGAATGGGATGAGAATAATTTTCACTTTAATTGGTGACACTATAGATCAACCGGACCATATAGACATAGTGACATATTCGGACCAAAAGCAGTCTGAACAAGATGTTATAGAGAGCTTCAAAAACTGTGTCATTAGTAGCACCCATTCTGGCAAAAAGTTTCTTATAAATAACGGACTCATTAAACAGAACACCCAAATTAGTAGTGGCTTTATACAATTCAAATTAAAACCGGAAAAACTGAAATTTACAATGTTGAATTCGGAATCATTTAGGAACTGTACCATAGCTGCTAAATGCTTGAATGATTCGGACATGGTTTTGCCAAAAGCAGTGATTTCTAAGCTGGATTATGATTACAAGAATTTTTGTAGGACTATGAAATCTATGGAGTCGTTGGTCGTGAAAGTTTTGTCACATGTGAACTTTGAAATACATAGAGAGGCGACTTTTAAAGGTGCTTCGGAAATTAAAAGTAATGTTTTAATAACTGGTAAGTTGCTCTCTATTCATTTATTTTAAAAAGAGAAATGTTTAATTATTTTTTTAGTTTACGTTACATTCTGTACAAAAACAACAATTATTAAAAAAAATATTAATTAGCATATACCAACATCGATAGAAAACAGTTATAATGGTCACCTTTTTATTTATCAATTTTTTTTCTTTTTATGGTTATTTTTGGTAAGTTGAAATTCTTCTTTTTTACAGGTCTAAGTGGCACAGGGAAATCTTCATTCTGCCAAATAATCCAGAAGGAGTTCACAGTCTGGTCTCACATTCTCCATTGTCGGTCTCTCAGAGGACGTAAGGACATTCCTGAAGTGCTGGGCAAGGCCATACTGATGTGTCAGGAGCACAGTCCCGCCGTCCTGATCTGTGATGATGTGGACTCATTGGTGCCGCCCAATGTGGAAGGGGCTTCGCCTCAAGATATTGCTTATTATCAGAGGTAAGGCGGTCAATGATTTTTGCTTTTAGGGTTCCGTACCTAAGTCGGCAAAAACGGAACCCTTATAGGATCATTTCAAGTTCACCCGGCCTCATCTAGTTTAAAAACACGAAAAAAAAAAATTTACGTGTAAAAGTGTTTTTTTAAACCTATTTGCAAAATAAATATCATTTATCATTGACTTCATAATTGTTGATTTTTTAAATTTTTGTAATCTTCTAATATAATGTCGTCATTATGACTTTCCAATGGTCAACCACTGACACTCCATTGAAAGAAATTGCATAGAATAGTAATATGTTAAAATTTTGACAGTTCCTTTGATGAGTGTCCTACCATTGTAATTCTACCACAACTCTATTACGAGACCATTGACCGATCAATGATCGATCATTATGAATTAGCAGATTACGAACTTTTAGTAAAATGACAATGGGATTGGGTTGGAATGACGAATTTGTAAAAATAGTAGACTTGGGCCCCTGTCCGTTTGCCCACGTTTCTGTCAAAACCCTAATTCTCAGGAACGCGCGCAAAAATTTTAAATACCCCATGCAGTAGTGAAAAAATCGAACTTCTAAGTCAATGCAATCTAAAGATAAGACCGTTTATGCTCCGTTTAGTCCCACCGCTGGGCAAACGGCTGCCTCAAGTTCTACCAGATTCTCTTTTCCAGCGCCGTCTAAAATATGCTCCCATGATACGCATCCAAGTCATTCGATACGCGTCAGTCAATAAGTAATTTTCTTAAATAGTCAAAAATCGAAATTTAAAAAACATGAAACACCCTAATTTTTATCTTCGCCATTGAATTGAATAAAAGAATCGCCATTATCTTTCTTCCAGGTTAGCAGTAGTTATAAAGCACTTACTGCAGACGTGTGCGGGTGTGTGCGTGCTGATGACGTCACTGAGCATGAAGGACCTACACCCTACGTTACGTCAGTTTAGCGGGAAACCGCTGTTCACTGCGCAGTTTGATGTGCCGGAGTTGGAAAAGGTAAATCACATCTATCTTTAGATGAAAACTTTAGCCCTGCGTTCAAAAATGAGGTAGAGTTAACTCTGATGACGTCATCAGGGTAGATACTCTACGCTCGCATTTTTGAACGCGAACGTAGAGTTCAACTGACAAGTGTCACTTATGGCCGCTTACACCAACCTATTGCTCGGAGTTAGAGTTAGTTGGGTTAACTCTAGGGTAGCTACTCGAGTTATAAAAGAACGACCCTGGGTTGCAACTCGAAGCTTTTTTGAACGGTTGGAGAAGCTACTCTACTCTGGTTATTTTTGAACGCAGGGCAGGGTAGCACGCAAAATTCAAGTTTTCAAAATTTTTCTTTTTGCATTTTTCTAGTCTGTATTAAGTTGTATGTTGATTAAAATATGAATAACAGCCTTCTTCTTAAGGTAGGAAATCATGCAATGAGTTCTCCCGCTCTAAGGGCTGAGCGGGAGCGCGTGTCAGCCTTTTACAGACTAAAACCACACCTAAGTTCCTTCCTTAATACTAAGTTACTTCTTTGCCCTTGCGTGCCCGGTTCACGGGTTTCTCTTTGGGAAGTCCACCCAAAATCATCAATACAACCCTCTCAGTTCAGCTAAATTGAATGGCTATTTCATGAATCTTACAAAATTTTCGTACATATTTTGCAATTTGCATTTCAGTGTCGGATAGTATACCTGTGTATGCACCTATACTTTATTTATTTGAGATACGTACGTACATACGTACAAAGCGTTTTGGGAACACATTCATAATGCGTACAGCTAAGGAGTGGAATTCCCTGCCCGAGTCTGTGTTCCCTGATAGCTACAACCTAGGGGTCTTTAAGTCAAGAGTGAATAGGTTACTTCTAGGCAAGCGTGCTCCATCGTCGGCCACATCATCGCTTACCATCAGGTGAGATGGTGGTCAAACGCGAGCCTATCAATAATAAAAAAATAAAAAAAAATAAAAAATTTGAAATACATTATAAGCTAACTGGGACCAAAACGCTTATAACTAGTAAGTACACTACAAAAATGGAATCAATTACAATTGTTATTAACAAATTAGCCATGCAGAATAATAAATAATAAAAATGTAAAACCAAACATACAAAATAAAATGTCATAAAAAATAAAAATGTCACATAGAATTAGATTGTCATATAACGATTGTATACGATAATAAAAAATACATTTGCGGTAATGAAATGTGTGTATGTACACAATTATACTCATTAAAACCGTCTACATATCTCTCTAACTTAGAGAAGAGGTAAAATGTGTAATTTTAATAAAAACTCGAGTGTAACAAAAAGATGTTCTTGTGACGAATTTTTGAATTTGAACTTTATGATGTCAGTTGCAAATATGATAAAGCTAGAATATGTAGTTCATGGCCTTCATTTCCCCCTTTTTTTATAAATGATAGGCTCGCGTTTTACCACCATCTCACCTGATGGTAAGCGATGATGTGGTCGACGATGGAGCACGCTTGCCTAGAAGTAACCTTTTCACTCTTGATTTAAAGACCCCTAAGTTGTAGCTATCAGGAAACACAGACTCCGGCAAGGAATTCCACTCCTTGGCTGTACATATTATACAATAAATGTGTTCTCAAAACGCTTTGTGCGTATGGGTAGGGTGGATACCCTTCTTTTGGCTTAGCCGTTGTTAGGTAAAATTAAATTAAATTTATCGATTTTAGTTCTCAAGAACCTATCAATCCGAGACCTATCAATAAAAGAACATTATTTTTGCAAAAACTCGTTTCTGTATTATACCGAGCGAATATCTTGTGTAAAATCGTTATTCTAAATCGTCACATTATTTTTAGGCAGAAAGAATAGAGTTATTCAAGCACTTACTGAACGACAAGATTCGCCAAGAGTTCGAAATCGAAGACGATGACGTCATCAAGCTAGCGATGGACACCGCCGGGAGTAATGTTAGAGATATCATCGACTATTTGAATAAGAAAATATTTAAAGCGGTGAAGAGAAAAAGTAAGTGTTTATTTACTTCCATTGGCTTCTTTAGTTTCTTGACAGTACGGTTGGCGCAGCGCACCGAACAAATATTTGTATATATATTTTTTGGTTTAGGAAAACAATAAAATGTACAATATTATGTCTTACATCTCATTAAATTTTAAAATAGGCTAAAGTACAATTCACTACGTTTCCATAAATTACTTTACAAGAAGCCTACAGATAATGGTACAGGGTCTGGGTGTCTTATGTATGTGAGCTTACATGTTTGTGAAAAAACTCATGGTACAGGAGTAATTTATAGTGTGTGACTGCGCGCTTCATCTATACCTACTTAACAGAGTTTTTTTTATTACTTTTAGTAATGTTTCATTTGTCATTTCTGTTTCCGCCTCCGATTCCGATTTCAGTTCTAGTTCCGATAAACTAAATTAAAAAAATCCGCCACCGAATTCTATTCCGATATAACTACTTCCGTTACATCGACCTACTTTGGTGGCGTATTTACATTCTGTACGTGGCCAGAACGCATCCATAGGAAACTGCTCGCGTATACATTGTAGAGCAGTTTTTAAATTTGCGATTACAATGTGTACAAGAGTAGTACGCAAATACTCGCGTATACTGTGTAGTAGCCAAAGTAACTAGCTTTGTTCCATAATATGCAGTGCTAGTCCGCATGCAAACTAATCGTGTATAGATCGGAATAGGCGCGAAAAACTCTAGATTCCAAACTATACGCGAGCAGTTGCAT
This sequence comes from Mythimna impura, assembly GCA_905147345.3. NCBI lineage: Eukaryota > Metazoa > Arthropoda > Insecta > Lepidoptera > Noctuidae > Mythimna > Mythimna impura. The sequence goes on from LR990348.1 coordinate 2,581,776, forward strand.
GCTCGTCATTTTGATTTGTTGACCTCCCTTTCTATTACCAAATAATACCAAACCAACCAAACCACCAAACCACCAAATAACCAACCAAATACCAAACCAACCAACCAACCAAACCAATACCAACCAACCAACCAATTACCAATTTGGTATATGGTAATCATATCTGCGTATCTATTCTAAACATTGCATCATCTTTCGGCACGTGCTGTTTGTTTTGATTGACAATGCACAATGTATACAAGAGTAGTACGCGAGTATTTGCGTACTACTCTTGTATACATTGTAATCGCAAATTTAAAAACTGCGCTACAATGTATACGCGAGCAGTTTCATATGGATGCGTTCTGGCCATGTACAGAATGTAAATACGCTGCTGGACCATTGTACGTGCCCACGTACGTTGCGGCCATCATTAATTTGGCGGCCTTCTGATTAAGGTTTTATTTAGATATGGCGTGGCCGCCTTGACCTGCACGCATCATGGTGTCGAGGACCATCTGCTTTCTGCTGGTGTTCGCGTAGCTAACCATGCAGCTGAGCAAAGGGGAATATGGGTTCGGGTCTGAAGCACACCGCACTAGATCCCGTCCTAACCAGCTCAACAGCTGCGTCATGGCCCTCCACAAGCATTACCATAGCATAGTAGCCTTTTAATATTTCCACAGCTGGGACTCGGGCATCCTCTCTAGGAGAGGGAACGGGCCGTAATTCACCACGGGTCCAATACGGATTGGTGGATGTAACATGTCTTTGAATTTTTAGTTCTAAGACGTGCCGGTTTCCTCACGATGTTTTCCATCACCGTTTTGAGAGCAGTGGTGATGAAATAAATTACACAAAGTAATGCGCCTGGCTGAGTTTGAATCCGCGACCTACAACTCGTAAGTCGGGGCTGTGATCACTGGGACACCACTGCTCTGCACAAGGATCTCCCACAAGCATTAATTAATATTCAGTTATTCTTTCACAGACTCCAACCCCAACGATCCAAAGCCGCGCTTAGTAGAAGGCATAACGAAGGACGAAGAGAAAGCCAACGAGTTCGACATCTGGGGACCCGTGGGAGGATTGGACGAGGTCAAGAAAGAACTCACTGAGTGTATATTTTGGCCGATTATGGTGAGTGAAAAAAATTGACTTTTGGTGAAGCCAAACTCCCAAAAAGCCAGTACCTTAATAAATTTATAAATTTTAACTCACACTGGACTTAAGATTTATAGTTTCATGCAGGGGCGCCGACTCCGTGGGTGCTCGGGGGCTCGAGCACCCATGAGAATAGCCATCAAGAAACAGATCAGTAATCGCCTTCTAGGTTACGTATAAATTATAATATTTCTTGATACTAAAAACTAGTTTCATTTTTCTAAAATGGTTTCATTTTTATCAAACATAATTACTAATTAAGTACACAGTATGTAAGTAGGACATTTATTTATTTGTCGGTCTATCAGTGTGCATTTCTCTTCCTACACTTCGCCACTTTTTCGAGTCCATCAAATGAGCATGAGCACCCATGAGCTTTTCTAAAAGCCGGCATCATGTATTGATAGCGAGTTTTCACACTGGACCCGCTTGGGATTACGGCCCGTTCCCTCTCCTAGAGAGGAGGCTTCAGTTCCAGCAGTGGGAAAATTGAAAGATTGATTATGCTATGCTTATAATTTATTTATACTTAATGCACAAAAAAGTACAGAGGCGGACTTAATACCTTAAGGCATTTTCTACCAGTCAACCTTTGGGTGATGCAGAGACAAATTGTGGTTGGTGCAATATTACCATTACATATTATAAAATTCTTTATGGAAACACATACCTATAAACTAAAAATAGACTATATATAATATATACTCAAACTACAACGAAAAGAAAAAGAATAAATAAAAGAAGAACATACGAATCTATTGAAAATAATAATATATTTTATAATTGCCATGTATGTTGGTGTCTTCACAGTACCCAGCCCTGTTCCCATCCCAGTCGTGCGGCGTGCTGCTGTACGGGCCCCCTGGCACTGGCAAGTCGCACATAGGCTCGTGCCTGGCGCGCCTCACCAACATGAACATGATCACCGTGAAGGGGCCCGAGCTGCTGTCCAAGTACATTGGTCAGAGCGAGAAGGCTGTCCGCGATATATTTGACAAGTTAGTATATTTCTTACCATTTTTTTTTATTTAGGTGGGAAAATCATCTAATGACAAATCGGGCTCTTGGGCGGAGCGGGAGCCACTCCTGTTCCTTCTTTGCCTTCATCCCGGGGCCCCGGGCTTCGCTTTCACACTACCCGTGGCCCCAGTAGGCTTCGACCCTGCTGGGCCCCTACAGTTTGCTGACATCTCCCTGAAGCGCGCGTGGCTCGGTCCGGACGGTTACCGGACGGTCGGACGGCGAGCCACCCATTACTCGCCGTCAGCAAGCCCGCGCCTACGGTGGCCGGAAATCGGGATCGGAATCCCGGCAGCGGTTGGGGCGTGAGGACCGTTGCCTCACGCGATTGGCCGCCTCCTTTGCTAGCATTACTGCTTCGCAGAAGGAGGCGGCGCCGTTGTAATCGGTTACAAACAGTCGCATCCAGTATCTATATATTTTTATTGCGTTGTATTCTATACATTTTTGTAATGGCTCCAAGGGTCTATAATAAATTACCAAAATGTATAAGAAGTGAAGATAATGTCTGTAAATCTAAGGTGGAGCACACACTTGTGTCGTGTCCGACTTTTACTGACTAAACCCCACTTTCTGTTGCTCTTTGCGTTCTAGGACCAAGGTATCATAATCGTCTTCCTGCCCTTGTCCCGTTTTATTTGGGGTCGCGAGGTAGGGTGCGAGGCTGTGGGCGAGGCCCTCCTTCGCCCACGCCTGACCACTGAGTATCTTTTCTTGGGATAGTTCTCTACTAACACGTGGGTGAAGCCGGCGCTGGCATTAGCTAGTTTGATTGAAGACACTCCGAGTGTCGTCAATCCGTGCGTGTGTTAGTTAAAGTTTTAGCTTGTTTCGTGTTCGTATTGCTTGGTTTCAAAAGTAATTTTATCGCATTCTACGTACGCACGTTGTACGATCATATTTCGTAATATCGACACAACCGGCATTCGGGGTGTTTCACGCGAGACTTCTGCTTATCCGAAATTTTCGTTATCAGAACTTTTTTTTTAAGGAAATCATCTAAGGACTTCTCCCGCTCTAGGGCGGAACCAGAGGACGTGACAGACTTTTACTGACTAAAACCACACCTATGTTCCCTCTTTACCCTTTGCGTTCCAGGACCACGGGTTTCCCTTTTGAAGTCAACCTATGGCCTTAGTAGGCTTAAGCCTTGCTGCCCGGCCCCTACGGTATTGCTGACATCTCTTTGAGGTGTGCGTAGTACATGACACGCCGTCGACGACTCGGGCTCGTTCCGGACGACAGCCGGACGGCCGGGCGGCGAGCTGCCCATTGCTCTTCGTCCGCAAACCTGTTATCTGAACACGCTGCCGTCCCGATATTTTCGTATAAACGGAAGTTTTTTTTTTTAATTATTTATAGGTTCGCGCTTGACCGCTATCTCACCTGATGGAAAGCGACGATGCGGTCGACGATGGAGCGCGCTTACCTAGAAGTAACCTATTCACTCTTGACTTAAAAATTCCCGGGTTGTAGCCATCAGGAAACACAGATTCCGGCCAGGAATTCCACTCCTTAGTTGTTATTGTTGTTAGTTTACTGTACAACGTCTCATATGACATTTTGTTCACAGGGCAGACATGAAGCGACCTTGCATTTTGTTCTTCGACGAGTTTGACAGTCTTGCGCCCAAGTAAGTGCTATTGTAAGTGTCCACCTCGCTTCATATTCACTACGCATTATTATTCATAGTAGACATAGGCTTTCATTCACCTTTTGACCACCACGTCAAAAAAGCAAAGGCTTGCTTTCGGCTCTAACGGGCAACTTTACGATTTCATCCTTTAAGAGTGGCCAACCCGAGATACATTGCTATACCACCGCTCTTGCGTGATTATGACGTTATTACCAGAAGTCTTCATGTACTTGCATCGAAATGTTGATATTAATATGGATCTTCCCGGGATTTCAAATAAAAAATCCCGTGTGGCCAAATAAGTAATAATAAAAACCTCAGAGATAGATATGACAATAAAAACAAAGATAATTAATTAACATACAATTTTTATTAGTATTTTTCATTGAAAAAGTTCTCTCTACGTCAACTGAGGTGAGGTTAGCAAATTTATACACTTCCTCCTCCTCGTCATTAATGCAGGAAGAAATTTTTTTTGCTATATTTCTGATAGTGTCATAAAAAATTCTGCTCTTTAAAATTAATCTCGGGATTTGAGACATATCCACTTTATTCTTTTGCTGTATGAAATCAGTTTATGTACTTAAATAACTCTACCTAATTCCGATCTCTGGTTATTACACATCTTTCTCCAGATACTTTTTTTTTTTTTTCTCCAGATACTTAAGAAACGAAGATATCTTGTGAATATTATCTAGGTTTCTATTGAAATCAAATTATTTTGTGTAAAACTAATCCATTGAAAACCTTTGAAAATCTGCTATTTTGCGTGAACTTTAGCCCTTCATAATGTACTCATAAATTAAAAAAGTAAAAAAAAAGTATCAATGGAAACCTTATTAAAGATTCTGAAAAATTATATATATTTTTTTTTAAGTTTATTCCCAAAAGCTTTTAAAGTTCAGAGCTTTTGGGTGTTATCTCTCGTTTTCGCGTTGCTTCTTTATCAAATATTGCGTTGGATTACCCAACAAGCTTTTAAACCATGCTCCGGTTTACGATAGACGGGTCCGGAAGGGCCCTCTTAACAACCCAAAATAAGAAAATCAAACATTCTTAGAAGATTTATTAGCGTTTAAGTCTGTCATGTGTAGTCATGACCATGGCTTGCTGGATATGTTTTGCTTTGTCATTTATACATGACTGTGGCGGTTAGTGTAGCCAAATATGTAGTTAACATTTCGTATTAGATTGTAGATACATAGCCTAGTATTAATAAATATATACATATACTCTTTATTGCTTGGAGCATCACCTTTAAAGTCAAATCTTGGATTCGCAATTACAATAACAATAACATTGCTGCCATCATAATTTTATGTGAAAAATCAATTTAAATAATTACAACATTCATGACAATTTACTTCATAAAAAATCCACATTTTCGTGTTAAACATAATTATCTTTTTCCTAGACGAGGCCACGACTCAACAGGAGTAACAGACAGAGTAGTGAACCAACTACTCGCTCGGCTGGACGGCGCCGAGGGCGGGGCCCGGGGGCCCGTGCTGGTGGCCACGTCGCGGCCCGACCTCGTGGACCCCGCGCTGCTGCGCGCCGGTCGGCTGCAGCGACACGTGTACTGCGCGCTGCCTGACCGAGTGAGTACTACAAGTGAACCAGCTCCTAGCTCGGCTGGACGGCGCCGAGGGCGGGGCCCGGGGGCCCGTGCTGGTGGCCACGTCGCGGCCCGACCTCGTGGACCCCGCGCTGCTGCGCGCCGGTCGGCTGCAGCGACACGTGTACTGCGCGCTGCCTGACCGAGTGAGTACTACAAGTGAACCAGCTCCTAGCTCGGCTGGACGGCGCTGAGGGCGGGGTCGGGGGCCCGTGCTGGTGGCCACGTCGCGGCCTGACCTCGTGGACCCCGCGCTGCTGCGCGCCGGTCGGCTGCAGCGACACGTGTACTGCGCGCTGCCTGACCGAGTGAGTACTACAAGTGAACCAGCTCCTAGCTCGGCTGGACGGCGCTGAGGGCGGGGCCGGGGGCCCGTGCTGGTGGCCAAGTCGCGGCCCGACCTCGTGGACCCCGCGCTGCTGCGCGCCGGTCGGCTGCAGCGACACGTGTACTGCGCGCTGCCTGACCGAGTGAGTACTACAAGTGAACCAGCTCCTAGCTCGGCTGGACGGCGCTGAGGGCGGGCCCCGGGGGCCAGTGCTGGTGGCCACGTCGCGGCCCGATCGTGGACCTGTGTAATGAAAAGTTTGCTTTAATATTAATGGTTTAATTTTTCCCTCAGTATAAATACGTCTTTGTTTTGGAGTAGGACCGATGAGTCATTATTTTCTTAATGAGAATAGACTATAGTGTGAGAAAAAATATATATTTGGAAGTCGAATCCTGGTTACCTAGAATTCCGAAAAATTTCTACAGGGTTTTGGCTGTTCATTTCTCTTTAATTCTCTTTGGTGGTTTCTTCTTCTCAGTAGTACACTCCTGGCTGAGTGGTCGTGGTCATGGATTGTCTGGTAGGTTGGTTGCGGCTTTTGTGAGACTTCTCTATCTCTCTCTATTTGTGGCACTGCGTGTACATTCAATGAGGGAACACTTGGAAAATGATTTAATGAGGTCTGTCTCTGTGTCTGTCTATCTGGTGGTGATCGGCCGCGTGAACGTTTTCCCTCTACTCTTCCCTGTACCACCAAATATTCCAAAGAGTTTTAATTGCGGATGATATGTCCAAACATCGTGGTGGTCTCGTGGTCATTATTGGTGGTTTAACATCGTATAAGGTTGAGGTTTTAGTTTGGCAACGCTGGTATTTATAATAATTTATTTATTAAGTACCTAATTTCACCCATAAACCAATTTAAAAAAAATCACTTATTCTTCTTCCACAGCAAGGTCGCTACGAAGTCCTCCGAACATTGACGAAGAGCGTACTAGTCGACGAAGAGGTAGACCTTGAAGAATTAGCAGAGCAAACCGAAGGTTATTCGCCCGCTGACCTCAAGTCCATACTCGTCACAGCGCAACTGACAAGACTGGAGAAGCAACTGGTAAGAGAAGGAAGTAATTGACAGCCGAAGTTTTACGACCATATACGAAGGGTTCCGAAGGGCTTCGGAAGTTTAGCGAAGAGTCACGAAGATCTCCACTAAATTATATTTGATTCTTTTTTTCTTTAAAGCTAAGTACGAGGTTTCATCTCTATTATTTTATAACATTTATATGTGTTCCATGAATCGTTTATGTTGGTATGGTTATGTGAAGAGAAGGGATAAAACGAATGTTACTAAAAGAGTTATGAGTGTACATGTGGATGGATGGAGAGGGAGAGAGAGGACAAAAAAAATATGGATATACTGTGTGAGGAGTGATATAAAAGAAAAGGGAGCTAGCGATAGCGTGACGGTTGACAGGACAGAATAGAAGAAAAAAACATGTTGTGCTGACAACAAGTAACACGGAACAAGGGCAGGAAGATGACGATGATGATTTACTGTCAATTCGACGTATTCCCAGCAAGACGTGGTTATATGATGATTGCGGCGTATATGCAACAAATAGGCACCTCAAAAAGCATTAGACCAGACCAGAAACCCATGTTTTTCGAGAAAATCCGTATATTGACACACGCCCTTCTTTATATTGAAACATACTATGTTTTATAACGGTAAAAGTAGACGTTTAAAAATGAGCTACTTTTGGGGGGGGGAGGGGAATCATCCGATGACTTCTCTCGCTCTAGGGTAAACCGAGAGGCCGTATCAGACTTTTACCGACTAAAACCGACCTGTGCCCTTCAGTTGCCCTTTGCTTTCTAGGACCAAGGTTTCTCTTTCAAACGTTCCTACAGCTCTAGCAGGCATGCGCCCTGCTGGGCCCCCTTCAGATTTGTTACCACCTCCTTGAGTCGACTCGGGCCAGAAGCCTTACCATGTCATGTTAAAATTACATACGAGCAAAAAAAGGATGGCCCATACACCCTATACAACATTATTATTATTTTATGCGAAACCTGAATATAGTTTAATCAGAATCAGTAACTGAATCGATTCCAATAATTTTTACGCTATGTTATATATTTTTCCAAAAATATTTGAAAAAGGTCACAAGTTGGACACCACCAACACTAAGTACAACACAAGTCACGGCAGGTTATAGCGGGCATTAGACACTGGCGCACAGATGGATGCGGGAGTAAAACAACTCCTCAGTCGCTCGGGTGGCTCGGTGATCATGTATTAGTGCGGACAACTAGGTAACATAACAAGCTTATAACTTCGTGATTTTTCATGATACAGTTATGAAATTTCGTACATAGATTCTTTACATAAAAATACTAGACACGTGTTTCGGGTTTCGCATAAACTAAAACTAATGTTGTTTAGCTCCGTCCCTTTAACAGTTCAGTTTAGGTTGTCAAATCGATCACGTTAAGAGTTAGTGATAGGGTCTCTGGGCTTTATCGGACGGGCGGACGACGAGTTACCCATTGCTCGTCGTCCGCAGGCCCGAAGTTATGTACTAAATGATTTCTGTTTTTTAAGACGGCGACCGAGGAGAAGTCGATGGAGTCGGTGGTGGTGTACAAAGAAGACATCGAGAGTGCCTTAGCAGAGACCAAGCCTTCGCTGTCCATGCAACAGAGACTGTTCTATGATATGATGTGAGTTTTGCTTCCGTATTAAAAAGTTGGCACTACACCATATCATACCATGACCGTGCTAGGAACGTGTCAACCAAAAAATATTCAGTGTTTTTTTTTTATTATGGATAGGTTCGCGTTTGACCACTATCTCTCCTGATGGTATATATATATGGAAGCGATGATGTAGCTATCAGAAAACACAGACTCCGTAAGGCTTTTTAGGGTTCCGTAGCCAAATGGCAAAAAACGGAACCCTTATGGATTCGTCATGTCTGTATGTCTGTCCGTCCGTATGTCACAGCCACTTTTTTCCGAAACTATAAGAACTGCTACTGTTGAAACTTGGTAAGTAGATATATTCTGTGAACCGCATTAAGATTTTCACACATAAATAATAATAATAATAAATAATAAATATACTGAAACTCAAAATTTTTTTTAATCAAACCCGTGTTGATGTGGATGGGTCTTCAAAAATGATATTGAGGTTTGTAATATAATTTTTTTCTTAATTGAGTAGTTTGCGCGGGAGTCACTTCCAAAGTGGTAAAATGCCCCCCCCCCCCCTGTAACTTCTAAAATAAGAAATGATAAAACAAAAAAAAATATATGATGTACATTACCTTTAAACTTCCACCGAAAATTGGTTTCAACGAGATCTAGTAAGTATTTTTTTTTAATTTGTCATAAATCGTAATTTACCTTTCAAGTTTGTACGGAACCCTCAGTGCGCGAGTCTGACTCGCACTTGCTTAGTTTTTATTGAAATGAATGAAACTATATTATGTCGTTCCGTCACCGACCAACCCTGTTGCCTTTAGGGAATCCAATTCCGCGAGATTTGCGGGACTGTTTTTTTTTTGTTTCAAGTAGTTATTAAAAATAAATTGAGTTATTTGTCTGTCTTGTGATCCTTTCCGGGCTTGTTACGTTCCTAGTACGGTCATGGTATGGTACGGTGACTGACTCCTTTAGTTAAAATATTCACCACGAATCGGGTTGCGAATAATTAAAACGGCCACTGAACTTAATTCGAAAACATCCCGCCAAAGATTCGGCTAATATAATTATATATATTTTTAATTTTCCACAGATACAAAAGATTCCGAGGTGAGAGTTTAACACCTGAACAGAAGATGTTATCGAGTTACCTGCAGAAGCAAAGAGTTACGCTTGCTTAGAACTTGTTAGTACAGGATGACTCAGAAAAAACTCATTTTTTAGATCCATAAAAAATAACAAATAATTATATTAAATTTGTTTTATATAAATTCGCGTTCAATTACAAAATCCGAAACAAAAGACATGTGAAAATTACTTTTTGGAAATAACATTATTCCGATGTCGTCCTTTGCGGTTTTTTTTAAGGTGGGAAATAATCCAATGACTTTTCTCGCTCTAGGGCGGAGTGGGAGGGCGTGTCAGACTTTTACAGGCTAAAACCACACTTATGCTGTATCTTTGCTTTGCGTTCGACCCCGGGGCTCCCTTTCGGACTGTCCATGGGTCGTCCTGCGCGGCTTTGGTTTTTTTTTTATATCCCATAACTCTATCGTATGAATGAGACCATATCAAAGAATCAACTGGTATACGAATTATTTTTCAATTATCTGTTTTCTTTTTTTTTTTCATTTTCCATACATAATAATTCGATAAGTTCACGATTGTTAATGTAATACACCCTTACATAAATATGACACGCGTAAATATGTTAATTATGTATATAATCATTATTTACGCTGTCATATAACTACTATACTACTGCGAAGTTAGGCAACGTCGCAAAAGTAAAAATTTGTCATACGGGTGACAATTTTTGACCTAAATTAATTATGATTGATGATATCTTCGAAACTATTAATTTTTGGACCACATGTTCTAGAACTTTTAGTATTATTATTCCTTATATAATATAAACCTTGAGTTATGGGATATCAAAAACAACACGTTGTATATTTGTACTACTATAACTACATATATTTGTTATATTTTTATGCATTTACAAAAGTATATTTTTTCTGAGACACCCAGTATAAAACAAGTCGCTTTCCGCGTCTGTCTATTTATCTGCTCACTCCCTGAACCACGCAACGGATTTTGTTGCAATTTTCACTAATAGAAAGAGTGAAGCGAGGGGATTTTGTGTAGAATTTTCATCCGACCGAAGCCGAGGCGGTTCACTAGTGTATTTAAAAAAATAATAAATTACACGCCTTATTAACTAAATGTGCAATAGATTGTGGTAGATAAAACACTACACATGTTTGATGAAAACGATGTACGGTACGTTTTTCTTATTTACCTACAATTACTTGCCTCTCAAAAAATAATGTAGGTAAATATCGTATTTACGCTTGAAGTTTTTTAAGTTTCCTAATTTTCTTTTTTTAGTAAAAAACAAGGATTATCATTCAAGAGATGTTAATTGTGTAATTTTTATTTTTATTTTAGTGCCTGAAATACGTCTCTGTCCGACTTTTTTTGTATTGATCAATGGTCGGTAAAAAAGAAAAACGTCCCATACAACGTGAATCTTTATATCGACATCCGAAAATAAAATAAATTCAATACGTAACAAAGACACGTATTACACAAAAAACAACTTAAAAAAAATCACTTTATTTTTATGATAGTAATGCATAGCAAATCTGGAATAATTTTGGAAGTGGTAAGAAAATGTGCAATATTAAATTTTTAAATAAAAGCTAATTTGATAACAATACAGCTATAGTTGTTGCAATTTACTTAGCATGGTAATAGCAGTCCTTGACCCCACTTACATTTTTAACAAGCTTCATTTCAAAAGTGTTCATAATATTAACATTAACTGTCGTGATCCTTCACTGATTTTACTTATTAATTTATTTTTACTTCAACAAAATGCCTAATGCCAATTATTCAAATTACTTGCGGAGAAGTGGTGTGACAGATAATGTCAACTTCAACTCTTTATTAATGGCATTTGTGGAAAAGACAACACAATTTTGCCAATAACACGTGCAATTAACAGTTTTGTTAATAGATCATCAAACGCTGGAGAGTATTTAGGATGAATTAACAGTAAAATAAATATATATCTCTAAACATTAAAGTTCAAAATAAAATAATTTTTTCGCAGACTCAGAACGATATTATGACCAGACCACAGACTATGACTATATAAGTACGTGACAGAAACTCGTAAGAGTGAAACAGATAGAGAAAAAAAACAATAAGTTGTTATAATAGTTACAACTTAATTTTATTAATTTCAATAAATTTGCATAGTTTAAATATAAAACGAGTAAACACAACAGATGATGTCATTGCTTTACATTTTGTACTTAGCATTTGTCGGGAACGCTAACAGAAAAATCATCGGTCTAAACTTGTGAAGTGAGGTGAAAGCACGAAGTACAACTTTCTGTCCTTCGTGGGTGAAAGCTACGAACCTGAGTGTAGACATTTTCTCGCTAGATGGCGTTAAAGGTTAAAGTAATCATGTTTATTTTATTTTTGGTGTAGTTGGTTTGTTTAGTTTTGTTTTTAGAGAACATGACCACGCTACGGGGCCGTGGCTTTTACATTGAATAAATCCGCAAACACATGACAGGCCGGTTTCGTGACCAAAAGAGCGCTGAGCACAGAAGGAATATGAGGATCAAGGAAAATATAAGGCTAACTTTTTTATAAAGTTATTAGGGAAAGGGCAACGACCGCTATTGTCATGTTAAAACGTGCCAACTATCACGTAAACCAAGAAAATAATGAGCTTATATAAACATTTTATTTTAGTTTACCGTATAATGATGATAAAAAGTCATACGGTAATACTTGTAATAAATAGTATGGTCAAAATATGTTGGCCACTCTGAATTTGCCGTTCTGAACTACCGCGCATATTCGAAAAAATCGTAATACGCATTCGCGATTTATGATTCTTAAAAAGAATTACTCGCAAGCAATTATTGTTCGTTTAGTGCGGCCAAGATATTTCGGCCGTACTGTACAAGCTGACTGACTGTTGTACTCGTACAGATCAATTAGATCAATTTTTTTTAACGGCTCAATAACTTTTATTTTGGTTTTCTGTATTTATAGATAATAAGTAAAAATCAAGAATAAGTCTCCTCCTAATCAGGAGGAATAAACAAACATACTTTATACAGTGCCGTAACTAGGGCTGTGCCATTGGTGCTGAGGCACAGGGTGCAGACCCTGGAAGGGCGAGGAAATGATCAAACCAGGCCCAAAGTTTTGTATTATGTATGTTGTTCTGATAAAGTAGCATTCTACTGGTGCTGGTGAAAGAATTTTGAGCTGGGTGAGATTAAAACTTTTTTCAAGGGGAGTACAATGCGTTCCAAATAAGAATAGGATCGATTGCCATGTTGTGACGTCACGTCATACTGTCAAATCGCAGGAAGTTGGGCAAAATTTAAGAACTCAGAGATGAGTAAAATTGAAAAACTGGATTCTGATTAAACATTTTCGTTCAAAGTTCGTAAATAAATTAAATTTTAAAAATTTCTTGTTTTGTTCACCATAATAATTCTTCGATTTGATAGTATGACGTGACGCATTGTAGGTATAGAAGCTCGCACCGGTCGTATAATATGTTAGTTACGGCACTGATTTTATAACCTGTTCGTACAAGTTGTATATTCGGGAGGACTTTGATTTCTGCCCGAAATATTTATTTGTCTATGTTGACCTGGTAATATTATAAAGAGGTAAATTTATTTTTTTGTTTGTAGGAGAAATCTCGTGTCATGCTCTGCCGCAGAGCCACCATTTTAGAAGTCGATCAATTATATCTTAAAATGATGTACGTCAAACGAACATAATGTACGCATACCGTCATTACTGTACGTGCATTAAGTAATGATAAAATAGACATTGATTGTGGCTCTGCTACAGAGCATACTCTCTAGCAGAGCCACACAGAACATAAACTCAGGAAAGACAAACGTTACTGTGTTTTGATAAAAACGGTTGTACGAACAGTGTTTATTGCGTACGTGTTGAAAAATATCATTATTATACAGCGGTTTTATTTATTTCACTTTTTTAAGTTTTCATAGAAAGCGCCTGGATATTTTGTGTTAGCAATATGTTTTGCAGCCATTGCTATATTTGTGATTAGGCGCACAACTATAAATATTATGATTGAGGAAAATTAGCATTTATTATTTATTACGTAATATTACTAGATTTGTTTACTTTTCCAATGCGCATATGAATTACATATATTCAACCTGTTTTCAATGGATTAGTTTCCAATGTATGTATAATACAATCATCATCATCATCATTTCAGCCGATAGACGTCCACTGCTGGACATAGGCCTCCTCCAAATGTCACCACAATGAACGGTCCTGTGCGTCTCGCATCCATCGGATTCCCGTAACCTTCACCAGGTCATCGGTCCACCTTGTAAGGGGCCTTCCAACACTGCGTCTTTCGGTTCGCCACTCCAGAACCTTTCGGCCCCAACGGCCATCTGTTCTGCAAGCTATGTGCCCTGCCCATTGCCACTTAAGTTTGGCGATTCTTCGTGCTATGTCGGCAATCTTGGTAGGTTGGTTGGCGAATATCTTCATTTCTGATCCGATCACGCAAGGAAACTCCGAGCATAGCCCTTTCCATTGCCCTTTGGGTGACTTTGAGCCTTCTGATGAGGCCCATTGTGAGCGACCACGTTTCGGAACCATATGTCATCACTGGCAACACGCACGGTCATCTGACAGACTTTCGTATTGATACACTGTGGTATATTGGACGAGAAGATACCGCGCAGCTTCCCGAACGCTGCCCAGCCGAGTCGGATTCGACGGATGACCTCTTATTCGAAATTAGACCTACCTTCTATCCGTCTACCTTGGACTGTCTATCCAAGGTAGACGTAATCGTCCACAACTTCGAGTATAGAGTCTCCAATCTTGATAGGAGTGGGTGCTACATGGTTGTTTATCATGACTTTAGTTTTGTCCATGTTCATTTTAAGACCCACTCTTTTGGAAGCTCTACTGAGGTCACTGAGCATTGTGCTGAGCTCTTCCGTAGTCTCAGCCATGACTACTATGTCGTCGGCAAACCGAAGATGAGCGATGTACTTGCAATTGACATTAATGCCCAATCCACTCCAGTCCAGAACCTAGAAGACATCCTCCATTGCGGCCGTGAACAGTTTCGGAAAAATGACGTCTCCCTGCCTCACACCCCGCTGCAGGAGGATAGGTTTCGAGTTCCGGTCCTGCAGGCTGACTGACATAGTGGCGTTTTCGTACAAACACTTCAGCACCTCGATGTACCGATAGTCAATCTGGCACCGTTGGAGAGACTGCAGCACAGCCCAAGTCTCGATCGAATCAAAGGCTTTCTCGTAGTCCACAAACGCTAGGCAGAGAGGCAGATTATACTCCTCGGTCTTCTATATAACCTGCGGTAGCGTGTGTATGTGGTCTATGGTGCTGAAGCATTTTCGGAATCCGGCTTATTCGGGAAGAAGTCGTCGAACCTGCGCACGAGACGGTTCGTGATGACTCGCTTGTAGACATGGCTCAGAAGTGAGATGGGCCTATAATTCTTAAGCAGAGCCTTGTCGCCCTTCTTTAAGAAGAGTACCACCTCACCTCCGCTTCATGCCTGTGGTGTTTTTCCCTCGAACAACAGCTTAATCAGCAGGAATCAAACAGCTTCTGAAGGGCCTTAAGGGTTTGTTTCCCACCCGCCTTCAGGAGTTCGGCTGTAATTCCGTCATCACCCGGTGTCTTGTGGTTATTAAGCTGCTTCAGAGCCATCCTAATCTCGTACCGGCTGACGTCCGGGATATCTTCGGTATAGTGTCAGGGCAATCTAGCTAGGGTCGTTTGCTAGATTTGTAGTGGGTTTTGTGATTGACGTGTACAACTGTCCATAAAAATCCTCGATCTCTCCCAGAAGCTCCGATTTGGCGGATATGACTCTGCCATCTTCGGTCTTCAGTTTCGTGAGCTGGCTCTGCCCAATAGACAGATCTCTTGCAAACACCTTAGAGCCCTTATTTCGCTCAATCACGTCTTTAATTTTTCCAGTATTTAAGTGACGGAGATCGCGTTTCAAGGACTTAGAGATCCGTTTATTGAGCTGCCGATATGTGCACGCATCGTCTGAAGATTGCAGAATCATCTCACGCCTTTCCTTCATAAGCTGGAGAGGTCGATCTCTTCTTGCTCTTATTTGTACGAGTCTTATAGAATTTAGACCCGATCGTATGGACAGTTTCCACGAACCCATCGTTGTATTCGTCCACAGAGCTTTCTAGGCATTCGACACGATTTTGAAGTTCGAGCTGAAAGCTGTCGGAGTTTTGGATCTGGATCTGTGCAGGACGGAGCGTAGACTTCATCAGTCGAGATCTTTCAATCTTGACATTGATATTCAATGTGCCTCTTACCATGCGGTGATCACTTCCAGTTTACACCGCATTGATCACAGATACATCATTGAATATTTGCTTCTTCGTCGACATGATGAAGTCAATCTCATTTTTAGTTGCACCATCAGGGCTTTGCCAGGTCCACTTCCTATGCTCACGCTTTCTGAAGAAAGAGTTCATCATGTAGAGGCCCTCCTTCTTCATAAAACTGGCCAGTAGGTGTCCCCCGGTGGTTCCTACGTGCAAATCCAAATTGCCCCACTTGAAGCTCGTCACCGTCTCGTTTGCCCAGTTTCGCATTAAAGTCCCCCATGACCACGGTGAAGTGAGTCTTATAACCATGTATGGCTCTGGATACATCCTCATACATGGTCTCTACTTCGTCGTCGGGGTGTGTCGAGGTCGAAGCGTAGACCTGTATAACCTTCAGCGAATATCTTGATGATATTCTGAGTATAAGGTACGCCACCCTGGTCGACAAACACCTGCTCTAAACGCTACGATCTTCACCACATTGTTCACAAGGGACTTGTGGACGATAAACCCGACACCACCTTGGGACTGCTGGTCCTTCTCCCGAAAATAGAGCAAGTTACCAGATTTTAGGATTATCGTGTCCTCCCCTGTCTTCGGACTTCGGATAATCCCACAATACTCCATCGTAACCTGCTCAACTCCTCCTCTAGCTCGGTGATCTTCTCATCGGACCGGAGTGTACGCGTGTTGTACATCCCGAGTGTTGTACGTATAATACAAATAGATCTTTATTAACTATGTAATTCATTCAAATATATACGACTAAATTATCTAAAATAACTAAACTATTGTCCCACAACTATTGTCAAATTTGTCCTGTATCTGGGTGTAATTTATCTAAAATATGCATGTATTTAAAAATAGTATGTTTAATCAATTGTCTAGTACTCATAGCACAAGCTCTGCTTAGTTTGGGAATGTTACGTAATAATTAATAAATGCTAATTTTCCTAAATCATAATATTTATAGTTGTGCGTGCCTAATCACAAATATAGCAATGGCTGCAAAACATATTGCTAACACAAAATATCCAGGCGCTTTCTATGAAAACTTAAAAAAGTGAAATAAATAAAACCGCTGTATAATAATGATATTTTTCAACACGTACGCAATAAACACTGTTCGTACAACCGTTTTTATCAAAACACAGTAGCGTTTGTCTTTCCTGAGTTTATGTTCTGTGTGGCTCTGCTAGAGAGTATGCTCTGTAGCAGAGCCACAATCAATGTCTATTTTATCATTACTTAATGCACGTACAGTAATGACGGTATGCGTACATTATGTTCGTTTGACGTACATCATTTTAAGATATAATTGATCGACTTCTAAAATGGTGGCTCTGCGGCAGAGCATGACACGAAATCTCTGCAAGTACTGGATCGATTGCTAAAATTTTTTCACCGATAGAAAGCTGCTTTATTCCTATGTGACATAGGCTATATATTTTATGTACGCAAGCGAAGCTGCAGGCAAAAGCTAGTATTCAATAGATTGGCAAGCTCTTAACTTATCAAAATGTAAGGTCGAACCAAAGTTTATGGCGTCTTGGAACACTACGAGTCGCTGCGTAGTAACGAATTCTTGTGACAGTGGGGTACTGCGAAAAAATACACATGTATGGGTATCTGGGTTTGTCTTAGTAAAAATTACTCTTGTTTGTAAGCTTGTCTGTTGAGCGCAGGATCGGGCAACGAGTGCGAAATGGGGCGATAGGCATTGTAATAAGAACTGCTCTATAGCAGCCCCGAGTTTGGAAGTTGGTGGTGTGAACACCCTCATAATTTAGAAAGCACATAAAGCCATTCGTCCTACACCTGCCCCCCTAGCCAAGTTACAACCGTTTCGTTTCGATTCTCTTTTCGTTGATTGCCTCGAGTCGGCGACGCCTCCTATTCATTTGTTCTGACCACGTGACTGAGCGTTGAGATGACGTCAGAATAAAGGAATCGGAGGCCAAGTCCGTTCCATCATCGGACCACTAGACGTACGGCGTTCCGCCACCGGTACATGGTAGACATCCCACCCATACGCACAAAACGTTTTAAGAACACATTTATTATGCGTACAGCCAAGGAGTGGAATTCCTTGCCGGAGTCTGTGTTTCCTGATAGCTACAACTTAGGGGTCTTTAAGTCAAGAGTGAATAGGCTACTTCTAGGCAAGCGTGCTCCAACGTCGACCACATCATCGCTTACCATCAGGTGAGATGGTGGTCAAACGCGAGTCTATCATTAATAAAAAAAAAAAAAAAAAAATAGGCGTGGCCTACTCGAGGCGATCGACGAAAAGAGAATCGAAACGATACGGTTGTAACTTGTCTAGGGGGGCTGATCTCTCCCCGGTAGTGTTGGATTGTTGTCCCATCGTTTACCATAGTGTACCTGTATTTACGCACACATTTGTGCACTATAATATCTCTTGCGTACTTGGCTAATCTCTGTTGAAATTCGATATTGATAACATAATAATAATAATAAATATCATTTATTTCTCTCATAAAGGTACATTGTAACAAGTTTATTTTACAAATTTTGTCTGAAGGCTAAAAAACCTTTGTGAGAGCTGGAGTCTGAACTAGGTTCGAGACCTGTAAGACAGATCTCCAGGCTCACACCCTTTTAAACATAATCGCATTTTGCGGCACATAAACATGAATCTTATGTTTGTAAGATTATGATATTTGAGAGATTTGTAAAATGACGTGTTAAGTGTAAAGGAAAAGGGATATTTTTATTGAAATGCGTGTGTAGTGTATAATGTATGTGTTTATAATGAATGTTATTAAATTTACTTTATGATTTGGATGATACTTTCGGTGTGTTCGTAGTCCAAATCAAGGAGCCATTTATATTTAGTCATTTCATACATATATATCAGTACTTTTACCTCCTGAAATATTGTCATTGAGTTAAATGGACCTTGTATAATGGACAGTCAGTATATAATTTTAGTGCTATAAGCTTAAAGCTGTGATGTATAAACTAGTAATAGGTATATGTGCTAGGGCTAATAAAATAAGTGCACATATTTAAAAATTTGTTTGTTTGTATATTTTGTTGCGAATTTTGTATTTAACTTAACTTATTAATTGTTATGGATAAATTGGTATTTTAAAATTTTGACGGTTTTATTTCGTTATTGCCTCTTCAACTCCTTTTATTTTTTAACTTGAGTGGCAGTGGGCAGGGCATATTGTTCGCAGAACAGATGGTCGATGGGGCCGAATGGTTCTGGAATGGTGACCACGTACCGGATGCACAGAACACTAATGTACAGAAGTCAATCTACATACAAAGCGTGCTCGAGCAACTCAAACATAGACACCGCTCACGGACACGATATCTTGGAGCGCCTCGGACCGGTGCGAGCGCGAGTGCCATCCGCTTGAGACACGCATCTGTGAACATTTTTGCGCAATAATATAAGCAACAAAAATAAGTTATTTTAACTGTACAGTGGACAGTTGTTTAAATTCAACATTAAATGGCGAATTATCGTTTTTTAAGCTACCAGTTGTTTCAGATCATCGAAATGCAAGC
Source organism: Mythimna impura (assembly GCA_905147345.3). Classification (NCBI taxonomy): domain Eukaryota; kingdom Metazoa; phylum Arthropoda; class Insecta; order Lepidoptera; family Noctuidae; genus Mythimna; species Mythimna impura. The sequence continues at coordinate 2,601,146 of LR990348.1, forward strand.
AAATACCTACTTGAGGTTCGTTTTAATGTAAAGGTGTGTCCAGACGCTTGCGAACTGCGCGCGTGTTGCTCGCGTGCGGTTACAGCCTAAGTTTGCTTCTTTCGGGTCCCACAAAACAGGTATATTTCAATTAACCGTAAACAATTTTCATTCTTCCACTCGCATGTCAACATGTATTTATTCTCCGGCATTTAGAAACAAGTCTCTTCAAGATTCTGGAGTGGAGAGGGCTAGGCATAAGACCGGTCATTGTGGCGACATTTGGGGGAGGCCTATGTCCAACAGTGGACGTCTTTCGGCTGAAATGATGATGATGATGATGATGATTTAGAAACAAACTGAGCGGGTATGTTGGTGACGAGACGCGAGCGGCACGCGCGCACCTCCTGCCCTCCTGCGCCGCTCAAGTACGGCGTGTAGCTTGCGTGAGAGCGGCGCGCGGGCGGCGCAAGGGACGAGTACGAACTACGAACATGAAATGCACGCGCGCAGTTCGCAAGCGGCTCGCGATCGGCGCATTGGCCAGGTCTGGACACACCTTAAGACAGAACAGTTAGGTAGGTAGGTAATGGCCCCGGCCCCGCGCAGAGAAAGCTAACATCACTTTGTGGTCATGCAATATTTTTACAATTTATATTAGTATAAGTTGTGTAAGCGGGTGCGCGTGTATCTCGCGACTAGACGGCAACCCTAGTGCGACCACCGAGCGTAGGTATGAAGTAGTGATCGTACATACATGAGATTGACTTCTGTAACTATCTATTTTGTGCCGGAAGACGCAGCGTTGGCGCGGCCCAGACAAGGTGGAGCGATGACCTGGTGAGGGTGGTGGGAATCATGAGAGGATGCGATGCAATCAGGATGCGAGTCGCACGACGACGGGTTTAGTGTCTGGCCCGATAGTTGATTTCGGGTTGTTGTGTTGTGTTTTAGCTTGCAAATCAATTACTTGTTTATTCATGAATCATAGTGTGCCAAATAAACATACTTTGTTTCTTTTCTATATTTTATTTCCTTTCTTTCTTTTCTTTTTTCTTGCTTTGCTTTCTTTGCTTTCTTTTCTTTCTTGTCTTTCTTTTCTTTCTTTTCTTTCCTTTCTTTTCTTTATTTTCTTTCTTTTCTTTCTTTTCTTTTTTTTCTTTGTTTTCTTTCTTTTCTTTCTTTTCTTTCTTTTCTTTCTTTTCTTTCTTTTCTTTATTTTCTTTATTTGCTTTCTTTTCTTTCTTTTCTTTCATTTCTTTCTTTCCTTTCTAAGTTCTAATTGCGCTGAGAACTCTAACTCAGCGTCTCACGCGAGGGTGATAGTAGTTGTGAAGCGATTCGATGCGGTTCACGCGAATTCAGTGCGACGCGGCGGCTCTGTCCTACCACCGCTTTAGCAACCATTTATATAGTATAACAAGTCACACACACGCACCGCATGAGTTCGCGCGAAAATATCAATCCAACTGTTCGCATCCGCTAAGCATCGCTCAACGCCGCACGGCACCCACATGCGGTTAGACACGTAAGCCACCGATAGAGTATCAATTGTTTGTGTCATTCGCGCCGCGATCGTGATGCTGCGATGCCGGATTTGAAATTTGAGTTCCTGTGACGTCATAGATGTCGTTACACGTGAAACACCCCAAGGTGAGAATATCCGAAGGTATTCTCTAGCAATAAACAAGTTTTACTATATTCTTAAAGGATATTTTAGTCTTACTTTACGTCATGCGCTGTGTATTTGCAACATTTAATATAATATTAATAATGTTTGTCTTTTTTTTTGAGGCACCACATTTGAAGCGTAGGTATCAAGTCATGTGACCCGATTTCGTTCTTTCATTCAAATAATCACAAGAAACAATTTCGTTATAAATGCTAATAAAAAGGATTATTACTAACAAATAAAAATATTGCAAATTACATAATCTTTAGTACAGAAAACTGCATATTTTCCATAGGTACCTATCTATTCTGAAAAGTATAGGTAACGCTAATTCAATTCAATTCGAAATTCAATTCAATTCAAAATTCAATTAAATTCGATTAAATTAAATTCAAAATTCAATTCAATTTAAAATATTTTTATTTCCCATAGGCCTACATGGGCTCTTATATAGAGCAGTGGTGGACGAGTGGTAAAGGCCCCGACTTACGAGTTGTGGGTCACGGGTTCAAACCCAGACAGGCGCATTACTTTGTATAATTTATTTCATAGCCACTGCTCTCAAAACGGTTAAGTAAAACATCGTGAGGAAACCGGCATGTCCAAGAACCAAAAATTAGAAGACATGTGACATCCACCAACCTGCACTGGGCCCGCATTCCCTTTCCTAGTGAGGTGGCCTGAGTCCCAACAGTGGGAACATTATAAGGCCGACAATGCAATACTTATAAAACTTCAGAATATAATAACACCTACACTGTCTTAAAACCCTCTTGCCTAGAACAATTCTCGCCAAAATCTCAAGACACACTCCCACAGTTTCCCTAAGCGATACCAGCTAATAATGTTGCCAGTTGATGGCTAAACTTTTATCAAGCGACCGACGTTTAACAGCGCTTGAAGCGACTGTTAATTAGCGCCGGCGACGACTCGCAGGAGATTGAATATTGATAATATCTAATTGATTGCCGAGCGATTCGCGAAATGCAGCGGTATCGGTATGCGATTAGTGATGGTTACTGAAATGATGTTGGTATGTGTTTTTGTTTAATTAAGACAACGTCTTCTCAGGAAGATAAATCATATTAGCAGTAGGTAGTTGTTTTATTACTTAGTAACCCTTATTTTATCTACAATCTGCATCCTTTGATTATATAATGTAAGTGCAGTGTTGTCTTATTTACCTAAAGGTTGACTGGTAGAGAAGTCCTTGTTGCATTAAATCCGCCTATGTAAATTAAGTTTAAATAAATAAATTATGTCTAGACGGGGTATCAATTGCCTAAAAATATTTCAAAAACAACGGACCAACTGCTAGCCTGCCCGAGCACAGAGCACTGTAATGTACTGGAGAGTGTTACCCACCAATCAGAGCCGATCGTGTCACCTTTCGTGTCACTATGTATTATCTTTCTGCATCTAACTAAAATGCACTTCTGTACTATCAAGGGCGGATCCAGCTTTGGCGCCAGGGGGGGGTCACATCACGTCATGGTCAAGTCATAAGAAGTTATGATTTAATTTTGATAATAATAGATACGGGTAAAAATACATACATCAATAAAATACCTACTATTTTATCGATGTATGTACTGTGCTTAAAAATACCTATATTTAAATAACAAAATCAATTTTTCTTTTACGTCTCCCGAAACGCGTTATCACTCCATCTACTTCAATGGTAACGAGAAAAGCAAGTGGCGAACTCAAAAAAAATGGACTGCCACCGGTGAGCCCTAACACAACCCGCTTTCTGTATGCAGACGAACTAGCATTAACTTGCCAAGCCACTGATTTTGAGGAGATTGAGGCCAAACTTACCACAGAGTCTCTCAGATCTTAGCCAGTATTATACTGCTAATGCATTTAAAGCAAATCCCTCAAAAATGTGCGTCTTTCACCTTTGTAACAGACAAGCGGGTTGAATGCTCAATATCTTATGGCAGGAGGTACCAATCATTCATAACCCCTATCCAAGATATCTCTTCATCACTCTGGATAGGTCTCTCAACTACAGAGAGAATTGCGAGAACGTTAAGCAGAAGGTGCATACGAGAAACAACCTGCTACGTCGTCTAATATCCACTAGATGGGGGGCGTCTCCCCAAGTTCTGCGAACAGCTGGAATGGCACTCCGCTTCTCCGCTGGTGAATATGCTTGTCCAGTATGGAGCCGCTCCGCCCACTCTAACATAGTGGATACAGCACTTAATGAGACGTGCCAAATTGCCACTGGTTGCCTTATGCCGACTCCGGTACGAATGCTGTATCCACTAATCGGCATTGCACCCCTAGAAATTCGCAGGACCGTGGCTAGCCGCATAGAAAGAACGAAACAATAAAACGACCCTTGCCATTCTATGCACTATTACAGCTGCAGCAGCCCCTGAGACTTAAAAGTCTTAAAAGTTTTGTTGTAAGCGTGAGCACATCTCAAAGTAGAACCATATGGCTTTACTTTGAGATGGGAGTGATGTGTCTCTCCTGGACACGAGTTGCCATGGCCAATCTGGAAAACTCTAAATAGACTCCGCATGCAGGTTGAGCGCAGCAAAGACAATCTCCACAGATGCGGGTTCCTGAACGGTTCCGACCTTCAGTATTTGTGCAGTGTCTCTCCACAGACCATGTCCAACCTTCCATCCTGCATGAAGTGCCCTGTTACCTGTTCATGTAGGGATCTTATGACAGTATCAGTGGACGACATTGCCGTGGCCAAATACTGGGCTAGGCAAGGAACTTTACGTTTTTATGGACATGAAGAAGTGCCAGTCCGGTTAGACATTCGACCATTGAAGCTTCTAGTCATAATTTGATTTTTCGTAACGAGAGAGATCTTCCCGCTGTCGCTACACTAACATGTAGTGTAGCCATAATACATTAAAAAAATCTTATATTAAGATACGTCTCAAAATCACAATTTAAAATAAGGTCAGAAAACTTCTATTGATAAAATATTTTTATTGAATCTTTTCAAAGAACTCTCCACTAGCCTATAAACAAAGTTTCATGCGTCTGAAACAATTTTCGAAACATTTTTTCCAGTCCGCTGCAGACACCTCTTACACGGCCTTCTTGAACGCTGCTAGCGCGTCTTCCGGCGATGAAAACTGTATCCCTTTCGGTAGATTTTTTATTTTAGGGAATAAAAAGAAGCCACACGGTGCCAGATCAGGACTGTAAGGAGGGTGCCCCAAGACTCTGACCGGTGCGGTGTCCAGGAAGTCCCTCGTTTTGAGCGCTAAGTGCTCGGGCGCGTTGTCATGGTGAAGCAGTACCCTGCGGAGCCCGGTATTCGGTCGCTTGTTGCTCATTGCAGACAAAAATTCTGGCAGGCATTTTGTGGTATACCATTCGGCGTTGATGCTGCTTTGGTCTCGTAATGGAATTGAAATCAGATACCCCGTCAAAGTGAAGAAACTAGTGATCAAAATTTTCCTTGCGCTGTTTCTGTTTCGTTTTGAAACAGTAAAACTGTTTCTGGATCGTATTGATAAATACAGGATTCGTTACCTGTCACAATGTCGTAAACGCGCCGAGATGAGCCGTTTCAAATTTTTGAATCATATCACGGCACCACTCCACACGGGCTTCTGCGCTTCGGTGAGGTTGTGCGACACCCAGCGGCAAACTATCCTCCTCACACGAAGGTGCTCGTGTAGAATCTTGTGAACGCTTCCCGAACTAATCTGCAGTGTATGCTGAATCTCTTCGTATTATAATCCGTCTGTTTTCTTGAATTAATTTTTTTACTGCCAGCACACTTTCTTCCGTGACAGCTGTCGTAGGACGACCACTTCTTTGTTCATCCCCAAAGTAAGGCGACCGCGCTTGAACTCGCTATACCAGCGGTAGATGGTTGCTTTTGAAGGTCTTTCATCCATAAAAGCAATTTGAAGTCGATCAAATGACTCATCAGGTTTTAGGTCACAATTAAAATCATAGAAAATCATTGCACAAAAATGGCCTCCATAGATGTACTTTTTATATTTTTATATATTAAAAAGCGTACATTATGAAGGTCCAAAATTCACGTAAAATAGCAGATTTTCAGAGATCTTTAGTATATTACTTTTACACAAGTTTATGTTTTGATTTTTATAGAAGCCTAGATAATATCTACAAGATATCTCTGTATCCAAAATATCTGGAGAAAGAAAATGTACCTCGGGTTGGCCGCTCTTAAATTAATTAAATATTGAAAGTGTTTACTTTATGTAAACACTTTATGTAAATCTATATTGTGACAAAAATTACATAAAAACATTATGTTTAACAATTTTAGTCAGTGGTCCACCTAGGTCCTGGACCCAGCCCAGGGGGGGGTCATGACCCCCATGACCCCCCCCCTGGATCCGCCCTTGTGTACTATGTATAAAAGCAAGGGAACTCGGATCAGTAGGTACTTTAGAACGAAACTATTTTTCTTTATGAGTTGGTAAATCTTCCAATGTAGGTACTTTAGAACGAAACTATTTTTCTTTATGAGTTGGTAAATCTTCCAATGACTTCTCTCGCTCAAAGGCGCGAGGGCGGGTCAGACTTTTACTGATTAAAACCCTACCTGTGTCTAGGACCACGGTTCCCTTTCAGAAATTGCCCGTGGCCGAATAAAACTAATGTACGTATCAACAACTTTACTCAATTGTCAATAGATGGCGCTACCGGAGTCTTATTTTTGTAGTATGGACAAGTTGCTCAATAACTGGAATCTAGGCCGTACGTAACCTTCTAACTCCTGAAAGTATGATTTTTTTTCTGATTTTCTTGAAGTACTTACTACCTATAATACGTAGTACCTACCTATTTTATGCGGGAGACAAAATAATGTCATTTGGAGTTAAAAAACATCAACAAAATTTACAAAATACTGGCAGCAGGTATTTATTGTCTGATTACAGGATATTTTTTTAGGAACATTCGACACAAAATCCATCATAATTATACTACTCAACCTAAAGTACGCCAGTGATTGTGAGGTTAAATGTAAATACCTACTTACTTATTCTTGTAGTCAGTTAGGTACTATTCTAAATTATCTCAAGCAGGTCAGCAAAATTATAATTTATATGTTACATCGAAAACAATTTTCGTAGGTACTTATCCAAAATTAACGTAAAAACTTTCCAACACTGTAATTAGCTGTTTACTAACACCGAGCCGGAGATAAGCGTGTTTTATTGAAAAACTTACACGCTGGCGCAGTTTTGATTAAGATTAGTTCGTAACTTGCACAATAATTTAGATTGAGCGGTGATTTGGAACGCGACGCTCGCGGGTTGGCGCGAAATTTCGCGGTACACGGATCCGTCACGATGTTACTGGATATGATACTGTGATATATCGAAAGGAGATCGCATGAGTTGTTATTTTTATAGCTAACGTACGTTACGTACGTATACTTTGTTTTAGTCAAATAAAGATCCCGAACCGAGGCCTACCGTCGCTGAGTAGCGATAATACCAATAGATAGGTAGATAAGTAGGAACTCTTTATTTTAAATATCTTCAAGTAAGATGTCAGCAAACCGTGGGGGCCCAGCAGGGTCGAAGCCTACTGGGGCCAAGGGTCTGCTTCTGAAAGGAAGACTCGGCCCTGGTACGAAAGGCAACGAAGGAACAGGAGTGGGTTTTTAGTCAGTAAAAGTCTGACACTGTCTCCCATGATGTCATTAGATGATTTTCCCATCGAAAGAAAAAGTAAAATAGATTCAGATTGTGTATCTATTATAATATATATTTTATGTTTAATACTGGTTTTGTCACAACAATGACAGCCCCATTTCTTGTACAGGCAATTACTGTCCATACCAGGTTGCCTGGAAGAGATCGCGGAATGCGATAAGGCCGCCCGTTGTATGTATGCGTTTTAGTTTCCCTATGTATTTGTAATGGTGTACAATAAAGTATATAATAAAAAAATAAATAGATTCCAAAATTGTTTTGTTTGAATTCGAGTGTCATGAACCAATAGAAGCAAGAATAGTCTTAAAAGGGAACACTTGTGTACCTATTATATATTTATTCATTCATTTTTAGTTCAGCTAACTTTTGCTATTACAGATTGCGAATGTTTATGGAAAAGGGAACATAACTACCACGATGCAAGCCAGGGATGAATATTTAAATACTTACTTAGAACAATCTGACACGACTAGGTGGTCTGACTTGGATAGGTATAGTTAAGTTGATGATACACATGCCTGTAGCTCGTACAAAAGTATAAGTGTTCTGATTGGTGGTTGGCAAGCAAACCACTTGCACACTTTTGTGCAAGTTACAGGCACTGCTTACATAACTACTTCCTCTCAATACATAAACTCCATTAATATCTGTAGTACGTAAGTGCAATTAGGTTTATGTTTAAAGAAACTTTATTCTCAATAAAAACATAACATGTCGCTTACTTGAGAACAATAATTAAAACTTAATACAAACAATAATTAACTAATTTAGGTTCGACAACATCCGTCACAAAACAATCTTAACTACCCGAAACTTGACCCACCCAACGCACTCATTTTTCGAGTAGTGTCTGGTTGGCGATTAAGTAAAATGACTAAGCTGGGTTTTGAATGCGTTGAATGCGAGAAGGTTTCTTATGCGTGAGGGTATTTTATTATATAGCTGTGCTCCTTCAAATGTAAGCATTTTTTTGCCATAGTTGGTCCTGGTTTTTGGTAGAACTAATAAACTTGCTCGTCGTGTGCTTCGTTGACTAACTTGTTTGTGTTGGGTAAGTGTGATATTGGTATGTATGTTTTTGTTTAGAACTTTTCTGATAAAGATGCATGTGTTATAAATATGAAGTTGTTTTATGTTTATTATTTTGGTTTTTGAATAAATAATTAGAATAGTCATTTTGAAGGTCACACAATCTTCTAACCAATATATAAAGGATAGATTGTTACAAAATAATTATTAGTTACTATCAACCTTTGTGCCTTTATGAGGGAAACAAAAATATTATTTTATTTCGTTTATTAATTTTCAAGTACATATTTTACACATAATTATTATCTAGATATATAAAAGGAGAAACTGACTGACATATCAATGCACAGCCGAAACTACTGGATTTAGGGACGTGAAATTTTGCACAAAGCTTCCTTAGGCGTAGGCGAGCACTAAGAGAGGATTTTCCAAAATTCACCCTCTAAGGGAATGAAAGAGTGGTCCAAAGTTTGTATGTAGAAACTTACTTTCACGCGGGCGAAACCGCTGGCAGAAGATAGATATTATTATAACTGCCCCCCTAGCCAAGTTGCAAACGATAAACGTGAACGCTTAGTAATCTCCAATAGATTTTCAACTTTATACCTAAGAGCATAAAGTTGAAAATCTATTAAAGACTACTGAGAGTTTACGTTTATCGTTTATGACTTGGCTAGGGGGGCTGGTCTCATCTAGCACAAACCACGCTCCACGTCTTACATCCGCGTACCACCGTCTTGTAAACTTTGAGCTTCGGTTAATAGCTTAACACGCGTTTGTAACGAGTTGGTTAATGAATTAAATCTGTATTAACTGCTCCGCCAAGACGGGCATATTTCACTTGCATACGCCGCAGTTTGAGATAAGTGATCTTGTAAATAAGTGCCTACTTATATCCTGACTTTAAAGTAATTTCCGCACTTCGCTAATGTTTATGTGGTTTCTTATTCTATTTGGGTATAGAATAGTATTTTAGAGTAGGGAAACATTGGCTAGTCTGCAGAGTGGCAAACCGGGCTCACTGCAATGGTTTAATTTTTTCGGTAGGAAATCCTCATGAATGCCCAGGATGACTTACAGACGAGCCAGTTTGGGCAGTGTCAGACTTCTACTGACTAAAACCACATTCCTGCCTTACAATTAAACCACAGACATGACGTCTGTGCCCTTGCTTATTGGTTATTCATTTTCTGCCATTCATCTCTCTATCCATCCATCCATCCAACCATTTTTAGGGTTCCGTACCTCAAAAGGGAAAAAAACGGATCCCATATAGGATCACTTTGTTGTCCGTCTGTCTGTTTGTCGCTCTGTCAAGAAACTTTATCTTAGGAACGCTTATAGATATCGAATTGAAATTTAAACCATATAGGTACTCAGGACTGCAGACCCTTGAAGCTCTGAAACAATCAAACATCTGCGATAACGAACAAAAAAGATACGGCCGTTTATGTCGCAAAAAACGTATATTTTGACACACTCAAGAGAATCAAAATTCATAGGGTACTTCCCGTTGACCTAGAATCTTGAAATTTGTCATGAAGCAAGGTACAAGTATAGGAAAAAAACTGAAAACTGTAAATTTGTAGTTCCAAAACAAAAAAAAAAAAATTTGCGATTCGGAAAAATCTTCGTAACTCAATTCGGGAATTGAACTCTTTTCATAGGTGAGTTTGTACGGAACCCTCAGTATGCGAGTTCGACTCGTACTTGCCCCGGTTAGCCCGGTAGCTATAACCTAGGGTTCTTTAAGTCAAGAGTGAATAGGTTGCTTCTAGGCAAGCGTGTTCCATCGTCGGCCACATCATCGTTTACCATCAGGTGAGATAGTGGTCAAAAGGGAGCCTATCCATAATAAAAACACGTTGTACTAAGATAGATAAAGTTTTATGTAGCGAATGCTAGAATGAGCGGAACGAGCTATACAATTGGGACATCCTATCATATAGTTAATATTCATTATCTTATCAATAGCTTTAAAATTGTGGATAACATATTAAACTACATGATGCATAATTCGATTTTAGAGCTGGGCTGTCCACGGAGACTGCTATTCTGGCGCTCAAGCGTACGGTCAGGTACTATACTGATAGGAACACACCTGTGTATGCTGCTTTCCTGGACCTCTCCAAGGCATTTGACCTGGTTAATTATAATATCTTATGTTCGAAATTGAGTAAGCAAGGTATACCTAATGAGCTTATTAGGCTCTTAGACTACTGGTATGGCCACCAGATTAACCAGGTCAGATGGGCTGGTGCTTTGTCTGCGGCGTATGGGCTGGAGTGTGGTGTAAGACAGGGAGGTCTGACCTCTCCGGCGCTCTTCAGTCTATACATCAATGAGTTGATAGAGGAGCTCGGCAGCACTGGTATCGGATGCTCTATTGACGGTAGGATTGTTAATAGTATAAGTTATGCAGATGATATGGTGTTGCTGAGTCCCTCGATTAGTGGACTCAGACGAATGCTGGAGATATGTGAAGGGTACGCCACTTCTCATGGTTTATTGTACAATGTGCGAAAGGTACAAGAGTGAGCTTGTGGTGTTTAGGGTGGGTTCTAAAAAGCCAATAACGGTTCCTCCAGTTTTTCTTTATGGTGTACCACTAAATAGGGTGTCGCATTTTAGGTACCTTGGTCACATTGTGAATGAGAATTTAAATGATGACGGTGACATTGAGAGGGAGCGAAGAGCGTTGTCGATCCGATGTAATATGCTGGCCCGTAGGTTTGCACGTTGTACTAGAGAGGTGAAAATCACTCTGTTCAAGGCGTTTTGCCAGTCTTTCTACACGTGCAGCCTATGTGTTAGACATACGCAGAGGGCCTACAATGTTCTTCACATTCAGTATAATAACGCCTTTAGGGTGCTGTTGGGGCTCCCGCGGTTCTGTAGCGCGTCGGGCATGTTTGCTGAAGCACATATAGACAGCTTTCAAGCTATTATGCGAAAGAGAACAGCATCCCTGATGCGTAGGATTCGGGGGAGCACCAACAGCATTTTGAGGGTGATAGCTGATAAGCCGGATTGCCCCTTCTTGGGGCACTGGACTCGTTTGCACAGCTGCAGGTCTGGTGCAGCGGCAAGCGGGCACAGTTATAATATGTATAAGTTTATGAACTGATTTTATTTTATTCTATTTATTTTAATGAACAATTTTACTAACATAGTTTTAAGTTCTACTAACATAATATGGATGTATCTGATATAAATAATAAATAAATAAAATTACGAATTTTTGCACACATCGGGGCTCCTGTATATCCGGGAGCCCTTAAATAACGTTTGAACGCTCTGTTAGCATTCGGTAATTCCGTCATTTATTCGAATATTTCAGAAAACTTGTTCCAGAAAATATCTATGTGGTTTATTAAACCATAAAGTTTTTAATACACACGTATATTATTATCCCGTTTTGTGTGTTTCACAATCAGCCTAATGTTCTTGTAGCGACATCTATGGCGTCACATAAGAACTAATAATGCATCGCGCAACTAAAGTTCTCTGCGCGATATGAACATATAGAACAGCCCGAAATCATCTATCGGGCAGTTGCCCACCAGACATAACACCCGTCTGGTCGGAGGATCCTCCCTTTTCAACGGAGGTTTGCGGGACTTTACTCTTTTCTCTTTCTGTTCCGCATATTTCCAAATTCTCACTGCTGGGACTTAGGCCTTCTCTCTAGGAGAAGAAATGGGCAGCAAAGCAACACGCGGGCCCAGTGTGGATCGGTGGAGGTTACATGTTTTCAAATTTTTGGTTCTAAGACAAGCCGGTTTCTTCACGATATTTTCCTTCACCGTTTTGAGTTCAGTGGTAATGAAATAAATCACACAAAGTAATTTGTCTGACTGGGTAAGAACTCACGACCTACAACTAGTAAATCGGGATCGTTACAACTGATCCACCACTGCTTTCATATAAGACATCTATGCAAATGAAGGATTCAACGATAAACAGTCAGTTAGCCTATTATATCCTTCTTTTAAGCGAAGGCCTCCCTCTCCCTTTTCCACACACGTCTGTTCTCAGTCCTTGCGGGCCAGTCCCTCCGTTAGTTGTCAAGCTCATCTCTCCACCTTCGCCTTGATCGACAAAGTAATAAAAAAAAAACCATCCCGATAAAATCATCATCCTTATATCCGAATAAACGTCTTCTGATTTAAATTCAAGGAGAATCACTTCATAAATAAAGGAAAATAAAGCGTCTTTGTAGGGAAGGTCCACGTCAGGCCAGGAGAGGTGGCGAGGTGAAATTAGGGCCCTTGTTGGATCAAAGAAAGCAGTTTTTATTCGGTCTAAAGTAATTATTGTGTTTTTGTGAAAGAGTTTGTTAGCGGACCATTCAGAATCGAGGACACGGACGCTTTCTTGATGGAGGGACGGATTTGGGAGGCCGGGGAACGGGATAAATATAATTTTCGGCGTTCTTTAGCTTGTGTGGAAAATATTTTTCCCTAGATTTTAATCTGCCGGCTAAAGCGACAACTTTTGTGGTTTTCATGTTGTATGAATACTGCGTGTAAATAATAATATTAACTTAAAAGTCCTTAATGGAGTTAAGAAAATGCTATTGGACACATTCTTAGTAAAGACAATTATTGGAAATTTAATTTAATATTAACTATAAATACCATTATACTAAACCTAACTATGTACATATAATACAAATACACAAAATACACTAAGGCGTCGAAGTAATCCTCCACATCCCTTTCATCCGAAAATGTTCCCAGAAGGCTCGCAGCATTGCCACGTTGAATGGCAATGCTAATTCTTTGGGCGAAGAACGAGCCAGCCCTCTGGTCACCCAAAGTGTCGATCACATGGCGTGAAATTTCCTTGAAAAGGAGACGTGCACTCGGACCCCATGACCCAAGCGTTTCGACCCCAAACGGCTCAAAACTGTAATTACCAATAAGGTTACAGTATTTGCGCCGTTTGAGGGTCTCAGCAGTCGCAATTTATTAGTCTAGGTTATAATTAAATTACTCATCAGTTTATATACAAGGTTAGATTTTAATAATTTAAAAGTAAACACGGATATTGAGGCGCATTAAGGGGATGCAACTCGACATAAATTTTCACTGTTTTTCATACAACCGCTCTTACGCAATTTTGACGGTATTACACATTTTTCATTAGATATTTTGGAAACACAGTATCTTGTGGATATTATCTAAGCTTCTATTGAAATCAATTTATTTTGTGTAAAACTAATCTAGTAAAGACCTTTGAAAATCTGCTATTTTGCATGAACTTTGACACTTCATAATTTATTTATTATTTTGGATTCGGCGGACGTACGTTGTACCGAGTGGACGCGTGTCGGTTGTCCTCGGCATTTCTTGCTTTCGAATTTTTTGATTGGCTAAGTGAAGTAATTTTGAATTCCTTGTCACTCTTGCCTGCTTTTTACCAGTAATTTACGCCCACTAGGCGGTCCTAGAGTGAGATACAAACAATTTTGTCAACTTCTCTGAAATCAGACCATCGAAAAGTGACTGTGCATTGTTGGATTTGAACTCGCTACCTCGGCGTGTTGTGGTCGTTCCGACTCTCTGCCCGACGAGCTACGGAGCTAGTGACGTAAGATTTTGAATTAACAACTCGCTATCTGCTACGCGGCCGCCGTAGCCGCTGACGTGACTGCTACGGATTGCCTACGCGGCTACGAACACGAAGTACTCAACTCCCGTCGTCGCTGGCTCGCAGTGCAGTGCGCACGTCATCGGCTGGCTCGCGATACAGTGCGCAAGCAAAGCAGTGTGGCTCGCGGTGCAGTGTGCGCACGACATCGGCTGGCTCGCGGTACAGTGCGCAAGCAAAGCAGTGTGGCTCGCGGTGCAGTGTGCGCACGACATCGGCTGGCTCGCGGTACAGTGCGCAAGCAAAGCAGTGAGGCTCGCAGAACAGTGTGCGAGCGGCACAGGCTCACGGTGCAGTACACACGCGCTCATCGATCGTGAAGAAGTCTACTTTATCTGTTATCACCATACACCTATTTGGAAACATGTCTGGTGTACAGCGCACTCCTCCAACCACGCCGAAAACGCAATCAAACAACCTCTGCCAGTCGCAGACCAAATCAGAGTCGGATATAGCCAATGCAGTGGTACGAGATTACGTGAATACGAATCGAAACAAAAGAGCCCGAAAGGCAGACTCGCCACAAGGCGCTGCTACGCTGACTTCGGGCGACCTTCAAACTCAACTCGCAGAATGGAAGGAAGAACAGGACTCTTCGATTTCAAAGCTACTTGCGACTCAAACAGCTGTGATGACTAAACTGGCGTCTGATATAGGAGAAATAAAATCTCAGAACACCCAGATTCAAGCATCTACTGAAGAAATACACAAGTCAAACGAGGAGATAGTTAGATCTATGTCTTTCATAAACCAACAATTTGAGGAGCTGAAAAAAGAAGTTGATGTTCTAAGAAAAGAACGCCGGGAACAGAGACAATATATAGAAAGTTTAGAGAAAAGAATACAAGACCTACAATATAAATCAAGGTCGTCGGGCATCGAGATCCGTAATGTACCGCAAAGTAATACTGAAACCAATGCCACTCTTGCAAAAACGGTATGCAGTATTGGCCAAGCTATTGGAGTACCCATAGATATTTCTGAACTGAGGGATATTTATCGCTTGCCCGGGAAATCATCGAGTACCTCCACCACAATACGACCGATTATAGCGGAATTTTCCTCTGTAATGAAGAAGGAGACACTCATAACTGCAGTTCGTACGTTCAACAAAGCCAAGGACAAAGAAGATAAATTAAATACTGATCACATTGGCATTCCAGGACCTTGTCACCCAGTTTATGTCACAGAACAGCTTCCAGGTAACACAAAAAAACTGTTCTACCTAACAAGAGAGTTTGCGAAAAACCACAACTTCAAATTCTGCTGGGTTTCAAACGGAAACATATTTTTGCGTAAAAAGGAAGGAGACAAACAACTGTTAGTCAACTCCGAAAGAAGTCTGCAGGATATAGATAATACTGACATATGACTCATAATCCGTATATACACAAGCTATACAATAACGTACATTTTCGATATTGAATTTGCTTCTAAATCCAAAAATATATATAAATTACTAATTATTCACATAACAACACAAATGAAAATTCAACATGGCATAAGTACCCTACACAAAAATACACTCACAACACTCTCCCACAAAGACATTTGCTATAAAATCCACTCTTACATACGCCTCTTGCGCACACCTAAAAAGATACATAAATCACTCAACATTCACATAACAACACAAATAAAAACTCATCAAAGCTTATGTACTCTACACAAAAATACACTCACAACTCACTTCCTCAAAAACACTTGCTATTACAACCACTGTTACATACACCTCTCAGTAAAAGACGTACTAATTAATAAACAAAACCTAACACAAAAACGGCTTAGGTTGTGGCACCTCTCGTTATTTCTATACTCTCCCAATGGCTAGCATAAATAGTATAAGCAGCGAGCTTGACTCGCTAACAATTGTAGGTCACTCATTTAACTGTGCTCCAGAAAAATGTATTGAATATGTCAACCCCAAGAATTCCAACTTAAAAATATTACACTTAAACATCCGTAGCTTAAATAAAAATTTTGACCAACTTCAAGCACTAATTCACTCAACGAAACTTGATTTAGACGTGGTGATTCTTACGGAATGTTGGCTTAGTAAAGTTGGTAATATACCTGTTTTGGATGGATATGATTCTTGTTGTACCGGAATAAACAGTAACCAAAATGATGGAATTGTTATCTTTACAAAACAAGCTCTCCGAACCTCAGAATGGGAACCTCGATTTGTGGACGGAAATTGCTTGGTATGTCATATAGTTAACCAAAATATTGCTATTGTTGCTGTGTACCGATCCCCGTCATACAGTTCCAAGGAAAGTACCGACAATTTCTTGGATAGTTTAAATAGTGTATATGTAAGCCTCTCCTCCTACAAAAATATTATCCTTATGGGTGATATTAATATAGACCTTAACCCCAATAGTACAGATAACCGCTGTTTCAACTATCTCGTTCTAAATGCCTCCCACGGTCTTCTCCCAGCCCACCGGTGCAGCACTCGGTTAGATAGCTGTCTAGATCATGCTCTCGTGAAAACTACCCTCCCTGTAACTACCCTTATTCTTGACTCACATATTACGGACCATAAACCGGTCCTACTTTCAATTGCTAACACAGACCCTGGTAATAAACCTCTCCACATAGCTACCCGCATAGACTACGATGCAATTAAGTTAGATTTAGAAAACTCGGATTTTACCCAAATATACAAAATTATTGATCCCAATATATCCATGAATTTGTTCATAACTATTATCTCTTCAGTAATTTCCAAACACACTAAACAAATTAAAATCCCAAGGAAAAAAAGAATAATAAAACCGTGGATAACCACCGGCCTATTAAAGTGTATGAAGAATCGGGACCAGTTGCACAACAGATCAAGAAATGACCCCAATAATCTCATTCTGAAAACTACCTATAAGCGGTACCGGAATTTTTGTAACAATCTCCTCCGGAAACTAAAAGTAGCCCACGAAAAAAGCGAACTAGAAAAATCCTGTAACAACCCAAAAGCGCTTTGGAAAACGATTAAACAAATCACTAATACAAGCAAAAAGAAAACTAGCCCGGTTGAACTGTTGGGTATCAGTGACAATCCAATGACATCCGTAAACGAAGTGTGTAGATTTTTTAGTAATATAGGTACTAACTTGGCAGAAAAAATCTTGTCCCAATCTCACCATCCTTCAAACCCACCTAGGCGATCATGCCAAAATATGGGATCCAGTGCTGCCACCTCTCTGGTGATACTTGAGGTTGATGAATCAGAAGTGGAGTCTCTTATTCTGCAACTTCGAAATGACTGCGCAATAGGTTGGGATGGCATATCTCCCCTAGTGCTAAAGAGTTGCCGGCAAACCCTGACGCCACCATTGACGTATATCCTTAACTGTTGCCTTCAAAAAGGCATCTTTCCTGACGCGCTAAAAAAAGCTATCGTCCATCCGATTCATAAGGGAGGGAACAGAGACTGTGTCAACAATTACAGACCCATATCGGTCCTATCAGCACTTTCTAAAATACTAGAAAGGATCCTAAACAATGCTTTAAATAAATTCCTCAACAAACATCAACTCATTGCTGATAATCAATATGGTTTTCGCACAGGAATTTCAACTGAAGATGCAGTTCTTGACCTAACGCAGTTCGTTGCTAGGAAGCTTGACAGTCGTGTCAAAAGTCTAGGGATCTTCCTAGACCTCTCTAAAGCCTTTGACACAGTATCTGTTCCCAAACTTATCTCTAAAATGGAACTCCTAGGAGTACGTGGAAACACCCTCGAAATTTTCAAAGACTATCTTAACAACAGAACCCTACGAGTAAAAATTGGAGAGTTTATAAGTGACGAAGTAGCTACTACTTATGGTGTACCTCAGGGAAGCATTCTAGGCCCCACCCTCTTCCAGATATACGTCAATGAGTTATGCAGAATGTCCATCCCCAACTCCAAGATCTTTGCGTATGCAGACGACACTGCAGTCATAGTTTACGGACCAACTTGGGATAGTGTTAAGCGCTACGCAGAAGAGGCAATAACAAGAATAATGAAATGGCTAAACCTAAACCTACTTACCCTAAATTGCGATAAAACGACGTTCATTCCATTCTCTATCCAGCGTAACAATTTGCCCGACAAATTCTTTACACTATCAGCGCATACCTGCTCAAATCAATCCGCACTATGTTTATGTCCAACACTTACAAAAACTGACCATGTGAAATATCTGGGTGTCCAAATTGACGGAGGCTTACGATGGGACAAACAAGTTGACGCCATTTCCACTAGATCTATGAAACTTCTGCATGTTTTCAAATCCCTTAGAGACTCGGCCGCGCCCGAAACCCTGAAGATGGTGTACTATGCATTATGTCAATCCGTTATCGGATATTGCATCACAGTATGGGGTGGTGCAAATATAACCAGTCTTCTGAGCATTGAAAGAGCGCAGAGAGCCGTATTGAAGGTGATGTTGCGTAAACCTTTTCGCTATCCCACTACGCAACTATATGCAGATTGCAAAGTACTTTCTGTCCGCCAGCTTTTTGTACTCCAGTCTACTATTAGAAAGCATGCTAGCGTTCCCCCAGCTGACCCCACAAAAAGAAAGAAACTTCCATTAGGTACTCCTCACAAAACCACCTTTGCTCGACACCAGTACTACACATTAAGTACACATATCTACAAACAAGTTCACAAGAATTTAAACATTGTCAATCTAAATAAATATGAATTAAAATCAAAATTAACCGAATGGCTACTGGAGCGTGACTATTTACAAACAGAGTCCTTGCTTAAGTACGTCGCCTAACTACATATATCTCCAAACACGCACACCCACACACTTCACACAAAGCACACATCATATATACTTACACAACATATAAAACATACATATAAACGTACCATCACACACCATCACATACACACTACCACACACATACACACTCATGTAAGAGATTTAACTTTACTTTTACTAAAATTAATTATTTCTGTATAAACTGATCTTTATTTAACATCAATCGTTGAGGTAGATCGGCACAGTCCACTATTGTATACTTATAGCATCTCCTTTTAAGCTGAATCACTGTTTCTCAAGATACAGGTTCCACCCTAGTTTGAGAGGCAGGGTTTCCCTTATTGTGTACAGATTATAGTCCCTAGAGTGTATTGTATTGTGTTTCTACCAAAGCTCACTCAAATTGTTTTTATGTAAAACGTCAAATCTGTATTTTTATGAAATAAAGATATTATTATATTATTATTATTATTACTCAAAAATTAAAAAAATCTAAAAAGTATAACAATAGATGAAAATGATGATGTCAAAACATTCGTAGCCCGTAGCTAAAATTAGTGTAGACAGCAGCTCGTAGACTCGTAGACGCTGCTACGAGCGTAGGCCTTCGTAGACTTCTACACAACTGCTGTGACAATTTATTACAAATTATCTTGGAGTTTTTTCTTTAGATGTGGTAAATCATCAAATGACTTTTCCCGCTCTAGAGTGGAGCGAAAGGGCGTGTCAGACTTTTACTAACTAAAACCCACCTGTGCCTTCAGCTGTCCATTGCGTTACAGGATCACGGTATCTCTTTCAAAATATTCCCATGGTCCTAGCAGGGCAGCAGTCCTATACCTTGGAGTTGATGCAGTATTTGGCAGTAAATGTATCAAGTCAGCCTTCTCGGCAAGCTTCGCTGCGGTTGTCAATACTACAATAAAATTCTCAGCTCCATTCTGCAGCTATTTCAATGATTCCACATATATATTGCCCAATTATTCATTTTTTTTTATTTTTTTTTATATAGCCTCTTTTTATAATGTGAATGTGAGAACACTGTAGACTCCACGAATTCTTAGACTCTTCTCTCACTTTTTATATAATATGATTATTTTTATTGTGCTTTTGGGTACAATATTGACTGGTCTACACTGTTCTTACATAATATCTATTAATACTGTAATATGAAAATATTGTAAACAACCACTTTTTTTAAAAGAGTAACCATGGAGTTTCTTGCCGGTTCTTCTCCATAGGAAACGACCAATTTGGAACCGTGCACTAGCTTCTGACGTTTTATAAGTGTCCATGTAGGCCTATGTGAAATAAAAATATTTTTGATTTTGATTTTGATTTTGCCCAGTTGTGTAGACAATTGAGATACAAAACTACACCAATTTTACATCACAATATTAACTAGTTATCAATTTGCGAATAATTAAAACAGCCACTGAAATTTACTCGAAAAAATCCAGGCAAAAACTCCTCACAGGCCCTACCAGAATACCATCCAGCACCGCGTTATTTTTTTTTAAATATCACGGGATATGCTGAGATAGGAGCCTTTTTGGCCTTCAAAAGGTTTTTCTTGTTCTCATTACAAATTGGTTGTTATTGTTTTTTATGTTAGTTTATGTGATCAGTTCACATTTTTGTACTTTTGTACACATCAGAGACGTGGTGCCTCTTTATTATTTATTATATATTTTATTGTACACCATTACACATACAAAAGGAAACTAGAACTAAAACACATACATACAACGGGCGGCCTTTTCGCATTCCGCGATCTCTTCCAGGCAACCTGGAATGGACAGTGAAGTGCCTCTATCAAAGTCATATACGAATTTTGGACAAATTCTACCTCAAATGCCTCCGAAATATTATGGACATCAAATGGTCGGATCGTGTTAGAAACACAAACGTCCTGAGGAGAGCCAAAGTCCTGAGCATTGAGGCCTACTTGATGAGGTGGCAGCTCAGGTGGTGTGGACATGTCTCTAGGATGCCCGAACAGAGGCTAGCGAAGCGTATCTTCTATTTTGAATTCCAGCAATGAAAACAAAATCGTGGTGGACAGTTTCTACGTTTAAAAGATGTTCAGAATAGACACATGAAGAGATGCAAAATTGCCCGCGACTTGGGAGACACAAGCCCAAAATCGGCATATTTTATAGTGGAGACTTCGTATGCAGTGGCACGTACAGGCCGTTGAAAATAAACGGAGGTTGGAATTAGACCAAAAACACGACGACCTCAAAGCTAGATCACCATCATCTATAATTTATCATATCGTTAATGGTGTTCTGACATGTCCGCTCTGCGCTCGGAGTTTTTCGGCCAAAGTTGGATATGCAAGTCACATGAGGGCACGTAACAGTGCTGCACATCTGAACTCACAACCGCCATAAGGAGCCAAGGACTGCGGTCGCTGTGGCCGGTATCGGCTAGATAGCATCATTATCATCACATTTTTATTTTATTCTATGGTTTGTTCTGTAAGAGTCGCAAATAAACGTTTCTCTTTCTTCTAAAATTTTATTGTTACTATAAAATAATATACACTTCTACACTAATATTATAAAGAGGTAAAGGCCAATGCAAACTATTGGCGTGATTTACTTTTTCTTTTCGCCAGAAATGAAACCTAGGTTATATATTAGAGGCCAATACGAGGAATCAATAGCAAAAAGAACCAGGTTTTTAAACCGTAACCGAACAAAGATACGTATAGCATTGCTAGTATATATATCTTTGTTACGTGACATAGGTTCATTTTATGTAATACGCGGGCGAAGTTGCGGGTAAAAGCTAGTGTGTAATACAATCAAAAGCTTTCGAAGTTCACTACCCTACTAGATTGTACAAACATAACTCCAAACTAGAGCCACCCAAATCCGTCCCCGTCCATTGCCCGGAATATTCTTGTTTTCCTCGAGTTTTCTCAGCTTTTCTTCGCGTTTTCTTTCGTTTGGAGCCTTAATTAGCTCATTCAGTGGCCCCTTCCCGCGCACCCCACCGCACCCCCTAAATTATCTTATTTATTGAAAGCACTTTTATATTACATTTTGACAACCCGAATGGAGTATTTAGCGAGCATTTAAGGATCGGTGAGGCCCCAGAAAAGCGAATAAGGTGATATTTTATTGAAGGGTGCGATGAACTTTATTCATAGATGGTTCTTTTTCTTGAATAATCAAATATTTATCGCTTTTCAGTTTACGTTACGTTTCACCAGATAGGTTTTTATTTGGTGTTGTTAAGATTGCGAATATAAAATGCGTATCTATCAATAATATTATATTGTAAAAATCAGATGGTCAATAAATAGGAGTTATATAATACAGGTATTTATATCATCACGATATTTATATCAGTAACATGTGGATAACTTTGTGAGTTACACATACACTACTAACTTTAGATACTAAAGATTTAATTATTAAGAAACTTTGTGTAGCTGTTGGTTTTCCCAAAGAAATAAATAAATATCTTGTCGATGATTTAAAAGACCGAAATAATTGCAAAACGGACTGAAAGTACCTATTATGTTCCTTGGTCCATTTTACTCTCAGCCATCACAGCTTTCAGACTCAGATGTCTCGTTTGACTGAATTAAATTTTCTGTTCTTTTTTCATAAATGCCGTAGGAAATCAAAGTAGACATCACAATAAGAAGACCTGTGCCTGCTTGGTCAATATGAGACCAACCAATAATCTGGAATTTTCAATGACTGGGTTTTTTTTAGGTTTTTTTTTTTTTTTTTTTAGGTGGGAAAATCATCTTATGACAAATCCCGCTCTTGGGCGGAGCGGAAAATAGTGTCAGACTTTTACTGACTAAAAACCCACTCCTGTTCCTTCTTTGCCTTCGTCCCAGGGCCCCGGGTTTCACTTTCACACTACCCGTGGCCCCAGTAGGCTTCGACCCTGTTGGGCCCCTACGATTTGCTGACATCTCCCTGAGGCGCGCGTGGAACAATACGCGCCGTCGACGACTTGGGCTCGGTCCGGACGGTTACCGGACGATCGGACGGCGAGCCACCCATTGCTCGCCGTCCGCAAGCCCTCGCCTACGGTGGCCGGAAATCGGGATCGGAATCCCGGCGGCGGTTGGGGCGTGAGGACCGTTGCCTCACGCGATCGGGAAATCATCCATTTGCTTCTCCCGCTCTAGGGCTAAACGCAAGGGCAGGTCAGACTTTAACTGACTTCTATGTTCCTTCTTTGCCTTGCATTCCAGGACCCCGGGTTTACCTTTTAGAAACGAACCCATGGCCCCAGTAGGCTTATGTTTTGTGAATATGCTATTCCAGCTTTTACAAATTCAACCTCTCAAAGTGAACCTCTATTAAATAATCAGCCATTTAATGTTCCCACTGCTGGGAGTCAGACCTCTTCTCCAGAAGAGGGGGGATGAGCCGTAATCCATCACACGGGCCCAGTGCGGGTTGCTGAAGGTCACATGTCTTCGAATTTTTGTTTCTAGGACATGCCGGTTTCCTCACAATGTTTTCCTTCACCGTTTTGAGGGCAGTGGTGATGAAATAAATTACTCAAAGTAATGCGCCTAGCTGGGTTTGAACACGCGACCTACAACAACTCGTAAGTCGGGGCCATTATCACTCGGCCACCATTGCTTCCTCACTGAACCTCTATTCGTTCATGTACTTCTTTCCATTAAAAAATCAAGTGCCATTTGTTATTTTATGTACAATTCTTTTCAGTAAACATTAACAGTTAAGATGTATCTTTTAGCTATAAAAAAAACAGCGACATCTTCAAAAACCTTTGTAAAAAACAAAACAGTAAAAATTAAACGAAGAAAATGTGAAACTGAAGCCACTATCTTCACCTGAGCCAGACGTGACCGTAAAAGAAAAAGGGGCGAAGTCTTGGCGGAAGTGTCTCTGATAAGCCGCCATAATGGCCGCCGCTGATAACGACGCTCCCGCCTTTTTCTCCCGCCAAAACAGGGCGCCATTGTTGACACAGAATGGCGACACAAAGCCACTTCGCTACACAAAGCGTCGCACTCACACAGAGCTGTAATAAATTTTTTGTAGTCTATTCTCAGCTTTATATGCCATTTTTATAGGTTTACTCGAGTTTGATTTTTCAGGTCGTGTATGTGAGGTTAATGGGTAAAGAATAACAAAGGCTGCTTTGACAGCTGTGACATAACGTTTTTTTTTTGTTTAGTAAGTACTTGACTTGGGTCAAAATATTGGGGTAAAGTCTCAAAAATAAACTAGTGAAAAACAAACACCAAGAAAAAGTGTTTGTTTTACACTAGTTTATATTTTAGAAGCCTGCATCATCTGACCCAAATTTTCCTGAATGAATTAGGTACGTAGAGAATAGTTCAATAATGGTTCATGAAACTATAGAGCAATAAACTCCCTGAAAATTGAAAGAAATGATAGCTGTATCGCAATACAAATGATGAAAGGCTGCCTGCCTATTTATAAGATGTTACGATGTTGACATAAAGCTCTACTTTCATCATTGCCAATAAATTTAAAACATAAAATAATTAATTAAGTAATTGAAATAACGAGCTTCTTACCTTGTACAACATTTAAATCCACTCTGTGTCACAATCTTCTCAGAATAACGTAAACATTATTAAAATATTAATAAACCGTAACATACACACTGAAGTGGGTTCAATTTGTGCCTTTAATAAAATTTTAATTGACACGTATTAGGTTTTCAAGTAAATTATAAAGGAGGCAGAGTGGCTGCTTTCCTTCGCCACTCCGGGAACATTAGCGCCGGGGGTGGGTACTGGGACAAATTTTTGTTTTTCACTCGCGTTAGAGACAGCGATAATGGGAGCACTGTGTGTAAGAAAGAGACAACAGCAGGTGCACACATTGCCTTTGTTAAAGAGCAAAAATAATAGAGAGAACGGTCGTTTATCTCTTTTTATGGCGGGAACGCTATCTTCCCGCCGACGCTATTATGGAAGACAATTTTGGCGCGAAAGAAAACTGCTTATTACTTCTTATTCTTGCTGGCTGGTTTGGCAAATTTTTCTTTTTTTAAAATCTGGTGAACGTCAAGTGGCTGTTTAGAGTTCCGCTTTCTTATTTTGGTTGTAGGTATGCTTCTGATTTAGTAATTAGGTTGGTACTTAACTGAGATTTGAAGACATCGTCTTGTTTTTCATCATAATACAAAAGTGACAATGTGACAATCTATTAGCGATAACGATGGTCAGAAATGAATGCTTAGACAGCCCAAGTTATGCCTAGGTGCAGTCTTATAAAAGTAACTGGATAGGTTGGTAGGTACTTTTTTTTACACAGCTTAGCTTCGCTCTGAACATACAATTTCCGAATCATTCTTACAAACAAGCACCTTTTACTTACTATTATTTCATATTTATGAGCGATAACAATGATCAGAAATTAATGCCTAATCAGTCCAAGTTGTACCTTACCTATTGGTAGTTACTAAACAATTTAGCTTCACTCTGAACAAACAGTTTCCGAATAATTCTCACAAACAGTTTTCCTCACTATTATTTCTCTCTCAGTATATCTGTTAAAACAACACTGAAAGTCTTATTTCCTCTCACAACAGATAATTATTTCCAATAGCTTTGTCTCATCTCGGCGGGATGTTGGCTCTGTTCTCAATAAACTGAAGTAATTGATCGCTGACACTTTTGTGGTCTTCGAACAATGAATCTAAAGACAGCACAGTCTTGATACTTTAAGAACTTTCTCGTTAGAATGTGTTTGACAGCCATATTTTCTCTTAACATTTTTTTTGAAGTGCGGAATCATCCAATGTCTTCGCCTCCTCTAGGGTGGAGAGGGAGGGCATATCAGACGTACTGACTAAAACCACACATGTGTTATTCAGTTGCCCTATACGTTCTAGGGCCGCGGGCTCCCTTTTCAGAAATTCCCCTTGGGAGAAGAATGGATCAGCATTCTATCATCGATTGATGGTAGATTCGATCAGTTGTCGTTGATCATCAGTACTTACACCAATAACTACCATATCATTTGACATCGTTCGACGTTTAATAGTTTGGATACACCAAACTTTTGACCCTTCGTTTTAGACTGTTTCCGTCACGCTGTCACGTTTTACCACCAGCTATGGTTGATTTGATTTGGTTTTACACCACTTTTTAAAAATGCTAAATTCAGTACACATCATCATTGAATAATGATATTCAATTTAAACTTCATATTGGTTTATACATAATGGTAAGAAATACTATATCTAATAATTTTGCAGATTTATTGCTATACGGAAAACCAAACAACATCAATATGTCACATAAGATCTATGTGACATATTGATGTTGTTTGTTTTTAACCTACATAATTGGTGATGTGGCGAATTCGGATTCCATTAAACACTTTTATCAGTCACTCAGTATGTAGTTTCAGTTTCATAGATTATAGACTTTATGATATACATACTAATTAATCCGATCCATAATATGTCATTCAGTAGTTAACTATTGCTAGATAGCATCTCAGTACACATCTCCATAAAAATAAAGTCACACAATCGTAATATCTCATCAAGAATTTTGTTGCAATCGAAAAATAAGCCTCATTTCCTTTCAAGTATCAAAACCTCACGCACCTACACTCCCCGCCTCTCCACCTCCATTGTCGCGCCATTCTTCTCATTTCTTATATCAGTGAATTAGATCGTTCTCGCAAATGGATTAAAACGTTAAGTATTTATTTATCGCCCACTTAATCTGAGGCCGTGGTTATACAAACAGACGGTTAAATTATACGCTTTGTTAATGTCATAACGAGGGGCTTACGCTTGATTTTGTGGTCGATTTTTAAGTTTGCTCAGCTAAGTGATGACGGGTGGTGTAATTGTGTTTGTTGGGGGCTAGTGGTGGAAATGTTGTTGGGTATTAGTTGCGGACTAGTGTTGTTTTTGTTTATTTCATGTTCGGTTGGTAATGTTGGTACTTTCAAGACTGATTGACCTAATATTATAACTATTGCTGATATTTTTAGGGTTCCGTACCTCAAAAGGAAAAATCGGAACCCTTATAGGATCACTTTGTTGTCCGTCCGTCTGTCTGTCTGTCTGTCAAGACCCTTTATCTCCGAAACGCGTGGAGGTATCGAGTTGAAATTAAAACCATATACTCAGGTCTGCGGTCCCTTGAAGCTGTGAAAAAATAAAACTACTAAACAAGCGAAAAAAAAAGATACGGCCGTTTATGTCGCAAAAAACGTACATTTCGACACTCTCAAAGGATTCAAAATTTATAGGGTACGTCCCGTTGACCCAGAATCTTGCATTTGGCATAAAAAAAGGTCTTATAGTTTACATATAGAAATAAATCTAAAAACAGAAAATTTGTTGTTAGATACCTACCGGTTGCATTTCGGGGAGTGTGCGTCGGAATTGCATAACCTAATTCCGCCTAGCCCGTTCCATCATCGGACCACCAGGCGTACGGCAATGCGCCACCGGTACATGGTGGACATCCCACCTATACGCACAAAACGTTTTGGGAACACATTCATAGTGCGTACAGCTAAGGAGTGGAATTCCTTGCCGGAATCTGTTTTTCCTGATGGCTACAACCCGGGAATCTTTAAGTCAAGAGTGAATAGGTTACTTCTAGGTAAGCGCGCTCCATCGTCGACCACATCGTCGCTTTCTATCAGGTGAGTTAGCGGTCAAGCGCGAACCTATCAAGAATAAAAAAAAAGGTACGTCACAAAAAAAAAAACTTTTTGCGATTCGAAAAAATCTTCGAGACTCTTCTCGGGAATTGAACTATTTACATAGGTAAGTGTGTACGGAACCCTCAGTGCGCCAGTCCGACTCGCACTTGCCCAGTTTTTTAAATTTGTTTTTATTTTTCCTAATTTTAGTACCTATCTTAATTTATGTTTGTCCTCGTTTCAAAAACTTCTTTTCTAAGATAAATCTATTAGTATAAAACATATTATGTATAAACTAGCTTACCCAAGACCGCGCGCGAAATATTTTTGGGTAAAAAAATATTTTATTTACAATCAAATACAGCCTATGTCACTCAGAAATAATGTAGCTTGATTAATGTACTGGTGAAAGAATTTACAAAATCAGTTCATTAGCTCCAGAGATTACTTCCTACAAACAAAATTAAAATCTTTATCTATATATATAAAAGGAGAAACTGACTGTCTGACATATCAACGCACAGCCGAAACTACTAGGACTAGGAGTGTGAAATTTGGCACAAGGTTTCCTTTTATGACGTAGGTGAGCAGTAAGAGAGGGTTTCTCAAAATTCACCCTCAAAGGGGCTGAAACGTGGGTGCAAAGTTTGTATAGAGAAACCTACTTTCACGCGAGCGAAGCCGCTCTGGCAGAAGCTAGTCTCTTTATAATATTATTAGTGTAGATAGAGTGAGCCCCTGACTTCTGTGCTACATGGAAACTGTACAACGCTATATGCCGCAAAGCTGACGTTGACATAAATCACGACACTCTGATGTCGTTTAAAAGAAAACTGTATAAACACTTTCAGGCGGAATACCTTTGATTTATCACTTCAACATAAAATTAATCATTGAATTGGAAAAAAATTGTAATATAGTTTAATATATATATATATATTTATTATATGCATGTAACCGTATTTTGTTTTGTGAAATCTAAGTTATCTAATTTAATCTAGGATTTTAATTTAGAATTTATTTAATGTAATTTAATTCAGGACATTTTATTTTAATTTAATTTATTCGTAATTTGTTTGACATGCGCATTCCTATCAAAATTTAATTTTGACATTACTTTTATTTTATTATTTAACCTCTAATATTGTTTAAATTTTTTTTTTTCTATGCGTCATATCATGCTTAATACTTTTGTTTAATATTTTCGTTTAATATTTTCATAAGTATTTAGAGCCATGTTCACTCGTTTATGCATAAGCTGTGGTTACCTATAATTGAGTGTGCATTATAGGACAAGGTTACGTGTACCAATTTTAATTTCTAAGTTTTTTATTTTGTAACACTCGTTGGTGATCCTTAAATAAATAAATAAATAAACACCTATGTTATAGAAATCGTTGTCTTTTCCCAAACATTCGGTGAATAAAACTAAAACCATCGAGATATAAGTACTAACGTACTAGAGAAGCTACGTCAAATAACTGAATTGTCCTATTTTCGTAATTTGAATCTTTAGTTCGCTGCAGCGCTAAAATAATAACAATTCGTCTAAACCGTAACTAATTTACCACAGCGCTAGATTTGCTGCGGAAGTGTATTTATTCTCGGCAAAAAGGTCTTAAGCGCCATGTAAATCACGGCACTTACGCGTTTTCTTCGACAAAGTACGGCGCGATCGCCGCAGTTGAACGAGACAAAGTAGGAATTTACGGTGTCTTCTCTAGTACGTTAGTACTTATATCTCGATGACTAAAACATAGGAATATTAGATTTGAAAACTTTATTTTACTTCTGTTAGACAGCTTTTACCATAGACCACAACGTAAATTTAGACTTTTATAAGCGTTCTCATTTCCAGTTACGTTTCTTCTTTGTACAACAAACGTGATATTTTATATTCTTCTATAATATTATACTTAGAAAAGAAAGAAAAGAATAGAAATACTTTTATTCGGGGCAGACACAGCACAACGGTTATAAACACAAAGTAAAAAAGAAAAAAATTACAAAGTGCGCTGAGCGTGCCCGCACCGAAAGGCACCTCAGCATTTGCTGGGCGTTAGACACCCAGTGCTGGTTTTCAGTTGACTAGACTAGGAGTTCGGGTAGGGTAGGTACTATTTAACTTCTATTACACCAATATCTAGATCTTTAATCTTCCAGCTCAGCAAACCACTCTTCGGAATCGAGGCAATCATTGGAAATCCCCGTAACTTGGCGTACATTCAGCGCCTGTTGACACGACAGACTCATTAGACGAGGCGTTTGCTACCAATTGTCGGATATAATCTACTTTTTAATGTCGGCGGTCGTTTCCTTGGATTTTGTTTGACATTCATAATGTTGTTTGGTTGAAGTTTAAATTATATGGTGCGTTTTGATTAATTGAATTTGGAGGAAGAGTGTTAATAATATTTACAACTTGATTTAACCGTAGAGGCCCAGTAGGGTCGAAGCGTACTGGGGCGATGGCACAAAATAGATAGGTACAGAAGTCAATCTCATGTATGTACTTCACTTTTCATACCTACGCTCAGCGATCGCGCTAGGGTCAGTGCGTGGTGCCGAACTGTCCGAGTGCGACCGGGCGCGGTGATAAATACCTACCTAATCTGAATTGTAAAAATATATTACATAGCCACAAAATCATCTTCTCTTTCTCGGCGCGGGGCCAGTTCTGTGTTACGTTAAAATAAACCATCAAAATACAAGCAAATATCTACTTACCTTTCAAAAACAACTGGTAGCCTAAAAATGTCAATTCACTGTTTAATATTGAATTTAAACAACCGTCCACTGAACAGTTAGAATAAGGTTTTTTTTTTGTTGGTCCATTTTTCCAAAAAAGTTCACAGACGTGTGTGTCAAACGGATAGCATTCGAGCTCGCATTGAGCTGAATTGAGCCGAGATATCGTGTCCATGAGCGTTGTCTATGTGTGCGTTGCTCGAGTGCACTTTGTATATAGATTGACTGTGCCTATCTATTTTGTGGCCATAGGTTGTGCGAAAGACAACCCCGGAGTTCAGAAACGAAGGTAAAGAAGGAACGTAGGAGTGGGTTTTAGTCAGAAAAACTCTAACACCCCTCGCGCTCTGCCTTAGAGCGAGAGAAGTCATTGGCTTATTTCCCACCACAAAAAAAACTTGATTTAGCATTATTAGTTTTATGCTATGTTTTGAACAGTCTTCTTCTTCTATACATATTGTACACTAAACATAATATAACGCAGTGATTTGACAGTTCATGTACAAAGGCGATCTTAAGAGGGTCCTTTTTAACCGACTTCAAAAAGGAGGAGGTTATATGTTCGTCTGAATGTATGTTTTTTTTTATGTATGTTTACCGATTTCTCAGTCAATTGTAGACTGATTTAAAATTTTTTTTTTTGATTGAAAGGTTATGCTTCCGATTTGGTCCCATAGAAATATTGTTATGATCATGAACTTCGAAGATATGGAACAGAACTCCTCATAGAACCACAGCAGAACCGTCGTAACAAGTATAATTGCTTTGTTTATACGAGTTGTTGATGACTGCCTAAAAAAGAGGGGGAATATATCAACTGATCTGATGATGAAGCCTTAAGTTAGGCACCGAACTCTGTAATAAATTAATGTAATCTAACCGTGTTTGGGATTATTAGAATTGTCATGAGATGCACTCTGGCTATAACATATTTAAGTTTGGCTGACGGGTACTTTTTAGTGGTGGTACCAAAACTAAAAAGTGTAAAATAAAAAACTTTTTACAAAAAAAATACAACCGACTTCAGAGTAAAATAAACACTGAAAAGTGCAAAATAACTTTAATTTCGGAAGTCGGTGTTAAATAACGAAGAGACAAAACTATTACAGAAACATCGACTTCCGAAATTAAAGTTATTTTGCACTTTTCAGTGTTTATTTTACTCTGAAGTCGGTTGTATTTTTTTTGGAAAAAGTTTTTTTTCACTCGCCTATCGTCACATCGAGTATGGTTTAAAAGCCTGCTACTTCATCTAACGCAATCCAACGTGATATTTGAAAAGGCAACGCGAAAAAAAGAGAGATAACGCCTGAAAACTCTGTTAGCATTCGGTAATTCCGTGTTTGAGTTCACGCAAAATAGCTGATTTTCAGAGGTCTTTACTGGATTAGTTTTACACAAATTTATAAATTGCGATTGTATGGCGTGCCCAATAATTATGACGGTAAATCCCCTATTTGAGGAGTGGCTGGAAAGACAACACGGCGTCCTTACCTTGCACATGACGCAGGTCCTCAATGTACATGGTAAGTTCGGGAGGTTCCTGCACCGGATTCGTGCGGAAAAAACGCCCGGGTGTCACCATGTGATCATGTGTCATCTCAAGGGGATGTCAGCAACCGAAGGGGCCTAGCAGGGTCGAAGCCTACTGGCGCCATGGGTCGTGTGAAAGAGATCCCCGGGGCCCTGGAACAATGGCAAGGAAGAAGGAACAGGAGTGGGTTGTTAGTCAGTAAAAGTCTGACACTCCCTCTCGCTCCGCCCAAGAGTGAGGGATGTCATTACATCATCATCATTTCAGCCGAAAGACGTTCACTGCTGGACATATAGCTCCCCATCTATTGCATTCTCGTGACCCTCACCAGGTCGGCGGTCTACCTTGTAGTAGGCCTTCTAACGCTGCATCTTCCGATACGATTATGCCATAGTACGCCATATATGCCATGGCACTTCCAAAAACATCACCAATATAGCGCTTACAATCATATTAAAAAAAACTGGGCAAGTGCGAGTCGGACTCGCGCTTTGAGGGTTCCGTACCAACTTAAGTACCTTTGAAAACCGAAGTCTAGTCTAGTCGAATCTAATAGAACCTAAGAATGTTCAATTCCCGAAGACTTTTCCGAATCGCAATTTTTTTTTATAATGTAAAGACAAATTTACAGTTTTCAGATTTTTGCCTATATTTGTGCAACAAAACCTTGCTTCATGCCAAATTTCAGGAATCTAGGTCAACGGGAAGTGCCCTATGAAATTTGATTCACTTGAGAGTGTCGAAATACACGTTATTTTCGACATAAACAGTCGTATCTTTTTTTCGTTAACTCAGAAGTTTGATTTTTTTCACAGCTTTAAGAGACCGCAGACCTGAGTATTGGTTTTAATTTCAACTCGATACCTTCTGGCGTTCCCGAGATAAAGAGTCTTGAGAAACAGACAGACAGACGGACAACAAAGTGATCCTATATGGGTTCCATTTTTTCCTTTTGAGGTACGGAACCCTAAAAATGAAAGTATTTGCAATTTCAAGCCGATCAAAAATGTATAAGAAAACTCGGGAATGTGTTTAGGTAGACCAGCCATCCAAATAAAAGTACTATATGAAATAAATAAGGTAAGACGCGACTGTTTACGGCGGCTAGGCATTTGGTTTCGGGCGAGGTGTCAGATTGAACTCAATTTAATTTATACAAAATGGGAATACCTCCCGTCTGCTCTCCGCTCAATCTCAGGGGAGTGTGTTTTTTATTTAATCTTTTTTTCTATATAAGAAAATTTATTTGATATCACTGGGGCCCGCGGTCTCGCACCAAATCGTATCATTCAATTGTCATATAGGTTAGGTTGTATACCTCTGGGAGGATCAGTGTTGACATTTTTGGTTTCTAAACAGTTTTATCTGTCTTCTAAGCCCTTGGCCATATAAACCTTTCCTTTTTCTTCTGCACAAGATAGGTTATTCAGCTGCATAAATAATCGTTTTGGAGTGGCGACCACGTACCGGAAGACGCAGCGTTGGAAGGCCTCCCACAAGATAGACCGAAGATATGATGAGGGTCGCGGGAATCAGATGGATGCGAGACGCTCAGGACCGGTCATTGTGGCGAGGCTTGGGGGAGGCCTATGTCCAACAGTGGACGTCTTTCGGCTGAAATGATTATGATGATAAACAATCGTTGAGATTTGGTACGTGTTGTTGTTAAAACTTAAGCATATTTATGTAAGGAGACGCCCCGATCATTGGGAGTCACAGGGCGATTCTCGGTCACCGTAGGCGTGGGCTTACGAACGACAAGCAATAGGTCGTCCGGTAAGGCCAAGGCCGAATCCACGGCGCATTGTGTTCCACACACGTCTCAAAAAGATGCCTGCTAGGGCTGTTGGTTTGTTAGAAAGACTTACCATGGTATTGTTTCGCAAAGAGCAATCGAAGAAACAAAGGTGGATTTTTGTCAATAAAGTCTGACGCGAACAGATTTACCATTATTTCCGAGTAGCTATTCTATTAACAATAAATAATTATCACCAAGCTGCAATTCTTTAGAGAAAGTTATAATAATACCCGGTTATTGGAGCTGGTGCGAAAACAGCGCGATTCACACACGACACAGAGAATCGATCGGAACGTAATGTAATTTTTAAGAAAACCTCGGCGTCTCACCGTTTTATGCGAAAAGTAATGACACAACGTAGACAGGTGCAGAAGGCTCACTCCTTTCCTTCACTGGGGAATCCCGTTAAAATGCTTGGCCCGGCCATCATTTATGTGTCTTTGACAGTCAGTTTAGGTAGTTAGAAGCTCGAAAAACAGACTTCAGTCTTGTCAAGGAGCATTATGTTACCAAGTAGTTAAATTATTATTATCACTTATATTTTTGTCAACACGTGCATTGGGTTAGTCTGTAATGATAGCTGTATGCATGTCTATTAATATCTATATAAAAATAAAAATCTTCTGCATGACGCAGGTCCTCACTGGACATGATATGTTCGGGAGGTTCCTGCACTTGATTCAGGCGGAAGAAATGCCCGGGTGTCACCATTGTGCGGACCGCCCGGAGGACACGGTGGAGGTGTGCCCCGCTTGGGCAGAGCACAGCCATGTCCGCGTGGTAGACGATCGGCGGCGGCGACCTTTCGCACCGGTACACACCATGGACCGGAGTGAGAGGGACCGGTCGGTGTGTCGCCTCCTAGCGAAGGAGACGGCCGCACGCGTGAGGGAACTGACGTCCTCACGCCCCAGTCGCTGAGGCCCTGACCCCGATTACCAGCCACCATAGGCGTGGGCTTACGGACGACGAGCAATGAGTAGCTCACCATCCTGCCATCTGGTAACAGCCCGGACAAAGCCCGAGTCGTTGACGGCGTGTAGTGTTCTACTCCACTTCAAAGAGATGTCAGCAAAACCGTAGGGGCCCAGAAGGGTCAATTGACCGACTTATGAGGGTCGCTTAACGCCCAGCCTGATACGATAAATACGATATATTGTGGCGGGGCTGAACTCGCGCACTTTTTCGCACTAGGGCGGAACACAGTAAATTGTGTGCCTAAAAGTAAAGGATATGAGCGGATTTTCGAGTAAGTGTATTGAAAAAAATATTTAGATACAGTTATTACTAACAAAACTCCAACTGAAATCAGTTTTTTTTTGGCCGAAATTTAAACAGAACCTTTGGTTGTTTAATTATTCTATGTAAAGACTTCTGAATATCCCTGTGCGTTGGTAATGAGGTGTGTCGGATCAGACAGAAATCGTCTTGATCACCACAATTGTGGTTCTATTTTGCGCACGATTCATTCGAATGTTACACTGAGCGCCGCAATTCATAACCGATGATACTTCATGAATTGAATTTAATATTTTTACAGGTTTTCAATTTCACTTGCATATTTTGTTTTTAACTTTGCGAAGCGGTTTGATATGGTACGGGGTTTGTGTTAGTTTCATAAAATTTTAAGGACCTGCCAATGGCATCAGAATTATTCGGAGGCTAAGGGGCCCTTTTTTTTTCGTTTGGAAGTCATCAGCGGGAGATAGTGTCAGACTTTTACTGACTAAAAACCCACTCCTGTTCCTTTCGTACCAGGGCCGAGTCTTCCTTTCAGAAGCAGACCCTTGGCCCCAGTAGGCTTCGACCCTGATGGGCTTCTACGGTTTGCTGACATCTCCTTGAGGCGCGCATGGAACAGTACGTGCTGTCGACGACTTGGGCTCGGTCCGGACGGTTACTGGACGGTCAGACGCGAGCTACCCATTGCTCGCCGTCCGCAAGCCCGCGCCTACGGTGAGCCTAAGGGGCCTCCAAATAATTAGAAAAACGTCATGATAGTATGTCTAGATTTTCGTACCCAAAGCGTCTTCAATAAAATGATTTATACATATAAATTCAGTAGAGTATATTATTTTTGGCAGCTACCAAATTCATCCCATTTTTAGGGTTCTGTACCCAAAGGGTAAACGGGACCCTTTTACTAAGACCCCGCTGTCCGTCTGTCTGTCTGTCTGTCTGTCACTAGGCCGTATCTCATGCACCGTGATAGTTAGACAGTTGAAATTTTCACAGATGATGTATTTCTGTTGACGCTACAACAATTTAACAAGTACTAAAAAAACAG
The DNA here is from genome assembly GCA_905147345.3 of Mythimna impura. NCBI lineage: Eukaryota > Metazoa > Arthropoda > Insecta > Lepidoptera > Noctuidae > Mythimna > Mythimna impura. The sequence goes on from LR990348.1 coordinate 2,636,952, forward strand.
AATAAAACAAATATTTAAGGGGCTCCCATACAACAAACGTGATTTTTTTGCCGTTTTTTTGCTACGAACGGTATGGAAACCTTCATGCACGAGTCCGACTCGCACTTGGCCGGTTTTTTTAAGTTAAAGGACTTTGGTGTTCTTAGTTTAATTTAAGTAATGAATTTTTAGTAAACTTACATCAAAATAAATATATTCTCTATTAAAATATATCTTTCTTAATTGCATTTCATAAGCGTAGTCTGATATAAACTAAACTATGTCACCCAAAGACGACAGAATTACTAACAGACAGGACACAATTTAGCGAGACCAAGAGGCTGCCTCTAGCGAAATTAAATGACGCTGCATTCGCAAAGAAAATGCAATCACCGCCCCGGTATATTCCCCGATGCAAATCTCAATTTCCGAGTCAGTGTGCCCCGCTATTCCTTACGCTAATAAAACGTGCACCAAACTGAGATGCTGTTTCGCTCGCTGATGAACGCCAAATGACGTTATGACAGCGCACGCCGCCATTTAACGCCTATTTGGTTCCAATTTCAAATCTCCCGCGCTCCCCTGCGGTTCCGGACACGAACGGGGCATAGATAATAGCGTTTTGTTTTATAAGTTTAAATGTTTTTTTCGGCCAGTATCGGATATTAGATTAAGGAATGTTTCGAGTTTATATTCCGCTTTGCAAACTAGATTTTTAATTAAAGCAGTGTTCTCATCAAAGTTTGAAACATAAACCGCTTGCATAGGAGTTTTATCCAAATGAAATTTGGATGGTCTGCAGTATGTGAATGGCGGACAAATAGGAATAAAAATTGTTCGCTTTGGGTTGAAAAAGAAAATGAAAGAAATCAATATGGCCGAAACCCGAAACAGAGAGGGTTAAGCCGCGAGCTCTTCGTCGTACTGATACACAAGTTATTTTTGGAACTCAGATTGAAAATACTTTTTGTGCGACCTTTCTTCGATTTTGTTGATTTGGCCTAATTGAGTAATTTAGGTAAATAAATACCTATCGGAAGTTGAATTACGCTGGAATCTCTACAAGATTGTAACATTGGTTTTTTAATGGCGATTCTTAACATCATGAGGATGTCCATGATACATGTCATTTTTGCATAAATAGGTATCATAAAGATAGATAGAGATAGAAAAAAAATGCTGATTACTTTTGACTTACCCATTTTTACAAAACAGCATATGGATATTTAAATAAGTAGCTATAGCAATTAAACATAAGATCTCTGATGTTTCAAATTATCAGTATATTCTTTTAATTGTCGTTAAAAATATTTTCTGAAGTTGATAAAAAAATACAAATTATATAGTCCCATGCTGGGCGCCAAAACTCTCTTAAGAAAAAAAAAAAACTTCTCGAAAGTGAAATGTCTTGCCTTCCAAACAAACGGAACATTGTCTACCGCGTTTTCTTTTATTCGTAGCGCAGCGATCGCGTTCCGAATCCCGATACACGAATATCCGTTCTGCCATTTTGGCGCGCGGGCGGCCGGAAACCCAAGGATATAAAGTTTCGCGCGCCTTTCTGCCCGCCATGACACTTTTCAATATTTTTACTCTTATTTACCGCTATTATTTATGTGCGCCATTCTTCGGCGAGGGAAACCGACCGTCTATATTGTCTGTTGTTGGTTTTCTATCGCTGAGTCCTTTATGTTTTGTTTGTATTTGACCTCCGATATTTTTGTTGGGCGAGAACAAATGTTGGGTGTAACTTCGTTCCAGTTTTTGTGGAAAATTGAGTTCTAGTGTCATTTTATGACATTACATTTTTTTTCGTAAATTGTAATTTTAGTGCTACAATGTCATTGTATGATTTATGTCGAATTTAATGGAAAATTACCTTCTACCATTAGCTTCACTCACCAGAATATTGGCAATAAAGATCCTAAGAGATTGTGTTTCCAGGATTAAAAGTTAGCAGGATATGGTCTAACTTTATGTTAAGTTTCATCGAAATTCATTCAGGGATTTATGGCATGATTGATTAAATAATAAATAGGTATCTAAATAAACAGCCTTTCACATCTTTTTAATTTTCTACTAGCTAGCCTTTATGTATAATTTAGTGGCGAACGAATTTTAAAAGCAGTCCTGTAATGTTAGAGTTTATTCATTACAAACAAAAATACAAAATGTTTTTACTTTATAATTTAATATTATAAATTAATAATAGTAATAGAATTTCACGAACATTACTTCATACTAATTTATACTATACTGCGAATATCAATTACCCGCAACTACTTAAATCTAAATATAGACATCTGTCAACGAGATACCGCAAAAGATTCCCTTGCCATTCACGATACGTAATCGCATAGAGATTTAAAAAGCTAAGTTGCGTCCCCAAACTGGTCGGTACGTTTTTTATTCGGATAGAATGGCTCTTTTCACATCCATTGCGGCGTGAGGTGGTCACTTTGTTGAGGTTTGTACGCTGGATGTGGTATGAGCGTGGTCAATGGTGTTTAGTCTATGGATTTTGATACCTCTTGTTTGTGGTCTACTAATTGTTTTTTTTTAATAGACTAAAAGAATAGAATTTTTTCGACGCAGGCAATACAATAGGCAACACCACAAAATAATAAAAAAAGAGTAAGTACAGAAATACAATACGCCGAGCGTGTCCGAACCAAAAGGGTCGCCAACTCAGCAATTGCTGGGCGTCAGACACCCAGCGTTGGTTTTCAACTGGCACCCCTTAGTGAATAGATTGATCGTTGGGTTTCTTGCTGGTTCTTCTCTAAACGAAACTGCCACTTTCGAACCGTGCGCTAACTTCTGTCTGACATTTTATAAGAGGCACATGGCCACTAAGTAAATTAAAAATATGAATTAACTAGCTTCTCCCAGTGGCTTCGGCCATGTGAAAGTACGGGACCCCCGTTTCATCCTTTCAGAGTGTGAATTTTAGAAAATCCTCTCTTAGTGCTCGCCTACGTCATAAAAGAAAACCTTGTGTAAAATTTCGCGCTTCCAGTCCTCGTAGTTTCGCCTCTGTGCGTTGATACGTCAGTCAGTCAGTTTCTCCTTTTATATACAAGGGGGAAACCAACCTTTATACCTTCATGTAGGATAATTCAGGAAAAATGAAAATTTTATCAGCCTAGGCTCTTTTAGGAACAGTCACATGTGGTGCCGTGATCAGGAAGTGACTGTTTCTAAAATTGAAATTGAAAATATATATTTCAGACACAGTAATGACACATGTCCATATTATGTTAGTACAAACTTATAACTACTTATGTTAGTAAAATTTATAATTATTTTTATACATTTATTTATCTCAGCACCCTAAGGTCCTGGACCTTTGGAAGGCGTACGAGGAGCCGAAACCAACTCGCAGAAGCCCTTTTAGACGCTTTTAATGGAAAGTGGTACAAAACCGGTGATTATCCCTGTACGCACTATGCTAGTGCATCCAAGGACAACCTCCGGTTGGTGGGAAACTATTGCGACATATGGAAAACTAAGATATAAGGCTATGGTTTTTGGAGTCTTAAGTGGACTGGTTACCAGAAACTATGTTAAGACTATGACCCCTGCCTACACAATGTTATTAATATCCATCGACAAAAGGCAGGGGGTGACTTGAACACTCAATAAATGGGCCCCCATAAACGGTCTCTAGCACGAAGTGACGTAGCAACAAGAGGGCAACATATCCTGAGGTGCTTAAGGAGTGGAGAGGTATACCACGGCTATCAGGACAATCCCGGAAGTACGGTCAAGATCCCTACCAGCACCTTACTGGATTATACATCCTTCTCCCGAGCACGTTTGCTCTTGCGAATCTCCACTCAAGCCAGCCAATAAAGGCAAGAGAGAGGTGGGAGCTCTGTTCCTCGTCAGTGTTCACTACGGTCGGCCAATAAAGGCAAGCCGGAGATGAAGAACAAGAATTCTCCCGGGAGATCGGGTCCGTGGGGTCGCTAATGCCCAACAGTTCGCCACAAAACTGCCCTGCGGATTTATTATTATTATTAAAATTATTATTATTAAAATACCCTAGGCTGATAAAATTTTCATTTTTCCTGATTTTTTATATAGATTTCTTTTAAACCATATCTTCTAGATATGTTTTATTTCTGTGTCCACTAAGCAATGGGATACACAAATAGGACTATGAACACGAGACTTTTATACGCTCATCCGATTAGACTGCCGTATATGCTTATGAGTTCTTTGTCGTGCGTTTTTGTGATGCTCAGTTAATCGCAGGACTCGTGCGCAGCCGAGCGGCAACGCTTACGAGTCCTCAAAGCATTGGCACAATGCGAGCTTTATGTTATTTGTTATTTTGTATCGGCATGTTTGTATCGGTGGGACGTTAGAGAATGAAAATGTGTTGAGAATTGGAAAATGTTGGAATGAAAGATGGAGATGGTTGTGTAGAATGAATGAATGTAATCGTACTTCGCTAGAATATTGTTAGTCGGGTGAAAACCATCGATCACCTATAAAGAACTGATCGATGGTGAAACCCCATTACTGCAAAGCTTATGTTGAAGGTAGCGTTACAAACTATTTTGTAGTAATTTTTTTTTTTTGGACAACTTCGGGCTGCGGCCCAACAGCGATTGAAGTAGCAAAACTTGCGGTAGGCCTATGTCCAGCGCTAAACGCCATTCGGCTGAAATGGAGATGAAGAGAGTGGAAGTGAAGAGTGAATCTGAAGCAGTTTCTAACAAGAACAGGCACATGGCTGACGCTAGGTATAGCTAAGCATAATCGGCCTTGTAATGTTCTTACTGCTGGGACTCAGGCCTCCTCTCTAGGAGAGAAAATGCGCCATAAACCACCACGCGGGCCCAGTGCGGATTGGTGGATGTCACATGTCTTCAATTTTTTGGTTCTAAGACTTCCGGTTTTCTTTCGATGTTTTCCTTCACCGTTTTGAGAGCAGTGATGTTGAAATTAATTACACAAATTAATGCGCCTGGCTGGGTTTGAACCCGCGAACTACACCTTGTAAGTCGACACTAGATCCAATAGTCCAATATAGATAGTAATAGAATAGAGAAAGAAAAGAAAGAAAGAAAGAAAACATTTATTTGAGACTCGCACAGGACAAACAACAATAAAATAAAAAGTAACTATTTAATTTATAAATACTTAACTTAAAAATAATAGAAAAAACAATATTAAAAAAAAAAAAAACATCAACCAATAGAAGAACAAAGAATAATAGAAGAATAGAGAACCAATAGTCATACACTTGACTATATTAGTTATTATTATTTATTTATTGTACACCATTACACATTGTATGCAATACTAGCTTCTGTCAGCGGCTTCGCTTGCGTGAAAGTAGGTTTCTCCATACGAACTTTGGACACCCGTTTCATCCCCTTAGGGGGTGAATATTGGAAAATCCTCTCTTAGTGCTCGCCTACGTCATAAAAGGAAACCTTGAGCAAAATTTCACGTTCCTAATCCCAGTAGTTTCGGCTATGCGTTGATATGTCAGTCAGTCAGCAAATAAAACACATACGTACTTCAAATTCTTACAAAATATTGTGCACAGTCTAGACACAAGACTCTTAGATTTTAGACTCTTAGAAGACTACATTATTGTATTGTACATTATAGAAATTAATTAACTGGCAGTATAGATTGATTATATTATAATTTTCAGAGCTTGTCCTGCTATGACACTAAAAGCCTCGAGAACTAATTTAAAACTTTTCATCATCATCATCATTTGAGCCACTGTTGGACATAGGCCTCCTCAAACTGTCACCACAATGACCAGTCCTGTGCGTCTAACATTCATCGTATTCCAGTGACTCTCACCAAGTCAACAGACCAACTTGTGGGAGACCTCCAAACTGCGTCTTCTGATACGCGGTCACCACTGCAGAACCTTTCGGCCCCATCGACCATCTGTTCTGTTAGCAATATGCGCGATTCTTCGGGCTACCTTGGTTCTCCTGCGTATATCTTCATTACTGATTTCATCTTGCAAACTCCGAGCATAGCCCGCTCCATTGCCCTTTAGGTAAGTTTTAAGCTTTCTAATTAAGCCCATTGTGAGGGACTATGTTTCAGAGACATCACTGGCAACACGCATTGGTCATAGACTTTCGTCTTGAGACACTGTGGTATGTTGGATTGTGACGTAATCTGTCCTACCATTGGCCTTACAGAATATCTCACTTATTATCAAAGCGAGACGATAGTTTAACTGATGTAACATAACACCGAGAACTTTTTGTGAAGCTCTTCTGACCCGCTACACCACCTGCAGTCATTTTTTAGTCCCGACGATCAGCAGTGTGAAAATACCACACAGCTTCCCGAACGCTGTCCAGTCGAGTCGGATCCGACGATTGTTCTTTTTCATGAAATTAGACTTAAGACCTGAGGATTTATTAGACCTGAGAAAAGAGAATTAAAATGTAATCGAGAGTAAAAGAAGTGTCTCTTGATAGGAGTGGGTGCTATATGGGCTTACCACGACCTTGGTTTTGTTCATGACAATTTTAAGACTCGTTCTTATAGAAGCTCTACTGAGGTCTTTCTAACTTTTAACAGCATTAAAAATTCCGTAAACATATTTCTCGAAAACCTTTCAAAACCAGCTAATTAACCACATAGCAACAAAACAAATAGAACTAACAGCGCAGTGTAGGCTGTAACTCAATTACCCGCCCACAATTCGCGATAAAAGAGCCTTTATCGAATTACATTGCGTTTTGCACCCCGCCATTGTGAGAAGAATCGTCACAAACGAAGTATTGTTAGGGACACTAGGTGCCATTGTCTGTGTTATCGCGACGACTCGGTTTTTGCCGTCTCTCTTCCGTTTAGCTAGGGTTTGGGGAGATGTGGCAGTAGGTAGATTACTTGTTAAACTTAGTACATTGCAGGTATTCCGAATTTTAGTACTTGGTACGTGTGTTTCATACGTGTTTCGCAATTAAAAATGCAAACCTAACTCTACGATTGCTAGGTTTACGATGATGCCGGTGACAGCTGACGGATTTATACAATTTTCGTCCTGCTGTCATCCTACCCATGCGATGTAAACAAGACCTAAGATTTTTCGCGCATTTGGATAGTGGGTCCACTTTACTGAGTTCCCGAAGCTCGATTTTAGAATCACTTAGATTACCGAGTTGCTAAAAAGTATATTTGGGATAGGCATAACTTTACTGTCTCATTACACGTCAAAAAAGTTATGAAATCGTTCAGAACTTTGCCGTTAATTATTGTTTTTATGTAATGCAAGTATGAGTAAATAATTTTATGACATTTATTTTCACTCAATTATATTTTGTACGCCATTAAGGCAAAACATGACAGTGATTCAACTGAACTTTATGTAACATCTTCCATTTATATGTATACTCACGTTTTAGCAAAATAAATAATCTTGTATCTTGAAAGAAAAGACTCTTTTGAACGATTCAGCAGGCCTCAGACAACCCTGCCTTCAATTTTTACTTGAAATAAGAGTATTTAAGGCACTTGCTAAAGGCTATATTTCTGTCATCCTCGCAAAAGCTGCAACAACGAAGGCAGAAACCTATTAAACTGATTCCAATCTCTCTTCTATTCAGACCCGTCATTGATTGTCGACCTAACGCCCTAACAAAAACTTATCGCAACATTTGTTCAGTTTTTATTTTCACTACGATATATACACCTTTACAAACTTTATAGTGCTCTTACTCCGGAGGTTTATAACTCTTGTTTCGTCAAAAATAAGGTTGATATTCCTGTGGGATTTTGTGTGGTGTATAGAGGTGTTATATGAGTTTTTATAGGCAGAGTTGCGACGGAAATAAGCTTCTTTGTACGACACTATCGTATCGCGTCGTCAACCGCTTCCTTTCTGGAGATTATTGTAGACGCCAGAGCAAATAAAAGTTATCGGCCAGTGTTTGAATATTAGTTTTTTTGGGGACAAGTTAGGTGTTTTCTTTTGTATGTACAGCTGGGGTGGTACAATTGTTGTCTTCAAGTTTTTAGAGATTGTGATGTACATGGAATTGATTAAATATTCTGATGTTATAATATGTAGAAGGGTTTATTTGTTAATATGCTTGATCCAGGATGTGACTTAGATTGATCTGAAAACTACTACTTATAATAAAAAATAAATCGTTTATTATCAGACAGAGTCCATAGGAGGTACCATCATCAGAACACAAATATATTAAAACCAATACTAAAACAAAATAAGAATTAAAATCACATTTAGGATCAGAATGAAATGAAATTAAAATTAAAAGAAAAAAATAATACATTGGTCCAAGTTTTTGAAGTTGGTTTCAAGTAAGGCAAGGTGAAAAATTGATGGGTTGCGGGATCATACGAAAGAGCTGCCACGGACCTGAAACCACATGGGGTAACTAAAGGATCAAGTCATGTGGTGGTATGGTTATTTAGTAAAAATTTGACACTCCATTTCGCTCCACCTAGAGCGTGAGAAATCATTTAATGATTTCCCAACTTAAAAAAAGATGGGCATGCAGATATAAATAAGGGGTAAAAGGTTTCAGACAAAGTGTCAGTATCAAGCATACAAATCGTTGAAAATACAAGTGTGTGTAAAACAATGCATAGTCACCCTTTTAATGTTGCCACTGTTGTGACTTAGGCCTCCTCTCTAGGAGAGGGAATAGGCCGTAATCCACCACGCGGGTCCAGTGCGGGTTGGTGGAGGTCACATGTCTTCGAATTTTTGGTTCTAGTACATGCCGGTTTCATCACGATGTTTTCCTTCACCGTTTTGAGAGCAGTGGTGATGAAATAAATTACACAAAGTAATGCTCCTGCCTGGGTTTGAACCCATGACCTACAATTCGTAAGTCGGAGCCGTTACCACTCGGCTACCACTGCTCCACAACACAATGTAAAACAATGACCAGTTGATAAAGCATATTAATTCTGTAAGGGGTTCCGGACTTATTGATAGGTCGTAATAAGCACCGGAAACTGCGCACTGAATAAACACCTCCACTCAATACACTCAAGGCACTAGTTGTCTGGCAATCATGCTGAACTGGACCTATTTTGGCGCAGCCGTGAGGCGCACAATTGTATATATATATATTTTCTATTTTTTTGTTCTCTTTTGTTTGGTTTCGTGTTTACATATATTGTTTGTGTGCCTTGCGTTGTGACAAAATAAATTCATTTTCTTTCCTTCTTTCAATAAGCTTCTTAGACAGTCCCCTGTGGTGAGAATGCTTGGAGGAGCAGGAGACAATTGTTCATGTGCGACTACATAGGTGTCACTGATATACGCAAGCGAACCTTAGAATCCCTGAATTCCCTTACAGACGCCCTGAAGAACTTAAGAGCCCTAATCTGTTTTTGGAGAGAGGTGGGCTGGTTGCAATAAACCCACTAAAGGTTGACCGCGCTTAGGACTAAGTGCGGAAGCCAGACTCCGATAGGTCGCTAGTGCTGATCACTCCTGTCACATTGTCTATGGAGAGTAACTAAACACTCGAGTCTAGACAGCCTTTTGTATGAACCATTGGACGCTTGATATTATCTTCTTAAAGCAAACGGTTTCAATTCATTTCAATCCTTATCACAACTTCTCCTTATCACAACTTCTCCAACTTAAACTATCCTAAACACATAATACATCAAATAATGCAACATTCGGGAGTCAAACCCCGAACCCTTTGATTCTCATGCCGTGGGTACGGGCCGCTCGGGGCACAAACAAATAACCCGACAAAGTGACTATAGAAATCGCTATGATTGAAAGCGAGTGTCAATTACGTGTCGTCATGGACGGTAGTTGATTGCTGTTTTTCTAAAGATTTCCTTGTGACTTCTGGTGTGATGGCAACTGATAAGATTTTTCATGTTTTCTGAGACTGTTAATTTAAGATAGCAACTGCCTATCTTGTGCTTCTCAATGTTAAATTGACATCATCCCTAAGTTTTGGTCCTTACATCGCGGTAAAGGCTTAACTGGCTGCCAAAAAGATGGGGATCCTAGTTTTTTTTCCGTTTGGTAAAATCATTTAATGACATCCCCCGCTCTTGGATGGAGCGAGAGATAGTGTCAGAGTTTTACTGACTAAAAACTCACTCCTGTTTCTTTTTTGCCATTGTTCCTTGTTTTGCCCCGGGGATCTCTTTCACATCACCCATGGCAGCAGTAGGCTTTGACCCTGCTGGGCACGGTTGCTGACATCTCCTAGAGACGCGCGTGGAACCCTACGCGCCGTCGACGACTTGAGCTCGGTCCGGACGGTTACCGGACGATCGGACAGCGAACTACCCATTGCACGCCGTTCGCAAACTACGGTGGCCGAAAATTGGGATCGGAATCCCGGCGGCTGGGGCGTGAGGGCCATTGCCTCGTGCGTGCACGTGCGGCCTCCTCCTTTGCTAGCATTACTGTTTCGCAGAAGGAGGCGACCGCCTGCCACTCCTCCTCGCTCCTGACCATGGCCTGTATCAAGGCCGATTGCCCTCACGAGGACACAGCGGGTAATAATCACACTGGAACAGTGCTCTTTTTATGGTTAATTGCCTTGAGTTTGACCACTATCTCACCTGATGGAAAGCAACAATGTGCTCAACTTTTATCAAGTGCAAGTACAGATATCTGCCAGATACCAGCTTGATGTGCTTGAGTCTATTGAGAAATGAGCCTAGAGGATCATCTGCAATGATGCACTCATCGAGTTGAAGCTTTAAAGTCTTGAGCATCGACGCCGCGTTGCTAGCCTGTCGGTTTTCTATACATTTTGGGGAGTGTGTGTCGGAGATTTGCATGGTTTAATTACGCCAAGCTCGTTCCATCATTGGGTCACTAAACGTACGACGATGGGTTATGGATACAAGGTGTACATCCCACCCATACGCACAAAAACGTTTCGAAGACTCATGCATTATGTGTACAAGTTCTTTTTTATAGCTGCATCCTGGGGGTCTTTAAGTCAAGAGTGAATAGGTTACTTCTAAACAAGCGCGCTCCGTTGTTAAGAAACATGTGAGATAGTGGTCAAACGCGAGCCTATTGACAATTAATAAAAACTATCTTAAATTTATAATGTGTGCAAGTGTTTGGTGGCTGTTTTGTTTTTTTCATTCGCCGCCATTTTCTTACTCTTTTATATTATTATATTTGTTGTGGTTCCCAATGACTTTTCCGGGCCAATGTCAGTCACTTCGCTTTTAGCGCTGCCACGTGAAATATTCATTGTACTCAGGAGGTCGAAATCGATTAAATTATTTTACAGTTTCCATAATAAATTATATTTTGTTTTAGTAAAGATAAAGGGTGGGTCTAGCTCTATCTAATACCAACTAAAAGCCATTACTTCCCATCTCAACACGTTACCCAGTACCCAACTAAAATGCAGGTCACGCACGCGGCCGTCGGACACAAAGGCGTCAAATTTGCACGTCGGAGGCCGTTTACGCGACATCTCGCATTCATCGCATTGACGCTGTGTATACGAAAAATTGCCATTATGCGCCCCCGACGCGGCCGCCATGACACCCGATGACGGAACTTTTTTTTCTGAATTGTTCCATTTTTGAATTGTTGTTCTTGTTTGTTTATGATGTGATTGTGTTTATGGTATCTGTGGTACTCATTGGATTACAGTAAATGACTTGGGTAGTCGTGTAGGTATCATTATCATTATTTCAGCCGAAAGGCTTGGCCTCCCCCAAGTATCGCCATAATGACCGGTCCCGTGCGTCTCGCATCCATCGGATTCCTGCAACCCTCACCAGGTCATCGCTCCACCTTGTCTTCCGGTACGTAGGTATCTTAATACACAATTTAAAGAGAGGAAAGCTGCTGCTATTGTAATCAATGAAAAAAAAAAATTCAAGTTTTTTTTTTACTCTTTTTAGTTGTGAAAGAAGAAATAACTTCCAACATACCTGCGAAAGGAGAGTTGGAAAAAAAGTGTGTGATCACCGTGACACATTTTGATATATATATATATACCTATTTTACGGCGTGCGCGCTTTCTCCCACTTCTTGTAGACCTTATTTTCGATATTTTCAGACTACTTGAAGAAGTTTGATTATTTACGTTCTTGGATAAATTTCTTACAAATAGAACGCGTAATATTTTATCATCTATGCGGACGCGTTCGCTTGGGGATCAACTAGAGTAATCAGAAAAAAAATACAATATAAAAATATGCTTTCATAAATATGTAAACAAACTGCGTGACACTTCATTTAGTTTGTACAGTTTGAATTTGCCGCGTAATAACTTTGATGTATAATTTATCTGTGAACTTGTTTGATACCATGGAGCGGGCTGCCATATTGAATGATGGAGACAGCATGTAAAAGATGGAGGATAAGTCAATTTAGACAAGGGAGAATTATATTGTAATTTGAATATTTAAATAATAGTGATTAATAAGAACTGATGAAACAATAGCTTTAAATGTTGTTTCTCTTTGCAGGTAAAATTAGTGTGTGTATTAATTAACATCAAATAATGTTTTGTAAAAGTGTTAATACTAGTTAATAAAATAAAATTTCTCTTTGCAGAGCAACACAATTTTGGTTAGAGTTTTACTGTTCCCATAATATCCAAGGATAGTTATAAAATAACACATTATAAACATATACATACAAATAGTAGAATAAATTTTATAAAGAAAAATTATGTCAAAATAACACCTTCTACATTGCTATTCGCTTCACAATCGTAATCCGTTTGAAATCGCATCTATCACTTGCCTACTGTAGAGCCACATGGATTGATATTGAATAGCCATCATTCAGGTTGATCTGAATGTCTGACAGTCAGTAAACGGTCTGGGTGGCCGTCGGCTGACAAATGACAGTCATTGTCAGCATTGTCGGGCACTTATGAGTGTGTGCTGCAGTTATTGGGCATGAGAATGGAGAATATTGGCGATTTATTAGGGTTACAAAACTGGTGATAATTTGGAGGTATATTTTTTTTAATGTAGGAAATCATCTTTTTTTTATTGGGTGGGAAAATCATCTTATGACAAATCCCGCTCTTGGGCGGAACGAGAGATAGTGTCAGACTTTTACTGACAAAAAACCCACTCCTGTTCCTTCTTTGCCTTCGTTCCAGGGCTCCGGGTTTCACTTTCACACTACCCGTGGCCCCAGTTTTTTTTTTTAAGGTGGGGAATCATCCAAATGACTTCTCGCGCTCTGGGTGGAGCGAGAGGGCGTGTCAGACTTTTACTGACTAAAACCACACCTGTATCCTTCAATTACCCTTTGCGTTCTAGGACTACGGGTTTCCCTTTCAGAAATTCTCCGCGGTCCTAGCTAGCGGGCATCGGCCCTGCTGGGCCCCTACGGTTTGCTGACATCTCTTGAGGAGCGCGAGGATCACTACGCGCTGTTGACGACTGGGCTTGGTCCAGTTAATTACCGAACAGCCAGACGGCGAGCTACCCAGTGCTCGACGTCCGCAAGCCCGCGTCTACCGTGGCTGGTAGTCGGGGTCGGAATTACGGCGGCTAGGGCGTGAGGACCTTCGTTCCCTCACGGTTTCACTTTCGCACTACCCGTGGCCCCAGTAGGCTTTGACCCTGCTGGGCCCCTACGATTTGCTGACATCTCCCTGAGGCGTGGGAAATCATCTAATGATATCTCCCGTTCTAGGGCGGAGCGCAAGGACGTGTCGGACGTATACTGACTTAAACCACACTCATGTTCCTTCAGTTGTCCTTTGCGTTCTAGGACCACGGGTTTCCCTTTTAGAAGTCAACTCATGGTCTCAGTAGGCTTCGGCTCTGCTGGGCCCTACGGTTTTACTGACACTGTGGTAAACTACGCGCTTATTATTATTTACCTGAGCGAAGTTTGGCGACAAGTTTGATTTGATATACTTTCTGTTAAATACCGCAAAAAAATTAGAATCTATTACACCCGCATTATTATAGAAAACAAATTATCCGTTTTCTGTATCGAAAAATAAAAACCTAATCGGTAGTTTTTAGGGTTCCGTAGCCAAATGGCAAAAAACGGAACCCTTATGGATTCGTCGTCTGTCCGTCCTTATGTCACAGCCACTTTTTTCCGAAACTATAAGAACTATACTGTTGAAACTTGGTAAGTAGATGTATTCTGTGAACCGCATTAAGATTTTCAAACAAAAATAGAAAAAAGCCAATAAATTTTGGGGGTTTCCCATACTTAGAACTGAAACTCAAAATTATTTTTTCTTCTAACCAATACGTGTGGTGTATAGTATAGGTATATATATATATATATATATGGGGTGTCTTCAAAAATGATATTGAGGTTTCTAATATCATTTTTTTCTAAACTGAATAGTTTGCGCGAGAGACTTCCAAAGTGATAGAATGTGTGTCCCCCCCTATAACTTCTAAAATAAGAGAATGATAAAACTAAAAAAAAAATATGAAAGAAAAGAAAGAAAGAAAACATTTATTTGAGACTCGCACAGGACAAACAACAATAAATACCATGCAAACTTCCACCTAAAATTGGTTTCAACGAGATCTAGTAAGTAGTTTTTTTTTAATACGTCATAAATCGTAAACCGCAATTTACCTTTCAAGTTTGTACGGAACCCTCAGTGCGCGAGTCCGACTCGCGCTTGCCCAGTTTTTGATAAGGTAAAGCTCCAATTTCAACTTTCAAAATAGGCTGTCCAGATTACAAGACTGTCTAAATCCTATAAAGAGCAGACCTGTCCTCCTAAGTCGTAGATTATTACTTGATATAATTTCCCCTCAGTATAATTTTCAATCTGTCTGTCTGTGACCGCGGGCGAATTGCATTTTTCTTCTAGTTTTATTTTTAATCTCCCCAGCTTAAACAAGTTTAAATATATTTATTTTATGACAGGATCGTACAACAAGGTGTTCACTCACTATATGTATAACTAGCTGCTGCCCGCGACTTCGTCCGCAAATAACCATTATATTTCTAACACAATTTGTTTTTGCGGATAAATCATAAACCAAAACTTTACTTTTCTTATAAAACTTCTCTGTAAACCAAATTTCTAGTCCTACTTTCAGGAGCCAAAATGTACAGAGATTCAGGACTGGTGACGCGGGAGCGAGCGATATACAGCTATCCGTGTGAGAAGCAGCTGTCCTGAGATCAACACCTGCAGCCTTTAGATTATTATTATTGCGAAGCATACGCTTACAGGGAACTGCACACGCTTGAATTAGAAGGGGTAATTGTGAGAGATTAGTGGTATTCGGGGTATAAACACTGTTTCCTCGACGCCACAACCCTTTAGAATTTCCACCTCAATAATATTTGAGAGATGACTTTGAGCTAGGCCCAGTTACATAGTTTAGGTGGAATTAAATTCCGTAGCAGCATGATCGGGACACCGACCTTCAGCTGGATAGTGTGCGCCGGGAGTCCACTTGCCGTTCCAATACAGAAACTCTACGGGATAATATATAGCGTCATCTTGCTCTACAACAGTATTTATAGAGGTACCTATAGAAATACCACTTCGTTCGCATCAATTTGCGAGAGAACGCTTTCGTTAATTGCTGCAGCTTGATAATTTTTGGGTGTTAAAATGGCCCGTTCACACACCCAAGAAT
Organism: Mythimna impura; assembly: GCA_905147345.3. Classification (NCBI taxonomy): domain Eukaryota; kingdom Metazoa; phylum Arthropoda; class Insecta; order Lepidoptera; family Noctuidae; genus Mythimna; species Mythimna impura. The sequence continues at coordinate 2,652,513 of LR990348.1, forward strand.
TCTCTTGTAGCGGTATTCGACCGACGTCCCCGTACACCAGACAAATTAGTTCTTCAATAGTGGGAACTACTTTGCTTAGAGTCTCTGGTAGGCGCACTTCAGAGCTCTCTTCTGGTAAGTTGCCTTCACCAAACTTTTAAAAGAACATGCAAGAATTCTTGAGTATATCCGCCCAACTGAGCTCGCATGTTAATGGTCAAGCGCAGTCTGTAAACTCGTGACCATAGATTCAATCGTTTCAACGAAGCATTCACCTCGTCAACCCTAATTTCTCGCGACACCACAGGCAAAGTTTGCCGAAAATCGCAGCTAAACAAAACAGTGACACCTCCCATCACATCTTGATTCCTGCGTATGTCCTGCAGGGTTCTGTTTACAGCCTTCACTACTTTTCTATTCGCCATAGTACATTCATCCCATACGATTAAAGAGCAATCCTTGAGTACCCAACCTTTGTCACAGTTGCGTGATAGCCCACACACTGGCATTTCGTTGCTCTCTAAATCGATGGGAATGTTAAACATTACGTGTGCTGTTTTGCCCCGTGGAAACAGTGTGGCAGTAATTCCAGAAGAGGCAGTCGCAATCACTATTTTGCCTTGTCACCTTATTTCTGCAAGGATGCCAGTGGCAATAAATGTTTTTCCTGTTCCACCTGGAGCATTAATGCAAAATATTTTACCCTGGCTGAGCCTAACGCGAAGATGTTAAAAATGCAGGGACATTTTGTTCTGAGGTGAGTCGTGATCATTGACGATATCACCCCGATTTCCTCGACCTTGATATGCCAATGATTGCGGAGCCGGTAATCCATATTCGACCAGTCCAGTGGATGGCCACCGATGGAAATGACCACGTCTTGAAGTGAACCTAGACAACTATTCGAAACGCGTTCGTTGTTCTGTTCAATGTCAGCCTCAGTAGTACACCTTAAAGCACGTAAAAAGTCTTCGGACAGATGATGGCGATAATTTACCCACAACCGACCTTTTTTTTTCGGTGGGATAATCATCCAATGACATTCCACGCTCTTGGGTGGAGCGTGAGATAGTGTCAGACTTTTACTGATTAAAAACCCACTCCTGTTCCTTTCCATGGCCCTTTATGGCGCACCGATATGGGCGCCGGCGCTGCGGAAGCAGCCGGCGGCCCGGCTGAACGCATGCCAGAGGGTCATGGCCATACATGGATGGTGCGAGGATACCGGACGATTTCCCGCGAAGCGGCGAGCCTCCTTGCTGGACAGCCACCATGGGATCTGGTAGCAACAGGCCTTGCTCACATGCACGATCTGCGCATGGAGATGCAACGCCGGGGCGAAACTCCGCTGCCGCGACAAGTCGCAGCATGGCGGACAGAGCTCCGGCGGGTTCTCATGGAGAAATGGCGACAGCGACTGTCGCGACCCAGTGCTGGGCACGCCACAATTATGGCGGTAAGTCCTTTCTTTGAGGCGTGGTTGGAAAGACCTCACGGCGTCCTCACCTTCCGCATGACGCAGGTTCTCACCGAACACGGGATGTTCGGGAAGTTCCTGCACCGGATTCGTGCGGAAGCGACGCCCGGGTGTCGCCACTGTGTGGATCGCCCGGAGGACACGGTGGAGCACACGGTGGAAGTGTGCCCCGCTTGGGAAGAGCAACGCCGTGTCCCCGTGGGGGCGATCGGCGGCGGCGATCTCTCGCGCCGGGCCTTGGTACAGGTCATGGTCCGGAGCGAGGAGGAGTGGCAGGCGGTCGCCTCCTTCTGCGAAGCAGTAATGCTAGCAAAGGAGGCGGCCGATCGCGTAAGGCAACGGCAACGGTCCTCACGCCCCAACCGCCGCCGGGATTCCGATCCCGATTTCCGGTCACCGTAGGCGCGGGCTTGTGGACGGCGGGCAATAGGTGGCCCGCCGTCCGACCGTCCAGTAACCATCCGGACGGAGCCCAAGTCGTCGACGGCGCGTATTGCTTCGCGCGCGACTCAGGGAGATGTCAGCAAATCGTAGGGGCCCAGCAGGGCCATGGGTAGTGTGAAAACGAAACCGTGGCCCTGGGACGAAGGCAACGAAGGAACAGGAGTGGGTTTTTAGTCAGTAAAAGTCTGACACTATCTCTCGCTCCGCCCAAGAGCGGGATTTGTCATAAGATGATTTTCCCTCCTATAAAAAAAAAACTCCTGTTCCTTCTTTGCCTTCGTTCCAGGGCCCCGGGGTTCTCTTTCGCATCACATGGCCCCAGTAGGCTTCGACCCTGCTGGGCCCCTACGGTTTTGCTGACATCTCCTTGAGGCGCGCGTGGAACACTACGCGCCGTCGACAACTTGGGCTCGGTCCGGACGGTTACCGGAAGGTCGGATGGCGAGCTACCCATTGCTCGTCGTCCGCAAGCCAGCGCCTACGGTGGCTGAAAATCGGGATCAGGACGGCGGCGGGGCATGAAGGCCGTTCTCTCGCACGTGCGGCCGCCCCCTTTGCTAGCATTACTGCTTTGCAGAAGGAGGCGACCGCCTGCCACTCCTCCTCGCTCCAGACCATACCTTGTACCAAGGCCCGGCGCGAGAGATCACTGACACCGGTCGCCCCCACGGGGACACGGCAGAGCTCTGCCCAGGCGGGGCACACCTCTACCGTATGCTCCAACGTGTCCTCCGGGCGGTCCACACAATGGTGGAACCCAGGCGTTTCTTCCGCACGAATCCGGTGCAGGAAGCTCCCAAACTTACCATGTCCGGTGAGGACCTGCGTCATGTGGAAGGTAAGGACGCCATGTGGTCTTTCCAGCCACTCCTCAAAGAGGGGACTTACCGCCATAATTGTGGCGTGCCCAGCACTGGGTTGCGACAGTCGCTGTTGTCATTCCACCATGAGACCCACAACCGACCTGGGTTTGTGACTCCACAAAATACTAAAATAATGGCAAACAAATGTCGCAGTCGTCTGGGGCTATCGGTGATGCTGGCCTCCGTCACTGTCAGTGTCGTCCCAGTGTTGATTGTGATGACGTTGGGGCCCGTACAATGTGAAGCAATCATCGCAAATAATGACACTATCCATTATTGGGATGAACGGTGTAAACCCTTCCCAATGCGCTGTCTTTAAAGTGATGATAGAAGTTCTGAAGTTAAATTTAAAAATAATAAGATGTAGTACTGTAAAAGAAATCAATGAAGTTTTTAATTCGCTTTGATATTAATACGAATTGATTAATTTCTAGAGATACAAATAATACGTATATAAACTTACTTCACAGATGAATTGTATTTATTCATTTTATATACATTTAAATCTAATAATAACGTAATTAAAACTAACTTACAAAATAAAAATAAAAGCCCTAAAGTACTAAAAAAAAGCAATAATATAAATAAAAAATAAAAGAAAACAATCACAAAAATTACGCGAGGTTCGAACTCGCAACATAGCAAACGCGGATCCGTCACTATACTACTGCGCCACGGTCCTTGTAGAATCTAGATCTAAATAGCCGTTCTTAAATACACGTCATTGCTTGTCTGCTTGACTCCTTGTACAAAATAGCGTGATGATTTTCATTTTTGACCTTAAATTCCTAACCAAATTTAAAAAAAAAGTGTATTTTTTATCTCCGGTTCCATTTTAATATGAGTTTTGATGGGTTTTTACTGAAATATTTGGAAAAATATCGAATAAAAATGTCGATGGCAATTTAAAAATACATAAAAAGCCATTTTATTATTGTTCTGGAAATATCATTCCATATTATGTACAAAAAAACACTAAAACAATCACAAAAATATTAACTGTACCTGAGGATCGAACTTAGAGCGATTGTCGTTCAATTGGAACATTTTGGAATATTGCTCACCCCCCATAGCAAAAAGCGTGATAATATGTAGCCTAACAGTTGACCCGGCCTATAAGGATTATGTATGCAAAATTTGAACAGGATTGGTTCAGTAGTTTTTGCGCCAACTAATACCAACGCTCCACCATTTTACTGTTTTATTATATGTATAGATATATATAATATAATATTCCACAACTATCACACAACGCCGTCTAGTCCCAAGCTAAGCAGAGCTTGTGTTATGGGTACTAGACAACTGATAAACATACTTATATACTCGTATTTCTAAATACATACATATATAGATAAATTACACCCAGACACAGAACAAATGATCGTGCTTATCACACAAACATTTGTCCTGGGTGGGAATCGAACCCACGATATCCGGCATAGCAGTTAAGGCCACTAACCACTAGACCAACAGGCCAGTCGAGTATATATAGTATTTCTTTTCTTGAACGATTTTTTGGCATATATTTTTCTCGAGTTATATGTTTAACTAGATACCACCCGTGACTTCACCCGCGTGAAATGAGTACTTTCTTTTTGTAAATTACAGCCTATATGTTAATCTGAGATATAACTTATACTGGTAACAAATTTCACCCAAATCCATTAAGCCGTTTGAGCGTGAAAGAGTAACAAACATATTTATACTACATATTTAACTGCTATTCCAGTCCAGGACATGGTCTCCTCGTGTAAAAAGTTTGATTGAAATTCGTTCGTTCGAGCGTGAAGAAGAAACAAACACGAGTACACACACACTCACAAAGATTTGCCTTTATAATATTAGTGTGAAACTCCGAATACAATATTTTAAACTCCACACACACACTCTCTTCTCTTCTTTCGAAAGAAGAGCCAAATTACCTGCTCTATCAAAAACTCACTAAAAACTATGAAATTAAATCTTCTTTAGATATAAAAGCGAAATACCAATCACTGAATAATACCACTTACTGATTAATCACGAAATCTCAGAAACTATAACATCTACAAACTTAAAAATTGGCAGGTAGGTTCCTTATAGGGTGTAGACATCCGCTAAGAACGGATTTTACAAAACTCCACCCCTAAGTGGGTAAAACGGGGGTTGGAAGTTTGTATGAAAGTCCTATGTTTTTGAAGTAAAAGACAAAGCTTTCTTTTATGTCGTTGGCGAGCACTAAAAGAGGTTTTTCTAAAATTCACCCCCTAAGGGGATGAAACGGGGGTCCAAAGTTTGTTCAGAGAAACCTACTTTCACGCGGGCGAAGCCGCTGGCAGAACCTAGTATTAAATATTTTCAACAAAGAATCCTATTCTAAATATACATAACCCTTTACAAATATATCCGTATGTAAAGTACCTTTCTCGTGCGATATCACAGTACTATACTTGTATAATAAAATATGACAAAATATCCTCGTTAACCTGTCCATCAAAATCAGAAATAAAAATTCATAACCTAAAATGGCAATAACTCTTAAGCGCCATAATTGCGCTTACAATAAAACAGCGTAAGTACATCTACCACAAATCTGCGACACTGCTACAGGGTGATCTGTAGAGCCATGGATTTATGGTGAATGTAACAGCGATCTCGCCACCTCCGCAATTAGCTGGTAAAGGGTGTTTGTTTGTGGGGTTTGGGGTGGCCATGGTGTAATGAACCATGGGATAAATCTGAGTTAGGTTTTATTTGATTTTTTCCAATATTTTGTTGTTTATGTACCTTTTTGGGTTCTGGAATGGATCGGAACCCGTATAGGATTTTTTTTAAGGTGGGAAAATCATGTAATGACTAATCCCGCACTTGGGCGGAGCGAGAGATGGTGTCAGACTTTTACTGACTAAAAACCCACTCTGGTTCCTACTTTGCCTTTGTCCCAGGGCCCCGGGTTTCGCTTTCACACTACCCGTGTACCCGTATAGGATCACTTTTTTGTTCGTCTCTTTTTCTGTCCGCCTGTCAAGACCCTTTTTCTCAGGGACACGTGGAGGTATTAAGCTGAAATTAACAACAAATACTCAGGTCTGCTACACCAAGCAGCCGTGAAAAAATAAACTTTTAAATCCACGTAATCTACAAGGCCGTTTATGCTCTGTTTAGGCGCATATTTTGACATTCGCCGGGAAATCAAAACTTAATAGGGTATTTCCTGTTGACCTAGAAATTTAAAAGGCATGAACAATAAATAATATTGATTGATTGATTGATAAGGTCTCATAGCACAAATATAGGAAAAAGTCTTAAAACTGTAAATTTGGAAATCAACCCATGTATTTATTAGATAACAATTGTTTTATTTATATAGATAAGATAATGATCGGTATAACAAGAAAAATAAAAACACTTAACTAATTATAATTACATAAAATATACACAATAACTCCTAGCTAAAATATGGCGTCAAAAAATTCCTCCGCATCGCTGTCAACTGGAAGTGTGCCCAAAAGACTGGCGGCATTGCCACGTAATATGGCAATGCTTAATCTCTGACCGAGGTAAAAGCCAGCCCTTGGGTCACGCGAAGTGTCGACTAAGCGTTTGGATAATTCTTTGAATAGCTTATGAACACTTGGACCCCACGGCCCAGGAGTTTCAACCCCAAACGGCTCAAAAATATAACTGCCGACGAGGTTGTTATATTTCCGCCGCTTGATGTTCTCCGCAGCGGCAGCACCAGCACAGCGTGACGAGCTAGGAAGATGGGATGGCGCAAGAGTGTCGACACAGGTAGCGTCCCATACTAAAGGCCTACCCATCTTCCATGGGAATAAAGACATACCTTCCGGTCTCTTACCATCGTCGCGTGCCAGGCCATGAGGTTCCAAAACAGCCGGAACGCCGACGGTGACAAGGGCCCGACATCATTCAATTCTTATACTATTCTATTTTATTTTCCAAATTAAAGAAAGTTTCCATTTAGTTTCACAGTTCAGTCCCGTTATCTTTTCCACTTGGTTACTCTACAACCAGTAGCATCACGGCCCCCCGCCGTGATCGCGCCTCTAATCGCCCCCGGGCCGATACATAAACTGTGATTATTGTCTTTTTATTGTACATGAATAAAATATTAATTGCCTTTAACTTAACGTGCGCTCTATCGCGGCTTCGATGGCGTTTAAACCGTTTTTCTATGATTTAATTTTTAGGGTGGTTTATGAGATTTGGAAGATAGAGTTTTTTTAATATTTTTGTAGATAACAGTCTGTTTTAAGTGATTTCTTTACTGTGTACAAATTACAGGCGCTTTGTGGCTACGTGGGTGTACCGTACAGTTCGTTCATTGTTATTCTTCCCTGTTTGAAAACATGTGAATATGTATGTATATGGATATTCATTTATTGTATATATTATGTTTATGTATGGTGTGCTGTACACATATCTGTTTAGTATATTTTTAGTTTTAAGTTAGACTTAATTTATGTGTTTAATTTTTTTTTGTTGTACTTACATTTAAAGTTCCTCAAATTAATGCAAAATTTCTTTCTCACTCATATGGTTGGCTGTAAGAAAACCCAGTTGTGGGTTAAGCTCGCCTATGTACATCAACTGTCCTATTTATAATGTCTGTATAAAATTGTGTGTACAATAAAGAATAAAGAATAAGGTACTCGGCGGTTTCAGGATAGCCCATGAAATTAAAATTTTCGCAAGTATTTTGCAATTTTCAGCTCCGTATCAGATAGTATGGTAACAAAAAAAATATTTTCGGTAACCAAATGTATGTACTTAAATGCTATATATGTCCTTCCTGCCCCGTGTAGCCCCGTGTTTCTTGGAGTCGGTTCAACACGCTTCTTTCTTCCATTCCCTTTACTTTCATATCACTCTTCACACAATCCATCCATCTTTTTTTTTGGCCTCTCTCTCCATTCATTAACATGTATACTTAAAAATCTTTTACAATATGTGGAATTATTGAAACAGGCGCGATTTTGGTAAAATGGAGCTGAGAATTTTATTGTACTGTTGACTGTCTCAGTGATGTTTGCCAAGAAGGCTTACTCGATACATTTGCTACTAAATACTACAAAAACATTAGAATGTATTACATATCTGCAGACTCCATACGAAGACATATCTTAAAGTACATTTTTTTTTCATTGGGAAAATCATCCAATGACATCCCGCGGATTTGGGTGGAGCGGGAGAGTGTGTTACTGACTAAAAACCTAATCCTGTTCCTTCGTTGCCTTTCATACCAGGGCCGAGTCTTCCTCTTAGAAGCAGACCCTTGGCCCCAGTAGGCCTCGACCCTGCTGGGCAGCGCCACCTCGTCCCAACTGCTGGATCCTATCAACGACTATCGTAACCCTGTCTTAAAGGACTTAGAATTCAAGCCGAAAACATTATGTACTTTGTGTGTTATGTGTGTGTATTTATGGTGTTCAATAAAAGTATATGTACTTAAAAAAAACTGATACGCAGTTCATTCTATCTTTTTTTATTTTATTATTATTGATAGGCTCGCGTTTGACCACTATCTCACCTGATGGTAAGCGATGATGTGGCCAACGATGGAGCACGCTTGCCTAGAAGTAACCTATTCACTCTTGACTTAAAGACCCCTAGGTTGTAGCTATCAGGGAACACAGACTCCGGCAGGGAATTCCACTCCTTAGCTGTACGCATTATGAATGTGTTCCCAAAACGCTTTGTACGTATGAGTGGGATGTCCACCATGTACCGATGGCGCAACGCCGTACGTCTAGTGGTCCGATGATGGAACGGACTTGGTGGAATTAAATTGTGCAACGCACACTCCCCGAAGTGTAATCGATAGAAAACCGACAGGCTAGCAACTCGGCGTCGATGCTCAAGGCTTTGGAGTTTTGATTCGACAAGTGCATCATCACCGATGATCCTCTTGGCTCGCTTCTCAATCAACTTCAGAGCATCAAGCTGGTATTTGGCAGACCCATCCCAAAGATGAGAGCAGTATTCCATACACGATCGAACTTGCGCTTGCCATCTGTAACTGTTCTTTTGTTTTTTTTACACCATCTACTAGAAAACTAACAATATATCCGCTTATTTTCCTCCAAACTCTATAAGCTAAAAACCGTGAAATCCCCCGTTTCCCCCATGCTAGCATGTGTCCCCTTATTGTTCACACTTGAGTGTTTATTCGCCGATAATTGAGTATGTTTCGTATTTAATCCTGAGCCCCTTCGAGCCCCTCTGTTTAAAGAAATACTCGCACCGCTGACTTTTCAAGTGGCTCGTACAACACATGGCGATTGGAAGTTTAATCTTTTTTAAATTGTTTTTGGGAGTTAATTAACTGTAATTTTTTTTTTTATAAAAAGTTTTTTTTTTACTTTCAGTATTTTACTAAATCATATTTAAATGATAAATGATATTTATAAAAATACAAAAATACAAAATGTTTTATTTCTATAACAAGTAGTTTAGATTAGTCTATGATTGGAGTCTCCTTTTAAGCACGATGATACCTGTATTAGGAGACTCCGCTCCTCCTTAGCGTTGGCTGTTTACAAAACTCAAATATATTCTTTATACTTAACAAAGTTTTTTTTAAAATTATATGTTTTATTAAAACTACACTAATACTAGTACACTTTTTTCATATTTACTTTGCAAATAGGTTTAAAAAAACACTTACACGTCAATTCTTTTTTTTTGTCATTTTAACCCTGAGAAGAAACACCGAAACAAACTCTGGGGTAAATAGGTACTACAATAACAACACTATTTACTGTAAGCTTTTTTTTGCGAAAGACTTTGCCTAAATAAGGAATTTATAAGTAAAACTAACGGATGTTTAACGTAAAGTTTATTAAGAACAACTTTTATTATGAGCAAGAGTGGCGTTAGTGTACATCATATCTTATTTTCTTTTTTTTTTTTAATACATGACAGGACTTTGTTACTTAATTCCTAAAGAATTTCTCCTGTATTGTGATTGTATTCCCAAACTTGTAAACTCGCACACACAAGACACCCTGCTCCTATCGGATATCTATCTGTAGGCCATACAAATATTTGTTCCATGCGGGGATCGAACCCGCGATATTCAGCGCAGCAGCCGTTCGTTGAACCACTGCGCCATCAATGCTGCCTAATCATTGCCCGTCTGTATAAAGTTAGTTTCTCAGATTATTTTGCGATAGGTTTAAGAATCACCATGTTTTTCGTTTTGTATCTATGATAATGACTTATTAATTTTTCATTTAGAAAGTTAATGAAATGATCAAGTGTTAATGATTGTAATTATTTGTACGTTTGGTAATATTATAGGTACTTGAAGAGAAAATATTTGTATTTATATTTTTTTTTTGTAATTTTATTTAATAATAGCATAATCAGCCTTTCAATGTTCCCACTGCTGGGACTCAGGCCTCCTCTCTAGGAGAGGGAATGGGCCGTAATCCATCACGCGGGCCCAGTACGGGTTGGTGAATGTCACATGTCCTCGAATTTTTGGTTCTACCACATGCCGGTTTCCTCACGATGTTTTTTCTTTACAGTTTTGAGAGCAGTGATGATGAAATAAATTACACAAAGTAATGCGTCTGGCTGGGTTTGAACCCGCGATCTACAACTCGTAAGTCTAGGCCATTATCACTCGGCCAGCACTGCTCAATTTTTGTTTGTAAATAATAAATTTAAAAACCAGTAGACCGAAAAAATTCTTTTACCAATGAAATGTCACTTTATCACTGAGTGACGTCACACTTAATGGTAAAAAGTTTGTGTGTGTGTGTGTTTGGTATCCCTTCATGGCGAGTTAACCATTGCTCATCATCCGCCAGCCCGAGCCTACTGTGACCGGCAATCGAAAGAAAAGAAAGAAAAAGAGTTTATTTACAAACATGACGCATACCATAAAAAAAACAACAACGACTTATATTATAAGTGGTAGGATATGCGTCACATCCGCGCAAAACGGCCAGCGCTCAGTAAAATGCTGGGGATCATGTAAGACAGAGCCACAGCGCTGATTTTCAGCACCAGCCGTCGTCGGCGGTGAGACGTTGATCGGCCAGCAAGGATTACATATTATATACTTAAAATCACTGAATAAACAAATCAAAATCATAAATAAAATGTATGTGTATTAATTGAAGTTGTCACTTGTTTTCATGCCTATATAACTATTTAGTATGTATGTATTTTAGTGTTAAGTATGTACTTTATTTTATTTTTTTCAATTTTTGTAATGCACCAAGTGCAACCCCATTTTATGTCCAGACAATCTCTTTCCATACCAGGTTGCCTGGAAGAGATCGCGGAATGCGTTATGGCCGCCAATTGTATGTTTTTAAATATAAGGCTCAAATGTATAATTTATTATTTTGGTGTACAATAAAGTATATATAAATAAAAAAAAAACATTATACGTAAAGGGGTACAAAAAAAACAACAACAAAATACGGTTGGCAAGTAAGCATTGACGTACTCGATTATTATCGTCGATTAATGAATGATCGAACTTAAAACTAGAATTGTCAATATGCAGTCACAAAGTTACATTGTCAATCGCCCTGAGACTCCTAATCTATACTTTTACTAGATACTATAGGTACACTACACTAAAACAATTTACTTTATTCTGATGTATCGTTTATTATTTGTATCATATAAAAATCAAACATTCGTTGAATATAACTAAAAACTTCAAGAAACAAAACTTAAATTATAACAATAACATAATATCAACAATAATTCATCCATTGTAATATACAAACATTATTATATAACTACTAAATAAGATCAATTAAATATTATCTATCCATTATTAAAATTGATCGGTGGGCAAATTAAATATAACATAATATATCTAAGTAACATTAGAAGTTTCTTTTCGACATTTTTTCGTATTTTATTTGTTGAAAATTTTAGAGATGTGTATTACTATGACATCGGTTTCGGCAGACCAGTATCCTTTTGCAAACAATTCTATTTATGAAGACAAAAATATTTGAAATATTTGAAATCAGTGAAACCTGTCCCAACTTCGCATGGGTGAAGATTGTATATGTCGAAGCCATTTCGTATAATATTACAAGTAGGCACGCCGAATTGTAAAACGTCACACCTCCATTGAGCCTACTCAAGCTTTTCTTGGATTGGTTCTTCATAATTTATAGTCACCCTACACTGATATTAAAGCTAAACATTGATTGGACGCCGCTTTGTATAACGCATCGTCACCACAATCCGGCTGAAAATGAGGTAGCTGCATTACATTACAGTGACGTTTTTCAATCCAGCGCGCCAACTTGTAATACGGCGTGATATACAATACGGCTGCGATGTAAAGACAAATCTCCCTCGTTTATTGCTCTTTCTATTTGTGAAAATCGCATCAAATAACGTGGCGAGGTTTAGAAGGAGTTAACGTATAAAGCGTTTTAATATTGATTGTCTTGTAATATTCGCCATTATTCTTTAATATATCCGTTTAGAGTTTCCAACAAAATAAAGTTATAATCAATTATTTAGGACAACGCTTTATATCAGTATGTCATACATTGCTCTCCAAATTTACTACTATCATAAAAAAATATTAAAACTTAAAACAGGACTATTTTTTAGATTTAGCTTAAAATAAACACTTAATTGAGAAAATGTTTTGTACAGTGTCTAATATATAGGATGACTGGTAATTAGTGACCGATACTTAAACACGTGATTATACTCATGATTACAAACAACTTTCCCTAAGAAACTTTTTTTATATTCTCATTAGTTTTATCACAATAACAAAACAAACTGTTTAAATACGCGCGCGCGCCTGCTACACACCTGGGTTTGCAAGCCGCGCGGGTGTTCTATCTCTATTTTAGGTACAACGGCGGCGGGGTCACACTGTTAACTAAGCGGTCGCCGGTTTCAAGCACGCGCGTATTACAAACAGATGTTTTGTTATTGTGATAAAACTTTTGAGTATATAAAAGAGTTTCTTTGGGAAAGTTGTTTGTAATCATGAGTACAATCATGTGTTTAAGTATCGGTCACTAATTACCAGTCACCCTATATATAAAAAATGCGTATTATAATAATATTAAAAGTTCAATTCAAATTAAAACTAATTAATAAAAATAATTAGAAACTGATTTCTTGTTCTCGTATTCATCGATTAATCACATTGATATTTGTTACTATAAAAAACATCAAATAATAAAATATTTAAAACGAATACATTATTTAAACATAATGTATGAAAATGATTATTAGTTAAAGTCTGTATCTATATTATTTGCTAAAATAAAACAATAATTAAGTATATATATTATTTACAAGTGTTATTTACATTTTTATAGTTTCGTTTTAATTCACACTATTGCCTCCAATAATGATTGCTCTAATGATTTTAATAACACTAAATAAAAAATATAGAGAAAATAGTGTCAATCAAAAAAATACTTGGGGCTGATTTTTCAATCGTCAGATATTTATATTTAGGGAATAAAAATGGCGGTTTTACAGCTTTTGTATAGAAAATATGTCACACTGTCATAATAATATGTCTTCTCTAGATAACAGTTCTGACTATTGAAAAATCAGGCTTTAGTAATTATGATTCGTGTTCAAAGTCTTCTTATATTAGTATATTGATGTATGTTTTGATTACATAGATACAATATTGCACTACAGTTTATTAGTGATTAAATACATTTAATGCATTAGTGTTGGCCTACATGTATAGACAAATCCGGTGTCGATACCAAGAGTTTAAAAAACCGTGAGATTATTTTAACAAATACCTGAAAGTTAAACTTAACTTGGGTGTAGATGAAAATTAAAACCCGGTCACACTGCGTACACGTTATACAATAGTCTTTTTACAAAATTGACATTAATTCGCCTAACTAATGTCTATCAATTACACAGTTGAAGAGTAAATTCTATGATATGTTATCTATTCAAAGTGCGAGGTGCGCCTCACGAGAAACTAAAAGTAGGTATACATTGCACATTAACAGTAACATTGATTGCACATCATTTATTGAAAATTCATGTCACGTTCAGCACCATAACATCATTCAACATTTATTTAACCAAGATAACGCTTAAATTCACTGTCCCAACAACCGAAACCACTTATCGCCGAAACTGACCCATTGGCCGAAACTGTCTCATACCTATCCATACAATAAGAGTCTATAACCTTCCATTCAGTCTTAAACACTGTCAGGTGAGCTAGTATCGCGCTCCTGCACGGAGGTGGAAGGTCGCTCCCAGTGCGAGGGCCAGACCCTCGCCGGGAGCGCGACCGGCCTTCAGATGACGTGCTGAGGAGGTTCCTCGTCGCTCTTCATGAGGACGTAGGCAACGGGGCGCTTGACGTCAGTGGGGGGAGGGGACGGCGTCCGGCGAGGTGGACAGCCGCAAGGGGATAGGGCGCTGCTGTAGAGAGCACTGCTGTATAGTGCGCCGCCATATAGGGCCTGTGAAGAGAATGAGAGTATTAGACACGTGTCTTATTATATAAAAAAAATATTAGTAGTGGTTAATTCTGAATTAAACTGTTAAAAAGGGTTCATTTTAGAGCTAAACATGAGTAAGTATAGCGAGAAAAATTGCCTTTCGTCTTTAAAAGTGAATAATTGAATATGCATGCGATATTGTGGAACCCTTTAAACCATTGACGAAGCTTTGATTGCTAACAATATAACTAACAGTTACATTCATATTATGCTGCTGACTTTAAACTAAATACATCTTTTTAAATCAATACCTTAATGAAGATTACCTGCAAATGCGCCAACTCAGCTGCTAGCTTGCCATCATCAGATGGTAACTTTGCAAAAGGATAGAACGGGTACGGCAGGGGTGGGAACAAAGCTCTGCTCAGCTCCGGTTTATCCGCCATTAAGTGATGGGACATCGAGTGCAACTGGGGGTGTCCCGGATGTGGTACCGACGGCGTCACCAGTCTCGGTACCGGCGCCATCAAGCCGTTGATGCCGAAACCGAATTTCGGCTCCTTCTTGACAAGTGGTTTCGGCTTTCGTCGTGGACGGTATTTGTAGTCGGGGTGTTCTTTCATGTGTAGTGCCCTAAGAAGAAAGAGAAATGTTTGTTTATTAATTTGCCAAATTGTATGTAAAGTTTAAAGCGGTTGGTTGTTCTCGGACTGTTTTCAGCATTTTCTGAGATCCTTACCGGTGTCAAGTCATAAAAAGTGTCATGAAATTTTAAAAACTATAGGAATTATTTCGTAAACTATAGGAATTAGTTTGAACCTTAATCATTTAGTATGTGGCGTCACATATTGCATATCGACGGCGAAGTGACAAGAACTCCTAACTGTCGAAGTCAAAAAAATTTTGTCTTAAAAACGTTAGGAGGTAATACTAAAAATTTACATGTTGGTTTAGTTAGGAAGTGTTTCCACAATTTAATTTGGTGCAGTTGCAACTAAATATTCGCTTCAGAGATTTCGCAAAAACATGCGGAAACACATTTGAATTAAAAGCGCTAAAAAGTAATTTTGTTAGTTAGAAGGTATTGGCACTTCACCGTCGATATGTACGCAGGAATCGTTAGGTCCATGGCCCTTTATGGGGCGCCGGTATGGGCGCCGTCGCTGCGAAAGCGACCGGCGGCCAAGCGCGGTCAGCCACCATGGAATCAGGAGGCAACAGTCCTTGCACTCATGCACATTCTGCGCGTGGAGATGCAACGCCGGGGTGAAACTCCGCTGCTACGCCAAGTCGCGGCATGGCGGGAAGAACTCCGGCGGGATCTCGTGGTGGAATGGCAACAGCGACTGTCGCAACCCAGTGCTGGGCACGCCACAATTATGGCGGTAAGTCCCCTCTTTGAGGAGTGGCTGGAAAGACCACATGGCGTCCTTACCTACCGCATGACGCAGGTCCTCACTGGACATGGTAAGTTCGGGAGGTTCCTGCACCGAATTCGTGCGGAAGAAACGCCTGGGTGCCGCCATTGTGTGGACCGTCCGGAGGACATGGTGGAGCATACGGTAGAGGTGTGCCCGCCTGGGCAGAGCAACGCCGTGTCCTCGTGGGGGCGATCGGCGGCAGTGATCTCTCGCGCCGGGCATTGGTACAGGCCATGGTCCGGAGTGAGGAGGAGTGGCAGGCGGTCGCCTCCTTCTACGAAGCAGTAATGCTAGCAAAGGAGGCGGCCGATCGCGTGAGGCAACGGCCCTCACGCCCTAACCGCCGCCGGGATTCCGATCCCGATTTCCGGCCACCGTAGGCGCGGGCTTGCGGACGGCGAGTAATGGGTGGCTCGCCGTCCGACCGTCCGGTAACTGTCCGGACCGAGCCCAAGTCGTCGACGGCGCGTATTGTTCCACGCGCGCCTCAGGGAGATGTCAGCAAATCGTAGGGGCCCAGCAGGGCCGAAGCCTACTGGGGCCACGGGTAGTGTGAAAGCGAAGCCCGGGGCCCCGGTATGAAGGCAAAGAAGGAACAGGAGTGGGTTTTTAGTCAGTAAAAGTCTGACACTATCTCTCGCTCCGCCCAAGAGCGGGATTTGTCATTAGATGATTTTCCCACCTAAAAAAAAAAACCGTCGATATGTGAACGCACCTTAGATTTAGTGTTGCATATTAATATTGTTAAGTTAGTTAAGTGGCAACACGATGGGCACGCCACAATTATGGCGGTAAGTCCCCTCTTTGAGGCGTGGTTGGAAAGACCTCACGGCGTCCTCACCTTCCGCATGACGCAGGTTCTCACCGAACACGGTAAGTTCGGGAAGTTCCTGCACCGAATTCGTGCGGAAGAGACGCCCGGGTGTCGCCACTGTGCGGACCGCCCGGAGGACACGGTGGAGCACACGGTGGAGGTGTGCCCCGCTTGGGCAGAGCAACGCCGTGTCCTCGTGGGGGCGATCGGCGGCGGCGATCTCTCGCGCCGGGCCTTGGTACAGGCCATGGTCCGGAGCGAGGAAGAGTGGCAGGCGGTCGCCTCCTTCTGCGAAGCAGTAATGCTAGCAAAGGAGGCGGCCGATCGCGTGAGGCAACGGTCCTCACGCCCCAACCGCCGCCGGGATTCCGATCCCGATTTCCGGCCACCGTAGGCGAGGGCTTGCGGACGGCGAGCAATGGGTGGCTCGCCGTCCGATCGTCCGGTAACCGTCCGGACCAAGCCCAAGTCGTCGACGGCGCGTATTGTTCCACGCGCGCCTCATGGAGATGTCAGCAAATCGTAGGGGCCCAACAGGGTCGAAGCCTACTGGGGCCACGGGTAGTGTGAAAGCGAAACCCGGGGCCCTGGGACGAAGGCAAAGAAGGAACAGGAGTGGGTTTTTAGTCAGTAAAAGTCTGACACTACTTTCCGCTCCGCCCAAGAGCGGGATTTGTCATAAGATGATTTTCCCACCTAAAAAAAAAAAAAAAAAAAAAAGTGGCAACACGAGGGAGGAGTTTTTGCGGGGCGTTACCCTTAGCGTCTCTCGCCCGGTCTTCCCTTTGAACCGTCGCGAAACACGGACTAGATTATTTACCATATTATCATTAGTTCGATCCTTCAAGTTAGTTATAATTGACTACATCTGCCTACCTACTATTATTTGTTATCACCAATATTTATAAACACACATTGAACACCGCAAGTTGGATTTGCAAGACACATCCATGGGTGATGCGAAAGTTATCACCGGGGCCCTGGAAAAATGGCAAAGAAGGAACAGGAGTGGGTTTTTAGTCAGTAAAAGTCTGACACCATCTCCCGCTCCGCCCAAGAGCGCGGGATGTCATTAGATGATTTTCCCACCCGAAAAAAAAAAAACGCAAGACACATAAAAGCAGAATATCTTCCATCTGCGTCCCCAAAAGTATTTCGGTGTTATTTGTAAGTCTATACTCGGAATAATGCTACGTTTTAACATTTTTATGTTCTACTATGTTGTTTTAATTCCAGAGAGCCTGATTTCTGAATAAACTTTATCTTTCGCAGCACGATTGTTAGCTCTCACGTCAGCCTCTCTGTACCCGCGTCGCTCTCGACCAAACATCAACACTTCGAGTACTATCAGCAAAAACAAACGCGGAAGATATCCGACACCTCTGAAATCGAAAGCATAACTCAATTCGCCACACAATACTATAAGTTTAGCGTCAAAATGCCACAATGAAACGCCGCTGGGCGATATAACATTATTATTTATGCAATAAAGCGTGCAATTGTCGCGACGCCTGGCCGCCCTTAAAACAACAATGTCGATTCAACAATACCCGGATTATTGCATTGTCCCAGTCACAATCGGGTATCTGTGTATACCACTGCACTATGTGCATTCGAAATGTAAGCAAAACTGTATTGTATATTTACGCAACAGAGTTGAATTTGGAATGCGGGCGTATGTGTTTACGACTTGTAGTGTTGGGAATGAGTTGACACAGCGTCCGATTATGCGAGCTTTGTGATAGAATCGCGATTGTCAGCGAGTCGATTGTAATTATTCGAGTGGACCACGCTGGCGGATGATAGTTCGTCAATGCGCTGAGGTTTGAATGTGAATGTTTGTTGAGTCTAATTGTGTAGCGGATTAAGATTTATTTTTTTATTTAATTTGCGATAAGTGCTGCCGTGTTTACTGTTATTTGATTGGAGCTACTAACTTTGAAAGTAATGACAATACGCTCAGGCACTCTGCGGATTCTATGATGTGCAAAAGTACTAGGTATCATATTTTGTTCTTTGTTTTTTTTTCATGGTAGGAAATCATTTAATGACTTCTCCCACTCAGTGTCAGACTTTTACTGACTAAAACCAAACCTATATATGTTCCTTCTCTTTGCTTTGCGTTTCAAGAACCCGGGGTTACCTAACAAACCTTTGGGTGAAAAATGGATTTTACAAAAGATAGTATTGTAATTTGATAATTGTGTTTTTTGTTTCTAGAAAATGTAATAGTTTTTTTTTTTATTTTTTTTTTATTCTTGATAGGTTCGCGCTTGACCGCTAACTCACCTGATGGAAAGCGACGATGCGGTCGACGATGGAGCGCGCTTACCTAGAAGTAACCTATTCACTCTTGACTTAAAGATTCCCGGGTTGTAGCCATCAGGAAAAACAGATTCCGGCAAGGAATTCCACTTCCAGTTTTAATATCTTAATATCTGTCGGTTTTCGTAATACATTAGTGAGATGAACCAGTTAAACCAGCCTAGATACGATCGACTTGCATTGGCGATCTATTTGGTCAGTCTTGAGGTATTTTTTTTTTTATAAAAATTTGTGTCAACATAAAACCTAGAAGAAGTAAGTATTTGATTTTGTATATACATACTAAATCAAATACTTCTTCTAGGTTATTTAGGGTATTTAGGTTGTAAATACTCGTAGTTTTTAGTTATATAATATATGTATATTGAAGTTATCTATATATATAAAAGGAGAAATTGACTGACTGACATATCAACGACGCACAGCCGAAACTACTAAGACTACGAGCGTGAAATTTTGCACAAAGCTTCCTTTTATGACGTAGGCGAGCACTAAGAGAGGATTTTTCAAAATTCACTCCCTATGGGGATAAAACGGGTGTCCAAAGTTAGTATGATGAAAACCTTCTTTCACGCGGGCGAAGCCGCTGGCAGAAGCTAGTTTATAATATATGCTTTGTTAAAGTTGCAAAAAAGAGGAAGTACCAGGTGAATTTAAAATGCTGTATCAAGAAAGAAAAGAAAGAAATAATATTTATTTGGCGGCAGATCGGCAGTCACCAGGTTTACACGACATACATAAAATACAACAATACAATAAAGTTTATTCTATTCTATTCTATTCTATTCTATTCTATTCTATTCTATTCTATTCTATTCTATTCTATTCTATTCTATTCTATTCTATTCTATTCTATTCTATTCGATTCTATTCTATTCTATTCTATTCTATTCTATTCTATTCTATTCTATTCTATTCTATTCTATTCTATTCTATTCTATTCTATAAAAAGTGAAAAGAAGTCAATAAAAAAAAAACCAACAATATTGTGTGTGCCTCACGGCTTGACCAAAAAGATAATAATTGTCTGAAAACTTACAACAGAAATAAACGAATGTTATTATTATTACTTAAAATACTCACTTTAAGTCAGGGGCGCCGACTCCGTGGGTGCTCGGGGGCTTGAGCATCCATGAGAAATAAACAGTGGGTGCCGAGCACCCATGAGAATAGACATCAAGAAACAGATCAGTCATGGCCTCTTAGGTTACGTATAAATTATAATATTTCTTGATAATAAATAATGGTTTCATTTTATATTTTTATCAAACTTATTTAGTAATCAAATACGCAGTA
Source organism: Mythimna impura (assembly GCA_905147345.3). NCBI lineage: Eukaryota > Metazoa > Arthropoda > Insecta > Lepidoptera > Noctuidae > Mythimna > Mythimna impura. The sequence continues at coordinate 2,672,570 of LR990348.1, forward strand.
TGTAAGTAGGACATTTATTTATTTGTCGGTCGATCAGTGTACATTTCTCTTCTCACACTTCGCCACTTTTTCGAGTCACCAAATGAGCATGGAGCACCCATGAGGTTTTCTAAAAGCCGGCGCCCCTGCTTTAAGTAATAATAATAATCTTCGTTTATTAGATCTATATGAAATCTTCTATAACTCGTATCACAATATTCCATATACAAGTAGCTACCTATTCACACCAAACACATTTATCAGCATTGACAGAAACTGTCCTATCTTCGAAACCAAAAAACCTGAGGTCGACGAACCTTGCACTATCACTTCTTTCATTACAGTTTGTTAACCAAATAAACATGATATCGCCAAGGAAAATAACACAATATCTTTGGTCAAGAAAAAACCTATCGAAGCGTTTTATCAGACACGTCTTTTGGCGTATTTTTTCTATGGAGCTAATCGAATTCGGTAAATATCGAGATATTTGTACTAAGATTCTTGATATCAAGCATCGCTTGTATATTGAATTTGGAACGTCAATAAGAAGATATGAGTATATTGGTTTTTTTATTCATGCCTTTTTGGTGAAGATAGTGTTGCATGATTGTCGTATATATTATAGTATTTTTTTAAGAATTTTTTGGTAATTCAAGGAAGGGGCGAATCGGTGAATTACGTTTTCAGGTTTGGCAATATTTGAGTATCAGAGGCTACCTGCTACACATTTATATGTTTTATGGTGATGTTTTTCAATCGCTCCTTGTAAACTATTGGTTATTCAGCTGTATCCGGTTAGATGCTTTAAAAAATTTAGCGCCATTTCAATAACTGAATTGATTCTGTGACATTTCATTGGTTTCCATGTTGTTCATGTTGGTTTTTCAGATATTGGATAAGGTTTATCTACTTCATGGAACCTAATTCGGTAAAGAATACAGCTTGGGAGGTCCGCAAATTGGACGATATTCTGAAATTAATCGAAAATTCTGTGTGCAGGCGCTCGATTTTCGTCTGATTGTTTTCGGCATCTTTCTTTAAGATAGAAAAACGTTACTCTACACTAGGAATTATTGCTGTGTCGTAGATGCGGTCACAAATATTTAAATTCACATACACCAGACACCTGGGCACGCCACAATCGTGGCGATAAGTCTCTTCTTTGAGGAGTGGCTGGAGAGGCGCCATGGCGTTTTCACCTACCGTATGACGCAGTTCCTCATCGGACATGGCAAGTTCGGTTAGTTTCTGTTTTGGATTCAGGCGGAAGAATCGTCCAGGTGACACCATTGTGCAGACCGCCCGAAGGACACGGTGGTGTGCCCCGCTTTGGTGAAGCACCGCCGTGTAATCGTGATCGGCACCAGTGATCTCTCGCGCCGTGCCATGGTTCAGGCCATGGTCCGGAGTGAGAGGAAATAGGAAAGCGGGCGCCTCTTTTTGGAAATTAGCGAAGTAGATAGCAATCGTGAGGGAATGGCTAGATGTCAGTATAACCACAGAAAATTTCTGTAAGAGATACCGTGGTCCTGGAATTCAAAGGGCAACTAAAGGACACAGGTGGGTTTTAACCAGTAAAAGTCTGACATCACGCTGAACCCTAGAGCGAGAGATGTAATTGGGTAATTTCCCACCTCGAATAAAACGTATAAGTTACTTTAGACCCGTCGAAATGGTCCTATTGTCCTAAAAATACTTACAAAGACACTATAACAGGAAGTTCTTGATAGAGTACCAATAAACTACTATATAAAACATTATTATAAACGATTGCTTAATAGACCCAGACTGACTATCGCATGTTATTTAGTGACCGTTATTGAATCCTCGGATTATGTGGCCCGATCAAACAAGAACGATAAAGTGAGCATGGCGGCAAACACAGGCGCGACTTACACCATTGTGTGACCGATAACGATGGGAAGACACCATCATGGCCCAAGTTTAACTGTTACTTTAGATTTAGATCAATAGTGGGAGATATTGATTTCATTCATTTTTAACCGACTTCAAAAAGGAGGAGGTTATATGTTCGGTTGAATGTATGTTTTTTATTTTATTATATTTTTTTAACGACTGGCGTTGTAATACTAATAATAATTTATACTATTATATTAAAAACGAGAAATATATATTATATAATATATTGAGAATATATTTATATTTGTATGTATGGACGTATTTATTTATTTATTCTTTATGCACACAAGAGTACAGAGGCGGTCTTAATGCCGAGACAAATTGTGGTAGGTGCAATATTAACATAACATATTATAAAATTCTTTATGCAAACACATACCTATAAACTACAAATACACTATATATAATATATACTCATATTTACTCAAACTACAACGAAGAGAAAAAATAAATAAAAAGAAGAACACATGAATCTATTGAAACAATTGGTGCAAACAAATAATATGGAAACAGATTAGCGCTGTGATGAAACTACTGCCAACTTCTTACGAATGTATTCGCGAACATTCACTTTGAAGGTCAATCCGTGAGGATGTCCGTTCCCTTAAGTTTGTTGCCATCTCCTTCGCTAGAATGACTGCTTTGCAGAAGGAGGCGATGGCATCTCATTCACTCTCTCTCTAGACTATGACCTAAGCCAGGGCCCGGCGCTAGAGGTCGCCGCTGATTGCCTTCACGAGGACACAGCCGTGCTCTTCCTAAGTGGAGCACAGCCCCACCGTATACTCCACCGAGTCTTCCGGGTGGTCCGCACCATGGTGACACCTGGGCGTTTCTTCCACCTGAATGCGAAACAGGAACCTTACGAACTTGCCATGTCCGGTGAAGACCTGCGTCAAGCGGAAGGTGAGGACGCCGTGATGCCTCTCCAGCCACTCCTCAAAGAGGGGACTGGAGCAATTGTGGCGTACCCTAAGGGTATGTCAGACTTTTACTGACTAAAACCCAACACAGGTGGGTTTTAGTCAGTAAAAGTCTGACATACCCTCTCGCTGCACAGAGAGCGGAAGAACTTAATGATTTCCCACCACAAAAAAATCGTGACATACATACATAATACGGGTGTTTTTAATATCTTGCGGATTTCATCACGCATGCGAAATTCCTCCGCATGCGCGGCTGCTGCCTGATATCACGCCCTGCATCCCGCGTGCTTATTCCACGCATTAAATAAATACTTGTATGAAAAGAACTTTTGCGGGGGCTACGCGTGCGGAGCAATCCCGCATGCGTGACGAGATCCGCACGATATTAAAAACACCCTACATGGAATTCTTTAGAACAATAGTCCTACGTAAAACGATATCAGGCGGTGGCCTCCTTCTGCGAAGCAGTAATGCTAGCGAAGGAGGTCGAGGCCGCCCGCGTGAGGGAACGAATGTCTTCACGCCCCAGCCACCGAGATTCTGACCCCGACTACCAGCCACGGTAGACGTGGGCTTGCGGACATCGAGCAATTGGTAGCTTGCCGTCCGGCCGTCCGGTAATTGATCGGACCGAGCCCAGTCGTCAACAGCGCGTAGTGATCCACGCGCTCCTTAAAGAGATGTCAGCAAACCGTACGGGCCCAGCAGGGCCGATGCCCGCTAGCTAGGACCGCGGAGAATTTCTGAAAAGGAAACCCGTAGTCCTGGAACGCAAAGGGCAACTGAAGGACACAGGTGTGGTTTTAAAAGTCTGACACGGCCTCGCGCTCCACCCACAGCGAGAAGTCATTTGATGATTTCCACACTTATATTTTTACAACTTTAAATGCAAATCTAAAGAAAAACAGCTAGAACACCGTAAAATCATGTATCAGATAACCCACATTCTCCTTCCCCACGTGGAAATCAAACAAACGTCTACACAATACCCTTTATACATCACTTTATCAACAACAGTACATATTGTTATCAATCACAAATAAGTTAAAATAACTGTAGCCTCACAAAGAACGCTTTATACTGACTTGTGACGTCATACACTTATTGATTTTAACAATAAAATCATTTGATCGTGACTATCTTCAGTCAATGGTAGGTTATGGATTATTTACTGAAGATATTATGTCTTTATGTACTACAGAATAAATAGGTATCTATGTATACTCGTATTAGCAAAGGAGGAGGCCGCACGTGCACGCGCGAGGGCGCGGCCCTCACGCCCCAGCCACCGGGATCCCGATCCCGATTTCCAATGGGTAGCTCGTCGTCCTATCGTCCGGTAACCATCCGGACGGAGCCCAAGTTGTCGACGGCGCGTATTGTTCCACGCGCGCCTCAAGGAGATGTCAGCAAACCGTAGGGGCCCAGCAGGGTCGAATCCTACTAGGGCCAAGGGTCTGCTTCTGAAAGGAAGACTCGGCCCTGGTATGAAAGGCAACGAAGTTATAGGAGTGGGTTTTTAGTCGGTAAAAGTCTGACACACCCTCGCGCTCCGCCAAAGAGCGAGGGATCTCGTTGGATGATTTTCCCACCGAAAAGATAAAATATGTATACTCGTATAAAAAAAAAGGAGAAACGGACTGACTCACATATAACATAAAACGCACAGCCGAAACTACAAGGTCTAGGAATGTGAAAATTTGCACAAGGTTTCCTTTTATGATGTAAGCGAGCCCTAAGAAGGGGTTTTTGAAAATTCAACTTTAAAGGGGGTGAAAAGGGGGAAACTCGTTTGTATGCTAAATGGTATTCCTTGGGCATAGGTATATATTTACGACACCCGCAACGAACAAGGTTGTAACATTAATTCAGTCACTTTTCAAAATGAACCTAAAAGTGATAGGTGCCATGTTTGAATTTTGTTTGGAATGTAATCCGAGATACTGCCTTGTTCGATGCGGGTGTAAACAAAAAAGATTGTATGGAAGAATCTTATTCCTTGGGATAATAAACATGAAACTTGGCACAATTTTTTTTATGGAAACATTGTCGCGGACATCCCACTCTTATGTTCCTTCTTTGCCTTGCATTCCAGGACCCCGGTTTTTCCTTTCAGAAGCGAACCCATGGCCACAGTAGGCTTCAACTCTGCTGTGCCCCTACGGTTTTGCTGACATCTCCTTGAGGCGCGCGTGGAGTGTCTACAAGCCGTCGACGACTCGGGCTAGGTCCAGGCGGTTACCGGACGGCTGGACGGCAAGCTACCCCTTGCTCGTTCGTGGTTATAATGTTAGTATGTGTTGAGAATTTTAATACCGCGATGCAAGATTTTATAGTTTATTTCCTGTCTGGCGACATAGATGTATTTATACACCCAACTACAAACCGTCCTCAGCGTGGTTGCTTAACTTTGGAGATCGACCCATTGGAACCACCAGCTTCTTTAATTTTTAAGGTTCCGTACCCAAGGGGTTAAAACGGGACCCTATTACTAAGACTCCGCTGTCCGTCCGTCTGTCACCAACCAGGCTGTATCTCATCCGCGGGGAATTTCTGAAAAGAAAACTCGTAGTCCTGGAACGCAAAGGGTAATTGTAGGACACAGGTGTGGTTTTAGTCAGTAAAAGTCTCCCACTCCACCCAGAGCGTGAGAAGTCATTGGATGATTTCCAACCTTAAAAATAAGGTTGTATCTCATGAACCGTGATAGTTACGACAGTTAAAGTTTTCACAGATGATGTATTTCTGTTGCCGCTTTGACAACAAATACTAAAAAACAGAATAAATATTTAAGAGGGGGGGCATACAACAAATGTGATTTTTTTGCCGTTATTTGCTACGAACCCTTCGTACGCGAGTCAGACTCGCACTTGACCGCTTTTTTTTTTTCAATAATTCATCTATAATTGAATATAACTAAGACCCATCGCACAATAAGCGTTTAAGTAAGATATTCGTAACAAATGAATCCTGACGTGAAGCGTGCGCCCGGCCTTACGCCCCGCTAATAAACTCAACCCTAACAAATTAATTCTAACTGCTACACCTTATATAGAAATGTTAATACGACGAATTTTATTATAATATCTTATATTTTAAAGTCTGTTATTTAATTTTGTGTTTAGTTTATAAAACAAAAATATTGTTGATTTTTTTTAAGTAAGTATATATATCTATCTTAAAAATAATATTTAATTTAATCTTGAAATTTATAAAATTTATGTTTTTTCAAAACATTATTTTTTGTTTAATTTTGTAGTTTTGCTTATGTAGCACTTTATATAAAATTTTAAATATCTACATGTCAACTCAGAGCGAAATGTTTTTTTATATTGCACTATAAAAATATTTGTAACCATCATTTATACCGCATTTATAGCGAATAAATAGCTTTGAACTTACGTACATAACAATGAGAATAACAGTTATTTAACATTAAAATTATAAGATCCTGTAGATGGACGACGCCACCGAGGTCAACCTGGGAAGAGGTGGCGAGACGACCTAGATGCCTACCGCAAGGACTGGTTCGAGGTGGCTCAAGAAAAGAATACCTGGAAGAAGTTGAGGGAGGCCTTTGCCCAGTAGTGGGACAGTATAGGCTATTAAAAAAAAATTATGCTACAAAAATATTGTGATTATCTTTGTGGTTTAGGATGTGGTCTATTTTGTATGGGGGAAAATTGAATACTATTTATTCGGGTTTGTATCGACCGTTCAGTACAAAAAAGTGACCGAGTCGTATTTTGTCCATTCTGACAAGCAAATTTAAAAAAGGGAATTATTATCAAAATTTTAAGCCCTTGAATAATAGTATGTATTTAACTTACAACCATAAAAAAGAGAATTGAGAAACTTAAAAATATTTAAATTATTTCTCAGGAAAAAAGTTCAAGTTACATATTAATTAATTAATACTTCTATTAGCATCATGTTTCTATTTGACATATTACTTTTTAGGGTTTCGTTTCTCAGCCAGCAAAAACTCAAGACCTGTTTAGTTCTCATTAACCTAGTATCTTGAAATTTGGCAAGAAGGAAGGTCACTTACATATCAAGTAAAAGGTCTGAAAACCGAAAAGCGTAGGGACCGTGTAGAACATTATAAAATAATTACTTTTTTGCGAATCGGAAAAATCTTCGAGACAAGATTCAGGAATCAAACTATTTACATAGGTAATAGTTTATACTGAATCCTCGGACTCACAAGTCCGTCTCGCACTTGACCACTATCTCACTTGTTGGTAAACGGTGATATTGTTATATTCATTTTCACTCTTGTATTACACTTGTATGATACAAAAGAGCGGCGCCTCCTGGTACAGGCATATATATGCTTAAAAGGGGACGCCACCAACTGCATAACTTTGTACGTGTAATAACGAAATAAATAAACATTTTTAATTTCAATTAATTTAATTGTTGACTTTGGAAAACGCTAACCTAGAAGTAACCTATCCACTCTTGACCTAAAAACCCTCAAGCTGTAATATCAGGAAACACAAACAATGCTGTTTATTTTTGTTTGTTTGACAATGTTAATGGTTTAGCAAAATCAGCCTTTTAATGTTCCCACTGCTGGGACTCAGGCCTCCTCTTTAGGTGTGGGAATGGGCCGTAATCCACCACGCGAGACCAGTGCGTATTGGTGAATGTCACATGTCTTTGACTTTTTGGTTCTAGGACTTACCGGTCTCCTCACGATGTTTTCCTTCACCGTTTTGAGAGCAGTGGTGATAAAGCAAATTACTTATAGTAATGCGCCTGGCTGGGTTTGAACCCGCGACCTACAACTCGTAAGTCGGGCCGTTACCACTCGGCCACCACCATCGACTCACCACTCTGTTAATGGTTAATTTGAAATCAATTATAGGTACTTTCTCTGGCCGTGTCTCGCATTATGTTGTGTGATGGCAGCTCTATTCGCGGTTGTAAAGCATATTTTCCATAATTATGAAATTCGCTTTTTGTACTTTTTTCTATTATTTTATGTATGTAGTTCATTGAATATTATAGTTTACAAACGAGAAGAAAAAGAACTCATTGGGCATCAAAAACTTTCCACATCGATGTCAGTGGGAAAAGTGCCCAGAACGCAGGCAGCATTGCCACGTTGGATAGCAATGCTGATTCGTTGTCCGAAGAAAAGCCCAGCTCCACCCAGAGCGTTAGAAGTTATTTCAAGATATCTCACCCAAAAAAGTGATCTAACTCAATCAACAGCAAACCAAAATTCCAGTAAAATTCCACCCATTCAAAAGGTACACAAACTCGAGCTCCCAGACAATTAGACCCCATTTCGCAACAACAGCTCTATATTGTCCGTGCTCGAGTTAGACTGGAGGCATAAGCTCGTTTTTATGGTCCTGGCGACCCCCGATAACGCGCCCCCCAACAATGCAAGATATTATTACAATGAATAACAGATAATTGCCGCCTCTCACCGACCTCTGTGGATAGATTAAATTGATTTGTTGCTTATTTGTGATGCGTACTTGCGTTTTGTAGGAAGGGTTGGATTTTTTTTTCTGGTATATTCGCCAAATACCAAAGTGTGGTGGTTAGGATCAAGTTTTTTCGACCGCTCGAAATACTTCGTTACCGTAGCCCTGGAACGCAAGAAACACAGATGGATTTTAGCCAGTAAAAATCTGACAACCCTTTTCGCTGCACCTAGAGCAGAAGTTATTTCATGATTACTTACCTAAAAAAAAGAGAAAAAATTGATGAAAGAAAGAAAAAATTGACTGACTGAAATTGGTTGACTGGTAGAAAATGCCTTAAGGCATTAAGTCCGCCTCTGTACTTTTGTGTGCATAAAGAATAAATAAATAAATAAATAAAAAATGTCAGGTACTGTTAGCAAAAAAGAAAGATTTTTTTAAGATATCTACATCAAAAACGAAGTTATAAAGCTTCAAAGCTGCTAACAAGAAAGAGAAGTCAGACGTAGTCTTTGACGTCAATGTTCATCACGCTCATACGACCGCCATAGAACACGGCATTTTGACGAAACAGACCGATATATTCATTTAAAATTGTGGTATCTCGTTTGCTTTACTTTACTTTATTTTTGAGATAACAAATATTTTTTCATCCATATCCAAAATAAGACTAAAGCCTGGCTGTCACCAAATAGTAATAATCTACATGTACTCGTATATATAAAAGCGAAATACCACTTACTGATTAATCACGAAATCTCAGAAACTATAACACCTACAAACTTAAAATTTTGCAGGTAGGTTCCTTATAGGGTGTAGACATCCGCTAAGAACGGATTTTCCGAAATTCACCCCCTAAGGGGATGACACGGAGGTCCGAAGTTTGTAAGGAATTTAAAATTTTTGAACTGATCTACATTTGACTATTCAAAAGTGCCTGTAAATGGTCTATTTGAAATAAATGCTTTTGACTTTGTCTTTGACTTTGAGGAGAAACCGATTTTCACGCGGGCGAAGTCACTGGCAGAAGCTAGTTAATATAACCACCTCATCGGCAGTTATATTTTTGAGCCGTTTGGAGTTGAAACTCTTGGGCCGTGGGGTCCGAGTGCTCTTACGATTTTCCAAGAACTATCCAAACGCTTAGTTGACACTTCGCGTGACCCAAGGGCTGACTTTTACCTCGGTCAGAGATTAAGCATTGCCATACAACGTGGCAATGCCGCCAGCCTTTTGGGCACACTTCCAGTCGACAGCGATGCGGAGGAGTTTTATGACGCCATAGTTTAGTTAGGAGTAGCCTTTAGTGTATATATAGTTTTAATTAGTTAAGTGTTTTTAAAATAATCGTGTAAATATAATAAAGTATTAAATGAAACTGTAAATTAAAATTCCCTAATTTCAATAAGTAGGTAGAGGTAGATAATTAATTGTTCTGTCATTAGCACCACACCACTTTGCAAGATAAAGCTAATTAGATATGCATCTAATGGGTTGATTTCGCAAAGTGGTGTGGCATCCTAGGACCTATATACAACATGTAACTAAAGTAATGCTCACTCTTATACACTCCAATTAGATAATTAAGTTACAATCATAATTCAAGCACTGAAATTTTACTTAAATCCATTTAGGTAGTGTTTTCTTTGAGAAATTATCATAATTTCAGGAAAATAAATTATGGATATTTTTTTTTTTTTTTTTTTATTTTTTTTCCGGTGGGAAAATCATCTTAAGACATCCCCCGGTCTTGGGCGAGGCGGGAGATAGTGTCAGACTTTTACTGACTAAAAACCCACTCCTGTTCCTTTGTTGCCTTTCGTACCAGGGCCGAGTCTTCCTTTCAGAATCAGACCCTTGGCCCCGGTAGGCTTCGACCCTGCTGGGCCCCTACAGTTGCTGACAACTCCTTGAGGCGCGCGTGGAACAACACGCGCCGTCGACGACTTGGGCTCGGTCCAGACGGTTACCGGACGGTCGGACGGCGAGCCACCCATTGCTCGCCGTTGTGGCCGGAAATCGGGATCGGAATCCCGGCGGCGGTTGGGGCGTGAGGACCGTTGCCTCACGCGATCGGCCGCCTCCAAATTATGGATAATAATTATTTATTTTATAATTTTTGTACACACATTATATTGGAAGAAGATACAGTATTATATTAAAAAAAAATTGTACAAAGGTACTGCTTATTTCTAAAAGAAATTTCTTCCTACATACCTGCGAAAGGAGTGATAAAAAGAAATGTAGACAATAGTGTGTAGAAATAAGAAAAGAAGAGTTTGTGAAATCTTAAACTAATAAATACTTATTTAACTATAATAATCGACATACTACACTGGTAGCTCATCAGTATTGGTATAGATCTACGCACACACATAAGCATAATACCTAGTGATGCAATCAAGATTTATCAAGAAATAAACAGCTATTTTTGATAGATTTATTATCAAAAAAATCGTTGGCATCATCGTTTTCCATCAGGTGAGGTAGCGGTCAAGCGCGCACCATTCAAGAATAAATTTAAAAAAAAACTAGCTTTTGCCCGCGGCTTCACTCACGTACATAAAATATAGTCTATGTCACTCAGGAACAAAGCAGCTTCCTATCGGTGAAAAAAAAATTTAGCAATCGGACCAGTACTTTTAGAGATAAATGATATATATTTTGCAAATAGGTTTTTTAAAAACACGTTTACACGTCAATTTTTTTGTCAATTTAAACTAGATGAAGCCGGTGTTTCCTCTCGGACAGGACAACGTCTACTTGAGACCGATAGAACACTGTTATGTACTATTTTATATACAACATTATTTTTAGTACCTATATCCGAAACCTGAATAGTTTGTTCAGAATCAGTAACTAAATCGTTTCCAATAACTTTTACACCATTTTAGATTTTTTCCCAAAAATATTTAAAAAAGGTCACAAGTTGGACATCTCCGACATTAAGCACAACACAGGTCACGGCAGGTTATAGCGGGCATTAGGCGACCACGCACAGCTGGGTGCGTGAGCAAAACAACCCCTCAGTCGCTCGGATGACTTGGTGACCATGTGTTTGTGCGGACAACCAGGTAACATAACAAGCTTATAACTTTGTGATTTTTCATGATACAGTTATGAAATTTTGTACATAGATTCTTTACATAAAAATACTAGACACGTGTTTCGGGTTTCGCATATCACTAAAAATAATGTTGTATATATAGGGTGACTGGTAATTAGTGTACGATACTTAAACACGTGATTGTGCTCATGATAACAAACAATTTTTATTATGGGAGTAAAGCCGAAATCGCGAAAAAAATGTCAGCTGTTCAGTACATTAGGCAAAATAAATGTACTAAACAGCTGATTTTTTACCAGTCACTCTATATACAAAATTCAAATGAAATTAAAGTGAATTAATTACAATACATTTCAAATAGCTTTGATAGTAGAAAATTATCCCAAGGGAACAATCTCGGGATAAAAAGATCCGAGATAAAGAGATCCTATGTGCTATTCCAAGACATGGTCTACTAAGTCTCTCGTGTCCCAAGTTTCATCGGAATCCGTTCAGCCGTTCGAGCGTAAAGAAGTATCAAAAATACACACGCATACTTTACTTTTACCTTTTTAATATATAGCATAGCATAGTCGGCCTTATAATGTTCCCACTGTTGGGACTCAGGCCTCCTCTCTAGGAGAGGGAATAGGCCGTAATCTATCACGCGGGCCCAGTGCGTGTTGGTGGATGTCACATATCTTCGAATTTTTGGTTCCAGGACATGCCGGTTTCCTCACGATGTTTGCCTTCACCGCTTTGAGAGCGGTGGTGATGAAATAAATTACACAAAGTAATGGACCTGGCTGGGTTTGAACTCGCAACCTACAACTCGAAAGTCGAGGCCACTCGGCCACCACTGCTCTTTTTTTAATATTAGTTTGATTTATTGATTTCTAATAAATGTATGCATTATTTTAGGTATACCTGTATTTTATTAATTGTCAAATATATTTTTTTAAGAATATTTTTTTGTATCACAGAGCTATATACGAGTACTTAGAAATGCAAAAGTTATGTACGCCCCTTGTGATTTTTTCCTTAACGTTATATATATTGAGATGTAGTCAATAAATAAATGAATCTATAGTCATCCTGATAACAAAGTGAGATCTTTTTTGTGAATATCGATGATAAGCGGCCCTATGTTGTAACTGACACCATGCTCAATCTATAAAATAGATCTCTTATGTTGTTGCTTTCAAGAGGGGGTGGTATTAAGTTCTTAAACCCGCAATGTAGACACAATGAGTTCTTTCCAGTAACCGTCCGGACCGAGCCCAAATCGTTGAAGGCTTGTAGTGTTCCACGTGCGCCTCAAGGAGCGCACCTCGTGCTCGGTCCGGACGGTTAACGGACGGCCGGACAGCGAGCTGTCCATTACTTGTCGTCCAAGCCCACGCCTACGGTGGCTGCAAAACGGGGTTGGGTTCTCGGCGGCTGGGGCGTGAGGATGTCCGTTACACGTGCGGCTGCCTCCTTCACTAGTATTACTGCTTCGCAGAAAGAGGCGATTGTCTGCCATAGCTCCTCGCTCCAGACCATGGCCTGTACCAGGGCCCGGCGCGAGAGGTCACTGCCAACGATCGCCCCCACGAGGACACGGCGGTGCTCCGCCCAAGCGGGGCACACCTCCACCGTATCCTCTGGGCGGTCCACACAATGCTGAGAACCGGGTATTTCTTTCGCACGAATCAGGTTCAAGAACCTCCCAAACTTACCATGTCCGGTGAGGACCTGCGTCATGCGGAAGGTGCGGACTCCGTGACTTCTTTGCAATCACTCCTCAAAGAGGGGACTTCCCGCTATGATTATGGCCTGCCTACTACTAGTAGTAGGCCCATGCCCATGGGATGACTTCTGAAAAGGTTACCCGTGGTCCTAGAACACAAAAGGCAGCTGAAGGAACATAAGTGTAGTTTTAGTCAGTAAAAGTCTGACACGCCCTCTCGTTTCACCTTAGAACGAGAGAAGAATAAAAAATCTAAAACAGTCGGGGTTCATTAAAATAATCTAGACTAAAATCATCCCATCTGATATGGGTCCCGACTGTTGCAGTCTGTATGTTCCGAATTAGAATTTATAACATATTTGTTTTATTTTATGTGTTTAAATTGATACAATTAGATTGGTTTTTACGATATTGGACTAAACTTGTTTTTTCTTTTTAGTTTTTATATAAAATTATTTTTTACGCAGTTGGGTTTTGTTTTTTTTTATGTGGGTAATCATCTAATGAGTTCTCCCGCTCTAGGGCGGGGAGGGAGAGCGTGCCAGACTTTTAATTTTACCGAGTAAAACCGCACCTAGGCTCCTACAGTTGCCCTTTGCGTTCCAGGACCACGGGTTACCTTTTCAGAAGTCCTGCCATGGCCTTAGTAGGCATCGGCTCTGCTGGTCGATGTTTTATCAAGACGAATCTAACGATATCTTAATTATATAAATCGGTTCAGCTGTTTGGAAGATATGAGGTAATAAAGAATATTACATACATACATACAAGATACACGCGATAAACATAACCCTTCTTGCAGTCGGGTAAAATAGCCTAGGACCAAGTCTCAAGTCTACCAAATAATACAGAAAATATTTCATAAAAATCGGTCAAGCCGTTTAGAAGGAGTTCGATAACAAACACTGTGACACGAGATTTTTATATATTAGTCAATTATTTAAAAAAACCGGCCAAGTGCGAGTCGGACTCGCCCATGGAGGGTTCCGTAGCAGCAAGTAACATAATAATGGTTCACGGTGTATATACATAATTATACGGTTTATGTTTATGAAATTAAATGTTTTTTTTTTTTTATATTTGAGTTGATTGAATGAAAGGTAAAATGCGGTTTACGATTTATGACGTACTAAAAAAAAACTACTGACCAGATCTCGTTCAAACCAATTTTCGTTGGCAGTTTTTATAGTAATGTACATCATATATTTTTTTTAGTTTTATCATTCTCTTATTTTAGAAGTTAGAGGGGGGGGGACACACATTTTACCACTTTGGAAGTGTCTCTCGCGCAAACTATTCAGTTTAGAAAAAAATGATATTAGAAACCTCAGTATCATTTTTGAAGACCTATCCATAGATACCCCACACGCATGGGTTTGATGAAAAAAAAAATTTTGAGTTTCAGTTCTAAGTATGGGGACCCCCAAAATTTATTGCTTTTTTTCTATTTTTGTATGAAAATCTTAATGCAGTTCACAGAATACATCTACTTACAAAGTTTTAACAGTATAGCTCTTATAGTTTCGGAAAAAAGTGGCTGTGACATACGGACGGACAGACGGACAGACAGACAGACAGACAGACATGACGAATCTATAAGGGTTCCGTTTTTTGCCATTTGGCTACGGAACCCTAAAAACTGGGCAAGAGCGAGTTGGACTCGCACACTGAGAGTTCCGTACAAAATACAATTCCCGAATGGACTCTCGAAGATTTTTCCGAATTGCAAAAAAGTATTTCTCTCGCTCTTGGGCGGAGCGAAAGGGTGTGTCAGCCTTTTACTGACTAAAGACCCACTCCTGTTCCTTCTTTGCCTTCGTCCTAGGGCCCCGGGTTTCACTTTCGCACTAGCCCCAGTGAGCTGACCGTGCTAGGCCCCTACGGTTTGCTAACATCTCCTTGAGGCGCGCGTGGAACAATAAGCGCCGTCGACGATTTGGGCTCGGTCCGGACGGTTACTGGACGTTCGGACGGTGAGCTACCCGTTGCTCGGCGTCCGCAAGCCCGCGCCTAAGGTGGCCGGAAATCGGGATCGGGATCCTGGCGGCTGGGGCGTGAGGGCCGCTCCCTCACTCGTGCACGTGCGGCTTCCTCCTTTGCTAGCATTACTGCTTCGCAGAAGGAGGCGACCGCCTGCCACTCCTCCTCGCTTCGGCCAAAGGCGCGGCGCGAGTCGATCGTTGCCGCCGATCGGGGCCCATGAGGACACGGCGGTGCTCTGCCCAAGCGGGGCACACCTCTACCGTATGCTTCACGGTGGACACCGTGGTGACACCCGGGCGTTACTTCTACACGAATCCGGTGCAGGAATTTCCCGAAATGACCATGTTGGGTGAGAAGCTGCGTCATGCGAAAAGTGAGGACGCCGTGAGGTCTTTCCAGCAACTCCTCAAAGAGGGACGTGATAGTTGTGGAATATTATTATTATTATTATTACTATGGGCCTTGATGCCTAAAAATAAGAGTTTTTTTTTATTATAAATTATTATTATCTTTAGGATCATTTTTTTGTTACACTTTCTTACGCAAAAATGGGCTCTTACTACAACGCTTAACTCATTGAATGCCTGGTGCGCCGATCCACGCGAGACACAATCGCTTTTTAATTGTGTCTCTAATTACGGCATACGAAAGGTTAAATATATGCAGTGTGTATCACACAGCACGTTTTATTTTCCATATCCGCACTCGTGCGGAAAAGTGTGTAGATTGCTGCTCCTATTCAGTTTATTTGTTTTAATATAAGGCTACTGAGCAGCTGGCCCCTTTCACAAAAAATCGAAAAAGTGCACAACATAATAAAATGCGAGCCATTTTGTTTTTATTTATATCTTGCTAGTGTGATGCGAAACGTCGATTATTACGCGTGTCCATTTGTTATTGCACTCTCGGCTACATAAAAACTCGAATGCAATGAAAAAAAAGTCCCATAATATGTATTTTATAAAAAAAATCGGTTCGCGACGGCGACGCGGGATAAATAAATAAAAAGTGCTCGGATCATTTACTGATTAGCAAGTTTTGTAGCTTATTTGACTGCCCTTAGACAAGCGGATGTATGCAATGATCATTCCATCCGTAGAGATGTAGATATAGAGATAAGATGATTATAACATTGCTCTCGTTGAAGAGAAATTCAAAAATTCTCATTTCATTGACAGTTAATACGAGTATTGTTGAATCAGTAAAGTCGTTCCGTTTATTCTTTATATGATTGGGTCACCTCACTAATTACTGTTGATTAGACGTATGTAGGTATAAGCCACAAAAGTTTAGTAAATATAAGTATATATCAAAGGATCAGTCCTTAACTCTCGCTGTTTCTGCATAGCCATAACTAGGCATGTATATTTATGCACCTTTTGTATACCAACATATGTTTTTTTGGATGTGTTGTTGAAATATTTCTAACGACTATGTTATCTTGTAAGTAAAACTATTAAAAAACCCCCTGTTAAAAAACTATTTTCTCTTCACAAGAAACAAAAATAAAAAAGGTAGTGAATTAAATAAAAATAATTCTAAAACAATTAAAAGCGCAGTGACAGCCGGTTGGAGAAATGGTATAAGTATAAAACTAAACAAATACAGCTTTTTGTTCCACAGATAACGCAATACAGGTGTGTGGCTTTTGTTCCATGTTTGCCTACAGATATGAAATCAAAAAAGATAATGAACGAGACCCGAAATTAAATACGTTAGTGTTGACTTAACAAATGAAAGGTTAACTGTGTGTGGTGCATTCTTTTAGTTTAATTATCTTGATTTTTTTTTTGTTAAAAATGTCATCTGAGTTGACAAATATTTGGTTGGTTCTTAATAGTGATGAGATAAGAAGTGGGATGAGGTTTTAGAAATTTGGTAATTAAACAAGTAGATCTTGCAATTAAGTAAACTTGTAAATGCTTTTTTTATAATGCTCCGAGAAATCCCAAGAAGAAAAAACAATGACAGCAAGGTCATTAGCAATAGTAAAAACAGTACTTTTACAAAAGTACTGTTTTATTGTTATTAACTCGCAGCTGGCCAAACCGATGATTTAATTTGTATGACTCACATTATCTCAAATCATCACCAATGATAATTCAATTTATTTTACATATGTTTTTAGTTCCTTTAGATTTTTAAAATCATGCTTTCACGTACAAAAGTTTCTAAATATGTAGGTGATCTTTGTTGATTTAAATGAAATGGTATCGGTAGGTAAATACAGTAAATATCATAAAAAATAAAAACCTAACTGTGAGTCTAATTCTAAAAAAAATAATAATAATAAAATTATCCCCCTATTGTTACAATTTGTTGGTAAATAAAGTAATATAAAAAAGTATCCATGACCATTTTAAAATAGTTTTCAATTGACCTCAATTTTTGTTTTCAAAAAGGTCAATCCTTACCTGAAACTTTATGTCCATTTATTGTAGGGAAATAAATAGTGCACCAAATTAAACTCACCTCAATCTCTTAGCTTCATCAATGAACGGCCTTTTCTCCATCTCAGTCAGCAGCTTCCATTCTGCTCCCAGCCTCTTGGAGATCTCTGAGTTGTGCATCTTTGGGTTGTCTTGCGCCATCTTACGCCGCTGGCCTCGCGACCACACCATGAAGGCATTCATAGGCCTCTTTATGTGGTCGTTGGGCTGTTTACCCAGAGACATTGTTAGATCAATTTTGACGGATTTTAATAACAACTTTCTAAAAATCAATTTTCGCCACACCAAAACTCCACGCGCATTATTTTCTAAACTTGAGTTGTTACAGTTTCCTTTCTATGTATTATTTTTTGTTTTTAATTTATGCGTTACATTCAAAATATCGCAAACCGATTAGTTCCCGCGCGCGTAGTGAAAAGCTGGTCGAAAGCTCAATGCGGCGCTTTTCTTGCTAGTGTCATGTTAACGGCGAACTCTGCCTTGTCCCCCCTTGGCTTTCCCCCCTCTAAAGTGACTGGCCAATGATCGTGGGCCGTGGGCGGCCGCTGGGCGGTGATTGGCTGAGGAATCGTTTGTCTCGCGCGCTTCAACAGGTAGCCGCGGCGTTCGTGTTTGCATGTTTATTAGCAAGATTAAATTTCTTTTTAAACCACAATCTTGGGGCAAAAAGAACGCGCCCGTTCGCAATCGAATGCTGATTCGATTCGGAGAGCGCGGCCGGTGATTTGCACAAATTAATTGTTAACATTAGAGCGAGTTCACACTGTGTGCTGGAAAAGTTAATTCTTGGGTTGTTGATACTTTCATTGGTGTTGATTTGTCGGATATTGGTTTCGAAAGATGTTGATGTAATTAGAGGTTTTAAATTTAACGCTTTTTTTTGTGATTTATGTACTTGCAACTTATTGAGGTTGCCTCAATTTATTTATGCTTAATACGTTTTTAGACTATTTTGTTCTTTTTTTAATTTTTTCTTTGTCAGCCAGCTCTAGATAGATTTACGTTCTATCTAGATTTAGAGTTTTTGCCATGAATATAGAATGTAATAATTATAGATATTATGTCATTTTTATATTAATATTATATGACTGGAATTTACTGAGGTAGGAATCTGTTTAGGGTTCCGTACCTCAAAAGAAAAAAAAACAGACCCCTTAGGATCACTTTGTTTTCCGTCTGTCTGTCTGTCTGTCTGTTAGTCAAGACCTTTTATCTTGGAAACGCGTGGAGGAATCGAGTGGAAATTAAACCATATACTCAAGTTTGCGGTCCCTTGAAGCTGTGAAAAAATCAAACTTCTAAGTTAACGAAAAAAAGATAGACGATAGAAGACGGCCATTTATGTCGCAAAAAACGTGTATTTTGAAACTCTCAAGGGAATCAAAATTCAGAGTGTACTTCCCGTTGACCCAGAATCCTGAAATTTGGCATAAAGCAAGGTTTTATAGCACAAATATAATATAATAGGAATAAATCTGAAAACAGTATATTTGTTGTTACGTAAAAAAAAAATACGATTCGGAAAAATCTTCGAGACTCCATTCGGGAATTAACTATTTACATTGGTAAAACTTACCAATGTACGGAAACCTCAGTGCACGAGTCCTGACTCGCACTTGCCCAGTTTTTTAATTCTGATTTCTAATTATAAGTGGGTTGGTAATGGAACGTTAGTAACTTTATCTTTGACTATTTAAATAAAGAAAGAAAAAATGTTTATTCGTACCTTACACATACAGTAAAATTAAAATACAGTAGAATACATTGAAATTAAAATATAGTAGAATTAAGTATAAAAAATAACTGTATGATCTGTGCAAGGTCAATAAAATGTTTAATAAAGCTTCTAAAAATAAGACTGATTTTAATTTTTAGAAGAATGATTATTCTATTTAGTAGTTGCTGGATTGTAAATTTACTTATATCTACATATAGTATGATTACTTATTAAATTAAATAATTCAAATAAAATAGGCATTGTTTGTAAATGAATTGACGATTTTATTAGTTAGCTATATTTTTAAGGTTTGATTGAATTCAAAGATTTACTACTTCGATGTAGTTAGATTATAAATATTCGTAGTTGTTTACTAGTTATGTAAAAATGGGTGTTATTTCTAAAAAAATATTAATATTAATAATAAATCGGCTGTTCAAACACATTTTTGAAATTTAGGCCGTAGTTGTTTTTTTTTGTTCTCTTCCAAAAGTTTTTTGTGTATATATTTGATTTCGAATGGTAAGCTAATATCTGATTTTTTTTTTGCACTGTTTCATCTTCAAAGTTACCGAGGTCATTCTGTAGAGGGTGACCTTCTCAACATCTCCTAACTGCTTCGTGATTCAGAAAGCATGTTAAGCCGTTACTCCCGGCTGTCATTTGTAGATCTTTGACAGTGATTACGGACAGTCAGAAACCAGGATATCTTACACATCTCACCAAGAGGTATCATATTTTTTCAATTACTGGTTTGTGGAGGTGAGGCAGGCTGTCACTCCATATTATACACTGTTGCACCCGTTTAGACCCGAAACCGACCCTAACTTAGTTGTAAAAAAGCTAGGGAGTCAGAACTCTTAGAATTACTTAACGAACAGTCAGGGGTCAAAAGTTCCACCTTACCAATGCTAAAATGTCTATAATGTCTTTGTAAAAGAGGGTTAGTGGTTCATGACTGATTTAATTGGTAGCATAGGATCTAAAGTATTGAATAAACTAGTTGTGGACTATTGAACTTCTACAACAAACAAAATTTAAGACACTTTAGGATTGGTAGAGTGCAACTCCACTTTTGATCCCTGACTGTACCTCTACCTTTTATATACCCAAGTGACTGTATAGACAGAAAGGCAGGTACAGATTAAATATTATTTATTATTATTTTAGACATGACTATGACTTCTGAGCACTAAATAAAAATATACTAAATCACTATTTATCAACAATAATAAAGCTAAGATCGCAGCTCAGCTAAATAATATAATAAAAAACATTGCAAAAACAATGTCACGAAAAAAAAAGTATATAATTAAATTAAAACAAAGATGGAGCGTTAATCGACGCCGACGTTTACATGATAATGCAGTTAATGAGCTACCAATAAATAAACATGTGCAGAAGCACTCATTGCCAAACAAGCATGTCTTCAACGTAGTCTTTATCAGCTGGCAGCTTGTTATTAAAGCGTGTACTGTTTATGAGGAATGACTTGCTTGTCCTAACTAATCTCCATTTGGATATAATATAAAATTAAATCAAAGCAGTTGATGATAAGCTAAGTTAGATTTTCAACAATACTGCTATGTTACTAGAAATAAGCAATGTAGAAAAATGTACCTACTAATATCCAGGCTAAGGTGACTTTCCTCATGACTTTTACACTAGCCCAGTCATTCCCAAAGTTACCTGGAACCTGTCAGGTCTACAGAGTAAAGTTCCTCAAGCCTCCGTTAAAAAGGGAGGATCATCTAGGATGTTATGTCTGGTCCAGATAACTGCCCGATAGTTTAAAAAAAAGTTCCCACACTAGGAATTACTCTTGTATCGTGAATGTGTTCACAAAAATGTAAATCCACATATAAAGACATCTGACTCGGAACACCTGTCTGTAGGCCGTAGATACAAATGTTTGTTCCGTGTGAGAATCGAACCCGTGACATGCAGCGCAGAGGTTAAATAAACATGTTTTCTTTCTTTCTTTTTATCTTTCTTTCTTTCTTTCTATCACTGCGCCTACCGTGCCGTCATATACAAACACGGATATGGTTAGTTGATTTAGGATTGTTGTATATGTTCGTTTGTTACGTTTGTCCTGGAAAGCATCATTGCGCGCTTCAGCAAACATCCTAGAGGCGCTGCACCGCCACGTTAAACCTAAAAACGTTTTTTCCTGTTAATTTTACATAATTTCATAATTATTTAATTTTGATTTTATTATTTAATTTTTATTGATTGAATTTGAATATTAACAATTTTATTTTATTATCTAATTGTATATAAATAATTTCAATTTAATTATTTGTATTAATTTTATAATATGATTTAGCTTAATTGATTTTAATTTTACAAACTGTGATTTTAATTGTGACTGTTTTGATTTTTTTTTTAAATTTATATATGAGTCAATGTATAAATAAATTATTATTATTATAATTGTGCCAAATTTTTAAATTTTATTCCCCTATCGCTACCAAACTGTCTCATTTGCAATCTAAAGGTGTACGCACACTTTTTCGAGCTGAATGCGTCGAATGAATCGAAAGAAAAGAATTTAGAATTCTTCATACAGGAGTCCTTCCCAATTCGGAATATTCGACGCGGTTAGGTGTGCGGGGTTTCATAGAATTTCTTATAAAGAATTCTAAAATTCTTTTCTTTCGATTCTTTATAAATAAACTAAACAAATATGTACACAGCACACAATACATAAACATACTACATATCTGTATCTGTGTGTGTGTGTGTGTGTCTGTAGAAAAGATTAATGGATTGTGTGAAGAGTGATATGAAAGAAAAGGAAGTTAGTGATAGCATGACGGGTGACAGGAAAGAATGGAAGAAAAAAACGTATTTCGCCGACCCCAAATAACACGGGACAAGGGCAGGAAGATGATGACTACATATCTGTATATATATAAAATGCAAAGTCTTGGGGCCTTACTATGAAGTGTTCAAATGTTTATCGTGCCAGCAATAAAGAGTGATGCTGCTATACACCCTATATAGCTCCATCCCTTTAACAGTTCAGTTTAGGCAGTAAAATGGATCGCGTTAATAGCTTGTTGTACGGTCTTTGACTGACTTACTGACTCATTAGCACACAGCCAAAACCCTTGGACACAGTTTACGCATCGACGAGACTCCTAAGCGGCATTCGCTACTGACAGGACCGCGAGAAACGTTTAGGAGTTTCGTCGATGCGTATGTTTGTGTGAGTGTGCCGTTTCGAATATTTGTAGGTAGTTTCCGTACTCTCCAAATATATCTATACTGTGCCTTGGATCTAGAACTCTGAAATTTTGCAGAGGTTTCTTTTATGATGTTTACAAAGAATAAGAAATAAATTTTCAATATTCAGCCTCTAAGGGCAAGAAACGGGGTTCCAAAGTTTGTATGGAGAAACGTAGAAAAATTGGGAAAGTGAGAGTCGGACTGCGCACTGAGAGTTCCGTACAAACTTGAAAGTTAAATTGCGGTTTACGATTTATGACACGAAAAAAAACTACTTACTAGATCTCGTTCAAACCAATTTTCGGTGAAAGTTTGCATGGTAATGTACATCATATATTTTTTTTTAGTTTTATCATTCTCTTATTTTAGAAGTTCCTGGGGGGGGGGTACATTTTACCACTTTGGAAGTGTCTCACTATTCTATTCAGTTTAGAAAAAAATGATATTAGAAACCTCAATATCGATCTATCCATAGATACCCCACACGTAAGGGTTTGATTAAAAAAAAATTTTGAGTTTCAGTTCTAAGTATGGGGAACCCTAAAAATTTATTGTTTTTTTTTCTATTTTTGTGTGAAAATCTTATTGCGGTTCACAGAATACATCTACTTACCAAGTTTCAACAATATGGTTCTTATAGTTTCGGAAAAAAGTGGCTGTGACATACGGACGGACAGACAGATAGACATGACGAATCCATAAGGGTGCCGTTTTTTGCCATTTGGCTACGGAACACTAAAAAGGTGGAATACAATAAATAAAAACTATATGTCCATATTTCTAGTTCCCACACAGCCCTAAAAGCAGGCAAACACACGACAATATACACGCGTTCATCCATACAGATACACAGACAGCCTCCAATTTGCATGAGACAAGCCGCGGGCACAAACAATCCCCGGCTGAATGCGCCCTAATGGTCACCTCGGTATAATTGTGGGCACACGACGTGCCCCTTCAACTATCTGGCCTTATGTCTAGTGTGGGTTTGTTCATAGATTCAATATTTTGGTGAAATGGTGCTGGTAGGAATCGTAATTGGTGTCTTTTATTTATTTATGCATTGCACGCAGAACAGATGGTCGATGGGGACGAAAGGTTCAGGACGCAGCGTTGGAAGGCCTCCCACAAGGTGGATCGATGAGACGATGACCTGGTGAGGGTCGTGGGAATCCGATGGATGCGAGACGCGCAGGACCAGTCGTTGTGGAAAGAAAAAAAGGAAAAAAGAAAGAAAAAATTGTGGCAAGAAAAAAAAAGAAAGAAGAAAGAAAAAATATTTATTTGGCGATAGTCACCAAGATCACACAATTTAAATAAAATAAAAAGTAAATAAAAATTTGTGCGTGCCTCACGGCTGCGCCAAAAAAGTTCATTTCAGCAATGTTGCCAGACAGAAGTATAAAAGAAAAGAAAAGAAACATGTTTATATATATACTCGTACTATCTGACGCTGGTCTTAGTTGGTTGGCGACGCTTGGGGGAGCAGAACAGACCGACTCACAGTCGGGGCCCATTCAAATTTTACCAATCAAATCTTCCCAAGGGGCCCCGACTGTGAGTCGTTCTGTTCTGCATTAGAATGTATGATTTGTTTTATGTGTGTATCGATTATAAAACTATTTAAATTGTGTAGTTATTTAGTATTACATAACAGAATTCTAAACTACTGGGCTTGTTTGTTTCTTTTTAGTTTTTATATAAGTTAATTTTTTTACGTATTTTTTAAAAATTAGTTTCGATGCAGTCGGGTTTTTTGTTTTTCTTTAAATATTTTTATTTTTTTAGTGAAGTCGGTTATTTTTTTTTTTGTAAAAAGTTTTTTCTATACCTATTTTACTGTTCAATCCATCTTGTTAGTTCATCTATATTTATACAAGGTGAAACTGACTGACTGACATATAAACGTACAGCCGAAACTACTGGAACCAAGAGCGTGAAATTTGCACAAGGCTTCCTTTTATGACGTAGGCGAGCACTAAGAGAGGATTCTCCAATATTCACCCCCTAAGGGTAAATCGGAATAGTTTTTCCATACAAACTTTGGACCCTCCAAAGTTACCTAACTAACTATAACTAACTATAATTTCTTTCAAATGACCTAAAATGCAAATGCAATGAATGCTATAATTTCTTTTCTTTTTTTTAAATGTTTGCAATATGTTAATTATAAGTTTGCGCCTTTTCCGGCAAATAAAATGTTTTTCTTTCTTTCTTTTTCTTTCTTTCACGCGGGAGAAGCCCCTGGCAGAGTCTAGTCTATAATAATACTCTGTAATAAAATTGAAGTGTCTGTTTGTAATATCTAAAAATTTTTTTTTTTATTAAATGCATTTTTTTTTGAGGTGGGAAATCATCTAATGACTTCTCCTGATCTAGGGTAGAACGGGAGGGCGTGTCAAACTATTACTGACTAAAACCACGCCTATGTTCATTCTTTGCCTAGTGTTCCAGGTCCCAGCAGGCTTCGATCCTTCGGTCCCTACGGTTTAGTTACATCTCTGAGGCGCACGTGAAACACTCCCAAGTTTTTTGAGGATGGGAAATCATCAAAAACCTTTTCCCGCCATGAGTAGGGCAAGTGGGCGTGTCAGGCTTTTACTAACTAAAACCCATCTGTGTTCCTTCAGTTACCATTTGCAATTTCATCAATTTCAACTCACGTCAACGAACTGGAATTGAAACTAGTAGGCACAGGAAGTGACTGAAACGGCATAGTGTCCCTTAGCTTACCGCGAGATATAATAATAATAATAATAATAACCCCATCGCCGTATCTCTACGTTGACGTCGTGGTGGGGCTTGCGTGCTCCAATATACCCTAGGTCTGTATCGGTAAAGTTTGCTTTGCCGTAATATGCCTAGGGTGAGGGGCCAGACTAAGAGAGATACAATCCGCAGTGCAGTTTTGTGGCGAACTGTTGGGCATTAGCGACCCCACGGACCCGATCTCCCGGGAGAATTCTTGTTCTTCATCTCCGGCTTGCCTTTATTGGCCGGCCGTAGTGAACACTGACGGGGAACTGAGCTCCCACCTCTCTCTTGCCTTTATTGGCTGGCTTGGGTGGAGATTCGCAAGAGCAAACGTGCTCGGGAGAAGGATGTATAATCCAGTAAGGTGCTGGTAGGGATCTTGACCGTACTTCCGGGATTGTCCTGATAGCCGTGGTATACCTCTCCACTCCTTAAGCACCTCAGGATATGTTGCCCTCTTGTTGCTACGTCACTTCGTGCTAGCGGCCGTTTTTGGGGGCCCATTTATTGAGTGTGCAAGTCACCCCCTGCCTTTTTTCGATGCATATTAATAACGTTGTTCAGGCAGGGGCCATAGTCTTGACATAGTTCCATGTTACCAGTCCACTTAAGACTCCAAAAACCATAGCCCTATTATCTTTGTTCTCCATATGTCGCAACAGTTTTTCAATAACCGGGGGTTGTCCTTGGGTGCACTAGCATAGCGCGTACAGAAATAATCGTCGGTTGGTATCATGTTCCATTATAATTGTCTAAAGGGCCTCTGCGAGTTGGCTTCGGCTCCTCGTACGCCTCCCAAAGGTCCAGGACCTCAGGGTCCTGAGATAAATAAAATATATAAAAATAATAATAAAATAACGTTGTTCAGGCAGGGGCCATAGTCTTGACATAGTTCCATGTTACCAGTCCACTTAAGATTCCAAAAACCATAGCCCTATTATCTTTGTTCTCCATATGTCGCAACAGTTTTTCAATAACCGGGGGTTGTCCTTGGGTGCACTAGCATAGCGCGTACAGGGATAATCGTCGGTTGATATCATGTTCCATTATAATTATCTAAAGGGCCTCTGCGAGTTGGCTTCGGCTCCTTGTACGCCTCCCAAAGGTCCAGGACCTCAGGGTCCTGAGATAAATAAAAAAAAAATAAAAAAAAAATATAATAATAATAATACCGGAAAAATAATAGAGCAGTGGTGGCCGAGTGGTAACGGCCCCGACTTACGAGTTGTAGGTTGCGGGTTCAAACCCAGCCAGGCGCATTACTTTGTGTAATTTATTTCATCACCACTGCTCTCAAAACGGTGAAGGAAAACATCGTGAGGAAACTGGCATGTCCTAGAACCAAAAATTCGAAGACATGTGACATCCACTAACCCGCACTGGGCCCGCGTGGTGGATTACGGCCCATTCCCTCTCCTAGAGAGGAGGCCTGAGTCCCAGCAGTGGGAACATTATAAGGCCGACTATGCTAATATAATAATACTAGCTTCTGCCAGCAGCTTCACCCGCGTACCTTTCACGCGGGTGAAGCTGCTGGCAGAAGCTAGTATTATTATATTATTATATTTTCTTCATATAAACTTTGGACACCCGTTTCATCCCCTTAGGGGCTGAATTTCGAAAAATCCTTTCTTAGTGCTCGCCTAGGACATAAAAGGAAGCCTTGTGCAAAATTTTACGCTTCTAGTCCCAGTAGTTTTGGCTGTGCGTTGATATGTCAGTCAGTCAGTTTCCCCTTTTATATATATAGAAGATAATATTCCACAACCATGACACAACGCCGTCTAGTTGTAGTACTCATAACACAAGCTAAGCAGAGCTTGTGTTATGAGTACTAGACGACTGATAAACATACTTATATGTTTCTAAATACATACATATTATAGAAAAATTATAGCCAGACACAGAACAAATGATCGTGCTCATCTCACAAACATTTGTCCTGGGTGAGAATCGAACCCACGACCTCCGGCGTAGCAGTCAGGGCCACTAACCAGGCCAGTCAAACCAAGACATGAACAGGTCTCTCAAGAACCCTTCTGCTAATAAAAAGTCCAACGTGACACCACAACTGAATGGCTTATTGTGTCCAACACAGATCGCCAAGTTACAGAATACATTTACCATTTGCGATCCAGTAGCGCGGCGACACTTTCGCACAATCCCTTTCCCGTACAGGTTTATTATAACGTAATTCGTGAGCCACCCAACATTATAATTTCTCCTTCTTTTTACCCCATGATGAGTATGAATATTCCATTAATCTGATATACATAATTTCATTGTGAATGTAGGTATGGCGCCGCGGCGTTTGATTGGTGCGCGCGCGTGAAATTGAAACAGAGCGGCCGGCATGATCCGGTTACTTGCCAGGTCAGGTACAAGCGAGCACAGCGCCTGGAGATCAGGAAAATAGATGCTGAGGAAAAGGCTTACTTTTAAGACAGATTTCTCAGCGATACCACGATGTTATCGTTATTATTATTTTTACAACACCTGCTCGATAATGCCCTTTCATATGTCGTACAACCATCACCTAAAGCAAGTCATTCTGTCCCGAGGGAGATAATATAGTATGGGCGTTCCCTAGGGCATAATGAGATTTGAATTGAGATTTGAATTTGGAACGTCACACAAATAAACACGTGTATTAAAACGTAACAAAAAAGGAATAAAATGTGGTTACTGACGAGTCTCTAAAAAGTAGTGAAATAGCGGGAGCGATAAAGAAAATTAAAACTATAGAATCTTAGAGTAGTGAATTTTATTTGTTTCAAATCTCAAAACATGTCGAGTAATAGTTAAAATTAACTTGTAAATAATACTTACTTATATTTCTCTAATATATAATTTGTTTTAGTAATTTGTTACAGATGGTGACAAATGACTAAAACTGGGTTTAATTATCTCACAGATAGTGTAAAAAGTAGAGTATCCAACACGGGGATAAAGCTGTCTTTGTCTTGGGCGGCTTTAATTCCACACTACACTCAGGTTTAACATTAACTCCCTCGATTATATAAATCCTCTCGCTTTGTTCGGAATTCAACATAATTTATAATCACCTAGTCACATAATTTACTATTCTTTAGATCTAGTCGTTTAATACAGAAATGGAATAAAATATTTGTTATCTAACCAATCAGTATTAGTAAACTACGCCACTCAGAGATAAAGTAATATTCCCGTGCGAAGCTCCAAGTAAGTCTTTTTTTATTAATTGTCATTTTTAGCATGTTTTTGAAAAAAAAAAAGTCACGTATTCAAAGTATTTTGGTCGAACATGTACAGTAAACAATCCAGCGTGTCGGCCACAATATCGCGTTATGTACAGTTTTGCCGCGCCACCGCGCCACCTCGGGCTACAGACGGCCATCTATCTGACACCTACCTCTGTTCTACACAATACCGCTGTTTCATCTGGCTTTATATTA
This sequence comes from Mythimna impura, assembly GCA_905147345.3. NCBI lineage: Eukaryota > Metazoa > Arthropoda > Insecta > Lepidoptera > Noctuidae > Mythimna > Mythimna impura. The sequence goes on from LR990348.1 coordinate 2,701,192, forward strand.
GGGATATTTTTGTTTTTTTTTTTCGAAATGTGGAACAAAGATATGTATTTTTTTTAGGAAAAATAAAGAAGATCGTTATTTATTGATAGTTTTGGCGTTGAAATTAAATTACATTTCATGTTTGCGGGGCAAACTTGGCTAGAGAACGCCCAAGATAGAGAGGTTTGGAAAGAGAAGGGGGAGGCCTTTGCCTAGCAGTGGGACACTACGCACGTAGTACATATATATCGATGGATACTACATCGACTAGTATAAAAAAGTAGATCGTAAAACACGGGACAAGAGCAGAAAGATGATGATGATGATGAAGTCTGAAACGCACTCTCGCGCCCAGAGTGGGAGAAGTCATTTGATGACTTCCCATCTAAAAAAAAAAGACTAATGATATTTAAGTATGTATTGCCACTGCCATTGCCACTCACATAGGCCATTTATTGGCACCCCATTTGTCAATTCCTCGGCATCATTACAGCACATACCCCAATGGGTAATCAAGGTAATTAACAAACATTTCGCAGCCCATAAATCAAGTTTATCGACCATGATCTGTGTCACGTTGTCGCGGTGGTCGCTATCGATGTAATGTTGTTTGACGCAGCGGCGCGCACATCACTACCCGGTGATTTTGTTACGCGAGACTAGTGTTGCCAGGTGTTCCAATTAAGGCGGGATTTTCCTCGAAACTACAGGGAAATATTTTTTTAAAATTATTGACCATGTCACCTGATGGTAAGCGATGATGTGGTTAACAATGTTTTTTTTTTAGGAGGGAAATCATCTAGTGAAATATCGCGCTTGGGTGGTAGGTGGTGGTGATAGATGGGTGGGGTGGGTTGGTGGTGGTGGATAGGTTTTAGCTATCAGGAAACTCAGACTCCAGAAGGGAATTCCACCGTGAGTGGCATTATAATATTTTTCAGTTACTTTCATCAAATTTACATTTTTGTCATCCATTTTAAGGATGGGACAATAAAAAATTGCAAAGAAATCCAAAATATTTACTTTAATACGAAGAATAATGTTACTAAACATAAGAAATATATCTTGTAATCTTCTTAGGTATTTTGTTTTTTCTGTACCGCTTTAAAATGCTATGCCCGAGTGTTTTATGCTGAACTCCGCTCATATTGGTCGTAGCGTTATGTTAGATTTCATACAAAACTGGTTCTAAATACTGCAAAATTAAAAAAAAAAAAAAACAAAACACAAAGAAACCGATAACATAATTTCGAAGAAAGAATAACGTATTTTAATATAAACTTTATTTAATCGTGTAATTAAAAGGGTGCCAGGCTAAAATGGGATTGGGCGGGTCACATCAGCCGCATGCACTTTGACCGGTGGGCAAGAGTCTCCACAAAGTGGGTACCTCAAGATGGACGACGCCGCCGAGGCCGACCTGGGAAGAGGTGGCGAGACGACCTAGATGCCTACCGCAAAGACTGGTTCGAGGTGGCCCAAGAAAAGAATATCTGGAAGAAATTGGAGGAGGCCTTTGCCCAGCAGTGGGACAGTATAGGCATTTAAAAAAAAAAGTGTAATTCCAAGTCAATCCGTTATAATTCAAAGTAACCTGTTTTAAAAAACGACAATTTCCTAGGTAAAAACCTATCTATTTGAACCTGCAATTCCTGAAATTAGCACATTCAACCAAACTCTTCAGCTTTATATCTAAAATTAGTATAGATGTACATGTTCCGAGTTTTTAAAGATAATACCTGGCAACCCTACACACAACACTATTTTGGTATCGATAGACATTACTCGGATTTTCAGGTAATTTCGATTAGGTGAGAGGTATTTTGTGTGAGAGGTGTTTTTGGACAGAGCAGGAAATTTAGAAAGTTTTTAGTAATTGCCGCCTCTTGTATAAATTCAAAGAATCGTCAAACTTAATTGGCAGTGAGCAGGGCACATTGCTCGCAGAACAGATGGTCGACGAAAAGTTCTGGAGTGGCGACTACGTACCGGAAGACCCACCCAAGATACTTTATGTGTTGACCCACCTGAGCTTACGCATCTCCAACTGTCACTGATGAGCTGGGTGGCTCTCTGGTCCCTGGCAGTTTGTGAAACCAGAGCGCCTCAGTTTTATGAGGCGCTATCTCCAAACCCAGCTCGCGGATCGAAGCCATGACTCTTGCCACACCAAGCTCAGAAAGCCCACCACGTCTGCCTACTGTGAACTCTACTGAACGGAGTTTTATGCCGTCCACTAATAGTCAGAGTGATTCATGAGAAAGGTTTAAATGTATAAGCATAAGCGTTAGGTTTATAATACATGCATATGATAGAAGAGAAGCCGGGCTTTGGCACAGGCCATGGTCCGGAGCGAGGAGGAGTGGCAGGCGGTCGCCTCCTTCTGCGAAGCAGTAATGCTAGCAAAGGAGGCGGCCGTACGCACGAGGCAATGGCCCTTGCGCCCCATTCGCCGGGATTCCGATCCCGATTTCCGGCCACCGTAGGTGCGGGCTTGCGAACGGAGAGCAATGGATAGCTCGCCATCCGACCGTCCGGTAACCGTCCGGAGTGAGCCCAAACCGTCGACGGCGCGTACTGTTCCACGCGCGCCTCAAGGAGATGTCAGCAACCGTAGGGGCCCAGCAGGGTCGAAGCCTACTTGGGCCATGGGTGATGCGAAAGAGATCCCCGGGGCCCTGGAACAATGAAAAAGAAGAAACAGGAGTGAATTTTTAGTCCGCCCAAGAGCGAGGAATGTCATTAGATGATATTCCCATAAAAAAATAATAATATTATAAACAAGAAAAGTCGAGAATTTCAAAGATTTCTAACACACGTGTGAAGCTGGGGTGATGCGCTAGTAATATGTTTATAAGTCACTCAATTATTGACTGACTACGATTATTTATAATCCAACTATTTATTCGTGTGCGAAAAAAAAAAATATAATTACGCATCGAAGTGTTCCTCCACATCGCTGTCATCTGGACACGCCAGAAACATGCCTGGAAGACTGGCAGTATCTATAGCCATGATGAATGGCAATGCTAATTCTTTGGGCAAAGAACGAGCCAGTTTTTTGGTCAGGCAAAGTGTCTGTTCTGATAATGAACCTAAATAAAATATAACTACTACAATACTGTGATAAGAAAGGGCGGTACACCACGTCAACAATAAGTGAATACCCAGCATGTCCAGCCGTGGGCCTGTGGGTCACGTGGGCCGCCCCGTTATTGTCGCCCCGGGCCAAGATGTACGTGTCGTGGGCTGCGATAGATTGTGTTATTGTGGCTGTGTGGAAGGCCTTAATTGCTTTGTATAAGACTGTTATATTGTTGGGGAGTAATGAGTGTTATTTCTCGTAATATTATAGAAAACATACAGTAAATTATGTCTATTTTCTTGTCTTCAGACATAAAAATATTTAGTACTTATTAGCACAATAAAATGAGGCAGTTAAGTTCTCACAGTACGTAATATTTTTTCATGAAAACAAACATTACAAAGGATATGAAAAAATGCTTAGTTCGTTAGTGAAACTGGCGTAGCTTGTGTCTACGAAATCTCGTAGCCGCTCCGTAGCGCTACGTAGCTTCGTAGCACCGAGAAGCTATAAAACAAATACTATTATTTTGTTTATACGTAATGCAGTCTTTGAAATTTAATTCTTTCTTATTTTTCTATGTCTTAACTAATGCAGTGAAATCTGGTTACGTGAGACCCCTCTACAACGTGTAATGCACATCTTGTAAGTGGTATGTTAAGAATCAAAATAATTTTTGGTTATTTTAGGATAAAAGTGCTGATCTAATTACGAAGATTATTTCTCATATTTATGTAAGTACATATATATACATAGGAAGCTTAATACACAAACGCTGATTATGTTTTAGGGGGGGGGGAAGGGGGGTCATTAGGCATTAAGTCCGCCTCTGTACCTTTATGTGCATGAAGTATTAAATAAATAATAATAATAAATAAACTACCCACTAGGGTACATATAGCGTGTCACGAACGTTGAAAAAAAAATCTAGATCCCACGACACAGGGTGTACTAATGTAGGATCTGGCCTGTTGGTCTAGTAGTTAGTGGCCCTGACTGCTATGCCGGAGGTCGTGGGTTCGATTCCCACCCAGGACAAATGTTTGTGTGATGAGCACGATCATTTGTTCTGTGTCTGGGTGTAATTTATCTAAGAATTATTTAAGTATGTTTATCAGTTGTCTAGTACTCATAACACAAGCTCTGCTTAGCTTGGGACTAGACGGCGTTGTGTGATAGTTGTGTGAATATTAGTATTTATAATAGTAGTGTGATTTAAAATCTTTTCCAAGTTATTATTCTAATATGTTATGAAAGCAAGTGTTATGTTAAAGTAGTATTGTGTCAAGTGGATCTCGCTTGGTATTGAGCGGGAGGAAATAAAAATATCGCGTCAATAGCGACATAAAAGGGACTTCTGCTGTCGGATACACATGAGGTGAAGACCCGAGATATTATTAGAATACCGGTTTTTAATATAAATGATAGAATGGAATAAACTTTATTTTTCTCCAAAACATTGACATTATTTTATACAAACTTAAATCTATGGGTACAGTGGCGGTCTAATTGCTGACAGTGATATCTGCCATACAACCTTTGGATACTAATCATCCCCCCATATGATGGGCAACGCTTAATCTATGGTCCGGGAGCGCTTCTAGCGATGCTAGCGAAGGAGGCGGCCACACGCGCGAGTGAACAGCCTTCACACCCCAGCCGCTGGGATCCCGACCCCGATTTCCAGCCACCGTAGGCGTGGGCTTGCGGACGGCGAGCAATGGGTAGCTCGCCGTCCGGCCGTCCGGTAACCGTCCGGACCGAGCCCAAGTCGTCGACGGCGCGTAATGTTTCACGCGCGCCTCAAGAAGATGTCAGTAAACCGTAGGGGCCTAGCAGGGTCGAAGCCTACTGGGTCCATGGGTTCGCTTCTGAAAGGAAATCCCGGCCCTGGAAAGTAAGTCAACGAAGGAACTAGGAGTGGGTTTTAGTCAGTAAAAGTCTGACATGCCTTCTCGCTCCGCCCTAAGGCGGGAGAAAGTCATTAGACTATTTTCCACCTAAAAAATAAAATAAAAAAGGAACATACACAAGAGGACTTTTTTTTTTTTTTTTTTCGTTGGGAAAATCATCTTATGACATCCCCCGCTCTTGGGCGAGGCGGGAGATAGTGTCAGACTTTTACTGACTAAAAACCCACTCCTGTTCCTTCGTTGCCTTCGTCCCAGGGCCCCGGGTTTCGTTTAGAGGACTAAATGAGGACATTTAGTCCTGTAGTTTATCTTTCTTTTTTGACAACAAGCAACATGACACGCAACGCTGAATCTACGTGACGTTGCAACGTTGCCCAATGTCAATATTTTATGATGAATCCTCATGACGGGACATGTTTTTGGACAATTTAACAGTGTTGCGCGTCTTGTTGGGACATATTTGGTCCCCTAGTATATCTGAGGCTTAAAAAAACCTTGAAAGTTAATTAAAATGGTTTAAAAGTTAATAAAAAATTTAAATAAAAAGATTCTCTATAGTTGTACACTATGTTGTTGTTGTCTTGTTGTTGTAGTTTGTGTTGTTGTGTTGAGAGGTGCAAGTGTATTTTTTAACAGACTTCAAAAAGGAGGAGGTTATATATGTATGTTCACCGATTTCTCGGACAATTGTGGACCGATTTTGAAATTATTTTTTTTGATTGGAAGGTTATACTTCCGAGTTGGTCCCATAGAAATATTGTTATGATCTGATCATGAACTTCGAAGATATGGAACAGAACTCCTCATAGGATCACAGCAGAACCGTCGTAACAAGTAAAATTGCTTTGTTTATACGTGTAGTCGATGACTGACTGAAAGTAGAGGGGGAATATATCGAACTGATCTGATGATGAAGCCTGATGTTAGGCACCGGAATTCTGTAATAAATTAATGTAATCTTACCGTGTTTGGGATTATTAGAATTGTCATGAGATGCACTCTGGCTATAAGGTATTTAAGTTTGGCTGAGGGGTACTTTTTAGTGGTGGTACCATAACTAAAAAGTGTAAAATAAAAAACTTTTTACAAAAAAAAAAATACAACCGACTTCAAAGTAAAAAAAAACACTGAAAAGTGCAAAATAACTTTAATTTCGGAAGTCGGTGTTAAATAACGAAGAGACAAACCTATTATAGAAACACCGACTTCCGAAATTAAAGTTATTTTGCACTTTTCAGTGTTTTTTTTACTTTGAAGTCGGTTGTATTTTTTTTTTGTAAAAAGTTTTTTATAATAATGTAAAAGAGTAATTTCGTAGGAATAAATCCTCCACTAATACACGAATAACCCTTTAAATTAACTTTAACTAACGCACACATGGGTGTTACAAATCATTAAAATTCTTAACTAGACTACTACTACTTCTTTACTAGATCTATATAGAAGGATGTGTGCTATGGATGGTCGCGAGTGATGTAGCTATGTGCCGCTTCCCTACTATCGAAACATCGCATATCTCGAGCTGCGTATCTTCCTCGCGCAACTACTTTGTGGCAGCGCATCTTCATAGCACATCTTACTCGCACCGCCACATTATCAGTGGAAACGGTCACATAGTTTCACAGCTTAGCTATTACATCATTGCAGCATAGCTGCATAGCACATCTCTGGTGGAAAAGCAGCCTTATACTTTTACAACTTTCTCAAGAATCAGTCAGTCTGTTGGTGAAAACTACGTGAAAATCCGTTCAGTAGTTTTTGAGTTTATCGCGTTTACACAGACAGATAGACACGATGGGGGACTTTTTTTATTTTGGCATCAAGCAGTCATAAATATGCAAAACCAACCTATAGTGCCGAAATTTAAGTTTGAAATATTATGTAAGGATACCTACAATATCAAAAACCTCTATCCTCAGACGTATCTCCGGATATGTTCCCTCGCATACTAACCCCCATTCTATTACACAGGGTGGAGGAATAACATTTCACTCCTTTCTCCTCGGCCGCATTATTTATATTTGTTTGTTTGTCCGTCCGTGCTTTGACTGCCGGCTACGATTCCTCTTTATGTGAACTGAGATGCCTCAGCGTATATGTGTAAAGGTTTTGTGTGGGGAGGATGTTTCTTGTGATAATGATGAAGTATAAGGAAGTATACTACATATTTTTAGTATATTATGCGAAACCTGAATATAATTTGTTCAGAATCAGTAACTGAATCGATACCAATAATTCTTACACCATTTTTTCCATTTATTTTTTCCCAAAAACATTTAAAAAAGGTCACAAGATGGAAACCACCGACACAGGTCATAGCGGGCAGTAGGCACCAGCGCACACCTGGGAGCGGGTGCAAAACAACCCCTCAGTCGCCCGGATTGCCCAGAGACCATGTATTTGTGCGGACAATCAGGTAACATAACAACCTTACAGCTTTTTACATCATTTTAGATTTTTTTCCCAAAAATATTTAAAAAAAGTCACAAGTTGGACATTTCCGACACTAAGCACAACACAGGTCACGGCAGGTCATAGCGGGCATTAGGCATCAGCGCACACCTGGGAGCGGGTGCAAAACAACCCTTCAGTTGCCCGGATTTCCCAGAGACCATGTATTTGAGCGGACAATCAGGTAACATAACAACCTTACAGCTTTGTGATTTTTCATAATACAGTTATGAAATTTTGTACATCGGTTCTGTATATAAAAATACTAGACACGTGTTTCGTGTTTCGCATAAACTAAAACTTCTGTTGTATATATAGGTTTACAGATCGAACATTTACTTCTTAACGATTGATTTAGGTCATAATAAGAACCGAGGATGTAGATGGCTGGAGAGGGAGAGGAAGTCCTAAGAAAAGATGGATGAATTGTGTGAAGAGTGATAAGAAAGAAAAGGGAGTTTGTGATAGTGTGGCGGATGACAGGACAGAATGGAAGAAAAAAACGTGTTGCGCCGAACTCAAGTAACACGGGTCAAGAGCAGGAAGATGTTGATGAGGAACCGAGGATGGAAGGTTATTGAAGAGACCTGCTAAGGCCGATGCCTGGCTGCCGAATTGTTCGGAAGAGTTACCACGGCCCTAGAGCGCTAAAGGCAATTGAAGGTACACATGTGGGTTTTAGTCAGTTAAAGTCTAGCATTCCCTCTCTCTCCACCCAGAACGGGAGGAGTTCATCATTTCAGCCGAAAGACATCCACTGTTGGTCATAGACCTCCCCCAAGTGTCGCCATAAAGAGCAGTCCTGTGCGTCTCGCATCCATCAGCAGCAGGTACATTGCATTGTGGGCAGGGCACATTGCTCGCAGAACAGATGGTCGATGGATACGAAAGGTTCTGACTATGTATCGGAAGACGCAGCGTTGGAAGGTCTACCACAACGTGGACCGATGACCTGGTAAGGGTTGCGGGAATCCGATGGAAGCGCGAGCCTATCAACAACTAAAAAAAATAAATAAGAAAGGGTATAGAGTACACTATGGAGTTACAGTTGATAGAAAAAATTATAAGAAAATATTCAGTAGTATTAAAAGCTTTGGCCCGACTATGGGACGATGGAAGGTTATTATTTTAATAATCTGTTTATAGTATATATCAACCGTTTTTACAAGTAAACCGTTTTGGGCAGTCAAAACCGTGATTATAACAAAAAAAAAACGTAAATTACGATTAATGTATTTTTTTATTTATAATGACCTCTCTCTCATCTGATGGTAAACAACGGACGTGGTTAACGATGAACAAAGTGAGCTCAGAAGATCTATCCATTGTTGTGCTCCATACCTGTTCACTATACTGGTTTGAAGACTGACGGGATAAAAGAGATATAGAACACAGGCACTTGCCGAGAGATCCATATTTTGTCTGTGCATACTAACCAAAAGCAAAATCAACCTTATAATGTTCCATTGCTCGGACTCAGATCTCTTCCCTAGGAAAGAAAATGGGCCGTAATACACCGCGCGGGCCCAGTCCCATGAGCATAATCGTGTCTTATTTAGAAATCACTTATTATTATTGGGGAACGAAACTTATGTCTTTAATTTTACTCTTGACTTGAAGGCCCTTCCCCACTCGTCTATCGCAATTTCAGGAAGTAAATGTTTTTTTAAAAACATTAATATTGTTTTTATTATTAAATTAACAGGCGCGTTAGTTTGTGTAATTTATTTCATCACCACTGCCCTTAAAACAGTGAAGGAAAACATCGTGAGGAAACCGGCATGTCCTAGAACCAAACATTCGAAGAAATGTGCTATTCACCAACCCGCACTGGGCCCGCGTGGTGGATTACGGCCCATTCCCTGTCCTAGAGAGAGGAGGCCTGAGTCCCAGCAGTGGGAACATTAAAAGGCTGAATAATAATATGCTATTAATTGTTTTTGGAAAAAAAATTCTTCATTCAGAATTTTGATTAAATGTGCAAGGTTATAAATATATATTTTTGATCTATGAGTACATTATGAAAGACCAAAGTTTATACAAAATAGCAGATTTTCAGAGGTCTTTATTGGATTAGTTTTAAACAAAATTATTTGATTACATTTATTTCAATAGAGATATAAAATAAATATAAATCAAGATAATTCAAATCAAGATATTCAAGATATTTTGGTAATCCAAAATATCTAGAGAAAAAAGTGTAATGACGACATAATCACATAAGAGCGGTTGTATGGAAATATATCTCGGGTTTTTGGCGGCTCTTAAAGAATTAAGGGAGGGGCTCTTAATTCTCAATAAATCATCAATCTTACGAATTTACTGTAAAAACGGCGATTGTAAAAGACAACCGTTTTACAAACCAACAAGAAATTACAAAACACTCTTGCCAACACAACACCATCTCTTCTCCACCATCTTATCAGACATCGTCCAGAACTGACCGTATTTTATCATTAGACCATTAAGTTCACCTCAAGTGGAGTCAGTCCTTGGCGAGCCGCCAATAAATCTATATATAACGTAAATAGATGCAGGCCCGCCGATCCTCACATAAAACTAAGGCTTAAAACTTGCAATAACAATAAGTTAAGACTAAAAGATGGCTTTATAGGGGACGATTTTAAAATGGCGCGCGACGATCGGTCGTACGTGTCCGTTACGACTAGTGGTACACTAATATTATTAAGGCAAGTTTGTAAGTGTGTATGTATGTTTGTTACTTCTTCACACTTAAACAGCTAAACAGATTTGGATAAAATTTGGCATACGGGTAGACCATGTCCTGGAATAGCACATGGGCTAATTTTTATCCGGGGAGTATGTTCCCTTGGAGCAATTTTGTATGTACGTATCCTTGGTCCTATTCCAGGATTTGATTTACCCGTGATTCAAGATTCATAAAAATCCATTCCGCCGTTTACGCGTAAAGAAGTAAGAGATACACACACATACACTTATACATACAAACCTGGTTTGGGCATATAAACTAGTAGTGCAGTAGCAGTGGGATAAGCGTGAGAGACAGCGTTTGGCCAACCACCTCGTCAATTCTGCCGGATAAGATCGCACGCCCGTTTTTTTTCTCACTATAGTAAATGACGATTCTATTTTTTTTTTTACAATTTTACAGTAAACTAAACAATTTAATAAATGAGATAAATGCACAACCAACAAAAATTTCCACACGTTATAAAAGAGAATGTGAAATGTTTACAAGGCTTTATTATAATATTACAATATTATCAATAAAAATATAATTATTCAATTACGCTAACGAACATCAAAACTAATAAATATTATAAATAGGAATTAAATACTAACTAAAAATAATAATATTTACAAACGGGTAGAAAAAGAAATTATTGGGCATCAAAAAATTCATCCACATCGATATCAATGGGAAAAGTGCCCAGAACGCTGGCAGCATTGCCACGTTGGATAGCAATGCTGATTCTTTGTCCGAAGAAAAGCCCAGCCCTCTGGTCACGCGAAGAGTCGACCAGTTGTTTGCTGATATCACGGACAACTCGATGAGCGCTCGGATCCCATGGCCCTAGTGTTTCAACCCCAAACGGCTCAAACATATAACTTCCGATGAGGTTATTATATTTACGCCGTTTGAGGTTTTCTGCACTTGCAGCAGCCGCCCCAGCACAGCCTGCCGTACTCAGAAGATGGCATGGCGCAAGGGTGTCGACACATGTTGCATCCCACACCAAAGGCCTACCTAACTTCCAGGGCATTATGGTCATCCCGTCTGGCCTCTTTCCATCGTCGCGCGCCAAGCCATTGGGTTCTAGAACAGCTGGCACCCCGGCGGTGACAAGAGCTCGTTGGATGATGTCATTAATGCTTGCGTGCCTAGCTATCCGACCAGCGCTTTTACTGCAGGATAGGTCATGGTGCCCGAGGCGGTCGACTGCTTCACCGCATTGACACCGATGTGGAGCTCCGCTAGGAGCACCCAATCGCAGGCATGTAGCGATCCGGAAGGTGGTGTCACTCAGCATAGTACCTATGTTGGGCGACAGTAGTGTCTGTAGCCAGAGGCCCGACTCCCATTCACCTACAGTACACACTACCCTTCAGTAGACGTGTTAATAAGGTTATTCCGTACCAAACTGCAGAGCGGCTCATCCCACTGTCTCTGGGAAGATGGGTTCTCGGGCAACGCCTTGTCCGGGCAAGCCATTTTCCAGGCGCTTACGGCATCGGCCAAGCACGGCACCTCACAGCTAACCAATGATGGAGTCAAAATTCTATTGGTCAACTGTTGAATGCTGTGGACCGAAGACAGAAACGCTGGTAGGCTTACACTAGAAATTTTGCGGATGCCGAGCCCACCAAAACGAATGGGTAGCGTAGCTTGTAGGCACGCTCGGTCATCCAGGGCCACATTTAAGAGGGAAGTCAGGGTATATCGAATGGTCTGATCAATTTTGTCCAAGAGATGTGGCTGCTTCCATAAAGGGGAAGAGCGGAGAAAATACATGAAATTTGGTGCAAAACAACAATATCGTATGAGGGTGAAATCCGAATGAAGTTTAATTTTGGATAGTCTTTCCTAAATGTTGTTAAAACGTTTAATTTTGTCGTCAATGAATAAAGAAAAACTGTCTTCCAAAATTGGAGAACCTAGGAGGTGCAGTGAACTTTTATCTAAAATTTTGATTTCTGGAGCTATTGCATAAAATTTCTGTAGAATCGATTGTCTGTCGGTATTGTCTGAAATAAAAATTTCACATTTTGAATGGTTGAGGTCAAGACCAATGGATTTGAATTGGTTTTTGAGAAATTTAAAATCTTCTAAAACGGTTTCCACGTCACCTCCCAGAGTTCCATCATCTAAGTACCACACGTTAAATTTTGAATTTAACTGTTGGATGATTGGATGAATAGCCAAGCTGAAAATGACTGGCCCTAGAGGGTCACCTTGTTGGCAACCAACCCGCCGTCCCTCTTGCGCAGGGCACATAGATTGGCCCCGTACAAGACATCGACAACGGCATAGTTCACGCCGCCGGAGAGCATAAGGGTGACTAGAGCCAGAAGCTCCTTCAAAAGTGACTCACCAGCGTCCCCGGCGCCTGAACTTAAAAGGTCCTTTAAATGCTGAGGAGTCAGACCGTCGAGGCCGCCGGCGGAACCGCTTCTGAAGGAACTCACGGCTGCAAGTAACTGGGGGGCTGAAATTTGAAAAAACGATGAATCCGGATTGGGGCTATCAGGAGGGTCAGGGAAAGCGAGGTCATCCGCAGGCGCTGGGTGTTTTCTCTCCAGGGCTGAAATTGTATCTGGAGAGTAAGGCGCCACCACATCACTACTAAAAAGTAACCTGGCCGCTCCGCTAATGTCATCCTCACTTAATTTGGATTCTACATGTGAATTCAAACCTTTCTGGGAAACATTGTTGAAAGGGGGTAAATTTAGATCTAAAATGTCAGCCGAATTATTGCAATTATCTTTAATTTGGGTCGTTAATGTTTTATTTGAAGCCAATCTTTTTTAGACATGTAGAATCCTATATGGGAAGGTGAGTAAAATATACATACGAAATCTTGTTACATGCCATTACAGCAAAAAGTGTGATCAGGACATTTAAAATTAGACACTAAAATTATATTATTATAATTAAATTAAAATCAAACCAATATTAAAATAAAATTAAATCGATATTAAATTAAAATCCAATTCAGAATAAATTGTAATAAAATTAAAATTTAATAAAAAACTGGTTCTAAGTGACAGAACCACGGGAAAGTGCGATTCGATGCAGCCAGCCTCCGTAGCCAAGTTACGACCGATTCGTTTCGATTCTATTGCGTCGAACGCCACGCCTCCGATTCCTTTGTTCTGACCACGTGACTGAGCGTTGAGATGACGTCAGAACAAAGGAATTGGAGGCGTGGCCTACTCGAGGCGTTCGAATCGAAACGAAACTGTCGTAACTTGGCTGGGGGGGGTAGATGTAGCTCAACGCTAATGTTGATTTAGTGTAGATTTTTTTTGTTGATATGTATTACTCTCGTAATAAGGCTTAAATATTACAATATAAGAGTGGTACTTTTTAGTAGGTACTAATAAACACTCTGTTTCAATCCAAAATAAGTCATCATCATCTTCCTGCCCTTGTCCCGTATTATTTGGGGTCGGTGCAACACGTTTTTTTTTCTTCCATTCTGTCCTGTCACTCGTCACGCTATCACTAACTCCCTTTTCTTTCATATCACTTCTCACACAATCTATCCATCTTTTCTTTGGTCTCCCTCCCCCTCTCCATCCATCCACACACCCCGTGGTGGCGGGTAAACTACCAACAAAAGCATTCCCAGGGAGGGTTGGTGTCAGGCTGGCGGCCGACTTTAAAAAAAAACTAGCCAAATCCCATTTTAACATGTTCAATCCAAAATAAGTAATAATGAAATTTTGTCTATTGACACAAACAGATTAAAATCTCACTTTATTTTCTTTTCTTTCGTTGTATCAATGATTCCATATACAATGTGTTTTGAACAGAATTCAGTCACGTTATCAGCGTTAAGATGTGCCACGTATATAGGTCTTTACGAGCAGATGGTGTTGCCCAGAACGCACGCCTAAGGGCTATATTTTACCCGGACACCTTGGCGGTGCGACCAGTTGCGCCGCCATGGTGTCCGTAAGCTCGTGGTGTCCATACAGACACCAGCGTCGCTACACCACACTGAGACAATATCAAAATGGACCTTAAGTGCACGCGTCCGAGTTGGTCGCGCCGCCAAATTGATTGCGCAACCAAACGGGCACCAGGTGAGTAAATCTCTATAGAGCTGTATACATTTTGTTGATAGCGGCCAGAGGTCGCGCCGCCATGGTGTCCCGGTGAAATATAGCCTTAAAGGTGAGATATTGTTGAGATGTAATATAATAATAATTTTTAAAATGCAACAGATATGACCATAGGTGTTTGTTTCATTACATTTGAAGGCTCTAGAGTTAGAATGATAGTAGAAAAAATCCAGCACGTCTAGATTTTCAGTTGCATCTTAGTAAAGTTTCTTGAAATATAGTAAGTAATAGTTCATTATGATATAAGTGTGTAATGTTAGTGATTACCGTCGAGGCGGTATTTAGACCCGAGCCGTGGCGAGGGTCTTAAGAGAGCCAAGAACGGTAATCATTAATTAATCACGTGTGTCATACGACGTTTTTCAATACACTTGTGAAGAAAACAACAGCAAAACTAGTAAAATTTTCTGTGACAAGGCGGTAAAAATCTGTTTACTTAAGCGCGCCCATCATTTTTTTTATTTACCCCTAGAGGAAGGCTAAGGTATTTTGATCATACTGCCTAGTCTTACGTTTATGTTTTCTTGCGTGAAAAGTTTTTACGATAATGACGTTCGTAGTGACAATAGAATACGAATGTAACATTTTCTAATGAATTTATAGTATTTAATTTAATTAATACAGCCACTAAACTTAACTGGAATAAAAAAAAACACGTCAATAACCGCGCGCATTTTGGCGGCCATAGACCAAAAAAAAATAACAAATTTTATTTGAATGTACGATTTATTTACTAAATGTTTTTATTAAATAAATCGTTTGTACAAGTTAAATTTGTCCATTTTTACTTGTAAATTGGATGAAATAAGTAAGTAAGACACTAATTTATATACTATTGAACGCAATAACTTAATGGGAATTTTATTCGAATTCAAAATTTGTTTTGCGATCAAAGAGGTTGAACAAAAAGGTTTTAACTACATTATAGCACTAGTGCATAATGGTAATGAAAATGTCACAGTTTGGTAATGAGTGCCATTATATACCTAAGTGCAGTGCAATAAGAGTCACTTTCTGAGCAAGTGTGTTGAAAATTCCTTTACATGGCACTGATAACATTAAAATTTTAATCGCACTTATTTTTTTTTTAATGTTCCCATTTATTTTAACAGTATTGTAGACTTTTTTTACATTAGCAGCCCAGAGTTCTGACATTGATTCACTCAAGAGAGCTGAAATAATTAAGAATATACTAATTTAGTTTATTTTAAGCAGTTTTTGTCGCATGTATTCTAGGTGAATAAAAAACAACGTAAAAAATATATTTGTCCGCTGTTGTATTTTAACAAAATTGTAAGTGTATACTTTATGCGGTTTTATGGTTTTTAAGGTCGAAAATCTCAAAATAGTACGTATTTCGGATCACATTAATAAAAATAAAAAGCCCAGTAGCCACTCTGTTGCATTTTGGATGTAGACTAGTGTTATTTAAGATGTAAAAAAAATAAGCATTGCCATACAACGTGGCAATGCCGCCAGCCTTTTGGGCACACTTCCAGTCGACAGCGATGCGGAGGAATTTTATGACGCCATATTTTAGCTAGTAGTTTTTGCCTTTAGTGTATTTATAGGGTGACTGGCAATTAGTGTACGATACTTAAACACGTGATTGTGCTCATGATAACAAACAATTTTTATTATGGGAGCAAAGCCGAAATCGCGAAAAAAATATCAGCTGTTCAGTACATTAGGCAAACATAAATGTACTGAACAGCAGATTTTTTTTTTGCGATTTCAGGTTTGTTCCTATAGTAAAAGTTGTTGGTTATCATGAGCACAATCACGTGTTTAAGTATCGTACACTAATTACCAGTCACCCTATATATTTTTAATTAGTTAAGTGTTTTTATTGAATTATACTTACATATCTATGTAAAAAAGTGCACTGTATCCAACGTATATTTAAAAATCGTATCGTATCATCTAAACCGCCTCTCTCCGCCCGCCTTACGACGGTCGGGGTGGCGCTTTTTGTATTTTCCATTATGGCGCTCGCGGTCTTATTATCATAAATATGGCGTTAAATACTCCCCTTTATGTCGGCCGTGATTTACAAAGTCGCCTCCTGTTGGTTAGGGATTTATCTCGTGAATTCGTGATTCTCAAGTGGCTGTTTATCTCAGTCTGTTTCTGTGGAAATGAAAATGATTAAGTTACCTAGTTTTGTTTTAGATCTTTAACAAAATATTTTCTAATGATTGATGCATGCGTTCAATCGATTAATTTTTTTACCAGTTTCTACGTGCTGCAATCAAATCATAAAATAAAAAAAATACAATAGACCAAAAAGTCTCAAATATAAAAAAGCCAACGTCACGCGGTGTTCCCAGGCGGTCACCCATCCAAGTACTGACCGCGCCCGATGTTGCTTAACTTCGGTGATCGGACGAGAACCGGTGTATTCAACGTAGTATGGACGTTGGCGATTGTATAATTGAAATACAGGTACACATAAAATATCTATTTTTACTAATTATTTTACATTCATAAAACTATTTTAATCGTTTATTTATCTTAGGACCCTGAGGTCCTGGACCTTTGAAAGGCGTACGAGAGGCCGAAACCAACTCGCAGAGGCCCTTTAGATAATTTTAATGGAACGTGATACCAACCGATTATCCCTGTACGCGCTACGCTAGTGCACCCAAGGACAACCCCCGGTTGGTAAAAAACTATTGCGACATATGGAAAACAAAGACAACTATTTTAACATTGTTTTTAGTCATAATGAAATATGTTTACAAGTATTTTATCTTTTTTTAAAATTTGGATTGTCATGTTTTAAAAACCGTTGAAACAATAAATTGAGTACCTAGGTTTTTCAGAACTTGTCTTTTGCCCAAATGTACTCTGTGCTTTTGCCTGCACTAGCTGACAGCAAACCACTAGCGCTATCTGTACCGACATTTCAATAATGAAACTTTAATGTTGAATTGCGTGCCATCTAATGTTGAAATCAATAACTGACACGCTAACCAGTTAACTACTAATAGACGTAGTACTACCATCAGTTACTAGATGGCGCGTTTAAACATTTCTGTGTTAAAATATTTTTTAATAGATTCTGTGTAATTTTAATTGTTGATTACAGTAGTTATATTTCTTAGGCTTAAGAAGAATGGAATTTGTGCTAAATTAGGAAGTTTTAAAAAGGCCTGTTGATCCAGCAATTCCAGCAGAATCCTTTTTAGGTAGGTAGGTAAGTACTTACTATTCCATTCAAAGACCACCAAAATTATTTGAATAGGAATAAAAACACTTTTATTGCCTGTAAATGCCATTCACAAATAATGTATCTGCTTAAACCGGTCTTTTGTAATCTATTGACGATAAAACGAGTTGTATCGATCAATGGCCGCCAATTCACCATTATGATGCAAGGATTAGCCACTCCTCAAATTCATTCTGAATCGCAATAATGCACAATCACATACAAAGTATCTACTTAGTTTCTCTATTCGCGAGTTGCAAAATCAAGGTGTGGATGAGAACGCATATTGAGCAGCGACATCTAGTGTAACTTTATGGTATTAAATATGGAACAGGGAAGGAAAGACAAGGGGTAAACGAAGGAATCTGTGACTCTTATGAGAGGGTAGAATAATTTTATGCGGAATTTCAGAGATGTCACTTGGTTGAAGGCGTCTTGTAGTCTGAGTTTTCCAAAACATGGCTCATCATATGCTCATCATGCATACTATAGTATAGTATAGTAGGTAGTACCCACGGATATCGATAGTACCTTTAGAAAAAACATTTTTTACGTATAGTAAAAAATCAATCGCTATATTTAATTAATTAGCACTGAATTCAGAATAAAAGATTAAAAGTTACCTTTTTATTCTAGTACCTATCCGACCCAAGGGCAAAATCAAGCAAAGACTAGATTCACAATCACGTTAATAAGGTACACTTATTAATGTGTACCATTTAACACCATTTGTGTGGTTGGAGTAGCAATATTAATTGCATAACATAAAGCATAATCAGCCTTTTTAATGTTCCCACTGCTGGGACTCAGGTCTCCTCTCCAGGAGAGGGAATGGGCCTTAATCCACCACACAGGCCCAGTGCGGGTTGGTGAATGTCACAAATGTCGGCCAATTTTTTGGTTCTAGGAAATGCCGGTTTCCTCACGATGTTTGCTTCACCGTTTTGATAGCAGTGGTGATGAAATAAATTAGACAAAGTAATATGCAGGCGGCTGGGTTTGAACCCGCGACCTACAACTCGTAAGTCGGGGCCGTTACCACTCGGCCACCACTGCTCTATATCCGATTATATTAATTGATTTAAAATATATTTTTTTATAATACACTTACACGAAAACCCTTTCCTATCCCTACCGCTTTTAGACACGTAATTTATTGTTTTCCGCGCTAGTGCGGAAAAGTGAGCGTGCCCACCCCGGCCACAATTTATTGTATTTATCGTATCAGGCTTGGCGCCAAAGAGTATAGTAAATATCTTGGCGCTAAGCCCCCATCGCCGGGCAGCTCCCGTTTATTTATATCTTAGTAAGTGTATTGAAAAAGTCGCTTGTTACACGTGGAGTCGCTGCAGCACCCGACTCCATAACACCCTCGCCTGCGGCTCAGGCAAATTCCACCTCGGTCGCAATGAAAAAGTTTCTCCACTTGTATAAAAATGTACTATTTCTCTACAACGTCGGACAGATGTAGGTAGGTACGCAAGTCTCAGCTAACCCCTTTTCAATCAGGATACTGTTCATATGAATGCAAAAAGCGCTTAGAGTTAAGCCATTTGAAAGCCACGTGTAAGGTACGGTTTGAATACAATGATGTATTTTTTCCCTATAGTGCTTTATTTCTACAACTCTTAGGCTGCCTGTCCACCGGAGCGGAGCGAGGCGGTGGAGCGGAGCAAAGGAGTAATGCGGTGTGGAGTTGCCGACTGTGTCGACTCTGTCCACCAGAGTGGAGCGAGGCTGCGGCTGCAGAGCGGAGTTGCTGACTGTTTTTTTTTCAGTATGCGGACCTAGGCTGCAAGCGAGCCATCATGACGATGACATTTCGCGCCCGTACCCGCACTCGTTTCTCCTCTTCGTGTCCCCGCTTCGTTTCCCCTCTTTGCTTCCCCGCTCCGCTTCCCGGTTTTGTACGAATTTTTAAACTAGTTCGTACTGTCTACTGAAGAGGAGCGGAGGTTTTGTGCAATCTTATTGGTTAATATTTCTCCGCTTCTCCGCTCCGCAGCATCGCTCTGCTCCAGTGGACAGGCAGCCTTAGGGTGCGTTTCCACCAAAAATATGATATGCAGCTATGATGTGAAAACTACCTAAGCTACGAAACTATTAATCACCTCTTTGAGGAGTGGCTGGAAAGACGTCTCGGCGTCCTCACCTTCCGTATGACGCAAGTCCTCACCGGACGGAAAAAACGCCCGGGTGTCAACATTATGTGGACTGCCCGGAGGACACGGTGGAGCATACTGTGGAGATGTGCCCCACTTGAGTGGAGTACTGCTGTATCCTCATATGGGCGACAGATGGTGGCGACCTCTTGCACCGGGCCCTGGTACAGACAAAAGAAAGAGAAAAGTGATTTGATAATTTCTCATCCTCCAAAAAGAAAAGGTATGCTGCTGGTGTTCTCGTTAATAGAAAACATGATAAGAAAATATCCAGTAGTAGGTAACAAGACTTTTTAGTCGGACTACATCGTTGCCATCGTGAGTACCTAATACCTGGATGGAGGATGGCATAGGGACATGAACATTGGTACAAGGAAAGAAATGCCAAAGTCCACCAGCAGGCAAAGTCAGGGTGTGGATAATGATAAACAAGATCATTTCAAATTATAACAATTGAAATGTGTTCTTAAAAATAACGGTACCTATTAATATAATTTTCGATTCTATGTAACAAACAAAAAACACTTGTCCTTTCATCGATACCATTAAATTTCACACTCCAGTCTTCTAATTTGTAAAAAAAATCAATTCGAAGTTTCGTACCAGAATTTTTTGTGCACCGTACAGTTAATAGATAGCGGTGCGCGGGCGCGGCTTACACAAAACATACGACGAGTATCATCTGACAATTTGCGAGCAATCAATGCTTTGTCACCGCTCTTTATTCAACTCCAAATAATACATGGAAAATTGTCCATTCCAATTGTGATCGGACCATTGTTGGTCTAATGACACGATTCAGGCTTAGTTCGCTTTGAAACCGACCATCAGTGCATGTTCGGACGTGTTTGGAATGAGTATCACAATATTTTAGACTCGATTTGGTGTTTGAGACAGTTTTTCTGTAACATGGACGTCTACGTAAGTGTTGGATAACCTAAAGCCCTTGACGATTTCGCTGTTTAGTGATTTGAAGTGAAATATATAAAGTTTCGGGAATGATAAAGTACATGAAGGCAAGAGAGGAGAATATCTGATATGACCTAAAAGTTCTCAGTTTACAAAAGTGTATAGTCAACAATTACAAAACCTAAAGACGACAAATGAAGTAACATCAATGGCATACCAACTGGAGCAGCAATCAACGAGACACCTTCCCAAATTATCACGACATTCCAACCCTTACCACATAAAGAGACCCATGAACGCTTTCATGGTATGGTCGAGGTTGCAGCGGAAGAAGATATCGATTATGAACCCAAAACTGCACAACTCAGAGATATCAAAACGCTTAGGGCTTGAATGGAAGAGTTTGGACGAATCAGAGAAGAGACCATTTATTGACGAAGCAAAGAGGTTAAGGATAAAACACATGCAAGACTATCCGGACTACAAATACCGTCCAAGGAGGAAGAATCGTCTGGATACAGCGGCGTTTTCCAATCCAGCGCTCTACACGACTAGGGAGACTTTTGTTGAGGTGGAACCCCGTCAAGAAGCGAGTTATCAAGCGCTTTCTTACCCCGACCAGTTTGTGTACAACAATATGATCAGTTATACTGTACCTTCGATGCCGCAACCGACGTTCGTCCCAACATCAATGAGGCCAAAGGAGGAAGCCTTGCCGAGTTTGGACCTGAGACCTTTACCGTCGATTGAGAGTATATCACCGAGGCCATTTGCTGTCGTCAACCAGCAGATGATGGTGAAAGCTTACCAAGACCTGCATTACGTACCCAGTGACGTCACTAGGATCTCTTATCATTATCCGTTTGGGGTGCAGTAGAGTCGTGTTTAATTTTAAAAGATTTTTGAGGCCATAATTTATAGTTTAATCTGTAGATAGTACAGCTAACATATTGTTGTTTTTGTTGTGATTGTATAGTGTTTTTTCTTTGTTTAACAGTGTAGAATGAGCACTGTAGTTTTAATTAATGAGTTTCTAATCTACATATCTTAGGTTTTCTAAAATACCACAGTAACTTTTGCACATGTTAAATTATACACTCAAATGTAAAGATACTGTTTGTCAAATATCTAAGTCAAAGTGCTAATTTACAAATAACTTGGTAATGCGAATATTATAGAAGCGTTTAAAGTTAACAAAATAAGTTTCATATTATATCCATTTAAAATCTTAAATCCTACAAAATCTTGATGAGAAGCCAATCTGCCTTTAATGTTACATATGCTATTATGCAAATAAATATGCTTGTAGCTACAAAATGTTGCTTCTTATTTGCATTGAGTTATCCCAAAATAGCTTTATAGCAGCACTGAATTATTTTTTTTCCACATAATGACAATATTTATCAACATTTCATAATGCTACAACATAAAATGAACGAACTACGATTTTAACATTGGAACACATATAATTTTCATAGAAAATGTTATAATTTCAAATAAAATGGAGTTTAATGGTAGATAAATGACATAACAATTTGTAGTACGGCGCTAATGCAAGTGTCCGTGGATTCCGTAGAAGGTTAGTAAGTACACTTGAAAAAAGCATGTTGAAACTAATATTTCTAGCATAGCATAGCATAGTCGGCCTTATAATGTTCCCACTGCTGGGACTCAGGCCTCCACTCTACGAGAGGGAATGGGCCACCACGCGGGCCCAGTGCGGGTTGGTAGATGTCACATGTCTTCGAATTTTTGGTTCTAGGACATGCTGGTTTCCTCACGATGTTTTCCTTCACCGTTTTGAGAGCAGTGGTGATGAAATAAATTACACAAAGTAATGCGCCTGGCTGGGTTTGAAGCGACCTACGACTCGTAAGTCGGAGCCGTTACCACTCGGCCACCACTGCTCAATATTTCTAATGAAAATAAATTATTTTCAAGTATTATATTTAATATCATTTACTTATTCAAGTACACAAAAAAAAAACCAGGCAAGTGCGAGTCGGACTTGCGCACTGAGGGTTCCGTACATATTTACCTATGAAAACAGTTCAATTCCAGAATTGAGTTACGAAGATTTTTCCGAATCGGTATTTTTTGTGACTTAACTACAAATTTACAGTTTTCATATTTTTTTTTATACTTGTGTTAGGAGACCTTGCTTCATGACAAATTTCAGGATTCTAGGTCAACGGGAAGTACCCTATGAATTTTGATTTCCTTGAGAGTGTCAAAATATACGTTTTTTGCGACATAAACGGCCGTATCTTTTTTTTTCGTTAACTCAAAAGTTTGATTTTTTCACAGCTTCAAGGGACCGCAGACCTGAGTATATGGTTTTAATTTGAACTCGATACCTTCACGCGTTCCCGAGATATAGGGTCTTGACAGACAGACAGACAGACGGACGGATAACAAAGTGATCCTATACGGGTTCCGTTTTTTCCTTTTGAGGTTTTTTTTTTTTTTTTTTTTTCGGTGGGAAAATCATCTAATGACAAACCCCGCTCTTGGGCGGAGCGAGAGATAGTGTCAGACTTTTACTGACTAAAAACCCACTCCTGTTCCTTCGTTGCCTTCGTCCCAGGGCCCCGGGTTTCGTTTTCACACTACCCATGGCCCCAGTAGGCTTCGACCCTGCTGGGCCCCTACGATTTGCTGACATCTCCCTGAGGCGCGCGTGGAACAATACGCGCCGTCGACGACTTGGCTCGATCCGGACGGTTACCGGACGGTCCGACGGCGAGCCACCCATTGCTCGCCGTCCGCAAGCCCGCGCCTACGGTGGCCGGAAATCGGGATCGGAATCCCGGCGGCGGTAAGGGCGTGAGGACCGTTGCCTCACGCGATCGGCCGCCTCCTTTGCTAGCATTACTGCTTCACAGAAGGAGGCGACCACCTGCCACTCTTCCTCGCTCCGGACCATGGCCTGTACCAAGGCCCGGCGCGAGAGATCGCCGCCGCCGATCGCCCCCACAAGGACACGGCGTTGCTCTGCCCAAGCGGGGCACACCTCAACCGTGTGCTCCACCGTGTCCTCCGGGCGGTCCACACAGTGGCGACACCCGGGCGTCGCTTCCGCACGAATCCGGTGCAGGAACTTCCCGAACTTACCGTGTTCGGTGAGAACCTGCGTCATGCGAAAGGTGAGGACGCCGTGAGGTCTTTCCAACCACGCCTCAAAGAGGGGACTTACCGTTCCTTTTGAGGTACGAAACCCTAAAAACGATCAAAAACACAAAAAAATATACTTAATCACATCACATTAACATTAAAAAGGTGAAAGTTTACGAGTGTGTATGTTTGTTACTTCTTCACGCTCGAACGGCTGAACACATTTCGATGAAACTTAGTACACGGGTAGACCATGTCTTAAATAGGACATATGGTTTTTTAAATTCCGGGAGTAGGACCCTTTGGGATAATTTCCTAGTAGCACGCGGGCGAAGCCACTTGCAGCAGTCAGAACATTATATATATTCCAATATTGGACCGTGGACACTCAAAGTTAATTTGTCAGCCGACGACTGTAGATTAAAGAAAAAGAAAGAAAGAAAGAAAACATGTTTATTCTGCCCAAATAGACGCACAATAAAATACAGCAATTTGTCGGGCCATGTGCAAACCGGGCTTAACTGTGCTGCACCATAGACACTAGACAATAAACACAGTAGTCTGATGTCTACAGCTTAGTCTGTGGCGCGTAACCTCTTAGCTAAGGACAGTCGAGCCTGTCGGCTATCATCATCATCAGCATTCTGTTGGAACCCTGCGCACTAGAGTTGTGCTTCGTTTACGGCATCGTTACATAAAAGAAAACAATGAAATCAGAAACGTTTGTTTCGTAATTATACTTTTGATTTGTGAAAATGTCGGTCAGTCAAAAAAAGTAAAGCTAAATTGCATGTTCCAAAGCGTAGATCTCTATGGAAAAAAACATGTAAAAAAACTCCTTGGACACTCTTTTTTCAAACATGTTCTAAGACACTCTTTTAAATGATTCTAGCGGCAATTGGTTCTACAGTCAGGGGTCAAAAGTGCAGTTCCACCTTACCAATGCTAAAATGTCTAAAATTTATTTGTAGAAGAGGGTCAATGGTTCATGACTGAATTAATTGGTAGCACAGAATCTAAAGTATTGAATAAACTAGTTGTGGACTATTGAAATTCTACAATAAAGAAATTTTAGACACTTTAGCGTTGGTAGAGTGCAACTGCGCTTTTGATCTCTGACTGTACATTTAATGCAGCGGTTCCTAACCATTTTTTTACCGCAGGCCGCTTTGGTTTCTTTGTGTGTAGATAGCATAGACTAGAAGTCCAGAAGAATACGAGTGGGTACTTGACTATCTTAAGGGGATGAAACTCGACATACATTTTCACTGTTTTTCATACAACCGCTCTTACGCGATTATGACGTTTACACATTTTTCAGTAGATATTTAGGAAACACAGTATCTTGTGGATATTATCTAGGCTTCTATTGAAATCGATTTATAAATTTGTGTAAAATTAATCCAGTAAAGACCTCTGAAAATCTTCTATTGTACATGAACTTTGACACTTCATAATTTACTCAAAAATTAAAAAGGCAAAAAAGTATAGCAATAGAAGCCTTGCAAATTTAATCAAGATTCTGAATGACGACAATTTTATTCAAAAACTTTTAAGGGTTTAAAAAAAACACGTATTTCCTGGAACAAGTTTTGTAAAATATTCGAGTAAATCACGGAATTACCGAATGCGAACAGAGTTTTCAGGCGTTATCTCTCTTTTTTCGCGTAGCCTTTTCGTCAAACATCGCGTTGGATTGCGTTAGATGAAGTAACAAGCTTTTAAACCATGCTCGATGTTGACGATAGGCGAGTGAAAAAGGATAATCCTCCCTCCCTCTTAATGATAAAATTTAACACGTTTGCGTGAACAGCCTTACCTCTCTGCGGAGCACATTTTTCCCTTATAAAGTTGATCATTACATTTTTTTAAGCAAAATCTTACAAACGACAACTGATTTGAGTTATTTTGAAGATTACATAAAACCTAAAAAAAAATATTTTGACTTTTCTTTTTAATTTTTTTTTAATGATATAAACTAGTGCTTGACTGCAATGCCACCTGATGGTAAGCAGTGATGCAATCGTTGATGGTGAAGCGCACTAGTTTATTAAGAGCTTATTCAGTTTTACCTTGAAGACACCTAAATTATAATCGAACGGAAAGACCGCAGCAGGCAATTTGTTCCAGTGCCTCGATGTACGCGGTATAAATGACGAGACGAAACGCTTAGTCCGGACTTGTTAACAACGTAAGGGTGGACACTCGCCGTACGTCGGGTTGTCCGATGGTAGAAAGGCGATGGCGGAATTAAGTCATGTAATTCCCGTGCAAACTCGCCAAAATGCATCTTATATAAAAAACTTTTTCTAATAATAAAAAAAAATACAACCGACTTCAAAGTAAAAAAAAAAACATTAAAAAGTACAAAATAACTTTAATTTCGGAAGTCGGTGTTTCTATAATAGTTTTGTCTCTTCGTTATTTAACACCGACTTCCGAAATTAAAGTTATTTTGCACTTTTTATTTTTTTTTACTTTGAAGTCGGTTGTATTTTTTTTTGGATTTTTTTTTTTATTTTACACTTTTTAGTTACGGTATCTCCACTAAAAAGTACCCCTCATCCAAACTTAAATACATTATAACCAGAGTGCATCTCATGACAATTCTAATAATCCCAAACACGGTTAGATTACATAGGGCTTCAATTGAATATGTATCAATCTTTTTATGTCAATAAAAACATTATTATTATTTTCTTTATTTATTTTTTATACATATTTTGTACATTTTTAAATATTTTCTAAAACACATATAAAAAAAAAACATTTAAAAATATAAAAAATAGCAGTCCGCCGGTGTCGGGACAGGGTCCAAGCTACCGGTGGTTAGGGCTGCAGAGACAGGAACCTCCTCACAATGCGAGCCGTATCGAGGAGTACTGCCTTCTGTATCAGGCCCTTGATCCAACCGCGCAACGACAGTTTCGACAGGTGGTCGTCTAGACTTTTGGCCATCAGGCCATTGGCGGTAACAACAATCGGCACAATGATAGCCGAGTCCACACTCCACATGTCGACAACCTCGTGTGCTAAGTCGAGATATTTGATTTGTTTCTCTTTCTCAGCTTTCACGAGATTCTCGTCATGTGGAATGGTGACGTCGACTATCATTGCGCGGCGCGCTAATCGGTCTATCACCACTATATCCGGCTTATTGGCTACAATAGTCCGGTCAGTAATGATAAACCGATCCCAGTACAACGTGACATGGTCATTTTCGAGAACTGGGTCGGGCACATAGCTGTAATACGGTACCTCTGAATACACTAGGTTGTATTTCAAAGCAAGTTGCTGGTGGATAATCCTGGCTACTTGGTTATGCCTGTGCAAGTACTCTCCGTTAGCCAGACGAGACGATTTATTATTATTATTATTAATTTTATTACAGAGTTCCGGTGCCTAACTTTAGGCTTCATCATCAGATCAGTTTGATATATTCCCCCTCTTCTTTCAGTCAGTCATCGACTACACGTATAAACAAAGCAATTTTACTTGTTACGACGGTTCTGCTGTGATCCTATGAGGAGTTCTGTTCCATATCTTCGAAGTTCATGATCAGATCATAACAATAATTCTATGGGACCAACTCGGAAGCATAAACTTTCAATAAAAAAACAAATTTTCATAATCGGTCCACAATTGACCGAGAAATCGATGAACATGTACATAAAAAAAAATACATTCAGCCGAACATAGAACCTCCTCCTTTTTGAAGTCGGTTAAAAATACTGAAAGGCTGGCTACCCTACTTAACCAAAAGTATACTTAGACCAACATTTAGTACCAGATTATGATCAATAACCAACCTACAATGGTTAGGAAAGTAAGAACATATCTGTGCTTGCAAACCATCGTTGCAAACTAGTTTTATTTTAGTATTTTACGAGGCATGCCTTTTAAGTTTTGTCGTTTGAAGAATAAAACACAACTAGAACCTTATAGTACTTTTTATTGTTTTTCAAAGTATTCACCACGTAGCTTAATACACTTTTCCATTCGCTCAAACCAGTTATTATAACATTTGTTTCACTCTAAAGTGGGGGTGTTTAAAATGGCTGACTTGAAAGCGTCGACTGCTTCTTCACCGGACTGGAACCTTTGACCACAAACATTTCTTAATTTTAGGAAATGTAAAGAAATCGTTAGGGTTTAGGTCAGGACTGTATGGAGGATGGTCAAGAAGTTTGACGAGCGCTGTGTGAGCTTGCGTTGTCGTGGTGCAGGATGATACGTCACATGACGATCTTCGTGAATTAGTTGTCTCACAGCAATGATGTTATCTTCAGTGAAGGCGGATTTTAGGCGTTTTTCGCGAGATTTGTCATTAACACTAGTATGCCCACACTGGAATTCTAAATACCAGCGTTTGACAGTCCGCAAACATGGGGCTTCATTACTGAACACAGATGTTAGCTCTTCAATACTCTGAAGCCGTGTCAGGCCTCTTCTAAAGTTGTAGAAAATTATTGCACGAACATTTTCCTTAGAAAGATTCATTTTCGTACGTAACCTGACAGATTCCAATCAACGCTGTGACTAAACAATAGCATTTAATCCTAATACTTTCAATTGTTTTGAGATTCAAAATTACGAAACACATTCGAATATAGAATGAGTTTCAAATTCAAAATTGCCGGGAAATATGGAAACGACAGAACTTATAAGGCATGCCTAGTAGCAGCCAATCCAAATGTCCTTGGGTATAGTTTGTCGAGTCGCTAAGCTCCACTAGTCCTGATGAGCTACACGAATACTGACAAACGCTTGCACTGGACCGTACAGCTCTACTCAAATCTGTGAGGTTTTCTTCAAAATAATTTTGCCATTAATTTATATGATTTTCATATAAAACCATTACAGTCAGTAATGTGAGCTCAGGAAATATACTCTATCAATATATAGAGGAGGTCGAAGTCTCCTTTAAAGACCATAGACTTTGAAGGAGACTGACCCCTGAGTTTGTTTTGGTGTTTCTTCTCAGGGTTGTCATCTAGGAAACACCGGCCTCGTCAAGAAGTCAAAGTCGAAGCCGATGTAGCAAGAAGAACAAACGAAACAAAGAAGTCCTTTTTTGGGCATCGAGCTTCCTCCGTACCAAATTTCATCAAAATCGGTTCAATAATTTAACCGTGACAGCGTAACAGACAGACAGAGTTACTTTCACATTTATAATATTTGTATGGATTTGCAAAATGAATATCATTTATCGTAATATATTTATAGACAACCAGCCAAAAACACAACCCTATCCCAAGATATCCTGACAGCTGTTTCCGTATATTTTCTTCCCGAATCACATCCATCCACTTCAGCCGTCACTTCCTAAGACGGAGATGTCGCGATATGCCGTCGGCGACGGAAGCTGTGCCAGAGATAATGTGATCGCAATGACGCGACACTTCATAGATTGATGATCTCGTCACAATATTGTAATTGATTCATATCTCAAAGCACCCTCGTATTTTTTTGGATGACAATTTTGTAAATCATTGTTTTTTTCTGAATTTTGTTTTTGCAAGTATTTCTGAGGAGTTCTTTCAACTTTAAAAATATTTTAGAAAGAAAGAAAGATAGAAAGAAAAATATTTTATTTGGCACGCATAGATACACACTATAAACAAAATTTAGAAAACTTAAGATAAAAAAGACACCAAGTGTCTCACGGGTGCGCCAAATAGGTTCAGTTCAGCAAAAATTTCAGACAACTACATGGTAGTTGTCTGACGCTGGGTTTCACCTGATCCTTAGGTAATCCTGCTATACACTACAGCTACTATATAGCTATTTTCAAATACTGCTATATACTAGCAGTATTTGAAAATATTATAGCAGCCGCTCCGCACTGGGGCCTAGTCTACTATTTTTATAAATTCGTCATTCCAACACGATCCCATTGTCATTTTGCTAAAAGTTCGTAATCTACTAATTCATAATGATCGATCATTGATCGGTCACTGGTCTTGTAATAGAGTTGTGGTAGAATGACAATATCGAACTTATTAAAAGCAATGACTGCACAATGACGTTCTAATGGTAGGTCACTGATCGAAAAATTTTAGCAGATTACCGCATACGTCAGATGTTTATTTCTCAGTACGTGCGAGATTACCATTTCTTTCAATGGAGTGTCAGTGGTTGACCATTGGAAAGTCATAATGACGAAACTTGTCAAAATCAACAATTATGAAATCAATGATAGACCATTTTGACACTATTGTAATAGTAGACTTGAGGCCCTGTTCGCTCGTCCTTTATGGACCGAGCCCGACTCGTCGACGGCGCGTAGAGTTCCACGCGTGCTCACGGACACGATATCTCAACGCGCACGGATCAGTGCGAGCGCGAGTGCATCCGCTTCAGACACGCGTCGGTTTACACACACAATTTTTGAGCATGAAATAAATTATTTTAACTGTTTATTGGACAGTTGTTTAAATTCAACATTAAATGGTGAATTATCGTTTTTTATATAAGTAGGTATTTACTTGTATTTCGATGGTTCGTTTCAATGTAACATAGAACAGTTAGGTAGGTAGGTAAGGTAACTGTTCGGCGCAGCCACTGCCCGCCGCCGCCGCACCGGGGTGCGCACGAATCTCGCGACAGGACGGCAACCATAGCGCGACCGCCTTGGTACAGGCCATGGTCCGGAGCGAGGAGGAGTGGCAGGCAGTCGCCTCCTTCTGCGAAGCGGTAATGCTAGCAAAGGAGCGCGGCCACACGCGCGAGAAAACGGCCCGCACGCTCCAACCGCCGGGATCCCGATCCCGATTTCCAGCAACCATAGGCGCTGGTTTGCGGACGGCGAGCAATGGGTAGCTCGCCGTCCGACTGTCCGGTAACCGTCCGGACCGAGCCCAAGTTGTTGACGGCACGTGGTGTCAAAACAGTGGGGGCCCAGCAAGGTCGAAGCCTACTGGGGCCATGGGTGATGCGAAAGTGAACCCCGCGGGGCCCTGGAAAGAAAGCAAAGAAAGAACAGGAGTGGATTTTTAGTCAGTAAAAGCCCAAGAGCGGGGGATTTCATTGGATGATTTACCCACCGAAAAAAAAACCCTAGCGCGACCGCTGAGCGTAGGTATGGAAAGTGAAGTACATACATACATGAGATTGATTTCTGTACCTATCTATTTTGTGACTATGCCCTAGAATAGCACATAGGTACTTCTTGTCCTAAGAGTATGTTCTCATGGATAATTTTCGACTTTCACGTGGGCGAAGCAACTCAAACAACTGGTACAACCTAGTAATTTTACAATTCAGTTTAATTTTGATTGAAATTAAATCGCATTTTTCCGTTCTTCATGAACTAAAGAACCATTTAATGTGCTTATTATCTGCATATAATATGTATCACAATAGCCACCTTTACAATGACTAACTTCCTTTCTAAACTTACCAGACATTTTTAAAAACTATTGGTTAGAATGTATTCATGTAGTTGAATAAAAATGTTCGCTACTTCATTCGTCTTGATTCTGTATTTAAAGTTGTCTGTTTGTATAAAATGTACATACAATAATAGAATATTTTCAATTACCAAAGCCAATACGTTACAGCTACTTAAGAGCGTCCAACCCGAGATGCATTTTCATTATTTTTCAAACAACCGCTCTTATGTCACTATGACGTTATTATCTACACATCTTTCTTGAGATATTATTATTTTGGAAACACAGATATCTTGTGGATATTATCTAGCCAGTGGCTGATTAGGCCAGCGCGGGTATGAAAACCTATTTAGTACCTAGATACTATAATTCTCATTTTCAATAATACAGTGATTTTAAAATTGGGAAAGATACGTGGAAAATACAAAATGAGAGAAATTTAAGAGATTGACTAACCATATTCAATGAAATAATCAGCTGTATTCATTCGGATTAATAATAATAATATAGAAATATTATGTATTTTGATTAGATTTATTTTTGCTTTCAAGTGCAGGATCCCGAACGCGCGGGGCCCCTGTATGCGCGGGGCCTGTAGCATTTTCTACTCTTGCTACATGGCTTATCCACCACTTTATCTAGGTTTCTATTGAAATCAAAGCATAAACTTCAGGAAAACTAATCAAGTAAAAATCTGCATGAATTCATAAATTAAAAAGAAAATATTATATATCTACAGAAACCTTAAACATTTAATCGATATTTTGAATGTATTTTTTTATAAAAACCTTTTAAAGTTGAAATAAAAACACGTTATACACGGAATAAATTTGTTGAATTATTCGAGTGAATGATTGATGGAATTACCGAATGCCAACAGAGCGTTCACATGTTATCTCTCTTTTTTCGCCTCTTTATCAAACATTGCGTTAGATTGCGTTATTCATCTAACGCTAACAAGCTTTTAAACCATGCTCAGGTTATCGATAGAAGGGCGGGCAGGGCCCTCTTAAGGAAGCCCAAGACTGCGAGTAAACATCAAGGTTGTAATTTACTTATGTCCCATTGCTAAATAAATTACCCAAAACAAACAATTATACCAATCAGAAATTATAGATTTTGATTTGTGCGATATCGTTCGTTTTATATTATTATTAGCAATTTAATCGAAGAAAGATCACAGAGTTACATAAAGGGGTGTTTAATTAATTTATTATTGTGCACCCTTCACCCCCTGTGTTAGGGGTGAAATGGTTTTTCTATAATAAGCTTTCCATTAATTGAAAACTTGACGGTTGAAGAGTTATATGGAGCTGATAATATAATTTATATCGGCGCTTTTAATTGTTTGAAAATTATAGGTCAAAAACAGTTTTTATTTATTTATCCTATGCTTTCTACCACCTCTTCCCAGGTCGGTTACGGTGGCGTCGTCCATCCTCAGGTCCACCCACTTTGGAGACTCTTGCCCAGAGGTCAATGTTGCCATTTTAACACAACAAAAATTAGTATTTTTTTTTTGTGTCTCGGGTATTAACACTAGAAAGACCAAGGCCGTCAATTTGACCGCACGGCGATTTCATTCTTAAATATTTTACAAACTATGTTTTTGTTTCTTTTCATATTTTATGACTTTTCCTAATTTGTTATCGTTAGCCCAAATGTATGTAAAAAACTATTACATAATAATGTGGTATATGAGATTTCTTTACAAATACCTAAGTACTAAGACCGCACACCGTCAATATGAAGGCAGTGATAAAAACCGTAAACAAAGTTTTCTACAAACTAATGAGGGTACTTTTGTTTCATTTATTTTGAATTCTGAGTAAGTTGTTATTGTCTAGGTTGTATACATTACCGTTTCAACGATATATCACTACCGGAATATGTGGTTTTGAAATTGGTACAACCCTATTTCGAAAAGGGCCGAAAGATTACAACTGAGTATTTTTTCATGTCTCTAAATTTGGCTAAAAATCTAATTTTTTAAATGAATAATATTGTTGGAACAATGCGGCGTGCAAGACGGGAAGTACTACCTTTGAGCTATACAAGATATGAAATGTTTATAATGAAAACAGAAGCCCATATAACCTTTACTGTCTATCAAGGAAAACCAGGATTTTTTTTTATAATTTTGAGTACCGCTCTGTACCGGAACGGTATTAATCAAAAAAAGCTGCCTGAGACAGTGTGAAACCTGCATAATCTGTAAAAAAGCTGTTTACATTGTAGAAAATGTATGAAAGATTTAAAAAACTACTATTTTCTTTAATTTTTACTCAGTTTAAGTACTAAAATTGTTTATTAGTAGTAAAAAAATAAAATTGATATTATTTTTATTTAATTTTATAGCAAACTACGCAATAATTTCAGGACTATTCTAACTGAATCTCTAGTCCCGTCAAATTGACCGCTGCGGTCTTTGAAGGTATAGTATGATGCCCGGCCCTTCTAGTGTTAAATTAGTAAGATCTGGGTGATTCCCGTATTTTTAAGGATCATAATCTTTCAAAGACATGACACATCAATGATTGCTTCAGTTATGCAATTGCAATTTGAATTGGAACGTCATTTTAGAGTTTCGTACCCGAAAGGTTACCAATTAAACCCTATTACCAAGCTTCTACTGTTCGCCCGTTCGTCCTTCTGTTAGCGGGCTGTATCTCATAAAACATTAGGTAAACAGTTTAAAATAATTATCATAGAGTATTTTACACATATATAAAATACAAGAAAAGTGATTTATTTAACCCAATCACCAAAAACGGAAATACATTAAAAATCGTGGCGTCCTCATCAAGGACGCCACGATTGCGGTGGTAAGTCCCCTCTTTGAGGATGGGCTGGAGAGGTACCATAGTATCTTCACCTTCCGCATGACACAAGTCCTCACCGGACAGGGTAAGTTCGGGAGGTTCCTGTTCCGGATTCAAGCGGAACAAACGCCCGGGTGTCACCGTTGTGTGGACCGCCCGGAAGACACGGTGTAGTGGAGCACCGTCGTGTCCTCGTGGAAGCGAACGGCTTCGGTGGCCTCTCACGCTGGGCCCTGCTTCAGTCCGGAGCGAGAGAGAATGTGATGCGATCACATCCTTTTGCGAAGCAGTAATCCTAGTGAAGGAGCGACTGCAAGAGTGAGGGAACGTTAATCCTCACGCCCATGCCGCTGCGACAGGAGACGCCTCGGGCATCGGGAATCGCAGAGCGATCTCCGGCTGCCGTTGGTGCGGGCTTGCGGATGACGAGCAATGGGTATCTCGTCATCTGCTCGGACCGAACCCGTGTCGTCAACGGCACGTATTCCACGCGCGCGTCAAGGAAATGTCAGCAAACCGTAGGGGCCCAGCAGGGCCAATGCCTATTAGAGCCATGGGAACGGCTCTGAAACTCATGGTCTTGGGACGCAAACTTCAACTAAAGGAAAATAACCTGCCTTCCTAGCTTCCTTGCTTGCTGATTTTGCTTTCTTTCTTTTTTTTTCCTGTAGTGCGAGAGAAGTCATTAAATGATTTCCCACATCAAAAAGACTGAGCAAGTATGAGTCGGACTCGCACACTAAGGGTTCCGTACAATAACTTACCTATATAAATAGTTCAATTCCCGAATGGAGTCTCGAAGATTTTTCCGAATCACAAAAAGTTTCATTTTTTGTGACGTAACATAAAACTGTTTTCAGATTTATTTCTATATCTGCGCTATAAGACCTTGCTTTATGCCAAATTTCATTATTCTGGGTCAACGAGAAGTACCCTATGAATTTTGATTCCCTTGAGAGTGTCGAAATATACGTTTTTTGCGACATAAACGACCGTATCTTTTTTATTTTTTAACTCCTTATCTCCACGCGTTCCCGAGATAAAGGATCTTGACAGACAGACAGACAGACGGACAACAAAGTGATCCTATAAGGGTTCCGCTTTTTTCTTTACCAAATACCAAGCTTTAAAAATGGTATCACCAGCTCTATAATATATAATCCTGAACCCTTGAACTGTCTTCAGTTATAACTAAAATAGTAATTAAAGAAACCTCACCGGTACATTGGTAAATTGACGTTTTGTTTTCTACAATTTAACCCCAGTTCAATAAATAAATAACCCGGTATTTATTAGCTCGGAATATTCCTATGTATTTACAAACAAGCTCTTTCACTGTTTCTTGTGGAATATTCTAGTAATTTCTGTGTAAAGGTACCAATGTTCCTTTATGTAAAAGTTTTCCTT
The DNA here is from genome assembly GCA_905147345.3 of Mythimna impura. NCBI lineage: Eukaryota > Metazoa > Arthropoda > Insecta > Lepidoptera > Noctuidae > Mythimna > Mythimna impura. Next base: position 2,736,470 of record LR990348.1, read on the forward strand.
ATTATTTTTTGTTTCTAGAAATGTTTCTTTGTTGTGTTTCCATTTCTAAGAGATTTGTGAACCGTAAGAATTACCTAATGATATTAGGTAGGAATGGCAATCCGACGTCGTTTTCAATCTGACTAACTTCACTATAATTTATCTATATATGTATGTATTTAGAAATATATAAGTATGTTTATCAGTTGTCTAGTACTCATAACACAAGCTCTGCTTATCTTGGGACTAGACGGCGTTGTGTGATAGTTGTGGAATATTATATCATATTATAATATTATACTATCATGACAATCTGTTGTCACCGCAAATAAAGTCGTAGACGACAGCTAATCGTGTTCTCCTATATATGAAAACCTTCATATAAATATATGTTATAAGCCACGACACTAAAAACTACACGATTATCTGTCGTCACGACAAAATAGGACAGCAGCCCTATCGCGGTTCATGAGATACAGCCTGGTGACAGACAGACGGACAGCGGAGTCTTAGCAATAGGTTCTCAATTTAACCCTTTACGTACGGAACCCTAACAATATCAGTTTATTATGACCGTGCCATGTTTTGTCGAAATAAAAAAAACATTAAACGAAACTGACATTTTGTAATATTTTTAATAGATTTAATTTTGACAACTGTAGTACGTACAGCTGACATTGTTTTTAATGTTTCTTATGATAATTTCAATTTTTTGGCTGACCATGTATTAATTTTTTATGTAGTATATTTTGACATTTTGTAATATTTTTAATTGATTTAATTTTGACAACTGTAGTATTGCTGATATTTTTTTTTTTGTTGCATGATTTTTATTCTATTTTTTTTTGACAGTTGTCATTGGCGGACATTGTTTTTAGGAGATTTTGTATTTACTTACAATTAATTTTATTTTGATAGTAGGTGTGCATATATTGACATTACCATCGCTATTTTGTATGCCTTTCGGCGGAACATTGGATGGACCAAACATATATATAAGATCATTGTACCCTTTGTTCACAAAATTAATAAATGAATTGAATTGAATTGAATTAACTTTTTTTTTTACGTTTAGTTATACATTCGTTGTGCTTACAGCTAACGTGTGGAATGCCCTGTCGGAGTCTGAAGTTCGTGAAAACTACAACCTGGGGGTTTTTAAGTCAAGGGTAAATACTTCCTGAGTAGGCTATATATATTTATTTATAGTAGTTTATTTTCGCAAAACGTCACGGGAGTGTAACTTCGAAGAAGCGAACAAGGCGCTGCTGCACCATCTTTGACCGAGACGCCATGGCTCGTCTCCGCCAAGAGGCGCAACTCTTGCCACTAGCAAATCTTCGTACAACAGGTGTAGATAGTGATGCAAGGGCAGCAACATCCACCGCAGCAGCCATCGCAACAGCCTCCGCCAGGTCTGCAGCACATTTTTTTCTATATATTTCACATACATAGCAAATAGAGCAGTGGTGGCTTGATGGTAACGTCCCTGACTTATAAGTTGTTATGAGTTGCAGGTCGCGGGTTCAAACCCAGCACATTAATTTATATAATTCATTTCATCACAACAGCTCTCGAAACGGTGAAGGTAAACATCTTGAGGAAACCTGCATATTCTAGAACCAAAAATTCGAAGACCTGTGACATCCACCAATCCATTTTGGTCCCGCGTGGGGATTGCGGCTCATTTCCTCACCTAGAGAGGAGGCCTAAGTTAAAGTACTGGAATCAATATAAGGCTGATTAAAGTATAATTATTTATAGGATATGTGCGAAAACATAAGACTTCTTTCAATTATCCAGTTTTTTTTTCCTTTTTAACCTTTTGAGTGCGGAATTAGAGACACAATAGTAAGACAATGGCGCGTGAACGCCGGCGTTAATGCGGGGATCAACAGCCCTGATGGTAAGCAGTGATGTACTCGTTGATGGTGAGGCGCACTAGTTTACGAGAGGTCACTCACTCTAACTAACCTTGAAGACCGCATCATTCAAATTGATCCAGTCCTTCGATGTACGCGGTATAAACGACGAGTCGAAACGCTTAGTCCGGATCGTAAAGGTTTCAACAACGTAAGGGTGGATACTCACCGTACGTCGGGATGTCCGATGGTAGAAAAGTGATAACGGAATCAAGTCATGCAATTCCCGCGCACACTCGAAAACGGAGTTCATACACAAGATCAATAACTAAACGTCGGAGAACATTCAATAGAACAATTTACCGTAATAAAAAGTTACTTTAGCCACCGGAAAAAGAGAAACAAAACGCGATCTGTGACGTCACAACCCGGTACACGTGATGCCAAAACACATTATGAAAGGAAAAACGTGTTCCAGATCACGTGCTGCAACTACAACAACAACAAAAGTTTTTAAGTTCTCGTAATTTTTTAGATTTTGTTTTTGGGGTTTTTGCTGGGGTCGTAAATAAGTTTATGTGGATCGTACTTAAAGTAGGTTGTAGAATGTTCTATTCATTTTTATGCATGTGACAATAATAATAGTCAATGGGCCTAATCAGAAGGCTTAAAGTCACTCAAAGGGTTAGGGGTTAGGTTAGGTAGGCTTAAGTTTCCTTGCGTGATCACATCAGAAATGAAGATATCCGCAGAAAAACCAAGATTATAGACATTGCCCAAAGAATCGCCTAACTTAAGTAGCAATGGGCAGGGCACATTGTTCGCAGAACGGATGGCCGTTGGGGCCGAAAGGTTCTGGAATGGCGACCACGTACCGGAAGACGTAGCATTGGAAGGCCTCCTACAAGGTAGACCGATGACCTGGTAAGGGTTGCGGGAATCCGATGGATGCGAGACGCACAGGACCGTTCATTGTGTCGACACTTGGGGGAGGCCTATGTCCAACAGTGGACGTCTTTCGGCTGAAATGATGATGATGATGATGAGGCCTGTTATAGTGGTGTTGGACCAAAGCGAGAGGCGTGCAATGATTTTTGACATAACCGTCCCGCATGACGAGAACCTCGTGAAAGCCAAAAAAAGATAAGCAAATCAAGTATCTTGACTTGGCTCGCGAGGTTGTCGATATGTTGGATGTGGACTCGGCGATCAGTGGAAAGAAAGAAAGAAAAAAAAATTGGCACGCATAGATACATACAGACGTGTACAAGATACAAACGTGTACCGATAGTCGTGTCAGCCAACGGCTTAATAGCCAAGAGCTTCGACCAACACCTTAGGAGGCTCTCGTTAACGGCTTGTTTACGACCTTGCCGCTCTGAGCGGTAGCGAAGAGCGGGGCGGCGAGCGGGAAAATCAAAAGTATGAAAATATTTGAAGCACGCTACGAGTCGCCGCTCATTAGCGAAAAGGCGCGCGGTTTTCTCAGAGCGAATCGCTACAGCGGCAAGCGGTGACGTGAGCGGCGGGAACAAAAGTACCAGCGACTAAGTGCGACGCCACGAACGAAACAGCACCCCTAGCCATGTTGATAAACGCTAGTCGAAACTAATCAAATATATGGGAATGTCATCATCTCAACGATAAGTCACGTGGTCAGAACAAACGAATAGAAAATTCGTAGTCAAGTTCACATCGTTCAAAATGATAGAATGAATTGTTATCGTTTCTATAATGTTCAACGCTACATCCTTTGTTATTGTAGAACGACATTGTAGAACGAGCGGCCGACTTAGGCGCGTCAACACGGTTACCAACTTATCGTTTTCTACAATTGCTGACACCGAGGCGTTACCGATTGGAGAACGGAATTCGACACGAAACGGCTGTAACTTGGCTAGCGGGGCAGAGCGGCTCTGAAAACAGTGAAGGAAAACATCGTGAGGAAACCGGCATGTTCTGAAACAAAAAAAATTAAAATATGTGACACCTACCACGCACTGGGCCTGCGTGATTGATTGCGGCCCATTCCCTCTTCTAGAGACGAGGCCTGAGTATCAGCTGTGGGAATATTATAAGACTGATTACGATATATATATGCTACGCTATATCCAGCTGTATCTGGTTAGACAGGACGCCGACCACATATTAGTACTAAACAGATTTTCACGGGGATGATGAGTTAGTAGGTACTAAATTATCCGAAATTAGCGAATAATCCGAAATACTTTCATATCCGTAGGTAACCGTTCCGGACACCGTAGGGGCTTGCGGACGGCGAGCAATGGGTAGCTCGCCGTCCGAACGTCCGGTAACTATCCGAATCGAGCCCAAATCGTCGACGGCGTGTACTGTTCCACGCGCGCCTCAAGGAGATGTTAGCAATTAAAAGGGCCCAGCAGGGTCGAAGCCTTCTGGGGCCAAGGGTCTGCTGCTTAAAGGAAAACTCGGCCCTGGTATGAAAGGCAACGAAGGAATAGCAGTGAGTTTGTAGTCAGTAAAAGTCTAACAGAAAAGAGCGGGGGAAGTCATTGGACGATTTTTCCTCGAAAAAAAAACCGTAGGTAACCGTACCCGAAACCTGTATAATAATATTAATCCTATATCCGCATTCAGATCCATTTCATACCTATAACATGCAATAACCAAGATGTTGGTGAATTATTACACTTGGTTAATCCGTTTAAGTTTAGTAACAATATAAAAGAAAAACATTTTCCTTAATAACAGGAAAAAAATACATTAAATAAAGAACAAAACATCCTCGTAGTTTTTTTCTCCGTGTTGTTTACCTCGATTACTTAATATTTGAACAAAACCCTTTTGTTGCGTAATACTTACAAAGTTGGACTTCTGAACCTTTTAAAAACATTGAGGTAACAGTTACGACATACCTACTGCGAAGTACTTACTCAAAAAATGGAGCAAAGTTATCACGGAATGGTAAAAGTAATAATGGAAGGCAAGAGAAGAGATGGAAGAATAAAATAAATTGACGATTTTTTTTTATTTTATTTATTTATTTATTTATTAATTCTTTATGCACACAAAAGTACAGAGGCGGACTTAATGCCTTAAGGCATTCTCTACCAGTCAACCTTTGGGAGATGCAGAGACAACTGGTTAAACAACCAGCTAACTGCTTTATTTTTTTTTATTAATGATAGGCTCGCGTTTGACCATCATCTCACCTGATGGTAAGCGATGATTTGGTCGACGATGGAGCACGCTTGCCTAGAAGTAGCCTATTCACTCTTGACTTAAAGACCCCTAAGTTGTAGCTATCAGGAAACACAGACTCCGGCAAGGAATTCCACTCCTTGGCTGTACGTAGTACTACGTACATAGTATATAGTCGGCCTTATAATGTTCCCACTGTTGGGACTCAGGCCTCCTCTCTAGGAGAGGGAATGGGCTGTAATCCACCACGCGGGCCCAGTGCGGGTTGGTGGATGTAACATGTCTTCGAATTTTTGGTTCTAGGACATGCCGGTTTTTTCCTCACGATAAATGATAAATGATATTTATTTTGTAAATAGGTTTAAAAAACACTTTTACACGTCAATTTTTTTTTCGTCATTTTTAAACTAGATGAGGCCGGTGTTTCCTAGCTGACTACCCTGAGAAGAAACACCGAAACAAACTCAGGGGTCAAAGTCTCTTTTAAAGTCCATACAGTAAATATGTAATGGTCAAATCACATGAGAACCATGCAGATTTGTCTGAAATGGTCTTTTGAAGAAAGAACCATACAGATTTGAGTGGACCTGTCCAGTCAGTGCAAGCATTTGTCAGTATTCGTAAAGCTCAACTCAGGACTACTAAGGAGCTCAACGACTTGACGAACAATACCAAGGAAAGGACATTTGGGTAGGCCGCAGAAAATACTCAAATTGCCAGACATACATTAAAATTACTGAAAAGGAGAAAAAAAAGCAATCAACATAGTCCTCACGTTCACAATAATAAAAGAAAAATATAGCTTACAAAATGTAATACTTTAGCAAAGTAAACATTTTTGTCAAAAATTAATAGAAAAAAAAAGTCCAATTGCAAAATAAAAATAATCTACAATATCGAATTGTAATAAATAATAAAAAACACAATTAAAAATAAAAACAAAAGAAAATAATAATAATAATAAGACAACAGTTGCAGTGCGTACTGGAGCAGGTCAATCCCAAGCCTTTTGGTCCTCAACATAGTCCTTTATAGTGTAAAAAGCCTTTTGGCAAAGTTTTCGCTTTACAAATAATTTGAATTTATTAAGGCTTAGTTGTTGAATATGACTAGGAAGTTTATTATAGAAGTGTATACATTGGCATCTAAGTGAGCCACCTATTTTTTTCAGCCTGGTTGTAGGAACCACAAATTTGTGTTTGTTCCTAGTATTAAAATTATGAACATCACTGTATTTTTTAAACATGTTTATATTTTTATGTACATACAAAATGTTCTCGTAAATATACTGTGAAGGTACAGTCATTATATTGATTTCTTTAAATTTATCTCTGAGGGAGTATCTGGGACTTAATTTATAAATTGAACGAATAGCCCTTTTTTGCAATACAAAAATTGACTGTATTTCGGCGGCATTTCCCCATAGTAGAATACCGTACGACATGACACTATGGAAATAGCTAAAGTAAACTAAACGGGCAGTCTCTACATCAGTTAAATTTCGAATCTGTCTAACAGCGTATGCTGCAGAGCTAAGTTTTTTTGATAATTTGTCTATATGTGGGCCCCACTGCAGCTTAGCATCTAGAGTTATGCCCAAGAACACTGTATTATCTTCAGGACTCAACTCTTTACCTTTTATTAGCACACTAGTTTCTACTTGCCTAACATGAGGCATGGTAAACTTTATACATTTAGTTTTTTTTTCATTAAGAAGAAGGTTATTTACATCAAACCAGTGTACTATTTTTGAAAGTGCTATATTTATATCGTCAGTAACCGGCTGCTGACGTTTAAGTTTAAACAAAAGTGAAGTGTCGTCTGCAAACAACACTATGTTATGGTTATCCTTTATGAGGTAAGGTAAATCGTTTATATATATAAGAAACAAAAATGGGCCAAGAATTGAACCCTGAGGGACACCCATTTTAACTACAGATCCAGGAGATCTTTTTCCGTTTACATCAACTCTCTGAATCCTTTCACTCAGATAAGATGTAAGAAGATCCAGGGAGGAGTTCCGGATTCCGTAATGATGTAGTTTCCTGATTAATGTTTCATGGAGAACGCAATCGAAGGCCTTTGACAAATCGCAAAAAATGCCCAGGGCATCGCATTTGTCTTCCCATGCATTATAAATATGTCCTAAAAGTTCAACACCGGCATCGGTTGTTGAACGACCCCTTGTAAAACCAAATTGTTTGGTATGCAATAATTTATGTCTGTTAAAAAATCTTTGTAGTTGCTCTAAAATAAGTTTCTCAAATATTTTACTAAAAGTGGGTAGCACTGAAATGGGTCTGTAATTCGTGGGGTCAGATGTACTACCCGTTTTGAACAATGGAATTATTTTACTATTCTTCATTAGATCAGGAAACTCACCGCGATCAATACAATTATTAAAAATAAAAGCTAAAGAAGGAGCTATAATGTGGATTATAGACTTAACAACGTCCACAGAATTACCCCATAAATCTGCAGTCTTTTTTACATTCAAGGAGTTAAACGTCTTAATAATATCTACATAAGTCACATGTTCGAAATTAAAATCAGAATCGCAAACTTTAACATTTTCTTTAAGCAGAGACTCTGCAGCAGTGGGTGACGAGTTCAGAGATTTTGTTGTTGATATGGGGATCTCTGAAAAGAAGTTCTCAAAAGCCGCGGCAACCTGTAGTCCGATGTGATCACATTGTCATTAATTACAAGTTTATAGTCACTAGATGGTCTTGTAGACTTTCTTGTTTCACTATTTATAACATTCCAAGTAGTTTTAATTATATTATTACTGTTTTTAATTTTGGAACTCAAATAACGCGATTTCGCTATAGAACAAATTTTTGGATGTTTTCCTTCACCGTTTTGAGAGCAGTGGTGATGAAATAAATTACACAAAGTAATGCGCCTGGCTGGGTTTGAACCTGCGACCTACAACTCGTAAGTTGGGGCCGTTACCACTCGGCCAGCACTGCTCCTCTGTAATAAAATGGACAGCCGGTTCCAACTGGATTAGGGTTGCTAGAGATAAAAGATGATGCAAGAGGTTAGAGGAAGCTTGTGCCAAGAGACTCATTAAACTGGTACAGGCCATGGTCCGGAACGAGGGGGAATGGGCGGTGGTTGCCTCCTGCACAGCAGATGGCAGCTCGGGGGTGTCGACATTATGCGGACCGCCTGGAGGACACAGTGGAGCTTACGGTGGAGGTGAGCCCCGTATGGTCGGTGCATCGCCGTATCCTCGTGGGGGCAATCGGTGGTCCAGGCCATGGTCCGGAGTGAGGGGAATGAGTGGCGGTCGCCTTCTTCTGCGACGCAGTAATGCTAGTGAAGGAGACAGCCGCACATGTGAGGGAACGGACGTCCTCACGCCCCAGCCGCCGAGACCCCGACCGCGACTACCAGCCACCGTGGACTTGCGGACGTTGAGAAATGGGTAGCTCGCCATCCGGCCGTCTAGTCAACGGTCGCGTAGTGTTCCACGTGAGGCTCAACGACATCTCAGCAAAACTGTAGGGGCCCAGCAGGTCCGAAGCCTACTAGGGCCATAATATGGGTCGATTTCTGAATACAAAAGGCAGCTGAAGAAACGTAAGTGTGGTTTTAGTCAGTAAAAGTCTGACACGCCATCCCGCTCAGCTCTAGAGTGGTAGAAGTCATTAGGTGAAGGTGGGAACTCCTTAGAAAAAGAGGTACATTCTCAACCAGTGTACCAAGTATCAAAGACACACTCTCACAAACTTTCTCCTTTATAATATACTAGCTTCTGCCACCGGCTTCGCCCGCGCGAAAGTCGGTTTCTCCATACAAACTTTGGACCCCGTTTCATCCCCTTATGGGGTGAATTTCGAAAAATCCGTTCTTAGCGGATGTCTACATCCTATAAGGAACCTACCTGCCAAATTTTAAGTTTGTAGGTGTTATAGTTTCTGAGATTTCGTGATTAATCAGTGAGTGGTATTTCGCTTTTTAAAATATAGATAGAAAATACGACATTATCATGTGAAGAGGAGGGGCGAACTCTTTATGCGTTACTAGAAGAGTTAAGTATGATTATACATGTAGATGAATGGAGAGGGAGAGGGCCAAAGAAAATATGGATAGATTGTGTTAGGAGTGATATAAACAAAACCGGGCAAGTGCGAGTCGGACTCGCGCACTGAGGGTTCCGTATAAACTTACTTACGAAAACAGTTTATTTCCAGAATTGAGTTACAAAGATTTTTCCGAATCGCAAACAAGTTTTTTTTCGTGACGTAACTACTAATTTACAGCTTTCAGATTTTTTCTTATACTTATGCTATGTAACCTTCCTGCATGCCAAATTTCAAGATTCTAGGTCAACGGGAAGTACCCTATGAATTTTATTTATTTTATTTATTTATTTATTTATTTGTTTCAGATACAAGATCCATATTTTTTAGTAGGCACTTAAAATTATGTTAATAACAAAATGTACATAAACAAATACAAACAAACATTACCATATTTACCAATCAAATTACACAAAAAATGTCAAAAATTTAAATTAAATAAAAATAAAATTAATCATGAAATTATTATGTCACATTATTATATGTAATGCAAAAAATTCATTATTATATTAATTTAAATAAAAGAAATAATTAAAAATCATTAACATTGCAATAAAATTAAAAGATTATAGAGATTTAGGACAGGACTTAGTTTCCTTAAAAATTATATTGGACTGGACAATTAAATTAAATAATCAAAGAAAATATAAAATTATGATTAATTAATTAAGCATTCCTCTCGACATGTAATTGAATACAATGCCACAATATTGGGCATTCTATTCGACCCGCCACAACGCCAAGGATACCGTTGCTACTGCCACGAACACGACTTAGCAGTGACGCAGCTCTTTTTCGCAGGATTGCATGAAAACCATCGACACGCGCGTCTGCAAACACGCCAGATGCACTACAATGCCGCGGCAGCCGCATCAGCATCCTAAAAGCGTTGTTATATTGAACGCGCAGGGCGTTGATTGTCTTCTGCGTATAATTGACCCATAGACTGCACGTGTAGAAGGATTGGCAAAACGCCCGAAACAGTGTTACTTTTACAGCCTTGCTACAGCGTGCAAATCTACGGGCCAACATGTTGCATCGGACAGCCAACGCCCGGCGCTCTCTCTCAATATCCTCGCCATCTGAAAGGTCATCCGAGACCCAGTGGCCCAGATACTTGAATCGAGAAACTCTTGGTAATGCCACACCATTAATGAATACTGGTGGTACATACCTGACCTTCTGGCCTGGTGATTGGAACAACAAAAGCTCGCTCTTCTTCACATTATACCTGAGCCCATGAGCCCCGGCATAATCCTCACACACAGCGAGTAGCTTTCTAACAGCGCTTATGGAAGGACCCAACAACACCATATCGTCCGCGTAACTAATGTTATTGACGTATTTTCCGTCTATAGAACATCCGACTTTAGTGCTGCTGAGCCTCTCGATGAGTCCGTTTACGTAAAGATTGAAGAGACGAGGCGAGGTTAAACCTCCTTGCCTTACACCACACCTCAATCTGTACGCATCGGAGGTCACGCCTGCCCACCTTACAACGTTAATTTGGTTGTTGTACCAATAATCAAAGATTTTCACAACTTCTTCAGGGAGGCTGGTTTCCGTCCTCATTTGTGCCATAGCACATCATAGGACACCAGATCGAAAGCTTTCGACAGGTCTAGAAAACAGGCGTAAACAGGAGTTTTCCTATCGGTGTAGTACCGAACAGTCTGCTTGAGGCATAGAATAGCAGTTTCTGTCGACAGCCCCTGCCTAAAACCGAACTGGGCATCGTTAAGCTTTATGTGACTATTCAATATACGATCAAGCAGACTGTCCAGCACCTTCGCCATGGTCGTAGCTAAGGAGATGGGCCTATAATTGCTATTATCTGATGCATCGCCTGTTTTATTTTTGATTATTGGTACAACCACGGTCTTCATACACTCGTCCGGTAGGTAGGAGTGTCTCAAGCAAAATGTTAAACATTGCGAGAACCCTAGGCAGATGAACCCCCGCATGCCGCAGATGCTCAATACTAATTCCATCATGCCCTGGCGATTTACCCCTGGTCATGCTCGAAATAACGGCAGATACATCCCTAGCCGTAAAAGATGGTACTACTGCTGATCCCAATGCATTTTGCCTGATGTCTTTAGCATTGAGCATCCCCGGCCCGCTGGCAGGCTCTATATCAAAAAGATTCATAATATTTTGATTTCCTTGAGAGTGTTGAAATATACGTTATTTGCGACATAAACAGCTGTGTCTTTTTTGTTCGTTAACTCAGATGTTTGATTTTTTCACAGCTTCATGGGACCGTATACTTGAGTATATGGCTTAAGTTTCAATTCGATACCTCCACACGTTCCCGAGATAAAGGGTCTTGACAGACAGACAGACAGACGGACGGACAACAAAGTGATCCAATAAGGGTTCTGTTTTTTCCTTTTGAGGTACGGAACTCTAAAAAAGGGAGTTAGTAATAGCGTGACAGTTGACAGAATGGAAGAAAAAACGTGTTCCCTACCCCAAATAACACGGGACAAGGGCAGGAAGATGAAGAACTACTACATAACAGCATTAGCCGCTGCGGTATAGCACCTGCAACTCCTAGCGTGAGTCTGTGTGCCGTCCAGCTGAACACTCCAGAGTACATCTCCCGCCTGCATCACACCACAAGGGTGGAAGACATCGTGGAGTACGTGCGCCATAAGACGAAGTACGCACTGAGGGTACAGCTTCTGGAGTCGCACCGTAACGTCAATTTCAAGGCATTCGTGTTGCGAGTCCCGAACACTTTTCTGCCCTCATGTTGAGGGAAGACTTTTGGCCGCAGGGCGTGGTGTTCCGTCACTTCCGCGGACAGGTGCCACAGAACAGCACAAAGTGTACTTAGTGCAATGTTAAATGTTACTAACATAGTCCTAAGTCTTATTTACTAACAATAACTTGTATTTATTTATGTTAGTCGGTAATGTATCTATGGGCTGAGATGCCTGAAAATAAATGATATACCTTTATTCATTGTAAATACCATATTATTATTATTGGTAACGGCTTACGAGTTGTAGGTCGCGTTTGTGATAAATTACACAAAAATTACACAGAGTAATCTTTGTGTAATTTATTTCATCACCACTGCTCTCTAAACGGTGAAGGAAAACATCGTGAGGAAACCGGAATGTCCTAGAACCAAAAATTCGAAGACTTGTGACATTCACCAACCCGCACTGGGCCCGCGTGGTGGATTACGGCCCAATCCCTCTCCTAGAAAGAAGGCCTGAGTCTCAGCAGTGGGAACATTAAAAAGGCTGATTATGCTATGTTATGCTATGCTTTGTTAAGCACTTGGCAGAATCGTATCAGCTTTTGAAGCAAAAATACTGAACAGTGTACGTATCCTTTTGATAGGGATCTTTTGAAAACAAACATTCACGTCTCGCGTCATTCAATATCATGCGACGCATTCATCCAAAACATCTCTGCAAGAGCCAAGAACAATGCTAGACAACTGCCTAACACCTATCTCACTGGGCTTAAGCACTATCCACATGTTGGCAAGGGAATTTCCACCTTATGCTAAAGGAGAGGAGTCGCGTTTACCACAGTAAAGATCACGAGATGCAATTCTGACGAATAACTGCCGCGTATTATCAAAGCTTCGTTACACTTAGGTGTTATATTGAAAAGGTTTTAAGTAAATTATTTACGCAATCGAATTTAGAACATATTTCTTTTAAGTTAAAGTTGAAACTCGCATGTGAAGTTAGTGAGAAACGTCGTTCCAAAATGGAAACGCAGTACAAAACTGTTCAAAGCACAACAAAGTTGGAACGTTGCATTGACAATCAAAAAACGTATTTAACACAATAGTGCTAAAGGCGTCGTTGCCAGCATTTGCCGTTGTCACACCGAAGCGCACGTCATAATCGTCACAGACGTCTTTCACACCGCACATGAAGAATGAATGATGGATGAATCGTAGCATGAGAACCCAGCTTTTTCCATGTATGGTGGAAACAAATTGTTGTTTTCCGGCCAAGAAACCGTTTCTCATGCGACTTTAAGCCTTATTGCTTAAAGATTAAAGGATGTTAAGTTTTTTTTGGGTTGTAAAGTAAGTTGGTCAGGCAGATATCTGTGTATATTCATAGGAGTCACAAATGGGCTAAAAGTTGTATGCTGAATGTGGGACGGTCTCCGATGTAAAGAAGTTTGCAAGAAATGATTTCATAGAGTCTAGATATGTTTTGCAAGGATTATTATTTGACCTTTTGGTGTTCACAGGCGAATATTGGTCAATCTCAATAGAACTAATATTGTATAGACGAATGTTTCTATGTGTCTGTGTGTTTGTTAAGAGCCGGTTGTAGTCACAGAGTATTTTGTAGTGGTTATATAGCGATTTAATTTTTATTAAAAAGGACATAGTAACTATTCTGGATTTTGGTTTTTGATAGACCCTTTTATAAAACATGCTTTATTATTTTATGTAACTTTCTAATATTTCCGTGACGTAATCTCGTAGATATACACGTTTGAAATCGTAAGTATTCGTGATTTGTTTTTTATCGAGCCAACTAATTTATAATATATACCATGTTTTCATTTTTACCCAGCGGTTAGTCATATGGTCAATTTTAATAAAATATTTTCTTATGGTGATTTATTTATTTATTATTATTTATTTACTCATTTATGTACACACAAACACTTAAAATCGAAAAGAACAAATGCAGATAAAAGAGTACAAAGGTACTGCTTATTTCTAACGAAATTTCTTCCCGCAGACCTGCGACAGGAGAGTTGGATGAAAGATGTAGACGCAGTGTGTGTAAATAATCACGCGTGAGGGAACGAAGGCCCTCACGCCCTAGCCGCCGTAATTCCGACCCCGACTACCAGCCACGGTAGACACGGGCTTGCGGACGTCGAGCACTGGGTAGCTCGCCGTCCGGCTGTCCGGTAATTAACCGGACCGAGCCCAGACGTCAACAGCGCGTACTGATCCTCGCGCTCCTCAAAGAGATGTCAGCAAACCGTAGGGGCCCAGCAGGGCCAATGCCCGGTAGCTAGGACCGCGGAGAATTTCTGAAAGGGAAACCCGTAGTCCTAGAACGCAAAGGGTAATTGAAGGATACAGGTGTGGTTTTAGTCAGTAAAAGTCTGACACGCCCTCCCGCTCCACCCAGAGCGCGAGAAGTCATTTTGATGATTTCCCACCTTAAAAAAAAAAAAAAAAAAGTGTGTGTAAATAATATAGAGAAGAATTAAATAGACTAAAATTATTATCTAAAATAAATCATATAATACATACATATATATCAATAACAGTAAATAAATGTACACATAAATAGATACATAAATTAAATTAAATTATTTTTTTATTATTTTATATTTGTGGATTTGAAAAGGTTCAAAAAAAGTACAAAATTAATAGAACCTGGTCTTAATCTGTTACGTTCAAATAGCTGAACGGATTTGGACAGACACACGGGTAAACTTAAAAACTCAAAATTATTTATGTCACATAGGCCTACATGGCTCCGAAACGTGGTCGCTTACAATGGGCCTCATCAGAAGACTTAAAGTCACCCAAAGGGCAATGGAGAGGGCTATGCTCGGAGTTTCCTTGCGTGATCGAATCAGGAATGAGGATATCCGCAGGAGAACCAAGGTTGCCGACATAGCACGAAGAATTGCCAAACTAAAGTGGCAATGGGCAGGGCACATTGCTCGCAGAACAGATGGCCGTTGGGGCCGAAAGGTTCTGGAATAGCGACCACGTACCGGAAGACGTAGCGTTGGAAGGCCTCCTACAAGGTGGACCGATGACTTGGTAACGGTTGCGGGAGTCCGATGGATGCGAGACGCACAGGACCGTTCTTTGTGGCGACGCTTGGGGGAGGCCTATGTCCAGCAGTGGACGTCTTTCGGCTGAAATGATGATGATGAGGCCTACATGGGCACTTATAAAACGTCACAAGCTAGTACACGGTTCCAATTGGTCTTTTCCCATGCAGAAGACTCTTCACGATCCGACAAGACACACCTTGGTTACTCTTTAGACCATGTATCACGCTAAAACGAGCAATTAGATTTGTGTGCAATTTGGCACACGGCTGGACCAAATCCTGCAATAGGACATAGGATACTTCGTATCCTAAGAATATGTTCGTTTATGATAATTTGCTGCTTTCACGCGTACAAAGTCGCTGGCAAAAGTTAGCGTTCTTAATTCTTAATTCTTTATTGTACACAGAAACATACATAGTACACGGTGATACATACAGTTTATGTACAAAGGCGAGCTTAACTCAACAATGAGTTTTCTCCCAGCAAACCTTTGATTTACAGAGAGAGAACACATTGACTAAATCTATCGATCAACTTGTTTCTTGTAAATAGTCATAAGGTGTTAGACGTAAACACTGACTGACAACATCACAAGTAACCCTGTATTTTTATTCAGTGAGGCGAACGCTTCTCATTCCCCCTCGCTCCAGACCATGGCCTGTACCAGAGCCCGGCGGGATAGGTCGCCGCCGCCGTACAACTCCACGAAAACACAGCGGGAACCATCCGAACTTACCAAGTCCGGTGAGGACCTGTGTCATGAAGAAGGAGTTTTTCTTTTAGGTTGGAAATCATCCAATGACTTCTTCTCTCGCTCTTAGGTGGAGCGAGAGGGCGTGTCAGACTTTTACTGACTACCTTTCAGTCGACCCATTGCCCCAGTGTCATGCGGAAAGTCAGGACGCCGTGACGCCTTTCCAGCCACTCCTCAAAGAGGGGACTTACCGCCATAATTATGGCGTGCCCAATCTTTGTGGGCTGGTTTCCGCACTTAGTCCGTAATGGACCCCTAAACTTGGTATCCATAAAAAGTACTTGTTAAAATCAACTATCTATGTGACAGAAGTCCTTTCTAGTTATTCCCACGACATTTGAGTTTTCGTACATATTCAACTTTGTCCGTTACACGGTATTTTATTCGTTTGTCATTTTTAACAACTTTCGTACGCGTTAGTTCATATTCCAAAGGCGTGAAAATCTTCCTGTATACGATATTATTCGTACAGGCTTTCATAGTACAATGTTTTTAAGGATTGTAGGTTGAACACAAAAAATAATCCTGGTTATTTTTGCGTCAGAATATGCGTGGAAATATTTTCTACGTGTTTTTATTTCTGTTTGTAAAGTTTTTGTTTAGGAAAATGTGTGTGTTTCAAAAATAATGACTATGTAAATACGTTGTGTTTATGATCTCTCTGTATTTTTATTTTTGGCAGATAGTAGAATGTTGAAAGAATAATTATGATAAAACACTATCTTTTTGGTGAGGGTTGGAGGGCAAAGTGGACCGATGACCTGGTGGGAATCGCGGAAATGCGATGGATGCGAGACGTACACGACCGTTCGTTGTGGCGTCACTGGGGGGAAGACTATGTCCAACAGTGGACGTCTAACCAGCGATGGGTGTCTAACGCCCAGCAAATGCTGAGGTGGTCACCTTTTCGGTGCGGGCACGCTCGGCGCACTTGGTGCATTTGTTCTATTTTACTTTGTGTTTATAACCATTGTGCTGTGTCTGTCCCGAATAAAAGTATTTCTATTCTATTCTATTCATTCTATTCTTTCTGCTGAAACGATGATGATGATGATGGTGACTGTCTTTTTTAAGAGGTGAGCCAACTCTTCCAGGTGAAGAGTTGGCTCACCTCTTAAAAAAGTGTTCGTAAATGAAAGGCGATGAATTAGTAGTAGATTAATCCATACTAATATTATATATATATATATATTATTATATATAATATTATAAATGTGAAAGTGTGTGTGTCTGTTTGTTTGTCCGTCTTTCACGGCAAAATGGAGCGATGAATTGACGTGATTTTTTAAGTGGAGATAGTTGAAGGGATGGAGAGTGGCATAGGCTACTTTTTGTCTCTTTCTAACCCCCCCACTACCCTAAAATGGGAGGTGGAAGTTTGTATAGAGCATTCTGAATAATCCACATTGTAGCTCCTTCTTTAGATTTTATTTTTAATAATTGTATCGATGAGTTTCCTGATCTAATGAAGAATAGTAAAATAATTCCATTGTTCAAAACGGGTAGTACGGTAGTACATCTGACCCCACGAATTACAGACCCATTTCAGTGCTACCCACTTTTAGTAAAATACCTATTTGAAAAACTTGTTTTAGAGCAACTACAAAGATTTTTAAGAACTATCCCTGGGTCGACAGTAAGTTGTGTCCGACACGCGCCTCAAAGGGACTTCAGCAAAATTTATGGGGCCTGTCACTGCAGAGTTTCCACAGCCCTTGCAAAAAAGGGCAACTGAAGGAACACTGGGTTTTAGTCAGTAATAATACTCTCTCTCGCTCCACGCAGAGCGAGAGAAGTTATTGGATAATTTCCCACACAAAAAAAATATTATTCAATAGGTACTTATTCGAAAACCCGCTCTTATCCCACCGCTTTTAGGCACGCAATAGACTGTTTTTCGGCACTAGTGCAGAAAAGAGCGCGTGCTCTCCCCGCCACAATGTTAATACATGTATCGTATCAGGCTGGGCGCGCTTCGACCCCCCACGAGTCGCCGGTCAACCCCCGTTTATTCATTTCTTCGTAAGTGTATTGAAAAAATTCGTTTGATACACGTGCAGATTTGTCGCTGCAGCCCTCAGCTCCATAACACACTCGTCTACGGCTCGTGCGAATTCCGCCTCGGTCGCAATGACAAACATTCTGCACTTGTATCAAAATGTAGGTACTATTCTCAAGACAACGTAACATTTTATTACGTACAGTTCAAGAAACCACATCTATATTTTGTCCATAACCCAAAAATCGCTCCCTAAACACAACAAATACATTATCACAATTTGTCGGCAAACTTCCTAAACCCAATTCATTAACATAAAACCCATTAATAGCTGCACACTGGGCCCAATACTTAAATAAGTGGCTATATAATACTAAAGTATTAAGTATTATGTCCCCTTATATTAAAATGAGTGGTCTAATGTCCTGACAGAGCGCAGAAACGACGTTCTTGTGCGCAAAATGAATTGTGTACGGAAACGTATTAACGTGTGTCAAATGACTCGGAACTAGGGATGTGCGGATAGTTTGACGGGATTCGGTACAATAATGTCCCGAATCCCGTCAAAAGTTTCGTAGTTATGAAGTTGTTGTTTGAGTTTTGGGAAATTTTTTGATGCCATTTTTGCAGGGTTTTTGCTTAGAATAGAAGATTTAGGATATTATCTTTAAATATAGTATGTGATGGGATAGGAGCTTTTTTAACCTCCTCGTATTGGTATTTTCTTATTATTTATTTTAATATCTATATTTTATCGTTCATCATCATCATCTTTCTCCCTTGTCCCGTTTTATTTGGGGTTGGCGCAACACGTTATTTTCTTCCATTCTGTCCTGTCACTTGTCACGCTATCACTAACTACCCTTTCTTTCATATCACTTCTCACACAATCCATCAATTTTTTCTTTGGCCTCCCTCTCCCTCTCCATCCATCCACATGTAAACTATTTCTATTTTTTATCGTTATAATAATTAAAAAAAAAAATAGATCATACCCATTAGTCAGCGAATGGGTAATATTTAATTTCTTAATATTTACAGTTCTTACATGTAAAAAAAAACATTTAACTATTATGATTTTAAATATATATATACGTATATACACACGAAATAAAAAACCAACCCTTACGAATTGACTAAAAGTAATCTATATCGTCGAAAAACTCCTCCGCATCGCTGTCGACTGGTAATGTACCCAAATTAGTCAGTTTTAATGAGTCTTCATTCTATTTTAAGTTTAAGACAGTATAAAACTATCCAGCCTCGAAGTTACTTTTAATCCCGGGAATTTATCTTGCGTTTACAATCCCGCGCTACCCCATCCCTATTAGAAACTTATGCCAAATGCCGGAACCTCGCAGTATGATTTTTTGTTTACTTGTTTGTGCCATAGCATGGGGGATGAGATAACTATAATATTATTTATAGGATCTCTAAAAGGGTGGCTGTGTCTTCTCCTATGTATATGGTTCATGACCCGTGACGCATATTAAGGATGGTTGATAAAATGGTTAGTGTTTTAGTGTTGTATCTTGCAGAAGAGATAGCAACAGGGGGGGATAGCAACAACCTTCCTTTTAATATTACTGCCCAAAAAAACGTAATAGGTATATAGGTAGTATTTAGAGTGTATTAAGAATAGTTTTGGACTGATTCCTAAAATATCCATGCTTGATCATCATCAAGCATTGAAGCATTGCCGTCATGAAATGGACAATTCTACAATATGACTACGACAATTTTATATCCATATTTTTAATTGATATAAACCAGTGCCTGACTGCGATCCCATCTGATGGTAAGCAGTGATACATTCGCTCATGGTAAAGCGCACTAGTTTATTAAGAGCCTATTCACTCTAGCCTTGAAGACACCTAAATTATAATCGTAGCCCTTCGATATAAAACTAATAAACTTGAATTTCCGGGTGTCTATTGTCTCAAAGAGATGTCAGTATACGGACGAGGGTCACTAGGTAAGATGCCTGCTAGGGTTATCGTGGTTCTGGAAAGTAAAGGGCAATTGAAGGAACACAGGTGGGTCAGCAAAAGTCTAACACTCCCTCTCGCTCCTCCCAAAGCGAGAGAAGTAATAATTTCCTTCATGATTTCACACATAAAAACAAAATGTTAGATTAAACCTAGCATAACAATTTAAAAGTACATACTAAGTACATACCATCACCACTGTCAGGCCACTACCACCACCACCAGGTGGGATCGCAGTCAATCACTAGTTTATATCATTTAAAAAAAAACTTATTTATCAATCAATTTCACTTACATCACAACAAACAAAAAACACCCCACAACATCAGTACAGACAGACAAAGCAATTTAAACACAGTGCCCACTGCGCCAGATGTTCAAACATGGACAAAATCAACACTAATTCTATCGAGTTACGCGAACGCTTTCAATTAGCCCGTTCTACATTATTTATTTCACACCACCCGATTGACGGAGCTTTCCATTTGATTTGTAATCGTTTTTTGAAGTTTTTTAGGGTGGAGCTATCGGAATAATTGTATTGATTTGACGCGCTTTGGAATAATTATATTGAGTTATGATGACTCAAACAATATTTTATTATTTGGTGTAATTTATTTCATCGTCACTGCTTTTAACGGTGAAGGAAAACAACGTGAGGAAATCGGCATTTTGTAGAACCAAAAATTCGAAGACTTGTTACTTCCATCAACCTACACTGTGGCCCGGGATGAGGCTTATTACAGCCTATTCCCTCGTCGAGGCGGCCAGAGTCCCAGCAGTGATAACATTATAAGGCAGATTTTTATGCTGCAGTCATTACGAGCATTCAAAAGCCTTAAGGGACCAAATGGTATCATGTTAATTTGGCTATGCAGGTCAGGTGGGCAGACCGTCGGTATATTGAGTTGCACCTGGAAACTGACCCTTAGGTAGTGTGGAAAAAGCTACGATTTAGCACACTTCATCATTTTAGTCGAAAGACGTCCATTACTAGATATAGGCCTCCCCCAAGTGTCACCACAAAGATCAGTCATGTGCGTGTCTCGAATCTATCGGATACCAGTAAAACCAGGTCATCAGTTTACCTAGTCCGAGGCCTTCCAACGCTGCGTCTTCTAGTACGAGGTCACCACTCTAGAAACCATATGTTTCTTCTGCCTCATTGACCATAATATATTCTGCGAGCAATGTACCCTACCCACTGCAACTTTTACATAGTACTTAATGTTTGAAGTTACTTAATTTTGAGAGTAGTGGTAGACGAGTGGTAACGGCCCCGATTTACGAGTTGTAGGTCGCGGGTTCAAACCCAGCCAGGTCCAAAATCCAAAAAATCGAAGACATGTGACATCCACCAATCCGCACTGGGCCCGCGTGATGGATTACGGCCCATTCCCTCTCCTAGAGAGGAGGCCTTAGTCCCACAGTGGGAACATTATAAAGCCGACTATGCTAATGTTTGAAACCGATTACTCCGTCACTTTTTTCTGTCTGGTAACGTTGCTAAAATTAAGCTTTTTTGGTGGAGCCATGAGGCACACCCAATGTTATTGTTTTTAATTGACTATCACTTTCTATTTTATTTAAATTGTGTGAACTTGGTGACTGTCGTCAAATATTTTATTTTTCTTTCTATACCACTTAAGTTTGGCAATTTTTCGGGCTATGTCGGTAACCTTATTCTTCCATTGCCTTCTAGGTGGCTTACAAAACCTTCTGATGAGGTCCATTATAGATTTAGCACACTCATTTCTAGTCATGGTACCAATTAATCATTGTTCAATGAAGTTGAAGCACTAACGCATTTTTTTTAAAGATAACCATTTCAATTTAATTTACCGCACAAGTATATTGAAAATTGATGTCACTTAAACTCCAAATGATTCTATTAACTATACAAAACATCCATTATCTCCACCCTTCGACAGCAAACGCAAAATATTTACAAAAGGCACGAGTGCGATAGGAAACCTATTTGACCATTCAATCGTTTGGAAAATTGCATTATTTTTTCCAAATCATTACAGCTTTCGTTTCACTGTGCCTCAAATACTAATAGTTATGGGAAGATTAAGTTTGTGAATAAAAATGATATCGTAATGGTGTTTTAAGTTTGGTACCATTTCAATAAATAAAGTTGACTAAACTAATGGAACGCCGTAAACTGTGATAATAAACAGCAAAATGGCCGTACTTTTGTGAAATATTGTGTTTTTGTATCGTTTAAGAAAGTTTCTTAGATATAAAACGTTTTAGTTGTCGCTTTTAGTGTTAGTTATTGAAAGTATGGTTTTCGTATTTTGGCTCTTTAGCTTTTTCTTTTGCTTGAGAACTACTCTGCACTGTGTCATAATAAAAATAAACAGTAAATAAATGCCTACTGAATATGGGATTTCTCTCAGTTTTGATTTACAAATGTTTTAGTAAATGCGTCTTTTTTCGTGTTGAGCCAGTTTTAGAACGCAATCACGCCTGATGAAAAGTGTTTTTTTTAAATTCTTGATTGGTTCGCGCTTGGCCGCTATCTCACCTGATGGAAAGCGACAATGCGGTCTACGATGGAGCGCGCTTACCTAGACGTAACCTATTCACTCTTGACTTAAAGATTCCCGGGTTGTAGCCATCAGGAAACACAGATAGGTACCGTCAAGGAATTCCACTCCTTAGCTGTATGCACAATGAATGTGTTCCCAAAACGTTTTATGCGTATAGGTGGGATGTCCACCATGTACCTGTGGCGCTTCGCCGTACGCCTGGTGGTCCGATGATGGAACGGGCTAGGCGGAATTAGGTTATGCAAAACCGACAGGCTAGCAACTCGGCGGCGATGCTCAAGGCTTTGAAGCCTCGACTCGACGAGTGCATCATTATCAATGATCCTCCTGGCTCGCCTCTCAATTGCCTCAAGTGCACCAAGCTGGTATCGGGCAGATCCATCACAAAGATGAGAGCAGTACTCCATACACGATCAAACTTGCGCTTGATAAAGTTTGAGCACCTGTTCCGGCGTGAAGTACTGTCTGACCTTCGTGAGGATTCCCAGCTTTTTTTTGCAGCGTTTTTGTGATGAATGAACCATACGATACACCAGTGAGGTGTGATCAGAAATGAAGATACATATTTAGTCATTTCAGTTATCGCGCTCTAGGACGGAGTGAGAAGGTATGCCAGACTTTTACTGACCAAAACCCACCTGTGTCCTTTAGTTGTTCTTTACTTTCTCGGGCTACGGATTGAATTTTCAGAAATCCCTTTTGGCCTCTTTAAGTACCATCATCATCATTTCAGCCGAAAGCCGTCCACTGTTGCACGTAAACCTCTCCCAATGTGTTGAAGTTGCGTGTTTACTTATGTACCTATACTACCTATGTATTACTTTAATAAATTTGATCCCTTTTCTAAATAGTATTATATAAAATAAAGTCGCTTTACGCGTCAGTCTGTTTACCCGCTAACACCTCCTGAACCACTTAGTGGATTTTGATGTGGATTTCACTAATAGAAAGAGCAATAAACGTGTGTAACATGCTTAAAGTGCGTAACGTGTGCAACGTGCGTAACGTGCGCAACGTGCTCAACGTGCTTACTATGTGTCGTGCAAAGCCGGGCGGGTCACTAGTTCTAATACAAGTTTAGATATGGTAGTTACCACGCACAAAAACTACAAATTAAAAACCTTTCAACTAAGTTCTCTAAAGTGACCAATAAAATCGTCCCTCAACACTTATCTAAGTGACTCGGACAATAGTATTCATTGTATAATGCAAATTATCCCTCTGGGAGGGCCGGAGGACAGCCAAGTGCCTTCGGAATGTTTTAGACGTAGTGGATAAGAGATTCAGCACTTATAGTGAGATTCGTGGAAAATGGCGTGGATATGGCTTGATAAGTAAGTAAGTACAACTAAAGGTAAGGTATTATAAAACTACTTATTGTTGCCTTGTAGTCTCATTAATTATAACCTCATAATTATTTTAACATTAATATTATAAAGTGGGTGATCGACGTACGAGCCTGTACCGCGGTTTTAAAGAAAGTCGGTTTTACTCGGGACTCGTTGGTGCTTATAAACTAGCGAAAGTCGTATCGTAGTCGAATTGAGGTTAAAATGTCTTGTTGGAAGAAGCTTTGTGTGTTATTTATGTATCATGAAATTAAGAAAAAGAAGGGAAAACGCCCCAGAGTTTAGGTTAAAAATCAGATTGAGAAAAGGCAAGCTTTATCGCATAAACATCTAATTCGAGAATTATCAGCAGAACCATTCGATTACAGAAATTATCTAAGAATGTCTGAAGAACTGTACAACAACAGCAATTGCCGAGCCTTTCTATTCTAAATATAATACATAGGCCCGTTATGTATTTATAAGCGTTTATAGACAGCTAATCTTGTTAACTAACCTAGCTAAAGTGCTGAATAAAATTTCAGGCCATTCCAACCCCACCCCACTGTACAGTCTACAGACATTGAAACAAAGTGATTGAATTCGAAGAAGCAACTCTGTCTTAACCCATTCAAGGCTCGAGATTGCTAATAAACAGCATTTTAGTCAGATGAACGGTTAAACCAGTTTAGTACCAACTCCTAGGCTACAATGTGCACGTTGTTAAATGTTACTGCTTATTTATTGGGATTTATAACTATGTTATGTGGGTATAACATTGAATGGAGTTGAGTAATTGGTTTTTTATTTTTGTTTAAGTGGCTAAAGTTGAAAAAAGAACGAAAGAAAAACATTTTTTTTTCATTTTAAGGCTTTTTTCGGTGTTTTGTTGAGCAGTTGTGGCCCATTGTTAACGGCCCCGACTCAAGATGGCGCGGATTCACAACCAGCCAGATGCATTACTTTGTATAATTTATTTCATCACCACTCTCAAAACGGTGAAAGAAAAATACTAATTGTGAGGAAACCGTCATATCCTAGAACCAAAATTTCGAAGACATGTCACATCCAACCAACCCGCAATAGGTCCGCGTGGTGGATTACGGCCTAGTCTCTCTCTTAGATAGAAGGCTGATTATGTTATGTATGTTATAGTTAAAGTTTATTGTCTTGGTTCATTTGGCCTGATAATGAGACCAGAGACTCTCAAACCTGCCTTTTTATGAGGAAAATTATCATATAACTCCTCCCGTTTTGGGTTAAGCGAGAAGAAGTCTCTGTTTGCCTAGTCTTGTCGCATTTCATTTGTGATCGGCTCTCTTCGTCATTTTTCGCCAAACACTTCGGTTCTGAGTCGTCAAGTCATTCACCAGGGCTTTGTGTTCTAGTTTTCGCACTCAGTCCTTGGTGGACCATTTATTTATTTATTAAAACTTCATGCAACACAAAGGTACAAAGGCGGACTTAATGCCTTAGGCATCTCTACCAGTCAACCAAGGGTGGTGAAGAGAAAACATGGCAGGTGCATAAAAACAAAAAGAAAATAGATTATTAAGAAAAACTAGGGTACAAATGTATATATATATGAAATAAACATACATATATACCATTAAATCATACCATTACCCTTTTTATACCATTGTAATATGCGGGCCATGGCGGCGATTACAATGGTAATGGTTCATTCCAACTGACTGGCCAGTTGCTAGTGGTTAGTGGCCCTGCCTGCTAAACCGGAGGTCGTGGGTTCGATTCCTACCCAAGACAAATGTTTGTGTGATGAGCACGATCATTCATTCTGTATCTGGGTGTAATTTATCTATAATATGTATGTATTTAGAAATATATAAGTATGTTGTTAGTTTTCTAGTACTCATAGCAAAAGCTCTGCTTAGTTTGGGACTAGATGGCGTTGTCTGAAAGTTGTGGAATATTATTATAACAAGCCTAACTTCAAAAGCAGATGAGGCCTCAGCCAAAATGATATTAATTGGTTGATGATCGTAAAATAAAAAAGAACGGCAACACGTTTTGGCAAAAGATAAATAGGTCTATTTTGCAAAAATTGCACCATTAGTCGAATACAAAACAGAAATTCACAGATAAATAAACCAACAAAAACTCCTGGATACCAAACATAATATTAATGTGGGGAAACGCATTAGAGAGAGGAAATGGCGGCGTACACATTCAGTATTGTGCTCGGGGAAAAATGATATAATATCGTAACATCCTTTTATGACCATTACTGGGCTTGCCCGCCTGGGCACAGACAGGAGATGGTCAGATATGACCGTGAACTAAGATCAGTTTATGCCTATTTTGTGAAAGCTTCTGAGAAGACTAAGGGCGGAATTCACCAATAAAATTAATCGCGTTTTAACGTTTGGCTCGCATAATCGCGTTTAGCCGCTGTTACTAGTGTCATTTGTAAATATACAACAAAAGAAAAATACAGACAAGTAACACTGGTGACAGCGACTAAACGCGATTATGCGAGCCAAACGTTAAAACGCGATTAGTTTTATTGGTGAATTCCGCCCTTACAGATCATCAGTTGTTGTCACAATTCACAAAACTTTTCGAATGTGAGGAGTTTCTGGAAATTAAAGATAGAAAAAGGAGCAAATGGTATTTACAATTTAGAGAGGATGATTCGAGTTACGTTTCAACATAAGTCGCGTATGAAACTAAAATCGTCATGTTTTTCTAGAATGAAAGTTGGTGTTGTCGTATGAGAATTTGAAGTGACTGGATCAAGCCTTCTGATAGGTTTCATATTTTTATTAAAAGCGAGTATTTATTTAGCCAATAGGCTCACCAAT
The DNA here is from genome assembly GCA_905147345.3 of Mythimna impura. Lineage (NCBI taxonomy): Eukaryota > Metazoa > Arthropoda > Insecta > Lepidoptera > Noctuidae > Mythimna > Mythimna impura. The sequence continues at coordinate 2,762,836 of LR990348.1, forward strand.
AATAATATAATTAACACTTATCATATTTTTTACAGGAAAGCAGATGATATGTAGATATGCATATGGCAAAATGTTAAAAATGATAATATAATTAACTTAATAGTAGGAGTAAAATTATACAGTAAATGTGATACGACTAATATCGTATAAAGGGTAGTTAATGTATGATGGTCAACCACGGCGAATATGATGTGACGATCTGATCATGTTCGCGGGGCGAACTTAGACAGAGATCGCCCTAGACACAGAAGTTTGGAAGAAAATGGAAGGCCCCCGTTCTCCTCCTCTTTGCTCAGCAGTCTCTGTTTAATTGCGAAAGAGTGACCATTGCGATTGCTTTGAGAGTACTATCCTCTGTCTCAAGCAGACTGTGCAGTACTACACGGACAGAAACACACCAGTATATGTATGCTTCTTAGATCTTTCAAAAGCTTTTGATCTGGTGTGTTATGACAAGCTGTGGCAGAAGCTGCAATGTGAAACAGATGTGCCACATGAGATAGTATCCTTGCTCCGGTACTGGTACAGTGAGCAGCAGAATACCGTGAGATGGATGGGTGCGCAGTCGGACGTGTACAGGTTGGATTGCGGAGTGAGGCAAGGGGGTTTAACCTCGCCTCGCCTTTTCAACCTGTACATGAACCAGCTGATCGGTGAACTCAGCAGCACTAATGTTGGTTGTTCCATTGACGGAGTTTGTATGAACAATATAAGTTACGCAGATGATATGGTGTTGCTGAGTCCATCGGTCAGTGGCTTACGTAAACTTTTGCGCATTTGTGAGTCGTATGCGGAGGCCCATGGGCTCAGGTATAATGCTAAAAAGAGTGAATTCATCATCTTCAAAGCCGGTACCAAATTTTACTCTTCTGTACCTCCTATCACTCTTTGCGGCATTCCTTTAAAAAGGGTGTCGCAATTCAAATACTTGGGCCACTGGGTCTCGGACGACTTATGTGACAATCTGGACATTGAGCGAGAACGCAGGGCGCTGTCGGTCCGGTGTAATATGTTGGCTCGCAGGTTTGCGCGATGTACTAGACCTGTGAAGGTGACTCTATTTAAGGCATATTGCCAGTCGTTTTACACGTGCAGCCTGTGGACCAACTTTACGCAGCGGGCGTACAGTGCACTGCGTGTGCAGTACAACAATGCTTTCAGGATACTGTTAGGGCTTCCGCGGTTTTGTAGTGCTTCGACGATGTTTGCTGAGGCACGGACGGATGATTTTTTCGCAGTCATAAGGAAGCGGAGCGCTTCACTATTAAGTCGCCTACGAAGCAGCTCGAACAGTCTCCTGAGGGTGTTGTCCGAGCGGTGGGACCTGTCCCTGATACAGAGGTGGATGCAGCTTCATGTTAGGGGCTCTCCTCGTATAATTTGACTTTGTGACATTGTGTGTGCGTGAAATTTATTGTAATTATTGTATCTTAATTTATTTTTATTTTTTTGATTTATGACATACATAATGTGTTATTTTATTTGTATTTTAATTTTATGTGTATAATGACATCTTAAGTACTTATGTGATTTGATTATTTTAATGTTTTATTTGATTTTGATTTTGTGTGTAATCTATGGACTATGTCTGAAAATGAAATGAATATTATTATTTATTATTATTATTGCAATTTTGTTCGATCAGTATGTGGCTACCTTTGACATTTGTTCAAGTTCAGATCTTTAAAAATGTAATAGACCTTAATAAAATCATCAACAGTAAGCTAGGAGAGGTTAGTCGGATCTGTTTTCTTGACTTCTCAGCTTACTCTATGACATTGCCGCCCTACACGAGACAAATCGTCCAGTTGGCCATTTGTCAAAAAACCTGCATCCGCCCAGTGAAAGCCGTCTTTGTGGACAGCACAACCTTACTTAAACATTTACTATTTCCTTATCACAACTGCATAAGATTCAGAATGACCTTAATCACCGGTATATGTAGTTCAAATCTACAATGTTTTCAAAGCAGTTCTTGTAAATCTTATTGCGATGTCTTAAGGTTGGTTTTAGAGTTATTTGTGGTAATTTGGTGGTATTAAATAAGAATGGTGAATGTTAACAAAGGTTTCTTTTTGAAGTTTTCTGTTAAAAATGCGTGTGGGTGTGTCTGTTCGTCATAATGATGGCTTTGTGATGATATTTATTGTGATAGAAATTATTCCATCGCCGTCTTCATAATTCTGGTGATTTTGTATCAACTTGCAAGGGATTAGGTTGTGGTATGTGAAGGTATGTTAATTTTAGAAGAATAAAGAAGTTAGAAATAGTCACTTCTTTTTTGTGTAGGGAAATCATCAAAAGAGGCGAAGCAAGAGGTAGTGTGAGTTGAGAGCGGTGGTGGCCGAGTGGTAACGGCCCCGACTTTTTTTTTTCGGTGGGAACATCATCCAATGACGTCCCTCGCTCTTGAGCGGAGCGCGAGGGTGTTTCAGACTTTTACTGACTAAAAACTTACTCCTGTTCCTTCGTTGCCTTTCATACCAGGGTCCTGACTCACGAGTTGTAGGTCGCGGGCTCCAACCTAGCCAGGCGCATTACTTTGTGTAATTTATTTCACCACCAACCAAAGATTATAGTAAATTGACCGCCATTTTATCTGAAGGTGGTGTACCTTCAGATAAAATGGCGGTCAATTTACTATAATCTTTGGTTGGTAGAAAAGTAGCCATAGTATGTAAGGCTTCATTCATGGTCTTTTAAGAGGTAACGGCGCCCCTTCTATATGTGCTGATGGTGATCACCGGGGTGGTTTTAATGAGCTAAAAATCCCACACTCCCCGGACTTATCCCCAAATTCCGGGCGCCTTTAGAAGGTTTCCCCCCGAAAACAAAAAAAAAAAGGCTTCATTACACCCCTATGTCCTAAATGAACTTGGCCGACTATAGTTCTATTTTCACGCGAATTAATCTCTAATAAAGACCATATCTTCCTTAAAATTAATTTAGAGTTGGTATTTGGCGGAGCAGTGGTGGGTGGCCCCGAACTTACGAGTAGTAGGTCGCGGGTTCAAACCCATCCAGGCGCATTAATTTATTTCATCACCACTGCTCTCAAAACGGTGAAGGAAAACATAGTGAGGAAATCGGCATGTCCTAGAACCTAAAAATTCGAAGGCATGTGATATTCACCAATCCGCACTGGGCACGCGTGGTGGATTACGGCCCATTCCCTCTCCTAGAGAGAGGAGGCCTGAGTCCCTCCAGTGGGAACATTAAAAGGCTGAATATGCTATGCTATGCTATTCGCATTCATACGTTAAAAAATAGTGAGCAACGTTTACGTCGCTTGTAAGCAACATTGCTCGTACTTTTTTTGAAGGAGTAATTGTGTTTTTTTATTATGTGAACGTGTTCTATTGTTGTTGTTTGTACTATTTTTATTGTGATTTTGGGCACAAAGTTGATTGGTCTACATTGTCCTTTCATACCTATTAATTTTGTAATATGGAAATATTGTAGAATCATTTTTTTTAAAGAGTTATCATGGAGTTTCTTGCTGGTTCTTCTCCATAGGAGGCGACTAATTAGAATCGTGCGCTAGCTACTGATGTTTTATAAGTGCCCATGTAGGTCTCTAAGAAATTAACTTATTTTGATTTTGAGTTTTGTGACTTACGTAGTAAACTTCCTATCACCTGCCTAGTGCAGTCTAGCTGGACAGACTGTAAGTATATCATATGGAGTGGAATTTGAAGGACTATAGCGAGCTACGGCGAAAAAGCTTTTTTTTATTTGGGAAAATCATCTAATGACTCCCCCGCCCTTGGGCGGTAGGGCGTGTCAGATTTTTACTGACTAAAAACCTACTCCTGTTCTTTTGTATTGTTCCAGAGCCCCGGGGATCTCTTTCGCATCACCAATGGCCCCAGTAGGCTTCGACTCTGCTGGGCCCCTACGGGTGCTGACAATTCCTCGAGGCGCGTGTGGAACACTATGCGCCATCGACGGCTTGGGCTCGGTCCGGACGGTCGGACGGCGAGCTACCCATTGCTTGCAGTCCGCAAGCCCGCGCAGCTACGACAGCGAAAGAGCTAAACTAGAAAACCGTACGTATATATACACACGTATTATAGAATATTATAGACAATTACACCTAAAGAACAAATGATCGTGCTCCTCACACAAACCTTTATCTTGGGTGGGAATCAAACCCACAACCTCAGGCATAGCAGTCAAGGCCACTAACCACTAGATCAGCAGGTTAATCAAAACCGATCTTAGGTGTTTGTGTGGCATTTCTCCGCAAACCACATTTCATCTTGCGCCGCATGCCCTGTCTCCTGTACACCTTTGAAGGCGTCAGCGAATGCACCGTACCACTGGGTCAAACATAATACTTACATGTATAAAACAAAGTTTTCTGCCGCATTTGTCTGTCTATATGTTCGCGATAAACTCAAAGAATACTGAACAAACTTACATGCAGTTTTTTTTTAATTGTTAAAAACTAGTCTGCGATCCCACCTGATGATAAGCAGTGAGGCAATCGTTGATGGTGAGGCGCACTAGTTTATTATGAGTCTATTCATTCTAGCCTTGAAGACACCTAAATTATAATTGGACGGGAAGACCGCAGCAGGCAAGTTGTTCCAGTTCCTCGATGTTCGTGGTATAAACGACGAGGCGACACGCTTGGTCCGGACCGTAGAGGTTTAAACAACGTAATGGTGGATACTCGCCCGGGTTGTCCGATGGTAGAAAGGAGATGGTGGAATCAAGTCATGCAATTTCACACTCCTTGGAGTGTGGAGGGCTCCCTCATTTTGGAGAGTGTGCAAGCCATGCACACTCTCCAAAATGCATCCTGTAAAACACCGAAAGGCTGGCTACCCTACGCCTGTGCTCAAGGATTTGTAGATTGGACCAATAGACAGTGATTTATGAGGAAGGTTTAAGTATATAATACATGCTTAATGTAGTAAATAGAGAATTTCAAAGATTTGCAGATAATACCTGTGCAAAACTGAGGCATATCGCTAGTATTTTATAACTGAATTTCCCGTCGATACACTATGGAGCGAATGCCTGATAGCCTAGACAGAATCGTAGTCTGACAAACCGGTAGCCAGACTCTTTGCGTTCTTAGGACCCGTAACACCTTTCGTTCCTAAGGTATAATATTCTTTTATAATATTCCACAACTACCACACAACGCCGTCTAGTCCCAAGCTAAGCAGAGCTTGTGTTATGGGTACTAGACAACTGATAAACATACTTACATGTTTCTAAATACATACATAATATAGATAAATTACACCCAGACACAGAACAAATGATCGTGCTCATCACACAAACATTTGTCCTGGGTGGGAATCGAACCCACGACCTCCGACACAGCAATCAGGGCCACTAACCACTAGACCAACAGGCCAGTCAATGTCAACAGGTATGGTTTGTAAGTGTGTGTATGTTTGTTACTTTTTCACACTCGAACGGCTGTATGGATTTAGATGAAAATTGGCACATTAGTAGACTATATCCTGGAATAGCACATAGAATTTTTATCGCAGGAATATGCAATTTTGGGTCAATTTTATTCTACTTTCACTTTAGCGAAGCCGCTAACAGCAGCTACTAATTGAAGTATATTGTATTTAATACATAGAGAGCAGTGGTGGCCGAGTGGTAACGGCTCCGACTTACGAGTTGTAGGTCGCGGGTTCAAACCCAGCCAGGCGCATTACTTTGTGTAATTTATTTCATCACCACTGCTCTCAAAACGGTGAAGGAAAACATCGTGAGGAAACCGGCATGTCCTAGAACCAAAAATTCGAAGACATGTGACATCCACCAACCCGCACTGGGCCCGCGTGGTGGATTACGGCCCATTCCCTCTCCTAGAGAGGAGGCCTGAGTCCCAGCAGTGGGAACATTATAGGGCCGATTATGCTATGCTATGTATTTAATACAGCCAGACTTTCGATAACAAGAAATATTAAATAACATTCATTCTCCATCACTATGCTACAGATATAACACAATGCTGCTTACGTCAGTTCGCTGCAGTTTGAATATACGTCGTTCGCAAAAGTTGGCTTATCTCGGACGCCACGGCTCCACGTCAACGTTAATATCGGGATTCATTTCAGCGTTCACATCTTTCTGTTTCCGATATGTCCTTTTTGAATGACATTTTTCTTTTTTTTTTACTATTTTGAATAAATTGTTTTCTGTAAATGGTGGTAGTGGATGGAAAAGCGTTGTGGTGTAATGAAACTTATTGGATGATTTTAATAGATACATTCATCTCACATTCACGATGTTGGACATCCCCCACCCATGCGTACAAAGCGTTTTGGGAATTTATTATGCGTACAATAGATAAGGAGTGGAATTCCCTGTTGGAGTCTGTATTTCGTGATAGCTACAACATAGGTGTCTTTTGACCACCTACCACCTATCACCTGATGGTGATAGCTATCAGGAAACACAGACTCCGGCAGGGAATGCCTCTAAGTAATTAGCTGTGTTTACAAACAAACACATGTCCAAAATAAACATAATATCAAAAATCATTTAGGCACGCCACAATCGCGGCAGTAAGTCCCCTCTTTGAGAAGTGGCTAGAGAGGCGCCATTGCAGCCTGTTCGATGCAGGTCTTCACCACACACGGCCAGTTTGTTTCAGAATCTGGCGGGAGAGCCCGGGTTTTGCCATTGTGCGGGACGCCCAGACACGGTTGAGCATACTGTGGAAATTTGCCCCACTTGGGCGCAAATAGTTTTGTTTTATTAGGGAAAAACTTACCATCTTCAACGCTTCATTAGCTATCTATACCTATGGCTAACTTAAAAATGGTGCCATCAGCAAATTGTTTCCATAATATGTCATCATCATCATTTCAAACGAAAGACGACTAGTGTTGGACATTATGATTCCCCCAAGTGTCGCCACAAGAAACGGTCTTGTGCGTCTCGCATCCACCGGACTCCCGTGACCCTCATCAGGTCTGGGAGGCCTTCTAACGCTGCGTTTTCCGGTCTATAATATGTACCTCCTTTTATCAGAAAAGCAAGTATTGAAAAGAAATTGCTAACATCTCATAAAATCATAACCATGGCTCAAGTCAAAATTCACATAAACTCACAAAGTCATCTTAGGCACCCCTAATTACGTTCGTCAGAAGTTCTCAATATCGCTGGCACTTCAAATGGCACTCGAAACTTGTAAAGGAACCTTTTAACCACTATAGTGACCGAAAACAAAGGTTTAACTGAGGCTGGAGAACAAAAAAATGGCGCGATTACATCTTTGAGTGGTATGCTGGTGTATTTCTCATGGGGCTATGTTTTGGTACTGACGCTAGAGGGAGCCATGATGTGTAGGGTGGCTAAATAAGCAGTGGTTTTGGAGACAGTCTTGCGGTTATTACTGATATTGGTCAAAGACTTCTTTTCTTTCACACTTTGTTAAGAATTACCATCCACCTTATTTACATTATATTTTTAGGGTCCCGTAACGTAGTCGGCAAAAGAGAAAAAGAAAGAAAAACATTTATTTAGCACACAGATACACACAATGAAGTAATAATTACGTAGAAACTTAAGTACATCAACATTGTGTGTCTCACGGCCGCGCCAAATGGGTCCAGTTCAGCGTAATGTCAGGCCCCCAAAAAATATTTTTTTTAGTAAAAAAATACTTTATTTGAGTACTAACATAGCTAACAACGTAACAATAATAATAATAGTAATATTTACCTACTTTACTGCGATTTTAAGTTTAGATTTATAAGGAGCCTTCGGTGCGTGAATCCAACACGCACTTGACCAGTAGTTTTTAACATGCAGAGGTTCGCGTTTGAAGATCTCATCTGAAGGTAAGCGATGATGTGGTCGACGATGGAGTACACTTACCTAGAAGTAACGTATTCAAACGTATTGTTGATGAAAACCTATTATAATTATTTATAGTTTTTCTTACATCTCTTTTCTTAACTGTCGTCGTTGTCTGGTGTGACAATGCTCAATTATTATCAATAGGTATTTATCATTAACAAATAGGTTTATTTTATGTAAAACATGAAAGTTGTAATTAAAAATCCAATCAGTGGAATTGTTCGATATAAAAAATAATCATGCAACGATTTTCAGTTGAGGCAATTACTGCAAAAATGCAGTTTTAACGAACTTGGACTTGAGATAATTGCCTGCACATTCCGTTACTCGTTTGTCGGATTATTTTTAATAAAATATAATGTTTCTGTACTTGCAGTGATGACACGATGCTTATTTTCGTGGCGTCATGTTAAAATAATGACATTTTGATGGACAAAGATTAAGTTAACTCGTTGAGTAGTGTAATTAGAGACACAATAGTAAGACAATGGCGCCCGAGAGCCGGCGTTCGTGCGGGGATCAACAGCTTAAATTACTGTTATTTCAGAGCAGTGGTGGCCGAGTAGTAACGGCCCCGACTTACGAGTTATAGGTCACGGGTTCAAACCCAGCCAGGCGCATTACTTTGTGTAATTAATTTCATCACCACTGCTCTCAAAACGGTGAAGAAAAACATCGTGAGGAAACCGGCATGTCCTAGAACCAAAAATTCGAAGACATGTGACATTCACCAATCCGCACTGGGCTCGCGTGGTGGATTACGGCCCATTCCCTCTCATAGAGAGGAGGCCTGAGTCCCAGTAGTGGGAACATTATAAGGCCGACTATGCTATGCTATACTGTTATTTCTGTTGTTATTTGTAATTAGAGCCCATCACAGTGTCTCGTTTCGCTGCTTACATTTTTAAACAATAATAGGTACTTACAGAAGCCCTAACAATCTTAACCCGACCTATTTAAGTGCCTAATTGTATGGTTTTCTAAATGCACTATACTTATACTTGTACTATGGTATTGTTATTTCATGTGCAGAGCCACGTTACATTTGTAATTATAACTCAAATATTACATTTTAATAAGCATGTATATGAAATGCATGTTTTTTTTTTTAAATGACTGTGCTTGACTGCGATCCCACCTGATGGTAAGCATTGATGTAATCATTGATGGTAAAGAGCTCTAGTTGTATCTATGGAATATTCATATATTTTTTTTGTATTTTGTTAAATACGTGCTGCACTGACCTGAAATACATTAAATACAGGATGTACTTTAAGTTGGGTAAATATTGTCTCTACTAGAACAATATATACAATTTTTTCTCAGAGTATAACGATTCATTTTTTACACTCCATGATAAGCCTGCTCTTGATCTAGACTGAGTGTGAGCAAAAATTATCCGAAAAGTCTCCTATACCCCTAATTCATGGTCTCCCTACCCCCTACAGACGTCTCCCAGCGGCAGCTCCCACGGTGTGGTGCTCAAATTAGCGCTCAATTTGCCACGTGATTCGATTTGCCACTCGGCTGGGCAGTCAGCTGACCGGCTACCATTTAGGCTTCGTGACGACACTTTTGCGAGGAGTTAAGACCTGGATGAGAAGCAGCCAAAGGCGCGTCAAATTGAGATTGTAGGCAAGAGTTAGAACTGAGAGATTGTTATTTATGTCATGTTCAAGATTATGGCTTTTTTTGGGGAGGGAAATCATGAAAAAATACCTCCCAATCTGGATGGAGCGGGGAGTGTCAGACTTTTACTGATTAAAACGCCACATGTGTTTCTTCAGTTGCCTTTTGTGTTCTAGTCTCATATTATTTTAAGTCAAACTTATAACTAGGTATTGCTATAAGTTTGATTTAAAATATAAAGTATAACTATGGTATTTCTTGCCGGTTCTTCTTCATGGGAAACGACTGACTGGAATCGTGCACTAGCTTCTTTACAAGTTACCCATGTAGGCCCATAAAAAAAATGAATTAAAATAAAAAACGGCTACATTTACTAAATAATCTTACTAGGAAAACTTAATTTTTTTTTTAATTGATATAAACCAGTGCTTGACTGCGATCCCACCTGATGGTAAGCAGTGATGCAATCATTGATGGTGAGGCGCACTAGTTTATTAAGAGCCTATTCACTCTAGCCTTGAAGGCACCTAGATTATAGTTGGACGGGAAGACCGCAGCAGGCAAATTAAATAAGCTGAGTCTAATAATACAGCTCATAAAGCCGTTGGTCCCAGGTCCCGGCTGTCATTCGTAGATCTTTGACAGTCGTTTCAGGTGGTCAGACGCCAGAAAGTCTTGTAACCATCAGTCTATCCAAGGAGTATCATGTTGACCAGTAACTGATAGGCCGTAGCTCCATGTAGCATAGCATAGCATAGTCGGCCTTATAATGTTCCCACTGCTGGGACTCAGGCTTCCTCTCTAGGAGAGGGAATGGGCCGTAATCCACCGCGCGGGCCCAGTGCGTGTTGGTGGATGTCACATATCTTCGAATTTCTGGTTCTAGGACATTTTCCTCACGATGTTTTCCTTCACCGTTTTGAGAGCAGAGGTGATGAAATAAATTACACAAAGTAATGCGCCTGGATGTGTTTGAACCCGCGACCTACAACTCGTAAGTCGGGGCCGTTGCCACTCGGCCACCACTGCTCGTAGCTCCATGTAAAAGAAGGTATTTAGCAGCATCAGGTTATACTGGAAGCTGATACAAAGCTAGTTAGGACTGCTACACTGTTCCTACATAATATCTATTAATATTGTAATATGAAAATATTGTTAACAACCACTTTTTTTAAAAGAGTAACCATGGAGTTTCTTGCCGGTTCTTCTCCATAGGAAACGACCAATTTGGAACCATATACTAGCTTCTGACGTTTTATAAGTGCCCATGTAGGCCTATGTGAAATAAAAATATTTTTGATTTGATTGATTTGAGGAAAAGGCTAGGAGAAAGAGGAGTCAATGTCGTTACATAAAGTACCCATTTTTACACCAAACGACTAATTTGTAACTGCGATGTTTTTCGTGATTCCTTTGATTAAATAACTGTCGCGAAAAGGGTGATTCAAAGAATCAAAAGTAGAGCAAAAAATTAAATAACAGCCGGGTTACTACCTCAAATTAATATTCAAAACAAAATATTACCTCAACAAAGCAATTTCATAACAGGCAACATTTATATAAATTACGTAACAAGTGGCAACACTCAATAAACCAGTTTCTTTTATTTGACTGTAAACATTTATAATACCGTTCTTTTGTTAAGGAGTAAAACTTTAACATAACTTTTTAAATCTTATCGCAAGATCTAACAAAACAAATAACATTATATGACCAAAGAAACCGACTTTTCAATGGTGTTTTAACTCTTTATCTGGTACTATAACTTCTAATTTAATGCCAAGGAAATATCAATCTTAAAACGTAATACATAAAATTCAGTTTTTATTGAATCTGAAATTGTTTTATGACCTTTTAAGCATGCCCTGGCATTCGAAAATCGACTTAATATACTTAAAAATAGGATTGATTTTTCTGTACACCGTGTATATATATTTTTATTCCCATACAAAGCTTAGTATAACTGTTATCATCGGAATCTCAATACAGTTAAACAAAGGGGGTGAAAACAAAACCAAAACGAAATACTTCACGTTTCACGAATTGGGGTGGAGTACAACGTACTCGAATACTCGAGTACTCGTCTCGAGTGTACTCGAGAACTGGTTGAAATCGATATAACGATTATATCAACTTTTGTAGAAACAATCCAACAATTGCTGGACGAGTGTGTATTAATATTATTTTTGCGTGTGAGTTTTGTAGGTACTTCGAAATTCTGCAGTTGCATGTTTGTACAAAGGACATTGATATCGTTTGAAATTTAGTGGGAATATAAATCAATGGTATTTGTGATCGGCTGGAAAGAGAGGTCAAAGAAGAGGTAGATGGATCATGTGAGGAGTGAAATAAACGAAAGGTGATAGCGTGACGGTTGACGGGACACAATTTAAAAAAAAAAACTAAAAAATGTTGTGCCGATCCTAAGTATTATTTATTTTTTCCAAATTTCTTAATTTATATTACATTTTTTTTTTTGTCATACAGCGAAAATCTCTCACGGTTTATCTGTGTGATGACGAGCCGCTCATTTAATATGTAATAGTGATGTTATAAATATAACAATAATTACCTGATTATACATTAAACTTTTGTGTAAAGAAACATTTTGATTTATACTCATTTTTCGAACTTGTTTTATACAATGTTTGTAAATCTTCTGAAAGTTTATTAGGAAAGTAAGGCACTAAATATTGTGTGTGTTATAGTGACACGGTTAAAGAGTAGGAAGATTATGTTGACAATTTAATGGTTTAATAAACAGCTAACTTCAGTATAAAATATATATTTATTTCAAACAAACCATTTACAGTGATCCCTTGAATTGTCAAGAAGTCATAAATTGCTAATTGGACATTCCAAATCGTTGATCTCTATGGAAAAGATGTGCAAGAAACTCCAAAATAACATTTAAAGAAAATAACTCTGTTCGAATATTTGGACAATAATGATAAACACAGTTCACAGTTAGTTTTTATCACTACAATAATGTAAGAGACAATTGTACGTCCAAGCTCAACAAGTCTAAAATATGTATACATATGTATATACGGATATAATAATGTAGCAGTAGTTTAAAACAAATAGAACATTATTCCCAATTAGGGCTCTAAAATATCGATAATTTAATACCAAAGCAAGCTCAAAAAAATAATAATTAGTTTTTCCATGAATTTCACCAATATCAAGTAGGTAGTATATTATCTCCTACAAAATGTATCGCATGATAATATTTCGTAGCCAGTGCTACGCTCGTAGGCTCGTAGCAGTCGTCTGGTTTTCTCACAGCGATGCTCGTAGCGCGTAGCAATTTAAGCGTAGTCAAATTAAGATTTGCAGTTGGCCAAATTACTTGATAAGACAGTTCGGGAAGCTGCGCGGTATCTTCTCGTCCAACATACCATAGTGTCTCATGACGAAAGTCTACGACCAGTGCGTGTTGCCAGTGATGACATATAGCACTGAAACGTGGTCACTCACAATGAGCCTCATTAGAAGGCTTAAAGTCACCCAAAGGGCAAAGGAAAGGACTATGCTCGGAGTTTCCTTGCATGATCGCATCTGGAATGAAGACATTCGCTAGAGAATCAAGGTTTCTGACATAGCCCGAAGAATCGGAAACTTAAGTGACAGTGGGCAGAGCACATTTGCTCGCAAACAGATGGTCGCACTGGAAGACGCAGCGTTGGAAGGGACGCCTTCCAACAAGGTGGGCCGATGACCTGGTGAGAGTCGTGGGAATTCGATAGATGCGAGACGCAGAGGACCAGTCGTTGTGGCGACACTTGATGGAGGCCTATGTCTAGCAGTGGACGTCTATCGGCCGAAATAATGATGAATGATGATATAATTGTCACTTTTGTTTAAAGCAATGGATTGCTTCGTCGCTTGTTCCCTCGAGAAATAATACAATATCCAAGAGGATCATTAGTAATGATGCACTTGTCGAGTCGAAGCTTGATAGTATTGAGCATCGACTCCGAGTTGCTAGCCTGTCTGTTTTCTACCGGTCACATTTCGGAGAGTGTGCGTCGGAATTAAGGCTCGTACCTTACTATATAGGCGCTCTGTGGTGTGTACCTCATCTGGCCACTGTTGGTCACGCAGTCATGGCGCGTCCCAGTGAGGCACGGCCCTTTTTAGGGTTCCGCACCTCAAAAGGAAAAAAACAGAACCCTTATAGGATCACTTTGTTGTCCGTCCGTCTGTCAGTCTGTCTGTCAAGACCCTTTATCTCGGGAACGCGTGGAGGTATCGAGTTGAAATTAAAATCAGGTCAGGTCAAATCAATCAGTCAGGTCTGCGGTCCCTTGAAGCTGTGAAAAAATTAAACTTCTAAGTTAACGGAAAAAAAAGATATGGCCATTTATGTCCCAAAAAACGTACATTTCGGCACCCTCAAGGGAAGCAAAATTCACAGGGTACTTCCCGTTGACCTTGAATCCTGAAATTTGGCATGAAGCAAGGTCTTATAACACCAGTATAGGAAAAAAACTGAAAACCGTAATTTTGTAGTAAAGTCACAAAAAAAAAAATTGCGATTCGGAAAAATCTTTGAGACTCGATTCGTGAATTGAACTGTTTTCATAGGTAAGTTTATACGGAACCCCTAGTGCGCGAGTCCGACTCGCTCTTATCTGGTTTTTTTTTCTTTTCTTTTATGTGGGCAATCATCTAATCTCCTGATCTAGGGCGGAACGAGAGGGCGTGTCAGACTTTTACTGACTAAAACCCACTCCTATGTTCCTTTTTTGCCTGGCGTTCTAGGACCCCGAGTTTCCCTTTCGGAACCCATGGCCCCAGTAGGCTTTGGCCCTGCTGGACCCCTACGGTTTGCTGACATCTTTTTGAGGCGCGTGTGGAACACTACGCGCCGTCGACAACTTGGGCTTGGTCTGGACGATTACAGTAGTACGGTTAGTCCACAAAATGGTGACACCCGGGTGTTTCTTCCGCACAAATCAAGTGCAATAACGTCCCGAACTTACCATGTCCGGTGAAGACCTGTGACATGTGGAAGGGGAGGACGCCGTGACGTCTTTCCAGCCACTCCACAAAGAGGGGACTTACCGCCATGATCATGGCGTGCCCAAGGCACGGCCCTAACTGCAATATATAGTACACAACAGAAAGGTATAATAACCACCCAAATAAGGGCACATTAACCTTTACCCACAAAAATAGAAAAACAAAAACGAACAATATAACCATTTTAAAAATGTAACCAGAAACCTGACATTAGGCTCACTCCACACCCGCGACACAAAGACGCGACGCGACAAAGCCGGCAAAACAAACGCGCGAGCTAATTTGACCCGGCGACGAATCTGATCACACGTCTGCACCGCAAGTAGCTATTTTGTGGGTGCATACGCCCACGGGAGTGTGGGCGCATTGTTGTGTGTAATACGGTACGGGATTTTCTGTTTGGAGAAAACAAGTCTCAAATATGTATATATACGGATATAATAATGTAGCAGTATCTAGTTTAAAACAAATCGAACATTATTCCCAATAGGGCTCTAAAATATATAGAATGAGAAACTAGTTTGTCTAAGAATCACGTGATGGGGCTGACATGCTGTATGAGACAAAAGTCCCTTTTTAGTCAGCCCTCAGTTTCTTGATATTGAATTTTCTCGCAATCTGCAAAGGAATACAAAGGGCAACTGAAGGAATACAGGTGGGTTTTAGTAAATAGAAATCTGACATTCCTCGCTCCACCCAGAGTTGGCGAAGTTGTTTAATTATTTCCAACTCAAAAAATAGGACATGAAGTTTTTAATTTGTATCAAAGTTATGTTACTATTTTGGTGTACAATAAAGTTTATTATATTCATTTTTTTTTTGGTTGATGGGCTCGCACTTGGCTATTAAATCACCTGATGAAAAGGGTCATTAACAAGCGTGTGATTGAATTTTAAAAATCCCGTCCAACAACGCACCCGCGCACTTCTAAACATCGTTTACCAACATGTAATCATTAGCGCCGCGTGTGAAAACAGCCAATTTTGTCGTAGCGTCGCGCGACTATTGTGTCGCGGCGTCGCGCGACCATTGTGTCGCCGTAGTTTGATTCGTCGCCAATATTAGTCGATACGTTTGCGTTTGACTTACGTTTGTGGAATAATTGCTGCTTCGTAATTACATATTGGCGTTTTAGTATATGTGTTTAGTTTGGGTTTGAAATTAAGGTTTCAGCGAACTGAGATATAGAATAAGTATTAGTGGTTTTTTGGCATGTTATAACGAATTGGTGTTCGAATAAGTCAAATAGTGTCATGTTGGCCCATTGTTGCATGCGCGAGGAGGAGAAGAACAGGCAAGAAACTCCATGGTTACTCTTTTAAAAAAAGTGGTTGATGTTACAATATTTCCATATTACAGTATTAATTAGTAAGAACAGTGTAGACTAGTCAATATTGTACCCAAAAGAACAATAAAAATAATCATAATAAAAAAAGTGAGTCGTCGTAATAGGAAGTAATCTAAGAAAAAAAGAGGCTGTATAAAAAAAAAGCAAGAAAAATATGAATAACAACTATCAACAACTATCAATAAATGAGATGTTAACCAAATAAATTACCAACGAATTTAAGGTAGTTGAAGTCTAAACAATTTAAAAAAATATTGCAAAAGCAATGTGTTAGAAAATTTAAAAGGATGAAGCAGATAAAACAAAGATGGAGCAGTTAATAGATACAATATTAATGAGTTACCAGGGGGCCACATGACTGACCTCCACAACCCTGTAATTAGGTAACAACAACCCTTTGGTAATGCTATAAGATTTCCAAGCGATCCTTGCCAGTAGCAGATAGAAGCAGAAGCTTCTACTGTCAAAGATCAACAAATGATAGCAGAGATCAATTGCTTAACATGCTGTGCAAGCATAATAAGCGTAATCAGCCTTTTAATGTTTCCACTGCTGGGACTCAGGCCTCCTCTCTAGGAGAGGGAATGGGCCGTAATCCAACATGCAGGCCCAGTGCGGGTTGGTGAATGTCACACGTCTTCGAATTTTTGGTTCTAGGTCATGCCGGTTTCCTCACGATGTTTTCTTTCACCGTTTTGAGAGCAGTGGTGATGAAATAAATTACACAAAGTAATGTGCCTGGCTGGGTTTGAATCTGCGACCTACAACCCTTTGGCAATACTATAAGAATTCCAAGCGATCCTTGCCAGTAGCCTGCATATAGAAGCTGGGATCAATTGCTTAACCTACTGTCCAAGGCGTGGAGGAATTTATGATATGTTAAAATGGTCACCCATCTGTAGACGGACCTTGGCAAGTGATGCTTAACGTATTCTTGCAGCTTTATAGTCAGCTGTTATAAAGGTTGACTAACTTGCATCTTAATTTTACGTACTTTATAATGTAGGCAAGCACTAAGAACGGGTTTTTGAAAATTCAACTTTTAAGGGGGTGAAACGGGGGAAAATTCGTTAGTATGCAAAATTTTATTCCTAGAAACCTGTGGTCCTAGAACACAAGTGGCAACTGATAGACTTGATGTGGTTTTGGTCAGTATAAGTATGACACGCCCTCTCGCTCCACCCTAGAAAGCGAGAAGTTATTGGATGATTTCCCAGAGAGTACAGAGTGACTGTAATAAAAAGTTTTGTCTAATTCAGTAAAAGGTAAAGCTGCTCGTGTTAGATTACTTCTTCTTTCATTTTGATTTTCTTTTAGCAAAAAATTATCTTATATAATGTATTCTACCGTGCGTTCTTATTGTTTACTGTAGCATATTCTACCAACATTACCCATTGCAAATTTCAATGATTGATTAGATCCAATTTCGTCGCTCACAAAATCATCATTAATTACTGAATTTACATTTACATTAGCTAAACCAATTTGTCCCAGTTCTAGTAACTAGTTTTCACAAACACCTACACGTTATGTTGGCAGAACTATATCAGCGTGTTAATTAGTTGCTGGTGAAATGTCAGTGACTTTAGCAAAATCCAATATATCCCAAACTAAACGGTGACCACATTCATCCGTTCACTTGTCACTACAATGCGTCCGCGATGTTGATCCACGAACCGGATCCAGACCGTGCCGGATCCCGCCGGATCCTACTGGATTTCGCCGGATTTTAGACCGGTTACATTCGGATTTCGCCTCGATAGATACATGCGGTCCGACGTCCATCCAGCGTGTATTTAGCCACATTTCTAAGCGTATCATGTTCGAATTTCAAATTTGTTTTGCATACGGATTAGAAATTTCAAGTTGGTGCATGATATATCTGATTTTGTATTAATGTTATGAGATGGGTTCTGGAATGTAGTGACGTTGGTCTGGGAATATGCTTGTTATTAGTCTGTTTATATTGCTGGAGTATAATTTTGTAGTTTATTTATGATGTCTCGTCAAAGAATTCGGTTGAAACGGTCTTGCATATCGTCGCTTGAAGTAATAACGTTTCGATCAATTTTGGTTGAAAATCTTAATTTTCTATTAGTTAGTGATTTGTTGATCGTTTGTGGCATGTTGTCACATGTTTCCCACAGTTTGTATAATGATGACCGTTGGTTAAATTTATAGCGATGCAAGAGACTCAGTTGTTTAAAGCCTTTAAAAAAGACTCGACTTTATTTTACACGACTTAAATCGGAAAGTAGACTAGAGTTTCCAGTCTTTAGTAATAAAACTCAGTCGTTTACTAAAGGACTAAAAGACTCTAGTCTTTTAGTCCTTTACATAAAAAACGAGCTGTTTTTTAATTGGACTTGCGCCTGAGTCTTGTTTGATATTCGATGCGATGGAAATCTTCTGATTAGGTAAGTAGTTTGTATTTAATAATCCCTGTGTTATAAATAGTCTCCAAAGTATAACAATGAAGTAGATACCTATATAATCAGATTTTAGTAACCAAACCTAAGAAATAAATATCGTTCATATTAATTTAAGCAGAAAAACAATGAAATAAGTAAACTTATGTGTTGTCTGTCATAAATTACTAAGTATCAATAATACGGTGCTAAAAATTAATAGAGTTCATTATATATATAACTACATTAAGAATTTCTTGAAATATATAGCATAGCATAGCATATTCAGCCTTTTAATGTTCCCACTACTGGGACTCAGGCCTCCTCTCTCTAGGAGAGGGAATGGGCCGTAATCCACCACGCGGGCCCAGTGCGGGTTGGTGGATGTCACATGTCTTCGAATTTTTGTTCTAGGACATGCCGGTTTCCTCACGATGTTTTCTTTCACCGTTTTGAGAGCAGTGGTGATGAAATAAATTACACAAAGTAATGCGCCTGGCCGGGTTTGAACCCGCGACCAATTCGTAAGTCGGGGCCGTTAGCACTCGGCCACCACTGCTCTCTTGAAATATATGCTCTGAAACAATTTCTTGAGGATCACGATAATAGGAAACTACTTACTAAGTTAGTTACATTTTTATTCGTTACTAAGATTTATAATATTTATAAAAATCTGTGAGGAAAACATTACGAGACTCCTGAGTCGTTAAGGCGTGAGTCCTTTTAGTCTTATAAGGCTTTTAGTTATGCTTTTCAAGTTGCAACTTAGTCTTTTAGACCTGAGATTAAAGAACTGCAACTCAATGTAGTCCTTAGACTTGAGGGTAAAGAGACTAGTTTACGTTCACTAGTCATGGAAAACCGTCGGGGTCCATACAGCAAACGCGAACGTCACCTAATTTTTTTTCCTTCATGTCGGTTTGTCAATTTACCTTTATGGCGTGCATGAAAGGAGCCTCCTCGAGTGGCGTTCAATATATTGTTCTGCGATTCTGACTTAACTGGAAACTAGCACTAACAGACACACACACACACACACACACACACACACACACACACACACACACACACACACACACACACAGCCACACACACGACATACACACACACACACACACAGTGTGTGTGTTGTCACATGTGTGTGACGCACAGTCTAGCTGACTAATTCTTCCACCGCTATGGTTTACGCAAACAGCTGTCTTCAAAGTCATGATCCGTTGGTCATGGCTTTGAAGACAGCTGTTTACGTTGAGTGTCAGAGAGTTTTTGTTAAGTGGCCTCAAGAAGAGCCGTTGCCCTTCTTGAGGCCACTTAATAAAAACAACACCTCTGAGGGGAACCACCCACTACCACCGGCTTTCCAAGCCAATATAGAAGGTTTCTCAGAAATCAAATCTGACCTTCTTTTCTTACTTTGCCAGACCACGAATTGAACTGTGACAGTTTATCCTTCTGTAAAAACACACTCATTCACCTCCACATCATTCGTTTAATTTTTTTTTCATATCTACACGAAACTGAATAAGATCTCTGCCCTTAATTTAAATCTCATCCATTTTTATGTCCGCAGTCCAATTTTTAAGTCCTCACATTTCGCCGCTGTCCACTTCAGCCAAAGTTCAAAAGAACCTCCCTTATTTCAATCCCTAATGAGTAAGTATTATTAAGTAACAGTCTTCCACAAGCAAGGCGCGACACCGGAAGCACCCAGGGCTGCCACACTCAGCCCCCGGCGTACACTAATTGTCTAAGTGCATAATGAACTTGTTGGCAACCCTAGATGCCAACTTTGATATCAGAAAAGCACACAGACGTTGACTTTGTTTTCATATCTTAGAGTTAAAATTTGTTTGATGAATTCTCTTGATCGACAACCCTTAACTGTGGATCAGCCACGCGATTTTCATCTTTAAATAGTTAGGGTTACAGTTTATTCTGGCTTGTCAGGGGAAATAAATATATTAAGGGTTATACAGTAGTCGTCACCCTCAGTCTTTCTGTATGTATGTGTCGCATTTTCTATTGTCTCGTTGAGTTAATTAGAAAGTTGTGTCGCGCAAAAATGGCGGAGTTCCGAAGAGATGTGACTTGGATAGTTAGATGCGAAGAATATTTTTTTTAAGTTTTTTAATTAAGTAAATTATATTTTTGAAGACTTTCCTCAGGTTTTGTGTGTGTGAATGTGTGTTTTCACACTTACTTTATGATGAGTAAAAATAAATTATTACGTATTTTTTTAGATAGGTTCGCGTTTGATTACTGTCCAACCTGATAGTAATCGATGATGTGGTCGACGCTGGAGCACGCTTGACTAGAAGTAACCTATTCACTCTTGACTTAAAGATACTCAGGTAGTAGTTATCAGGAGTAATCTAGTTATTTATAAAAATGGTATAAAAAAGGTTTCGTCAATCGCTGTCGCCCATATATTGTTACATTATCTCGAGTCGACGCTTATTAGCGCCATTTGCGGAAAAACAGCTGACTATAATGAAAAGAAATTATTAGTCAAGCCACACATTTCTTTATTGGCCACGGGATCAAACTTCTCGACATACAACTCGACATACATTTTTACTGTTTATCATACAACCGCTTTTACGCGATTATTTATTTAAACTTCATGTACAGTAGCGGTACAAAGGACGTTTTTACACATTTTTCATTACATATTTTGGAAACACAGTATCTTGTGGATATTATCTAGGCTTCTGTTGAAATCAATTTATAAATTTGTGTAAAACTAATCCAGTAAAGACCTCTGAAAATCTGCTATTTGGCACGAACTTCATAATTTACTCAAAAAGTCAAAAAAGTATAACAATAGAAGTCAAGATTCTGAATGAAGACCTATTTTTCAAAAACTTTTAAGGGTTTAAAAAACACGTATTTCTTGGAACAGGTTTTGTAAAACATTCGAGTAAATCACGGAATTTCCGAATGCTAACAGAGTTTTCAGGCGTTATCTCTCTTTTTTTTGCGTTGCCTTTCGTCAAACATCGCGTTGGATTGCGTTATATGAAGTAACAAGCTTTTAAACCATGCTCGATGTTGACGATAGGCGAGTGAAAAAGGACCCTCTTAAAAGTAAGCAACGGGACAATTATTGCGTGTGCAAGTCACTGCCTTTTTATCGATGGGTATTAATAACCTGGGTATTAATAATAATACTGGTATGGTAACCAAGTTAATCATGTGAAACGGGATGATGCAGTCTCTGAGCCGTATAGGTTGGAGTGCGGGGTGAGACAGGGTGGTCTGACGTCTCCCAGGCTCTTCAACCTCTACGTGGATGACCTGCTAGTCGCACTCAGTAGCATGCGTGTCGGATGCAGTGTTGATGGGGTGAGAATAAACAACATCAGCTATGCAGATGATATGGTGCTGCTGGGTCCGTCGGCGGGAGCAATCGGAGAGCTGCTTAAAACGTGCGAGGCCTATGCTGCCGCACATGGATTAAAATATAATGTTAAGAAATGTGAATACATGGTCTTTGAGGTCAGCGGCAAACGCCGTGGAGAAGGACCTGGGCTACTATTGAACGGTTCCCCAATTAGTAGGGTGTTAACCTTTAAATACCTAGGGCATCTACTTGCCGCTGATCTCAGGGACGATGTGGACATTGAGAGGGAGCGCAGGGCCCTAGCAGTCCGGAGTAATATGTTGTCCCGTAGATTTGCGCGGTGTACAGACCAAGTAAAAATAACACTTTCAAGGCTTATTGCCAAAGTCTGTACACGGGCAGTCTATGGGTCTATTATACTAAGAGATCGCTGGATGTCCTGCGCGTCCAATATAATAATGCTTTCAGGATGCTGTTGAGACTACCTCGCTACTGTAGCGCGTCGGAGATGTTTGCGCAAGCCCATACCGACGATTTCTACGCGATTATTCGTAAAAAAAACTGCGTCGCTACTGAGGAGAGTGAGCGACAGTCGGAACAGCATCCTGAAAACTGTCGCTGAGAGCTTTGGCTCTCCCATTCTTCAGAAGTTTGTGCGGAGTTTGATAATTACTAACACTAGGCAGTAAGTTTTTCTTTGTTTTTTTATCCTTGTATTTTACTAACACTCTATGGATTTTTGGTGTCCGAAATAAAATTATTATTTTTATACATTTATTTATCTCAGCACCCTAAGGTCCTGGACCTTTGGAAGGCGTACGAGGAGCCGAAACCAACTCGCAGAGGCCCTTTTAGACGCTTTTAATGGAAAGTGGTACGAAATTATAGGGCACTCCGACATGGACGAGCAGAGCTCTCGCCTTAGCCTTCGTGGTTATACTTTTAATAACCACCCAGAAGTTGGCTTACATAGAAGATAACTAGTAGCTAATATAGTATCATTCAGATGCTGGTAGAAATCAGAAATCAGAAACGTTTATATCAAATGGACCAATTACAGGCACTTTTGAATTGTCAAAATGTCGGTCAGTCAAAAAAAGTGAAGCTAAATATTGCACGTTCCAAAGCGTAGATCTCTATGGAGAAGAACGTGCAAGAAACTCCATGGACGCTCTTTTAAATCATATTATGAGTTACATAAATCTTGGCAACATATTTCTGGTCGCTTCTAATATGTGAGCACATTGTAGATAAGTAGTAATAATAATAATAAAAAACTAATTAAAAAATAGAAATTGAATTAAGCCACAGGCAGTTAACTGGTAATATAGAATTTTATAAAAGCGAATAATGCTTTTAAAAATAAGTCTGTTTAATTGGCACCCTATAATAACTACCCATATCCTTGTTCTTCTCAGATATTGTCACCATCAGCAGGGGTTAAAAGATCAGGTTTTTGTTCTCATTAGAGAGCTGGCTGACCAGTTCGACGAGCAGAATAGGGTGGATCTTGTTTTATGAGAACTGACTACCGGAAGAGTTCCGTAATTGTCATGGGAATCCAAATCTGACAATATCTCGTTCTTACCTCTTTGTCATTCTTTGTTTCAACTTAAAGGTACGGTAATGATAATTTTGTTTTAAATCAAGTTAAAGTAAGAGACTGCCCTGTGCGATAATACCGCCCATTGTAGGTACACTTAGTTTTTGCAAATGTTTATAAAGTATATTATAATAAACGAATAAATAAAAGATATAAATTATTTAAGAATAATATTTACACGCCCGCGGTGTCGCCGCCGCCTGCGTGAAATTATGACTTCCCACCTTTATAATTATATAATTATAGCCTTTGTACCGGAAGACGTAGCGTTGGAAGGCCTCCTACAAGGTGGACCGATGACTTGGTAACGGTTGCGGGGGTCCGATGGATGCGAGACGCACAGGACCGTTCGCTGTGGCGACGCTTGGGGGAGGCCTATGTCCAGCAGTGGACGTCTTTCGGCTGAAATGATGATGATGATGATGAGCCTTTGTGTTAATCCATAATTAAGCTATTCTAGTACAAAATTTAATTGAGATTTGTTTAAGTTTCAGCGTGAAGGAGTAATAAACATACATACCTACATACACAGAAACTTTTACATATGTAATATTAGTGTAATAATAGGTACTTAGTACTCGTACATTACGATAGTGTCTCAAGACGAAAGCCTATGATCAGTGCGTGTTGCCAATGATTACATAATATGTAATCCTCATATATAATATGTAATTATAGCTCCAAAACGTGGTCGCTCAAAATGGGAGACTCATTTTGAGCGACCACGCCATCAGAAGGCTTAAAGTCACCCAAGGGGCAATGGAAAGAGATATGCTCGGAGTTTCCTTGCGTGATCGAATCAGGAATGAAGATATCGGAAGACGCAGTGTTGGAAGGTCTCCTACAGGTAGTGAGGGTCGTGGGAATCCGGTGGATGCGAGACGCACATGACCCATCGTTGCGGCGACGCTTGAGGGAGGTTTATGTCCAACAGTGGACATAAACCTGAAAAATATGATAATGATGAGGTGTGTCAATATTTTTTGACAATGTAAACTAGAAAAAGCTTGAGTTTCCTGGCTAATTTTCGAAGCTTGTAAACCTTCAAATCTCTCTAAAGTTGATATGCCGTGGATAATCTACTAAATTACTTCTTGAGATGGATAATCACTAAATTACTTCTCCCGCTCTGGGTGGAGTGTGAAAGCTTGTCAGATTTTTATAGACTAAATCCCACATGTATTCCTTTAAAACTAAAGGAATACATGTGGGTCATAGTCTAAAAACTTGCGAATAATGGCTGAGCGAATATTCAAAAGAGTTACCTGTTTTTTTTTTTTTTCGGTGGGAAAATCATCTTATGACATCCCCCGCCCTTGGGCGGGGCGGGAGATAGTGTCAGACTTTTACTGACTAAAAATCCACTCCTGTTCCTTCGTTGCCTTTCGTACCAGGGCCGAGTCGTCCTTTCAGAATCAGACCCTTGGCCCCAGTAGGCTTCGACCCTGCTAGGCCCCTACAGTTGCTGACATCTCCTTGAGGCGCGCGTGGAACAGCACGCGCCGTCGACGACTTGGGCTCGGTCCGGACGGTTACCGGACGGTCGGACGGCGAGCCACCCATTGCTCGCCGTCCGCAAGCCTGCGCCTACGATGGCCGGAAATCGGGATCGGAATCCCGGCGGCGATTGGGGCGTGAGGACCGTTGCCTCACGCGATCGGCCGCCTCCTATGCTAGCATTACTGCTTCGCAGAAGGAGGCGACCGCCTGCCACTCCTCCTCGCTTCGGACCATGGCCTGTACCAAGGCCCGGCGCGAGAGATCGCCGCCGCCGATCGCCCCCACGAGGACACGGCGTTGCTCTGCCCAAGCGGGACACACCTCCACCGTGTGCTCCACCGTGTCCTCCGGGTGGTCCGCACAATGGTGACACCCGGGCGTTTCTTCCGCACGAATCCGGTGCAGGAACCTCCCGAACTTACCATGTCCGGTGAGGACCTGCGTCATGCGGTAGGTAAGGACGCCGTGTTGCCTTTCCAGCCACTCCTCAAAGAGGGGAATTACCGCCATAATTATGGCGTGCCCAGCACTGGGTTGCGATAGTCGCTGTCGCCATTCCACCATGAGACCCCGCCAGAGCTCTGTCCGCCATGCCGCAATTTGTCGTGGCAGCGGAGTTTCGCCCCGACGTTGCATCTCCACGCGCAGATCGTGCATGCGTGCAAGGCCTGTTGCCACCAGATCCCATGGTGGCTGGCCAGCAAGGAGGCTCGCCGCTTCGCGGGAAACCGTGCGGTATCCCCGCACCAAAAAGAGTTACCTGTTAAGGTAACTCTTTTGAATATTCGCTCAGCCATTATTCGCAAGTTTTTACCACTTTACTTATCGCTTTAGAACCAGTACAAATTCCGTGGTTTCTAACCTTGCGCTAATAGTTGCATTACATCTCTTTGTTTCATTTCTATGTACCAATAACAGTTCTTTCAAGCTCAAATCGACAAACGAAGCCGCGAGTATAAATAATAGCCAAAAACAAAACAAAATCGGGATCCTTCGCTTTAAAGTTTCTTTTCTTAACCTCTGGAACGAATCTACTTGTCTTAAGAAAACAGAAATTATGCAGTTATTACAGCAAATTGTTTGTCTAAAGACTTTCTGAGAATCGAACGGTCTACCTTCAGCATAACCGCTGTCAAAAAAAAGTCTAAACGGTTGCTCATTGTTTTGACATTTGACAAAACTCATTGTGTTATGACAATACTCATTTTTATGACAATATTCCACATTATACGGAGCCGTTTGATCGGAAAACGTAATTTGGTTTTTACGAACCGTTATTTTGGAAACAAAGATTTTTATTGTGGTTATGAAGACATCTTGTTTGTCCGTTTTGTGTGTCGGTGTTTATTGGTTTTAAAAGTTTTTGTTCCTTCGTCAATTGTCTAGTAATATGGGTTTCTTGTGTATTATTGTTCTACGAAGACAGTTTGTTGTGTTCTAAGATTATTTTTTATGATGTCTGCGATTATAATTGTTCCACAAGCGACTTTCATGAAAGTAGAAAAGATAGTTTAACTAACGATTTATGGGTGACGTGTGCCTGAATATTTAACAGTCTGGCGTTTTAGCTTGATTACAAGTTGTGACTTTTATGTTCTAAAGCCTTTTCTTATGAGTCTCGTAGTTCAATCTATGAGGTGGTCTGCTTAATCAGATTTATCTATGGCGGTCTTTCTAAAGTTATAGTCTCCCAACCAGGTTTTATAGAAAAATACCTAAAATTAAACTAAAAATTAAGCGACTATTAATTATAATAATAATAATACGTTTATTTCGGAACTTGCCATATCGTGTTAGTAACAATTTATACTTAGAACTAGTGTTAGTAACAAAAAAATAAAATAAAATAAAATAGGTACTTAATCTAAACTGGGTGAGACCCACCGAACCTGGGGAATGTCTATTTGACCGCGTGCAGTCGTATCCACCGCCCCAAGATCGGAGAGTCCTACCTATCAGCCAGCGTTCTGAGAATGGTGTTGGGGCTGGCGCGTACTCGGCTTAACAAAGATGCACATCTTTTGCGCATAATACACGAGAAACTGTCGACGTTTGCGTCGGCAAACATGCCGGACGCACTACAATAACGCGGTAGCTCCAGCAACACCCGGAACGTGTTGTTATATTGGACACGCAGGTCGCTGTATGCCTTCTGCGTAAAGTTCGCCCACAAGCTGCACGTGTAAAAGGATTGGCAGTAAGCTTTGAAAAGCGTTACCTTCACCTGCGTCGTACAACGTGCAAACCTGTGGGCCAACATGCCACATCGAACAGCCAGCGACCTGCGCTCCCTCTCCACATCCGTATTGTCTCTCAAATCGTCTGAGACCCAGTGACCCAAATATTTAAAATTTGCAACTCTTTTTAGCGGTGTACCGCACAACACAACTGGTGGTACACTGGTATAGCATTTACTGCCTGCTTTAAAACTCATGAGCTCGCTTTTGAGTGCATTAACCTTTTGACGTGCGTAATTAGAGACACAATAGTAAGACAATGGCTTCCGGGCGCCGGCTACCGCCTGAGCGTTAATGAATTAATTATGCCAAGGACACCCCCTGTGGGGTACGAACCTCGGCTTAGGATGTCACTGAAGATGGCCAGCAAGGGAGAGGCTGGGTCGAATATTGAATTTAGGTTTTTTTTGTAGCCCTTTTACAAGCATTGGTAATATATTGTATGCAACCGTAACGTGCTTGCCATAATTTATAGATATCCATAAAAATACTGAAATTTTACATAACACTGAACACAACCCAACAAAATAGTGTGGAGAAAGATAATAATAATTGTACCGATAGTGGTGTCGGGCAATGGCTTAATAGCCAAGAGCCTCGACCAACACCTTAGAAGGCTCGCGTTAGGCGGCTGGATCAAGGGCTTGATTCAGAAAGCGGTACTCCTGGACACGGCTCGTATTGTTAGGAGGTTTCTTTCTCTGGAGCCCTGACCGCCGGTAGCTTGGACCCTGTTCCCGATACCGGTGGGATACTATTTTTTATATTTTTAAATGTTTTATTTTTTATTTTTGAAATATTTAAAAATGTAACTAATATGTTTATGTAAATGAAATAAAGAAAATAATAATAAACTGGGCAAGTGCGAGTCGGACTCGCGCACTGAGGGTTCCATACAAACTTACCAATGCAAATAGTTCAATACCCGAATGGAGTCTCAAAGATTTTTCCGAATCGCAAAAAAGTTTTTTTTTTGTAACGTAACAACAAATTTACTGTTTTCAGATTTATTCCTATGCTTTTGCTATAAGACCTTACTTCAAGCAAAATTTCAGGGTTCTAGGTCAACGGGAAGTACCCTATGAATTTTGATTAACTTGAGAGTGTGAAATATACGTTTTTTGCGACATAAACGGCCGTATCTTTTTTTTCGTTAACTCAGAAGTTTGATTTTTTCATAGCTTCAAGGACCGCGGACTTAGGTATACCTATGCTTTTAATTTCAACTCGATATCTCGACGCGTTTTTGAGATAACGGATCTTGATAGACAGACAGACAGACAGACGGACAACAAAGTGATCCTATAAGGTTTCCGTTTTTTCCTTTTGAGATACGGAACCCTAAAAGTAATTCAACAACCTCTATCGGCAACATGACAACCAAAACTTGTAAAACATTCCCACAAAACAACAACAACCATCAATTCTTAAACCACTGAACATTACCGAACAAAATAACACCACACCTTCATCCTACAAACACTAAACTAAAAAAAAAAACACACCCCGCGATCTGTTCATTAGTTTATTAAAAAACCTATCTATAAATGAATTTTCGTGCTCACAATACGAGCACTATGAAGATTGCCTGCGCGTAGACCTCACAATGGATCATTATCATTGGGAGGTCATTAAGTAAGTGCATTCTTGGTGAAAGATAATAGATTCTGCAAAAGTAACGTATAGGATATAGGATGCAGGAAGGCTCGGTGGCACTGGGTTAACGGGAGTTTAGGACGGTAGGTAAGATTGTGTTAATGTGCAATAATAATAACAAAAAAAACAAATGTGAAAAAAATTGTAAATACGCTGAACTTGAAGACGAAATGACAAGGTTGTGGGGAAAAGGAAATTTTTACGCCTTTTTTTTTAATACCTATAGTCCTCTCCACGACAGACTCAATCCCCAATCATTTTCCGCATCCTATAATTAATAGATTTAGATGAATCCCGTTTATCATTCCCCTTTAGAAAGCTACCATATTAAACTAACTACCAACCAACTTAATCACTGTTACTAAAACTAGGATACTTATAAGTTTTTTGTAATACTAACAAAATATGGATCACTTGTCCGAATAAAATGTTTTTTTTTTTAAAAACGCTCGCAAAATAGAAAATTCATGCAGTTGGAGGACGAAAATACACCCCAGTTCCGTACCTCAAAAGGAAAAAACGGAACCCTTATAGGATCACTTTGTTGTCCGTCCGTCTGTCTGTCGGTCTGTCTGTCTGTCTGTACGTATGTCTGTCTGTCTGTCTGTCAAAACCCTTTATCTCGGGAACGCGTGGAGGTATTGAGTTGAAATTGAAACCATATACTCAAGTCTGCGGTCCCTTGAAGTTAAGAAAAAATCAAACATTTGACTTGACGGAAAAAAAAAGATACGGCCATTTATGTCGCAAAAAACGTGTATTTCGACACTCTCAAGGGAATCAAAATTCATAGAGTACTTCGCGTTGACCTAGAAACCTGAAATTTCAAGTATAGGGAAAATCTGAAAACTTTAAATTTATAGTTACGTCAAAAAAACTTTTTTTGCGATTCGGAAAAGTCTTCGTAACTCAATTCGGGAATTGAACTGTTTTTATAGGTAAGTTTGTACGGAACCCTCGGTGCGCGAGTCCGACTCGCACTTGCCCAGTTTTTTCTTATTTAATTAGTTAAAGACACGATCATTTTCTGTTTTGCTGCATTGTTTTTAGATTGCTGCAAACATTGCAAATTAAAGCTTCCCACTTATTTATACGGATACGCTACAAGTTAAAATATAATAATATAATAACGTCCATTCAATTAAAAGACATTAAACCTCCACGTTAGTGTTAACTGTCGATTAACTTTAACAAACCGAAGTAAAATAAAGCCGTCCTTTAAAAAAACCAACCATAATGGTATGTCGGGTGAAGTGTCATGGGAAATTTGCGTAAATTAAAATAGGAAGATGGGGCGAATAGGCTTTAAGCCTATATTGTGCTCACCCCGCTTTTGTCACTATTCGAAGCTCAACGGCTTTCGAAGACTAACTAGCTAATATTTTCCTCTCTATCTTTTTTGAGAGGATAGAGTGAGATGGAGATACCCAGGTCATGTCTGCAGGCGGGAGCATTGTGGCGGTGTTGAGAAATAAGTAATTAGGTGCCATGTTGCTTTGTCAGATATTTTTTTAAACTCTCGTTATGTATTTTTCTTGTTGCGGTTTTAATTAATGGTGTCTATGTACTGCGTATGTTTAGTAGGGATAATTTGTTTTAGCTGTGATGTGTGGATGTTGTTTTGAAGAAAATGTGTCATGTTTTTTTGCTTGGCGTGGCATTTTCTTAAATAAAAATGTTTTCTAAAGAAATCTGTGAGAATTATACTATTACTTTAAAAAAAATATTTTTAAATTAGTCACCTAGAAATGTATATGAATTCCAGCTCTAATCTATTAATATCTTTTGTTTTTATTAGTTTTATACATCGATATTGTTTTTTGATTAATTTGAAATAACGGTTACAGAATCACTCAGTCCTTAAGAAATTAATGCAGGTGCTACTATTTCTTTTTTATTGGTGATGGCTTGCGCTTCACCGCTTTCTCACC
Source organism: Mythimna impura (assembly GCA_905147345.3). Classification (NCBI taxonomy): domain Eukaryota; kingdom Metazoa; phylum Arthropoda; class Insecta; order Lepidoptera; family Noctuidae; genus Mythimna; species Mythimna impura. The sequence continues at coordinate 2,793,361 of LR990348.1, forward strand.
TAAAGGGGAATGGCGATGTGGTCGATGATGGAGCGCGTTTACCAAGAAGTAACTTATTCACTCCCCGGATTGTAGGTGTCAGGAAACACAGACTCCGGCAGGGAATTCCACTCCTTAGCTGTACGCACAATGAATGTGTTCCCAAAACGTTTCGTGCGTATAGGTGGGATGTCCACCATGTACCGGTAGCGCAACGCTGTTAAGTCTAGTGGTTCGATGATGGAACGGACTTGGCGGAATTAGATGATGAATTAATCTAAAATAACGGTTACATAACCTCTCAGTTCATTAGAAATCAATACAGATGCTACTTAGCTTTTGCAATGTTTTTTTTAAGGTAGAAAATCATCAAATGACTTCTTTCGCTCTAGGTAGAGCGTGAGTGTTTTAGGTTATTTGCGCAACGAACACGAGCCATAATAAAAAATATTTAAGTTACAATAAAATAAAAGTGAGTCTTACTTTATAACCCATTGTAAAATAAAATAATAAAAACAAAACTTTGAAATAAAAGAACAACAATTTAAAACTGTGATGTTTACAATACCTGTTTCATAATTGCCGTCATATAAAAATTAAGATTTACTGAACAATACTCAATAATGAAAGTATAAAATTAAAATGTACTCTTGCAGTTACCGTCAAGGTTTCACAGGTAATTTTCAAAATGGTGGCACATTGTCAGTTACTTCTTGTTTAGAGGATTACATCGGATAATTAGCAAAGCCATATGAATTGATTAGAATTTGGAATGTCAGGTAAAAGCTTTTACCGCCCGTGTCCTCGTGGGGGCGATCGGCGGCAACTCTTGCGCCGTTCCCAGGTAGTACGGGCCATGGTCCGGAGCGAGAAGGAATGGCAGGCGGTCGCCTCCTTCTGAGAAGCAGTAATGCTAGCGAAGGAGGCGACCGTACGATGACGCCACCGTAGGCGTGGGCTTGTGGGTAGCTCGCGGTCTGGCCGTCCGGTAACCGTCCGGACCGAGCCCGAGTTGTCGACGGCGCGTAGAGTTCTACGCGCGCCTCAAGGAGATGTTAGCACAGCCGTAGAGGCCCAGCAGGGTCGAAGCCTATTAAGGCCATGGGTTCGCTTCTGAAAGGAAAGCCCGGGGTCCTGGAACGCAATGTAAAGAAGGAACATAGAAGTGGGTTTTAGACAGTAAAAGTCTGACACGCCCTTGCGCTCCACCTAAGAGCAGGAGAAGTCATTGGATGATTTCCCACCTACAAAAAAAAACACTTGTGCGTCCAGAAATATGTAAACACACATACCTACACAAGACTCCTTAACTTACTCTTACTTACTCCTTAAGACAGGTTATATATTAACCTAGCCAGGAATACAGCACCTCACTCACCAATTTGTAGTAGTCTTTGTACACTGTGATCGATTCTGTAAATTGTCATAATGTACTACAATGTTTTTGATGAATAAAGATATATATATAAGACATCTAGACCCAGAACACTTAGCTGTAGGCCATACAAATATAGTTATATATATTTTTAACCTTTTTTATTTAAGGGATTTTCGTACACTAATGTGACGATGTCAATCCTATCGTACCTACTATTATCTACACTTTAATCACAAATTATAATCTACTTTCTTAAACAAACAAACAACAAACAACTGGTCGACTCTTCACGTGACCAGAGGGCTAGGCTTTTCTTTGGACAACGAATCAGTATTGCTATCCAGCGTGGCAATTCTGCCAGCGTTTTGGGCAATTTTCCCATTGATATCGACGTGGATGAATTTTTTGATGCCCAATAATTTCCTTTTCTACCCGTTTGTAAATATTATTATTTTAGTTTGTATATATTGCTATAAAGTTATTAATTAAATAAATCTTTCTTAAATCTATGAAAGAATATAAAACTGTTGCTTCAACACAGTTAGGTTTCGCTAAGATGCCATTAAAATCTCCTACATCTATTGCGGACAATTTCAATGACTAAAATAATGTTTCTCTTGTCTTTGTATCGGTCACATTCCACCAACATATGCTGTACGTCTTCCTTTTTCTCACACACCTCACAGTTAGGGGAGTCAGTTTTTCGCTACAAAATATTTTGACGGGTGCAAAGTAAAATCTGCAATTTTACGATTTTTTGATAGTTCGTAATAATAAGTGAATAATAAGCAGTTATTTAGTCATTTCTTTTTTCAAAAACATTATTGAAATGAAGAACAATTATTTCTACATTTTTAACACTTGCTATGCTTTAGAATATGAATTTTTAGTAAGCTACTGCAACTATCACAAAATCGCATAATTGTAGATAGATAGATATATTCTTTATTGAACACCAATAATAAAATTACAATATGAACTTAAAATTAATAGGGTGTCACAATGGGCGGTCTTATCGCTAAAAGCGATTTTTTTACAGACAACCTTTATATCAGATATCTTTTTTTATTTTGCACCCGTCGAATTTTGTCCCGTGCGGGAATCGAACCCGCGAGACACTACACAGCAGCTAATTGTTCAACCACTGCGCCCAACGTACTGTTAATAAAAGCTTTGCGGTATTCTTAGAAAGAATTACTGTAGCCCTGCAAAGCGAAGGGCAACTGTAGGAACGCCGGTGGGTTTTAGTCAGTAAAAGTTTGACACGCCCTCTCAGTTAACCCTATAGCGGGAGAAGTCATTAGATAAATTACAAATATAAAAAAAACAAAGACCAAGTTACAGCTTACAGCTCAATGGTTACATGTATTAATTTATTAAATCAATAACATCATAATCATCGTCATTTTAACCGAAAGACGTCCACTGTTGGACATAGGCCTTTTCTAAGTGTCGCCACAATAAACGGTCCTGTGCGTCTCACATACGTTTAATTCCCGCAACCCTTACCATTACCAGGTCATCGGTCCACCTTGTCGGAGGCCTTCTAACGCTGCGCCTTCCGGTACGTGGTCGCCACACCAGAACCTTTCGTCCCCATCAACTGGCTGTTCTGCGCGCAATGTGCCCTGCCCACTGACACTTAAGTTTGGCGATTCTTCGTGCTATGTCGGTAACCTTGGTTAGGAGAAACAAGGTTAACGCCATAGCCCGAAGATATAGGATAGCGGTAGATATAAAATATAAGATAGAGGATATCTTATATTCTTATCTTTATCTTATCTTTGTTTTGATATGATCACGCAAGGAAACTCCGAGCATAGCCGTTTCCATTCCCCTTTGGGTGACTTTAAGTGTATGATGAGGCCCATTGTAAGCGACCACGTTTCGGAGCCTTAATTATGTCATCATTGGCAACACGCACTGGTCATAGACTTTCGTCTTGTCTATAGGTGAATAAATAAAATATAAAACCATTTTAAAATAATAACTTAGTAACTAAGTAAAAACTTAAAGCTCACTTAGTTCGAAGTTTACGCGTGGCATCAATAGATGGCGTTAGTAGTATCATAGTCTGAGATTCGTTTGGAAGTGATTGTAGCGATTGAGTTTCGTTCGCAAGTTGTTTTGCTGTTTTGACGTGAGTTTTGTTTCAGGAAAAAAGACAACATGTAGACATTTTGTAAACTAGTTTACTAGGATTCTGGGTCGTTATCCCAGTGACAAACATGTAGACGATTTTTTTTTATGCGCATTTATTTATTTTGTTACGCTTTCGTACTTAATAATTATAATAGTATTTTTTGCATGTTATGTTATCTAATTGTTAGCTATTTTGTATGTACTTATTTTTCCCGTTACTGTTACACACGGTGTCTACATCTCTATTTTCAGCCAACTCTCCTTTCGCAGGTGTGCTGGAAGAGATTTCTTTCGGAATAAGCATCACCTCTGTACCTATTTTTCTGTTTCCTTCTTCTAATCTTTTATTTTGTGTGTACATAAATCGTTAAATAAATAAATATTATCAGTTTGTTTATACACACCAACTTGTTGTAATGGTTTATTAGTAGGTATATTATGAAATATCTAATTAATTATGTTTGGAAAGTTTGGATGAAGATAGTTTATCGTTAAAACATTATTATGTAGTACTTTAAGAACAGGTTAGGTTATAAATATTAAAAAAGTTTGCTAACATTTAAAAAGGGTTATCAAATTCTTAGAATGGAAAATAAACCACTATTTTTACATAAAACACTAACCCTGTGAAAGTGAACCTCGGGGCCCTGGAACGAAGGCAAAGAAGGAACAGGAGTGGGTTTTAGTCAGCAAAAGTCTGACACGCCCTCCTGCTCTGCCCAAGAGCGGAAGAAGTCATAGGATTATTTCCCACCTTAAAAAAAACCTATTATTTTTATAATCAAAAACTAACCATTGTTCTTTGATTCATCATCATCATTTCAGCCGAAAGACGTCTACTGTTGGACATAGGCCTCCCCCAAGCGTCGCCACAACGACCGGTCCCGTACGTCTCGCATCCATCGGTTGATTAGTATCAATGCATAATTTAGTCACTAAGCAATGTACATTTTAGTAAGAATATAAGTACAATAAATACTTAATAAAAATGTCATATAACAGATACATTCAGCACATTTATATTAATCCGTGTTTAAGCTTGACTATACTCTACCATTGAACTTAACTTAACTTTTGTATCGATTAAGTTAACTTTTCATGCCAACTGAGAGAATCCATAGGTCCCACAATCCCTTTAAAACAAATATCAAATATCCACGATAACAAACCATAATATTGTTTATTGTGTTCTCAAATGTCTTCAAAGCAATCAAAATGATCTAAGTAACTGTTTTTGACTATAAAAGGAAATTATTTATTTCCATTAGTCATTTCGATTTACGACTAAGCTGAATTACGAAAACTTTGATTGCTAATAAAGTTTTAACAAAACGCGAACAAACTAAAGTTTCGGCTATAAAATGTAGAAATTACTCACATTCAGGCTTGTTATTATTTTATTATCAAAGACTTCTTGGAAGTACTTTGAGATCTCAGTAAGACAAAAGACCATCCTGTATTTTAAAAACCCTCAAACAAAAATCAGCTTCACAATCCCAAAAATAAAGTTGAATTTTCTTCAACAGAATAAAGACTTAAGTCTTAAAAGTGTATACAGGATGATAATGAAAAAGACATTTTATGATTGTAGAATGTGTTTACGAGCATAATCCTAGTTATTGGACAGTATGGTGTCGCCACAAGCTATTCCTATAAAACAATGGCACAAAGCATGTCCGATTTGATGCGTGAAACGACCATTTTACGAGCAACTTATAAAGAATCCATTTAAAGTTAAATCTGTGAAAGGTTTTCTAGTGTTCCTGTTTTATGTGATATAATATACTGTGGTTTATAGTGCCTGGTACTATTAGCATTGAAGTGCATGTTTGAGTTTAGATTAAGTTTGTCTGGTTGCTTAGCTCTCGAGGATGTTATTTATAAAATATGATTTACAGTTTGGTATATTGGAATATGAAATATACGTGTACCATATTTCCTGGTAATATTGGAATGCCATAAACATTATGGCATTTGTATTTTGGTATAGAGAAATGAAATTAATGCGGATTGATTGTAATTGATATCATTTTATGGTTTTACGAATATATACATAAATAAATGTCGATGCTGATTGAAATCTATACATTTACGTTTGTAAGTAGGTAGAATGTATGTGATTTATTCTTAGAAGAATTAAAGGTGTACGTTTATGTCTTATAAGCATTGATCGGAGTAGGTAGATTGAATTGGACTTATTGATCCGAAATGTATATATTAATATGGACATTCCTCCGGAATCGGTTGATTATTAAAAAAAAACCGGAACTTAGGTAGGTATTGTATTAAAACGAACAATATTATATTCTGCATAATTTTCTTTAAGCTATGCCCAACGACCAATCAGAACGAAGGATCATGGGTGGTGCACTAACCAGTTATCAAAACAATGCGTATGCGATATTGAAATTTAAGTGCAACAATTTATAAAAAGTTGTGGCCATAAAGAGGCTAAAAATAAAAAAAAATATTAATGCTTCGATCGGAATTTGATTGTTTTTATTATTCAACAGATAAATAATAAATTAATTTAGTTTTGACACCTTCCTATAAATTTTAAATTGAGTAGTATTGATATCACTACCAACATTAAAAATATTTAATTGAATCCGGAAATAACGGAATTACTTTCCCGAAAAATGGCTTATCCATGTTATTCTTTCTGTGTGCATTTATGATATACGTACCAAAAATCAATCTAGCTACTCCGATCACTGCTTATAAGATAGACGAGCCAAAGTATTTTTTAAATATATATTAGTTTACATCGTTTATGAGCACGGTGGCATGGTTAAGAATCTGAAAAGTCTACCTTTTGAATATTGTGTTGATATCTTGATAAAAATAAAGATAAACCATTATTCCGAAAAAAAATTGTACTTCTGGTTAGTCGATAAATGTTTCTACACGACCCAGGAATAACTTAGTTATAAGAATAGAAAATTACTGTAACATCTCGATATGTTCATATTAGTGCAATAATAGTCAATTAAGTTGGTATGTAATTTCATGTGATTGAAATGAAGAAACAATTCCTTTCAATTGAAATGGTGAATATGAGGATCATTACTGTTATATTGTATAATGTAACATTCATGTATCATATATATCTATCTACCCATATTATGCGAATAAATTATTTGATTTTTAATTTTAACTTTGACATAACTATATATAATGTCCATTCCATACATGCATATGCTTGATATAAATGATTTTGTATAGGGTGGCCAAATCAGATGCATAAAATTTTGTTTTGAAACCATTTCGATTTAAGGGATTGATCATTTGATCCAACTCGACATACATTTTACTGTTTTTCATACAACCGCTCTTACGTGATTATGACGTTATTACACATTTTTCATTAGATATTTTGGAAACACATTATCTTGTGGCTATTATTTAGGCTTTTATAGAAATCAATTTATAAATTTGTGTAAAACTAATCCAGTAAAGACCTGAAAATCTGCTCTTTTGCATGAACTTTGACACTTCATAATTTACACAAAAAGTAAAAAAAAAAAAAAAAGTTAAACAATAGAAGCCTTGCAAATTTAATCAAGATCTGATCTGAATGAGGACCATTTTTTTCAAAAACTTTTAAGGGTTCAAAAAAATACACGTATTTCCTGGAATAAGTTTTGTAAAATATTCAAATAAATCACCGAATTACCGAATGCTAGCAGAGTTTTCAGGCGTTATCTCTCTTTTTTCGCGTTGCCTTTTCGTCAAACATCGCATTGGAATGCGTTAGATGAAGTAATAAGCTTTTAGACCATGCTCGATGTTGACGATAGGCGAGTGAAAAAGGACCCACCTAAGAACAAATTTTCCATTATATTGGTAAACAATAAATTGATTAAGAACGCCTCAATTTTGGAATACAATTAATGAAATTATACACTTTTTAATTTCAGTGATTGCAGTATTCTAAATTTCTTAAGAGGAATGTGATACAACAAAATATTTTCAACAAATTTTGTCTGGGTATCGAATCCCGTTTCAGTTATCGATATGAGATTACAAAATTTTACACTATTGGGGGGAAGAGCTTCTATTGCTGATCCACGTAAAATCCCATAGCCAACTAATTATGTGGAGCCGTTGTTTTATCTTCTCTACGGAGCATGGCAAGTACTGCTGGTACCGTGTATGGCGACCGTTAACGTGTTAGAATTTTTATTTGCTTTATCAATTTAATCTATTGTGCTTAGAAAAGTCAGTGATTCTAACTAGATGGCGCTGCAAGCCATGCATCATGATAACAAATGAAGAACAAATCAAATTAAAGCCTTTATTTCAAATTTTACTTTTACATTTCCATTGTTGTGTCAGAAAATAAACAAGTGGATGTTGGAAAAGAACATTTCTAGACCAGAAATTACCAGTATTCATTGACACTCGAACTCACCGGATTTGACAGATACTGTTTTTTTAAAGCGGAGTCTAAAGGAAAGTTTCATGGTCAATTTTGAATACTCATCATCATCATCATTTCAGCCGAAAGACGTCCACTGTTGAACATAGGCCTCCCCCAAATGTCGCCACAACGACCGGTCCTGTGCGTCTCGCATCCATCGGATTTCCGCAAGCCTCACCAGGTCATCGGTCCACCTTGAGGGAGGCCTTCCAACGCTGCGCCTTCCGGTACGTGGTCGCCATTCCAGAACCTTTCGTCCCCATCGACCATCTGTTCTGCGAGCAATGTGCCCTGCCCACTGCCACTTAAGTTTGAATACTGTTTGTTTGTTTTTGAATACTAAAAGAAGAATATTTGTCATTTTGTTAATGGGAGTCGTAAAACGAACATTCGGTTCTGCATTGCCTCAGGTATGTTTGCGGACGCGGGTGTGGATGACTTTTATGCGATAATGCGTAAAAAGTCAGACTCACTTATGCGTCGAATTAGGGGCAGTGGTAACAGAATCCTAAAGATGATCGCTGAAAGCCCAGAGTCACCAGTGCGGGATAGGTTTATAAAACTGCATGTTTTATAAACTATTTATTTGTTGTGTGTTATGTTTTGACAATTATTATGATTATTGTGTTTTTGAAATTACTTATTTTAATTTAATTTAATTTGTGACTAATTGACAAATATTTTAATGCATTTGAATATTATACTAACGTAGTTTTAAGTTTCAGTTACTAACATAATATGGACATTGGAATTACCTAGTCTGAAATAAATTTATTTATTATTTATTATTATTAATAAAAAAAGAACACAATGTTGTACACCTTATGTTACAGCGATCCTTATGGAAATATTTTGCCAAGACTGGTGTCAGAATATTTTGTCTTCTGACTATCAGCAATGACTGACAAAGTTCTACAAATGACACCTGAGACCGACAGCATAACGTGCTTTCCAAGGCAATGTGGTTTCTCGATATATTAGGTAGGTATCTACTCATCCACAAACTGACCCTCCGCAACCGCTGCTTAGCCTGGGAAATCATCCGGTGGGGCTGTAAAATAGAAAAAAAAAACTGAGCAAGTGCGAGTCGGACTCGCGCACTGAGGGCTCCGTACAAACTTGAAAGGTAAATTGCGGTTTACGATTTATGACGTATTAAAATAAACTACTTACTAGATCTTGTTTAAACCAATTTTCGATAGAAGTTGGCATGGTAATGTACATCATATATTTTTTTTTAGTTTTATCATTCTCTTATTTTAGAACTTACAGAGGTTGGACATACATTTTACCACTTTGGAAGTGTCTCTCGCGCAAACTATTCAGTTTAGAAAAAAAAAATATTAGAAACCTCAATATCCCTCGCGCGCCGGGCCCTGGTTCGGGCTATGGTCCGGAGCGAGGGGGGACGGCAGGCGGTCGCCTTCTTTTGCAAAATAGTAATGCTAGCAAAGAAGGAGGCCGCACGCGTGAGGGAACGAACGTCCTCACGCCCCAGTCGCCGAGTTTCTGACCCTGACTACCAGCCACGGTAAACGCTAGCTTGCGGACGTCGAGCAATGGGTAGCTCGCCGTCCGGCCGTCCGGTAATTAACCGGACCGAAACCAGATGTCAACAGCGCGTAGTGATCCACGCGTCCCTCAAAGAGATGTCAGCAAACCGTAGGGGCCTAGCAGGGTCGATGCCTGCTTTTTTTTTTTTTTTTGCCGATGCCTGCTAGCTTGGACCGCGGGGAATTACTGAAAAGGAAACCCGTAGTCAGACACAGGCGTGGTTTTAGTCAGTAAAAGTCTAACACGCCCTCCCGCGAATTCCACCCTTAAAAAATAACACTACACTCCCAAAATGCGGTCAAGGTCGAATCTCCACTTGAGATCAAGTCAAGCTTGTAATCCGCAGTTATGCTTAGGTATACGGTAGTGTATGTTTAAAGTCGTGGAAACCATCGTAAGATGGTGACGTCACTACATAACACCATTATAAAATAAATAAGTCAGCTCTTACTTAGTTATTATTAGGGTTGAATTTCTGTCAGTAAAAATAACCTAAAAACAACTTGGTTATTGATGTTATGTGTTGAATAAAAATGCGTTAGCAGTTAATTTTGCTACTATACCTAATAACATTTTTTTTATAGGACTGTCTCGTCATACTTCCCAGCCACTGCATTGCACTGGTGCTAATTTAATTTAACCGATATGGTTAAATAAAATGAGCCCCTGGAGTTACTGGTGATAATTTGCCGATTTCGTAATTTTCATTGATACATTTTGGTTATTTTTTTATTTGGCGCGTAGATTCCTACACAAACGGCGGGCCGGTGCCCGCTAGGACCATGAGGATTTTCTGAACAGGAAACTCGGAGTTTTAGAACGCAAAGAGAAACTGAACAACACAGGTGTGGTTTTATTCAGTTAAAGTCTGCCGCCCTACCTTAGAATGGGAGAAACCATTGGATGATTTAACCTAAAAAAACTTAAATTTAAAACAATAACAACACAAACAACACCAAAATAACAACAACAACACACACACACACAAAATTACTCATCATAACAACATTGTGTACAACATGTTGACTCACGACTGCGCCAAATAGGTTCAGTTCAGCAAAATGCCGGAAAACTAATACTAGCATAATAATAAGCCTGTATTGCTAACTGATTGTATTCCCACTGCTGGGACTCAGGTGTCCTCTCAAGGAGAGAGAATGGGCCGTAATCCACCACGCAAGCCCAGCGCGGTTTGGTCACGTATCTTTGGATTCTTCGTTCATGTTCGTTACATGCCGGTTTCTTCACGATGTTTTTCATCACCGTTTTAAGAGTAAAGCTATCATCATAAAATTTCTCTTATTGAATTTTATTAGCCAACTCTACAATAATTCGTTTAAATGTCCCATCGGTATCAATCATTATCTCATTTTCAATTTCATTCTACAATTCGCAACTAACTTCCCTCAAGTTGCTTTTATTTCTCACCCTTCACGATATGGGATTTAAAAAAAACCCAACCGGAAGAAAAACATCTGATACATTTTAAGTTCTTACTTCGCGTACATCAAAAGACCGGAACAACTTGCCTGCTGCGGTCTTCCCGTCCGATTATAATTAAGGTGTCTTCAAGGCTAGAGTGAATAGGCTCTTAATAAACTAGTGCGGCTCACCATCAACAATTACATCACTGCTTACATACCAGGTGGGATCGCAGTCAAGCACTAATATTTATATCAATTAAAAAAAAGTTTAAATTCCAACAACGATCGGCGTAAAAGCTCATTTTATTATCATCAATAGCTTTACTTACGTACCAATAAAATAAGCTGTGTAGTCTATAAGTTGTATCACATACGATACCAATTGAGGATTATTTTATAAGATGCTATGATACCAGGATTACTCACTAAATAAACATCAATGAACCACTGTATTCGAATGGTCTATTTAAACGTTTACCAGCCAATAAAAAATGTTTAATCGCTTATACCTTAAAAGCTCAAACGTTTTATTACTGTACTACGAATATGTCGAGTTTTCGCACAAAAAAGGTGACATTCAAACGTTCATTCGTGGACTATTTATATCAACCATTTATTTGGTACACAACCAAATTCCACAATACAAGTGTGTAAAGTATTCCATTATTACAGTTACATCATGCATTGAGCCGCGTTCAGTCGCTGCCATGCTCCCAACAGCTGCACGCCTGTTCCGCGCCACGGCACGCCGCGCTATTGTTGCGACAGAGAGAGACAAGCGCGCCATTGTGTGCGCGAGCGAGACAGACCGAGCGCGTCAGGAGGGGCGCAGGCTGTACTCGCAAGCTCCTCATTGGCTAGAGCCACGCCGCCCAGAAACCCCACCCCCCGCACTTCGATACCCACAAGGCCCCGATACCGAGTCGCCAGTCTATCGTCCGTCTCCGACGTGACACAATCACCTCCTCGTCTGTGCTTATTCACCGCTTTGTGCCATACATCACCATAGAGCTCATGCTCTAGTAGAACTTACGACTTAGTAATTAAAGTTCAATCGTTATGTCGACTTTGAGTCATCATCCGTACGCGTTCTCCATGCACCCGGGCATGCTGCCGGAGTACCCCAGCGTGCCGCAGCCACTGCCGGCCACCTCGCCGCAGTCCGAGGGGCACATCAAGAGACCCATGAATGCGTTCATGGTGTGGTCCAGGCTGCAGAGGCGTCAGATTGCTAAGGACAACCCAAAGATGCATAACTCAGAGATCTCGAAGAGACTCGGAGCCGAGTGGAAGTTGCTGTCAGAGATGCAGAAGCGGCCATTCATCGATGAAGCTAAGAGGTTAAGGGCTCTGCACATGAAGGAGCACCCGGACTATAAGTACAGGCCC